>OX031007.1:148101474-153101474 GCA_943735925.1 Pollenia amentaria
CTTATTTATTTTTTGTAACACCAGAAATCAGTCTTCAGATTTTGGGATAATTGGTCCATAATTTACCATAAGCCCAATACAAATTACCCTCCTAAAAATAATTTTAGTTCGGCTAAAGCTGTTACGAATCATGATATTTTAATCAAACCAGTTCAAAGTTCTATAATTTAATAATTAAATATAGGTCTAAACCACACCCAATTTAAATGCTGACGTTCTTTTTTGTGAAGCTTAGTTAAAAATATATATGTATTTATCATAAAGAGACCACTTCTGCCGTTGGAGGGTATCAAAGATTCGGCACAGCCGAAAATAGCACTCTCACTTGTTACATACTAAAATGTTATTATTTTAATGATTGTTATTATAAACAAACAAGCAATAAAATACAAAAAGGTTTTTTTTTAATTTTTCTAAAATTTTTGGTAGGGGTACGTTTGTTCCACACTGTCATATACTTTGCATATGAACAATTACTTAATGTTAATTTCAGTACAGTATGCTAAGTATATGAGAAAGTATTTTATTTTGATTAAAAACGATATAAAAGGTATATAGAATTGTATGAATGACGGATACTTTCTCGTACGCTTTGTGTGTTGGTGGTAAGCAATGAAAATGCGGCCATGTCTATATAAAAGTAAGCATAAAACGTATATAGGATTCCGAGCACTCCATAGTCAAAAAGTATGCCACACGCATTTCATTACGTGTAGCACACGCTCGTCACTGGTAACATATAAAAACTCAGTCAGTTTTCTGAAAAGTTTTCTCTCTGTCTCTCTGTGACGTATCAAAAACAATTGAAGTTCTTTTTTCAAATCCTATAAAGTTTTTCGAATTTCTTCAGATAGAAATTTTCGATTTCTCATCAACCTCATTAAAATTTCTCGGAACGCTTGTCGGCTTGAATTCTGATAATTGTCTGCAAAAAATGTTTACTGGGTACTCATATGCGAACGTGATGAATGATTTAAATAAAATTGTTGTAAAATGTGTGGATTTTAACGTGAATAATAGCAGCTCATTCATATAATTCAAAATAATGTTTTAAAGGATTGAAAATATAATATATACATACATATATACATATGATATAGAAACTCATATTAATGTATGCGAAAATATGAATATGTATGCAGTTGTATGTACTGCGTTTCCTTGTTCCAACATACAATATTTATTATATACTTTAGTTTAATTCCATGAATATCTATTGTTTTGCATGGCAACAATAGTTACAGTTTTAAGATATTATTAATATATATTTTAATCCAATAAATTTATTTTAATTTTAAAGGATTTTTTATAAATCTTCGATATTTATCTTTATATAAATCGGCAAAGGCAAAAGAGTTAAGAACACTTTCCTCCTCTGTTTGTCAACCGATTTGAACCATAAATACAACATTTGAAAGGTTTTTACTTACAGAAGTTCACAATATCTATTTTATTAAAATCTGATGGGGTAATTTCGGTAATCTCATATCTCCAAGACTAAAAGACATACGAAACAAATTTAATACTTAGCGCTGTTCACTAGACTAAGCGGACAGGTGTCTGGTACTTTTTTTAAATTCGGCTCTTTTTGGAGAGTAAACGGGTATAACCTATATTTTGGAACTTCTTTGTCTCCCCATCTATCTTTTAAGGAAATATACATAAAAAAAATTATACCAAATTTGTAACTTATCTAAAGAATACAGCTATTAATTTGGTACGTTTTCGAAAAACGTATGTTTAAGGGATGAAAATCGTACCTTTTTTTTGGTACTTTTCATACAAAACATTTTTCTCTATTTATTGCCATAAACGAATTAAATTATCGGCTCCCTCTACAATATTGAAAT
Source organism: Pollenia amentaria (assembly GCA_943735925.1). Taxonomy (NCBI): domain Eukaryota; kingdom Metazoa; phylum Arthropoda; class Insecta; order Diptera; family Polleniidae; genus Pollenia; species Pollenia amentaria. Next base: position 148,103,325 of record OX031007.1, read on the forward strand.
TTTTGATATTTCAATGAGGAGAAGAAGAGAGTATCAAAACGTGGAACTATGGGAAATTATATTTCTTGCTTTTACTTTTACGTGGTGTATGTTATAATTTTTGAATTTTCTATAATAGTGAACTTATAAACATAAAATTGTATGTGCAGGTACCTGAGTCAATAATAACCTATAAGATGGTACCCTTTTATTCGTCAAATGGAACTTTTTGATTTTACGTTATATGTATTGGACTTAGGAACATGAAATTAGGCATGCATGATCCTGAGTGTATAAGACTCTGTAGGGGGGGCTTTATGGTACTTTTTCGTTCTACAGCTGTTATTTAATTTATTACGTTAATATCGAACATAGGAAAATAAAATTAATCATACAATGTCCGTAGTAGATGAGAATCTATAAAAGATAACTTTTTGGTACTTTTTGTTCTTTAACTGGAACTTTTCCAATTGCCTATAGTGTTGGACCTAGAAATATAATATTAAACTTGCAAAGTCCTGAATAAATAAGAATCTGTAAAAGGGATATTTTTAGTAGTTTTTCGTTCTTTAACTCGTAAATTTTTATGAAAACTGGACCTAGAAACATAAAATTCAACATGCAGAGTCCAGAGTGATTGAGAAACTATAGCAGAAGACTTTTTGGTACTTTATTATTTTTCAATTGATACCTTTTGAACTTTTTTTTTGTTATTTTTGAACTTACAAAATAAATTAAACATTCACGGACTTGGTTTCTTAAATAATTATGGTCAAATTTAGACCACCTGGCGAACACTAGTTAAATTAAAATGATACTTAGATTTAATAAAAAAAAAATTGGAATAAGTTAATGGCATGAAATGGATAGAACAAAGTTTGTTTGATTGAAAAAAATTAAAAAAATAAAATCAAAAATTTAATAACTTGAAGAAATTCAGTTGTAGTAATCTCTAAATATTGCATATACATAAGAGTGTCCGTTATTTCTTAAAGTGGAAATATTGTTTGTTTTACCCCTCAAAAAGTTGAGGCTTGATCCAAAAATAAATCTCCAAAAATGTTAACTCCTTTGGGAACATGCCTTCCCTTACCGACTTACGGTTGACATTTTTTTTAATTACACTCATACGGTCGATGACCCACAAGTCGCAAAATATGATTACATCATGAAAAATCAATTTGTGCAACCAAAATCAATACAATGTTAAAGTGTTTAAATTTCATAATTTTCATAAAACATACTTGCCTTTGATTAAAGCCCCCTAAGGGGTGTCTTTAACGTAATTAAAATTTTTCATCTTTTGTGAATATAATCAAGACAGATTTTAATCATTTAGGGCTTATTTTGTTTGTAACTTCGTTTTCTAAACGTTTTCTAAAACATAGCTGCATAGCTCCCTTTTTTAAGCCGTTTCGAAACACAAAAATTTCGAAATTTTGCTAATAAATTATTTTATTTTTGCCAAAAAAAATTATGTTTCTAAACGACTGCGCAGATTAAAAAAAGTTTAGCCTTACTTAAAGGCAATTTTATATCGAAATTTCGGTTTTTTTTATAAACCGTTTTTGAGTTGTGCGAATATATGTTGTGCAAAATCTTCTATTTTCGAAATAACGGTATCGAAAACAAGAGCTTACCTAAAACAAATGGTTAGCACTACTACATACATAGTGAAATTGATACTGGAACCAACACGGAGCAGATTCTTTTGGTTCCAAAACAAAATAATACATCAGGGGTAGAGACCTGCTTTACCTCCGGTGTCGCCATCATATTTCCGAATTAGTTTTGAAAGCAGTGTTTGGAAAGAAGTTGCCCCATCTAACAACAAGTCTAGATGTGACGTTGCTTAAGCAACATATTGCTTAAAACAATTTTTGTTACGACAACAATATTCCATTCCTGCAGATTAAGAGGATGTAGTAGCAGACGTTTGCATTTTTATCATAAAACTTTAAATTGCCCCAATGCATCCGAAGCTTGCGGCAATGATCTAAACTTGTTACAAACACTTTAATTGTACGATGACAACGATCCATTAACTGAAGAGGCAGCTGTTAAAAAATGTTGTAATCACTTATGGTATCTTGTTGAAGAAACTTCGGCTTTAGCATTTTTTGATGTAAGATTGAATGCCACTTCTAGGGCATATGAGATATAAAAGCATTATCAGGTTAAATATTAACGGCCTTATTTATAAAAAATAAACCAGGTTGATAAAAGGCTTATTAAACAAATTTTCATACAAAATCCGTTTCATAAACCGTTTATTAACCTGTTTTATTTTTTATAAATAAGGCTGTAAATAAAAAATATCATATAAATACTTTTGCAAGGACTTATATTACTTCTGTAGGTTTTAGTTTTCAGGAAAATCAAATGGGAAAATGAAAGACTTTTCATATCAACGAAACGAATTCACTTAAGTATTTAAAGGTTGAGAATGATACTGCCGAAAGAGCGGTGAAGATAGTAGAAACTATCATGGCATGGTAACAAAGAAAAAATTAAAAATTTACAAAAACTACGTTAAAAAAATTATGAAATTTAAAAACACTTTTAATATTTTTGTTTATGGTTGCACAGAATGATTTTCCAAGATGTTATCATATTTTTCGACTTGTGGTTCATCTGCCGTATAACTGTAATTGAATAAAATTTCAATCGTAAGTCGGCACGGGTAGGCATGGTCCCAGGGGCGTGAAATGTTTGAAGATTTATTTTTGCATCAAGCCTCAACTTTTTGAGGGGTAAGTAAGAATTTAACATTTTTTTGTTTGTGTCTTTTTTAGAGCTTACACATTTTGATGACAGCCACAATATGTCATAAGATATTGAGACAAAAGTTAACAAATACAAGGTCATTCATACTTGAGTATTTGATAGCCTGGATTAATAATAGTGAATGAGGGTATACTAAGTTTTATTCCGTATGAAAATACTTTAATATTCATCTAAAATCAATCCCATAACCCTTTCAGACCTGACATTAAACTACCGGAAATTTTGTCATAATTTTTGGAATAGAAGGTCCATAATTCGTATGAAAATATAATCAATGTTCAGGTTGTACCATTTTTATATCCTTCAAGGATTTTTAGGACATGTACAATTGATGCATCTCGTTGAAATTTTTATGCAAAGTCTTTACACAAAATAATAATGTTGGTGTCAAATTGTTTTTGGTTCTCGCAAGCCGTTTAAGATTTAAATCCGGTGTCAGCAGTTCACTAGGAAAAAAGTTATGAAGCCAAATGTGGATAACGGGAACTTGTCTCCCATACAATTGATTTCACTCAAAAATTTTATTAAAATTTCTACGTTTCTTACGATCACAATTATGAGAGTTTTGTTATAGCGAACATATTTTCATGTAAATATACACAGAAAAAAGTGTTTTATCAATTAAAAAAATGGTTTAAAAAGTATTTGAATTTAATTAATGTGATAATTGAATCAATTATTTTTTTGTTGAAAGAAAATTAAAAATAAAATCTTATTTGACCTTTTTCGTTTAAAATAAAATAATTTAAGCATGTAGAATTGTCGTTGGGAATTGTCGTTATATATTTAAATAAATTAATGTGTTTGAAATGGTAAAGTTTTTTGATCACTTTTTTAATTAAAATTAAAAATATTATTAATTGAACGTCTTTACATAAAATAATAATGTTGGTGTCAAATTGTTTTTGGTGTTTGCAAGCCGTTTTGGATTAGAATCCGGTGCCATCAGTTTTAAAGCCAAATGTAGATAACGGGAACTTGTCCCAAGAAAAAAATAAAATTAGGTCCTAAAATTTTTCAATTTTATTATGACATGGTTCCCAGCCCTCTCTTTTTTTCATGTTATTTAATTTTTTGCTTGGGAGTTATTTCATAATGAAATAATACCCAAATAAAATAAGTCCAAAAAAATTTAACATGCGAATTATTTTATTCTATTTGGTTAGTCGACGTAACTCATTTGCTGTGGGAAGTTTTTCATATTATTTTTTCTATGAGAGTTATTTAAATTTATTTTATTTTTATAACTTTTTTTAAATTTTTCAACATTTTTCATTTGTATTTATTATTATTATTTTTTGTAAATTATCTGATATGTAAATATTAAAGTACAAAGCAGTTAAAAACATACATACTTAATTGTGTTGGGATCATTATACCCGAAACTTCAAACACCGAATTCGAAAATCCCGAAATTAAATTAATTTTTTAAACTAAAATTTGTTTAACTCGAAAAATTTTCAATTTATTTAATACTGCCTGCATTTACGTCTAAAAATAATGTTTGTTTAATATTCTTTCTGCAATATCGGAAATAATTTAAGATTTCAAATATTTTTTTATACCACAAGATACTCTGCTGGCTTTAATAGTATTAACGACAGAAAAAATTAGTGTCAAAATAATTTATTTAAAAATTTTTAGTTTATGATAAATAAAAACATTTTGCGAAAGCAAATAAGCAAAATGTGTTGGAAAAAATTATTAATTATGTATATGTGTGTATCATAAAATTAAACAAAAAGTGTAATACTGTGAAAAATTTTAAATATTAGAATTTAAAATTTTGTTGACAGCGTCCTCTCGTGTCGGCATACTAGTTGTATACCAGGGATGTTAAAGTTGGTTCAATTGTACTTTTTGTGGTACATTTTGACCTTCTAAAGTACAGTGGTACTACCGAGACTCATTTGGTACAATTTTAAAATTTGTCATAGTTCCCCCTTTTTGCAGTTTTAGTATAGCAATCAAACACCAACAACACTAGTGGTGAATGAGGGTATACTAAGTTCGTGATTCCGTGTGAATCTTTTTTTATTGTACATCTAAGACCCCATAAAGTATATTAACTCTGGCTCCTTGAGTAATTCTAAGTCGATTTACACATGCCCATCCATCTGTCCGTCTGTTGAAAACACGCTCAATTTCGAAAAACGCAAAAGAAAAGAATAAGCTTGGTATTAAATTGCTTGTAGTTATCCTAAAGAGGCTGGGATTAAAATCCAGCATTATCTGTCCAGTAGTATCAGAACTATGAATCAAAATGTGGAACCAGCACCCTGAAAAAATTGATAATTTTGATACAAAAACTAACATAATTGGTGGAATAATATACGGAATAATATTAAATTTTGCACAAATCCGCTTAATACGATTGCAAATTATACTGTTAAATTTCGTGAATATCGGCCCATAATTGACCATAGGCCCCATATAAGCCCTACTCGGGGAAAACAGTTTATTGCGCCTAAAACCAAATAAAGCCCACTTTGGGAAAATAATTAAATTCGCCTAAAACCATAACAGATATAGAAATTGCTGTAAAAGTTCTTCCAACTTAGATTCACATGGCCAGAAATAACATCATGGAATTTTGTGAAATTCACTGTTAAAGCTAAAACTAAATACACTGCTGTATTGAAATTTATTCTAACTTATTTTTTGTAATACCAGAAATCAGTCTTCAGAATATTGGGATGATTAGTCCATAATTTACCATATGCCCAATACAAAGTACCCTCCTAAAAATAATTTTAGTTCGGCTAAAGCTGTTACAAATCATGAAATTTTACTCAAGCCAGTTCAAAGTTCTAACAAGAAATGCATAAAACTTTCTTATTGCCGGTCAATAATTTAATAAAGGTCTCAGCCGCAACCAATTTGAATGCTGACGTTCGTTTTTGTGAAGCTTAGTTAATAATATATAAGTACTTATTTATCATATAGAGTCCACTAGTCTCGGTGGAGGGTATCAAGGATTCGGCACAGCCGAATCTAGCACTCTAACTTGTTTAGTTATTATTTATTTCATTTAGATTTAAAAATCCTACTTTTAAATTGCAATTTTTATTTATCCAATATGCATTTAAAATTATTAACATGGTTAATTTAGAAATGCAATCAAAAGATGCTCGAATGCATGTATTTTTACAAAGGCTAACTTTTTTGTTCCGCCAAATAGCACGTAATATCATGAATTAAAACTTCAAGTAATTTTATGAATAAGAACGTTTTGGGTGATTGCAATATCTCTATTGTAGACCTTTACAAAAATCACATGCCCTTTGAAGAAATTTATTGCGAAACAGAAGTGGATTTATATCTCGTTACAAATAATATCAATATTGATATTGTTAAAGAAAGGAAAGAAAATGCAAAACAATTTTACATAAAATTTTGGGAAATTTTGAGAACCAAAGTCAATCAAATTTTTAATGTGTTTCCATAAATGTACTCCTGAAAATGTTATTTCTGGTAAAACAAGTAGAATTGTACCTCTTCTAGTAAATATGTTCCCGAATGAAATTGCAAATTTTGATTCAATTAGTAATCCATTTAGAGCTTTAGCTGATGTCGAGCAACTGCAGTCGTTAGTAACTGAAAACATTTGTAGTTTTTGGTCGGCAGTAGCTAATTAACAAAATGCACTGAATGTCCATATGTTTCCTGACATTTCTAGAGCCGTTGCTCTAGACACATTCCACATTCGTCTGCAAATGTGGAAAGAGTTTTTTTTTTGAAAATATAATAAAAACTAAGGAAAGACACAGACTACATGTGCCAACATTATCAAGTCTTATACAAACCAGGGATTGGTTAAAATCGACAATTTCATGCTGCTATGTTGTTAAAATTCCAAATAGTTTATTAACTAAACAAATAAGTGCCTGATATTAATCTCATATATTTATAAGACTTTTATGTACCTTATTTTATTCATACATATCATGTATGTTAATCTTAAGATTTGTTTTTTTTTGTGTACAAATGAATTTGTATATACTTTTTTTGTTGTGTTAATAAATTAAAAAAAAATGGTACCGTAAAGGTCAAAAAGTACATTTTTTTTTGGAAGTTGGTACAAAATGTAAGCCCCCATTTAACAACCCTGTTGTATACTATGCTTTCACATATATATACTTATTCTTCCAACAGTGATGCCATACTTATATTAAATTTCATATATTATTATGTAATAAAATGTAAGAGAATTTGAAGTTAAAGCCGACGTTTTAATTATGGGATTAAGGATTATTGCCTGAAGTTTGAACACTCCATTTTTAAAGAAAGTGAAAACGATATTATCGGTTTTAAATCATTTCATTTTTTAAAATCGACTTCCATCACATTCAAGAAAACCTTCTTTATGATCAAGATTCATTTTAAGTAATTAAGCGTGCCCCGGTAGGCTAGCTTGTCTATCAGTGCCGGGGTTGTGGGTGCGATTCCCGCCAGAGACTCTGCTCTCCTGCGGGAAAAAACAGTTGTTTTATATTAATTTTTTCGCACACAAAGCATAAAAATGCCCTTGCCTCTCTTTATTGTTTAATTTTTTTTATTTTTATGCCTTCACCACTAGTTATTAACGAGGGTATACTAAGTTTACCATTCCGTATGAAACTTTTTATAATTTTCTTCTAAAGCCTGGTACTTTGTTCAAGATTTCACTTGAAATGCTGCCAAAACTCATATGAAAAAAACTTGTGCCGAATTGCTATGAAATAATGTTGATAGAGTCGTACTCTGTTCAATTTGTGAAAAAGTTTCACAAATTCGAAATAATAAAAGCTGCACTTATTTCACGTGGAATTTTAAGCACATGGAAAAAAGTTCAAACTTAAAATTAAATGAGAAAAGAAAAATATAAATAACAGAACCGGTGACAGTTTTTCTTCCGTAATTTATGTTCGTTTTTATAAACATTTTTATTTAAAAGAAAACTTTTAATACATTTTGTGTTTTATTTACATATTTACAATGTCGAAATTTTTTAAAGATTAAAAACGTCAAATTGTGCAAACTCACGAGATAGGTAACATTGATACATGTCAAACCTTTCGTATGAAATAATATACGCTGCTGAACTTTTTTCACAAATTAGAATAGAGTACTGGACTTTAGACACCAAAAGTTGTGAACATTTCGGAGCCTTCAGTAATTCTAAGTCGACTTGGGCATCCAGTATTGATGTCAGACTGCTTATAGTTCTCCTAATAAGTTTGGTATCCAAATCCAGAAAAATGGGTTCAACAGGCAAAATATAATAAATCCAAGTATGGAACAACCACCCTAAAAAAATTGATAAGTCCAATATAAAACCTATTGCTAAAAATCATATGAATATGCCTAAACCGAAACGAATCAAAAAATTTCTTGATATTTCACTTGACGTCAGCAGAGGGGTTCCACAATAAACATCTGCATAAAGCTTAATAATGATGTTCATGAAACCTTCATTATAATTTTGTATTTGCTTCGTTTGTATTCAGTTAGATGAATAACTATGAAACGAAAGCAACAAACACTTGATATTTAAGAGACGAGGAAGATGAACTTAATTTGTTAACTTATACAAGAAAATATGAACACTAACAACTCTTAAACAAAAGAACCACTGAATAAATGTCGAATAAGTTCATGGAGAAACACATTGATTTTAAGGTCAGTATTGCCAGTTGAAGGTAAAGAAAAACATTAGGAAAGATAAAGAACAAAACAAAAATAACCATGAAGAGTGAAAGCAACAAGATTATGAAGTACATTAGCGGTTTTCACCCTTTGTATTAAGTGTACCACTATTTTATATGTAATACTATTTTATACTTCAAAACGTGAGGGTCTTTTTCGTAGGTATTGTAAATTCATAAATTTGCTAGGAGAGAGAAAGAGACAAATAGAGTTTCGTCAACTGTTTTATTCTGGTAAATTAACACACGTGTTTACTATAGCTTTTTGTTGGATTTTTCTACCACAGCGTAGTAAATTTTAGTCTTATATATTTTGTTGTTGCAGGGTTGTAAATGTTAGTACTTTAACTAAATATATAAGTTTAACAAGGTCTACAAGGGTCTTTACTATCAAGGGTGAAAACCGCTATTAATATTAAAAAAAAAATTTGACTTTGTTTTCAATGTAAATTTATTGTTTTCAATGTAAATTTTAAAATTTCCAAAAAAATTTTATTTGTTTTCAAAAACACTGCTTTGCTTGGATGTATGAACATAAAAAAGTAGCTGGCCAAAAAATTCAAAATGCTATACAAATTGCAAATATGTATTATTGTAAACGTAACAAAAGTGAAAAAATTACATGAATTTACTAAATTGGCAACATTGCTGTTGAGTATTTTTTTTAAATGAGAGAGGGTGAAAACTGTCAAATAAAACCGGCTTCATTGAACAACGTCTTTGTGTTTGCTATATGAAACGAAATGTGTTTGCTAGTTGCATGAATAAAATAATAGTCCGTTCAGTAATCTGAATTTTATTTGAATACGAACTTCATTGGATAAACATTTCAGTATGTTCAATAATGAAGTTGTTCATGCAGCCTTTTATTCCACAGGGATCAATTCTTTATATATAAACGATCTACCAGCCGTAACGATTAACAGCAAAGTACACATGTATACAGATGATGTACAACTTTATAATAGCATCAATTTCGCTGACTTTCAATCATGTGTAAACAACATTAACACTAATTTAAATCACATAAACATCGAAAACCAAATGTCTTTTTCTTTAAATAAATAAAACACCACTAAATGATCAATGTCAAATTAAAATCAACAACAAGATAATTGATGTCGTAAATTCTTCAAAAAATCTGGGAGTAACGTTTAATAATGCTACGTAATTTGTGGGCAGGGAAATTCTCAACACCTTTAAACATTCGAATGCTGTTAGCAAAAACCTACCTACTACAGTGCTTTTATAAGGATGCGAAATTTTCGCTAATTTTTCGTAATAGTGTTGACTTTAAAAAACTAAATGTTGCCTACAATAATATTGCCAGGTATATCTATGCTAAAGGACGCCGTGAACACATATCATTGTTTTCATACCGGATATATGAGATGAGTTTTGAAAATCTCCTCAAATTTAAATGCCTTATACACAAAGTAATACACAAAGTAATAACACAGTACAACATTTTTCAGGTGATTGATTTGGGACTCAATTCTGATAATTGTTTATGAAAGTAGACCCAAAAAGAAGAACTTCTGCATCATTAGTTTGTTCAAAATACATCAAATAATAATTTAAAAATTAATTTGAAATTAGTAAGTATCGTATAGGGGAATTTGTCACGTTTTAGGCTCTTTTCTTTGTCATAACTCGAGAACTAATAGTCTGAATAATTTGAAACAAATTTGTTTAAGAATTAAGAATTACAATTCCTTTAATCTTTTCGCTACATAAGCAACAGTTCCGCAGTTATAAATAAATGTATGAAGAAAAAAAATATTTTTTGCCCAAAAAATTTAAATTTTTTATTTTTAATTTATAAAAAATCCAAAACGGTAAAAAAAGTGTCAAGTCCTATTACTTTCACGTAAAGTCGCATAACCTATGAACAAAATGAGACATACATTCACAATTAAGTAAAGGTATTAATTTCAAAAATTTGCTCGAGATATCCACAAAATTCTTTGGAAAAAACATAGATGACTTTTTTTATGATTCTCAAAATTAAAAAACAAGGAATAAACCAAAGGTTATTTGATTTTTATGACTGCGGTAGCAAAGTAATAAGCGTTAATAAATGTGAGTGGACAATTAAAAGGAAAGTGCACTTTTTAAATTATTTTGGGTTTTCCGTTAGTTATCTGTATGATTTTTTTTACAGAACGTTTAGAAAACATATTTCATAAGTACCTGCCACTAAAATATTGAAATATTTGTAGTATTTTTAGGTGCTCTTTGATCGATTTTTGTCATTTAACAAGAGTCGACGAACGCGAGAAGTACAAGTGAATTTTTCTCCGGTTTTTTAAAGTGTTATAATGTGGATACATGGAAAAGGTGGACAGTTTTCTTTTATGAAGCCAGTAATTTGGGTGGAAGACCTAACTGGACATGATGAATCCAGGTGTTACGCATGCATAAATTCTCGTCAGGATTAAATAGAAAACAAAAATATACATTGCTCTTTTACTGCCACACTTCCAGTTAAACGTGCTGCTGGTACAGATACAACTAAACCTCCGAGTCTGGATACTGTGTCCCTGCAAGCCGAAACCGTTCTCACCAATCCGACCAATATGAATGATGCTGATTGGACACCCGATATTGACAATAATGGACCACAACCGCTAACACAAATCGAAATGGATTACGTTGTGGCTAAGATGGGACTATCACAACAAAACTCCGAAATGTTAACATCATTTTTGAAAAGCAGAAAACCGCCACAGCAAAATGTCAGCGCAACTGATGGTGCAGACTCAGAACATGAATATGAACAACCTACGAAGCAAATAAGGTCATCAGAACCACAAGCGTCAACTTCAACGGGGATGGATAGTGACAATAATTGAAAATGTTCTAAATTTTGTTTCCATGCATAGATAACATATAAAAATCGCATATTTTCTGTGTAAAAATAGATGTAATATGAATCGGAATGTTTATTTTCATGCAAAATAAAGAATCAATAAAAAAAGTCATCAGTGTCTTTTTCCAAAGGATTTTTTATGAATTCAAAATAAAAAATTTTAATTTTTGGGCACAAAATATTTGTTTTCTTCATACATTTATTTATAACTGCGAAACTGTTGCTTATGTACCGAAACGTTGTATAAACAGATTAAAGGAATTGTAATTTTAAATTTTTTTAAATTTGTTTCAGCTTAATCGGACTAGTGGTTCTCAAGTTATAACAAAGAGCCTTAAACGTGACAAATTCCCCTATACGATACATACTAACTTCAAATTAATTTTTAAATTATTATTTGATGTACCTTTGGCAAACCAATGATGCAAGAAGTTCTTCTTTTTGGGTCTACTTTCATAAACAATTATCAGAATTGAATCCAAAAATCATGTGTTGTACTGTGTAATTCAAAAACAGCCAACATTTTTATTCAGAGGAATTCAATTTGCAATCGTGAAAAGAAAATAATTCAACTACGATTTCGAAACACTTTGTTTCAACGCCAATATTTTATTTATTCCACTAGTCTTCGGTACAAAATTCCAGATAATACGCAACTTATGGGCAATGCAAGCTCATTTAAAAAGGAGCTTTTAAATCACTTTTGTTAAATTTAAATATGTTAACTAAATATGACAATTGAAATTGTATCTAAATTTGAAAAACTTAATAACTTATTTTCTTCTCCGCGCTTTTTTGTTATTTTATATTATATTGATAATATTAATTTTCGTATGATTTTAACTTACAAAATAATAATGCTTTTAAGTTTGATTATTATTTATCATGTACATATTTATGTTTGTAATATTCGCTAGCACTATCATTTATAAGATTTATTTATCTTGTTGTGCTAGATCATCTATAAATAATAATAATAATTATAAAAAATAATAAAAATATTTGGTCCATATAAGTTTTATATGACAAGAATTAAAATTATAAATGTTTGTGATAAGGCGGTGCGGTGCGCAAAATGACACTAGAATATATGCCCCCAAAAAGAAAATGAAGGGTGACTCCAAAATTGAATATGAGATACAACAACACGCAAATGTTTTGTTTATTGGGTTTCTTTTTCATTTTTTTCGTTGGGGTGTTTGCCATTTTAAATGAAATAAAAAATTACCCCAACATCACAGAATAAAAAATGGCCCCAAATAAATTCACAATTTTTACATTGGGCCTATTTTTCATATACTACTATATGTATAATGTAAATTTTAGGAAATGAACAAATGTTTATATAAATTTTTTTAAATCTATATATATAAAAATGAATTATGTATGTTTGTTTGTTTGTCGCTTTATAGACTCCGAAACTACTGAACCGATTTTCCTGAAATTTTTCCAGTAACATCACGTGAGCCCTAAAAATAAAATAGGCTACTTATTTTTTCGATAGGGGCAGGGGAATTGGTACCCCCATAGGATGCCAATATTAATTATCGAACCGATTTTCCTGAAATTTTTACAGTAACATCACGTGAGCCCTAAAAATAAAATAGGCTACTTATTTTTTCGATAGGGGCAGGGGAATTGGTACCCCCCATAGGATGCCAATATTAATTATCGAACCGATTTTCCTGAAATTTTTACAGTAACATCACGTGAGCCCTAAAAATAAAATAGGCTACTTATTTTTTCGATAGGGGCAGGGGAATTTATACCCCCCATAGGATGCCAATATTAATTATCGAACCGATTTTCCTGAAATTTTTACTGTAACATCACGTGAGCCCTAAAAATAAAATAGGCTACTTATTTTTTCGATAGGGGCAGGGGAATTGGTACCCCTCATAGGATGCCAATATTAATTATCGAACCGATTTTCCTGAAATTTTTACAGTAACATCACGTGAGCCCTAAAAATAAAATAGGCTACTTATTTTTTCGATAGGGGCAGGGGAATTGGTACCCCCAATAGGATGCCAATATTAATTATCGAACCGATTTTTCTGAAATTTTTACAGTAACATCACGTGAGCCCTAAAAATAAAATAGGCTACTTATTTTTTCGATAGGGGCAGGGGAATTTATACCCCCCATAGGATGCCAATATTAATTATCGAACCGATTTTCCTGAAATTTTTAATGTAACATCACGTGAGCCCTAAAAATAAAATAGGCTACTTATTTTTTCGATAGGGGCAGGGGAATTGGTACCCCCCATAGGATGCCAATATTAATTATCGAACCGATTTTCCTGAAATTTTTACAGTAACATCACGTGAGCCCTAAAAATAAAATAGGCTACTTATTTTTTCGATAGGGGCAGGGGAATTGGTACCCCCCATAGGATGCCAATATTAATTATCGCATATCTTAAGAGCCGCTGCACGCATTTTGCTGAAGTTTTTGTAGTAGGATCTTCTGAGCCCCGGAATTGAAATAAAATAGCAGCGGGGGTATAGGAATACCCCATAGGACGCCAATGTTTAACATCGCATATCTTAAGAACTGTAATAGTGAGAATGTTCAAACTTTCTAAAAGTTACTCTTATGGTATACTACACTTTTGAAAATAAAAATAAAGCGGGTAGGCGCAGGGGGGGAAATACCTCCCATAGGATGAATACATTAAATATCGCTCAACTGAAGAACTATTAAAGGGAGAGTCTTCAAACGTGGTTAAAGCTACTATTATAGTAAACTATAAATTTCAATATAAAAATGTGCGGGGTCAGTGTAGCGAAGCGCACCGGGTTAAGCTAGTTTTATATAAAAAATGCCTAGATATCCTGATTTCTTATAACAAAGTAGATAAAATCCTTGCCGACTATGCAAAGATTCCTTATTTAGCGAATCCGATGTTTTCTATACCATAGAGGAGAAAAATCCTTGCGCACTGAAGAAGGTCAACTATCTAGTAAAGCTTAAGTTAGCGCAGCCAGTGTTCCTTATACCATAAACGAAAAAATGTTTGCGCCCGACCGAAGGACCAACCATGCTAACTATAGTGCGATATTTAAAACCAAAACTGTATAATTATTTTGAATATTAAAATTCAGGATTTTGAACTTCGGGATTTTTATTTGGGATTTTAAGTTTCGAGCATATGATCCCGTCCCAAATTTTAGTATAACTTTCTTTATGTGTTACCTTTTTTTGGGGTTAAAATTCATTAACAATTTTGAGGTGATTTTTCATAATGAAGAATTACCCCAAATTGGGGTCAATTTTCATTTTTGTTTTAGGCCATATTTCCTGGGATCACATTTCGCAGCGCCTGTGATAATTGGCCCATAATTTAGTATATTAAGCCGATATTCCAACTTAAGGTGGTGGGTATCTAAGATTCGACAGAGCCGAGTATAGTACTTAAAATTGTTGTTTTTTTTATTAAAGCTATTTTTATAATAAATTAATAAATTTTAAACATCATAGACTGATTTTTTACTGAGCCTTTCCCAGCCAACAGCTTTGCTAAATTTATAATTTATATTGTCTAACTGTAGCAACATTTGAACCCCATATATAAGTACTTTATTATAATATATTGAGTAGATAACTACACACATATTTTACTACTAATCTATACAGTGTAGACATAAATTTTGATTTATTTTGCACGTGGCATATAAATTGGTTTTTAAATTTTAAATTTGTTGTTTTATCGTAAAATTTAAGTAAAATTTTATATATTTTAATTTTTTTTTATTCATCAGTATATCTGTTATTAAAGCATAAATATTGAATTTATATAGTTTTTTTTTTAATATATAACTCAAATATAAATAAGCATGAAGATTGCTCATGATTAGTTATGCTAATTTGATTAATATTTTTAGAAAAAAAATCTAACAAAAAAAGTTAATGATGTGTGCGAAAGCGTGATTTTTTTCTCCTGTTTTTATAATAAAGCATTAAAATCATGTTTAATGTGGCTACAAAAAGTCGCATAATATTTTTTTTTTTTTTTTTTGGTATATATTTACATTTAAAAATAGAATTTATGAAAATTTAATTCGAAAATTTATGGTTAATATGTCATACACATTTACAAATATTGGAAAGAATTACATGCAAATAAATGTTTTAAACATTTAAACACTAAAGCCTAGAGTACACCCAATGTGAGAGATCACATGCGCATGTAGTTCTGACATAATTTTGACGTCATCAAACAACACACATTGGTCATTGTCATTTTGGCTTTGTAATGACGTCAACATTACCTCAGAACCACATGTGGATGTGGCTTTTCACATTCCGTGTACTGTAGACTTAAGTTTTGCAGGAAATTATGCGAATTACACTTTTTGGCGAAAAGGGCATTTATTTGTTTGTGGATATCCAACACATATGTATATATGTATGTATAGCAAAAAATCATATTTACAATTTCTGTTAAAATAAAAAAAAACGGTACTACTCAATATTTAATATTCAATACTCAATGTAACGGTACTACTCAATATAATATCCTGATGTCCAATATTCTTAGTGTCCAATTTTCCTTAATTTTATTTATAAGGTATTTTTGCAATTGCAATTATTATTCGAAAAACAAAATTTTCTAAAAAAAACATAAATAGGACCCATAATAACTTTAATGCTTTAAACACTTATACTCACACAGAAGAAAATTAAGAAAAAGCAATTGCCATTATGAAAACCATATTCGTCAAAACAATTAGCTTTTTAATTGAAAATGCACTAAGAACCAAATTTGTAAATATGAAAATTTTTTTGATAATTAGAATTGTTAATACCCAACCAATATTTTTGACAATGAGTTTGTTACACAGAAAAAATTGAAAATTGTCTCTAAGCACCAAATTCGCCTATTACAAAAGTGTGTATGTACACAGAAAAAATTATCAGTAGTTTTTTTTTATCAATTAAAAAAAAAATTGTTTAGAAAGTATTTCAATTTAATTAATTTTATAATTGAATCATTATTTTTGTAGTTGAAAGAAAATCACAATTTTTTTTACAAATTTTTACAATTACAAATTTTGATTTAATTAACATTTTAGGTGTGTTGAAATAAATGTTTAATTAAATAACAAAAATCTTTTTCGGGGCTCAATTTTGAGGCGTGGCATAAAAGTGAGTATAATAAAGCTAGACATACTTAGTTTTACAAGGACTTTCTTGGCACGTTTAAAAAAATTTATATTTGGGGGAAGTATCCGAGATGGCATAAGTGGCGCCCAGAGTTTGATGTCGGATTGGAAAGTCACCAAAGGCAAAAATGAAGCCACTGTCAACCCATGAACAACGATATGTGATATAATAAGGTCGAACTTTAAATGGCAGCGCTACATGTAAAAAACCAAAAGTGCTGTATTTTGGGGCGTGGCAAAAAAAATTTTTTTCTGTTTTAGAAACTTCATTGGCATATCTTTCATTCTAGGGGGTGACTGGCACAACTTTTTTTTTGTATCGAGGTCGACAGGTGCAAAATTAACAAATTGCTTACTTGATTCTATGAATTTGGCAAAAATTTGGTGATAAGAGAAAATTTTTAATTTTTTCTGTGTACATTGATTACAAAAAATTGTAAAAATTGAAAATTGTGATTTTTTTTCTTTTTCAATAAATGATATTTTTAATTTTAATCAAAAAACTTTGCCATTTTAAACAATGTGTTAATTGATTTAGTTAAATACAGCTCAGGTTTTGACAATTCCCAACAACAATTCTACAAGCTTAAAACATTTTATTTTAAGCGAAAAATCAATTAAAATTTTTGTTTATTTAATTAAAAATTTATTTCATAACAACTGAAATGTTAATTAAATCAAAATTATATTTTTTTAATTTTTTTTTCCACTTAAAAATAAATTGATGTAATTATCAGATTAATTAATTGTCCCCCCAATGCCACTACTAGGTGATACGGGAAAGACTGCGTGATGACGTTAACGGATCCTGGAGGGACAGAACGGATTGCAGGGTGTCTGGAGCACTATAGCGTGAGTTGGACGCAGGGGCAACCAGGGCTCTGCTGTGATTGGAAAGGGTTCTTTACGGGTCATTGTTCTGTTAGGGCTTGGGACAATGGGACAATGCCATACCGGACTTCTGCAGATTATGCGATGATTATGAGGTGCTAGAGACGATTGGGCATGGCTTGGGGATAGATTTCACGACGAACTGGCGTGCATCGCTGGCTGCAATCCGGTCGATTTACTGGGGTTTGTCAGGAAATATGACGGCTATTTCTGTTGAGGGGACTGTAGAGAGAGTAACTGTCCTACGTAGTACCTATTAATATATTTTATTCTATCTATCTGTTTATTTCTTTCCTTCTTCAATACTCTCTTTTCTCTACCTTCTAACTGAAGGAATTCACAATGGACCCATTGGTCTCCGAGTGGAGGTGTGCCCTTGGGCGTATAACCCTTCTTAACCTAAGCTAACCTAACCTGATCAAATTCTTTGACAGAAACATTTGACGAATAAATGTATATTTAAGTTTGAACCCATGTCGTCTTTAATCTAATCCCAAAGAAAATAATTAGCGAGGCGTATTCCTCATCTATAATGATATTGCGATGAAATTGCCTATGCCTAGATTTATATATTAGTAATTACACTATCAGATGATAATGAGGCAAATAGTTACAGCTGGAGTTATACCATCAGAAGATCCCTTTACACCTTTGTGAGCAGGCACCGTAACTAAAAGAATGCCAATCATTGGCAGGACCTAAATTTTAGAGTTGTTTTAATATATAATGATTTAATAAATTTTAATTTAGAAATTAATTTTTTTTAAATATATATTGTTGCTATTAGTATACTACATAACCATATAACCTGATAATCGGCCTTTCGTCAACAATCCAAACTTAATTAATATTTATTTATCAAAGAAGAATAAAAAAAAATGCGGGCCATAATTTACAATAGGTCTCACTCAAAGCCCACTCTGGACATACACCTAAATTCCCCTTAATAATAATACTCTCATGAAAATTTGCAAACATAAGGTTTATTTATCTACAATTTATGATGTCAGATTATAAGTATAAAGACTGATTTATAATTTTTCACAGATCCCATTTAAAGTCTAGTCCCGAAAAAATCTAATAATTAATAGATTGTGGAAAACATTCGGCAGAGCCAGAAATATCATTTTTATTTCAGCTCGCCAACCTAACATACAGACGGACATGCTCCAAACGACTTAAAAAGTGATTCTTAAACTAATACTTTTTAATATATTCCCTACATCCCACATATGGTGAAGCGTAACAAGGATTTAAGGTTCTGCTAGGATAAACAATCCTCCTTCATCGTAACAAAAACTCAAGCTATGTATGAAAAGCATTCGATATATAAATATATATATATATATATTCTTGCATACATTCTGTATAAATCTATACAGTTCAAATGAATCATTGAATGTATTTTGTTAAGATTAAAAGGCAATAAATGCCATTAATCGTAAAACCAATTGTGCAGTAATAAATTTTAATGAATTTCAGCAAAATAAAACATACCAAAAAGAAAAATAAAACAACAACAAAGATGTGCGATGAAAAAAAAAATGTTTAACAAATGCATTGAATAGTAAAACCATTTATAATCGTCCAAAACTGTAACGGAATAAGCGAAACGAAAAAAGGATTGAACTTCCATTAAATGCTATTAGAGAATAAAAGCATGCAAGCCTGGTCAAGGAAAGGATATGAAACAAGGTGGTGTCAAGAGTGTTGTAAAAAGGATGTAGTCGTACAAAATAAGAACCTGCAAAGTATCGTGTTTCCTAAAATTTATGAGAAAATCACAACATGTTTTATTGGCCACCTTATTCGTTGATTAACACTTATTGAGCTTGAATTTGAATGTACGAATAAGTATTTTGGGTTGTATTTCTCAACACAGCGAAGTATTTTAACACTGAACTTAATTGTTAGATCGAAAAACAAGTAACACTCTTGTATTGTGGTTTAAGGGAAATAAGATTTGGTAACGGAAAAAAACAATATTTTGAAATCTTAATTTGAATACCTTATTTCAGAGATAGTCTTATGCGGTTGAGCTTAAATTTTTAGTACATAAAGATTTCAATACTAGACCAACCTTAAGGCATGAAGATTGCTCAGAATAAGTTTCTTTGTATTGAAAATGGTTCGAATTGGTCCAAAAGTTAATCTTATACACATGCCATTTTGAAATAAACTTTCCAATTATGTAGGAATTTAGATTAACTTTACAGTAACATTTTTAGTCCAATATTTTTTTGAATGGCCGTAGTTTTTTCTGAATTAAAGATAGATGCAGTATTTTAAAGGGAGATTTTTTCTTCTTTCTAAGTAGGATCGTTTCTTAACATTTATGTATATTTTAAAATAGCTCCACACAACCAATAATCCTGAAAATCGCTTTTATTTTTAAAAAGCCCTATACATATTGTTACGAAAGTAACTTTAGCTAAGAATTAGTTTAATTTATTTGCTATTGTAATTGTATTAGTAATGAATATTTCTATCTGTACACTGTACAAAATTTTCGAGTACAAATGTTATTGATACAAATTCGTATGCATGATTGTAATTCAACCCCACTGTACGCGGAATTTTCTAGTACAAATTTAATGTTAAAATGTCGTTTAAAAGCTTCAATATGTGATGTAACAATGTTAATGTAGATAAAGCCATAATTTCAAAATGCTTAATAACTAAACAAATGTGTTAATCGTTAACATCAAATAGTAAAAGCTCGCAAATTTCGGAAATTTCTAGAAATCTGAGATAAGAGTATTAATACTTGCAAAAGGTGGCATTGTAGTGAGAATTAGTACAAACGTTTAAGTGTGCAGATCACAACTAGAGGTCACAATTGTGAGTTAGTTTCTAAAACTGTAAATAAAGAATTTGAAAGTGACTAAGTAGAAAAAAGTTCTGAACTGCAAAAAGTGTTTAAAGTAGGGAAGTAACGAATACCGATGCCGATATATCGGCGATACTTCTGGTTTGCCGATATAATATTCGAAGAATTTAAGATAAACAATAGGTTTCATTTTGATAATATTTTTAATAAGAATTCAAAATATTATTTATTGAAAAAAATATTCATAATTTTACAATTTTTAATTATCAATATAATCATTTTGGTTATAGGTGCAAGATCAACAAGTTGTTTGCTTCATATTATGAATTTGGTATAAATTTGGTGATTAGAAAAAATTTTTAATTTTTTCTGTGTACACTGTACATTTGTTAAATAAAAAATTTTTCTACTTGAGTTTTGTATCGGTACTTCTAAACTAAAAATGTGATATTATTAAGAGTGGCATATTCGAAATCGTTGAAAAGTTTCCTATAACATGGGTTTATTCAAAACTTCGTCGGCGCTCATGAAAATTTTGATTTTTGCAACCTCGTTTGCTCTACGGGCGCCACTGTGCGGCGTATCCTTACATCCCTTGTTTAAAGTGTTGTGTTAATTTCATTTTATTGAAATTGCAAGTAGAGAACTGAAGTGGTGTATTTTAAAGGAAATGAACCAAAAACATTATTAAAAAGTAACATAACAATATATTGAGAATAAACTTGATAGTTGTATGTTCACGAGCGAAAAATATCACGGAGTTCAAAATACCATAATCTAATAGCAACTTTATATGGTTGCACCCAAATATACTTTGATCGTTCTTAACAATAAATCAACATAACCATAATTGGGTGATTCACAAGGTTGTCATAAAGTTGTAAAATCAATTTTATGAAATATATATGACTGCTGTGGGCAACTGCTTATAATTTAGATTTCTACTGTATAGTTATGACGAATCAATGAACACAGCATTAAAATTTTTATTTTGAAAGTACAAAAAAAAAAAAATTATTAGTCCACACATACGACCATATCTGTGACAATGAGGAAAAAGTGTATAAGTCTATTTGTAAGTTTTGTAGGAGAGTAATTTTAAACTTTATGGCCAGATTCACAATGAGAGCAACATTTCCTTTTGTGTGTACAATAAAGCACTAATTCTTTTCACAACCACACACATTTTAAGTCAAGAAAACGTTTGTAAATTTTGCCCAAAAGAATATTACCAATTTATTGTTATTATATTTATTATATATCGCGCTTGTTTAACAATACTGTATTAACTCAAAATATAAAAAAAAAATAGATATTGGAAATTATTTATTTTTCATAAGCAACTTTATTATATTCAACATTTTTAATTTTTCGAATTTATTCTAAAAATGTAAGGAATTGAACTATTACAAAAAGCTTTATAAAATACATAACTGAAATTTAACTCATAGAATAAATTCGAAAAATAAAAATAAGATATGAATATTATGTGCAAAAAAAATTCCTTTAATACACTATTGTTGAACAAGTCCGATATTATTTTTTAAAACTAATTTGAGTTGTTCATGAAAGGCGGATTATTAGGTTATATGGTTATGTAGTTATATTAACAGCAACAAGATATATTTAAAAAAAAATTTTAATAAATGTATTTTATAACCATATAACCTGATTGTATTAAAAACCAAGGCGAATTAATAACAGGTAATCTCGGTATTACAACAAGTACAACTCTATCAAAACCACAAGCAATTTGTTTTTGTAAAATCATTTTACAATGTCAAAAACAAATGCCATAAGGTGAAATCATAAAAAATTAAGTTAAACAAAAATTAATAAAATACGTGCTGCAAATGCTCAATATTTTGTGAAAATATTTGCAGGAAAATGATTGGTGAACCCCTCAAAAACAATTAACCCCAAGGAGATAAAAACAGTGAAGTATATATAAAAAAACAATGAAGACCGAATTAAATACAGAAAAACTGTGTACATTTACGTTGAACCAAATCGAAAATTTGCGTGTTTTTATTGAACATGTTATAATCGAGGTTAAGTGACTTTTATAGGAGGCTGGAAAAAAACGTAACACAGCTTTTCGTGAGGTGGGTAACCATTTGCACGAATCCGTTATCGTCTCTAATGACGAGGAAGAACACAAAGTGGTAGGCATATATCGACAGCTCAATTCTAAAACATGCTAATGTAATGTTATTATTATATGATAAGAACACAAGCGCAAGCATTGATTAATGTTAGTTGATTGGTCCAAAGATGGATTTTTATATATAAAAGTTTTGGGCTTATATACTACTTATGATAATATTGCTTTCAATTATATTAAGTGCTTTTCCACAGTTCACTCAATAGCTAACTTTATACTTAAATTAACTTGCAAAATTATTATACAGTATTGTATCAGGCACACAGAAATAATTGAGTTAGATAGAGTTCCAAAACATCATAATACTTTGCAGCACAAGTCAAAAATTTATCATCAAGCTTAACGACGCACAGTTTGCTTATTATGTATGACTCGAATATTTTTTTGGTGCACTTTGGAACAAATAACATTGTTATAATCTACACGATTTCACTGCAGCAAGAGAGTTTCCCTGCAACCGATGTTTTGGAACTCAGCGTTAATTTATAAATTTTAATATTATTATATTTTGTTTTGAATGGTGTACAGCAGCGGTCACCAACTGGCGGACCGCGGTCCGGATCCGGACCGTAGACCTATTTTATGCGGATCTTGTGTTAACAATACAAAATATTTTAAACACACGTTCTGGCAGAAGAAAATCACTGTGATGTGAAACGGCAGTTAAATAATTCCGATTATTACGCCTTGGCTATGGATGAATCATGTGACATCACTCATAAAGCACAATTGGTTATTTTGGTACGTTTCTTGGACAACATGAGACAAACTTTTGTTTAGGAGCTATTAATTATTTTGCCGTTAATAGGAAGAACCCGAGGAGAAGACATAAGGGGCACGGCGATGGATTATTTCGTTAAAAATTAGTTAGACTTAAAAAAGCTTTTATCAGTGACTACCGCCAGTGATGGTTATGGCTAAAAAAGGACTAGTTCACCTTTTGAGAACCAGTGCAAAATGTAATGAAAATTTGATTTCTTACCATTGCAGCATTCACCAAACTGCTTTGATGCAAACTCAATATTAGTCTCGAGAGATTAAGATACAAGGAGTGATGAAAATAATAAATTTTCTTTAGGCAAACTCAGCACTGAAACATCGTGAATTGAAAATATTTATCGACGAAGTGGGTGCTCAATATGATCTGTAATTGCATAATAATGAGATGGTAAAGCAAAGGCTGCGTTTTACAATGATTCTTCACTATTTCTTTTCTTCATTGATCAAAGGTCAACAAACGATTACTTAAGTTTTCTTAGCGAAAAAGAAATAGTAACTTCGATTGCTTTCTTATCAGATATTTTTAAACACATCAATGATCTGAACCTTAAACTACAATGCAAAGGAATGCTTGTATGGGAGCTCCTATCAGAAGTAAAAAGCTTTTTGCGAAAATTCGATCTTTTCAACATTGATCTGGATAATGAACGCCTGCACTTCCTTAATTTAAAAAAAAATCTGCAATGACAACAAGTTTGACGTCGGCCAATACAAGACGTTCATTGAGGATCTGAAATCGGAATTTAAAAACAGATTCGCAGATTTTAAAAAAATTGGGAATGTCTTCGATATCCTCAGTAACATCTACTCTATGAATCCTGGGGATAAATGGAGAAATGAAGCTGCAAATATTTCCGGGAGTAAGAAATCTTCTCTCCAGATGGAAATGATCGATTTCCAAGAAAATAAAGTTTTAAAACATCAAAAACAGGAAGTTTTTTGTCAAGAGTTTTGGATAAAATTTGTTTGTGCTAATAAATACCCAGAATTAAAAAGATTAGCCTTGAAACTTCTCACTTGCACAGGCTTTACTTCAAACTTCAGACGGATAGTCCAAGAAAAAAAATTTAATTTTTCTCATTAATACTGTAAAAACCCTTAGTACTTACTTCTTTTTATTCAAAGCATTTGTTTATTATTTAATAAAATAAAGCACCGAAGCCCATTTGTTTTATTTGTCCATTGATACAGTATCTAAACATATTATTTAAAAAGTTCAGCTTATTACCTTCCGGACCGCGACGGTCGTTTTTTCTTAATAAACGGACCCGAAGTAGTAAAGAATTTGTTTGCTCAGCATAATTGTTAAAACGTACATTGAACTATTGTTGTCGATATTGTTGTCAACATGAATTAGCGAACGTTGACCGTTATTTATTTCAAATATCAAATTGTCCAAAAGAATTTATAAATGCGACAACGTAAAGCAATTAAGTTTTGTTACTGACCTGTCTTGATAGTACAATTTGTTTGCTTTCTGCAAGAATGAATTAACAATTTATTTTGTTTACTATTGAAAGAATGTATTATAATTAAAATTGTATCCATGCATATACTAAGTCGACTTAGCATGTTTTTAATTTTTTTACGTTTTTAGATTGAGTATTCACGCTTCTATTGAGTATTGAGCTTATCCAATCCAAAGTTATGGAAAAAAGTAATTCAGCATATAAACGAATAAGCGTGATCCATTTCGAGGTTCCCTACTTTTTTAAAGAAAAAAACACAGAAAATTCAAATTTGATGGGGAATGTTTATTATCATTTGAAAGAACATTCTTTAGCATTTATTTTTTGAAGATTATGTCTATCAAATGTTGGCCGTTGCTACTTCGCAGATGGTCCATCCGTTGAGTCCAATTTTCGATGACTGGTTCGAGCATTTCGACTGGTAACTGGCGAATGATACGCGTGATGTTTTCCTCCAAGGCCTGAATCGAAGCGGGTTTGTCCGCATAAACTTTGGTGTGATATCCCACGATCTTGGTGGCCAATCGACCGACCCAAATCGTGAAATTATGTGCTCACCGAAGTGTTCCCTCAATAAATCCATTGATTGATGCGAAGTGGCGCCGTCTTGCTGAAACCAAATGTCGCCGAGATCACGAGCTTCAATTTCAGGCATCAAATAGTCGGTTATTATGGCACGATAACGGTCGCCATTGACGGTATCGTTCGCATCGGCATAATTTTTAAAGAAATATGGACCGATGATTTCACCGGCCCACAAACCACACCAAACCGTTGTTTTTTTCTGGATGAAGTGGAAGTTCTTTAATCTCTTCAGGTTGCTCTTCGTCCCAAATGCGGCAATTTTATTTGTTTACATACCCATTGAGCCAGAAATGGGCCACATTGCTGAACAAAATTTGGCTCGAAAGCGTCGGATCTTCTTGGAACTTTTCAAGAGCCCATAGAGCGAAGCGATGTCGCTTGGAAGGGTCGAGCGGCTTCAGTTGTTGCACAAGCTGTATTTTGTATGCTTTCAATTTAAGATCTCGACGTAAAATGCGCCAAGTCGTTCCATACGTCGGTCCGAGTTGCTGCGAATGGCGCCGAATTGACTCTGCAAGATCTTCGTGTACACTCTCAGCTACGGCCGCTATATTTTCTTCACAGCGTGCTGGACGTGGTCTATTCGGTTGAATATTATCCAATAATGAATGCTGGGTCACAAAATGGGTGATGGTGTTGCGAATAGTACGCTCAGTAGGCCGATTATGTTGACCATAAGTTGAGCAAAGTGCACGAAACACATTCCTCACAGAACGTGAATTTTCGTAAAAAAGTTGAACGATTTGTAAACGTTGTTCAGGCGTAAGTCTTTCCATTATGAAATGCTAAACAATACTAAACAAAAATTACATAACAGCATGACACGAATCACACGGGATCTGTCAAAAAAGGCCGTTGAAAAAAGTATCTCTACTTGAATCACCCATTAGTTGTGATAATTAATGATATGAATGATCAAAAATATATCGTAGTTTCGGGTTAGTTATTTTTTGACCGGTGCAGCTTCTAATAACAAGCCTTAATTGAACACGCTTAACACTTATTACTATATGCTTAAAAATATACTCCATTCTTAATGCGCAAAAAAGTTTGCGGGGAGTAACAATTATCTCAATTTGACGAGGATTTTTATAAAGTTATTGGGAAAGGTAGTGAACAATCTGAAGACGGAGCAATTTACGAAAAATATTGAATTGCAACTTCGGAACAACCAATTGCCACCTATAATCGCAATAAATAGTTGTCCAAGGCTTTTTGCCCACAAAATGCGCTGGGGACTCTACCTGTTTCCGCCAGGAAGTTCGCTTGCTGGCAATGGTGCCTTCGCTGACAGGGGTGCCTTTCGTGATTTGGTATCCTGTTACAATTGGTTGGAGTATTAAACCACACGTTTGTTGGCGCATTATGGCTAAGATAAAAAAACTAATGGTGCTGCTGGCGCTTAAGTTGTTGGTTAAAAAAATAAATCAGTGCAATATAAGTTTACGTCTCTTTCAATTCTCAGACCATTTAAAAAACCATTAAAAACCAAAAATTATTCCTAAAACGTATAACTCAGATTAAGAACTGCAATATGGTATTAGTTATTTTTTTTTTTTTATTATTATTCCTACACTAAATCCCGCGAAGCTTTTCGCTTGTCTGCAGGAGACCAGAGTCTCTGGCGAGTTTTTGCTCAAAAAATGAAATGAAAATAAATGAAATACTTTGCCAAAAATTATAATAGAAGAATTACGAAATTGTTGCTATCATTGTGAACGCAGGTTAAAGGTAATTTATGAAAATTAACTCCCTTTCTGATATAATTACACTGTGCAAGAAATTGACACTTTTTTTCCGTGACAAGCTGGGCACCTGGCGTTTTAACATAATTCGGGTACGCTGAATCCAGTGGTGCCCGCGGTTTTTTAAGATTGGCTCTGGTTTTCGAGATATACCGTTATTTCGAAAATGGAGGAGGTTGCACAAAATATGTTCGCATAATTCAAAAAAACACAATTCGGGTACGCTGAATCCAGTGGTGCCCGCGGTTTTTTAAGATTGGCTCTGGTTTTCGAGATATACCGTTATTTCGAAAATGGAGGAGGTTGCACAACATAAGTTCGCGTGACTCAAAAACGCTTTAGCTTAATGAAAAAACTTAAAAAACCGAAATTCCGCAATACAATTTCCTTTAAGAAAAGTAAAACCCCTTTCTAATATCCGCAGTCGTTTTAGAAACATAATTTCGAAATTTTTGTTTTTTAAAAATTCATAAAAAATTGGAAAATGCAGCTATGCTTCTAATATAAGAAGAAAAAGTCCCATAAATTCCCAGAAGTCGCCCCTAGAGGTACATAATGTATGACCGACCTCAATTAATTTTTTGTCCTTAACATTTTCTCGAGACATACTTGCCCCTTATCTTCAGTTCTTAGGGGGGCTCCCATACAAATATTGCGTTTTATGAAATTCTTAAATTAATTAAAATTTGTCGACTTTTGTGAATAAAATCAAAAGTTGCAAACAGATTTTAATCATTTATGGCTTGTTTTGTTTGCAATTTCGTTTTTATACGTCTGCAAAAAATTAGAAGCAAAGCTGCATTTTCCAATTTTTTATGAATTTTTAAAAAACAAAAATTTCGAAATTTTGTTAAAAAAATTATTTTTTTTTCCAAAAAAAAAATTATGTTTCTAAAATGACTGCGGATATTAGAAAGGGGTTTTACTTTTCTTAAAGGAAATTATTGCGGAATTTCGGTTTTTTAAGTTTTTTCATTAAGCTAAAGCGTTTTTGAGTCACGCGAACTTATGTTGTGCAACCTCCTCCATTTTCGAAATAACGGTATATCTCGAAAACCAGAGCCAATCTTAAAAAACCGCGGGCACCACTGGATTCAGCGTACCCGAATTGTGTTAAAACGCTATGTGCCCGGCTTGTCTGTTTTTTCAACTAGCAAGTGTTATTATTCCTCTGTGGTTATAGTTTTTTTTTTTAAGTTTTTATTCATAAATAGTCCTAATTTTACAGAAAAAGTTTTGTTTTTGTTCCAAATGTTATTACACATTGAAAAAAGATAAGCAAAACTTTGCCCATGTGTTATTCTGAATGTAAATATCTGAAAGGTGCCCTTCACTTAAACTTAGCTTAAGTCAACTAAAGCACTTTTTCCTTTTGCCACAGATATTATAGTAAGCAATTTTAGAAATATTTCCAATAGAAGCTTGCCTGGGTTCCAAAACATCATAACACTTTGCAGTCAAAAATATATTATCACGTTTAACGATGCACTGTTTGCTTATTGTGTACGCATCGATAACCTTTTTGATGCACTCTGGGACATAACATTGTAAAATTCAATTGGGTTTCATTTGAGATTGCAAAACTTTTGTATGGTTGCCTGGCAACTGAAATTTGGGAACTTATTGCTTTTGTTTTTTACAATAATATTTTACCACTACAAATTCTAAGGCTACTTGTATACACAACCATAACACATTGCTCTTGAAATATAATAAAATAACTGCTACCATAATATGACTGCTGACAACTTTAATGTGGTTGTGAAAAAAAGAGATTAATAATTTGGATTGTGTAAGCATAACAAGTTCTTAACGGTGGCTGCCAGATATGGCATATTCCTATTTCTAAGATCCATTCGACCCAGATAAATAAATTTCACATAAATTTTATAAGAATTATTTGTAATTACAAATAACTCAACGAAGAAACTTTGGTATGAAAATAAAATTTATTATATTACACCAAAATTTCTATACAATATATATTTTGTTACAATAGGTCGGTCTTATTAGTATCCCTACCAGGGCTGCCCTTTAAAAAAATGTTATCCGACCAAAATTGGCCGCAAAACCTACCATAATCCTTTTAAACCGACCAAATTTTTAAAATATTTCAAAACAAATATATCGTCGAATAAAATGCAAAAGGGTCTATCATAATTTGTAAAAGTTTTTCCACGAATAAAAGTAAACTGTTGTGATTACAAAAACAGTTAACGATATTAACCACCTTTTTATTAAGTTTTTTATCTCTCCAGAAAACTTTTTTCAAATGATGATACCCCTTTTGCATTTTATATGACGATATTTATGTATATGTGCTTTTTAAATGAAGTATACTTTTTATTGGATAAAGTTATTATTCTATTTTTTTTTTTTTTTGTAATAAGCAATTTATATTAAAAACAAAAAAGTAACAAAAACGAAAGGTATATTAGAATTCTTTAAATAACGCTTATAAACTAGATGTATTCATTGAACATATGCAATAATAAATATAAAAAACCAATAATGAAAAATTATTCACAATTTATAAACTTGGTATAATTTTTCAAAAATAGTATTTAGTTTTATAAGACATAAGCTGAGCTCCAAAACATCCTAATAATTGGCAGAGAACAATGCATAGTTTGCTTATTTTTTCTACAGGGTTGCATTGTAGAATGCTTAAAAGAGCGAGTTACTCTGCAATTATCGTTTTGGAACTCACCCATTCTTTCTACAAGTTCTACGGCTTTTATACTATTGACTTTATAAAGACATGATACAAAATACAGTATAAAAACATCAAACTGTTCTATAATTCTTACAATATCTCTCTAAAGAAGTCTACCTGTATAATAAACACTATATTCTTTTATTAATGTTATTTTTTTAGGACTTTGCAAAAGAACTTTAAAAATTACAACAAAGAACCTTAATATTTTTGTCATTGCTGAATGAGATTTAAGCTTACCAACATTACCAGCCATGACATAAGCGCCATTTGTTGCCAAACCGACCAAAGTTTTTAAAAGAATATTGTTTGTTGGTACAACGTTTTTTATAAGAAGAAAAATATAAACGGCATTTGACTTGGTAGGCTCAAATAAGGTGACAAAACTATCCTTTATAATATTAACACCGTCAAAGTAATACATTTCATTGCATTGCCACCTCCATATTTTCATCAACAATCTAAGCCAATTATGCGTTTTTGAAAAAGATATTGGACTTGCACTTATCTTCGTCATCATTATATTCCCTGGAGAGATATATTCCCTTATCTGACGCATTCCCGGAAGCGATACCCAGTATCCTCTATGCTTCCTTAGAGCCCATTCTTCTATAAGGTACTGGATATTGGCCCAACTCAGCCCACAAAAGGGCTCGGGCCCACCCATCCGGGCGTTCTAACCGGCCCTGGCCAGCTCATCAGCCCCAACATTACCGCGGACCCCTGAGTGCGCCGGCACCCGTCTAAGCGTCACTGTTTTCCGTGCGTCCAGCTCACGTAGCCTTCGCCGACTTTCCGCCAGCAACTTCGAGGACATCTTCCAGGAAGAGAGTGCTTTAACGGCCGCTTGGCTATCAGTAAAAATTAAAATACTGCCGCCAATGCTTAGCTTATTAAAATAATTATTAAAGGTCCAAGTGGTGTAGGGTATTATCGAGTTCGGCTGGCCCTACTATGCTTTCTAACCATTTTTTAATAATTAATGTCATAAATGAAAATTAAAACTGTTTTGAACCGCTTTGACGGTGAGCTTTATATCGTACATTAATAAAAATTCATATTTAGTTAATAATCAGGTGTGTCACAGAAACCAAATTCGTACGAAAGTGAAAATAAAAACTTTTTTAAACCAAAAAATTTCCGTTTTGAATTCGTTTCATAATAATGAGGTGTAATTAATAATTTGGGAGCACTTACGTAAAAGACACGTTCAAAAAATATTTCAAATGATAGAAAGTCCTGTTGTTTCTGAAAAATAGACAAACTCCTTTTTGATAACAAATTTTTTATATGTCTTACAGTTTGCAAACTTAACAAAAAGAAAATGTGAAAATAAACAAAAAAAAAATTTTCTTATTTTTTGTTCTTTTCTGTTTTTTATCATTGCTGCAATTATTGAATCATCGGTCATATTGACGATATTCATTATTTAGCAATTTTTCAATGATAAAATTAAGTTTTTAATAAGTTTTTTAATTATTTTCGAAGAATTCACAATCGTTTTTTTAGGTTTACAAAGAAGCTATTTAATATTGATAGCTATCTTATTTAATAACAAAAAAAAAAACTGTTTTTAATTTTATTTTCGGATTTACAAAAACGTACGAACGGTACGAATTGAAATAATGTAAAATGGCAAGCTGCTTTATTTAGCAACTTGTTTTTTTAATTTTGTTTTTTTCTATCCTCTTACAACTACAATTCGTGTTGGAAAAAACCCAACCAATTGTAGGGGAATGTAAGAAAGAAAAAAATCACTATTTATTGTTGTGTCTTTGTTGAAGCTTTGATATTGTAACAAGTAAGAGCTGAGTGTTTAAAATTCTTATTCACTTTATGGTCTTGCTTGTATAATATTTTTAGCTTTTCTAAAGTATTTGGAAAAAGTTTCCTGACGAGCTGGCCTAAGCAACCAGCGAAATGCGCATAGAAACTAGCTTTCCCACAACAATAAATTTCAGTGTTTTTTATCATAAATTGGGATTATTAGCACATCATTAATAAATGAATTAATTAATAAATATCTCATTCCCGAAAATCATTTTTGGTAAAATTTTTTACTTTCGTACAAATTCTGTGACATACCTGAATATGTTGATTTTAATCCTATTTTAATTTACAATCCTTTTTTAATAGCATTATACTAGGGATATCTGTTTAAATAGTAACTGTCTACATAATTTTGAACAACAAAAGTTTATATTTATTTATACTTTTTTGTATGTTTGTTTGCTTTAATGCTTGTATTTTATAGTTAATTCATTTTTGTAGTTTCTTGTCAAATATAATTATAAATTCTGCCATGTGTAAACATTTATTCTTACATATTTACATACATATAAAAGAAAACTTTCTTGCTCTAATTGGCTTAATATTAAATAAAAAAAAAAAAAAAAAATGGGTAAATACATTTTCGGTGTTCAGTGTCTGTTTTTGGCGGTCACGTCTGTCACGTCTACTTCTTATACTATTTAATACCCTCCACCAGAACGTGAGCTAAATAAGGGGATATTAATTTAGTCGTGTTGTTCGCAACACCAAGAAATATTCATTTAAGGCCTCATAAGATATAAAGAAATAAATATATCGCTCATTTCCTAGTTTTTAATAAAGCCGTAAAAAGTTTTTGATCAAAAACATCGAATATAAAACTATAATTAAAATATCGTTTTAACACTTTATAATTTGTTTATTCTGAACACCTTACAATCTTAACCTTATGGGGGACCTTGCAAAAGTTAGATGTGTCATTGTTATAAGTAAACAAGTAATAAAGTATAGTCGGGCACCACAGTATTTAAAAACAAATTTTCGAATGTTCGCTATTTGGAACCCATAAACTTTCATTAAACCGCAAGAACAAAGTTATGTCATGACGTTAATATTAATGTAAAATTTCTTTGTGCCGATTATTATTAGGAAATCATCATCTTTATGAGACTTGTTTGTTTTTAAGCGATTTTAGAAAGGGAGGTTCATATGGAACCTGTGACTAATTTTGTTCCTACCAGCACAACATTTTGTCATGACATAGTTGCTATCGTAAAGGTTATGATTACAGGTGATTCAAATATTAAACTATGAGTCGAAGTGCACTTATTGATTTATGGCGTGACTTAAACTTGTCCAAAGAGAAATCCGAAGTACTCGCTTCACGTTTGACAGAAAAAGGATTTTCGGACAAAGAAACACGCTTTTATTTACTATGACAATCGCACCAAGTAATAGGGAATTCTTTTCAGAACGACATTGAATGAATTAGATTAGTATTATTTGAAGTCTTAATGAATGGGTTTCTTATAAATAAAGGTGAACGCATGTCAATAACACTGCATTTTCTTTACAACTATTAAACTCATTTCATTTTGGCGAATTAGGTGAAAGATTTCACCGAGATCTTACAGTAATAGAAAAGCGTTATCAGCGCCATTGGTACCAGATCGTGATGGGTGGCCACTGCTGGATGCAAATTCGTCATCGCTACATAAAAGGAGAAATCGAAGAGGAATAATATTAAATTTTTCACCAACAATTTAATCATGTAAACAAAATAAATAATCTTTTAACACATAATCCCAATACGATCACCATACTCAAGAAACGAAAAATGTTTTATTGAAAATTAAAATTTTGATGTTTTCGCTAATTATGTTTAAACTTTTTTGTCCGATGATAACAACATTGTGACAAATATGTTTAAATAAAAACAGTTTTTTGCCTTACTGGAAGAACTGAAAATGTTGAATTTGGAAAAAACGTAGATAAAAACAAATTTTTCCAATCTAAAGGCGCGTAACTCACTGAATTTTTATCCGATAAACACATTGTGGATATGGGATGAATAAAGAAAAATATATAATTTTAACAATATCAAATTCGCGTAATTCTCAAGCTTTTCGGAATAAACTGCAAAAACTGTTTTTTCGCATACATCTCGAAAACTCTTCTTGAGAAAAATAAATTAAAGCCATATTCGTGTTCAGCAGTCCCAATTTATTTTAGAAAATATCTCATTTTTGAGGTTATGGCAAAAAGTATTAGTATTGTGGGTGGTTATTTTATTGAACTGTTAATGGTTTTTAATCCAAATTTAGATATTTTTAATTAGGCTTAAGTTCATTGAATTTAATTTTCATTAAATTATTTTTATGAAGACAGGAACTTTACAACATGAAATTAATTAAAATTTTTTGATAATTTTTCATTCTTGACTGCGCTGAGATTTTAACCCAGGCTTTCCGGACAGGTTGCCCAGACTAGTTTCGATTGTTAGCACACAATCTCGTCAGTGGGGTTTGCCGTTTTAAATTAATGCTTGTTTGGATGATATGTGGAATTATAGACCGATTCTCACCATTTTCAATGGTCCATGTGACAATTAGAAGCTTTATACAGAAATTGCCTTAAAAAATTGCGACCTTTACTTTGCACACAAGATTAACATATACAGCCAGCCTGCTAGCCGGACGGACGGTCATCGAACGTGATTCTTAGTCGATCGGTATTAGGGATGCCAAACGGGAAATCCCGAATCCCGAAATCCCGGGATTTTTCGGGATTGATAAATCCCGAATCCCGGGATTTATTTTTATGAGTTTCGGGATTTTTAACATATCAACTTTTATGTTCGTTTTTATTGAATTTTTATAGTATATACAAAAAAATTATTAAAAATATTTGGGTTATATTTTCTATTGCAAATAATTCTTATTTTTGAGTTTAATTTTTGTTTTTGGAACCCAGCGATTATTTAAAATTTGCAATTTTTGCTTGATATATGACGACTATTTCTGAATTTTTGTATTTTGCTTAATAATAACCATTATTTTAAGTAGAAACGAAATTTGCAGATTTACATCTCAAGCCTTTATTACAATTACGTTTAGCAAGTTCAAATTAAAAATGATTATTTTTATGCA
Organism: Pollenia amentaria; assembly: GCA_943735925.1. NCBI lineage: Eukaryota > Metazoa > Arthropoda > Insecta > Diptera > Polleniidae > Pollenia > Pollenia amentaria. The sequence continues at coordinate 148,137,920 of OX031007.1, forward strand.
AAATATAGAAATCAAGAAATAGTTGTTATATATCAAGCAAAAAATAAAAATTATTCACGATCCAATTAAAGTTTTATTCAGAAACTAAAGAATAAAAGTTGATATAATTATAACAATTAAGTCGTTATATTGATGAAATAGCTCATATTCCTTCCGCTCCAATAATAATAACAAATTTGCTTAAAAACATACGGTATTCATAAATAAATAATTTAAACTTGAAATCTGTTTTAAGAAACATTTTATAAACATTTTGTTTTAAAATAAATTTCAAACGTACTTAAATTATTGATAATGAATTTCGTCCTCACCTTGAGGTGTACTGCACTGCAGGCGACATAATTTTACAGTTTTTAACTCAGCTATCGAGATCGATGAGGGACTACACTTTGCCGTGTATTAATGTCGTCACAACTTAATTCACATTAAAAATTGAATTGCTGTCAAAAAACCGGAATGAATTGATCTAGAAAAACTAAGAGATACGTATATTTTTTAAGCTTTTTTCAGAATCTGATCAGTTTGATCATGGGTGACGCCAGTGTTATAAACATATGTATAAAATAAATTGTTTTGTTGTTTTCATTTTTAAAAATTTCTGTTACGTTTATAAAACCTTTTGAATATTTAAAAAGTGTTGTTTATTAAAAAAAAATTCCGAAAAATTCCGAAATCCCGGAATCCACAAAATCCCGAGATTTCGGGATCGGGATTTCAAAATCCCGAATCCCGGGATTTTCAAATATCAGTCCCGATTGGCATCCCTAATCGGTATACTAATTGGTGGGCTTAGAACCAATATTTTAAGGTGTTAAAATCACCAATACACACGCACAATACCATCCCCCTATTGTGGTATGGGTCAAAAAGACCGCGGTTTACCAGGTAGAATTACGCCACATTTTTATCCCAAGCAGTATATTTTCAAGAGAATTGTTTACACATTATCAATCATGATATTGTACACATTTTTGCATACATACTTAAAAAATCGTGCTTTTTGAGTTATGACACTATTGAAGTAAATGAGTGATATATGCATAAATATTTTGTGTCTTTGTAAAATTCCAAGAAGATTTAGCTTTGCCTGTTTTCCTACCAGTAGAAAATATCCTAACCTTCGAAAGTTTTTTGTTTCTAATTTTTTGCGATTAATTAGTCAAAACAGAAAACATCGATCTTATCACGAAATTTTTAATAACCTAGAATTTAATTAGAATTAAAGGGATAGTTTACCTTAAGTCACGTATAGAGCCCCCTTCCCAAAAAAGGTCTTAATACGACAAAAATCCTAATTAATATGAAATTTGACAGAGATTGCTGTAATTTTACTAGAAAATATAAGATTAAATTTTGTGCGGATCGGACCATAATTAACTTTAGATCCCATTTACCGAAAATCATTTTTATTGTTGTCATAAGGTATTTCACAAATTAGTTTTATATGTCTAGAAATTATGACTATACATTTTGACAGGACCGGGCTTACTAAAAATTCTGCAAAGCCGATCATAGCATTCCTACATGTTTCCTAATACGAAATAATAAATAAAGTTTTGTCACATACTTATTTTAAGTACAATACAATAATGATTGTTATTCGTAAAAGCGTGAACAGTTGTGTTCGTATCCGGCAATATACAAACTTAAATACAGATGCACACACACATAAAAAGGAAATAAGTAGAAACGTCTTTTGAAGTTAATAACAACACAGCAAACAAATCGCTTTAATTTTTGTCATCATGCGAGTGAAAACCTAGCACCTTGAACTATATATTCTAAATAATAAATAATAAAAATCCAAATCATGGAGCGATTATCACAAAAACTTGTGGTATGATTTCTAGTCTTATAAAACTAAATTGAACATAACAACATCTTTATTGGTTCTGGTTTTGGGCGTGTTGAAATGTTTTTTAGGACTGGACTTTATATAAGGCATATAATAAATTAAAGACTGGTCGTCATAAAATTTGGTGGTAAAATTTCTAGTCATATAAAACCAATTTAATACAAATTTTACCTGTTTTCTGCGTCATTTATGTAAATTTTTTGGTATTTTGTCACGTAGATGAAATAAATGTTTCTATGGTACAGTGGTTGTCAGCATATTTGATGCAAGCAAAATCGGTTTACAAGAAAACAAGTTAGAGTGCTATATTCGGCTGTGCCGAATCTTTGATACCCTCCACCGACAGGGGCTCTATATGATAAATACATACATATATATTATAAACTACTCTTCACAAAAACGAGCGTTAGCATTAAAATTAGTTGCGGTTTAGACCTGAATTAAATTATTGACCTACAATAAGAAAATTTTATGCGTTTCTGTTAGAACTTTGAACTGGCTTGAGTAAAATATCATGATTCGTAAAAGTTTTAGCCGAACTAAAATAATTTTTAGCAGCGTTATTTGTATTGGACCCATGGTAAATTATGGACCAATCATCCCAAAATTCTGAAGACTTATTTCTGGTATTACAAAAAATAAATTAGAATAAATTTCAATACAGCAGTGTAATTAGTTTTAGCGTTTACAGTGAATTTCACAAATTTGCATGATCTTTTTTCTTGCCATATGAATTAAGGTAAAAAATTTCACCGCAATATCTATATATGAGATGGTTTTCGGCGAATTTAATTATTTTCCCGAAGTGGGCTTTATTTGGTTTTAAGCTGTTTTCCGAGAGTAGGGTTTATATGGGGCCTAGGGTAAATTATGGACCAATCTTCACGAAATTTGGCAGTGTGATTTCTCGTCCTATAAAACTGTGACGTACCGAATTTCAATTTGATAGCATTATTTATTACGGTTTTAGGCGTACTAAACGGTTTTCCGGGAGTAGGGCTTATATGGGGCCTAAGGTAAATTAGGGACCGATCTCCAAAAAATTTTACAGTTTGATTTCTGGTCCCATAAAACTGTGACGTACCAAATTTTGGTATTATAGCGTTATTTATTACATGCTTAGGCGTACTAAACTGTTTTCCGGGAGTAGGGTTTATATGGGGCCTATTGTTAATTGTGGACCGATCTTCAAAAAATTTTACGGTGTGATTTCTGGTCCTATAAAACTGTGACGTACCAAATGTTAGTATGCTAGCGTTATTTATTACGGTTTTAGGCGTGCTAAACTGTTTTCCGGAAGTAGGGTTTATATGGGACCTAGTGTAAATTATGGACCGATCTTCAAAAAAATTAACAGTGTCATTTGCGGTATTATAAAACTGTGACGTACCAAATTTTAATATGATAGCGTTATTTATTAAGGTTTTAGGCGTATTAAACTGTTTTCCGGGAGTAGGGTTTATATGGGACCTAGTGTAAATTATGGACCGATCTTCAAAAAAATTTACAGTGTGATTTCTGGTCCTATAAAACTGTGATGTACCAAATTTAAGTATGCTAGCGTTATTTATTGCGGTCTTAGGCGTACTAAACTGTTTTCCGCGAGAAGGGTTTATATGGGGCCTATGGTAAATTATAGACCGATCTTCACGAAATTTATTAGTATGATTTGCAGTCGTAAAAAGCGAATTCGTGCAAAATTTTATGTCATTGCGTGCATTATTCCACTATTTATGATAGTTTTTGTATTAAAATTATCAATTTTTTTTGGGTAGTGGTTCCACATATTGATTAATAGTTCTGATCCTACTAAACCGATGTTGCTGGATTTCAATCCCAAACTGCTTAGGATAACTACAAGCAATTTGAGACCAAGTTTGTTCTTTTCTTTTGCGTTTTTCGAAAGTGAGCGTGTTTTCAACAGACGGACAGACGGACAGAGGGACAGACGGACAGACAGACGGACATGGCTAAATCGACTTAGAATTACTCAAGGAGCCAGAATATATATACTTTATGGGGTCTTAGATGTATTATAAAAAAGTTTCACACGGAATGACAAACTTAGTATACCCTCATTCACCACAGTGGTGGTGGAGGGTATAAAAAGTCCTGTTAATCTAAAATGTTTTGGTTTTTTAAAAACTTTAAATTTATTTATTAATTTTAATAATTAATTTATAATTTTATAAATCATATTATTAATTACCTTAAAAAAAATAACAAAACAAAAAACAAATATTTTTCGAATAAAGCAGCTTATTTGATGCAAGTTAATGTGAATAAAATTATTAGATAGGTTTTTGTTTTAGAAGTTTAAATTAATATTAAAGCTGGGTTTTTAAGCTCTCAATTAAGATAATCTGAAAACAGATTTGTGGCCCCATTAACAAGTTTATTTACAAAATTTTGACGGATCAGCTTAGTTTTGCTTCTAATGTTGGTCTTTAATGAAATAATAACAATAAAACACATTTCACTGTTTTTGCAGAGAATTTCAGAGTACGTTAAACTAAGTTTAAACATAATACACACCTCCCCAACCCGGCCTTGGTATACTGATAGAAAAGGCGTTACAAAGCTGATGTATTTTGACATAAGTACTTTGGCAAGTGTCTTCGTTTTTGACCCCCATGACACTTTTCGTCATTGTGATGTCAGCGTTAACATCACTTGGCCAAATTATCATCAGGATCAAAAATTTTAATTATGTCATCAATGGGATGACACATTGGCATCACAGAAATTACAAATCGCAGTTGGTTTTTTAAAGCCGGTAATCAGTGCGATAACAAACTGTCATCAAATTGAGTCATTATAATTGACCTAAAGTCAAATTGAGAGAATATCATTATTAACTTAGCCGGTATACATGTTTGTTTCACTTTTGTTGTATTCCGCGCCTTTGTTAACAGAGGAACTCTAAATTATGGGACACCAGCAGCATGCCCGATATGGTTTTCGTAATAATTTTACTTGAAAAATTTGATTTATTTAAATAAATGAACTTTCCCATTTTTTATGAATTTTTAACAAACAAAAGTTTGAAAATTTTACAAAAAAATTATCTTATTTTTGTCAAAAAAATTTTGTTTCTAACACGAATGCGCATATGAGAAAAAAGTTTAACATTTCTTAAATAAAATTTCGGTTTTTTAACGCGATCATATATTGTGCAACATCCTTGTAACTTAAGTAAACGGGTAAAAATTTTTTTTCTCTAATATCTCAGGCTTGTGCATTAACCCTTAACTAGGGGCTTTGGTCTGGCCAGACCAAATATGTATTTTGCTTGCAATTTTTTTTCGAAAATAACAAAAAATCATTAAAACACGGACGTGAACACTATAAATGATATGTGCTGAATTGAATGAAACAAATTTGGATTCGATTGGAGCAAATTAGTGGGGTGAAATTCCACTTTTATGTAAAAGCCTATGAAATTACACTCTTGGTCTGGCTAGACAAAATTTTGTGTTGCTTGCAATATCTTTCAAATAGGACAGAATATAAAAAAAGGGTAGGATATCTTATAGGTAATATGTTCTGAATCTAATAATACTCGTACAAGTTTGAATAAGATCGAAAATTACGGCCCATTATGCGCATAATTCAGCTTAACTACAAAAACCAAACGCAAAACTCTTTTCAGCTGTGGTATATGCTCAAATTAAAGGATAAATTATCGATGACTTGCATGTGGAATAAAATAATAAAATTATATAATAAATTTGTATAATCCAAAATAGTAAGCATACGTTTAATAAAAACTATAGTTATTCACCGATCTTCAAGAAATTCGACACTGCGATTTCTAATCTTATAAAACCGTGATTTACCAAATGTTATTATCATAGCATTATTAATTACGGGTGTAGGCGTACTAAACTGTTTTCCGCGAGTAGGGTTTATATGGGGCCTATGGTCAACTATGGACCGATCTTCATGAAAAATCTGTGCATTATTCCACCATGTATGTTGGTTTTTGTATCAAAATTTTAATTTTTTTAGGGAGGTGGTTCCACATTTTGATTTAGAGTTCTGATCATTCTGAACCGATGTTATTGGATTTCAATCCCAAACTGCTTAGGATCACTACAAGCAATTTAAGGCCAAGTTTCTTTATTTCTTTTGCGCTTTTCGAAAGTGATCGTGTTTTCAACAGACGGACGGATGGGCATGGCTTAATCGACTTAGAATTACTCAAGGAGCCAGAATATATATACCTAATGGGGTCTTAGATGTATAATAAAAAAGTTTCATAATATAATATGATAAACTTAGTATACCCTCATTCACCACTAGTGGTGGTGGAGAGCATAAGAAGGAAAATGTTGTTTCCAAATAAATATCTTTCGAATAGAAAAAAATACTATTTTTTTAGGAAGGCTGGGCTACAAAACGAGTTATGCAGGACTTAAGTCCATTAATGTATAGGGAACTAGGTACAATTTGGCGCTAAAATTTGTATGTGTGAGGCATTTAAAAGTGAAAGTGTTTTCAACAGACAGACATGGCAAAGTCAATTCATTCGACTAATATTTATTTGTAAGTAAAAAAAGATTTAAGAGTTCCATGAAGTTTGAAAATAGGAACCAGTTAAATCAGTCCGTAAAAGAATATAAAGCAAAATATGGACTTTCCAGCAAAATGGCTTAAAACTTTCGCATTTTCTGCTCTGTTATTAAGTGACATCTTAGTTATACACGTTTTAGCTCATCATATATGTTTCTAATTTTTGACTGATATTTTCTTTTATTCTAGGTCCTTATAATTATTTTGATTCAGATGGAAGGTATTAAAGATTCTGACTAGAAGGTTTTAAATATTCTAGCTATAATCTTTAATACTCGTACCATCCTATTCACAAATTTGAACTTTTACAGTTTTGTTCGCTGGTTTGCAGACAACTGTTTTCGAAAACATTAATTACTTTATTTATGGCTCATTACTGTCGGTGTTTTGTTGTTTATTAGTTTTTCATCTTGAAAAACTTTAAATTTTGTCTTTTTTGTTGTTGCTGTTTGCTGCTGCTTGTTTTGTTAGATTTTTCCATGGAAAAGTAATTAGCTGAAATTCACATGTCGCTGTAAGTTTTTGCTTCGTTAACATTAGGATAGTCCCTAAAACGTACTTAAATAATAATTAATTAAACGTTTACCAGTCACCGTTTAATTAGAAATTTCTATTCATGAAAATTTTAGTCAGCTCTTCTAGACATTCGATCTGATATTAAAGGCTCTACAGAATTTTTACAAGAGCGCCCAGACATCTAAATTTGAAACATGTATAATATACATTGCATATATATTAGGCATATACATAATTTTTACAAAAAAGTTGGCATACCACTACGTGGTGACAAATATTGTACTAGTAATCAGTATCACTTTTTTAGGTGAGTTGGGCTCAATAATGATCCGCACCAATGGCGATTTCTAAATTAAGTCTGATTTTTTTTAAATATTTTTATTTAAAAGTTCAAAAATTTTCAATTGTTATATAATATATATTTTAAATTTCAAGTATGTGATGATTTACACAATGGCAAAATGTCGACCACAATTTTAATTGCACACTCTGCAGAGACTGTGATCCGCTGAACTCCCTGAATAGCTGATGGTTTTTTGACCCAATGTCTGAGAAAACTTTAGTTGCTTTTGTAAAGTCGGATAATGATTTTTTTAATGTGGCGAAATTATTGTTGTTGAAAGTATGATCAGAAAATCACACAGAAAAAAGTTTTTTATCAATTAAAAAAATGGTTTAAAAAGTATTTAAATTTAATTAATGTGATAATTGAATCAATTATTTTTTTAGTTGAAAGAAAGGTAAACATATAATTTTGATTTAATTAATATTTAAATTGTTTTGAAATAAATTTTTAATTAAATATCAAAAAATATTAATTGACTTTTTCGTTAAAAAAAAAATAAAACAGTGACTTTATCTTTTCTTACATTCCCCACTACAATTATTAAGAATTCTCCCAACATTAATTGTAGTTGTAAGTGGGTAATGAAAAAATATATGAAAAAATTATTTTCGCAAGAAATCAAAATAAAAACAATTTGCCAGTTCAGTTTTTTATGCACATACACATGCAAAATTTTAATTATCAAAGTTGTTTTTGGGAATACAATTATTTATTAAAAGATTTTGTTTGTTGTGCTTAATTCCTTTTTTTAAAAATTCATTAAAATACTGAAATTTATTGTTGGAGGACGAGCTATTCCTATGCGTATTTCACTGGTTGTTTAGGCCAGATCATCAGGAAACGTTCTCCTAAATAATTTTACAAAAGCAAAAGATCAGCAAACAAGACTACAGAGAAAATGGGAATTAATTTTTTTATTGTTATTATTTTTTTAAAGCTTTGATATCGGTGTAACCGAGACGTTTTGAGTGTAAGTAGGTAATTCTCATTCCCTCTGTAGTCTTGTCTACAAATAGCTTTGGCTTTTCTACAATTATTGCAATTATATGATCTGGCCTAAGCAACCAGTGAAATGCGCTTGCGTTTTAGTAATCAATATAATCATTTCGGTAAAAGGTGCAAAATCAACAACTTGTTTGCTTGATTCTATGATTTTGGAATGAATTTGGTGATTAGAGACAATTTCTAATTTTTTTGTGCAGACTTCGCTCTAAGCATCACATACAAATTTACAAATAAGATGTAATTGTCATCGATATTTCGGAGTAAATTTAAAATATAAAAGTGTCAGAATAGCTTTAGAATTCCAACGAGCATTACTGAGTGCAGGTATTGGCTTAAATATATTTATTTTTCTCGAAGTAGTTAAAAGCTTAAACCAATTCATATTAATATTGCATGTTATTTCGGCACCTAATGCTTTTAACCTCAATACGCTCTTTACTTTGTTTATAATTTTTTTAGATCATCGCTATTAAATTTGTAAACAAATTGTATGAAATATTGGGAGGTAAGCCTTTTGCTTCCAATAGTTCATCCTTGACATGCCTTAATATCAATTCTAGTACATGATGTTTGCATCCAATATACTGTGGCGCGGGTAACGAAAAGGATTTAAAAAGATTTGGCAGTCGAGTAACAACAACATGCTATCTGCCAATATTTACACTCGTTGTATCGCAAATTATCATTTCAATTGATTTCAATAACTCGAAATCACACAGCGTTTCTTTTATACCATGAAATATCGTCGAAACTTTTCCATCTTCCAGAAGTAGTACATCTAATTTTACTTCCTTAGAGGCATTTTTTAGTACTATGAGTTTATATTCTTGCATTCCTTTTTTTAAGCCATCAAAATGTGAGCACGAGTTTTTATCTTTAAGACTGATTTTGAGCAGTTGTTTCTGCTTTTTTTTTTTTTTTTTTTTTTTTTTTTTTTTTTGTTAGGATCAGCACGCAGGGGATGACCCCAACAAATACAATGCAATGTGTTGGAACTAGAAAAAAAGGTTATGGGAAGGAGTATAGAAGGAGTAGTGTTTGTGAACATTCGACTTGAACTTATTCATGTTGAAAGTGAGAGGGACGACTTCAGCAGGAAGGTTGTTCCACATACGAACAGAAATTATTACCGACACTAAATGCAACAAATTTTGACAAAAGTGCACCATGCCAAACTCTGCCGAACGTCTTGGAAATATCTAAAGCAATTACCTTACTTTCGCCAAAATGGTGAATGGAACGGCTCCATTTTTCTGATAACAGGGCCAGTAAGTCTCCAGTAGAGCGACCTCTACGAAAGCATTACTGGCGGCCGTTTAATAGGTAATTTGACAAGATGGTGATTTACTATACTCTCCATAACTTTGGAAAGCGTCGAACAAATTGCAATTGGGCGGTAATTTTCAGGTTGTTTCTTTTCCTCTGCAGTTTTAGTAAAAGCTTCATAAAGTGCAGGTTGGTATGGCGACAATATATTTACTCCAGATTCATGCAATTCTTTACATATTGTTGCTCCTTTTCTAGTGCTAACATTTACATTCATAACTAAGTTAAAAACTGGTTTTATAGGGTTTTTTCTTCATACTAGTCTGACAGGTGGTTTGTAGGCAATATCATTATCTGATTATACCTAATTATCGTTTATTATAGTTTGAAGTTTGTAGTCATTATCCAACAACACATCATTGGTATCTAACATTGAAATCGGGAAATGCTCCAAATCGTCTGATTATAGCCCTCAGTTATTTAAAGTGATATTAAAAATATTATTAATTTTATATTTATAAGGACGTTTTAAAAAGTTTTGGTAAGATTTAATTAATTTTTTCACATTTCCTTCAATAGATCTTGAGCTTAGTGTTTTAAAATCTAGTTTCTTCCACAAACCTGAAAGTTCATAAATGATAATTTTTGTTCTTTGTATACCCTCCACCACCACTGTGGCGAATGACGGTATACTAAGTTATTCCGTGTGAAACTTTTTTATAATACATCTAAGACCCCTAAGAACTTGGACTGAAATTGCTTGTAGTTATCTCAAGCAGTTTGGGATTGAAATCCAATGAATCAAAATGTGGAACCACCTCCCTAAAAAAATTTACAATTTTGACACAAAAACCAACATTATTAGTGGAATAATGCACGGAATGACATACAATTTTACTTTAGACTGCAAATCATACTGTTAGATTTTATGAAGATCGGTCTATAATTGACTATAGGCCCCATATAAACCCTGCTCCCGGAAAACAGCTTAGTACGCATAAAACAGTAATAAATAACGCTATCATACTAAAATTTGGTACGTCACATTTTTATAGGACCAGAAATCACACTGTAAAATTTTTTTAAGATCGGTCCATAATTTACCCTATGCTTCATATTAGCCCTGTGCCCGGAAAACCGTTTAGTACGCCTAAAACCGTAATAATTAATGCTATCAAATTGAAATTCGGTAGGTTACAGTTTTATTGGACGAAAAATTACACTGCCAAACCCTACTCTTGGAAATCAATTTATTGCGCCTAAAACCAAATAAAGCCCACTTTGGGAAAATAATTAAATTCGCCTAAAACCAACACAGATACAGATATAACATAAGACGTTTTACTTATAGATAAGACGTTTTACTTAAATTCATATAGCCAGAAAAAATATTATGCAAATTTGTGAAATTTACTGTTAACGCTAAAACTAATTACACTGCTGTATTGAAATTTATTCTAATTTATTTTTTGTAAAACCAGAAATCAGTCTTCAGAATTTTGGGATGATTGGTCCATAATTTACCATAGGTCCAAGACAAATTACCCTCCTAAAAATTATTTTAGTTCGGCTAAAACTTTTACAAATCATGATATTTTACTCAAGCCAGTTCAAAGTTCTAACCAGAAACGCATAAAACTTTCTTATTGACAGTCCATAATTTAATTCATGTCTAAGCCGCAACCAATTTTAATGCTGACGTTCGTTTTTGTGAAGCTTAGTTAATAATATATATGTATTTATCATATAGAGCTCACTCTGGAGGGTATCAAAGATTCGGCACAGCCGAATATAGCACTCTAACTTGTTTTCTTACACTTTATTTCTTTTCAAAGGCTATTAAATCTACCAATAACTTTCTTTTCTTTTGGCTTTTTACATAGTTCCAACAATGGATTATCCATATTTTTTATACATCGTATATTATTAGCAAAATTTTCTTTCCCCATATTAGAGATTTTTTCACATTTATTTCACTTTTTTAAGCATCTTTACACAAACAATAATAATAAAAATTATTGAATTAAATGAAAAATTAAAGCAAGTGCCTTCATGATCTGACAAAAAAAGTAATAACATTTGGTGCGGAAACTTTTTCGCAATTTCGAAAAAAAATAATGGGTCTTCATTTCTAGAATGGGTTTGCATAAATATTCCCAGTGAACATAAATCACTTCCCCACAATATCCTGAGAGGTGTGACACATTAAACCGATTCTCAAGTTCTATTGGGACTGGTTCATTAATATTTTTATTTAAGATATTATCCACATGAGTCTTTTAAATAATTTAGTATCATGGCAAAAGTGCAACAACTAAAAATCAATTTGAACTACGAAAACCCCAAAAATGTTTACTCCTTAATGCAGCATAATGATAAACGTAATTTGTATCACCCATTATTGACAAAAGTTTCGTATTAAAAAATAATTTTGGACAAATAATTCATATCACAGTTTTATTTCTACTCAAAAGTTGTGTAGGGTATCAAACGGTAGGGTTCGGTCGATTATATTTTCTTAGTAGTATATTTGTCTGTGTATTGTTCGAATTTTCCTTTCAATTGGTTCACATTTCCAAAAAATACAACAACATTCTACCTAAATACCCAACACTGCAATGTCTGCGGTTTTGTGTATCTATTGTCAAGTAAGAGATAATAAATCAGAGCAAGTTTAACTCTCGTTTTGGTTTAATTTACACACCATATGAATTTGCCAATATTTATCGTAGTTCTACCACATATAATTGTTTTAACTACATATAATACTTGGTACACTGTTTAGTTTAAACTACATATCGATGCCTTACTTTCTCAACCTCGTATCTTAAAAAAATACGGTTTGGACTTTTTTATATAAAACGATTGTTTTTTTTTTGTGTTCTATTACTGCAACAACTTATTATTTCAATACTTTGTCTCAATTCCGTAAATATTAATACATTATTGAAATAAGAAGTTTTTGCAGTAATAGAACACAATAAAACAATCGTTTTATATGAAAAAGTCCAAACCGTATTTTTTTAAGATACGAGGTTGAGAAAGTAAGGAATCGATATACATTTAAGTTTAGTGCAACTAAACCATCGTTTAAACAGTCTCTGATTTATTAGCCATTAGAATAGTTGTAGGCCTGGTATTTATTCAACAAATCGATTGTGGATGTTTAAAAGTATAGATCGCAATTTTCAAGAAAATTCAATAAAATTTTATATTTTTTTTGCCGAAGTACGAATCCTTAGAAGTGAAAATCACTCAATTGTTTTATTTCGCAACCAACGAAAATACCTCCGGGATAGGACTTGTTTGCGCATCAATTAAAAAAAAAAAATATACAAATAATTAGTATTGTGGTTATTTTATTGAACTGTTAATGGGGTTTAGTCCAAATTTCGATATTTTAATTAGGCTTAAGTTCATTGAACTTAATTTTCATTTAATTATTTTTATGAAGAAAGGAATTTTACAGCATGAATTTAATTAAAATTAATTTATAATTTTTATTCTTGACTGAGCTGCGAATTGAACCCAGGTTTTCACGGACAGGTTACCCTGACTAGTTTCGATTGTAACCACACAATCTCCTAGGAGGGGCTTGCCGTTTTACTCACACCGCCATCGAAGACGGATGAAGTATGAGAAATATTTTACCTTGGAAGACCGAAATTTGCTTTGAATGAGTGATTATCTATTTAATTGGTTTACATGTTCTTCCTAACTTCTGTTGCAAATATTTTAAAAACGTTTGTGGTTCGATATCTATTAAACCAAAGTTTGTATTAAGATAGAACTCGGCGCAAAAAATGCATTAATTTGATCAATTTTGCTTTTTAGCTTAAATACCATTTATGAAATCAAAATATCATTTCTAAGTTTTTAAGGTTTATTGTAATATCCGATCATACAAGTCCCCCTAACTTTAAATAAACGAAATAATTGTTTCAACATATTTTTCATATGGTTTGAAATTATATTAAATTTTTCGTCAGCCAATTATGGGTTTAACCTACCGAACATTTTTAAACCAATTGTGTTAGGTATGGGGTATATATATTTTGAGTACCCCCTTTCTCAAACAAAAACCTGTTCCAGAATTTGTTTATGGTTTCTGAGATATTAAGCATTAGTTTTGCTTTATATCAATTATTTTACAGTTAATTAAGTACTGTTTTGCTCTACACGCTACTATTTGGCAAATGTAGCAAATTCAACAACAATAAATAAATTTCACTCATGGTTTACTTCATTGCCGTAGGAAAAACAAGTAGTAAAAGCGAAAGCAAAATAAAATTACAACAAGAAAATAAATTTCACTATTCCTTCGCTGCATTGCCGTAAGAAAAAATAATAAAAAGAAAGCAAAATAAAATCTTAACAACCTAATACAAATCATTAAGTTTACGAATGCAGCACAAAAAGCTTCTTTTAAAAAATAAATTTAGAAAAGTGGCATATGCGAAAGAAAAACAATAATTTTTCAGGGGTTTGCTGGAAATCGAAAAAGCAAAAAGCAAGAATTTGGAATTTCTTTTAAATACACCTTTAATCTATTTTTTTTATAATATTTGTCATAAAACCTTTTGTTACCGAAATCTTATTAAAAACGGCTTTAAACATTCTTACGTTTCACGTTTTCGATTTCCAGCACACTCGTGTTAACGTTCATTAAAATATTATTATTTTGTAAGTAGGGATGTAACGATACGCCTTTTTGCCGATACGAAACCGATACTTAAAAAGAAATATCGGCGATACCGATACCTATACGAATATCAAATTTGAGTTTAAGGTAAAATTGACAATACTCAGGTATAATAATTTTTTTTTTATACAACAATGTAGTATAAGGAGATTATTTATATTTAAAATTTATAGTAATATGATTTAAAAACAACGAATTTGATTTTATGGTAATATTCACAACAAAAAAAAAATAAAACTTTTATATGAAAGTGTAAGAGATTACACCTAATTGAAATTATCTCATAAATCATTAAAAATACAAGGTATTCTCAACTATTGTAGAGATCGAAAACCCGTTCGAACCAGACATGCAATGGAAAATAGTCTCTCAGGTGCGAAAGAACACATTTAAAAGCATAAGTATTACTGCACCAAGCGGATCTGCGTCTCTAGAAATATTAGGAGAATTAAGTTATATCTTGACTTCTTCTTAAGCAGAACCACAGCCTAGGATGGGCAGAGGCTCATCCTCTTTTCTTATAATTTGTTCACAAACGCTCCAAAGGACAAAGGTCTTTCACAATTTCAGAATGCATAGACAAAGTAGCTCAGTAAGACGCTTTTTCGATACAATTGCGACCGATTGTCTTTAAAATATTCGAAGAATTTCCGATAAACAAAAAGTTTCGTTATTATCTAAACTCTCAAATCTTTCATTTAGAACGAATGCTAAGTAATCCGCCAATTATTGAGGATTTTTTCATAATGTTCGAAGAATGTTAACTAGCGGAATAACGTCAGTCAAAGAAGCAGTGGGCTTGTTTATGGTTTTTGAAGCCTCTTTGATGTAACTTAAATTTTCAGTAAAATTATTTTTATTCTCTCAAACATCTCATTAAAAATTATGCTTATTTTATATCTAAAAATGTACACAATTTCTACGTTTTTTGTACTACAAGTACATAAAAGATTTAACAGTGATTATACTTCTATAGTGCAAAACAAAACGGCTAAAAGAGGTCCCTACTACTCGTTCAATTCGTTGATGCCTTACAAATTTTTCATAAAAGTAGAATCAGTGTAAAATTGTATTAACATATTACAGAGCAAACGCGTATAATGCATATACGCATAAATGCAGTAAGTGGGATTACTTTAAAAAATTTACATACATTTTGAAAAAAGGTCAAGAAAGTATCAAACGCATAGCACGCGTGTTGGGCTTTAAGCTAAAGAATTTAAACAAAAAATTTATTATTATGTTTTGATTTTATATTCTGTGCTTTCAATGTAATTATTTGGCGTTGCGTTGCGTTTTACACGATTAGGGTCTTAAACTTTTTAGCTGTACGTAACATGTACGTATGATTAATATTTTTAAATTTCAATATTATTCATACGTAACTTTTCGGTACTATGACTGCCTAATGGGCATTTAAGAACCCAAAAAATTCAAAGCAGTACAAGCTCTAGTGAAGACCAGATAAGATATCGTTGCTGAAAATTACAATTTTATTTAAAAGTAGATATTGATTAACGTGAAAAAAATTAAAAGCGAAAAATTTTGGTTTTTGCATTTAGTTATTAAATACTTGGGTAAAATTAAGAATTTGTCTATGGCAAAAAATGCTTAAAAAAAGTTATCCCAAATAAAGCGCAATCCGAAAACAAAAAATGCCTACCCGTTCTGAATAGCTCTGGGCGTCCCCTTAGCAATGTTGTATAAAAAAATGGGGATTTAAATACCCCACAGCCCATAATGAGTTCCAAATATGACCATTTTTCCATATTGCAAAATATCTGTTTTGGCGCAAATGAAAAGCGAAACCATTTGTGGTGCCCCGGTAGGCTAGCTGTTAGTGAGCTAGTCTATCAGTACCGAGGTTGCGGGTTCGATTCCCGCCGGAGACTCTGTGGTCTCCTACAGACAAGCGAAGAGCTTCGCGGTATTAGCGTAGGAAAAAAACTTTTGGCGTATTAAAAGCAGATTTATATTTCTAAAATATATTTGATGAAAATTAAAACTTTTTGCTATTTTAGAGTCATGTGGGCCAACTCCATTGTGGTAGTCATGGGTGCAAATTCGATTGGCACATCAAGGATTCGTATTAGGTATTCCCACCACACTGTGGACAACGGAAACGTGTGGG
The DNA here is from genome assembly GCA_943735925.1 of Pollenia amentaria. Classification (NCBI taxonomy): domain Eukaryota; kingdom Metazoa; phylum Arthropoda; class Insecta; order Diptera; family Polleniidae; genus Pollenia; species Pollenia amentaria. Next base: position 148,154,316 of record OX031007.1, read on the forward strand.
TAGTTTTCCAATTAAATATATACTCTGCGAATCGTTTGTGCAACCACGACATTTATCATGGTTGATCTAGTATATTTACAAAGGTTGATGAGAGAGCATTGATCTCGCAGAATCTGCAATAATGACATTACATAATATAAGCTGCTGGTATCCGACGCCACAGTGCCCACCGCATAGGGCAGTAAGTAATCCTTCTTTACTTTTTGTAAGCAGAAGTAACTTACCAGATAACGGAATAAAATTACAAAGCCTCTAGTAATCCAAAAGTATTCATCTATAGTCGAGCTAATTCTCGTGCGGTCCATTATTTTCTAATGTATTCACAAGCTCTTAGTCTACCTTATTTAAATAAAACTACTAAGAAGTTGAATTTTAAGCTGAATTTCTGTTTTTTCGACGCAATGCTCAGACTAATAACGCAGTTTGAAACAATATTTAGGTTGTTTCAGCGGGACAATGCAAACCAATGAAATTTGTCGCTTTCAAATAATATATAAATGCACATATTAGTAATTAAACTATTACACAGAAAAAAGTGTTTTACCAATTAAAAAAATGGTTTAAAAAGTATTTAAATTTAATTAATGTGATAATTGAATCAATTATTTATTTAGTTGAAAACAAATTAAAAATTTAATATTGATTTAATTAACATTTTAGTTATTTTAAAAGAAAATTTTCCATTAAAATTTTAATTAAATTACAAAATATATTAATTGAGTTTTTCATCATTTATTGAAAAAAATATTCACAATTTTTAGTAATCAATACAATCATTTTGGTAATAGGTACAAAATCAACAAATGGTTTGCTTGATATTATGAATTTGGTGATTGGAGAAAATTATAAATTTCTGTGTAGCTAGACTTAAAAAACGAAAAATATGTTATATATCAATAAAAATATATCACACCAAAGCCTTTTCGGTATTTAAATACATATGTCCTATCCCAGAAATGGGAAGAGGAAAACATTTTTTTGTCCACTCCAAGAAACTTGTATGGAACCGCAGGTGCATACTTAAAATTGTACGACCGGATCTATGGACAGGTATTAATGAAATGGGTAACATTTAACTCCGGGGGATCGTTAGTACTCGTATCTAAGGTAGGCGAAGTATTGCACCGAAATATCTGATCGGCTTCGTTTAAAATAAAAATTTTATCTTCTCAATTTTGTAGCTTTGGGGTGGGTAACCCACGGCCGTTATTATGATATTTGTTTTTGGGCAAAGTTTTTTTTTCTTACTTTGAGACAACGCTCAGGGGATATCCCCTGCTAATGCAATGCATTGTGGTGGTATTAGGAAAAAATTGGTTATGAGAAGAAGGAAGGAGTGGGTAGTGTCTATTGACATTAAATTTGAATTTTTCCAAATTGTAGCCGCTGGAAAGAGTTCTGTATGGAGTCTACGGCTAATTCGACCGCGGATCAGGGATGAGTTCGCAAATTCCCTCTGAAAACTTACTGTGGTAATATCGATAGAACAAAAACACAAAACCCACATTCCCACGATGCTCCAGTGAGAGCTGGATACCCTACTGTCATTTATGAGCTTCAATGCACTACTTTGCACCCGATCCAGAAGCTTCAAAATAGACCTTGAAGCACCTGCCCAGAGTTGTATTGTGAGGAGATCAGACGGAGTGAAGTAGTTCTTGCACCATTTCAAAAAACCACGATAATTGAATGTTTCTTTTGATACTTGAAAAATATGTTGGTTCTAACAAACATCACACTGAATTATCATGCCCACAACATCAAGAGTGTCTGATTCCTCAATAGCTATACCATCCATTGACACATATGACGCTGACTCCACAAGATGTCTGTGGGTCAACGCACAACATTGGATCTTACGAGCATTAAAATCGACCCAATTCGGAAAACTTCCACTCAGAGACTGTCGTAAGGATACTATTGAGTGTGTAGTTCATATTATGCCTAATAGCTTCATTCTCAGTAAGGCTTGGTCTATGATTAAGGAAAATGAATGTCAAATTCTGCTGTCATCTGCGAAAGAATATAAAGGCTTAGAAGTTAGACCAAGGAGGTCACTAAGAAAAATAAGATAAAGTATAGGAGAAAGAACAGAGCCTTGCGGTACAACTGCATTACAGTGAAACTCCTCCGTTGAGAACCCATATATAACAATACGTATAGAGCGGTCCTTGAGAAAGCTCGATATAAAACGAGAGAAATCACTACCAACACCAAACGTAATAAGGACCGTGACACACACGATCAAACGCTTTAGAAATATCTAGAGTAACCACTGCTTTCACCAAATTGGTGAATATGCAACTACAAAGTGCCGAAAGAAAAGCTAACAGGTCTCCCGCAGAACGACTTCTACGAAAGCCATACTGTCTATCTGAACTAAACTGAGACAATATACCAAGTGGTAATTAATCATGCTCTCCATGACCTTCGAGAGCGTAAAGCCAATTGCTATTGGGCGGTAGTTTAGAGTATATAATTTATTAGGGTTACAACCGGAATGACAAAATGAATATACCACTAATATTTTTGGTGGTGGATACAAAACCATGAATTTCGAATTAGTTCTCAACGATTACTTTGTCCCTAATATTTTTGAAATCATCGTTTAACAAAACCACACGTTGTAAAGTTTTGTACTGGCAATCACAACAAAACTAATATGACCTCACACACGTTGGGAAAAGAAATTAAACAAAAAAATCATGTTTGCACAATAAAATAATAAAAACTTAGTTTAAAAACTCATATACACATACACACGACTACAAACATACACCTACATATTATTGAAAAGTGTGTATTTAAGTTATATTTATTGATGATTTAGTGGTTGAACAGATATTAATTTTATTTTTCTCATTTGTTTTCTTTTCAACCAGTTAACAACTTTTACAAACCCACATTTAGACACATTCAGGGACTACTGGTGTATGTGTGTTTGTTTTTCATTTTTCATGTTTGTGTGCATTGTGTTGAAGTGTGACTGTGTTTGTTTTTGTTGTTGCTGTTACTGGTGGTACTGGTGCTGTTGATATTTGTTAGGTATTGTGGTCAAATCTTTATTGGCATTTATTGATATTGGTTAAACGAGAGTTACAAACAGCCTCTTTAGTTCTTTGTTATTTTAAAAAAAATATGTATTAGCAAATGTTTGCACAAAAAATCTAACACACACCCGAACATCATTCACAACAACTTAAACAATTTATGGCAAATTCATAGATTAAAGAAAATATTGAATTCTGTGCTGAGCATGACCACAACATTAATGGTGTTAAAGCCACAAAGAATCTATTTTTAGAAAATGTTTTATTATTTTTGTAATAAAAATAAATTTCATTTGACCAATTTTTTTTTTATATTTTACGGCTTATCCTTTTTTTAAGTCAACTTGTGCTTTATTGAAAATATTTGCAAAAAAGATATAAAAAATGTATAAAAATATAATAAATTAAAAAAAAAAAATAAAATTGAAGTTTATTAAAAACAAAAAAACTAGAACTTGGTAATGACTTGCAATTACTGAACAAACTTACTTTTTAATGACTACTTCATACCATCTGATACATAGAAGTAGTTTAGTAATGGCTGGAATATTACCCGATACATAAGCACTTGTTTATGAAATTTATAATAAATTCATAACAAAGCGCATTTAAGGTTTTATTAATTCAAATCTAATACAAATTTATTTTATATACATTTATTCTTATATATATTTTCTTTTTACTCCTCTGGGGAGCATAGGGCCGCCACAAGTTGATTCCAATGATCTCGATCATCAGCGCGATGTTTGACTTCGTTCCACTGTAGTCGTAGCTCGGACAGTTCGGTTATGATTTGGCGTTTCCAGGTGTGTGATGGTCGTCCGATGCGCCTGCTTCCCTGTGGGTTCCAGTCTATGGCCTTCTTAGTGATATCGTCTAATGGCTTGCGGAGAGTGTGTCCAAGCCAGCCCCATTTGCGTTTTCTTATTTCCATCTCAATTGGTTGCTGGTTGGTATCTGTCCAGAGTTGGGCATTTGATATTAATGAGGGCCAGTAAACACGCAAGACTCTACGTAGGCTTTTGTTAACAAACACCTGAAGGGACTGGATATCGCGCGGTGCCATATTCCACGTTTCGCAGCCGTACAGCAATGTGGATTTAACGCTGGAGTTGAAAATTTTAATTTTGGTGCGTTTCGAGATGTTAGCCGATTTCCAAACAGGGCTGAGTTGGGCAAATGCACTTCGTGCCTTATTAATGCGACTGGCCACATCGGCTGATGAACCACCGGATTTGTCGATTATACTGCCTAGATAGCAGAAGGACTCCACATCATCAATTTCCTTGCCGTATATTAGGAATTTCCGCGTTGCGTTAGCATTTATCCTAAGTGTTTTTGTTTTAGGGATGTTTATCTTCAATCCAACTAGCTTTGCTGTTTCGCTAACTGTATTTAGCTTTGATTGCATATCGGAAAACGATTGACTTAATAAGCATATATCATCTGCATAGTCCAGGTCTTCTAATCTGTCTTGCAACCCCCATGCTATCCCTCTCCTATGACTTTTTGACTTTTGCATCCCTACATCTAGGACACAGTTAAAGAGGAGTGGTGATAACACACATCCTTGGCGAACTCCGGTTTTTATTTTGATGTTCTTGCTAAGTTGTTTCTTATGCAATACGCGGCATGTTGCATTGCTGTACAGTGTCTTTATTAAGTTTATTATTTTAGTCGGGACACCCTTACATGCCAGTGCGCTCCATATGGCCGTGTGACTGAGAGTATCAAAAGCCTTTTCGAAGTCAACAAATACGAGATAGAGAGGCGATCTCCACTCAACGGACTGCTCCACAATAATTCTAAGACTATTGACCTGATCGACGCAAGATTTGTTGGAGCGGAATCCAGCTTGTTCCCTTCTGAGAGGAATTGCTTTTGACAGTCTTTTGTTTATTATATTCGCAATAACTTTGTTGAAAATGGTCAACAAAGTTATACCTCTCCAATTCTTTCTGGCGGTTAAATCACCTTTTTTGGGAAGATTTATAATTGCGCCGGGGGTGATTTCGATTCTTCATTCCAGAATGCTCTTATGATATTTATTCTTACAATTTATTTATTTTTTTAATTGTTATTAATGAAGAACAATTTGGAATAGATTTGAATCTAAAAAAATTAAATTCTATTATTTTAAAATTAATAATTTTTATAAAAACTACACTCCCCAATCAACCAAACAATATAACGATATCGTCTAGGTGATATAAATTATAATATATGATATCGATCTTGTATCATAAACGATAGTAATTAAATTGTTCCTTTCCATATCATTCTCTGGCTTATTGGGTATGAATATGTCCCTAATACAGGGTAGTAAAATTTTGCATTAGAAAGTAAATTAAATTAAAATCAAAATTTGTTTGACAAATTCAGTTTTGTTGATATTAATGTGAAATACATATTTGTAAGCGAACGTGGTAATGAGTTGTTAAACTCCCTATTTGTAAGGGAATGTGGTAATGACTTTTTTTTCTGCTTATTTGTAAGCGAGGGTGGTAAGAACTTGCCTCCAATGACATCACCGTGTTAAAATAATTAGTTAAAATACCAATGTGTATAAGTAGTGAAGAGTAGTTATATTAGCTTTTAAGCTGATTATTTTACAATGTAAATTTTTGTTGGGAACATAATGCCGAAATTAAGTTAAATCCCATTTTAGTGTAAAGGTGGAATTATGAAAGTCGACGGCAACGGAACAATATTCTTATTTTCTTAATCGTTATTGTTTTTGTAATTTTTGACACTAACTTTATTAGTAATAGTTAAAATATAATCTTTAAATTACTTTACCAAACACATTTGCGGCAAAATGGCCACTATTGAGGAACACTTGAATAACTAAAGCCATCCTGGTGAATACCTTGCGACGCACACTGGAGCCAAAAGCCCTTTTTCGAGGATTAATCCATAGCTCCTCAGCTACAATAGTAAGGCACACTAAATTTGATATGGGTAACTCTTAAATCAAACTTTATGTTCTAACAAAATTTGGGGGTATACGAGGTGGTACCCCCTTACCAAAAAATTAGTTTTTGCTTATATCTGAAGAGCTACAACAGTGAAGCATACTAAATGCTCGTAACTCTTAGAACAAACTTAATTTTCCAACAAAATCTTGTAGGTATGAGATGGGATACGGGTACCCCACATACAAAAAAATTTGTTTTTTTCTTATATCTGAAGAATTACAATAGTGAAGCATTCTAAATTGGATGTGCGTAACTCTAAAAACAAATTTCATATTCCAACAAAACTTTGGTGGTATAAGAGGGAGGAGACGGGCGGGTACCTCCCATGCAAAAAAATTATTAATAAAAAAAATAAACATGATTTTTTATTCATTACACTTCTGCTAAATTGTCTGCAATAAATGACTTCACATACGTATTATTTATTAAAAAATTATTTTTCATCAGTTCGGTTTTAAATACTTTTATAATTATTTAAAACAAGTAGTTTCCAGTAAAATGGGATATATTTTAATTAAAAATAACGATTTTCAGTTAAAAAAAAACATTTGAACAACAATTTTATAAGGTACTTTCTTGCAGAGTACGAAAGCAAACAAAACGAAACGTTTGCTTTCGTTTTCTTTTGTTCTTTGCAGTGAGTAAAACAAAAACGAAACATAAACAATGAAAATGATTGTGCCATTTTGTTTTGTATTGTTTTTAGGTAATTTTTTCATCTATTGTTTTGGAATTAAATTTTTTCAAAATATTGTACAAGCTTTGGCGGATAAAAAAAAACAACGCTCGAGCTTGTTCCTGCAAAAAAAAATATTGCATTGAAATATACAAAACAACATTTAAAATATACTAGAGTTTGCCAAGTGGTCGAAATTCGACTATAATTATTTATGCAAAAATGAAGAAAACATACATATAAGTGCATATGAATTTAAATGTTTAGAGAATTCGTTTTTTTTCGTCTTAGTGGATCGATTTGGCTAGGTACCAACCTCCGAACCAAATGTTCTCTTCTACTCAAGTCCGTGAATGTTTAATTTAGTTTTTTAAGTTCAATTACATGAAAAAAGTCAGAAAGTACCCATTGAAAAAGAAAAGGTACAAAAATTTCGCAGGACTCAGGATGCTGAATTTTAGGTTCTCTATGTTCACATTTATTAAAAATTCGAAAAGTACCAGTTAAAGAACGAAAAGTACCAAAAGCTCTTCCTGACAGATTCCTATTCACTCAGAGCCATGCATGTTTAATCGTATGTTTCTAGGTCCACTACTAACGAAAATGCAAAAAGGACCATTTGAAGACCAAAAAAGTTCCCTCTTATAGATTCTCACCCATTCGGGACATTGCAGGTTTAGTTTTATGTTTCTAGATCCAATATTAAAGGAAAATAAAAAAGTACCAGTTGTAGAACCTCTCCCTTACAGATTCTTATTCCCTCAGAACAATGCATGCTTAATTTTATGTTTCTAGGTCCAATATTAACTAAAATTCAAAAAGTACCAGTTGAAGAACAAAAAAGTGCCAACATTTTTCATCTTATAGGTTCTCATTCACTTAAGACCTTGCACAAATAATTTTTTTTCTAAGCTCAATATTACAAAAAATTTAAAAATTACCACACGCAGCACGGAAAAGTAAAAGAACGTAATTAAATTTCCCGTATTTCCCCTTTTTTTAAAATTATTTCGCTCCGTTGAAGTATCAAAAATTTCAGTGTTGTAGTGGGAGACCATAACTTATTGCGTTATATGTCAATATACAGAGAAAAATGTTTTTAAAAAAACGTACCCAATGGTATACGATGTTATCCCTTAAAACGTTCGAATTTCGAAAAAGTACCAAATTTATATTTGTAGTTTTTAGATAAGATACGAATTTGGTATAGCCTTTATTTCTATACTTATTGGTTTAAAAGATAAATGGGAACGCAGAAGTTCCTAAATAGAGGTTAAACCAGTTTACTCTCTGAAAGGGCCGAATTCCAAAGAGAACCAGACACCTGCCCACTTATTTTTTGAATGAAAAACGATAAGTATACATTTCTTTCGGGTTTCTATTAGTTTTGGAGATATGAAGTCACGGAATTTTTACCCTTTTTACACTTTAATAAAATATACATTGTGCACTTCTGTAGGAAAATGCCTTTTAAATGGTGTATTTTTGTTTAAACTGGTTGACAAACAGAGACGGAAAGTGTTCTTCACCGTTTTGCCTTTGCCGATTTATATATAGATAAATTATAATATATAATATATTAATTTAATCACGGTAAAAATCACAACATTTGCACATCTCTAATAAAAATTAAAGTAGAAGTCGTGAAGCGCTTCTTGTTGGTAACACAACGCGTGTTGCTACTAATTCATACATAACTTCTAAGGCGCACCGATGCGCACAATAATTTTTTCTAAAACGACGCTGATTAATTCAACCTTTAAAATAAAGTTAACATCTCTACTTAATTAAGACTAATTAATAACTTTATATCCAGTTAAATTGAGAAAATTAAGTTTTTTTTGCATATCCTCTAAAATAAAAGCACTTCCACAAATATTTTTTTTACAAATTTAAGCTACACTTTTGAATAAATACCTGAGCTTGCTGGTTCCATGGTTATATTAATTACTTTTTGAATTCACTTTCGGTAAATCGGATTTATTTACGAAAAAAAAATTTAGCCTTTATACTAATTTTTTTAAATATTTTGTTACAATGTTTAATTTCAACGCGTCCGTAGAAAAGCACCGTAACATACCTGACATTCATTTTTTTGCCTACTGATGCAGAATTTTGTGCACTTTAACCGAGTACTTTTAGTTTAGCAAAAATTCGCGAAAAATTACAACATTGGAAATAACCCCTAAAATTAATAGAAATCGCTAAATCCGCTATAAAAAAATGTCGGAAAATAGCATAAATATAATGAATATAGGATATAATGATGAAGAACAAAAATTTTAGAAAACCAATTTGAGATGGAATTTTTTTTTATGCCAGATTTTCGATATCTAGTCGACATCGACACCACATTCTTATAAAATGCGAAATTAACGTCGAAGTGATGTAGTTGTCGACTTGATGTAATAACACATTAAAATTAACGTCGACAGCGACTTATATAATAGGGTAGATATACCTCTTTTAAGTAAGTCGCTGTCCATATGTATTAAACATAGCAAAGCAAAAACAAGCTATCATGTAAAAAAACTTATTAAGATAACAACTCGTGCTTGGGGGCTATAATTTAACGAACTATCTTGCGGCAACAATGGAAATTCCCAGAATATGGTTATTCAACAATTATTTCAAATCGTTTTGTATTGGTCGGGAATTCTCGGGATTTCGCGGGATAGTTCAAAATTAATCTCGCTTTCCTGGAAAATGAAAAAGTCCGGGAAGAGAAAAACTCTAGTGCAAACAGATTCGTTTTGTTTAATAACGTTGATTAAAAATCCAATGTTGATTTAATACACCTTAGCCCTTTATGGACCACTCAATAAATCTGTTAAATTTTTTCTTGATATAAAAATTTGTACACTACATTCTGTTACACAAGAAATATGTATGGATTCGTATTACGATTTTTATTAAATCGCAAATTTTCAAATCGTGATTACAGCTAAAAATCGATTAATCGCATATTTAGTTTTAATATTATATATATTTGTTTTACACTTAAATCAAATGGGTATTTCTTAAGAGGGCTGAACAGAAAGTTAAGCGTTGCATAAATTAAGAAGAAAATCGAGGCATTTGAAAACTGGTCAGTTAGACGAGAACGTATTTTTGAAAATGCCCGCTATAGAAAATGCTTTTTTGATTCAGTTAAAAAAAGCCTTAACAGTTTGAATTCTTTTGTAAAATAAGGAAATATTTTTGTTTTGTTATTTCTTCTACGCTATAAAATCTTGGCGCAATAAATCAAAATTCTTTTATGGAATAGGTTTAACAAACGCTCTTTAAAGTTCGATATTCAACGCAGTTGCCATGTTTTCTTCACTCTCCTCGTAAAGTTTTTTGAATTTTCAAAATTTTTACATCTATTTTACAAATATATGACTTGATTTGTCTTTGTATTTGGATTTATTATATTTAACTATTTTTCCTTTGTTGCATCCTATTATCAAGGGTTAAAAACATTTTACTTGCTATAACTGTATTTTTTTGATCCAACTTTGTATGTATGTACAGATAAAATCGCACCTTCGGCTTGTATTTGCATCTGATCTACAAAAAACTCCAAGTAGGCGTTTAACTGGCAAAAATTAGTTCTTAATTAGAGCAATAAAAGCAAAATTAATTATTAAGATTCAACTGACGCTGAAATGCTAGCAGAGTATTCTTTTAATCGCTCTTTTCGAGGTTTTAGTTTAATCGGCTAATAATCGGTTAATATTGTAATTGATCGGTTTACCGATTAATACATTTTTTTATAAATTAAGTAATTTAATAAAAATGCATAAATTATTTATTATATGGAGTTCATTAGTAAAAAACCAATAAAATAACAAAAATAATTAGATTTTGAACTTAAACGAGCAAAGAAGAAAATAATTAGTAGATATGTAATACATATTTTTTAATTAATACATAAATATTATGTATTAATTAAAAAATAAACTGTATGATAATTTTATTTGTTATTTCAATAGTTTAAGGACCCCTTAAAAAATAATTTTTTAGAAAAATAATTTGGCTTAAATGTTTACAGCCGTATTCATAACGAAAATTGGGAATGAAGTTATCACAAAGTTCATTTATAATACACTTACCATGCTGTGGCTAACGATTTGCTAAACTATTGTTAAAGAGCTGCCAAACGTTTGCCAACTTGTGAAAAGCAGCGGCTTAATGTTATATAATTTTGCTATCTTTTAATTTACTGTCTTTTTTATGTAGAGCCTTTTTTTAAATTTATTTTAATTTAAAAATATTTAAAATTTTTATATGGGGAGGGAAAAACAAAAAAAAATTAAATGAATTGAAATGATAAAACCAGCGAAGACTAATGCAAAACGTCTTGTATTTTTAAGTAATATTATTTGGCATCATTTATATTCAGAGTTGATTCATTAAAAGTTAGCAGATGGATAAAATTTGTCATTAATAAACTCTGTGCTAACAAGCTGCCAAGCTTAATCGGCATTCTACTTAGCAGCTCGATGGACGTAGTGTACAAGCTGTGGCTAACTGCTTGTTATGAATACGGCTGTTAGAATTTAAGCGATTATTTTCTTTAGTTTTGATAAAACTTGACTTGGAAAAATTCTTTCAACGAAAGCAACCCATAATACAAAATGTCTAATTTATCAGTCCTTTTTCTGAATTTCTCTAAACGTATAAAATCCTCCATTATGCCATTAGAGTCCCGTTTTAATTTTTTTTAATTTGTAACGCTTCTAATTGTTTCGGTTAATCCTGTTAAAAGATTGATATGTGAAGAAACAAAACTGAATGCATACATATAAGAATTACGTGGAACAAATACCCAGCAAAAACTTTACTTACCTGGTAAGTTAGCAAGTAATGTTGGAGAAATATAAACACTTCTTATTTTTCGACTGAATAACTACTTATTTTTGTTCGAGTTGTCCACAGAATTCAGTAGTTACAATACACTTACTAGATAGAAGTCACAAAATATATAGTTATTATTTAACTACCAGTAAGTTGAATTGTAAGTACTTACAATATACTTACTAGAAGCCAAAAAATAACTAGTTTTTATTTAATTGGCGCTAGTTAATAGACCTAATAAGTAGCTATGGAGCTAGTTACCAGTAAGTAAATATTCAGTACTGAAAACAAGACAACTAATAAGTAGTTGTTTAGCTGATTATTAGTAATCAAATATTCATAACTGAAAATAATAGTAGTGAAAAGTACTTACTGAGGTCATTACTAGCAAGTACTTACTGAGGTTTTCTGAATAATGACAATTGTAATGACAACTACTTACCAGGTAACGTATGAAATAACTACGACCTATTACCAAAATTCAAAAAGTTTTTCCTGGGTAGGTGTTGATATCAAACTCTTATTCAAAATAAGTATCACTGAACGAACACCTTCTTTGTTTGTATAAAAAAATATTATCTAAACACATCCCTTTTGTACATAAGACGAAACAAATAACTAAAAACTTAAAAAATATGTTATCATACTACAAAAAATTAAAAAAAAATCGGTCAATGAAATCAGTAAATCGGGTAGCAATTAATCGGTTAACCGATTAACGGTTAACCGAATGAATACCCTACTAGCTAGGCTTGCCAGAAGGTCTTAATTTTTTTTTTATTTACAAGAATTTTCCGTGCTCGTCAAGAATCAAGAAAATATATGATTTGTAAAGATTTTAAAAAGCCCAACAAAAAAATAAATTTTTATTTAACTGTGGAAAAAGCAAATAAATATTTCATTGTTTTATTTAGTGTATTTGCTAAACAATTTATTAAAACTACGTTTCCTTTATTCACTGTGCTCAACACTAATAACAATGTAACTTAAATCTGAACCTTTTTTTGATGTACCAAGTGAGGCACCCAACGCATAAACCTAATTCGAGTACGTGTTGAATTCAGTGGTGCAAACCATATTTTAGGTTAGATCATTGTGTTCAAAAAAAAAAAAAAAAACTGCGTCGAGACCACATTTTCCGTACAAGTTGAAATAGAAATTTGTCGTAGAAAGTCGTCATGAAGTTAAATATATTTTATTTTTAGGTTTTTTGTAATGCTCTCACATATAGACAATTATTCTTACAACAGTGCTTCACAAAAAAATTGAGTTCAATTAAAAAATTTGTGATATTAATTAAAAAATTAATTAAATTTGCACCTGTAAACAAATTAAAATAATCAATTCAACGTTTAATTCACTTGATTAAACGTTTAATTCGCTTGATTAAACGTTTAATTCACTTGATTAAATTTTTACTTTAAACTGATTTTATTTTTGATTAATGCTTTAATCGTTAAAAAACTTTGGAGAATTTTTTTTAGAAAGTTTTAAATTGTCAAAAATGCTTTTCAAAGTCAAGATTTTTTTTTTAGTAAATGTACAGAATTTTGCAAATTTGAATCTGGCAAGCCTAGTGCTAACTCGTCTGAACTTTCATTTAAAAGGATTATTTTTTCAATTTTTGAATAACATAATTCAAGCGTGTCTTGGCATCTAATAATTACATAAATTCCTTTTTTTCTTCTTTTTTTTAAGTAATTCTGTTAATTATAATATCTCCTCACATGAAAACTGGCCCACTCAGTCATAGTAGGACTATATTTTTCATAATTGCGTAATTTATTTCAGAAAATCTTAAGAAAAAACTTGTGTACTTATATTATTTTAACAGATTACTTAAAATGTAAAATGTTTTAGTCGTAATCGCGTAAAAATTTTATGCGATTATGATTACGATTAAACAGTGCGGTTAATCGCGATTATATTATGATTATAATAACCGTGCGAACCCAAATTCATATATAATAATTCCGTTTTGTTGGACTTGACAGATTACGGTTTAGCATTAATGTATATAACCACACCATAATAGCGTACCTTAAAAAAATATAATATAAATATAAATATAAAGTTTTTTTGAAGGCTGTCTCGAATTTTTCCTTGTATCTTTGGTATGTACAGTCTGATCTTTAAGTATGAAAAATCAACGTTTCTGTCTCAAGAAGACCAATCTGTTGCTCTGAAAATCATTGACGTCAAATAACCTGTTTTAGTATTTATACACCAGATCTCTGTTTATACCACCCTTATGCCAGAAAATTAAAGTTCGCAAAAAAACTCTTCAACTTATGTTAATGAATTAGTTCGATAATTCCAGAAGAAACATGTTTGAATTAAAAAAATTTTGGTGCCGCTCGTCCGTCCGGCTTGTTGTCTGTAGAGTGTAAACTTTGTACGCAACTTTGATCGAAATATTATAGATATTGTGTTGAAATTTAGTATATTTAAATTATTGCAAGGACCAAGCCTATTTAAAATTGTGAGAATTGATGCATAATTTCTTTGAGACCCCATACAAACTTATTTCTGGAACCGAGCCTTTGTGCCCATAAGCCGGCTTATTATGTTGGTGTTTATATTAAATTTGGCGCAAAAATAATTTATTTAAATCTCAATTACCTTTGCACCCAAAAATTAATTTAAGTGCTATAATTTTCTTATAAATGCTGCTATGTATTATAAAATTTGGCGACAATAACTTTTATCAAAGCAAATACCATAGTTTCCATATGAACCACCTCCCTAAAATTACTCTTTGCGCAAAAATCTCATATGGATTTAGACATTTGGACGAAATTCGGCACATAGTATTAAATTTACTTCATAACATTATTTGGTTTTGCTAGATCCATGATTGCCGATAGGTCGTAAATGGGAACACTCTCGAAAATTTGTATATAAATACTGTGGTGTAGGGTATCATATGGCCGGGCTAGACCGTCTTGACGCATTCTTACTGGTTTAGCCGTGGAAAAAATTTTATTTAGAAAAACCCAAAAGAAAGCCTTAAATACTGCTTGGATTATGTTGTGACATATTATTGTTGCAATTCGTATATCGTCATATGATTTCAAAAATGCCCTAAGTTGCAAAATATTCAAAATCGACTTTTTGATCAATTATGATGCACGGTATCAAAATGCATATTTTTGGAAAATTTTACTCTTCTATAATTAAAAATAACGTTTTTATCAACAAAATTCTTAAAGGCGTTAGTGCAAGCACCTTTCGATAAATAATAAATAACAATCACTCAAAATAAACTTTTTTATTTTTCTTTATCAACAATAAGATTGCGTTTTAATAAAAGATTATCCGTAGGTTTTTGTTTAAATTTTGATTAGTTTTCAATGTAAAGAGTTTTTTAATTCATCTGTAAAACCTTTTCAAGATCACTTAGGGCTTTTTTTAAAATTATATGACGATATGCTATTTAAATTTAATGTCTGTGTTAATAAAAATCCAATCTTAATATAAAATTTTTTCTACCCTTTGCAAGCTTCCAAAAACACTTTGAAAACTATAAAGAAATGTCTTTTATGAAAGCAAAACATGTGCGATTTTTTTTCTTAAGCAGCTTCATAATTGATCATAAATAACTTGTTGTGTAGGGTATTGTTCCGATTTTATTGTTGAAAAAAAGATAGCTAATACCCCTTGAGACTGAATGGACTCAATTATGGATTAAACTCTATGTTTTAAGCAAAATTTGCGTTGTTGTTTCGGTCATGACATTTTATTCAAAAGTGTTTGTGTATGTGCGATTACTTTATTGTTGTTTTTCTTTTCTAACTCTTGGCTCTTAAATTATTTGAAAAAGCTGGCGTTTATCATCTTAGTGCTCTATTGAGAGTATTTCTTTATAAACCCTCTACTTATTTTGTGTAATTATGCACTTATAGTCGATCCTTGCTGTAAAGAATTCAAAGGAGAAATATGGATAAAATGAAAAAAGGAATTAAAGTCGAATTGCAAGCACTCTATTTAATAAATGATATATCAGTAAAGTTACCCAATGTTGCTTTAAATCTGTCATATGCAAACACGTGCCACATGTATTTAGTTGCAATCGCGGCTATAACAGGAATTGAAAGCTAAGAGTCCTTTTTGATATAAAAATAATAGTATAGTACTACTGAATTTTCCATCCCTAGGACTTGAGCATCAAACTTATCGATAGTCAATTGGATATTTTTAATAGAACTGTATTTTTTTTATTCACTGTACCTCCAAAGATAGTGCCGTACAAACCACCATTCAAAATAAGGCTAATAAAGGCTTTTAGATTTCCAGTGTCCACACTTCCAAATTACCCTGTGGTCAAAGCCAAAAAAAAAAACTATGCAGAAGCACTACCGTTTATTTTTTTATGAAGTACTCAAGCTGTTTATAAAGCTGTAAAACTGGCTGCCATATGAACTGAATCAGAGGGACAATAGACACTTATTTTTATATCAAAATAGTTGACAAAGAATTCGAATGAAACACAACGTTAAATGTTCTTCCCTTTTGTCGGAGATATTAAAATTAGGCATGCATATGACCTTAAAACGATTAAAGAAAAATAAACTCTCAACTCAACTAAGCTTGTCACTCGGTATAAAAGTGTTTTAATATTTTTCTAAGACATCATAGAGTAAATTAATTCGTGGTCCTTGAGTAATTCTTATTCGATTTTGCTATGTGTGTCCAAATTACCTCTGTTCAAATTCCGCTCCTTTTCAAAAGGCTCAACAAAAACGAACAGTTTAGGTGTCGAATTTTCTTTCTTTTCTGGTTTTCCTGACTAGATTAGTATTAAAATTCAGCACAATCGCTTCAGTGAAAAAATTAGATAAGGACCCAAATGTGAAAAAACCTCCTTTGAAAATTCATAATCATACTATTAAAAATCGGGTGATCTTCAAGAATTTCTATAATATGATTTATGTTTAATAGTATAATCTGCTATATAAAGCCTATTTTAGGAAAACACTTTTTTATTACGTCTAAAGCCACGGTCACAATCATTAAATGTTTGCGCATATAATCATAAACCACCACTATTGTTATAAGTTAAAGAGATTTTACAAGGTCTAAATATCACAAATCAAAACTAATTCTACTGCCAGACACAGCAAAAAATTGGTTTTTTGTAAGATGTAGTATTATATTCAAAATAAATATTGCAATTAAAGAAAATTGGGTTTTAGTTTGCCTATTGGTTACGTCTTTTTTGTCAAATATTTGCCATGTGTGACGATAGCTTAAGAACGTAAAGAATACTGGCACTTATTGTCAAATTTAGTTATCATTAATTCATAAGACTAGAAATCACACTACCAAACTTTGCGAAGATCGCTTTATAATTTTTAAAAAATATGTTAATAGTTTATAGATCCCATAAAAGGCCCACACGTGAGATATTCTTACTCTTGGGGGAGAGTATTAAAAATGTGGCACAGCAGAATTTACCACTTTTACTTGTTTAATAAACATCCCAGCAAAAACTGAAGCTTCCTCGGAAGCAGCAATATAAGGGAGAATTCTGAAATATTACATGATTTTTGTTTGGAATTCCTCGCGTAGAAGCTCCGTTTTACAGATCTGAAATACGCTTATTTCACGCCTTGAAACAGGACATGATTAACGTGAATAAAAAAAGTGAAAAAAATTAAGCATTGGAAAAAAATTATTTCAGCGCTTAAAAATCTTATTATAAATTAAAAATATTTTTTTTTTTAAAAAGAGGGTTATAGTTTTACATGCAATTCTATTTAATTGTTGTAAAATTTAGTTAATTTTTATTTATCCAAAGAATAAAGGATTTTACTGTTTCAATGAAGCCGATGAAAAAGTTATCTTAAAAAAACGAAAAAACAGCGATTCAATTCTAGCATTGAATGCGGTGCTAGCATTTAAAGATTGCAGGATTATATGCCTTATCTTACAGCACTAGAGAAAGGCAGTCATTTTAAGAAGCAAAAAAGGAAGCGGTTGGGATGCATTATACGTATTTACTGCTTCCAAGTCTTGAAATATTTTTGCTGGGATATATGCAAATTTTATTAAGAAGTTTAACAACGTCTTACACGCATAGATACTTTTCGTACAATCCTTTGCGGCCCCTTTAAAGGCCGCTACGGACTTCTGTTTGAGAATCTTTGTTTAGTAATGGTTTTAAAAATGTTTATTAAATGGTAAAGACTTATTTTGGTGATGTGTTTTTGACAAAAGTATCTATATCGGAAAAAAATTCTCAACCGCAAAAATAAAACAATAAAACAATATAAAAACCAAATATGAAAAAAGTAACGTTATTATCCCCAAAAATTACACTGTACAACAAAATAAATTTTTTCAAAATAACAATGTTCTGCCAAATGATTCTTGTAGAGGGGTCCCAAAAAAGACGTTTTAAAAGTTTACACCATTGTGTAGTTAAAAAAACGTAGAAAATCGCGTGATACTTAGGTTTTTGGTATAAAGTGCCTTCAGAAGTTTTATTTAGAACATTAAAAGCCACATTGTTGGTATACATTAAAATCACATTTAAAAGAGGGATCTATGTAGTTCAAATATTCTGCAGATATATTTGTCATGAAATTCTCTTATAGGTCTCCCAACACACTTAAGTCGAAAATTCAACAATAAGAAAAACTTAAAAGATGTTAATAGTTTATAATATCCATTTAATAATTAGAATTGTGGTTATTTTATTGAACTGTTAATGGCTTTTAATGCAAATTTTGATATTTTTATCAGGCTTAAGTTCATTGAATTTAATTTTCATTAAATTATTTTTTATGAAAGAAAGGAATTTTACAACATGAGATGAATTAAAATTTATTGATAAGTTTTCATTCCTTTCATCATAAAAAATAATTTAATGAAATTATATCTATTTAATTTTAGTACGGCACTATTATGACAAACGCAGCAGGTGGAGTCAGCATGCCCACCTGGGTCTTGCCACCGGTTGATTTGAAGGATGGACTTACGGCAGCGTAGCGACACATATAACGCACGGAAATGCGCTGTCGGTCATGGACACCTTCCATGAACCAGCCCTAGGGGTATACAGTTGGCGTAGGTTTCTACAGAGCATCTGGGCGTAAGAGTTTCCTTTCGTCTGCCGGATAGATGTAGTGTCCTGCAGGCGGAAATCTCGGATATAAAGCGGGCAGCCAACTGGCTAAAGTATTATCGCTTATCGGGAGATATACGTATATTTACTAATATCAAGGCTGCCATTGCTTCTCTTGCGGTTGTCTACACGATATCTAGGTTAACAGTGGAATATCGGATGTCTTTGAATGAGATTGCTGAGCATTCAGGGTTAACGCTTATATGGATACCAGGGCACTCATTCTGCCGGGGAAACCAGATAGCAGATAAGCTGGCCATGGAAGGTGGTCGCATGGATGACACATTCACTGATCAATTCATTGGCCTTCCAATGGGTCACTCTAAGTCACGCATTCGGCGCGAATATTATAGAATTGCGCAAGAGAGATGGACCTGTGAGTCCACCTGCTCCACATTCAGGGCACTATGGCCTGGTTATGATGAACGGAGAACCAAATCTCTACTTGGGCTCAATAGGGACCAAATCAAGACTGTGGTGTCGGTTGTGACTGGACACTGACATGTTAGGACTCATGCTAGGAGAATGGGTCTGGAATTCAATGACTACTGCAGATGTTGTCATGATGAGGAAGAAGAGGAGACTGTACTTCACTTTCTCTGTCAATGCCCTGGGTTACGGGGCTTTGGGGAAAAATACCTGGGAGAGCCGGTGTTTTCCTGCTTGGAGGATCTATCTACAATAGGACTTAGATTGCTTTTTCTCTTCATTAGGAAGGCGAATTGGCTCAAATCTGCAGTGACGCCATGTGAGTAACTGCTCTATAAAATGGGCATTGGCGCTGGGTATCACAAAAAACCGCTGAAGGACCCAAGTGAGCTGTCTCTCGATGGCTGCCCATGAAACATAACCTAACCTTACCTACTGCAGCGTAGCTGAGGGCAACATTTACACGAAACAATCTTTAAAAAGGGAATGTCAGGCATTCAAATAAATATTTCATTCACTTTTGCAAATTATCTGCATTAAACACCCTTTAAAAATACAAGTTTAGCTTGTGTACTTCAAATATTACTGAATTTGAAACTACTACCACGAGCTACTTTATGCAACAAACATGATAACCCACTTAGTATGCCACGAAATTTCAAGGCTGAAAAATATGAAATATTCAACTTCTGACCACAATAGAAGAAACATTTTTGCGTTAACAAAAGACTTCACTTTAAGCTTATTTTTTTTTTTTTGCTTTACCTAACTTCAGTTCTCAACTTACAACAATGCTACTCTGTTTCTTTTTATGCACTTCAAAAGGAAGTTAAGAAGAATCTAAAAAAAATGTCTGTTGTACTCTTCAAAAGTGTGAAAGTACCATAAAAGCAATGAGGTTTCAGTGCACAAAAGAAATGTTTTCATTGTATTTAATTTTTATTATTTAAACTTAAAAATAATAATAGAATAAAAGTAAAACTGAGGTATACGACTATACAAAAAAGTTAAGTAACAGGAAAAGTAGTTCCTTTCTATTTTGTTTTACTTTTCTTGCAGCGAAAGAAATTGGATGATAAGCTTGTTAAAGTAATTCCAGTTGAATTTTCAGTGTATGAATGGCATATAAACACAGAGTGATAAATTATTTAAAAAAGTTTTTATTTATCGGTAAATCGACAATCAAATTTTTTGTAAATATTTTCTGTATAAAAATTTTTTGCGGTATTAAAAATAAATCAGATTCGTCCAATACAAATGTCACACCTGAAAAACCTTTTTCATTTTTATTGTAGGATTCTACTGGGAATCTCATGAAGTGTGTTTTTGATCATCGACGAGCTCATTTTTTAATTGTAGAGGATTCCCGGCACGGGGGAAACTGTTACACGTGCTGATTCATATGCGAGATTCTTCCATAATACAGCGAACGATGCTTATATTAGTCATAAAGGGAATCGTTTATGATGTATGTAGATATTATCTAAAGGTGCATGTACACGGCATGTTTTTTACATCTACTTGTCACATGTAATTGTGCATGTCTCTCAAAATTTCTGTTTTACATAAGGTTTATAATATTTGGTCACACACGTACATGTAATTTGCTTCTGACATTGTCTCTGTTTATTCGCATATTTATTGCAGAAACCAAAGTAGTTCTCAGTTTCAAAATAGCGTGCTGCCGCCACAAAAATTTTTATTTGTGCCGTAATAGAGTTCAGCCCTCTGAACATTTTTTCTTTAAATTAGAAGAATTTAATTTGGGATATTATAATGAAACGTTGTTTTTTAATATATGAACATAATTTCTATTCAATTGTGAAATTATCATACATATATCAGAATTGTAAAATATTAACTTCAGCCGGCACCGCCGCTGCCGGTTACTTCCCGGCATAGATTTCTGACACAGCTGATGTCAGATGGTTTGTCAGAAGAAAATAGAGCACGCTCTAATTTGTCAGATGACTTTGCGCCTGACATTTACGGATGCAATGTTTAAAAGGTAACACACGACATGTATATATTTTACAGTGGTAAATTTGACAAGAGTCAGATGTAAAAAACATGTCGTCCACGGCCACCTTAACGAGTCTTTTAAAAAGCATGCCAAGAGTCGTATAAGACTCATGAAGCGATTCTTTTACATCAAGCGTAATTTTCATGTCAAAACTTCTTATTTCCATACAATTTATATCAAACAAACCTTAAGGTTGCGAAATCAACACCATCCTTACGAAAGATCTTATTTTACAGATCCTTACGTCATATACAATTTTCATATTTAAAGCTCAGTAATTGTTATATGACTCTTACACAGAGTCGCAAAAGGTTCATTACAGGATTAAAAGACGAGCGTGTATAAAAAAGTAATAAATAAAAAATTGTTGATGTCGTAGTTTTTGTTACTCGTCAGATAATCATCAAAAGATTATTTTAGGGGTTGTAAATTAAACATAATGGTCTAACAAACAGCCTACGCTAGCTGGGAGGGCTTTAATAAGATTAACGTCCCTTTTCACAATAGGTGATTAAATTTTAATCGAAACATTAACCGTAAGTTAGTAAAATTTGCTTTTGACAATTTCCGATTAACACGTAACCGAAACTATTTAGCGGAGAATTTGTTGTTAAATATAACCGAATGAAAAATCCTGGTTAAGTTTTTAATAAATAAGAAATATCGAAAATATTAAAACAGTAGCAATGAAAAATGTACTTTGAATAAATTTCTTATGTAAAATGTGTAAAATGAGAAATAAGTGACTTCTAACACATCCACTTTTGTTTCTCAGTATAAATTTACCACCATTAAATATTAAAAAAAGTTGATATACCCACTATATAAAGCGTGATCCATTTCGAGGTTCCCTACTTTAAAAAAAACACAAGAAAATTCAAATTTAATGGGGAATGTTTATTATCATTTGAAAGAACATTCTTTGGCATTTATTTTTTGAAGATTATGTCTATCAAATGTTGGCCGTTGCTACGTCGCAGATGCTCCATCCGTTAAGTCCAATTTTCGATGACTCGTTCGAGCATTTCGAATGGTAACTGGCAAATGACACGCGTGATGTTGTCCTCCAAGGCCTGAATCGAAGAGGTTTTGTCCGTATTAACTTAAGACTTTACATATCCCCACAGGAAAAAAGTCTAACGGTGTGATATCACACGATCGTGGTGGTCAATCAAGGCCCAAAACGTTAAATTATGTACTCACCGAAGTGTTCTCTCAATAAATCCATTGATTGATGCGATATGTGGGAAGTGGCGCCGTCTTGCTAAAACCAAATATCGCCATTGAGCCAGAAATTTGCCTCGAAACCATCGGATCTTCTTGGAACTTTTTAAGAGCCATAGAGAGAAGCGATTTCGCTTGGGCAGGTCGAGCGGCATCAGTTGTTGCACAAGCTGTGTTTTGTACTCTTTCAATTTAAGATCTCGACGTAAAATGCGACAAGCCGTTCCATACGCCAATCCTAGTTGCTGCAAACGGCGCCGAATCGACTCTCCACGGTCTTCGTGTACACTCTCAGCTACGGCCGCTATATTTTCTTCACAGCGTACTGGACGTGGTCTATTCGGTCGAATATTATCCAATAATGAATGCTGGGTCTCAAAAGGGGTGATGGTGTTGCGAATAGTATGCTCAGTAGGCCGATTATGTTAACCGAAGTTGAGCGAAGTGCACTAACCAAATTCCTCACAGCACGTGAATTTTCGTAATAAAGTTGAACGATTTGTAAACGTTGTTCAGTCGTAAGACTTTCCACTATGAAATGTCAAACAATACTTAACAAAAATAACATGACAGGATGACACGACTCACACGTGATCTGTCAAAAAAGGCTCTTGAAAAAAGTATCTCTACTTGAATCACCCATTATTACAATAACCCAATGTCGCCATTACATGATATTTTTGACAAAACCACACTTTCAAAATGATAAACATGAGCTGTTATACAAATAATTAAGAGTTAAAGGGTATAATTATATATTTAAGTCTCATTATTTTTTTTTTAACAAAATGTTATGCTCATGGGTGCACTGGAGTTATTTTTGCACAGATGTAGCCGTTTAATCGTTTTTCACCATCACTTGATCACATTTGTTCCCTAATATTGCTTAAAGGTTTCTTGAACTAAAAGAAAAAACTTTTAAATTCATAATTTTTAAATTTAAAAAAAAAATTTGTATTAAATATCAGTTTTATGTTTCTCATTACACACTTTTTCGTAAACAAACAGAGATGGTATTGCCACACTTTCTATCTAATGTTTTTGTTTAGTTACCGGAAGAAGGTGAAACAGATACTCCTAACCGATGGTTAAAAAGTGCTTGTTAACCTAACCGACAGTTTGTTAATTTTCTTGTTAAATTAATTTTATTTTATATTGTGAAAAAGCCCATAAGACTACACTGAGCAAGCTTTAACGGCAAGTTTTTGTCCATCTTTTTACAAGCTAAAAAAAAATTCCAAATTTTTTATTTGTGAAAGTGCATTTTGGATTTGTAAAAAAAGAGTTTTGTACAAAGAAAAAAAATTTAATTATCTACAAAGAAAAATAAACTATTGTGAAAAGGAGAGAAAAAGAACAAACAATGACACGATTGAGGTCAAATTTAAAATAAAATTCTTCTTTTTTCTTTTCTTCTAAAAAGGATTTCAAAATAAAAGAGGACTTAAAAGGTATTAAATTGTTTTGGTTTCATTAAAAACGGAACAAAGTAAAATTAAGTTAAATATTTAAAATGTAAAGGATTTGGTTTTTAGAGTTTTTTTTTGTATTAAGGGAAATGAACAATGGCATATAATGAAAAGGGTTTTTTACATACGTACATACATATCGCACATTTGCTGCAACAACTTTATAAGTCAAAAATCGCGTATTTTGACTTAATTTCACTTAAGTGCTAAAAATTTCGTATTTTCCATATTGTAAACTCAACTCTTGAGAAAAAAAAATAAAATTTTCTTTTTTCTTCAAAGTCGTTTTCTGTTAATATTTTTAAGCTATGACGATGTTGCAGCAAATGATCCTTACATATGTGTTTTGTTAAGTTTTTTTTTCTGAAATAACAAAAAGCAAATATGATTTGTAAAAAAATATAATAAATATTTTACAAAAATATAATGTTTTTTTAATAAAAATTTTCATTGCCTTTCAATACGTACAATTCGTGATAAAAAGGAAAGGTGAAAGGTTCAAGCGCGCCATGATGGTTCTATTGTTTGGAGTGGTTACCAGACTTTTGGAAAATTACAGTAAATAGGGTGTAGTGCTGTTATAAAAAATGCATTTTGAGCGACTTTTTGGGTCAAATACCTGTCTGTGCAACGCGTTCAATTCGTTGATGCACTGAGGCATCTGTCAAGAAACTCGAATTAGTGTAAAATTGTGATGAACAGTTACATAGCAAACACATAATGCATGGAACGGATTAAGTGGGACTACATTCCACATTTATATTTATTGCTGGTTTCTTACAATATACATACATAGTTATTATTTTCTGTTCTGCTTCTTATGAAATACCAATTTTATTTATATAAGCGAAATTTACGCTTAGTATTACTTTCACAACCCTCTTAGATGTACTCAGATTTTAAGCCACAAAGTGTGAGCTCCTTTTTTGTGGATAATATAAATAAATCGAAAATCTGATGTTTGCTTTGTTTTCTCTATACCAATTTTATTTTTCAAATTGCAGCAAACAAATTTTGTTTTGGTGATTGGTATTGCATATTTTAAACTGTCTAAAATTTATGCTATACAGCCTAAAAATGCGTAAAATAAATTTAGATTTTTTGTATTAGCAAGCTGTATTAATTTATTTAAGCATTTAAAATTTTTTCACAAAACAGAAGACTAGAGATATCTCCACAAGATCTTTTAGGTCTACAATGCATGAACTCCGCTATAAAAATGTTAAATAAAAAAACTTAATATGCATCAAATCGATAATCGCGATTAAAGCCTTTTTTATCGGAGGATATATTTATATGAGTATTACCTTCATCGTGCTGAGTTCTGAATTCCTATTCGTCCATCCAGAAATTATAACTTTACCTAAAACGCAAAAGGCCCTAACTAACCAAAAACTAAAAATCGACTTTTTCATTGGTTCTGATGTATTGCATCAACGCAAATGTCCACAACAAATTTTGGAATCTTTCGACCAAAATTAGCGATTTCATTAACAAAAAACAAAAAGCCCTATCTACAAAATATTATACGATAAACGCTAATAGACATAACTAACAGTTTGCATTACATGCAACATTGTTATTTGTCAAAACCACTGGTAGGTTTAGCAAGAAAAATAGAAGACAGAATAATTTCAAACAGTTTGAGGAAATTTATCAATTTACACTTTTAAATAGTTTTTTGCTTCTCCTGTAAAATTCTCAAAGTGTTAGATAGGGCCTTTTGCGTTTTAGGTAACGATATACTCCTAAGACTTCAATATTTTCGGTCTTATTATGCAAATGTTGATCCTATCCGCAGAATGTTCTCCAAATTTAAAAAGTTTTGTACGGATATTGATTTCATTAAATCTATTGGAGTTAAAAATAACCTCTCAAATGTCTTAAGATAAATTCAATGCTAAATTTTTTCTTTTATGTTATGTACTAAAATATCTAGATGTATTTAGTTTAAGCATATTAGCCAGTAAAAATATTAGTTTCATTGGCAATTAAGTTAATAAATAAAAAATCGTAATCGGG
Source organism: Pollenia amentaria (assembly GCA_943735925.1). Lineage (NCBI taxonomy): Eukaryota > Metazoa > Arthropoda > Insecta > Diptera > Polleniidae > Pollenia > Pollenia amentaria. The sequence continues at coordinate 148,180,158 of OX031007.1, forward strand.
ATTCGGTTAATTTTACATTAAATGCAAACCCTAATCTACACAAGCATCACTTTTTACTTAAAAGTGCTGTTGTTCTAAAGTAACCCATTTTTAAAGAACACACTTTTTTCCTGACACAGAAGCTTGCGTTTTTTGTTTTATTTGTTTTTTAAGCAGATCATTTTATGCAAAAATCGTCTTAAACACGCAAATGTTAATGTTTTCCTTTGAACTTTTTACAGAATTCAGCAGCACTATGAGTATTTATTACATTTTCCAAAGCAGCTGTCATGTTTTGCAGATTTGTTTATTCCTCCTTAAACTATTTTAAGCCTGTCGTAATAATTCTTATTTTGTTGTGTTTTAAAAAAAGGTATATTAAGTTTTTTTTTAAAAAGTTTAAGGATAATAATAAACACATAAACTCCTTCATCTTAAATCTGTAATATACATAAATATGCAAAATTTTGAAGGAACTACAGGATTATTTTCCCAACGTATGCTTATCTATTATAGTAGTGCCCAGTTAACAGCCACGAAAAGGTGATTTTAAATAACTTGTTGTGTACGGTATTGCTCCGACTATACTTTTTGTACAGCCATACCACAATAGGGAAGAGGGTACACTATCCATCCGTCTCTCCGTTCCGAGGGCTGGCTACTTTGCGCGCAAAGTACAGGTCGCAATTTTGAAGATATTATGATGAAATTTGGTCCATTCATCTTAATTGTCATAGGGACTAAGCTCAATGAAAATTAGAAAAGAATCGGTCTATAAATTCGCATGGCCCCCATCCAAACTTCTTTCCAGAAAAGTTTTTTTTGGAACCAAAATCACCTAACAAATGGAAATAGTGGAGGATGACCCTGGCGACATCATACTGTACCTTCTTGTAGATGGGGAGGTAAATGATGGAGAGGTAGAGACATACATTAAGCAAACTTCGATCACTTCGACCTTTGGCATTTATTTTTTGAAGATTATGTCTATCAAATTTTGACCGTTGCTACGTCGCTTAAGACTTTACATATCCCCACAGGAAAAAGTATAACGGTGTGATATCACACGATCGTGGTGGCCAATCAAGTCCCGAAACGTTAAATTATGTACTCACCGAAGTGTTCACCCAATAAATCTATTGATTGATGCGATGTGTGGGAAGTGGCGCCGTCTTGCTGAAAAAAAATGTCGCCGAGATCACGAGCCTCAATTTCAGGCATCAAAAAGTCGGTTATCATGGCATGATAACGGTCGCCATTGACGGTTACGTTCGCACCGGCATCATTTTTATAGAAATATGGACCGATGATTCCACCGGCCTACAAGCCACACCAAACCTTTGTTTTTTCTGGATGAAGTGGCAGTTCTTGAATCTCTCTTCAGGTTGCTCTTCGTCCCAAATGCTTCAATATTGCTTGTTTACATAGCCATTGAGCCAGAAATGGGCCTCATCGCTGAACAAAATTTGCCTCGAAAACGTCGGATCTTCTTGGAACTTTTCAAGAGCCCATAGAGCGAAGCGATGTCGCTTGGGAAGAACGAGTGGCTTCAGTTGTTGCACAAGCTGTAAAATGCGCCAAGTCCTTACGTCAGTCCGATTATGTTGACCATTAGTTGAGCGAAGTGCACGAAACACATTCCTCACAGAACGTGATTTTTCGTAATAAATTGGAACGATTTGTAAACGTTGTTCAGTCGTAAGTCTTTCCATTATGAAATGCCAAACAATACTAAACAAAAATAGCATGACAGTATGACACGACTCACAAGTGATCTGTCAAAAAAAAAGCTATTGAAAAAAGTATCTCTACTTGAATCACCCATTAATAACACAATACTTCAATAATTCCAAAATGTTATTTAGAATAGGCTCTTAAACACTTATTAGTCCATATATTCACGTACACATATAACGTCTACGATCAAAAATACTTAAGTCAACCTCTAGATTATAAAACATTTGCCGCAGAAATGTTTTTGATTCTCTTACGTGTCCATACAATGGAACAATATTCTTGCAACAGTTTAAGTATTGAAGTACTTTCCCTCTCTTTTTTCTTTCTCTGAAAACTGCATTTAAATATTTGAAAGTGCCCATGAAACTCAAATGTTTCGCCGCAAATTTTTTATAATGTGGACAGCCACTAAAATTTCTTAAATCGTGCACAGTTGTTATGAAATATGTCACAAATAAGTTTTATATGTTGAGAAATTTCCATGATGAAAATTAGTTTATATGCAAACCCATAATTGTGCATAAGAAAAACATAGCAAAAAATATTTGTTCCTTATACCATTCACCACTAGTGATGAATATTAAAAAAAGTTTCACATGGAATTAATATTCATCTCAGGGCCAAAATAGAAAAAATTATTAGCAGTTTTTTATCAATTAAAGAAATTTTTTTTAATGATATTTCAATTTAATTAATGTGATAATGGAATCAATTATTTTTTTAGTTGAAAGAAAATTCAAAATATAATTTTGATTTAATTAACACTTTATTTGTTTTGCTTAAAAATTTTATCAAAATATTAACTAAATAACACAAAATCATAATTGAATTTTTCGTTTAAAACTTGCAAAATTGTTGTTGGAAATTGTCAAAACCTGAGCTTTATTTAATCAAATCGATTAACACATTGTTTGAAACGGCAAAGCGCTCTTTGATAATTTTTTTGAATTAGAATTAAAATTATCATTATTGAAAAAAAAAATATTCACAATTTAAAATTTTTACAATTCTTAGTAATCAATATAATCATTTTGGTAATAGGTGCAAAATCAACAAATTCTATAAATTTTTTTGAATTTGGTGATAAGCGACAAATTATAATTTTTTTCCGCGAATGCGCACGCAAAGAAAAAACATGATTGATACAATCACAATCGCAAACTATCATTAATGTTTGTGGTAATGATTGTGTCAAACACGTCTTCAGCAACAATATATGTTCAGACGGAATGTTTTTAGCTAATTATTTTCTCAAATATATTGTTATGTTCAGAAGAACAACGCAAACGATCTTTCAAACCATGTTTCTATATTTTCCAACCCCATACAAAATGTCTTTTTCAACATATAATATGGTTCTCGCAATAAAAACAATAAAAAAATTAATTTCAAAAATTTTTGTTTTATTACAAATATACAGCATATATTAATAAATAAGATATAGTTTATGTTTAAAAATAAAATTAAATACATACATTTATATACATGTGTGTGTGTGTCAATTTATAAATTATAAATTATATTTTGTGGTACAAATTTATCCAAAAAAAGGAGATCTTTTTAGCCTTACTTCGGCATGCATTAACACTTTTCATTATTTTTATCCGCGCACTTGAGATTTGTTAAGATAAATTCAAATTAAACTAAACTTTTCTTATTTCTTTTATGAAATATACTATACAAATATGCTGTTGAACAGTTATTTAAAAAAAACGGGGCTAATGTGCCAAAATTTCTATGCTGGTTTCAGTGTTGTAGGTTCTTTGGCTGCAATAAAGACAAAGCAATTGCTTATTTATATATTTTTATAATTATATATAAAAAACTTACCGGTTTCAATAAATGCATAATAATTTATAAATGCGTTAATTTTGCAAGGCAGCATGGCATAACTAACGCTCGCGGATGGTTTGTTTCGACTGTTGTTTCGACAAGAAATGTTTGCTCATTAAGAGAATGTACTTTAAAGCAAACAAAAATTATGGTATTAAAAATACCTTTTGTGTGCAGCAATATTATGATTTTAACTGTATAGTTGAAAATATATATATTATGGTAGCAAACATATTAAATAATTTAAAATGGTTAGCTAGATCAGAGTAACTTTTTAGGTGTAAAAGACCATATAATATTATTATAGCGAATTTAAAAATGTTAGGGACAAATAACAATTTTTAAGGTTATATTATGACTATAATAAACTTATTAGGGTAAACATATTAGGTAAATATGAACAAATATGGTCGTAGTGACCATTCCTTAATCATGTTTTTTCTTTGCGTGCGGTATAATGTTTTGGATCGTAAAGTAATTCTAAGTTGATTTAGCAATGTCTACCTGCACAGAAAAAATTCTCGCTAGTTTTTTTCAATTAAACCATTAATCAAAAATTAAATCAGTTTTTATTAAAAACTGAATTAAGTGAATTAAACATTTTCTTATATCAAAAACATTATTGCAGAAAATGTGAATATCAAAAAAAATTTAATTAATACTATTAATTCGTTTACTGGTGCAAATTTAATTAATATTTTAATTAGGGAAGTAACGATACGCTTTTTGCCGATACTGATACTCAAACAGAAATATCGCCGATACAGATTCTGATACCGATACAAATATTTAATTTAAACTCAAGGTAAAATTAACAACTCTCAAGTAGAGTCATTTCTTTATTATGTCAAAAATACAGTTTAAGGGATTATTAATATTTAAAATTGGTTTTAATAAGATTTTAAAAACAACGAAATGAATTTAAATTCATGGTAAAAATAATTTATTTTTTAACACGTTCACCACTCAGCGTCACATATTTGTGACATGGGAGTTTACACAGGAACTCATGTCATATATATGTGCCTCTAAATTCGTAAGTGTTTGTTGGAAGTATTTCTCTTGTACGTATGAGTCTCTGTTACAATGTGACATAATTAAAAGTGCTGCGGTTTGTGTCTAGGCTAATCTTAAAAAATTAGCTTTTTGTTTGGATCATGTCACATATTAAACAAAGAACAGTGTAGGAGATTATTAATATTCAAAATAAAATGAACAAGATTTAAAAACAAAGTATTCTCATTTTTTGCGGAGATAATTTCTCAACTCCGTTTAAAGCAGACCTGCAGTAAAAAATCGTCTCTCAGATGAGACTGAACTCATTTGACAACTGCCAAAATTTGCAGCGAAATGATTTTTATTTTCACAAAAATAATAAAAAATTAGCAAAAAATTCTTCTCATTGAAAATTAAATTGTTTGTCCAAAAACACTATAAAAAGGTTTGGGGGATTTTGAAATTTTTTCAAATATCAAAAATTGGCATAATACAGTCCGATGGAGCATTAAAAACTGTAAGGGAACGTATATATATTTTTTCGCTAAGGTCAAAAAAGTTCACACACCAACCGCGATGAAGTTTTGAAAATTTTAAATTTTCTTTTTGGTTCAGAAAAATTAATTACAGGTTTATTTAAAAAAAATCGCTGAAGTATAAAATTTTATTAATATTTAGAGATGGTTAGAGATTTTACCGCAAATGTAATAATGTATAAAAACACCGTATAAAATTATGAATATTCAATAAAGCATTGAGAAGGCCTCGAAATAATTTTAAATTATGTAAAATAATATATTTGTTAGTTCAAGTCCGTGCTTAATTTTTTATACACCTGTTTAGAAAAACCAATTGGTGCGTGAACTTTTTTGAGAAAAAATTACAAAAGATTATGATTTTCGTGGTTACTAGGACATGGTTGACCTCATGGTACTATGCCAAAAAATTGGTTATACACCTAATGGACAATAAAATATCGCCGATACCGAAATATCGGCAAACGTGCAGTATCGCCGATATATCGGTAGCGGTATTCGTTGCGTCCCCAATTTTAATAAATATCACAAATTTTTTAATTGAAATATATTTTTGTTTACTAAAAATCGGTCCTTAATTTATACAGAAAAAAGTGTTTAATCAATTAAAAAATTGGTTTAAAAAGTATTTAAATTTAATTAATGCGATAATTGAATCAATTATTTTTTTAGTTGAAAGAAAATTAAAACTTTAATTTTGATTTAATTAACATTTTAGTTGTTTTGAAATAAATTTTCAATTAAAATTTTAATTAAATAACAAAAAATGTTAATTGTTTTTTTTTTTCGTTTAAAACAAAATAAATTAAACATGTAGAATTGTTGTTGGGAATTGTCAATATTTATTTAAATCAATTAGCACATTGTTTGAAATGGCAAAGGGTTTTGATCACTTTTTTAATTAAAATTAAAAATATCATTTAGTGAAAATATTTTTTCAAAATTTTAAAAGTTTTAGTAATCAATATAATCATTTTGGTAATAGGTGCAAAATCAACAACTTGTTTGCTTGATATTATGAATTTGGAATAAATTTGCTAATTGGAGAAATTTAATAATTTTTTCTGTGTACAATAGGCCCCACATAAAGACCGCTTTCCAAAAACACTTTAGGATGCCTAAGACCTCAACGAATAATAAAATCCTAACCACCAGAAATTACAACACTAAATTTTGCGAAGATCCTTCTGTAATCGAGCATTGGCCCCATGTAAGGCCAACTCTCGGAAATACTTTAGTACGTCTTAAAGCAAAACGAATAATGCGACTGTCGTAAAATTTTTGCTGTCTTAGTTCCATAAGATTAAAAAAACACATCGGTAAATTTTGTTGCAATCTGTCGATAATTTACCATAGGCCTCATACAAAACCATAAGGAATAATGATATTATAGTGAAATTTGGTCCAATTTAATACTTTTTAATGAACTACCGAATTTCGTGATGGTCGGTTAATAATTTCTATATGAGACCTCCTCCTGAAAATAACTTTAGTACACCTAAAACCGAAATGCATCATGATATTTTATTGGCATTTGGCTTATTTAAGTTTTTTTATGACAAGGAATAAAGCCTACTCTTGAAAAATTCCTAGGCATGGTGGAGAAATAGCCAAATATAGCACTTTTACTTGTTTTTGTTATAATAGTGTGGGGTTTTCAAAGACTTTTAACATAATTTTTATTAACTACGCGCTACACTATATTTAATGATATTTTCCCAATTTTTAGAGGTTGTATTTTTTTTCTTAATTCTCTGAGGCTGGCGTGACTTTGTAATAACAATTCCAATGACGTGGCAGTACGCTAGACACCATTTTGATGGCTTATATTTTCCAAATTTTGTTTTGTAAATCTTCTGAAATTTATTTTAATTTTAGATTAATGATATAGTTTGTTATTTGCTTTAGTTTATTTTTGAGATTAAGCCGGCAATTAATTTTAAACCATATTTAACGGTATGGCACAAAATGGCCATAAAGAACTTACATCTACACAAAAACAAAAAAAAAAAAATTAAAACTTTCCTATTTATTTTTTTACAAGTTCTACAAAATTATATAATTTTAATGGCAAATTATTTGATTCAGAGCTAAGAATCTGCTCTTTTCGACTTTTAAAAAAAGTTCCAGATGATGTTCTCTTAGAGCAGTGGACTATTTATTTTTTATTAGAGCGATCCCTCAAAACAAAAATAATGAGAGATATGAAATATTTAAACAATCCAAATTTAGATATTTTTAATTAGACTTAAGTTAATTGAATTTAATTTTTATTAAATTATTTTTATGAAGACAGGAATTTTTACATAAAAACAATTTAATGAAAATTAAATTCAATGAACTTAAGCCTAATTAAAAATATCTAAATTTGGATTAAAAACCATTAACAGTTCAATAAAATAACCAAAATACTAATATATTCAAACAATTTTACTGACGTGTTGTTTAGGAAACAATACAAAAATATCACAAATATTGATGTGGTTGTTTCTCAAACACCTACGTTAATATTGACGTGGTTATCTTGAAGACGCTTTTCTGCTCAGCGCGACGCGTACGATCTATTTGATCGCGTTCGTCACGCCAACGTTAAGATGTAAACATTTTAAGAAGGTACTGAATGCGCGAGAGCCGATGTTTGAAAAGGAACGGAGAAACTCCCTTTTTACTTTCATTGGTGTCTGTTAAATAACCACGTCAGTCGCAGAGGATTAAATGGGATAAAAACTAGATTCTTTAAAGAACAAATTCAAAGTCAACGTATTTTTGTTAACAAAATTATAAGTTTTTTTTTTAGCAAATCATTTCGACAACTACAACAAAGAGGACGACAGACAAGTTTAGCAAAATGTTTAACATGCGTCAAAACAAGGGTTTCTGATTTCCCGCACTTTTTCTATACCCGAAAATGTAAGAATTTCTTGTAAGTGTAAGATTCCCTATATCACAGAAAAAAGTTTTTTATCAATTAAAAAATTGATAAAAAAGTATTTAAATTTAATTAATGTAATAATTGAATCCATTATTTTTTTAGTTGAAAGAAAATTTAAAAATATAATTTTGATTTACTTAATATTTAAGTTGCTTTGAAATAAATTTTTAATTAAAATAATAATTAAATATCAAGAATATTAATTGAATTTTTTGTTTAAAATAAAATAATTTAAACCTGTAGAAAGAATTGTTGTTGGGAATTGTCAATATTTAATTAAATAAATTAACACATTGTTTGAAATGGCAAAGTGTTTTGAAATAAATTTTCAATTAAATTTTTACTATTTTTAATTAGGCTTTTCATTTTTTCATTAAATTATTTTTATGAAGAAAGGAATTTTTACAACATGGAAGGTTAATTAAAATTGTTATTGATAATTTTCATTCTTGACTGACCTGGGATTCGAAGCCAGGCTGGCTGGCGTGTGAATCGAACCCAGGCGGCTGGTTACCCTGACATGTTTCGACCTCAACCACTAGGTCTCCTCAGAGAGATTTGCCGTCATACACTCGCAGCCATCGATGACTGCTGACGTCATTAGTCAAACATCAATCCTTAAACCAAATTGTATTTTAACCTTTGGTAGATCGAAATTTGCTTTTTGAATGATTATCAATTTTTAATTGATCTCACATGTTTTCCTTTTAAAAAACCATGAATAGTTCAACAAAATAACCACAATACTAATTATTTTCAATTAAAATTTTAATTAAATAACAAAAAATCTTAATTGACTTTTTTCGTTTAAAATAAAATAATTTAAACATGTAGAATTGTTGTTGGGAATTGTCAATATTAAATAAACTAACACAGTTTGAACTGGCATAATTTTTTTAATTAAAATTAAAAATATCATTCATTGAAAAAAAATATTCATAATTTTACTATTTTTAGTAATCAATATAATCATTTTGGTAATAGGTGAAAAATCCACAACTTGTTTGCTTGATATTAAGAACTTGGCATAAGTTTGCTGATAAGAGACAATTTTTAATTTTTTCTGTGATGTACGTTCTTTTTAAAAACTTATACAAAAATAAACATGCTTATATAAAATTTTATTAATCAAACAGGCCAACACACAACAGCTTTCCAGACCTCTGTGCCTCGTTTTTGGTTGAAATAAAAGTGCTGATTACGATGGCGTCATTACTTCTTTTCTAGGAGCTCTATTTTCAAACATATAGTGACATTTAATATTTGCATAATGTACACCATTTTTGTATAATTCTCTTAAAATTCCCCGAACGACCCTACAAACCTTAAAATATTTTCTGGATTATTAATCTTCACATTTGAGTGGAGTCACATTAGCGAGTATATCAAGATGTATAACTTGTATTGCAAGGATGTTCAAAATTAAGTTTTTTTTAGGTTAGTCCTTTAAACTTTGAAAACTCCAATTTTTCTCCTTCTTTATACATATGCCCAAACCAGACATTGCAATGTAGTATTTTTAGGTAAAATATATTAAGTTCTGTAAAAGGGTCTTCAAAAATGTCATTAGAAACTAATTTCATATTTTATCTTGTTTTCAACATGATTTACGTAGTACCAAAAGTCTTTTTCTTCACATAAAAATAAAATATTTTTCCAAAATCTATTTTACACAGTCAATGTGAAACTTAATAAACTGGCGGCTTATTTTATTTATTATCGCCAAAATGCGATAATAAATAAAATGAAACAAAAAAGTTTTTATATATAGGAATTCTCGGGAATTATTTTCCAAATAAAAACCCTTGTCATAACGTTGACAACAATAAGTGATTCTATAAAAATTATACACACACATTTAGGCAGTTCCAGCAAAAAGGGAGAAGTAATTCAAATTGTTGTTAAAAAAATTGTATATAAAATTTACTTTTTATATTTTGGTGTAAGGCGCAACTAGTTCTACATTTAGTAACAAAAGGGGTAGGTAACAGTTAAACAACATGGTATTAAAATAAGAGCTTATTTGCATCCTGGCGTTATATTACCAAAAAAAAAAAAAAACTTTTCGCTGGAAATTCCCATATAAAACTTAAAACGAGCAAATATTTTTATATTTGATTACTTGGAAAATAAATCTATAAAAGTCCAAAGCTTACTTGCTCAATTCGCAGACTTATCCAATTTTCTAATGCAAGTCAAAATCCACTTCTGTTTTTTGTACCGTCACGCCAGCGCATATTTTTGTTTAAATCTTCAAATCATTAGGGTTGATTATTGTAAATTTTTTTCTGAGTATAGTGCTACTTCATTACTTTGCAAATATAAAAAAAACTTTTTACAAATTTGACTTATTTATTAATCTTTTACATTTTGTCGTACAAATATCAAGACAATTCACAATGGAAATGCCCATATACATTTCATTAATACAGAAAAACCAAAAAGGAAGACCAGTAAGTAGACTGACACATAGACTAGTCCTTTTTTAAGTTTATCAACTTACAAAAAAAAAAAAACGAGTTCTTGAGTTAGTCAAGTAAAACTAATTTAAGAACACATGACATATCCGTGTAGTTCTGCAAAAATTCATGCAAATTTTAAAAAGTGTACGTTACGCATCTTACAATGGTTAACTTTATTGAAATTATAAAGGGTGTTTTTGAGACAGGTATAGAACTTTGAAATGGAATAAAAGAAAGATGAATTTTTAATATTGACATGAAATGTATTTTATTCGAAAGATTATTTTCTGGCATTATAATATATATGTAATTTTTGGCATATGACCGCCATGGCTGGGTCGGACGTAGTCTAATCTGGAGGTTCGATTTTTGATGGCTTTTTCCAACATTTGCGGCCGTATATCGGTAATAACGCTACTAATGTTGTCATCCAAGTGTTCAATCGTTTCAGGCTTATCGGCGTAGAAAATTGTCTAGCGGCGTTGAAATTACACGATCTTGGAGGCCAGTTCACGGCTCCAAAACGTGAAACTATGCGGTTACCATACGTTTCCTTTAATAAATCAATTGTGGCACGAGCTGTGTGATATGTTGGGCCGTCTTGTTGAAACCACAGCTCCTGCACATCACATCATGATTGCTCAATTGATGAACGAAAATGTCATTAATCATGGCTCTAAGCGGTCACCATTGACTGCAACGTCCTGACCAGCATCAGACCATAAAGCACACTTAACAGTCAGTTTTTCTGGATGCGACGGTGTCTGAAGATACACTTGAGAATTATCAACACTCCAAATACGGCAGTTTTTTTTATTGACGTATCCATTCAAACAAATACATAAAGCACAAACAATGTCATAAATATTTTGTAATTTTGTTGTTGCTTCCTACAGAAATTCATATTGCGTTTTAAAATTTCAAACACTGCATAGCTTGAGGAGTTGACATTTTTAAAACGGTGCTTTCTGTGGAAAGCAACAACAAAATTACAAAATATTTATGATTTTGTTTGTGCTTTCAATGTAATTCTTTGGCGTTGCGTTGCGTTGTACATGATTAGGGCCTAAAAAAATGTTCTTTAGAAAGTTGGAATTTTTAGCTGTCTGTTTTTAGACGATGGAAAAACAAGAATAAGGCAAAAAAGAAAAAAGTACTATTTTATATACAATTTGAGATATGAGAATAATTTCATTATTCATTGTAAATAACTTGAAAATGTAAGTTGGTTTTAAGAGTTCTCATTGTACTATGCAGACGGACACCAACAACAAAGTCGCCTCGCTTGAAAAGTTAGTAAGTCATATCATTTTACAAAATAAACTTGTAAGTTGTATTTTTCTTGTTAAAAATGTTTTTCCAAATTATAAAAAATCGAAAAATCATAATCGCCTTAAAATATGTTTATTGTGCCTAAAGAAAAGTAAGAGAATAGTAATAGTTCAAGGAAAAATTCTGTCCAAGTTGGATATCGTTTTTATACCCAATAAACAATTTTCCTATTTTGCGATGAACTAATGGTAAACTTAAAAAAAAGTAAGCACACATTTATGCGCTACGCAATTAGACATACAGATATATAATAAATAGATATTGGGAACTATTTCTTTTTCATAAGCAACTTTATTATATTCAACATTTTTTATTTTTTTCGAATTTATTCTATGAGTTAAATTTCAGTTATGTATTTTATAAATCTTTTTGTAATAGCTCTATTCCTTAAATTTATAGAAATTACTTTATACACTACCAGACTATTATATTGTATTTTCTGGTTACATTTTACCTTAGCTTTCCGTTGGATAGCAATGAAGTATATTTATGTATAGAAAAATTTACAATTATTAGACACCAGCAGAATGTAATGCATTTTCTGGCCCGCTACGGCCTTCGTGAGCATTCTTTGTGTCACACTGGATAGTGATACTTTATAAATTGAATATATTTAACTCAACTATTTTAACAAATAGATATTGGGAATTATTTCTTTTTCATAAGCAACTTTATAAGCAACTTTAAAGAAATAATTCCCAATATCTATTTGTTGAAATAGTTGAGTTAAATACATTCAATTTATAAAGTATCACTATCCAGTGTGACACAAAAAATGCTGACGAAGGCCGTAGCGGACCAGAAAATGCATTACATTCTGCTGGTGTCTAATAATTCTTAATTTTTCTATACATAAATATACTTCATTGCTATCCAACGGAAAGCTAAGGTAAAATGTAACCAGAAAATACAATATAATAGTCTGGTAGTGTATAAAGTAATTTCTATAAATTTAAGGAATAGAGCTATTACAAAAAGCTTTATAAAATACATAACTGAAATTTAACTCATAGAATAAAATCGAAAAAATAAAAAATGTTGGATATATAATAAATATATAAAATTTTAAGAGCTACTACATTCCCTTACTACAAAGCAGGTTTGTATGGGAGCATATAAAAGAATAGCGGTTACAAAAAATTGAGAATGCAAAGCTAATCGTTACATTCGCCAATTTTTATATGCGCTAAACAAAGCGATTTATGTGTCAAAAACGTATTGCTTCAAAGTGGGAACTTGCCGTATAAAACTCATGTCTTCCGTAAGCGATATGGTAAGCGAAACTTTTACGTTTCTCCCTTACAAACCTGCTCCGTTGGAAGCTCCATTTTTAATTGGGTACATTTTGAATTTTCCGACGAGAAATGTGCTGCACGCAGAGAAAAAATTATGGCTGGGTATGGTTTCAGCAACTAAACTATATTTATTGCAACAATATATTGTTGTCGTACAATAAATATTGTTTTTTTTTAATAACAACAATGTTGTAGTTACTGTAAACATGTCAATGTTTATTGCAATTATAAATTTAAGTATAGTTCACTGAACAATAATCATTTTTATAACAACTAAATAATGATAACTTTGAAAACATATTATATTCCTCACAACCATTTAATGATATTCAATAGCCATAACATGATAACTTTCTCTACGTTTAAACATAATATGTTTAAGATGCAAACAAAATATCTTTACTCTAATAATATTTTGTTATCGCCATTTGTGAAATAATTTCGCATCAGTTGTATCGTTTGCTTTAGACATGCCTATCGAATTATTTGTTATTCAGTGGTTAAACAATTTAAAAAAAAGCCGTTAAACAATTTAATAAAAAAACCAAGTTTAAAGAAATTTTAGGAACATAAAAAAAATTGTAGTGTCACAAAATAAAATATCAATGCTAAAAAAATTTTAATATTATTTGAAAATGGTGCAAAAATATTGACCATTGTTTTGTGTTATTTTAGAGAAAAAGAATGAAAATTCTATAATATAATTTATAAATAAATACGACCTACAACAAAAAAAAATTTAAAAATATGTTTAAAGTTTCATTATATTACGATGTGAAATATCTGTAACAGTTTTACGTTAAGGTTGCCAGTAAGTAAATAAGCATATGTAAATACATATTAGAAATATTTTCCGGTATTAGATTTAATCTACATATTATTATGACTAGCATGATAAAACATGATTACTTATTACCTTATTATGATTAACATGATAATAATATGATTACATTTAATTATAATATGATGAAATAAAAACAAATTAGGATTAAGGGAAAAATATTATGATGTAATATTACTAATGTAGTTGGTCATAATATGATTAAATAATAATCTTAATATGTTGATTACAATCACGAATCTTATCATAATATGTTGCTCTTAGAATATGTTTACCACAAACATGTTTTTTCTTTGCGTGTCTTGCATGTAATACATTTTTAAATATATCGATAAATAATAAAACCTACTTTAAATTACCGAATCAATTTATTAAATTACCAAATCAATTTATACCCTTCACCACTAGTGGCCGTGTCAATGTTTTTTTTTTATAATTAAAGACTCCTTAATGTATTTATATTCTGGGTCCTTTATATGGGGTCTTTGGTAAATTATATGGTGATCTTTACGAAATTCAGAAGTACTACTTATAGTTATATAAAACAAATTTTTCAAAATTTAATAAGATGCCGTGCATTCCGCCACCAATTTAAGTTGGATCTAATAATTTAACACAGTACAACACATGATTTCGGGACTCAATTCTGATAATTGTTTATGAAAGAAGACCCAAAAAGAAGAACTTTTGCATCATTAGTTTGGTCAAGGTACATCAAATAATAATTTAAAAATTAATTTGAAGTTAGTAAGTATCGTATATGGGAATTTGTCACGTTTAAGGCTCTTTTCTTTGTCATAACTCGAGAACCACTAGTCCGAATAAGCTGAAACAAATTAAAAATTAAGAATTACAATTCCTTTAATCAGTTCATATAACGTTTCGCTACATAAGCAACAGTTCGCAGTTATAAATATATGTATGAAGAAAAAAAATATTTTTTGCACAAAAAATTTAAATTTTTATTTTTAATTCATAAAAAATCCTTTGGAAAAAGCATTGATGACTTTTTTATTGATTCTTTATTTTGCATGAAAAGAAACATTCCGATTCATATTACATCTATTTTTACACAGAAAATATGCGATTTTTATATGTTATCTATGCATGGAACAACATTTAGAACTTTTTAAATTATTGTCACTATCCATTCTCGTTGAAGTTGACGCTTGTGGATCTGATGACCTTATTTTCTTCGTAGGTTGTTCATATTCATGTTCTGAGTCTGCATCATCATCCGAGATAAACGTAATATTCAAGGGCATGTTTTGTTCAGTAGGTAAGGTGAACGTATATGCTTCGTCAACGGAATAAAATTTCTGAAAATCAGCTTGGCGTTGTCGGTATGATGTTGCGCTGACATTTTGCTGTGTCATTTTTTTGCTTTTCAAAAATGATGTCAACATTTCGGAGTTTTGTTGTGTTTAGCCACAATTTAATCAATTTCGATTTGTGTTAGCGGTTGCGGTCCATTATTTTTAATATCGGGTGTCCAATCAGCATCATTCAAATTGGTCGGATTGGTGAAAACGGTTTCGGATTGCAGGGACACAGTATCCAGACTGGGAGGTTTAGGTGTATCGGTACCAGCACCGCGTTTAACTGGAAGTGTGGCAGTAAAAGCAGCAATACTTTTGTTTTCAATTGTTTTCTGTTTAATCCATGACGAGAATTAATACATGCGTAGCACCTGGATTCATCATCTCCAGTTAGGTCTTCCACCCAAATTACTAGCTTCATAAAAGAAAACTGTCCACCTTTTCCATGTATCAATCATGTTAAACGCAACGCAACGCCAAAGAATAACATTGAAAGCACAAAAAATGTCATAAATATTTTGTAATTTTGTTGCTGCTTCCTACAGAAATTCACATTGCGTTTTAAAATTTCAAACGCCGCATAGCTTGTGGCGTGTAAAATTTTTAAACGGTACATGAATTTCTGTAGAAAGCAACAACAAAATAACAAAATATTTATGACATTGTTTGTGCTTTCAATGCTATTCTTTGGCGTTGCGTTGCGTTTTACATAATTTGGGCCTAAGTCTTACTTTATGGCATGATAGATCAATTGTTTGAGTATATATTTTGCGCAGAGTGACAAACTTAGTACTCCTCTGTTCA
Organism: Pollenia amentaria; assembly: GCA_943735925.1. NCBI lineage: Eukaryota > Metazoa > Arthropoda > Insecta > Diptera > Polleniidae > Pollenia > Pollenia amentaria. The sequence goes on from OX031007.1 coordinate 148,196,224, forward strand.
CACCCCGTGGTAAGACAAGCAAAAAACTGGGAATTCTGAATTTGTTTCTTTAAATCCAAATTAACCTAGAATTATACAAATCATTGGAATACCATATTCTATTTGAAGAATCTTAGATAAATATTTTTTGTGATTGAAGGTATTAAGTCCGTTTTGAATTCTTAAGTCTCTGATGAACAATGAGTAGTCTATAAGATTACCTTAAACTTAAAATATATTTTAAATTACATTCAATTGTGTTCTAATAAGATTGCTAGTTAACGGCTTTAATTATAATGATAGCCTGCAGAACAAAGCATTAATATTCAATCGAAAGCATATTGACTGAAGATGATTACAAAACTTACGGCTGTATGTAAGACAAAACGAGCGGTTAGCATGTGCGATTTAAATTATCATATTCAGCCAATAAGATACATGCAGTTTGAGCCCACAAAGACCACAATCTCTATAGTTCAACAATAAGCCCACATACACCCGCATGTAATTTTAAGAATAGCCTCAAAATTATTATTGTATGCATGAAATTTGGTTATCGAAGTTAATTAAATCCTGGCAGAGTGGAAATTTACTTGACCGTATACTATAATATTCCATTGTTTTAACAGCATCATTAAACCACCCAGAATAAAAATGTTTAACCGGGAAATATACGCACACATACATTATGAAAATATTAACGTGTAAATATACGAACTAACGCAGGGGTAAAATTATATTGGGATTTATTTTGTTTTTTATATGGAAAATTTAAAACGAAATTTCAAAGATATTATTACATGTACTTAAAACTTAATTAATTGCCTTATTCAATTACAATTATGCTGTGTGATAACGTGTTGGTCAAGGCCTGTTAGTAAACATTTGAAATTACGAACTGCTGCTTAATCTCCGGAGTGTTGTAATGGATCCATGTTTCAAGCACAGTTACAAAACGCCGCAAAAACTCATTCGAATTGCGGTGAAACAACTCCAAACAATCCTTTGAATTTGTCACGCAATTACGTTTATGTGTCAATTGAGAGCAAACGCGGCACCCATCTTGCAGACAGCTTTCTTAAACCCAGCTGATCATTAAAAACCGAAACCACACTATCATATGAAATGCCTATGGCATCAACAATCTCACACAATTTTACTCTTCGATCGGCCAACACCATATCGTGAATTTTCGACATTTACGGGTGTATTGACTTCAATTGGCCATCCAGAACGTTCAGCGATATTTGTACTTGTGCGACCACAACGAAAGTCAGTAAACCACTTTTTTACCATTTAAATCGATGGTGCAGAGTCCCCATAGTATTTTTTTTTTTTTTTTTTTTTGTTGGGACCAGCACTCAGGGGATGACCCCTACTAATGCAATGCATTGTGTTGGAACTAGGAAAATAGGTTATGGGAAGGAGGAAAGAGGGAGTAGTGTTTGTGAACATTCGACTTGAACTTTTTCATGTTGTAAGTGAGAGGGAAGACTTCAGCAGGAAGGTTATTCCACATACGAACAGTCCGGCCAAAAAACGAATTTTCCCTGTAATGCGTTGTACGATTCACCGGCCAATCGACCACAAAAGGATGTGCTCTTGAGGAAAAACGTGTATTACGAACAAAGCTATGGGTCTCGGGAACCAAATCCCTAATTTCATCAGAACACATCCCGTTGTAGTAACGATAAAATAGGCAAGTACCACCCACATTGCGACGGTGCTCAAGGGAGTCAATAGAATTGGATACCCTACTGTCGCCAATGAGAACCTTCGCCCTCTCCTGCACGCGGTCGAGAAGCTCCAAAATAGACTTTGAAGCACCGGCCCACACATGAGAGTTGTATTCCATTCGCGGTCGGATATAGGTGGTATAAATAGTAAGGAGATCAGATGGAGTGAAGTATATCTTACACCGTTTCAAAAAACCGAGGCACTTGAATGCTTCTTTCGACACCTTATATATATGCTCTGTCCATCGGACATCACATTGTTTCCTCATGCCCAGAACATCAAGAGATTCTGTTTCCTCAATATTTATACCACCCATACATACAGATGAGGCACCTTGATCCGTCGCGCGTTTATGCGTTAGTACGCAACACTGGGTCTTTCGGGCATTAAATTCGACCCTATTCGCACGACCCCATTCTGAGATTATGTCGAGGTCACGGCCAAGCGTATCATTCATGTTCTGTCTCATAGCACAAACATCGGACACGCCTGGTCTGTAACCAAATGAATACGAATGGCAAAGGTTGTTGTCATCTGCAAAAGAATAGATAGGGTTGGAAGTTTGACATAAGAGGTCATTTAGAAAAATAAGAAATAGAGTAGGAGAAAGAACGGAGCCTTGCGGTACCCCTGAATGAATCTTGAACTCGTTTGATGAAACCCCATCTATAACAACCCGTATAGTGCGATCTCTGAGAAAGCTCGATATAAATCGAGAGAAATTATCACCGACACCAAATGCAACAAGTTTAGACAAGAGTGCACCATGCCAGACTCTGTCAAACGCCTTGGAAATATCTAAAGCAATTACCTTACTTTCACCAAAATGGTGAATGGAACGACACCATTTTTCTGATAACAGGGCCAGTAGGTCTCCAGTAGAACGACCTCTACGAAAGCCATACTGGCGGTCGCTTAGTAGGTAATTAGACTCTAAAAATTTTACAAGATGGTGATTTACCATACTCTCCATAACTTTGGAAAGTGCCGAACAAATTGCAATTGGGCGGTAATTTTCAGGGTTATTAGCCACTCCTTTTTTAGGAATTGGTGTTACATTAGCAACTTTCCAGCAGACGGGAAATTCACCAGCATGGTATAGAGTGCTGAAAAGATTTGCTAAGGGACGAGCTAGCGTCGAAGAGCACTGCTTCAAGACCAGTGCATGTATACCATCCGGGCCAGGAGACTTGTTTATGTTGAGATCCGCAAGAACCTTTTTAACAGCTCGAGCCCGAAAAAATATTTTAGGCATAGTTACGGATACTTTTTCGAGTTCGGGTAGTGGTTGATTGCTATCTGGTAAGTTAGAATTATTTGCGAATAATTCGGCAAAACAATTAGCCTTATCAACCAGGTTCGTGAATGTTTGGCCATCCTTTAAAAGAGTTGGTATTGAAGAACTAGCATTAACCCTTACTCTTTTAACGAATGACCAGAAGCTTTTACTGCCCCGGGGAGCAGTAAGAACTTCAGCACGAAGACGTTGCTCGTGAAGAGTTTTTTCCCGTCTTAGCACTTTGGCACACGACGACCTTGCCATTTTGCGTAGCAATTCAGTGTCAGCGGTTTTATTGACACGCCAATTTCTGAATGCTTCCTCTCTGGATCTGACTGCTGATTTGCACGTCTGATTAAACCAAGATTTGGACCTAGGTTTATTCGAAGCATTTTTAACTGGAATGAACATTTTCATTCCTAGCATAATGACATTTTCAACCATTTTCGCCATGGCATTGACGTCAAGCTTTTCCTTGGTTTGATTGACAGTTTTGTTTCGCAAAAAAAAAAAATGAGCATCTATAAAATAGATGTTATTGTGTTTCTCTGGAAAATTAAAAACCCCTAACTTTATAAAAAAAAGGCTGTGGGAAAAATCGCCCAAAGAAAAATGGCCCAAAAAAAGAAATGAAAAATCGCCCAAAAAAATTCCATGTAAAATTGGGCCTAAATTTATATGAAAAGTGACCTAAAATTTTTGGGCTATTTTTCGTTATTGTTGGGTGATTTTTCGTTTTTAAAAATGTTGTATGAAAAATGGCCCATTTTTTTGATTTTCTCCTCTATGGTATAACAAACACCGGCTTCGCTTACTAAAGCTTCTCTGCACAGCCGGCCTTCGGCCGGGCGCAAGGATTTTCTCCTCTATGGTATAACAAATACCGGCTTCGCTAAGTAAAGCTTCTAAAATCTGCCTTGTTTCCAAATGAAAGCCGACTATGCAGCGAAGCCGGTGTTTGTTATACCATAGAGGAGAAAATCCTTGCGCCCGGCCGAAGGCCGGCTGTGCAGAGAAGCTTTATTTAGCGCAGTGTCCATGGACACTATGACACTTTTTGGAGTGTCATAACGTCCATGGACACTATGACACTGGACGTTATAACATGCCACCGGGAAAAAATTCGTTTTTGCTTTTTGGGTCATTTTTCATTTTTCGACAAGGTCAGAATATGTTAAAAATGATTTTAGTAAATGCTGAAATTTTTTCAAGATATTTGCTAACAATTTATTAACAGTGTTAGATTTAATTAAAAGCTACATACATTTTAGGTACTCGTTTTAAACAAAATTAAAAAAAGTAGAAATATTTTAACAAATTTAGGAGGCCTGCAATACCCCTGATGTACTCAAAATAAAAGCGATTTTATTTCTATGCTTTGCTCTGATTTAAAAGATTCTTTAAAAAGAAATTTTAGATCAGTTTATTTCTTAAAGTTTAAGAAAAGCTAAAATTTCAAAATTATTATTTTTTCAGCAGGTTACAGCACAAATTTTTTTGAGATATTTCGTTGGATTAACATGAAATTTCCAAATATTTACACTATGGGATTTTTGTCTTGGGATCATTTAGTGCAATTTCTACAAAATTTTTATAATCAACATGAGTAGGGCATTTCTAAGATTCTCTGAATGTTAATTTTTTTTACAAAACAGGTAAGACGTTTCTTAAGCCAAAACTAATCCACGTTTATATGAAATTTCTTTTTGAGTGCAACTGTTTGTAGTCAAAATCTAAAAAAGTTTATAAAAAAAAGTTGAATTAAAGCTTAAAAAGCGAAAGCATTTTATACAAATCCTAAATAAAATACCGAAATGCTAAATGAAATTTTTGCAGCTAAATCAAAATTTTGAATGTTTAGTTTTTTATGCACGTGCACTTGCAAAAATTTATTATCAAAAAAGTTGTTTTTGGGAATACATAATTTTTTTCAATAAAAGATTTTATTTATTGTGCTCAATTCCCTATTTTTATTATAATTGATAAAAATACTGAAATTTATGGTTGGAGAATAAGCTGTTCCATGCGCATTTTACTGGTTGCTTGGGCCAGACCATCAGGAAACGTTCTCCTAAATAATTTTAGAAAAGAAAAAGCTATCAGCAAACAAGACAACAGAGGGAATGAGTATTACCTACACTCAAAACGTCTTGTTTGCAACGATATCAAAGCTTAAAAAATTCCAAAATAAAATAAAATACCAACAATATGTATTCCCAAAAACAACTTTTTTGATAAAACATTTTTGCAAGTGCACGTGCATAAAAAACTAAACTGACAATTTGTTTTTTTTTTTGATTTTTTGCGAAAACAATAAAAGCAATTTGTTTTTGTTTTTAATTTGTTTTTTCTTTACCCACTTACAACTACAATTAATGTTGGGAGAATTCCAACTTATTGTAGTGGGGAATGTAAGAAAGGATAAACTCACTGTTTTATTGTTGGTATTTTGTTTAAGCTTTGATATCGTTGCAAATAAGACTTTTTGAGTGTGTGTAGGTAATTCTCATTCCCTCTGTAGTCTTGTTTGCTGATAGCTTTGGCTTTTCTAAAATTATTTAGGAGAACGTTTCCTGATGATCTGGCCTAGCAACCAGTGAAATGCGCATAGGAACAGCTTATCCTCCAACAATAAATTTCAGCATTTTTATCAATTATAATAAAAAAGGGAATTGAGGATTTGCCGCTGCCAAAATAGAAGTTCGAGCGTTCAGCTGACAAATGACTCCAGCCTTAAAGTTTGTTGTTTCATAACTTTATGTAAAACACTACGCGTAGCGTCATTCATTTTGTCGAATTCATCAATACAACACACACCATTATCAGCTAAAACTAGGGCACCAGTTTGCAGTACTAACTGCCTTGTTTCTGGATCTTTTATAACATATGCTGTTAAGCCAACCGTTGAAGATCCACGACCCAATGTGTACTGAGAACGTGGTACTATATTAAATACATATTGCAACATTAGTGACTTCGAAGTACCAGGATCGCTACAAAGCAAGAGATGAATTTCTGAACGAAAGTTCTGTCTTCCCAACGTAGAATGTTTCTTTTTTGTACCACCAAACAATTGTAGAAGAATGCCCTTTTTAATATCATCGTTTTCATAAATGGAGGGTGCAATAGCACGCGCCAGTCTATCGTATATATCTGGTTTTTGTGACAATATGTGTAACAATTCCACACGCTCAGGAGGAAAAATGTGATCTTTGCCCTCTTCTTCCTCATACAGGCGTTTATTGTCCACCTTGCGGAAGTGGACAACGTCAACATGAGTTTTATAGACGGCCTTAACGCTGTATGAGCTATGACTATTTTTCATTGGCGTAGCGCGGTAAATACCAGTCACAGTAACACGATCACCTGGCTGAACTTTGTCTACCAAGTCATTGTGCACATATAATAGAACATTGTGAGGCGTTTGACCATCCGCCATATCATCCGGTGACTCTTGCAATTTTACCAATTGTTTATCCGTAAATTCCGAGCGATTGTGCACCAAACGAGAGCAATGATTTGTATTGCAGTTTGTACATAACGTGGGCTGTGCAATACGGCCGCGGTCAACCTCCACGGTTATATAAAAATCACAAATTATGCATTTAAAGAACGCTTCTCGCATCTCTGGAATTACATTAGATGTACGAATCACCATGCCACTAATACTAATCAGTTAGTCCATATCCTCTGGAATAAGCGAACGCATATTTCGAGTTTTATCTGCATTAAAGAGTCTAACTTGAATTTGGTGTTCCAATACAGCAGCGGGGTAACGTTCAAAAAACATTTCGTTCATCGCCATATCAAAGCTTGGCATGACCTCCTGAGGATAACAAATCAATTGGCGGTACTTGCCAATTGCTTCATTGGAAAGTCTGCGAACAATTAAAATTTATGTAGGGTTCTTCGAGAGTATGAATTTCCTCCAGTTTTTTCAAATACAGTTGTTGATTAACGTCAATGTTAATAAATAAAGCCTTATTTGAGTACATTTCCATACCCTCCACAACTAGTGGTGAAAGAGCTTGTCATTCCCTGTGGAACTATTATCGTAGATATTCATCTAAGACCACATAATTAATATATGTACAGGGTCCTTTAGCACTTTTAAACAGATTTGGCCATGTCCGTCTGAGACTCAACAGAAAATAAATATTTTTCTGTCAAATTGTTTATTCTTACCCTAAACACGAGCAAGTTCCAAAAATATTATCATAGGTCTCATTTTAATCATCTGGACTAAAAAGAATTTTATTCCTAAAGGCCTTATAGCGAAAAAAAAAAATTATTCTGGAAAACGTACTCTTGGAATACGCCCAAAACCGTAACGAATTTTTATAATGTGCTCTCAGTTTTTTTTTTTTGAGATTGTTCATAAATCATAGATTCTATTCTATTCTAGCTCTTAGTGGAGAGTGTTTAAGATTCGACACAGCCGAATATAACACTTTTAATTGTTTAATTACAATTGCGTTATTTTTACAAACAAATGTCTATATTCATTTAAATATTTTAAATTTAATACAGGTTTACAACACAAATTTTCTATGAAAATTTTCCTAAACAATCGTTTGGTAAGTTTTATAATAGTTTTTGAATACGGGTGTAAACATTTAAAAATATCCCATTACAAAAAGCTTTTATGGAATTTCTCTAAAACATTTATAATTTATATAAACGTTAAAACATGTTTTTCACTTTAATATACCTTCGTATCCATTACATCTCTGGGCTGTCATTTATATTTTCCAAGTGAACACTATTCGTTTTTCATTGCAAAATGTGCATTTTGTTTCAGCGCATTCAGCGTTAAATATCTTAAAAAAGAAAACAAAAATCTTTTGTTTAAATAATAGAGAGAACAAAATGGGGCAAAATAAAAATTTTGTTTGTCGTATTAAAGTGTGTTGTCACTTTCACTACATTTAAATGTATATATATTTTTTTCTCTATCTCTATGAGAAGTTCTACCCTCATATCAATTTTCCTGCTTTTTGGTTTTTCTTTTTAAAACCGAAAAGAAACAGCTTCTGCTGACAATGACATTTGGCGATTTTGGTCACATTTACTTTTTATAATCGTTGTAATAAAACTTAAGTATTTTATTAAGTTGAAAATAAAAATTTTATGCTGTAACGATGTGAACATGTAAGAGACAAGTGGGAAAGTTTTAAAAAATTTATTCTTGGGAAAAATACATTTTATTGGAAAGAAATTTAAAAATATTTGTGTAAAAAATTTTTTTTTTCTTTTAACTTATTTATCTACTTAATGCAATTTAAACTTAAATAAATATAATACAGAAATTAAAAACGGTTGGATTAGGATGAAATAAGTTGCAGCACAGAAAAAATTTTTTTTAACTCTACTGAAGAAATGTTTTTCAAATCAAATAAAGTTTCTAGTCGATATTTTAATTTTTTCTTTAATTTGCTGTACACATAGAGAAAAAACATTTTTCAATAATTTTACCTTCAACAAAACTATTTGATTTGTTATTAAAATTTTAAAGCATATTATGGTAAATTTAATCATTATTTTTGTCACCGGCAATCACGTTATGGTACAACTAAAATCAAGTTTTAGCCAAAATATTAACGACGGCACTCAAACCGTAGTTAAACTAGCAAAACCCAAATAGGGTTTTGTTAGTTTCAATAAGTACTTCGAGAAATTGAACCAGGGATTGGTAACAAATATAGATATATCAAAATATCGATATTTAAAAAAATTATAATCGATATATATCGCCGATATTAAAAGTACCCATATATCGATACATCGATATATATCTACGACTATCAAATTCGATATTTTTAAGATCTCTTTATAATAAAATACAAAATTTTAACAGTTGTTCAACTGCTTACAATACTGTTGTTTTTTAAGAATTGCATCAAATGTTTTTTAACTAATATTAAGAAAATAAAGGCGCTTTTCCATTGTACATTTTCATAGATTACACAGTTTAGTTTTGTCTCGCTTTTGTAAGAGATGACAGCAAAATAATAAGCGCGGAAAAAATATTCTGGAAAGGGTTCCTAGAAAGGCAAAGAATCGTCTTACAGCCAATTCACATGGAGGGTTTTACGACGTCGTTTTTTCTTAATTCCCTTTTGCAGCAACTTCCAAGAACCTCTTAGGTTTATACGATGATTTTTAGTGGCATGTCGCTTTTTTCAATTTGAATTTTTATTTGCAATATTTGATTATTCTCATTAAGAAAAATATAAAAAAGTGTTTTTTTAAATAAGAAATATGTTTAAATTAAAACTCGAACTTTTGTTTTATATTCGTTTTTATCATTTCCGTATTTGTTTGCAACCTGACGCTTCAAAGTAAGAAAAAGAATAAAACAAAACAAGAAGAAGAGAAATAAGTTTGAAGAGGAATATAAGAAAACGACACCGCTCGCCATCAAACCAAAAGAGACGTCGACAAAGCGACGTCGCAGAAGCCTCCATGTGAATTGGCTGTTAATTATAGCGTATTAGCAGCAATAGACTTATGAAAGTTGATATGTTAATAATAAAAACAAATACGGGCATTTCATCTGAATGGTGAACCAGGCTGGAAAAATAAAATGTTGATAGTCTTCGTGTTTTATTGTTTATAATTATAAAAAAGTCTATGTTTTTATAATAGAATGGTATATATGCTATGCTACGATATCTCAGGTGTTTTACTTGATGAAATTGGGCTGAAAACTGGAAAATTTAATATTTTCATTTCAAGCTACTTCTAAAGAAATTTTTATATATAATTATTTTACATGCAAAAAAATTTGTTACACAGAAAAAAGTGTTTTATGAATTAAAAAAATGGTTTAAAAAGTATTTAAATTTAATTAATGTGATAATTGAATCAATTATTTTTTTAGTTGAAAGAAAATTAAAAATTTCATTTTGATTTAATTAACATTTTAATTGTTTTGAAATAAATTTTCAATTAAAATAACAAAAATCTTAATTGACTATTTTCGTTTAAAATAAACTTGTAGAATTGTTGTTGGGAATTGTCAATATTTTTTTTAAATAAATTAACACATTGTTTGAAATGGCAAAGTTTTTTGATCACTTTTTTAATTAAAACTAAAAATATCATTTATTGAAAATATTTTTTCAAAATTTTAAAATATTTAGTAATCAATATCAAAATCATTTTGGTAATAGGTGCAAAATCAACAACGTGTTTGATTGATATTATGAATTTAGAACAAATTTGGTGATTGGAGAAATTTAAAAATTTGTTCTGTGTATGTTTACACTCTTTCTTTAGAATATCTCTAAAACAATCAATTAAGAAGAGATAAGTATAAGGAGAACAAAAAAAAAAGGTCGACAAACGGTTAATTAACCGTTAAAACATATAGAAAAATCGTACGTTCGCGAACCGTACGTTCGCGACCGGTACTTAAGCCAAATAAACAAAAACCAATAGAGATATTTTATTGTGTAAATACTGGATAGAGACTTACATTAATACGCTTTTAAAATAAATTAATCACGTTTGAATATTCCGTTCCATTTCGCAGATTTTTTACATTTCACTACTGTCAGCCAAAGTTGACTTCTATATTGCGTACGTTCATGACCACATGTTTTGTAACTATCATTATGAAAACTTAAACTCGACGAAATCCACCTTTTGCACTAAATAAAGAGGTACCAAAATGCTATCAAATATCAAAAAAAAAAAAAATGCTAGGAAAAGTGTTGTTTTCTATATTATTTGTACATCAAAAGCGTACGAACGTACGTTCTTGACCCCAGGAAATGCCCATATTTTGTTTTTTTTTTTTATTTGAGCATGTTCTTATATATTACAAATTAAATATTGCACAGTTTACTTGTATAATATGTGTCACAAGTTGCGTTTAACGGCAGTATATAATCCAGCGTTATATAATCCCAATGAATTTTTTTTTTTTTTTAGATTTTATATGGCGAATAAATAAAAATTTTTTTGTAATCTTTACTTTTTTTTGAATTTTTTTTATTTTAGAATTAACTACCGGTTTCTCGATTTCAAACGAAAACTTCCTTAAAAACTAAATTTTAAAATTGGTTTTTGCTTTAAATTCAAGTTACGCGAATGAAAGTTTCGTTTGAAATCGAGGGACAGGCAGTAAATTTGAAATTAAAAGAAACAATAAAAAGTTAGAATGTAATTACATGTAATATGTTTGTAAATATGTATTGACATAGGTATATTAAGTTTTTAAATTCGATAATAATTTCAGCTTAATACATTCGATAAATCGATATATCGATATTTTTCATTAATAAAAATTAAATTAAAAAAAATATCGATATATTTTTCAATTTGCCCATCCCTAAATTAAAGACGAAAAGAAGTTTGCATTTTATGTGTTGCATGGTGTTAGAAAAAAAGAAATATATTTTAATAAACTAAGAGATTGATCTCGAACTAATATTTTAATGTGTTACGCGTATTAGCTCAAAGGCACAGTTCTTTCCTACTTATGATTGTGTAGGGTAAAAAAGTGCATCTGAAGCACATAGATTGTGCACCAAAGCTTATGCTGAATAGTTTCCATAGATTTAAATGTACGAGTGATCGTTTGTGCGGTTCAGAAAAGGTAATTTTGATACGAAATACAAAAACTGACCAGGTCTGCAAAAAAAAGTTTAAAGATGATAAAGACATAAAGACTGTTGTCGAGGAAACAAAATCAAAAGTTTTTTTTGGGAATACAAAATTTATTATTAATAAGATTTCTCTATGAATTTTCAACAAAACAACAACAATAAATATTGAGTTTATCTTTTATTGCATTCCCCTACAATTGGCTGTTTTTTCCGACTCAAATTGTAGTTGTAAGTGGGGGCACACGCAAATTTATTATTAAAAGTTATTTTTGGGAATAAAAAATTTATAATTAACAAGATTTTTCTATGACGTGCTAATGCAGAAGGCTCTCACAGTTATCTGCTTCAGTTACTCAAGGTATCCGAAATTTGCTCGCTTAAGCATAAAATTAATCCAAAAAAGATGGAAAAGGGTAAGAGTTTTTATTGTAATCATGTTTTATAATAAACGTTCAAAATTTGCCAAAAAGCTTCTTGTTTTAACCCATTTTTCGCCGCACCAAGTAAACAGACATTATAATAACGAAATAAGATTTTAAGTTCCTGAAAGAACAAAAATATTGCAACAAAAAAAAAAAAATAGAGTATGAGTGCTGGTGATTATAATCACCGGTCGGCGAAAAATGTGTTAAGTGATATACCCAATAATTAAAAAAAAAAAAAAAAACTTCTTCTTTCGTAAAGAAAATTATCCTCCTCCATATATCGGGTATTTTTGTAAGTGGTACACAAGCTTAAATCATAATAAAACAAAGCAATATATTTTTAATATCAATGAAACGGGTTTTATTGGATAGCAGATTTAATGGCATGAATATTTAAATATTATTTAGGCCATATGGCCGCCACGGCTGGCGTGTATAAGGCGCAATCTGTAACACCAATTTTCACACACTTTTCGCTGCATTTGCAGCCGTGTTTCTTCAATAATTCTGCGAATGTTGGTTTCCAGGTGTTCAATTTAGGGGCTAAAGGCACAATGGGTTAATTTTTTTTTAAACTGAGATTAAGTGATCATTACCCCGTGTGCTCCAAGTGAAACAGGTATTTTAATGACAACTGCTAGAATAGGTCGCCATATCTCGCTTCCGTATAAGAATTCCACATTTACCTCTTGAGTTCTAAGCTTCTCTTTACTTCACCTACTTATTCCATATGCAATCTCAATTTAAAAAAACACTTAAACCCCTTGTGCTTAAAGCCCCTCAATTGCCCATGGTTTATCGACGTAGACAAGAGAATTTACATATCAGCAAGATTAATGCCATTTCAGCAAGATTAATGCCAGCTAATTGAGTTAAAAAAATTCATATCATGTCCCTATAACGTTCGCTATTGACAGAAACATTCTGACCATCAGAGTTTTTGAAGACATATGTCCCTATTTACGTACCCATTAAACAAAAAATGAGCTTCGTAGGAGAACAAAATTTCATCGGCGAACAAAATAATATGTCTGGTTAACAGCACCATGTTTTGATAAATAATTTAAGCAGTTTTCAAGCGTTGATCCTGTAAGTCTATCCATAACGAAATGTCAAACCCAACCAAACAACCTACAACTCTCAGCTGTTAAGCGAGTTGTCAACTAAAGCATTGTTGCCAACTCAAAGTTGTAAGCCTCTAAGAAAAAACACCCGTTACAACCTCAATGAATTACGTTTTAACATTTTATTAATCCCAGCCTAATCAATTTGTTATTCGAGCTTTTAACGATGACAATTTTAAAGCATAATTTACTATGATGGAAAACGACTTAAGAAAAGGATTCTTCTTAATACATTTACTAATGTTCATTTGTTCAACGTCCTTTCTTAAACTGTAACTTTTGCTAATGTTGCAATTATTGTTTTACTTTTATTGCTTGTTGCTACAGAATGCCATTAAATTAATAACACAACATTATCACATTGGCACATAGCATCTACACACTTATGACCACAATAAGATTTGCAACAAGGGTAACAATAATCAAATATTAATGTCTACAACGATTATTTAAATGATGATGGTGTAAATTTGGTGCAGAATTCCTTTAAAGCAAACCTTTGGTTATCTAAATATCTTCAAAATACCAGATAATTGGAAATGTTAAGAAGTCCATTTGTTGCAAGATTATCGTCATCTCCATTACCCCGCTCATAAATACACCTTAAACTTATATTTGTGTTGAGTTTATGTGTCAGTGTGTGGGCAAATAAATACATACAGTACTGTGCATAACATAAGCAACAAATTTCAATCTAAATAATACTTTTAGTTATTGTGGCCTCTTTTTGATTTAAAACAATGTTAGTAACTATAATAAAAGTAATGCAGAAAAAGAAAAGCAAAATTTTATTTGACCTTAATTAAGCCCTTACGACACTACATTTTTAATTCATTGTTTAAGTTTCGGTAAACAATACAAATGCAATATAATAGCAAAATTTACCGAGTGCAAAGAGTTCAGCTGTATTAATATAAATAGCAAACTGTCAAAAACTGTACTAAAGTTATCGATAAAAAATTAAGTTATGTTAAAAAAAAAAAAAAAAATAAATCTAAAATTGTTCAACTTAAAATTGACATTTCAACCTTGAAATACTAAAAGTGTTGCTGAATCAGAGGCTCATGGGTGAATTCAGCAATTTAGCGCTTTTTGTTTTAATATTTCTCACAAACAAAAAGTTGATAAAATTTAATAAAATAAACAAAACCACAACAAAAAAAAAAAAAGCTAAAAAACTTTGTATACATTTTTTACAGTTTGTTCTTTCTAATATTTACTGTTTCTTTCTATAAATTCTATATCAATTTAATGAATAAAAAATGTAGTGTCATAAAGGCTTTACATAAGAAACAAATGAACATTCTCTAAAATTATAATAAACAAAAACAACGACACTTTTTAAATAATGAAATTTTTTTTGGTATAGTTACCCTACCAGAAATGCATAACCAAAACTAAAAAAACAATTTACTAACACACTTGAAACAATTTTACATTCGTTGCTCCACTCTAACACATGTTTAAGTGGAACAAATAACACATCCTAAATAATGCCAATTTTTTAATATAATTTTTCAATACGCTTGGCCTGTCGATTCTTGTAAAAAAATTGAATTGCTTAAATGTTATTTCTGTGGTTTAAATTAAATATTACAAAAGTTATTTTCCATGTTAAGTTAAAAAATTAATTTGCTTATCTTAGTTGCAAAAACTACGTTGCATATTAAAGTAAAGGAGGGCGTACTGATGGCGGCTCCAAAAAACGTGGTGCTAAATTTTCTGTAAATAACAGGTCATGTACGAAACAGTCGTGTTAAAAGTGGTCTTCCAACAGGTAGCGGTCATTCGGGTGGTTGCTTTGGCCAGGATACTCGTTAAAGATTTGGTGGTAATAATAACGCACCAGATTATACCAAATATTTAAAATCCTGATGACTTTTCAAGTATGTATGCATTTATGTACTCGGCTTTTTAGTCACAAGTTGTTAAAAAATAATATTTATTTTTATGATCTACGAGAAATTAATTGGTAATGAGTACGCTTATCTCCATTACAAAAGAAATTTTATAAATAAGATCCAAAAACGAAATCCAGACCCATGTGAGAAAGGAACGTTGAGCAGCCACAGAAATCCCGCACCCACACCTATTATGTGCTTCAATGAAGCCTGCTTGATTATATTTTGTTAACAAAAACTATTTTAAAACTAAAATAAAAAAAAAATTATTTTATAAAGGTTAGTACTAACCAATTTATACGCTATGAGTAACTAGTTAGTGCTAACCTCTATTTACGTTATGACTAACTAGTTAGTGCTAACCATTATTTACGCGATCACTAACTAATATAAAGCAGCATAGTAAACAGTACAGATATATGTTCCTTAGTCGAGTGGCGTTAATTAGTTAGAAAGAGAGGCAAAATCCCATGTACACAAGAGTTTCGGTTAGTTTTTTCATTTTGCTCTTAATAAACTAATAGAAACTTAATCTAATATAGTGGTCAAAGTTACCGGACATTTTACTAGTAAAATGACCGGATGTCTTCTTTTAGGGTACATATTAAAAAAAAAATTCTCTATAATTTTCTTCTTAGCAGTAATAAATTACAACAAAGTACACGAAAGAATGGCAATAGATAAATATAGCCGTGAGGTAAGGCTAGGCTCAGCCTCAAACGACCCCGACTCCATGCAAAAAGATTTCAGTTCTGCAGAATACATATCGTCCAAACATGGCAGTTCCGGTCTCCCAAAATACCTAAACCTAATATCTCCGAGACCGGGGCAGTGACAGAAAAAATTAAACACCATCTGCTCCTCCTACTTATCATGAAAACTTCTGCAGTAGTCATTACACTCAAAATATTTTGTAGGTAAATTCCACAGAAAAGTTATTTGAAACAACTAGAAATTTATTTAAAAAACGGATCATTTACATTTCATTTAAATTAAATGAATTTTACTTAAATTTTTGAATTTTTTTTTTATTAAACAGTATATTCCGTAAAATTTAACAGTTGTTGCTTAAAAAATATAATTTAAATGACAAAAAATCAAACTATATAACAATATTAGTACGGAAAAACAGTATTTTTTCGTAGTTTGTTTTTTTGAATAACAAACATAAATGTTAAAAAATAAATTGATTCGTATAATAACTATATTTTTATTAATATTTAACAGTACGGAAAACGAATTTAATAAGATACAATCAGTTACTGTAATAATTTTATGAGTGTAAAGTTGAGCACCATTCTCCCCTCATAAGTCCCTATCACCCGATATCACCGTCCTTATCTGGTCCCTACCGAAACCAGCTAGCACGCGCCTTCTCGCCATATAGTAGCCAGGCCATAAAGTCCTGGCAAATATCTGTCCTTGGGCTTAAAAATCTGATTTTTAGCGAGTTTAGTCAAGGGGAGAAACGAATTTCAATTGCTATAATATACACTATCAACGGCCAGTTTCACCAAGTTCAGTTATAATTAACTACCAGTTTAGCTGTTAAAATAACATATTTGTTAACTGGAAATTAAAGTAATAGTTAGTTTTAGCTGAACTTGGTGAAATTGGCCGTAATAGGTCTATTGTTAGTGGATAAATAAAGAAATTAAAATTTACAATCGATGTAACCGTGCATCATTTTGGTGGTCTACCACGAGAAATAAAAGATCGAGAAGAAAAATTGTCCGCATATTTACAGAAATCCCTTTTGCAACCTCCAATGAAATCGTGAAAACATTAAACTTAATTTAATCAACTCAGATAACATGTGCACAGTAAGATGAAAACCTAGTAAGCGTATAGAGTATCGAAGTTGCAATATAAATTTCAAATATGGAGGTAAGTCTGTAATGGTGTGGACCTATATCTCCGCTGACGAACTTGGCCCCTTTCATCAAATTGCTGGAAAAATGGACCGTTTTAAATATAGAGACATATTAAATGATACCACATGCTGAGTGAAATATGCCACTTCTATGGACATTTTAAAATGAACACGATCGAAAACAGAGGAAGTTACTAAAAGATTTCATATGTAATAGAATTCCAGTCATTCTTTGGCCAGCACACTGTCCCGATTTGAATCTTATTGAAAACATGTTTGGGATACCAAATAGAAGCCTCGCCGGATATTATTCAGGAAAAAAGGTGAACTATTTAAAGCATTGAAATCTGAATGGGAGCAAATACCACAGTCTACAATTAACAAGACAGTTGCTTCTATTCGTCGCAGATGTACATATGTTATCCGAAATAAGGACTATCATACAAAGTATTGATATGTGGCTTTTAATATGCACGAAAACAAAAAAAACCCAAATTTTTTAATCAGTCCCTTTCAATTTTTTATTTTATTTATTTATAATTTAGCTATTAATAGCACACACATATAATATCAAAATATTTTCTCTCATACTTTCTAATAGAAATAAACAAATTTGTAAGTTTCCGAACATTTTGCTGCTTTTGTTTTGCACAATACTGTATTTATAAATACGTGTTGTTACATTAAACATTATATGGAATTATAATGAGAAGTATGCGTTAAATATAAAATGAAATATGTAATATAAACTTTTTACAAGGACATTAATGTGTAGGGGAATTTAAATAACACAGATTTATAATGACAATAACATAATTTAATGGCCACAATGAATTCCTGCGATTAAGACATTAATGGTATTTATGTATGACTACATAACAATGTATGAAATAATGCATTACTTTAATGATAGTAGTAAATATGAGATTTTGCTAAAACAAAATGAGTTTCAAATATAAAATTTAAAAAAATATTACGAGAAGCCACAATTTTAATATTGACAAAATTTGTTTAATTCTAACTCATGCATTTCGAATCATATGCTGACTTTTTAAAAAATAACATTCAAAAAAAATCTTCTGTTTTTATTGCAACTGTTATAAATAACAAACGGCTCATGTGCTTTGAAAAGTTCAATTAATACAAAATACGTTGCCACAATAAGCAACACTTTGTGTTTTTGTTGTAAAATGAAATTGTAAAAAACACATTTTGCTTTGTGCCCATTTCAAAAAAAAAAAAATTATAAAACTACTAATGGTCAGTAAGTTTTTAAACGATTTTTAGTGTTATTTATAAAATTGCTTCCAACATTTGGACAAAAGTAGAATTTAGAAAAGTTATTGTAATGTTTTAAATACTCTACAGTTGGTGTTATAATGTTGTGACTATCTTAACTTTCACTTTAAAAAAACAAGACTTTCTATGAATAGTAAATTAAAAAAAAATTATTAATTTTCATTAAATTATTTTTATTGAAGGAAGAAACTTACAACATGAAATGATTTTTAAATTTTTTTTGATAATTCTTGACTGAACACGGGACTGAACTCCGGTCGAATTTACATATTTCGAGAATAACCACATCATCATCATCAGAATTCTTTGCGTTCTACCGTTTGCGCTACTGCGGCGCCTGCCAGCCTATAGTCAAAAATCAATCTTTAACCAATTGTATTGGTAGTTCGAAATTTGCTGTAACTGATTATCAATTTTTTAATTTTTATTTACATGTTTTCCCCTTTCTTCTTGTTTTTCCGTACTTTTTGTCAAGACTTTGTCTTGAAAACTGAAGAACATTTGTTTTTATGTTTTTCTTTTTGTCCTTTTCTAGTTGACCTTTCTCTGTTCAACTTGATATCAAAAACTTCAATTAAAAACCAACAGTTCAATTAAAAATCCCATTTATTATTTCCTATGAATAGATATTTTTTTTTTAGATATTCCCTAAGAATAGAAAATTGTCCAACTTAAATATATTTTCGAAAATTTCCTTCAAATGGAACATTTTCAATGATTTTCTATAAACAGAAAATTTACAATAATTTTCTATAAATAGAATATTTTCAAAAATTTTCTATAAATAATGATATATCCTTTAGAGGATATATGTTAAAGAAAGTTCTTATAAATGAAAAATTTTCGAAAGATTTTCTATAAATAGTAAATTACTAGGATATTAATTAAAAATAGAAAAATGTTTGTAAAAATTTCCTACAACTTTTCCAAAATTTTATATTGATAAATTTTTTTCAAAATATTTCCTACAAATAGAAATTTGTCCGTTTAATAAATATTTAAAAAAAAATTTCTTACGAATAGAAAATTTTTGAAAATTTCATATAAATAAACATATTCGGGAAAATTTCCTATCAATAGAAAATTTTCGAAAAACTTTCTATAAATCATGAAGTATCCTATAAAGCATATATTTTCAAGAAATTTCTTATAAGTGATAAAATTTTAAGAAATTTTTTTTTAAATGATAGATTTTCTAATAATTACATATAAAGGGTGAACTAACCAAAACGCGAGATGGTAATTGAAATTAAATAAAAAGTTTTCAAAGAATTATCTAAATATTTTTTATTATCGTAGAAGGATCTATGAAAATTATGTGGGAAGCTAAATATCGGTCAAATGCTCGAAACGGCTTCGGTGTCTTATGGTGCATATTTTCAATGACTATGAGTAATAATTAAGGTTCAATGTCGGTAATGTGCCGAATTATCTTATCTACTTTTCTTTTAATTACCCCAAAGAAAGAAGTCTAATAGTGTGACGTCAGTCATTGGGTATCTAGCGCAAAAGAGCCGTTGTTTCATTGGCTTTGTGGCAAGTGGCACCATCCAGTTACAACCACTTATCTTCCAGGTCCATATCCTCTATTTCGGCCCATAAGCCGCAGCAAACAGTCACTCTTTGTAGATGTCTCAGCTTTTCAACAATCACTCGTGGATTATCATTTGCCCAAATACGGAAATTCTGCTTGTTAACGTATCCGTTGAGGTCGATTTTGCTGACCAAAAAATCACGAATTGCACGAAATGATTTGATTTCCACGCCCATTTTCGTAAAAGGCTTCTCCATGGTTGAATTTGACAAACACTGAAACAAAGAAATGTCAAATTAAGTTGGAAAAAAAACTTGACGTTAAAGTGTGACGTTAAAGTGCATTATGGTTGGACCACGAAATATTATCTACAAATAGAAAATTTTAAAAAAAATTTCTTTAGAATAGAATTTTTTTTATAAAAATTTCCTATGAAAATAAAAAATTTAAAAAAAATCCTACGAATGAATAGAAAATTTTCATAAAAATATCCTATGAATAGAATATTTTCATAATCATTTTTCTATACATAAAATTTTCCAAAAATTTCATATAAAAAAATTTCCTCTTAATAAAAACTTTTAAATATATGTATTTCTTATGAACGCATAGAAACTTTTCATAAAAATCTTGTATGGATAGAACATTTTCATAGATATTTCCTCTAAATAGAAAATTTTCAACAAATTTAATATAAAACAAAAATGTTGAAATATTCATCAAAACTCATAAAAAAAATAAATTAAAATTTTCTTATAATTAAAGATATTCAATAAGAATGTTCAATAAAAAAAAATTTAACAGGGTATTAAAACAAACACTTCAAAAGCCTGAATTGCGGAAGTCATCACCGAAGTTATTAATTTTCACAAAAAACTAAAAAAGACCCTTTAATGTTTCATACTATCCATCCAATCCCAATTTAATTTTTTTTATGACATACGAAATAAAAAACATATTTTTCCAAAACTATAATATAACTAGGATTAAATTGCCATATGTGTCACGCCATTTTTATTTAGATAACCAAATTAAATATTGTCACATATGTATGTATGAATGTTTATGTGCAGTCATGCTGTTTCAAACTAAAAAAAAAAAATAATATATTAAATTTAAGAATATAACTTTAAAATGTATTTTTAAAACCAATAAACTAAATAGTTTATATCATTTTAAGGAAAGAAGATTTATAAATTGATAATGTCAATAGATTAAAATATTTAAATTAAAATCTAGATTCTGAAAATATAATCATCTAGTTAAAGTTAATAAACATATTGATTGGTAAGTAATATAATTTTTATCAAAATAGCTACTAAAGGACAGACGTCACTTTTCAGTAGCTAAAGGTTAAAAATTTTTTTAATTTTTTTTTAAACATAGTGATGTACATGGACGGCGCGCATAACAATATTTTGCATGAATGTATACTGAAATTCAACAGACTTTATTACCATACATTTATAGTAAAACCAAAACTAAAACTAACATTAGAACTAAACTTAAGAATTAAACACTAGAAAAATTACTTGAACTAATAAGGCCTGGGCTTTGAGATGTGGACTAAGTTTAAACCTAATTTAACGTAGTCTGAAACTAGGACTTTTTCCGGCGAAATGTGATTTTTTTTATTATTTTGAAAAAGACCAACCCAAATATTCATAAAAAATAATTATGATTTATAAAAAGTTTATTGAACAAATTTTAATAGGAAATAATAATAAAAATCAAAAGTAGTTTTTATGAATATGGGGACAACATTTTAAGCAAAGCTAAACCCAGCCTAAGTAATTTTTCTAGAAATTTTTTTTAAAAAAAACTCAAAAAACAAATGTTTTGTAGATATTTACAAAATGTTTTTAATAAATTTTAAATTTAAAAGATTTTGTTTGTTGTGCTTAATTCACAGAAAAAAGTTTTTTATCAATTTAACAAATTGCTTAAAAAGTATTTAAATTTAATTACTGTAATAATTGAATCAATTATTATTTTTGTTGAAAGAAAATTAAAATTATATTTTGATTTAATTTATATTTTAGTTGTTTTGAAATAAATTTTCAATTAAAATATTCATTAAATATCAAAAAATATTAATTGATTTTTTTCGCTAAAAATAAAATAATTTAAACTTGTAGAATTTTTGTCGGGAATTGTCAATATTTAATAAAATAAATTAACACAATGTTTAAAATGGCAAAGTTATTTGATCATTTTTTTAATTAAAATTAAAAATATCAATTATTGAAAAAAAATTTTCAAAATTCAAAAACTTTTAGTAATCAATATAATTTTGGTAATAGGAGCAAAATCAACAAATTGTTTACTTGACATTATGAATTTGGTATAAATTTGGTGATTGGAGAAATTTAATAATTTTTTTCTGTGTTCCCTTTTTTTAGTAATTGATAAAAATACTGAAATTTATTGTTGGAGGATAAGCTGTTCTCCTAAATAATTTTAGAAAAGCCAAAGCTATCAGAAAACAAGACTACAGAGGGAATACACTCAAAAAGTCTTATTTGCAGCGATATCAAAGCTTAAACAAAATACCAACAATAAAACAGTGCGTTTATCTTTCTTACATTAAAAACAACTTTGATAATAAAATTTAAAATTTGTTAAATTTTTTACAAATCATAATAAATTTGAGATTGATATTTTAAAAATAGTATACCAAGGTAGGTCGAAAAATTCAATATATTTCCTAAACTATGCCTGTCGTTAATTTTTTTGTTCTCTTACATTTTATTAATAAAAAAATTAAAAAAATCGGCCTTAAATTAATGGCGTTTTCTTTTCTACAAAAAATACCACCTTGTTAAATGGTGCATGTATAAAATGTCTTGCCAACCCTGTAATAATGCAAAAAGTGGAATGCCCTGTTTTAATAGCTGAAAAAAGGTTGGTTCTTCAAAATTAAAAAAAAAAATTATAATTTAAAATTTGTTTATTGCATCAGCAACAAAATGAATGACGAAATTTCAGTTTGCTCAAAAACAGTTCAATGTAAGTAAAAATTAGATTAAAAATAATGTTGGCGAAACTAGTGGACACTTAAGTGTAAATTTAAATATTATTAACATTTAGTCCTCATCAGATTACGGGGATAAATCTAATAATTGATTTATTGACAGTTCTACACATATAATGGAAGCGGTTATATCTATTTTTCAGCTTTATCCATTAAAATTGTTTAAAAATACTCGAAAATTTTCTTGAGTTTTTTTTTTAATTAAATAATATATTTTCATATATTTCTATCAAGCTTTAGGTCACTTTTTATAAAAATTCAATTAAAATATTATTTATTTTTCAATATTTCGATTTCAGTTGGAAATCTTCTTTAGGAAATCTTTTAAATTATGTAAGATTACAAAATAGTTTTTGACAATAAATGGAAAATTTAAAAATGGAAAAATAAATTTGAAATTGCAATTTACAAACTTAAAATAAAAAGAGGATACCAAGCAAATTTTTAAAAATATTCAAAACCTAAGACCTTTTTTAATTTCCCTTTCCGTCAATATATTTATTTTTATTCAATATATATTTTCAATCTGTGCCATGCCATCTGAGCTAAATTTTATAAATAATCAAAGACAAATACGTATTTATAATTTTCCCTTCCATCAACCTATTTATTTTTATTCAATAAATATCTATAAGTCTGAGATAATCCCTCAGTATCTTTCTTAAAATTAATCCTCTTCTTAAATCATACATTATTAATCTGTAACATTTTTAGCACATATCTAAGTTTCTTAAAATTTTCTATGTTCAAAATAGATGTGTTCTCAAAATCGGGATAATGATTTAATGATTAAAATCCCTAAAATGTGTTGATAATGGCGTCCCATGGGCCGAATTATAATTTCTATATTTTTGGTCATGTTTATGTCCTGCTCATCTAGTTTTCAGTTTTGTCTCAGTTGTTCCGACATATATTTTCCTAGAGTGTTAATTATCATTACCACCACAATGAATTTTATAAACTAAATTAGACATATCCGACTTTTGTGAATAATCTCCCAACATAATTATTCACTTTATGTTCCATTCTGTATTTTCCTTTGTCATATATATTTGAGTTTTCTTATCTTTCAGAAAGCCCAGGTACATAAGTAAATGTTTTATAAATTTTCGGTTCCGAAATTTCATCAATATGACGAGATTTTTTTTTTTTTATTATATTGTCTTGCTAATTTGCAAATAATTTTGTTAGGAAAACTATTATTCCTCAAAATATTCCATAGAAAAAACAAAATTCTAAATTCAAAATGGTTTATATATTTTGAATTTAGAATTTTGTTTTTGTTCATATATATACACATGTATGTATGTATGTAAGTAGTCGGGCCTCAGCCAATTTAAATATAAAATACATTTTATCGATAAAATAAACACAACGTAAATTATTGTCGTTAAAATAACAAAAAAAAAAAAAAAACTGCCTAAAGTAACAGCTGACTTTAATCGACAGCGAATATCGTTAACAATGTTACTGAATAGCAAATTCGTTAAATTTTCGTTATATATATTTTAACGATACGATCATCGTAAAAAAAGTAAGTGAATCGAACTACAGATGACAAGGATCCAATAATATTGTCATTTCTGCACATATAATGGAAGCGGTATTATGCATTTTTTAACTTTTTCCTTCAAAAATGTTTAAAAAAAACTTGAAAACTTTCTTGTTTTTTTCATAAAACATAAAAACAAGAAAAACCCGTTGCCTGATTGCCGATTTATCGACACCAAGTTTTAATGATTTGATGATTTTAAGACTACATGAGAACAATTCTTGAACACCAAATCCACTTAGATTTTATTTAACTGACAGCCTACAATTAACAATGTAATACTTTTTATGTTTCTCTATAAAATAATAGAAAAAATAACTTTAATATCTTAGCTTTTTTACTGCTCCGATTCAAAACTTTCAATTATTAACACTGTCGATTTAAATTGCCTAAGGTCACTATTACGAGCTATTTTAGAGAATAAAACACGCCACCCTTTAAGCGCGCAAATCGTTTTTAATATACAAGCATCATTTTTTAAATAAAATGTCAAATTTTTGTAGAAAAGAAAACACCATTAAAAACACTGTGCTAGAAATTGACACTTTTTTTTTAGACAAACTGGCGTTTTAACATAATTCGGGTACGCTTAATCTAGTGGTGCTAACCGTTCTTTAAGTTTAGCTCTGGTTTTCAAGATATACCGTCATTTCGTAAATGGAGGAGGTTGCACAACATATGTTCGCGTAACTCAAAAACGATTTAGTTTGTTGAACATACTCAAAGAACCGAAATTCCTTTCTTCGGAAACTTTTTTTCTTATATCTGCATTCGTGGTTGAAACAAAAAATTTTTTTTTTTTCAAAAAAAATTATTTTTTAGCAACATTTTGAAATTTTTATTTTTAAAAATTCATCAAAAATTGTAAAGTGCAGCTATGCTTCTAATTTCAAACATACAAAAAACGAAGTTTCAAACAAAGCAAGCTATAAACGATTAAAATCTGTTAACAACTTTTGAATTTATTCACAAAAGACGAAAAATGTTAATTAATTTAAGCATATAGATATTGGGAATTATAAGCTCATTTCTAAAAAATTTAAGGAATAGAGCTATTACAAAAAGCTTTATCAAATACATAACTGAAATGTAACTCATAGAATAAATTCGAAAAATAAAAAATGTTTAATTTAAGCATTTCATAAAACGCAACATTTGTATTGGAGCTCCCCTTAGAAGTGGTGGCTTGCATTGAACATTATGAATGGGAGCCCCAGCTTACTTTTGTGAGCTCTATTGTGATCTTAACACTTTAATGTTTGTACAACTAATGACTCACAATGCCATCTTTGGGTGTATGTATATTCTATCATTAGTTTTTTGTAACGGCTAGTAATTGATTATTTTATTTAACATTATGCATTAACAGTATAGCACTACCAACCTTAACAATGTGGTATCACTAATAATGAAGCTGTTATTTGAATTTAACGGATATTTGAACATTAAATTTCTATCTAACCCGTTTTTTACTAGCAGATTCTGAACATGTGATGTTAACACTAGAATTACGTACAACTAAAGCTACGGTCACACTTAATAAATATTTGACCAAATAATCATAACCACTACATATGTTAATAGTTAATGGTCTTAATATCACAAAATAAACTTCTTGACACAGCAGAAAACTATTTTATATAAGATGTGGTATAACAAACAAAACAAATATTGGAATTAAGGGAAATTATATGTTAGTTAACAGTAACAATTCCCTGCAAACAATATCGATCGAAAAATCTAAATAGTGTCTCCATTTAGCAAAAATCTATCGTTTTTGCTATTCAAGAAGTGTCCCACTATGGTAATATTTGCATTAAGAATCTACTTAGTGCTTATATTTTATGACGAGTTAGAGCATTTTGGTAGTTTAATATCAATTTAATTTAGTAGTATCGCCTTTGGCTCTACAAAGTACTCTTTTGGAGTTTAACTTTTTCTTATTGTTCTTTATAATAAAAAGTAGACCATTTTACTGTTTATCTTTGTTGGTTTTTGTAGGGAAAGTCTGAGTAAGATAGAAAATAAAGGAGCTTAAAGTTTTACAAATATTAAAAAAAATCTATCTTTAATCAAAATAACTGTTATTGTCTTAAAATTAAAACCCTAATGGAATTCTTTTTTTTTTAAATGAATTTACAGAAATTCGCAATTTATAACTTTATAAAAGTTTCATCATATTATAACTAGCATATTTTTACTGCTTTACAGAACTTATTTTACAAATTTTTTTCACTGAAAAAAGCACTCGGTTTTTTTTAAGTGTTTCTCATATTAATTTTACTACTCGTTTAAACACTTGTGTTGTGAAAACAACACGAAAGCTTATTTTCACTAGAAAAATTATATAAAAACACTCCTTTTCCACAAAAACTTTTATAATCCTTGAATAAATAAACAGTTCAAAAAAATCACTATATCAATTTATTTTTTTAATTCAATTTTATTGGCTCTTAAAAATGAATGTATGAAAAATTATTAAAAAATTTACCCAATATAACCGAAGAATAAGTTTGGGCTGTGTTGTGCAATCATGAATACAACTTTTGTGAAACACTGGATCCAGCGGGGTCCTAATTTTGAGTACAATATTATAACTATTTTATTTTTCAAATGTTCAAAATTTCACTTTTTTTTACATAATTTTGTAAATTTACATTATTTCACATGCACGTACTACCGATCACATTGCTTTTTAAATAGAAACTGTCATAATTTACGCATTTTGCTTTTGTAGAAGGTATTCATCATTTAACAGCAAATCGTTACTAAAAAGTCAATATTTTATGGGCAATGTTCAATTGTGCTCTTGTTGTAGTTGTATAACTGTTACAATTATCTGAACAACTCTTTAAAAAGGCAAATACTGTAATTTTAGAACTCATAATTCGATTCTAACGGATTTTGTTGTTGATTAATTCCTAAAAATCTACTTTTTATCTACCAAATGTGCCGAAGTAGTTCGAATTTCGTAGAAAATCGAAAAACACTTTACCAATTGCTTGGAGGGTTTAAACTAATAAATACAAGATTACTAATATATAACAGCAATTTTAAACTAAATTTACTTTTGAAACAGTATTTTAATCAAGTTTTATAATATGAAACCAGCATATAATTCTCTTATACTTCAATCTTATGTTCCCTCTTAATTCAACGCTAAATTTTTGCTGGCAAATCTGTTGTATTTAACTGTATTGTTAGACTTAAGCACTTGAGTGTACATAAATAAGTACGAGTAATATTGTTTATATTATTTTTATTGTTTTAATGTACAACATAACGTTTAAACTGCATGCAATTATTTTATAATCTTATTGTTGTTGTTTGCATTGTTCTGCTTTGATTATATTAAGGAGTATTGTTTAAGACTATCTCACCATAAAAAGTTTTTAACAAGGTCGCTTTGGTAGCGTCTATGTTAAGCACATTGAATAGAACAGCTAAATGGAATAATCACAGTAATCCGATTAGATACACTTCTCAGAAACAAGATTATCATCGCACACTCACTTATTAAATTGAACAAGTGCGTTGATACCGGCATCTAGACTTAATTGCAAGTCGGCTAATTTGACTTCATACAAAATTCAATCTTAGATAAACAGGAAGAAGTTTAAGAAGAAGCCAACAAAACACACAGCTAAGGAATTTAAATGGTCTGCAACTTCAATATTTAAATATGATAAATGCCAAGAAATCAGTATAAAAAGTGTCCTCTTAGAAAACTTCAAATTAAATTAAGTTCTCCCCTCAATGAGCTAAGAATTTTAAACTTGCGTTTATTATTATAAACTACACTGTTTTAATTGATAATTTCAAAATGTTCCCTTTCTGCACTTAGCGAATCAATTGATTTAAGAGTTGTTGTGAACAAATTTGGGAAAATGGAAAGCTAAACTATTGAACAAAGCACTTAAATGATTGAATTTTATTTGAAAAGTCGATATTAAGTTTCTTTAACTCAAATGGCAATAAAACAACCACTAGTAGCAGAAAAGATTTATATGAGCAACTTCCGTGTGGGCCTTCTCTCATGGTAGTCTAACCACAAAGTGCCAAAATATTCGTTACCCAGCCGTTCCTGTGTGTACACGCCATGTGGAGAATCCGCCCTTAAAGCCGGCTATTTAAGATTTCCTTTCTCGCAACTTTGTGTCCAAGCTAAAACCCCCACGTGATGCCTGAAGTGACCTTAACTAATTGTCAGCAGGGATATTGAATTTCGTGGTACCAATTTTGATCTCTACCGAATTCCAGGTATCGACTGCACCTGATTTCCTCGTAGAATGTAACTAAAAAGGGTGAAATGAGTGAAAAAATAAGCTGGTTGGTAGCACGCTTTTGGTAACGTGGCTCTGTCTGTGACACTACTCGAACTTGTTGAAATAATGGTTTTTAATAATTAATGTACCTGTTCAAGTTTTACTTATGCATATTTTATATATCATAATTATTTATGTCTAATTTATGTATGTCTAATATTTCTTACTTGAATAAAAACTTTACTTACAATAGGTTATGTGCCCAGTCACCCAAGAAAATTAAATTAAATATTGTTTGTTTTTTTTGTGTTGAAAGAAAAAAAAAAAATAAAATTTTATTTTAAAAAGAAAATTATATTTTTCAAGATAAGAAAATGGAATTCTGCAAATCAATTAAACAATTATCTGGAGAGTCTGATTGGCCTATTTGGAAAAGGAAAGTGAGAGATCTCCTTGAGTTTTATGAGGGAGCTGTGGATATAGTTGATAAGAAACTGACAAAGCCAGAACCCTTAGTAAATGGAGCAACTGAAATTCAAGAACGAGAACACAAAAAACAGTGTGAGTTATTTAGAAAGGCAAATTGTTATGCTAAGACTATTATTACAAGCACAATTACCGATGAAATCTATCAAAAGGTGATGGATAAGGAATGCGCTTTTGAGATGTGGAAAACTTAAAAGCAACAATTTGAAGCAACTTCAAAAGATCAACTTTTTAAAATGTGTACAGAGCTATTTTCATTCCAATGGAATAAGAACCAAGATGTCTCAGCACACATTTCAAAATTAAAAAATTTATTTAATGAAATAAATATTGGTTTACAATTGAAAAATGAAAATCCGTTGCCAGATTTGTTATTAATTTGTAAAATTTTGTACGTTTTGCCTAGTTCATTTGAAGTTTTTAAATCGAGTTGGATGATGCTTACACGAGAAGGTGATAAGACATTAGATGAATTAGCAATGCAGTTGTGTTTATATGAAAGAAATTTAAAAAGGGATGAAATATCTGAAAGTGAGAATCAAGAAGCTTTAATAGTAAATCAAAGAAAAGATTTTAAACACAAGAAGAATTCTAAGTCAAACAATAAAAAGGAAGATATTTGTCATTATTGTAAAAAGAAAGGACATTGGTTGAAAGAATGCCGCAAATGGATGTCAGATGGTAAACCAAGTAAGTCAGAAAAAGGAAAAGTTTTTAATTCCAACATCGCACTTCCATCAGTATCAGATGAAGTTAATGCAAGCACAACTACAATAGATTGGTGGGTAGATAATGGTGCTACAAGACACGTAACACATTCAGCAGAATTTTTTGTTGATTATGAGGAATTTATTGAACCACATACGATTCAAGCCGCTGGAAAAGAGACGTTGCAAGCTTTAGGAAAAGGAACAATTGAGTTTTTATCAAAAACCAACTACAATGAAGAAATTGTAATGCAGCTGAAAGATGTTTTGTTTGTTCCTGGAATTTCAAGAAATCTTTTTTCGGTTTTAGCAGCCCATGACAAAAATTCTGTAAGTGAATTTAAATCCTTTCCTACAAAATGTAAATTTTATGTAAATGGTGAAGTAATTCTAACTGGTGATCGAGAAATAGGGGGATCATTGTATAAAACAAATATTTTGCCATCTTCGTTTAATAAAGTAAACATAGCCGTTGGCAATAGTTCACTCCTACAAATGTATCACGAAAGATGGGGACACCAAAAAAAACAACATGTGGTAAATAAATTACAAAAAGAGTTGGGTGTTATTGTAAAATATAATAATGAAATATGTGAACCGTGTGTATATGGAAAATTATGTAGATTGCCATTTGGAAGGCGTCAGACAGCAACAGCTCCTGGTGAACTAATATCTACTGATGTTTGTGGTCCCTTCCCCCCTTCATACAAAGGTTTAAGATATTTAGTAGTTTATAAACATGATTTTACAAAATTCTGATACGGGTATATTGTAAAAAATAAGTCAGATGTAAAGGATACCCTGTCGAAAGTGATAGCAAATGCAAAAAGTCAAGGTCACATAATTAAAACAATTCTTAGTGACAATGGTGGAGAGTTTATTTGTAATGATATTAAGCAGATATTAAAAAATAATGGCATTAATCATAAACTAACAGCTCCATACACACCTCAACAAAATGGTAATGCAGAAAGAGAAAATAGAACGATCGTAGAGATGGCACGAACATTCAAATACTCAAACAAAGAGTTCGAGTTTCCTGATGAATTGTGGGCCGAATTTGTTAAAACGTCAATATATATTCTCAATCGTACAGGAAGAAGTTCTATCAAAGATGTAAGTCCATTTGAACTTTGGCATGGAAAGAAGCCTAGAATCAGTCACATGAGGATTATTGGTTCCATGTGTTATGTACATATACCAAATCAGAAACGTTAAAAGTTAGATAAGAAATCTGTACCAGGATTTCTCATTGGTAATGATGGAGATGAAAGATATAGGGTTTTTATTAAAAATAAGAATTGTGTGCAATTCTCAAGAGATGTTAAGTTTTTAGAAAATGTTGGTGATTGTAGTAAGAACCAAGAAGATAAAATTAATAAAACTAACGACAAAATAGATACAAATAATTCAAATATAACAACAATTAAACTGGAGAGAAAAAAAGAAGAAGATAATATCCTTTATGATAATGAAAGCGATTGTGAAGACTTGGAAGGCTTTGAAGACGCGATGCAAGATTCCGAAATGCAAAGTGATCAAGTAGAAGATGAAACTGAAAGTTTTGATGATGTTGTGGAAGATGATAAACCGCAAAGCAATAAACGTCTGCGAGAGGAAGATTTGGATGATGATACACCAAATGTAAAACGTTTACGTAATCGTACAATCATTATTGATAATATGCAACATAATGATATTGTACTTATGTCACAAGAATTTATTAACAAAATTCAAACTCCTAATACATATAAAGAGGCAATAGAAAGTTAACAAAGGAAAGAATGGAAGAATGCTATGAATTTAGAAATGAATTCGTTAATGCAAAATAAGACTTACCAAAAGGCTTAAAAGCTCTTCCAGGAAAATGGGTTTACAAAATTAAAACAAAAGCGGATGGTACTGTAGATAAATATAAAGCTAGATTGGTTATAAAAGGTTTTAATCAAAAGAAGGGTATTGACTATTATCAAACATTTAGTCCTGTGGCCAGAATGTCAACTATACGTTCAGTTATTAGTATTGCTGCAACTGAAGATTTGCACTTGGTCCAATTCGATGTTTCAACAGCATTCTTATATGGTGAGTTAGAAGAAAATATATTTATGAAACAGCCTGAAGGTTTTAATGATGGGTCAAATCGAGTATGCCATTTGAAGAGAAGTTTAAATGGGCTTAAACAAGCTCCTAGGTGCTGGAATAAACGAATTGGAAGCTACTTAAAAAAGCTTGGATTTAAAACCAGCACAGCTGATACTTGTTTATATATAAGAGAGAAGAGTGGACTCAAAATAATACTTGCATTATACGTTGACGATGGACTAATAGCAGCTTCAGACAAAAATGATTTAAACCATTTTATAGAAGAAATGAAAAATGAATTTAAGATTGTGAGCAAAGAAGCTTCGTATTTCTTGGGACTACAAATTGAAAAAAATGAAAAATATATCAAGATACACCAAAAAGCGTATGCCCAAAAGATTTTAGAGAAATTTAACTTTTCAGAATGTCGTCCAGTTTCTACACCAATGGAGAAGGTATCTGATACCAATAAAGAAAAAGAAAATACTGAATTTCCATACAGACAAGCAGTTGGTGGAACGAGGATTGACTTAGCATACAGTGTTGGTTATTTGTCAAGATCATTAGAAAATCCAACTAAAGAAGATGTTCAACGAGTTAAGCGTGTTTTTCGATACCTTGCAGGAACCTTAAATGTTGGAATAGTTTATAATAAAAATGGACCCATGTTACTAGAATGTTTTAGTGATGCAGATTTTGGTGGATGTCTTACTACTGGTCGGTCAACATCTGGTGTTGTAGTTACATATGCTGGTGGACCATTATCATGGTTGAGTCAAAGACAAGCAATGGTTTCGACCTCTACTACAGAAGCAGAAATAGTTGCTGCTAACGAAGCTGCCAAAGAGTTAGTCTGGTTAAAAAGACTATTTAATGAAGTTATAAATTTAAATCAAATACCATGTATTCAAATTGATAACACTGCTGCAATACGTTTGGCACAAAACCCTGAACTGCATAAAAGAACAAAACACATTGCAATTAAACATTTCTTTATACGGGAGAAGGTAACAGAAGGTAATTTATTAGTACAACAAGTATCAACAGAAAATCAAGCTGCCGATATGTTAACTAAACCGTTACCTAAGATACGTTTAAAATTTTTGTGTGATTTTTTAAATTTTAAATAATTATTTAAAACAGGGAAAAGTGTTGAAATAATGGTTTTTAATAATTAATGTACCTGTTCAAGTTTTACTTATGCATATTTTATATATCATAATTATTTATGTCTAATTTATTTATGTCTAATATTTCTTACTTGAATAAAAACTTTACTTACAATAGAACTAAAATCACAAATATCTACCAATCGCAGACTGAACATAATGATCGATAAGAAAACCCTTATAGATATAAATAGCGCGCGTACGAAGACCTCGGAATAGATGGCACTTACACGATATTACTTACATAATAACGTCTTAATTAGCTGACATTAAAATTTATTAATAATATGTAAAACAAAGATAAAAGACTTTAAAATGAGAATATTATAGACTACGAGTACTCCTTCATTGCGTTTTGGTACTTTTGTTTAACTTTAGAGCCTTAAATGTCGGCCCCCATTACACCTTTAGGTTCCAAATTCAAATTTTAAACTCTACTTCTCTACTTTAAGCTTCTGAACATGCCATAATTACAACACTTAAGGTGGGAATATACATATGTACGTGTAATATAAATGTCTGTCAATGAATCAAATTTCAATTTATAATGTTTTATTGCAATAGTCCTTATTACTCAATATTTCACAAACTCCTTCACTTGCTTCCTGAAATTCCAGCGCATGGTCTAGGTGAGCTCTTATTTCAACAAGATGGCGCTACTAGCCATGCAGCGCGTGAAACAAATGATCTTGTTGAAAAATGATTTTGTCGAGCACTTAATTTTACGTTTTGATACGGTAAGTTGGCCACCTAGATCGTGCGATCACATCTTTAGATTATTTTACCTGGGAATATGTAAAACCTGAGGTCTTCAGAAATAAGCCAGCTACGATTAAGGCTTTGAAAGTCGACAGTACTCGCATTATTCGAACAAAAAGACGTAGTCATGGCCAACATTTACATAATATCATTTTTAAACAGTAAATGCCAAAAAATGCTGATAATAAAAATTTTAAGTTCACTTTCAAATTAATGTGTGTTTTTAGATAATAAATAAAACCTCACGATGAATAACGCGATACTTAGAAATAATTCTATAACACTGCGGAACAGCCATTTTGCGGCCTGGAACTTTGTGTAATTTTTTTACTAATTTGAGGTCGCTGATTCCAAATCTAACCTTAATTTTTCTCTATCAGCTCCAGTTTTAGAGATATACCGTTATGTCCAAAATTAAGGCACTTTCAACACATATATTGAAATAACATGAAAATGGTGCATCATATTCCCTTAATCAAAAGTTGTGCACCGATTGCAATGAAATAAAGCTCATTTCATTCGAAATATGTTGAACTAAATGCTTTTAGACCCAAACTGTTGCACATTTATTTTTTATGAATTTTTAAAGAACAAAAAAATTTTTTTTTTCTTAAATTTTTATTTGTTTTTTTAAAAACTTCAACAATATCTCTGAAATTAATGGCCAAATTTAAAACAATGTTAGTACGTCTTAAAGATAATATTGTTAGCGAATTTCGGTTTTTTTTTCTTAAGGGAATATGATGCACCATTTTCATGTTATTTCAATATATGTATGTTAGACGCGTTAAACCTGTCGACCGACAAGTCGATAGTTAGTGGACCGCTTAAGAGAGCGATAATGATTGACTTGTTGTCGCTCGCTTAACTTGTCGATCGACATCCGGCCAGGCGTAAAAGTTTTTTTTATTATATTAACCATATTTATTTTTCGAATATCTGGTTGATTATAGAATTATTCCTAAAAATCGCGTTATTCATCGTAAGGTTTGATTTATATTCTAAAAAAACACAATCGGCCATGTTGTGGAAATCGAAATCACATGAAATGGAAATCGATGAAGATTTTCAATTGAATTTATGTAATAATAAGCAAAGCTTTTTCTGATTTCAAA
The DNA here is from genome assembly GCA_943735925.1 of Pollenia amentaria. NCBI lineage: Eukaryota > Metazoa > Arthropoda > Insecta > Diptera > Polleniidae > Pollenia > Pollenia amentaria. The sequence continues at coordinate 148,231,159 of OX031007.1, forward strand.
AGTAGTTTAGGTAGAGGAAAGTGGTCCTCAAGGTATGAGGTATATAAAAGGATATATTTTTATGAACTTTGAAAACGGGAGAATTTTCAAAATTTGTTCGATTTCAATTCGTTCTTGTTTGTCTTCTTTTCATGCGTTTTGCAGTGTCACCTCGCATTGGTGATTGGCTTGGCGCCGTATAACTCTACCGAGTTACAGTTTTTCCGGTTATCAGCATTGACTTGATGCAATCGTTTTTAACCTTAAATTTCGTGGGATACCCTGGCAATATGACTAAAATAGTCAGCCAAAAACTTTAGTTTTAGGAAAAATCAAAAAAAAAAAAAAATATATAAAAAAATATTTTTAAAACCTATATAATTTTATAAGTGGTGGTGTTTTAAAAAAAATTTAACAATTAAAAATAATATTAAGTGTTTGTGTGTAAAGAAAATTTTGTTAAATATTTTAACAAAATGCCTATGTCGACAACTACAACACAAGTGACTGATTATGACATTTTTGGTTGCATATGATTTCTTAGTGGGCCGCAAATTTGAACGAAAACTGTTACGTTATCGGTCGCTTGCATTGTCGATAGACTTGTCGTGCTGAAAACTGTTAGTGGGCCGCAAATCAGCTGTTTGTCGTTGAAAATTAAAGCGAAGGATATAGCTCGACATCGGGGGCCAGGCTGTTAAAAAGAAATAATTCTCACATTCTATTTTATTATTGAGTTCCAAACCAACTAGTTCTAAAATGTTAACTAAAATTTTAACCATTAAAACTACTGTCCTTTGTCATAATAAAAACTTAAATAAATTTACAGATTTACTTACACATGCATTTTTGCTCATAAATATTTTTGTCTATTTGTATGCATGAGAATATTTCTGTGTATAAATATTTACTTAAACAATGCAAATACAAGCCAAAAGAAGAATTGAAATCGTGCTATGTCGATTTTATAATACCCTACACCAACTGTAAATGTGTTATAAACATGTAATTTTGAAAACAAAAACAAAAACAATATAATTGTCGCTCCGATAGGATGAGTGGAAAAAATTAAAATTTACACAAGTCTTTAATAATTAAACCATTTTTACCCAATATCATAAGCTCTGATGAAACAATAGAAGATTGTTTTTGTTTCCAGGGCACGTTTCTCAAGACTTTTTGATCGAAAAGTAAGCTTTAACATATTTTGCAAAATTTCTTGAAAGAAGCAATATTTGCAAATAAGTGCTTATGTTTCTATTAGGCAATCAAATTCATTGAAAACCAGTATGATTTGTTTGCCACATAAGGCTATATTGAGGTATTTATATCTGACAAATTTTGTCTTATTACTTTAAGTATACACATCGCACCTGTCCAACAATATTGTATTTACTCAAAATTTTAAGTATAAGCAAAAAACTTTTTCATTTAGTATTAAAAGCATATGAAAAATTATTTTTTAACCAACCGTTTTGTTTCCAAGAAGTAGAAATAGCACAATATTTTTACAGCGGTTAGATGAAAATATTATCTGTCGATTTTTTTTTCCAAAAAGTGAAAAATAAAAATTTCGAGTTAATACACTATTGCTCAACAACTACAATATAATAAATTGATCTGTACGATAATTTTATTCAAATTATAAAACCAAATTATTAATAATATTGATAGTTTTAATTAGCAAAAAAAAAAAAAAAAAAATATTTGTTAGAAAAAAAAATAGTTTTTTCATAAAAATTTTGACATGCATATTCATGCATTTCTTTTTATATTTTCGAACATATTTTTTCCGTTGCTTAAGTCATTTTATTTGCATATTTAAAAATGGTAATAAATGTTAACTTCCAGTTATGAATATGCATCTGGTATGAATACGTTTTTCATATTTTTGAGCACATTTCAGTTTTTAAAATTTTTTTCTTACAGATTTTAACGTGCTATGTTTATGTCATTCTTACAAATATATGTGACCTTCTCATAGAAAAGGGACGTAGTGTGTGAAAATGAAGTTTTGAGAAAAACGCATTTAAAGTTTCATAACGCATTACCACTGTGAACACACCTTCAGTTGGAAGATGCGATTTGGTATGGTTAGTTATAATTGGGTGCCGGCCTTGGTGAGGTCATGTCTATGTGGTGACGTAAAATAAATCTGAACCTGCCAGCAAGAAAAAAAATCGAAGCACCGGATCACGAGAAAATTAAAGCTGAACTCAAAGTTTCGAAAAAAGAAAAAAACTGAAATTGTCAAACGGAAGAAAATCGAAGTTCCAGATCACGAAACATCGAAAAAAAAGTCCAAACAACAAAAAAAGGGAAATTTTAATGTTTTATCTCATTTTCATCGATTTCCCAACTTCGTTTTGTACGTTTTTATGGGGTAAATAAATTTTTATCAGAAATCGAGCTCATTTCATTTTATTTTACACCCTTTTAGGTACCAGAATCCACTCTAAAGTCCAAACCCGTTTTTTGACACACAAGGTGCCTTTTCACGGAGCAGGTCACATATAGCGTTTTGAGAAACTCCTAAATGAAACAAAATATTGAATCTGATGCACAATGGTATTAAAACTAAGTCGAATTATGGACCCATTTGGTCCATTAGTTTTTACACTTAATACAATATGTAACAAGTAAATATTTTTTAAAGCGAGAGTAATTGTGTAAAAATTCTTGCTCTGAGAGGAGAATTATATCAGTGTCATAAAGTTATAAAATCGCTTGATGTTGCCGATTGTCCAATCGATAAAAATTCGTATTTGCAAAAAGGTTTATTCATTTATCTGAATCCATATAGCCATCAAAACTGCGTGAAAAACATTTAACGCAGGTAAAAATAGTGGCATTCTTGGCAGCTATTGTACCATAACTTTTATTTTGGGTATTCTTGAAAAATTCATAAAACTATGTTAATTTTTAATTTTTCACAAAAACTTTTTTGACCTACATACCCTTTACTCATCTCTTGTGGCCAAAAACGATCCGTGTGAGTACCCAGCGAAAAAATAATTAGTTTGTTACATAAATAACTAAAAAAAATAATGCATAATTCTCGAAAGAATAATTATGCATTTATTGGAATCGACAAGGTTATTTTATCTGAGACAATAATTCTGCATTAACTACTATGTACAAGAATATTCCCACATTTGCTGAACAAGGAATGCATTGTTTCCATTCGTGACAATTATTGATTTTTTTTACAGATTTTCCTTATAAGAGTCTTTGAGCCAATAACCTTTTATAAAGAATGAATTATTACATTCATTCGCAGGACACATTAAAATACTTTATTACAAACCAAAGACATGTGATGTATTAAGAGTAATGAATTCTGGAATCAAATATTAGAAAAGCTATGTTTTACATTCCCGATTCCTACTGATTATATTTTCCCACTGGGTAGACGCTCCACGCTTCCTATTTTTTTCTTTATATATTCTACTGAAGTCCGGAACACCGCAATTTATTTTATGCAATCTACATCTTACGGAAAAGTGCATTGTTATAATACCAATTATGACCCATTTCTAGAATGAGGTAAAAATAAGGGGGAAATCGATTTTGACTTTTTTTTATTTATACAGAGCTATTAAAAGCTTCAAAAAGTATACTTGCAATGGCCGCATTCCTATATTAAATACGTACAGGTACCCGGGTACCCTGGTGCGCAGTTAAGAGCCTTAAGAGTAAATTGGTTTCTCACGCAAATTAAAAAAAAATTAAGTTTCAGTTATGCATATTATCAATTTCAATGATAAAATTTTGGTTGAAAACGCTTAAGGTATCCGGGTACCCAAGTGCGCACATAAGGGTTAATTAATGTGATAATTGAATCAGTTATGTTTTTAGTTTAAAGAAAATCAAAAATTTTATATTGATTTAATTAACATATTTTAGTTGTTTTGAAAATTGATTTCTGATTAAAATATTAATAAATAAAAAAAATCTTAATTTACATTTTTCGCTTAAAATAAAATAATTTAAACTTGCAGAATTATTGTTGGAAATTGTCAAAACCTGATCCATATTTAATAAAATCAATTAACACATTGTTTGAACCGGCAAAGTTTTTTTTTAACATATTTTAAATTAAAATTAAAAATATAATTTATATATCACATTAATTAAATTGAAAAACTATAAAAAAAAACTTTTCTAAATTAATAAAAAACTACTGATAATTTTTTCTGTGCATGAAATTTTATAAAAAAATAAGAAGAAAGGCAGTTAAAAAGTAACGAAACGTGCTCGATCCCCCGGGTCATATTGCAATGATCATTGGTTTAGAACCTGCAAATGTATTTTTCATTCTTCTTATATCCCCCTGCGGATCAGCACCAGTAGACAATCACCCCTAACTTGAATAAAATTTGTTCTCTTTTCCCAAAACAAATTTATGGGGAATAGCAAAATTTCGAGAGAAAAATCTGTTCACTTTTAATCAACGATAAGGGTAAATATAAAAAAAATTTGGTGGCGTATAATTAATATATTATTAATCTAGCACGTACACGATAAATAATATCTTGGATTATATCAGAAAAGGAAATCTTTTATAATTTGTGTGTTTTAAAGGTAATTAAAATTTTCTAAGTTAGTTAAGCCAATAAATAAATTTTGGTTTTTAACAAATGTAGGGTACATAAAAATAAGCAGGAGTACACATTCTTTATACATACAAATATGCAAATAAGATTGTTTGTGTGTTTTAACGTTTGTTCTGGATGTATTCCTAAACTACTAAACCGTCTTTTCCAATAATTCACAGTATTTTCTTGCTTAACCGGAACTTTTAATATTTGTAAGATTCTTAATGGGCGTGGCACCTCCCATACAAAGAACATATATGTAAATTTCTGTATTTATGGAGAATGGTAACAGTAAAATTATTAAAATTTGATACAAATAGCTTGGCTATTTTTATATTTAAATTTTATGTTTAAAACAAAGAAGATTTTGTTAAATAAAATCAATATTTTAGTTAGGTGGCATGTCATAACGTCCAGTGTCATAGTGTCCATGGACGTTATGACACTCCAAAAAGTGTCATAGTGTCCATGGACACTGCGACTCTTTTGAAAGTGTCATAACGTCCATGGACACTATGAAACTTTGCAAATGGACATTGTGACACTTTCAAAAGTGTCATTAGGTCCATAATTACTAAAGAAGTTAAATACAAAAAATGATCTGCATACACGCAGGTAAAACATGTTTCATTATGGTCCCAACCAACAAAACTATTTTTAAAGAAACTAATTTAACCATAATATGGTTGTCGGTGACAATGATTTGGTTAAATAAAACAAATATGGTAAAAAAAATTTTAAATATGGTTTTGCTGCTTTTTCTCTGGGTGTATATATTAAATATATAACGAAAACACTTTTGGGCGCAATGCTCTTCTCCTCTATGGTATAACAAATACCGGCTTCGGTAACTAAAGCTTCTCCTCTGTGGTGTAACAAATACCGGCTTCGCTAACTAAAGCTTCTCTGCACAGACGGCCTTCGGCCGGGCGCAATAATTTTCTCCTCTATGGTATAACAAACACCGGCTTCGCTAACTAAAGCTTCTCTGCATAGTCGGCTTTCGTTCGGAAACAAGGCAGATTTTAGAAGCTTTGCTTAGCGAAGCCGGTGTTTGTTATACCATAGAGGAGAAAATCCTTGCGCCCAAATTCATAACTATATTTAACACTTTCCATATCAACTTCTGTAGCTTTATCGCATACGTCCGCAATCGATGAAATTCAGTTTAAACTAATTTCTTTCCTTAAGTTTTGATAGTCACTTGAAATTTTAACGGTATTTCAAAACAAATTTTACACATTTTAATATTTTTCATTATAAGTTAAGTTGTGGACATTACGACACTTTGCAAAGTGTCATAACGTCCGCGGACGCTACTACATTTCTTTGATGGACGTTATGACACTGGACGTTATGACATGCCACCTTTAGTTATAATTTTAATATAAAATAAATATATAAAATACACAGAAAAAATTATTAAATTTCTCCAATCACCAAATTTATTCCAAATTCATTATCACCCTTATCGTGTTTGGCGTAGGCGTATTTCGACTACGGGCGTATTTGTAGTCGAATGTAAAATTCAATGGTATCGTGTAAAATTTTTGCCTAAAATAATTTTGTAAATGAATCATAATGTAAAAGATTAAACATTTTTAAATTATTATGATACACCCTGTTATGACAACTGTCAAAATAAGCAAATGAAATCTTTGGCGCATTTTTTATTCATTTAATTTATTAAAAAAATTTATTAACTAAAATGTTGAGTGTGGGTTTTTAATCTTCCTCTGAAGACGAAGATGAATGCAATGCACAGGAAATTAACATTGTAAGAAAAAATTCGAGACAGCAAACCAACATATTCACCCTTCCTAGTAAAAAGTAATAAAAATTAAAATTTTTCAATAAAGTATAATAATATTTACATAAACAAGTTATGCGTTGTTTTAGATTTATTGGATATTTCAGACTCAACAAGGATGCTTTTAGATATGTTTAAAAAAAAAATGTTCTAAAATGTTTAAGAAAGATTATTGTAACAAAATTATTAAGTTATATTTTTTTGCACACCTACACTTTATTTCTCTCCATTTTAATTAATTTTCAATTTAGTAACGTTTGTGTCGTGATAAAAATTACAAACGACTGTTTTTTAGCAATTTTGACAGGCAAAAACACCAAATACGATGCCGTTGTAACGGATTTCTTGTAATAGATTTTTATGCAGTGCCGTATATATGGCGTTTTTGCTAACCACGATACCATTTTAAAAAACGCTGAGTTACGAAAACGACAAACACGATAAGGGTAAATATCAAGCAAACAAGTTGTTGATTTTGCACCTATTACCAAAATGATTATATTGCTTACTAAAAATTTTGAAAAAATATTTTCAATATATCCTATTTTTAATTTTAATTAAAAAAGTGATCAAAAAACTTTGCCATTTCAAAAAATGTGTTAATTTATTTAAATAAATATTGACAATTCCCAACATCAATTCTACATGTTTAAATTATTTTATTTTAAACGAAGAAAGTCAATTAATGTTTTTTTGTTATTTAATTAAAATTTTAATTGAAAATTTATTTCAAAACAACTAAAATGTTAATTAAATCAAAATTAAAGTTTTAATTTCTTTCAACTAAAAAAATAATTGATTCAATTATCTTATTAATTAATTTTAAATACTTTTTAAACCATTTTTTAATTGATAAAACACTTTGTTCTGTATACGTAGTCGGTTCACTTCCCATACAAAGACAATATACATTATGTAAATCTGAAGAGCGGTGACACTAAAAGTTTCCAAGATTAGGTTCAAATAGTTTGGTAATATATCCAAATTATCTGTCAAAAGTGGGCTGGATTTGAAAACTGGGCATGGCACTGTCAACAAGTAGACAATGTAGATTTCTGTATGTCTGTAGAATAATAACATTAAAAATATAAGAATTTGGTTAAAAAAAAGTGCAGTCGCGAAATTGGAACACCCAAATAAAGGGTCCGCCATCTAACGTTTTTTTTAAGTCCGCCATCTAAAGTTTTTTTTCAACTAGTGCTTATTTCGTGAATGGTAACACTTAGCTCATGTCTGATTTGACAGATAATTAGATTTATCCTTCCGCTGAACGAATATGGTTGTGCTTACGCTTGAACAACGCTGGGAAATATTGCGACATTACTTTGAAAATCATGGTAATGTTGCAGAATGTGTGCGAAAATTGCGTACGGATTTTGGAAGAAGAGAAGCACCGTCAGTTCCGTATGTTCGTTATCTTGTGAAAAAAGTGAAAGAAACTGGCATCCTCATCGATAAACCAAAGCGTGAAAAGCCAAAAACAGTGCGTACACCCGAGAATATTGCTACTGTGGCTGAAAGTCAATTCACCGTCGTTCTCAACAATTGAACATTTCGGAGACATCATTGAGACGAATTTTGCATAAAGACCTTGGTATGACGCCATTTGAATGAAATTATTTTCCATTATTAACCGGAAGGATTTTACTTTCAAATAAAAAAAGAAATTTGAGAAAATATTCAGTAGTTTTTTTTATAGCATTTTCAAAAAAAAAAGATAAGTTATTTGGCGGAACCTTTATATGAACACCACAAAATATGAACACTTTTTTCTTCCATTGACTACTCTAAAATATAAACTTAGGGCAAAATCTTTAAAATATGAACAACATATGTTTTTGTATTTTTTAACGGATTTTATGTTTCTACACAGTGTTGAAATTTAAATCAACAGGTTCGTCGTGAAGTTCTGATTCAACTTCTAATAATTTGGGAATTTGTCTAGCTGTCTGCTTTTAAAGTGTATTCAGCTGGAATTTCATATGCATTTTGCAAATATAAATTTAACGTGAAAATTTTTTTAATATGCCTACAAGGAAGCATAAGTTTAAAAACTTTAAAAAAATCTTAAAATTTTATAACATTTAGGAAAAGGGGCATGCATTACTACTTAAGCAAAAAAATAAGATAAAAATAATATTATTATATGAGTTAACAATACATTATACTTTTGGTTTTTAAATTTGAGGGACATAAATATCCCTGTTAGCGGACTTATTTTGAACGAAAATGCCAAATAATAATATTAAAAAACATGTTATGGAATTAAAGACCACTGATGGGTGGCTTCAAACCTTTGAAAAGAGACACTTCTTTCGCTTGCTGCAAATACCAAACATCTGGAGAGAATTACAAATTTTTTAGGCATAAGAACTTTCAGTTTTTTTCCTTTTTAAAAATAAATTGTTGTATTTTAAATCCAATAAACAACTACAATTAGTGTTGGAAAAACACCAGCCAATTGTTTGGAAATGTAAGAAAGATTAATTCACTGATTACTGTTGTGGCTTTGTTGAAGCTTTGATATTGTTACAAGTAAGACCTGAGTGTTTAAAATTCTTATTCACTTTTTGGTCTTATTTTTATAATATTTTTAGCTTTTCTAAAGTCTTTGGAAAAAGTATCCTGACGAGTTGGCCTAAACAACATGCGAAATGTGTGTAGAAACTATAGCTTTCCCACAACGATAAATTACAGTGTTTTTAACAAAAAAAAAAAAAAAATTGGGAGTTAGCACGTCTTTAATAAATGAATTGATCAATAACAAATTTTGTAATAACTTTTGATATAAAGTTTTTTTTTTTTTTGTTTACAATTTAATATTATATACGTTTCATATTTAAAGCCTCAGCGCCATATAGGCTTCGTAGAGGCTATATCAATTAAATATCTTGATTTATATTTACAATATTTATTTATATTTACATATATATTCCAATAAAATTATACATATTTAAAATTATAAAATGTTTAGATTAAAGTAGAAGTGTTTCGAGGTTACTCAACAAGTACAATTTAAGTTTCTTTTTGAAGGATGACAAAACTGCTATATTTTTTAATCTTATCGGTAAATTATTGTATTCAATTGGTCCAGCAAACGTAATTCGTTGTTTAGTTAATTCAATGCGACATCTTGCAATTTGCAAATTATTTGCTTGCCTCGTGTTTCTACCTGTTCTTGTGATATTTACGTTAATTTAATTGATTTTGGGTTACATCCTCTTAAAGCTTTAAAAATGTATAATAGCACTTGTTGTTTGTATAGACCTCGGATTGGCAAGATATTAATAGCCTTGTATTTATATAAGTTCATAGTAGAATAACGCGATGGTAAGTTAAAGACTATTTTAAGAGCTTTGTTTTGTGCTGATTGCAAACTTTTTAGAGAGGTAGACGTACCACATCCATATATTAGTGACAAATATGTTAGGTTAGAGTGTACAAGGGAATGATAAATCATTAATTTGACTTCAGTGTTGAGTTAGTTCTTAAATTTATACAGTATTCCTGTTGCCGCTGATATTTTTCTTTTGAACTTTGTAATGTGAGCTTCCCATCGTAAGTTGTAGCTTAATTGCATTCCTAGATATTGGACAACGTTTGATTCACAAATATGAGACCCATCCACGTGAACTGCCATTTTTTCTTCGTTTCTATTGGCATGAGGCCGAAATCTTATAAATTTCGTTTTCGAAACTTTTATTTTAAAGGGAAACACGTTTTTAACGGGATATTGGTCGTCATTCGCATATGTAACCAATCTTGCAATGGTGAACTTATTTGTTTTTAGTTAGTTAACATTATCGCAATGGCACTGTAACTTCATCCTTAGTACACGAGATCTGGGGCCTGTTTCTCAAAACTTACAAGTTTTGTATTATAAGTAATATACTTGCAAAAATTGATTATTCTACATATATGTGTTTCTCAAAACTAAACTTGTAAAATACAAGTCACAACACACACACAGCTTCGTTGTTTAAAACTTAAAAATTAATAGTTGTAATTTGCAATATTTGCCAAAATTTTTGAGAGTCTATCGCAGTTGGTAAAAAATATACAATTAAACAAAATTTAACAAGTGCTTATAATTATATTAAAATTTATGATTGTATAAAATAATATAAATATTTATAATACAATTATATAATTAATTAAATTGCATTCAAAAGAAATAAATATCTTACTACAGAAATATGTTGTCCAGTGACTCAAGCGATGATGACGTTTTCAGGGTGGTAAGGAGAGCTAAATAATTTCGCCAAAAAAAGCTACGACAGGATTCATACACAGAAAGAAAAACTATCAGGATAAATTAATCCTTTTATACTTACTTTAGGTACGAGTCTTGCTCAAAAATTCAAGTACGAACAACAGTTAAACGTACTCAAAACAATCCTAAATGGGATAACTTTCGAAAATCAAACCCGGAATATCTTAAAATATGTATAAAATTCTTAAGCCAAGTACAAAAAAATTGAATTTTTCGTTGGTAGTGCCACTCTGAGAGTAAAATTACAAAATAAGCGTTTTAAACTCATATAACTTATCAAAACTTGTTGTAGCCACTACAAGAACACCGCACACGTACGTAAACAACGTTTTAGTTTTTGTGTTTAGAAACAACAAACACAACATAACAAGAAAAAGTAAAATTGACAGCAAAAGTTCTCATTTAGCTTATATTTTTAGTTAAATATGCACATTAAGTTTTTAAAGTAAAAATCATATCGGGTATGATGCTGGTGTTTTATAATTGGAACACATAATAATATTCTCTTTCTAATTTCACTTTTGGTTTATTTCAAGTACGAGTTCGGGATTAAATCAACTTAAATATACTTGAATCAAGCGCATTTTGAGATTGATTCCATCTCAGTTTTGCTTAAGTCAATCTAATTTTCGAATTATTTCAAGTACGAATTCTAGATTGAGTATGGATAAGTTGAGTATTTCACGATTGAATAATCCGTACTTGAATCAATCTCTCTGTACTTGATTCAAGAAAATCCGTACTCACAGTACTATTGACACCGCTTTGGATTGATTTGAGTACGGTTGGATTGATTTTTCTTTTGAGTTTATGACTTTTGAGTTCAATGAAAGATATCGCCTCTCTTCGTATAAAATGGAGCAACTTTTACAATTAGTGGGAGCTTAGCTAAAAAGACCTACAAACAGAAACAGTGCCATGACGCATAAGTTGCTATTACAGATTGCTTTGCATTGGATGGGTACAGGAGCACAATATCATGCAGTTGGAGATATGCATGGTGTCTCCAAAGCAAGTGTTTGTAGGGTGATTCATATCTATATACAATTCCCGTAAAACATGAAAACCACCATATAAAGATTTTATGGTATACGGGGAATACCAATGTTCTGTGGATGCGTTGACGAAACGTTGAGGCAATTGAAGAGCTTAAGAACATCGACCCTGCAAATAGGTCTAGGCTATTTGATCCATTTTAGATAAAATGGACTACTTATAACATGGTCCGATATAATGCAATCATGGACCATGTCATTGTTTAAAAAGAGTTTGTAATAAAATGGCATGTCTATATTTTTAAACGACATGTTTTCGTAAATTGTTGTATAATCTATTGATCTTGAGGTTTTTGCCTTTTAATGGAAAAATTACAAAAATATCGGAACATCTGGAAAAATTTACCTTTTTATTGATTTTATGAATATTCATATTCGTATCGTGGAATATTCGCTTATTTTAAAACATTCGTTTTCATATTTGAATTCTTCAAATTCAAGCGAATATTTTGTTAATACATTAAAAAGATACGAAGGTGTAAAAAATAAATAAAATTAAACAAAGATTATTGATTATTTTTTTATATAAAATTTTGCTTTGTAAACCTTTATTAAGTTTAAAAATTTTTTTTGGAATATAGGCGTAAAGTGGGGAACAGAATAGTCGCTGAAGTAAAACGTTATCAATAGCGCTGTAAGCAGTGAAAAGTTAAAAATGGTAGCTTGATAGTAGTGCCAACAGAATACGTAGTTGTAGTAGTCATTGTAGTTGAAGTTGAAGTGCAAGGTTTGAAATTTTTAACTTTTTTGGCGCTACAGAGCACTCGTCAGCGTCAGCTACTACTAAAACTTCTTTGTTCTGTTCCAGTCCTAAGTCTTTGACGCTCAATAATTATCTTCTCATAGTTAAGTAAAACACAAACAAACATTAGAAGTGTTGTGCACTGCAAATAATATTGGACTTTTTGATCCATTTTGGATAAAATGGACTACTTACAACATGGTCCGATGTAATGCAATCATGGACCATGTCATTGTTAAAGAGTTTGTAGTTAAACGACATGTCTTCGTTTTTAAACGACATGTTTTCATTTTTAAACGATTTCAGAGCGAATCCTCTGGAGTATACCATGGAGTAGTTTCAAAACTAATCCTTTGGGAGTACGTATGAACATGGAGTAGTTTTAAGACTACTCCGTTGTAATTCAAATTTGGGTTATATGGTTCAGCCCTAGGACATTGTAATGTTAAATACACCAAATAATATTAACTTTGGACTTGTTCTAGTCCCTTATGGGCTATATTTGACATGCGTGTATGGACTAGTCGTATTAGGGCGTAAGTACACACAAACATATAAACCTATATAGTGGTTTAACACGAATGACTTATTATCTTAAATTTTCTAAAATAAATCACGACTGCTTAAGCATAAAAATCATATGTATGTACATATAAATGCGTACTTAAAAATGACACATCTCTAAATATGAAATTTTAAATTTGCTAATATAAATGTTAAAACACTTGTATAAATGTTAATAAAAGTGTACTACATTACAAGTGCTGTTAAAAGTTTTGTGGAACGAGTTTTAACATTATTCGTAAGATTAACCCATTATAACAACATTACTTTAACCTACCAGGTACGATGAACATTCCTTTAACTTATCGCTCATTTTACGTAAAAGTAAAGTTGTAATAATGGAACACTTTTTATACGGCCGATAAAATCCTACCGTTAGCTATCGGTAAGTTGTGAAAACGGGGCTAAAGCTACGGTCACACTTATTAAATATTTGACCAAATAAGCATAACCACTACTTTTTTTAATAGTTAGTGGAGCTTCAACATGATCTTAATATCAAAAAATAAAACTGATTATACTGCTAGAACTAACAAAAAACTGTTTTGTAAGATGTGGTATTAAAATCAAAATAAATATTGGAATTAAAGAAAATTATATTCTAGTTTTTCTGTTGGTCCCGTTTTTTTTCGTCAAATATTTGCCAAGTGTGACCTTAGCTTAAGACTTGTAAACTATAACTTGTAGATTTGTAACTTTTAGTTTTGAGAAACAGGGCCCTGCTGTATTAAAAAAATGTTTACTTATTTATTTATTTTTATTTTATTTTATTTCATTTTATTTTCATAGGGGTAGCAAAGCGCACTGGGTAAAGCCTGTTTGCTTATAAAAAACAAATCATAAGCTAAAAGGATAATGCATACAACTGAAAAGTAATTGTTATGACATGGTTTTTTATATGAATCTAGTTACGCTAGAAAATTAGTTAAACAAGAATCTCTTTAATGTATGTTACTTTTGTTTTTTCGTTTAATGTCGTTTTATGTTTTGCATAATGTTTATTCAAATTAATGCACATTGTTACCATAATGAAATTGGCAAAGACAGGAGATGGAGTATGGTAAATCGAGTACAAATAGAGTCTTTTGAAAAGAAATCTACTGGATTAAAAAAAAAATATAATTGTGTAGTACTTTGTGATTTACTGACAAGTTATAAATTCGAATTCAAATTGTAAGCCGATGCACACTGGGACCGGAAGCCCTTCCTTCGCTGATCAATTCATATCTTATCATCTGCAATTGTAAGGTGAATCAAATTTTATGTGCCTTACTCTTGTTCCAATAAAATCTTGTAGGTGTAGGGGAGGTACGCCACATATTAAAAAAATTTATTTTTACTTATATCTGAATAGCTACAATAATTAGGCACACTTAATTTGATGTGCCTTACTTTTTAAAAATGTGCATGTTCCAACAAACCCTTGGAACAATAGGACGGGGGAAACGGATACTCCAATTCCAAACTATTTATGTTTAAATCACGCGTGACTCGCCTATAGCAAATCACGACATTTGCATATCCATTAAAAAAGCTCAAAAAACAATGACAATAAAAACAGCAATAAAAGTAATAGCAAAACTTAACACTTAAAAACTTAAGAGCAACGCATGTTTGTACTAATTCTTATATAATTGCTAAAGGGAACCGGAGCACAGCTCAAAATTTTCTTAAATAACGCTCAGCTGTTCAACCTTTAAAATAAAGTCAATATCTCTGCTTAATTGAGCCCTTAACTTCCCAAATTATTTTTTTAGATATTGAAGCAAAACATTTGAATAAATACCTGAACTGGATGGTTGCATGGTTGGAATTATTACTTTTTCGAAATAACTTGTAATAACAAAGTTTTTAGCTAATTTTCCTAGTTTTTTCCTTTTCTCTCACAAAGTTTAATTCCACGGCGTCACTACAAAAGCCTCGTTACATATTTTATATTTATTTTTTGCCTAACGATTTAGAACTTTACGCTCTCGCATTCGTAATTCACAGCCCAATTATGATCCAAATTATATAATTCATCATACAAAGTTTTGAGAGTGAATTACCTCATTTATACGTAATTCATTTTGACTTAAAATGCCAATTATAAACAATTAATTGTCATAATTAATTTTTATCGAAGGCTGTCAAAAAGTGAACAAAACAAATAAGAAATTAACAACAACTTATTTAAAAAACAGTTGTTTTTTGTGCAATTTAAAAAAAAAACATATAAAGAAACAAAATAGGAATTGTTAAAAAATTAAACATTTTAAATTGCATTTTTGTATTAATTTTCAAAGCAAAAAAATGTTCATAAATGTAAAAAGAAGAGTTGTAGAATTAAGCATATACCGCATAAGCAGAGTAATTCGCATTCAGAATTGTAAGGCAAATAGTAACACAGAGTTTGCTTTCGCTTGCTACATATTGTACAACGTACATGATACAGTACTGCAGGCAGAGATATTTTATTTGAATTTTTGTAAAAATAAAAATAGTTTAATTTTTTTTCATTCATTTATTTGTCAAATAATAAAATTTCTTAAAAAAAATTTGAAAAATAAATTTTTAATTTTTTCCAGGCAATTTTAAGTAATTTAACGCACGCGCATCAAATTGGCTTAGCATTTTTATAAAAATCCAAAGTATTTTGATTTTGTTCAAACTTACGTTAAACCATACATGGAAGGTTTAAATTAGTAGCGGCATTTAAAAAATGTGAATTTGCTGAGCCAGTTTAATGTGTGGGCATGCGGCTCTAAAGTTAATTATAATTATTAAAATAAAAATTAAAAAGTGCAAATATAGTTCAAAAATAAAAAAGAACAATAATAAAAAAGCAACAATAAGTAATAATAAAATAAAAATTATATTATGGAGGAAACTAAGAAAACGTTAGTAAAAACCAAGGTAGAACTACCTACAAGAACGGTAGTGCCAGGCACCTACATTCACATAGGAATTAAAAAATTTATAGATGACAATGCTTTTCAAAGGCTATAATGAATTAGTGCTTCATGTCGGCATTGATAGTCTTCTGCTCTTTAAGACTTCTACATCGTCACTCTGGCATATTGTGGGTCACTTCGTGAATGCCGAAAAATCGTAAGGGTCATACCTTGGAGCTCATAAGTCAAATAACGTAGATGATTACCTACATGAATTTGTATTAGAAGTTAAAATGCAATTTTCGGTTACGCAAGCTGCTGTCGAAGTATAAGAAAGTTTTTTGCTTGATTCAGTTTGTCATAAGTACGTTTTCTTGCCTTGCAAGAATGATTTTATTATTATTCCATTGTTGCACAACATATCGTGTAAAAAAATTAGTGCCTACGGTATAATTCCAACCTGCGTTTTTGTTCATTTAATTATTTTAAGATAAGCTTCGGCTAATTTCATAAAAGGCACTTTTAAATTAACAAACTTAAAAAAATAAAAATGAACGCTGAAACTTCCGAAATTCCGGAAACTGAATAAACTGTGTTAACACATGGAATGGCTTCACCCAAGGACCCAAAATAACTATTATCTTCATTTCCAAAATCGAAAAAATTGCCCATTTTGAGGAATATTTTTAAAAATTGGTTAATAATTATTATGAACGACTTAAAAAGCAATTAATTGCAAATAACGATTAATATCCAATTAATATGTTTATTTATTGCTTTGAAATAGTTATGCATAACAAAAAAAGTATTTGTTATGGATAATTATTATTTTCCAATTTATATTTTAAAAATATGTTTTTAATAGTTATTAATATATTTTTACAAATAATAATTAAAATTTTGCTATTTTTTATGAAAAATTCTTAAATAAAAAAATCTGTATGAAACGGAACAAAAACCAAAAAAAAAAAAAAAAAATTTTTGCTCCAAACTGAACTTGAAGATGAGAATGACAAAATTGATTAAAATAAATACATATTGAAGTAAGAGTCAATTCGTCAGAAATTTTATTTGTAACTAGAAATTTGTTTTTAATATTAGTTTGTAAACATTACATATTTAAAAAAAAATGGACGCAGCAACTCGCCATAACCGTTTCGTCTTAGGCATAAATTTACAATTGATTGAAGAAAGAAGGTACGTGCATACATAAATTTAAAATTCAAAATATAAAATTAAGGGGGTGGGAGAAGAAAAAGCTAAGAAGTCTAAGATATTTTTGAACTAAAGTGGTCCTTATAAGAACAACTTTAGTATTGCTTTTGATTATGTTTGTAAAGCTTAATCAGAGTTCTTTTAAGTGAAGAACCAATATTAAAATAGTTGTTACTTTTTATTCATATTTTCATTATAAATACAATTGCTTTAAAAAAAATTAATTCGTTAGTAAAAAATAAATTTAGTCAAAAAACTGTTTACTTCAAACTGTCATATTTTATTTTTAATACGTCAGAAAACTTACTACATACGACGATACAATGCATACGACAGGGCTTGTTAATAACCCAATTATAATCGCGCATTTTACAATATTGATCAAAACTTGTACATTTAAAATTATTAATTATTAATATAACTATTACGAATAATTATTATTTCACTGTCTTTCGAGTAACTATTATCGAAATAATCTATAAATAAAAATCAAGAACTAAGAGTTATATGAAACAAATATTTTTTTTCTTTATCAATGATTATTATCATGCAATAAAAAAAAATAAAAATTGCGAGATAATAATTATAATAAGGAAAACCGAATAACAGTTACAATGTAATACTTATTCCTTAACTAATTCATGATAAAACTTATAACAGTTAAGACCTTGGCTTCACCTAGTGGTGATAAAATAAAAAAACTTAATGGTATTTCTAACTTGCTTTGTCTTTAATAATTACTGTACTGTACACTTTACTAAACTTTTAATTTTTACAGAGAACACAAAATTGTTAAACATGACCTGGAGGCAATAAAAAAAGAATCCATAAAGTTCTCATTAGAAAAGGTGCTGGATGATCAAGCGAAAATTTTATCGTATTTGACGCAACATCCAAGAAGTGTATTTCAGCATTTTAAACCGTGTTTCCCCTGGAAAATGAAGAGCAAATACAAGCTGTGGAGCGTCTCTCAGAAGAAAATAAAGAAGAAATGGTAGGTTATGTTTAACCAAATTGTTCTGTTTATTTCTCCCATTTGTTTTTTAATTATTGCTGCTTGCTTCCACACAACCGTTATTCAACGGATTTTGAATCCTGGAGGATATAGTAGGAATTTTCATTGGCTCCTTGACAAGTACATTATATATTCGTATAATTACGATGGCTTGAACCACAATTTACGGTAAGCATCAATGTATTTAAAAAAATGTACTTTAGTTTCATCTTTTGATGATGGCTACACGCATACCGCATACGTCAAAGATATTCGTGAATCTATTAAGACGCCTAAGAACAGGATTCACAAGAGAAAATATGACAAAAATAAGAAAAGTGAGAAAAAGATCAAAGCAGAATGTCTTAACACCACTTAAGTTCTTCTTTACTTAGTATTTGATTTATTCAATGAATTTTTATTTTTTTTCTATAGGTATGCACTCTTGCGGAAAAGCAAAATTACAAAAACATAACAACAACCACACATACAATTATTTCGTACAAATATTTGTCTATGCGGTTGTTTTTATGTTTTTAATATTTTCCTTTTTCGCAAGAGTGCAATTGATGAGAATACCTTTAATGTACAAGTTTTTCAATACAAACAATGTGCTTAGTTTTTGCAAAATAATTTGTTTTTTCTTTGCAATTAAAGATTTAAGTTTTTTAATCTATGTGTAATAGAAATGTTTTAGTAGTATTATAAATAATTCCAAAAAAAAAATATTAATAAATAATTATAAATAAAGAAATAGACAATAAAATACCAACATTTTTTTAAATTCTTTTAAAATTTCCAGTAGGGTGTATTTGTTGCACAACTCCATATACTTTGTATATGAACAAGTACATTATGTTAATTACTATACCGTAGAAATATCTTATTTTGGTTACAAAACGTTAATAAAAAGAACATTGAATTGTATGAAAGAAGGATACTTTCTCGTAAACTTTGTGGGTTGCTGTTAATCAATGAAAAAGCGAAAACGTATATAGAGTTCCAAGTACCCCCTAGACACAAAGTATGTCACACGTATTTCAGCACGTGTAACACACGATCGTCAATGGGTAGCATAAAAGAGTACTTTTAGTTTTCAGGATACTTGAACTATTTTTTTTATTATGCTGTAAAATTACCCCCTTCAAAGGTTTTTAAGTTTTATGTTTTTGTATCCCTAAAATAATTTCTTTAAAGCCTCGTACACAATACTTGCAACAATTTCGGTGGTTTTCACAATAAAGCAACGATTTTTCACAACCACACACATTTTTCATTAAGAAACCGTTTGAAAATTTTGTCCAGAAGAATATTACGTATTTATTATTATTTTTTACAATATACAATATTGTTGAAATTTTCATTCAAAACCAAATTAAATTATTATAAACGTCATATACATTTTCAAACAAATTATTGCTGAAGAAGACGATGGCTGAACTTTTAAAAATAACTTTGGTTACATTTTTTGTTCTGGGAAAAATTTGCAAACAGTTTCTTAACTGAAAATGTGTGGGGTTACAAAAAGTATTGTTGCTCTATTATGAACACCAGTGAAAATGTTGCTGACTATTAAGAACGAAGCTTTAATGTTATGATTTTCATACCTTTTTCCATACTAGATTTTCTCAATTTAAATTTCTGTAATATGTTAAAAAAAATATCTCATATTTCCTTTAAATCTATCCTGCCTTTTTGGTTTTTTTATTATTTATATTATTTCATATTGATTTACTTTGAATTGGGCCACATTTGTTAGTAAATAAATTCAATTTCAAATGCGCTTTAAAATTTATTGAACCGGAAAAAGGTTTGCTAAATCATTTATTTAACGTGTGTGTCTATGTTGGCGAATGCTTGTGCAAATCTGTACGAATTATTTATTAACCCCTTTAAATTATTTATAACTTAATTTGTGATCCAGATTTTTATAAAAATAATTTTGTACAATTGATAGAACATTTAATATGGCAAGTTTGCTGTTTTCCAAATAATTCTAAATTTTTGTGGTTATTTATATATCTAAATTTATATACTAAAAGAATGGCTGTTTGTTACGGTTGAACTAGTTTATATTATTTGCACTTGTTGAATTTTATTTTACTTAACAAAGGGTTTTTTTAAGTTAAAAGCAAAATATATTTTCTTGAATTCAAAAGGAAGTGGTAACAGTTTTTCAAGTACTTCATGTCAGCTTATATCCACGCATCTTGAAAATCGCGCACAATCCGTCGGCATCGATAATGTACAATCGAAACCGTTGAAACTGCAGGCTGGTGTATAACAAGAAAAAGTTCTCATATGTTTTAAAACACAACGTGGTTAACTGCTAGTTAACAATTAATTTATTTTATTTCTTATTGACATAATTTTATACATGACCTAAATATACATTAATACATAGTGAAACTTATATACTAAGAGAACCTTATATTAATACACATAATTTCTTCCAACTTAAATAAAATCAGTTCACTTCTACAACTTTAGCTCTCCTAGCCATACGCCATTAATACTACTTGGACTCTCCGTAGGAGTCTCATTTAAACCCCCACGATTTTCAACCAAACTTAAATAATACTTTGTGTTCCTTTTCATTTGGTCCGTATGTGTCTGTTTCTGTATTCCATTGACCAAAACTATGTACCTGCAACTACTTAGTGTACTAATAACCTTCCCTGTCACCCATTTTACCAAATTGGAAAAAACATTCCTATACCATACTTCCTCCCCAACATTGAAATGTACTACCTTGTTTTTATAAGCTTCAGATCCGCGTCTTATTAGTACATATGTTCTAACTTATTTTGAATTGGTTGCAGCTGTCACATTCGATTTATTAGAATTTAACAATATAAGCCATGTTCGGGTTTTGTATTGAAACATTATTTCTCCCGGTGTTAAGCCAGTTAACGTGGTCAGAGATGTTCTATACTTTAATAGGAATCGGTCAATTCTTAGCTGTAAAGACTGACCGGCCTCTTTTGATCTAACAGTGATTTTCGCAATCCATTTTTGAACGTTTGTACAGCTCTTTCTGCACTTCCATTAGACTGGGGTGGTATGGAGGGGTCTTGAGAAGGAGTATACCATTAGATTCACAAAATTCAATAAGATCTCTGGATTTAAATGGTGGCCCATTATCACTTACAATACTAAATGGCAGCCCAAACGTTTTTCGATTACCACAGCTGCCGTAGTTGCTTTACAAATAATAGCATCCATCCATTTGGAATATGCATCATACAAAATTAAAATCGACTGTCCATTTAAATTACAGAATTCGATATGAATTTTTTTTAAATGGATATGTTGCCTCTATCCAATTTGATAGATAAGCGGGCTTTGAGTTTTGTGTAGACTGACAAAAATCACATTTGTTATTAAAGTTCTCAATATCTTGGTCTATACCCGGCCACCATACAACTGTCCGCCCCAAAGCCTTACTTCTAACTATTCCTATATAGGATTTGAAGTAGATTCCGGGGCGTGTGTAACCGTGATTCATAAGGGAGATTTTGATAAGTATTTTTCTAAATATGAACTTGTAAGGGATGAATTTCCTATAAAATTAATAAAGTTTTATCCAGGAAGTCCCCAAAATCACAATATTGTGCTTGTTGCTTAAGCTCAATCACAAAATCCGATAGCTTCTGACCAACAGTTCTATTAGGCTTAAAGAATTTATAACATTCTGCGATTATATTTCTTTTTGGTTTTAAATGACTTTTTAATTTAGACACCAACTCTGCAATTGCCCGGTATAAATCTGCACCACCAAACCTGCACAAAAATCCAATCTTTTCAGGGTGTTTTATAGAATTCAATTTAAAAAGATGATCCAATCAGCGAGAATAAAGATCAAAATCTTCTCCTAGCAAAAAAGGATCTACAGAGCCAATAAACTTCTCCATTTCTAATTGATCTGCTACTTTTCCTTCTTAAACTTTTTCCAATTAATTGATTTTATTTCTTATTGGAATAATTATATACATGACATAAATATACATGAATACTTAGTGAAACTTATATACTATGAGAACCTTATATTAATACACATCAAGTTCTTGGGCCACTTTTATTTGTATTGTTTGCCAGTGATCTTGCGGCACAACTTTTATATTGTTCGATCCATATGTTGGCGAGTATGTTGGCAAACGGACTCTGCTTAAAAGGGCAACAGGTCCGGTTTTCGATCATAGGGCGGGTCGATTTAAAAATCGTCCAAGTGACAAGGAAAATCGTATCCTAGGGATGAAAATAAGCAACTTTTCCCAAGGAACCATACCTCTAAAATAAATTCTGTTGTTCGTTATTTTGACCCAAAAGTTCCATTTTAAAAAATCCCACTTTGACCCATTTAAAGTGCCCCAATCGAGTCTAAATGTATGACCGACACCCACTTACTTTAGAGGGCTGACCCACCCTTGTCACTTCGGCGATTTTTAAATCGACCCTAATGTTTATATATGTTATCTATTTTTTTTAAAGAAAAATCTGCAAGGAAAACTTCTGTCAAGTTACTTGGTTACGTATGAGTATTATTTAATTCCAATTTAACAACATACATACGCCATGTGGTACAACTAATAAATTTTGTTTACTAAAAGTGTCTTTTCACAAAAAGTGAAATGTTTTTTTAATAAAAGTAACTATTTCCTAAAAATGAAACTTATTTCAAAAACCCGTAAACTTTCACCACATTTTTTCATGAAAGTTAGAGTAATTATAAATATAAATTTTTTTTACAAAAAGTCACTCTATTCTACAACAAGCCAAGAATTTTAGAAAATAAACAAGACTTTCTTCTCGAAAAGCCGTACTTTTGCAAAAAGTCTTATTTTTTCGCTTATTGCTATTTTAAAAGTTTAATTTATTAGTTGTACTACATGGCGTATGCATGGTAATCAATTGGAATTAAATAATACTCATACGTAACCAATCGACAGATGTTTTTCTTGCAGAAACTCTCCTAAATATTTCTGAATTTTGAGTTGTGCCTGTTCATGATATAGTGTGCGATATGGATTAAGTTTGCTTTTTCGTTTACCTAAGACCCCATTTAAACGTATTTATGTAGTTTCATATGCATCGCACGAGTAAGTATATTAAGTCGGGTCGGTAAAAAAAAGTTGTGCCAGTAACCCCTAGAATAAAAGTTTTCAAAAACAAGAAAACTTTTTTAAACGTTCCAAAATACTGCATTTTGGTTTTTTATTAAAGCACCGCCCTCTAAAGTCCGTTCTTGGCTTGGCAATGATATAGGATATGTTGGGAACGAAGTATAAATGTCAGCGCTAAATATAAATACAAAAAGTGCTGTGTTTTAAGTGCCGGGCCAATAAAAATGTTTTTCTATTTTGAAAACTTCATAAACATCCATTCTAGGGAGTTACTGTCACATTTTTTTTTGTTTGGAGGCCCAACCTTTTTAATGTACATTAACATTTCAGAGTTCTTAGCCCTTCTGCATTTTTCCAACTTTCCCCTATCTCTCGAACCACAACTTAAAATCTACCAAAATATCAGATTATGAAACTTAACATCACAGGAGGATTTACATTTTCATTTTAAAGTTTAATTAAAAAATTATTGATATTGCCTCTTATTTATCAGTTTATTTGCATTTGCCACTTGTATATAAAAGCCGGGTCAAATTTACCAAAAAAGACTACTATGTATGTTTTTTATAGTTGACCTTTTGCGATATATATAAATTATTAGTTGTTTTTGTTTGGCTGTAGGTCCACGTAAATAAATAAAATAAAAATTCGTGATATTTTCGATTTTTATATTTTTATTATTTTCCCAATATTTCGGTAAGCATCGCTAACCATCTTCAGGGGTCTGAAAAAATAAATACAATAATAATTATTATTAACATTAAACAAAAACAAAACATAATATTACAAAGATAATTACATGTAAACCATTAAAAAATATAATAAACACAAAACTTCACAATAACACTTGTGCCACTTCTTATTAGATTTTATTAACTAAATCTATTTTATCGATCGTCTGTTTTTGTTTATTAATTGTCTGTATATGTGTGCACAATTTTCTGTGTCTTGTCGGTAATTTAGACGAAGCTGTGGATTAATATCAATACTCCTCGAATAATTCCTCTCTTCATGTAATATTTTTACTCCTTCAAAATGTGGTTTGTGATTTTTCAACGTACAGTGGGCTGCTAGTGCAGTTTTTTGTTCAATAGGTTTTCAGCTTTATGGTCAGATTTGTGCGAAGATATTCTTGTCTTAAGTTTTGTTTTTGTCGTCCCAACGTATACTTTATCGCATATATTGAGCCCGTCACAACTACAGGGAATTTTATATACCACATTTGGCTTGTCTTCCTTTTTAATTTTTGATTTTGTTTTGCTAAATAACTGATTCCGTTCTAAATGCTAGTTCAAATTTTTCTTCGTCATAAATATCTGAGTTTTTCCATCTTTCCGAGAGTCCAGAAACATATGAAATGCTTTTATATCTTTTTGGTTCTCTTATCACCTTAACAACTAATAAAAAGACTACTAACATATCGCACTTGTTCCTCTAAACAGCGTCAACTCAAAATTTTTCAATTTTCGCTTTTTGCAAGAAAACGATAAACAGTGGCCATATCTTCCAACTGAAAAAATCTTAGATCTATTTCTCTAGTATTTTGCCTAAAAAAAAATGCAGTTTTATCCCCATTTGTAATATAAGAATACATAAAAAAAAAAGTTTTTTGTCTCTACTGAAAATTTTTTAATTTTGAGTTGACTCTGTTTCGAACAACAAGTGCGATATATTAAATGTATTTTTTTTTAATTATGTAGCAAAAGAAAAAACATTTTTACTTTATCTTGGCACATAATTACTTTTCCATTGCTGTTTAGGAAATAAATTTTAAAGTCGATCCTGTTTCATTAGCATGAAATAAAGTGAGATGAAAAGTCATATTTACCCAAAAAATGCATGAGGCTTAAAGAAAACTTAAACACAAATACGAAAACTATTTAAAAGAGAAATATTACCAAGATTCGGACTACAGCACCTATTGAATGCCACCACAAAAGTGTTATCGGTATATTGATTTTGCTATTTCGTTTTGAATTCTTGTGCTCTGGCTATTTTCATCCGTCTGCCTTTTTTCGAAATTATGCTTTGAGAGCTTGCATAAGAGGAAAGGTACCTTTAATATTGAAAATTGGTCAAATCGGTCTCATAAAAATGCCCCAGAGAAAAGACTACTGACAATGAGCTCAGGAAACATTGTTTGGCATAACAACATCTTTTATTCAAACACTGCTTAGTATTAAAAATGAACATACATCCAATAGGTCTTTCAAATGTAATATTAGGAATTTAAACACGATAGTATTTAAGGAATAAAAGCACGATAGTATCCAAAAATCATAAACTATTTAAAGCCAAAACTCTTTTATTGCGTAAAAATTTGTTGACATGAAACACTTTTTAAATATTTAAAAAAAACCTGTTGAAATTATCAATAAAACGTTTGTTCCCGTGCTTCAGATTGGGATACCGCGAGATCATAATGTTACGGTTAATAAGAGCGGGTTTGTGAGAACAATTTTCTTCTTCTTGCACAAAAGAGCTCACACAATTTTTTTCTTTTTTTTTCGATGGATTGGGTAAATTGTCAAATAATGAGCTATCGGCAAAAATAGATAAATAAATTAAGGGAACAAAGTTTTCGTTTGGAAATAGATGAAAAGGCAGTTAATTTTAGGCGGCGTAGCCTTGGCCATTTCCCACACATCAAACTGGCTCATCCAACTCACATTTTGTTAATTGTGTTAGTAATACGAAACTCACACGTATGGTTTGATGTGAATTGGATTTTCATAAATATTTGACGCCAGTTTGAAGTATTTGCACGTTATTCCTTCAAATTTGATTTATGTTTTGCTTAGCAATTTATGAAAAAAAATAAATTTTTAAATTTTTTCATTGAAATTTTATTATTTTACATACATATGTATGCATCTAATTTAATTTTTTTTTTATTACAACAGCTTCCAAATAAAATTTAATGGCGAGCATTTGATGTGTGGCTGTGCTTAAGGCTAGTTTATACCATTATACCTTGTATTAATAAATGTCCAAAAATTTTGTGGTATTTAAAAGTGTGATAGTGCGAATGCAATGTGTTGTGCAAATGACAGCATTACGAAAAAACATTACAACATATACTGACTTCGTAGTTTTTTACAATTTTTCTAACTTGAAGGCCACAGTTTTGCCTTTCAATTTGCAATACAGTCTCAATTTTAAAATTTACGACGAGATTGCTCTCAATTTTATCTTTCTATTTGATTGGCAATTTTACGTTCAATTTAACAGGTGATTACAAGTTAAATGAGCAAATTTTTCGTTTGTTTTTATAAATTGTATTCTTGATGATATCTTGAAAGTAAATTGCTTAAAAATTGCGTCCGGCCTGTATCACAGCTTTCAATTTATGTAAATTTCGAAAAACAGTATGTGTAAAAGCCTATCAAGAAAAACTTGATTGTGTAGCTGCAGGGTAAAGAAGGGTTGCATTTTAACATAATCATGTATATATGGGATTGTGTGAATACAAACTGTAATGGTAAATTAGATTTTTTTTAACAGCCGTAACAAAACATATTGGATTTCTATCCCCCGATAAATTAAATGACCCTCCAAAGCGTGGGGCCTTATTTCATATTAAATAAAACCACAGTTGTGAAAATGTAATTAGCACCCAATTCTGAAATGAAGTAAAACCCCAATATCTGTTATACAAATAATTGTATAGATTTGGTTTTAATAATCACGCGATATATATGTAGTATGGATGATAATTCGGCCGGGCGAAAGGATTTTGTCCTCTATGGAATAAGAAATATCAGCTTCGCTTACTAAAGCTTCGCTGCATAGCAGACCTTCGGCCGGGCGTAATTATTTTCTCATCTATGGTATACCAAATACAGTATTTGCTAGCTAAAGCTTCACTGCATACATAGAAACTTAAAAATTGTCTATAATCACCAAATTCATAGCATCAAGGAAACAATTTGTTGCTTTTTCACATATTAATAGTACCAAAATCATTAAATTGATTTCTAAAAATTGTAAAAATGGAAAATTGTGATTAAATATTTATTTATTTTTTCAATAAATAATATTTTTATAATTATAAGTGTTGGTAAATTTTTCGATAACTCTAAATAGTTTATGTATATAGTTTCCTCTATGCAGACTTTCAAGGTCATTAATTTAATGCAAATAAAAAATTATTTATTTATTCTCACTAAAATCCGACGTTTCGTTGGTATTCTTTCCAACTTCTTCAGGGATTGAGTTTTTATTAATATAATCATCTTTTTCCTCAGTTTACATCATTTATAAATTATATCACAGTATTTTGTATAGGTAAATAACACAATATAAAACTTAAAATATTAAAATAAATGTATGTAGTAAAGATATCACTGAAAAGTTGTCCTTTATTGATCAAGGTGGTAGTAATAACCATTAATATTATTTCATAATTTTAATATAAAAAATGATCAAAAAAAACGTTGCCTTATCAAACAATGTGTTAATTGATATAATTAAATATTAAAGGGCTGCATGAATAACTTCATTCATGAACATACTGAAATGTTTATTCAATGAAGTTCGCATTCAAATAAAATTCAGACCACTGAACAAACTGTTATTTTATTCATGCTACTAGCAAACACATTTCATTTCATATGGCAAACACAAAGACTTTGTTCAATGAAACGACTTTTGTTTTACAGTTTTCACTCTCTCTCATTTTTTTATATAAATACTCAATAGCAATGTTGCCACTTAGTAAATTTATGTAATTTTTTTTTTTTGTTACCTTTAAAATAATATATGTAATTTGTAAAGCCTTTTTTAAATTAAATATAAGTTCTTTTCCTTACAACTTTTTTATATACTTCCAAGCAAAACTCATTGCTGAAAAAATGTTTTTGAAAATAAAACGAAATTTTTTTTGAAGTGTAAAAATTTACATTAAAAACAATTAATTTCCACTGAAAACAAAGTCAAATTTGTATTATTTTAATATTAATGTACTTCCTTATTTTGTTGCTTTTACTCTTCATGGTTATTTTTGTTTTTGTTTTATCTTTCCTAATGTTTTTCATTTCTTTCAACTGGCAATACTGACTTTAAAATAAATGTGTTTTTCCATGAACTTATTCGACATTAATTTAGCGGTTGTTTTGTTTCAGAGTTGTTAGTATTCATATTCTCTTGTTTAAGTTAACAGAAAAACTGCATCTTACTCGTCTCTTAAATTTCGTGTGTTTGTTGCTTTCATATCGTAGTTATTCGTTTTACTGAATACAAACGAAGCAAATACAAAATTATCATGAAAATTTGATGAACATCATTATTAAGTTTCATGCAGATGTTTTTTAAATATAGCTCAGGTTTTGACAATTCCCAACGACAATTATTTAAGTTAAAATTATTTTATTCTATACGAAAAATTCAATTTTTTGTTATTTAATTAATATTTTAATTAAATATTTATTTTAAAACAACTAAAATGTTAATTAAATCAAATTTCAACTAAAAAAATAATTGATTCAATTATTACATTATTTATATTTAAATACTTTTTAAACAATTTCTTTAATTGATAAAAAGTCTACTGATAATTTTTTCTGTGTACGGCCGGGCTCAAGGATTCTTTCTCTCCTCAATGGTATACCAAACCCCAGCGTCACTAACTTAAGCTCCTAAATTGGCCTTATCCCTGACCGATGGCCGGCTTTGCAGAGGGGCTTAGTTAGCAAAGCCGATGGTTATTATACAATAGAGGAGAAATTCCTTGATCACGAAAACGTGTTCGTTGTAAATTTAAAAATTAAATAATACCACAAAAGACATATTGGGGCTTTATTTCATAACAATTTTTTTGGGGGGTAATTTCATATGGAAAAATCCGCCAATTAAGAAAATTAAATAAAACCTCAAACAAAATGAAAGTAATTCATGGGGGGAAGTGATTCATGGGGGCTATTTCATTCCGCCTTATGGAATTTGTTAGACTTGTGTGATAGTGTAAACAAGCCTTAAGTCATCGTTTATACTTTTTTGTTGCATCAATTCTTGAGTTTATCGGTGAGAGGGGTGAGAAGATTGGGGAGGGGTACACAGTTTCATATACTCTGCAATTTTACTTTGTCTTGTAATTCTCACACTTATTAACTTGAAGTTGGCTGTAGGTGTGTATGTATTTATGCATGAGTCAAGACAATAAGATTGCGCAGGTCCGTTATTTTTTTGTGTGACGAAGAAATAGAATTTGTGTATGTGCATTTGTGTATGGCTTACAGTTTTAACAACAAACACTCATTTGCATTCTTTGCTGACGCAGATGCGCAGTAAAAATTGTTTTGTGCGGCTGAGTGCGCAAACTTGTTTTTTGATTCATGGTATTTCTATATAAAATATAAAAAGGAAAAGAGTTAACACAAGATAAAAATACAAAAACTGCAAAACTATAATTTCATAGCCTGGACACTAATGAAATTTCCAAGCCAAACAAAAATTGCATGTCTGGATGATGACTAACAAAAACAAAATATTTCTTACACTTACGTAAATTTCATGAATCAGTTTGATTTGTGGCCATGCCACTGTGCAGAAAATTATTAATTGATGTTGGACATTTTTCTTTGTGATACAAAATTTTTTTTCTGTCGTTTCCGTACTTTTTACCTCTCACTGAGCTAAAATTGATTTTTTGTTCTCATTTTACCAGAGAAGTTAAGAAACAAGCTAAATATTTAATTGTTGACAACTTGAATGTGCACAAAAAGGAGTATAATTAAGTAAATAACTTACAACAATTAGGATCTGGAAAGTTTAGTTCTCATGTTGAGTTTCATTTTTATTATAATTTGTTTTATTCGAATGTGTATTCTAAGTCAAATTACAATTTAAAAAGCTTTTATACTTTGATAGTCTTAATCCTTCAATATATTTCAGGAATATTTTCTTTAACAATAACTTTCAAAATTTCGTTTTAATTTCACCCAATTTATGTTTGATTTAAGATCTCTACAACTCATTTATATTCGATTTTCTTTTCATTGCACCAAATTTAACAATTTATCTTGATTAAAAATCACAACAATACAACAAAATGATTTACCCAAAGAGTACTTTAACATCATTGTGCAAATCCTTTTGTGGTCTGATTTCCAAAAAAACAAAACACAGAGAGTGTTAAAAACCCCCCAAGCTAAATCAAAAGAATTCAATTGCAGTTGTACTCACTGGTAGTAGTTTTATTCCTTTGTTCATGTTCTCAATGTGTGTGTGTTTCTATATGTATCTGCGAGTGTAAATATAAGTACGTATGCACATAAGTATGTGTGTATAAGAGCTTCTCATCTATATTTTTTTAATTGTCCTTCGTGTTTGTATGAGTATTTCCTTATTATTATAATATGTTTGTGAAAGTGTTATATGATTGTGAAATTGTATTTATACTTCACACATACATACATACTCGCATCAAGTACATGCCCTAAAGAAAACCTGAGTGCAAGTGTCTCCAAGTCACCAGTTTTGTCAACTACTTTGGTGACTTTTTGGATACACTTTTATTTTCGCTATTAATTCGTATTTTTTTCTATTTTTTTTTTTCAATAAACTAATTAAATGTTAAAAAAGAAGGCAATTTTCAATTCGATATCTTCTTTAAAAAGAGTACCAAAAGTAAAAAAGATTTACTAAAATGTTCTAGTGATTCTCTGGTTCCAATGTTAGCTATGGCCCCAAAAGAATAACCTTGTCAATACTACCAACGTCCGTAGTAGATTTCCAATGACATGAGCATGTTCAATGTCTATAGTAAAAAACATTGTCTGGCGTATAAAAAGTCATGAGTACTGGTGACTATGTCAGTAGTGAATCAGTACAGATTCACTAGTGACATTTTCTACAGGGTTACTGCACTAGAGTGTTAAAATTATTATTTGCTCATATGTGTGTGAGTGAACACCCAGAGAAAAAATATTTTTCAATATGGTCAACTGCAAAATACTATTTTCAACGAACTTTAGTAAACGCATTATAGTTAATATTAATTATTATGTTTAATATTATTGTTACCGGAAACCATATAATAGTTGAATTAATCCTCCACCTGGAAGCCACATCCATAATATGGTTGCCTCCAAACATCGTTATATGTTTTTCTCTGCGTGTATGTGTGTGATTTGCTTGAGT
This sequence comes from Pollenia amentaria, assembly GCA_943735925.1. Lineage (NCBI taxonomy): Eukaryota > Metazoa > Arthropoda > Insecta > Diptera > Polleniidae > Pollenia > Pollenia amentaria. The sequence continues at coordinate 148,262,524 of OX031007.1, forward strand.
AAATGTCCTTAGTTTCATTGTTTCTGCAGTTTAAGTGCAATACTGTGTTGATGGTCAAAATCTATGAATTTCATCATTATTGTCATCATTGTCGTCATTGTCATCGTTAAATTTTTCTACGAAAACGTCTGCCCACACTTACATACATACGAGAGTAGTTTCATTTGCATTTGTTTTTAGTCTACCCTTCTGTGCAATAAATTTTCATATAAATTTTTACTTCTACTAATTCGTTTCTTGTGTGCACTTTCAAAATTATAAAGATTATATGTTGCTCTCCTTGACCGACCCTGACTTAGTTTTGCATACAAAAACCATCTGGAGTTGTGAAATGTTTTGTTGGGGTTGTTTTGTGTCTTATATATTTTAATTTCAAATTCAAAAGTTCTTTATGTAAGTAGAAAAGTACATTATTATTTACTTAAAATTGCATATATTTACATTTGTTTATTTATACATACTGGAAAATATGTTTCAAGTTAGTTATTTTATATAGAAAAAAACATATTAGTGCGAGAAACAGATTGAAAAGTTTTATAAACCAATAAGAACAATAGAATCTTATTTTGTTTTAATTACTAAGTAAAACGTTTAGTTTTAAAAGAAATTATCATTTAATTCTGTATTAACAACTGGTTTGAAAATTATGGTATTAAATAATTCTAATTTTATAATTATTTTTTTGACTTTTTGACTTCTTGATGTTTTCTTATGTGTCATACTGTTTACCACGAGCCTTTAACTTGTAAGGTCTCTGTATATAAACTACAGTGTGAATAAATATCTTGATATTTAAGAGAAATACTGTGCACAAACCCAACATTATTAATTCTGAAGTAACTAACAAACAATTAAGTCAGATTTACTTACATAAGATTGCATTGTAAGGAAAATGCATCCGTAAAAATATTATAAATGCAAATTATAATATTAACCACAATATAAAGATAACTATTTGTTTTACAGTGACACTAATTTAAAAAATTGAGCTGATGGTGTAGTTGCCTTTAAAATCACAAATTCGGATTTAAAGGAAAAAAACAGCACAATTAAACAAACTCATCGAATAGTAAATGTCATTAAAAAAGCCTTTGAAGAAAAAAAATATTGCTTTGATCTCTTCATCCATGCCTCGTAAGGTTTTGATAAAGTCTGGAATGAAGGCTTATTACATAAATTGAAGCAAGATTTACCAGCAAACACATACAAGCTATTAGAAAGCTACTTAGCCTGTAATAAATTTATTATTAAAGAAGGCGGTTTTTTAAGTTCTCCTCAGCCAATTGATGCTAGAGTCCCACACGGCAGTATCCTGGGTTCTATATTATACTTTAAATTACACCCAAACTTCTTTCTTAGAAGTTTTTCTAAGTCTAAGAAACTTTTCTAATGGTGTTTTCTTTTCTTCAAAAAATGTGACATTTTATTTAAAAAAATGCAATTTGGTGTTCGTTTCTTAAAAATGTTTCGCTCTCTAAAAGGGTGGATTGTTTTATTCTGAAAAATGAACCCTTACTAATGGCATTAGGCATTGCACTTTACGCCCCGTGGAAATCGACAGTGTTGATAATGCCCTGTAAAAAGATGGCTTCTGTTTATATAAAGGTTTACCAGAGAAAGTTGGGAAAAAATCGCCTCTAATCAGGACAGTAAAACTTTAAAATTTATTATCAAAGTTGTTTTTGGGAATACAAATATTTATTAAAAGATTTTGTTTGTTGTGCTTAATTCCCTTTTTTATTAATTGATAAAAATACTGAAATTTATTGTTGGAGGATAAGCTGTTCCTATGCGCATTTCACTGGTTGCTTAGGCCAGATCGTCAGGAAACGTTCTCCTAAATAATTTTAGAAAAGCCAAAGCTATCAGCAAACAAAAGTACAGAAGGAATGAGAATTACCTACAATACCCTCAAAAAGTTTTATTTGCAACGATATCAAAGCTTAAACAAAATACCAAACAATAAAACAGTGATGAGTTTTTATCTTTTCTTACATTTCCCACTACAATTAGTTAGAATTCTCCCAACATTAATTGTAGCTGTAAGTGGGTAAAGAAAAAAATTCTCATTCCTTCTGTAGTTTTGTTTGCTGATAGCTTTGGCTTTTCTAAAATTATTTAGGAGAACGTTTCCTGACGATCTGGCCTAAGCAACCAGTGAAATGCGCATAGGAACAGCTTATCCTCCAACAATAAATTTCAGTATTTTTATCAATTATTTAAAAAGGGAATTAAGCACAACAAACAAAATCTTTTAATAAAACTTTAAAATTTTAATAGTTATTTTTTCTATTATATAATAGTAAATAGATATTGGGAATTATTTCTTTTCATAAGCAACTTAAGTATATCGAAGGGGTATATTCAAAACCCTCTATCTTTGATTTTCACGAAAATTACTTATTAATGGTAAAATGTTCAGTAAAACAACCCTCATATATGGTGTGATTTTCATAACTAATATTATTTTTTTTGCTGTTTTATTTGCATTTTTGTATTTTCTCTATCTTACACAATTAATTTTTCTATCTATCTTTTCTAATAATTAATTTCCAAATATTTTTGGAATAAGTTGTTCTTGCAATACATGTTTTTTTTAATATTTTTTGCAAGCTGAACATGAATTTGACATTTTTAATGGTTTATCAAAATAGCGAAAGCCGATTCTGAACTGAATTACCAAGAAACTATTTTACATGCTTCTTTTTGGAAAATATAATGTCCATGGCTTAAAATAAATGGTTAAAGTTGGTATTTGCTTCAAAAAGTGTCTTCTTTTAAAGTGTCATCTATGATATTATTGTCACAAAAAATTAGTAATTTATAGGATATTTAAAATCGTATGTAGTTAAAATATTATTATCGTGTGATAAACTTATATAATAGTAAGTTTAAAATTAAATTTAACAATAAGATTTTATTAATAAACTTTTGTTAATTTGTTTTATCTACTGTTGTATTATTAGCCTTTATCTTTAATAAACCAATAATTTAGTTTTAATAAAATGCAAAACCCTCTATCTTTTCATTTTCATGCATACATATTGAATATTTTTGAGAAGCAAAACCCTCTATCTCGCATAAAGTCCCCAATAATGCAAAATGTTATGAACCAATTATCTGTGGGATTCAGTAGTTGATTTAAAAAATATTGTAGAATACCGAATTTTAATAACTCAAGTAATACGCGAAAAAAGCAGTTTTTTGGCTCTCCTGAAAAGTTGTGTTTTTTTAAGATAGAGGATTTTGAATATAGGCCCTCGATATTCAACATTTTTTATTTTTCGAATTTATTCTATAAGTTAAATTTCAGTTATGTATTTTATAAAGCTTTTTGTAATAGATCTATTCCTTAAAATTTTTAGAAATGACTTTATACACTACCAGACTATTATATTGTATTTTCTTGTTACATTTTACCTTAGCTTTCCGTTGGATAGCAATGAAGTATATTTATATAAAGAATAATTTACATTTATTAAATATAAATATACTTCATTGCTATCCAACGGAAAGCTAAGGTAAAATGTAACAAGAAAATACAATATAATAGTCTGGTAGTGTATAAAGTCATTTCTAAAAAAATTTTATTATTATTTTTATTGCTAGTTTGATCCTGCTTTCAAGACACAGATGGAAGGACATTATTTGATCATCGTGGAATTTTACAAGGATCCGGAATATATATAATTTATAGAGTCTCCGATAATTTTGATGACATGTTACAAACGTAATTCTGAAGTCATAATTCGCCTAAATATACTAGTACAAGTACATTTTAAATCCTTTCAACCAGTGGTTTAACTATTTATAAGTTCCTCTTGTTTATGCTTCTGGTATAGTTTTATTAAGCCCATACTTTGTTTTGTTTTTATTTGCTTGTAGATTGTACGTACAATATCTTGAATTGCTTGGCATCATATAATTGTCTGCATATTCTATTGAATTGCATTATTGCTACAGTGTACATTTGACGAAGGAAAAGATGGTTTATTATATTGCCAGTGAGATTGTTGGCTTTTATGCTACGAATGGTTTTCTATCGAATCAATCAATGGCAAAATAACATCAACAGGAACAATAATAATAGCAAAATCGTTAAACAACAACATGACAACTTTAAGAATTCCATCCTAAAAATTCACCACTATACAATTTGCATAGATTGAACTATTAGACGAGTAGTTTTGTCGTTTCTCTCATTCCGTACCGATAATAATTTGCATGGTTTTTTTTTATTTTTATTAGTACATGCACTTGTATTTTTATAATGACTATTTTTTTTAAACCAACAACTAAACAGATTGAATGCATATTGAATTTTTCATTACGTTTGTGACACATTTAGGTTTAGGAAAACTTTTTTTTTTATAATATTTATGGCTTTTAATTTTTAATTTTTTTTACAATATTTATGGCTTTGCCATTACTCCAAGTAATTTATGAAAAAGTTTAGTGAAATAATGTATAGATTTGTCGTATTTTCGTTACAATACTTGTATACATTAAGTACTCAAATTGAAATTAGTGAAATATTTTACCATATAGAAAATGACTTAAAGGAATCCAACCTTAGGGAATTTTTAATTGGGGTCACTATCGCACCAAACTCTTAATTTTGGAAAGAACACTTAAATTGAACCTTTGTCAAGTCAAATTCTTTGGCTTGACTCCTTGAGTATAGTTTATACACTCACAAAACTTCCCGGGAATAATAATTTTCTTTTTCCCAGTTATTTTTCTTAACAAATTTCGGGAATTTCAATTTATTTCCTTTTAAGTTCTTCTGATGTAAATTTAAAATAAACACAAGTTTATCCTTTTTTTTAGGTTACGATCTTAATTTCACGATGTCTTAACTTTAACTATCAGTACAGCGGAAGACGCCGCAATTAAAGAATTTTTATGTAAACTGGCTTTGAAAATATAATATTTGCTTTGATCATTTTAAAATTTTGTACATAAGTATTACATGATCCCGTTTCATAAGCCATTAATTATGGTGGTAGTAACAAAACTAAAATAACCAAAATGTTTGCTACACCGTAATAATTTTTTTATTCTTGAAGCAAAATTATACTTGCAATCATAGTAATGTGTAGTTTCTTTAAACGCTTTAAACGAGTTACACCTACATACATATAAATAATATACATTTAATTAAAAATATGCAAAAATACATTGTAGTTTATTGTGTAAAAAAGAAAAAGAATTCAAAATATTTTTAAAAGTGAAAATAAATAACTAAAGGTACGTTCAGACTGATGAAATATTTGACGAAAATATTTGTTCTGATATTTGCTTCAAACTGTGTGAAACAAAAAAATATTTTTTTTTAATGTTCAAACTAAGTTCAAATATTTGACAATTTTTGTTTGATGAAACAGTTGGCAAACAGTGTTAAATAAAATAAATTAATTCATGTTTGCCATGCGTTCAGACTAAAAGAAATATTTGCATCAAATAATTATTTAATGAAAGTGTCCAAAAATAAAAATATATTTCTCAAATAGTAAAACTGAGCGCAAAAGCTAATTTATTTATTTTATTCTGTGGATCAGCATCTCTTATAGTGTTAGAACAGGAGAATGTAAAAGAAAAAAAAAATGGAGGCCACTGGGTAACGGGAACATGGCTAAAATTTGCGAAAAATTGCAAAGTTGGAAACAAACCCTAAAATATATTTGAAGTCGCTAAATCGGTTAAAAAACAAAATGTCAAGAAAAAAAAATGTTGCAAAAATAGCGAAAATTCGCGAAAAATTTAGATATTTCAAACAAGCCATCAAATTTATTAAAAGTGCCTAAAACTAAAAGGAATTGAAAAAATTCTATAAAAATTTCTAAATTAGCGAAATAATTATTATAATAATTATAACCTAATAATTATTAAAAATCGTTAAAGCTCTACAGATTAACAGTGAAAAATCGCTTCTTTGCGATCATGGCTAAAATTCGCAAAAAATTGCAAACTTAGAAACAAACCCTAAAATTTATTTGAAATCGGTTAAAAAAACAGATTGTCGGAAAATAACAAAAAAAAATTTTTTCCAAAAAAAACGAAAATTCGCGAAAATTTCTGATATTTCAAACAAGCCATAAAATTTATTAAAAGTCCCTAAAAGTATAAGGAATGGCGAAAATTCGGTAAAATTGCTAAGTTAGCGAAAATTAGCAAAAATTTGCTAATAGCGGCATGATACCAAAGTTTAGTACTCATAATTATTAAAAATAGTTAAAGCTGCAAAGAAACACAGAAAGAAATCGCTTCTTTTGCGAACATGGATAAAATTCGCGAAAAATTGCAAACTTGGAAACAAACCTTTAAATATATTTGAAATTGCTAAATCGGCTAAAAAACAAAATGTATGGGAAAAACAAAAAAAAAAAAATGTTGCAAAAATAGCGAAAATTCGCGAACCATTTTAATAATTCAAACAAGCCATAAAATTTAGTAAAAGTGCCTAAAACTATAGGGAATGGCAAAAATTCTACAAAAATTGCTAAATTAGCGGTAATTCGTAAAAATTTGCTAATAGCGGCACGACTGCAAAGTCTAATAATTATAAAAAATCTTTAAAATTGTAAAGAATCCGAAAACTTACAGGAAAAATTGCTTCTTTCCGGAACATGGCTAAAATTATTTGTCGTTGTTTGCTCTTACAATTTTTTTGTAAATCAAATAAATGTTTGCTCAAAAATGACTAAAATATTTGATTTTTTGTGTTCACACTATGTTCGCATTGGACAAATATTTGTTTGCCGGCAAATACTTTTATTTGCTCAAAATCAGCTGTTATTTTATTTGATACTTAAAAATATTTTGTGTTCAGACTACGTATATCAAATATTTCATTTGATGTTTGATATCAAATATTTCATCAGTCTGAACGTATCTTCATAAAATTTTTTAGAAAGTGAAAATGTTTACTTGATTTATCAATTTTTGTGAAGAATGTATCTATATGTAAGTATGTATCTAGTTACATGTATGTATGTATTTAGCTAACTTCTTTTGTGTATGTAAAACTATTTAAACTTAAACGTACACGCAAAGAAAAAACATAATGGTGGTAAACATATTCTAAGAGCAACATATTATGATAAAATTCATGATTGTATTCAACATATTACGATTATTATTGAATCATATTATGACCAACTATATTAGTAATATTACATCATAATGTTTTTCCCTTAATCCCAATTTGTTTTTATTTGTTCAAGTAGATAATTGTGTAGTTAGTTGCAGCAATCATATTGCGTTCTTAATTTTCAGATATATTATATGATTGGCAGAAATATAAAAGCCAATCATTAATAATAGTTTTCGATTCAGATCCTACCAATCATATATTTTCTTTGCGTGTAATGATGACATGAAATAATTCTACCGAATTTTGTAAGAATCATATAGGCAATTCACAATATGTTTTATCACTAGTGCGTGGAATGTAATGCATTTATTATTGGAAAATATGCGCATAAAGCATAAATAAAATATGCATTTATTATTTAAAGAAAAACTGACAGTGTAAAGTATTTGGTCTTATACCCTCCACCACAACAACAGGTGAATGAGGGTATAGTAAGTTTGGCATTCCGTGTGTAACTTTTTTATTATTTATGTCAGACCCCATAAAATATATATTTTATGGCTTCTTGACTAATTCTAAGTCGATTCAGCTTTGCCCGTCTGTCTGTCTGTCTGTTGAAAACACGCTCACTTTAGAATAACTCAAAAGAAAAGAACAATGTTCCTATCAGATTGCTTCCAGTTATCCTAAGCAGTTATATTTGGAGGCCACCTTTAAAGGTATAAAAATAATAAAATTCTGAATTGCTTGGTTTTGTTTTGCCACCTTCAAACTTGCATATTTTATTTGATATAAATATCGTCTTTAAATGAACTATGCTTTCCATTGCATTTCTTAACTTGAAAAAATCAGTTTAATTGCATAAGTTTTAAAAGATTATGACAATCTATTTCATATTATTAACGATAAAAATATAGTCATTAAATTACACTTATGTTTTAATAATGGTTATGTTAATTTAAATATGATGACGGTGTGTCCGTTATTCATCATAAATATAATACGCAAATTAATAAAAAAACCCCGTTATTTATTTGATTTGTGCAATCAATAAAAACTTTATCGTTTTGTGTTCAAATTCCTTAAATTATATTAAAAGTATTGAACAAAAAAGTTTAACAAATGACTTTAAAAAATTATATAAATAAATGAATTTTTACAAAGCGTCCTAATCAAACGATAACGATTTAAATAATGCCATTAATGTCCTGCTGTTACGCTTAACACCCCAACAACAACAAAAGTAGGTTGTCAACATCTGTCCAAGTAAATAAAATCTGAATGTCACCGATATTAAAACGAAGCTCGAAAAAATAGGGGCGAGTATTTTATTTATTCAAAAATCATCTCATTTTATCTTCAATTCTCATTTTTATTTTCATTCATTTCTTTTGTACAGAGTAAATAAATTTATTCAATCATACAATCATTATTAAAGGAATATGTTTCCTCTCGTTATAAACGCTTAGCCGTCCAGCTTAAAAAAGTAGTAAATTTTGAAAAATAGTCACGTTTTATTTACGGTCGACACTATTTCATCTAAAATTGTTTGCAAAGAACAGACATGAAATACTAAAATTCCAAAATCATGTCGAATTTGTACAAGGAGGTGAGAAGTTCGCCAAGGGAAATGGAAATCTGTGAATCAAAAAAAAAAAATTGTTTGACATGTCCAACTAGAAGAACATTCAACTCATAAATGGCATGTTATTATACAAACAAAATTAATTAATTTATTCGGTTGATGAAACAGATGATATTTGATTTGAGGAAAATATTGTAGCAATTATGAGTAGACGTCAGTAAATTTTTTTCATAACTAATTAGTATAAAATATACACAATGATTTTTTTGTAGGGAAATGTAAGAAAGAAAAATTGACTGTTTATTGTTGTGTCTTTGTTGAAGCTTTGATATTGTTACATGTAAGACCTGACTGTTTTAAAATTCTTATTCACTTTATGGTCTTACTTGTATAATATTTTTAGCTTTTCTAAAGTATTTGAAAAAAGTTTTCTGACGAGCTGGCCTAAGCAACCAGCGAAATGCGCATAGAAACTAGCTTTCCCACAACAATAAATTTCAGTGTTTTCATTAAAAAATAAATGAATTAATAATAAATAACACTGCGGAACAAAATTGAACTTTTTTTGTGCGGCCGGGAACTTTGTGTAATTTTTTTAACTAATTTGAGGTGCACCGATTGCAATGAAATAACGCTCATTTCATTCGAAATATGTTGAACTAAATGCTTTTAGACCCAAACTGTGACTTTTGTTGCACATTTATTTTTTATGAATTTTTAAAGAACAAAAAAAATTTTTTTTCTTACATTTTTATTTGTTTTTTTAAAAACTTCAACGATATCTCTGAAATTACTGGCCAAATTTAAAACAATGTTAGTACGTCTTAAAGATAATATTGTTAGCGAATTTCGGTTTTCTTAAGGGAATATGATGCACCATTTTCATGCTATTTCAATATATGTATGTGCTGAAAGTGCCTTAATTTTGGACATAACGGTATGTCTCTAAAACTGGAGCCGATAGAGAAAAATGAAGGTTAGATTTGGAATCAGCGACCTCAAATTAGTAAAAAAAATTACACAAAGTTCCAGGCCACAAAATGGCTGTTCCGCAGTGTAATTCATTCCCGAAAATAATTTTTGATTTTTTTGTGATTTTACTCTAGGGTCGGCATATTATTAATTTCGAAAGTCGCAATTTTAAGACGTATAGAACTTACGATAGGGATAACTATAAAACAAGCTGTTAGATTAGAAACTTACACCAGAACAACGTTTTTAAATCGTCGAAATTTGGGTGACTTAAAAAGGGTTCAAATACATTGCTGCGATGCGGCTTGGATACTGCTTTAATACAAAGCACCGTGCTGTTATGTTAACTTGGTAAAAAAAATATGAAAGCAAAGCATCAACCAAATTATTGATGCACAACTTGCCTTTTGTTTTCCCATCGATAACTGCTAATATAGGTTTAGAGACATATAACATTGTCAGTGTTTAAATGGTTGCGTTTAGGAATGCATGACTTTGTTTCTTTTATTTCCCAAATTTGCGCTCTATTCGCCAAGCTTAAAGAGCAATTTGTCGAGTTTTTGGTGAGCATATTCTTCGACGTGAGCAATTAATATGCAATAGCTTGAATCGATTAAGGACTACGTCTATTCTTAAGGATGATATTCATACAAATCGAACGCATACCGTGCGTACAAAAGAAGACATCGCCGTGGTAGACATGAGCGTGGCACAAGACTCGAATTTTTTGAGCTGACACCGTTCCTAGCAACTTGGTCTTTGCCTTCAACTACTGGGTTAATGTTGAGGAAAAACCTTGGTCCACATACATTTAAGATCAAACTGGTGCAAGTCTTAATTCCAGCTGACCATCAATTAAGTAGTTTGTTCGATGAACGGGATGAGAATTAACTGGAAGTTAAACTAAGTTTGTATCACATTCAACGATAAGGCTCATTTCTGGCTTAACGGGTATGTAAACAAGCAGAATTGTCGTTTTAGGAGAGAGCACAATTCTAATAAGACTTGAGACTCCAGTATATTCCGAATAAAATCACTTTTGGTGCGGTTTAAATGCCAAAGGCGTCATCGCCTCATTTGTTTCTAAATCCCAAACCGGCGCCAACTTTACCATAAATGACGAACGCCACAGGAAAATGAATCGTGATTCTTTTATTCCTCATATAAAAATATCTCACGAATTAACTATGAGGGTTCTGTTCTATACTTCAGTCCCCGTTATATAATCGATATCATCAAAGACATCTGTCAAAGTCATTAATCGACTTCTTGAAGCCGTTTATTGTTAACATCTAGTATCAAGGAAGATCCATAACCCGAAAGTGAGTAAACGGGTCACGTTTTAAACAAATTTAATTTTATTATAAAATTTGTTCAAATAAAATAAATTGGTAAATAGAAGTTTTAATTTATGTTTAATTTAAAACCTATATCGGCATAAAAGTAGGGCCCCTTTTTAAAGCTCTCATATATTTTGCAAAAAGAATAAGAAGATTATTTAAGAACTCAAACGAAAAATTAATTGTAATGGAAAAATTGATTGTAATGGATTTTAAGAATCACGCAATATAAAGCATGGTTGGGTCTTCGGCCGGGCGCAAGAATTTCCTCCTCTATGGTATAACAAAAACCGGCTTCTCGTCTATGCTATAACAACTAAAGGCCTTGCTAATTAAAGATTCTGTGCATAGCCGGTCTTTGGCCGGTCGCAAGGATTCTTCATGGTATATCAAACCAAGACATCGCTAGCTGAACGCTAGGATACTCTGAGAAGCTTTAGTAAGCGAAGCCGGTATATGCTATACCATACACTGATATAAAAAGCGTCATAACGTTGATGTATTTTGACATCAGTATTACGGCAAGTGTCTTCGCTTTTGACCCCATGACACTTTACATCATTGTAATGTCAGCCTTAACATCACTTGCCCAATTTGGGTCATCAGGGTCAACAATTTAAATAACGTCATCAATGGGTTGACATGACACATCGGCATCCAGAAATGACTTTTGTTGTATTCCGCCCCTTGTTTACAAAAGGGACTCTCAATTATAAGATACCATCAGCATGCCCTATATGGTTTTTGTAACCATTATACTGTGAAAATTTTATATATTTAACTAAATAATTTAAAAAAATAGAATATGGAAATTTTTGCTTCTAATTATGAAAATAATGTTAATAATACAAAAAATATGGCATCGAATTGATGGCACTGTAGTCATAGCATAGATTACGCATAAAATATAACAAAATTTTATGATGACTTTCGTTATTGAACTGATGTCCCTTTCTGCATTATTGATACCATTTGTAATAATGTTGATGTCACAATTCTGATGTTACGGCATCATCAATATGAAGATGCATTTTCTCTATAAGTGTGGAGGAGAAAATTCTTGCGCCCGTCCGAAGGAGAGCTACGCAGAGAAGCTTTAGTTAGCGAAGCGGGTATATTTTATACCACAGAGGAGAGAACCCATGCGCCCGGACGTAGGCCGGCTATGCAGGGAAGCTTTAGTTAGCGAAGCTGGTGTTTATACAACATTAATTTTGCATTAAAAATTTTTTTTACCGCGACCTATTTCTGAATATCTCCAAAACTGTGCAAATATAAAAAAAAAACTATTATTATGATAAGAGAACTTGATTCCAAATCATTTGCTGGTAACAAGACCCTAATTGGACTAATAATTATGAAATTATGATGAAATTTAGTAGCCCAATAACCTTATTACCTTACGTCGCAGCGACATGTCCCCTGCGATTCGAGTTTTAGGGTGATGGCTGTGGTGGAGAGTACGGGATAATAAGTGTCGCACATAATGCGAATTGAAGCGAAAATTTTGACATTTCCGTTTTACAGCTTTCGTTCACTTGTATTATAGCCATGTTATGTATGACCGGTGCGTCAAAAAGTCGCTTTGTTGCTTCAACAAAATCCCTTCATGTAGATTTAACCCTGCTGTTAGGTTAAGCACATTTGGTTCAATTTTTGAATTGTTTCCCTTGTCATTTTTGAACCGTGAAATACATATACTGACTTCGTTTTTTTTAGCACACGTCGTCTTTTTATAAAACAATGTTATACACAAAAACTCAAGGTTCTAACTTAAACATGACTGAAAAAAATAAAAAATTACGAGTCTTAGGTTAAGGGACCATTTGTTCCATAGTATATTTTCTTTGGTTTTCTTTCATTTTTGTACATTTAATTAAAAAAAAAATAATAATATTTACTAGAGTTAGCCAAGTGGTCGAAATTCGACCATAATTATTTACGCAAAAATGAAGAAAACAAACATATAAGTGCGTATGAATTTAAATGTTTAGAGAATTCGTTTTTTTTTCGTCTTAGTGGATCGATTTGGCTAGGTACCAACCTCCGAACCAAATTTTCTCTACTACTCTAGTCCGTGAATGTTTAATTTAGTTTTTTTAAGTTCAATTACATGAAAAAAGTCAGAAATTACCCATTGAAAAAGAAAAAGTACAAAAATTCGCCTCTTAAATATAATTTCTCAATCACTCAGGACTCTGCATGCTGAATTTTATGTTTCTATGCTCAGTATTATTAAATGTTAAAAAAGTACCAATTAAAGAACGAAAAGCACCATAAAGCTCTTCCTTACAGATTCTTATTCACTCAGAGCCATGCATGTTTAATTTTATGTTTCTAGGTCCAATACTAACGGAAATGCAAAAAGTACCATTTGAAGACCAAAAAAGTTCCCCCTTATAGATTCTCACCCATTCGGGACATTGCAAGTTTAGTTTTATGTTACTAGGTCCAATATTAACGAAAATTAAAAAAGTAACAGTTGTAGAACGAAAAAGTACCAAAAGCCTCTCCCTTACAGATTCTTATTCACTCAGAACAATGCATGCTTAATTTTATATTTCTAGGTCCAATATTAACAAAAATTCAAAAAGTACCAGTTGAAGAACAAACAAGTGCCAAAATTTTTCATCTTATAGGTTCTCATTCACTCAAGACCTTGCACAAATAATTTTTTTATTTCTAAGTTCAATATTACAAAAAAATTAAAAATTACAACATGCAGCACGGAAAAGTAAAAGAAAGTAATTACATTTCCCGTATTTCCCCTTTCTAAAAATTATTTCCCCCCATTCATGTATCAAAAATTTCGGTGTTGTAGTGGAAGACCATAATTTATTGCGTATGTATATGACTATATAGAGAGAAAATTTTTTTTAAAAAATCGTACTAATAGGTACGATTTTATCCCCTAAAACGTTCGAATTTCGGAAAAGTACCAAATTTATATTTGCATTTTTTAGATAAGATACGGATTTGGTATAGCCTTTATTTCTATACTTATTGATTTAAAAGATAAATGGGGAACCCAAAAGTTCCAAAATAGATGTTAAACCAGTTCTCTCTGAAAGGGCCGAATTCCAAAGAGAACCAGACACCTGTCCGCTTATTTTTTTAATGAACAACAATAAGTATAATTTTTTTTTTTTTTTTTGGGTCTATTAGTTTTGGAGATATGAAGTTACCGAATTTTTACCCTTTTTACACTCTTTAAAATAAACATTTTGCACTTCTGTAAGTAAATGGTGTATTTTTTGTTTAAATTGGTTGACAAACAGAGACGGAAAGTGTTCTTAACTGTTTTTACTTTGCCGATTTATATATAGATTAGTGTGTTTAACAAAAATTGTCACTGCATGATGAGCAAATGGTTTTTTGGTTAGTTTTGCAAATAAACTTGCTGCAAATTGAGCATTTTATGTCTGGCATAGTCTTGCAGCAACTACAATTTCCACGCTTTCAATCCCCTGAATTAGAAGTATTATTATCTGAAGGCCCCTGAACGTATGCATGGTGATCGTATTTCGGTCAATAACTGTGGTGAAAATTCTTCTTGAGGTCATTTAATTAAATCCCGGGATTTTCGGGATTCCGGGATTTTCGAGATCCCGGGATTTTTCGGGATTTCAGGATTTTTCGGGATCAATGTGTTTCTTTAAGATGCTACTTTTTTTAATAAACAACACTTTTTGAATATTCAAAAGGTTTTATATACGTAACATAAATTTTTAAAAATGAAAACAACAAAACAATTTATTTTATACATATGTTTATAACACTGGCATCACCCATGATCAAACTGATCAGATTCTGAAAAAGCTTAAAAAATATACGTATCTCTTAGATTTTCTAGATCAATTCATTCCTGTTTTTTGACAGCAATTCAATTTTTAATGTGAAATAAGTTATGCGACATTAATACACTGCAAAGTGTAGTCCCTCATCGATGTCGATAGCTGAGTTAAAAACTGTAACACTATGTCGACTGCAGTGCAGTACACCTCCAGGGTGAGGGCGAGATTCATAATCAATAATTTAAGTACGTTTAAAATTTATTTTAAAACAAAATGTTTAAACAAATATT
This sequence comes from Pollenia amentaria, assembly GCA_943735925.1. Lineage (NCBI taxonomy): Eukaryota > Metazoa > Arthropoda > Insecta > Diptera > Polleniidae > Pollenia > Pollenia amentaria. The sequence goes on from OX031007.1 coordinate 148,277,601, forward strand.
TCTTAAAACAGATTTCAAGTTTAAATAATTTTTTTATGAATATGCAGATAGTGTTTATCTATAAAAAAAATTATTTTATTTACCGTATTTTTTCTAAGCAATTTGTTTATTATTATTGCACCGGAAGGAATATGAGCTATTTCATAAAGCTGATATTAATTGTTATAATTATATCAACTTTTATTCTTTAGTTTCCGAATATACTTTAATTGGATCGAGAATAACTTTTATTTTTTGCTTGATACTCGTATATAACAATTATTTATTGATTTCTATATTTTGCATAAAAATAATCATTTTTATTTTGGTATTATGTCTTAAGCCAAAGCTGAACTTGCTAAACGTAATTGTAAAACAGGCTTGAGATGTGAATCTGCAAATTTCGTTTCTTCTTAAAATAATGGTTTTTATTAAGCAAAATACAAAAATCCAGAAATAGTCGTCATATATCAAGCAAAAAAATGAAAATTTTAAAAGCTCGCCGTGTTCCAAAAACAAAAATTAAACTCAAAAATAAGAATTATTTGCAATAAAAAATAAACTTAAATATAATTTTTTAAAAAAATTTTTGGAAAGAGTATAAAAATTCAATAAAAACGAACATTTTTGTACATAAAAGTTGATATGTTAAAAAACCCGGGACTCATAAAAATAAATCCCGAGATTCGGAATTTATCAATCCCAAAAAATCCCGGGATTTCGGGATTCAGGATTTCCCGTTTGGCATCCCTAGCTAGAGCCCAAGAAACTTAAATTTCAGAAAATAGTATGTACGTGTTAGATTATTCACTCGGTTAACCGTTATTCGGTTAACCGATTAATTACTATCCTATTTACTGATCGGTTAATTTAAAACTGGCTATTTTCGATTAACGATTAAGCCGGTTAATTTCAGTCGATTAACCGATTAACCGATGTCTTAAAATTTTTAATTTTTTGTAGTATGCTATACAAACTTTTTGGGTTTTTAATTATTTGTTTCGTCTCAAATACAAAAGATATGTGTTTAGAAAATATTTTTTCATACAAACAAAGAAGGAGTTTAGTGATCTTAATTTTAAATAAGTGTTTGCTGTCAACAGCATTTTGTTTCACGTACTTTTTATATGTATGTAATTTCCCAGCGGGAACACTGAGTAGGCCTTCTTACCTCAGGCCTTATTAAAAATTTCAATTTTCTTTCTTATCTAACTGCTAAAAATGCCTCATAGAAGGCCTCGGTTCTTTCGTATAAAAGATAAGACACACATTCCACACTTGCTTCTATGAGAAGGAAGAAGAGAAGGAGTAGCTTTTTTTGTTTTGTTTTTGCCAAAGCAAAATTAAAAGAATTATTTTTTTTATCCAGTTGCAATTCTTATGTAACTACCAAAGAAGCGAGAGCGAAAGGCCTACCCCGCAATGACAACGTGTGAAAAAAAGATATGAGTATGGAATGGGGCGAGCAGGCATTGTACATCAAAACTAAGGAGAACAGAGGCCTTCTAGAAGACATCCGATCTCCTTCTTTTACCCGCTGTGTTGTTTCTTCTCATATATTCTCATATCAATCTTTTAACAGAATTAACCGAAACAATTAGAGAGTTAAGAATTAAAAAAAATAAAACAGGACTCTAATGTTGGCTACCACACTCCTGGTTTTCTAGGATTTGTCCTGGTTTTAGACAAATTGTACTGATAGCCTGGTTCACCAATAGATTGTCCTGCTTTTTTAAATACAGATCAATGCAGACAAAAATTTAGTTTAAGCTGATTTTTGTTATGAACAGAGGTTAAGTTTTTTAATTAGTCTTTAAGATTAAAAACCAAATGCATTGGTCAAATGCTTGATATGCAGGCGAAGTCAATGCCGTACGTAAATTCGCCATTGGCAGGCGCGGCAGTGGCACAAACGGTAGAACGCAAAGAATTCTGATGATGAGAATGTGGTTATTCTCGAAACAAGAATTATCAAAGAAAAATATTTTTTAAAATTCATTTCATGTTGTAAATTCCTTCCTTCAATTAAAATAATTTAATGAAAATTAAATTTGATGAACTTAAGCCGAATTAAAATTACAAAAACTTGAATTAAAAACCAACACTTCAATTAAAAATCACAATTGATTATTTTTTAGATCTCCTTAAACTATTGTAATAACTAATAAAAATATCCTACAGTTTATTTATACCCTCCACCACCACTGTGGTGAATGAGGGTATACTAAAATTGTCATTCCGTGTGAAACTTTTTTATAATACATCTAAGACCCCATAAAGTATATATATTCTGGTTCCTTGAGTAATTCTAAGTCGATTTAGCCATGTCCGTCTGTCTGTCCGTCTGTTGAAAACACGCTCACTTTTGAAAAACGCCAAAGAAAAGAACACACTTGGTCTCAAATTGCTTGTAGTTATCGTAAGCAGTTTGGGATTGAAATCCAGCAACATCGGTTCAGTAGGATCAGAACTATGAATCAAAATGTGGAACCACTACCCAAAAAAAAATTGACAATTTTGATACAAAAATTATCATAAATGGTGAAATAATGCACGGAATGACATAAAATTTTGCACGAATTCGCTTTATACGACTGTAAATCATACTAAATCATTTCGTGAAGATCGGTCAATAATTTACCATAGGCCCCATATAAACCCTTCTCGCGGAAAACAGTTTAGTGCGCCTAAAACCGCAATAAATAACGCTAGCATACTTAAATTTGGTACGTTACAGTTTTATAATACTGCAAATCACACTGTAAATTTTTTTGAAGATCGTTCCATAATTTACACTAGGTCCCATATAAACCCTACTCCCGGAAAACAGTTAAATACGCCTAAAACCGTAATAAATAACGCTATCATATTAAAATTTGGTCCGTCACAGTTTTATAGGACCAGAAATCACACCGTAAAATTTTTTGAAGATCGGTTTACAATTTACAATAGGCCCCATATAAACCCTACTCCCGGAAAACAGTTTAGCACGCCTAAAACCGCAATAAATAACGCTAGCATACTAGCGTTTTATAGGACCAGAAATCACAGTGTAAAATTTTTGGAAGATCGGTCCATAATTTACATTGGGCCCCATATAAACCCTACTCCCGGAAAACAGCTTAGTACGGTTAGAACCGCAACAAATAACGCTAGCACACTAAAATTTGGTACGTCACAGTATTATAGGACCAGAAATCACACTGTAGAATTTTTTAAAAATCGGTCCATAATTTACATTAGGCTCCATATAAACCCTACTCCCGGAAAACAGCTTAGTACGCCTAAGCCCGTAATAAATAACGCTATAATACCAAAATTTGGTACGTCACAGTTTTATGGGACCAGAAATCAAACTGTAAAATTTTTTGGAGATCGGTCCATAATTTACACAATGCCCCATATAAACCCTTCTCGCGGAAAACAGTTAAGTACGCCTAAAACAGCAATAAATAACGCTAGCATCCTTAAATTTGGTACGTCACAGTTTTATAGGACCAGAAATCATACTGTAAGATTTTTTAAAGATAGTTCACAATTTACACTAGGCCCCATTTAAACCCTACTCCCGGAAAACCGTTTAGTACACCTAAAACCATAATATATGATGCTATCAAATTGAAGTTCGGTACGTGACAGTTTTATAGGACGAGAAATCGCACTGTCAAAAAAGATTAGTCCTTAACTTACCCTGGGCCCCATATAAACCCTACTCTCGGAAAACAGCTTAAAACCAAATAAAGCCCACTTTGGGAAAAAAAATTAAATTCGCCTAAAACCATCACATATATAGATATTGCGGTGTAATTTTTTACCTTAATTCATATGGCAAGAAAAAATATCATGCAAATTCGTGAAATTTACTGTTAACGCTAAAACTAATTACACTGCTGTACTATTGAAATTTATTCTAATATATTTTTTGTAATACCAGAAATCAGTCTTCAGAATTTTGGGATGATTGGTCCATAATTTACCATAGGACCGATACAAATTACCCTGCTAAAAATTATTTTAGTTCGGCTGAAACTTTTACGAATCATGATATTTTACTCAAGCCAGTTCATAGTTCTAACAAGAAACGCATAAAATGTTCTTATTGTCGGTCAATAATTTAATTCAGGTCTAAACCGCAACTAATTTTAATGCTTACGCTCGTTTTTGTGAAGAGTAGTTTATAATATATATGTATGTATTTATCATATAGAGCCCCTGTCGGTGGAGGGTATCAAAGATTCGGCACAGCCGAATATAGCACTCTAACTTGTTTTTATTTAATACATTTTTTGCTCGTTTTAGGTCAAAACTGTTTATGTTTGTTATGTTATTGTTTTTTTTTTACTAATAAACCCCAAATAATAAATAATTTATGCATTTTTATTTATTGAAATTACTTAATTTATTAAAAAAATCTTTATTAACCGGTTAACCGATCAATAACAAAATTAACCGCTTAAACCAAGACCTCGGTTAATTAATCGAGCGATTAACCGATTAAAGCGAAAGCCCGATTAAATGAATACCCTAGTACGCATTCAAAGCGGATATATCAATTATGTTCGGAAAAAAATAAGAAAAAAGGTGACAGCATATAAGCTCTCAGTCGTAGCTTCAATAGGCTGAGGTAATGGAGTGTCACTCCAAATCATTTTGTTTTGTTGTGCAATAAAAAACGGATCAACAGAGATAGCTGCAGCTATGGCGGGTTCAGTATCTGTTTCAGAAGAACTTGTTTTGCTGTTTTCTGATATATAATCGGTTTCCGAATCTGAAATATCGGTGTCACTTTCTGCATTGAGCCATTCTCGTATATTACTGACGCTCAAGTTTGCCATGTCGGAAGTAAAACACGTCTGAACTTTTGAAAAAAATTTATCCAAGCAGTGCAAATATATCTGCTTCTTTACAGAAGATCAAAAAGGGGGATCCCATAATTGGCTTTTACATATTTAATCTGTGGTGATTGGAAAAAAAAGGGGAATCCATTACATGTTTTTACATAAGCCGTTTATATGGACCACATGTTCCCTTAACCTAACATTCGTAATTTTTTTCTAACCTAACAGCAGGGTTAAGAAGGGACACCAAAAAAGAACGCAGGCAGTGTCGCGGCGGCATTTTGTCCTTCCATGTAAACTGGCTCTTGTTTTGATTTGCATAAAATAGGAAAAACTGCAGTGATAAAAAAACTGATTTTTGAAGTAAAAATATCCAAGACTGTTTTACACTTCAATTATGAACTCAAATTTCTACCTGTGCGAGCTAATTGCACTCACTCTGTGGGGCGGTTGGTAAATGCATTGTTTGTCGCCCAGTGGAAAAGATACACCATAGAGTGAGCCTTAGCAGCAGGTAGCTACTTAAATATTGTTCAAATCTGAAATGAAGACCATCTTGCTATTTGGCGTACTGAGACAGGTACGCACATAAATCTTGAACGCAGCTGTTGCACATAAGAAGAATAGTTAGTGTTAAAAGGTAATTAGAAGAACTTCATATTTTTTTAACGAGCAACAATCGAAAGTATAAAAGCCGCTATAACCGACCGTAAATGTAGAAATGTAATGTAAACAGATGATCGTTTCTGTTATATGGAAAGCAATACAAATGATTAACTGACTTTTAGGTCACTTAACCGTAACGTTTCAACCTGTAGAAAATAGAATTTCATAACGAGGTTACGTGACATTTGTAGACAGTGATGGGCTGCTTGTATTTTAAATGGAATGCGGGTAAATCCACTCTTTTTGTTTGGTACTTTTTTCAGTAATTATATCCGTGGACTTTTGACAAAATAACTTACAATACATACATACATATTATCATTTAGATATAAATATATGTATGTTTAAATATATGGGGGATTTCATGTCAAGTGACCCAACTTTTGAAATCGATCTCTTCCGATTTGGATGAAATTTGCCCCAAGGTTAGTCTTATTGGATAGTAGTTTAGACACAAATTTTCAACAAGATCGGTCAAAAAGTTTCTGAGTTAGAGGGGGTCAAAATTTGACATTTTGTCCAAACCGGTGTTCTTTCTCGTCCATGTAACTTATTATCTATGGGTGTTAGCAAAATTTGTCCCAAACATATTAGATAGCTATTTTTTCAAGCTATCGAAAAAAATTTTTATGTATGTGAAAAACGGATTACACGCTCTTATATGTTCTATAAGTGCCCAATCGAGCTAACATAACGCTACGGTACTTTACATTGCATTTCATTACATTTACGGTCGGCTAAAGCGGCCTTAACAATAAAAAACAAAATAGTTTTGATTTCCTAGTTTCCCAAAATTTCTTTGGAATTTTTTTAAAACTTAGTGTGTTTAAGGAGTTTGCCTAATACACATATAAATATCACAAAGTCGATTTGAAACAAAAGTATCAATAACAGTTTATGCTTTTATTTTCCGTTCTTTTTTAGTAGCTACTTAACTTATTTTAAAGCTCAAGAGTACGAAAAAGAAAAATAATAAAAAATGTGCACGTTATTTTATATAGTTTTGTTTATTTAAATGACCGCAAAGTGATTGATAAATATTTATTTGTGTCTTTTTGATAATAAAAAGAATTTTAACACTTTAAGCCTCATTAAACATTTAAAATCAAACCAACATTTATACATATTTATATGTATAACAAAACACATAACCAACAAACACAAATGTTTGATTTTAAATTAAAACTGATTTGAAAACCAAACCTGTTCTCAAATGATAAACGTTGGAATATGGTCTGAAAATAATTTAAAAAACATAGCATTCTCTACAAAAAGGGGAAATTATTTTCAAGTTGAGAAATTGATTTATTTTCAACTTTATTTCAAATGTAATTCTTAACGGTTTTTCAAATGTGGTACAAAAAATGTGAAGAATAAATGAAAAATAACACTGTGCTTGTTGAAAAAACAGACAAGTCGGGGACCTGGCGTTTTAACATAATTCAGATACTCTGAATTTACACAAAAAATGGCATCAAAGTTTAACCATTCCTAATGAAACCTTTCTTAAAAAAAAATTTATTGTGGAATTTCGGTTTTTTAATTTAGTTAAATGAACTAAATCGTTTTTGAGTTACGCGAGCATATTTTGTGCAACCTCCTCTATTTTCGAAATAACGGTATATCTTGAAAACCAGAGCTAACATAAAAAAACGGTTAGCACCTCTGGATTCAGCGTACCCGAATTATGTTAAAACGCTAGGTGCCCAGCTTGTCTCAAATCAGCTTGTCAATTTCTAGCACAGTATAATCTTTGTTTGCTTCTAATTTTTCTTAACCAGAATTCACCATTTAGTTAAAGAAACTGCAGCAATGGTATTATTTGCTACCATTGCTGCTGCTGAAAGTAGATAATACGTTCTATGCGTCCTTAGTTTATTGAAAATGCAGAATCATCCTCTTTATATTCGGATTGATCTCGGCACCTCCATCATATAACAGACTTATAATTTCTTGACTTTCCCGTTTATATATTCTTATTCGCATTATAACCCGAAACTTTAAATTTTTTAAACACAAATTTATTTTATATTTCTTCACAAGCAAACAGTTTGTATTTAACTTTTTTTTAATTGTTAAAGACACTTGACTTTAGTCGCCGCGTAAAAATGTTGACATTTATTGTTTACTTTAGTGTTGTCAAATTCATTTATAATTTGAAACATTGTTTTGTCAAACGTTTATATCCGAGTCATTATCAATTTGAATTTAAATTTTAAAATCAAACCATTGAAAAAGGTTTGAGAATTGTGCTTAACGTCAATTTATTATCAAAGGCTTGACTTCGTGTTTGTTGGGTATACATATGAGTAGTAGTAGTAGTAGCAGATTAATTGTATACTGGCACATCATCTCCAAATAAACACACATAACTTTTGCATGCAATATTTACACAGTGTATTATATTGTGTAAATAAAGTAAATAGCCAACAAATGTCTACTTTACAATCACTTCAATTAGCTTCAATGAACATTAAATATTTGTTTTCACAAAATTACACATACACACACACCGCGAACTTATAAGCACATATACATTCGTATTTAAGTGCACATACGTGGTGAGTGCATGTTAGTATTTGTTGTGATTCACTCACACATCCATACGTACTATATCTTTATACCATACTGCTACTAGAAGTTAAATTGCTGTTAATAAATAAAAAGCGCGTTTTACAGCCAATAACTTTTTATATGGGGGATTTCATGTCAAGTGACCCAACTTTTGAAATCGATGTCTTCCGATTTGGATGAAATTTGGTGGGTTATGTATAAAAAAAATAATTTGTAAGTCAAGACGAGGATTTTAAAACTTTTTAGCATATGACGTCTTGACTTAAAAATTATTTTTTTTATACATAACCCACTCGCATCCCAAATAGCGACCATAACTAACTTAAAGATAAAGACCTAAGCTTTCTTTTGAGCAAAAAAAAAAAAAAAAAAAAAATACCCGCTTAAGAAAAAATACAAAAAAAAATTTAAATTAAAAAAAAAAAAAATTTATTAAAGGTCTTATGTGATTAAGATTAAATTTTTTAGGTTATTTATCTTTTGGTTTTTATTATTATTATTTTATATTTATTTAATTATTATTACAAATAAATAAACAGATTTAATTTGTCAACATCTCTATAGAAAAAGTGATTTTTTTCCTGGGATTAACATATTGTGGGTATTACAGTATCGAGGGCATGAAATGCTTGTTACGTATGTTATATACCGTCAGAAAGGTTAATTTGTCTAGTTACTCAGCATAAGTTTTATTTTTAAGATTTTAGAAACACTTGCACACAAATAGGAAAAAATTCAAAATAGTGCATATGCTAAAAATTGAAAAATCCTCGTCTTGACTTGGAAATAATTTTTTTTTTATACATAACCCGGCGCAAATAGCGACCAAAACTAACTTCAAGGAAAATATCTTAGCTTTCTTTTGAGCAAAAAAAAAAAAAAATACCCTTTGCAAAAACAATAAAAAATAAGTTTTAAATTTAAAAAAAAAAAAATTTTAAAAAATTTAGAAAAAACAAAAAAAATCTTTTTCGAAAGCTTGAAGAAATAGCTATCTTATTTGTTTGGGACAACTTTTGCTAACACCAATAGATAATAAGTTACATGGATGAGAAAGAACACCGGTTTGGCCAGAATGTCAAATTTTGACCCCCTCTAACTCAGAAACTTGTTGACCGATCTTGTTGAAAATTTATGTCTAAGCTACTATCCAATAAGACTAACCTTGATGCAAATTTCATCCAAAAATCGGAAGACATCGATTTCAAAAGTTGGGTCAATTGACATGAAATCCCCCATATATGTATTTTGAATGGCCCGGTTTGTATTGTCTATCGGTTGTCCATTAATTGTATTGACGTGTGTCTGCACAGTGGCCAGTTGCAAAATAAATTATTATCACTGTATTTTTATATCAGCTGGGGGGTGATATTTCAGCTTTTGGAGTTACATGCTCCGGGGAAAGCAGGTGCAATCACCCGGCAAAAATCCAAAATTGACAGATATCAGAGATCTTAACGATCTCTTGCTATTTGTAATAAAATTTTAATTAAGCAAATTAAAATAAAATTAATAAAGTTACTCCAATTTCCAGCCCTGGTAGAGGGTTAAAAGCTTTAAAAGCTTCACCACTCGGGCCGTACGACCTATGAAGGCCAATATGTTGAGCTATTTGCTGCACAAAATTACCTCGTGCAATTAGTGAATGAACCACAACATATTCCATGTGTTGATGGGCACCAACACAATACCCTTGACCACTTCCTCTCTTCGCACCCTCAAAAGTACGAAGTTGAAGTTCTAGCACCTCTCGGTAACTCGGATCATTGGACTATTTCCGCCTCTTTTCCGTTCTTCGAATTTTCTACTTCTTTTCTTTACTTCTCCTTTTCCTCTTTTCTCCTATACTTAAGGGATTCACAATGGACCTCATTGGTTCCCGGGTGGATATGCGCCCTTGGGCGCATAACCCTTCTTAACCTAACCTAACTATTCTCCGAACTTCGGAACGTTTCACGACAGGCTATGAAACGATCAAAATTTGTTTACGGAAAAGCACGTTGGGTTGAACTCAACGATTTTTTTCGGCATTTTAATTGGAAACTTTGTTTCCCTGATAATGACGTCAATACCATGGCGAAAATGGTTGAAAATGTTATTATGCTATGAATGAAAGTGTTCATTCCAGTTAAAAATGCTTCGAATAAACCTAGGTCTAAGTCTTGGTTTAATCAGATGTTCAAATCAGCAGTAAGATCCAGAGAGGAAGCATCCAGAAATTGGCAGGACAATAAAACCGCTGATACTGAATTGCTACGGAAAATGGCAAGGTCTTCGTGTGCAATAGTGCTAATACGGGAAAAAACTCTTCAGGAGCAACGTCTTTGTGCTGAAGTTCTTACTGCTCCCCGGGGCAGTAACAGCTTGTGGTCATTCGTTAAAAGCGTAAGGGTTAATGCTAGTTCTTCAATACCAACTCTTTTAAAGGATTGTCAAATATTCACGAACCCGGTTGATAAGGGCTAATTCTTTTGCCGAATTATTTGCAAATAATTCTAACTTACCAGATAGCAATCAATCACTACCCGAACTCAAAAAATATCTGTAACTATGCCTAAAATATTTTTTCGGGATCGAGCTGTTAAAAAGGTTGTTGCGGATCTCGACATAAACAAGTCTCCTGGGACGGATGGAATAGCTGCACTGGTCTTGAAGCAGTGCCCTTCGACGCTAGCTCGTCCCTTAGCAAATCTTTTCAGCACTTTATAGCATGCTGGGGAATTTCCCGTCTGCTGGAAAGTTTAACGCCAATTCCTAAAAAAGGAGTGCCTAATAACCCTAAAAATGGCCGAACAATTGCAATTTGTTCAGAACTTTCCAAAGTTATGGAGAGTATGGTAAATCACCATTTTGTAACATTTTTAGAGTCAATTTACCCACTAAGCGACCGCCAGTATGGCTTTCGTAGAGGTCGTTCTACTGGAGACTTACTGCCCTATTATCAGAAAAATGGTGCCGTTCCATTCACCATTTTGGCGAAAGTAAGGTAATTGCTTGAGATATTTCCAAGGTGTTTGACAGAGTCCGGCATGGTGCACTCTTGTCTAAACTTGTTGCATTTGGTGTCGGTGATAATTTCTCTAGATTTATATCGAGCTTTATCAGAGATTGCACTATACGAGTTGTTATAGATGGGCTTTCATCAAACGAGTTCAAGATTCATTCAGGGGTGCCGTAAGGCTCCGTTCTTTCTCCTACTCTATTTCTTATTTTTCTAAATGACCTCTTATGTCAAACTTCCAACCCAATCTATTCTTTTGCCAGCAACCTTTGCCATTCGTATTATTTTGATTACAGACCAAGCGTGTCCGATGTCGGTGCTATGAGGCAGAACATGAATGATACGCTTGGCCGAGACCTAGACATAATCTCAGAATCGGGTCGTGCGAATAAGGTTGAATTTAATGCCCGAAAGACCCAATGTTGCGTGCTGACGCATAAAAGCGCGACATATCAAGGTGCCTTATCTGTGTATATGGGTGGTATAATTATTGAGGAAACATAATCTCTTGATGTTCTGGGCATGAGGATACAATGTGATGTCCGATGGACAGAACATATATTTAAGGTGTCGAAAGAACCATTCAAGTGCCTCGGTTTTTTGAAACGGTTTAAGATATACTTCAGTCCATCTAATCTCCTTACTATTTATACCACCTATATCCGACCGCGAATGGAATACAACTCTCATGTATGGGCCGGTGTTTTATATATTGTTAGATAAACACTACCGAGGTAATTTATTTAATTTTAAATTTATTGGTTTTATTTGCAGACTTTTTTTTGCTTTACACCGACGCTCCACCCGAACGTATGTTGTTTATGGGGTCTTATAATATGCAAAAAACAAACGCAATGACAAACTTTATACACAAAATATTAGAACAAAAAATTTCATAAAGCTGATGACGTTTAAATTTTTTAAGATATAACAACATATTTGACCAACAATTACTTTAAACTTACTTGAACAGAAAAAATTAAAAATTGTCTCTCTTCACCAAATTCATACCAAATTCATAGAGTTAAGAAAAGTATTTGTTGATTTTGCACCTATTACCAAAATGATGATATTGATTACTAAAAATTGCAAAATTTGTAATTTTGGAAATATTTTTTTTTTTTCAATAAATGATATTTTTAATTTTAGTTAAAATAATGATTAACCGGTTTAATTAACTACAGCCCAGGCTTTGTCAATTCCCAACAACAATTCTAGAAGTTTATATTATTTTAATAATCAGTATTGTGGTTATTTTATTGAACTGTTAATGGTTGTTAATCCAAATTGCGATATTTTTAATTAGGCTTAAGTTCATTGAATTTAATTTTCATTAAATTATTTTTATGAAGACAGGAATTTTACGACATAAAATTAATTAAAAGTTATTGATATATTTTCATTCTTGCCTGAGCTGAGAATTGGACCCAGGTTTTCACTGGTTTCGATTGTAACCACACAATCTCTTCGGAGGGGTTTGCCGTTTTACTCACAGCGCCATTGAAGACGGATGACGTCAATAGTCAAACATCAATCTTTAAACCAAATGTCATTTTACCTTGGTAGATCGAATTTTGCTTTGAATGAATGAATGATTATCTATTTACTTGATTAACGTGTTCTTCCTAACTTCTGTTTTTCGTACTTTTTGTCAAGAATTTTTTTTGAAATCCAAAGTTAATTTTTGTTTTCATGTTTTTGTCTTTCTTTTTTCTTGTTGACCTTTTTTAGCACAACTTAAAGGACAAATAAATATAATAAAAATAATTTAATGAAAATTAAATTCAATGAACTTAAGCCTCATTAAAAATATCGAAATTTGGATTAAATTATTTTATTTTAAAGGAAAAAATCAATGACAATTTTTTGTTATTTAATTAATATTTTAATTAAAAATTTATTTTCAAACAACTAAAATGTTAATTAGATCAAAATTTTATATATCATTTTCTTTCAACTAAAAAATACTTGATTTTCTTATCACACTAGAGTAACTTCGGGTATTGTGGAACTCCTTTTCTTGTTTTGGCAATCTCCAAAAAAGTATAAGAAAACTCTTCATCGGACTAGTTGGAAAGTGTTTCAAAATCGATTGCATAATTTAGTTCATCACAAAAATTATATAGGTATATTCTTAATACTAAAAAAGTTATTTATAAAAAATCTGAGGTACCTCAGTGATTTAAAAAATTGTAGGGTAATATGGAATACCATTACAAAAAAACGGTTTGGGTATACGCACAAAAAAGTCGACATCACCTGATTTTCCTTACAGGACGACAGAACATGAACAGTGCGACCATTTGCATAGCCAAAGCCGCAATGTTAATATTTTTCTGTAAGCTCTATTAACATACAGGAAGCGTATCTAAATAATATTTAGTTTGGGAAATAAAAGGGGTGCCGCATTACCCGCCTACTCCACAATACTCGAAGTTACTCTAATTAAATTGAATACTTTTTAAAAAATTATTTCATTGATTAAAATCTACTGATAATTTTTTCTGTGTGGATGTTTTCTATGAATGGTGCGATTTTACCATAATAAGATTTATATGAAGAAATGTAAGGTGATGCGTTTCGCCAGAAAAAAAAATTGAGATTACCAAATTATTTTTTGCGTGAATATCGACTGGAAAAAGTAGACAGTTTCTTGGATCTATTTGACGCCAAGTTGAACTTTAATCACCTTATGGCAACAATAATAATTGAAGTCAGGGGAGCACTTGGTTATATAAAATGTTGATCAACGAGTTTAAAGATACATATATTACGAAAACGCTTTATAAGTCTGTTGTCCGTTATAAGACCCACTCAGTTCCAATTGTTTCTGTCCAAAAACAGTTCCTTTTATTTTGTCTTCACGTGTTATATTTCAATCTTCTTACCCTACCCAAATACGCACTTATTAGACAACTTACATTCAGTGTTACCGCTGTTGCTACTACAGTAGCAAATGGCCACTTTTTCGACTGCTTATTACTATTTTCCTATTTTTACAAAATGAAACAATGTACTTTGTTGCACTGACTGTTTTATTGAAACTTCCAGCTTAAATATAAATTGTACTATTTTTAAATATATGTAATAGAGTGGTAAATTTTTTCTCGGCCAAGTGGTTGTCAAAATCGTAATCTACGACGAGTTCTTAAAAGGTTTGCCTAAGAAACCATGGGTCTAAAATCAATATCGAGCTTCCCCTTTTAACGAAAAACTTTTTTTTTCGTATTTTATATTTTTTTTAATATGGGGCATTATTTGTGAAGCGGACAACCCAAAATTCTTAAATTAGGCCCCTGAAGCCCCTCGAAGCCTTTGTCAATTAAATCAAAAGTTGTAAACAGATTTGAATTATTTATGGCTTGTTTTGTTTGCAACTTCGTTTTTTATATGTCTGGAAAAAATTAGAAGATTATTTCGAAAAATTTCGAAATTTTGCTAATGAATTTATAAATAAAAAAATATTTAAAAAACGTAAGACTTGTAATATAAGACCTTTATTTTCATAAGCAAATAAATTATTTACATATAGCTAGAAAATTTTTAATTTAAACTAGTAATTTCTTGTTTTTCGCGGTTCGACAATGCAATAACCACTTGTAAGAGTGTTATGAAATTTGCATAACTTTTGAACAATTGGATGTTCCATAACAAAACTTTTACAATATAATATGGACACTATAGGCTAATCTCGGTTAAAAATTAAAAAAATTATGATTAAGTTATACAAATTTTGATTTAAATTGGTCACTTCCGGTTTTGCAGATGAAAAAAAAATTTTTTTTTTAGTTTATTTCTTTTTAGTTAATGATCAATCAGTTTTCTATAAGAATCAGTTTTTTTTTTTTTGATTAGTTGTTAGTTCAAAAATAATTAAAAAAAAAATTTTTTTTTTAAGACGGCAAGAGTTTACCACCCCCCGTAAGTCGAAAAACAAACATCATAGAAAAAAAATCGCACACTTATTCATTTGTACTAGAGCTATAGTTATGCCAAATATAAAGGAGTTCCAACAAAGTTTTGATTTTATTTTTATTGGGTTGTCCGCTCCAAAAATAATGGCCCGTATTAAAAAAAATATATAATACGAAAAGAAAAGTTTCTCTTTAAAAATGGGAAGTTCGATTTTAAGCCCATGGTTTCTTGGGCAAACCTTCTTAGAATTCGTCGTAGATTACGATTTTCACAACCGCTTGATGAATTATTTTAATACATATGACCCACTCTAATATTTAAGCAAGAAAAGACAATAAAGAAATCTCACATATATATCCGTCATGTGCGCGGAAAAGAGCCTTATATTGCGCGGCAATGTACCCGGGAACCTTCATATATGGAAGATACGTAGAAAACAACAATTTTCGCACTAAACATCAAGTTAAAACGCTGTAAAATATATATGGGCTTGGCAGCATATTCTTAATTACTAACTTAGAAGGCACTTTAACCTGTTTTATGTCTTGGCCTTATTAAAAAAGGTTTCCATGCGATTCGATCTTGTGTGCATTGTCTCTAGTGTGATTCACCAGGGACTTTTAGGTCTTCTCCGTTTATGCTTTCTTTCATAGATTCTCGAATGTCTCTCATTGTGGAGTATCCGCGTTCATCTTACTGATGTGCCATAGCCAGCGCAATCGAAGTATCTTATGGCGTCTTATTATCTTCACAAGGATGTAAACCTCATACAGATAATGACTCATTTTTCACCTATAGTCTTTGTCAACGCTCTCAAAAATGCCTAACACATCTTTATCGATTTTTGCAAGTACTTATTGGCTTCACTTCTGAAATGCTTGCTTAGTCAATAATAACATCTGTTTGCAAGCAATATCCTCGTTTTATTTAAGGCTGATGTTATTCTCTTTATTTACAGTGGATGTAAAGTAAGTTTATTCTTTTACAACCTCGAAATTACAAATGCCTGCTTCCACTTCGCTGCCATATTTTATTTGCGTTGATTTTTCTGCAGTTGCAATCGATATCTTTGTTTTGTCCTCGCTTAAAACCAGACCCATACGTTTACGTCTCGCATGCACGAGCACATGATTTTTGTCTTCCGCCTTGTCCTTGTATTCGAAACTTTTTGTCATTAGTCGTTTGAAAATTACACGATAAATTGTCCTGTTATCTGAGACTTCTTGTGGTAGTAAATGGTTCGGAGATAACAGTTCCAATTCTTACTTCTTACAACGGCGCACGGTGGCTGAAAACTCAATTTCATCGGCCAAAAGTCCAATTTTTTGTCATCGCCTATTTTAAAATTTTAACGCCATTCGATAGCAAACATATTAGACCTAACGTATCCAACAACCTAACCAAACGTTTGTAATTGTGGCTGCGGAATGCTGCTGGAAATTTTATGTTAATTTAGAAAAAATTTAATTTTGTAAATTTGATAGGAATTAAGCTATGATTTCTCGCAAACTATTATCTATAATGAGTTAACATTTTTTGTTATATTAGTAAGATAGTAAACTTTAAGAAATTGTTTGCTGTCTCACTTTTCCATTTATACCGGATGTGTTACTAAATGTTTTCCCAAGCTCTATATTTAAGTTAAATCAGAATGCTGTCCTCTTTAACTCGTTATATACTTTTGCAACTGTTTGAAACTGTCTGTAGAACACTTTTTTCATTTGACTGAGATTACTCGCAAAATTTTTTGTTTTTTTTTACTTTACTGATATATTACACAACGGCTTACGACCGTTTTGTTTTGAAAAAACAAACCTATAACTAATGCAATTCTTGAAACTGTCAAAGTAAGGCAGCTTTTAAGTTGATTTGAAAGAACACGGGTCCATAATTTTTAGCCACTGTGCTCCGTTGGGCTTGAATATCTCTAAGACAGATACCAAATACATCCCGAAAAGTTTTTTATTATAATTATTTTGTTAATTCCTTCACCCTGCTTTAACAAATTTTTCATACAAAATTTTTCTAAATTTCCAAAATTTTTAGGAAAATATTTTTCAAGTGTGATGAAGTATTTTAGAAAATAACCTCTTTAATATTATAAACCTTTTATACTTATTCACTATATTTTTCCTATGAATTCCAGAGAAGTTTTAATAAAATTATACATTGCCGGGAATAAGGAAAAGTTCGGTAAATTGGAAATCTTTTTAATATTGTTTTTTTATTTAATTTAATTTAATGTTCGCCCTTACAGACATTTTATATCACAACTTACATATAATTATATTTAATTGATTATCAAAAAAAAAAAATATGTGTATACAAATTAAGTTTATGCTAAAGTTCTAGTACTTAATTCAAATTCGTGAAAAATGTTGAGCAACATATATTGTTTGATCTGAAATCTTTGACATGTATCCACGTTACCTATCTCGCGATTTTGAACAACTTGACGTTTTATTCCTTCAAAGTATGCGACATGGTTTTTCGTATGTAAATAAACCCACATGTATTTTACTCAAAAGTATTTTTATTAGTAAACAATTAAATAAAAAAGAAGTAAATGTGGGTGAAAAACTATAACCGGTTGAGTTATTTAAATATTTCCTTTCTCATTTAATATTTAGTTAATACTTTTTTACTCTGTCCGAACTTGCGAAAAATGTTGAGCAACATTGATTATTTTACACGAAAATTTTGACATGTATCAATATTTTAAACTTAAGAAAAATAAAACTTAACGTTTTTATTAGTTGCAAGTATACAACATTGTTTTGTGAAGGTAAACAAAAATTATGTTTTTTTTTTTAATTGTCATTAAGAAAAGTAAAACAATATTATTTTTATAATTTCTCAAATCAAAAAACAAAAATATATAATTTTATAATTTACTTTAGCACTTTTCTACGTTTTTCTTTGTGAAACGCTTGTTATAAAATCCACTTTACATATAAAAAATAAACAATTACAAAAAATTATAAGCTGTTGCTTAAAATTTCATGCGAAATAATATGTGCTGCACTTGTTGCGCACAAAAACAAAAATTTTAATAAAACCATTTCGAATGTTTTTCGTAATATAATTAGAGTACAACTCTATCAATATTTTTTCGCTTGTACTTCACAGAAATTTTTTTTATATTGAGTTTGACAATATTTCGCACGACACACTGAACAGATTACCAGGCTTTAACGGCAAAAAAATACGGGACGGGCGTTGAGGAACGTTGAATGAAGTTTCATTTATTATAGATACCGCGCAGATGTCGCCGCTTATGACGTTTATAATAAATGTAGCTCTCACCATAATTCCACGTTTGCGTAACCGTTAGATATTTTTAAAAAGTGCCAAAAAAGGGGATATCTACAAAAAACAGGAACCTAAAAGGGGATTTTAAAAGTATAAGGGCACATCTTTCAAAATGCAAATAAATAAACTACATTAAATTTTTGATGTTTGGGTACGCAGATAACACAATGAAATGTTGAAGTTATGTAGACCGAAAAGATATTGAAACCGTGGACTAAAAACCATCCCCATTTTTGATTAAGAAATAACCCAAATTCCGAATTCCGAAAAAACTCTTTTTAAAAAACTATTTTTTTTTTACAAAAACGGCAATACTTTTAATATTTAACACTCGGTATTGGTCAGAATTTTTCAGAAAATTATGGACATATTAGAAGACATTACTGTTCTAATTTTATAAATTTCGGTGTGTGTTGAATTATTAGAAATGTTTACTTAAATTAATTTTTTTTTTTTGAAAAATTTGGTTTTTGTTTTTTTTTGGAATAGCAAATTGACTAAAAATTGCTTCTACAAGCATACTTTCATACGTTTTCTTTCGATAAATTGTTATTTATTTCTGGAGAAAATATTTTTTATCAGCGAAAGGACATAGCAGTAGAAAAACATATTGGTGAAATAGTAAAAATTAGTATTCATATGTATTGCCTTTTTACGCATATACATTCGCCTCGAATAAATCACAATCCTTATAGATAAATGCATAAGCATTTAATAAAACAACATATCATTGCTTTAAGTCTGCTTTCCTACTAATATAAAAAAATGTATAACCCACTACTGATAACAGTTTGATATTAAGCACAATCCACCCGATTAAAAACCTCGAAAAATCGTTAAACAATCAACCCAAAAAGTACTTTTTATCCGAATATTTCTAAATTCAAATGAGATAACCTAAAAATTTAAGCATATTTTTTGTAGGTCAGCTTAATTTTTTAGCAATCCATAAATACATATATTTTTGGCGAATTTTTGCAAAGTTTGAATATCCGAGGATACCAATTTTAGAGATCCGCAAATCGCTCTCCCGACCCTCTATGGACCCGTGTTTTAGCTACTCGACTATGACAGTTTAAGGAATTCCATTCGTGGCAGAATGATTTGCAAAAAGAGCAAAAAAAAAATAGCAAGTAATTCAAATTCAAAAAGTCATTAAAATGAAAAAAGTGTTCTACAGGCAGTTCCAAACAGATCCAAAAGTATATATCGGGTTGAATAGGACGCTTTTAACTTTATGATGGTAGTAAATCTCTTTGACCCCTTTGACCCTCTGAAATTCGGATTTAACTAAGCTATATAGCCTAGGAAACATACATTTAATAACACATCAGGTACAAATGTTACAGTGATACAACGAACCATTTCTTAACCCTTAATGCCTGATTTTCCAAATTTAACTTAAAAAAAATATTAATGTGTTTATTTTATTCACCAGATAAAGTAAAAAATAATTAAAGAACTAAATTCATTTTATATATATTTAATTGCAAAAATAAAGCAAGTACCCATTTTGATACTTTTATTATTTTTATTTTGATATTATTAAAAAATTTAATAATTACAAGTGCAAAATTCGATTTAATGTCCGTTATCAAATTTGAAACTTCAGGCATTTAAGGGTTAAAGACTGCTCTCCCACTAATATAATAAAAAAAACTTCAACCCATTATTGATTATATTTTGCAAGAACTCATAATTGTTAACAGTATGTATTGTTGACCTTTTTTGTTGTTGTAGGTGACAAGTCTAATGTATGCCAAAAGGCATATGTCGGCACAACTAAATCCAAATTAAAAACTAGAATTTCATCTCACAAATCACACATAAAGGCGGTAAACAGGCCATTGGAACAAAAAACTGCACTGGCAGCCCACAGTGCATTGAGTGGACATCAACCAGATTTTGAGAATGTAAAAGTATTGGTACAAGAGAATAACTACAATAGAAGATATACGCTTGAAATGCTGCACATTACAAACCTACCAGAAGAGAAAAAATTAAACTACAAAAGAGACACTGAGAACGTAGCTCAGATTTTTAAACACACCATAAACAAATATAGATATAAATGCCACACAAAATAACACTAGCAATCCAAAGCTTACAGCGCACAGTGACAACAAGAATTTTTTAATTTGTTTTTTATTTAAATAAGTATGTTTTTATTGTTATTTGCTATTTATTGTTTGATGTTTCTAATAATTTATAAACAATAAATTTGTGTATATATTTTTGATTAGATCCCCTGAAGATGAGCAACGGAGTTGCCTCGAAATATTGGGTACAAAAATAAAAATATTAAAAATTAAATTCAAAATTGTTTTTTAATTTATAATAAATGACCTCAAGCCGAACCAGAACTCATAATTTTATTCTGATCAAATTAACAAAAATTAAATTTCTTCTATAATAACATAAAATATTTGCTTCCAGCGGCATGCCGCACCCGCAATTACCAATGATGCAGTTATTTTGGATACCTTATTTCTAATATGTTTGCGATGACAAAAAATTGGTCTTTTGGCCGATGAAATAACTTTTCAACCACTGTGCGGAGGCCAATACCCCATTATATCGTTCCAAAACTCTTAACATTATCGCCAAATTTTGAAATCCATAAAACCGAATAAATAGTTCAAAAAGATCCAGAACATAATATAACGCACTTAATGAACAAGAGGGTATTAACTCCAATACCCTCTTGTTGATTAAGTGCGATATGTATTAGTATACTGTTAAAAGTGTTAAGGTAGGATTACACGATTGCCGCAATGCACAAATTATTGGTCTACTTTATGCACCAATCGTGTAATTTCACAATTTATTGGCTCATACGGCAACCTTCGACAATACTATTCTTATTTGGTTCTATCAAATGCAGCCCTGGTACGGTAATCGTGTAACTGCTCGGTAGACAATAATGCGGCAATGAAATGTGTTAATTGCGCCAATATTTATCGGTTTCTTGAGCGGCAATCAAAGTGGGCAATAAGTGCCAATATTAATTTTTTCTTTAGTCGTGGAATATTATATCTGTAAGTAAAATTAATTTTTACTGTTGTAAATAAATAAATTATTATTTATGTATATATGTGTCTGGTATTTTAATAAGTGGAGACACTAGTTGCAACAATTCCTTAAAGGTTTGCTCGGCCATACGTATGACATTTTTAAATAAAAACTTTTGATTTTCTATTTCTCTAAACTTCATTAATGTTTTTTCTTTTTTGTAAGCCACACTCCCAAATTCTTCATTTAACACAATTTTTTTATTTTTCTTTGTATCCAATTCACACAAAATAATTATAGCAGCTGCAATTTTCTTTTGAGAATAAATCATTTTCACTTAATTAAATAAATTTTTTACAGATTCAAAAGTATTTATTGTATTCTGTGGTATTTATGCTAGCATAACAAAAAATTTAATTAAACACAACAGCTGTTTCTCATTGTTGCCGCATACCATAGCAATCGTGTAACTGGAAGTCGGCAATTATTGGCCCTTAATCGTTGTGCTCCAATTTACGGCAACCAAATTTATGAAGTTAGAGGCAATCGTGTAACTGCAGAAAGTTTGATTGGGACAATCGATTTATTGTCCTCCAAATTAGCACAATAAAAATTGTTACAAATTGGTGCATTGCGGCAATCGTGTAACCCTAGCTTTAGATACGTATTTTTAGTAAGTTGCATGCAATTTTTCGTTGGAAAAAGTGAGAGTAAAAATTAATTTTTCTAGAAGACACTTTTCTGGCACATTTCAATGTTACTTATGAAAGTGTCTTCTTAGAGTATTGTAAAATTTTATTCGTTTCTGAAAATCAAAACTTCCACGTTAAACTTCCCGGCAATCATTTAAATGGAATGGCGACTTCTTCTCCAAACTTCCGCAATAGCAAGTGCTAGTAGGGATGTAGAAAATCTACATATCGCTAATTTAGTTAGTGCTATAACTCGAAAAATTCGATTATATAGCTAGGTATGCAGAAATATGCACAATCAGGTATATGATGCCAAATGATTTTGAAATCAAAACGATTTGAAATCAATAATGTAATTTTCAGTATCTTTAAAAATTTTTTTTTAAACATTTTTCCCTTTTTTCTTGTCTATATTATGTTTAATTTTATATTATCTATGTTAATTGAACTGTATTTTGAATCAAGAATTAGGACAATAATTCAGAAATGGATTTAAAAATCGGTCGAAATTCATCACACCTGCTAAAAAACAATCGTTTTGAAATCAGTCGATTTTGATCACATACCTGAATATTGTGCTTGATATTATGTAAAAAATTCGTTCTGAATAAACGATGTATTTTTTCTATTTTTGACCAGAAACTTTATACTGCTCTATTCACAAATACAATTTTTTGAATTATGACAATATTGAAGTAAAAGAGCGACGCAGAAATTGATTTAATAGTATTGGTTAACCAAAATGTAAATATTACAATGAAACTATTCAATCAATTCACAAAGTTCATACCGATAAACGAAATATACAAATGCCACTGTTTATTATTTATTTAAAAAAGCACACACACACACAATTACATACGTCATAGCCAGACAAAAAAGTGATTTAAATAAAGAGATTTAATCGCATCACATAAGTAAGTGAATTTTATTTTCGTATGTTGTTCTTATGTTTAATGCATTTTTGTTTGTATTTCATTTTGGTCATTTTAAAAAAAATAAGCAGCTTGTATTGGAATTTTTTTTTATAATATAAGCTTATTTATATTAGGGTAGACCTTATTTTTTCGATTTCCCAGAAACGAAGTACACGTGTGTGTGAGGTAAGGATAAAAAAAAAATTGACAAAAATTTGAGCCCGATCGATTAAAAATTGGCGTGCCGCACCAGCGCTAAAATTCTTGAGAAGGAAATTGGGGGAAAATGGACATAAAAAGTCCCGTACCTGCTCATTCGCCCTTAAGGATGTAAAATATATGAGCAACCCCCATTATTTTTATACCCCCAATATTTCTGTGGAACAGAAACCGTTAGATATTTTTAAAAATATATTTTTAGACCCCTATATAAGGATCAGTTGGCAGAACATTGTTATTTTGAAAAAAATTTCATTTTGTTGCACAGTGTTATTTATCTACTTTTTATAGGCCAATTTCGTGCCAATTAAAATGTTTCTTCGAATCTTTATTAAAATTTTATCTAAATTTTGCACTGTAATTTACGGGATGAGACAACCAACCAGTCAGGCAACCAACCAGCTGCAGAGACATCGTTAGATCGGTTCAGAAAGCGATTCTGAGTCGATGGGTATTCAATTTTCTTGTGGTGCACAATTTATTACAAACGCGTAATACGTTCGTAACGCATGATACTGTAGGATTAAATTATATTCAAACCTTATTTACCTTGACGTTATATCGTAGACCTTCAGCCCGTAGAAGTGAAACAGACCAGTGTCTCGGGTTGGAATATAACCAGTAACCATCACACTAATAGACTAACTCACTGCCATTATCGTCGAACTGCACTGTGTTTGGGAAGTAGTTTGTGCGTTATTGATGTTATTATTCGTTTTTAAATTAACTGTCAGTCAACCGATAGCTTGAGGAGAAGGTTCATCACATGTATACTTTTAGCTTGAAAATTATGGGGCCTAATAATTCCTCTTCAGTTGCTTTATTCTTAAAGGGGTAACATAAAACCAAGCCAAATATAGCTCACTCAAACCTAGATCAGTATTAACCTACCAGGACAACCAACCAATTATTAGGAATACATATTTTTTACAATCTTCTTTTATTCTATTTTTTTCCAAAAATTTTATGGCCGCTACGTCACATGACTTTGGAATAGAAAAGCCAGCCATATGTAACGGGTTATTCAATAAGTGGCTTGAAAAGAAAAGTTAAATAGAACAAACATTAAGCTTTGATTTGAATTAAACTTTAATTTCTTCATAAAGCTTTGACCTTTTTATTACGATAACTTGACGAATGCAAGCTTTAACTACTTTTACGCGTTCTTTCGTTGCTAAAATATGTAAATGGTAAACCTTTCACTAAATTAATGAAAGTTCAGATGACTGAAATTAGCCATCTGGCAGTCCTCTTAATGGATAACCCTGTATTTACCTATGCATTTTCATCTCCATTTCATGGTATTTTAAAATTTTAATTTGTATTCTTTATGTACATATGTATGTATGTATGAATTTTGTAATGTATATGTACATACATAGTATGTAGTTTTTTATTATTATTTTTCATATTACAATAACAAAAATAACAAAATTTTTTTTTCATTTCATTTTGTTTACATTTTTTATGCCAAACTACATTCAATTGATTTTTATGACTTAAATGAAATTGAATTGCAATTTTATTTTTTGTTTCTTTGTCTGTTTATTTTTTATGCTTTTTGATTGATTGCTAAATTTTTATGATTATTTTGAAACCCTTTTTTCGAGTATTCATACAAGAAAAAAAAAACTCTTACTTTTACACACACATAACTGTCAAACGTAAGTACGCAATTGAATAAACAAAATTGGAAAAAGGAGAAAAACAAATATTGGACACAAATATGAAAAACTCATACAACCAACCTAAGGACATAAAAAAAATTATTTTAATCGAAAATGTATGAAATTTTTAACCGCAAATACTCGTAAAATATAAAATTGGCTTGCAAAACCCCACAAACTTAAAGCTCTTTAAAATGTAATCGGTTACACCCGCACACACGCACTCAGAAACGCATTTGTGGTTAAAAAATTATGTATGACAAAAAAGGACTCAAAATAGTCGTAAAAAAGGAACACATTTTATTTATTTGTTATTTTGTAAAATGATGAATTGGTCGACTGAAGCATTTTAAGGTAAATACAGTAAAACATCGGTGCTACGAACGTCGTTATGCAAAAAACTCAATTTTACTAATTTTATTCTAAGCCTTTCTAAGTTATTTTTCCTACTCAATTTCTTTTTTTGTTCTAAAGGACCTCCTATGTCCAACTTCAAACCCTATCTATTCTTTTGCAGATGACAGCAACTTTTGCCATTCGTATTCATTTCATTACAGACCAAGCGTATCCGATGTTCGTGCTATGAGGCAGAAAATGAATGATATGCTTGGCCCAGACCTAGACATAATCTCATAATGGGGTTGTGAGAATTGGGTCGAGTTTATGCCTGAAAAACCCAATGTTGCGTGCTGACGAATAAACGCGTGACAGATCAAGGAGCCTCATCTGTATATATGAGTGGTATAATCATTGAGGAATCAGAACCTCTTGATGTTCTGGGTATGAGGATACAATGTGATATCCGTTGGACAGAACATATATTTAAGGTGTCGAAAGAAGCATCCAAGTGCCTTGGTTCTTTGAAACAGTGTTATATATACTTCAGTCCATCAGATCTCCTTACTATTTATACCACCTATATCCGACCGCAATATAGGTGGATAGACTTTGGGCCGGTGATTCAAAGTCTATTTTGGAGCTTCTCGACCGCGTGCAGGAGAGGGCGAATGTTCTTATTGGTGACAGTAGGGTATTCAATTCTATTAACTCCCTTGAGCCTCTCAAACCTGACTTTTCGACAAGATCAATATAATGCCTTTCTTTAATGATAGACCTTATAGAGTACAATTTCAACTGTAAAATGTTTAAGACTTTCGTTAATGGTTTCGAAGGAAATTTCTAGTAAAAGAGCTGAGGAAATTTGTTTTATTGAGACCACCTCAGATGCGAATCACTACCAAGATATATCGAAACGTTATGTGGCTAAGAGTACTTATAGATTTGGGTTTTATTCTGATAGAAGGCCGAATTTAAAATATTATCATGATAATGACCATGACCTAAGTTCTCCATTGGTAAGTTCGTGGTTTTTCTTCAACTACGGTAAAGTACTGGATACCCTTGCGCTTAGAGTCTAAATTAAAACCCATTTCAAAAAAAGACGTTAAAAAAACCGGGATGAGCTAAGAACTGAAATTTTGCAGAAATTGCATAACAAATCAATATAATATGAGCATTAATTAATTAATTATATGAAAAGGTATCTTTAAGCGATGCCAATGGTTGCTACACAAGACATTGATCATCCTACAATTTAAGATCCACCTCAGTTTTTTCATATTATATTAATAGATACCTATTTAAAAACAATTTATTGACAACAAAATTCTGAATTTCATTACAAGATTTTGTTTGTTGTACTTAATTCCCTATTTGTATTCTTGATAAAAATACTGAAATTTAACAAATTAAAAGAATAATAACAACCAATTCAATAATATCCCTGCAGATATCGAGACTAGTCCATACATGCGTGTAAAGAGTAGTCCATAAAGGAGTAGGAGTACTCCAAAACTACTCCAATTATATGGTAAAAATGTGGTCTTTTTAACATTACGATGCCCTAGGAGTCGACCATATAACCCACCGAAGTAGTCCCTAAACTACTCCATGGAGTACTCAAGTTGGTTAGTTTCAAAAGTACTCCATGTTACTACTTTTTCACTAATCGCCTTTTATGGCGTGCACTGTAATCCATTATATATATTTACTTGGTATTTTTAATTTTTTTTTTATATTTTTCACAAATCTTAAAAAACTTTCCTATTTCACTTTTAAATAAACAATTAATAATGGACAACATCAGGGCTACCAATGTGCAATACTGTAAACTATAGCAGTTGTTGGCAGCACTGCATGTTAATTAGTCTAATATGGTCCATACTACAGTACATTGGACCATGTTGTAAGTAGTCCATTTAAGCCACAATGGACCACGTAGTCCAATATTATCTGCAGGGTAAGTCAGAAAGAAAAATATAAATAGAAAAAAATTAATTTATAAAGATTTATGTAAATGTTAAACTGTCTTCACAACCTGTTCAAGGTAAATATGACGAAAAGAGATATCAAAATGAAATCAAAATTTGGTCAAATTGACATTCAGTCGCGTTGAGTTATTCAAAGTAAACAGACGTATTCTGAGTACTTACTTCTGTGACTTCTTCATTTATTTTCCAAAAACAAATAAAACATACAAAATAAAAAACAAAAAAAAAAAACAGAAGTGCACTCCTTTGCATTGCATTCAATTGCATTACATTAAAATTAATGGTCAAAAAAAAAAACATACACTATTGCTACAGCAATGACTTCAGAAAGTGATGATGACCTGAGTTCTAGAGAAGATAATTTACTTAACTGGCAACATGCTACAACAAAACGAAAAAAAAAACAACAACAAATAAAATAGTAAATATTCAAAAAAAAAAAAACAAAAGTATACTGATGATAAACCAAGCTGTTCAAATGGTAACAAATTTGCTGCACTTGCTAACAACAAAGAAGACAATAACGATGGTAATGATGACGTTGATGATGATAATGATGACGAACCTGAAACTACTGCAAAGCCGCCACCAATATTTATTAATGATGTTACTAATACAAATAAAATAATTAAATGTGTAAGTAGTAGGGTATTCATTTAATTGGGCTTTTGTTTTAATCGCGTAATCGCTCGATTAATTAACCGAGGTTTTGGTTTAATCGATTAATAATCGGTTAATTTGGTTATTAATCGGTTAACCAATTAACAAAGTTTTTTTTTATAAATTAAGTAATTTCTATATATAAAAATGCCAATAACATAAACTAAAAAAAACCAATAACATAAACTCAATCGAGCAAACAAAAGAATAATTTATAAATACTCGTATGTAAAACATATATAAACTATAACATTATTTTATAAGTTATTTCAATAGTTTAAGATGATCTGATAAGATAATCTTTTATACAAATAATTTGGATTAAATGTTTAGGATCTTGATTGTTTATTTTCTTTTGTTTTGAAGAAACTTGACTTTGAAAAAGTTCTTTCATATATCGTTAATGTTGAAGAAATGAAAAGCAATCCAAAATACAGAATATCTTATTTCTCAGTTCTCTTCCTGGATTTTTCTAAACATATAAAATCTTCCATTATGTCGTTAGAGTTCTCTCTTAATTTTTTTAAATTTTTAGCACTTCTAATAGTACTAACCGAACTTCTATTAAAACAAATAACTAAAATCATATATAAAAAGTACGTGAAACAAAAAGCTGTTGACAGTAAACACTTATTTAACATTAAGAGTTTGTATATAAAAATATTTTCTAAGCACACACCTTTGTATATGAGACGAAGAAAATAATTAAAAACACAAAAAAATGTGTTATAATACTACAAAAAGTTAAAAATGTTGTTACTTCGGTTAATCGGTTAATCGACTGAAATTAACCGGTTTAATCGTTAATCGAAAATATGCCATTTTAAATTAACCGATCAGTTAATCGGGTAGTAATTAATCGGTTAACCGATTAACCGAATGAATACCCTAATAAGTAGTGTGATTGCCAATACTGAATTTATTTATAAGGCCTTAAATGAGGGTCAAGTTAAATTAAATATAAAATCCATAGAATCTTATCGAAACTTAGTCAAATATTTTGATGACAACAACATTAGCTATCATACGTGTCAGTTAGAAAGTCAGCGATCTTACAGATTTGTAATTAAAGGATTACATTATTCTACTAAGATAGAAGACATTAAAGCGGATCTTTTATATAAAGGTCACCCACCTTGTTAGAAATATTACTAACGTAAAAAGTAAATTCACTAAACAGCCATTACAAATGTTCTACGTTGACGTTAATCCGGGTCCTAACAACAAAAAGATTTTTGAAATATGTGTAATAAACCAGTGCATAGTTCAAATTGAAGCCCCTAAAAGCACAAACGATATTGTAAAATGTCACCGTTGCCAACAATACGGTCATACAAAAACATACTGCAAAAAACCATTTGTTTGCGTTAAGTGTGGTCCTAGTCATCCTACGCCTAATTGTCCAAATGACATTGAAACTCCTCCTAAATGTGTCCATTGTCTGAAACAACACACTGCCAGTTATAGAGGATGTGAAGTGTACCAAAATTTGCTAAAGAAAAAACTATCGAAAAGGCGACCAATCTACCATCAGCAATTTTCAATGAACAGAAGTGACTTTCCTCAAATGAATACTAACACGAAATTCAGTTCTAAAACTGACACTAAAAATACATACGTTGGTGAATCCTACGCTAATGTTACAAGCCAAAACCTAAACAATAACATTATGAAAAATATAGAAAATTTATTAAATAAACAAATAGAGTTAACAAATACACTTATGAACATGATGTCCCTTCTTACAAACAAATTATGCAAGTAAACTTGAGAATAGCAACATGGAATGCGAATTGTATAATGAATAAACTGAATGAAATTGACTATTTTATGAAAGAAAAACATATTGATATATTTCTTATCTCTGAAACCCATTTAACTACTAAGTCATATGTAAAAATTAGAGGCTACGATTTTATATCCACTAACCATTCTGATGGAAAAGCCCACGCTGGAGCTCGACTGTTCATAAAATCTACTATCCAATATGAACTTGCAGAAGAATACTAGAAGAATTATTTACAAGCAACCGGTGTTAAAGTAATTTGCAATTATATTCCTATCAGCATCTTCTCCATATATTTTCCACCAAAACACACAGTAAAATGCGAAGATTACGAATACTTTTTTAAATCATAAGGTTCTCGTTTTATTGTTGCTGGAGATTTTAACGCAAAACACCCTTGGTGGTGTTCTCGGCTGCGTAATCCAAAGGGCAAACAATTGTTTAAATGTATTTTGCAAAATAATTTTAACACATTATCAGGAGGTGGGCCAACATATTGGCCCAATGATCCAACAAAGATTCCTGACCTCCTTGACTTCGTTGTATTTAGCGGCATCTATGGACAGTGACTTGATATTTTAAATGATTATAGCTTACATTCAGACCACACGCCTTTACTTGTCAACTACAATATTAATGTTAAACTAGCCCCTAAACATGTTAAACTTATTAAACGAAACTCTAATCTAAACTTCTATAGAGAATTTATTGAAAATAATTTAAACCTCAACATGGAAATTAAAACTGGAGAAAACTTAGATGATGCAGTTGAATCTTTTACATTACTGATTCACTAAGCAGCGCTCTTGTCTACCCCAACAAAAGTTCGTTCTCAGGATGTAGGTCGGAAAGTTCAAGCATCAGCTGCAACAAGAGAAATGATTAGACAATCTCGAAGACTACGACGAATCTGGCATCGTACTAGAAATCCAAGAGACAAATCTAATTGGAACCTGGCGATAAAGTTATGCTCTGAAATGCTGGCTAAAGAAAGAAGTGATAGTATAAATTTCTATCTCAGTATACCTAAACCTCAAAATAGTAATAAAGAACATGAGCTATTTAACGCAACTAAGTTTCTTAAAAGACCTGTTAAAAGAAATGTTCCTACACGTAGAGAAAAAATATGTTTAGATATGGTCACCTCCAACAAAACTATTTTTAGACAAAATTTTAAAAAAATTTTAATTTTAATATTATGTTTAAATTTAACAATATTATTGTCACCGACAAATATATAATTGTAAATTAGTCCTCCATCAAGAAGCCACAACCATATTATGGTTGCCTCTAAACATGTTATGGTTAAATATGACAATAATTTGTTTTTAAATTAACAATAGTATTTTCCTCTTTTCTAAGAGCAACATGCTTTGGTTGAAAATCAACCATGCTATTATAAATGTTAAACATATTTTAGTTATTACTAACCAAAAGATGTTCGGAGGCAACCATAATATGTTTATCGGTGACAATAGTATGGTTAAATTTAAACATAATATGTTTGCAATTCTCTTTAAAAATAGTTTTGTTGGAGGTGACCAAATTTAAACATATATTTTCTCTGGGTGTATTAAAAATATTAACAACATATGGTGCAGAACTGATTTAGAAAAGTCCATTGCCTTTGCTGGTCATTTGGAAACCACTTTTAAGCCTCAATGCTCCAAAAATTTCTTAGATAATGCATGTCAAATGGATCTACCAATAAATCATATTACCCCACATGAAACAAAAATGGAAATAAACATTTTAAATAACAAAAAATCTACAGGGTACGATAAAATAGATGCCGTTGCAATAAAGTCATTACCATTTAAAGGAGTTGTATTTCTAACTTTACTATTTAACTCTATTTTACGACTTCAGCACTTCCCCTCTCAATGGAAGTGTGCAGAAATAAATATGGTTCTAAAATCAAATAAACAAGAAAATGTAGTGTCCTCTTACAGGCCTATCAGTTTACTACCTATATTATCTTAAATATTTGAAAAATTACTTTTAAAGCGATTAACACCTGTTCTTAATAAAAATAACATTATACCTACTCATCAATTTGGATTCAGGAGAAAACACGGAACGCCTGAACAATGTCACCGAGTTATAAAAGTAATATCAGATTATTTTGAAAATAAAAAATACTGTACTGCTGTATTTTTGGACATACAGCAAGCGTTCGATAAAGTTTGGCACGAGGGATTACTTTACAAATTGAAAAATATTCTTCCAGCTCCATTTTATTTGTTTTTCTTATCTTATTTAAAAAACAGATATTTGTACGTTATAGTTAATAATGATGATATATCCAACATTCGACAAATAGAAGCTGGAATCCCACACGGTAGTGTGCTTGGTCCTATATTGTATACCATATGCACTTTTGACATGCCAACAAGAGATGACGTTACTGTTGCAACATATGCAGACGATATGGAATTTTTATGTTCTCATCAATCTCCTTCAGAAGTTTCTGGAATCATGCAACTACAACTTGATTGTTTTTATCATTGGCTAACAAAATGGAATATTGTAGTTAACACCCAAAAGTCAAATCAAATAACATTCACAACCAGAAGAGAAAATTGTCTACCAGTATTTATCAATGGTACTACAATTCCTATTAGTGACATCGTAAAATATTTGGGTCTGCATCTGGACCGACGACTTACATGGAAAGCTCATAAAATCGCTAAAAGGAAGCAATTAGACATAAAATTTAAACAAATGTACTGGCTACTTGGACGTAAATCCCAACTCACTCTCGATAATAAAGTTTTACTACTAAAAACTGTATTTAAACCTATTTGGACTTATGGCATAGAATTATGGGGAACTGCCAGCAACTCGAACATAGAAATATTGCAAAGATTTCAGTCAAAGGCTTTACGGGCAATAATAAATACTCCTTTTTATATAAAAAATAAAGCATTACATAATGACTAGAGAGATCGATTATTCGACTTTTTCAATAACCGGTTTTCGAATATTACGAATAGTTGCTATTTTAAAAAACCCGGGTTTCGGTTAAGGATTTTTTAAATAACTGGTTAACCGGTTTTAATTCGAATACATAAATACACAAAAATCAAATAAGTTTTTGTAATAAAACGTTAATTTGAATAAAAACAAAACAATTTGCAAAGGCAAGGAACCAACAAAATACATATGTAGATATGACTTAGATCAGACCTAACAAATATTTGACGATAAAATCCAAGAAAAGTGGGACCAGTTAATTGATCAAACTTTAGCTTAATTTTAAACACTTTTTTATTGATCTACTAAACTTTATTGTAAGAAGATATTTGTTTAATGTAATTTAGAAACGCTTGAATGATATTTGCTCTAGACAAACGTTTTACAAAAGCAAATAAATTATAGGAATTTAATAACGTTATTATTTGAAATATTCTCCCAAATTTATTTTGTATGAGTTTGAATTTGTTGGTGGTTAAGCATGTCTATATAAAACAACCATATTTTGGAAAAATTGCAAACAAAACCTCTTAGCTATTATTTAAGATTATCTATTTCAAATTATTTTGTTTCAGCATTATAAAAACGAATAGTAAAATGAACAAGCTTTTTGTGTGAAATATTTGTCAATTCGTCGACTACAATTTAAGACCTTCCATGACATTGTTGATTTCTTCAATTTTGTTTTTTACTTCTTGGGGTTTTAATAAATAAAACTGGTAGAAATTTTTCCGGAATGTTGTAGTTTTCAGCA
The DNA here is from genome assembly GCA_943735925.1 of Pollenia amentaria. Classification (NCBI taxonomy): domain Eukaryota; kingdom Metazoa; phylum Arthropoda; class Insecta; order Diptera; family Polleniidae; genus Pollenia; species Pollenia amentaria. Next base: position 148,310,899 of record OX031007.1, read on the forward strand.
TGAAGAGATGCTAGAACTACTTATGAGTTTTTAGTGTCTTAAAGGGCATTTCGTCCTCGGCAAAACAATGGGCTAATATTTCACCAATGATTTTTATAATCGCTTTAATAAGCGATTTGTATTTACAGTGTTCATAATGTTTTTTGACCTTTTTTTCACATTCTTCATTAAAAGTTTAAGTTTGACCAATATTCAATTAGAAAATACTTAAATTACAAGTACTTCTACAACAGGAGTAAGGAAAATGTATATTAATTACACATTATTAAAATAACCGGTTTATTCGATATTCGAAAAATGGGCATTTTAAAATAACCGACTTGGGCAAAGCTAAAATAACCGGTTAAACCCCGTCGAATAATAACCGTTCGATCTCCCTAATAATGACCTAAAAATTTCTTTTGTAAAATCTGAAATAAGGAAATTTAGCTGTAATTATTTAGAAAGACTTAGTAATCATACAAATATATGGGAAATCACATGATTAGATGAGACTGATGAAGTCAGAAGACTTAAACGAAAACACGTTTTAGATCTCCCTTTTACTTAATTCAATATCGTAGTATTTAAAAATAATAATGAAATTATGTAATTGCTAAAATAATATATATTGTTTTTATTTTTTAAATAATAATGTAATATGTTACACAATTAAATCAGCTCTATATATGCAAATACATGCATATATAATTGAAATTACTGATTCCATTGGGAATCTGTACGACATGTTATTTTTAAAAACTCATAAAATTTGCTTATTATTGTAAAAATAGATTGCAAATAAAGATATATATAACAAAAAAAAAAATTTACATTAATTAGTTAGTAAGAATATAAAGAAATAATAGAAAACAACAGACGGGCAAACTAGGGCCTAGTTCGATAATCGGACAAGAATGGAATATACATATTTAAATAGGACTAAGAATATAATTTAAAATTTTTGTTTTAAATCTTGCCAAAGTGACTAAAAAATTCTAGTTTTTAAGAATTTTTTTTTCGTGTTTCTTCAATATTTGTTGTATAAATATTTAGCTGCACCGAATTATTTTTAGTTTCCCTAAGGATTCGTTCTATTGAAGATTCACTGTATAAGCAAAAAAAAAATTTAATGCTTTTTCATTTGATAACTTCAGCTTTAATATTTATTAAGCTTTTAAAATTTACTTAATTTAAAGTCTTTTTATTTTTGATTTTTTTTTAACAGTCTAGTGTAAACAAGCTGCGCAAGCACACAAGAAGGTTTTATGAGCCATTACTTCTCCTTTCAATAAACTACTATAGCAAAAAAACAAATTGTTTTTTTATGTTTATATACAATAAGAAAATTGTACAAAGCTAAAGGTTACCACAACTGAAATAAAACTTAAGTAGATAAAAAATCAAAATGAATTTAAACTAAAACATAGTCAGCCAAAGCCTAAAATGAGGTTGTATTAGTGAGCAAATTACCCAGAAAAAATATTTATTTATACTCTTAAGACAGTTTCTTATTAATAAAATCTGTTTTATATGTGATGAACTTAACTTATTGCGTTGCTTTGAATAATGTAATTTAAGGTCAGAAAATATTTGCTCACAGAGATAAGTAGAGTTTATTAAAATTTTTTCTTCCATGCATGATGAAAATTACCTTGAACATTATTCATATAACGAGGTAAATTATCATAAAGTCTTTTAACCCATTAAACGCCAAGACCATTAAAAAAAATTAAATTAATTTATTTGTTTACTGAAATACAGAAAGTAAATATAGAAAAAATAAAATTCTTGGAAGTGTGCTTTTAGGGCTGTACTCGGACGGGTATAGTAGCGTCATGAGCATGCAATTTTTTTAAAGTATGAAAATTTTAAAGCATACTTTTTCAACACAAAGAGCATCATCGCATTGCTCCCATATTCATCTTATTTTGTTATGACACTCACGACATCGTAACTGATTTTTTATCCTTTTAGAAAAGGGGTTTCCACCACAAACTCAAACAAGTCAATTTGAAATCTGTTTGCAGTTTTGAACAATTTCCATGCTCAACATTGTGGTAAAAAGCGGCCACCACCAATTCTTCCCTCGAAATTTTTTTCTATAATTGCTTGGTCAAAGATCATCGCCATTGCCTCTATACCTTAAAAATTGACCCTACGGTTACTGTAGTGTTATCATTCCACTTCAAAAATACTATTTTATTATTTTAATCAAATTTGTAGTCAAAATATCCCCTCTTTTCTTTCTTGAAAAATTATTTTGTTTGTAGCGGATATTTCTTTGTTCTTTAGCTCAAAATCCTTTTTCTTTCAACGTAACCAGTAGACAATGTGATCTGAGCAGTTGGGCACATTTTCTACAAAATCAATCACAACTCTGGACCTTGTCTGCCATAAAAACTTGAAGTTTTGATGGTGGGAAATTCCATTTTGTTATGGGCAAAAATTTAAAAAAAAAATGTGTAACCATTAATCCATTGTACTCTGTTGGGTGCACCGATTTTTCAACTCACTCAGCGTTGTTTCAATGAGTTTTATATATTTGCACTTTTTATAAATTGAAAGCACGGTTATTTTACTATGCAAACCTGTAACAAGCACTCGTGATAACAAAACAGGGTTTCTCCACACAGCTGAATGATCACTGGCCTAGATAATATGTGCAAAATGGATGCAGATGTATAAAAACTAAGCAAAATACACAGTAAAATTTATTTATTTTTGTGATTTTAAATTGATTATTTGAAAAGAAAATAAAAGGAAAAAAGTAAACAGCAATGAGAATAAAAATGGAATTTTCTTAGATTATTTTTTATAGAAAACAAAATACGGTTGCAATGGAATTGTGGGTAATTGAAGCAGATTTGTTAAAATTTACGGTAATACGTTCTACATTTATATGACGCACACAGGGACCAAAGGCAGTGATTTCACGGATTAATTTAAAAAAAAATTTCAAGTACCGCAAAAACTAAAAGTACTCGGTTAAAGTGCTCAAAATTATGCATCAGCAGGCAAAGAAATAAATGTCATATATGTTACGGTGCTTTTGTACTGACGCATTGAAATTAAACATTGTAACAAAATATTTAAAAAGATTGGTATAAAAGCTAATTTTTTTCGTAAATAAATCCGATTTACCGAAAGTGCATTCAAAAGGTAATTAATATAACCATGCAACCATCAAGCTCAGGAATTTATTCAAATGTGTAACTTAAATTTGTAAAAAAATTATTTGTGGAAGTGCATTTATTTTTTAAGTTTATATGGGAAATGCAAAAAAAAATTAATTTTCTCAATTTAAGTGTACATAAAGTTATTAATTAGGCTTAATTAAGTAGAGATTGAAACTTTATTTTAAAGGTTGAATAAAATAGCGTTGTTTTAGAAAAAATTAAGGGGCGCATGGGTGCGCCTTAGAAATTATGTGCGAATTAGTAGCAACACGCGTTGTGTTACCAACAAAAAGCGCTTCACGACTTCTGCTATCATTTTTATTAGAGATGTGCATATATTGTGATTTCTTACGCGTGAGTCACACATGAGTCACGCGTGATAGTGATTAAATTTATATATTATAATTTCTATATTTTAAATGCTATTTTGTATATTTCAATGAAATATACATTTTGCAGGAACAAGCTCGAGCGTTGTTGTTTTTAGCCGCCAAAGCTTGTATGATATTTTAAAAAATTTTAATTGTAAAACAATAGATGAAAAAATTACCTATTTAAAAGAAGAACTAAAGAAACGCAATGGTTATTCGGAGGGCAACTCTCAAGTTTTTAATAATACATTTAACAGTTTCGTTTTTGAGTATAAGACTAAGTGGAATAAAGCTCACAGAAATAAAGACCGCAAGCGTGGTCGAAAGAAATGTCTTTTAGTGATTTTTGATAATAATTTTTTACATAATACGTATGTGAAGTCATTTTTTACAGACAATTTAGCAGGAGTATGCGTGAATAAAAAATCATGTTTATATTTTATTAATAATTTTTTTGCATGGGAGATACCCGTCTCCTTGCTTTTATACCTCCAAAGTTTTGTTGAAACATGAAGTTTGTTTTAAGAGTTACGCACATCAAATTTAGTATGCTTCACTATTGTAATTCTACAGATATTAGAAAAAAACTAATTTTTTTTTTGTATGGGAGGTACCCGTATCCGGCCTCTTATACCCCCAAGATTTTGTTGGGAAATTTAGTTTGTTCTAAGAGTTATTTACCCCCATAAAATTTAGTGTGCCTTACTATTGTAGCAGAGGAGCTATGAATTAATCCTCGAAAAAAGGGCTTTTGGCCCCAGTGTGCGACGTACAACACAATAGTGTTCCCATCATATAAGTCTAAAATAAATTTGGACAATTTTTATTTTTTTTTTTTGTAGATTTTAAGAGACTTTTCTCTTAAATTTCAGAAAAAAATGTATCACCTTTTTCCAATATTTTTTTATAGTTATTAATATAAATCAACTGTTAAATCTTCTTCAAACATAAAAAAAACTTTAAATTTTTTCAGTTTAAGTTTATATTCAAAAGTTAAATGAGTTGTTGTCCTTTCCTTGGTAAATTGCTGTTATTGTTTGGTTTTTATCATGTTGATTTTTTTTATATTTTTTTGTTTAGTTTTTATGCCCAGACATGATATGATATCACACATGCCAAAACAATGTAATAGACATTCTCGTTATTGTTGTTGTTTAGATAAATGTGACAATATTATGAATTTGTAAACATATATATTTTCACTTACACACACGAAACTACAGGAATACATTTAAGGACTAAGATTAAACAAATTGCGGCATAACACCAAACAAAATTTTCTCCAATATTTTTAATAAACAATTTTTTGGTTCTGGTTTTTTTGTGAAATTTATTCGGCTTGAAGTTCTTGCCCACAAGCAGTTGCTGCAGAAACTTTCTTCAATTCTCTTTTAAAACTCCATTCGAGTCTATATAATGAAATTTTGTTTTCCAGCATTTTAGGTAGTTTGTATGCCTTCTCTCCGTCTTTTTTCTCCTCTCAATAACAAACTCACAAAAACTTCATGTACAATAAACAAAATACACTTTCATTAGTTTTTCCTTTCACTTACAAACTCAAATGTAGCGCAGCCAATGTTTCATAGTATAAACGGGGATTAAGTAGGTTTTTTTGTTCTTTTGTTGTCATAAGCTGTTTCCAAAAACTAAGTGATTGCAGTCCTTTAAATATATAAAAATAGATTTGATGTTTCTTTATTGTAGTTGGCCTGGTAGTTTATTGCTGTTCTATTGTGTGTCAAAGTTTTGATGATTTTTTTTCTTTGCTATTTTATGTGAGTATAAAATGTATTACAATAATAAAAAAAACCCCGACAACCATGAATTGGGAACATGCATACACTAACAGAAAAAAAATATCGTTCGATATTGTCACGAACAACTTATGCTAGGAACACAACTGGAACGAACGACCAATTTCGCCCAACACGACGAATTTGTTGGTAAAAATTCCCTGTGTGTAAATTCGTTGTATGAAATACAATTACAGCCTAAAAATAACAGCTGTTATAATTGAGAAAGTTGTTTACGGTTTGTGCAAAGAGAAATAAATATTGAGGCCATATTAAAAAATAATACTTAAACAAATTCAACGTTAATAAACCAACTAAAAACACTTTTTAGAGCTAACAATTTTTTATATTTATTCTAAGTGCTATAAAGTAAAAATAAATCAATTATAATTAAATTTTAACAAGTCGCAAATTTTAACTAGCTGGGCCCTGCTTGTAAAGCTAATACGAGTACGCTGAGCTCAATGGTAATAGCCGTTTTTCAAAGTAAGCGATATTCGTGATAAAAAATTCCAATACTATTTTTTTGTGCACAAATATGTTTAGTTTTGGCAGCGAATATTTGTCGTTGGTCCCAATTGTGTTCATAGCATTATTCAGTTTGGATAATTCTTAAATTTAGTCTTACTTTTCTCTTGTTTACCGCAAATACAAATTTTATAGTTGCGCACAGTGTCATGGTGCTGTAACGGCTGAATGTTGCATTTTAATGCAAATGGGAGTAGAGAGGGTTTTACATTAAAATTCAACCGTGCAAACTGCTAGAATAATTTTTGACAGTTGTCACAGCTGTTCAGGGGTGTGTAAGCGACTCGACGGGAAATAAAAAAAAGATGGCGAGAGAGTATAGAAAAAGGCGGGAAAGAAAAAATGGGGAAGAAGAGTTTTGTTTTGAGCTTTGAAGTGCCGAATAATACCGTCGATTTTTTTTTTGTTTTCAGAGAAATTTTTGACATTTTTTTTAAAAAAACATATTTTTTTTATGTGTTAAGTGAAAATAAAATTAATTGGAAAGAAATATGGTGCAAAGCGAAGAAATAAAAAGAGGCAGAAAAAAATGTATTAATACCATTTAAATAAAGGAAACATTTAAAAACAAAATAAATAATTTAACCGGCTCTTCCCCGAATACAAACATTCATACCTATAAACATCATTCACACATACATAGTTTTACACGATCCACATCTACACACCAGACACTAAGCATCATCCGAAAAACCATTATTCATCCACACCCACCTAACCGTCCACATATATATATATACCTCCCAACATTTACCCATCCACACATCGTCTAGACACTATCATCATCCTTCATTCATACGCACCACATCATCCAGACACCATCAGCACCATCCATCCGTACAAGCACTCTCACCCCATTTACCTAAACACACGCCTACACACTTGCAACTAGTTGACGGAGAGGACTTTTTCCAAACCTACCGGGGAAATAATTGGTTACCCTACCTGTAATTCACACCAGGCAGAGCTCGGCCTATGGGTTTTTTGGCACTAAGTTTTGCCTTGGGGTTTGCGATGTCCGATAATTTGAACGGACACGCAGGACAGCTTTTTTGGACGTACTATTGGGTGAACTATTTTACATCTGGAAATGCCTTGAGGGAAGAGAAATTGGAAATGTAGCGAGAGATTAACAGGTTAGTTTTAAACATGTAGGGGTAGAATGGCATAAAGAGCCAAAGCCACATATGGGCCAAGGCTTTGCCAAGATAGTGGGAGGGCAGGCCAGGCAGCAAATCACCAGCTGCTAAACAAGAAAGTGATAGGTCGCGATGGCCAGGAATCGAGTTATCGCAGGGAATAAGGAACATTTTAGAAGGTTAGTGTTTTCCTTTTTTACAAATAATATTTGTTCTTAGATTAACTTAACTTTTGTTTTCCTTTTCATTTAGAAATTCCTTTTTTTCTGATTTTTTTTTTTGTCATGCTACTCGTTATTCTCATTTAGAATCCTTTTTTTGTGTAAATACATTACCGAGTCGAATTCAAACAGGTGACCGCATCATGAGATAGAGTTATGCTAGCTATCTCTTTTTATTAAAAAATGCTTTGTGTTTTGATTTTGTAAAGAGTTAGAGTGAATGTCAAAATTATTTGTTGAAAACATAAACAAGGGATTTTTTTTTTGTTTATAAAATGTATACAATTGCTTTAGAAGGTAAATCTTTTTCCTGTATTGCAAATTTATTGTGGCACCACTTATTCCTTACGCACTTTTTATTGCTTTATTTTATATATTTTGCTCACTGTTTTTGTTTTTTAAAATTGAAATAAGTTTTTTTTCCAGTTACTATTTAGATTTGTATTGAATTTTAAATTTTAACTAATTTTTTCAAAAAATGTTAACAATGCTTGACATTCAGTATACACACAATTAAACAAACAATAAGCAGATGACTCGAAAATGTCACCTGTATGAATTTGCCTTGTACATTACATATCTTTTTTGGACTAGAGCTTGTGGATGGTTAAGATGACGAATTCACGCCACTCTACCGGCCTAGCCTGGCAACTTTTAAGATCTAATCGTTGCCATCCTATCCATCCACCGGTTCCGACCAAAAGTTATTAACAACAGCTACTAAAACTTTTATTGTCTAAAAATAACATTTTAAGTTTCTTCTCATATTTTAAGAACAACATATTATAGTTGTAAAAGTAACCATACAGTTATTATTTGTTAACTTATTATAGATAAACATAAAAATTGCAAGACTGCAGAAAACCATAATATGATTTTGCTTGAGCTATATAGGTATTTAACCTTAATATGGTTGCAGTTGCAAGAATATGGTTGACGTAGTCATAATATATGTATCAAGATTTTGTTTACAAATAGTTTATCTGTTCGTGTCTAGTTGGAAACACACATATTATTTCTCTGCGTGTACTTTAATACATAATGTAAATCTTTGTTAAATCATCTATCACACGCAAATATAAACTTTATTTGTTTCTTTTCTCGTTTACTGGTATCTAATAACGTGCAAGTGTTTATGTATTGGTTCGTTTATCTGGATAAAATTTTGAATCTTTTACAGTCACGCGATTTAAGAACATGTGCTGAAGTGAAAAAAATATCATAAAATGAAAAATAAGGAAATCAAGAGATAACCCGGACAAAAAGTCCTGCTGTAACAAAAACGTATAAAAATTTTTAGATCTTTATGAAATACATACATCTACAAACAAATAACGATAAATAATTTAAGTATCAAAAATAATCAATATAAAAACAAAAAGGAAGACAACTGTACTTCATCGGTTAATTTTTCACAACATAAATTTCTTACAAAAGTTATTATGATTTTTTTTTTCGTAAGTTTTGTTTTAGCAAATTTATTGATAGCACAGAGGGGCAGTTATACTTTATTTGATATTTTAGCATTTGAGTTGTTATATTTGAAAGTGGTAGAAGTCTATTATTTCATATATCGAGATATTTAAGGGTTTGCGTTTGAGTTTATTTAAAAATTTTGGCGAACGTTCATCTATTCGAGTGATGTTTTATACAATGTACACCCTTCAAATCTTATTATAAAAATGAATCATTATAATTATCTAGAAAAATATTTGACTTTTATTAAGCCCCAAATGAACTTATGCCACTTTCAAAAATTACATATTATAAGTAGTAAAAATAAAAGCGAATTTAAGTCCACATTTTTATAGACATTTCTTTGGCTTTCATGGGGTAACCGCGTATGTCCATTTTTTCGATTTTGAGATGTAGTTGCAATATTGCTTTATTTTAAAGGCTCTTTACATGGGTCTTTGAACTTCTGGAAAAATATGGACCAATTCCGATTTGTTTACGTAATGACCAATTTCAAAAAGCACAATATCTCGCCCATAGTTTGATCTAGAATGTTTTTATTTATTTTATTTATTTAGTTATTTATTTATTTATTTGAAAAATAAACAGTACAACAAGACTTAATCTTATTTAATAGTACTGGGGAGATAAAGGCACATTAGATTAGAACATTTACAAAGGTTTTTTGTGTTTTTTCCGCTCTCCTGAAAAATTTGTTTTTATGACATACGCGGTTATCCATGAAAGGGACTTTAAACGTAAAAAGTAATTTATTAGACGACATTTAAATACACGATCAATCAAGTTTATTAAGGAAAAACTGGGTGTATCTTATAACACTGCGCACTCCACACACAAAGAGAAACGCACCATTAATGAAAGAAGTTTTCAAGTGAATTTTATTTTAATTTAGAAAAAAAATACAAATTGTTGTGAAAATATTAAATATAATTCAAAACATTTAGTTAAATTAAAAATTAATAAAATTGAGTTTTTTATTTTGTTCTATTTTTTAATTTTTATTATTTTAAATTTTTTATATTTAATTCTAAATAAATCTTATATCTAACAGTTAATAATAATGTCCACTGACTAGGGATGACAAAGGGGAAATCCTGAATCCCGAAATCCCAGGATTGATAAATCCCGCTTGATTTATGACGACTATTTCTGGATTTTTGTATTTTGCTTAATAAAAACCATTATTTTAAGTAGAAACGAAATTTGAAAATTCACATCTCAAGAAATAATTGTTATATATCAAGCAAAAAATAAAAATTATTCACGATCCAATTAAAGTATTATTCAGAAACTAAAGAACAAAAGTTGATATAATTATAACAATTAAGTCGTAATATTGATGAAATAGCTCATATTCCTTCCGGTTCAATAATAATAAAAAATTTGCTTAAAAAACATACGGTAAATAAAATAATTTTTTTTATAAATAAACACTATTTGACGTATTCATAAATAAATTATTTTAACTTGAAATCTGTTTTAAGAAACATTTGTATAAACATTTTGTTTTACAATAAATTTCAAATGTTTTTAAATTATTGATTATGAATCTCGCCCTCACCCTGGAGGCGTACTGCACTGCAGTCGATATAGTTTTACAGTTTTTAACTCAGCTATCGAGAACGATGAGGGACTACACTTTGCAGTGTATTTATTGCTGTCAAAAACCCGAATTGAATTGATCTAGAAAAACTAAGAGACACCTATATTTTTTAAGCTTTTTTCAGAATCTGATCAGTTTGAGCATGTGTGAGGCCAGTGTTATAAACATATGTATAAAATAAATTGTTTTGTTGTTTTCATTTTTAAAAATTTATGTTACGTATATAAAACCTTTTGAATATTTAAAAAGTGTTGTTTATTAAAAAAAAATAGCATCTTAAAGAAACACATTGATCCCGAATCCCAAAATCCCGGAAAATCCCGGGATTTTAAAAAATCAGTCCCCATTGGCATCCCTACCACTGACCTATCATTTAGGTAGGTTGAAATATGTATGTCATAAAATGTGAAAAACCAATTAATTCTAGCAATTCTAAAACATCGAATGTTAATCTTTCATAAGTTCCAGCATAAGTAACGCTGAAAATGATATGGACTAACCAATGATATGCTATCATCAAGCAGAGAGCTATCGCCTTTAAACTCTACTTCCTGATTGGCGAGTTGCATATTACCCTGTTTCCGTATATTTTTTTCAAAAGCTTCAGAAGCTTTTAGACCGAAGGATGCATTTTGAAATTATTTAGGCATGTAAATTAAACGACGTTTGAATTGATGGTAAGTCGTTTGAGTGAGTTGCGAACTGATTAGCTGGCGACTCTTGTAAGCTCGCAGTTGGGGCACTAGAAGCAGTAGGATTTGATAATGAACTATTTTTGGCAACAGGTGATTGGATGAAGGAAGCCCTTTTTAAATTTGGAGCTGTGGAGTTAGAAGTACAAAATTGTACGTGGCCAGCAGACCGAAGGGCATTATAATTATCAAGTTCTTTGCGTGCAGTTAGAGGAGAATATATTGGGCCTGAGAACAGATTATTGACGATCATCAATGCAATAAACGAGTCATGAACTGAAGCATTTATATCAACGCTAATTTAAAATTCTTCCTCGGATCAGAAATATTCTCAATAAGGGAAACATGGTTATTTTTTGTGGACACTATTTCTGGAATTTTAATTTCATCATCACCACTTTTAGCAGTGCTGTCATAAGGAAATTGCGCGCTGTTGCAATGCATTTTACATTATTCATCATTTTGGATCCAACAAGACGTCTAAGCGCATCCATATTTATTTTTGTAATTATAATTAAAATAAAAAAAAATTACGTAACGAGCGAAAAGAACTTGTCGTATCAAATGTCTAAAGAAGAATAAAACACACAAGCAGTTTGTGCAGCATAAACAATATATTTTTTTTTTCATAAAGATTTAAAACCGTTTGCGTACAAGAGAATCCCTATAATTTGTAGTCGTAGTCGTGCTTTTTACTAGAGGAGTTTTCGAAATAAAGATATTTATGTTCTTTTAAGCTGGTTGAACTACATAAGCGCGAACTTTATATTTCGATTTGCTCCAGTACACATATCACTTTACGCTATAATATGGTCTTGGGTAACATTCTAATGGCCAATTTCACCAATTCTATTTAAATAACAATTTATGTTTAACATTCGATTTTCATGTCAAATAAAAATAAAATAATATGAATTTAATAGTAAAGTGTGATCCATTTCGAGGTTCACTACTTTTTTAAAGAAAAAAACGCAGAAAATTCAAATTTAATGGGGAATGTTTATTATCATTTGAAAGAACCTTCTTTGGCATTTATTTTTTGAAGATTATGTCTATCAAATGTTGGCCGTTGCTACGTCGCAGACAGTCCATCCGTTGAGTTAAATTTCCGATGACTTGTTCGAGCATTTCGACTGGTAGCTATCGGATGACACGCGTGATGCTTTCCTCCAAGGCCTGAATCGAAGCGGGTTTGTCTTTAAATTTTTAAACTTTAGACTTTACATATCCGCACAGAAAAAAGTCTAACGGAGTAATATCACACGATCTTGGTGGCCAATCTACCGACCCAAAACGTGAAAGTATGTGCTCACCGAAGTATTCTCTCAATAAATCCATTGATTGATGTGATGTGTGGGAAGTGGTGCCGTCTTGCTGAAACCAAATGTCGCCGAGATCACGAGCTTCAATTTCAGGCATCAAAGAGTCGGTTATCATGGCACGATAACGGTCGCCATTGACCACACCAAACCGTTGTTTTTTCAAAATAAACGTGTGTAGCTAAAGAATTTCTTTAAATTGTACTAAAATCTACAATTTATAATCTATAATTTAATGAAAATTAAATTCAATGAACTTAAGCATGATTTAAATATCGAAATTTAAATAAAAGTACTAAAAACTTTAGATCTAAGTTTACAGAAAAAGTTAAATACAAAAACAAATTGCTTTTATTGCAAATTGTTTTTATTTTGATTTCTTGCGAAAACAATAAAAGCAATTTGTTGTTGTTTTTTATTTGTTTTTCTTTACCCACTTACAACTACAATTAATGTTGGAGAATTCCAACTTATTGTAGTGGGGAATGTAAGAAAAGGACAACTCACTGTTTTATTGTTGGTATTTTGTTTATGGTTTGATATCGGTGAAAATAGGATATTTTGAGTGTATGTAGGTAATTCTCATTCCCTCTGAAGTATTGTTTGCTGATAGCTTTGGCTTTTCTAAAATTATTTAGAAGAATGTTTCCTGATGATCTGGCCTAAGCAACCAGTGAAATGCGCATAGGAACAGCTTATCCTCCAACAATAAATTTCAGTATTTTTATCAATTATAAAAAAAGGGAATTAAGCACAATAAATAAAATCTTTTAATGGAAAAAATATGTATTCCCAAAAACAACTTTTTTGATAATAATATATTAAAAAAAAATTAAATGTTCCCCCTACCAAATTTATCCAAATATTATAAATCATTTAAAACTACTACACTACAATTTGTTTATTCCGTTAAGTTTGTAAAATCAATTTTACACGATTACTTTAGATTTTAAGGGAGTTTCAAATCTTAAAATTAAGACCATTAAAATTAAATTAAGGGTGGGCCTACTTTGACTGGCTGATTTGCATTTGCATGTGGAAACATCCCCGGATCAACTTAAAGAAGGTGCCACAGCAAGGTTCTGGAATAGCATTTCGATGGATCTATGAGAACACCTTCTCGTACAGCATTCAACAACAATTCTTCATTGATCGTCAGGGAACATTAAACAATTGAACAGAAAAAAAATAACAGCAATTAATATGTAATATATAAAATTTTATTAAACTTCTATAATATTTTAAACAATTTTCTTAATTAAATTTTTTGTAAATTGTCATATTTATCCAATTTCACCAAGTTCAGTTATAATTAACTATCAGTTAAAACTGTCAAAAACATATTGTTAACTGGAAGTTAAATTAAAAGTAAGTTTTAACTGAACTTGGTGAAATGAGGCATATCAATTTGTTTTAGTCTGTCAATAATTTTCCATACAAAATTAAAAAATTTAATAATTTTCTTTGGTTTTAATCTCGTAAAGAATAAACAATAGTACTGTTATTATAAACTGAGTCATCTTTGAAGTAAGTGAAGCTATTACTTAAAACTTCTTATCGAAATTTTTACGCAGTTTTTTTTAGTCATGTTTGCAAATTATAGTTCTTGATTGTGTCCAGAATCCATTTTGTGCACGTGCTAAAATCTTCTTCTGCATCTACTTCTAAGATTGTTTCTGTTAAAGATATTTTCTTGAGATTTTTATTATATTTAAATAAAAAAAAATAACTAAATCATAATTTTTAATGCATTTCCTTCTTTAAAAATTTAAACATATTTTTAAAATTAATTAGTTACAAATTTGTTTGTTGCTGTGACAAATTTGTAATAAAAATATTTAATATGTTTGCACACAAATATTATTCTCAATATAAAAAGCTCATTGATAAAAATTTTTTTGATGTGAACAATTGTAATTAAAAAAGTGTTTTTTGTATTTACGAATTCGGTTTTTGGTGCCTTTTCAGTTAAAACACTAATTGTATTGAAAAACATGGTATTTAATATGGCCATTGATTTGTGGTAATTTTTTTCTATGTGCATAATCTTTTGTATTCAATATGATGACATTTTATAATTTTATTAAAATTATTTTTTACCTGAAAAAAGAAATGTAATTAAAAACTGTAAAAACTAACAAAGTTATATACATATTAAATTATTCAGTTGAAGTTGTATAACTTATTTGTACATTCTAGTCGTATGATTTATTTTTAGACAACAGTATGTCTAAAATGTTTATCATACGCCCAGTGCATGCCATATGGTTTTTTTTACCACCCGAAAATGATAGGCGTACTCGTATATTGCCTTTGCCATTTCGTAGGCAAAACATGGAAATAATCACCGGTGACACTATATTGTGGATCCTTGTAAAACTCTAAAAATATCGATATACCGATATATCGAACGTATTAAGCTGAAATTATTACCAAATTTAAAAGCTTTATTTACTTATGTCAATACATATGTACAAACATATTACATGTAATTCCATTCTAACTTTTTATTGTTTCTTTTAATTTCAAATTTTCTGTCTGTCCCTCGATTTCGAACGAAACTTTCAATCGCTTAACTTTTATTTAAAACAATGCGAACGAAGTTTTCGTTTGCAATCGAGAGACCGGCAATTAATTCTACAATAAAAAAAAAAAAAAAATTTTTAAAAAAAGTAAAGAATACAAAAAAATTTTTAATAATTCGCCATATTAATCCAAAAAAAATTAATTGGGATTATATATTAAAGGGCTGGATGAATAACTTCATTCATGAACACAGTGAAATGTTTATTCAATGAAGTTCGTATTCAAATAAAATTCAGACCACTGAATAAACTGTTGTTTTATTCGTACTACTAGCAAACACATTTCGTTTCATATGGCAAACACAAAGACTTTGTTCAATGAAACGACTTTTGTTTTACAGTTTTCACTCTCTGTCATTTTTTTATATAAATACTCAATAGCAATGTTGCAAAACCCATTGCTAAAAATGTTTTTGAAAATAAAATGAAATTTTTATGAAGTTGAAAAATTTACATTAAAAACAGTTAATTTACATTGAAAACAAATTTGTATTATTTTAATATTAATGTACTTGTTGCTTTTACTTTTACATGAACTTATTCGCTATTTTTCAGTGGTTGTTTTGTTTCAGAGTTGTTAGTATTCATATTCTCTTGTTTAACTAAACAGAAAAACTGCATCTTACTCGTCTCTTAAATTTCGTGTGTTTGTTGCTTTCATTTTATTGAATACAAACCAAGCAAATACAAAATTATAATGAAAGTTTCATGAACATCATTATTAAGTTGCATGCAGATGTTTATTATATATTGCTGGATTATACACTGCCGGTAAACGAAACTTCTGGCACATACTATACAAGTAAACTGTGTAATATTTTATTTTTAATATATAATAACAGTCTCAAATAAAAAAAAAACAAAAATTTTTTTTTTATTATTAACATTCCAACTTTCTTAAGTCTATTGCTGCCAATACGCCATAATTAGGCGATTCTTTGCATAATTCTATTATTCTTATTTTTTTGTTGTCATCTCTTAAAAAACCGGGAAAAAACTGAACTGTGTAATCTATGAAAATGTACAAAGCGCCGTTATTTTCTTAAAACAACAGTATTGTAAGCAGTTGAGCAACGGTTAAAATGTTGAATTTTATTACAAAGAGATTTTAAAAATATTGAATTCGATAGTCGTAGATAAATATCGATGTATCGATATATGGGTATTTTTAATATCGGCGATATAAGATCGATTATAATTTTTTTAAATATCGATATTTATTGCTCATCCCTACCGTCTACTGATAGAGTTCGGTATGGACGCCTTAGAAAGATACAATTTGGTAAGACTAATTTTTTCGACAGGTATTTGTACATTAGAGCGACTCAAAAAAAAAAAAGTGATTTTGTTACCCCTCTGAAAATAAAGGTTGATATGAAAACCCGAAACGAAAATATGTATTTAGTTAAATATCTCAATTAGTAGGTCGCAAGTGGTAAAGTTTTAGATACCATTGGATGGTGCTTCAAAAACTCTTTTCGATGATACCAAATTTTATTCATGTCGTTTTGGAGCAAAGTACAAAAAAATTCGAAAAACTGAAAAAAGACCTTTTTTTAAAAATGGTCCAGCTCAGGGATGGTCAACGCTAGAAACAAAATATTTTGGGAATTATCATAAAACATATAAAGCTTTATTTTCAGAGGGGTAACTAAAACACTTTTTTCGGCTCCATACAACTTGAGTCGGTCTATTAACGGGTTTATTATGCCACCAAGTCCCCTTACAATTGTCTCCCTTCTATTAGGCTTTTGGCATTATAACCGTCATATGTGTTGAGCTAAAAAACGGAAATTTGGTGCAAATATTTATTTTTTCTTCAGAATAAATTAATCTTATTAATCTAAACAATTGTTTGAACTTGGCCCAATGTTGGTGTCCCCTGAAAAAAATACCTTATATTGCTAAAAAAAAAGCTTACGTATGCATACACCCAGCATAGCCAGGTATGCTGCTACTGTTTTTGCATTGGAGTCTTTATACGCTTTAAAAATTACAATGGGAAATCGCCAAACTATTTATATATTGTCATAGCGATGACAATCACTACTCGTTTGTGGCCATTACCAGAGAATTTTATTCTAACAATAAAAAGGGGAATTATAAGCAATGAATATGTTGTCATTCAAAAGTTTATTTATTATCATATGAATGGAATTGCAGATTAAACCTAAGTCGCGGTAAGAGAGATCTTATAAAATGCCAAGTTAGGGATATATGTTTGGTCTTGCCAGGGTAAAAACGACCTGCTGACGACACAGCCACTAACACCAGAAGGTCGTTTTTACCCTGTAAAATAGAAGTTGCTTTGTCACCTTTGAGTAGGCTCTATAAATTGTATTTACTTAGAGTAAGACGCGCCGTTTTGGTCAACACACCTGGTTAGGTTAGAAAATGGGACAGTTACTAGTGACGCCTATTCGGTGATTAAGTTCTGTATCCTAAGTCCAAATCGAGAAACGAAAAATTTTTTAAATTTCCGACTAGCGGCTAATTTTTTAGTGTAACTTAAATTTAATTTCACCTGATTAAAAGGAGTTACTTTTGTAGTGGAGATTTAACAGCTCCGGCTTCTAAGAATGAGATAAGAGTATTGTGTAGACTATAATGTACTATAATTGTCCCCAGAAGCCATCAAGAGATGCATTGGTTTCACTCCGTTTTAACGACACCGTGAAATTAAACCGTAAAATGATGCGAGTACGCAAACTTTCGGATTAATACCTTGACATTCTATAATAAGGCAGAAAGAGAACAAATTTATTAATATTTTTCAGTAATCTTCTTTAATTTCTAGATTGCTGTAAAGAAAACTTGGGTAATAGCCAACGCTGCACAGTGGCGCCATTTGAGTTTTTTCGTTGCAAAAATCATATCTTTTGAACCGAATAAGATAATTGAACAGTTTAAACAGCATATGATAGATAACTGTTCAGCCTATGAAATGAGCGTTTGGAAAGGGTGCTACGCTTTGTAGGGGCCTATTTATGGGTTATCAAAGTTAAAATTAGTAGAAAAATCAATTTTATGGTAACTAAAAAAAATTATTTTTACATTTTTAGATTGTTTTTATTTTTTTTCTTAAGGGTTTTATGTTTTAAATTATTACCCAACAAATTAAAAAAAAATATTTTTTTTTTTTAAATTTATTTTTTCAATTTTCTGTAAAATATTCATCACAATTCGTAAGAGAAGGTATATCTAAAAGACTAACCATTTCTAAACTATAATTATTTTGTAACTCTATTCGTGACTTCACATGCCGCAGGGAAGAAATAAGTGGATCGGAAGATGCTGCCAACATGTTGAAGAGGTCCTTATTTTGCCTTACCCTTGATGCTTTGAATGTGTTCTGCAATCTATATTTTTTATAAAATTTGTTAAGAGACTCCTGTGCTTCTTCAGAAAGCTCTCCAATTGGCAAAGACTTGTACTCAATTTTCACGATTTGATTGTCAATTCCAATGATTCTAGTTACTGCCTCATCATTTTCAAAAAATCTCCTAGAAGTGTTTCCATCGTTTGAGTTACCGTATCCGTGCTTGGGACAGTCTACTTTTAGTCCAACGTGTTTAAAAAAAGCATCCTGTATTTGCTTCTTTCTGATCTTTTCCTTATCCTTTATTGATGTATTTTCATCGAAGTTTTCCTCCTCTTGTGGTAGGGTATATGCCAGTTTTAGCAAGAATTCCATACACCTTATCCTTGCGTGCAATGGTGACATTCCATATTCGTAATTCTCCTCATTTGTAGAATCGTTTAAATTACCAAAGTTCTTCTGACAAATAATAATATAAAATCGATAAAAAAAATATAAAAATAAAACGAAAAAAGGGGTTTAAATAGGTTTTTGCTAAATTTTTACCTCCAATATAATTCTGTCTATATATATGTATATGATAACTAATTGAAATATATTATAATTAAGCAGAAAAAGATACTAATCTTAAACTCTTTACAACTAATTATATAAAATTGAGATGTAACATATTATATATGAAATAAATTGAATTGAATTGAAAAAAGTTCTTCTGACTCTTTTTGCAAATCGGGCATGACATTGTTGAGGTTGTTCCTGTCAGTTCGTAATTGCATTCAATATATTTTCCTTCTCCAATTTGCAGCTTTGTAGGCTTAATCTTGCTTATTTGTTCTTCAATGTCCTTCACCGCAGTCCTTATGAGTTCTGCCGATTCCCTTGCAAACTGAAACATTATTGGTCGGCAATAATGCACTGATGACGGACGTGGATTTTTCCAGTGTAGGGAATCATCCGATTTTAGCCGCAAAGGAACAACAGATGCCATAAACATATTTCCGTCCGATATTGTAGCGTCATCGGAAGATATCCTTTGCTTATAAACGCTTTGTCCGGATGATCCATCGCAGCCCCATTTGCTGATCACTGTCAACTTCTCAGGAAGAATTTTCACTTCCGTGAAAAACTTTGGTGTGGTTGACTTTCTAAACAGTTCAAATAATTTTAAATTGTTCAACGCCATGTTTTCAGTACTTAAATTGTTTAATGGTTTCAGTAATTGTTGCGCCAACTTTCAGGCGTAGACTAATCCAGGCATTATGCTTATTTTGCAATATATAGGCTTATGCTACCATGCCTAAAAATTTACCTGTTCCCTGCATACATATGGATTTAGGCTGAATAATGCAATTTTGATATTATGCACGTGTCCAAATAAGATTTGTGCCTACCTGTAGGGACCATAAGTCAATATTGTTCCTGACCATTTGTACGCCAAAGTATTGTTTATGTGAGGTACGTACCTGCTAATTTCAATGAGTAGTTTTTTTCAAACTATTAGATCAAACTACTGTCCGTCAAAACATATAAGGGATGGACGCCATACAATTTCTGCAACCATGTCTTTTTAAACTTTTTTACCTCTAGAAGCCAAACGGGCACGTACGGGCAGATAAAACTTTTTGAATTATGTAAAGAAATAATCAAAGAACAGGTTTTGCAAATATGGCAAATATAGAAAAATATAGTTTTTTTTTATTTTCCGTCAAAGTTGAAAAATAGTGAAAAAACGGATAGTTTTTAAATAGTGATTTACCAGGAGAAACACAAAGCAAACAGTTAATTTTTTTTTATCATTATACATTTAATAAATACATCAATCAATACAAACAAAAAATAAGGCGATTCGTTACCTATTTTTCGTGATATTACACCTGAAATCGCAACAAATTGACTAAAAATTGTGTGTTTTTTTGATAACCGAAAGTCGGTCAATTTTGAACGGTTATATCTTCTAAACTAAAAATGTGATATTATTAAGAGTGGCATATTTGAAATCGTTGAAAAGTTTCCTATAACATGGGTTTATTCAAAACTTCGTCGGCACTCATGAAAATTTTGATTTTTGCAACCTCGCTTGCTCTACGGGCGCCACTGTGCGCTGATGAAACGTTAGAGGCATATATCATATATTTCTTTATTGGGTCTTGTTTCTATCATATGTTGCAAAAGGATTAGAAGGTTGGCTTCCTTAAAATATTTTTAGCTCTGAGATTTTTAAAAATCGTGGAAATCCTATTATAGTTTACACACAAACATATCCATTTCTTGTAAAAAAAATATATATGAAAAATATCACGAATATTAAGTTAAACTTTTTTAAAAACTAATTACAATCAACATAATATGTTAGAATATTGCAGGAGGCTTTATATGGGATCTATGGTAGTTTATTAAACAATCTTTACAGAATGTAGTGTTATGAGTTCGATGAAGGCTTAAAAAATCAAATAAGACAAAATTTCACCATTTAAGTGTTGTTTGTTACGGCTTGGAAGGATTTCTCCACATTTCCGTAAATAACTTTTTCGCTACTGAACCGATTCTGGTGGATTTTAATACCAAGCCGCTTAGATAACTATAAACAATTTCGAACCAAAACTTTTGTTCTGTTTAAGCGTGACTTAATCGACTTAAACTTTGTTCACACCTATTGAATATTTTTCGTCCTGCACGTAACCAATAGTCTTATTACAATATTTGCCATCCCTCCTTGCACAATGGGCACATGGGAAACTGCAATGTTGGACGACTTTGTCATTCCCAACTTAGCAGCATCCGAAGCAGGGGTTTTATCCGTTCCAATGACAGAAAGGGCTGAAGCGGTTTTGGAGGTGCTTGGATTGAAGCACAGAGGCACCCCCCCGCCGCAATTTTTAGAGCAGCCGCCTTCTGGTCGAGCTGCCTTACCACTTCCAATCAGCATAGGTTGATCTTCTTTGGTCGCCGGGACTGTTACAGTCCCTGGCTTTGCCGTATTACTGTCTATCGTTGTCCTCGTTCTCGCCTGTCCGTCATCAGTTTCCGTTGATTGTTTTTGTTGTTGTTTTTTGTCTTTTTCTGGTCCCACAGAATATATTGTATATCGCATTGGTTTTGCAATTGGGGTTAACTCTAAATTTACAAATTTTTACTTTTAGTTTGAAAACTATATACAGTAGAGCGACTCAAAAAAAAAGTGATTTTATTACCCCTCTGAAAATTAAGGTTGATATGTTTAAGGATGATTCCCAAAATATTTTGGTTCTAGCGTTGACCATCTGTGAGCTGGACTATTTTTAAAAAAAGTATTTTTCAGTTTTTCGAATTTTTTTGTACTTTGCTTCAAGACGACATAAATAAAATTTGGTATCATCGAAAAAATTATATAAAACTTGAACGCTTGCGACCTACTAATTTAGACATTTAAAAAAGACCTTTTTTAAAAATAGTCCAGCTCACGGATGGTCAACGCTAGAACTAAAATATTTTGGAAATCATCATAAAACATATCAAGCTTTATTTTCAGATGGGTAACAAAAACACTTTTTCAGCTCCACACAAGATGAGTCGGTCTAATATACAGGGATCATATCTAGCCAAAGTAAAATTTACAGATTTTCTCTACTCTTTCGCCAAAAAATAAATTTGTATTTCTCTTTATGATATAAGAATACGAATTCGAATTTCTGCACTAAATACGAATTCGAATATCCATGCCGCACTCGATGTTTAAAATTTAACTGAAAAAGGTCCCGTTTGCGTTGATAGAAATAAATTATAAGAAAACTGACACCCTATTAAATGAATATGACATTATAATGGCATTCCGCTGATTGAATTTGAAATTATTAACTTCGCACCTGAATGCCACTACTAAACATTTTTGAATTTTTACGCTTTTATTGTTATTATTATGTAAAGGCCACAAGCACCACGATCCAAATGTTCTTTTGTGTGGCCCAAGTGTTCGAGGAAGTAGATTAAGGCTAAAAATAAATCCAATTATTATACACGGTGCGAGATTGTATACTTTACCAGAAGTCATTAAAATAACTACAACTTTATTCTGCTTGCATAATTATACATACATCCATACAGATTGAGTTTTTATTTTGCTTAACTTTGTTTTTCACAGTGTTTAATAATGGATATCAAATTGTTAAGCCTCCTTTCTTACATTATTGTATAATAACATTGTGCAACATTTTTGAAGTCAACGAGGGCCAAAAACACTGTGCTAGAATTTAAAATTTTTTTTTTTTAATTTCTTCACAATAAAATTAATTGAAGCAATAAAGGAATAATTCCATCAATATAAATAACCGTTGTGTACTAAATCGGAAAAAACTCCTTAAATATTTTGTTTTATAAATATTTAAGGAGTTTTTTTCGGATATAGTGTACAAATGTTAAAATAATACTAATTTAATAAGATAGTTTTTTTTGTAACATGCCTAGAATACCATGTTAACATACAACAAGTTAACGCAAGACTTTTTTATAATTGTAAATATTCATAAGCTTTTTATTGTATATCCCCAATTATATTACATACGATATTTTAATGCATTGAATTTTTCGCAAAAGTGGATAAACAACAAAATGGCTTCGTATTATCTCAAAAGCAATAAAAGAAAGAAACCTGAGGATTACACAGATCGTTAGACCTGTTAAATTTACTACTCGGCACGACGAATTGCTTCAAATGTTATTATATGTAGAAATGCTTAGCATCAGCTTGAGTCACAAATTATTTTTGTGGCGGCCCAACACTTCTAATGTTAGTTGGTTTTTTTTAACTTTACTAGCAGAACATTTTATTAAGCGTTGAAGACAGATATATTTTTTTAATAAAAATTTAATCATTTCGAAAAGAGCTCAGGTACAAAAATACAAAGTGTTCAGGATTTAAAATTTAAAAATTTAAAATTTTCTGTCGATCCATTCTTCAAGTTTAAAGTCCTGTAGCTAAGTAAATTTTAGCCCAAACAACACAGCATATATATATAGACTGAAAGACAAAAGACATATCTATGCAAAAGTTTAAGTCTTGTACAATGTAGATGAATAATTTTCGAGAATTTTCAAAATAGCTAAAACAACTGCAGAAAAACAAGATTTGTATGAATAATACGAAAACGCTCCTTGAGAAAAATGAATGAATGCCATATTCGTGATCAGCAGCCACAATTTAGGTTAGAATATATATCAGTTTTGAGATTAATTTTTTTATGGTAGATAAAGTGTTATAAATTAATTTTTTACAATTTTTTAATTCCAAAATATTATTGTTATTTTTTAAGCATAACTAACATGTTCGGAGATAGCTATAATATGGTTGTGGACGGAGGACTATTTTAACCATATTTTATATTATAACTTCAAACATATTATTATTGTTAAATAGAAACAAAATTTTGTCTACAATGAAAAAAGTAATGTTAAAAACAACAATAGTTTCCCAGCAAAAACTTTCATTGCAAAGTAACGAGTTAAAAAGCTAATATAACTACTCTTCACCACTTATACATTGGCATTTTAACTCATTATTTTAACACGGTTATGTCATTGGAGGCAAGTACTTACCACCCTCGCTTACAAATAGCGAGTTAAATAAGTCATTTTCACATTCGCTTACAAATAAGGAGTGAAATAAGTCATTACCACGTTTGGTTACAAAAAGACACTTCACATTGTTATCAACAAAACTGAATATATCAAAAAAATGATGTCTTTAATTTAATTTGCTTTCTAATGCAAAATTTTACTACCCTGCATCAAGGATATATTCATTCCCAATAAACCAGAGAACGATGTGATTGCAAAAACGATATGATATTTTCATGGAAAAACGATATTGTAAGGAAATGTACAATTTAAATACTATCGTTTATGATACAAGATCGATATCATATATTATAATTTATATAACCTAGACGATATCGTTATAATATCGTTTGGTTGATTGATTAGTGTAGTTTTTATTATACATATTAAAATCAATTAAGTATTTAAATTTTTTATATTCATTTATAACAAATAAAAAAAAAAACAAATTGTAAGAACAAATATGTATTTAAAATCAATTTGTATTAGATTTGAATAAATCCAGGATTTTTTCCTAAAATTGTAAGCATCTGTTTATGTTATAATAGGAAGAATATAAAATGGATTTAAGTAATATTTCAAGGAGAAAATTGTCATTACAGTTTCCGAAGATGAGCCCTTTTCGAAAATTATTTTTGAATTTTTGTGGCTATACCCAGGAAAAACTTTTTGAATTTTGGTAGTAGGTAGTAGTTATTTCATACGTTACTGGTAAGTACTTGTCATTATTCTGAAAACCTCAATAAGTACTTACTAGTAATGACACCAGTAACTACTTTTTACTACTATTATTTTCACTACCAAATATTTACTTACTTATAATCAGCTCAATTCTTTCTTATTAATTGTGTTGTTTTCCGTACTGATTATTAAGTTACTGCTAATGAGTTCAATAACTACTTATAAGGTCTATTAACATAGCGCCAGTAAAATAAAACCTAGTAATTTTTTGGCTTCTCGTTAGTATATTGTAAGTACTTACAAATCAACTTACTGGTAGTTAAATAATAATTAGATATTTTTTGGCTTCTAGTAAGTGTATTGTAAGTACTGAATTCTGTGGACAACTCGAACAAGCCGAAAAGTAAGTAGTGTTCATATGTCTCCAATATTACTTGCTAACTTACCAGGTAAGTGAAGCTTTTGCTTTGTAGTAGCAAAGTGGTATATATTTGGTGTATGCAATTTATCGAAACACACATATATTCGGATTATCTATAAAGTTTAAATATATATTTTGCATCTTAAGATAAGATTAACCAACTGAAGATTTATTTATGAACTCGAAAATTTTAATTAAAGTAAACAAAATTTTTAACGAAAGCTTTTTTATAACAAAGAAACAATAACGGTTAATTTTTATCTATTTTTAAGACTACAAATTGAAAAACACATACATTCATCACATATCAAAAACGAAAATATTTCATCAAGATAAGCATATGAATTAGAAATCTTCCACATCTGGCTCTGAAAACATGCCTGTTGACCATTGCAGAATGTCTTCACAAAATTTTTGGAAATCTGGATATCATTATCCTCCGAGTAGCTCATTTCACAGAAAAAATTATTAAATTTCTTCAATCACCAAATTTATTCCAAATTCATAATATCAAGCAAGCAAGTTGTTGATTTTGCACCTATTACACCTATTATTAAAAATTTTAAAATTTTGAAAAAATATTTTCAATAAATGATATTTCTTATTTGAATTAAAAAAGTGATCAAAAAACTTTGCCATTTCAAACAAAGTATTAATTTATTTAAATAAATATTGACAATTCCCAAAAACAATTCTACATGTTTAAATTATTTTATTTTAAACGAAAAAATTTAAAATTTATTTCAAGACAACTAAATTGTTAATTAAATCAAAATTAAATTTTTAATTTTCTTTCAACTAAAAAACTAATTGATTCAATTATCAAATTAATTAAATTTAAATACTTTTTAAGCCATTTATTTAATTGATAAAATACTTTTTTCTGTGTATCAAAATCAAGTTAATAAATTGTGTATTCATTTCCTTCTTTCTCCTGAAATTGTGTTCACTTCTCAAAATTTTTTAATAATTGCAAACTCAAAAGTAATTTTTGTTAAAAAATTGACCACATATTCAACACTTATGTACATTACTAAAACACATATAAATAAATATTCTAAATACATATCGAGCCTTTGGTGCAAGACCGTAGTAACTCAAAATTTGAATTTTTTGAACTGGGTATGCAGTAATGATCTTTGGGGATATATCTATCTGAAGAAAAAAAGATTATGGTTCTATCTCTAACTGTTCAGATTTTACAGCTAAAAATGGCTTTATTGCCTCTAGCTTTGTCCAACAATATTTATTTGCAATAATGAAATATTTCCTTTAACTTACAAACAGAAAACAAATTGTGAAAAAAACAATAAGGCAATAATTTTTTTTGCTACGTTTTAGGCACAAAAACACAACTGCATAATTTGTGTTCTTTTTTACTTGTTCGTATTATTTCACAATTCATCTTTGTTGAAAAAAAATTAGTTATCATTTCTTCTTATGCTTTATTTGCTATATCGATATATTCCGAATTAATTCATAATTTTGTCGTTAATTTTGTGACAATAACGATACATTATTGATAGGTTGATACAAAATACTTAAATATAAATAAATATTTCATATTTTTAGTAATTTTTTACCTAATTTAATTATAAAACATTTCTCTTTATTAAAAAACTTGTAAAAAAATAACTTTAGTAAACGAAAATACTATCAAAAAGGTGATTCAAAACTTCAAATGCATTTTTCTCAGTACGCGATTTTTTGACTTACTACGGTATTGCACCAAAGGCTCGATATGGAGATGAGCCCTTTTCGAAATTCATTTTAAAAAGCCACCAGTTTTCACCGCTATGGAAGGGATATATAACCTTTCGTTCTCACAGTATCGGTCTGTATGTGTACCTTCAAAAACAACAAGAAACTTAATTTAAAAAATGTTTACCTGAGCCCTTTTCGAAATAAATGATTCAGTTATTTTAAGTAAATATTTTTTGTCACATTTTACTTATTTTTTAAACTCTTGTATTTTTTTTTTTAACTATTCGCGAAATATTTGCTTGAATTTTGCGAAAACGAATATCATGAAATAGCTCAATAATCGGCATTTCAAATACGAATACTCGTTACATCACTAATAAGAATAATAAAAAAAAAACCAAAAACATTTTTTGGCTCTACCGAAAATTTATATTTGAGTTAATCCTCTTTAAAGGATCCGGTGCGATATACTTTGCGGGGCCTTAGATTAATATGAAAAAAAAAATTCACTACTACTGGTAGATGATTAACAAGTAAGAAGGAATAGTTGGGCAAGCCAACTCTTGTACACAGAAAAATACAAATTTATTTCAACTAAAAAATTTGTGATATTTATTTAAAAATTAATTAAATTGGCCCCAGTAAACAATAATTCACTTGATTAAACGTTTAATTAAAACTGTTAATATTTTCGATTAATGCTTTAATTGGTAAAAAATTTTGGAAAATTTTTGCTGTGTAAGTATTGCCGCTAGTGGATCCTATTTTAGACCAACAAAACACAATTTTCTTACGAGGGTTGGATTTATAAAAAGGTTATTTGTGCCGAATTATATTTAGATACATACATACATTATATACATAAGATTTATTTATTTTTTTGTGATCTTTTGGAGAGGGACTTATAGAACATATGTTTAGTTCTGCATCTACCGCCACAAATTTATCATTTAATAACAAATACAAGAAACTAAAGCCATTGATAGTGGTATTCGGGAATATAAGTTGTACAGGGGCTATGGTGATATATTGCCCGATACCAGTATTGCCAATTAAGTTATTTAGTATGCGAATTAAGTAATTTAGCATGAAAAATAAACTTAGCCATTTTTGTTTAGCAAAGTTTTCTTCAACTATTATTTTCAATTTCATTGTAAACACTTAAGTCCATATTTTAAACAACATTGATAACTTTTTGTAATAAAATACGACGATACGAACGATTTATAACTTTTGCACTAGGCTTTGTCTCTATAACAAAAAAAATGTATATACCAAATTTTATGAAATTGCATATCTCAAAAATTGCGCCTTAAATTTGCATGGACAGACAAACCAGCTAGCCTGTCTGAAGCAACAACATCGTTCAAACAATTCATAAATTATGTGTCGATAGGTATATTAAAAGAAGAATTCACACATAAGCATCAAACGCATAATATCTTCCACACCTACGGTGGTTTAGGGTACAACTAACGCACACGTACTACACGTCATTAAAAAGCGATTCATTGAATTGTTTAAGCGTGGCAAGAAAACAAAGTGTCACCAAAAAAGCTCTTTCTTCTTACGTTGTTTCATGATTTTTTTTTAGTTTATTCTTTAAAAGCCCTTAAGTTCAAACGTTTATTGAATAAATGATGTTTGCGTGAGTTAGTATTTTGACATGGAAAGTTTATGAATTTTTTTTCTTATTTTTTCCTTTTTTGACATTCTTTTCTAATACAAAGAGATCCATTCCAAAAATATAGCTTAACATGTTGTTTTGTTTTTTTTTTTTTTTTTAATGTAATACTGTTTTTTTTGCCAGTTTTTTTTTGTGATAAATGAAATGTTGTATTTGCGAACACTACGATAAAAATATGAGTCGACGACTGGAAAAGTTACGTGACTTTTTCCTGATTATGTTTTACAGATGTTCTTTAAGAATATTTTTTGATAAACTGCATACGCTATCGCAATTTTTATAGGAAAACAAAATTTTTGCAAATTTAAATGGGAAATTAAAAATATTTAAAAAAAACATGAAGAGTGTGTATGCTAAAAATGTATTAGATAATTTTAAATGATAAAGGGGTTAGATAAGATAGAAACGCTGGTGCGAAGTTAATCTTCACACCCTCATCCAGATACCAATATGTTTCATTGTGACGCCTTAGGTTACAGGCAACAGGTCTTAACAATTGAAGCAAAGCCGCTAATAACGTTGTAAAAGCCAATATTTGCAAAAAACTGTTTTTTTGCAGATTTGCGTTAACATTACTCTCTTACACTGTTTAAACATCAAATCACCCAACATTTTGAGCGTTAACGCCTTCAAAATGCGATACAAAGGGTCAGCCAGTGGAAGGGCGTTGTAAGTTACTAACAAAATTATACAAACGAACTGGATTTGCAAAGTGGAATAACGTTTTAAAAGCCGCTTGCGTAGTGGAAAAAGGCTTTTAATGGTATCGTAATTGTGGATATAAACGTTTTTCCACTAAAAAAAATTACAAACTGAAAATTCGCTTGTAATTTAAAATTAAAATTTCTTGGTATTTTGCATAAAAGTTTTTATTGTCATTATTTTTGCTAGTTTAAAAAAAAAATTAAAAAATAAATAATAATGGCTGTTAAGAACGTTTTTTTTTGCTCTCCTGAAAAATAATTATGTTGTAACTTACAAACGTTATTCGCGGCTGTGCTTCAATTATTGAAGAAATTATGTCAACTTTTTAGAAATTCATAAGATTTATATAATTGGAATTCCTTTTTCCGTAAGAAATAAATAAATTCTTTTGTAATTTCGCACAAGTTATTTTTGTGCTCTTGGATAGACAAATTTCTAGGTTAGCTTATATCCAAATGAACAAGTGGGAAGGGCATATTCCGTGCCGAATCTATTAAACCTACTACTACGCAGAAAAAGTACAAAAGGTTATTATTCGACCGGTGTTAACCGGTTATTTTAGTGTAGCCCAAGCCGGTTATTTTAAAATTCCGATTTTTCGAATATCGAATAAACCGGTAATTGTTAGTGTAATAAGCCGATTATTTTAATAATGTGTAATTTATATACGTTTTCCTTACTCGTTGTAAATGAACCAGTAATCTAAGTATTTTTCTAATTGAATTTTAGGCAAATTTAAACTTTTTTTGAAGAATTTCAAAGCAAAATTTAAAGAAGTCCAAAAAATCCAGGTGTGTGATGAAAATCAGTCGATTTCAAATCGATCGTTTTTGAAAAGTGCGATGAATTCCGAGCGATCTTTAAATTCATTTCTGAATTAAGAACTTAAATTTTTGTTCAAAACACAGTTCAATTAACATATATAATAGAAAATGTTAAAGAAATTATATAGATAATAAGAGGAAAATATATGAGAAAACAATTTTAAAGGATAATGAAAGCGATATTATCGATTTTGAACCGCTTCGCTTTCAAAAATGAATTCCATCACGTACCTAATTATGAACAATCCCAGTAAAAATAATTTGTATATTTTGAAGCACTTAAGTGAAAAAGCGCACAATCGAGCGCTTCAATAAGAGAGTTCTTATAACGCAGAAAATAATAACTAATGAAATATTCAAAGAAGCTGCTATTTTAGTGCTGACAACGAAAAAGGGTTTAAAGCGAAAAAAATAAAAATATATTATGGCTTACAAAAACGATTTAATAAAAGGCATTTAAACAAGTAAAAGCCAAACATTAATGAATATGTTAAAATAGTAAGCCTTTAAAAAGCACGTTAGGAGTGCTTTATTTGCATGTTTTTTTATGTTAAAAGAAACGCTTATTGTCAGCAGAAAATAGTCGTCCAAACCGGGAACACCCCATACAAAAATTAGGCATCCTATCAGCAGGTTTGAAGCGATTTGAGGTATGAATTCATACATAAAACTTGCTTCTTTCGGAGCACAGTTTTTACTGGGATGTAAACACAAATCGCTTATAAAAACGTGTGTTCTTGTAAAAAAAAAACTAAAAACAATTCAAGATACCACAAAAAAGGTGTTCAGTTTAAAAAGTAATGAGCAATTTGTGTAAGTATTCTAAGATGTAATCTCTTGAGATATTTTAAAAGGGATTTAAAATACACAGGTATTTGAAGTGCCCTAAAATGATAAGTGACAAAGGTTGCCGAGGACAGAATGCCCATGGAGGCACTAGAAAGTCTAAAAGTAGTTGTAGAATATTTTCATGCTTTAAACTGAAATATTCCGGTGGAATCACCGATGTGGAAAAAATTCATGAGCTTTATTTATTTAAACCCTACCCAGTAAAAAAAAATTTGTGTTTTTTTAAAGAACTAAAGAGAAAAAGCGCATAATCGAGCACTTCAATAAGAGAGCTCTTATACAGCAGTAAATGATAATGAATAAAACATACACAAAAAGCTGCTATTTAAGTGCTGACAACGAAGAAAGTTTTAAAGCGAAAAAAAAAAATATATTATGGTTTACGAAAATGCTTAAAAAAAGCATTTAAACCAGTTAAATCAAAAGATTTATGAATATGTTAAAATAGTAAGCCCTTAAAAAAAGCACTTTAGGAGTTCTTTATTTCAATTTTTTTATTATGTTTAAAGAAGCGCTTATTGTCAGCAGAAAATAGTCCTCCAAGCCGGGAACACTCCATAAAAAAATCAGGCATCCTATCAGCAGGTTTGAAGCGATTTGAGGTATGAATTCATACAAAATTAAAGATATCAAACAATGTCATGAAGGGGTTGTTATTGTGTTTGACGAATGGATAGATATTTCATATAAAAATCATGTTCATATTACTTTTCGTTTCTATAATGCTGAAACAAACAAATTTGAAAAATATAATCCTGGTTAATAGGTATTATTTGCAGTTGTTTAAAAGTACCCAGTAAAAAATGTGCTCCAAAAGGAGCACCTGCTGATGGGATGCCTGATTTTAGTATGGGGTGTTCCCGGTTTGGAGGACTATTTTCTGCTGACAATAAGCGCTTCTTTGGCACAATAAAAAATTAAAATAAAGCGCTCCTTAAGTGCTTTTTGAAGGGCTAACTGTATTAACATATTTATTAATGTTTTGCTTTAAATTTTACTCATATGTATTCCATTTACTGAACATGGATGATAACTTTAATTTTTATTATTTTTAAAGCTCTACTCTATAGGTTTCGGTAATTTGTTTCTTTAACGTATTACTATTTTGCGCCAACAATCCATGATTTTGTTTTCAACTACCTTTTTAATGATACTGCGGTTTTTAAAACGAATCTAACAATACCTAATATGTCAAAATTCATCCAGAGGTAATAAAGAAATTGAAGGTGGAGTATAAACAGGTAACCCATAATCTGTGCATGGTTTACATATTTATAAATGCTTATGAATATTTTACAATGAACGTCAAACTCAATATCAAAAAGGTATATTTTACTAAAATATGTTCAGAATAGATTCAGAATATAACAACATGTTATGTATTTTATTGGTAAGAAATCTAAAAACAAATGAATTTTCTAAGAAATTAATTTTAATCGATTAATTGACATAAATTGTTCGAGTTATTCGTTATTTGAAATTGGCTATTTTAATTATTCGATCAAATAATGGAGAAAAATTTCTTCGATTAATCGAACAACGGTTAATTGAATGGATACTCTACTAACTACTACAGAAAAAAAAATTTCATTCTCGTACGCCAAAAAAATATTTTTTTATAATATAGTTTTCCTGAAGCATGTAAAACTCAAGTAGTTGTTTAGCCATTTTTACTTCAAATTCTCTAACTTTGACCACCAAAAATAGTTAAATTTAAAAAAATATTTTAAGATTCATTTGAATTATATTGTTATCTATCGTCCAGCGCCGATCAAATCGGTGCTGGTCTTGCTGTCGGTCTTTCTACTACCTACAAGCAACATATATTTAGTTTTTTCGCTTTTGTGTGATTCATCTTATTTTACTTTTACATTGAATACTTCCATTACGCTTCTAATCCAGGGATAACTCATAACATGTCCATTGGTGGCTTGTGATTTAATGTAAGGCAATGATTATTGACTTAACTTATACAATATTATAGAATCAGCGGTCTGTTGATCGTTTGCAAGAATAGGTGTCAAGCATCTGATCCATCGTGTCCCCGCCGGATTTATTACCATTGCAATCCAGAATAACTTTGGACTTCCTCTAATCTATTGTGTATACATCGCAAGTATGACACATTGCAGACAGCCATATTATCGCTTTATTATTAGAAGCCAAATAATGAGCTTCAAACTGGACGCGAAATACTTTTCAGAAACTTCCGTGAAACAAATGTTTTATTTGAGCGCACTGTTCTACACTGCTGTATTTTTGCGTTAAGAAAAAATTTTAAGATTAAATTGTGCGTGCAGTATTTACATATCACTCCACTA
Source organism: Pollenia amentaria (assembly GCA_943735925.1). Lineage (NCBI taxonomy): Eukaryota > Metazoa > Arthropoda > Insecta > Diptera > Polleniidae > Pollenia > Pollenia amentaria. Next base: position 148,343,884 of record OX031007.1, read on the forward strand.
ATTGATGTACAACATTTTGCCTTGGATTTACCTCACGCTCTTGACCATGCAACATCACATAGTAAAGCACGCCTTTGAGGGGATGAAATAATTTCGATTTGGACAACGAACATACCTTTATTCCGTACTTTGACGGTATGTATTGTGTTAAGCATGTGCGGCCTCTACATTGGAATATTTGCTCGTCGTCGGTGAGCGAATGTTGTCTGATGTACGTTGTGGCCAAAGTTGCCTGCAACATTTGCCAAACATCGTCGATAGCAGCAGTTTTACAGTTGATTAATCGCTCCCGTTAATTAATAAAAAAAAAAAGGTAAGCATCTATCCATAATTTCAAGGAGCTCCTATACAAACTTCTACTTTGCGAAATACAGCCTTAATGACCATTAACTATTTAATTGAGTTCTTAGTTTAGTAAAATTAAACCTAAAGATATTTGATGTTATGCCACAATTTTCATATAAAAATTCGTGTTAATAACAAATTTGGCGCAAAAAACTATATCAATGAAAAGTTCTTTGATGGTGGCTCCAGAACTGACAATAAATGTCCAAAATCAATATAAGACAAACAAATCACAAATAACTCTTATATTAATCTAAGCCTAATAACTAGGGTATTCATTCGGTTAACCGGTAATCGGTCAACCGATTAAGTACTACCCGATTAACAGACCGGTTAATTTAAAACAACATTTTTAATTTTTTTTAGTATCATAACATATTTTTTCCGGTTTTTAATTATTTGTTTCGTCTCATATGCAAACGGTATGCGTTTAGAAAATATTTTTTCATACAAACAAGGAAGGTGTTCAGTGATCTTCATTTGAAATACGTCTTTGCTGCCAACAGCTTTTTGTTTCACTTTCTTTTTATATGGGCATTTCCATTGTGACGTGACGTGATATTTGTAAGACAATATTTAAAAAAATTAAATGAACAAGGCAAATTTGTAAAAAATTTTTTCTATATTACAAAGTAATAAAGCAGCACTATATTCAGAAAAATTTACAACAATCAACCGTAAGAATTTAAAGATATAAGCAAAAATATGCGCTGGCGTGACCTTACAAAAACAGAAGTGGATTTTGACTTGCAAGACTTTTTGTATAAAACCTTTTTTAATAAGCTTTGGGCTTGTGAAAATTTATTTTCCAATCTAGATATCTTTTCTCGTTTTAGGTCCATATGGGAATTTCCAGCGAAAAGTCTACTTTTTGTAATGTAAAAAATAAGCTTGTATTTTAGGACTATATTGTTCAAAAGTTATGTCTTTTGTAACTTAATGTAGAGCTAGTTGCGCTTTACACAACAGATAAAAAAGTAAATTCTACATATACAATTTTTGATAAATGATTTAAAATACTTCTGGCGTTACGTTACAAAAAGGAGAATTTTCGCTGGAACTTCCCATATATATGTATGTGTTTAGTTAATGGTTTCTTCTCATATCAATCTTTTAACAGAATTAACCGAAACAATTAGAAGGGTTGAAAATTTAAAAACTTAAAACAGGACTCTAATAACATAATGGAAGGTGTTATACTCTTAGAGAAATCCAGGAAAAGGACTGAGGAATTAGATATTCTGCATTATGGATTACGTTCGATTTCTCCAACATCAACGATAAGTAAAAGAATTTTTATCAAATAGTTTATTTTTTAATTACCACATAATATTTATGTATTAATTAAAAACTATGTTTTAGATACATATTTATGAATTCTTTTTTTGTTTGCTCGTGTTAGTTCAAGAACTGTTATGTTTGTTATGTTATTGCTTTTTTAAACAATAAACTCCAAATAATAAATAATTTATGCATTTTTATGTATTGAAATTACTTAATTTATAAAAAAAACTTAATTAATCGGTTAACCGATCAATTACAAAATTAACCGATTATTAACCGATTAAACCAAAACCTCAGTTAATAAATCGAGCGATTAACCGATTACAACAAATACCCTACTAATAACATAAACTTGTTTTACCGGGTTCATGATTGGTCATGGGTCCCAAATGGCGAACAGTCTCGAAAATTTGTCTTTATATAACGTGGTGTAGGGTATCAAATAGTCGGGCTTGGCCGATTATACTTTCTTATTTGTTTGTATTAGCATGTCATGATAATTTTCAAGAAAATAAAAGAGTTTAGAGGTGTTGAAATCTTATTATCTACTTTTATATGATTTTTAAGTTCTTTAAATTTACTTCATAAATCATAAAGCTCTTAAACAGTTTTCTTTGCTTTAGTAGTATTTTCTATTCTGATAATGAATGAAAACATATTTTTTAAATCCATACACAATAAGAGCATGAACATCTAAATCAATAACCAAATAAAAAGAAAATTAAATAAGAAATTATGTTTGTGAAAGAATCCCTTGAAAATTTTCTTCTTTCTGACAGTCATTACATTGACTTCAAATATCATTACAACTGTAGGAGTACATATATAGAATAAAAAAGTATATTTTTTTTTACTATATTAGTGCTGTTCTAAAGAAGGACAGTCTGATAAGTTCGTGAGATGTAGCATTGTGCAGCATTTTACCTACACTTAGAAAAATAAAAAATTTAATAAGTTAAGCCGAGTGAGAAGCTGCATTACCACTTGCCGAATCTATAATACCCACTAATAAAAGAAGAGAGGCTGTTTTTATTATAGTAATGGTGTTTTCTTTTCTAAAAATAAAATACCACGTGGTTAAAAGGTACATGTATAAAATGTCTTGCCTACAGGGTCGTCAATTTCTTATTTGACGAGAACAAAACACAAAATTGGACCGCCCTGTTTTAAACAGCTGACAAAAAGTTTGTTCTTCAAAATATAAAAAAAATATGATGTATTCGTATATAAATTAAAAAGTTTGTTCTTCAAAATATAAAAAAAATATACATAAACCAAAATTTGTTAATAGATTGATATTACATAAATAAATAAAAGAACAAAATGAATGACGAAATTCCAATTTATTTAGTTTTTTTTTATGAAATATGTAAACAAGAAAATACCTTTGCCAGATTGCTGAGTTATTAACACCAAGTTTTTCAGATTTCTTGATTTGACTTTTTTTCAAAAACAATTTTATAACACCGAATCCACTTAAATTTTTTAGCACTGACAACCTATCATTAACAATGTAATGCTTTCTTATGTTTTTAAGGTTAAATAATAGAAAAATAACTATTAAAATTTAAAATTTTTACTATTCTTATAAGAGGCGATTTTTTCCCAACTTTGTCTGGTAACCCTGTATATAAACAGAAGCCATCTTTTTACAGGGCATTATCAACACTGCCGATTTATACGGGGCGTAAAGTGCAATGCCTTATGACATTAGTGAGGATTCATTTTTTAGAATAAAACAAGCCACCCTTTAAGAGAGCGAAGCATTTTTAAGAAACGAACACCAAATTGCACTTTTTTAAATAAATAAAAAGAAAACATCATAAGTTATTATGTTCTGCCAAGTCTGGTATTGAATAGAAATGTCCTCACACCTGATAGGGGTCAAAGGGCGGACCAATTGTGGGGCAACAACTTGTAAATCAAGTATCGCTCTGTTCACTGATGGTTACGTTATAGGCTTATCTCGTTTCCGTTACTACTAAGCAGTTTGGAATTAAAATCAAGCAGAATCGGTGTAGTAGGATGAGAGTTATGAGTCCAAATGTGTAACCACCGAACTAACAAATGCATGAATTTCTTACAAAAACTAACACAAATGGTGGGAAAATGCATGGGATGATATAAGATTTGGCACAAATTTTTTCTATATTGATAGAAATCATATGGTTAAACTTCATGAAGATCGGTCCATAATTTACCATAGGACCCATATAAAGTATACTCTCGGAAAAACGTTTAGTGCGCCCACAACCTTAACAAATGATTATTTGTAATAAAATTTGGTACGTCACAGTTTTAAAGTTCAAGAAATCACATTTTCAAATTTCTTGCACATCGTTCCATTATTTACTAAAGGTCTTATAAAAATCATACTCTCGGAAGATTTTAGTACGCCTAAAGCCGCAAAATTAATGTTTTTGTAGCTGAATTTGGTCTTGCATAGGTTCATAAGGCTTCAAATCACAGTACAAAATGTCGTGAAAAACGGTCTATAATTTACCATATTCCCCATATAATGCCCAGTCTGGGAAATTATTTAAAAAGGCCTACAACCGTAGCAGATATAGATATTGTAGTAGAATTTGGTCCAATTTAGCTTTATATAGCCAGAGATAATACCAAGCAATTTAACAATTTAACATCTCACCCCCTCAATTGGTCTAAAATTTACCTTGGTATCATGTTAAGCAGCCTTCTGAAAACCACTTTAAACTATAAAACAAATCTCACTACTATATATATTCACCAGATAACAATCTTCAGAATTTTGTAATGATTGTTGCCATGTTACCATGGATCCAATAAAAATTCCACTCACGAAAATAATTATTCAAATTAACTTTAAGTGACATTATTAAAACCTAATAATACACAGAAAGAAAAATACTCGGGATAAATTAAGCTTTTTATACTTACTTTAAGTTCGAGTCGTACTTAAAAATTCAAGTACGAACAACAGTTAAACGTACTCAAAACAATCCTAAATGGGATAACTTTCGAAAATCAAACCCGGAATATCTTAAAATATGTATTAAATTCTTAAGCCAAGAACAAAAAAATTTAATTTTTCGTTGGTAGTGCCACTCTGAGAGTAAAACTACAAAATAAGCGTTTTAATCTCATATAACTTATCAAAACTTGTTGTAGCCACTACAACAACACCACACAATTAGCTGAAAACCGATTTGCTTGTTGTGTGTAGAAACAACAAAAACAACAGAACAGGAAGAAAATACATTACTTTCATGTTTAAGTTTTAATCAGTTATACTTTTTAAGATTTAAAAATTAAAATTGAAAGCAAGAGTTCTCATTTAGTTTATATTTTTAGTTAAATATGTACATTAAGTTAGTAGAGTAAAAACAACATTGGGCATGATGGTGGTGATTTATAATTAGATCTCTGTAAGGTGTGAAACGGGTTAGTAAATCAATCATAATAATATTCTTCTTCTAATTTCACTTTTGGCTTATTTCAAGTACGAATTCGGGATTAAATCAACTTTATACTTCTTGAATCAAGCATATTTTTAAATTGATTCAATCTCGGTTTTACTTAAATCAATCTCATTTTCGGATTATTAAAAGTACGAATTCGTAATTGAATATGGATAAGTTGAGTATTTTGCGATTGAATAATCTGTACTTGAATCAATCTTTCTGTACTTGATTCAAGAAAACGCGTACTCACTGTACTATTAATGCCGCATCGGATTGATTTGACTACGGATGGATTGATTTTTCTTTTGTGTGTACAGTTCCTGATAGAAAGCTATTGTGAACGATAAAGTGACCATTTGGTTTTTTCCATTGTTACATATGTCCGATAAAATGATTAAAGGCATTTCTATACTGTGGTAACATTTTGGTTGCTTAAAATACGTAGCGGCAACGACTTACTCTTGTTTTTTTTTCTTTATATATTTTGAATGGTAAATTGTTTTGTCGTAAACTTTGTTTTTTTTAAAGTTTGATTAATTTAATTTTACATAAAACTGTCATTGAAGTTACGAGTACCATCTTAAAATTCTTCAAGTTCACTTGTAAAGTTTCCATAGCATATCAGTCACTTTTTAGGTTAATGTTAACTTGTAAAAACCAAAAACCATTTATCTGTCAGATGGCATCCTAAAAAATAACAATTTGTAAGTGGTAGTAATAGCCCTTATATGACTGGAAGTAAAAGCATAAAGCTTTCTGATTGTCGGTCAATAAATTACCATGTGTCAATAAATTGTCCATGGGTCTAAGCCGCGACAAATTTTAAGTGACGTCCGTTTTTATAAAGATTAATGAACAACACTGTGCTAGTATTTAACACTTTTTTGTGACCAGCGGGGTGCCTAGTGTTTTAACCTAATTCGGGTACGCTAATTACAGTGGTGCTAATCGTTTTTAAGGTTAGCTCTGTTTCCGAAGATATGCCGTTGTTTTGAAAATGGAGGAGGTTGCACAGCATGTATTCGCGTAACTCAAAAACGGTTTAGATTATTGAACAAACCTAAAAAATCATAAATTTTTTTTTTTTTTGCAACAAAAATACTTTTTTTAGCAAAATTTTGAACTTTTTGTCTTTAAAAAATAATAAAATTAGTTTTTTGCTTCTAACATTTTCCCAAAACATAATTGTTGTTGCTTTCTCTTATTGTTAATTTCAAAGTATGCAATTATTAGGGGTAAATTATCGTTCTCATTAACCATAACATCTTCGGACGCAACCATAACATGGTTGTAGCCTTTTGGCGGAGGACTAATTCAACTATAGTATGGCTCAAATCACTGCGGACTTAAATTATTTAAATTTAGCATACGAGTATATTAAATGCCAACACTTGAAGAAAACAAATGGAATCCGAAATCGGCCGGAATCGCTTTAATAAAAAAAATGCAATGGCACACTAAAGACCGCTATAGAAAATGCCCTTCTCAAAATCAAGCTTTCTCGATACCTATTTCCCAAATATAATATATAAATAATAAAGGTGCCCGGTACGCTAGGTACTTCTAGTCTATCAGTACCGGGGTTGCGGGTTCGATTCCCACCAGAGACTCTGGTATCCTGCAGATAAGCGAAGAGCTTCACGGGGAGATAAGCGTAGGAATAAAAAATAGATAAAATAAAAGGAAAAGTCCCATTGTCTGACAATAATAATCTTTGGGGGCAGTTTTCGATGACTAGCATTAAGTGATAACTTCGATATATTTAATTTTTTAATTTACCTTATAAAGTTAATAAGACTTCTCAGCTCACCCTCGTATTTAGTTTCTCTTGTAATATTATTTATAACGCAATACACTTTATGACAGAGAAAGTACCTCATGAAGCTGAAGCGGCATCATTTGGTACTGCTATTGAAATATCTATCTATATAATATACAAGTATATCTTAGAGAACTTCAGCGAACAACAAGAAATTCAATTCATTTTTCTTGTCTGTCTCAGAAAAAAAAACAGATGAAATAAATATAAAGAAAAGCAGCGGTATCATGTTCAATTGTTCAAGTTGAATATTATATTTTTTTATCCCCAAATATTTTATACGAACATGTGGAATTTTGACCCATTTTTATTTATACTCGTACTTTAATTTCGGTAGTAAAGTACTTTAATCAAAATATAATATTGCCACCTGAAATGCAAAAGGGTCATACAAAAGTAAAATTATGTGGTTGATCGCTAGACATGCTTTGTAAATTTTTAGCCTTCTATTTTAAGAAACAATGAATTTGTTAAAGAAATTAATAAGAGTAGAACAACAAAATATTAATTTGTACATGTGAAAAAGCCTTTCAACATAACAGGGCTCACTAGGGAATGTCTTAAGTTCTGTTGGGAAATTAAAATAGTAAACAAATTTACGTTTGTAAACAGTATTATTGCTTTAAATCTCCTGGATTTAAAAGTTTTAATATCAGCAGACTACCATTTATTTAATGATGTTATTATAAAGGGTGGGCCAACCAAAACACACGATGTTAATTGTAAATAAATCCATAAATTTTTAGGGAATAAGCTTAATATTTTTTACGATGATAGAAGGATCTATGGCAATTAAGTGTGAAATAAAATATCGGCCATATGCTCGTTACGGCTTCGGAGGCATATCTCTATCCGATGGTCCATATACTGACTCTCAGACATAATTGAGGTTCAATATCGTTACTGTGCCGATTTATCTAATCCTTTAACTCTTGCTAAAGGATAATGTTGACTATGTGGCTAGTTTCACTATCTTGTTGGAACTACATATCGTCCAGGTGCGTGTCCTCAATTTCTGCCCACAAGAAGGCCGTTGTCATCTCGCGAACATTGTTCACGATCTCTGCTTGGGCGACCTCATTTTCGAAGAGTACGGCCCGATGATGACGCCAGCGCATAAACCGCAACAAACTTTCACTCTTTATTGATGCATCGGCGTTTCAACAATCACTCGGATCACGCGGATTTTTCTTTGCCCCAACGCAGCTATTCTGCTGAAATTTACGAACAATTCTCCCGATTATTGACACATTTGATCGATTCTGCTTACCAAAAAAATCACGAAGTGTACGAAATTCATTTTGATTTGAATGCCCATTTTCGCAAAATGCTTCTCCATGGTTGAATTTCTCAAACACTAAAACAAAGAAATGTCAAATTAAGTTGGGTAAAAAATTTTACGTTAAACTGTGACTCACAATTAACATCGTGCATTATGATTGGACAACACTTCATAGTTATTTAAACACAATAATCCATGGGCAATTTATAGATTTGCCAGAACAAAATTATGTTGTGAGGTTAATATTCATGTAAAAGTTCTTTGTGCTAGTGAATATTTAGCTATCTTCATCTATACGAGATCAGTTCGCCATTAAGTGATTTTTGCAAGGGGGCTTATATGGGACATATGGTTAATTTTGGACCTACCAGTACAATATTTTTTCATTGCATAGTTGTTATCGTAAAAGTATTTGTCGGCAAATTTTATGTCAATACCATACTTTATAAGACAATTATGGGAAAAAATCATACCCAAAACTAGGGCAATGAGAGTTAATGCAACAAGCTCTTCTTAATTCTCAGTAAACGAACAAGAAATCGAATATATTACGAGCTTTGACCAGATTTGGCAGTATTATTAGCACAGATGAACGGAACGAAACTTGACGTAGAGAACCCGCTGCAGAAAGCAAAGAGCAGTTTTGCTATGTTAACCAAGGCCTAGAGATCAAGCGATATTTCCAATACAACGAAGGTTAGAATATTTGAGTCTTGTGTCAAATCTACACCCTTATATGGCTGCGAAACATGGTTCCGTACCAAGGTACTTATTCAGAAGTTCCAAACGCTCATCAAGAGATGCATTCGTAACATTTTAAAGCTATGATGGCCTCAAAACAGTGTCTAACGAAAGTTTACTTAATAGAACTCGACAAATTCTTATCGAAAATTAAATTAAGAAGCGTAAATACGGCTGGCTGGAGCAAACGCTCAAAAAAGATGAAAGCGAAATTACACACTCTGCATTGGAATTAAATCCTTAGAGACAGCGAGGCGTTGAAAGACTTAGAGCGACTTGTAGAAGAACCGTTTCCAGCGAGGACAGAAAATCCTTTAACCAGCTCCGATACATGGCTAGGAATAGAACACAGTGGACGAATTTTGTCGAAATACCCTGACTAAGCCACTTACGGGTTCACATGCAAACTAAGAATAGCTGCATTATCCGCAAATGATGAAATGGTCAGTTTGTCTCATATACCCAAATCAGAGGTGTATGTCAAATAGAAAGTTAATCCAGGAACACTGCATTGTAGAATACAAGCTTTAACCTGATATTTTGTGTCAAAAAATAAACTCTTGAATTTGGATGATACTTCGAATAAATCATATTCATAAACTCAGATATTTTCATTGTATTTAGTTTTACATCTCTTCTGTAAAATAATAAAATGTAATTGTTGGCCCTTATGCATTTCAGGTGCCGACATACTGCCATACATTCACAAAACTGTTAAATGTTTACTTGTGACTGTTTGTGTTGGTGTGTATGTGGTAGTGTATTATGAAAAATAATACGTTAAGAACTATTGACAACACAAAGAGCAACAACCAACAAACTAAACTGACAATGATAAAGTGATTGTTGAAAATGTGCTGAAATTGATAAAAATTTTAAGCGATTGCGAATAGGGGAATTATTTATAAATTTTGTAGTCTTTGGTAAATTTTAAACAAAATTTTTTTTTACTAAATTTTTGATAGGTTGTTTTTGAAGATTTTAAAAATGTAAAGGGAACAAGCATCCGAATATCTGTAAAAGAAACTAATGATCAAATCAACAAAACAGACACAAGCGGCCTTGTTGTCATAAATCTTGCAGAAATTAAATTCTAATAAATTAATATTTTTTCTAAGGTTATGGCTTACGAAACAAAATTAATTTCCTAATTTGTGTCTTTAATAACACAGGCCAGCAAAATTTGGAAAAGTTGAAACCTACCCAATAAGAAATTTTGCTGGAATTCAAGTATAAATCAAGTGTAATTCCAGTCTTGTTTTCCATTTTCAAGCCTCGAATTATACTGGAATTACACTGGAATTCAATAGCATACTCCAGCAAAACGGATACTGGAAATCCAGTCGAACATTACAATGTAAAAACAGTGAAATTCAATCGTTGAATTAAAGTGATTTTCCAGGCTCAAACACGTAATAATTATACTTGAATTCAAGTATTGAAGGCAAGTATAAATCAAACCTATAAATACAATATAAATCAAGCCTACAATTCCAATGGAATTTATATTAAAATTTTTTTTTTATGGTGTATTAAATTCTTAATCATCCTCTTAAGAGTTTGGTGGATTAATAACATTTTACTTTAAATCATCTACTTATATATGTGATATCATTGGACTAGACGATGGTAATTTTTTTTTTTTTTAATTTACCGTGAGATTTTTCCGCGATACTACATACAAACATAAGTACAAATAGAAACATATGGGCATTTCGATGAGAATGTCAACCACAACTCAAAAAATAAATAGCATAGAAACTATTTTTCGCATATAGCAGAAAGTAAAAAAACACTCAAACTTTACTATGCAATGTGGCTTATAGCTCATTACAATTTTTAAAGAGCAAAAAATAAAAGTTAAAACTGACTATATCTTAGATTCATTTTAATTAACTGCAATCAACAATTTTCACTTTTCCGCCGATTAAATACAGATACTGGTAAAATTGGAATTATACCTTAAAATTAATGTTACAACAACAATGAACAAAATTCACGAGGAGAGACCAAATATATAGTTCGATTAGCGGTATATTTTTTGTTTTGCTTTGGATGCTATTCCAATGTCACGTACGTGGTGCAAAAACATCATTTGTTTAATTGGATCAGTCGTACGTGTTTCAAAATAAAAGTTCCAAGCAAAATATTTGTTGCAAAAAAATATTGATCGGATTTTTTTTTTAAATATGTATAATAGAAATTTGATATGCTATTAAACGTCGCCACGTACGATATTGTATGTGTTATAAATTCAACTAAAAGTATCATTTTATTATGTTGGTATTAGGTTAAAATTTGATCAAAAATAATTTTTTTGCAATCTTAATCATCTAAACAAATATAATTGGTATCGGTCCATATTTGACCATAGCACTCATTCAAATACTACTCCAGAAAATAGCTTTTAATGTTATAACTTCCTTATAAATGTTGGTATTGACATAAAAATGGCGACAATAACTTTTACCATAGGTACTATGTCGTGATAAAATGTTGTGCTGGTAGGTCCAAAATTAACTCTAGGTCCCATATTAAACCCATTTCTAAAATCGCTGAAAGGCAAGCAAATCTAATATAGATGAAGATATCTGAAAAATATTCTGCACAAATAACTTTTTTATAACTCTTATCGTCATAGCATCAAATATTATGGTGTAGGGTATCATATGGTCGGGCTTGGCCGACTATACTTTCTGACTTGTTTGTTTTAAGTTTTTGTATGCATAAATTTACCAAAAATATATTTCATATCTTGTAAATACTATAAGAGAAAAATCTGTCACGTACGGAATGTCACGAACGATATTACATTTGGTTCATTATAAAACCATCCAGAAAAATGTTTTTCTTTCCAATTACGGATTATAGCGGAAAAATATATGGTTTAATGTAAACAATTTAAAAAAGGAAAAATACCTACTACAATTCGCAGATTTTCCGATTTTTTTACATTCAGAACCACAGTTGAAGATACATTTACACAAATGGTTCCATTTTTTCCGAAAGTTAAATATCATTCTCCCTTCCAGCACACGAAAATATTTACAAATATTTGTTCACAAACATTTTTTTTTTTTTTTGATAGCTTAAGCAATACAAAAGTAAAAAATAAAAAAATAGTTTCAAACATTTTTGTATGAACTGGAATTTTACTTGAAATTAGGGCATAAATTAAAGCTGGATTCCAGCAATATTTAAGGCACCTGAATTTTTTAAGTTGGAGTACTAAAATACTACAGTTTACTTTTCTAAGTAAGCTCTGCAGCTTATTGGAATTAAATCCAAAAAGCATCCTTTTAAAATTGTTGACTAGTATTGCACAGCCCAACAAATGTTTAACCCACAGAATTTTAAATGCGCTGAATCAGAATCTGTTCACAGAATTTCTCCACCACATATGTTTAATTTATTTAATTTTTTATATTATTTTAAGATATAGACATTTAAAAAAAATATACAAAAAATCTTAAAAAAAAACATATAAAAATGAAGTCTTAATTATAAAAAAACAATAGAAACAAATAGCGAAAATATAACATATATGGCGAAACCACAAATATTTAAAATTTTAGGTTAAGATATCTCAAAGACGGTCTAGTTATTACAAAGATTGAACATTTATTTTGAAGGTAATTGGTTGGATTTTCAGTCGAGATATCAGGTCTTATAAATAAAGATGAATACGCGCAGTTTCGTATATGGCAAAAAACTTTAAGCGAAGTTATCGCGAAAACATAATATGTTGGAGAAATTCTGTGTACAATTTCGCAACTCAAGCCCTTAGAAAAGTATACTCTGATCTATAGGCTAAAAATTTGTTGGCCTGTTCAAAACTCATAAAAAATCTTAAATGGAAGTTTGGATTGGAATTTCAATACGCTTAAAGTAAGAATTCATAATAAGCAGAATGCAGTATAAAATAAAAAAGCCTTAGGCCTACAGGACAGCATTACATGATGACTTTGCTTAAAATATACTTCAGTTTATTGGGGAGACACGAGAATCATATATTTTTTTTAAATCTTTAAAATGAAAAATTTTGAATCAGCCAGTCTACCATGATTTTCTGCAAACTACTAGAAAAAATGGTGAACTACTAATTTTGGAACACAACTAAGCCGAATTTACTATCAAAGCACCAGCATTTTTGTAATCAACTAAAACAACATCTCCTGCTTGGTAAATAAAATATGGAAGCTTTAATGACATAAGAAGAACTTAAATCAACAATATTTAAGATGCAATAATTTCGTCCCTATTATATCCAAGATTCAATAAGTGAACTTATAATAGGATTAAGACTTCTCTTAAGGCAGATTAGCTTATGAAAATAACCAAAATACACACGTTATATTTGGAGTATATAATATAATCCGGCAAAATTGTACTCTTGCCCCTTTTGAAGGATATGGAGCTATTTTACATCCTCTTCATAGGAATAGTTGGCACCATTTTATGGATTGAAAGAGCTCCCAGGAATGATCCGTCTATTAGGCCGAAATCTTCCACAAGTGGTGAATAATCAGCCCTTGAGTACGTTTTTCAGGATCTCTCTTCCTGAAACTTTGGGTTTAAGCCACAATCACCACGTGATCGCCGAAAGTTTATTCCTTTTAAAAAAGTATATTTTTGTTGCACCTTTTTCAGTAACGCAAAAAAAGGATTTTAACTTGATTTTGCGGTGAAAATTTAATTTGATTTAATTTCTTTGGCTTTCCAATGGATTAGTAGGTCTAAGTGTTTCATTCTGGAATCATTTTATTGGAAACATTAAGGTTTAGGGAACAAAGGGCACAGAAACAAATTAAGCAAATTATTTAAGTTACCAGTATGTCTAATTGAAATACGTACACAGCACCTAAGTGCTATTTATCACGATACAAATGACAAGGAATGACATCCAACTTAAGCATCTAGCCATTATGGGATCTGCTGCCTTTAAAATATTTTCGAATAGTTTGAGGATAATTTTGAGTTTAATGTGGTGCTTAGATTGATTTTGCCGTTAAAAATCCGTTTAAACATGATCAGAAATATCACAAATAGATCAATAAGTCTAAGTTTGTCAATTAAAGCTGGCACCTTGCTTCACCTACTTCAAGCAAGCAAATATTTTAAATAAGAACAATTTTTAATAATAATTAAAACCCTTATTAATAATAAATTTTACACTAAACAAATATTAACGTATTATTTAAGACTGGCAAACAATTATGCATTCTAACAAATGTTCGTTATTGTTTGAGTATCAATAGGCTAAGTTTGCAGTGTTTATATTTTAAAATCTTTTAAAATTGATGCATACATATTTCATAAGCTCAGAAAGTAACACTGTACGACAATAGCAGACAAAACCAAGATATACGTGTATCGGCGTTTTAAAAGTTTACAACTGAATCTCATCTTGCGGCCTATTTAACGTTGAACCGTTGTGTAATAAAAAAAAACGTAGAAAATCGTCTGATTCTTAGGTTTTTAGTATATACCCAGCAAAAATTTTGCTTACAAAATAAGCAGAAAAATAATGAGAACTTGAGGAGGAGAGGACTTATTTTTCTACTTGAAAAAGTGCTTATTTTTGTTCGCGATGTCCCAAAAGTAGTCCTTTATAATTTGGCCAATTACAACCTAAAAAATAATACCTTTATTTTATACTTAAAAGTTTTATATAAATATGTAGTTACTAGGGAGATCGAACGAATAGTATTCGACCGGTTTTAACCGGTTATTTCAGCTTTGCTCAAGTCGGTTATTTTTATAATTCTGTTTTTCGAATATCGAATAAACCGGTTATTTACGTAAAATAAACCGGTTATTTCAAAAAAGTTTTTATTCATATATGTTTTCCTTATTTTTTTTGGTAAATATACCCTTAATTTCAGTATACTTCTAATCGTAATATTGGGCTTTATTTTTTGATACATCTGGCAACTTTAAACTTTTCATAAAGAATGTCATAACAAAATGTAACAAAAGTAAAGATTGCAATGAACGATGAAAATACAAATCTCTTGTAAAAACGAGCGTGTCTCTTTTCCAAAAAAAAAAATAATTCAAATATCACAAAAAAGTATTCACTTTAAAAGGTAACTAGAAATTTTTTTAAGAATATTCTTAATATTAAATATATTTTTATATAGATGTCATCTGAAGTGTGGAGATATTTCAAACGGGAAGAAGGCAAAGCAAAGTGCGTAAAGTGCCCAAAAATGCTGAGCTGCAAAGGCTCATCAACGTCAGGACTTATAAATCATTTAAAATTAGTCCACAAAATTGAAATAAATGTGAACCAAATAAAATATGACTCAGTTCCTAGTGGTTCAAAGCTTTCGGCACAAAATACCATACTAAAATACGCAGGTAAAAATGAATCATTGGGTGAAATATTAGCTCGTTGTGTTGCCGAGGATGGAATGTCCGTTAAGGCACTGAAAAAGTCTAAAGTTGTTTTAGCATATCTTCATGCTAAAAACTATAACATGCCGGCGCAATCAACTATATGGGAAAAAATTCACCAGTTTTATTTAAAAAAAACAACAAGACCTAAAAAATAAAATTGAAGAAATCAAAAAGAGTGAAGGAAGGTTCTCAATTGTGGTCGACGAATGGACAGATATTTCATAAAAAAAATATGTTAATGTTACTATTCGTTTCTTTGATGCTGAAACAAAAACATTTGAAATTTATAATCTTGGACTTGAAGAAATAAAAGTTAAAGCCACCGCAAATAATGTAGAAGAACTTATTAAAAATAAGTTAGACGAATTTTCTTTAAATCTTAAAAGTGACATAGTAGCATCTACCCATGATGGTGCTGCGGTGATGCAAAAATATGGCCGCAACATAGATGCAGAATCTCAGCTATGTATAAACCACGCAATTCATCTTTGTGTTACTGACACAATTTATATAAAACAAAATAGTGTAATAGAGAATTCAAGTTCTGATGAATCAGAATTTAATGAGCAAGATTCGGAAGATGAAGTTTTTTATTCAATTGATGACAGTACTTATTTAAATGAAAATATAGCTGATACAATATGCCGTGTAAGAAAATGTGTAAAAATGTTCAACAAATCAAGTGACAAACAAAATAAACTTCAAATGTATGTTAAAGAACAAGAGAAAAAAGAACTTAAACTAGTGCACGATGTTAGACACAGATGGAACTCAATGTTAAAAATGATTTCGCAATTTTTAAAAATTTATAAATGCGTCAATCATGCTCTTTTAGAGTTAAGAATGACTCCATTTAGTGAGAATGATATAAAAACGTTGACTGTTGTTCAAGTTTCCATAAATGAATTGTCAAAGAACTCTGCTACTTTAGTTGAAGCTGAAGGAAGTTTTAAATTTTTGTTTTCAAAATTGTCAAATATTCAAAATCCGCTTTCAATTGATTTAACGGAATCTTTAAAATCACGTGTTAACCAGCGGCGGAATAAAATTCTAAACACTTTAATAATATATTTAAGCACTGGTTACTTTCCTGTTAGCAATTCTTTTCTTAAGTATTCTAACAAAACTGATACAAAAGAATTTGCTTTACAATTGTATAACCGTTTATTTAGTGCTGCGGATGGGCCCGGATCAGATTCGAATGAAGACATAGATAGCGACGATTATGAGCAGGATTTAGAAAATGAGCTGAACAATACTATAAAATATATGCACACACCAAAATGCCCTACAAAAGCCAAACATAAAGAACACATTTTTGAAGATTTTTTTTATTTAGATAAGTGTCATAAGAGATCTGAAAGACTAGAAAGATTACTTAATGCTTTGTATTCCATATGTCCAACAAGTACGCTTAGTGAAAGGTCATTTTCAATGTCAAGTTTTATAAAAACAAAAGAAAAAAATAGATATACTTCAAAACATTTGAACTGCATCTTGTTTTTAAAAGATTATTTCAAAAGAAGTAACTAATAAAATACATGCTTATAAGTAATTTTCGTTTTTATATTTTATTTAAGTTCTAACCTGAATAATATGGTCTCATATACATATGTTAAGTTTTTTATTATATACATATATATTATTTTATAAATTAAAGTAAATACATATTTACGTATCTATTTTTATATGTATGTAGAATGTATAAATATGTTCCTATAATTTTAAAATATTTATATTTGTTGGTGGTTAAGCATGTCTGCATTTTAGTAGTGTTAATACCAAAATCATCAGTAGATGCCAACCATCATATACCTATTAGCTTGCTTAAAAAATTTTAAAACTTATTTGAGTTTGTGAATATATACATGCTTAACCACCATCAAATGAAAACTTTTTTTTAATAAAATTGGAAGTTCATCTCTAAGTCATTAATAAGTATATTGCTGGCTCCTTCCCTTTATTTAAATAACAAATTTTATTATTGCGTTATAAACTATTTTAGTAAAACCGGTTAACCGGTTAGTTTAAAAATAATTAACCGAAAACCGGTTTATTTAAAATACTAACTATTCGGAATATTCGAAAACCGGTTATTAGAAAAAGTCGAATAATCGATCTCCCTAGTAGTTACCAAATGAGACAAGAAATAAGTACTTTCAAATTAACTCTCAAAAAATTTAAAACACACTAATTAAAATTGCTCGGAAATCTTATGGAATTTTGTTGAAAAAGTGCGCACAATAATAAATTTTTCGAAATGTAAGAAAATATTTAATAAAGAGTGCTTTTGCTGCACAAAATCATTTATAGCTCTAGCACTATAATAACAATGTCTGAATTAATATATGCAAATATACTGGCCTGTCACAGAAATCAATATCGATCAAAAGTTTTTTTTAATTCCGAGAAAGCTTCTTCAGAAAACGAAAACCCATAAATTTTCTCGGAATGAAATCACTTTTTATTCTTCGATCGAAAAAAGTTTTTGTTTTGGTTTGTACAATATTGTCACATTTAACTTAAAAATAACAAAATTAAAATTTGTCGGAATTGCGAAAATCGATCGAAATGAAAATTCGAATTCAAAACCATTCCGAACAATTTCTGTGACAGGCATGATTATGTTTTTCATAAAAACATCGTTAATATTAGATTCATATCACTACTAGTATTCTAATAATAAAAACATATTGGGGGGATTCACAAGGTGTGCTATCAAGTCATATCGTCATAATGTCCTAAATAATATTTTACAATTCTTTAAAAAAAATATTTTTTTATGTTGTTTGAAACACAACAATATTTTTTTTTTAAACAATTGTAAAATATTATTTAGGACATTATGACGATATGACTTGATAGCACACCTTGTGAATCCCCCCATTGTGTTGCTTATTTTGGAACATATTTATGTATATAATTACATACATTTTATTGATTTTTGAATTTTCCATGTACATATTTCACATCGAAATTATTCTTAAAATTTTATAATATTACCGGAAATCTAACAAATATTAATATAATATATTGCAAATTGATTTTAAAAATTATTTAAAATCATATAATAATAACGTATTTAAGTAATTATACCAAAGTTTTTTTTTTAATGTATAATTATGACTTCTTTAAGATATAATAATAAAGTTATTATTAAATATGTAACTAATAATGCAAAACGTGACGAATAAGGCTACAAAGTAATGAATTCAGGAAGTCATTAAAAGTAGTATTGTAAGTTACGTTTTTGCTCGGTAGTGTCTTAAAAAATTTATTCAGAATTATTCTTCTCCAAATGGGCCTTTTTCCTATTAAAAAAAAAAAAATAAATAACAAAAAACAAAAATCACATTTAAAACAGGAATGTATGTAGTTGAAATATTCTGCGAAAATATTTGGCATGAAATTCTACTATAGGTCTCTGAGCACAATTAAGTCGAAAATGTAACTTTAAACCAGAAATAAGCAAAAACTTAAAAGGTAGTTTAAGGGTTAATTCATTGCCCTAAAGCAGAAATTCAAAAGTTCATCTACCGTGTTAAGAAGACGGTACAAAAATTTAAGTACACAGAAAAATTATTTTTCCAATTCAAACAAAAAAATTTTAAAATCAAAACCTTTTTTGTTTAAAACAGAACCTACAAACGAATTTGCATATTCAAACAATTTATTTTGCATTTCGTTTATTGAAAAAACTCGGATTTTTTCAAACAAATTTGTCATTATTGGTTAAATTTGTGTTTTATATTAAAAAAATTTTCAAACAAATAATTTAGCTGAATCAAACAAAAGACTTTACTGAAATGAATACAAATTTAAAATAAATAATTTTGCTGAATCAGTGAAGAGCAGCTGGTCTTGGGACACATTTTTTTTTTGTTTTTTTTTTTTTTTTTTGTTTTTAATAATTTCCGAACATCATTCGTCTTGTTGTACACAACGTTTCTTTCTCCCTCACTGTCGATGTATCCTTTCCTTGGCTACAGAAGAAATCTCAATTAAAAACAGCAGCATTACGGCCTGATATGGTTTTCATCATCATTTTGCTTTGAAAATATGATGTATTTAACTAAAAAATTAAATAAATTAGAATACGGGATTTTTTTTCATTCTTTTTTATCAACTTTGAAATCAACCAAAACATTCTGTTTTTTAGTTTTGTTTTTTGTTACTTTTGTTATTGCTTTAATAACAAACTTCACCACGCTATTTTATTTTGTTTTTTATTGTTGTACTTTTTTAATGCGTCCAAAAATAGACTGTATGTGTTTTTTGTTGTTGTTCATTTTTTTACTTAAAGTAGTGTTGCTTACGATCAAAAAAAAATTAAAAAAACGACCACCAAATTATGAAAACTTGAAACCAATATATATATCATATTTTTGTATAGTTGTCAAAATTTTTGTTGCTAAAATAAAAATCAAACAAAAATCTTTATAGAAACAGTAAACAAAATTTGTTGAAATTTTTAAACAAGGGTTTGCTTAAAACAGGGGTGTCAGCGTCATGCACAATTGTGTCAGCAAAACTCGCATGTACGCTTACGCTCTTTTATTTTGCGAGCACAAAATATAATTTTTTACTGCAAAACACTCTCATTCAGCGGGAAATATCGAAATATCGCACGGCCTGTTTTGAGGCCTCTAAACAGAAATAATATATTTATTATTTATTATCTTTGTTTATGTTTTGTTTTATTTCTGTTTTTGACATTGTACAATGATTGACATATAATATCTACATTGTTTTGCATTTAAGCTAACGATATGTGTTTTGTTTGTGAAAAAAATTCTTTGTTGCCTTTTAAAAGGTCCCTTTTTCTTTCGTTAAAAAGACGTACCTAAATGCAGAAATTATTAAGAAAAAATAGCCACAAGAATTTTTTGGTATTTTGTGCTTGTAAAATATTTTTCTTTCTGTACCAATCGCGTCTGTGGGTTTTTTCTTTGAAAACACTCTTCTTAAGTAAGTAAAAATATTTAAAAAACTTGTTAAAAAAGTCTTGATTTCCTACAATTTATGTGTAAACCTATACACATAAAAGCAAATGTGGCAGCAGTTAAAATTTTTGGGTAAGAAGATGTGTATTATTGATGTATTAATGAAACTTTATTGTTTAACGTCCACAAACCTAAAAAATGTTTTGTTGTTTCGAAACTGCAATTTAAATTTAGAAGATATTATTGGTAAATAAAAGTATATTTTTATAGGCTAGTAAAATCTTCTCTTTTTATAATGGTGGTTAATAATTATAGAATATTTTTAAACTTAATGGGGTTATTATTTGCATTATTATGTGCAAATGAATTTTCATTGTTGGCATTCGCAAAGATATGTTCAGCACCAAATTAAAAATTTTGGAAAGAATTGTATAAGGTTGTAAAAAGACTTCAAATATTGTCAAATGCTCAATTTTTTCAAAAAAATTTAATTTAAATAATAACTGATTGTGTCTGTCCATAACTCAACATTTTTCGATAATTGTATTATTATTAATTACTCTAAAGTCTTCATAGCAAAATATGTATGTTAATTAGGCCTCGTAATAGGCCTCGCAACCGCAAATTCCTCCCGCTGAGAATAAAAGAGACAAGAGTATTCGCACCAATACAATCATAATTGACACCACTGGCTTAAAAATATTTTAGCAAATATTTTTTCTCTGTACCTTTACACTAAAGCATTTAGCCATTGTAACAATTTTGACAGCAATGCTTAGGCATCTACAGTTCATCGGGAAAAACTTTCAATTCAAAATACGTTTTAAATATGTCTTCCAATTTTCTATTTAATAAATTTACTATATCTTCAGGTATAATATGTTTGCCGCAGACTTAACAAAACATTTTCTAAACCCTTACAAATCCTCTCAAAATTTGTATTTAGTTAATCACTGAAATTTTACTTTGAAAGTAAACAGCGTTAAAACTTGTGTGCAGTAGAACGATAGAGCTAAGAGCAGAATATTTTTACTTTTGTTATTGATTTTAAGACCAACAAAGCACTAAGAAATTAACATCTCCATATAATGTCTTTCTGAGATATGTCTACAACTTAGGAAGTTTCACTTATGTTACACCCTATGAAACAAAGCTTTATGGTCTGCGTTGTTCCGACATTTCAAATATTATATGTCTAATTTTTTGCATTTAAATTATCAATACTGGCGAGCCGATATATCTATTTAAACGTGTTTCTTGTACGGAGTCAAGAAGTAATATCATCCTAATCCCGATTACAATTAAGAAGCTGGTATCTGAATAGCAGTTTTTCGTTCACAGTATTCGTCTTTGGAACACACTACCAGCATCTGTTCAATTTACTAGTAATGCAACGCAATTTAGGAAATTTTTTTTAATTTTTATTCCCGCACTTGAAAATATGTAATCCCTTGTATTTAAAACCTTCTTTTAATGTATCCATGTTTAGTATCATATAAACAATGCCTTCAGAAATTGCCTTTATTTATTTAATTCTCTTATTTTTATATTTAATGTTAAAGTCTTTTATTGTGTGACGCATATGCAATATAAATTGTTTATCCTGTACTATAATTATAAGACTTTAAGTCATGTTGTAAAGAAATGCCAATAAATAAAATAAATAAATGAATAAAATAAATAAATAAATAAATTTTCATCGCTTAGTTTTGGTTTTGTTTTAACATAATTTTTCTGCGATATTTTATCGCCATGTTAGCATATGTATTAAAGTTGAATTTTCGACTTTTTAATATTAAAGTTAGAATTATATGACAAATATTTTCGCAGAATATTTCAACTACAATATCCCTGTTTTAAGGGTGATTTTTGCTTATTTTACAAAAAAATTACAAAGTCCCATTTACAGAAGAGTTTGGGGTGGTGCTTAGATTTATTTTGCCGTTAAAAATCTATTTTAGCATGATCAGAAATATCACGAAGAAATCAATGAGTCTAAGTATGTCAATTAATGCTATAATAAACCCTCAAACTACCTTTTAAGTTTTTGCTTTTACGACTTAATTGTTCTCAGAGACCTATAGGAGAATTTTATGGCCAATATTTTTGCAGAATATTTACACATCATACATCCCTGTTTTAAATGTGATTTTTGCTTTTTTTAAATAAAAGGAAAAATTCCCATTTTGAGAAGAATAATTCTGAATAAATCTTCTGAAGACAAGTATCATACGACTTTCAACGTTTTTTTACTCAACAAGGGTGCAGCTTTAAATAGGCCGTAAAATGAGTTTCAGATGTAAAATTTTAAGACGCCGATACAAGTTAAGGTTTTTTTTTGTCCCCACTTCAAGAATCATTTGGCAGAATATTTTAATGTGTGTTGTACAGTGTAATAAAAGAAATTAAATTTCAAAATATCCCATTTAAAACGAAAATAAATCGGAAGAGAAAAACAATTTCAATAAAAGATTTGCATGAAACCAACATTTGCTGAATACAAAATCAAGGAGCATATTGATTTTAAATAAACATGTTAAGATTTTGCATAAATCATATAAAGAAAATAAGCAAACTGATGACTCTTCAAAATTTGTTTAGGTTTTTTTTCATATGCAATGAAAACAAACCTACCAATAACCAATAAATATTTATTTATTGACTTAAAAGCAAAATCAAAAAATTAAAAAACAAAAACTTACTCAAAAGATATTTATGTAGGTGACATTTGCAAAACAGCAACAGATTATAGACAAATTTGTATCTGCATGTTTTAGATGGAAACAACATTGTATTCCTGTCGAGTATCACCTTGCGTATAACTGATGCACAATAAAATCAAGGCACTCTAAGGCGTATGTGGGATTTAAGTTTAGGTGCATCTTATGTATGGAAATCATGTGAGAATAAATTTTTTTTTAAAAAATTTTCTTTGCTTCTATTAGAAAACTGCTTTTATTTTTGCTGATATTTCTTTTACTGTTTCGTTTTATATAAGAATAAATCATCTTCTTGAAATAGATGGGAAAAAATCACAAATTTCCGTTAAACCTTAAGCAAAGGCTCTTTGTATTAGCTTATTTTGTAAAACAAATTCAAGTTTTAAGCAGGACAATGATAATCCTAACAAAAGTATAAATGATTGTGTTAACTGCTTAAAAAAATTACCATAATCTGATAGTGATTTCTTTGTGGCTACTTAGTGTTGAATAAGGAAAAGGTTGCTAAAAAAAGTAACTAAAAGGATATTAAAAGTTTAGTAGGAAGAATAAGACTAAAAGAGAAAGATTATTTTCTTAAACAACACTAAAGTGGATAAAAAGTCTAAATTTTTTATAGTTCCTGAATTCTTTTCGAATCAAAACTTCTAAGTTTTCATCATGCAAAAATTACTACCATCAAAGTTTTCAATAGACCAAAATTAATTATGTACAAATTTTGATTAATCTAAAGTAAAATTGTGAACACAAAGATTTAATAACACCTCAAAGTAGAAAATCAGGCTGAGAATTTCAGACGCAGAGAAAAAAACATGGTTGAACGTTGGTGAAAAAACAATACTATGGTCCTCGCAATGTCTACACACATTGATATTGATTTATAAATTATTTGGAATTTAACCACCTGTTTATCTTAGTTACTTTAAGCTTGAGTTTCTGAGATCTCAGTTAAACTAGGTTTAATTAATCTGAAAACAGATTTTAACGGAACAGCTTAGTTTTGCTTAAAACGTTGGTCTTTAATAAAATAGATAATACAAAAATCACATTTCGCGGGTTTTAGATTTAGAGTACGTTAAACTAAATTTAAACTTAATCGACATCCCAGAAACTCGGCCTAAATTTGGTTGGACATAACAAAGTAATGTTTAAGTAAAATGTATCTAAAAACATTGATATTTTCAAAAATATCAACAATATAATATTTATAGAAACTGTATGTAATTTGAAAAATTATATGTTTGAGACTAACTATTCTCTCCGTAATAGTAAAATGCTTTTCAATCACTTGCTAATTTGGATTGCTTAACATTCTAAAATTTTGTTTGCTTTTAGCTTAAATGTATATACAGAAAATTAACGTGGAAAAACAAACTAGAATAACCGAAATAAATCTGCTCAATTTTTTCGCGGGCTGGAAAAGAAATTTAAGGATGGCGTATAAAAATATTGAAATATATAAAAAGAAAGAAATTTACAACTTGACTCAAAAAGCACACACTAAAAAATAATCATAATATGGTTAATTTACCAATAAATTTGTAAACTTTGACCATATGATGGTTATTTTCAACAAAATATAGTAAATGTCGATCCTATTTTGGTTAATTTAAACCATATTATGGTAACCTACAAATATTAGCATTGTCAGCGTTGCTGCTCTTGAAATAGGGTTTCCATATTTTTTCTGCGTTCAGACAACTTAACCTTTAACCTTTTTTTACAGGCTACTCTATTATTGTCAAATAAGTGCTCCATAAAAAACCCAAACAATAATAACAATAATTTGGTTACCGCCACTAGTTCTATGGTTTTAACTTAACAATAACATTTTATTTTTTGGAAAACAACTATACTGGTTAACATTTTTACTTATTAAAACGCGTTAAGGTTTATTCCCTTTATAATAAACCTTTGAGTTCTTTTAATTGCAAATAAAACTTTATTGAAATTAATTATAATGTTCACAAATTTTAACCACTATTGTAAGTATCGATTTGAACCGTTTAATGTCTCCAATCAAACTAAACTAAACTTTTATGTGTAAGCCTGTATTTATAGTTCAAAACTATTCCTGGTTGATTCAAGAACCGTCACGTATTTTCTAGAAAGTTGTGTTCGAATTATTTTAAAATAACTAAAGTCTACAATTACAATTGCTAGAAAATTTAGTACAGTGGCGTTCATAAAAATAGTAACTAATATGACATAAAACTATAATTTACAAGATAACTTATAACTAAAACCATAAATAATTCTTAGACAAATCAAATTTCGTTACAATATTATTAGCAATAATATATTCGGGGACAAATATATTATGACTGAAGCTTCATGATGGAGGATTAATTTAACCATTATATGGTTGCGAGTTACAATTATATGGTAAAATAACCATAATATGTTATAAAATGTTCGTTGAAAACAGTTTTGTTGGAGGTGAACATGTAAAAAGTTGTGTTTTCTCTGTGCGTATCTCAACGATATGTTAATATTATAGCAACGATAAAAAAACATTCAGTGCGTTCGAGGTTTTTTTTTTTATTGGTAAGATATTGGAGGTCGAATTGCTGCATTCTGATAAACTTCAAGAATTATCCTGTATTTCTACCAGCATTATTTCTGCAAATTCTAAAGTGATTTTTTTTATATACTAGTTCTATCCACGTTTGACAAAATTTTTATATTTTGCCGTTTAATAAAGTACCGCATTTGTTTCTACTAAACCAGGTTAACATAACCTTGATACTTCAATTGCCACATGTCAGCAAGTCAAAATTACCAATTTATCCTAACGTTTTCAAAATACGAATAAGCATCATTAACATATGTAGATCTATTTAAATTTCTTGAGTTATATTTAACTTGATTTACTTTTATTATTTCAAAAATTTTTTAAAGTCTAATTTTAACTCCTATGTTCTACACTGCTATTAAACTAGGAGATATATAATAAGAAATCATTTTTCTTTCCACATAACATTTTATTGGCCGGATTTACAACCTAGATTAGTAATAATCTTAAATTCTTAGGGGTCACCCTAACCTCACTTTTTATATTTTTTAATTTTTTTTTTTATTTTGTTTAATATAAATACTATGTTGTAAATAGTACGTACTCTATTTTTATTATACGTGTATGCAAGAATTTTGCTATCATACATAACTATACTATCATTTAATCAAAGAAAATTCATTGATAAATAAAACGATCCGGAGGCCCCTTTGATAGCGACTTAAAATGGTGAGTGCGATAAAACATTAATAACAATATGCTAGTTGAAAAAACACACAAGCCGGGTACCTGGCGTTTTAACCTGATTCGGGTACGCTGAATCCAGTGGTGCTAACCGTTTTTTTTTAAGTTATCTCTGGTTTTCGAGATATACCGTTATTTATAATAGAGGAGGTTGCACATCATATGTTCGCGTAACTAAAAAACGGTTCAGCTTATTTAACAAATTTAAAAAATATTCCGCAACAAAATTTTCTTTAAGCAAGTTTTATTTTTCTTCTAATATGCGTTTAAGAAACAGATTTTTTGTTTTTTTTTTTTTTTTTTTTTTTTTTGGGTGAAACAAAAGGGAAAAAATTTAATGAAATGTGTTTTTAATTTACAATGGAAAAATTTAGGCCCTATTAGCTTACTAGAATATCTAAAACTTCAAATTTAACACCTTGGCCAAAAAATAAATAAATAAAAAAAAATTTTTGTTTTTCAAAAATCCATAAAAAAAAAAATTAGAAAATGCAGCCAGGCTTTAAATTTTTTTCAGAGATATAAAAAACGAAATTACAAACAAATCAAGTCGTAAATGATTAAAATTTGTTTACAACAAAAAATGTTAACTAAATCTAAGAATTTCACCAAACGCAATATTTGAGAAAATGTTAAGGACGAAAAAATTATGGAGGATCGTCATACATTTGATCCCCCTAGGAGTGACTCCTAGGCCTTAGAAACAAATGATAGGGAAGAAAAATATAGTTGGGTTGGTCATATACTTCACCCGCCTAGGGGTATCTCAGATGCTGCAGGGGCAAAATTTAAGGCAAGAGTTCTACGCGTAGAACAACAAAGTTCCAAACAAAATAAGCTGTAAGTGATTAAAATCTGTCCACAGCTTTTGATTTTGTTCACAAAAGATGAAATTTTTTATTTTTTATAGATAATAACCAGACCAAACTTCAAAATTTTAAAACAATAATTTTTTTGTTTATTTAAGTTAAAGTTTTTATTTAGAAATTTATTTTTCTTCCTCCTGCAGATTCCAACAAATATCCTAGATGGTGATTGTTCATTAAATTTTTCTGCATGACAATGCAAAAAATGTATTTTCAATGACATTTTAACGTTTAAGTTTTTAAATTTTATTGTCTAATTTCGGTTTTTTGAGTTTATTCAGTAAACTTTGACGTTTTTGAGTTACGCGAACATATGTTGTGCAACAACAAGAGCTAACATAAAAAACGGTTAGCACCAGCGTACCCAAGTTTCACCGTACCCGAGTTAGGTTAAAACGCTAGATGCCCTGTTTATCTTAAAAAAAGTTTCAATTTCAGTATAATTTACTCTTTTATTTTTGAATATATTTAAGTTAAAAAATTAATAAAAAGAAGTTTAGAATAAATGATTAAGCAAAACGAACATTAATTAATATTGAGAAATTTAAGAGATTCTGAATATTGGTAATTTTCGTTTACTCTTTGCATTTTATTTTTATTTTTTGTTGTTGCTGTTATGTTTTATTTTTATTAATGTTCTTTTTGCCTTATTAACAAATCTTTATACTATGGAATATTTAAAAAGAATGTCATTTCTATATGCATAGTGTTATATATTGTTTATATATATATTCACATCTCTAATTCTGCAAATAACATTATCTTAGATTTAAGCTTTTCTTATGTTAAGCACTTAGCCTTTGGCTTGTGTTAAGCATATTTCTATTTCTTGAATTTTAATAAAGTTAGTTGTTAACCGAACTTCAATCGTTTCAATACACTACATTGTCGACGAGCGCAAAAATAAAGAACAATAAAAAATCGTAAATACGATCACACGTGCACATGAAATTTTATATAAAAAAATAATATTTAAAATTGGAGTTTGTCAAATTTCTTTTTGGGCGTATTATGCCATCAGTACAACAAGAACATTAACAACGAAGCACTTAATAAAGAAGGATTGGAAGTTATATATAAAAAAACACAACGAATCAGGAGGAAAAAAGGTGTCACCTTGACAATTAAAATAAAAATTGCACAAAATTCGTAAAGAGGGAAGAAAAAGATGTAACTTATATGTAAATACATATATTCCTAAAATCCATATAAAAAAAAAAACAACAACAAAAACAATAAAAAAAAAACCAAAACGTGCTTAACACATAAACTACATTTTTTTTTTAAATAAATTTGTGTATCACAATTTCTAAAAAAAAAAAAAAAAAAAAAAAAAAAAACAAATCATTATGGCTCCTCCAGATAATGTACAAAGCGTTACAATTTACCATATATAATAATAAATAAAAATAAATAATATACCACAATTTTCTCCCCGCAACGGATCATGGACATTGTGGAAAGAGAAACTTGATATCCACTTTACTGAAATCAATTGTGTTGAAGAGAATGCAAAAAAGGCGACTCTCTTAAAAGCTATTGGATCAATTGCATATGAGCTTTGCAACTTACTCAAAATGCATTACACTCCACCTACTATCATCTTTCGTGAGCGTAAAAACTTTCATACAGCAGTGCAAGCTGATGATGAATCTGTAGCAGATTGGCATGCAAGAGTAAAAAAACTTGCACTCGCATGTAAATTTGCTGACAATTTAGAAGCTTTTGTTTTGGATCGCTTTATTATGGGTATAAATAATAAAATATTTGAGAGATTGTGTGAAGAGGATGAGAAAATAACAATTGAAGAAGCACTCCAAAAAGCTCTTATTATGGAAATGAAGTTGGTATCGAAAGTCAATAATGACATGCAAGTTGGAAATATAAAAAATGGAAAGTATAAGAAAAAAATCAACAACAGTAACAACAATAACAACAAAAAGAACATCAGACAAAATAACAACGATTATGCTAATAAAAAGAAACAACAAACAACAGCCTGTTCTCACTGTGGGTGGCGAAACCATAAATCAAATGACTGCCGATTTAAGAATAGTAAGTGCAACTTCTGTGGAAAGGTTGGACATTTGGCATCAGTTTGCAGAGGAAAGGATAAAGTTGTAAATTACGTATCAGAATCAGATAGTGAAGATTTTAATAAAAATAATTCCAATGACTTTTCCATTTACAGTATCAGTAGTAACAAAAATTATGGCAATTCAACTAAGCTCTACAAAGTTTTAATAAAAATAGATGGAATTTCTATTGATGTGGTTTGTGATTCTGGTGCTCCATGTAGTTTGGTATCGGAATCGTTTATTGACAAGTTGAATAAAAAAGTAAGTCTCAAACCTTGTAATGATCTAT
The DNA here is from genome assembly GCA_943735925.1 of Pollenia amentaria. Taxonomy (NCBI): domain Eukaryota; kingdom Metazoa; phylum Arthropoda; class Insecta; order Diptera; family Polleniidae; genus Pollenia; species Pollenia amentaria. The sequence goes on from OX031007.1 coordinate 148,373,355, forward strand.
ATGTTGACTATAATGGAAATAAAATTAAATTGTTAGGAGAATATGATGAGATCATTGAGGTAAATGGAACAAAAAGAAAAGTGAAACTTGTAGTGACAGATAATGATAGTAGTCCTTTATTTGGTAGAAATTTTTTGAGAACTTTTAATTTTGAACTTGTTCAAGTAAACTCTTTTAGCTCGGATCAAAATTCCATCATGACAGAGCAAATAAAAAATGAATTTCATGAAGTTTTTAGTAATGGCCTTGGAAGTTACAAGTTAGGAAAAATTTCTCTAGCTATTGACAAGGATGCAAAACCTATCTTTTGTAAGCCGCGTCCAATGCCATTAGCTTGGAAAAGTAAAATTGAGGAAAATCTGAGGGAGTTAATTGCAAATGATGTTTTAGAACAAGTTGATCATTCAGAATGGGGTACACCACTTATTCCAATTTTGAAGCCGAATGGTAACATTCGAATTTGTGGCAACTACAAAGTCACCATAAACAAATATTTGTCTGATTTTAAGTATCCATTGCCGTTGATAAATGAAATATTTGCTTCACTTCAAGGAGCTCAAATGTTTTCAAAACTAGATTTATCTAGCGCATATAATCAGCTTATGCTTGATGACAAATCACAACTTTTATGTACGTGGTCAACGCACATTGGCACTTTAAAGATGAAACGTTTACCTTTTGGAATTAAAGCTGCTGCTGGAATATTTCAAAAGACCATGGAAACCTTATTACAAGGTATACCATTCGTAGTTGTATATCAGGTTGATATTACGGTGTCTGGTAAGAATATGACGGAACACATTCAAAATTTAAAATCTGTGCTTACTAAATTGTCGCTAGCAGGTCTTAAACTCAATTTATCAAAATGTGAATTTTTCAGAAATGAAATATCGTATTTAGGTTTTACCATTGACAAGTTTGGTCTTAAAAAAAACAAGGAAAGGATGGATTCTGTGTTAAAGGCACCAATCCCCAATACCGTGTCTGAATTACGTGCATTTTTAGGCATGGTAAATTATTACTCAAAGTTTGTTAATAATTTTGCAAAAATCATGACACCGTTATATCATTTGTTACAGAAAAACGTCAAATTTCTGTGGTCTGAAAATTGTCAAGTTGCGTACGATCCGATAAAACGAGAAATAACTTCAGATAAAGTTCTAGTTCACTTTAATCCAAAGTTACCAATTTTTCTCACAACAGACGCTTCAGATTATGCCATAGCTGGCATATTGTCCCATAAATTTTCTAACAACGAATTTAAACCTATTTCATTCATATCTAGGGCATTAACTAAAACCGAACAAAAATATAGTACACATGAAAAAGAAGCATTAGCTATTATCTTTTGTGTTACAAAGCTAAAGCAATACTTGATTGGAAATGTTTTTACTTTAAAAACAGATCATAAGCCATTGATTTCCATATTTGGTGAAAACAAAGGCTTACCAATAATGGCAGCAGCACGTGTTCAAAGGTGGGCGTTTATTCTTTCAGGATTCAATTATAGAATTGAATAGGTTAAGGGTCACTTAAATGAAGCTGACAATTTATCGCGAATGCCTCAACTGAAAATGAAAAACGTAAATGGTACCAATGATAGTACCTTTGTTAATTATATACAAAAGGATAATATATTAAACCTTGACTTTGAAGACATAGCTCGAGAGACTAGGCGAGATCCTATTCTTTCTAAAGTTTGTGAATTTGTTCAAAAGGGTAAAATTAAAGAATTAAAAGGCGAAGAGTTTAAAGCATTTACTAATAAAGATACTGAGCTAACTGTAGATTATGAATGTTTGCTATGGGGTTATAGGGTTATAGTACCACAAAAACTTAGAAAATCAGTACTTCAGCTATTGCAATAGCTAGATCATTTGTTTGGTGGCCTTAAATCGATAGCAAGATTGAAAATTCGGTTAAATCTTGTACTTCGTGTCAAAAGCTCGTTAGTAGTCCAGAGAAGAGTATGCTTATACCATGGAAACAAACAAGCTCTGTGTGGCAGAGAATCCACATAGACTTTGCAGGCCCAATCAATATGTATCATTTTTTAATAATTATAGACTCATATTCCAAATGGGTAGAAGTTTTTAAAACAAAGGATATCACTTCCAATTTTGTAATAACGAAATTAAGGGAAATTTTTGGTCGTTTCGGTGTTCCTAATACGATTGTTAGTGATAACGGAAGGCAATTTGTGTCTGAAGATTTTAAAAACTGTATTTCAAACAACAAAATAAAACATATACTAACAGCTCCTGGTTATCCTGCAACGAATGGCCAGGCGGAAAATTTTGTAAAAACCGTAAAGAAATCCATTTATGCAAATTTAAACTCTAATGAAAATGAGAATATTGATGTTATTTTAAATCGATTTTTGATGGATTATCGTAATACAAAGCAAAGCTCAACAGACGAAAGTCCAGCAAAACTTTTTATTGGTAGATCAATTAGAACACGGTTTGATCTTATTAAACCTTCCCTTATTAAAGATAAAATACTAGAACAGCAAATGAAAAGCATTTCAAATTATAAAGGTCACTTTTGAAAAGGACCAAAATGTTTATATAAGGGATTACACAAATGTAAATAAAAAGTCATGGGTCCCCGCTATTATTAGGGATAAAATGGGTACACGTTCTTATCAGTGTGTTCTTTCAAATGGAAGAATTATAAAGAGACACACTGATCAGATTAGGGCAGGGGTAACAGAAGCTCAAAATGTTAACGATGATTCCATACCGCCAGAGTTACCATCATGTTCGAACGGAAGTACATCGAGTGTAGTTGAACAGTCACATAATAATAATAATAACAATAATAATTTAGTAGAATTAAGCGACAAAAATGAATTTAATTCGGAAATTGAAATAGAAAACGAAATTGTTAATTCTGAAGAAAATGAAAATTTATGTAAAAGGGTATTGAGACACAGAGCAAAAAAAATAAGTAAATAAATTTTGAAAACTATGAATTATTTTTATAAAATGTAATATAATTAAAAAAAAATAATAATAATTCTGAACTAAATTTTAATTGAATTTAATAATGAATACAATATATTGTCTTAGAATATTCATAAATATATAAGTATGAAATGTATTAATTTTGAAAAATATTAATCTAATTTAAGTGGAGGCGTGTTATATATTGTTTATATATATATTCACATCTCTAATTCTGCAAATAACATTATCTTAGATTTAAGCTTTTCTTATGTTAAGCACTTAGCCTTTGGCTTGTGTTAAGCATATTTCTATTTCTTGAATTTTAATAAAGTTAGTTGTTAACCGAACTCCAATCGTTTCAATACACTACACATAGTATATTAAATGAATATTTTAGTTTTGGTATTATGTATATAGTTAAATAAATATTTTCTGTTTTTTTTTTAATGTTTGTTAGGTATAAAACTCAAGCTTAGAATTGTATTACTCTATCCCTCGATAAATATTATTCTTAACCCTTATATATTAACTAAATATTTCTATAAGATCAAAAGAAAATTTTTTTTAAGACTAGTTTAATTATCTTATAGTAACTATGTACTAAGGGGATAAATAAATAGCGAATCTATTCATAATGAACTGCTTATTTCCAAACTGTTTTCTCTCATGGTGAAAAAATTTAATTTTTTTTTTTTTTTTTTTTTGTGCTCTTACTGGCGTTATCTTGCCAGTAAGAGCACATAAAATGTTTTAAATGGATCAACAGGAAGCAACAACAAAATTATAAAATAGTTTTGAATTTGTTTTAGCTTTCAATGAAATTTTTGACGTTGCGTTGCGTTAACCACAGTAAGGGCTTTAATTTTTGTAAAATTGAAGAGAATTAATTTATGATTTCTCGCAAACTATTATCAATTATGGGTTGAAATTTATTTTTGTTCTATTATTGGTATAGCAGTCTTTAAGAAAGCGTTTTTTATAACTGATGTGTTATTAAATGTTTTCCAGGCTCTATATTTTAGTTAAATCCGATTTTCAGTGGATAAGAACTTGTTAGGATGAAAAGAGGTCGAAGAGATTTTACTACCATCAAAAAGCTTGATGTGTCCTCTTTAACTACATATTTACTTTTGCAACTGTTTGGAACTGTCTATAAATACTTATTTTTACTATTTTACCAAAAGATGGATAAGTTCTTTCGGTGATAAAAAATATTTTCTCTAGAAATATTTATATAAAAATTATAACTTGTTTTGTGGTTAAAATAAAAAAATTTGGATTAAAACATATATAAAAATTATTATTATATTTCTCGAAAGAAAACGGCTTGAGTATGCTTGTAAAAGCAATATTTAATAAATTGACATTTCTTTCCACACAGGCCCTACACCCAAAAAAATTATTACAGTTACTGATTGTTATTAAATTAATTTTTCGTACTGTTAAAATTGACATAAAATATAGCTATTTTACGAATAATTTTAATTTTAACATTTATGTTTGTTATTCATAAAACAAACTACCAACAAATAATGTTTTACCGTTCTTATTTTGTTATGTAATTTGATTTTTGTCGGCTAAACTATATTTTTTTAAAGCAACAACTGTTAAATTTTACGGAATATTTTGTTAAATAAAAAAAATTTAATTAATTCAAATTTTTAGTTGTTAAAAATTAATTTTCTGTGGAATTTAGCTACATAATTTTTTGAGTGTATCCAAAAAAAAATTATTTTCTAAAACAAAAAATTTATTAAAAAAAAATTCTAATAACAGTTAAATTTTCTGGAAACGCTGATCAATATCGAGTGGTTAATAAAACAGTATTGCCATTTTTGTAAAAAAATCGTTTTTTAAAAGCGTTTTTCTGGGATTAGGAATTTGGAGTATTTCTTAATAATTCTCAATCTTAATCAAAAGCATTTTCGTACTAAATGCTAAAACACATCACAAGTCGATTTAAAAAAAAATATAACTATGGGAAAGTTCAAGAAGTCTTCTCTCCAACAAAAATGTGCAAAATTATGTATCTATATCGGTTCAAAAGTTACAGATTTTTGGACGAAAAAAAAAACGTTTTTCAGCCACTGTGCGGTGGAAAATACTAATGCAATAAAATCTATTTATTTACACACATTTATTCTTTGTGAATCAACATTATAAGGTAACTGAAATACAAATAAAAGTGAATAGATATATAAAAATTGTTTATGTAAACTGCCTGTTTTTCAAATAAAATTAAAAATTTTCGATTGGGAATTTAAATTAAAGCAATGTTAAAAAATTGGTTTTTATTCTAAACAAAAATTTTTATTTTAATATCAAAATTAACAGTTGTGGACGATTAAAGGTTTTGTTATATGAAACCAAAATCGAGCTTGTAAAATGTATGTATGTTATTGCCCATCTTTAATTCAACACGACATGCGTTATTTGCGAATTACCTTCTACTAAGACTCTCTGAGATATCACGGTCACGCTTGATTCGGAGCTCATATTCTTGATTAGTTGGCTGGTGTCAAAACGGAGTCATTGTCGACTCTACTTGCAGCACGCATAGTTCTGGGCATGCTGAAAGTTGAGTCGTTAACCAACCAAGCAATCAACCCTAATCACAGGCTTAACATCTCTTTTTTGGATATTCATTTGTATGGGTGCTAGTTCAAATAATTGTTCAATATTTTTAAAATATTCGTTATAATCGCTTAAGTCTGACCATATCGCACACTACATCATTAACAGACACAATTGAAAATTTAACAAAATTATTGTTTTTCATAAATCAGTTCACAAATCGAATCTATAGCGAATTGGGAATTTTTTTCATATGAAATAAGACCCCAAAAATTGTGGACTTAGTTCATTTTGTTTTTGGGGCATTATTACCTGGGAACTTATTTCATGCCGCCTATACAGATATTAACTTAAATTTTATTTTCCAAAAAAAATATAAAAAAAAACTTTATGCCGATTAATGAAATTGCTTTTTTCTGCATACAATAGACACTGGCGTATCAATTGACAACACAAGAGATGTTATTTCTTTGGGTACTCGATATATAATACTTTCATTTTAAATTACGATACATTTCATTCGATACTAAGTGACATGATTCCAAAATAAAAAATGTCAATAAATTTTGCTCGATATCGTATGAAGTAATTAGACTTCTGTACTTTGCGCTCAACGTTTATATCGACGGCCGGCCAGCCAAATCTACCGACATCATAAGACAGATTCAAAATGTAATTCTTAATATATTGGTATACTAAAAAAGGTCCACGAGCAATATTATTATGTGTTACACGCACATGCACAAACGCATATTACCCCTCCACCAATGGTAGTGTGGGTATAGTTATACCATAATCATCGGAGGATACGCAGCAAGACGTATCAATCTAAAGCTTATGAATTTATTTGTGTATAAAAGTAGGAATATTGTTGTTAGCCGTTACAAACATCATTAAATATTCATAATACCCTTCACAATCTTTGCTGGTATAGGGCTTAAAAATAAACTATCTTTCAGAACTCAATTTATTTACAACAAGTATTATATCCCTTAGAAATTTGTAATATATGTCTGTTTACTTAAAACAAAAAAATAATATCGCTTATTAAGTTAAATATTGTCGATTAAAATATTTTCTTTTTTCCCAATGCAATATTTGAAAAAAACAACAAGAACATATTGATATCTAAGCATTTTAATTAAAATTTAACATAATAAAAGTATGCAGGATTCAAATGCATGAGCAATTTTGAGCATCTTACATGCACTTCGTAACACAAACTCCCAGTAAACATGTTCCTTTTAGATTTCAATTTTACAATAAACATACACTTTTTTTAACTTAAAAATTGAAATCAAAAAAAAAATTTATTCTGCTTTTGAAAACATTGTTGCAATCTCTTAGATCTATTTTTCGTTTGTAAATATTCGTATAAGTTTTAAGACATACAAGGATTTGATTGTAAAACAAAAAAATTATTTATTTTATTTTTAAATACTAAATAGAAAACTTGATATATATCATTTAGATACGAATCTTCTAAAGAAAATATTTTATTTTGTTCAAACAGATTTTTATTTTTGGAAAAATATGCAAGTAGTTTTAATAAAATACTAATTTTTTTTTTATTTAATTACACTCGATGTGGGTAAATTAATATTGTTGTTGCACTTACTCTTTTCTTTTTCTCAATTTTACTTTTCTTTATTCTTTGCTACAGGAAATTGTTCTTTTACGAATACTGATCAAAAGGATAAGGACAAACAGAGAGTTTTCACCCATTGTGTTATTTTTATACCCTCCACCACTTGTGGTGAACGAGGGTATACTAAGTTATTCTTTGTGAAACTTTTTTAGTATTCACTAAGTGTCTTTTTTTCACAAAAAGTGAAATTTTTTTTCTGACTATTTCCTAAAAAATTTAACTTTTTTCAAAAATCCGTATACTTTCGCCACATTTTTTCTAGAAAGTTAGAGTAATTATAAAAATCAATTATTTTTTACAAAAAGTCACTCTATTCTACAACAAGCCAACAATTTTTGAAAAAAGCCTAACTGTACATAACTTTCTTCAGAAAAAGCCCTACTTTTACAAAAAGTTTTATTTTTTCGCTTATTGCGTTTTTAAAAGTTTGATTTATTAGTTGTACCACATGGCGTATGCATGTTAAGAAATTGGAATAAAATAATACTCATACGTAACCAAGTAACTTGACAGATGTTTTCCTTGCAGATATTTCTTAAAAAAAAAAATAGATTACAAATATGTACACTAGGGCGGGTCGATATAAAAATCGTGGGGGTCGGTCATACATTTAGACTCGATTAAATGGTTTAAAGTGGGATTTTTCAAAATTTGACCTTCGGGTCAAAATAAGGAACATCAGAGTTAATTTTAGAGGTATCGTTCCTTGGGCAAAATTTCCAATGTTGATCCCTAGAATATATATATATATATATACATATATAATAGGTGATTCAAGTAGAGATACTTTTTTCAATAGCCTTTTTTTGACAGATCACGTGTGAGTCGCGTCTTGCTGTCATGTTATTTTTGTTTAGAATTGTTTGGCATTTCATAAAGACTTACGCCTGAACAACGTTTACAAATCGTTCAACTTTATTACGAAAATTCACGTTCTGTGAGGAATGTCTTTTATGCACTTCGCTCAACTTATGGTCAACATAATCGGCCTACTATTCGCCACATAATATTCGACCGAATAGACCTCGTCCAGCACGTTGTGAAGAAAATATAGCGGCCGTAGCTGAGAGTGTACACTAGAGGTCTGCAAGAATGAATAAAAAGCAATTTCAACGCACTCATTTGTTTTTTAACTACAGTGAGTTTTCCACCACGCACGTTTTAAATTCGCTCTGTTGAGCACCCAATGATAACAAAACAAATGAGAGAATAACCAAAGTCAAAACAAACACAAACAAATTCAACTGAAGAGAATCAATTTACTTACTCATTCAATTCAGTCAACTCAAGTAAAATAAGTCGAATATTCAAATATATATTGAATGTAAAATTATTTGAATTTTTACTTCTTATTTGAATTTTTTACTGTACAAACACTATGTATGTGTTGGGTGGATAATGGTAGTTAAGCTAAACTCTATAAATAAAAGAAGCCGAAATAAAAATAAAATTAAGTTTATTTCATGAATTATTACTTAAATACATTTTAGTTAACTTAAAAAAAAAATTTTTTTACACATTAAATAAATTTTTGGTTTGATATTTTAAATTCATTTTCTTACACATTAAATACATATACATATGTTTTGAACTCAAATTTTCACAGAAATTTTTGTACTTGTTACTAGGAATTAAAATATAATAAGAACATAATAATAAATTCATAAATTCATTTTGCTTTAAAAGCAAGAAAATAGAGATTAAATTCGTAACTTACCTTTAGCTCACACAACTATTATGTCAATGTATTCAAATATATATTCACACATTCATTAATTCAAAAATTATTTGAATGTTTTCTGTAAATTTGCTCTCTATAACGGGTCATTGCAATATTTTCTTATTTATGAATAAATCTCAAATTCATTTACAGTAAACAAGTTTTTTATTCAATTCATTCTCTCTTATTTTTGTATATGGTTTACTCTCTCCTTATCTCTTTGATTCTTTTTTATTTGAATAAATGGTGTGCACTTTGAGTAAAGGCAAACAAGCGAATTATTCAAAGCAGACCTCTAGTGTACACGAAGACCGCGGAGAGTCGATTCGATGCCGCTCGCAGCAACTCGGCCCGTTATCGTGCCATGATAACCGACTATTTGATCCCTGAAATTGAAGCTCGTGATCTCGGCGACATTTGATTTTAGCAAGATTTCCCACACATCGCATCAGTCAATGGATTTATTGAGAGAACCCTTTGGTGAGCACATAATTTCACGTTTTGGGCCGGTCGATTGGCCACCAAAATCGTGTGATATCACACCGTTAGACTTTTTTCTGTAGGGGTATGTAAAGTCTAAATTTTATGCGGACAAACCCGCTTCGATTCAGGCTTTGGAGGATAACATCACGCGTATAATTCGCCAGTTACCAGTCGAAATGCTCGAACGAGTCATCGAAAATTGGACTCAACCGATGGACCATCTGCGACGTAGCAGCGGCCAACATTTGATAGACATAATCTTAAAAAAATAAATGCCATAGAATGTTCTTTCAAATGATAAAAAACATTCCCCATTAAATTTGAATTTTCTGTATTTTTTTCTTTAAAAGAGTAGGGAACCTCGAAATGGATTACGCATTATATATAGCTTTATATAGGTCCTGATTTATCTGTGTCCTTGAGTAATCCTAAGTCGATTTAGCCGTATATCAATCCACTTGTTGAAAACACTCTCGCTTTCAAACAACTCAAAACAAAACAAAAAACAATATTAGTGACAAATTGTTCATTGTTATCCTAAGCAACTTGGGATTGAAATTCAGGAAAATCAGTAACATAAGTTGGATAAGAGTTATAAATCAAAATGTGGAACAACCACCATAAAAAATTGATAATTTGTAATAAAACGTTAACATAAATAGTGGCGAAATACACGGATTTGATTTGACTCCATGATTTATTTATCATTTGGTATTCGTTTACTAGGGTACGTTGCCATGTGTTACAAGGGCGACCGGGTCACGATGTCCTTAGGATTCCATTTCAAGGCAGCTCTTACAATATCAATTCCGGTTCTTTAGAGAAAGTGGCCTATCCAAATCCACTTACGTCTTAGTATCTCTCTCGGTATAGGGACCATAATTGATATTGACAGCAACTGTTCATTTGCCACCCAATTTGGCCAGAAAATTTTGTGTATTTGTCGTAGGCATCTGTTAATAAACGTTTGTAGTATCTTAAGCATTTGATGTTGTGTTGAACCCCAGGTTGTGCAACCGAATGGTAATATCGACATGACACTATAGCTAAAAATACGTATTTTTGTTTTTCTGGATATATGGTTAGACCTCCATATCTTGTTTAAACCGTGGAACGCTACTATAGCTTTTTTTATTCTATTAACAATATCTGCCTCTTAACCGCTTTTTAAATACTTCCCAGGTAACTGGAAGATTTAACGTCGTCGATGACTTCTGCATTTAATGTAAGCGGAGTGTCGATTACTGAGCCAATACGCATTAGTTTAGTTTTTTTTTATGTTAATTTTAAAAGCCGCTGCATTTGCGTTTGAGGCGAGTCTGTGTAGTTTCTCTTCAAAATCAGAGAAGTGGGGAGCCATTAGGTCGTCAGCATAATCAATATCATTAAGATATTCATTTAAATTCCAGCGGATACCATGTTGGAATCAATGTTGGTTTGCTGCATAACACAGTTAAGTAGACTAAGGAATAGCATGGGGGTGCCCCGGTAGGCTAGTTGGTAGTGAGGTAGCCTATCAGCGCCGGGGTTGCGGGTTCGATTCCCGCCAGAGACTCTGGTTTCTTTCCTGCAGACAAGCGTAGAGCTTCGCGGGATTAGTATAGGAATAATAAAAAAAAAGAAAGCAGACTTGTTTTACCCCTTTAACCATAATAACTAATTACATTTCTGCAAGATTTCGTCTGTCACAGTTTTATAAGACGAAATACTGCCAAGTTTCATGAAGATCAGTATATAATTTACCATAGGCCCTATATAAAGTCAACTTTCGGAAAACACTTCCCTTATAAACCTCTACTGATATATTTAAGCTATCGGTGGAGGGTATCCATGATTCGGCACAGTTAATGTGTTCTAATAAGATTGCATTTATAAAATGAAATACATGAATAGATCAGATCGCCTTCTTTTACGATAATACAAATTGAGTATACATTATGACTACTGTATGTGCATATATATACAAATATAAATATCGGTAGGTAAAGACAAATAGTTTTGACACAATAGTGTCTACTGTAGAATTCAGCATCCATATAGGCAGAATAATAAAATAAGATATTAGCATTTAACCTGCTACTTCGGTAGCGTCTTTCTTTGTTTCGTGGAAATAATTATATGACACGATTTATATTTATATGTTTTTATTAGGGGTACAACGAAAAGCCCTTTTGCCGATACCGATACTCAAGAAGAAATATCGCTGATACCGCTACCGACACGAATATTAAATTTAAATTTAAGGTAATAATTATTAATTTAAGGTAATATTAATAAAATTTCTTTATTATAAAAAATTACAGTGTAATAGATTATTAATATATAAAATTTTTGTTTAAAAAACAAAGTATTCTCAACTTTTGCGGAGAAAATTTCGCAACTCCGTTTCAAGCAGACCTGCAGGACAAAATCGTCTCTCAGATGTGACTGAACTCATTTGACAACTTAAGGATTTCTGTGCCATGGCTTAAAATTTTTAGTATAATATTTAATTGCGCCAGCAAGCAAGCGGATCTGCGTCTCTAGAAAAATCAGAAAATATAAGGATCGAGAGAGGTTCATCCCTCTCCAAATTTTCTTTTAAGATTTTCACAAACGCTCCAATGGTCAGTTCTTTCAGACTTATCAGAACTTTTAGTAGGTGTAGGGGTGACCGTGTCTTCCTCACATTCCGAATGTAGAGTCATGTTGAGTAGGTCAATAACACTTTTTCGATCTATTGTCTTTGAAATTTTCTAGCTTTGTATGGAAGATAAAGAATAAATATAATTGTTCTCTAAACACTCAAATCTTTCATTGAGAGCTTTTATGCCACGTAAATCGGCAATTTTTGGGACCCTTAATTATTCTGCATCTGAGTTTATTCATTTATCGTATTATCTTAAAATGTTCGAAGACTGTTAACTAGCGAAAAAGCATCTGAAAGCATTACCTTAAAGTGATTTTTATTTTCATAAAAATCATTGAAAGTTTGCAGAAAATTCTGCTACAGGTCCAAACCAAGCGTTCAGTGCGTTTATACATCAGTCCAAAAAGTCGTAGTGTGAAATTGTTTTGCAAAGTTACATGAAGTTGGATTAATTTCTACTTTAGCATGCGTCTCGAAAATAGGTCAAAAAAGAAACAGACGCATAAGACGAGTGGTGTGGACCGACCTCCAGCTTAAGAATTAAAACAATTTATTATTCTGTTTGACTTGTTTGTTATTAGTTGTTACGCAAAAAATAGGCATTGAAAATTAAATGGTTTGTTCAAAGAAACTATAAAAAAGTATCGGCGTATCGGCAATCAAATGTTGTGAAGTATCGCCGATATATCGGTATTCGTTGCTTCCCTAATTCTTACAAACAAGTACCAACATTTTTAATTTTATATGTTTCCATTCACTTAGGACCCTTTTTAGTTCTTAGCTATATATTACAGAAATTAAAAAAGTACCACATGTAGAGCGGAAAAAGCAAATGAAAGAAATTTATGGGTCGATTACGGATGACAACTGAACTGAAGTTGAGTTGCCAGCAGAGAAATTAGGCAACGCCGCTTATGTTGATAATTACAAAAAATTCTATTTTATATTTTATCAAGAGCGTCGTTGCCTGATTTCGCTGCTGGCAACTCAATTTCAGTTCAGTTGTCATCCGTAATCGACCCATTGATTTCTAATATTTTCCCCTTTTTGATTCTTTTTTTCTCCCCATTGTAGGATCAAGAATTTATATTGTTGTGGGATCCCATAATTTAATACTGTATATCAATGAATGGAGAAATGTATTTTGTAAAAAAAAATACCAACAATAGATACGATTTTCACCACTGAAGCGTTCGAATTTCAAAAAGGCACTACATTTATATTTGTATTTGCTAGATATGTTACGAATGTGATATAATTTTAATATCTTTGTTTATTGGTTCAAAAGATAGATGGGTTGAAAAAATGTTTCAAAGCACAGGTTTTACTTGTTTATTCCCCAAAAGGACCGAATTTCCAAAATGTGCGCGACAACTGTCCACTTATTTTATTTTAATGCCAACGATTAGTATTAAATCCAGCTACAAGCGAACACTTACATCAATGTCCCAACTTGTGAAACTGATTTTCAGAAATTATTGAGGGGCATAGAACAACATCATAAGAACAGCAAGAAATGTGTTTCAAATAAAGCAAAACAAAACGTTTGAATTTTATTGGTTTTTTTGGGTATGAGTGGTAAACAGGCAGTAAGTATCCACTCAATTAATCTTAACATAGTTAAGTCCCTTATTAGATGTGGGTGCACCCAGAGAAAAACTATGTTTAAATATGGTCACCTCCAACAAAACTATTTTTAAAGAGAATTTTTAACATATTATGTTTAAATTTAACCATATTATTATCACTGACAACCATATTATGGTTAAATGTGTCCTCCATCAAGAAGGCACAACCATATTATGGTTGCCTCCGAATATGCTTTGATCAATAATAACTAAAATATGTTTAACTCTTATAATAGCATTGTTGGTTTTTTCAACCATAGCTTGTTGCTCTTGAAGAAGAGGAAAATACTATTGTTAATTTAAAAACAAATTATTGTCATATTTAATTATAACATGTTTAGAGGCAACCATAATATGGTTGTAGCTTCTTGATGGAGATCACATTTAACCATAATATGGTTGTCAGTGATAATAATATGGTTAAATTTAAACATAATATGTTTAAAATTCTCTTTAAAAATAGTTTTGTTGGAGGTGACCATATTTAAACATAGTTTTTTTCTGCGTGTGTGTGAGACAAATCATGTAATAAACGATTACTTATTAATTCAATACGTAAGAACTTTCGTACTAAAATAGCGCCTTTTCATATTGAGTTTGACGTGCATTGTAAAAAAAACCATAAGCATTTACAAATGTGTATGCCCATGCACTGTCATATTATGGGCTACCTGATTTTACCCGACCTCCAATTTCTTTATTACCATTGTTAGATTCGTCTTAAAAACCGAAGTGTGCTAAGATGGATAGTTGAAAACAAATAACGGATTGTTGGCGCAAAATTGTAATACGTTTAAGAATCAAATTACCCAAACCTATAGAGAAGAGCTTTAAAATGAAGAAAAATAAAGTTTTCAGCCATGTTCGGTTAATCGAATACATATGAGTAAAATTGAAATCGAACAAACTTTGAAAACGATCCAGTTTAAAAAGTTTCTTCATACTTTGAGTTCTTTTCTTAACCATAACTTCTCTTAAAATCAGGAAAAATACGGTGATTTAAAAAAAAATAATCTCAATTGATTTAAATTTTACTTGATTTTCAGGAATAATGTATTAGTTTAATTGAATTATGAATAATACATTTTTTTAAATAAAAATACCGCGACAAAAACGTCTAAAATAAAATAAACATTTAAAAGATAATTTATAAAAATGTGAGATGAAAGCCTATGTTGAATTCCCATTTAAATTTGAGCAGGCGGGACATAATTGCAAATTATACACTCAAATAAAATGTATGGACCCTGTTAGCTGCTGAACCTACTTCATGTATTAAACTTTGGCTTTCAGATCATTTTATAGACTGTTCAACCGAAGTAATGGTTACTTTGTTTTTAGTTTACACTTATTTTATTTCCTTAATATTGTTTCGGTCTCTTAGCGCAGGGTTTTTGATTTTTTAATTACACAGAAAAAATTAAAAATTGTCTCTAATCACCAAATTTATACCAAATTCATAATAACAAGCAAACAAGTTGTTGATTTGTCAACTATTTCCAAAATGATTATATTGATTATTAAAAATTGTAAAATTGTGAATATTGTTATTCAATAAATGATATTTTTAACTTTAATTAAAAAAATGATCAAAAAACTTTGCCGTTTCAAGCAATGTGTTAATTTATTTAATTAAATATTGACAATTCCCAACAACAATTCTACAGGGCCAAATTATTTTATTTTAACCGAAAAAATCAATTAATAGTTTTTGATATTTAATTAAAAAGTTATTTCAAAAACAACTTAAGTGTTAATTAAATCAATGTTATATTTTTAATTTTCTTTCAACTAAATAAATAATTGATTCAATTATAACATTGTCACATTATTGTTTAAACCATTTTTTTAATTGATAAAAAACTTTTTTCTGTGTATTTATTTGATGTAAAAGTCTTAAAACTGTATACGTGGTATAAAAGAATTGTTATTTTATTGTTTATTTGTTTAACTATATTTTTATTTAACTTAATTTTTATTTTTTTCTGTTTATTAATATACTTATAGTATCAAATCAAGTAGACATGTATGTTTTTTTCCATTGGATAAAATTATTTGAATTATTCGAGTTATTCGAACATATTAAGACTCTTATTCGATTAATCAAGCAAAATTCAAATTTAGCAATCGATTAATTCCTTACTCGAACAAGACCAAAAGTCAAATAATTGTATACTCTAACAGGCAGACAACTTATAATAATATAAACTGGGTACAAAGCTGAAAAACGTTATAACTCAGGAACGGTAAGAGTAAATTCAAAAGTTATTTAGAATTAATTTATCTATTAAACTGCATTATTGGTTTTTTTCATTTCCATTAAAAGTTAAAAAGTTATAAGCCGTTATTTATAAAATTTACGGAAAAATTATAATGTAGGGTACCTAAATGAACAAATTCATTGCAAAAGCTGTTAGTTTTTGCACACAAAAATAAAGCTGGGACATTTTTCTTTTAAATTTATTTCTCAGAAGCAAAGACAATAGTGGTTTTTGGACAAAATTATGAAACAGACTCAAAATCAGACCGGCAAACTCGATATTTGGCAAAAAATTAGAGTTGTGCGACCTTTTAAGAAAAATCTGAAAAAAAAAATCCTAAAAATACATATGTATAAGCTTTGAAATTATGCTTGAGCACCCATAAAATCAAAAAATTAGAGAAAGAGATACTGTATACAAGAGCTTTTAAGTTTTTTTTTAAATTTTTTTTAATATGCTTTAATCAAATTTTTATTTATAAAGCTTTTAACTTTCAAATTAAAAAGCTTTCTTGCAATAATTGACATAATATTAAATAAATTGTAATTTGACTCATAGAAGCACATTCTAAAGAAATTTAAATATTATAAAATAATTTATGAAAATGAAATATTTCCCATCATAGTATACAACTAGTATGCCGACTCTTTGACAGGTAAATAACTCAAGTGTCAAGTACCTAGTATATGTTTGTATTAGTAAGACTTTTTTAAATGTATTGGTGCTTAAAACAATTTTCACCCCTAAGCATAGTTGCATAAAATCGTATAGAATGTGGCAATAAAAATTTTCGAAAATAAAATTTTTTTAATTCGAAAAATATTCAATTTATTTAATGCTGTCGGCATTTGTAGACGTAAAAAACCATTTTTGCTCAATTTTTATTCTGCAATATCGGAAGACATTTATATATAAAAATTTGTGTCAAAAAAATTTATATAAAAATTTTTAGTTTGTGAAAAATAAAAACATTTTGCAAAAGCAAATAAGCAAATTGTGCTGGAAAAAATTATTAATTATGTGTTTGTGTCATAGAATCAAACAAAAATTTATATATTGTAAAAATTTTAAATAGAAAAATTTCAAATTTTGTTTTCTTTTTGTTGTTTTCATGTGTGTTGAATAAACACAGAACGTATATGTGTGAGTGGTGAACTAAAAAATTGAGAACGCTCTCTCCATTTGGCATACTAGTGTAGTGTATGCATACTTAGAGCAAGCACTGTATCATTAATTGTTTACATTTAAGTAAGTTAAGTTTTTGAGCCAATGAACTTATTTTAATTTTATGTTGGTCAGCAGTAATAAGAATTATTTTTTTTTGTATCAAATAATGTGTGAAATAAAATTGTAATACTGTGTGGCATGCGAACGACTTGTAATATGAATCCTAAATTGAATTCTTTTTGTTATATTATTATTGTCGCATTGAAGTCTTTCACGTGCCATGGAATTTTTCTCACGGGAACAGCAAATCAATTAGTGATTTGTTTGTAGCCCAAATTAATGCTGACCTATAGAATAAATTTAGTATATAAGCTTGTACAATTGTCAAAATAAAACAGAATTAATTCAACTCTCTATTGACTTGTTTTATTTCTCAAAAATTCGTGCATTTTAATGCTCGGCAAAAAGCGGCAGAAGTGCTAAGACAATACTTAACAATTTTTTTTTAACACTACACATTTTTACACACCTCCATCAATTATCATTACATGGCGATCCTGCCCAACATAAATTAATTTCTATCAACTCTTTTTGATCCTGTCCAACTTAAATTAATCCCGCACAGCATAAATTATTTCAAAGCATAAATCTTTCAATGTCCCAAATAGAAATAGATAAAATTTTTAAGAAATGGGAAGAATTACTGGAATTCGTCCCCACTCCAGTATGAACACAAAAAACGGAACTAATTAAAAAACTAAAGAAATTAAAAGAAGATGGCTGGAGATAATGAGGTAATGACATTTGAAATATTCAAGATAACTGAAAAGGAAAGACAAGAAATTATACTCGAAAATATAAAAATGGGAATAGCAGACGCAACAGTCCAAGGACAGGCAAATGCCTATGCAATAAATGATAATAAAGTAACCATTAGTTTAGAACTAGTTATAATTTTACTTATTATAATTATATTATTAGGATTATGGAAATTTTTACAAAATTATATAAAAAAAACACACAGCAATTAATGCTGTAAGAAACTAATAAAAACAAAAAAAAAATATTTGTAATGGAAAAAATATTTGAAGAACTTAAAAAAATAATTATAAATGCAAAGAAATCTAGCGGTAGAAAGTATACAAAAGACACAGTAAAAGAAAAACTTTATTTAATAGATCAGCTTAGTTTGCAGTTTGGAAAATTAGTAGGACATCTTTCCAATCCAAATAGACAGGAAAAGATAATTGAGTATAGAGACTTAAAACATACAGCGATTAGAATATTAAGGGAACACTTAGAAAACAGTAAGGAAAATATATCAAGTGCAACAATCATGTCGAATTTTAATAGTAAACAAGCTTCGGATACAATTCCAATATTTGACGGAAAACCTACACACCTCGATATATTTCTATCAATGGTTGAAATGGTTCACGATGAACTTAACGAACAAGGGAAAAAGAACTTAATAATATATATTATTGCCATGAAATTAAGCGATAGGGTTAGAAGTATTTTAATGACACAAGACATACCAAAAACATTTAACGAACTAAAATCAACACTGTCCAATCATTTCAAGTCAACAAAGACAGCCAGTAGTCTTCATTCGGAAATTAGAAATATTAAGCAAAGAGGTAATGTGTCAAGTTTTAGAGAAAAAATAAACACATTGATTTCAGAATTAACCATAGTACAATTCAGTGACCTCACCCAGAGAAAAACTATGTTAAAATATGGTCACCTCCAACAAAACTATTTTTAAAGAAAATTGTAAACATATTATGCTTAAATTTAACCATATTATTATCACCGACAACCATATTATGGTTAAATGTGTCCTCCATCAAGAAGGCACAACCATATTATGATTGCCTCCGAACATGCTTTGGTCAATAATAGCTAAAATATGTTTAACACTTATAATAGCATGGTTGGTTTTTAACCATAGCTTGTTGCTCATGGAGAAAAGAAAAATACTATTGTTAATTTAAAAACAAATTATTGTCATATTTAACCATAACATGTTTAGAGGCAACCATAATATGGTTGTAGCTTCTTGATCTAGATCACATTTAACCATAATTTGGTTGTCGGTGATAATAATATGGTTAAATTTAAATATAATATGTTTAAAATTCCGTTTAAAAATAGTTTTGTTGGAGGTGACCATATTTAAACATGTTTTTTTTCTACGTGCTTGAAGACAGTTCAAATGAAATAGCACGATCTACAATTAGAATGTTGAACGAAAAATTAGCACTCGAAACATTCCAAGAAGGTTTACAAGAGAACATAAGAACAGCAGTTATAGCAGCGCAACCTAAATCGCTAGCACAAGCATTTGAAATAGCTAGCACACAGGAAAGACTATTACAGGCAACAAATACATTAAAGATCTTTCACATAAATGACAGAAATCGACGCAGTAATAATAATTTACAACTATAACAATAACAGATACAATAATCAAAGAAGACAAGACTTTAACAGAAATGACAGAAACTACAACAATAATTATAACAACAATAATAGTAGCAATTTTAATAATTATAATAGGAATTCAAATAACACCAACAGTAGATACAACACAAATAATGCTTACAACAGAAATAATAGAAACACCTATAACAATAACAACCATACAAATCAAAGAAATTACAACCCAAACGTACGCACAATACATCAACAGGGAAACGAAGAAGCCCTGGAGACTCGGAACGAATCTCCAGAAGGGGAAAATTACAGATTCACACAATAAATCCCAACACTTCAACCTTTATATATCTTTCTATCAAAAAACCTGACTTACAAAACTGACCAGAATTCGACTTGAACTGTCAGACTATGACTTTGATATTACATATAATGTTTCCTGCATTCAATATTTTTTTTTTTTTTAATAAACTCTTTTTAATACACCCTATATTATTGAAAATGATTTAATGCTATTAATAAGAAGAGAAAAAAAATTCACAATGATTTAATACAGTTTGCAAATACAAGAAGCTATAATCTCACAATTTCATTAAAATATCCATTTTCTGGCAATGTTTAAAAAGAAAAAATGTTACAATGTAAATCTGAAATGAAAATTAATAAAATAGGAAATATTTTATTTTTTTAACTCGAAGGTATAAATTAAAGAAAGAATGTACTTACAGTACTTGTACATCAATAAACTGAGTGAAATTTAATTAAATTGTAAATCTTACATATCAGTGGGTTAATTGGTAGAATAATAAAAATGAAGTAGCCTTGGTTTTACCTTTAATTACTTGATGATTTTATAATTTTACTTCATAATTACAACAAAATTAGAGTAAGAAGGTATTGTCGGGTGAATTCGGCTATATGAAACCCTGCACTACAAAAGTGTACATTGAATTAAATACTAGGCAGCAGTTGACGCAATCGACAGCACTCTAGAAATAGAGGGTTTGTTTAGTATATTCTAGCCAGCCAAATGGACGGGAATCGTTAAGTCGATAAGGAAAGTGATTCAAAGTTGATCGCTATACAAAAGGTAAGTTTTAAACCAATATTTTCATTTGTTACACACATCAGTGCAATCTCATAATACCCTCAGCACCTTTGGTGGTACGGGGTTAAAAAGGAAAAGTTTTTTTTTGTAAATGCTAAGTAATCTTTTTGAAAGAGCTGTTCTTTTTTTTACCCAAACCACCAAAAGTAGGCTCTTATGCGAATGTACTAGGGATGCCAAACGGTAAATCCCGAAATCCCGGGATTTTATCAATCCCGAATCCCGGGATTTATTTTTATGAGTCCCGGGATTTTTAACATATCAACTTTTATGTGCAAAAATGTTCGTTTATATACAGTATACAAAAAAATTACTAAAAATTATATTTGAGTTATATTTTTATTGCAAATAATTCTTATTTTTGAGTTTAATTTTTGTTTTTGGCACACAGCGAGTATTTACAATTTTTAATTTTTGCTTGATATATGACGACTATTTCTGGATTATTGTATTTTGCTTAATAAAAACCATTATTTTAAGTAGAAACGAAATTTGAAGATTGACATCTCAAGCCTTTTTTACAATCACATTTAGCAAGTTCAGCTTTGGCTTAAGACATAATACCAAAATAAAAATGATTATTTTTATGCAAAATATAGAAAATTATTCACGAGCTAATTAAAGTATTATTCAGAAACAAAAGAATAAAAGTTGATATAATTATAACAATTAAGTCGTAATATTGATGAAATAGCTCATATTCCTTCCGGTCCAATAATAGAAAAAAAAATTTGCTTAAAAAACATACGGTAAATAAAATAATTTTTTTGTAAATAAACACTATCTGACGTATTCATAAAAAAATTATTTAAACTTGAAATCTGTTTTTTTTTTAAATAAATTTCAAACGTACTTAAATTATTGATTATGTATCTCGCCCTCACCCTGGAGATGTACTGCACTGCAGTCGACATATTGTTACAGTTTTTAACTCAGCTATCGAGATCGATGAGGGACAACACTTTGTAGTGTATTAATGTCGTCACAACTTAATTCACATTAAAACTTGAATTGCTGTCAAAAAACCGAAATGAATTTATCTAGAAAAACTAAGAGATACGTATATTTTTTTAAGCTTTTTTCAGAATCTGATCAGTTTGATCATGGGCGAGGCCAGTGTTATAAACATATGTATAAAATAAATTGTTTTGTTGTTTTGTCTTTTTTAAAATTTATGTTATGTATATAAAATCTTTTGAATATTCAAAAAGTGTTGTAAATATAAAAAAATTTTAAAAATCATACTCGATTGGCAGTATGTACTGAACGAAATTGCTACCCGTTCAAAAAAGTCTTTAATTTAGAATAAAGTTTTGTGTCCATACATAATCTCTTGATGTTGGTATTTACATTAAACTTGGGCCTAAAAATTGTGCATTGCAACATTAATCATCGCATGAAGTTTTATTGAAATCGGTCCATTGGAACACAGTTGCTCTAAAAAAGCTTTTAATGCCATAACTCTACTTGATATATTGGCATTTATAAGAACTTGCAACTATAACTTTTATAAAAGCTGCTATGTGAATTTTGTGCTGGTGCGTCCACATTTAACGAAAGCGACCATATAAACAAACGTCAACCAAAAATTATTTAACGGCGAACAAATTTAATTTTTAATATGAATCTTAACATTGCGATATAATATTGTTTGGGCTGAATTGCCCATGCGCCCCAAGTAGAGTACACCCAGCAAAATTAGTTTGTAAATACTGTGGTGAAGGGTAACGTATGGTCCTACTTAGCCGACTGTACTTTTTTACATGTTAATTTTAATTTATGTTTCGTATTTGCTATAGTTTGGGGTGCCCTGGTTGGCTAGTTGGTAGTGAGCTAGTCTATTAGCGCCGGGGTTGCGGGTTCCATTCCCGCCAGAGACTCTGGTTTTTTCCTGCAGATAAGCGTAGAGCTTCGCGTGATTAGTATAGGAAAAAACAAATTAAAAAAAAAAATTTAAGCATATGAGAAACATCTGTGTGCTCTTGTTCTTTTAAACATTGCAGAAAACTGTTTTGCTTTTGTTTCTTAAGGCTGAACCCACACCAACAAAATACAAAACGTTTTTTTTTCACTAATACGACAATAAGACATAAGTTCTAATGAGAAAACCCACGCCAAACAAAACAAAACTGTATTTAAAATGGTGAATTTTTATAAACGTTAAAAAAGTGAATTTGTATCCGAACAGCACAGAAAAGATTTGGTCTGCAAGAGATAAAATATATATTTTCAACAGTGTAATATTTGCGTAATTTAAAAAATCAGTTCTCAAGATTTTCGGAAATAGCCTCATAAACTGCAAAAAACTGTTTTTTCGCGAATATTTTGAAAACACTCTTCGAGAAAAATAACCGATTGCCAGTTTCGTGCTCAGCAGACCCAATAACACAACAAACATCTCGTTTTTGAAGTTATTTCCTTTGGGGCACAGTATAATGTATAATCTATATATATATAAAAATTAATACATGTTTGTTTGTTTGTACCATATGGCCGCTTAAACCGCTGAACCGATCTTCGTGAAACTTGTAGAGTATATTACTGATGATTTGGAAGGATCTATTGGTTATATATTTTTTTTAAATTTTGAAAAATACAAAGACAATATAAATTTCTGAATATCTGGAAAATGGAATGGCCTAAAGTTTCCAAATTTGGTTATAAATAGACAACATCTGACAAAATTTAAGCAACGTTTCCAGATGATCTGGCCTAAGTAACCAGTGAAATGCGCATAGGAACAGCTTATCCTTCAACAAATGATTTCAGAATTTTTATCAATTATAAAAATAGGGAATTAAGCACAACAAACAAAATCTTTTAATGAAAAATTATGTTTTCCCGAAAACAACTTTTAAAACATCTGCAAAAAAATGGAAAGTATTGCGCGGGATTGTAATGGTGGGCGTGGCATCTCACAAACAAAGACATTTAAGATTTATGCATATCTGGAGAAAGACAAGAACTAAAGCTGGCAAATTAGTTACAAGCAGTATTTTTATCAATACACAGCAGCCGACAAATAGATTTATTTATATCTAAAGAACGGTTAGAGAAAATTGTCCAAATTTTCTACACAGATCTGGGTTATCAATGCACAGCCTTTCTAAAAAATTGACAGTATTGGAGAAGTGGGCGTGGCAGCTCCCATACAAAGACATTATAGATTTCTGTATATCTTGAGAACCGCAAGAGCCAAGGTTTCCAAATTAGGAAAAAACATCTTTGTAAGTAAAACATAACATCTGACAAGAAGACCTTTGAGGGATTGGGGAATTGGGCGTAGCATAAAATGGATTTATTTATATGTAAAGAACGGTAAGATGAAATTGGTTAAAATTCGGTACACATTGGTGGGTTATCTACACGACAATCTACGTTGTTAGTCAGGCTGCGCTAAAAGCATTGTCAAATTATACGGTGTAGGAATGCTCTGAGGGAGCTCATGTTGGCATTCACAATAAGGCTGTGTTGGATACCAGGACACTGCAAGATGGGTGGCAACGAGGTGGCGGACAAACTCGCGAGAGGGGGTTCGAATCTAGACTTGGATGTAAGGGACAGAGGGGTAAAACCCCTCTTTTGTCACTTCTATGGGATGATACGGGAAAGATTCCGTGATGCCGTTACCCGGTCCTGGAGGGATAGAACGGATTGCAGAGAGTCGAGGGCCTTATGGCCCGGATTGGACGCAGGGGCAACCAGGGTTCTATTAGGACTGGGTAGGAGTAGTCTCATCACCCTAATAGGATTCCTGACGGGGCATTGTTCTGTTAGGGCTTTTATGGGTAAATGGGACATTGCGATACCGGACTTCTGCAGGCTGTGCGGGGATGTTGAGGAGCTAGAGACGGTTGAGCATGTACTAGGCCACTGTCCTAGGATGCAGGGCCCCAGTCAGAAATGGCTAGGGGCTAGATTTCCCGACGAACTGGGGTGTATCGCTGGATGTAAACCAACCGATCTACTGGGGTTTGTCAGGGAAATAGGACGGCTGTTTCTGTTGGCGGGACCATAGCAGGGATTTGTCCTACTTGGTATTTCTATCTTCTACTTTTCTTCTTTACTTCTCTTTTTTTCTTCTTTTTCTCTTTTTTCCTGTACTGAAGGGATTCACAATGGACCTCATTGGTCTCCGAGTGGACGTGCGCCCTTCCGCGCATAACCCTTCTTAACCTAACCTAACCTACACGCAACATTTGTCAAAAAAAAAGTGGGAGTCAGTAAGTAATCGTGTTTCCTTATATTCAAATGCAAAAGAGATTTATGTACAGCAAGAGAACGGTCATAGGTAAAGTTTCCAAAGTTGCTACAAATAGCATGGTGCTCAATATGCAACATCAGTCAAGTGGTAAAAAATAAAATCCGGTAAATTTGATGAACGGAAAGTAAAGTAAGATTGTCCAAATTAGGTACAATTCGAATGATTTTCAATATACATATACGATTTACAACTTGGATCAAACAAGTTTTCTGTAAATCTAGAGAACGGCCGCAGCTACAATTTACAGATTTGGAACAAATATCTTGGTATATATATCATTAAAGACCCACTGCCTTATTGTAGATATTGGCGGGAGAACTTCAATACAAATAAAGATTATTGTGCAGCTGGTAAATGGTAACAGTAATAGTATTCAAACTTGGTAGAAATAACTTCATAAGAAATGCATGATATCTGTATGAAAAATTACATATTTTATTTTAATGAGGGTAGCGAAGCGCACTGGGTTCAGCTAGTTCCTCATAAATACCACTTAAACCCAACTCTCGGAACTATAACAATATACTTCATCTAAACCCTTTTAAATTGTGACATTGTAATTAAATTCAAACCATTGATGTTCTAAAAGACTAGAAATTTATTATTGATGAGTCTATTAATTAAAACTATCACAGATCCCACATAAAGTCCACTTCTGATAAATCCTAAGTCCGGGTGAAGGGTATAAAACATTCGGCACTGCCAAATTAAGCATTCTTATTTGTTAAATATTAAACTTTCACTGCCGGAAGACTGGCCAATAACTTTTTATCAGGTGCTTTATATTTATTATGTTATTTACGTTTGTTTAATGACAAAAAAGTTCACAACAAAATTACAGCTTTAGGTGTTTTTTATTACATCGATTCAATGTAAAATCTAATCTTATTAACAGTGATAAACATAAATTTCTTTTCATTCATTAAGATTGGTTAACTAGCAAGATTTCATTTCTGTTTTAAAAAATTTTTGCCTTCTTACTACAAATTTCTGTAGTCAAATAAAAAAAAACATCTGTAACAATAAAAAAAGTTCCTACATATCTACCTAAAAGTTAAATAAATATAAATTTTTGTCCTTTATCATCTTAAAGAATAAGAGTGCTTTTGAAAAAAAAAATTAAAAAAGCGCTATGAAAATATTTACAAAAGTCTTAACTTCTTAATGAAGCTGTTGACATTTAGCTGAAATTTATGAGCTCAAGTATAAAACCCACGATGACTTCATTATAAATTATTGGCAAGATTTAAAGTTAAGACACTGTTTAAAGAAAAAGTTTAGTATGCGTGAAATTAAATTGTTTCCCTAGAAAATATAAAAAAACGAAAATTGCAATATGGAGCTTAAGCACATTCAACGGAATAAGTTGAAATTTAATAACTTAAAATTACTATAAATTATGAAATTAAAAAGATAGTTTGTGAAGCTTTATAAGTGTAAGAAAAGCTAAAAATATTGGCTATTAAGCAGAATTAAAGGAGTAAAATAATTTATTTAAGAAATTATATTTTTACTATATAAGAAACAAAATTTCCAAGATGTTCTAGATACGGACTATTGCAGATAGTGTTGTATGTGTAAAATTGATTAACAAGACTCAAATTATAATATAATTTGATTATCGAATGGACAAAATCGACAAATTAGTTGGAAAAATCTGATATATCTTTAAACATTTATTCGACTTTTTGGAAATGGTAGAAGCTTAAGAACAAAGTTGGCTTTATATAGTTTTTCAAGGGCTTCCATTCCATTTTAGTTTTTAATTCTCGCTCCTAATGCGGTCAAATGCAGGACACTTGCAGAAGTAGTTAGTGTTTTAGTCTAACTCTCTTCACTACAAGGTCTACATATTTTATCATTGAATAATCCTAAATAAGCCCTGCGGGATATCTGTGTCAATTGTTCCACCAGAACTGGTCCTGGGCCTTGTGAAAATAGAATAATACTAAAAGAAGTAACTAATGACATAACAAAGGAGAGCAAAACAATTTACTGGTATATTAAGTATAAACAAAAGAGTTGTTTTTTAATTTTGTATTAATTTTGTTTGAATTTTTTCTTTATAAAAATGCTTTTTTATTTATTTATAAGGAGCGTTCATGTAACAGGTTTAGTAGTCACCGGTGTAGTGATACATTTCTTTGGGACTATTTAAAAATTTGTTTCTAAGATAAGTTCTAGGACTTTTTCATTTGAAGAATACCAAGCACTAACATTGTAGTATCTAACACTTAGAAGATTTATTGAGAATAGATGTTTGACTGGTGTCTATTAACATTCTCCAATGACAACCGCATATAAAAATGATAGGTTCCATTTATATAAAGTGTAATTTGAATTGCGTTTCATTTATAATCAACTTCATTTAATTTATCAATATTAATTGTTTTTTCCATTTTTTACTATTTTCTCAACAATTTTTAATTAATTTTAATAGTTTTAACATGCCGCCATGATTGTTTTGTTTTGTTTTTTTATTAACCTTTAATTTTTTCCTTGAGCAGAGAAGTAATTTTAGTGCCATATTAAAAAACCCATAGTTGGTCTCACTGAGTACACGCAGAGAAAAAAATGGTTGAAGTACGGGGTAAAAAAAAGCATAATATGGTCCCCGCAATGGCATCAAGCAAACTAATGTTGTTTTAAACATTTCTTTTTCACGATTGATAATATTTTGTTTCTATTTAACAATAAAGTGCTTACCTCCCTTGAAACTTCAAATATGGCTAAGTTTTACAATGGAATGTTTTAATAAAATAAAGCTACAACTATACACTTAAACAAATTATGGTTCCTTTCAACCATCTTATTGTCACCGTAACCATATTAAGGTTGAATTCATCCATCAAAAAGCCATAATCCTATTATGGTTGTCTCCAAACATGTTATGGTAAACAATAATAACAATAATATGTTTGAAATTGTAATATTTTTTAAGATTGAATTTTTTTTTTCATTAAAAGATTTTATTTATTGTGCTCAATTCCCTTTTTTTTAATTGATAAAAATACTAAAATTTATTGTTGGAGGATAAGCTGTTCCTATGCGCATTTCACTGGTTGCTTAGGCCAGATCATCAGGATAATTTTAGAAAAGCCAAAGCTATCAGCAAACCAGACTACAGAGGGAAAGAGAATTGCCTACACTCAAAACGTTTTGTTTGCAACGATATCAAAGCTTTAACAAAATACCAAAAATAAAACAGTGACTTTATCTTTTCTTACATTCCCCACTATAA
The DNA here is from genome assembly GCA_943735925.1 of Pollenia amentaria. Lineage (NCBI taxonomy): Eukaryota > Metazoa > Arthropoda > Insecta > Diptera > Polleniidae > Pollenia > Pollenia amentaria. Next base: position 148,401,468 of record OX031007.1, read on the forward strand.
TTAGTTGGAATTCTCTCAACATTAATTGTAGATGTAAGTGGGTAAAGACAAACTAAATAAAAAACAAAAACAAATTGCTTTTATTGTTTTCGCAAGAAATCAAAATAAAAACAATTTGCCCGTTCAGTTTTTTATGCACGTGCACTTGCAAAATTTACTATCAAAAAAGTTGTTTTTGGGAATACATAATTGTTAATTCTTAATTAAGGTAATTAAGCACAATAAATAAAATCTTTTAATGAAATAAATAATTTTGTACTCGTATTCCTAAAAACAACTTTTTTGATTGAATGTTTAATTTTATATTTAAAATAATATTTTTAAACGAACAAAATTATGGTTGTTTTGTTCTATACAATAGTTATGTGCTTTTAAAATTCGTACTTGCTTGGTTTGCTTAAAATTCCCAATCACTTTATTTTAATTACTGATTAAAATACATGAATTGGTAAAATGGCGGAAATAAACAACCATAACATGATTAACATTGACCATATAATTGTTAATTCTAACCACAGTATGGTTAATTTTGAAGACAATGTGGTTAATTTTTAACATAATATGGTTAATTTTGACCATTACTGTTGTTATTATTGACCAAAATATGGTTTATTTTAAACAAATTATGGTTGATTTCGGGCAAATTATTGGTAATTTTAACCATATTATGGTCATCTTTAACCATAATATGGTAACCTAAAACATAAGCACAGCTAAAATCCAACCATTGCACTATTGTCTGGCAGACCACTTTTCTTGGCCAAAATTTCAATTTGGTGATGTTCTGTTTTTGATTTTTTGTTTTTTTATTCTGAGAGTAAGCACTTCAAAGCAACAACGAACAAATGTTGTTTTTGTAAATAATAATTTGCTGTTATACAGCACGATCTCAAAGTTAATGATTTTGCGTAAAGTTGTAACAATTAGTACAAAAGTAGTTTTTTTCAAAATTTTTTAATTATTTTTCCTAAATACAAACAAAGAGTTATAAAATAAGTTAAATATGGAGAATGACTCTGACGGTAAGTACTTTAATTATTTAATAATAAACTTAAAAAAAAGAGCTGGTGGTTTAAAAAATGAGCTGTTTCATGCAGCCTGGAATATTTTTGTGTTTTCAAAAATTGGGAAGTTTATGTAAACTTGCAAAATTTTGGTATGATTTGGCAAGCATAAAACTAAAAATTTTTAAGATGTGGGCATGTGGACCATTCTGTTCAGTTTGTTTCGGTTTGCACTTTTTTGCATATTTTTAGATAATTGTTTTTTTCCAGGCCACTATTACTTTAAAAATGCTGATCTTTTGCAAATTTGGCTTAAAGGGAATACAAAAGCGGGAATAAGTTTTTAACTATGTGAGAAAAATAATACAAAATGTTCAAATTTCTGATAAATATATATTAAAAAAATTCGTAGTTTTTGCAAAAATGTACATGTTAATTGAGTAAAGTACCATAGAAGGCTATATTACTTTCAAAAAAATTACACCGATAGTCCACAAAGTGATTGTTCATTTTAAAGAATTCATGCAAAATACAGCACTTCCTATCGGATGTTTTTAATAGAGCAATCGACACATCAGATCCACTTATATCATTTTTGCGTTAAAGTACACGTATTCATCAAAGAAGCGTTAAACACTTCCACCGGAAGTAATCGAATTAATAATCTGCGAGAATCCCACAAAAACCCCTTTCCCTCAAGACAATATTGACCGAAATGATGACGAAGATGGAGAAGAATTAGAATATGAATTTAGGGATGAAAATTTAATTTTAGAAAGTGAATTAATGTATGTTTATTTCTGCACATACAAATGTAATTTATGTTATAGCGTTTTTTATAATTTTAGTAAAAACAAGTTAGAGTGCTATATTCGGCTTTGCCGAATCTTTGATACCCTCCACCGACAGGAGTGGGCTCTATATGATAAATACATATATATTATTAACTAAGCTTCACAAAAACGAGCGTCAGCATTAAAATTAGTTGCGGTTTAGACATGAATTAAATTATTGACCGACAATAAGAAAATTTTATGCGTTTCTTGTTAAAACTTTGAACTGGCTTGAGTAAAACATCGTGATTCGTAAAATTTTTAGCCGAACTAAAATAATTTTAAGGAGCGTAATTTGTATTGGACCTATGTTAAATTATGGCCCAATCATCCCCAAATTCTGAAGACTGATTTCTAGTATTACAAAAAATTAATTAGAATAAATTTCAATACAGCAGTGTAATTAGTTTTAGCGTTAACAGAAAATTTCACAAATTTGCATGATATTTTTTCTGGCCATATGAATTTAAGTAAGACATTTTACCGCAATATCTATATCTGTAATGGTTTAAGGCAAATTTTATTATTTTCCCAAATTGAGCTTTATTTGGTTTTAGGCGCAATAAACTGTTTTCCGAGAGTAGGGTCTATATGTGGCCTAGGGTAAATTATGGACCAACCTTCACGAAATTTGGCAATGTGATTTCTCGTCCTATATAACTGTGACGTACTGAATTTTAGTATGATAGCGTTATTTATTACGGTTTTAGGCGTACTAAACTGTTTTCCGGGAGTAGGGTTTATATGGGAACTAAGTATGCTAGCGTTGTTAATTGCGGTTTTACTAAACTGTTTTCCGGAAGTAGGGCTTATATGGGGCATAGTGTAAATTATGGGCCGATCTTAAAAAAATTTTACAGTGTGATTTCTGGTCCTATAAAACTGTGACGTACCAAATTTAAGTATGCTAGCGTTTTTTATTGCGGTTTTAGGCGTACTAAACTGTTTTCCTCGAGATGGGTTTATATGGGGCCTATGGTAAAATATGGACCGATCGTCACGAAATTTACCAGTATGATTTGCAGTCGTACAAACCAAATTCGAGCAAAATTTTATGTCATTCCGTGCATTAATAAACCATTTATGTTAGTTTTTGTATCAAAATTATCAATTTTTTCAGGGTGGTGGTTCCACATTTTGATTCATAGTTCTGATCCTACTGAACCGATGTTGCTGGATTTCAATCCCAAACTGCTTACGATAACTACAAGCAATTTGAGACCAAGTTTGTTCTTTTCTTTTGCGTTTTTCAAAAGTGAGCGTGTTTTCAACAGACGGACAGACGGACAGACAGACGGACATGGCTAAATCGACTTAGAATTACTCAAGGAGCCAGAATATATATACTTTATGGGGTCTTAGATGTATAATAAAAAAGTTTCACACGGAATGACAAACTTAGTATACCCTCATTAACCACAGTGGTGGTGGAGGGTATAACATGTGTGAATACAATTTTAATTTAGTTATAAAAATATATAAGGTAAATAAATTCATTAATTAAAAGACTGTGCATTTAAGGGTTGATTTTTCCATACAAAAGTTATAAAATATACTTAAATTTAAATAAAAAAAATTTGACAACCCAAAAAGGATTTATTTTTATTTATTTAATTTTGGCCAAGAAAAGTGGGCTGGGAGACCACAGTGCGTTGTCCAAACGCTGAAATTTTTTTAGTGCAACACTGTCCTTGATGCTAAATGTATTTGAGACTGGTCCTTATTTGACTTTAAACTGTTTGTATACCATCCACCACTAGTAGTGAATGAGGGTATACTAAGTTTGTCATTTCGTGTGAAACTTTTTTACTATTCATCTAAGACCCCATAAAGTATATATGTATATGTGACAGCGCATAGAGAAAGGGACCTAAGGGTAAAAAAAAAATCAATTTTCATTTTTTTATTTGATGTGGACAACATCTGAGCGCGTTTTCAAGGTTGACCAACACGTTCCTGACGTCATGAGATGTATCGCTTTCAAATGAGACCAATACCAACACGCTCAGTGATGGTACACCAAAGATACACTTATTTAAATCTTTAAAATGGTTTTAAATGGTTTTTACCCTTAGGTCCCTTTCTATTTTGCGCGTCAAATATTATGATTTCTTGAGTAATTCAAAGTCGATTAAGCTATGTCCGTCTGTCTGTCCGTCTATTGAAAACACGTTCACTTTCGAAAAACTCAAAAGATAAGAACAATGTTGGTGTTAAATTGCTTCTAGTAATCTTAAACAGTTTGGTATTGAAATCCAACGAAATCGGATCAGTAGGATCGGAGTTATGAATCAAAATGTAGAACCACCACCCTAAGCAATTGACAATTTTGGTACAAAAAAAAATATCATAAAAGGTGACATAATGCACGGGAATATATAAGATTTTGCACAAACTCGTTCTATATGACTAAAAATCATATTGTACGTCGAAAAGCGTAATAAATATTGTTATCATTTTACAATTTGCTATGCGATAGTTCTATAGGACAAGAAATCACTCTGTCAAATTTCGTAAAGATCGGTCCATAATTTAACATATGCCCCATATAAAGCCTACTCGCGGGAAATAGTTTAATACGCCGAAAACCGTAACGCTATTATAATAAAGTTTGGTATGTCACAGTTTTATAAGGCTAAAAATCATACTTTAACATTTCGTGAAGATCGGTCCATAACAAAAACCTTCTCTCGAAAAACAGTTTAGTATGTTAAAACCCATAATAAATAATGCTATTGTAATACAATTTGGTACGTCAAAGATTTATAGGAGTAAGAATCAAACTAAAAAATTTCTTGAAGCTCGGTCCATAATTTACCATTTAATGTCCGATATTATGCTCAATCTGGGATATTATTTAATTACGCCTAAAACCGTAGCAGATATAGATATTGTGGTAAAATGTGGTCCAATTGTGGTTCATATGACCAGAAATAATAATTTTCTGATTATCGGTACATATTTACCTTAGATTCCATATTAAGCAGCCTTCTGAAAAGCACTTTAAAAGCTTAAACATTTTTTACTGCTGGATTAAAATTTGTTCCTTTTAGATTTTAAATAACAGAATAACGTGATGACAAGTCCATAATTTTTTACCACGGGTCTTATATAAATCTCCCTCCTGAAAATCATTTAGTTCGGCATAAGCTGTACACGAATCATGATATTTTATTTAAGTTATTTCAAATTGCTAGAAATAAAAGCACAACACTGTCTGATTGTCATCCAATTGGTTTAAGCCGGGAGCAATTTTTATACTGGCGTCCGTTTTTATAAAGATTAATTATTAATTTAAAAAGAATTTTTATTTTGGAAAATATTAGAATATTATTTAAAATTGTTTATGCCGAAAAATTTTGGAGTCCGAGTCGCGAGTTTTTCTGGGTACCAAGACGCCGACTCCGGTACAAAAACATTCACTCCGACTCCGATTCCACAGCTCTGCATTGTATGTTGCTCTTAGAATATGGTTACCTTTAACCATGTTTTATTTTTGCTACTACTTCTACCAGAGTTTGAAAAGATTTCGTCAAAATCTAGTCACGAAGTCAAAACAAATAGATTATGCTCGAAATCTCGTAAGTACTAGATTTCGCTGTTGTGTAAATGAGCCATTATTTAAAAAGTATTTCCTGTTAACGCATTAAAAAATTAAGTTTTCTTCTAAGTGTTGGCTTTTTAACCCTATAATATCCTTTGTTCTATTAGGATTTGGGCTTACTCATAAGACTTTCGCTATCTTGCTGGTGGTAATGTCCAGTCAGCTTTAAAAATGTTTGTCGAATACCAATAATTTAAGTTCAAATTTGAATTTTCTATAAGATTCAGTTTTCTCTAGGATAACGTTCTCCAGGTATGTCCTTTTGATTTGATAATTCAAACCCACTAAAGCGTTTGTGAATTGAAACCCATATTATTTCAAGACCTACCCCCTCAAAATAAGAGTTTTTTATTGTCATTTATAAGAGTCTAAAAATTATTACTGTCATTTTCTAGTGTGACTATCCTTAAAAATATGACAGGAAAGGCAATAGACGATCTTAGACAAAATATGTTGGGAAAAACTGTCCAATTAGTCGAATCGATTAAAGGTTTTAGAAGAAATGTGAATACTGACAATTTTTTTTTCTTTGCAATTAGGTAAGACCTAAAAATACTAAAATATGCCACTAATTGGTGCTGTAAGAACTGTAAAAAATAAAGAGCTATTAATTACACTATATTTGCCTACAACAGTGATATAACGGTTTGTTCATATGTAGAAAAATAACAAAACTGTCATTCTACTATCAACACCTGACAGTAGAATTTGAACTTAAGCACTGCATTGGCCCCGCGCATTGTTTCAAAAAAAGTTTGATAACGCTGGCTTAGCGACCTATTTAATTTATAGAAAGCAGCATCTCAGAACAAAACAATAGTTCAAAAAAAAAACGTAGTACCAACCAAATTATTATGAACAACCCTTTGGTCCGAAGTGCTATAGAAGTTGGAATTTCGACGAAGTAAAGGTTGATTAAATTTTAAGGGCCGATGTAAATTTTGAATAAAACACAAATTATTATTTAGAAAATTATTGTAATCTCTTTTTATTATGATAATATTGGTTATGTATGGAACAAAATATCGGTCAAATGGCCGCTGCGACCTCGGCAGCACACCTCCATCCGTTGGTCCAAATATTCGATGACGCTGAGGCATAATTGCGGTTCTATGCCGGTAGTGTACCGAATTATCTCATCCTTTAGCTCTTGAATTGTTGCTGGCTTATCGACGTACACCTTTTCTTTCAAATAACCTTAAAAAAAGAAGTCCATGGTGTCAAATCACATGATCATGGCTGCCAATTGACACCGCCACCACGTGAGATAAAACGGCCATTGAATTTGTCCCGCAAAAGAGACATTGTTTCGTTAGCAGTGTGGGAAGTGGCATTGTCCTGTTGAAATTGAGAAATGTCAAATGATATGCAGAACAACTTGACGTTTAGGTGTGGTTCACATTCAACATCGGCCCTTTAAATTTAACCACTCGTTACTTCAGTACCACCTGATCAAGAAGCTTTTCTAATAAACTAATATGTATGTTAGTCGTTGAGATTTTATTTTTATATTTTAAACATTTTTATATATTATTCAGGCTAATGATCTTGTAATTTAAATATTATTGAACTATTAGATAAAACATGAAAAACAGAAAAAAGCACTTTGGACTTCAAGAAGAATTCTTGATAAAAATAATGAAAAAACAGAAGGAAGGAGGAACGTGTAAATCAATTTAAATACATTATCATTCAAAAATGAATTTCGATCTACCAATTTGGTCTAAAGATTGATGTTTGGCTATTGTCTGCCAGCCGCCTTCAAGGGAGGTGAGTGTTAAAAAGCGACAAACCCCTTTGAGGAGATTGTGTGGTTACAATCGCAACATGTCAGGGCAATCTGTTCGCCAAAACCTGAGTTCAATTCTCAGCTCAGTCAGGTATGAAAATTTATCATTAAATTTTAATTCATTTCATGTTGGAAAATTCCTTTCTTCACAAAAATAATTTAATGAAAATCAAATTTAATGAACTTAAGCCTGAACAAAATATTACAAATTTGGATTGAAAACCATAAACAGTTCAATAAAACAACCACAATACAAATTATTTTAAAAATATTTTAACAATTAAAAGCTTAAAGTTGTTGAAAAACTTCAGGTGTGTGTTGTATACAAGAAATAAGTTATTGCAATTTAAAAATAAAAAAGTTCTAATTGTACCTTATCAGATCGATTATAGAAGGGGTCGTGCGAATTGGGTCGAGGTTATTGCCCGAAAGGCCCAGTGTTGCATGCTAACACATAAACGCGTGACGGATCAGAGAGCTTTATCTGTATATATGGGTGGTGTAATTACTGAAGAATCAGAATCGTTTGATGTTCTGGGCATGAATATACAATGTGATGTCCGATGGATTAAACATATATTTAAGTTGTCGAAAGAAGCATTAAAGGGCCTCGATTTTTTAAAACGGTGTAAGATATACTTCACTCATTCTGATCTCCTTACTATTTATAACACCTATATTCGACCGCGAATGGAATATAACTCCCATGTTTGGGCTGGAGCTTCAAAGTATATTTTGGAGCTTCTAGATCACGTACAGGATAGGGCGAAGGGGCTCATTTGTGACAATAGCGTATTTAATTATATTGACTCCCTTGGGTACCGTCGCAATGTTGGTTGTATTTGGCTGTGTCGTTACTACGACGGGATTTGTTCGGATGAAATTAGGGATTTGGTTCCCGAAACCATTACGTTTGTTCGTAGTACATGTTTTTCCTCAAAAGCTCATAATTTTATGGTCTTTTTTTGGACGGACTGTTCGTATGTGGAATAACATTCCTGCTGAAGTCTTCTCTCTCACGTTCAACATGAATAAAGTCAAGTTGAATGTTCACAAGAACTACACCCTCTTTCATCCTTCCCATAACATATTTCCTATTTGCCTAGTTCCAACACAATGAAATGCATTAGTAGGGAGTATCCCCTGAGTGCTGGTAATAACCAAAAAAAAAATATGGTCACGCTTGACCGACTATATTTTCTTATATGTTTATGTTTATGACAAAAATGAATACTTTTTTACCAGCAAGAATTACTCAGAGTTTGGTCAGCCAAAAATTAAATTAACTTATTAATTTTTAGAAACATAATTTTCAGCAAATCCAATTTATTTTAAATATATCGAAATTTTTCGTTTCAATTGGCAATAAAACACTTTTGACTATCCAAAAAATATATTTCTTTTTTCCTTTTGATCTCTAACTGTTGTCTTGTATTCTCCATTTCATTCCGAATTTTTAATAAGTAATTTTAAACTCAACTTGTTATAATTCATAAATTCAACTTTTAGATTATCAAATCAAAAACATTTTAGCACACTTTATTTTTGCCACAACGATGGTGCACCATCAAATGTTTAACTTATCTTCCCATAATATCTTACTACCACAATCCATCTATCATGTATCATAATGAACTGAACATTTAACTTGGTGTGCATGCGATTGTAATAATCTTTGAAGTTCATACCTTGACTTGTCAGAACATAGCAATTGCATAAATTACACAATCTTCTCTATCTCCTCAAAATGGAATTGTAGATATTACAATTTCAATAGCAGGCTTTTATAATATTGTGTTATAATTATTACAAGTAACTATTACTTGCTGTCTTGGTATACATACAGTGAACGTTAGAAGGTACGAATATTTATAATAAAATTTCCATCATTCATTCATTCACTCATTGAGGATAAATATTCAAAATGTAATACACACTAAATACAGTATCTAAAATCTTATTATGGGCTAATTTGCATAGATAAAATACAAATTACGAAGAATTATTTACTGAATAATATAAAACGATTTGGAAATCAAATGATAATTTATTTTACTTATAAAAATTTTAAAAACTCCTTAAACAGTGAAAGCTGCTTAGTAAATACCATAAAAAAAAGGTTTCTCTGTTTCTTATTTTTATTCACAATAAAAATACTGCACTAGTCCAGCTCAACATAAAGATGTGAACACTTTATTTCGTTCGGCTTTTTGTTAATGAAAGGTCATTTAGAATGGCTCATAACAACTTTTTAAAAATTAAAATTTGTTCCAATATATGGCTTGCTAAAACTGTAACTACTAATTAAGTTAAGAAGGGTGCCCCGGTAGGCAAGCCGGTGGTGAGCTAGTCTATCAGTACCGGGGTCGCGAGTTCGATTCCCGCCAGAGACTCTCGTCTCCTGCAGACAAGCGAAGAGCTTTGCGGGATTAGCGTAGGAATAAAATAAATTGCTTTTTAACTTAGAACAGCTTACAATTGCTCTTGATTTAATCACTTGATACAGGGTGTCTGGTGGCAAATTTGTATTTTTAAATGCGATTATTTCAAAAAGTAATAAACGGTGCGAAGGGAGGGTGGCGCCATTGGAATTATCGATTGTGCAGATTTGTCAGGCACGATGTTGCAATGGTCGAGTGAGCATCGCGCGTTCGCTATGGAGACATTTTTTAAGAGTAATGTTTCTTACGTTATTGCTCGTCGACAATTTTGTTAAAATTTCGGTATTCGGCGAATACGTGATGGACCGACGCAACTGATTCCGCGCAACAGATTTGGCTATGAATGTCCCACAGCCAGGGCCCGGTCGATCATCAAGGACTCCCGAAAACTTTGAAATGGTTGAAAGCAGTTTACGTGAAAATCCGTGACCTTCAATACGGAAAAGAGCAGCCTCACTGGGACTTCCTAAAGCGATTATTCATAAAATTTTAAAAAAGAATCTGAAGTACCATCCTTTTAAAACTCAAATCGTTCAAGAACGGAAAGGAAGTGATTTTTATTTACTCAAAAATTTTTGTGAAACGATGTTGGACCGTTTTCGCACTGTAAACCCCATTTTTTGGTGCGACGATGCTAATTTTCACTTCAACGGACACGTCAACAAGCAAAACTGCTGTTATTGGTCTCCAAGCACACGCAACCCTCGATTGAAATATCAAAAACTATTGCATTGCCCCAGGGTAACTGTTTGTTGTATCTTATCTACGCATGAGATAATTGGAAATTTTTTTTTCGAAAATGCTCGAGGCCATGCCACGAATGTCAACGGTGAAAATTATCGACGCATGATTACTAAATTCTTTTTGCCAAGCATGCGAGCTCATCCATCGTACTCTTCACACACGTGTTTTCATTAGGATGGGCCGACTGTATACACAGCCAGAGCTTCGATGCATTTGCTTCGGGAAACTTTTCCCAAAAAACTGATCAATCGCTTTGGCCGAGGTCGCCCGATCTAACTCTAATGGATTTTTTTTATTCCCCAATCTCTTCTGGCGGTAAAGGAAAATATTCCTCAAGAACTCAGCTCAACTGAACCAAGCTTACTGCAGCGTGTGGCGCAGAACGCAAGGCTCTGTTTTGAACAGTGTGACGGAAGACATCTGGATGACAAATTCTTCAAAATATAAAATACGCATTTCCATTCTATCGTTCAATGCTCTAAATAAAACTTTGTGTCAATTATTACGTTTTATATTTAAGTTAGAAAATATAAATCAGCTAACAGATATATTATTATTAGCAACAACAATTCTACAAATTTTTAATTCAAACTTTTTTAAGAAGGCCTGCTAGAAGCTATTTCAGTAAATTCAATTCAAAAAATTTATGTGAAAAGGCACGCCGCATAAATTGAAAACGTAGTTGGATTGCTGCTGTGAAGCCTTATGTCTGCAAAAATAACTTTTAGAACACTGTTTTACTAATACTTTTTTTCGTTGGCATATACTTGATCGTATGTATTAATATTAATTATACGCCCGTATGCAAATATATGTTACTCTTTTTATAACCCCCATTGGAATTCCTTGTGTAGCTGCACCAAGAAATATCCACACTCAGAGAAAAAACTTATTTAAATATGGTCACCTCCAACAAAGCTATTATTAAAGAAAATTATAAAAATATTATGGTTAAATTTAACCATATTATTGTCACTGACAACCATATTATTGTTAAATTAGTCCTACATCAAGAGGCGACAACCATATTATGGTTGCCCCCGAACATGTTTTGGTTAATAATAACTAAAATATGTTTAACCCTTATTATAGCATGGTTGGTTTTGAACAATAGCATGTTGCTCTTGGAAAAGAGGAAAATACTATTGTTAATCTCAAAACAAAATATTGCCATATTTGACCATAACATGTTTAGAGGCAACCATAATATGGTTGTCGCTTCTTGATGGAGGACTAATTCAACAATAATATGGTTGTCAGTGACAATAATATGGTTAAATTTAACCATAATATTTTTACAATTTTCTTTAAAAATAGTTTTGTTGGAGGTGACCATATTTAAACATGTTTTTTCTCTACGTGCACCTAAGATATCATTGGTAGTATTCTGAGCGGTGACTTATTCTAAGTTGATAGAGCAATATTTTTCTGGATGAGCGACTGGTGAGGTCAAATTGGTTCCACTTCACCAAGACAGTTTTGGAAGATGGTAATAATAGTTTCTTAAAAGCATAACGAATAATTTCATTAAAAAAAAGGACTTGAAAAAAGTCCTATTAAGATATTTTCTGAAAATCATTTCCCTTTATATAAAACCGGCTTTGCATCCCACTTAATTTAATCGATATTCACTACTTTCAATTGCATTTATATCTTCTTAAGGCCGGTATTCACTATCCTACATAGTCGTACGATTCATTCACACGAAAATCTGACGGAATTCTATCCGACATAAGAAAAAATATCTGCAAAATCTTCTGTCAATGCCACACTATCCCACAAAAAAGATGCAAACTCAAATGACTGATCTAATTTACAAGAAAATGTAACTCTGATCGTATGTAATCTATCATTTTATGAAAATTTTCATAAACATTTGCAAGTCGGACAGACTTGTCAAAAAAATCTGTCACTCAATTCATTTTTAAGTCACACTGTCATACATTATGAGCACACACGATTTTTTTGACATATCGTGCGACTAAATAGGATAGTGAATACCGGCCTTTAAATGTATTTATTATCTGAATTTTATTGTAACTTTTATTTAATTTAAAATTGGTTACAAAGTTGGATATATCATCGGGATTTTTAATGCGACCACAAATACGATATTATAAAACTCATTCACTCATGCTTGTTATTATCAGTGCCCTGTAGGAAAAGTTAATTTTTAATCTGTATGTCATGGAAAATCAGATACTGATTTAAAACTTGTTTACTTCTGGAACATTTGATCTAGTTCATTTTAATAGATATAGTGTTCATTTTTAATTGTTTTTTCCACATTTTCGCACTATTAATATAAGTTGATAATTAAATCAATTAAATTGAAATACGTGCTAATATTTTCCTAAAATAAGATGTTTATTTAATAGGAAAACTTATAATTAATTCATAGCAAATATATGGGCGTTCGCCTTTACGTCTTTTAAAAAATTTAAATTTTTCTCAAAGGCTAATGCAAGTATAGACGCTTTGTTGACAGTGGCATGAAAAATTTACCAAAATAATCGACAAAAGTTGAAGCTTGGAGTCACTTGACACACGAATTTCGTAGGTTTTATACACACAAACAAATATAATCAAAGATAAATACTGCAGCGTTCATTAGCGTTCAAGAATAAAAATAAAATGTTTTCTCAAGCCCAACCAAAATGGTTTAGAGTTTTCCTTGAACCAAGCTTTAAAATGTTATTTTGTTGAAGATTGTATGTAAATAAAAAGATTTAAATGTATATTTGCCGCCACAAAACAAATGACTTGCAAAACAGCTGATGTCAGATGGGTTTTCAGTTTAAAAATGAACACGCCCCTAGTGAAAATTTTAACACGGCTTATTCGATCTGAAATTAACAGAAGCTATTTTTCTATTTTTTTTTATTACACGAAATGTATTAGTTTCTCATTGGGAAATTTGACAAGTACACGCAGAGAAAAAACATGATTAATGAATGGTCACTACGACCATTTTTGTTTATACTTGCCTTATATGTTTACCCTCATAAATTAATTATAGTCTTAATATAATTTAAAAAATTGTTTTTTGTCCTTAACATTTTTAAATTCACTATAATAATATTATATGGTGGCTTACACCTAAAAAGGTACTCTGGTCTACCTAAACATATTATATTATTTGATAAATTTGCTATTATAATGCAGATATTTTCAATTATACAAATAAAAACATAATATTAGTTGAACACAAAAGGAATGTTTAATACCATCATTTTTGTTTGCTTGAAAACACATTCTCTTAAGATGCAAACATTTATTGTCAAAACAAACATTGTGTGTGCTTTAAAATTACATTTTCTCCGTCCGCGTGCGTCAGTTAATCAGGAAACATGAATGATGACAGAATAATTAAAACATTTTTCGGGGAGAAAAATGCCATGCTGCCTTGCAAAACTAACGAAATAAATTATTATACGTTTATTGAAACAGGTAAGTTATTTAAATATAATTATAAAAATATATAAATATGCAATTATTTTGTCTTTCTTGCAGCCAAAAAAACCTATAACAAATTTTGACACATAATTTTGTCATCAGCCCCGAATTTTTTCAAAAACGGAATTCTTATTTGTTTGGATATATTTGTACCACACAACGTAAATTTATAAAATAAAACACATACACAGGTATATAAATATGTGTATTTAATTTTATTTTTAATATATGCTATATTTTATTTATTATATTTGTAATAAAACATACATTTTTTAAATTACATTTTTTATTGTTTTTATTGTAAGAACCATATCAAATGTTGAAGTAGACATTTTGCATGGTATTGGGAAATATAGAAAAATGGTTTGAAAGATCGTGCGCATTTTTCTTCTGAACATAATAATATGTTTGAGACAACAATTATCTAAAATCATTATAACTGAACATATATTGTTGCTTAAGACGTGTTTGACACAATCATAACCACAAACATTAACGATAGTTTGCGATTGTGATTGTATCAATCATGTTTTTTCTTTGCGTGTACACAGCTAAATACATGTCGTGTAAAAGTACCTTTAACCACATTGTCTGCTCATTTCTTTATCAATGTAAAATATAAAAAGAACATTAAAACATAACGTATGTCTACAGAATCTCTACAATTGCTCTACTTTATAAACAAGAACAGAACATTATATAATGGTCGTTTCTTTCTAAAAAATAGTTTCGAACGGTTTTAAGGGTTATGTACTATAATACATAAACAATGCAAAAATAGATATCGTTTCTGGGTGTGTGTACCGTACGCTAGACAATGTTCGGTTTATTTTCGAACACTGAAGTTAACTGCTTAAGTATGTCCACAACCTACACTAGATCTTTCCAAAAGTATTTGAAATTTTTTCCATTTTGTCACATAATGCAATTATAATAATGTAATTGAATCATGAATTTTGCAAAGGCCACAGGTACAAAAATAAAAAGTGCTCAGGAGACACAAAAAACTGAATATCTCTTAAACCATTTGACTTTTTGAAGCAGTTTTTATTCATAAGAAAATTGTTAATACCGTTTCCAGAGATGAGCCCTTTTCTCAAATTATTTTTGAATTTTCGTTGTTTTAAGTTGCAAAATGGTATCGTTTGTGTATGAAACTTAATGAAACATATAAATATTCAGATAATCTATAAGTTTAAATATATATTTTGCATTGTATGATAAGGTTAACCACTTTGAAGATTCATTGATGAACTCAAAAATTTTAATAAGAGTAAACAACATTTTTAGCGAAAGCTTCTTATAATAAAGAAATAATAAGAACATTTCGTTACACTTTTATTTGTTTATTAAGATTACAATTAAGAAATCACATGCATTCTTTAAATAACAAAAACGAAAATATTTCTTCAAGATAAACGTAATAATTAGAAATCTTCTTTGACATCTTATTATTATAAGATTTCTCTATGACGGGTTAAATTCCATTTTACACTGAACTTTATTGTTGAGGGAAAGCTAGTCTCTATGCGCATTTCACTGGTTGCTTTGGCCAGATCATCAGGAAAACTTTTTTCAAAAAAGCTAAAAATATTATACAAATAAACCTGTAAAGCAAATAAGAATTTTAAACACTCATGTTTGACTTGTAAAAATACCAAACCTTAAACAAAACAACAACAATAAGCAATGATCTTATCTTTTCTTACATCCCCCTACAATTGGCTAGTTTTTTTCCGACTCGAATTGTAGTTGTAAAAGAGTAAAAAGAAAAAACAATATTAAAAAACAATTTGCTTCATTTATTTATTTATTGTGTGTGTACCAGAGATCAGCAATGAATCGCTTTTTCGCTACTCATACTGACTCATGAAATTTTAAGTATAAGTGAGTAGAAATCATTTAAACTAAACTACTCTGATTCACTCACACTCACAAATATGAGTGTGACGTCGACTCATACTCACACATTTAAAAATGACCTCAATTTGATTTGTAATTTCAGGAAAATACTTATAATACTCACATTGATTCAGCTCATTTAACTCATCCAAGTATATTTACAAGTTTAGTCATTTAACAGTTTCTAACTAGTATAAAATGTATAAAAATATAAAAAAGCATAAAATTGTAAGTTTATACAGAAACATTTTGGGGAAATTACATTTTTTTTTATTATTATTGATATTTATGAGCAGGTTGTAAAAAATGGATAGAAATAGTGAGATAAAGGAAAAAATAAATAGCGGAGTTTTCCAATTAGTGAAAAAACGTAAGGGTGAGTCCACAATGGGCTTGTGGACTCACATTTTGCTTCGCTTATACACATTGAGTTCTGTTCTGTTCTAAATCAACCACTACATAAATGTTCTAAGTATGAGTACGATGAGTAAAATCAAACTTCTGAGTGAATATGAGTTTCGATCGAATTACAATAAGTATGAGTGCGTATAAGTACAAGAAATTATGAGTCATGATTCGGCTCTCCTCACTTTTTCACTACTCATTGCTGATCTCTGGTGTGTACCCTACAATTGACTGGTTTTTTCGGAGTTGAATTGTAGACGTACATCTGCCCGTTAATACATGTCGGTTTGCCATGGCAGAATGTCTTCATAAAACTTTCGGATATCGGCCATCTGGATATCATTATCAGATCAGATGGATTTACTCATTTTCAAAATGAAGATGAGCAAAAATTTATGTATTTATTAAAATTTTTCTCCTGAAACAGTGTTTACTATTCAGATTTTTTTAATGTTGCAAAATCAAAAATAATTTTTACAGCGTTTTCACTGCAAGGTTGTTTTCTATGCTTTTAAAACATAAATATTAAATATTCTAAATAAGTGTGGAGATGAGCCTTTTTCTAAATTTAATTAAGAAACCCACCTGTTTTTCCTCGCTATAATAAGAATATATAAACCCTATACTCTCACAGTATATCGCTCCAAAAAGAGCAAAAAACTAAATTTCTAAAAATTTGTACCTGTGCCCTTTTTGAAATTCATGATTCAATTATAAAAGGGTAAAAAAAAATACAAAGTGCTTAGGAGACACAAAAAAATGAATATCTCTTAAACTATTTGGCTTTTTGAAGCAGAGTTTTTTTCCTAAAATTGTAAGTCACGGTTTATGTTATAACAGTAAATACAAAAAATTATTTTAAGTAAAATTTACTGGAGAAAATGGTCATTACAGTTTTCGGAGATGAGCCCTCTTCGAAGAGTATGCAATTTTTTGAAACGCGCAAATATTCAAATAATTTATATCGTTCAAATTTACATTTGCATTATAAGATAAGATAAACCCCTTTGCAGATTCATTTAAGAACTCCAAAATTTTAATAAAAGTAAGCAACATTTTCAACAAAAAGAACATTTCGGTAAATTTTTGTCTGTTAATTAAGACTGGGAGTAAGAAAACAAATATATACATTTATAGAACAAAAACGAAAATATTTCATCAAGATAAATTTATGAATTATTAATCTTCTTCTTTCTATGTGTGCCTGGGAATACATGTCAGTTGGGCATTGCAAAATATCTTCATAAACATGTTGGAAATCAGGCATCTGCACATAATTATCCTCCGAGAAGCTGCAATCACACATTTTAAAAACGAAGTTAAAAAATTGTGTTGTTTATTTTTAACATTTTTTATCTGTTCACTATTCAGAGTTTTTCAGTAATTGAAAACACAAAAATAATTTTTTATAACAAATTGACCAGATACTCAAAACTTACCTCTCACTGGAAAAATTTTAACTGCAAGTTTTTTTCAATAGCTAACTAAAACACGCATATTTAATATTAAAAATAATTATGGAGATGAGCCTTTTTCGAAATTCATTTAAAAATTCCACCTGTTTCTCATCGTTTGGAAGGGGATATAACCTTTTATTCTCACAGCATATCGGTCTTTATGTGTACCTCCAAAAATAGCATTTAAACGCAATTTTCAAAATTTTGTACCTGAGCTCTTTTCGAAATAAATGATTCAATTATAATCCATTTAAAAAAAAAAATTGTTGAATAAATTTCAAAAATGTTTTGCCTGTGGACTGTTTCTGGGACTTACCCATATAAATAGATTAGACAAAAACTATACTCATATGAATTCTATATGAGTCCCGAATAGAAAACAGACTCAAAAATATATCTGTAAGTACTGGAGACGTGGCGTAGTGGGTAAAGAGCTTGCCTACAACAACAAGCACGCCAGGCTCGATCCCTTGCAGAGGACGAAAAATTGTCATCATAGTTTTCGAGTTTCAAAAAATTAAGTGGCTTTAACCTCCCTCCCAAGAATCCATCCAAGAAGCCCACTGAACTTATCTCCCATTGGAAAAGAGGATAACACCAGCTGCCACCCCTGGAAAAAAGGTAGGAATCATAGATTTAACAAGCTTCCCCAAAACTACACCCCAAATTCACGGTGGTCATTGCTTCTAGATAACTATAGATGCCAGCCCCATTATCCTTGGATCCGCTACATCAGACCAATTATAATTGGTCTGGTAGATAATTATCTACTTAGCTGGAAAAACAACCGATAAACGAAACTGATACAAGACAAAATAACAATACTGAATGGATTGATACTCCAAGAACTAGGACAGTGAAATATTACATATGAAGACCACAAACCAAATCGTGTAACATCGAAAGTTGCAACAAATCGTGTAACTGAAGTGTAGCAAATGATATGCTTAGGCTTGATACACAGAAAAAATTATTAAATTTCTCCAATCACCAAATTTATTCCAAATTCATAATATCAAGCAAACAAGTTGTTATTTTGCACCTATTACCAAAATGATTATATTGATTACTAAAAATTTTAAAGTTTTGAAAAAATATTTTTAATAAATTATATTTTTAATTTTACTTAAAAAAAGTCATCAAAAAACTTTGCCATTTCAAACAATGTGTTAATTTATTTAAATAAATATTGACAATTCCCAACAACAATTCTACATGCTTTAATTATTTTATTTAAAACGAAAAAGGACAATTAAGATTTTTTGTTATTTAATTAAAATTTTAATTGAAAATTTATTTCAAAACAACTAAAATGTTTATTAAATCAAAATAAAATTTTTAGTTTTCTTTCAACTAAAAAAATAATTGATTCAATTATCACATTAATTAAATTTAAATTCTTTTAAAACCATTTTTTTAATTGATAAAACACTTTTTTCTGTGTAGGCTTGGAAATCCTTTTATTAAGTAAATTTTCAAACGTACAGATTTTAGTATAAATCTGTAAAAAATTTACAAATCCACGAAATATTGGGACTAAGTATAAGATCAAATTACATTAAAGAGTCTAAAGCCGAACAGACAAATAATAACTTACAGATAAAGAAAGTAAAAATATTTGTTCTTTAAACAGATCTAGTTTATTAAAAACGAAGCAATTTGTTCGAAATTTCAAACTTCTACTATTATCCTTTTCCAGGTATTTAGATATTGTCTTCCATGGAAATTTCAACCCTCACTTTTCCAGCTCTGGTCGCTTTTTGATACTGTTGTGTGTGTATATTGTCCTCGTATGGGAGGTGCAATACCCACTAGAATATTTAAAAATATTAAAAGCCTAGATTATCAGAAAATAACTGTGAAACATTCTAGAAAATCGGTTTAGTAGCTTAGAAGTATATAAGGAATAAAAATTAAACACGTATACGCGTTTTAATTTCTATATATAAATTCATTTTTTTTTGGTCATATTCATAGAAATATAACACCTTTACAGAGTTGTATAGCATATGAGTAAGGTGACCATATTTTTAAAACCATAACACAGAACAATAAAATTTGATGATCTGCAAATTGCTCATATCGATATTGATTTTTTCCTTGATACGTCAACCACAAGGTTATTCTGTAAACAAAGGCCGTTTTATAACCAAAATGATCAAGTGACAATATTATTTAGTGTTTTAAAAATTTTGTATATAAACCAAAAAAAAAAAAAAAAAAAAAAAAAAAAAAAAAAATAACCATATGAATTTGATGTAAGTCCGTATGAAACTTTTTGATTATTCATTACATCTAAGACCCCATAAAGTATATATATATTCTGGCACCTAGAGTAATTCTAAGGCGATTTACCCATGTCCGTCTTTCCGTCTGTTCGTCTTCTGAAAACACGTTCACTTTCGAAAGACTCAAACGAAAAGAACAAACTTGGTGTCAAATTGCTTGTAGTTACCCTCAGCAGCTTGGGATTTAAATCCAGCAAAATCGCTGCAGACGGATCAGAGCTTTGAATCACCCTAAAAAATAGATAATTTTGTTACAAAAACTAACATAATTGGTGGAATAATGTACGGTATGATATAGGATTTTGCATAAATTCTTTTTATATGACTGCTAATCATTGTGTTAAGGTTCATGAAGATCGGTCCATAATTTCCCCTGGGCCCCATATAAAGCCTGCTCTGGGAAAACAGTTTAGTACGCCTAAAACCATAATAAATAATACAATTGTAATAAAATTTGGTACATCACATGTTCATACAACTATAAATCACACTGTCAAATTTCGTGATGATCAGTCCTTAATTTACTATAGGCCCCATAAAAACCCTACTCTCGGGAAATAGCTTATAACGCCTTAAAACGTGATAAATAATGCTATCATAATAAATTTTAGTACGTCACATTATCATAGAACCTTAAACAACACTGTCAAACTTCGTGATGATCAGTCCATAAATAACTATAGGCCCCTTATAAAATCTACTCTCAGGAAACAGTTTAATACGCCTAAACTCGTAATAAATAATGCTATCATAATAACATTTAATACTTTACATCTTACAGGACCAGAAATCACACTAATAAACTTCGTGATGATCGGTCCATAATTTTCCATTGGCCCAGTTAATTTAGTTAATTTCCCAATACGCCAAAAACCGTAACAGAAATATTTATTGGGGTAAAATTTGTTCCAACTTAGCTTCATATGGCCTTAAAAAAATTCATGTAATTTTGTGATATACCGTCCATAATTTACCTTAGATCCCATATGAAGCAGCCATTTGAAATTCACTATAAACGCTAAAATTAATTTAACAGCTATATTGAAATTTATTCTAATTTAGGGTTCTTAATACAAGAAATCGCTCTACAGGTAGGATGATAGATCCATAATTTACCATGGGTCCAATATAAATTCCCCTCCAGAAACCCAATTCAAAGTTATTGACGAGAAAATAATTAACACAGAACAAAGCTCTAAACTACAGTACTGTTCTGAATAATATAGAACGGGTCGCCACCGTAAGTATGAGTGACATATTTATACCTACACCACAAAAGTAGAGAGGGTATTATACATTTGTGATGATTAAAATATACCGACCTTTAAGTATACTGATCGACTTACAATCACTTTTTGAGACGAATTAACGATGTCCGTCCGGCTGGCTGGAAGGCTGGCTGTCCATGTAAAAGTTGTGCGCAAATTACAGATCTTTTGAGATAATTAGTTGCAATTTGGTACATAGGTTCCAATTGGCACAAGGACCAAGCCAATAGAAAATGAAGCGAATCGGTATATAATTTTACAAGCTTCTTTCCAGAATACGGTCTTTATGCCCATACACCATCTTCTTAAGTTGGTATTTAGATTAAATTTGGGTAAAACTTATTTTATGGCAATTAAAATCAGCTTACCAAATGTTATTGGAATCGGTCCATTTTTGACCATATAAATAATGAAATGGTTGTTAATGCCATAACTTTCTTATAAATGTTGGTATTAACACAATAATTTTTTTTTTTTGTCATGACAACATGTTATCCATCCTAAAATCTCATATAGATGAAAATATCTTAATAATATTCCGCACAAAGTACTTCCACATGAATCTTAACCTCATAACAAAATTTTGTTAAGGCGGGTCCATGATTGCCCATGGATCCCAAATAGAAAACACTAGCAAAAATTGTTTATATACTGTTGTGTAGGCCATCACATGGTCGGGCTTGAGCGACTATACTTTCTGGCTTGTTTTTGTTTCCATTTATGCTAATTAAAAAATAAAATGAATACATACCTTACAAAATTTATTAAAAACTACTCAAAACTTTTAAGTTTACAAGTATCTAGTAATTGTTATAATTCGTGTTATACAATCTGTGATATTTCAATATAATAATTGCTAAAAAAAAAAATGTATACAACTTAAAAAAATGTTACAATGAAATTTATAATTAATTACGAGTATGTTCAATGTTCGTTAACATGTGTGCTCTTAGTACATACTCTAATGTTTTTTTTCGTGTTTCGAGCGTAATTAAAGTTTAAATGTAAAAATTTTTCATTTATTTATTCAATTAAGCCTACATCATTATATTAATAGTTCTTAAGCTTAATTCTCTATAATGGGCATTTTGTATTCTGATATTTAAAAAATATACATATAAAAAGGTTTTTTATTATTGTTAATATTTTTAATTTAAATAATTATATGGAAATCTTTTTATACTCTCAATACGAGTAGTTTATGAGGGTAGATTGAATTTGTCCTGTCGCGTGTAACATCAAGAAATATTCGTCTTAGATCCCAAATAGTTTATTTACGTTCTCCGCCCTGCAGTAATTCTAAGTCGATTTAGCCTTGTCCGTCAGTTAAAAGCACGCATAAATCCGAACGACTCATAAGAAAAAATGATTTTCTTAATGATTTTTCTAGTTCTTTTAGAAATTCCAGTACTTAAATCTAGTACAAGCGGTAGGAAAAACAGACCTACGACACTAAATGTGGACCAACCTTCCTTTAATATTTATATTTCTATTCTGTTTATTGAATATTTAATATAAACAAGGACTGCTATTTATATTTGAGCTTTGGATACGCTAAGTGTTTATAGGCTCAATCCGTTTTGAAGTGAATGTTTGACTTTTACAACCGTAACCTTTTTAAGAAAGTTCTAGTTCTGTTGTTTACAGGGACTTTCAAGTGTTTTCACCAGGGCTGTGGAGTCGGAGCCACGGTATCCAGAGTCGGAGTTGAAGTTGGAGTCGGATTCGGATTCATAGTACCTACAAAAACTCGTGACTCCGACTCCAAAAATTCCTAGGTATTACGCGTGCTTAAAAAATTTCCAAAATCTTTCATATATTTTCCCAAAATAAAAATTCTTTGAAATTGGTGACATAATATTTAAAAGTTTACTATGAATAAGTAGATTGTAATTTATTATATGAAAGTTATTTTTTTTAAGTTCTATAATTAAATAAAATAATATAAAAGTGTTTAATAATTTAAAATATTTTGGTATTTTATTTATTAGCTAGTTGAGTAGTGAAGGCACATGTGATTTGAATTAAAGTGATTTTCAGAACAGGCCTGTTTATAAGTAAATAATATATCAAAAGTATATCCACCGACCCGTTTTAGCATCCCACTTGGATAAATGCGAAAAATAATGAAACCGTATTTTTCGATCTTCTTCACTTACAACACCACATAAAAAACTTCTTTCAAATTTTTTTTCTCCGCTAATATGTTCGGAGGCAACCATAATATTGTTGTGGCTTCTTGGCGGGTGACTAATTTAACCGGGAGCTGGTGACGATAATATGGTTAAATTATCCAAAATATATTTAAAATTGTTCGTTTGAAATAATTAAGCCGGAGGTGACCATATTGTCAAATATTTTTTCTCTGGGTGCACTAAGAAACTTTAAATAGAAGGATCAAAATATAGAAGTCTGCATAAATATTACCACTCATTTTTTGATAATTTAAATCCTTAGCTCTATATTAACTATTTTTTTTTTACTTTTCAATGTTCACTGTTTAAAATACTAAATAAATTCCTTTTAATGGCCAGAACATTTTCGTGGAATTTTCGAATGATACTTTAAGCGCATGGTCTTTTTGTCTAAGATACATATGTAAATACTTTGTTCAGTGACTTCGCGCAAACAATTTGGTAATTTGCGCTTTCACTCGGCAACATGAGATAACAGTGGGCAATCAGCTAACAAATTGACTTCATAGAAAAATGTTCTTGGCTAAGTTTACAGAAAAAGTTATAAAAAATTCTTCTAAAATAGTACTTTTAAATTTATATGTTATGTGAAAGTGCATTTGTTTGGGTGGAGAGAATATACAGCATTATAATTTAGAACATTTTTTTGTCTGCAAGCTGTCGTTTGTGCCTTGATGCTTCATTGAAAACTGTGATTTACTTCTAAACTGCAATTATTTGGAAGCTCGATTTTCGTATAACGCTTAAGTAGCTCCAGTATTTAGTTTCTGCAGTTCTTTGAGTAAGCGTACACTCGTGAGTAAGTTGTGCAAGAATAATTGCGTTAAGGCGACTGATCTCGAGATCCAGTAAGAATAAATGATGCCTGCACTTCTACAAAGTCATCTGAAAGATACAAAATTGGGTGCAAAATTTATTTTTCCAAGTCAGTTTTCAAAGCCCTTGAAATTGCACTGGTCGGAATGTCGGAATGAGGCATTTCTCCTAAGTCCCCATACATTTATATGTGCGACTTTTCGGATTCAACATCTGTATTTTATCTAGGTAGATCGATAACTGTATCTGCAGGTATTTCATACTTTTCGAAAGTTCCAACTCATTTAATTCCTCAAACTATTAAATTATTTCTGATTTAACTTTCCAAATATAAATGTCATCACAGACGTTGCTTAAAATTTGTTAAGTTTTAATAAAATTATATGTATGTACATTCTTGAAGTTTTTGATATTTAAATTAGGCTCAAGTTCATCAAATTTAATTTTCATTACATTGGTAGGCGCCGCAGTGGCACAAACGGAAGAACGCAAAGAATTCTGATGATGGGAATGTGGTTATTCTCGAAACATGTAAATTCGACCCGAGTTTAATCCCGTGTTCAGTTAAGAAATTTAAATAATTTCATGTTGTAAATTCCTTCCTTCAATAAAAATAATTCAATGAAAATTAAATTTGATGAACTTAAGCCTAATTAAAAGATCAAAAACTTCAATTAAAAACCAACAGTTCAATTAAAAATCACAATTGTTAATATACATTCTTTTTTCAAAACAAAACAGCCATGTGTAATTAAATTTATAAATAATTATTAGAAATGCTCCAATAAAATGAGATGGGTGTAGTTTTTCGAAAAAATTTGTTATAGATGCCAATTACTAATAATTGAAGTTTTATTTTACAAAATACTTAAAGCAATCTTAACATTTATTTAATGATTTTTTCACTTTAAAAATACGTGCTAAGGTAACTACATAAAACGGTTGTTTTGCTCTCCTGAAAAACCAGGAAAAATCATATAGCTGATTTTGTCGGAGCAACGACGAATTACTTTCTCCACTCAAAACATCAAATCCGATTTGAGAGCATAAATGAAGCCGTTGGGGATATCCTTTTTTTAACGACTCCACAGCCGTCGTCGTCACAGCGTAAAAATATATTCTAGCCATTATTTTTTACGACCTTCGAACATTTAGATGGTCGAAAGGATTTGTTTGCTTTGGAACCCAATTAATAAAAAAAAAAATCTATTAAAAAATTGGTGCAAAAAAATGCTCAATAAATACAAAGACGGTGCAAAAAATGCTGTTGGGGGCAAATTTTTAGAGAGTTTATTTAAAACAAAACAATGTAATTTTGCTATAAGCAGTTTATTTTAATATAGAAAAAAATAGCAATTAAACGGCTTTGTTAAAAATTCTTGTTTTTCCTTTTTATTTATAACTTATATTGTGTTGTAAGTTACAAATAAAAAGGAAAAAATAAACAAGAATTTCTAACAAAGACATTTAAAAATCAAACGCAAAAATGCACGATTTTTATTTCGTCAAAATACTTATGCCGACTGGTGTATTTTTATACCCTATCAATTCATTATTATTTCAGAAAAAGATCACAAAAACTTCGAAACATATCTACTCTTTTGTAGATGACAGCAGCCTTTGGCATTCGTCTGATTATATACCCCAAGCGTATCCATTGCTGGTGCAATGAGATAGAACATGAATGATACGCTTGCCGAGACCTTGATATAGTCTCGAAATTGGGTCGCGCGAATGGGTCGATTTTAATGCCAAAAAATTCCAATGTTGCATGGTGACGAATAAACGCACGACGGAGCAAGGTGCTTCATCTGTATATATGGATTAAGGAATCAGAACCTCTTGATGTTCTAGGTATGAGAATACAATGTGATATTCGTTGGACAGAACAAATATTTAAGGTGTCGAAAGAAGCAATCAAGTGCCTTGGTTGTTTGAAACAGTGTAAGATATACTTCACTCCATCTGATCTCCTTACTATATATACCACCTATATCCGACTGCGAATGGAATGCAACTCTAATGTGTGGACCGGTGCTTTAAAGTCTATTTTGGAGCTTCTCGACCGCGTGCAGGAGAGGGCGAAGTTTCTCATCGGTGACAGTCGGGTATCCATTCGATCGAATGTGGGTTGTATTTGCCTGCACAGAAAAAAGTGTTTTATCAATTAAAAAAATGGTTTAAAAAGTATTTTAATTTAATTAATGTGATAATTGAATCAATAATTATTTAGCTGAAAAAAAATTAATAATTTAATTTTGATTTAATTATCAGTTTAGTTGTTTTGAAATAAATTTTCAATTAAATTTTTAATTAAATAACAAAAAAATCTTAATTGACTTTTTTCGTTTAAAATAAAATAATTTTAACATGTAGAATTGTTGTTGGGAATTGTCAATATTTATTAAATAAATAAACACATTGTTTAAAATTTCAAAGTTTTTTGATCACTTTTTTAATTAAAATTAAAAATATCATTTATTGAAAATATTTTTTCAAAATTTTAAAATTTTTAGAAATCAATATAATCATTTTGGTAATAGGTGCAAAATCAACAAATTGTTTGCTTGATATTATGAATTTAGAACAAATTTGGTGATAGGAAAAATTTAATAATTTTTTCTGTGTGTTTTATCGTAATTATAATGGGATGTGTTCTGATGAAATTAGGGATCTGGTTTGTGAAACCCATACGTTTGTTCATAATACATGTTTTTTCTCAAGAGCACATCCTTTTATGGTCGATAGGCCGGTAAAGAGTACAACGCATTGCAGGGAACATTCGTTTTTTGGCCGGACTGTTCGTATGTGGAACAACCTTGTTGCTGAAGTCTTCCCTCACACTTTCAACATGAATATGTTCACAAACACTACTCCATCTATCTTCCACTACTCCATATCTTCCTAGTTCTAACACAATGCATAGCATTTGAAGTGATTATCCTCTGAGGACCTAAAAAAAAAAAAAAAAAAACAAAAGATGTCCTAATGAACGCATTTAAAAGTAAGTCATTATTTTTACCTACATTCATCTGAAAAATAAGTAGTTTTAGAAGAAGTTAAAGTCGAAAGCCACTAAATAATGAGTGAAAGAAGCTATTTATATTAAAAAAGTAAGCGAAGTTCTTACTGGGTACGATATAAAAAACAAAACCCGAAAAATTCAAATAGACATATTGAAATGCAATTTGGCTTAAATTATTTCATATGTCCAGAACTTATAATGCAATTAACTATTAATGTGTCCTTATGTGGTAGAACTTTTTATATTATATTTATTGCTGTTAGATTTTTTATTTTTTTTTTTGTATTTATTTAAATTGTAATTGCAAAAAAAATTACTTAATAAGTAATACTGAATTAATAAAATAATGTTAATGAAAATCCCTAATTAATTATGCACTTAGTAACACAAACAAAATAAGCTTTTATTTCAATTTTAATTCAAAATAATGGGTGATTCAAGTAGAGATACTTTTTTAAATAGCCTTTTTTGGCAGATCACGTGTGAGTCGTGTCATGCTGACAAGTTATATTTGTTAAGTATTGTTTGGCATTTCATAATGGAAAGACTTACGCCTGAACAACGTTTACAAATCGTTCAACTTTATTACGAAAATTCACGTTCTGTGAGAAATGTGTTTCGTGCACTTCGCTCAACTTATGGTCAACATAATCGGCCTACTGAGCGTACTATTCACAACACCATCATGTGGGAGTTGTGGGCTCGTTCACTGCCAAATACAAATGATATTTAGACATTGACGTGCCGTTAAAAACAAAGGATGTTTAAATATCATTTGTATTTTAATTATTTTTATTTATTTTAAGTTGATATAAAAAAAATTAATAATACATATTGTCGGCATTGAACGGCATTTAATATATTAATAATTTACCAGAGGTCCGATATAAAGCCACCTGCATAAAATAATTTTTAAGAGCCTTAAACGCTAACAAGTTACATTACTCTTTTAAGTTAAGTTTAATTTAATTTTTTTTTAATACTACAAATCTCTTTTCCAAATTTGTGACGATCGGTCTATAATTTGCCATACACTAAAAAGACAAAACAATCCCTCCGTATTTAAATTAAGCCGACTTGGTCTCAATAGTACGGTTATTACGGATTTCCTTAAATCAAGAACAGAATGCTTGATTCAAGTATGGATTACTCAAGTGCCAAATATTTAACTTGATCATATTTAATAACTGATCCGTACTTAAAATAAAACGAAAACGGTATTGACTTAATTAAAAGTGAGATAAAAAATAATAATAAAAATTCAAGCAATTCTAAGTTGGTTTAATCCCGATTCGTACTTGAAATAATCCGAAAGTAAGATTAGTTTCTAACCTACTTAAATACTCACCTCAGAGAAACAGAAATAGAGAGAACATTATTATTAATTTATCCGTTACACATGTTTGTTCCACTTTAGTTTCGCCTAATAATCCTCCATTGAAATTTTTATGTAATTCACAAAATAATTTTAACAAAAAGAATATGGGAATTATTGCTAGATATTTTACTGTATTTTTCTTCTTGTTGTGCTGTTTCTTCCCAAAACAAACAAATCGATTTTAAATTTCTTTTGTAGTATTCTTGTTGTTTCTGCAACAAACTTTTACCAACATATGCGTATGCACGCATATTGGTTTTCGAAAGTTATCCCATTTTGGATTGTTTAAGGTATTTTTTAGTGTTTTTTATACTTAGATTCTTAACAACGACTCGTACTAAAGTAAGTTTAAAAAACTTAAATTTAGTACGAGTTCTTTTTTCTGTGTACGTCCTATTTAAAACTCCCTCCTGAAAATCCCATTATAACACCTAGGCCCGAAACGAATCCACCTATATTATTGAAATTGTATTCTTAGAAATAAAATTATTGAACTTAATGATCGTCAGTCAAAATTTTACTGTAATTTGCACACTGGTTCATATTTTGAGAATGCGACCAAAATTATTTTTTTTTTATAATCTCCAATTTTAAAATTATTGTATTTCATATGAAAGTAAATACTAGTAAACCTCGGGAGCAAAAAATTTTTAACCATACTTCAACTATTTCATTGACAACAGGGTGATGCAAAATGGACTTTCTCAGTGTTTGGTTATAGTTATGAATTTCTTAGTAAATTTTTAAAGTTCAAATGCTCATAACTTTTTTTTCTAGATTTTTTGACAGAACAAGTTTTGTGTATTAGTTTATCTTCTTAACGATTGTCGGTTTAAAGCATTAAACCCTGCGACCTGTAGAACTATTTAATTTTTATTTTTTTTCCATATGTTAAAATTTCCCTGAAACTTTTTACTTTATAGAGCATAAATCCTGAGCATCAAAAACAAATCTATACTCGCTTGAAGTCCGCACTCTAACCTACATTTCTATACCCACCGACCGGCTCCGACCTTGCTAACTACAGCAATTTCTGTAACCCAAGGTGAGATATTCGGTTCAAAGGTGCAGAATTTTCGGCGATTAAAAGAGTTTAGACCACATAAATTATCCAGCAAGTCAGATTACACTATGCAACAAATGGGAAGTTTTTTTTTCCTTGAATAACCACTTTATTTTTTTGATCCGCTATAGTCATCTAACTACAAAAATCATCATTATTTCAAATTCTATGGTAAGCTTTTTTTTTAAAAAAATTTTCTTCTAAAAATTAAGGTTTTTGAAAAGGCTGCTCCTTACATCTTATCGTAACTTTGGAATCACATACGCGATTTTGGCATGCTATCCATCAAAACATTTTAAATTACGCCAGATTTAAGTTTCTTTAATATAATTTTTTAATTTAGCCATAATTTTTGGAGTTATTGAGGCCAAAGTAGAAAAAAAAATATTTTTTTTTGTTTTTTTTTGTAAAATTTTTGAATTCAAAAAATTCATAAAAAATTGAAATCAACAAATACTTACCAGTTTTAGTACTTAAGCTCAAAGCTGCATGTATTAGAAGTAAAATAAATATTATGTCATGAAAATCCATGGATAAATTCCTGTTTTATTCCCGATAATTTAGAATTCAATTCTGCATCAAATTCAACCAACCCAAAATAAGAAAACAAAAATTGTAATAATGGAAAATATAGTGGAATCGAGCCCTAGATGCACAAAGAGGATTTTAAAAATTATGCCTAAACCAACTGAAGAAATGAAATTAACTCCTGAAGAAGCATTTGTACTATTTTTGTATTTAAAACTGACTAAAAATCAATAGTATACCGAACTGGGAAAGCGAGCCAATGCAAAAAATTGTGGAATTTTTCCAGCATATCGATATTAAGTTTCTTGGGTGTTTCACCATGTTGGATTTATACAAAATTTCAGCTCAATCGGATGAAGATACTCGTATCTGCTTTAAAATTTAGTTTCAAGATTCCACCCAAACAAACATACATCGCAAGTAGGCTAGTTGGTAATAAGCTAGTCTATCAACGCCGGGGTTGCGTGTTCGATTCCCGCCAGAGACTCTGGTTTCTTTCCTGCAGACAAGCGTAGAACTTCGTTGTTATCCGTATAACAACTCGTCTTGTTACAAAAAATCAAAACTTTGGCCCCGTGAATATTTTACAGGTGCCAAAAAAAATTTACAGGAGCCAAATGTTGGCATTTTCTGAGAAGATTTAGGTTCGAGAAAAAAATAAGTATTACTTCTTAAATATAACAGAAAAAATTAGAGATTATAAAAAATATATACATATTTACAACTTTTACACTGAAACTCAACAAAAAAATTTAAATGCATTTTTAACTGCCCATAACTTTTGTGCCTATCAGTCGAATTTTACGATTTGTCGCAAATTAAAGCCTTAGATCCCACCTATCGAAAAAAAAAATTTCATAAAAAACTACCGATCAAAAGTTATGGAATTCTTACCGCCTTCTCTTGAAATTACCCACTGTGTACCGCACATAAGGGTATTTTGTCAATCTAGCCGCGGCAACGAGTTACAATACTGTAAAGTCAGGATTTAATAAGATTAGTTCAAAATTTGAATATTCCATATAAATCCCACTCCTGCAACATTTCTAATCACGGTGGAGTGTTTCAGAGATTCGTCACAGCTGAATATAGTACATTTACTTGCTATTTTACAGATTTTCCTCTATGTTGAATGTTAACTAAATACTTTTTATTTTTAAATGACATTTAATTTTCATTTTAATTAATTATTATTTTTAAATTTATTTAACTGTAAAAATTTTACTTTTAAATTTTTATATTAAATATGGAACTTTAATGGAATTTTAATTAAATATTTATTATTTTTAATTTATATAAAAAATATTATTTATTGTTAAATAACATTTAATTTTTATTTTAATTGATATTATTTTGAAGTGAATTTATCTTTATAAATTTTTTTTTCTATTTTTATTTAAAATGAAATTTATATGGAACTTTAATTAAAAATTTATTATTTTTAATTTATATTAGAGATATTATTTATTTTTAAATCTCATTTAATTTTCATTATAATTGGTTTTATTTTGAAATTTATTTATATTAATAAATTTTATTTTTCTATTTTTATTTAAAACATGAAAATTTTATTAAAAATTGATTATTTTCAGTTTATATAAAATTGTCATATTAATTTGTATTTAAATCAAACTTTATTAGTTAGTTGGATATGTTACAAGACCAATAATAAACTATTTAAAACATATTTGTTAGGCAGTTCTGCCTCATAATCCAGACTTTGCCCCGTCTAATTATACTTTATTTCGATCAAAAACTTGCTCTAGACAATGCTTCATTTCCGAACAGGGTTCCTAAAATTGGCTTTAAATAGGAAAGAGTCATAGCTAAAGATGCCCGCTACATAATTTTAATAAATAACAAGTAAGAAAGTATAGTTGGTCAGAGCCAAACATATGATACTCCATAGTATTTAAAAACACATTTTCGAGATTGAACTTTATTTGGGGCCCATTAGCAAACAAGGACCCACCAGAACAAAATTATATTATGAGCTTAAGATTCATGCCAAAGTTCTTTGTGACGAATATGATTTATATATCTGCATCTTTATAAGATTTTTTTATCTTTACGTGATTTTAGTAAGGCCGTTAATATGGGACCTATGGTTATTTTTGGATTTACCCGCACAAAATTTTGTCATGACATAGTAGCTAGCATAAAAGCTACAACATTTATAAGGAAGTTGTGTCAAAAAAGGGAGCAGTATTTGTAGGGTATCTGCGGTTAAAAATTGACCTATTCCAATAAAATTTGGTAGGATGATTTAGATTGCAATAAAATAAATTGGCACCAAATTCACAAGATCGATTCAAAAAGTTATTCTTCGTCGATCGGTTTACTAAAGGGTGATCTAGGACCAATATTTTAAGTTTTTACAAACGTAGTCACAAAGGCACAAAAAACTCTTTACTATTATGGTACGGGTGTAAATACTAGTTGTCTAAAACTATATAGTCGATAGTATCGAAAGTATGCGATAGTTTTCTAAGACCCATCGATAACAATCGATAGTTTTCGATAGTCTTAAGAATTTACAATGTATATAACAAAAAAAACATTTCTACATAATTAAATAAAAGACTTTTAACATATGAAAGTCCCAAAGGTGATACTCACCTAAAGTTAATGGCTCATACTCATAGTAAAAATAAAGTATATAGCATTTTAAGTTTAAATAAAACCTGTTTCAAATAAAACGAAACCATTTGAAATTAAACGAATCCTTTTTCAGAATTAACGAAACTTTATTCAAATTAAACGAAACTTTTTTCAAAAACAGTTAAACATTTTTTAAATTAAATTGAACCATTTTTAAAACCTTGTAGGGATTAATTTTTTTTATTTAATTTTTTGCTAAAGAAGATGAAAGAGTTCATGTTGTTTTGCCAATCGTAAGGAGAAGGAACATGACTCTAATTTCTACGACAGCTAATACTGGCGTTGCTAAACATTAAGTTACTACTGTATCCACTGTGAATTCGGTTCGGTTCCAAGTATTTCTTCGGGAGCTCTTTGAACTGAAAGTAGCCCAAGGCTACAAAACTCAAATTTAATTATGAATAATGTCAGAATCCGTAAATCCCTAGTAATATGTCATATGGTGGGCAATATTGAATGTACATTTAAATTTTACCACCTTATTCTCTTATGCTGGACCCAATTGAGAAGAAATTTGTAAAGTTAAAATTTCATGCCCAATCATTATTAAATTATTTTACCACTGTTCGTTTCATAGTTAGTGTCGCCTAAAGCGGCGAGTGAACAAGCTCTTCATTAATCAGTAATGCAAAGCTATACAAAAACTAATTCCCTACAAAATTTTAAAAACTGTTTAATTTATTTTGAAAAATGTTTAACTGTATTTGAATAAAGTTTTGTTTAATTTGAATAAAGTTTCGTTAATTTTGAATAAAATTTCGCTTATTTTGTAAAAGGCTTCGTTTAATTTCAAAAAGGTTTCGTTTAATTTGAAAAAGGTTTTATTTAAACTTAAATTGCTATACTTAAGCTAAACCCGGGTTTAAATGCATGTGAACACCATTGTTCTAAAGTTTAGTTTAGAAAAAGTCGACTTTCTTTTTGACTATGATTCACAAAATCGAAACACATAATTTCCCTTAAATATACATATATACATATTTTTCTTTAAATGCATGTTTTTGCATATTTGTCGTCGTTTTTATTACAAAAAGAAATGGCGTTTTTCTTTAATTTTTTGGTCAACCTTGTTCAGGTGGAAGGGGTGGATTATGCTTCAATATCTATGGCTTTTAATGACTCAATTTCGCTCTTAGGGGAAGACTTTAACAATAATCAAATTTAACTTTACTCAACTTATGCAGCGCCATACATGGTTAAGTCTCAACATTTCTGAAAGTTATTTTAACCAAAAATGTTACATGTCACATGCTAAGCTCATGTCTTGCATCATGTGGCTTAAGAAACTAGAAATATATTTAATAACACTAGTCAACATACCATAAGTTTCTTGGCGTCTGTCCTGACTTCTGTAATACCATTTTTTGTATTACTCGTTTGATATTTCACGAACGACCATACAAACTTTAGATAAATTTCTGCATATTAATCTACGAAAAAATTTCTTTCAGTTGAATACAATCACATTTGTTAGTTCATCAGGATATCTAACTTGTATTGCAAGGATGTTCAAAATTATGTATTCTTAGATAAGTCCTTAAAACTTTGAAAATCCAGCTGTTTCCCCCAATTTTTCAGTGTATGGCAAAGCTAGAAATTCCAACGAACTTACTTTAGTAAAAAAAATGTAAGCCCATTAATAGGTAACAAAAATATCAAGCTTCAGGATGATTACGGGTCGCCCGACCGTAATTTTAAAGTGGGACATTTCCCATTATACCATCGCCATAGAGACACTGGACAGTTTTCTCAAACAGTATTTAGCACCTATTATGTATCTTGATTGGAAATATTAATTTAAAAATATTTGAAATGTGCAGTTTTCCCGATACTGTGCAAGAATATATATTGACACAAAACGGTCTGGATTATTTGTGCAAAGTCGTTTCTTATTAGGTAGAAATTTTCTTTAAGATTTTCACAAACGCTGCCAGGCTCAGTTTTGGTAGACTCATCAGAACTTTTACTTGGTATAGCGGTGACCGTGTCTTCAATACTTTCAGAGTACAGAGTCATTATTTTACTTACAATGCTACTTTAAATGACTTCCTGAATTCATAACTTTGTAGCCTTATTCGTCACGTTTTGCATTATTAGTTATATATTTAATAATAACTTTATTATTATATCTTAAATCAGTCATAATTATACATTACAAAAAAATACTTTGGTGTAATGACTTAAATAAGTTATTATTATATGGTATTAATTAATTTTTAAAATCAATTTGCAATATTTTATATTAATATTTGTTAGATATCCGGTAATATTATAAAATTTTAAGAATAATTTCGATGTGAAATACATGGATAATCTAGAAATCAATCAAATGCATGTAAATATATACATAAATATGTTCCAAAACTACCTACACAATATATTTTCGTAATCCGAATACTAGTAGTGATATCAATCTAGTGTTAACGATGTTTTTTTGAAGAACACAATCATGTTTTGAATCCGTATTTTCATTTCAATCGATGTTCGTAATTCCGACAAATTTTAATTTTGGTATTTTTGAGTTAAATGTGGCAATATCGTGCAAACCAAAACAAAAACTTTTTCGATCGAAAAATTAATCGATTTTCGTTTTCTGAATAAGCTTTCTCGGAATTAAAAAAACTTTCGATCGAAATTTATTTCTGAGACAGGCCCGTATATTATCATATATTAATACACACATTGTTATTACAGTGCTAGAGTTATAAATGATTTTGTGCAGCAAAAGCACTCTTTAATAAAAAGTTTCTTACATTTCGAAAAATTTATTATTTTGTACATTTTTCAACATAAATTCCATAAGATTTCAGAGCAATTTTAATTAGTGTGTTTTAACCTCTTTGAAAGTTAATTTTAAAGTACATATTTCTTGTCTCTTTTGGTAACTACTAGGGTATTCATTCGGTTAACCGTTAATCGGTTAACCGATTAATTACTACCTGATTAACTGATCGGTTAATTTAAAATTGCCTATTTTCGATTAACGATTAAACCGATTAATTTCAGTCGAATAACCGATTAACCGATCTAACAAAATTTTTAACTTTTTGCAGTATTATTTTTTTGGGTTTTTAATTAATTGATTTGTCTCATATACAAAAGGTATATGTTTAGAAAATATTTTTTCATACAAACAAAGAAGGTGTTCAGTGATCTTCATTTTAAATAAGCGTTTGCTGTCAACAGAATTTTGTTTCACGCAAATTTTATATATATGCGTTTAGTTATTTGTTTCTTCTCATATCTACTCATATCAGTCTTTTAATCGACATACTGCGCAGTGGGAAAAATACATTCATACAAATAAAAAACAGGAAAATCCAGGAAGAGGACTGAGAAATAAGATATTTTGTATTATAGTTTGCTTTTGATTTCTCGAACATCTACGATAAATGAAAGAATGTTTTCAAAGTCAAGTTTAATCAAAACTGAAGAAAATAAACTCTGAAATCCTTTACATTTAAGACAAATTATTTGTATTATTTTTTAAGATTGTTGTTGTTTATTTGTTTGGCTTAAGGTCATAAAAAATTATAAAATAAAATTTTTTTTTTTTTTAATTTTTACAGTGTTTTAAATGTATGTATTGATAGATGTTTTTATGTTATAAAATTTAAACATTAAATATATGTGTATTTTGTAGCCCCTGAAGATGACCATCGATGTACGATCGAAATATCGGATGAAAAATAAAATACAAAATTAAAAATATAAAAATTGGGAAAAAAAAAAAAAAAAAAAAATTTATTTTATAATTTTTTATGACCTAAAGCCAAACAAATAAACAACAACATAGATAATCGACACAGGTCAACAAAAAATATTGAAAATTATTTCAGATTTTCTTAAATAACTTAGAAATAACTAATAAAATGGTCTATCAGATTATTGTTTAATTAATACATAATATGTATTAATTAAAAAAATATGTATTACATATTTATTAATTATTCTCGTTTTAGTTCAAGAATTGTTGTTTGTTATATTTTTGGTTTTTTTTACTAATAAGCTCCAAATAACAAAAAATGTATGCATTTTTATATATTGAAATTACTTAATTTATAAAAAAAACTTTATTAATCGGTTAACCGATCAATAACAAAATTAACCGATTATCAAGCGATTAAACTAAAACCTCGGTTAATTAATCGAGCGATTAATCGATTAAAGCAAAAGCCCTATTAAATGAATACCCTAGTAACTACATATTTGTATACAACTTTTAAGTATAAAATAAAGGTATTATTTTTAAGGTTGTAATTGTCCAAATTATAAAGGATTACTTTTGGGACATCGCGAACAAAAATAAGAACTTTTTCTAGTAGAAAAATAAGTACTACTTTCCTCAAGTTTTCATTATTTTTCTGCTTATTTTGTAAGCAAAGTTTTTGCTGGGTATAAAACAATAATTAGAGAAAAACAAAAACTATCGAGAGATTTTGTTGCTATTTTAATGTTTTACAATGAAATTTCAAAATTTTTTAAAAGTTTCTTTTCCACACCCGATGTATTTAGAGGCAATTGCTAATATTATGTTTAAATGTAAAATTGTTTAGGTTATTTCATTAACTTTTTTTTTCTGGTTAAGTTTTAGAAATTTGTAAATCAACAAGTTCACCATTTAAATTTTTTTTTTTTTTTACTTTGCCAAATTTGTTGATCCTTCTTATTGGAAAATAAATTTCCAATATATCAAAGTTTGAATGTGTCCTGTCAGTAGTAAATTAAATTTCTTTGAAAAATGTCAATCATTTTTCGAAAATGTGTATACATTTTAACCGAATAAACTCTCAAATGGTAAACCATCAAACAAAAACAAACAAACCACATGAGAATACCTTAACAAAAGTATTCAAAAATTCTGATTTATTTAGATGTATGTCGATAAGTATGTTTGTGTCAAGAATACTTTGCAAAGTAGAAATAGGAAACTTTTTCGCAATACATACCTTTAATCCACCCCCACTCTCCTTCCAAAACACACCACTAAACACTTAATACTTGAAGTTAAACCGTCAACACCTTTTATGTGCGATGTCTGGTGGTATATATTTTTGATTTTCTACTCTTCATTTAGTAGCAGCAAACCAAAATATAAATAAATAGATAGATAGATAGATTGATGGGGAATTACTTTTGTGTTTTATTACACAAATTTGTTTAGTAAGTTTTAACTAGAACTAAAATATTTTACTTTTAATATATGGAAAGCATTTGAAGCATGATTGTTGTAAATCATGTTGCTAAAAACGTTGTTTTGAACTTAAAGCTGGAGAACTAAAAATCGAGAAAAAAATTGGCTTTAATTTTACAATTACTCTAATGGAGATAGATTTTATTATACATTTTGATGATAATTGAATTAATTTGGTAAACGAGATTTTTTTGGGATACAGATGAAGCCTATAAATGATTTGAAAACTGTTTGAAAGCAATTCTTTAAATGTTATTGCTTATAAATGTGCAGATATTTATATAAAATTTTGCTTAAATAGATAAAATAAAAACCTGAATCCTACTACAAAATTTGATATTACGGAGGGACCAAACTGTGCGAATAAGCCCTACTTTTAAAATTTACTATGACAAATATCTACCCGAAATGTGATATGCATGCCATGATAACGCCCATACTGGATGACCTGCAGCAACATTATTTGCTTTAAAAACTTCTTTAAAAGAAATTTGCCACCTATTTCACCTTGCCCTCATACAAACGTTCTTTAGGTATAAGACTACATGCAATAGCTAAAAGCAAGAAAATACATAATTTTTGTATTGGAGCAAATCGGCTCATTACTTTTATTAAGTTCAAGCAAAATAGTTTGGCGTAAAACTGCATTTTTAAGCAAATAGTGTTTGATATTAAAAATGCAAAAAACTGATAAATAACTTCATATAGACCACTTACAAATTTTAGCTTTGATTACGGTTTTGGGCACAAATGTGGCCACAATACAGAAAAAATTATTTTATTTCTCCAATCACCAAATTTATTCCAAATTCATAATATCAAGCAAACAAGTTGTTGATTTTTTAACTATTACCAAAATTATATATTGATTACTAATAATTTTAAAATTTTGAAAAATACTTTCATCAAATGATATTTGTAATTTTAATTAAAAAAGTGATCAGAAGTGATCATTTCAAACAATGTGCTATTTTATTTAAATAATTATTGACAATTATTTTATTTTAAACGAAAAAAGTCAATTAAGATTTTTTGTTATTTAATTAAAATTTTAATTGAAAAGTTATTTCAAAACAACTAAAATGTTAATTAAATCAAAATAAATTTTTAATTTTCTGTCAACTAAGAAAATAATTGATTCAATTATCACATTAATTAAATTTAAATACTTTTTAAACCATTTTTTAAATGATAAAACACTTTTTTCTGTGAAAGAACGGAATATTGCACGCAAAGAAAACTAATTTTTTAAGTCTAATAAAACAATTTTTATTGAAAAATATTCAACCACTTTATAGTCACAGGTGACTATATTATGGTTAAGTAAGACTTTTATAAGAAAGACACATTCATATTATAGTAGGCTCCGACCATGTTATGGCTAATAAATATGGTTAGCAAAAATAATTATATGGCAGTTCATTAACAATAATATTTACCTCTATTTTAAGAGCAACATGCACAGAAAAAATTAAAAAGTAATTTTAATCACCAAATTCGTAGAACAATTTGTTAATTTTGCACCTACCACCAAAATGATTATATTGACGACTTAAAATCATAAAAATTTAAAACTGTGAATTATTTCAACAAATTATATTTTTATTTAAGAATTTGATCAAAAAAATTTGAATTCATTTTTACAAAATAATTAACAAAAAATCTATTGGGTTGTTCTTGGAAGGATGGTTGTCAGAGGATTTTTTTTTTTTTTTGATCGGTCCAAAATGTTCCACAGGTCCCATATAAACAGTGCTACCACCAGTAAAATTCACAATTACACGATTTAAATCAAATTATACCTGATATCAAATTAACGTTTTTTATAAAAAACTTGGACACAAAGAAAAACACAAAATTTTTTTTAATGAGTTTAATATTAACCAAACTATTTAGATGTACACATGTCCATAGTATCATTAAATAAATTAACCAAAATAGCATTAAAATCTTAAAATCAATTAATGAAAATACAATAAAAACTGTAAATGATGAGTGAGAATGGGCTCCAAAAAACTCCTCGAACTGTTTGAAGGAGAGGACATGGCCAAACACGATCAGGCTCAATAGTTAAGTTTGGCAGGACATGTTGCACGACAGTAGAAGGCCGATAAAAAGAATGAGTTGCAGTAGATCTACGAGTAAAGGGTATTCGCATATGGCAACAAAAAGCCGAAAGATAAAAGAAAAGAAGAGTATACCAAGTAAAGCTCATCCCGAGCTGTGGCACTATAAGAAGAACATATCTGGGGAAGGTTCAATATGTTCAAGGCCTTTTCTTTAAATAGCTTTTTTGGTAAATAACATTTCTGCAGTGTTTTCAAACGATACTCTGTTTCACAAAACACTCTATGAAATGCTAAGGAAGCTGAATATTATCTGAACTGAAGCATTTAAAAATGGCAAAATATGTACACAGAAAAACGTTTTTTATCAATTAAAAAAATGGGTTGAAAACTATTTAAAATTAAGTAATGTGATAATTGAATCAATTATTTTTTTAAGTTGAAAGAAAACTACAAATATAATTTTGATTTAATTAATATTTAAGTTGTTTTGAAATAGATTTTAAATTAAAATATTAATTTAATATCAAAAAATATCAATTGACTTTTTTTTTTAAATAAAAAAATTAAACTTGTAGAATTGTTGTTAGGAATTGTCAATATATTGTATAATTAAATAAATTAATACATTATTTGAAATGGCAAAGTTTTTTGATATTTTTTTAATTAAAACTAAAAATATCATTTATTGAAAAAAATTATTCACAATTTTACAATTTTTAGTAATCGATATTGGTAATAGGTGCAAAATCAACAACTTGTTTGCTTGATATTATGAATTTGGTGATTAGAGACAATATTTAATTTTTTCTGTGTATGCTTTTCCCCTATGTTATTTTTATATTTAAATACTTTTCTGTAAAAAACTTCTGATTCTTAATCACTATTATGCTCATATTTATCGAACTATAAAAGTCCATGCTGGCTTTTCCAACTCAATATTAAACGTGTATGTACCGGCCAATTTCACCAAGTTTAGTTATAATTAACTTTTACTATAAGTGAAAGTTAACAATAGGTTTTTTGGCAGTTAAAGCGATAGTTAATTATAACTTAAGTTGGTGAAATTGGGTGTAAAACAAGAGTTTTAAGTTACACCTTACCTATACCTAAAATAAATTACTCACACTATACCCACGACAGTGAAAACTACGCCCACTTCGGGTAATTATCCCTGAAGTGAGAACACTGCATATAAAACCGCCATCCGAAAAACACTTCTCTAAAACAGAAATAAATCATGATGTTTATATTGAGAAATTTGTCCAAAATATGCTACATACTAGGGTAATCATTTAATCGGGCTTTTGCTTTAATTGGTTAGTCGCTCGATGGTTTAATCGGTTAGTTATGTAATTGATTGGTTAACCGATTAAGAAACCTTTTTTTATAAATAAAATTAATTCAATAAATAAAAATGCATTAATTATTTATTAGTTAGAGTTGATTAGGAAAAAAAACAATAACACTACAAACATAACAATTCTCGAACTAAAACGAGCAAACAAGAGATTAATTCATTTATATGTAATACATATTTCTAAATTAATACATAAATATTATGTAGTAATTAAAAAATAAACTGTGAGATAATTTGATTAGTTATTTCAATAGTTTAAGGAGACCTTAAAAAATAATCTTTTAGAAAAATAATTTTGTTTAAATGTTTAGGATTTACCCGATTTTTTTCATTTTTGATAAAACTTGACTTGGAAAAAATTCTTTCACTTAACGTAGAATTGAAAGCAAGCCATTATACAGAATATCTAATTTATCAGTCCTTTTCCTGGATTTCTCTAAAAGTATAGAGTCCTATTTTACTTTTTTTTTAATTTTAATTCTTCTAATTGTTTCGGTTAATTCTGTTAAAATATTGATAGAACTCCTTCTTTGTTTGTAGGAAAAATTTTTTCTAAACACATACCTTTTGTATAAAAACTTGAAAAAATATGATATAATTCTACAAAATAAACTAAAAATTTTGTTACGTCGGTTAATCAACTGAAATTAACCGGTTTAATCGTTAATCGAAAATAGCCAATTTTAAATTGACCGATCAGTTAATCGGGTTGTAATTAATCGGTTAACCGATTAGCGGTTAACCGAATGAATAATATACTACATACATTTCAATTTTCACTTTATGCAAGAAATCGATGTACGGTGGTCATATCGACCCATTGCAAAACTCTTACATCATTTTCTCTAGTATTTTGTCAAAAAAAAAAAAAAAAAAAAAAAAATACAATTGCATCCCGCTTTGTGATATTAGAGTACTGAAAATTTATACATTTTAAGTTAACCCCCTTTAGAGGAACCGGTGCGATATGAATGTATAATAAAATTGTTACGGTTATAGCTTAACCAAAAAATATAGCTCAGTTTTGAAAATTCGGAAAATAAATAATTCCGAATTGTACAAGTTTAAAATGCGCATAGATACTATAGCTTTCCCTCAACAATAAATTTCAGTGTTTTTATCAAAAATAAAAATTGGGAATTTAACAGGTCATAGAGAAATCTTATTAATAATAAATTTTGAGTTTCCGAAAATAATTGTTGATAAATTATTTTATTTAAAACGAAACAAATCAATTAAGATATGGATTAATTTAAATAATATATTAACTACATATTTTTTTTACAGCAATTAAAATGTTTATTGAATTAAGTATATATTTTTAGTTTTTGTTTAATGAAAAAAATAAATTAATTCAATTAAAACATTAATTAAATTATAAAACTTTTGCAACAATGCATTTAATTTATAAAAAAACTATTAGAATTATTTACGTTACATTTCATAAACAACAATTTATGGTAAGCACAATAGCATTATTTTAAAACATAACACGATCGGGGGCAACCATAATATTTCTGATGAAATAACAATAATATGGTTTAAGTAACCATAATATGTTTAAAAATATTTGTTAAAATATTGTTGATAACAGTGACCATATTGCAAAATATATTTTCATTGCGTGTGCAACAAATTGTGGAGCAAATACTTATACATAACATTTTTATATGGAACTGTAAATGGACTAAATCGATAAACATTTTTATTTGTAATAATCTATTCACATGTACTAAATAAGCGCCAGTTTAGACGAATTAAATGTTTTAGTTGTTATAAATTTCCCTTAAAATTATTGAAGCTGACTATTTTCTATTTGTCAAATAAACAACGATGTAAACACTGATGACACTTTTTGCTATTTGGGAAGCATATTTGATAAATCTAGTGTCTCAGAAACGGTTATCTATGCTCAGATCTACAAAGCCCGAAACTGCTTTAGACAGCTTAAACCTTTAGACAGTTTAAACCTGCTTGACATTTGTCTCAAACCGGACCAAAATAATTCAATTCCATCATTAAAGCCACACTCTTATACGTATGCAAAACGTGGAGTGCGGCTACATGGGTTATGCAAACCATTCAAATTTTTTTCAGCAAATGCCTTTGCAAAATTTTACGAATATTCTGTCCCATATCAACAACAAAAAACCGTTTGTGGGAAGAGACAGCACAGAGACATATAGGCGTATAGTATCGGAAACGTCATATGGTATTACCAAATATATAAGTCGTACACAGGAACTCTCAGGCAGTCATCGTATTGGATAACCGGCGCAGACATGGAACAGCCGATTGTGATAGAATTGTCCAAATTAACCCTGCGGGAAATTTGTGTCAATTGCTCTTAAAGCACAAAAGGAACGAATTGTGATAGGTGAAATGAAGACATATCACTTAATTATAGTTAATATAGTTATAGTTATAGTTATCACTATAGTGATAATGTATTTAAGAGTGTAGTTGCTCCAGAAAAAAGGTAATTGGCACAAAACTATTCATGTGACTGGA
Organism: Pollenia amentaria; assembly: GCA_943735925.1. NCBI lineage: Eukaryota > Metazoa > Arthropoda > Insecta > Diptera > Polleniidae > Pollenia > Pollenia amentaria. Next base: position 148,445,456 of record OX031007.1, read on the forward strand.
TTTTGTGTGGGTAGTAGCTGATTCTCTCTTGTTCTATTACTTTATATGATGGGGATCTCTCATATTGACATGGTTCATTTGCGACAATATCTGCGACATGCATTATTTTAACCGAAATTGGATGTGTCCATTAAGGTTATTTCAGTGATATGTTACAAAGTGTCAAAAAGGTGCCAATTAATCCCTCGTAGGACATCGCCATGTTAAAGTGACTTGTCAAGTGACAAGTTAAGTGTTAGATCCCTTTCCCCTTGGAAAACTTTCGATGGAATGAAGTCAGACACCGAGTGGAAGATCATGAACATATATTGAAAATACCTAGCAATAGCCCTATACTTCTTAATGAAATAAAAGGAGTATGTAAAGTGGCGCATAAGCGACGTTATGACCTCAAAAAAAAAAGAGCCATTGTTGGACAAGCTGTGGTTTTATGTTCTTGGAACCAAAATTCTGGATTGTTCTCTACCTCAAACATTGTATTCACATTAACCGCAACTTGTTCGTCGTATTCGAAAAATATGGTCCTTTACTATATTCTGAAGTAATTTCACACCACACTGTTCATCTAATGCTGTTTTCATTTCTACAAAAAAATACCACCTTCTTAAAAGTTGCATGTATAAAATGTCTTGCTTACCCTGTTATAAAGTTATTTGTAATTTGACGAGAACTAAACACAAGATATAAAAAAGTTGAGTGCCTGTTTAATCTGACAAAAAGTTAGTTTTTCAAAATTTAAAAAAAAATACGAGGGAGGATCAATATGTCTGTGGCTTTTTGAACATCCTTCGCAGTTATATAAAATGCAACACTGCTCCCCTCAAGTACCACCTGTTAATAGATTACTGTCAAGTTTTGAGCAAGTTCCGTCATTTACTTTGCATTTAACAGCTGTTCAAAACACACAACCTCGTAAATTTTTTAAAAATGGAAAAAAGTGTATTTCGAGTGCTCATTAAACATTATTTTTTGCGAAAAAAAACCATCAATCAAACCAAGGAAAAGCTTGATAAATACTATGGGGACTCTGCTCCATCGATTTCAATGGTAAAAAGTAGTTTACTGACTTTCGTTGTGGTCACACAAATACAAATGACGCTGAACGTTCTAAACGGCCAATTAAAGTCACTACACCCGAAAATGTCGAAAAAATTCACGATATGGTGGATAGGCCGATCGAAGAGTAAAAGTGCGTGAGATTGTTGATGCCATAGGCATTTCATATGGCATTGAGGTTTCGATTTTAAATGATGAGCTGGGTTTAAGAAAGCTGTCTGCAAGATGGGTGCCGTGTTTGCTCTCAATTAAACATAAACGTAATAGTGTGACAACTTCAAAGATTGTTTGGAGTTGCTTATCCGCAACTCGAATCAGTTTTTGCAGTGTTTTGTAACTGTGGATGAAACATTACAACACTCCGGAGACCAAGCATCAGTCTAAACAATGGGTTTCTCTGGGTGAACCGGCTCCGCAGAAGGCCAAAGTAAGTCTGTCGACCAATAAGGTAATGGCAAAAGTTTTTTTGGATGCACGCGGGATAATTCACATCGAATTTCTTCAAAATGGAGAAACGGAGAATATTATATTATACATCCGCCATATTCTCTGGACTAAGCCGCCAGTAACTATTTCCTATTTCCGAACCTAAAGAAATGGCTCGGTGGAAAGAGATTCAGCTCCAACGATGAAATTATTGGTCAAACAAATTCCTTTTTTATGGATCTCGAAAAATCCTATTTTTTGGAAGGGAGACAAAAATTGGAGAAACGTTGGACTAAGTGTATTGAGCTAAAAGGACATTATGTAGAAAAAAAAATTTTTTTTCGTAAATAAAACTGTGTTTCATTGAAAAAGTCACGGACTTATTGATCCGCCCTCGTAATTTAAAATTTGCTTATTGCATCAACAACAAAATGAATGACGAAATTCCAGTTTGTTCGAAAACAATTTAATGTAAGCACAAATTAGATTTAAATTAACGTTGGTCGCTTAGGTGAATATAATTAGAATCTCATCCTAATCCGATGACAAGGATGAATCAGATAATTGATTTGTTATAATTTCCGCACTTATAATGGATGTGGTAATAAACATATTTTAACTTTTTCCTTTAAAAATGTTCTTTAATTTTTTATTTTTTTTTTTTCATAAAATATGTAAACATGAAAATACTATAGTCAGCTTGCCGATTTATCGACACCAAGTTTAAAAAATTTTTTGATGTAGACTTTTTATGAGACATGTTTTTCTATAAAATAATAGAAAAAATCATTTTAAAAGCTTAAATTTTTTACTGCCCTGATTCGAAGCGATTTTCCCCCAACTTCGCTGGTAGCCATATATACTTATAAACCGAAGTGACCTAATTTGAAGGGCAATATCAACACTGTCGATTTATACGGGTCGTAAACTGCAATGCCTTATGCCATTACTAAACGTGATTTTTTTTTTAGAATAAAGCGTGCCACCCTTTAATCGCATTTTTTTTAAATAGAGTGTCATATTTCTTTGTAGAAAAGGAAACACCATAAGTGAGTGCATTTGAAGTTCTTATTCTCAGATCTGATTTAGGTGACCATTGAGGCGAAAATGGGTCGCATCGCTCTTTATTCAATGTGATCTTCGTGACCGAATAATCGAATGCTGACCTTCAATATAAAATTAAACAAATTTGATTCTTTGTTCTATGCTGAGTCTTTCCATAAAAAATTTCCCAAATAGTTAAGAGATAGTTCAAAAAAAAAAAATAACCAAAAGAACACATCAAAAAAATTATTCATAAATCACTTTTTCGAACATAATGTTAATTGTGCGCTACCCTATATCTGTGGTCACAAGCGATAACCGTCTAAGTCGACTTAATAAATTATTGAGTTTATATTTGTTTTTATTAAATACTAGCTTAACCCGGTGCGCTTCGCTACACTGACCCCGCACATTTTTATATTGAAATTTATAGTTTACTATAATAGTAGCTTTAACCACGTTTGAAGACTCTCCCTTTAATAGTTCTTCAGTTGAGCGATATTTAATGTATGCATCCTATGGGAGGTATTTCCCCCCCTGCGCCTACCCGCTTTATTTTTATTTTCAAAAGTGTAGTATACCATAAGAGTGACTTTTAGAAAGTTTGAACATTCTCACTATTACAGTTCTTAAGATATGCGATGTTAAACATTGGCGTCCTATGGGGTATTCCTATACCCCCGCTGCTATTTTATTTCAATTCCGGGGCTCAGAAGATCCTACTACAAAAAGTTCAGCAAAATGCGTGCAGCGGCTCTTAAGATATGCGATAATTAATATTGGCATCCTATGGGGGGTACCAATTCCCCTGCCCCTATCGAAAAAATAAGTGGCCTATTTTATTTTTAGGGCTCACGTGATGTTACTGTAAAAATTTCAGGAAAATCGGTTCAGTAGTTTCGGAGTCTATAAAGCGACAAACAAACAAACAAACATACATAATTCATTTTTATATATATAGAAGATAGAAGATAGAAGATGTATTTCTGAAATAAAAACAACTTTAATCTTAAAATTGTGGGGATAAGAATCTTTGATTCGGAACTACTTTTTTCTAATGCAGTTATTTTTTCAGAAACGCGAGCATAAATATAAAGTGCTTTTTCTCAAAAACTCTGTCGACTTAGGCGGCTATTGCTTTTGACCACAGATATATAGATATCTATATATAGAGAAACTTCCATCGCTTTATTTTAGCTGACTGTGTTACGGATGAATAAATCCTTTAACCACAAAGTTTATTTTCACCAAAAGTCTTTTAAATACTTTATTTCACATATTACTTCATCAACCAATTTTGTCTCCAAAAAAACTTGATTTTATATAAATTCTTAACAACAGACCTAATTTTGCTATTTTTAACATTTTACCCTTTTAAAATTGGCTATTTTACATATCAAAATTACCTGTAGATATTTACAAATTTACTAAAAAAAATTATTTTTATTTACACATAATGCAAACAAACATGTTAATGTATACAATTTAAAATGAATAGATTTTTGTAAATCTTAAAGGGTACTAGAAAAGTAAAGCTTATCTTAGAAATGATTTGGGTCAGAAATAAGGGTTATCAATATTTTAACATGTTTTAATGGAAATTAAATGTCATCACAATGACAAGAAATAAGATAAACTTTTTCCTTATGTCTAATTAAAATATTTCTATTTTAATACAAAAAGCAAATCAAAGTGGTAAAATGTGTATTAAAATAAATACAAACATCTTAAAAGCCAATAAAAAATGTTTATGAATTTTTAGATTGGCATGTTTTTCTAATTTTCCATGCAATTGTGGCGAGCAAATACCTTCGTGAAATAATAAACGAATTAATTATATGAAATACATTTGAATTGCATGTTGAAAACTCCAATCAATTTTACCTACCGGAAACGAAACATTTTCATTTCATAAGCTCTTTTAATTTTGATTAAATATTCAAACAAAATAAAACTTCCGGAAAAACTGATAAAAGCGAAAAGGAAACAGTTGATTTAAACAAACGAAAAAAGAAAACCAAAAAGTCTCAACAATAATAAGAGATTCTTAAAACCATATTGAAGGTTAAACGTTCTGTCTCACCGAATATTTCGAACGCTGAAACCTCTTAATGGGTGAAATGAAAAATTGAAATTAAACAAAAATGAAACATCAACTGAAACAAACAACTGTTTTTCTCACTTAACTCCGTCTGTACCATTTTTGGCGAGTAATTGCTGTCACGTTAGAAAATTACTCGCCAGTTAACAGAAAAAGTGTGTCTGTAAAATTTTTGTGAGACAGCTCACGCTTTGAACTATCAAATAAAATCACGCATAAAAACGCGGTGAGAAAAATTGTTTATACCACAAAATATATTAGAAATGCAAAATGCAATAAATAATAACACGAAAGAGGTAAGTAATTTGTTCTTGTCAGATTTTTTCATTGTTTAATTATTGTGCTTTTAACATTTTTGAAAAATACCCAAATGGTTCCATAGCTATTTTTTATACAACAAACATTAAATTCACACTTTACATTATTTGGTATTTTCGCCGACGTCGTTGAAAATCTTTCAATTTAAATAAATTTTTGTCGCCGTCAACGACCAGTCTAAAGCTGGGATCACACGATGGCCGCAAATGCACCAATATGACACAATTTTGATTGTGCTTTATTGACGCACAATAATGAAATTGCCCCAATAAAATATTCTAAAATCACACGATTGCCCTGTTTTATACCAATTTAATTGCCGCTAGTTGGTACAAAGCGAAATGGGTACAATAATTTCCACATCACTGTCACACGATTGTTCTTACTTGTGTTAACTGTTTGTTTGGAAGATCTAGTTCTATATATAAAGAAAAAGAGAATATTAAAAAATGTTGTTTGTTGTGCTTAATTTCCTTTTTTAATAAATAATTGTATTCCCAAAAACAACTTTGGCAATGAAATAGAGAATATTTATATTAAAATTTTAAGAATGCAAATTAAAAATACTTGTATCGCTTTAGTTGATTGAAATTTCGGGTTTAAATGATGTTATTTAATTACCAGTACCTCAAATCTGTAACTTTTTGAATTTTACTACCGATATCGTTAAGTAGCGAGAAATCTCGATTACCCCAGCAAAAACTTTACTTACCTGGTAAGTTAGCAAGTAATGTTGGAGAAATATAAACACTACTTATTTTTCGGCTGAATAACTACTTATTTTTGTTCGAGTTGTCCACAGAATTCACTAGTTACAATACACTTACTAGAAGTCACAAAATATCTAGTTATTATTTAGTTGGCGCTAGTTAATAGATCTAATAAGTAGCTAGTTACCAGTAAGTAAATATTCAGTACTGAAAACAAGACAACTAATAAGTAGTTATTTAGCTGATTATTAGAAAGCAAATATTCATAACGGAAAATAATAGTAGTGAAAAGTACTAACTGAGGTCATTACTAGCAAGTACTAATTTAGGTTTTCAGAATAATGACAACTACTTACCAAAATTCAAAAAGTTTTTCCTGGGACTTTAACGAATTTGTTATTCTCGGTTTTAAATTAACAATTATTTTCTTTAAGAAATATTTATTTACAGATTTGCCAATTTAATATATAAAGAGTGTACATATTATTTTACTTAGGCGCTTACTACAGAGGTCTTTGGTCTAACATTAAGAAATATTAACGACAAATATCGGTAAAAATGTAAAAACGTCAAAGCTTAAATATTTTTAAAAATGGTTAATATAATAAAATTTTAAAAAAGAAATAATTATCACATTATATTTCTAAAAAAAAATATAAAATAAATTCACTTTAAAGAATTTCATTATATTTTGCTCCGTTTTCCTGTATATATTCTTTTCAATTGTTTATTATATATATTATTAAAACTATGTTTCGAACAAAAAAATTAAGACTTTAATAATTCAGACATAGATTTTAAAATCGCTAGAAAATGATGAATTTTTATCGTTTTGAAATCGACCGATTTTCATCACATACCTAAATATTCCTTAAAAAGAAATAATACTCCGTTTTATTTTAATTTTATTAAATATCTTGAATAAAAATATTCATCCTGAACAGCTGTTGCACTAATTTAAAAAAAAATTATATATCAAAAGTTATTTTCAGGAATACAAAATTTATTATTAATTTAATTAGTATTGTGGTTATTTTGTTGAACTATTCATGGTTTTTAATCCAAATTTTTACTATTTTTAATTAGGCTTAAGTTCATTAAATTTAATTTTCATTAAATTATTTTTATGAAGAAAGGAATTTTTACAACATGGAAGATTAATTAAAATTGTTATTGATAACTTTCATTCTTGACTGACCTGGGATTCGAAGCCAGGCTGGCTGGCGTGTGATTCGAACCCAGGCGGCTGGTTACCCTGACATGTTTCGACCTCAACCACTAGGTCTTCTCAAAGGGATTTGCCGTCTTACACTCGCAGCCATCGAAGACTGCTGACGTCAGTAGTCAAACATCAATCCTTAAACCAAATTGTATTTTAACCTTTTGGTAGATCGAAATTTGCTTATTGAATGATTATCCATTTTTAATTGATCTCACATGTTTTCCTTACTTCTGTTTTTTCCGTACTTTTGTCAAGAATTCTTCTTGAAGTCCAAAGTACATTTTTTTTTTTTGTTTATCATGTTTTTTGTCTTTCTTTTTTCTTGTTGACATTTTTCAGCACAACTTGAAGGACAAATGAACATCCCAGGTCAGTCAAGAATGAAAGTTATCAATAACAATTTTAATTAATCTTCCATGTTGTAAAAATTCCTTTCTTCATAAAAATAATTTAATGAAAATTAAATTTAATGAACTTAAGCCTAATTAAAAATAGTAAAAATTTGGATTAAAAACCATGAATAGTTCCACAAAATAACCACAATACTAATTATTGTTAAAGCTAAGGCACAAGCTCTATGTGTTCATTTGTCCTTCAAGTTGTGCTGAAAAATGTCAACAAGAAAAAAGAAAGACAAAAAACATGATAAACAAAAAAAAAATGTACTTTGGACTTCAAGAAGAATTCTTGACAAAAGTACGGAAAAAACAGAAGTAAGGAAAACATGTGAGATCAATTAAAAATGGATAATCATTCAATAAGCAAATTTCGATCTACCAAAAGGTTAAAATACAATTTGGTTTAAGGATTGATGTTTGACTACTGACGTCAGCAGTCTTCGATGGCTGCGAGTGTAAGACGGCAAATCCCTTTGAGAAGACCTAGTGGTTGAGGTCGAAACATGTCAGGGTAACCAGCCGCCTGGGTTCGAATCACACGCCAGCCAGCCTGGCTTCGAATCCCAGGTCAGTCAAGAATGAAAGTTATCAATAACAATTTTAATTAATCTTCCATGTTGTAAAAATTCCTTTCTTCATAAAAATAATTTAATGAAAATTAAATTTAATGAACTTAAGCCTAATTAAAAATAGTAAAAATTTGGATTAAAAACTATGAATAGTTCAGCAAAATAACCACAATACTAATTATTGTTAAAGCTAAGGCACAAGCTCTATGTGTTCATTTGTCCTTCAAGTTGTGCTGAAAAATGTCAACAAGAAAAAAGAAAGACAAAAAACATGATAAACAAAAAAAAAAAAAAAATGTACTTTGGACTTCAAGAAGAATTCTTGACAAAAGTACGGAAAAAACAGAAGTAAGGAAAACATGTGAGATCAATTAAAAATGGATAATCATTCAATAAGCAAATTTCGATCTACCAAAAGGTTAAAATACAATTTGGTTTAAGGATTGATGTTTGACTACTGACGTCAGCAGTCTTCGATGGCTGCGAGTGTAAGACGGCAAATCCCTTTGAGAAGACCTAGTGGTTGAGGTCGAAACATGTCAGGGTAACCAGCCGCCTGGGTTCGAATCACACGCCAGCCAGCCTGGCTTCGAATCCCAGGTCAGTCAAGAATGAAAGTTATCAATAACAATTTTAATTAATCTTCCATGTTGTAAAAATTCCTTTCTTCATAAAAATAATTTAATGAAAATTAAATTTAATGAACTTAAGCCTAATTAAAAATAGTAAAAATTTGGATTAAAAACCATGAATAGTTCAACAAAATAACCACAATACTAATTATTGTTAAAGCTAAGGCACAAGCTCTATGTGTTCATTTGTCCTTCAAGTTGTGCTGAAAAATGTCAACAAGAAAAAAGAAAGACAAAAAACATGATAAACAAAAAAAAAAATGTACTTTGGACTTCAAGAAGAATTCTTGACAAAAGTACGGAAAAAACAGAAGTAAGGAAAACATGTGAGATCAATTAAAAATGGATAATCATTCAATAAGCAAATTTCGATCTACCAAAAGGTTAAAATACAATTTGGTTTAAGGATTGATGTTTGACTACTGACGTCAGCAGTCTTCGATGGCTGCGAGTGTAAGACGGCAAATCCCTTTGAGAAGACCTAGTGGTTGAGGTCGAAACATGTCAGGGTAACCAGCCGCCTAGGTTCGAATCACACGCCAGCCAGCCTGGCTTCGAATCCCAGGTCAGTCAAGAATGAAAGTTATCAATAACAATTTTAATTAATCTTCCATGTTGTAAAAATTCCTTTCTTCATAAAAATAATTTAATGAAAATTAAATTTAATGAACTTAAGCCTAATTAAAAATAGTAAAAATTTTTATTATTAATTTATTTATTAATGACGTGCTAAACTCCCAATTTTTATTTTTGTTAAATTTAATGATAATTATAGTGAAAAATAAATAAATATGTACACAGAAAAAAGTATTTTATCAATTAAAAAAATGGTGTAAAAAGTATTTAAATTTAATTAATGTGATAATTGAATCAGTTATTTTTTTAGTTGAAAGAAAATTAACAATTTAATTTTGATTTAATTAACATTTTAGTTGTTTTGAAATAAATTTTCAATTAAAATTTTAATTAAATAACAAAAAATCTTAATTGACTGTTTTCGTTTAAAATAAAATAATTTAGACATGTTGAACTGTGTTCAACTTAATTATTTATAATCAGGGTGTTTTTTTTATTCATTTCTTTTCTCTTAAACTCATGTGAATTAACTTTATTTTATCGATCTCTCTCGTCGATTTTTCTAAACTGTTTTATAAATGTTTTATCTTTCGTTGAATTCTCTCTTTAAATTTCCTTTTCGTTCGTTTTTTATACGTATATATTATTGAAAAACCTACATCATGTAGTAGTAAAAAATGTTAACTCAGCCAAGGAGGCAATAAAGATTTTATTTAATAAAAAATGTTAACTCAGCCAAGGAGGCAATAAAGATTTTATTTAATAAAAATCCTCCATGCCTTTTTATTTGCTACTGGCATAGATTTGGAAATTTGCCCGAATCTACATTTGGTCCTTCGACAAGTCCTAGATTAGACTAGGGCTCGATTGAATTGGCGACAAGAAGTCCATAATCATCTTACGCGGTTGTGCGATACCAGCAGCAACTCCAGATTTTAAAACGACAAGAAGTCCATATTCATCTTAGGCGGTTGTGAGATACTAGCAACAACTCCAGGTTTAAGAGCGACAAGAAGTCAAATGACATATGTACCTACAGGGCGGTTGGGCAATATCAGCATCAACTCCAGGTTATGCAATAAAAAGTGGTCTACAATTACCAGAGTAGGCTAACACCATCAATAGCGCATTAGTCAATAATAGAAGTAAAATATACACATTGCAGTGGAAAAAGTACACAAGTAAGATAAACAGATCAAAAGGTGGGTACAATATTAATTGGTATTCTGTGCGACTTATTTTTCTAAAAACAAGGAAAATAGTATTCCAATAAATATACAAATATATTTAATTAATACTTTCAAATAAGAGCCGTAACCTAAAAACATAGAATCAGTTAAATCAGAAGGTCAAGTTCGACATAAAGGGAAAAAAATTTGCAGACGTACATATGTACTTCTCCTTACTCAATAAAAGTTACTTAAAATACAACGGAATTTTCAAAGTCAAAGCAAAGACAAATAATCATTAAACGTTCTTTCTCAGCATTCTTAGTATTTACAACCGGCATTTGTTCCATTCTACGCGTTCTTATATACATAAATAAAATTTTAGGCAGCTGCAAGCAATAACAAAAGATCATCATTGTCCGTCTAGTTTTCAAGTGAGCAACAAGAAAAAAAAAGTGCAGAAAATAAAGCAACGCAAAATAAAATAAATAGTGTACAATAAGCAAAAGGTAGTGACTTTAAAGAAAAAAATAAATATTAACAAATAAATAAATAGAAATTTGAAATAAACAGTGATTAAAAACAAAAACTTAATAAACAAATAAAGAGTGGCTTGTAAGAGATATAAAACAAAAGAATTCGTAAAATAAAAAGTAAAAAAAAAGAGCTATTAGAAATTAACACAAGCAAACGTACATACTGCATAAATAAAGCAACAACAACACATACGTAGTAAGATACATACGTACATAGGAAAACCTGTGAACAAACAAAATTCGTGAAGAAAAAATAGCAACTAGGGTTTCCAGAAAAGAAGGGGAATCGGTAAGTGGAATTTGTAAAAAATATATTATACAAAATATTAAATACATGTTTCGGAAAAAAAACTTTTTACATTAAAAGGTAAAAATATAAACAAATAAATACCTAAATAAGCGGTTTCATAAAATAAATTTCCTCTTGAAAAACAATTTATCTACTTGTGAAAAATTAATTTTGGCCAATATGTCAACAAGAAGGAGGTGCAAATTTGATATTCATCAAGTTACGGGTTTTGTGAATAGTTTTCAAAATATTCCTGAGGAAAATATTACAGTATCTTTACTCGAGATTAAACATTCAGAGTTAGAGAAACGATGGAACAAGCTTTCAGAAAGTTATGAAGCCTACGTCATGGAAGAAAACACTGAAGCCGGGGACGATTTCAAGGATAGCATTTCTGTAAAATTTGAAGAAGCTAGTGAGCTATATCAAAATCTTAAAGCGCTTATAATGGATAAAATCAGGTTACAATTACCACAAAATCAAGATGCAGCTAAGAATTCAGAAAGCATAAGGCGTCAATCCAGCCTAAAATTACCCCCATGTGATATGCCAAATTTTGAGACAGGATATGCGAAGTGGCCTGAATTCAGGGATATGTTTATATCGTTAGTTCTGAAGAACAAAGATATATCCCCAGTAGAGAAACTTCAGTATTTGCGTAGCAAAGTTAGGGGGGAGGCTTATCAAATCGTTAAAAGATTTGATCTGGTAGCAGATAATTTTGAATTAGCTTGGGATGCCTTACAAAAAAGATTTGAAAACCCTCGAATTCTAGTCCATCAGCAAATTAAACAACTTTTTAGCATACAAACAGCTCAGGCAGAATCTTCAAGGTCTATCCGACAAATTCAAAGCACAATCGATGAGACCATAGCCGTTTTAAAAACAAGTCAAATAGATGTTAATAATTGGGATCCAATGTTAATTTACATATGCTCTTCAAAACTACCAGAAGAGACTTTGAGAGCATGGGAAAATACCCTTAATAACCACAAGGATCTACCCACATGGTCAGAGATGAGTGATTTTCTCAAAGGTAGAATAGAGATGTTGGAAACAGTTTTTGATATTAGAAAACCAAATTCGAAAGAGCCGCCAGCGTCCAAGGCGCACACATTTTACTCTCAAACCGAAGGAGGAAAATCGAAATACTGCAAAGTATGTAAAGAAAACCACCCATTGAAGTTGTGCAAACACTTTAAATCTTTGTCAATTAGTGACAGGATTAAATATGCATTTTCTAATAAATATTGCACGAATTGCTTATCTCCTAGCCATTTTAAATCTAAATGTCCCAGCACCAAATCATGTTCCCACTGCCAGAAAAAACATCATACCATGCTTCACCTTGAAAACATTAATAAACAACAAAACGATTCAACCCAGCAAAGTCAACAATCCTTTCAACCAAATTATGAAAGACCCTCGACCTCAGGAACCCAGTCCAAAACTATTTCCTATAATACGCGAGTAATACAATCCACCCATCAAAAATTTAACCTAGATAGATATTTTCCGCACGAAATACCGACAGTTTTACCAACCGCACTCGTCTATATAAAGCACGCGGGAGAGTCAGTTCTTGTTCGCGCATTATTAGATACAGGATCAGAAAGAAGTTTTGTGGCTCGGAACATTCAGCAACAGCTATCGATTCCAGTAAGAGGCCACCATTTGAAAATTTCCGGTCTAGGAGGATCGGTAGTAGGAGAATCTAAGGGGATCTGTAATATCACTCTACAATCTACAAAGTCAAACTTTCGAATTCAAGTTGATGCCATAGTTGTTCCAAAATTAACTAAACTCTTACCTTCCAATCCCATAAGGGGCCTCCTTCTATCAGAGGTAAAATCGTTAAATCTCGCGGACCCATATTTTTTCAAACCAGGCCCAATTGATATGATAATCGGAAGCGACTATTTGCCACTTATAAACTTGTCGGGGGTAAAATTTTATGTCGGGAAACGCTTTGAAGCTCGAGAATCAGAATTGGGATGGTACTTATCAGGTCCTGCGCCTCAAAATGAATTAAACTCGTTTTCTACCACGGTTTCTCCTGCAGATGAGATTTATCTACATGATCAACTCAAAAAGTTTTGGGAGCTCGAGGAAGCGGAAAGTAGCTGCATTGAGTCAGACGGTGACGAATACTGCGAACATTTTTTTCAAAGGACTACCCAACGCCGACCAGATGGCAAATATATAGTTCGACTACCTTTTAAGGAAAATTATCCCCACGAAATTTTTTTGGGCACTTCAAAAAATACGGCTTTCGCCCAGTATCTTCAGATGGAAAAGAGACTGAATAAAAATCCGCCACTAAAGTTTCAATACCAAAAGGTTTTAGAAGAGTACATTGAGATGGATCATATGGAAGAAACTACATATAATGAGAATACCGCTGGAAACCAATATTCGTTTTTTCTACCCCATCACGCGGTCATTCGACCCGAAAGTAAATCCACCCAGTTACGAGTTGTATTCAACGCCTCCAAGAAGACCAGCAGCGGATACTCACTAAACGATGTACTGTATCAAGGTCCAACTTTACAACGGGACTTGATGCAATTAATTTTATCATGGAGATATTATAAATATGTATTTACGGGTGACATTCAAAAAATGTATCGCCAAATTCTATTGCATCAAGATGATCGGCCGTATCAGTTGATTGCATTCCGAGAAAAGGATAAGGAGGCAATCAAAGTTTTCCAACTTAAAACAGTTACATTTGGCGTTAACAGTGCACCCTACTTGGCGATAAGAACTCTTCTCGAGTTAGGTGAAGACTGCAAAAACTTGTACCCACTGGCCTCAGAGATTTTAATGAAAGAAATTTATGTGGATGATATTTTGTCTGGGGGACATAATCTGGAAGAAGCAAATTTAAAATTAAGTCAAATAGGGAAAGCTTTAAATTCGGCAGGCTTCCCCATGAAGAAAATAACAGCCAATGATAGGTTTTTACTTAATAACTTGAGCCGGGAGGATCTTCTTGACGAAGATTTCTTAAAACTCGACGACTCCAGCACTATAAAAACTTTGGGAATCCGCTGGAATGCAATGTCCGATTTCTTTTATTATAAAGTGGAAACCAATAAAACCTCATCAAATCCCACAAAAAGGCAAATATTATCAATCATTGCAAAACTGTATGACCCTCTAGGGTGGATAGGTCCGATTGTGGTAGTAGCTAAGTTATTGATGCAACAACTATGGGAGCTGAAGCTAGAATGGGACGAAGGAGTTCCATTCAACATAGCCAATAAATGGAACACCTTTTTGCAAAATTTGCCACAAATTTCGTTACTAAGGATTCCTCGATGGACACAATTTTCCCCGTCGCGGTTAGTGCAAATTCATGGCTTCTGCGATGCATCAGAAAAGGCGTATTGCGGTGCAGTCTTTATGCGAGTTTCTTCTTCAGATGGGGAAATAACCTCTCACCTTTTAGTGGCAAAAACCAAAATTGCTCCCATCAAGAAGACTACAATACCAAAACTGGAATTATGCGGCGCGCTTTTACTTTCTAAGATAGTGAAGAGGCTTACAGAAACCACAAAGTTCCCTTATGAGTTATATTTGTGGACAGACTCCTCCGTAGCCCTGGGTTGGCTACAGAAACCACCAAAACTTCTGAAGACATTTGTTGCGAATCGTGTTACAGAAATAATAAGCATTACTGGTAATAGGCCCTGGAGACACATAAAAACGAAAGACAATCCGGCGGATCTGGGAAGCCGCGGATGCACTCCGCAAGAGCTCCTTAGGAGCAAGCTGTGGTGGCACGGGCCCTCCTGGCTAACTCAAGAGATAGATCTTTGGCCAAAACCCCTTACATTCGATTCAACAGACTTAGAAACAAAAAATGTTACCAGCTTTCATATGAACATTACCCAAGAAGATATATTGGAGGAATTCTCCGCGCTGCCTCGAGCTTTAAGAGTTATAAGCTATCGGTTTCGTTTTATTAATCGTGTTCTTAAGCGCCCTTTTGAAACCCAAAATTTCATAACAACGCGGGAGATATCGTTTGTAAAAACTCGTTTGACACTTTTGGCCCAAAAACGTCACTATCATCAAGAGTACAAATGTCTTGAAATTAAAAAACCGATCAGTAAAAAAAGTAGACTACTGTCTTTAAGTCCTTTTCTTGACCAAGAGGGTCTTCTGCGTGTCGGGGGTAGACTAAACAACTCTGGATTGAGCTTTGAAGAAATTCATCCAGTAATTATTCCTGACAAGTCGCGACTCGCCCTCCTTTTCATTGCATATACCCATCAGATCCTTCTTCATGCCGAACATCACCTCATGCTGCGGGCCATAAGACAAGGGTTTTATATACCCAGGGTCAAGAGTCTCATTAGAACATGCATTCGAACATGCAAAGCGTGCACCATCTACAAACATAAACTTCAAAACCAAATAATGGCAGCACTTCCTCCAGAAAGAGTAAATTTCTCATTGCCCTTTACTTATACTGGTATAGACTTTGCCGGTCCCTTCACTTTGAAATCATCCACTTTGCGAAGTGCTAAGCTGATGAAGGGTTACGCAGCAGTTTTCGTATGCTTCTCGACCAAAGCAGTTCACTTAGAAGCTTGCTCCGATCTTTCTACCGACGCGTTTCTCGCCTGTTTTGCCAGGTTCACTGGTCGAAGAGGACTACCAAAAACAATGTTTTCAGACAACGGCAGGAACTTCCTGGGAGCTAATTACGCGCTCCTAAAGGCCCACAATCAATTTTTAAAGGCTGCTGAAAGGTCCATAATAGAAAAATATGGAGTACACGGATTTTCTTGGTCCTTTATCCCTCCTTATGCGCCCCACATGGGTGGCCTTTGGGAGGCTGCAGTCAAGAGCATGAAATCGCATTTAAAAAAGGTAGCAAGCAATCTTACATTCACATTTGAAGAGTTTTGCACCCTTCTTATTCGTGTCGAAGCGGTCTTAAATTCCCGCCCACTGTCTCCTTTAACGGAAGATCCAACGGAACTTCTTCCACTGACTCCAGGACATCTACTTAGAGGTGCTCCACTGGTCGCTGCTCCCGAAGCTCCCCAGGAATATTGTCTTAAGGACGTGTCATTTTTAAAACGTTGGGACCGGTTACGGGCTCTTCAACAGATATTTGCTCGCCGTTGGAAGAATGAATACATCACCGAATTGCAGCGGAGACACAAGTGGAAAACTGAAAGAAATAACTTGAAGGAGAACGACTTCGTCCTTGTGAAGGACGATTTATTGCCGCCTGCAGAGTGGCGCCTTGGTCGAGTAAAGAAGGTTATATATGGTCGAGACAGCAGAGTTCGGGTCGCAGAAATCCAAACTAGTAATGGGGTGATGACACGGCCCATTGTAAGGCTCTGCATTTTGCCTACAGGGAACAGTACTCACAGTATGAAACAACCAAATCCAATGAACTAAACATTTTTTTATATAATCGTAGAGAGAATGGTCGCTAACAGAATCCTAATTATATTGTATTTTACTTTCTTGTTCTTTTACCTACAGGTACGATGATCAACAAACCTCCCTGCAAATTGTGCTACCGCAATCACCCTCTCAAATATTGTGTGCGCTTTCGAAATCTGAATGTGGAGCAACGCAGAGCATACGTGCTACGGCACGAATACTGTTTAAACTGCCTGGCTCAGAGCCATACGCGGCTCTGGTGTGAATCCGAAAATCGGTGCAAGGAGTGCGGACACAAACATCATTCTATGCTTCACCGAGAGGGGAAAGAAATTGCTAAGGACTCCTCAAGCTTTGAAAAGGGCAGTATTAAAAGTATTCCTGTCGGCCCCGAAGCGGTTAAGTCGGTGACTCCCATGCCAAAGTGGGTTCTACAAGAAGGTGGCGTAATACCGCCAATAATTCAAGTTTCCCTCATCTATAAGGGTGCGCCGATGTGGGTGACGTTTTTGTTGCAGAAAAATACTGACCAGTGCTTCCTGTTGAGGGAAGTAGCCAACATATTCCCCAAGTTCCAATCAAAATTTTCTAGTAATGGTACGCCATTTGGGGTGTTCCAAGTTGCACCGGCTTATAACAGCGACAACGTTCAAGCAACCTGGAAGTTGGAAATAAAGGATAAGGCTTCCTTTAGACTTCCTCAGCCGATAGAAGATCGCTCTCTTGATTGGCATTTCGCCCACCTTAAACCAAAGGCTCACTCTAATTTTGCCACATGCCGTGAAGTTGACGGAGTCATTGGCTATACAAGCATGGCTAAATTTCTGACAGCAGAGACGTACCGTCCAGCCCCCACTTTGCCACATGCACATAACTCCAAGTTTGGTTGGATCATTTACGGTCGATGGAATGGATGCGAGTGTCATCGTGTTGCCCGGGAAGATGTTGAACTGTGTTCAACTTAATTATTTATAATCAGGGTGTTTTTTTTATTCATTTCTTTTCTCTTAAACTCATGTGAATTAACTTTATTTTATCGATCTCTCTCGTCGATTTTTCTAAACTGTTTTATAAATGTTTTATCTTTCGTTGAATTCTCTCTTTAAATTTCCTTTTCGTTCGTTTTTTATACGTATATATTATTGAAAAACCTACATCATGTAGTAGTAAAAAATGTTAACTCAGCCAAGGAGGCAATAAAGATTTTATTTAATAAAAAATGTTAACTCAGCCAAGGAGGCAATAAAGATTTTATTTAATAAAAATCCTCCATGCCTTTTTATTTGCTACTGGCATAGATTTGGAAATTTGCCCGAATCTACAAGACATGTAGAATTGTGTTGGGAATTGTCAATATTTTTTTAAATAAATTAACACATTGAAATGGCAAAGTTTTTTGATAAATTTTTTAATTAAAATTAAAAATATAATTTATTGAAAAAAATATTACAAATTTAAAATTTTTAGTAATCAATATAATCATTTTAGTAATAGGTGCAAAATTAACAAATTGTTTACTTAATATTATGAATTTGGTATAAATTTGGTGATTGGAGATATTTAATAATTTTTTCTGTGTATATATTTTTTTCTACTATAAGAAACACACAAAAGTAAATATATTAAAAAGGCAAATATCGACGCGTATTGTGTTGTTTAATTGCCGCACAAGGGTCCCATAAATATTGCTAAATTTTTGTCATTTTTATTGACGCGCGGTTGCATATCAAGTAGTCACACGAGTGCCGCACCAGGGTTGCATTTTATTGGTAAAAGTAAGCACAATATTGCCCTCGATTGGTACATGAGGCATTTGGTTGTGCAGTCACACGTCTGGGGTATTAAAAATTGTGAAAATTGGTGCATTGCGGCAATCGTGTGATCCCAGCTTAGTGATGAAAAAATGTTTATTTTGGTGTTGTTACTGTTTATAACGGGACATTTTTTTTTATAGATTTTGAAGCAAGTGAGTTTGGTTAATTTATGCTTATTTATGTCTTGTGAGTGATTTTATATAAAAATATTAAACTAACAAAGTAGTTTCAAAGTACTAGCACTAACTGTCTCGAAAATGAGCCGTAATTGAACAGAAACTCGAGTCATAAAAGAGTATTTTAGATGAGTGCGGGTGGCTGAAATATGAATCGAAAAAGTTTCCATTTGATTGTATGTACTAGTGAAAAATTTATCGAAAATGAGTCATAATTAATCAGAAACGTCTGTCATAAAAGACTTTTTCAGAAAGGGTGCGGGTGATGTACCATTTTCTCTCGAATGAACAGTCTTTTTCGACTCAAAAAATAATGATCTAATCAAGTAGATCTTATCCAATCCAACCTTATATTTTTCTTAACTATTTAAAAAAGAACCCAAATCGATTTTGGATGAAAATTACAACAAAAGGACTAGTAAAATAACTATGTAATATTTAATCCACTTTACATTTTCTATTAACGATAAGCAAGCAGGATATTTTGTAAGACAGGACCAAAAAATCTAGATGAAACTGAAAGCGATTCGTACTTTAGCAATTTGGTTGACGTAGGCTCAGAAGTCGACAAATAGATGGCAATTCCAAAGGCCTTTCATGATTTTAATGAACATGGTTTCTGATTTTTTGTTTAAATAACATAACATCCTAGATACCTTAGATAGCCTTTTTTAAAAGCGGTTTAGCTTTTTCTGGCTTCTTTTTCAAGTCATTTAGCTTCCCTTTTTCCAGCTCCTGGTAACACTGTTCTTACGTAAAGAATAAATATTTGTAACTCTCGGAGACATGTAACAAGACAAGTTAAAAACAATTAAAAAAATATTGCTTAATAGGTTTACTCTCACCGGACTTATAGAGCCGATCTTGGCCCGTTCGAAAATTAAACTATACAGCACATACTAATAAAATATTCTTAAAAATAAGTCACTTCATTTTAAAAAGCTCCTTTAAGTGAATACAATTTATGAATAAAACAATTAAGATTCGGCTATGCGGAATCTTTGTCGAGAGTTAGAATATTAAAGGAGTGGGTTTTAAATGGGGCATATAATTATAGACCAATCTTCACAAAATTCAGTTGTGTGATTTCTAGTCTTATGATACTAGAACAGACCAAATATTACTAAAAAGGATTTATATATAACCCAATGGCTAATTATGCACCAACCTTCATGGAATTTGGGAGTGTGATTGGGAGTGTGAGTCTATTGAAACTATGACATACTAAAAGACTAAATGTTTCTACTATAGCGTTTTCGTTACGGTTTTAGGCGTACTGAAGTTTTTATCGAGAGTGTGCTTTATTTGGGTATGGTAAATTATGGACCGATCCTTACGAAATTCGACATTGCGATTTCTAGTCATATTAAACAGTGAAGGAGCAAAAATTATTATAATAGCATTATTCGTTGCGGTTTTAGGCGCACTTAAGAGTTTTACGAAAATGGGCTTTATATGAGGTCTGCGGTAAATTATGGACCGAACATTATGAAAATTAGTAGTATGATTTCTAGTCATATAAAATGAATTTGCAAGATCTTATGTCAATCCGTGCATTTTGCCAACATTTGTTTTACTGCATGTTTATTGACTTCCAGCGTTTCAAAATCGTTGGTTTTTTGTAAAAAAAAAATAGTTAATTTTTTAGGAAGTGCGTTTCACATTTAGATTCATAACTCTTTTACTACTGAACCGATTGTGCTGGATTTCAAATTCGAAATGCTTAGGAGAACTAGAAAACTTAAAAACATTCCTCTTTTTGAATAATAAAAATACGACAATTCTCAATCTCAATAAAATCATTTCCATACTAAATGCTAAAAAAACATCAAAAGTTCAACTTTGACATTTAACTTTAAGCCGATTTTCATAAAATTAAAACTCTAGGAAAATTCAAGAAGTATTCTCTCCAGCAAAAAAAAATACAAAATTATTTCTATCAGTTCAAATGTAACAGATTTTTGGCCGATGAAAACGATTTTCAGCTACTGTGCGTCGCGGTTATTCCTGTTGACTTAAAAAGTGTTAATTGTACTCGATGTCGATTTGAAAACGGCGTAGAAATACCAAGTGACTGTCGAAAGTACTCGATTGTTGTCAACTTAGAATCTACAATTATTGTTCCGTTGCCGACTTTAATAATAGGGGTGGCTACTTGACGTCTATATTACCTATATATACAGCGGCAGACGGCGCTGTAATTATAGTTAAGGTTAAGATAGCTTGAAATTAAGATCGTAACCTAAAAAAGAGGATAAGTTTGTGTGTGTTTATTTTAAATTTGCATTAGAAGAACTTAAGATTTATTGAATGGAAATGAATTGAAATTTCCGAAATTTTTAAAGAAAAATTACTGGGAAAAAGAAAATTATTATTCCCGAGAAGTTTTGTGAATGTATAAACTATACTCAAGAAGTCAAGCCAAAGAATTTGACTTAACAAAGGTTCAATTTAAGTGTTCTTAACAAAATTAAGGGTTTGGTGCGAGACTGACCCCAATTAAAAAGCCGTAAGGCTGGATTCATTCAAGTCGTTTTCTATATGGTAAAATATTTCACCAATTTCAATTTGAGTGCTTAATGAACACAAGTATTGTAACGAAAATACGACAAATCTTTACATTATTTCACTTAACTATTTCATAAAGGAGTAATGGCGAAGCCATAAATATTGGTAAAAGAATTATATGTTTTCCTAAACCTGAATGTGTCACAAACGTAATGTAAAATTCAATATGCATTCAATATGTTTAGTGGTTCGTATAAAAAGAAATAGTCATTATACAAATACAAGTGTATGTACTAAAAAAATAAAAAAAGCATGCAAATTATTATCGGTACGGAATGAGAGAAACGACAAAACTACTCGTCTAGTAGTACAATCAATGCAAATTGTATTGTGGTGAATTTTTAGGATGGAATTCTTAAAGTTGTCATGTTGTTGTTTAACGATTTTGCTATTATTATTGTTCCTGTTGATGTTATTTTGCCATTGATTGATTCGATAGAAAACCATTCGTAGCATAAAAGCCAACAATCTCACTGGCAATATAATAAACAATCTTTTCCTTCGTCAAATGTACACTGTAGCAATAATGCAATTCAATAGAATATGCAGACAATTATATGATGGCAAAACAATTCAAGATATTGTACGTACAATCTGCAAGCAAATAAAAACAAAACAAAGTATGGGCTAAATAAAACTATACCAGAAGCATAAACAAGAGGAACTTATTAATAGTTATACAGCTGGTTGAAAGGATTTTAAATGTACTAGTATATTGAGGCGAATTATGACTTCAGCATTCCGTTTGTAACATGTCATCAAAATTATCGGAGTCTCTATAAATTATATATATTCCGGATCCTTGTAAAATTCCAGAATGATCAAATAATGTCCGTCCATCTGTGTTGACAGCAGGATAAAACTAGCAATAAAAATCTAAAAAGGATGAAATTTGCCAATATTATTTTCAAGACGACAAATTCCGTTGGTATTAAGAACGTCATTTAATATTATTACTTATCTAAAGCCTTTGATAAAGTTAATCACATGCTTGTGCTTAAAAAATTGGATAAAATAGGTTTCGATATTATTACTTATTTAAGCTGGTTAAAGTCATATCTGTTATACAGAACACAGTACATTAAATTTAATTCTGCAAATTCAAGAAATATTTTGGTAAAATCCGGTGTTCCGCAGGGAAGTCACCTGGGTCCAATTCTATTTCTACTTTTCATCAACGATTTCCCTGCAGCATTAAATTATTCTAATATACTGATGTTCGCAGACGATGTTAAAATATTTTTAAGCCTCAAACATTCACCAAATCGTAGTTATCGCGAAATGCACTTGGATAATTTTTATAATTGGTGTAACATTAATTAAATGGAACTTAACCTGAAAAAATGCAAGCACATGACTTTTTCGAGAACGCTCTTGGTCACTATTAATTCAAAATTCTCATATTGAATCTGTCCAAAAACAATTTTTGTTGTTCTGTTAACGTGGTCTTCAATCGAGTCACTCGACAAGATTTCCTTCCTATTCTAGTAGACTGGCTTTAAAAAAAACTACCATCGCTCAAAAGTCGTCGTACAATGTTAAATGTATCTTTTATGGTTAATCTTATTATTGGTAATATTTCTTGTGAATTTCTGTTAAATTTAATATACCTTGTCGCAATACTCGTCATTATAATCAGCTTTTTGTAAAGTTTTGTACAGTAAGTTACGCTATTGCTGATCCTTTTTCAAGGTTATGTCGACAATTTAATTCTTTGTCTCAATTTGTTGATTTTTCTTTAAATTTAAATGTTATGAAGCATAAAATAATTGTTTATCTTAACTAGTAATTTTTTATGTACATTTTTAAATCCATCATGCAATTCATTAATTTTAAGTCAATCTTGTTATTAGTCAGTAAGGATAATGTCCATTGATTAAATATATATAAATAAATAAATTATATCAGTGTTCCCAAACTGGAGTCAGTAAGCGTTATTATGGATCTTGGTGTTTTGTTGGAAGGAAAATTAAACTTTGTACAACATATCACGATGGCTGTTAATAAAGCTCGAGGAATCTTGGCTTTCATCAAACGATGGGCAAAAGCATTTAAGGACCCCTTTATCACCAAAAGATTATTCACGTCACTTGTAAGACCGATTTTAGAGTATGGCTCAATTGTATGGGACCCCTACAATAATGTTCATATTAATTTTATCGAAACTGTCCAGAAACAGTTTTTACTCTTTTGTTTAAGAGATGTTAATCGAGGACATTCTGCGCTTCCATCATATTCATCACGACTTGCTTTGATTCGACTGCCAACATTAAAAAGCCGAAGAATTATGCTTAACGTTTCATTTCTTGCCAATCTTTTAAACGGAAATGTTTTATCATAGTTTCTCTTAAGTAAAATATCATTGAATGTTCCTCAACGCACATTACGATTCAATCACCCACTGTATGTTAAAACATCTCTAACAAACTACGAGATGGCAGATCCGTTTAGGAAATTATGTTGTTGTTTTAATGAAATGTTTAACTATCAAAGTTGTTTTTGGGAAAACTATTATTTATTAAAAGATTTTGTTAATTGTGCTTAATTCCCTTTTTAAATAATTGTTTTTATTTTGAATTCTTGCGAAAACAATAAAAGCACTTTGTTTTTAAGATGTTTTTTCTTTGCCCACTTACAACTACAATTAATGTTGGGAGAATTCCAAATAATTGTAGTGGGGAATGTAAGAAAAAATAAACTCATCACTGATTTATTGTTTGGTATTTTGTTTGAGCTTTGATATCGTTGCAAAGAAGACTTTTTGAGTGTTTGTAGGTAATTCTCATTCCCTCTGTAGTTTTGTTTGCTGATAGCTTTGGCTTTTCTAAAATTATTTAGGAGAACGTTTCCTGATGATCTGACCTAAGCAACCAGTGAAATGCGCATAGGAACAGCTTATCCTCCAACAATAAATTTCAGTATTTTTTTTTTTATCAATATAAAAAAGGGAATTAAGCACAATAAACAAAATCTTTTAATGAAATGTTTAATTTTATAGATTTGTCTTTAAATGTTGATGTTATTAAATGCAATATTATTTTAAGTTTAAATATGTAATTGTTAAATTTAATATTTAGTCTGTAAGTATTGTATCCATAGACTCAATTAAATAAATTAATAAATAAATACAAAGAGCTTGTTCATCCCATTATTTCAATTTGCCCAAAAATGGCGTTCCGAAAACAGAGCTTTGAAAGAAGAGTGGCCCCTCGTAATTAGTCACAATTTGATTACTACACTTTTCATATATATATATATATATATAAAGATTGCTTCATATTAACCAATTTAATTCAGTCAATTTTTTCACTAAGCCCCGATACAAATGCCCTCTAGATTAAGACTTATTACAAGTTAAGGTTAGCCACATACACAAATAAACGCTTCAATTATTTTCATTTACGACAAATGTTTGTTATTAAGAATTAATTATTTCACCTATCCCTCATGCGAATAAACTCCTGGGGTAAGACTTTTAGGTTGAAAGCAGTTACAAGGAATAGACTTAAGCCCCGGTAGGCTAGTTGGTAGTGAGCTTGTCTATAAGCGCCAGGGTTGCGGGTTCGATTCCCGTGGGCTTAGCATAGGACAAAAAAAAATATAATTAAGCATATATATTTTCCTAATGCAAAGAGTGTTCAGTTTTTCATGCAACCCCTTTGCAAATACTACCTTCGGTTAAAGGTTTGGGCAGGACAGTGGGCAAAACGAACGATCTAGTGCAACGAAATTTGCCCTAAGTTTGTAAGGCACTAATGAACAATTTCGAAAATTAGGCACTCAAATATGTATGGCTACAAAGGGGGACTCTCCTAATAAAATGCATGACTTCCGTAAGCGAGAATAGTAGACGAAACTTGTACATTTCTTTTATTGGGTACTTATTATACAAAAAGTTTGTTAAGTATCGTAAAAGTTTCAAATCATTCTATTTTTTTTTTCTATATCAGCCATGCAAAATCGGTATAATACTTCGTGTTTCTACCAAAATTTGGTTTTAGCTCCGATATGCTGATAAGCCGATTAAGCCTCAATTTAAAAAAAATCTTAAATTTTGAATAGTTATAGGGTTATGTTGTGGAAATCGAAAAGAAGTGAAATTGAACGAGGTTTTAAGTTCAATTGTGTACAAAATGACCGCAGTTTTTCCTGGTTTTAAGAGTTGTTTTTATAAAGGTATCCGATACTTCTAAGGAGTTCCATAAAAAAACTATATAATTAAACTTTCAGTCCTAAGCGCTAGAATGCATGTAACCTAGTTTTGACCACATCAAGGTCAATATTGAGCATTATATGGCTAAATTTGATCACATTATGGTTAAATTTGACTAAATTATGGCTAATTATGAATATTCTATGGTTATATTTCCGCATATAATGGTTAAATTTGACCATATTATTGAAAGTTTAGAACAAATTTTGCTTAACTTTTACCAAATAATGGTTGATTTTAACTATATGATGTTCTTTTTTTACAGTAATGATTATATGAAAACTAAATAAATACAATGTCCTGAGGGAATATTTTCCCTAGGTGCTAGCATTTTTCCAAAAGCAGGGTGGTTAGATAGCACCAGGTTCTAAACAAGGGGCGAACATCAATTCTTGCTGGATTATGCACTCAAATTGTTATCTGCGTGCGTTGGTTGCGCTCACACTTGGGAGGCAGTTAGAAAACGCAATGCCTGCACCCAGTGGCTAAGATCCACCATGGAGTCGGCCCTAGGGCAGATATCTATGTTAATCTTTACCACAGCTCTTCTTGTATGGGAGATTCCACTCTCGCTTTTCCAGTTTAGTTCTATTTTTCAAATATTTTTTATTGATAACCAAACTATTTGTTCCGAATTTATTTTTAATTTACTAAAGGCTTACAGCACAATTTTCTATGAAAATTTTGCTTAATAAACGTTTGTTAAATTTAATAATCGTGTATGAATACTGGGGTTTAGCTGTAACCGTGTTCCAAATATACTGCATTTAATAATGTCTTTTTATGGGAGGTGCCTCGCCTAAAATAAATCTGAGAATTATTATGAAAAGTTTAGGAAAATCGGTGCAGTAGTTACAAAATTCTTTAAGAGAACAAACAAATGAAGAAAGCCCTTTAATTTTTATACAACGAAAAGTTGACTGCCAAAAAGATCATTTTTATTTATTTGTGTAGACAACTGCGCACCTCATTTGCAACTACAATATTTTTGAAAAAATATAAATAGACAAAATAGCACTATATTTTTAAAATGGTTAGATATGAATATTACATGTAAATTTTGTTCTAAAAAGGGGAAAAAAAATAAAAATTTTTAGTTAATACATTATTGTTGCACAAACGTTTTTGGACTTATTACAGGTTTGATTTTTTTGTGGAAGAAATATTCTTAGTATATATATTTTTTTTCAGTATTTATTTATTGAATCTTCATATATTAAATATGAACTCACAATAATTAATCCAATCGTATCCTAATATTTACTTTATGTCCTGCCAGTGCTAGACAAAAAAGATTTAGCCATCACGGTTTCTGTTCACATATGTAGGTGTTTATCGCTCATCTTCTTTTAAGTTATGGCGGCCACACCTTAAGCGAGTGTTGCCTCCATGTTTTAAAATATTTCGAGCTAGTGGATTTGGGTGCACTACCAGTCTTTCTAAATATTTTGCTGCATATTTCGTAATCATAGTTTTTACTAATGGCACATTGAGATCCTTGTGGATATATGAGTTTTTGACATACCAGGGAGCGGACGTGATTATTTTTATTTTGGCGCCTTTGAATTTGTTTGGTATTAGAGGCCGAGGCAGTGCCCCATAACTGAATACCGTAGCACCAAATTGGCTTTAAGATAAAGTTGTAAAATAGAAGTTTGAAATCGAGGCTAAGAACAGAATTTCTTCCAATAAGCCAATTAATTTGAATTACTTTTAGTTTCATTTGAGTTAACTTAACTTCTATATGCCATTTCCAAGTTAAACGCCGAACTAGATGTATACCGAGGTATTTTGCATGCGAGTGTAGGGGTATTATTTGATTATTGATTTTAATATGTGCGCATTTTTACTCATTGTTTTAACCACCTTTCCAGTTCAAATATATGATCCTGGAAGTAGCGAGATGCTTCTTGACAGTTTTCATGAACGCTTTAAAAAGCTGTATCGTCCGCAAATGTTGAGGTTTGTGTGTAGCTGTTTGTTGGCATATATAACATAAGTATAAAAGAGGGCCCAGGATGTTGCCTTGTGGGACTCCAGCGTTAATTGGTTGAGGAGAACTTAAAAAATCGCCTTCTTTAATAATAAATTGACGACCGACTAAGTAGCTTTCTCACAGCTTGTGTATGTTTGCTGGTAAGTTTTGCTGCAATTTCAGTAATAATCCTTCATGCCAGACTTTATCAAAAGCTTAAGACACATCGATGAAGAGTGCTGAGCAATATATAGCGATAAACAGAATGTTAGTATATATGAGGAGCCGCAGAACAAAACGTACTTTTTCACACATTTAAAATTTTTGGGAAATTGAGGATTATTTATTTCGACCCCTTAAAAAACTGCATGAACCTGGAAATGGAAACAAGTTTTTTGCTTACCAAAAGATGAATCAAACGGCCGTAAGTCAACACATTAAATGTCAAGGATGTTTAATATCAAACCAATTTTATATCGAAAAAAGTACGTTTTGTTAAAAAAAATGAAAAAAGTACGTTTTGTTCAAAAATATAGAAAAAGGAACGTTTTGGTGTGCGTTTTTTTAGACGATAATATTTTGACTGAATGTTTTTAAACCTGAACCATTAAAGTAAAAAATAAATAAAATATAAGTAAAATGAAAACTTTATTATTTTATTTCAAATTAAATAGAAAACTAAACAATTCTTTTTTATAATTTAATACAGATTTTAAAGTTATTAAGTAGGTATAATACTTTTTAAATAGTTAAATTTTTTCCCAACGTCGTTTTCAAAATGTTGAAATAAAACTCGCAATATTTACATTTTTTAGCATTTTTAAATTTGTGCTTTTTACGTATTCCCATATTTAAATTTTCTACAGATTCTTGTAATTCTTCCATGTTTTAATTATACTATTGTATTAATTATTTTTTTCATAACACTCATTCACCAAACAATAGTTAAATTATTGCAATTATTGGTGGATATTCTTGAAAACGCGTCGAAGAAATACAAATTTACATTAAAACAAAAGCAAAGTTTAAAAAATAGTTTTTGTTTGTTAAACATTTCTAAATTAAATATACATATGTACATGAGAATTTTGACGCGTTTCTCTCTCTTTAAAAAACGGTAAATTTTATGATAAACAAAAAAAATTTCTTAAACTTTGTTTTTGTTTTAATGAAAATTTTCACTTTTTCGACGCGTTTTCAAGAATTTATAATTCAACAGTTAATTTTAACGAAAATTAAATGACATAAATAAACGTCAAACAAATTAAGAATATTAAGAAATGTTATGTTATTAAAACAACTACTCGTAGAAATGGCAAAAACAATGAAAAAAGCACGTTTTAAAAAATACAAATGAAAAATGTACGTTTTGTTATGCATCAATTTTTTTAGATCCCATTTTCTTGGTAAAAAAAAAAATAAGATATACTAACTAGATTTTTTCTTAAAGATTTCAACCCAAATATTATAAAAATATCAAAAAACCAATTTGTAAAAAAATGCGAAAAAGTACGTTTTGTTCTGCGGCTCCTCATATATGATGATATTTATATCAAAGTATATTTTGCCATAGTAAATGGAGCGTGGCCAACCATTTCAGCTGATAGCAGCCGGACCGCCCTCGATTTAAAAAAAAAAATGTTAATTGTAATTAAATCCAATATGTATGGGTATTAAATATTCGGTATGGCCGAATATTGCTATCTTACTTCTTGGTATCGTACAAAACTCGTCTTCCTGGTGATGGGAAGCAGTTTAATTTTGTTAAAAGCATTTGCATTAGGTGTGCTGAATATTGGAAGAATAATAAAACAAAAGCCAAAACTGTAATTTAAAATGTAAATTTATGTATTTTAAGAAAACAAAAAGTTGTTAAAAATAGTTTTTATTTGATTGTTATTTTTAATAGTATTCAAAGATTTATCTTAATCCATTATGATTAAAATAATCCTGATTTTCTCCAGCAAACACCTCAAAAGTACACAGTCTGATAAATTACAATGGGGCTTACCACAAATACCGAAGCAATGCTTTCATATTTTTTGCATCATCTCAATCTGTCAAAGATTAAAAAAAATGTATACTTTAGAAAAAGGTTATAGGCATGAACGAATGGTTGGGCATGGTCGAATAGAATGTGCTATACAAAGCCCATTGCACTAAAAAAACCGAAATAAAAAAAAACAAACCCAAAAGAAAACAAGTAATGGTGTTTGCTTTTCTAAAAAAAATACCACCTCGTTAAAGGGTGCATGTATAAAATTTCTTGCAAGCCCTGTAATAATGCTATTTGTTATTTGACGAGAACTAAACACCAGTTATCCGTGGAAAGTGGAATGCCCTGCTTTTAATATCTGACAAAAACTTTGTTCTTCAAAATTTAAAAAAAAATCAAAATTTATTTATTGCATCAACAACAAAATGAATAACGAAAATCCAGTTTGCTCGAAAACAGTTCAATGTATGTAAAAATTAGATTTAAGATAACACTGGAAAATTTAGTGGACGCTTAGGTGAATATTTAAATATAAATAAAATTTCATCCTCATCCGATGATAAGGATTAATCCAATAATTGATTTATTGTCATTTCTATAATGTTTAGGTAATATCCATTTTTTAACTCCTCCTTTTACCCTGAAAGGTTACTCCTCATTTTAGTACACCCTGCAAGGTTACTGTTCATTTTAGTACATTAAGGATACTCTTCATCCAATCGACGAACTTTTTACATTTTTTTTTACAGTAAAAAATCAACAAAAATTTCTGTAGTTAAGTATTTTATTAAAAAATAAAATAAAATAAAGCATAAAAAATGAAAGTTCTTCTTCTCTCTCAAAATTTGATACGAATTTTCATTGTGTTTTAAAATTTATTATTTTTTTAAAGCTTTTGTCATCATCTAACGTTGTTGAAAAACAGAGCGTAATTTGAATACACATAAAAAAGTTATATGATAATGTGTAAATAAGCTTCGTCGATTCGACGAAGAGTAACCATCCAGGGTTAAAAATTTTTAAAAATACTCAAAAATGGTATTTATTTTTTTTTTATAAAATATGAAAACATTAAAATACCGTTGCCAGATTGCTGATTTATAAACACCAAGTCTTAAAGAAATTTTGAATTGAAGACTTCTTATGAAAACAATTTTATAACACCGAATCCACTTAGATTTTATTTTAATTAATTCTTATAACTTTCTATAAAATAAAAGAAAAAATAAATTTATAATTTTTTACTACCCTGATTCGAAGCAATTTTTTCCCCAAGCTTCATCTGGTAATCCTATATATAAACAGAAGTGACCAATTTTAGCGCATGTTTTAGAGGGCATTATCAACACTGTCGATTTATACGGGGCTTAAAGTGCTATTATGCTATTGTAAAGGGTGATTTTTTTAGAATAAAAAATTTTTCAGAAACAAACACCACAATGCATTTTTTAAATAAAATGTCACCTTTATTGTAGAAAAGAAAACACCATAAGAGTGCTGTATTTGGCTATGCCTAATCTTTTATGCCCTTCACCATGAGGCGATAATAACAGAAAGTTTTTTATATTACGTTCTTAAGATATAAATTAATCAACTTTGTACCTCGCCCAATTGTACAATCCTCCTACATTTTGTCTAATGTTGTGTTTTTATAACCAATATACTTATACCTAGTTTGGAATCTTTGGCTCTTGCCGTTCTCCAGATATACATAAAAATAAAATAAAAAAACAAGAGATTTTTTGGTCAAATTAGAGGCAGTCGTGGTTTTTTGTTCGTAACCTCAGCCATTTTTGGACGGATGAATTAGATTAGCAAATAATTCCGGACTATGTGTAACAAAGATATATAGCTACCAAGTTCCCATCATATCTGGGGTCTTTGGAAACCCCATTTAAACGGACAGACTGACATCGTTAAATCATACGGACATAGTTAAATCCTAATAAGGACCCACAATATATATACTTTATATTGTAGAAATTATATACCCTTATACCTTCGTTGAAGGGTATAAACAAAGTAAGCTAATAATATTATTTCCTTTGCAACAAGGATTTCTAAACGAAAAAAATTGTCAGAAAATCCCTGCAAAATTGTTGTTTTTATA
Organism: Pollenia amentaria; assembly: GCA_943735925.1. NCBI lineage: Eukaryota > Metazoa > Arthropoda > Insecta > Diptera > Polleniidae > Pollenia > Pollenia amentaria. The sequence continues at coordinate 148,476,769 of OX031007.1, forward strand.
CGGGATATTTCATGAATTTCTTTTCAAAGTTATCAACCTAAATCTTAGTTTATAACAATAATTGGCAATAAATTTCAGTTTATTAATTTCAAAAAATTTTAATAGTAATAATAAAATGAAAATCTTTCCATTGAAGAAAATATAAGAGCGGGTCAATAAGTCCGTGAATTCTAAATTTCCTGCAACCTTACTGAAAGGGCCACAGAGCCCCTATCAATAGCCATCGCACACAGAAAAAAGTTTTTTATCAATTAAAAGAATTGTTTAAAAATTATTTAAATTTAATTAATGTGATAATTGAATCAATAAAAATATTTAAATTGAAAGAAAATTAAAAATGTAACTTTGATTTAATTAACATTTTAGTTGTTTTCAAATAAATTTTTAATTTAATTATTAATTAAATAACAAAAAATCTTAATTGACTTTTTCGCATAAAATAAAATAACTTAAAATTGTAGAGTTGTTGTTGGGAAATGTCAATATTTCATTTAAATGAATTAACACATTGTTTGAAATGGCAAAGTTCTCTGATCACTTTTTTAATTAAAATTAAAAATATCATTTATTGAAAAAAAAATATTCAAAATTTTAAAATTTTTAGTAATCAATAAAATAAAAAAAACTACAAATTTTTTGCTTGATATTATGAATTTGGTATACATTTGGTTATTAGAGAAATTTTTTAATTCTTTCTGTGTTAATTAACATTTTATACGTTTTGAAAAAAATTTTTAATTAAAATATTAATTAAATAACATAAAATCTTAATTGACTTTTTTCGTTTAAAATAAAATAATTTAAAATTGTTGTTGTGAATTTTCAATATTTAATTAAATAAATTAACACATTGTTTGAAATGACAAATTTTTTGATAATTTATTGAAAAATTTTTTTCACAATTTTAAAATATTTAGTAATCAATAAAATCATATTGGTAAAAGGTCCAAAATCAACAACTTATTTGCTTGATATTATGAATTTGGTATAAATTTTGTGATTAGAGATAATTTTTAATTTTTTCTCTGCAGTTGACTACTGCTAACATGTAAAAAAGCTGCGTCATTTAGTTTGTGTTTGGCATCCATTGTTAGCAGACAACCCCGAAATTTGTATATTCTACGGCAAATATGCATGAGTTAAGCTATGAATTGCTCCCTTATCCAGACTATTTTCCGGATTGAGTTCCGAGTAACTATTTCTTGTTTTTAAGCCTGAAGACCTCGCTCGGCGAAATGAGATTTGAGTCCAAAGAGGAAATAATTTCACAATCAAATACATATTTTAATGAGGGGAAACAAAATGAGGATACAAAAATGAGGGGATACAAAAATTGGAAAAAGTTAATAGGAGACTACGTTGAAAACTAAAATGATTTTGTATCCAAAAGCCTGTCTGGAATTTGAAAACTATTGACCCGCCCTCGTTATAAGCGGAATTCCAGAAGCTAAGCATTACTTTTATGTGTCACGACAATTTTAAGAGCTTAAGTGCAGGAATGGAAATCATGGTACAATTTAAAGATTTAGCAAAAAATTCACATTTAAAAAGTTCTAAAAACTATAGGATTGATTGAATTGATTTTAAAGCACGTTTCGTCGTTGACATTTGGATAAATGGCGAGTATTGAAAATCCCATGGACCGGCCGACTTCCTAATAATAAAATTCTAACGTGAACAAACATCAAATGGGAGTTATTAAAATCCATTAAAACTCGATAAATATCCTATTTGCGACATCTAATAAGATACAAATAAAAAGAAACAGTTTCAAAACCCTTAATATGAAAAACTCGTGATAGAGATTCAAGAGCGGACACGACACCGAGACGAACAAAATTTTTGACAGCTCTCTGGTACTGAGCTGCAAAGAAAATAATTTGTAAAATGTAAAATATAAAACTTTATGATTTCTTAACATCTTGTTATCGAAGTTAAGAAAAAGAAAGGATACATTTCTCAATTTTTTGGCAAATTTTCCAAAAAATAACAAATGGATATCAAAATTTGTTATGCACTTTTAAATTTAGCCACACCTAAATATTTCGGAGGGTATTATGCCTTTGTTCTGTTGTGTGTAACGCCATAAAATATCCTAGAAAATATAACAGAAACGTATACTTATATCAGCAACATTTCTACAGAAAATATTGTTAATATCAGATATTTAATTGATACTATTAATTTGTTTACTGGTGACAATTGAATTAATTTTTTAATTAATATCACAAATTTTTTGATTGAAATCAATTTTTATTTCTTCAGTGTTATTTTCGGCTCAGAATCAGTTTTAAATTTATCTAGCGATATCCGTTCGGCTGTCCATGTAAATCTTTTGCGTAAAGAACAGTTCGCAATATAACGATAACATTAATGGCATGGCAAAATTTTGTATTGGTAGGTCCACAATTGACCATAGGGCCATCTATCACCCTCCCTAAATTCTCTTAAGTCGAAAAAATCTCCTATAGTTGATGTTTTTATATAATACTAAACACAAAGAACTCTTATATGAATCTTAAGCTCATAACATGACTGCTTAAGGGTCTCAAATAGGACAAACTCTCAAAAATTTGTCTTTAAATACATTTTTGGCATACCTAATCAAAATAAATGATATTCTTAAAAATTAAGTTTTTAATTTTGCATTTAGCAAAAAAATTTTGTTAAGGTACAAAGCAAATTTATCCTTCCCTATTGTTATTTTTACACTATTACCTAAATTCCTTTTTTCTGTTTTTACCCTAATTACAAACATCATCTCAAACCCATAATACCATTTCATTCAAAAAGAGAAATCGAAATTCTTTTCAAATGTAACAGCTTTCAGCTCAGAAAGAATCAGGATGATTCTATTTAACAAATCTTTCAACCTTAAATTTATTTATAGGACTTTCCCTTTCTTTTTGTTTTTTTGATTGACATTTGGTACAAGATTGTTAAGGTTGTTATTGTTGATGTTGCTAATTTTACTGTTATCCAAGAAAAGTAAAGAAACCCCAAGACAAAAATAACAAAACAGGTTGTATACGAAATTGATTTTTTTAACCCAAAGTCAAAAAATGTGGTCAAAGTTAACTTATATCTTTTTTCGATCTGTCAATGACCAGGCCTTCCTTCTTACAATATTTTTTATGAGTATAGGTATATTATGAACATTATTGTCTATGTATGTATCTACATATGTACATATATATTTAGTTTGTCAAGTTATAGGCAGAATATTTTTCAATGTACACACATATAAACTTGTCAACAATATTTAAGTGTCACATAAATAGTTCACCCTCTTTTGTGGGTTACAAAGTATTTAAAGTAATTTTTTTTTTTTTCGTTTTCTTCTCTTTATCGAGACTAATTTGAAAAACATGAATTTTACCTTTTTAAAGAGTTTTAAATTTATTGGTGCATTTAAGAAAATTGTAATGAATTTATTTTTTTTTTGGAATTAAATTTGTCCCTTTTGCCATAAATATAATCCCTAAATATTTGTATGCTGTAGATAAGAAAAACACATATTTAAACACCAGACGAAGAATTAGAAATATTATTGGCTTAATTTTTAATCTTATATTATTGTAAGTAGTAGCATTTTTTTAAATTAATGTATAAATCTGTATGCATGGAAAGTAAGGAAAACTATTGTTGTAAATTCTTAGGGTTCTTTATATCCTTTATTAGGAATTGTGGTAAATGAGGGTGCATATAGATGTTAAAAAATATATAAGAAGGCCAATTTGTAAAACTTAAAACTGTTATTATTATGAATACAACCCACTGATGAAATTAATATTTAGTTGATTTAGTTTTCGTAAGTTCTAAGCAGGTCTCCTGCCTTACAAATAGATTTTTGGAATCTAAGAAAATTTTCTTAACCTTCGCCTTACCAAAAATTTGTATGTGCATCTTTTACCAACACCCACCCGGGTGTTACTGCATGTTTAAAAGCGATGAGAATAAGTTATAGTCATACAAATTTTTTCCACTATTTTTAAAGAGGTTTTCGTCCTACAATTTTGTTCAGTCTTTTTAAAGAAAACAATTTGTTTAGTAAGTAGGAATTTCCTTTTAACTGAAGCGAATTTAAGAAAGTTATTAAAGAAATAAAACCAAGGCTTTGAAGTATTGAAAAACTGCTAATCTCTCAAGCAAGCCAAAATAAGCACCTGCCGGTTACTCCAGTGCAACGGCCTAATATCATATTGGTCTTAACCAGAGGATAACAAACAATGCGTCTGCCAACCACAACTTTGTATGAGCGTAATCAGCGCACACAGGTAGCAATTTCAGTGTAAAACACGGCGGAATTAAACAGTAGCCCCATGTATAGGATCTGGAGTTATTTTATGTCCGCATCTAACGAAATATTTTAGCAGCATCCGTTGACCAGCAACAGCACTCAGGGAGCCACGCCAGCAAGCCGAATTTCTCCTTAATCATCCCTCTAAGTTCAATTTATAAGATCTTCTCTCCCTCATGATCCCTCAATCAATTGTCACACTGGATTCGTGTGTCTGGTCAGCCGTGATTTCAAGAGCTCTGTCAAGTTTTAATTTTGCCGAATTCCAGGCGTTGAATGCACTTGATTTCCCCACAGGAATAAATTTCTACAGCGAACTGCTCTATGAACTAATAAGCTAAATAGAACTTAAAAAAAAAGTTAATAAAATTAACTACAAATGTTTCTCGTACCAAATGCTATGTTCGATATTAATTTAAGAGGATAATCGCCAAAATTTACTTTAAAAATAAACATAAGTAAACTTATTAAAAATTGCTTTAAATATTCAACACTGAATCATTACTTTTATTAAATAGGAACACAGTGATTGTTGTGGTTTCTTGTGGTTTCGTAAATCAAGTTTTTAAAGGCGATCAGGAGATTCAACTGACGCACCCGATTCTAGGCTGGAACTGCCAGCTGGGGAACCAGTCTACCAATTTGATATTAGCCGCTTCTCAGTAGTTAGATGCTGTTTCAGCCACTCATAACATGGAGAATCACACGCTCTGTATTTTTGATTATTTTCGATAAACTCGACTGTTTGTAGCCTCTTCTCCTTTCGCAATAATCTCTTGATATCCACGTCGACAGCATAAAAAAACGATCAAGAGAACTAAAATAAAAATGTTTGCAAAATCTTCTACCTTTTTGGCTTTAGTATGGGGATTGTATAATCGCAAAATATAAAACTTTTAATAAAGAGTGGATTTGGCTGCACAAAATCAGGTATAGCTCTAATACTGTAATAACAATATGTGTAATAATATATGTAAATATTATGGGGGTTCAATTAATCGGCTTTTTTTTGTTCGATTAAACGATTAATCGATATTTGGCATTTTTGACTTATTCGATTAAACGAGGAAAATTTTAAAATTAATCGAATAACACTGTGGAACAAATTCAGGTTAGCAAAAGTTAGGACGATTCTGAGAGTGAGGGGTGAAAATAGAGGCTTAATTAGAAAACCAGTATCGCGCCGTTTGTTTATGTTAGTTCGAATTTTTAATCGACCTTCAACCTTTGCAGTCAAATGCCGATTTTCAGCATATTGTGGATATGGTTTTTTGCCTACAACTCGTCGACTAATTGATATTTTTTAAATCTGTAAAGGCCAATTTATTGCTAGAGACCTGTGCAACAATTAAAAAAAAAGTTTTAAAAAATTGATTTAGAAAATGTTTGTGGTGCTTATGAAGCAAAATGTTGGAAAAATTATTTGTTTTTCATGCTTTTTGAAAATATTTTCCACACACCTAAGTCTTTTTTGCTTTCTGTTTAATCTATAATATGCTTCTCAGTTTCTTCAATAAATTTCATTTGAAAAGAAAACAATCATAATACAAAACTTGCGGTTTCCAGCTTAATATTTATTTACTTCTCATTTTTTATACACCAATTTTGTTCAGTGTTGGTTTTAAAGAAACATTGAAAAAGAAATTATAAAAATGTGGAAAAAAATATAATTTTGAAATGTTAGTTAGGAAAAGTTTTAAGTAAAAAAATTAAATAATTAAATTATTGATTTAGCCATTTGCCGTTTAATATCTTGGTGATCGCCATCATCATCAGAAAGTTCGATAATTTAGATTTATTTATGAATTGTTTTTTGCTCGTTTTAGTTTAAGAATTGTTATTTTTGTTATGTTTTTATTTTTTTTTATACTAATTAATTACAAATAATAAATTGAAATTAATTAATTTATAAAAAAAACTCTATTAATCGGTTAACCGATCAATTACAAAATTAACCGATTACTAACCGATTAAGCCAAAACCTCGGTTAATTAATCGAGCGATTAACCGATTAAAGCAAAAGTCCGATTAAATGAATACCCTAGTAAATAAACATTATACTAACTGATAAAACCTTTACAACGATAAAAAAAAAATTAAACATGTATAGAGACCACTACAAGGGGAATGAGAATTACATACACTCAAATCTTGTTCGCAACGATAGCTTAAACAAAAAAAAAACCAACAATAAAACAGTGACTTTGACTTTTCTTACATTCCCCACTACAATAAGCTGGAATTCTCCCAACATTATTTGTAGTTCTAAGTGGGCAAGGAAAAAACAAATTGCTTTTATTGTTTTCGCAAGAAATCAAAATAAAAACAATTTGCCAGTTAAGTTTTTTATGCACGTGCACTTGCAAAAATTTATTATCAAAAAATTTGTTTTTAGGAATGCATAATTTTTGTCATTTTAAGATTTTGAGTGTATGTAATTCTCGTGTGGCTTCAGGGTTTAAAACATGGTACAACTACACAAGGTAGACTCGTTGGCACAGATGTTTGTCAGCTGTTTACCCCAGTTTAGCCCCAAATGTCAATAAATTTTTAGTTTTGTTTACATTTATTTATTCATGTTTTTAAAATAAAAACATTTTTCATTGTGAAAAAAACTTTGAATTTTTTTATTAATTCAAAATATTTGGCAAAGAATACCACTTTAAAAAACAACGAATCACATCTATGGATGAAGTTCAAAGACACAGTGTTCATACTTTAATTTTTCGTTCCTTAAAAAGGACTCACGACATGTTCGTTTCCAATCAAGGCGCTCTTCCAGAAATTGATGAAAAATTTTAAGTTTAAATACCTACATATATGTCTAGAACACACATTATAAGTTATATTAAAATAATTTATTTCCTAGAGAGAAAGTCAATATAAAACAATGTCGTTGTCCTGAAGGTAACTTTGTACAAAATATATCCCGTTCAGCCAGGTTCTATGGACAGCGAGGCTGGCATATTTGCCATATGTTTCGATCAATCAGGTTCACGTTTAATAACAGCTGAAGCCGATAAACCAATTAAAATTTATAAGGAAGACAATGAGGCTACAGAAGAATCACATCCTGTTAACTGGAGACCGGAAATATTGAAAAGACGGAAATTCTAATATAAGTCGGTTAAGAATTTTCTATGTTTGTATTTAGTTTTAATTAATAAATTGCATTGAACCATGGTACAACTACACAAAAAATTATAAATTATAAAAAATTATAGTTTTTTTATTTTTCTGCACGTGTTGACTTGTTCTTTTTTTTTCAATTTCTGTTTTGTATTACTGAGTGCAGTGTTGCTATTTTTTTGACGTCTGGGGTAGAAAATACAAAAACAAATTGCCTGTTGTTTTTGTCTTGTTATACTTGTTGTAGCAACGAGTTTACCTTGCGTAGTTGTACCATGGCTTAAAATATTTGTTTGCAGTAGTTTCAATAATAAGTAAAAATTAACGGGTTACCGCATTATTTCAGAATCAGTAAAAATTTACTGGAAACATGGAAAAAAATTTCAGTAAGCAGTAAGCCCATGTATGTTTATTACTCACTAAACATGGCTTTTTTTTAATTCCAACGGACCATACATTTGGTTTGTTTATTTGATTGAAAACTTTAAAAATTTTTACGTTTGACAGAAAACCCATATATGTATTGTTTTTCGATTAATCGGCATAAATTCTTCGATATATCCTTTAATCGAAATCAGCAATTTTAAATTAATCAAACAATTAATCGTCTTAAATTGTTCGTTTAACCGAACAAGAATTTATCGACTGAACACCCTAGTAGATATAATGTTGTTCGAAAAACATCCTTTTTATTAGATCGACATCACTTTTTGTGTTCTAAAAACAAAAATATATTGTGGAACATATTTATGTACATATATGTTTACATACATTTGATTGATTTTGGATTTTCCATGGATTTCACATCGAAATTATTCTTAAAATTTTATATTATTACCGGATATCTAAGAAATATTATTGGAATATATTGCAAAATGATTTAAATTAATATTTAAAATCATATAATAATAACTTATTAAAACCATTATATTAAAAAAAATATTTTGTAATGTTTAAATATGACTTATTTAAGATATAATAATAAAGTTATTATTTAATATATAACTAATAATGCAAAAAGTGGCGAATAGAGCTACAAAGTAATGAATTCAGGAAGTTATTCAAATTAGGATGGTAAGAAAAGTTTTTGCTGGGTCCCTTCTTTTCGTAGGAATATTCTTTGATTTGTTTGTAACAGTAAACTCAAAATATTATGTAGGTAAATCCCACAGAAAATTCATTTAAAACAACTAGAAATTTATTTAAAAACGGATCATTTACATTTCATTTAAAATTAATTAATTTTACATAAATTTTTGAATATTTTTTTAACAGTATATTGCCAAATTTAACAGTTATTGCTTTAAAACGATATAATTTAACTGACAAAAAATTAAACTACATGACAATATTAATAAGGAAAAACAGTATTTTTTGGTAGATTGTTTTTTTAAATAACAAACAAAAATGTTAAAAAAATAAATTTATTCGTAATTATATTTTCTTTAAATTTAAGCAGTTCGGAAAACGAATTTCATAACGTACAATCAGTTACTGTAAAAATGTTATGAGTGTATTTTAACTTTCTTTAAAAGATTTAATTTTATCTTTTCGTAAACGAAGCGTCCGCCCTTAAACCACCATTTTAGTTGAAAGCATTCTTACATAGAAACTATTGATTTTTGCCCGTACGTAAATTGTTATGGCTAGTCTATAGGAAACTGCCGGTGGAACGTATAAAATAAGTACTTTCGGATATTTGGGTGGTCTAGTCTACACAAATGAGTGTAAGCAAATATTTTAGCACTTCCTCATAATTGTGTGAATATTTTCATTAAATAGTAACGCAATTGCAATGATTTGAATTTTAATGATGTGAAATTTCCGCTAATTGTATCCGTCATCATATGAACTTTTGCAACTTTCAATAAATACATTGTTTTAGATTAAGCTATTTATGGTGACTTCATTACTTAATTGATCCCTAAATATTAATGACATTATACATATCATTGTAAATAGGGGAAACACATAGGTTTGTTCATTAACGTTACTAGCAACGTGAGAGTAAATTTATACAAAATTTTTCTCTCAATAACTCAAAAAAATAAAAAAGTAAATGAATGCTTTACCAGCAAAAACTAGCAAGTTATGTATTTTTACAGTATTCAGCAGTAAGATACGAGATTATTTCTGAATAAGTCCAACTATTTATGCAAGAATATTGTTCATAAAGTTTAGAAAAATAAATATGTTATGCTTTTAAAAAACTTTTAATTTAAAAATTATGAAAATTATTTTTGTTTTGTAAACAAAAACCTGAAACAGGTGGTTGAATAATTCTTGCTAGAAAAAATTATACTATCAAAAATTATCAACAAATATTTTGTCTTTCAAATGTTTATGCTCTTTTTCATTCTCTCGTTGCAATTTTTTCGAGTAAATGAACACTTTCTAGTAACAATTATTGAAAATAAGCCATACTTCTCTGTAAATGAACACACCTCATGTCTGTGTATTTGTTATTAATAAAATTAATGGCAAATTTATGTTGATTAAATGTCTACTTAATTATGTACTATATAAGTAAAAGGTATTCGCGATAGTGTGTATATGAGGAGTTCCATTACGAAACGCTATAATTTCGGTCAAACACTTTTTGAATAATTCAATAAAATAGCTAAGCTGCAGATGAAGTATATAGTTTTCAAGAACATTTGCTACGTTAAAATATCTTTTTAGGAACCATAAACATCATAAAGATATAATTTGTCAGAAGTCAGCTCTTAATTTATAAAAATAAAAGGTTGGAAAATGTTTCCTTTTTATCCACCATATAGTTGTAATTTGATTTTCTGGTATGTCCATAACTTATCAAAGGTCTAATTCAAATAAAAAGCATAGATTTCTGTTTAATGTACAGTGGAATCTCCTATGACCGGATACCGTAGGGATCATTGAAATACATAAATACAGAGAAGGCTTCGGGGATCACGCAACACTGTCCATTAAATAGGTTTGTCGGCTTAAAGGAGCTGCCTGTCAAGGGCTATTACACTGCATTTCAAATGCCTCTTTAAAAACGAAAGTTGTGTACGATACCTTATTTGTTTTCAATGACTTAACTCTAGCTAGTTATGGTATAATTTTCATAACTTTTGGTATAAAATAACAGCAAAAAGTGACTTTTGGCAAGGATATTTAACACATTTAGGTATGTTGAACAGCATTGTTTTAAAACACTAACAAATTAAAAAGTTCTCATATATGGGTTATTCCATGTCAAATTGACCAAGAGTGAGACGCGACCCCTTTAGATTTGAATGAAATTTTGTGTGAAGGTTCCTTTCATCCTATAAGGAACATATATTAATGAAAAAAAAAAATAAAATGTTTTTTTCAAAAGTTATGTCAAATGCAAAATGTCATAATTTCGCCGAATTAGCCGACTGTGTTGAGGTTGTTTTTTCAATATCTCAAAAACTACTTCACATACGAAGATGATTTGTATATAATTTTAAAGAGAATACTTAGGGCTACAAACAGTATATTAAACCTTTATATAATAAAAAAAATAAGAAGTTTAATTATTTCGTTTTGTTATGGAACTTTTCATATATAGTATTTATATGGGTAGTTTTCACTATACAAACTTCCCAATAAAAAAAAAATTGTGCTACGCTATAAGACATCCAGATAAGCAGTCAGATAAGTGAACCAAATCTTAACAAAGATTTAAAAAAAATTGCATTCAAAGGACTAAGGTATTCCCTTACTACGATACTGGTTTGTAAGGGAGAAAGAATATTAAATAACAACTGTAACTACAAAAAATTTAGAACATTCACCAGTTGCTATGTGCTCAGAAAAAAATTAAAAATTATCGCTAATCAACAAACTTATTCCAAATTCATAGAATCAAGCAACCAATTTGCTGATTTAGCACCTATTGCCAAAATGTTTATATTGATTACTAAAAATTGTAAAAATGTTAAATTTTCAATATTTTTTTCAATAAATGATGTTTTTTATTTTATTAAAAAAAAATTATCAACACACTTTGCCGTTTCAAGCAATGTGTTATTGATTTAATTAAATATAGCTAAGAATTTGACAATGCTCAACAGCAATTCTTCAAGTTTAAATTTTTTTTATTTTAAACGAAAAAATCATTTAAGATTTTTGGTTATTTCATAATTATTATAATTTAAAATTTTTTTTTACAACAACTAAAATGTTAATAAAATCAAAACTATATTTTTAATTTTCTTTCCACTAAAAAAATAATTGACTCAACTATCACATTAATTAAATTGAAATACTTTTTAAGCAATTTGTTTATTGGTAAAAAACGACTGATTCTTTTTTGTGTGTGCGTTTATTAAAGGGAATTTTTTTTATCAAAATCGTATTTCTGTAAAGTAGGTACATGCCATATATAGAGAATTCACGACTTCCGTAAGCATGATGGTAAGCGAAACTTTTATATATCTTCCTTAAAAACTTGTTATGTTTGAAGCTAAATTTGTAAATGGGGTTTTAATACCCCATTGATGAGTAATGGGATTTATGGGACAATTGGGCCATTTTTGGCACAGTTGAATGTTGATTGGCCCTATGGTCCTTTCGCTCTCTGTTGGTCCTTTCGTTCCCTTTTGGCCCGTTTTAAGATTCACATATATTTTTGTCGATTACACTATGCACACATCAAATGAAAACTCCTTCTCGTATAGAATTTTTCGAATTCCTTATTTGGGTTTTGATAGTTTAGCTAACGTTCGGACTTTATGGCCTTTTGGCTAAATTTTAATTTTTTCGAACAACATGCAGTGTTTCTCGGAAGCCAATTGAAATTTTGTTTTTCTGTCTTCTACACAATTGCAGCTATAGACTAGGAGAAAAAACAAAATTATTCGAAAAAACGTCATCTAATGCCTCAAAATTGCTAAAATGTCAGAAAAAATTTAAAATTTGAATACACTTTTCATCATTTTTGGTCCACATCTGGCAAACTGTGGACAATTAAGTAAAGTAATATTCAGATAAATAATCCTTATAAAATAATTAAAAATCCTTAAAACATTTGCAACTTTCATATACGAAGTAGAATAAAATTTCATAATAAAATGTTCAACACGTACACAATCAAAACTTAAGCCTGATCTTTTTCTGATTTTGAGTGTTAAAACATATTTCACCTTAAAATCATTTTATAAAATATAATTAGTATTTATTAAACATTTAAAATTTAGACTAAACTTTTCAAGTTAAATTTCTATAATTAAATAATTTGGCCCTTTTTTAGTCAATTTGGTCGCTATTTCGTTTCAATTTTGGCACAAAATTCAAGTTTTCAAATCCCATCGCTGCCTCTTACACAACCGAAAAAATCGTCGCATTATTGAAAGCCAAAGTTTTTCGTGAAATTATTTCCCCTAAATTTTAAATGCTCGTTACATGGTTCTAAAAATTTCTGAAAAATATGGAATGTTTTTTCGGTCCTCCTAAAAATTTCATTTTATGACATACGCGGGTACCCATGAAAACCACAGACTTGTTAAACTTTTATAACATACCACACGCAAACTGTATTAAAAAACTGCCGTATTCATCAAAAACTAAAATGGATTTAAAATATATTTAAAGGAAAATTTGTATGGAAATATAGTTTTAAAATAAAACGTAATAATTGACACAAAGTTTTATTAAGAGCATTGAACGAGATGTCTTCCGTCGAGTTGAACACACTGTTAAAACCGAGCCTTGTTTTCTGCGCCGCACGCTGCAGTAAACTTGGTTCAACTGAGCTGATTTCTGGACGAATATTTTCCATTAAAGTCACAAGAGATTGGGGATTGTCATTAAAAGTTCTCTTTTTGAGGTAGCCCCATAAAAAAATCAATGGGAGTTAGATCGGGCGACTTCGGTGGCCATGGGATTTCCCCAAAGCGACTGATCAGTTTTTGGGAAAAATTTTCCCGAAGAAAATTCATCGAAGCTCTGGCTGAGTGTGCAATCGCCCCATCCTGTTGAAACCACATGTGTAAAGACTACGATGGATGAGCTCACAGGCTTGACAAAAAGAATTCCGTAATCATGCGTCGATAATTTTCACCGTTGACATTCGTCGCCTGGCCTCGAGAATTTTCGAAAAAAAATGGTCCAATTATCTCATGCGTGGATAGAGCACATCAAACAGTTACCCTTGGGCAATGCAACGGTTTTTGATGTTTCAATCAAGGGTTGCGGGTTCTTGGAGACCAGTTTTGCTTGTTGACGTGGCCGTTTAAGTTAAAATGAGCCTCGACGCTCTAAAAAAATGGGATTTACAGTGCGAAAAGGCTCCAACAACGTTTCGCAAAAATTTTTCCGTAAATCAAAGTCACTTTCTTTCAGTTCTTGAACGATTTGAATTTTAAACGGATGGAGCTTCAGATATTTTTTAAAAATTTCATAAATAATCGCTCTAGGAAGTCCCAGTGGGGCTGCTCTGTTCCGTATTGAAAGTCGCGGATTTTCACGTAAACTGCTTTCAACCAGTTCAATGTTTTCGGGAGTCCTTGAAGATCAGCATTCATAGCCGAAGCAGTTGCGCGGAATCTCGCAACCACGAACGAATTAAATTTACACTCGGTCCATCACGTATTCACCGAATACCGAACTTTGAACAAAATTATCGACGAGCAATTACGTAAAAATTAATAATCTTAAAAAATGTATCCACAGCTAACGCGTGATGCTCACTCGACCACTGCGACATCATGAGTGATAAATCCGCACAATTGCTAATTCCAACGGCGTGACCCTCCGTTTATTACTTTTTGAAATAACCGTATTTAAAAATATAGATTTGCCACCAGACACCCATACATCTGAAATCTTAATTATATCTTATGAATACGGCAGTAAATAATCAATTGCTTTCTTTTGTATAGATTTATTAAAAACAATGCCATTTTTAAGTTTTTCACTTGCTTGGCTTGTTAAGTTAATTTTTTGGAAAACAATTTTCTTCGATGCACTTTCTTACCAACTTCAAATTGTCTTATCACTTTTAGAATTGGTTATGAGAACAGCCCATATATATTTTTTATTTTGTTTTATGGCTATAGTAAATGGGAAACTTTTAAATAATTTACCACCTAATAATGTAAAAGCGTTAATTTCCTCTAATTAAACGCCTTTACCACATTAGTAAACATTAACGCAGGAGCACACAGGACCCACACACATAAACACAGCTATAGTAATTATCCCTGCAAGCATTTTCTATCGAAAAATAATGCTGTCAATTTACATTAGTAGTATCGCTTTTGGCTCTAAAAAGAGCTTCTATTTTTGTTATTGATATTTATAAGAGTATCTAATTATTCGACTTTTGGTTTTCTTCGATCAAGGAATTAATCGATTTTTCCAAATTGCTCAATTAATCGAATAAGGGTTTTATATTGTTCTAATTACTCGATTAATTCAAATAATTTCCTCCAATGGGAAAAAACTAAACTATTTTAAACATATTATGTTTAATTTAACCATTTTATTGTAACCGACAACCATATTATTGTTAAATAAGTCATCCATCCAGAAGCCACAACCATATTATGGTTGCCTCTAAACATGTTATGGTTAAATATGGTAATAATTTGTTTTTAAATTAACAATAGTATTTTCCTCTTTTCCAAGAGCAACATTCTATGGTTGAAAATCAACCATGCTATTGTAAATGTTAAACATATTTTAGTTATTATTAACCAAAACCTGTTCGGAGGCAACCAAAATATGGTTGTCTTCTTGATGGAGGACTAATTTAATCATAATCTGGTTGTCGATGACAATAATATGGTTAAAATAACCATAGTATGTTTACAATTTTATTTAAAAATAGTTTTGTTGGAGGTGACCATATTTAAACATATTTTTTCTCTGGGTGTTGATACTTTTATTATATTAATAAACAAAAAAAAAACAAAAATGTAATTACACAATAAAATAACACTTCAGTTGTACTACGTATACAAAAAAAAAAAACTCTAATGGCCAATTACACCAAATCTATTTAAATATCAATTCATATTTAAATATAGTTTTATATATATGTAATTGTATTTTTATTTAACATGATTTATGTTTAAATAAATTGATATTTAAATTGTTATTTAAATAAATTGGTGAAATTGACCATAAAACTTTCAAATAAAATAAAATGTTTGTAATGCATTAGAAGGACCGAAGCAAGATTAAGAAAAACAAAATAAAAAAAAATAAAAACTAGAAACAAAGTAAACACTTCTTTGATTTAACAAACCATAAAATAATGTGAAAGACAAAGTTGAATACAATCATTATGCTTAGTAGCAGGCGGGACACATTTATTTTTTTTCGGTATATAATTTTTAATTGTGTACGGTCTGCTTAACTTAATGCGGGTATTTAGCATAGGCTTTCAGTTTTTATTTTGTGAAAGTATTGCTTATTTTTTTTTTTTTTAATTATTTAGTCGTGGCACTTTTCATAAGAGGTGTCAGCCAGTTATAAAAAACTTTTTAAAACAAATTATTATTCCTGGAAATCTTTAAAAATAGTTAAAAACTTTTACACAAAAAACTGTTAGCCGGAAATCCTTGGTAATGACAATATTGAAAACCTATTGTCATCGAAATTTTTTAAATACTGAGTGCCCGCCGGTAAAGTATACTACTTTGTTTGTAAATGGCGTAAATTGTCTTGTGGAAGAAGCTCTTGTGTCAACAGAATCTTTAATGGAAAGAAATGTAAATCCTTGTGCAAAATTATGGCCAAAGTTGCTCTTTGAAGACCAAGCTCCTGAGCACGGCTTCGAATTGAGGTTTGTGGATTGTTTTGAACACTTTCTTAAGCAGCAGTAATGTTTTCAGTCGATCTTGCAGTACGTTGTGGTCCATGCTTGGGCCTATCATCTACACACCCTCTTTCTTCGAAATCATTCACTACACGATAAATAATGCGTTTTGTTGGCACGTTGTTTCTCCCAAAAAATTCACATAACTTTCTCATCGTCCCAGTAATCGATAATTGATTTTGATAAAATTATGTTTTAACAATTAAAACACGTTGGTTTATCGAATATTTTTCCATAATCAAAGTTCTTTTTGGAAATACAATTTTAATTAAACGATTTTGTTTGTTTTTCTTAATTCTCTTTTATATAATTGATAAAAAAAATACTGAAATTTTTTGTTGGAGGATAAGCTGTTCCTATGCGCATTTCACTGGTTGCTTAGGCCAGATCATCCTAAATAGTTTTAGAAAAGCCAAAAACATAATAATTTTTTGTCACTTGTATACTTCACGACTGCCAAATATGAACTGTCAAGACTAATGTTTACCAAAATGGCGGCAAAACAAAGTAGTATACCTTCCCGGCGGACACCCTGTATTAAGCACCCCATACACGTTTCAATCCAATTGGCAACAAAGTCGGTTGTTGTCCAAATCAAGGCAGAAAAAAATTTACTATTCTTAGTGGCGAACTACAATAAAGCTAAGACGGCCCATAGTACGAAAATCTCCCTTGAGAAAAGAAGATGGAGATTGGACTAGAAATGACGAAGAAAAATGAGATCTGTTTGTAGAACATTTGAAGAAAGTTTTCACACCGAATATAGCTACAAGTCCTACAATTTAGTTATAACCTGTTGTATTTATATATATTATAGCACGGAGCAGTATCCCTTCGTTTTGAGATTCAAGAGATAGAAAAGGCTTTTGTTGATTTAAACCCCAAGAAAGCACCGGTGATCGATGGGATCAGTAATTAAATGCTTTTGGAGTTAAGCCGTATAGCAATAAGAATAATTCCCTTTTTTTTAATGGTTTAATGCGCCCCAAAATAAAAGGTATCACTCCTAACTATGATACTAAAGCCAGGAAGGGATTGCACGAAGGTGGACTCATACAAACCAATAAGCATATTGTCGAATCTGTCTAACTAGTTTTAGAAAATCTTTGCCAATAAACTAACTTCAGTTGCAGAACAAAATATCATAATCCCTGCGTACCAATTTGGGTTTCGAAGAAGACATGGCAACAAGTACATAGAAATGTAAGCGCTAACCGAAATGCTTTTGAGAAGAAAAAGTACTCGGCACTCTTTATTGACGTTTCGCAAGCATTTGACAAGGTCTGACACGAAGGACTTATTTATAAGATCAAACAGTGGTTGCCTCTGAACACTCATAAGCTGTTGCAAAGCTATATACTAAATCAAAAATTTTGTATTAAAGCGAATAACTTTGTGTCCTCACCGCAGGCTATTCAAGCTGGTGTACCACAGGGTAGTATATTGGGTCCCACTTTGTACATTATCTACACATCTGGCATGACTTTAAATGAAAACACGTTTACATCGACAAATGCGGACGATACTGCAATGAACGAATCCCCCGCAACGGCATCAATGTTTTAACAATTCCATATTGAACAACTGGAAGTATGGCTAAATAAGTGAAGAATTAAAGTTAATTAACAAAAGTGTATCCATGTTACTTTTACTCTCAAAAAGGAAAATTGCCCCTGAATTCGAATTAACAACTAGTTTGTACCCCAGGACTCTAAAGTAAAATACCTCGATATTCACCTTGATCGCCGGGTTACATGGAAGCCCCACATAGAGGCAAATTGGCTCAGATAAAATAAAAACTGGAGCAAATAACATGGTAAATAGGCAGGATCTCAAAACTGGTCCTTGATTGTACAATTTTGATATACAGCTCGATTTTAAAGCCCATTTGAAGCTACGGTATAAAATTATGGGGGACTGCGTCAGCCTAGTCATTAATCCATAGATTGAAAAAATTAAGTTTGTAACAATACATTTGAGGCAATTGAGGTTTTAATTATATGTTAGTAATTAATCCTTCGCTATTGCTAAGTTTCAGCAGAAAAATTCTTGAAACTCTTTTTAATATAACTAATTATATAAAAACCTATTCTTTATTTTCTGAAATCGTCAACCACCCTGACAGAAGAATACCTTAAGCTCTGCAAAATCGTCTGTATAACAAACAAATAGAACGGAATTGTAAAATGTTTGTAGATAATGGAAAACCCCTCTACAAAATGCTTGGAGGGTTAGTTTATCAAATTTTTGCTAAAATATATTCAATTATTTATATGGCAGCATTTATATGTATATTAGGATGTCTGCCACATGCGAATAAGTGTGTTAGTGTATATATGTAGTATGAACTTGTATGATGTAAATCTGTAGTGGTTTTGTTGATTTTTGGATTTTAGATACAAAATTCCAAGCAAAAAGGCATGAGCCTAATTGCTAGAGGAATACCACAATTATTTACACATGATGTGATGGTCAATTGAAGCATATACATTTTCGAATTTTACACTCTGCCAGCGACTGATTAGAAAGAGGATTTTCATTAACTAAAAAAACAAAAACAATAACAAAAATACCCCCATCCTAATTTAATGTTGATAAAGTCAACAAAATGGTTTACAAACAAAGCATTTATCTAAAAAAAATGTACAAACACACTCTTTAAAAAAGAAACCTGTTAATGATAATTACAGAAAAAACCACTAAGAAATAACACCGGCTCAAGCCTGGTTATATGTTACCCTACACGCAAACAAAAAACATGTTTGTGGTAAACATATCGTCGGTTGATAATTTAATTGTCGTATGTGGATTCCGATAGTTTCGAGTAAATTGAGTTTGAACTCTTATAAAATCCACATACGACACTTAAATAATAATTTAATTTTTTGGTCGTTTTATATGGAAATTTGTCGTATGTGGCAGTTACATACAACATTTAATTTGAAAATTGCTTCAGCAAATACCACATATGACAAACTCAACACTCCATATCTCGAAGCCCGTATGATGTATCGAAAAACTGATTACGCCAAATGAAAGATCAGGTCGGAAAACCTTAGGAATCGATCTTAACTCAAAACCGCAAAAAATCCACATACGACATTTAAATTATCAACCGACGATATTCTAAGAGCATAATATTATGTTTAGATTCGTGATTGTTGTCAACATATTCCAATTATTATTGAATCATATTATGACCAAATATATTCGTAATATAAAATCATAATATTTTTCCCTTAATCCTAATTTGTTTTTATTACATCATAATTTAATGTAATCATCTTATTATCATGTTAATCATAAAAAGTAAATAAGTAATCAAATTATTATCATGCTAATCATAATAAGTTAAGAAGTAATCATATTATTATCATGTTAATAATAATAATATGTAGATTAACCCCCATATTCATAAAAGATATTTTTGATTAATAAAAGAATTATTAAACACATTTTAATAGAAAATTCGTTTCATCAACCTGCTATAAACCTAAAATATTTTTTCTGAATATGGGGGTAAATCTGAAACCGAAAAATATTTTTAGCATATTTATGCTTATTTACTTACTGCCCACCTTAACATAAAACTGTTACAGATATTTAAAATCATAATATGATGTAACTTTAAACATAATATTTTTAACCTATTTTTGTCGTAGGTCGCAAATATTTATAAATTATTTTATTAAATTTTCATTCTTTATTTTAAATGAAAACACGTTTACATCGACAAATGCGGACGATACTGCAATGTACGAATCCCCCGTAACATCATCAATGCTTTAACAATTCTATATTGAACAACTGGAAGTATGGCTAAATAAGTGAAGAATTAAAGTTAATTAACAAAAGTTTAGTATTGATATTTTATTTTGTGACACTTTAATATTTTTTTTAATGTACCTACAATTTCTTTATTTTTTAATTTCTTTAAACTTGTTTTTTTATGGGTATTTTTTTAAATTGTTTAACCACTGAATGACAAATAATTCGACAGGCATTTGCTAAACAAACGACACAACTGATGCAAAATTATTTTACAAATGGCGATAACAAAATTTTATTAGAGTAAAGATATTTTGCTTGCATCTTAAACATATTATGAGTACACGTGTAGAAGGTGATCATGTTATGGCTATTAAATATCATTAAATGGTTGTGAGGAATATAATATGTTTTCAAAATGATCATTACTTAGTTGTTATAGAAATGATTATTTTTCAGTGAACCATACTTAAATTTATTATTGCGATAAGCAGTAACTATTATATTGTTGATATGAAATAAAAATAATAATATTATGCTTACGACTACAATATATTGTTACAAAAAACAAGGTGTAGTTGCCGTAACCATGCCCAACCAAATTTTTTCTCTGCGTGTATACCACTTTGGTTAATTAAGATGAATGTAGTTGATAGGGGGTGGATAATTGTTTAAAATCGGTTATCGGGATTTCACAATTTATAGTTTAAAATCGAGAAAAAAATTTAGGTTATAAAAATATATAAATGCCAAATTTCATTTATTCTATTTAAACATCAATTCATATTCAAATATAGTTTTTCATATAATTTTATTTTTTTATGACATAAAAACGAATTTTAAAGAGTAATTGGCCATTGGGCCGTTAAGAACCAACATTTAAAAAAAATTCGTTAGTTTGTTTGTTATTTTCTCCCAGTTTATAACACTTTTAATTGTGGATTAAATCGATTTTGGACACTTAGGTTAGGTTAGGTTCCATGGGCAGCCATCGAGAGACAGCTCACTTGGGTCCTTTAGCGGTCCCTTTGTGATACCCAGCGCCAATGCCCATCCCGAAGAGCAGTTATTCAGATGGCGTCACTGCAAGGTTGAGCCAATTCGTCTTCCTAATGAAGAGAAGAAGCAATCTTAGTTCTATTTTTGATAGATCCTCTAAGCAGGAAAACACCGGTTCTCCCAGGTATTTTTCCCTAATGCCCCGTAGCCCAGGGCATTGACAGAGAAAGTGAAGCACAGTTTCCTCTTCCTCCTCATCATGACAACTTCTACAGTAGTCATTGAATACCAGACCCATTCTTCTAGCATGAGTCCCAACAGGCCAGTGTCCAGTTATGACCGACACGATGGTCCTGATTTGGTTCCTATTAAACCTAAGTAGAGATTTGGTTCTCCGTTCATCATATCCAGGCCAAAGTGCCCTGGATGTGGAGCAGGTGGACTCACGGGTCCATCCCTCTTGCGCAATTCTATAGTTCTCGCGCCGCATGAGTAACTTACAGTGAGCCATTGGAAGGCCAATGAATTGATCAATGAATGTTTCATCCATACGACCACCTTCCTTAGCCAGCTCATGTGCTACCTGGTTTCCCGGGCAATTTGAGTGCCCTGGTATCCAAATAAGCATTAACTGTGAATGTTCAGCAATCTCATTCAAAGACATCCGACATTCCACAGTCAACCTAGATGTCGTATAGACACCCGCAAGAGAGGCAATGGCAGCCTTGCTGTCAGTAAATATACGTATATCTCCCGATACGCGATAATACTTTAGCCAGTTGGCTGCCCGCTTTATAGCCGAGATTTCCGCCTGCAGGACACTACATCCATCCGGCAGACGAAAGGAAACTTTAACGCCCAGTTCCTCTATGTAGAAACCTCCGCCAACTCTTTCCCCCTTCCTTGAACCATCAGTGTATACCCCCAGGGCTGGTTCATGGAAGGTGCTCATAACCGACAGCGCACTTTCGTGCGCTATATGTGTCGCGTACCTCGCACCAAAGAAAGGCTCCGGAGTGCAGTAGTCCACTCCTTCAGGGACAATCGAGTGTCCCATTATACTGGAGTGTCCATAGTCACGGTTCGACCAGCTGTGTGCCGCGTTCAACCGTATCGCCGAACAAAGAGCCATATGTCTGGCCGTGGTATCCACCGGCAGCCAGTTTAGCATAGTAAACAGCGCCTTGGTGGGAGTGGAGCGCATTGATCCTGTGATCATCAATGCGACCAGTCTGTGAACCTTCTCAAGCATCGCACGGTACCTGCCCTTATCCAGCGCAGTCCACCATACGACAACACCGTAATAAAGAGTCGGCTTTACTACAGCCTCAAAGATCCAATTGACACACCTCGGGCCCATGCCCCAGTTCTTGCCGATTGCACCTCTGCACGCATATATAACAACAATTGCCTTTTCCATCCTCGTCTGGATGTTCAGCCCCCACGACAGTTTACTGTCCAGGATTACGCCCAGATATTTGGCGCTGTTAGAGAACTTAAGTTCAGTCCCGTTTAGCCTCGGAAGTCTCATGACCTCAGTCCTATACTTCCTCGTGAACAGTACCAGTTCCGTCTTAGACGGATTAACACCCAAGCCGCATGATACACTCCAGGTGCTAAGTACCCTTAATGCAGCCTCCATACACTGAGACATTATGTTCAAATGTTTCCCCGTGATGGCCACTGCAACATCGTCTGCGTACGCCACAGTTTTAATCCTCATGTCGTCCATTTTCGTCAACATGGTGTTCATAGTCAGGTTCCACAATAGTGGGGATAGTACTCCTCCCTGGGGAGTACCCCTGTTAACCAGTCTCTGAACGCTGGTCGTACCTATCGTGGAACAGATGACCCTATTCCTGAGTAGATTATCCACAAATCTACATATACCGTCATCAACCCCCAGACTCCTCATGGATGCAACGATAGAATCCGGGTTGACATTATTAAAGGCCCCTTCAATGTCGAGAAAGGCCACCAGAGCACACTCCTTGAATTCGAGTGATCTCTCAATAGTTCCAACTAGTGAGTGAAGAGCCGTCTCAACAGACCTACCCTTTGTGTAGGCATGCTGAGAGGTCGAGAGTAAACACTTTGGGATGGTCATCCTTAAGTGAATGTCGATAACTCTTTCAAGAGTCTTAAGAAGAAAGGATGCAAGACTAATCGGTCTGTAATCCTTCGCCTCAGTGTGAGAAGTCTTCCCTCCCTTGGGGATGAAGACAACTCTACACAAGGTCCAGCTCACAGGTACATACGAAAATCTAACGCATCCCCTGTATATAGCCATCAGCCAGGGTATTATCACAGTCGAATTCTTCTGCAGGTCCGCCGGAATTATACCATCCATACCCGGAGATTTGTACGGGTCAAAGCTGTCGACAGCCCATTTAATCCTGTCGTAGTCCATTGGGACGGACAGAGGACCGGGCATCGACTCACAAACCTGATCCCGCAAGCTCCCTTGGGAGTTTCCAGGAAAGTGAGTGTCAATTAACACCCCGAGTGTTTCCTGACTAGTAGTAGTCCAGCAACCGTCCGATTTACGGATATAGGTCGGGACAACAGGGCTCGAGGCCATTATCTTACGTAAGCGGTTTGTCTCAGAGGATCCTTCCACGCCGCTACAGAAGTTCCTCCAAGCACTCCTTTTCGCCGATCTAACCAAGTTCCTGAATCTATTCATTGAAGACTTGTACTCCGCCCAATTACCATGGCGCTTAGCCATATTGAACAACCTACGACAGTCTCTTCTAGCCTGCGCAATATCAGGATCCCACCACGGTGGACGATCCCTGCCCCTAAACGTCCTTGGCTTGCACGCCAAGGAAGTCGCTAACTGCAGTGAGTCTGTAAGCAGACCCACTGCCGCATCGATCCCCCCTATATCATCAACCCGGGGAGGATCAGATAGAGACCGAACCAGAGAGGATGAATGAATCCCCCAATTCGTTCGTTTCCTATTCAACATAACACTCGACCCTACAGATCTAAGTACCAGACTAAATTCCACATATCTATGATCAGAAAGTGAACAATCATTAGAAACCATCCAATTTTCGATCATGTCAATGTGGTCAATGCTAACCAGCGTGACATCAAGAACCTCACACCTATTTGCTACAACAAACGTTGGCTCGCGGCCCCTATTTACTATTCCTAAATTATAATTAATAATAAAGGAAAAT
This sequence comes from Pollenia amentaria, assembly GCA_943735925.1. Taxonomy (NCBI): domain Eukaryota; kingdom Metazoa; phylum Arthropoda; class Insecta; order Diptera; family Polleniidae; genus Pollenia; species Pollenia amentaria. The sequence goes on from OX031007.1 coordinate 148,500,971, forward strand.
AGTGACTCACCTCTAATATTCGTGTTCGTGCTACCCCATATAGTGTGGTGCGCATTAGCATCGGCACAGATTATAATAGGCGTTCCAGTGCCTGCTGCCTTCGTTACTGCATCACGGATAAGCCGATTGGGTGGGTCCTGTCCGTGATCATGCGCCATATATCCCGAGACCATCCAGATTATACCATCCTGTGTCTCGAGAGCAACTGTTGTGGTGTCTTCATCACTGTAATCAGAGAGAATGAAGATATTCAACGAATTTTTAGCTAAGACACAAGATCTTATGTTACCTGTACCTTTCGCAAACAGAAGCTTATAGCCTTTGAGATTGAGTCCGCAAACCCGATCCTTATGAATCCAGGGTTCTTGGACCATTACGAGCTCCTCCCCTTTTTCTACCACACGGAGGAGCAATGCAGCAGATGCTGCTTTAGAGTGGTGGAGGTTGATCTGCAGGACCTTCACCATTATCCATATTGGCGACCACTGTGATGTTGACGTCCTCCTGGTCTGACTCCAGAAGTACGTCCTCATCAACCATATCACCCAGGTGCCCAAAGACAGACATCAATCCGGAGATAGACTGGGTGTCCTCTTTGTCACCTGAGCTTACGGCATCGTCACCAGACAAGCCCTCCTCAGGCTGCTTGGCCTCATTAACCGAAGGAGCCGGATTGCCCTTGTTATCACTTCGGTAGACACGGAGCAAGATCGTACTAAAACCATAGTAGATCTTACCCTGTCTCTCCCTCAGTGGTTCCAAGGATTGCTGGTTTAACACCACAATCGCCGTCCTCGAGGACCCTTCAGCAGCCGAAACCTTTACAACTTTCCAATCCTGCGTGGGAAGTTGAGGGTTGCAGCACTGAATGATCTTCAAGATCTCCTCAGGTTCCGATGGTTCGGCAGGGATGATGACAGTCGATCTAGGTCTCCGTGGTATCTCATCAACCAATACCACACTTGTTCATATAAAAATAAGATATGAACTTTTTTATATAACGAAAAAAATATTAAATATTGGTTATTGGTCATAAATATTGAAGATCCATAATGTTGGACTTATCAGAAAAACATTTGTTTAACCCTACGGTCAATAACCAACAATATATACGTTAGTCAATAACCGGGTACCCCGGTACCCCTTTGCGGATTTTTCACTTTTATATTAGAAATTATGGTTTTGTGTACAATTATATAAAAGCAACGTATATAAAAGCAGTTTAATTATATAAGTCTGCGTGAGTATATTATTTGGACCAACGCATATTATCCTCTATAGTGAGCAACAATGGGCATTAACAAATTCCCTTCACTACAACATTTTACATCCTTTGATGATGTAAACACCAGGGGCCTAATTCCGGCAATCGAGATCGAGTTATTTTATTTCTGATTCTTTCAGTCGATACTGAACGAATCAAAATAATTTTTTTAGTATTCTGAAACTCAAATTAATGCTTTACAGCACGGAAAAATAATTCCGATTCTTTCAGTATTGACTGAAACAATTAGATATTAAATTGCTTTCGAATCGAGAAAGTACTGGATCAGGCCAGAATCTGTCCCCAGAAGTGAAAGCAAAATTACGGACTAGGCTGCTCCATATATACATAGATAACGCACAACACAAATCTTTCAGCACATTACAAACCCAGCGATAAACTTAAAATCGACGAACATATCTTTCCATACCGCGGCATCACACAATACATACCCTTACGAACTTGTGACGCAAAAAAACCTATTTGCTTAAAGGGCAACTATATACCGCGAAAACAGCAATGGATCGTTGATTCGACAAGGATAATAATGGTTTAGGATCTAACAGGCCCTTTGCATAGTAATGGGAAACCAGGGGACTAATTCTGGCTGTCGTGATCGAATACTTTTTCGATTCGAAAGAAATTTTAGTTCTAATCTTTCTGTCGAAACTGTACGAATCTAAATTATTTTTTCAGCGTTGTAAAGCATTCATTAGAGTTTTCACAATACTGAAAAACTAATTTCGATTTGTTCAGTATCGACTGGGATAAAAATACATAAAATTGCTTTCGAATTGAGAAAGTATTCGATCCCGACTTCCAGAATTAGCCCCCAGATATGATCACATTTTATAACAAAAAAAGGTGGCCTTTGGATATCATGAAAGAAATGCTGGGCAAACAAAAAGGTGGCCTTTTTCACTCTTTTGTGGCAGAATAGAGTCCTTTGTCACTCTTTCGTAGCATAATAGAGTCTGATATCAGTGAGTTTACTGAAAACAATAGCTTTTTCAGAGGCTTGGTGTGAAATTTGTGTGCCTCTCATAGAAAGCTGCAAATAGCAAACTCACTTTCTACTTTTCATCCAGATCTGCTATTGAATGGCTATTTAGGCAAACCGATACATACAAATATAGCATGTGAACAGTCGTCGACCTCTAGTCAAACTCTGAGAAGAAAGCCCGTTGTTGGTTCATGTTTCTTGTGCCTTACACTACCAGGAAAAAGAAAATTCAGATGAGCTGATATGGCACCATCATATCAATGCTATTTCCAAACGTTTTGAAAGTTTAAAAAATTATTTTTCAATCAAAAACAAAGTAACAAGTGGTAAATTTGTAACAAAAAACAAATACAACTTATAGGGGTACCACGGTTTCCGGTCATTGACTTACGTAGGTGTCGCATATTAAGCGATTTTAAACAAATATCTGGCTATATATATAATATTATTTTTATTTTTTAATGTACTTTAAGACCTTAATAGCGATGATTTGAAGTTACATCGCCATATTTTAATTGTGAAAGGATTGCGAGCATTTTTAAGTGGAAAAAGTTACCCGGGTACCCGGTTATTGACCGTAGGGTTAAGTTGTTAATTGCTACATAATAGTTCGATGTGTTACATTTTTGATCGAAACTTTGAACAAAGATTTCTACGATTAAAACAGATTTAAGGGAAAGTGACTCACATGGGAACTTCGGCTTATTATCCATTCAAATTTAGTGAAACTCATAAAACTAATTTTTAGAGTTAAGATTAAAGAGATTTTCCGAAATAGGCCAAAAATCTTTTGTGAACTTTTCCATACGACATTTTTACAACCCTTTTATGTTCATATTACAGTTTCTCTTGAAAAAGTTTGTCACGTTTTAACAGTTAATGGAAATTCATACTCGTTTAAAAGCCCATTCCGGTAGATATTTTGTATGGGGGCTAGGTTAAATCATAGACTGATTCTTACCAAATTCAATACGACCCTGAAAAAAATTTAAAGTTAGAAATGTCTCTTAATTGTCCCAAAAACTGCGACCTTAACTTTTATCACAAGCTTAACATGCCCTTTCCGGGAGAAATCTTTAACCGATTGTCACAAAATTATTTAGTTAACTCAATGGTGGGCCTCATTTCTTGGCATTTCAAACACTAGCACAAACGCATAATACCCTCCGCGCTAAAAGTAGTGAAAGGTATAATTACCCATATTTATTTTATATTGAATACAAAACTCACACAAAACAATTAAAGTAAGCCAATACCTTATTTAGTTTTAGCCTTTGTATGGTTTAAATTCTGTTTAAGTCAATAATCATTAAACGAATGGCTTTTGTGTTATAGAGAAATCAAAAGTGAACAAAACCAAAGAGTGCAAAGCGAAAAATCAAATAATAAAGTTAATTAGGATCAAAAGGGATTCTTGATATCATGGTTAAACACATGCAAATAGAGATAAGGTGTAATGAAAATGCTAATTGTAGGACATAATTAATATAATAATAAAATGTTTGAAAATAGTATACCACCCAGAATAATCATGGCTCTGCACCAAGGTGATAAATCAAATATGACGCTCTGTATTTAGTTCAAAACTTCTTCGAACCCATTTCCAAAACATCAAATTTATTCATTCCTTTGTAACACATTGAAATAATCATTAAAACTTTATTAAGAATACAAAATACATGGCAATAAGAAATGAAGCGCTTTAAGAATGCAGAATAATTGTTTCGATTTTTTTGCAAAACTTTCCATCTCTGTGGATACGTGGGTAAGCAGAATTATCTCATATGGGCCACTTAAAATCCGAGTTTAATACACGAAGAGCCATTATACCCGCTCAAAGTTATTATATGGTATGTGCCTCAGCGGGCCTTATTTTTTTCGAAAACGTCGCGGAACAACCGACTTCTGTGAATGGCAAGCGCCTTAGAGCTATCCTCAAAGACTTTCTCCTACCTTTATCCAACAGGATGGAGCCACGGCGTACACTGCATGACCTAAAACCAAAATTTTGATGGCTGCAATTTCGAATAGCCAAAACTATCGTCATGGCAATTTGCATTAGCCGGCAAGATCGCCCTATTTAATCGTTCTCGAATTCTTTTTGTGGGGTTTCTTGAAGAGTCTATATTAACAAGCCTTATGGCGTTTTCTTTTCTACAAAAAAATACTACCTTGTTAAAATGTCTTGCCAACCCTGTAATAATGCAATTTTTTATTTGACGAGAACAAAACACAAAATTGGACCGACCTATTTTTAACAGCTGACAAAAAGTTTGTTCTTCAAGATATAAAAAAAATATGTACATAAATTAAAAGTTTGTTCTTCAAAATATAAAAAAAATATACATAAATCATAATTTGTTAATAGATTGATATTAAATAAATAAATGAACAAAATGAATGACGAAATTACAATTTCTTCAGTTTGTTTTTTATAAAATATGTAAACAAGAAAATACCTTTGCCAGATTGCCGATTTTTTAACAACAAGTTTTTAAGATTTCTTGATAGGGTTTTTTTTTTTAAAAACAACTTTATAACACCGAATCCACTTAAATTTTATATCAGTGACAACCTATCATTAACAATGTATATATATATAAAAAAAATAACTATTAAAATTTTAAATTTTTACTTTCCTGATTAGAGGCGATTTTTTCCTAACTTTGTCTGGCAAACCTATATATAAACAGAATCCATCTTTTTACCGGGCACTATCAACACTGTTGATTTATACGGGGCGTAAAGGGCAATGCCATATGCCATTAGTAAGGGAGGGTGATTTTTTAGAATAAAATATGCTACCCTTTAAGAGAGAAAAACATTTTTTTTTTAAATAAAATGTCATCATTTCTGTAGAAAAGAAAACACCATTAGACTCTTGAAGTCCTCAAGAAGAATATCCGTCAGGAATGGTCAACTTATCGCCGAAAGTTCTTGGAGCAGTGAAAGTAAAAGTCATAAATCGGGCCCGAATGGTATGGCCATCAATTCTGGCGGGGTTTACTTGGCCATTGTAATTTTTTCTACTTAATGAAAAAGTGTAGATATCAAATAAACATAATCTAAAAGAAAAAATAAAGTTTTTCATTTATTTAAATATTACAGTCAAAAAAAACATCGTGTGCGCCACCTTATAAACTTACCTCTTCGGTGCAAATCACAAGACTCATTACTGATCACATCAGAAGCTTACAGCCGTACCTAAACAAGAGCGGAAGGTGGGACATTTTCTTCCGCGTAGGTTTTAAGCTGATGTGCCGTTCATAAGCAAGAGCTTCATCGTTGTCACAAACCGTAAGGCAGTAGTGTTAACTTTCGTTCTTACTAAAACCCTCATAATAGAAATAAGTAATGGAATTAAAACCGCTAGTTTGACGTAAAAATAGCTAATTTGCCATTATTAATTATCAAACGATAAAAACAGGGTTGTCAAAACAACAATTATAGCAACCCTGCTTATTTTAACGCGCTGTCAAAATCGGATTTTCCATTTGCAAAGCGCATCCGCGCTTGTTTCGACAAATTGTATGGGCATGAGGATTTTTGACAGCTAGAAAACGCGTTCCACTCTTGTTTAGGTATGGCTGTTAGTTTGAAGTAAATAGAATAAAAGCTTCATCAAAGTCGAGTCTTAAACTCTTACTTGTTTTTCATGTACATAATGATTAATGTAAGGAAAAAATTGTTGGCCGCTTAGGAAAAAAATCGTTTTTATTTAGACTTCCTAAACATTTTCTGGCAACGCTGTTAATACCACCGATAATCGTTAGAGAAGTCTATTTAAAAAATTAAATTTTTAATTAAAGGGTGGTCCAACCAAAAGTAAATAAAACAAAAATTTATTATCTTAATATTTTTTATTATGATAAAAGGATCTATGGCAATTATGTGTGAAATAAAATATCAGCCAAATGCTCGCCACTGCTTCGCTGGCATATCTCTATCAGATGGTGCATATTTTCAATAACTCTGAAAAATAATTGAGATTCAATGTCTTTAATGTGCCAAATTATCTCATCCTTTAGCTATTGAATTGTTCTTGGCTAATTTGTGCATACCTGTTCTTTAAAATATCCCCAAAAAAAAAGAAGACCAACGGAGTCAAATTACACGATCCTGAAATACGGCCATTGAATTTCTTGCGCAATAGAGCCATTGTTGCGTTGGCTGTGTTGCAAGTGGCATCATCTTGTTGGATCCACATATCGTTCAGGTCCATATTCTCAATTTCTGGCAACAAGAAGTCTGTTATCATCTCCCGATAGCGAACGCCATTCACGGTAACTTCTTGGCCGACCTCATTTTCGAAGGAACTCCCTAATGTCGCCGCCAGCCCATAAACCGAACCACACAATCACTCTTTGTTGGTGCACTGGCTTTTTACTATTCACTCGTGGATTCTTATTTGCCCAAATGCGGCAAATCTTCTTGTTAACGAGTCCACTGACCAAAAAATCACGAATTGCATGAAATGCATTTCGATTTGAACGCCCATTTTCATAAAAAGCTTCAACCATCTTAACGCGCTGCTCAATTGTATACCTCTCCATGGTTGAATTTGTCAAACACTGAAACAAAGAACTGTCAATTGAAGTTGGGCAAAAAACTTGACGTTAAGATGTTACTCATAATTAACATCGTGCTTAATGGTTTGACCAACCTTTATTTAATATTTACATTCAATTCACTATTCATTTTTTGTTAAAACCATAAAATTTTGTTTCATCCAAATAGAATTTATTATTCGACAATAGCTTAGAACTGCTGAAATATGATTAAATAAATTTTGTATTTATTTTGAATTAATTTTTTTGCACACAAAATCGGAAAATTTATTGAATGATTTTAATTTGAAATTGTGCAATTAATTTTCCGATTTTGAATGCAATCAATTTGCAATCAATTCATATGTCAATCGAATGTAATCACATTTTTTCACATAATCAGAATCAAAATCTCCATATCTTCAAATTAAACTCATTCTTCTAGAAATAAAGCTCTGATAATTTTAAGTGTCCAACAATATCAATTTGTATTTACATTCGCTAGATTCTTACAGCCGTATTCATAACGAAAAATAGGCATGAAGTTAGCACAAAGTTCATTCATAATACACTAACCAAACTCTGGCTAACGATTTGCTAAACACTTGCTAACGAGCTGCCAAACGTTTGCCACCTTGTGAAAAACAGGTTGAATAATTTTGTAGGTTTTTTTTAATTCACTGTCTATTTTTTAATTAAGCCCTTTTTTAAATTTATTTTAATTTAAAAACATTTAACATTTTTATATGGGGAGGCAAAAACAAAAAAATGAAAAAATTTTGAAATGAAATGACAAAACCGCGATGATTTACGCAAAACTTGTTGCATTTTTGGGCACTACAATGTGGCATCATTAATATTCAGAGTTGATTTATTAAAAGTTAGCAGACGGATAAAATTCGTTATAAATAAACTCTGTGCTAACAAGCTGCTAAGCTTAATCGGCATTCTAGTTAGCAGCTCGTTGTACGTAGTGTACAAACTGAGGCTAACTTTTTGTTATGAATACCGCTGTTAGTGTATATTTTTTCTTTGGACTTTTATTGTGGTTGTGATGTCAGAGGAATTGATTGAAATCACTTGACCTCAATAAAATTTTTATTGCAATTTCATCTTGAAATCTGAAGTAATTTTAAAATCTGAAGTAATTTTGAAATCAAAGAATGAAATCTTTGGTTTTAATGTCAGTTGATTGTAGTTTTTACAGCTTTGACTGGTTCCGTTTCGATTAGAGGAAAAATTAACAAAAAAAAGTTTCAAAACTTAATTTGAAAATTATGAGTAAAATACGATATGTCATCACTCTTTCACTTTTTTAAAGAAGTATGAAATTTTTTATTTTTTCGAATTTATTCTATGAATTAAATTTCAGTTATGTATTTTATAAAGGTTTTTGTAATAGTATGATATTTTTTTCATCACTTTAACATAATTTTGCTGCGGAAATAATTTAAATGAAACGAATAAAATATTTTTTTTTACACTATTTTATGTTTTTTTTATTTAAAGTTACAAAGAATTTAAGCAAAATAAAATTTCAAGCTTTTTTATAAAACTCTGTATGTCTAGCGAAAACTAAAAATGCTTCAACACAGTGCTCCTTTATTACATGCCTTTTTACACATTTATCATCAATTTGCGAAGATGTTTAAAATTTCCCATAAAAAATACATAGAGTTTAAAATCAACATCTTGACAAGATGTTTTTATTATCACATTGTAGAGTACTTTTCGCTCAAATATACATTCTTTCATTGCAGCCGAATCGTGGACAATATCGCTAATGTGAATATAAGCCTAAATTACATATAAACCTCTATGAGGCATATGTGAATATAGAAAATATAGCACCGAATATGTCAATAAAAATATCGTGTTTATTACACAGAGAGCAGGCCTTTGGTTTTGCAACAGTGTTGCAAACTATATAAAAAGATAGTTAAAATAATGAAAAAAATCGTCCCCTATACCAAGTGGAGATTTGATGACAAAAATTAAACGATTAAATTAAAAGTTATATATATGGTTTGTGGCATAAAAAACTAAGACGAACTTGGTACATATTCCTAATATGACGATAACGCTAATAATTTGATTTACTTTAGCCTTTTCTGACCGCTTATAGATGGAATATATGGCAAATATGCTTATATCGCTTAATGAACTATAACGTAAATATTTTCTATTAAATCAACTTATAGCGACAGAAAAGAAAGATAAAATGGACTATATCGCTAATGTGACTAAAAACGGTATAGTGACTATAAACGAAAAGTACTGTATTCCATTCTAAATCTTCCGATTATTTTAGTATAATCATTAGAAAATTGCAATAAATTCATTTGTTTTGAAAGAAGCAGAGTCAGCGTTACCATTTGTCAAGTTTTTACTTTTTTGCAAGTCTTTTTTGGTTAATTTTTTTTTATATTACACTATGCAACAAGCAAAAATTCCTTGAATAACTACTATATTTTTTGATCCGCTATAGTCACCTAACTGCAAAAATCATCATTATTTAATATTCTATGGTAAGTTTTTTTTTAATTTTTTTCTAAAAATTTATATTTTTGAAAAGAATGCTCTTTACATCTTATTGTAACTTTGAAACTACGTACCCGATTTTGTTATGCAATCCATCATAACATTTTAAATTACGCCGGATTTAAATTTCTCTAATATCATTTTTTAATTTAGCCATTAGTTTTGGAGTTATTGAGGCCGAAGTGGCAAAAAAAAATATTTCTCAATTGGGTACCAAATTAAATACGATTTTAAAATAAAGGTAGAAAACATTGACCAATACTGGACACCCAGTTCAATATGTAAAAATTGCAGAGTTATTTAAAAAAATCAATCTTCATCGGTCTCTCAGTAAGAACTTCTAAGCAAAGTTTTGAATGTGTCTATACTATTACATTTTCCTACTTATAGAACACACAAGAAAACTATACAACCTATGCTGTGGAGAGAAACATGGAGCCATGGATCTGATTGCTATTTTTGTTTAAGTAGTAAAAGCGGTTTTGGAAAACATATGCAATGGTTCTACCCCACAATATCTGCAGGTGGATTTACACTTCCCTTTTTACATCAAGAAAGAAAGTCACTTCTTGAACATTCGTGTGATATTCCATGTACTAACCTTTTATCACCCCCCCAACCATAATCTTCGAACATGTGTAGTACATCAGGTGATCTAACACCGAAGCTTTATAATCAACTTGAGCTTAATGATCTTACAAGAGAACTCGAGCTAACAAAAGAGATATCGGAGAATTTAGCATCACGCTTAAGAGAGCGAAGTTACTTAGAAAATGACCTCAAGTTAACTGAGTACCGGAACCGACATAAGCCATATGCCAATTTTTATATAACAAAAGACAATTTGTGTTTTTGCTATGGCATAAAAGGTCTTTTTGAGAAGCTCGGCCAAAAGTATGTTCCAAATGACTGGCGGTTATTTGTTGACTGTAGCAGAGAGCCTTAATGCTGTTTTATTACATATTGTCAACGAGAAGCCTTCTATACCTATTGCGCACGCCGTGAATATGAAAGAAACATATTAAACTATAGCCACTTTATGAAGAAATTGGAAGAAAAAAAATCACAATTGGAGTGTGTTGCGACTTAAAAGTTGTTGCTTTTTTAACAAGCCTCCAAGTATTGCTGTTTTCTCTGGCTCTGGGAGCCAAGATCGCAAAAATCACTACATAAAAAGGATTAGAAAATAAAAGCCATAAGTACCTTAGGCCTACATTATGAAAGGTACCCTGCGTTGATTTTAAAGGACACTGTAATTTTACCACCACTACATATAAAGCTCGGCTTAGTTAAAAATTTTGTAAAAGCATAGATAAGAAGAATAGAGCCTATGTTTATTTGAAAACTATATTTCCAAACCTTTCGTGTGCAAAAATTGTCGAAGGGGGTTTCGATGGCCCTCAAATTCGAAAATTGCTTCTAAGTTCTAACTTTGAAGAGTTATTATCAGCAAATGAGAAAGCTGCGTGAAATTCATTTCGACAAATTGCTTCCAACTTTCTAGGAAATATCAGGAGTCCAAATTACAAAAAAAATCATCCGTGATTTGCTTGAAAACTATTCAAAAATCGGTAAAAATTAAATGGATTTTCTTATTCATATTTGTTTATTTTTACATTTCTTGCACTCGCATCTGGACTTTTTTCCGGAAAACGTTGGTGCCGTAAGCCACGAACATGATGAACGATTTCATCAACAACTTAAGACCATGGAGCAACGTTATCAGGGACTATGGAATGAAAATATGATGGGAGATTTTATTATCAAACACAGAAAATCATAGGCGACAAAAAAAAAGTCGAAATTATTTTTAGATTATACTTTGTAAATCTTGTTGCTTAAAAAATAACTACTTGATAACTTTGGTTGTACTTTCACTTTATCGGGAATAAAACAGGAATTTATTCATGGATTTTAATGAAATAAAATTTATTTTTTTTCTAATGTATGCAGCTTTATAAAAAAAAAATAAAAATGACAAAAGTTTTAGCTCTACACAAATTTGCGATAAAAAAATGTCAAAGTAGGTACTTTCACTTTATCGGGAATAAAGCAGGATTTTATCCATGGATTTTCATGAAATAAAACTTATTTTACTTCTAATACATGCAGCCTTGAGTTTAAGTACTAAAACTGGTAAGTATTTGTTGATTTCAATTTTTTATGAATGTTCTGAATTCAAAAATTTTATAGAAAAATAAAAAAAAACCATATTTTTTTTGCCACTTCGGCCTCAATAACTTCAAAAATAATGGCTAAATTAAAAAATTATATTAGAGAAATTTGGCGTAATTTGAAATGTTTTGACGGATAGCAAAGAATAGCCTATTCACAAATCTTAATTTTTAGAAAAACATTTAAAAAAAAAAACTGACCATAGAATTTGAAATAATGATGATTTTTGCAGTAAGATGACTATAGTGTATCAAAAAAATATAGTGGTTATTAAATAGTGGAAAAAAAACTTCGCATTTGTTGCATAGTGTTATATAACAAAATGAGTTCTAAACACATTTTGGTGTTTTCTTTAAAAATTTTTTCACTTTTATAGAAAAATATTGTAAAAAAAAAGTATTTTTTTAGAAATGCTGACCTTTTTGATAAATAGTTATAGATGTCAGATGTTTTTAGCATGAAATGTCTACATGTGTACAAAGGGAATAAGGAAACAGTTTTGTACTATTGGACGGGATGACAAAACGTCGACTTACTTAATAAACTTTGGTCAAACTGCACAAACCATAATATTACTTTGAAAATGCTTAATGTGGCATACAGAAACAAAAAAATTAAAAATTTAATTAAATATAGCAGAGTTGTTAAGGAAATTTTTTTTTTAACCAATTCACTAACTTAACCTTTAATAATAATTCAAAGCTAATTAAATCATCATATTTTTAAATTATTGTTTGCATCTTTTAAATTATTAGAAGTTCCGTTTTGTTTAACTTCCTCCCGTGCCTTAACTCTTCCACTTCTGATTTCCAAAAAATCGACTAACGAAATCATAAAATTTATAATTACTAACCAAAGCTATAAAATATTTGTGATCTAAAGAGTTATCACAACAACCAGTTCTATCACTAATGGTAGCAGCACTAATAGGTTGACCTTTTCTTTGGCAGTTGTTGTTTATTCCTTGCTCCCAGTTACTAAAAGTAACAAGAGCAACTATTTATTTTGACATCAACAATATAAAGTATTGTCCTGTTCTGGCCTGCCCTGCCATGCCCTGTCACGAACTGGGAAAAGAATATTGTTTGCAAGTTTATTACAAGAATAGTTACCAAATGGTAGTTGATGATGACTATGTTGTTTGCAACATCATTTCGAATTGTTTTAATTTACTAACGACAAAGAAATTAACATGCAGCGAGCCATAGATAAATTACCACCGCAGTAAAAATACAAAAAAAAAAAAAAAAAGGAAAAAAGAATGAAAATAATATAAAAACTTTACAAAACCCATTGGAAACAAAGATGTACCAAAACAATCTCAAGAGAAAAGATAGATAATGGATGGGCGAACTAGTAAATGGAACTGAAACTACAGTATAAATATGCACAAAACCTGCTTTTGTTGACAGTCAACAATTGAGACAATGTAAAATGAACAAAAATGGATAGAAAATAATAATAAAAATTCAGAACATAAAGCAAAAAATAAAATCACCCGAAATAAGGCAAGAGATTTATTTACAAATTTTTGCTTCTCAAACAATAAAAATAATTGTTAAACTAAAAAATCGTTATTCTTTTCCACAAACTTTGAAACTATAAGAACTAAAGCAAATAGTTTTGAATATAAAAATACTAAATGACAAATACTTTACATATCGTTACATAATTTCATAAAAGCCCTAAGTTACATTTTAAAAATTTTACTGGAGAAGAAACTCTCTACATTCAAAAATAAAATTTATATGAGACACGGAAGAGAATATTATTATGATTGATTTACTTACCCGTTTTACACATATTTGTTTCACTTTTGTTGTACTACCTGCTTTTTTTTACACAGAAAAAAGTGTTTTATCAATTAAAAAAATGGTTTAAAAAGTATTTAAATTTAATCAATGTGATACTTGAATCAATTATTTTTTTTAGTTGAAAGATAATTAAAAATGTAAGTTTGATTTAATTAACATTTTAGTTGTTTAGAAACAAATTTTCAATTAAATAGCAAAAAATCTTAATTGACTTTTTTCGTTTAAAATAAAATAATTTAAACATGTAGAATTGTTGTTGGGAATTGTCAATATTTAATTAAATAAATTAACACATTGCTTGAAATGGCAAAGTTTTTTGATCATTTTTTTAATTGAAATTAAACATATTATTAATTTTAAAATTTTTAGTAATCAATATAATCATTTTGGTAATAGGTGCAAAATCAACAAATTGTTTGCTGATTAGAGAAAATGAATAATTTTTTTCTGTTTACAGATTTTCAGTTAAAAAATAGCAGTTTCATGCCCGATATGATGTATTTATCTAAAATAGTGGGACAATTTGCTTTTTAAAACATGAAAATTATGTTTGTTTTTCTATTGCTGTTGTTGTTGTCTCTACACAGTAAAAACAATTCGTTTTTTACCTACGGTTGTAGTTTCTACAACAAACTTTGCCAAGCACACACGCATGCACGCATATGGAATGCAATGCTGAGAGATTAGACTATTGAGTTATATGAGACTAAAATGCTCACTCTGTAATTTTACTCTCAGAGTAGCACTACCAAAGAAAAGTTACATCTTTTTTTTACTTGATTATTCTTATTTTAAATCTGGAACGCTATACCCCACCTGTGAGGCGCAACGAATGCTATTTTTATGTATTTAAAAACGATCGTGTGCAATTAACAGTACGAGCTTTTAAACGACAGCAGTATTCTATCATATGAGCTTGTGAACTTACGTTCATTGCAAAAAAAAATTTTGAGAAGGAGATGAATTGCCTGAGAGGCAAGGTTTAGCTTTAATGGTATTTTGCTGACTTGATGTTCTAAATAAATTCATACTGCCGAGTACCAGCAAAGAAACTAAGAACCACAAATAAAGTAAGGGAAAAGGTCAATGTGCAATTATTGTCCACTAAAGAAGAGCGTATGAGTGTTTGTTATTGTTCAAAATGCAATAAAACGTACTGTGTGGAACATAGCTCTCTAACTTGCTATGGAAAAAAGGTCTGAAATAATGCTTATGTACAAAGAAAATTATGAGGGCGGATCAATAAGTCCGTGACCTTTAAAACTTCCCTCGTATTTATATGAAATGCAACACTGCTCCCATCAAGTACCACCTGTTAATAGACTTCTGCACGCGGGATAATCCACATCGATTACCTTCAAAAGGAAACAACAATAAACGGCGAATATTATGCCAACTTATTGGACTGATATAACGAGGTTTTGAAAAAAAAACGACCCCATATGGCCAAGATAATGCACGGGTGCACACGTGTGCAGTCTTAATGGCAAAAATGGGCTGCGAATTGGTACCTCATCCGCCAAATTCTGTGGATTTAGCCCCCACTGACTATTTTCTATTTCCGAACCTAAAGATATGGCTCGGTGAAAAGAGATTCAGCTCCAACTATGAAATTATTTGTCAAACAAATGCCTATTTTATGGACCTCGAAAAATTCTAGTTTTTGGAAGGGATACACAACTTGGAAAAACGTTGGACTTATTGATCCACCCTCGTATTAATGATATAGTAAATTTTTTTATATTTTGTGAAACTAATGGCGATTTCTTTTCTGGAAAAAATATGTTGCAGTATAAATATGTAACACTTTCTAATGTTACCTATATTCCACTCGAAGTGTTACAAGTTGTGAAACTTCAATAGAACAAAATTAGTTGCTTTTATTTACAACTATTACCCTTTTATCGTTAATGCACTTCATTAGCGATTTTAAATGCTATTTCAGCGGTTTTTACACACTAGTACGAATCCGAATATGCTGGTGTTCTCAAAACCGAATTCGCACAATTTCACTCGATTTGAAATCGAGTACATAAACCTGGTCGCAAGCAAATCGGACTCTATTTTTTTTAAATAAAACTTAAAGAAATATAGTAAACACGGTAATTATAAAAAGCTCCAAGTTATTTTGCATATTGTAAAAAAAACATTTAATGCAAGAACATTTTTAATTAAACAATAATTTTACTTACACTTACAAATTTGTTAATTTTTTTAAATCACAAGATTTATAACTTATTCGGCCATGTTCTGGAAATCGAAATTGAGTAAAATTTAAATTGGTGAACATTTTCAAATCAATTCTTTTTTAAAATTACCGTAGTTTTTTATGATTTTTAAAATAATTCTAATAAAAATATTAGTGGTACTCAAAGTATGATGTGCTTAAAACGGAATATTTTTATGAACCTTCAAAACATGTTCGCTTCGAAAATTTATTCGGTTTCAATTTCATTCGAATTCGATTTCCAGAACATGGCTGATTATGAAAGCTCCGGGCATTTTTAATAACAATATAAAATTTTCTTTGAAAATCCAAATTATCATTTAAATTTTCATCCAGTAGTAAACAGCTAATACTTTTTTACTGTGACGAAAATGGCTGCGAATAATGCAAATCTTGCTATTTACAGAACACCAAATGCTTTACTTTTCGGTTTTAAAAAATCACTCATTTCAAATCGACTCGGTTTGCAGAACAGAGGGAATTGACATCACTAATCGCTTGCAAAAAATTGCAACGATATTAATAAACATAGAATTTTTTCATTTTAGTAAGTAAACATTTTTATATTTTTTGTTTTAAAACAATATTTTCATAAAATTATAAGTGGTATGTGTTATGATAAATAGAATAAAGTCTTGGTTATTTAAACAAAGTATAACGTACCAAAGTTGTAAAACAGGGCAGTATGAACACCATAAGTAAAGGTGAGGGTAAAATAGACAACATGTTTTGCATCTTTTTCAGCAACATATTCACATAAGAACTTGAACATTTTTCCCACGGCTGTATTTTGTAGAAAAGAACACGAAAATGTAGAACATGTAACATTTATGCAACATATTTCTCAGAAAAGAAATCGCCATTAGTAATATGAGCTATAAAAAAATGTGCACTGAAGAAAAAAATTTTAAAGTTAATATTATATATTTTTCAAAGTTCGCTTTGTAAAAAAAAAAACCTGAAGTTTATTTTTTAGTGAGCCTTTTATTAACTTATAAAAAAATTAATAAGCTATTTTTTGTTCTATAATTTAATTTGCCGCCGTTTAAATATAAGCTCTATCGAGATAAAAAAAAAAGAGAAACAAAAATGAGAAAAACTCTCATTTCTTTAAAAAGTAGCCTCACAGGCGATTTTAATCTTTAAAGGTGGGTTTTTAACATCGAGTTTAATCTTCGCAGCAAGCTATAATTAATTAATCTGAGAATAAATTAAATTGTGTACTTATTGTGTTTGCCGTTTTTAAGTGGAGGCTTAAACCTCGCATAATTGCCATACTAAATAACAAAATGGCAACAAACATATTTTAGAATGTCAACTTTTTACCAGTTCCCTTTGCATTTAATACAGAAGCCAAAGACAATCCACCATTTTAGTACTTATAAAAAGAAAATTTCTTTATATAATTGTTTTATTTAAGTTTTCATATGTTTTAGAATCACTAGTCTTCATATTCACTAGAACGAACCATTTTTCTGTTTTCTAAAAAAATCTTTTCTTTTATGTATGTATATTTTTTTCTGTGTTTATATTTAAGCAGCTGCTTTTTTATACATACAAACATGTGTATGTGTTAACATTTGTTGATAAAGTTTAAACCACCAACATTGGCCGCTTAAACTGGCAAGTAAAAGTAATTAATCCTCATCTTAAAAACTACAAGTACAGATGAAAGATGACTAAATCTCCGATCTTCCTGTTAAAAACCCACCCTAAATGGTAAAGGTTTAGTTTTCTTAGGTAAAGAAATTGTGGGGTTGGTTTTCAAAACTAATCCCACTTAGGATTGATTTAAGTACGTTTAAGTGTTATACCTACGTACTTAAATTTTTCAGTGCGACTCGCACTTTAAGTAAGTACAAAGAACTTAACTTATCCCCAGTGTTTTTATTTCTGCGTAGAGCTTTTTTTTAAATCATATGAAGATATGGTATGTAGTAAACTACATAAAGCAACCTGACCATTTTAGCGTGTTTTCAAATAGCAAGCAGCTCAAAAAAATTGTTCAAATAAGTTAATAAAATTTATTTGCGCTTTTATAAGACAAGTGGCATATTTTTTTGAGTGTTTTTTTTTTCTTTTTTTCTTTTTGGTCTAAATTGTATTTTATGTCAAATATAGACAATTAAATAGAAACACAATTGGATTATACATCGGAAAAACTTAGGGTAAAAACACGCTGTCTTTACGAACAATTCCGTCGTAAACGTATTTTGTTATATTTTGAAAATTACATTTAGGGTCATTATTACAACTTGCTGTAACTGAGCATTTACACATGAAAGTAACTAGTTTCTTGAAAGTCGCAATACACTCACAAACACATTTACATTTTTCTACTTTCAGTCTAACTTTCAGCTAGCTTTCAATAAACATTTCAAGAAAGCGATTTCATGAAAGTAAATGACAATAACTAAGCAGTGTTGCCAATTAAAAATTTTTTTTTTTCGTATATATAAAGAATTTTAATATATTTTTTCAACTAAATATTATGAATACAATGATTCTAAATAAAATTTATGAAAATCATGAAAACTAATAAAAATAAATATTATTTTGAAAGAATGCCTAAAGATCGGCGTGATTAATTGGCTCGGCAACTCTGAAACTTGAAACAATAAAAGAAGAAGTATAGAAATATTTGATAAAGTTTGCCCTTTGACGACATTTTGAAAATTAAATTTCACTTTCATGAAAATGTTTATGAAATTTTATTATTTTTTTGTAAAATTTGTGGTGATGATACGTATACAGAAACTTCATGAAACTTTCATGTGTAAATGCAGCGTAGTTAGGTAGGATTTTGTCGGACGTATAACAAGTTAGTTATTATTTCAACTTATATTTAACCTACCCGGTTGGATGAACTTGCCTACGTTAATTAAGTCAATTGTTCACTTTAGTTTAAAGCAAAGTTGTAATAGTGAAAAAAATTTTATACATGGGACAAAATCCTACCTTAAACTATCCGCAAGTTGCAATAATGGCCCTTAAAAAATCTGAAATTTATTCAAATAGTTATTTATTTTTTCCTCCTTTTTTTCTTTTTAAAATATATAATTGAAAACACAAAAATAATTTTATTTAATATTTTTTTTTGTTTTTAAAAATATTTAGTCTAATTTCTTTGACCTGTTTAATATTATTTTCACGTAATAACTCTTCATGGTCAGTTTTCTTTTACAAAATATTTATTAATTATTTATCCAAAATCTCAATGGATAGCTTCTTCAGGGAAATTTGGTTTTTAAATTTCAAAAATATTTTTAAAACACAATTTGCAATTAAACAACAAAATTGTCAACTATGAAAAATAATAAAAGTTTTTCTCTTTCTATGAAAAAAAAAACGGTCGCAGCCGTTGTATAAAATATAATTAGATCTTAAGGCTTTGTTAAGCTCACGTAAACGTATACATTGCGTATTAACGGTTAAATTTTAGTCTCCGTTTTTACCAGGGCTGTGGAGTCGTCCGAAAAAAGTACTAACTCCGACTCCGACTCCAAACGCTGAAATTTTTTAAGTGCGACTCCGACTCCGACTCACGACTCCGACTCCTACTCTAACCGTGATGCGAAATAAATGAGACGTAAAATTTTTTCTCTTTTGTGTAGAATTATCTTTATTAAGCGAATTATGGGAATCTCCGCGTAATGTGCATAAGAAAAACATGAGTGTTATGGTAGGAATTAAAGGCATGCCGATAAAGATGTTTCTACACAAAAGAGAAATAATTTTACGTCACAATTTTTCTAATACATACTAGTATTTATGCGATATAGCAACACTTATTCTGTACAATGTTGAAAATATTTCAGCGTTGATGGTTAAAAAATTCAGATATTAAAATTATTGGCAATTCCTGTCATTAACATTTTTTAGCATGAGTAAATTATTTAAAACATCACACATCTTTTTCAACTAGATCAATAACTGAGTATAAGTTTTGCTAATGTAATTTAGACTTTTTCCCGCACGTATAAAAAATATACCTAAATATACTTAAATAGTAAAGTACTTGAATCAACTATTTCTCATAAAATAAATTAAAATCTTCTGATTCATATTGATCTGCAAAATATTGCATCGCCAATTTCGAAGAATTTTTATATTGGAAAATATTAGAAATTTTTTTAAATTTTTTATGCCGAAAAATTTTGGAGTCGGAGTCGCGCGTTTTTTTGGGTACTGCGACTCCGACTCAGGTACAAAAACCTCATTTCCGACTCTTCAACTCCGACTCCGACTCCACAGCCCTGGTTTTTACATATCAACTTTAAACGTAGGTTGCGTTTGATGATAGACCAAATGAAACGTCGATAATTTTTAGTGGGTTATGGACTGTATGGTCGAAGCTCTAGAGTATCTACCAGGTATCCAGCTTGGTGATATTCAAAAGCTAATTTAACGTCAAGTACGTCCTCCTATGTATGTTGATTGGTGGGATAAGGCGCCAAATACCTAACAAGTATCTAACCAACTTGAAGATATTTCAAAGCATGAAACGAAATAAGAAAAATCACTATTATTTAAACAAAAGGAAGCAGTTTTAACCAAAATAAAAACACTTTCCAACGTTATAAAATTAACTATTTATTAATATCCAAAATTAAAGTTATTTAGATGCAAAATTTTATAACAAATCAATTTAATTTCACTATGTCGATAACTTATTATTAAGTATAATTATAAAAAAAAAACAATTTTGTTATTAATTTATGTTAAAAGAAGCAACTAAATATGACCGAACAATAAAAGAAAATAAACTTAACGAACATAAGTAAACAATCAAATTAAAAAGATAAAACATGACGACAGTGGCCCCTCAAGTTGCCAATTCGTCTTAATAGAAACCAGGGATGGGAAAACTGCTACCTTCGGCCGAGACATAAATATCAACGCGTTAAAGTTTTTCAGGCTTATTATCAAAATGGGCGTTCAAATCAAAATCCATATCGTGAAAATCATCTTCAGTGACGAGGCACATTTTCACCTCAGTGGATTCATCAATAAGCAGAATTGCCGCATTTGGGCGAATGATAATCCAAGAGTGATTGTCAGGCAGTTACTGTGAATGGTGTTGGCTATCGTGAGATGATAACGAACTTTTTAAGTACCGAATTGGAAGATATGAATGTGGACGATATGTGGTTTCAACAGGACGGTTTTTTTTTTTGCCACACACCTAACGAAACAATGGCTCTTTTTTGCGACAAATTCAATGGCCGTGTTATCTCACGTGGTGGCGATGTCAATTGGCCGCCAAGATTATGTGTTTTGAAACCATTGGACTTCTTTCGTTGGGGTTATTTGAAAGAAAAGGTGTACGTTGGACTAAGTGTATTTAGTTAAAAGGAGATTATGTTGAAAAATAAATATTTTTTTTTGTAAAAAAAAACTGTGTTTCATTCAAAAATTCACGGACTTATTGATCCGCCCTCGTATGTTATGGGGTTAAGATCCATAAAATAGTTCTTTGTGTCGAATATTATCTAGATATCAACATCTGCATGAGATTTGTTTGTCTAATAGTGATTTTAAAAAGGGGATTTATGTGGCACCTATGGTCAATGTGGTACAAAGGTCTAGACTTTTATTATAGAAAGTAATTCTGATTCGATCGGTATACTAAAATATTTGGTATTACACACATTAGCACAAGCGCATAATTCCAACTCTACTGTATAAGTTCCATTAGAGCCATAACATTGCTGGGTTATCCGAGGCGACTGTTTTTATGTCGTTCCAACTCCTGTCTGGATTGGCTGATTCACTTTAAATTTGCGGGTGCCAGGCTTCTGATGGCCTCCCTCTTCTGCGGCTTCCTGGCGAATTCTATTCGAAAGCGTGTCTGGTGATTTCGATTGCTGGTTTTCTCAGAGTATGCGCTTACCACCGCCATTTTCTTTAAAATTTCTCAACATTAATGGGAATTGGGGAAGCTCAGACCCATAGACTTTCATTGGATATTTTAGTTGGCCGGAATATTTTTAGAATTCTTCGCAGGCAGCGATTAATGAAAATTTGAAGCGAGTTAACATCCTTTTTAGCTGCATTCCACGGTTCACATGCATTCTTCTTAAGATGTGTGAAGATTTAATATGGGGCTCAGGATGCTAAATGAGTGTTTACTCGCTTTTATTCCGTTTTTTGCAATAGATACCCACATTTGATACTCGAATTGTAGGCGAGCATAAAATGTAGTACGCCATATTGGATTAAGAGTGATGTCACTTTATTTATGAAGTATTCTCAGCAAGCCCTTTTCTTTTATATCCATATTGTAAGAATGCATTAAAAATAATTAGGTCGCCATCTTAGGCGTTTTACCACGTTTTATTTAAAATAAGGTCACACAGCAAAACATGTATTATCACCCTAACTGTTTGAGTATAAAAAATCTCAGCTCAATCGGTTGAAGATATGTGCTTCCAAATTGTGTTTCAGTCCTAAGAGTGACGTCACTTTATTTTTCGCGTTATTCTTAGCAAGCCCTTTCATTTGATGCATTAAAAAACATATTACGCCATCTTGGTTTTTCCGCCATGTTGGATATAGAATGATGTCACACAGTTTAAAACTAATTGTCATCCAAACTAAACGTGTATACAAAATTTCAGCTCAATCAGTTGAAGATATCTGCTTCAAAATTGAGTTGCAAGTTAAATAAAAGTATAAATCAAAGTCATTAAATAATAGTCATTTCTAAAAAAATTTAAGGAATAGAGCTATTACAAAAAGCTTTATAAAATACATAACTGAAATTTAACTCATAGAATAAATTCGAAAAATGAAAAATGTTGAATAAATAAAAGTATTTTATAATTAATTTAATAAAAATAGCTGTGCCTGTACATATTTACAATAGAGTTGCCATTTAATAATAAAAAAATTGTTTTTTTAACAATATACCAAATAGTATATTATGGCAACAATAAAACTGGACAATGAAAAAACTCACTTCAGACAAGTGAATTGTAAAAACCATTTTCGAACGTACTTGTCTGTGTACCGCATGCTTGCCTAAACCTATTCTTGCCCTTAAAGAAACAGGCGATTTATTCTTTAATCACTCTCCGCATGTACTCGTTCTGTGTGAATTTAACACCTTTTTTGGGAGAAAAATCCAATACAGCAAACATAAAATTGAAATTGAAAATTTTGAATTTAATTTAAAAACGTTATCACAATTTTACTTGTTTAATATGACTGCGAAAATGTTTTTAAATTTCACAAAGCAAAAAAAAAAGTTTTATATTTACCTTTGAGAATTTTATGAAGGAATAATGTTGTAGCTTTTGTGTTTAAAATTACAAAGAATCCAAAGAAAATAAAATATTAAACATTCTCTGTAGGAAATGTTAACAGTGTAACAGTACTGATTCAATACTGACTTTGTCAACAGTACATCTGACCAACTGTAAAGCAGACAATACTTTGTGCCATAGGCATTTGACATGTGCTTGTCATTGGAAATCTACTAGTGACCTTAGAACGATTGACAAGGTTGTACTTGTAAGACCATAATGGAGTTGAATCTGATGAAATGCAAATGTATGCGTTTTTATAAAAATAACTGTATTGCTTTTAATTATCCTTTAGTTGGCCATCAACTGGAATTGGTTGATTCGTATCTTGATCTTGGAGTTCCACTGGATCCTAAATCAGGCTTTGTTTCTCATATAACGCTAGAGGTATTCTTGGCTTTATAAAGCGCTGGGCTAAAGAGTTCACTGATCCATACATAACGAAGCAACTTTACGTCTCACTCGTTAGACCAATCTTAGAATATGGGTCAATCATTTGGGATCCATATTACAACATTCATTATTCTCGTATTGAATATGTCCAAAAACAATTTTTGTTGTTCTGTTTACGTGGTCTTCAATGGAGTCACTCGAGAATCTGCTTTTTGTTATATTCTATTGATGATCTTTTTTCAAGGTTATGTCGACAATTTAACTCCTTGTCACAATTTGTTGATTTGTCTTTAAATTTAAATGTTATAAAGCATAAAATAATTGTTTATCTTAACTAGTAATTTTTTATGAACATTTTTAAATACATCATGTTATTCATTAATTTTAAGTCAATCTTGTTATTATGCCCGTAATTTCTACAAATACATATCTAGCTGTGTGTAGAAATCCATTGTGTTTATTCTGCCAATTTTAAAAGAAAACTTTGGGTAAAAACACGTAGTCTACATAAGCGTTGAAATAGGTAAAGATATCTGTTTGGTACGAAGACGAGAACAAATATTTTTAGTAGAAATGTAGGCATTAGTTAGTTAGGATGGACATTCCATTGATTAAATAAATAAATAAAAAAAATAAAAACAAATATACATATAAAGAGATATTGGAACTATATATTTACTAGAACATTTTTATAATTCTCGTCTACATTTTTCAACATGTTTACTAAAATTTTGCACTAATAATATAATAATATATGGTGTTTTCTTAAACGTATAGAAAAACGTTTACAAATCGTGGAAATTTATTTCCTAAAATTCGTGTTCTGGTTTCAAAACTTATAGAGCACTTCGGCCATAATCGTTCATCTGAGCAGCTAGCAGTACTATGGATCCATTTATGTTATGACCACATTTACTCTTTGGGATAATGTTAAACCAAATCGAGAAAAAGCTATCGAGAACTCGAATTTATCGATCCGAAGTCGTTTTCAGTAACTCGGTCTCTGCCCGTCCAACACTTGAAAAGTTGTGAGGAAAGATCTTGGCCTCCATCCGTATAATATCAAATTGGCGCCAGAATTAAAAAGAGCGCACCATGAAATGCATCGTGTGTTCAATGAATGGTCCAAAAATCAACTAGAAGTTGAACCAGATTTTTATCGCCAAACTATCTTCAGCGATGAGGCTGAATTCAGGCTTATGGGGTATGTAAACAAGCATATTTTTAGTTTTTGGAGAGAGCAGAATCCTCATGAGACTATACTACATCTAAAAAAATCACTGTTTGTTGAGGTTTATGTGGCAAAATCAGTCCATTTGTCCTTTAATCTAAAACTGTTGGCAACATTACCGTGAATGGTGAGCGCTACAGGCAGCTTATTGATAATTTTTTTTTTATACCTCAAGTCATTGAAAATCCGTTGGAGGGGAAATGGTTCCAACAAGACGGCACAATATGACATACAGTGTGTCAAACGTTTGGTGACCGAATTATCTCAAGAAATGGACCTTTGCATTGGCCACATCGTTCGTGTGAATTGACACCTTTAGACTCCTTTTTTGCAGGGCTACGTCATATAAATGGTCTATGATGACATACCAGTTACAATTGATCATTTAGCAGCCTTAATTCGACGCACTATTGAAGAAATAAGACAGCGTATGTTAAAAAAAGTGGTGCAAAATAAGATCGACAGAAATGAAAGAAATTTTTTTTTAATATTAAATGGCATGAAATTTGTGGACTAATAAGGCCAAAATATTGGTCATTCCATTGAATTTGTTGTTATTATATTTTTAAAACAATTATATGCCATTATTAAAAAAGTTGTTTTTGGGAATACATAATTTTTCATTAAAAGATTTTGTTTATTGTGCTTAATCCCTTTTTTTATAATTGATAAAAATACTGAAATTTATTGTTGGAGGATAAGCTGTTCCTATACGCATTTCACTGGTTGCTTAGGCCAAATCTTTTAATGAAAAATTATATGCATTTAAAACCCATCATTCTTAGTAGATAAGACAATTAATAAAATCCAAATACCTGCACATATATTGTTTAATTAATAAGAAGAACTTATAAGATTTAGAGACTTAGAGCTATAAAAAAATATTTCTTTTTTGTCAAAGACAGACAAATGTGTAGACGCTTTGTTGATAGTACTGCAAAAAAGTCACCAAGCTAATCGGCAAAGCTATGAAACTCTGTATGCTTCCCAGTTGGCCACGTCCTTAAGACAGCCTTGAAGACGGATGCACGACTATGTTAATTCCTGCACGACATGTTAGGGACAGCCAGAACAAATCGTCAACGACATTTTCGAGCAAGACATTATCGCTCTTCATGTCGTGTATAGATGTTGATAAAGAACTCCTTACAAGAAACTATCGCTCATACTGTCGTGAATAGGTGTTGATATAAGACACCTTACAAGACAATGTCGCTCCTGTTTTCGTACACCCAGAAAAAAACTATGTTTAAATATGGTCACCTCCAACAAAACTATATTTAAAGAAAATTGTAAATATATTATGGTTAATTTAACCATTTTATTTTCACCAACAACCATATTATGGTTAAATGTGTTTTCCATCAAGTAGGCACAACCATATTATGGTTGCCTCCGAACATTTTTTTGTCAATAATACTAAAATATGTTTAACATTTATAATAGCATGGTTGATTTTCAACCAAAGCATGTTGCTCTTGAAAAAGAGGAAAATACTATTGTTAATTTAAAAACAAATTATTGTCATGTTTAACCATAACATGTTTAATGGCAACCATAACATGGTTGTGGCTTTTTAATGGAGGACTAATTTAACAATAATATGGTTGTCGGTGACACTAATATGGTTAAATTTAAAAATAATATGTTTCAAAGTTTGTCTAAAAATAGTTTTGTTGGAGGTGATTTTTGTGGTGGCATATTTTTTCTCTGCGTGTAGAAGGGCTTGTATAAAAGATAACTTGGAAGACAATGTTGTTCATGTCGTCGTTTATAAACTCCTTAAGCAGACAGTGCACTAGACAATGTCGAGTATTTTGTCGTCCACGACATTTTCCTCGAAATTGTCTTCCAGAAATCCTAAGTGATAGAGGACGTGTCGTTCATAAATAGTTGACGACACTGTTGCCGTGGGCAGATTTGCCAGCTGGGTTGTTGACAACTAAAAATTATTCAATACATTTTGTTTAGAGATGACCCCTACCAACAGCGACGACCCTGCCTACCAACAACTTGTTATATTTTATTTTCTTTAATCTGCATATTCATATTCATATGTAAACATTATAAAGTTAAATTGTTGTTACATTTGCATTCAGTATATCCCGTTATATTTAGTACAAAAATTCTTTTATAATATGTGACCCTTTTTTGTATATTGAAAAACAATTTAAACTTACTCTAGTTTCGATTGTTGTCGCGCAAACATTGTAAAAAGAAAAATCAGTGATCAAATCGTAGCTTTCAAATATAAAACATAATTTGTAACAAATAAAAACTAACAAATACACATTTTTGAAAATAAACAAAAAATAAATAAAAATACAAAAACTAAAATAAAAATAGTGTTTTATTTAAAATAAAATATAAGTGAACCGTGTAAAATTTGAGGTGCAAAAAGAATTTAAAGTTCATCCCTCAACATTTGGTCCAAACGAACCGGATAATTTTTACAAAAAATAAAACGACAATTACCTACCGCGTGTGTAAATTTTATTTTACAAAAAATTGTGTTTGTGACTCTAAATTTTACAACAACAAAAACATTGTGTGTATTTAAACATTTTTAAAAAAAATTTTGTGACTCTAAACAATAACAATTTAAAAGAACAAATTTTTCTGGAAAAAAAGTGATAAAAAAAGGTGACCCTGAAATTTGAAAAAAAGAACAGTCAACAAAAATTACAAAAATTAAAATTACTAACGGTAAACCACCACCGGCAGATCAAAGCTCAGCAGCAGAGAAGTTGGAGCAGGGACAGCAAAGAAACAAACTGCAACTACAACAACAACAACACAACAAGTAAGTCAAAGTATACAATACAACAAGAAGTAAATATTCTTGCTTGTTGTGTTACTCTTTAATTTTTGCCGCTGCAATTTTTAAGAGAAAATAACCGTGACGTCACTATCTAAATAAATAAAAACGGAGTTACCATTACGTCTATTTTTGAAAAATTAACCGGGGAAATTAATACAACATTTGACTCGACATTTTTAAGACACAATTTGTTTTATCGCTAGCAGGCAATTTTGTTGACTCAATTTATTATTATTCTGACACTTTTTCAATCTACAAACATGTCCCTGAAAAAATTCGTCAATTGCACAAACGATTTAGTCGACTTCGAAAAGATTCAAGCAGAAGCGAGCGCTGAAGATAATGTACACGCGTTAGAAATAATTCGAGTAGAATTAGACTCCATATGGACCCAGGTAAAAAGGTCATATGAAGAATGTAGGGACGTAGATCAGGATGGTGATAAACCAATTGACAAAAATAAATTACGGGAGCGATACCAAAGAGCCCTAACAGCCTATAAAAATTGTTTGTCGTCCATCAATGCTGAAATCCATGCGCTTACGGACACAGCCATAGAACCAGTTGAACGCCAGTCAAATATTCCGTTAGAAAGAGAGGTCTCATCAATAAGACTCCCTCCTTGCGACACCGACACCTTTTTTGGGGATTATAAACTATGGCCCAGTTTCCGTGACTTGTTCACAGCCATATACATTAGAAATCCTAAAATTAGCAATGTTGAAAGGCTTTTTTATCTGACTCAAAAAACAGGGGGAGAAGCCAGAGACGCAATTTCGCATGTCCCTTTAACAAACGATGGGTTTATCATGGCTTGGAAAAATTTAGTTGACCGGTACGAAAATAAATGGATGCAGGTTAATGAGCAATATAAAATTATTTTGGATCTGCCTCATGCCTCTATGGACTCTGGAGCCTCAATTAAAAAATTACAAAGGACAATAAACGATTGTAGGCAGACACTAGGCACACTAGGAATTGACACTTCAACATGGGAGTCCTTTTTAATTTACATTTGCTCTCAAAAACTTCCCAGAGTTCTTGTTCAAGAATTTGAAAATTCTCGTGAAGATTGTGCCGAAGTACCCAAATGGCAAGAATTCGACAAGTTTTTGACCCGCAAATTTAAGACCCTAGAATCAGTAGGCAATATTAAATCATCAAAGGACAAATTCATACCGCCCAAGTCAGAAGTCGCGAAAAACAACCAAAATAAACGGAACATTAATTCATTTCAAACGAATATTGCGAAATCTGAAATTTACAATCAGAACAAAAGTAAACCCGTCAGAAGCTCTAATAATAACCCCATAACATGCCAACATTGTAGCGAGTCACACACCCTACGATCATGCCCCACATTTTTAGAAAAAAATGTAAGTGATCGAATTCATATAGTAAGAGTCACAAATTCATGTTACAACTGTCTGTCGATCAATCATAGTGTCAGGGAGTGCCCTAGCAAATACAGTTGTAGGCTGTGTAAACAAAAACACAACACTTTGTTGCACAAGGCAACGGTGACCCAGCCTACAAACTTGCCACAAAATAACGCTGACGAGCAACCAAGCACAAGTGCCGCAGCTCAAGCCCAATTCATACAGTCCACTTCAAGATCAAGTATTCCTAACTTTACTTCCCTGACTCTGCGCGAAAACATACAAACATCGACAAATCAAACAGACCGAGAAACCTTGCTTTTCACTGCTATTGTCGAAATAGAAACTAGAGGTCAAAGATACCAGGCGAGAGCTATCATCGACCCTGGATCACAATCAACCTTTGTATCGGACAAACTACAAAACCGATTAAAATTACCCACAAAAAGAAACATAGTTCACGTTTCTGGTTTGAGTCAAACAGTTTCTGAAACCTCAACTAAAGCATGTTTGCTTAACCTTTGCTCACGGGTGGACACATCGTTTAAGTTAGAAGTTTGGGCCCCAGTTCTCAAGACCCTTCCCTCTAATTTACCACCTCAAACGTTAGACATGCAAAAGCTCAGTGAGACTGCAAAATTGCAACTTGCAGACCCTCACTTCAATCAAAGTAGACCCATCGACTTGCTAATAGGCCTCGACGTAGGCCCCTCTATTTATTGCATGGACACACCGATGCGGTCTATTGGATCCCTTTTGGCACAAAAAACAGTATTTGGCTGGATTGTGGGGGGACCAACTCCAAAAAGGACTCAACCCAGAACAACAATTTCTTTATTAAATACATCGTCCCTTGACCAAACCCTCACACGCTTTTGGGAGGTGGAGGAAACCCCAAAACAGATTTTGAAGTCAGACGAGGACACCATTGTGGAACACAATTTCAAGAAAACAACACGTAGAAACGACTCAGGAAGGTATATAGTTACCCTGCCCTTCAAAAAAACAGAAGAAATAGGCTCTTCTCGCAATATTGCTATGGCTCAGTACCTACGAATGGAACGCATGATTAGCCAGAAACCCGAAATAAAACAATTATATGACAATGTCATTTTGGAATATCTTGAGTTAGGCCACATGAGAAAAATCGCACCCCCGGATATAAACAAAGCCCCCAATTATTATCTGCCGCATCACGCAATAATAAAACCTGACCGATTGACCACTAAACTCAGAGTGGTTTTCAATGCCTCTAGCCCAACGTCAAATAAGAATAGTCTTAATGACATTTTATATCCAGGACCCATTCTTCAGCAAGATCTTGTTCTTCTGATAGCCAAATGGAGATTTTTCCGCTTTGTATTCAACGCCGACATTACAAAAATGTATCGCCAAATACTGATCGACCCAACTCAAACAAAGTTTCAAAGAATATTATTCAGAAAATCTTCTAATGACACAACGTTAGAAGCAAAACCCATAAAATTATTTACAACTACGACATATGAAGACCCATTAAATCGTTTATCATCATTGTCACGTGCATATCGAGTTATAGCTTACATCTTACGATGGAGAAAAAACTCTGGTCAAAACAAAAGTAACTTTAATTTTCCCTCAACAGAAGTCACATCCAATGAAGTTCAAGACGTTAAAGAACGACTAATTATACTGACCCAAAAGATTCAGTATTCAGAGGAATACAAAAAGTTACAACTTAAAGAAAAACTTTCACCTAAAAGTAGTCTTCTAACCCTAAATCCTTTCTTAGACATCAAAGGAATTATGCGAGCAAATGGTAGACTAACTTTATCACCATCTTTAAACTATAATGAACGTTTTCCAATTATACTGCCATATAATTGTCAACTATCGAGACTCATCACAGAATTCACTCACAAAATAACCTTACATGGTGGAAACCAACTTATGACTCGAAGTATAAGAACCGAATTTTGGATTTGCAAACTAAAAACTCTAGTAAAAACCGTTATTCGGAACTGCAAAACTTTCATTTTATACAAAAGGCGGACTCAAGAACAAATTATGGCGTCATTACCTCCAGAACGGACGACACTCTCCAGACCCTTTACAATCACTGGCGTAGACTATGCTGGACCCTTCAACATAAGAAATTTCACCGGTCGAGCATGCCTTATTACAAAAGGCTATGTGTGTATTTTTGTCTGCTTTTCCACCAAAGCAATACACTTAGAAGCAGTAAGTGACCTTTCAACTCAGGCTTTTCTATCTGCTTTTGCCAGATTTATTGGAAGACGGGGATGTCCATCTAAAATTTATTCCGACAATGGAACAAATTTCGTTGGAGCTGCAGAACTTATAAGAAAGGATCGACTCGAATTTGTCAAAAATCTTCAACAAAAAATAATTCATCACTACAGTCATCAGAACGTAGAATGGAAATTTATACCCCCTGGCACTCCACACATGGGAGGACTATGGGAAGCCGGTGCTAAATCCTTCAAGATCCATTTACGAAAAATGACTCCAAATATGAAATTTACATTTGAAGAGTTTTCTACAATTTTGACCCGAATTGAATCCTGTCTAAACTCCAGACCCTTAAGTCTAGCTAGTGACGACCCAACTGATCTATCACCGCTTACTCCTGCACACTTTCTTATTGGTACTTCATTCATGACCCCACCAGAAAAAGATTCGAGCAACGAAAACTTGACCCTCGCCAACCGATGGAGACGTCTAAAAATTATTTACCATACTTTCTGCGAAAGATGGAAATCAGCATATTTAAGTGAGCTGCATCGTCGATATAAATGGAAATATCAACACCAAATCCTCAACGTTGACGATTTAGTTGTCATCAAAGACAGTAATCTGCCACCTAATGAATGGAAATTAGGTCGAATTACCAAAACCTACCTTGGACCCGACAAAAATATCAGAGTAGTTGATATTCGAACTACAAATGGAATTATTACGAGACCCATAACGAAACTCGTACTGTTATTTAATAATTAAATACACATTTCAAATAATTATTTTGTATAATTCCAGTAAAAGTCACCCAAGAAAAACACAAATAACTTTATGGCATTGGTCGTATGGTCTCATCTCAGTTTACTATTTTTCAACAACTCCACATCTAATACTATGGCACACAGTTCACCCCCTGGTAACATCATCTGTACTCCAGCATTCTACGTGATGAAACCCAAAAACAAGGTGCTATAATGCGGCTGTTTATTTTCCGGCCCCTTGAAGAACTTGAGCCCAGTTGAATATATCACCATATCATGGGGGGCGGAATGTTTAGAGATGACCCCTACCAACAGCGACGACCCTGCCTACCAACAACTTGTTATATTTTATTTTCTTTAATCTGCATATTCATATTCATATGTAAACATTATAAAGTTAAATTGTTGTTACATTTGCATTCAGTATATCCCGTTATATTTAGTACAAAAATTCTTTTATAATATGTGACCCTTTTTTGTATATTGAAAAACAATTTAAACTTACTCTAGTTTCGATTGTTGTCGCGCAAACATTGTAAAAAGAAAAATCAGTGATCAAATCGTAGCTTTCAAATATAAAACATAATTTGTAACAAATAAAAACTAACAAATACACATTTTTGAAAATAAACAAAAAATAAATAAAAATACAAAAACTAAAATAAAAATAGTGTTTTATTTAAAATAAAATATAAGTGAACCGTGTAAAATTTGAGGTGCAAAAAGAATTTAAAGTTCATCCCTCAACACATTTAAATTTGTTTACTTATACATAATTTAGTTAAGACCAGTTACGGTATAAACACAATTAAGACGAACGACGAAATCCGAGCATTGGCAAGAATTCGTTGCATAACTTCTTCGAATTCGACACAGTTAGTGCGAGAAGAACTGCTGTTAATGTCATTTGTAATTATCGGGAAATTAATAAAAATTTTAACATCATGTTTTCCTTTTTTGCCGCAGCGTTTGAAAAGAAAATGATGGTCCTAAATGAGGTCTGTAAACATTGCGAGAAACGGCATTAAGACATATGTATAATTTTGTTTTTAATTCCTCGATGATAATTTGAATTCTTTTTTAATTTCAATTAAATCACCGCAATTCTTTTCATGAATTAATTTGAAAATTAATTTTTGTTTACTTGTCGCAAGTGTTAGTATGACCATTAGACCGTACCTTAAAAAAATCACCGTCAACCCCCTAATATAAAGTATTTTTGGCTGGCGGTTTCGAAAAAATTTTTTTTGCTGCACTTTGGGGTTTCCTTTTTGAATTTTTCGTTATATCTTTGCCATTTATAGTCGGATCTAAAAGTATGTAATATCAAAGTTTTTGTCGCGAGAAGCCCAATGTTTTGCTCTAAATCACTGACCTCAAACATTTCGTTCTACTATTTACATACCAGATCCTTGTTTCTAACACCAAAATGTACGACCCTAATGTCAGTTAACTAAAGCTCGAAAAATCATTAAACTTTTCCTAGTAAAAATATTTACCATAGAGCCCATATAAAGCCCACTGTTTCAAAACATTTTAGCACGAGCAAAACTGTAAAGAAATTTGGTCTGCCACAGTTTTATAAGGGTAGGAATTAATATCTAATTTCGTGAAGATCGGTCCACTATTTTCCATACGCCCCATGTAAAGCCCAGTCTTAGAACACATTTTAGTACGCTTGAAACCGTAATGAATACTACTATTTGAATAGACTTTTGTCCGTAACAGTTTCATAAAACGTTTAATTACTCTACAAAATTTTGTCATGATTGATCCGTAATTTTCCATGTGTCCAATGTAAATTCCACTCTTTTTTTTTTTTCGAATTTATTCTATGAGTTAAATTTCAGTTATGTATTTTATAAAGCTTTTTGTAATAGTTATATTTTTCTTGTTACATTTTACCTAAGCTTTCCGTTGGATATCAATGAAGTTATTGTATGTACAGAAAAATTTACAATTATTAGACACTAGCAGAATGTATTGCATGTTCTGACCCGCTACGCCCTTCGTCAGCATTCTTTATGTCACACTGGATAGTGATACTTTATTAATTATATTTATTTCAATTGACCATTCTCAATTTCAGACTAACTCATTTTGAACCATGGAAACACACATAATCGAGCAATGCGTTAAAGTTTTTCAAGCTTATTATGAAAATGGGCATGCAAATCAAAATGCATATCTTGCACTTCGTCATTTTTTCGGTCCATTTTATCGTCCGAATGTGCGTACAATCTAAAAAATCGTGCGAAAATTTGAGCAAACCGGATCTGTAGGAGATGTGGAAACACCAGTGCATGCTCCTATAGCTCGTACTGTAAAAAATATTGCTGCTGTTCGCGATAGTATGGCTGAAGAGCCGTCCACCTTAACTCGTCGTCGTGCCCAACAATTGCACCTCTCACGCTCGTCGTTGATAAACATTATACATAAAGACTTGCATTTACACGCTTACAAGGTACAATTGACTCAAGAACTAAAAACCTCTTGACCAATCCAAACGTCGTCAATGGCCAGAATAGTGGCAAGAAATGGCAACAGTAGATGATAAATTTTCGAAGAAAATCATCTTCAGTGATGAGGCACATTTTCACATCAGTGGATTCGTCAATAAGCAGAATTTCCGCATTTGCTCGAATGATAATTCAAGAGTGATTGTCGAAAAAACATTGCACACACAAAGAGTGACTGTTTGGTGCGGTTTATGGGCTGACGGCATCATCGGGCCGTATTTTACCAAATTGAGGCCGGTCCGGCAGTTATTGTGAATGGTGTTCGCTATCATGAGATGATATCTTTTTGTAAAAAATGCATTAACTTATAGAAAATTTTTAGTCGACGAATACAATTTAAAAAAAAAAAAAAAAAAATTTTATTAATTAAAAATATTTAAAGGCAAACAAATGGGGGAAGAGAAGAAAACTGGAGTTCACTTTATCTTTTTATAAAAAATGCATAAACTTATAGAAAATTTTTAGTCCATGAATACAATTTAAAAAAAAAAAAAAAAAAAAAAAAAAAATTTTATTAGTTAAAAATATTTTAAAGGCAAACTTCCGGCTGACGGTTAAAAAACCAAGCCGTAAATATCTGTATTTTAAATATAATTATAATTTTTATATCAAAGTTTTATATTAAAACAAATATTGTTGTACTTAATATTATATATTTCAATAAAGAAAATATCTATCTATATCTATCTATCTATCTATCATGAGATGATAACGAACTTTTTATGGCCCGAATTGGAAGATATGGATGTGGACGATATGTGGTTTCAACAAGACGGTGCCACTTGTCACACAGCTAACGAAACAATGGCTCTTTTACACGACAAATTCAATGGCCGTGTTATCTCACGTGGTGGCGATGTCAATTGGCCGTCAAGATCATGTGATTTTACACCGTTGGACTTTTTTCTTTGGGATTATTTGAAAAAATAGTTGTACGTCGATAGTCCAGCAACAATTCAAGAGCTAAAGGATGAGATAATTCGCCACATTAATGGCATAGAACATCAGTTATGCCTCAGCGTCATCAAAAATTTGGACCATCGGATGGAGGTGTTCCGCCGAGGTGGCGGCGGCCATTTGGCCGATATTTTGTTCCATACATAATTGAACCATACCAATATTATCATAATAAAAAGAAATCACAATAATTTCCTAAATAATTTGTGTTTTATTCAAAATCGGTCCTTTATTATGGGACTAACGGTGCACTTTTTTCGTTTGCTTGTAAGGTGATACGCTCTTATGACCATATTTCAACAAGAAAAAAAAAAGACTTATTAAAATGATAAAATACCATTTGTTGTTAGATTTGAAACAACATTATATAATTAATACAAAAAAAAAACAATATACAAACCAAATTTGTGTTGTGCAAAATTTTTTGAATTTAACAAAAAATTTAAAAACAGGGACGTGTGGTCTATAAATGAGCTGTGCTGTATTGAATGAAACTAATTTGTGGAGTGATTGGAGCAAATTAGTGAGGTAAGATTTAATTTTTATGTAAAAGTGCACAATTTGTTTCTTGCTTACAATATCTTTCAAAAGGACAAAATATCAATGAAAAAAAAACGTGAAGTCTATAAACGATATGGTAAAAAGTTACCGATAATCCTAGTGCTATATAAGTGGTTATTAAATTAGCATATGTACATATTTGCTGTAAAAAAATTTTTAAGTCAAAAGTAAAACACTAAGAAATTTAAAAAAACGGTCACTCTGCCCCAGTTAAGGCGCCCTTCGTCGACGTTAGAAATATAAATAAGCCAATTGTAGAGTTCGTTATGCACCACGCATTTCGGCTGACGCCCTGTGGCTGAAAATTAAATTTTATCGGCAGAAAGTCCAATTTCTTTGTCATTGCCGATTTAAAAAATATTAAAGCTATCGATAGCAAAAAGATAGAACTTAGCTATCCAAAAAACTGGATCAAAGTATTGGTAATTGTGGGTGTGGCATGCTGCTGGAAACAAATTTTTTATGTTATTAATATTATTGTAATTTGATATTATTGTAATTTCTCGCAAGCCATTATCAATAATGGTTGAAATTTTTTTTGTTATATAAGTGGGATAGTAGTCTTTAAGAAAAGGCTCGTTACATCACTGTGTCATTTATACCCAATGTGTTATTAAATGTTTCCCCAGGTTCTATATTTAAGTTAAATCCGAATTTCAGAGGAGAATAACTTGTTAGGGTCGAAAGGGGTTAAACAGATTTTGATACCATCAGAAAACGGAAATTTACCTCTTAAACCACATGTTTACTTTTGCAACTGTTTGGAACTATCTGTTACATACTTTTTTAATTTTAATGAAATTACTCTCAACATTGTTTTTGATCTCTTTATTTTACTGAAATATAACAAAATGGATTACGAACGTTTTGTTTTGAAAAATAATTCTGCATCTTATGCAATTCATAGCAGGGCAGCTTTTGAGTTATTTTGAACATGGGTCCATAGAGTGTCGTGAAAGTGACTTGGTAACCTCGGATATTTTAACTTCTAAAAGTTCGCGAAAAATAAATGTGTTTATGGATTGCAAAAAAATTAGACTTAAGCTGACCTACAAAGACGTTATCTCCTTTGTCTTTAGAGGTAGGTATTCGTATAAAACGGATGGTTTGGGTTGATTTTTTAATTATTTTTCGAATTATGTTTAATATCAAACTGTTATCAATAGTGGGTTCAACATATTTTATATTTTGGTAGGAAAGCAGACTTTAAGCAATGACATGTTGTATTTTTTTTTTTTTGCATTTTTCTAGAAGTATAGTGGAATATTCGAGGCGATTATATATGTGTATTAGGGTGTTCAATTAATCGGATTTTTTTGTTGGATTAAACGATTAAACGATCGATTAATCGAATAATTCAAAATCCAGAAATTTTATATATTAAGATATTTTTTTTCGATAATATTAGAAAAAATTCGTACTTGAGTAAATAACAATTATTAATTACTAGTATTTTAATTTTTTATTAACAAAAAAAAAACAAAACAAATGTAACAATTCATACTAAATGATAAAACCTTTACAACGATAAAAAAAATAAGACATGTGTTGAGATCATATAATTTTATATGTACAAAAAATTAAACAGTTCTTTTATAAAATAATCTTTTAATAATAAAATGTTGTTTAAATATTTTGCTTCACTTGGTAGCCACACGATGATCAAGTTTTGCCTTATCTTTTAATTTGCTATACTGTCTCAGTTTTTTACTAACGCACTCACACTTTTTAAATTGACCACGAGATTGCACTCAATATTACCTTTCCATTTGTATGCTAATTTTACGTTCAACTGACCACATATTAGTTTTGGAGCTTTCTTTATAAAAAATATTTTACTTAAAAAAAATGTGGCTTATTAAAAAAAATTGTGTTCTAAAAAATTCTTGTGCTTTTTTTACAAAATACTTTGAGTCACTTCTTTGAGTAATTTCTCTGAGTCATTTCTTTGAGCTGTTTCTTCGTTGGGGCATTTTTAAAATGGAATTGACTATAAAATTGAGTGCAGCCTGTGACACAGCTGTCAATTCAAACAAGTTTTGACAAGCAGTTTTTGTGAACAACTTGGAAGTGGTTTATTGAACGTGTGGCTCCAGGGTTAAAATATTTTTTTTTTGCATTTGTTTCAATATTAAATAAGAATTAACCGATTACTGAATTATTTCAGTTTTACTGGTTATTGAAAATTTTTTGCAGTAAGTAGTACGCCCATGTATGTGAATTACTCACTAAACACGACTCTTTTTTTTAATTCCAACGGACCATACATATGGCTTATTAATTTGACTTAAAACTTTAAAAAAATTATACATTTGACAGAAAAACCATATATGTATTGTTTTTCGATTAATTGGCAAATTCTTCATTTAATCATTTAATGGAAATCAGCAATTTTAAAATAATCGAACAATTATTCGTCTAAAATTTTTCGATTAATCGAACAAGAATTAATCGGCTAAACACCTTAACGTGTATAAAGTAAATATATATGAATACTCATTTTTACTTTTTCACCAAGAGATGGCCATGTTCTTTCGCTGATAAAAAAATATATTGTCCAGAAATATGTAAAAATGTTTTGTATTTTTCGAATGAAAACGTTAGAAGTATTCTTGAAGATGCAATTTTTAGTCAATTTGTTTCTCCCACATGATCTGTCAAAAAAAATATCAAATTTTTCAAGGAAAAAAAATTTTATATAAGTAAAAAATTCTAATAATTCAACACACCGATTTTTATAAAATTAGAACAGTAATGTTTTCTTATGTGTCCATAATTTTCTGAAAAATTCTGATCAATATCGAGAGCAGTATTGCCATTTTTATAAAAAAAAAAATTTAAAGAGTTTTTCAGGGATTGAGAATTTGGGGTATTTTTTAATCAAAAATGGGGATAGTTTTTAGTCCACTGTTTTAATATCTTTTCGGTCTACATAGCTTCAAAATTTAATTGCGATATCTCTATCGCAAAGCATTTCATAAATGAATGAAAAGGCTTTCAATATGAGTAAAAAAAATAGTAATTTTAAGGTTTGACATTCTATAAATCTGACATGAATAAAGATGTCATAATGAAATTTGTAGATTAAGAAGTCCTTAAAACAGTGGACTTAAAAACATCGCTCTTTTTGAATAAAATAATAAAACAATTCTCAATGTCAATCAAAAGCATTTTCATACTAAATGCAAAAAAAAACCATCATAAGTTAATTTTGACCTTAAATTTCTCAACAACTGCTAAGCCGATTTAAATAAAATTAAAACTGTAGGAAAGTTGAAGAAGCCTTCTCTCCAGCAAATTGCAATTGCAAAATTATATCTATCGGTTCAAAAGTTACAGATTTTTGGCCGATGAAAAACGATTTTCGGCCACTGTGCGACGCACTGATTGTGTGTATTCTCATATACATACATGTGTTTTTTGTTTTATTTTTTTTTTCGTTTTGATGACAAATATTCATTGCGAAAAATTCGTCGTACTTCCCAATTATATTTATACCATTCGATACTGCTGAGAGGTATTGTCAAATAGTATGTAGAATGTATACATGCTACAACTCTTTATTTTAATAATGCTATATTTTTTTAAATAGAAAACAAAATTGTAATCTTATATTTCGTATTTCTTATAAATTTTAATAAATTTATTACAAAAACAAATTTAATAGTGCTCTGTTATAATAATGAAGGATTTTGAAGCAAATTGTATATGATTACTGTTTAATTTACAAATTCAAATGGGGTCCCAAAAAAATTGTCATATATTCCGGGAAAATATTTTGTGAAAAAAAATATCAAGAAGTAACTATATAAAATGTAACCAATTATTGAAATCAATCTTAACTGAATTGTTTGTATTTTTTGGAATATTTTTCAGACAGTAGAGCCCAGCAGAATTTGCTCAGCTTGTTTTTAGTTAAAGATGTTAGCTTAGATTGTCTTTAGCTCTAAAAATATTTCCAAAATCTTTTTGCAACATATTTTAAGGATCTGAAAACAAAACTTGTTATACGGAAAACTGTCAACTATTGTACTAAAAGGAAATAAATTGATAGTTTCCACATGCGGATACCGAACAAGCAATTTTGTCCGCTTACGGGAGATGTCCGTCAACGGGATCGTTGGTTACAATGTGATAAGAGTAGGCTTGCCAGATTCAATTTTGCAAAATTCTTGACACTTACTAAAAAAAAATCTTGATTTTAAAAAGAATTCTTGACAATTAAAAACTTCCTAATAATTAATCTTGTATAAAAATAACACAATTGATAAGTTAAAAGCAAAATTAAATCACTTTTTGAACCAAAAATTCTGTACGCTTTTGTGTTGAGTCAGCTGTTTAACGTTTTTAATAACACTGATCTGCAGCAAAAATTGTTCTAAATAAAAATATATGTAATATAAATTTAAGTTAATTCAAATCCGCTTTCAGTTTTTTCCCATTTTGATCAAAACAATTACAACTTTGTATCATGCAAAATTCTAAGGGGAAACATTTAACATTTTTATCATTTATCAGAAAGCCAGAAGGCCAGGTACATATAATAACCCATAAATCATGAAATTCAGTAGACAAATGTTAATTTTATTCGTTATTCAATATTATGGGCATATCTCGCCCGATATATGGCGGTTATGCTAATAAATACCATCATCATTGGCAACGTTTTGTCCGATTTGGATAAAATAACCAGCAAATTATGTGGAATTAAATTCCCTTTAAGTCATCTAAATCCGATTTTTTAATATTTTGCACGGTTTTGGAGATACAGTGCACTCGCGATAATATGAATTAATTTAAATCAAGCTAGTTCAGTTTTGCAAGATTGCTCATATATACGAATAACATCGAATTTGCCTTTAAAAACCCAGGTCTAAAACAAATTTTCACAAATTACCCTGGCATACTAAGGGTTTAAAAAGATTAAAAAACTTAAAAAATAAATTTTTATATAAGCATAAAAAGTCTGGAAATCCAGACTATATAAACACTATTTGAGAGAATTTAATTTTTTAAATAGGTATTTATATTATCAATATATTTTAGGATTTGAGGAATCTATAAGAGTTAATTCAAGATCTTTCTGGTCATTTATAAATTCTAAGAAAAGTAAATCCTCCTTCCCTTCTTCAGTTTTTTTGGAGCAAAATGTTTCACATTCACCTACTCAATCTGCGAATCTTTTTGCAATGTTTTTTAAATCCAATTATACAGTTTTGGATAATATATCTTCTGCTGGTAGTTTTTCCAATGTGGAATTATCCATTTTAGATATAGTTTCTGCTATATCTTGTTTAAAAAATTCTTTTGGTTGTGACTTAGATGGTTTAAACTCTTTTTTTATTAAAAACAGTTGTAATTCTATTTCGTCACCTCTACAACTGATATTTAATAAATCGTTAAAATATGGAGTTTTTTTTTAGAGAGGTGGAAACTTTCTGTTATTACACCAATTCACAAATCTGGCGATAAGTGTAATGTTACTAATTATAGGCCAATATGTAAACTATCTACGGTTTAAAAAACTTTTGAGCACGCAATTGCAAGGAAATTATCATTTTTTATAGAATCAGTTTCACTTGATGAACAACATGGTTTCGTACGGGGGCGTTCTACTGTACGAACTTAGCAGTATTTACAAAATATTGTATATCTAGTTTTGAATTAGGATTGCAGGTTGACACTATTTATATGGATTTGTCTAAAGCTTTTGAAAAAATCGCTCATGTGATACTCCTGGCTAAATTGAATAAAATTGGATTCAACTCAACATTTCTGAAATGGCTGCGTTCATATTTACTGGACCGCATTTGTTATGTAAATGTCGATACATCTTTCTCTATACCGTATATTGCAACTTCTGGTGTGCCTCAAGGAAGTGTTTTAGGGCCTTTTCTTTTTAATTTGTACATGACTGATATATCTTCATGCTTTACGGATGTGAAATTCTTAATTTATGCTGATGATTTGAAGATATATCACAGAATTAAATGTTTAGCAGATAGTTAACATTTGCAGAAAACTTTAGATAAAGTCGTTGCTTGGTCTGTTCGAAATAAACTGCAATTTAATATTGATAAATGCCTGTATCTATGTTTCCATAAAATAAAATGTGAAGTTTATCTGAGGTATTCTATTAATTTCATCTCACTGCATAAGGTAAATGTCGTAAGGGATTTGGGTGTAGTGTTTGATGATAAACTAACTTTTACTAATCACCTGGATACATTATCCAAAAATCGTTTTCTTACTTGCTTTTGTGAAAATAAATAGTAAAGAATTCAAAAATCCTTCAACGAGAAAAATTTTGTACTGCGCTTTCGTAAATTCAATTCTTGAATATGCCTCTTTTATTTGGAATCCTTTTTATACAGTTCATATAAACAGGTTAGAGAGAGTTCAGCGTAAATTTACAAAATTTGCTCTGTTGCTGAATTTTGACGATAATAATCCATTGTATTCCTATAGGAATCGATGTAATATTTTAGGAATAAAAACACTTGAGGAAAGGAGATCGATCCAATCTATTTTGTTCTTATATGATATAATAAATTATAACATAAAATGTCCTAATTTATTAGCACTAGTAAATTTTAAAGTTCCTTGTAGATCTTTAAGGTATCACACATATTTTGATATTGGATTGCATAAAACTAATTATTCTCTCAATGAGGCACTGGTCAGATCTCAACAATTGTTTAATAAATTAAGTGAAAATGTTATATTAGATTTTAGTTTTTCTAAAGAAAAGTTTAAAACTAATTTACTAAGTTTAATATAAGTGAGTAGTCTGTAAGGATAATTTGTAAGTCCAAAGACTTTATAAATAAATAAATTAAATTCAAAAACGTATTTACCATAAAATTAAAAGTTTCTTAATAGGGCATTTACATTACATTGAAATCTAGTAGATTTCATTTGAAATCTTCCTCCAAATCTAGTTCGTTTATACTTGTTTGACATTAGCGAGATTTTTAACACATACTTACATATAAAGAAATAGGCATTTAAAAATTTGCATTACATTTTCTTTATAATCAACTTCATTTATTTTATCAATATTATTTGTCATTTCCATTTTTTTACTATTTTACAAAATTTTTGAATTTTTTTAACAATTTTAACAAGCAGCTATAATTGTTTTTGTTTTGTTTTTTGTTAAAATGTCATTTTTTCTTGTGCAGGGAAATAGTTGTTAGTCCTATATGGGGAAAAACATAAGTACTACTAGATTTCGTCAAAATCTAGTTACGGAGTAGATTTTGTTTTGTACGGGAAATGCAAAAACAACTAGATTTCGTTGTAGTGTAAATTGGCTATAAGTTAAATTTTTAATTTATTATTTATTGGATTTTAAAACAATTTATTTTTGAAAAAAAAAAAAATTTTTAAAGTTATTATGCCAAAAAAATCTATGCTTTTCATTCGTTCAATCACCTTTTAAACGATCCTCTCTCCTTACTGTCTCCATATACTTGAAGCAATCGATCTTCCGATTTTTGGGTAATCGGAAGGCTGCAAATTTTTCGTTATCGAGGTCAAATAAACGTATGGTTAGCACATTGAATAAGAGCCTTTTTAATTTTTTTTTCTTCCACATATTGTAAATTTTTTTCCACCCCAAATTTATTCGCTAAATGAATAACACTTGCACCTCTTCTTAGATGTTTTAAAATTTCTGAATTTTCTTTTAAAGCAATAGAATTATTATAAAGAATAATTTTTTTATGCTTTTTAAGAACTTTTCCCGTTAATATTATATTTAAAGATGAATATGGAAATCCAGCTGCATGTGTATAAAAGACATTTTGATTGACCACTATGTTCAGTTTCATTTAACTGAAGTTCAGTTTACTTCACGACACGATCGTACAATTGGATTGTTGGAAAAATACCACAATTAAGAAATCCGTTAAAAATACAAAAATAAGTTGTTCATATTTTAAAGCATTTGCACAAGTTCATATTAGAGTAGTCAAGGGAAGAAAATAAGTGTTCATATTTTGGGGTGTTCATATATTAGTGGGTTCATATTATCGCGAGTACACTGTATTCAGAAATTAGTGGCGTTAAAATTTTTTTCGGTGGACAAATGTTAATTTTAGATTTGGATTTATCACGTTAACGTTGATTAATATCACAGAACAAAGTTGTAACACCCATTTTTTTTTTTAGTGTTGAGTATAGAGGAAAATACATACAAGTGGTGATACAGGTATATGGTTG
Organism: Pollenia amentaria; assembly: GCA_943735925.1. Lineage (NCBI taxonomy): Eukaryota > Metazoa > Arthropoda > Insecta > Diptera > Polleniidae > Pollenia > Pollenia amentaria. The sequence goes on from OX031007.1 coordinate 148,544,935, forward strand.
TATACTATGGGTATATTTTTCAAATCATCATCCCAGCGTTGTCAAATTATTATTGTCAAACAAAGGAAACGTAATTTAGATATATTTTTAAACAAATACACTTAAACAAAACGATGAACTACTGTTTGCTTTTTACACAGCTGTGTTTTTGAGGAAAACTGAAAAAAAAATTTTAAAAATAATAACGTGTTTTTTGGTTGGGCTCTAAAAAAATTTTGACATTACATATTTTTTCTTGTTTCATGACGAGCACTGAAAATTCTACTAAATCAAGAAATATCAAGACTGTGTGGCAAGCCCCGATAAGAGGGATCTTAGAAATCCATAAAATTGAAAAAACCGTCTGCTTATGATTAAAACTTTCACTGTATTTTTGTATATTTTAAATTTTATTACAGTGCGGATGATTTTATTGTCTTAAAACTGTAACTATTGCGCTGTTTATCAGGCCAGTCAGACATTCCCATCTAAATGGTTTGAAATCTAAACTTGTATACACTGTAAGTATTTGAAATTTACAGAGAAAAATGTCGAGGGACTCAAATTTAATTTTGGGTTATAAAATCAATACCCTGCTTAGTTCATAAAAATGGAGGCAAAATGTGAAAAGACTGAATTTTTAAGTTTGTATTTTCTCCCTTTTTGCCGAAATAATTTTTTTAACATAGTTTTTTCTACCCGTCAAAAATTTATTTCAACTGGACTCCTACTATCTTACGAGAGATCAGAGAATCTTTTTCTGAATCCATATAACCATATAACATAACGTATCCCTAGCGAACTGACACTGAAGTAGTCCCATGATAGGTGCTTTTGTGGCAGAGACACTTAATATGAATGGGACCTATCCCTTTTACCTGTCCCTATCCCTGACACCTAACAGCCACCATTTGACCAGTCAAACATATATTCTCAATAAATCTGTTTAGTGTTAGTTTCTACAATATTAATCCTTAATATTTTTCCAATGGAAAAGTCCTAGAATTAATTTTAAGAACAAATTTTTAAATAGTCCCAATGAAATGTATCACCGTTGTATACCGTTGTATATATAAATAAATAAAAAATCATTTTTATAAAAAAATTATTAAAGCAAAAATAATACAAAATTAAAAAATCTTCCTTTTTGTTTTTACTTAGATCTCCTTTCACATGTCATTAATTATTTATTTTTGTTCGTATTCTATTTTCACAAATTCAAGGACTAGTTCTGTGGGAATTATTGACATAAATCCGTGCGGGAATGATAAGTCACAATTTTGGACACTTAACGAAATGTTTTCTAAATGAATATTTCTTCTGGCCTTTTATAGTGAAATTCCATCATTTATTCAACAAAGATGTAGGATCTCTAACTTTAGTTTCTTACTTATAAAATTTTTGTGGCTTACATTTTTTTCTTTAAAGCCTTTAAACAAAATTAAATCATTTTCTACGCCTTTTAATTTTGAAGCACCAGTAGCAGAAATACATATTCATAGGTCGCAGAAACAATAACAGCAAACATCCATGATAACAACAATAAACAACAACAAACCTCTTCTACAAGCCAAGTGCCAGTTAATAGTGCTCTTGGCCTGTCACACATCATCGAACTCTCTGAACAATCAACATGTCAACGCCAGCACAAAATGTTTGTTAGTATATTTACAAAAAGGATATACTTCAGTGTACAAATGTTTTATGTGCTAGTGCCTTGCAGGAAAAAGAAGTATTAAAGGTGCTCCTTTGAAAGGCCTTATATCTGTGGTTTTCACGAATAATCGCGTAAGTCGGTTTTTACCGAAATTGAGATAATGATGTCAAAGTGCTAAATTTTGCATTAGGTTTTTATAAGTATTAAGCTTTTTAGAATATAATGTAGTATTATTAATTTTTTTCTGCTAAAAACAACTTAAGTTAACTGTTTAATAAAATATTTTGCTATTATAACGATTTATGTCGACATACATCGCCAAAAATTGTAAAATTGCTAAATATGTTTCCAAATAAAAAGCATATGTGATGTTATGTTGTTATTCGTGCAAAAAATATGAAAGTATTTTTTGAAAATTTTTCTATTAATAACAACTAAAGTCGTAAAAATAACAACGTAAGTCGTCATGTGTGATTAAAATGATAACATTTATTTTCACAAAAAAGAACTTATGTGGAGATATGATGTTATATTGCACACACTTAATGAGTCAATCAAACATATGCATTTTTAATCCTTTTAAAGATTGTGATCCTGTGAGGATTTTTTCATGAAAACTATGTATAATACGTAGAAAGTCACTGTTAAGAGTATAGAAAGATAGTAAAGAAAAAAGTTTAAAAAAGCATCTACAGAAGCCGCAATTGAAAAAAATAATTGTTTTTGCTCTCCTGAAAAGTTTGGTTTTATAACTTACGCGATTATTCGTGAAAACCACAGATATAGGAGATAATAAAACTGAAAAATTTAAGTTCGAAACAGGTTTGGAACATTGAAGCTTTTTTAGAAGATAAAAACAAATTGATAATTAAAGTTAAAACAAATGAGAATGTTATATTCTATCATTAAATAAATTCGAGTAAATTAAAGAAAATTTTACAACACATGAAAACAGTCAGTTAAGAATATTTGAAGTGAAATGTATGAATGTAAGAAAAGGTAAACTCACTGTTTATTGTTGTGGCTTTGTTGAAGCTTTGATATTGTTGCAAGTAAGACCTGAGTGCTTAAAATTCTTACTCACTTTATAATCTTATTTGTATAATATTTTTAGCTTTTCTAAAGTCTTTGGAAAGTGTTTCCTGACGAGCTGGCCTAAGCAACAACCGAAATGTGCATAGAAACTAGCTTTCCCTCAAAAATTAATTTTCAGTGTTTTTATCAAAAATAAAAATTGGGAATTTAAAACGTTATAAATAAATCTTATTAATAATAAATTTTGTATTCCCAAAAATAACTTTTGAGATGTCTTAATCAAATCAAATGGGGGAATTATTTTTTTTCATAAGCTTTTTTTAATTATGGATGTGTGGGAAACGGTAGCAAAGTTTTATGTTGAAATAAAATTTGACTGTGGTAGAAAAATTTCTTGTGCTGTGTGAGATTATAACATTTTTGACAACATAAAATTTTGACAAAGAAAAGAACAATTGTTTGCTGACATTTCCTAACAGAAGTCTTAGTCGGCAAATTTTTTCGGGGCGGCGGTTCAGCAAAAAGTAGCCGGGAGTGGATCACCTGACCAAAGAATTAGTTATTAAAAATGAAAAAATTATCTATTATAAGTTGTTATTATATTAAATATATGTATTTGTTATTATTTTAAAGATACTTTAACCCGTCTTCTAAATAGAAGGAGGATTTCAATTCGGTTGTATGTTGCTTTTTTAATGTTTAATGCCGCATAACTCCGTCATTTGTAAACATATTTTTTTGCATTTTAATAGGGCGAGTCAACAGATTGTAATTACATAAAATTTTGGAAATCAGGCGGGCCATTTGTCTGTCCGGAAATTTTATTTTTAAGCTACTCCATAATTTATAAACCAAATTTCAGAATTCGCGCTTACTTTTTATGTGATTTGCTAGCAGGTTGCAAATGTGAACAAATTTTTAGGAATTTTTGGAGGTTGCATATTTTTTTTAATTTTTGACATTTTCTGCGATTTTTTTATTCTCTACTGGTTGTAACCCATAAACAGATATATTATCCTTTTATAAACTTTTAGAAAATTTCTCATTTTTATTAAATTTAATCCTAATCAGCTGATCATGGGATTAATGATCTAACAAACATTATTTATCCAGTTTGTTTATTAAGATTACCTCTTAATATATTTCCATGCTATTGTGATTGGTTTCTTCCAATTACATTTACATTGTGCCCTGGCAATATAACAAAATGCTCGTAATGTAAATGTAATTAGCGTTCTGTAGTCTATTACTGAATTTTAAATTTATTAAAAAAAAAAAAGGATTTTACTTTTATTAGACACTCATGTCAACACGGGCAAATTATAATATCAAAAACGTTATTAAGAAAAAAAATTATATATGTAACTATTTTTAATCTTAAAATAGCTTATATAAATATGCAACACGGCTAAAAAGAAAAGTTTGACTAAAAAAAATAGTGTAAATATGCCTTTCGAACCGGCGGCGACTTTAACTCAAACACTTCAATAGTGTCAAAATTTAATTTTCATGAGTACTTTGCTACCGTTTCACACACGAAAAAAATTTGTATTCAAAAAGATGTATTTTAAATTTTTTTTATTTGTGAAAATTTAAAACATTTTGCAAAAGCAATAAGTAAAACGTGTTGGAGAAAATTATTACTTATGTGCTTACGCCATAAAATTAAACAAAAAGTGTGACAAATATTGTGAAAAATTTAAACGGAAAATTTTCTAATTTTGATTCGTTTTAGGTGTGGTGAATTCACACAGAACCTATATGTGTAATGAGCAGAGAATCTGAATTCTCTAAATATGCTCTAAAAACGCGCTTTATTCGCATTAAATATTCAGTAAGATCTCAAAAGTATGCCCTGAAAATTGTTAAAAAAATGCTCGAAAAAAATCAAAAATTATTTAAAAAGTATTTTAATTTAATAAATGGGATAATTGAATCATTTATTTTTTTAGTTGAAAGAAAATTAAAAATGTAATTTTGATTTAATTAACATTTTCGTTGTTTTAAAATAAATTTTTAATTAAAATATTAATTTTTTTACAAAAACTCTTAATTAGTTTTTTTTTCGTTTAAAATTAAATAATTTAAGTTTGTAGAATTGTTGCTGGGAATTGTCAAAGCCTGAGCTAAATTTAATTAAATCAATTAACACATTGTTTGAAACGGCAAAGTTTTTTGATTAATTTTTTAATTGAAATGAAAAATATCATTTATTGCAAAAATATATTCACAATTTTAAATTTTTACAATTTTTAGTAATCAATATAATCATTTTGGTAATAGGTGCAAAACCAACAAATTGTTTGCTTGATTTTATGAATTTGGTGATTAGAGATAATTTTTAATTTTTCTCCGTGTTTTCTAATTCTATTTGTTTTTTTCAGGTGTGTTGAATTCACACAGCACCAATATCTGTAATGAATGTTATTAAAAAAAAGAAAACGCTTTCTCCAGTCGGCATATTGGTTATTTACTATGCGAATAGAGCTCAAAGGAGACTACGTTGAAAAATAAAATCTTTGTTTATGCAAAAACCGGAGTTTGATTTAAAAATGCACGTACTTTTCGACCCGTATTCGTATACATGAGATATTTCGGCCAAATTTTGTTGTTTTAGTTCTGAAGCGATAGTTTTAAGACATTTGACCAAATTGGTTAGTTTTGGCCACCAAGCACTTTTTGCAAAAAATAGTAATTTTTTTTTTTTTTTTTTTTTTTTTTTTATATTTGATATTTATTATTGTTTTACCCATACAACAAGACATACAAAATCTTTTAGATTATAGTAGGGATAACAGGAAGTTATACAATAAAATGTTTATAACATGGTACTTATTATTTTATATAAAACATTAACCAGTGTTGAGAAAAAAAAAGAAATGAATAATAATAAATGAATTACAATAACATTTATGAATAATTTAAAAACATGCATAAAAAGAAAATTTTAAAACATAAAATGGTTGAAAAATTATTAATATTAATATTAAGAAAACAGTTTAATAATTTAATTTTTGAAAATATTCGCATAGCTGATTGTTTGAATTCTGTTTGGAAGTCTGTTCCACGAACGGATAGCACTAATGAAAAACTGCCGCTCTGAAACCTGACACTTGTATCTAATACTTGTTAGTTTACAGCCGCGGTTTGATCTTACAAATTGCAACCTGTTGTACAAGTATGATGGTGTTTTAAGATATATGATTTTGTGCAGTAGTATTAAAGTTCTGATGTCAATTAGATTTGAGAAACAATTGTTTCGAAAAAGAAGTTATATAATCACGTCTGCGAAGACCAAAAACGTATCTGGTTATGTTGTTCAACGCTACCTTTAACTTTCGTGTTCTATCTGAGTCACAATGTCCAAATATTTCACTTCCGTAAAGTAAGCAGGGCATTACGTACGTTTTAGCAATAAGCATTCTTATGTTAACCGTTGTGTAAGAAATGGTTGACCATAGAGAACGTTTCATGGATTGAGTTTTACATACAATAGAGTTAACATGATTCGACCAACTTAATGTTTGATTGAATACAAGCCCCAGGTTTTTTGATGAGGTGACTATATCAATTTTTTTCCATTTATCATTATGTTAATATTGGGAATCAGTTAATTGGTTTTTCTGTAAATTATTATACATTTTGATTTTCTGGGATTTAAACAAAAGCCGTTCTCAGATGCCCATGAAGAGACTTTATTCAGATCTATGCTTAGAGCATCAACACTTTGTTGTAGTGACTTAATGGGTGAACCTAGGTAGAGCTGTACATCATCCGCATACATGTGAAATTTGCAGTATGAAATACAGTTAGGTAAGTCATTAGCATACATCGAAAATAACAATGGTCCTAAGATTGAGCCTTGTGGTACTCCTTTAGTAACTGGTAGAGCAGCAGAGTAATTATTTCTTAAGAAGACAGTTTTAAAACGGCTTGTGACGTATGATTTTATAAGTGAAACCGCAGTACTGGAAAAATTAAACTGTTGTCTTAGTTTCTTACAAAGCACAAAATGATCAACTGTGTCAAACGCCTTTGAATGATCTAGAAGAACCAACATCGTTACCATTCCATTATCTATATCACTGCGAATATCTTCAGAGACATCAATGAGCGCAGATACACAACTGTGTTTTTGACGAAATCCAGATTGCTTCACATTAAGAAGTTGATTTCTTTCCAGGTATTTGCACATATGTTTATGGACAATTTTTTCAAAAATGTTGGAGAGATAGGAAAGTATAGCAATAGGTCTGAACTCAGAGCTTGTCGAAGGCACTGGTATAACTTTTATATATTTCCAACGTGAAGGAAAAACTGATGTTATGATAATTGTGTTTATTAAGTGAGTTAAGTATGGTAGGATTTGTGGCAGTAGTATCTTAATGAATTTCGGATTTATGTCGTCACACCCAGTAGCATTTGACTTAATTGCTTTCATGCTATATAAAACATCAATTTCATCAATGCAGTGAAATTTAAATAAATCATAGTTTTGTAAGCCGAAGCTATTACACTGATATAAATTATGTGTATTTAAGTTTATTGGTTATTTGTGCTTAATTATTTTGCTTAATGGGCACACAGAAAAAAGTGTTTTATGAATTAAAAAAATTGTTCAAAAAGTATTTTAATTTAATTAATGTGATAATTGAATCAATAATTTTTTTAGCTGAAAAAAATTAAAAATTTAATTTTGATTTAATTAACATTTTAGTTGTTTTGAAATAAATTTGCAATTAAAATTTTAATTAAATAACAAAAAATCTTAATTGACTTTTTTCGTTTAAAATAAAATAATTTGAACATGTAGAATTGTTGTTGGGAATTGTCAATATTAATTTAAATAAATTAACACATTGTTTAAAATTTCTAAGTTTTTTGATACTTTTTTAATTTAAATTATAAATAATGTTTATTGAAAATAGTTTTTCAAAATTTTAAAATTTTTAGTAATCAATATAATCATTTTGGTAATAGGTTCAAAATCAACAACTTGTTTGCTTGATATTATGAATTTAGAACAAAATTGGTGATAGGAGAAATTTAATAATTTTTTCTGTGCATACGGGCGTTATCACTCCAAAAACCTTACCCGCGTGACATTTGTGTAGAGGCTTGCAAAATGCTAGATCGATTACGACCATATTGGTAAAATATTATTCATGGCACTAGTTCAATCTATTCTTGAATATGGATCGATAATATGGGACCCCATTTAAAAAATCCATTCCAATGCAATTGTGTCGGTCCAAAAACAATTCCTGTTGTTTTGTCTTCGTGGATAACGTTTTAACCCCTGAAAAAGTCGTAAAACTATGCCTTATGTGTAATTTTTATTCAATGTTATTAATAGTGACATCTGCTGTAAATTTTTGATTAATGAAATTTCTTTTAATATTCCTCAACGTCAATCCCGGAATTACATACCTTTATCAGTTGAATTTTTAGAGCTAATTATGCTTGTGCAACCCCTCTGAGGAGAATGAGCAATGAATATAACAAATTACAGTGCATTCGCGGTAATATGAACACCCCAAAATATGAACACTTATTTTTATTTCATTGATTACTCTTAAATATGAACTTGTTCAAAAGCTTTAAAATATATACAACTTATTTTTAACGGATTTTATTTGCCTACACAGCGGTAAATCAAAATGTCTTACGTACACGTTTTAGTAAGTAATCTCATTCAGCTGGAATTCCATATTCATCTTTAACCTTCCTATACCCGCGCCAATTTTTGTAACACCTATAACCGCGTGCGGTCTCACAGACCGACAGCTTGAACTCACAGTTTTTTGAAACAAAACTTTAACAGATAAATACATTTTTTTAAACCAAAGATATAATAAAACAACTGAACTATGCATTAAACCAATTTTCCATAATTTAATTGATTTTTAATCTGTTACAAAACAGACATTAAAATCGATGGTTTTTATTCTTAGATACAACAAAAACAAAACTTAAACTCTTTTTTCTCAAAAACACAAGATTAAGCTTTTGCAATCCTAAAAACACTTAATACAGAATAAGTAAGTCACAGGTTGGCTTAGCTTTCAGCCTTAAAATAAAAATCAGGACATGTAGCAACCGAGCCGCATTGGTCTCACAAAACGAATGTTAATGAATACACGAGCACGTCTGCCTCGTACAAAAACGTGGTATGCACTTAAATAAAACTTGTAATAAGTTCGGCAGCTAACAGAAAACTCAACTTTCTAACGTTTCTAAAAAAATTAATATGTATAAAAAATTGTTTCGTCGCACAGTTGGAAATTTTACGAGAAGGCGGTCAAAATTCCATAACTTTTGACTGGATCGGAATTTTTTTATGCGATTTTTTTTGCTCGATAGGCTTTAATTTGCGCTATAAAACGTAAAATTCGACTAATAGGAGCATAAGTTATGGGGAGTTCAAAATGCATTTTCATTTTTTTGTTGAGTTTCGGTGTAAAAGTTGAATATGAGTTTTTTTATAATTCATCATTATTTCTCTTGTATTTTACAACTGATACTTATTTTTTATTGTCGAACTTAGATCCTGTCAGAAAATGCAAATATTTGGCCCCTGTAAATATTTTAGTCCCAATATTCACAGGGGCCAAAGGTTGGCTTTTTTTGGGACGAGACGAGTTGTTATAAGGATAAAACTGAAAAGGAATATTTTGAAAAATGCCCAAATAGCATTCTTGGCTATCGATAACATTTTAGGTAATTCAACTTTTATTTTTGGTTTGAGATGTATGTGTATTTTATTTTTATATATTAATACAAATATATACTTAAATCAAAAACAAATTACAATCTATAAACAATTTTAAATTAAACAATATTAGTAAAAATTTCTTCTAAATAGCTTTGGGTTTCATTTTCCAGAAATTGTTTAGCTTCTTCCTCTAATTCGATTGAGGTTGATTTCCATTTTTGTCGAATACTGGACATATATGGATCTGATGTCCACAACAAAATAGTAATAAGATCTTCATTAGTACAACATCTGGACATTTTTCTTGTATTATGCTCGCGGAAGAATCTGTAGTCTTTGTTCCTTTTTTCTTGCGCTTCTTCAGATAGATCTCCAATTGGTAGGATATTGTGTTGAACTATTTGTTCCCCACGGTATAAAATTTTATGAACTGTGGTTGGCATATGTCTCCAAGAGTATTTTTTGTTATAAAGAATTGCTGTTTCATTTGCATACTGGCCAAATTTTTTTGCATTTATCTTTCTGCTACATGATATAACTTGTAAAATGATCTGGAATCGTCTTATTAATTCAAAATGTACTCCGGTGATAGATGCTGCAGTTTCTGGATCGGAAAAGAATCTCCTTGCAGTGTTTCCATCATTTGAATTTCCTTCTCCTTGTTTTGGCTGATCAATTATAAGGCCTAGGTGAAGGTATTTTTCTTAAATTTGTTTTTTTCTTTGCTTCCTTTTTTCCACATTTTCTTTGTTTTTTCTCACTGTTTCGCCTAACGGGCCAAATTCCAAATCATAACCCAATTTAAGAATATGCTCCATGAAACGAATTCTAGTATGAAGAGGGGACATTCCAAATTCGTATGCTTCATTGAAACTATTGTGTTGTGATGGGGGTTGACTTAATTGGCTTGATGTCTTTTGACATATGGTACAGCTTAACGAAGACTTTGTTTCGGTTAATGCTTGTGCAACTTTTCCATCGATCAATGTAAGGAACATTTGAAAATTAATTTCAATGCATTGGTCATCAAATTTAAATATTGCCGGTTGAAGTTCTTTAATTTGATCTTTTATTTTTCGAACTTCTTCAGTTATGACATATTTAGTTTCCTTTTTGTAAACAAACTTTATTGGTCTGCAATACTTTGTTGAAGAGGGAATTTCATTTTTCCATACATCCATTGCTGTAACTCTACTGGTTGACGGCTCTAAGCCAATATAAGTTTTTCTTAAACGTAATGGAACGAAAGATACCATGAATAAGTTAGCATCAGATGAGTTTTCTGAATTACATTGCTTGTATTGTTTCTGACCAGAGCTTCCATCACATCCCCATTTAGAAAATAAAGTGATGCTGCAATTTTTAAGTTTTTTTAAACAGTCAGCATCAAGTGTATTTAATAATCGTTCTGCAGTGTGTTCGAGAAGAGCCTGCAATTTTACTTCTGCCGAACTTGAAGTTACACTAATAGCCGTTTGTGAAGGTAAGCACTCTTTTTTGACAGAAACTAAATCTCGATATGCTGTAAAGATTCCACAATTTTTATCATTGGTTCGCTTTCGCAGTTCTGTATTCTGATTTTTTGTCAGTTTTAAATTCAAAAATAGTGAAAATGCTTCTTCTGGAGTAAATTTCATTTCTTCAGTTGGTGTAGGCATACTTTTTTAAAATCCTCTTTGTGCGTTTAGGGCTCGCTTCCACTATTTTTTCAATTATTACAATTTTTGTTTTCTTATTTTGCGTTGGTTGAATTTGATGCAGAAATGAATCCTTTATCATGCTATGAGAAATTTCTTCATTGATATTTGCAAGCTTGCGTCTTCGTGATCTTTCACTGCATTTGTCAATTTGTTTTGCGGGCCGACCCACTTTTTCAGTTTCCTTAGCGGTAATTGACAGCTTCTTAAAAATCAGATCATTTGTTAGCCATTTTTCGTTGCGTAAGTAAAAAACTTTCTTGTTTCTAGAACATTTAAGGTACCGTTTTCTTAATGTAAATGATAAATTTTTAATTTTTATCTTATGAATTTTGATTTCTTCTTCGTTGCATAATTTAAAGAATGGATTATTCATTATGTGTAACACAAAATCTTTTTCATCTTTCTGTTCAAAATATATATCTGCGAGAACTTTATAACTGAACTTAGCCATTGTTTAAACAATAATGAAGGTAAAATTATGAATGCATGCATTTTTATACTCTTGATAGAAGTTTTTTTAAATGATCTTTTGTTACCACTTCTTGGAAACATATAAAACCCTTTTTTAATTACAAATTTAATCTTTTATTACCATTTCTTTGAAACATAAAAAACCCCTGTTTTTACACCTTTTAAAAGGATAACATACCGGCAATAAATTAACAGGTAACATGTAGGTAATTTTCACGTAAAATATAACTGCTCTTCCATTTTTTTAAATTAAGTTGCAATTTTCAGTTAATTAAACTATGTAGTTTATGTTGCGGCTATTTACTAATGTTTAACCTTTTAACTTAATCAAAAATCTAACGTGTTAGTCTATTTATGTCGCCTATTCGTTTTACAGCATCCGTTCACCCACAATAAGTTTATAACAATGGCAATACCTTTACCTTCTCAAAATTAATTGATAGCCTGACGTGCTAGATAATTTATGTGGCCTGAACTGCTTTATTTGTCGAAAATTCTTTAAGATTCACCTTCTTTAATTTCAGTAATGTTTCCTTGCAGGACTTATTTTTTGAACCGAATATCTTACCTTGGGTCACAGAAATTGCTGTAGTTCGCAAGATCATATCCAGATGTGTGTACAATGGGGTATAGAAATGTAGGTTAGATTCTGGACTGCAAGAGAGTATAGATTTTTTTTGACGCGTTTTGACGGGCAGGACTTATGTTCTATAAAATAGGAAATCTCCGGGAAATTTTGACATAAAAAAAAAGAAAATTAAATAGTTCTACAGGTCGCAGAGTTTAATGCTTTAAACCACGTATAGCTAATAAGATAAACTAATACACAAAACTTATTCTGTCAAAAAATCTTGAAAAACAAAAAAGTTATGAGCATTTCAACTTCAAAAGTTTACTCAGAAATTCAAAACTATAACCAAATACTGAGAAAGTCCATTTGGGACCACACTATTCTCAATGAAATAGTTGAAATAGGGTTGAAATTTTTTGGCTCCCGAGGTTCACTAGTATTTACTTTCACATGAATAAAAAAATTTCAAAATCGGAGAACATAAAAAAAAATAGTTTTGGCCGCCTTCTCAAAATATGAACCAGTGTGCGTCGGTCTCAGAGACCAACGCGCGGGCATTAAAAGGTTAAATAAAATCAAAAGTTCTTAACTTTAAAAGAAAAATCAAAAAGCTTAGAACATTTAAAAAAAGGTGCAAATGTTACTAACTTAGCGAATTAATATAGGGTGGAAAAAAATTTATAATATGGGAAGAAAAATAAATAAAAAATGCTAAAATTGAGGCCCTAATTTATGTTATGTTATGGTTAAATATGACAATAATTTGTTTTTAAATTAAAAATAGTATTTTCCTCTTTTCCAAGAGCAACATTCTATGGTTGAAAACCAACCATGATATTATAAGTGTTAAGCATATTTTTCTTATTATTAACCAAAACATGTTAGGAGGCAACCATAATATGGTTGTGCCTTCTTGATGGAGGACTAATTTAACCATTATATGGTTGTCGATGACAATAATATGGTGAAAATAACTATAATATGTTAACAATTTCATTTAAAAATAGTTTTGTTGGAGGTGACCATATTTAAACATGTTTTTTCTATGGGTGTCCGTTTTTCCATATGTTTTAACAGTTAATTACCCGTTAATTAACCGTTAGTCGAACTTTTTTTGTTCTCCTTGCACTTTTCTCTTCTTAATTGATTGTAATAGAGACATTTTGAAGAAAGAGTGCAAACATAACATATTCTTTTGCACGCAAAGTAACTAAATATAAAAATGTCTTTAGAAATACCTTAAAAAGAAAATATAAAATATTTCAGTTTCCAGTGCAATCTCCTCAAGGAAAACAGCTGAAATGTGCTATGAAAGCATTCTATTATAAAAATATAGACTTTTTTTATAATAATAAACAATAAGACACGATGATTATGAACATTTTATTTTTCCTTTAAGGGTATCGGGAAATGAATTTTATGGTTAACAAACGAAATGAAAAATCATATCAGATTTTTTTTGACAAAAGAATGGCTTTTTAAACCTTAACTGAATTTATATAAGGCCCTTAAAAGGGCTTAGTTTTGCCAACTTTTACAAACACTATTATCCACTAACTAACGTGTAAAAATACAATATGTACTTTTAAATGCGAGTACAAACATTTATGTTTGGTGTCATGTTACAATCATAATACATGCATACAAACGTGCGGTGCAACATAGAATACACGAGATATGCAAAAACAATATTACAACCACTGTGGCAATTTTTTGTTGCGAGCAGCCTTGTGAATTGGCAAGATAAAAACTGATGAGAAAATTACTGTAAAAAGTATTGAGTGTTAAAATGTGCAACAGCAAGAAAAGTGGCAGTTATGTTTTTTTTTTTTAACTATATATGGAACTACATAAATATAAGAGCGTCTGTGTTGGCAGTTCATCTTTTTTTTTTTGGCGAGAAAAAAACCAACTAATATATTTTAATTTAAGTAAATGCCGATTTAATTATTTCGAAAAAAGTCTTTGAAAGAGGCCATCACCAACACTATTAAAACCTGTAATTTTTAATAATATTAACTGCCTGACCCACAATGTCGACAAGAACATTTCTTTTATGTATTTACATATAATGAAAACAAAAACAAGTTTTAATTTTGTTATTATTGTTTTGAATATAAAGAAAGAAATGTTCTTGTCGATAAGCAGCTCATTGTCATCATTATTTAAAAAAAAAAAAAGAAAAAAATTGTAACAGTTTTTTTTAATTTAAAACATCAAATAAATTTACATAATAGAAACTGATAAAATAATAAAACATTTTAAATTGCTGCTTGTTTTTGTACTAGTTCTTAAAGCAAAACAATGTTCATAAATGTAAGAAAAAGAGTTGTTGAAATATTAATATGCCGTGCGAATAGCATAATTCGCATTCGTAATTCAAAGAGCGAACAACGTAGTTCAAAATGCCGTGCAAACATAGTATTAGTCGCCAAAAAAGTTGCTGTTGAACAGTGGTGTCGGCAAGATAATACCGAGCCCTTACCGCAAAAATAGCTTAAGGGATATTATTATAAATTTACTCTTTTTTAAAAAATGAATTTATTGGTAACACTTGCAACATCTCCTAAAATGTCATGGCCACATAAGGAACCGTTCCGATTTAATAGCAATTTAAATTTTAGCTTATGCGCCAACCTTCATACAAAAGTTTTATGAAATATTTCGATATTTTAATCAGGCTAAAGTTCATTGAATTTAATTTTCATTAAATTATTTTTATTAAGAAAGGAATTTTACAACATGAAATTAATTAAAATTTATTGATAATGGTTCATTCATGAATTAATAAAATACCACAATACTAATTATTGTTAACAGCTAAGGCACGATCTACATCTAATTATACATCTTAGATCCCAGAATGTAATATGATTGATTCTATAATATAAGTGATTCTAAGTCGATTTAGCCATGTGCGAAATGTGAAATCCAGTGAAATCGTTCCAGAAGGATCAAAGCTCTGAATTAAGATGTGGAATCACCACCCTAAAAAATGAGAATGTTGTTACAAAAACTAACATTAATGTTAGATAAGTGCACAGAATTATATGAGATTTTGCAGAAATTCGTTTTACACGACTGGAAATCCACCATATAAAGCCTACTCTCGGAAAAGCAATAGAGTCCAAATAAAAAAAATTATACAAGGTTAAGTTCCATTGGTAGCTGCGATTTAGTTAAGCACACATGGGTCCATTAATTAGTGCCCTTTGCGTTACCATGTTACACCGTCTCCCAAGGCTCCTATATAATCTATCTGTTGTTCTGCTCACCCAACCATCGGGTTGATTCAATGAAGAAATGGATACTGTTCAAATCGTATCAGAGTAACAGTTTTTGTCAATAAGGAATTTTCAAACAAACAGTCTGAGTCTTAAGTCTCCGAAAGCTGGGCAATGACAAAGAAGATGTTCTATTGACTCCTCATCGTCACCACAATTCTACAAAGGTTATTGCAAGTGATACGCCTTTGGGCGTATTTTCCAATGTGCCAGTGGCCAGTTATAATCGCTATAAGGTTTCTGAGGTGAAGTCTGGACAGCCTGAATACGCGCCTTAAACTCTTTTCATCTATAATAGGACAGATTTGCCTGGTTTACCCACATCAAGTTTCATCAAACCAATATACCAGGACATTCAGTGGTTTCTCTTAATTGGGTCTCTGCACACATGGCCATACATGGTAGCTGTATGGCTCATTCGTTGGCGCATACAGGGACCACCTGTATGAGCCGAAGAGGTTGGACATATGATTTAGTTGTTTCGCTCCCAAGAAGTAAGGAATTTATTGCATGCCATTTTATTTTTACGTATGGCCCTGTGTCCAGAGACCCAATTAAGAGAAACCACTGAATGTCTCGCTATATTGGTAAATCTTCGATGTGATTTTTTTTTCTCAGCCATTAATTAACCAGTTTGGCTGGATTTTATATATTTATAACAACCAATTGTCTATTATATCTGGGATTAAAAGACAGACGGAAATTGTTAAGTCAACTTCGCTACTCATAATGACCCAGAACTTAAATTGAAATCTCACCTCACGGGCAGCTCCTATAAGCGGACACTTCTCTTGTGCGGACAGTTTTATACCACTTTGAGCCTTTATAATGGAAACCTTGCAAATTACAATCCAACAAGCGGGCAGTTTTCTGATAAAAATTAAACATTTCATTAGTTTAGACTCAAATAAATTAAGGCTTTATCATATATAATTGTGAATGTATATTTTTAATTCATATTTAACCATCAATTGTTGTGGAATATAAGTAACAAATGAACGAATTCGTGTGATTCCTATTTTAAACAAGTTAAATTTTTAGAAAATTACATGGCTTATGAGCATGCAAAACAACGTTATTCGCGACTGTGCTTAAATTATGTAAACGATATTTTTTGTGAGTACATCTTAAGCCAACACAAATAAGCTCGATGGTTTGCCCTTTCGAAAACATGCCACGTTTTTTTTTCCGTCCGAAAAACAACGACATTGTTTGCCCTGCGACTTATATACTTTACGAATTATTCTCAAACTGACAAAAAATACTTGAAAAGAGTTCATAAAAATTGGCATAGCCGTTTTATTCTGTTTAAAATTATTTGAATATTGCTCATACAAAAAAAATAAAATCACAATTAAAAATGGGCGGTGAGGGTAGGGGGTGAATTTGGGGTTATAGGTATTTCTGGTGCCAAATAAAAAAATCTTTCGATATGGACACCCTCATGACCCAGCTGTATGGTATATACTTTACGACCTCTTGTTATTCTTACCAAATATAGTACATTAAACATTTCAGAAAATCGGCAGAGCCATTTCGTCCTGTTTAAGATTCTTTGAATTTACTAAAATTTCGATTAAAAATGTGTGGTACAGGGTAGAAGGGTAAACATTTGGGGTCATAGGTATTTTTTTAAGCCAAATAAAAAATGCAAAAATAAGTTTTTGCCAATGAAATGGAAAATAATTTTCCGGATAGGGACATTCTTAAGACCTAGCATTATGAAATATACTTTATGACCTATTCTCATACTTACAAAATTTCACAACAACCGGTTGAGCCATTTGGGGAAGTTTGAAAACAAACATCGTGACATAAATTTTTTACATTGCAATGCCTGCCAGGATTCAAAATTCAGTAATAATAATTTTAAATAAATATTGTAGAAAATAGTTCTCTCATATATGCTGATTTTTGGTACACACAAAAAAATATCAGTAGTATTTTATCAATTAAAAAAATTGTTTAAAAAGTATTTCAATTTTAAGAATGTGATAATTGAATCATTTATTTTTTTAGTTAAAAGAAAATTAAAAAAATAATATTGATTTAGTTAACATATTAGTTGTTTTTAAAACAATTTTTAATTAATATATTAATTAAATAAAAAATAACCTTAATTGATTTTTTTCGTTTAAAAGAAAATAATTTTAGCTTGTAAGATTGTTGTTGGGAATTGTAAAAACCTGAGCTCTATTTAATTAAACCAGTTAACACATTGCTTGAAACGCGAAGTTTTTTGATCATTTTTTAATTAAAATTAAAAGTACCATTTATTGAAAAAAATATTCACAATTTGAAATTTTTACAATTTTTTGGAAACTTTTTTTTTTTTTTTTTTTTTTTTTTTTTTTTTTGAGCTCAAGGTCTTTTTTAATTATTTTTATTTTATAATAATTTATTAAATTTTGCCGATATTTCGTTTTTCATTGAAAAACATCTTCTGGGCTATAATATTGAAAAAATTATTAAACAGAAATAAAAACTTAACTATTATTATGTTGTGTTAACATCGTCTATCAGTTCACAATTAGACGATGTTAACACAACATAATAATAGTTAAGTTTTTATTTCTGTTTAATAATTTTTTCAATATTATAGCCCAGAAGATGTTTTTCAATGAAAAACGAAATATCGGCAAAATTTAATAAATTATTATAAAATAAATAATTAGTATTGTGATTATTTTATTGAACTGTTAATGGTTTTTAATCCAAATTTAGATATTTTTATTTAGGCTTAAGTTCATTGAATTTAATTTTCATTAAATTATTTTTATGAAGACAGGAATTTTACAACATGAAATTAATTAAAATTTTTTTATTGATAATTTTTCATTCTCAATGTACTTTGGACTTCAAGAAGAATTCTTGACAAAAAGTACGAAAAAACAGAAGTTAGGAAGAACATGTAAATCAATTAAAATAGATAATCATTCATTCAAAAAGCAAATTTCGATCTACCAAAGTGAAATACCATTTAGTTTAAGGATTGATGTTTGACTATTGACGTCGCCCGGCCTCAATAGCCGAGTGAGTAAAACGGCAAACCCCACCGACGAGATTGTGTGGTTACAATCGAAACTAGTCTGGGCAACCTGTCCGTGAACACCTGGGTTCAAATCTCAGCGCAGTCAAGAATGAAAAATTATCAATAAAAAAATTTTAATTAATTTCATGTTGTAAAATTCCTGTCTTCATAAAAATAATTTAATGAAAATTAAATTCAATGAACTTAAGCCTAAATAAAAATATCTAAATTTGGATTAAAAGCCATTAACAGTTCAATAAAATAATCCCAATACTAATTATTGTTAACAGCTTAGGCACGAGCTATGTTTACATTTGTCCTTCAAGTTGTGCTGAAAAAGGTCAACAAGAAAAAAGAAAGACAAAAACCTTAAAAAATAAAAAATGTACTTTGGACTTCAAGAAGAATTCTTGACAAAAAGTACGAAAAAACAGAAGTTAGGAAGAACATGTAAATCAATTAAAATAGATAATCATTCATTCAAAAAGCAAATTTCGATCTACCAAAGTGAAATACCATTTGGTTTAAGGATTGAGGTTTGACTATTGACGTCGCCCGGCCTCAATAGCCGAGTGAGTAAAACGGCAAACCCCACCGACGAGATTGTGTGGTTACAATCGAAACTAGTCTGGGCAACCTGTCCGTGAACGCCTGGGTTCAAATCTCAGCGCAGTCAAGAATGAAAAATTATCAATAAAAAAATTTTAATTAATTTCATGTTGTAAAATTCCTGTAAAAATTATAAAATAAAAATAATTAAAAAAGACCTCGAGCTCAAAAAAAAAAAAAAAAAAAAGTTCTTTTATTTATATATTATAAAGGTCGAATAAAATACAATTTAAAATTTATTTTTAGAAATCTATATAATTATTTTGTTAATAGGTGCAAAATCAATAAATTGTTTGTTTAATTCTATGAATTTGGTATGAATTTGCAGATTAGAGACAATTTTTAATTTTTTCTGTGTATACATCAGTTTTTTGCCTCTACTGAACAATTATATAATTGGTTGATAGCAGATATTGAATATATGCCATCGATATACTCTTTCCACCTGTTGCGAAGGGCACAAAAGGGAGATTATGTCTTCAAAAAGGAGCCAGAAAACTTTTGTTATCATTTTTTTCTTGCTCAACAAACAACAGTTATCATTGTTAATGTGACTGTATTTTTGTTTTTGTTACATTTTTCATATTATAAATAAAAATACATATATTTATACATTCATATGTAAGTGAATTTGAATAATATATTTATTCTTGCCCTCCAAGCATTTGAGAGCACTTTTTTTATTTTCAACCAAATTTTCACTATTAAGTCACACTTGGAAATTATACCGAAGATTTTTCAGAAATTAGATAACATCAAAATATTTAAGAGGCGAATTATTAATTTTAACAGTATAGTTTTTGGCAATAATTAGTATTGTGGTTATTTTATTGAACTGTCTGTGGCACTTTAAAAAGCTGTTCAGATATATGTTACATTTCTTATACAATCCAAATAATAATAGCAGAACAAAACATTTCCCATATAAAATTACTTCTTTGATACTGTTACACTGTACACCACAGAATAAAAAGATTTCATCCCTGTCCTTACAATTTTTATGGATGTTTTTGACGATAGGTTAGTATAGAGCCAAAAATTATCGTTATAAAGAGGAGTTAGAGGGTTAATATGTTTCACAAAAAATGTTTACCATAATATTTTCTACAAAGTTGCTACACATACCTAATACTTCATTTGTAAAAAACACACCGATATGCTACACGAACAGGCCGATATTGCTACCGGTATGCCGATATGCTACACGAACAGGCTAAAAGGCTGAAACCTTAACCCCTCCCAAAAAATAAAATTCGGATGTGATCTTTCAAAACGCCAACGAACATTTATCGTTTTTGGTCTCATCTACCAGAATCAACTGTCGGATTCCCGTTATCTTGGAAAAAGTCCGAAATTGTTGAATTAGTACAAGGAAAAAATGCGTACAAGATCAAAATACGATAATAAGAGTTTGCATTAATTTCCATCGCATTCGATGGGGCGTGGGTGTAAAAAAAAAAAAAATAAAAAAAAATGTAAATATTAAAGTGAATTATTTATAATTTTGAGAGATGAAATCTATACGAATATAAAAAAGTGGTAATGTGTGTATGTTTGTTTGTCGGATTTAATCTTCGTAACTACTTACCTGATTTCAAAAATGTTTGTTCCCATATTTATAAAGGTCCTTTTGACTGGACGTGGGCTTTAAATCATTGAATTTTCAAGTGGACGTGGCACCTCCCACACAAAGACATTATTAATTTTAGCTTATCTTGAGAACGGCAAGAGACAAAGTTTCTAAATTAGGTACAAGCATCTTGGTTTTCAATGCACAACATCTGAAAACATTTTCTGAAAATAAGAGAAGTGAGCGTGGCACTTCCCATACAGAGACAATCAGCCCAATTATGAAAGAAAAACTCCCCGGGAGTTTTCTCCCTTCTCCCATTTTTCCTATGTGAATTCAATTGTAGAAATGGGAAAAGGGAAAAAACTCCCAGGGAATTTTTATTCATAATTGGGCTGAATATGGATTTCTTAAAATCTGGACACAGAAAAAAATGATTAAATTTCTCCAATCACCAATTTTGTTCTAAATTCATAATATCAAGCAAACAAGTTGTTGATTTTGCACCAATTACCAAAATGATTATATTGAATACTAAAAATTTTTAAATTTTGAAAAAATATTTTCAACAAATGATATTTTTAATTTTAATTAAAAAAGTGATCAAAAACTTTGCCATTTCAAACAATGTGTTAATTTGTTTAAATAGATATTGACAATTCCCAACAACAATTCTACATGTTTAAATTATTTTAAACGAAAAAAGTCAATTAAGATTTTTTATTATTTAATTAAAATTTTAATTGAAAATTTATTTAAAAACAACTAAAATGTTAATTAAATCAGTATTAAATTTTTAATTTTCTTTCAACTAAAAAAATAATTGATTCAATTATCACATTAATTGAATTTAAATACTTTTTAAATCATTTTTTTAATTGATAAAACACTTTTTTCTGTGGAGAACGGCAAGAGCCAAAGGTTCCAGACTAGTTTGAAGCATATTGGTTATGTGGGCGGACTTGGAGAAGTGGGAGTGGCACGTGTTATACAAATACAAAATACATTTCTAAATATAAGGAGAATCATAGAAGTAAAAAATTCCAAATTTGGTACAAATAAATGGGATGTCAATGCATGACAGCTGGCAAAATTGGGTGGGATTGAATTAGTGGGCGTGTTATAAAATTGATTAATTTATATCTGAAGAACGATAGGAGAAAAATTTACCAAATTTGTAACACACAGCTGAGATGTCAATACACTAAATCCGTTTAAAAGTGGGTGTTATTAGATAAGTGGGCGTGGCACCTCCAAAAAAAAGCAATAAATGTTTTCGTGTATATGGAGAACGGCAATAGCTTCAGTTTACAAATATGGTACAAAGAGAAGATGGAATTGGAGAAATGGACGTTGGAGGTTGGTTATCAATACACAACATCTGTCAAAATGCGGACTGGATTGAGTAAGAAAGAATAGCACCTCTCATGCAAAAGCCATATAATTACCGAAGGGGTTTGAATTGCTTATAACTTTTTTATTATAATTTTTTTTCTCACTACTCAAGTACTCAATTGAACAACGTGCCCAAATTGTTGAGCTTTATTTTTCAAATCAACGATCCATTGTTTTGATTCAGCGTGCATTTCGTCGTTATTTTAATTTGCGGGTTGGACCCTCAGAGTCAACAATAAACCGTCTGGTTGCAAATTTTTGACAACAAGGGTCAGTAAGGCACCTTCCTGGTGCTGGCAGAAAACGAACGGTGCACACGAATGACAATATTGAACTGGTACAGAGGAGTATTCGGGAAGATGGAGAAACATCAACCAGGAGACGTTCGACACAACTTGGCCTCTCACGAGCGTCGCTGCAGAGAATTTTGCACACAATAGGAATGTTTCCATACAAGATTCAGCTTGTCCAAGAATTGAAACCGACAGATTACCAGCAACGACTTGATTATGCAGTTTTTTCCGGCAAAAGGCAGAAGAAAATCATAATTTTATAATTTTATTAAGTGGGTTCGGTAATAAGCAAAACTGCAGGACATGGGCTACGGAAAATCCGAGAGTAGTTACACCCACCTAAGTGTACGGTATGGTGCGGTGTTTCTTAAATAAAAAGTAATAACGAATTAAAACCCCTTCGTTAATTTTGGGCCACCCTGTAGAATAAAATATATATTGAGAATGGTTTGGTATTCTATACAAAAAATCTGTTAACAACAGGGCTGGATATAGAATGTTTTAATATAAATTTATGCTTTTATTACAAATTTTGTTTCACTTTTAAATATGTAACGTGTATTATTAATATACTGTAAGTGGTGGCCATATTTTTCTTCGCATATACAAGCACTTTTTAACATATTTTTCATAATTTTTCGCAAAATTTCAGGTCTAATGCCCAAAGTTTCTTTCATTAGTTGGGGTTGTTAAGGAAACTGGTAGAAGCTGTGACGAAATACCGCACCAAACAATACACTTATACATTATGAAGTTGTGAATATAGTCGACCGAACTTACACGTAAATGTTTTGATATTTATATCCCAAGTCTACTTTCAAAAAAATATAATAAATAAAAAAGTTAAAAAGAATTTCATAAACATACCTCATATGCTAAGTTTATATAATTTTTCAACTAAAAAAACATTTTTTTAAATCAATTTTAATTAACGTGTATATATAAACAAAACTTGCATCTTATTTTTTATATATTTTATTCATCTTCATGAAAGGAAGATAGACAACTTAATGGCAAACTTTCTGATAATATTTTTAAATATATATAATACAAATACCGAAAGCAACGAAAAAAACGTATTCCTTTGATAACTTAGTTATCATCAATCTGCGTCATTTTGACTCATAAACTCGTTATACTATTTCGAAATTGGTAATAACTACCGCAGCGATGTGTGTGCCTCACAGAAGGTATACGTAACGACGTAACGAAGTGCACGGCAACGGATACATGCTAATTAAAGAGAAATTTAAATTTTTCAAAAGTATATGCGTAAAATTTAAGCAGATTTTCTTTCTAGAGTTTAGCTATAAAAACCTACTTGTTAGCGCCAAAAGCGATACTACTGAAATAACTTAAAGTTTACTATCAAAGCGCCCTAATTCGTCTTCATTTTGTAGGAAGTGTCAATAGCCTCACAGCTATCAAAAAATTCATTTTTTTTTTCTCGAAGGCAGAGAAGAGTGTAGACGCTTTGTTGGCAATGTCACCAACACGTCACCAAAATAATCAACAGAACCGACGACTTGGAGACACTCGATCCCTGGTTTACTGCAGGGAATGTACTGATTTTGGCTAAATGGTGTAACTATTAAGGTTATTTATAAATTGTTAAAAATATTAATGTTCAAAGCGTATCTGTGTTTTTGCAATATTGGCAACTTTCAGTAAATTTTTACATTTACTTATTTAGTACTGTATGTTTTCATCATGTATACTTTAATTATCTAAATCTTGCACTGTGAAATGGTTTTTCCGGAATCTAATAAATTTATGGTTGAAAAACACTAAAAAAAAAAGAAAAAAAATTTAAAAAAAAGTTTAATATGTATAACTTTGCCACGCATTTCATCGTACGGTAAGTTTTTGAAATATTATGATATTTATTTTTCAGCTGCGCAACAGCTTGTTTTATTAATTTTTTACTTGAAACTAATTAATATAAGTCAATCGGCTTCAAAAGTTTTAAAGTCTAGCAAATTTAAGCTTTTATTTGCAAGGACCTAAAAAATTCTGTGATATTCCTTTAAGCTTTTAATTCAACTATAAAATATTTTTTTAGCTAGCATGTAAACTAGAGACTTTAACAGATAATATTCAAGCAAAAAGTAAACTAAGCGGATTATTTTAAAATTTTTGATATGTATATTTACTTTCAGTGGCCCAAATTTGTATAAAACAAGAAATGGTGCTATCTTTGATATCCTCCACCGAGAGCAAGAAAGTTTCAGCAGTGGACTTTATATGGAAACTATAAATTATGAAACAATCTGCATTAAAACTGAGTATACCCCAAAAGCGAATGTCAATATATTTAGAGGTGTGATTTTTATTCTTATGGAACTATGAACAATATCATTATTTATTACTGATTTCGACGTACTAAAGTGTTGACTGGAGTGGTCCTTATATGGGGCCTATAGTAAATTATGAACAAATCTCTAAGAAATTTTTGTTTCACAATATCAATATTTTTAATCACCCAATAAAATTAAACTGCTTGCCTGCTTATTTTTGTCTTTGCTTCAACAGTCAAGTCGAAAATTAAGCCAGTCAATGCTAATAATGTAAATACACATTAAAGCACTGCCTAAAGTAACTGTAAAAGCACAAGAACAAAAAAAAATCCCATAAGATTTTTTTTATTTTCTCTTATTGTTATTGTCTAAGGGCAAATAAAAAAAATACTCTCTCGCTCTTGTTGTTCTTTTTTACGTTTCTTCCGCCCTTTGATGCTCCCCACAAAAAAACTGACAAACAAATGAAAGGAATTTAATGTAACAATTCTGGCAGACAAAAAAATATCACAGAAAAAAACATCCTTCACAAAAATGTATTTTTGTTTAAGTTGACAATAACAACAACATTATCATCAATTCGTCATCATTTCATTACATACATACGATGATGTTTTGATTATTATGCTTACATATGTACATATTTATATTATTTTTTATTTCCTTTTTACTATTGTGTTAAATAGGAAACACATTTTTTTATTTTCTTTTCTCTTTTTGTTTTCTGATTTCTAGCAAACATGATTTTTGTACAAGATAAAGTCGTAAACTAATATGACAAGGATTAATGATTTCAAATTATGATTTTAATATAAAACATAAACATAATGAGATAAGACGGAAATTAATATGCCAAAGAATTTTGTAAACCAAAAGAAAATGAGAAGTTCTATTAAAAATTGTTTTAATATTTAATTTTCTCACACCATTTTTCTCCAAGAATGTTGTCACACATTCAATATGTTGGTGGTTAAAAAGAACTATGGAGCCTTAAATTTATAAATTAATTTGTAAGTTGACTTAATGAACCACGCTACGTATACGACTGAAAATTTTAAATATTACTCATACGCCAGATACAACTGTTGTACCGGGTTTGCTATTACCCTGCGGGAAATTTGTATCAATTGTTCCAACAGAACTGGTATTAGGATTTGTTGAAAATAGAATAAAATAAAAAGAAATTACAAATGACATGTGGAAGAACTAATCACTTAACTGGTATGTTACACAGTACAACATTTTTTAGCTCATTGATTTGGGACTCAATTCTGACAATTGAACGTGAACGTAGCCACAAAAATAAGTACTTCTGCATCGTTGATTTTGTCAAGTTGGGTGCATTAATAATTTAATGGCCATACAAATTGTTTTGCTCAATGTGGCTTTTTATCACTTTTCTATATTTTAACTCGGTTATATTTCGGTATACCGTACGGAATATCTCTTTTGTGCCTGAAGCAAGGTTGTAGATATTGAATAGGAGAAAAAAAAGGGGAAAATACCTACCCGAAAAAAGTGCATCCAGTGCCTTAGAAATTGCAAAAGTTCCCATTTTTTAAAATTGTTCCACCATTTTCACCTTTTTTGCTAAATAACTGGATTTCAAAACCACACATATGCAGGTTTTATCAGGCAATTGGTTTGATTATTTTGTGTTTTGTTTTACTAATTAACTTGAAATGGTGGAAGAAAATTAAATTAGCTTTACCGTTTTGGTTTTATTTTTCTTTGTGTATTTTTTGTTGTAGGCAATAAAAACGAAAATTATTCTCAACTTTTTTTTAATCAAATTTTATGGTCATTTACTTTCTCATAAACGTTTCTTACAGGTAACAAAACTCGCGAAACACCATCATAAAGAAGATGTTTTTTGAAAGTAAAATAAACATTTTCGTTTTGGAATTTACATTGAAACGACAATTAAAAAAACTAAAATTTGTTTTCAATATAAGTTCCCAAATAAACATTGCAGAAGTTCTTATTTTTGGGACTACTTTCACGTGCAATTGTTGGATTCAGTCCCAAAATCATGTGTTGTACTGTGCTTAGTAAGAACTAAAAAGATTTTTTTAATTTTGTATTAATTTTGCTTTAATAGTTTTTTTAAATAAATGATTTTTTATTATTGTTTTGTAACAGGTTCACTATTCACCGGTGGTGTGATACATTTCTTTGGGACTATTTAAAAATTTGTTCTTCAAACTAATTCTAGGGCTTCTATATTGGAAGAATACCAAGGACTAGCACTGTAGTAACTAACACTTAACACATTAATTGAGAATAGATGTGTGACTGGTCACATGGTGGCTGTTAGGTTTCAATTAACCCCCTCCACTGACAACCCCATGTTAAAGTGATAGGTCTTATTAATATAAAGTGGTTTCACTAGTACTGGTCTCTAAGAACCTATCACGGGACTACTCTAGTGTCTGCTCGCAAATATATAAATTCCACTCCAAAAACAAATGCTAATTCTTTGAGAACAAGAACGAATTAAGCAAGATTGCGGGACTCTGAGTTGGCCGTGCATTTTTATGATGGAATGTTAATGGCTTCATGTCTGGTCGGATATTCCGAGAATTTTTTTATTCAATGATCGCTTTAAAAAAATCAATTGTATTAAGTACAGGTCCCCTATGAAAATAGATGGGACCCTTCTAGTAAGACAAAATATATAGCAATACATTGGTGTAATGGATGTTCGGCTTAAGCGTTGAATATTAACTTACAAGCGATCACTTGCACTATAGGTTGTCATCATGTATTCGATGTAAAAATAATTTTTTATAGCGTCAAAGATGTATTTCGCAAAATGCAACATCTAAATTTTACGGCTTAAACACGTGTAGTTTTCCATTTACTTGCTTTTTATTGAATCCTACTGCTTAAAAACGTTTTAAAATTGCTGTTTAAATGGTTCCCAATAATCCTGCAAAATTTTCCGGAGTCTGAAATCAACTTTCATAACGTTATGCCATCAAGTCATCATCTTCGAACTTTTATTGGCTGATCTAAATCACCATTTTCGAAGCAGAAACCCAAATAAGAAAATTTGTTCTTAACGCTGCAGACACACGGTCAAGTTTTGCCTTTAAGTTCTGCAATGCAATACTCCGATTTAACACATTTGCATTTTATAAATCTGTTTTTTTTACTTGGACTTATTTTGTGTTTTATTGTTAAGTATCGGGTGATTCATCATGAGATTTGAATTACAATTTAAAACAAAACACATAAATTTGAAAGTAAACTTGAAATTTATATTATCGGTTTAAAGAACAATTAATGGGATTTACTGTTTGAAAATTATATCATGTAAATGTTGGTCATGACTACGTCTGAGGTGGTCCATTCGGAGGGCCCAGTTTTTGACGACTCGTTCGAGCATAGGGTCTGGTATCTCGCGAATAACACGAGTAATGTTGGATTCCGAAGCGTCAATCGTAGCTGGCTTATTCCTAACGACCTCAGTATTTACATATCCCCAGAGAAAATAGTCCAAAGGTGTGATATTGCACGATTTAGGTGGCCAATTTACCGTAGCAAATAGACGACGAATCGATTCTTTACGGTCTTCGCGTACACTCTGAGCAACAGCTGCTACATTCACTTCACTACATGCTGGATGTGGTCTAACCGGTGGAGTATCATCCACTTATGTAAACTGGGACTCAGGATTTCGAATGGTGTTGGCAATAGTGGCTTCAGTACGACAAATATTTCTCACAGAACGCTGATTTTCGTAGTACAGCTGAACAATTTGGAGACGCTGTTGTGGTGTGAGCCTTTCGATGATGACTTGCCAAATGACACTGAAAAGAATGACAAAGTTGTTTGATATGAGTCACTCCTGATCTGTAAAAAAGCATATTGAAAATCAAACCTTACGATGAATTATCCTTTATAAGTATGATATTTTAAAATTGATAATAATAATTTATTAAATATTTTTAAAAGCCGAATAAAAACAAATTACATCATACGGCTTGGGCTTTTGTCGGACTGTTTTGAATATGCCAATATGTTCTGCAGGAACATAAGCTATTTTATTTTTCATAGCTCGTTCTATGATACTACTCGTATCTACCTTCATTAGTGTGTGGACAGCTTCCAATATTTTTGGTTCAATTGTTATTCCATGTTTGCTTAATTCAGAAAGGCCATACTCATCACATAAACAATAACGATTTTGATACGTACAACCATCGTTATGAAAATTATTATTTTTTGGGTTTTCGCTCCATAAAGTACTTTTTTCGACGCTTCTTGTAAAACGTCAACTCAAATTTCTCTTAATGATCTACTAAGGATCGGTCCTACGATTCGAGTGGAATTATATTCTACGTTTATTTGTTTTCGAATGCATAAATACGCCATATCGGCTGACATTGAAAAAATGTACTGTCAGGTTTTATTTGATGAGGCCGACAGAAATTTCCAATTAATATTAGTGTGACAAAATCAATCGAAAAATATTCAAATATGCAAGTAGGTATGTTAAAAAAATTGTTTTCCTTGTAAATCGGCCCGCTCTAATGTACATATTTATTTTTGTAGATCAAAATGGTTTTGACCCGCGATCTCTTAAAGTTACGAAAATTTTGTAATTAATTTTATATATAAATATTCAACTAAATTTAGGTAAGTTTGATCAATCAAACTTTTTGAATAATCAAATAAAAGTAATGAAACTGAATTCATTTGTCTTAAATATGTCTTCTATGAGAAATTTCTTCTGTGTAAAAATGCGATTTTCTGCTGAAACTTATTGTTATATCTCAATATTTTTAATGAAATGCAAGAAAAGAATTAAAAAGTGCTTTGCCGATTTTTTGAAGATTTTTTAAAAATAAATCCAGTATTTGAAGATTTTTCATTAAAAAATCATCCAATTTTGCAGATTTTACCTCTAACAATTCTGGCAACACTGTGTATCATATGATGTTTCAAAAATTGATCAATTTGATCGTATTTTCCAAATATTGATGCTTCGGTAGAGGGCTTAAAATAGGTCTTAATTTGTTTTATTTTATATTTTTTTTCCATGTACTTGAGAATAAAATGCAACATTTTACTGCCATTTGAAATCAAAATTCGCAAACAAATTGTGGCGCTCCACTCTAATATACATGTGTGTCTATGAGTAGTAAGTCCCATTTATGACTTATGCCCGAAAATTGATTCAACCCGCAAAAAATCTTTCAAGCATTTTATTACCAAAATTAAATGCCGGGAATTACTCTTCCATTTTCGATGCTGGCAAAACTTAGACACTTTGTCTTTTTTCAGAAATATGTATGTCAAAAGATTTTCAGCATTTAGTTCTTACAGCAGCATAAATAAAAGTCATAAAAAACTTGTATTACATCTGAAATTATAAAGATACTTAAATTTTGTATTTTCCTTAGGAGTTTATTAATAAATGACAATTTTTATTTATTATTTGATTGTGGCTTAAACGTCAGCATAAATATTTATTACATTGCAAAGAAAAAAATATTTAATGTACTAAAATACATAAAACTGACTTATATGCTTGTAGCTATATAAAACAAGCAAAAAAGCCAGTCAAGCCCGACCATATGATACCCAACATGACAATATTTACAGACAAATTTTCAAAAGTTTCCCCTATTTTGAGAGTACTAATTGTATAATGCAATTAAGAAACTGGTAAATGATGATTGACCCAGCAAATGATTTGCAAAAGCAAACAATTTCTTAACAAAACTTGTGGTACCATGTAGGACGTCAAATATTTAATAGGTGTGAACATAGCTTTAGAGTGGTTTTAGGGAATTGATAGATAGATATGAAAAAGGCCATACGCACCGCGACCCAGTGGATCTTTTGTGCAGCCTGTTAATATCACCATATCATGTTAAGGCTGCGTATAAAGCCTATCACCCTGCCTGGTAAAAGATCATAGATTTCAGTTGGGCCCATCATTTGCCCGCCGAAAAATTTCCGCATGAAAGTCCCAAAAGTGGGATATCAGCAGAGCAGATATTCCGACGTTTCTTTATCAACCTCATAAAAATTGCATATCGTAGTACCAACATTACCCATTATATATTGATGGTATCTGAGACCACAATGCCCCCGTAAACAGGCCCACAAGCGACCTTATTTCCCCCTTCTCAAGAAGAAGTAGTCTACTTGCCCTGTTACGGGACAGAGTCACAAATCTCTTGGTCTGTCGTAATCCAGAAATGCACGTCCATGTATAAAAGAATTTACGTTCGGACCATGTTTCCAACATCGCTTTATTGTGACCGGCATGGACGCCGACGTATGGCTCAGGGCCTATAAATGGGCGACGAGCACCTCGGTTTGCTAAGCAGTCAGCCCTTTCGTTGCCCACATGGCACTCATTGCTGGGTACCCTACACAAATTCAATTCGTTGTGCTTCCCCAGATCGTCAAGAGATTCAAAACAGTCCTACACTTCACTTCTAAAGAAGATAGTGCTCTAAGAGCGGCCTGGCTATCCAACATTATAAAGTCCTTTCGCCTTCTTTTCAAACATTCCCCAAGCGCATATGATAATAGCGTAGATCTCTGCCTGGAAGATCGAAGGCTCTTTGCCCATTGGCAAGCTTCTTTAAAAACCCGGGCCCATAATGCCCGCTCCAGTATCACCATTTGTCTGTTTCGAAATATCAGTGAACCAGACTTGGTCTGCGCGCCCGCGCCACCAGGATTGGTCCGGCCATTGGTCCCTATCAGGTATAAGGACATTAAAGTTCTTATCTTATCTTTATATCAGACCACGCAGCATGTGATCACTTACCAAGATAGGTGGATTTTTTTTGAAAATTTCATGGATTCGCATGTAACTAACATAGTCCCCTGCCATAATATGTCTAAGAGAGGAAGTGGCTGTACCGCATCTCCCTTGGTTTGCCTGTTGGCGCCCTTGGTTTGCTGACGCGGCATGAACTGTGCTGACAATACAGGTGCTAAGATTTTGTTTGTCATTGCTGTCCATGGTATCCGTGACCGTTTAATAGTTTGCCAGCTGCTGGTGTTGGTGATTTGTTTGTTGTCACTGTTAAGAAGGGTAAACCAGAATTTAAGGGAATACGTTTATATGGCAACTATGGTCGCTTCTGTATATACCCTGACATTATAAAAATTATCTTCGCCAGATATTATAACAAAAGCAACATTTATATTAAATGCTATTTTTGGGGTGAGGTATTTCTATGGCAGCTATGGCCATTCCAATAAAATTCAAATTCGATTCCAATAAAATTCATCAAAATTACTTAAGCTGAAATAAAATATTTCTGCGCCAAATTTAGTTTAAATATGTTGGTATAAGTTGGTTTATAGGTATAAAGACTCTATTCCGGGAAAAATTTTGTATGGCGGCTATATGAAATTTTAGGTTAATTATCACTATTTTCAACAAATTTCAAATTGCAACTTAAACTTTGCGCACACGGTTATTTCAGACAGGCAACGGGCCAGCCGTCTAGCCAAATAACGGACATCATTAAATCGATTTAGAAAAGGATACTGGATTGATCGTTATACTAAAAGTTGGGCCTTATAACCAATATTTGTTGTAATAGAAATTTCAGCACAATGGTGCACAAGGAGGGTATTACCCTCTCTACCTATCGACGTTTGGGTATAAATGGGGCATTCACAAAAAGAATCATAATGTAAACAAAATTTATTTAAAGTTAATGAACTCTATTTAATATTCCATAGATTGCTCTATGTGCTGTTTTCACAAAACAGGTGTTTGAACGTGTGATAACATTTATATGGAAATCCCTAAGTTTTTTTTAGTGATTTTCATATAAATTTTACTTCAGGTTTAATCACTTGTGTTGTGAAAACCGACACTAATATCACAGTTTCAAATAAGTAGGACTCCTGAACCAAATACTATGTTATTAATGGAAATGTTATATCCGAGGTCATCAAATTATGTATCGCCCATTTACTTCAACGTCGTCATAACTCAAAAAATTACATTTTGTAGTTAGTATGTTTTTTGTGTATGTATGTTGTTCTTTATATTGTGTATGAAATCCATCTTTATATACTTTCCCCGTTTGAAGAAAATGTGTAGTTATTTTATGAACGTCGTTACTTTAAGCACGTTTATTTTGAAATGCATTTTTTGAGTTATAACAACGGCGCACAGTGCTTTGTCCCCATATAACGATGGGACAAAAATAGAAGGAGTTGTCGTAGACCTTTGAAATTTGATATGTCGATATAAAATATCTTAAAGAATAATTAAATTTTTTGAAAAAATCGGACCAAAATATAATTTTTAATATTGGCTACATAATTGATCTAAAAATCATGAAAATCCGTATTTGTTATACGTACTTACCTCACAATCTTTCTATTAATTTTAGTAGTGATTACAGCAAGGACTCTAGGTCCTGCCATATATCCTTAATAGGAAAAACTCTATAACTTATGCAAAAATTATCTGATTGTAATGAAACTTGGTATATTTTTTTGTATTTACTAAGTATTTTTTTTAGTTGAATAAGCTTTGTCCGTCCGTCAGTCTCTCCGTCTCCATCTATTTGTCCGTCTGTCTGTCCATGAAAATTAGAATGGACTCGTTAGCTTTTTGATCTTTCAGCACTCACTTCTTATTATAAAGAAACTTATATATTTTTTTTATTTTATGTTTATTAGTAACATTACGCAAAACTTTATATATAAATTAAATTATGATACCAATCTAAAATATCACTCACATGACTGTTAAATGTAAACACAAATATAATAAATATCATAAACGAATATTGATACTTAAAAATTTTTTTTCACTTTCTCATCTCTAATTTGAAATATTAATTAACGGCATTTTAATATCAAAACAAAGCGAAGCAAAATATAACACAAATCAAGGTGAAATTACTTTACAGGTGGCGTTAACAGCACAGCTGATCTATTTTTCCTGGACTTAGCTGCCAAATTCACTTGTGTTTGTTGTTGGAAATACTACAACAAACGCAAGAGCAACAAAAACAAAATTTCATGTTATTTTTGTAATATTGATTTCAACTGACATTTGAATGACAGAAGTGGCTAAATGAATTTTTACATTATTTGAATTTTTAATATAAAAAGGTTGCTCATAAATCACGTAGAACATTTATGCAAAAAAAATTTTATTTTTTTCTTAATAATAAACTAATTTATTTATAAATACTTAGTTTAAATTGTAATCAAAAAATAAATATTTGTAATTTTTTAAAATTTTTTTTCTTGACTGATGAGATTGATGTACCACAAAACCTCATTCTGCTGAAAATTACATAATTTTACCGCACTCGGGTTAACGGTTATGGTGCACTATTTGTCTTCCAAATACCTTTTTAGTATTTCTTTAATCAAGTTTAGGATTTTAATGCTATTCACATAGCTTGTAATTTTACTTAAACATTATAGCTCTATAATACAAAAATTTAAGAACAAATTGTGAATTTATTATTTTGTTAAGTTGCGGCAAAAAACCGGCACTAATCTTTTCACGGCTCTTTTTAAAACACTATTTTCTAAGAAAAATCGAAATAAAAAAATGTCTGATTTTATATGATTTTTTTTAAAGTTCAAACAAACTTTTGTAATATTTGGATTTTTTTGGAAAAATTTATATTTTTTGAGCGATAAAAATTAACTTTAGTTAATATTTTTAATAAAAATGTTATTATTGCAAAATTTTGAACATACCAATTAACTCAAAAAACAAAACTTTAAACTCTTTTTTAAGAAAATTAATTTTTAAGAATTATTTTCTTGAAGCAATTCAATTAATTTTTTTTTTATTAATTCTTTCTGATATTAGACTGATTTTAGCGACCTCTGGTGGAGTCTAGGAGAGTCATACGAAATCAATTCCAATTGTTATCTATCGATCCATATATCGTTTATCACATTTTGAGACTAAATTTTTTTTTTGATTTTTGTCTATGGGACAAAGCACCGTGCGTCGCGGCAAATAAGCGATATAAGCCTTAACATCGAAATTTATAAATTCATACCGAAATAGTTTCGGTTTTTACGGATATCTATCTAAAACTTAATATATTGGATTTATTCACATTCTCCACCTAAATAAATGCCATAATACAGTTATTCCACAAATCAATATACAATTTCATCCATATACTTAATAAAAAAAATACTCTTCGTATAATTCAATATATTTATTTTTATTGTTCACTATAGTGTGCTTAACTAAATAGGAAATGGAAATAAATAGGCTTAAAGTTAATAAAACGTCATACACGTAAAATTTAGAAATATGTTTATTTAACCGAAGTTTAACTGGCTTAAACGTATGAAAGATATGACACAGAGACTATCAAAAAAGATAAATTCTTTTTAGGAGAAAAAAAAATAAAGCCGTTACAAGCACTACTACTTACTTACACATAAATACTAATAAGTATATAACTAAATACATATATGTATATGTATTTATATACTAGTTATTGGCTGTACTTGAAATCATTACAGCCACATAAAAATATTTACTACCAGACAATATATAATCCATGAATAATATTTTGACGTTAAATAAATTTATACAAAGATTATACAAAATGTAAATAAACAGAAAGAAATTATGTTTGTTTTTATTATTTAGCAAATTCTTATAGTCTGCATTTTGCAGTACAGGGTGGCGCATAAGTAGCGCTATGATTTAATATATTAATAACTTGTTAAAATCATTGTTTGCAAATATGTTTACATTTTAGTTTTAGGATCATGGGTACGTTCGTAAATGCATCACTGCGCTGCAACAGTGATTTCAAATGTTTATATATCTATCAGTAGGGAATATGCGGTCTAAAAAATCGTCAAATACTCCACAAAAATAATAGCCATACAATAAAAAAAATTAAAAATAATTTTTTATCGGCATTTAAAAAAGTTTGCTTCTCTGATGCAGCGCAGTGATGCATTTACGAACGTACCCCATATCTTTTTAATGGTCAGCTTGTATGCCACGATCTGCTGCTCGTTTTTTAAAGCATTTCCTAAAGACCCAAGCATAATTTCACACACAATCGTAAACAGGCAAAACTTCAAATTCAAAAATGTTTAGGGGAGGCAGAAAACTGGCTTCAAAAAAATGGTTGCAATTTTTTAATCAAATTAAGTTTCACGTGTGTAAAAGAAGAAAAGTTTCAGAAGACTCAAACACGATTTTTTGGTCGTTATAGATTTGATTTCTAAACTGGGGGCTAATTCTGGCTGTCTTTATAGAATATTTTTTCGATTCGAAAGCAATTTTATTTCTTATTCTTTCAGTCGATAGTAGGGTGTTCAGCCGATTAATTTTTGTTCGATTAAACGAAAAATTTTAGAAGATTTATTGTTCGATTAATTCAATATTGCTGATTTCGATTAAAGTATTAATCGAAGAATTTATGCCGATTAATCGAATAACAAAACATATATGTTGTTTTTGTCAAATGTATATTTTTTTAAAGTTTTATGTCAAATAAATAAACAAAATGTATGTGTTCGTTGGAAATAAAAAAAACCGTCATGTTTAGTGAGTAATTCACATACAAGCGTGTACTGCTTACTGCAAAAATTTTCAGTAACCAGTAAATTTTTACTGATTACTGAAATAATGCAGTAATCGGTTAATTCTTACTTAATATTGAAACAAATGCAAAAAAAAAATATTTTAACCCTGGAGCCACACGTTCAATAAACCACTTTCAAGTTGTTCTCAAAAACTGTTTGTTATCACAGTTTCCACTCAATTTTATAGTCAATTTCATTTAAGAAATGCTCCCAACGAAGAAACAACTCAAGGTAGTAGCATCACTCAAAGTATTTTGTAAAAAAAAAGCACAAGAATTTTTTAGAACACAATTTTTTTTAATAAAGCACATTTATTTTTTAAGAATTATATATAAAAAATCCGTGTCACTGTGTATGTTTCGAATAAACTCAAAAACGAGTCAACTGATATTCATGAAAATTGGCATATATATGTAATTTGGTCCAACTTAGATGATAGGATAGCTATTATTTAAATTAATGGCCTGGGGGCGGAGGGGCGTGGCAAAAACCATAACTTGAGAACGGCTTGACCGATTTGAACGATTTTTTCTTTGAAATTATCGCCATGGTCCAACTTAGGTTTTTACGGAAAGAAAATTTTGCCCCGCCCACTTTTTTCGATTTACCTAAAATCAGAAAACGGCTCCATCGAGTTGACTAATTTTTCTTTCAAATGTTCGTATTAATCAACTTTAAGTTTTCATCGAAAGAAAAATTTACCACGCCTACTTTTACGCCCACTTTTTCTATTAAGCGCATAGCTGAAGAACGGCTTGACCGATTTTTTCTTTAAAATGATCGCCATGGTCTAACTTAGGTTTTGCGGAAAGAAAATGTTGCCCCGTCCACTTTTACGCTCACTTTTTTCGTAAGATTCACAGCATATATATACATACATACAACCATATGTATTTTCAAATCAAATGTAAATCAAACATATGTATATGAACAACATTTTAATTTATAATATAATAACGATGAAACAGAACTGGGGATGAACGATGTTTTACATGCAGTTTGACATGAAATTTTGCCAGAGAATGCGGTTTCATGGATTTTTATTTAAGGGCCGTAAATTTCGGGGCCAGCAACGCGGACCGGGTCAGCTAGTTTTTTATAAAGAAAGCGCCAAAAGGAATTTGTGGTGAGTTGTTTACTTGAACGTAAAATTTATAAGCAAATGGATAGGTAAAATTGAGACCAATCTCGTGGTCAATTTAAAAATGGGAGTGGGTAAGTAAAAAAGTGAGAGAGTATTGCAAATTAAAAGGAAAGACAAAACTTGATCGTGTGGCTTTCAAGTAAAGCAAAACATATAAAGAACATTTTATTTTTAAAAGATTATTTAAAAAGATCTGTTTAAATGTTTGTACATATACAATTATATGATATCAACACATATTTAATTTTTTTATCGTTGTAAAGGTTTTATCAATTAGTATAAATCGTTACGTTTGTTTTGTTTTTTTGTTAATAAAAGATTTAAATACTTGTAATTAATATTTTTTTTAAATTATCGAAACAAAAATCTATTAACTTATAAAATTTCTGGATTTTGAATTATTCGATTAATTTTAAAATTTTATTCGTTTAATCAAAAATGCCAAATATCGATTAATCGTTTAATCGAACAAAAAAAGCCGATTAATTGAACACCCTAGTCGATAGTGAACAAATCGAAATAATTTTTTCAGTGTTGTGAAAACTCAAGTAAATGCTTTACAGCACTGACAAAATAATTTTGATTCGTTCAGTATTGACTGATATAATTAGAAAGAAAACTACTTTCTAATCGAAAAAGTATTCGATCACGACTGACAGAATTAGCCCCATGGTTTTTGAAACCGAAAATGATTTTGATAAATTCGCGAAAAGCCGTTATCAAATTGAACACAAATGTAGTTGGCTCACTTTTAACAACGTTCCCTCTGTGTAGTTATATAATAACCACACATCTAACCCTTTAGACAAATTTCAAGAAAACGGTATCAGAATAACGCGATATTATTCTATCGCTAGAAATTTGCCGCAGTAGAGCCATAATTGAAGGAGAGCTGTAAGTTGTGGCTCCATCTCATTGGATGCACCATTCTGATTGTACACAATTAGTGGTGTACAATCGGAAATATGGTAAAGTGGTAATTTCTAAAGTCATTACATATATTACTGCAATTCTAAATAAGTACATTTAATAAACAGTCATTATTGTTAGATTTTAAGTACCCTATATTCTGCACTTTTGTTTAGTCACATTATCATTGATTTTAAAAATGTGCCTGATCTTTTTTATAGACACAATTTCTTATAACTGCGACTACATTAATGAGTATTTGTGTACCATTTGCTTTAGCCCGTAACTTAATTACATTTAAATGAGAAAAAGTTTGACTTATAAAAAACTCTCCTTAAGACCTCCACCAGAGATTACTAACAGCTGAGAACGTAGTCAGGTAAAAGTTCACACTGATACTTTCTTCTACCTGAACAACATACACGCATTTTAAACTGAAAGAAGTCGTCTCTCATGCTGATGATTACAGACAATCTCTTGTTTTCGAAAACGTTAAGCCAGTTATCAAATTGTTGAAATACTAGGTGCATTTATTTTTCTATTTTCCTATGCTTAGGGGCCTATGCTCCTTATAGGATCTTCGGGAACATATATATATATATATAATCCCGCAAAGCTATACGCGTGTCTGCAGGAGACTAGAGTCTCTGGCGGGAATCGAACCCACAACCCCCGCACTGATAGACTTTCTCACCACCAACTAGCCTACAGGACAATATTGACAACATTTGGTGACCAACAATTGCTTAATTTACAAAAAAAAATCTTTTAATAAAAACGCATTAAATTTCAATAACGAAAAGAAACAGTTTATTAACAGTGAAATTGTAAATTGAGATCAATTTGTAACTTAAACATAAACGAATATTAAATATTTTTTTAGCATTTAACAATTAAAATCGTCGATGAATTCGTTGTCGTTATTTTTCATCTCATATAAATCACTTGTATCTATTAGTTTTAAATATTTTGAAGGTAAATCATAACCATGACAACATTAACACAACTTTTTGAATCCAAATATCCAAAAATAAAAAATAAATAAAAAGAGATAGAAAATATTTTATTTTTATGGTAAAAATATTTATCTTATTGATAAAATCGAATTAACGGTTGCTAAATGTAACCCAGATAACTTTTTACGAAATTTCTTCTTGCCACTTGAAAACAATACACTGTTGCAGTTTCTGAATCTAGGCGATGTTGCTTTTTTTGGTAAAAACTGGTCGTTTATAGCGATTTTCAACTTTTGTAAAATTTGTGATTTAAATTAAATGTGTTTTAATTGTTAAAAATGTTTATTTTACTTTTAGCAATATTATAAATTTTGATAAGAAAATAAAAATTAAAAATTTTTAATTTTTCGAATTTATTCTATGAGCTAAATTTTAGTTATGTAGTTATTTTATAAAGCTTGTTTGTAATAGTTCTATTCTTTCAATTTTTAGGAATGACCTTATACACTACCATACTATTATCTTATATCTTCTTGTTACATTTTACCTTAGATATTCTTATAAAATACATAACTGAAATTTAGCTCATAAAATAAATTCGAAAAATAAAAAATGTTGAATATAATGAAGTAACTTATGAAAAAGAAATAATTCCCAGATTCTAGTTGTGAAAATAAAAATTATTATTTTCAAAGAAAACACGGATAATTTTTTTATGGCTAAACAAGTCGGAAAATGGCTACAAAAAATGGCTAATGGCTTAACACATCTTTTAATGGCTAAACAAGGAGAAAAATAGCTAAATCTAGACACTAAATAGCTAAATTGACAACACTGCTACTGGGGCACCAGGGCACTTTGAACATTAAAGAAATCTCTATATGCCTGAATAGTTGGATGGTGTCCTTTAAAACTAATGGTTTTTTCTTTCCTACAAAAAAATACCACCTCGTTAAAAGGTACATGTATAAAATGTCTTGCCGACCCTGTAATAATGCAATTTTTTATTTGACGAGAACAAAACACAAAATTGGACCGCCCTGTTTTTAACAGCTGACAAAAAATTTGTTCTTCAAATTATAAAAAAATATGTACATAAATTGAAAAATATAAAAAAAAAAATATACATAAACCAAAATTTGTTAACAGATTGATATTAAATAAATAAATAAATGAACAAACTTATTGACGAAATTCCAATTTCTTTAGTTTGTTTTTTATAAAATATGTAAAAAAGAAAACCAAGTTTTTCAGATTTCTTGATTTGACGTTCTTTTTCAAAAACAATTTTATAACACCGAATCACTTAATTTTTATATCACTGTCAACCTATCATTCACAATGTAATGCTACTTATATTTTTACTATTCAATAATAAAAAAAAATAACTATTAAAATGTTAAATTTTTACTATCCTGATTAGAGGCGATTTCTTCCCAACTTCGTCTGGTAACCCTATATATAAACAGAAGCCATCTTTTTACAGGGCATCGACAGTGTTGACGATTTATACGGGGCGGAAAGTGCAATGCCTTATGCCATTAGTAAGGGTGCATTTTTTAGAATAAAACAAGACACCCTTTCAGAAAGCGAAGCATTTTTAAGAACCGAACACCAAATTTCATTTTTTTAAATAAAATGTCACATTTCTTGTAGAAAAGAAAACACCATAAATTAATCAAATTTGGTTCTTCATTCTGTGCTGACCCATCAGAAGTTTTCCAAGTCTTACAAAGTTTAGACTTAAAAATAGAAGAAAAATAATTAATTAATATGAACGACAATAGTTATGTGCCACCCTGTTTATTTTAAGTAATTTTAGTAATTTAAAGAACAACTCAAGAACAGGACAAACCGCTTGTTTGTGGTAAATAATTTTATTTGTAATTAGCATCTTAATGAGAGCGGAAACAGTAAACATTTCTGGTGATAACATTGTTAATACTGTTTTGAGAAAATTCATGGCCTTAAAGTTTTTAATTGACAGACAGACGCATTTAGTGGAATGTTAAGTATATAACGATAAGTTCATTATACGTCGAATTTAAGGGGTGTCCCACTGTCTTGTTGAAACTAAACATCGTCAGTATCCTTGTCAACTGTAGAGAGGAAAAAAGTTTTTATTACATAATAAATATGTCATAAACATATGTCATAATATTTTAATTAGTAAGCAGTTAGTGGAAATTCTACTGCATTTTTAAAGAAAATATGACCAATGATATCACTAGTGGAATGTTTTATTTTTTTTAGGAATATTTCCATAAATTATATTATCATAAATGACAAATTTATCCATTCAATTGAGGCCTCAAAAAGAATTAGCTTCATTTAAGAAAAAATGTTTTTTTCATTCGAATTATTGATCGTTTGGCTTAAATGCTTGCAGCATCTCAAATTTGAAGATAAAGGGTCCGTAAATAACTTTTTTTTGTTTTGAAAATGCTATAAAAAAACTACTGAATATATTCTCAAATCCTGTTTTTTATTTGAAAGTACAATCCTTCCGGTTAATAATGGAAAATAATTTCATTTAAATGTCTGCCTCGGCTGGCCATGCAGTAGCCTACACGATCGGTCCAATTTTTAAGCAAATTATCGATTGTGTGCAGCTGTATTTCACCACTGGCTTCACGAATATTGTCCTTTAAAGCGTTAATTGTCTCTGGCTTGTCGGCGTAACACTTATCTTTGACGACACCCCAAATGCGATAATTTTGCTTGTTCACATACCCGCCAAGATCAAAATGAGCTTCATCTGAAAAGATGATTTTTTTGGTAAAATCGGCATCTTCTGTAAGTCGATCGCGGCCCACTTAGCGAAGCGAAAACGCATTGGATGGTCAGTTGGCTTCAACTCCTGAACCAATTGGACTTTGTATGGCGTCATACCAAGGTCTTTATGAAAAATTCGTCTCAATGATGTCTCCGAAATGTTCAATTGTTGTGAACGACGGTGAATTGATGTTGATGGAGATTCATGCACACTTTCTGCCACAGCAGCAATATTCTCGGATGTACGCACTGTTTTTAGCTTTTCACGCTTTGGTTTATCGGTGAGGATGCCAGTTTCTTTCACTTTTTTCACAAGATAACGATCATACGGAGCTGACGGTGCTACTCTTCTTCCAAAATCCGTACGCAATTTTCGCACACATTCTGCACCATTACCATGATTTTCAAAGTAATGTCGCAATATTTTCCAGCGTTGTTCAAGCGTATACACAACCACATTCGTTCAGCGGAAGGATACAACTAATTATCTGTCAAATCAGACATGAGCTAAGTATTACCATTCCCGAAATAAGCACTAGTTGAAAAAAACCGTTAGATGGCGGACCCTTTATTAGAGTCTAATCCTTTTAAAAGTTGCTGGGAAAGCCTTCTTAATGACAAATTTTATTAATCTTCGTCCATTTAGATCAAATTAATTTGAAAGATTTTTGTTATCTTATGCTTTCTTTGACGGTAATAGCGAATTAAAATATCCAAAATTTTTGAAAATGTGGTTTACATAGATCAATTAAAATTAAATTCCTTTGAAAAAAAATTTTACATATGAACGGCCAATGCTTACTTCAAAAGAATCGATTGTCTCCCGTACATTTCTTCTGTGACAGTTTGGCCTCATTTAAGTAGATCATAATAAATGAGACCACTCTGGTAGCACCAATTACAGAGCACCATAAATATTGGGCTTTGGCGTTGATTCGGCTCGTTGGCCGTGCTCACGTACAATTTTTTGTGTTGTCAAAAATACGTTTTAGCCTGTTAATTTTTTTTATGGAAAAAACATTTTTTTATAATGTTCCAGCAAGATTTCGGACATACAAAGTCGTAGTCCAGTGTATCTTCCCTTCAATTCGTTTTGCAG
The DNA here is from genome assembly GCA_943735925.1 of Pollenia amentaria. NCBI lineage: Eukaryota > Metazoa > Arthropoda > Insecta > Diptera > Polleniidae > Pollenia > Pollenia amentaria. Next base: position 148,588,017 of record OX031007.1, read on the forward strand.
CTAAAAAGCGTTTTGAATTTGCTGCATGAGTGCGTCCCAATGATTTCACAGCGGAACAAAATTGAACTTTTTGTGTATTGATTGGAAGTTTGTTGCAATTTTTTACTAATTTGAGGTCGTTGATCTCAAATTTAATCTCCGTTTTCCTCTTTCTGTTCGCATTTTTTTAGTTACAGGTACTAATCGAATTTTTGACTTTTTTCCGAAAATTAAAAGTTCAAAAATCATAACTTCACTCTTCATGAACCGATTTTCAGAATTTTTCTTTTTTTTTAAGATGTAATTGTTAGCTTTGAAAACCAATAAATTTTTGCAAATCACAAAAAACAAAATTGCTGAGTAATGGTTGTTTACGTGAAAAAAATAAAAAAAAATTAAATTTTTTTATTTTTAATAATCATGAAAATTCCAAAACATAAAAAAGTCAAAGTGCTATTTTATAATCACGTAAATTCACATAGCCTATGAACAAAATGAGATATAGATCATAAGAATCAATTAACGCAATTCAGTGAAGGTACCTCATTTTTCAGTGAAGGAAAATGAGGTAAATAAATAGAACAGCAGAAAACACAAACAAACGATTACAATAAAAAAAACCTCATTTCATTCGAAATATGTTAGGCTAACTGGTTTTATACTAAAACTTCTTTTTTTTAATTATTCTATTTTTTTAAAACTTTTACGATATCTCAGAAACTACTGGGAAAATTTCAAAACAATGTTAGCACTTCTTAAAGATAATATTGTTACGTTAACGCCTTTTTATTAACGTTTTTCGTTTATTTTCTTTATAATAAACCTCTTGCGTGCTTTTATTGCAACTTTAATAAAATAAATAAAACACTTTAAACACTTAACTTATATTAGGCACTATAAGCTATTCACACAACTTTATTTAGAACTACGTCACTTATACAAATTATAATTGTGATCTACACACTTAAATGTTTGTATTAATTCTGATTTTTAGTGTTATCTGAGAGTAGTATTTATACTCTAAGCAAATCGTCTAGATGGCTCTAGATTATTCGAATGGTTTCCGGGATGCTCTCTAGCGTCTAATTATATAAACTTACTCAGCTAATATCATTCTGAATTAACACAAGGCTGAATTTAGATTGTGCTATTATACATCAATAAACTAAAGCATACTTTATGAACAATGATGAACAATTATTAAGTATACTCGTACAATTATGTATAACAGTGATTTTTACATTAGAAATATGCATGACTAATACAATAGCAATTTAAGCTAATTGTAAATTCTAACAAATACAAAATAACTAACAAATACGAGCTAACTAATATATTAAAATAATCCTTAACTAAAGTTACTTTCGTAACAATACTGTTAGCGAATTTAGTTTTTTTTAAGTGAATATGCTGCACCGTTTTCAAGTTATTGCAATATATATAGTGGAAGTATCTTAATTTTGGAAATAACGGTATATCGCGAAAAGTCGAGCTGATAGAAAAAAACACTGAGTGCAGATTTGAATTCAGCGTCCCAAATAACCTTAAAAACAACATTCAGTTATTAATCAACAATAACCTTGTTCCCTTGTGTTTTCAACTACTTTTTTAGTTTGAAATTAGTTTTTCCTATTAATTACACTGTGCACAATTTTGACACTTTATTTTTTTTTTTTTTTTTTTTTAAAGCTGGGCACTATTCCAGTAAAGCTAATTTGAGAACGCTGAATTCAATGGTGCTAGTCATTTTGCGAGGTTAACGTTCGCATTCGCGATATTCGCGATTGGAAATTTTTATAAATTAATATTTTTTATACTTTTGAGGTCATTGGTCAATTACAATCAATTCAACTCTGTAAAATAAAAAATTTCGTTATTTTTTATGAATTTTTTAACAAAAAAAAATTATTTATTTTTTGCAAAAAAATTGATTATGTTTCTAAAACGACAGCACATATTAGCAAAATGTTTTACCTTGCTAATTGCGTAATTAGCAATCATTCTGTCTGTCGCGCTCGTTGAAGATTGACGTGTTTTCTAAGCTCGCCATACGGTTTATTTTTTATAAAAAAGTGAACAAATAAAGTATTAAAAAAAAGTAAATAAAAGAGAAAAAAATACATGTACATATGTACATACATACATAAACATACACATTTTTTATTCTCGGTGTTGATAAACAATAACAAATAAGAAGATCACAACTGTAACCAGTAAAAAAAAAACTCTTATGAGTGCAAACAGTGCAAAAACAATATCACAGTGAGTGTTAACGAAACAAATGCAGAAATAAAAAAAAAGAATCGATGATAGCAAATACCTAACGGCTAAACCTATTACTCGCACGCGATCCCTCTCACCCACTGTATTTAATAATAATCTTGATACAATAACAAATATAAAACCTGCAATCGTTTCCTCAACGGCAAAACCAATTTTAATAAGTGATGAAAATATTAACCCCAAATCGGGCATAATAGAAAAATCAGTATCACCTTCTGTGTCTAATAATACGGTTAATTTGAATACAATAAAAAATATTAAACCTGCAAGCGATGCCTCAGCGGCAAAAACAATTTTAATAAGTGATACAAATATTAATCCCAAATCAGGCATAATAGAAAACTCAGTATCACCTTCTGTGTCTAATAAAGCGGTTGATTTTAATACAATAAAAAATATAAAACCTGCAAGCGGTGCCTCAGTGGCAGAAACGACTTTAACAAGTGATGAAAATATTACCCCCAAATCAGGCATGTTGGAAAACTCAGTATCACAGGTAAAAAGTAGTCAAAAGCCTCAAATACAAGTTGGAATGGATAGGTACATAACAGTGCTAAAACGGGGTCGCAGCCCAACCTCTTCTGCAGTTGCTTCGGTCCCAAAAGTTTTAAAAGAGGGTACATCGGATAGAATAAGTTCTCAAAATCGGTTTGCAATTTTGGAAGAGGAATCCTCGGAAGCACAAAACGTTACCAAATCTTCTAAGCCACCCCCAATATATCTTAGAGAGCAAAATTCCAGTGATTTTATAAAGAATTTGATCTCGGTAATAGGTGAAAATTCTTTTTATGTAGCTGCAATAAAACGTGGTAGTATAAATGAAACAAAAATACAAGTTAATCGTGAAGATGATTTTCGTAATGTAATAACTAAATTAGAAGCACTAAAAAAAAACTTTTATACATACCAACTGAAGAGCAGTAAAGGTCTTCAGGTCGTGATAAAGGGCATTGATTCATGCGTAGACCCAGGTGAGATAAAAACGTTTTTAGAAGAGAAGGGCTTTAAAATAAAAAACGTAATAAATATTAAAAATAGAAAAAAAGAATTGCATGGTACAGCTCTCTGCGATAAGTCTAAAAATGACCCTAATGTAAAAAAATGCAGCAACTGTGGTGGTAATCACACTGCCAACTATAGAGGATGCCCTGTATACTCTATCGTAAAGCGCTCGGTTGGACCGAAACCTAATCCCCCTCAAATTCAGGTAACACATCAAGTTAACACTAATGACATTCAGGTACCGCAGCCTAGTAATAACAGAACATCCTACGCTAACGTCCTAAAATCAAACCATATGCCAATGCAAGGTGATTTGCCAAATAATGATGAGACTCCAGTTTCTAATTTAAGTCGTCTAGAAAAGACCATGGAAACACTAGTGCAAACAGTAACTAACTTTACGAACACAATGGGTAATATGATGCAGGAAATGTTAAGAATGCAATCGATGTTATTGCAAGCTGTACTTAACAAGCCATGAATTGTTTAAAAATTTGTTTTTGGAACGCAAACGGCATTCGCCAACATAAAAATGAACTAGAATACTTTCTTAAAAGTAAACAAATTGATGTAATGATGGTTTCTGAAACTCATTTGACCTCAAGAAATAATTTTAAAATTAATGGTTATATATTATATGATACCAAGGACCCTCGAGATAGAGATTGTGGAGGTTCTGCTATTTTGATAAAAGCCCAAATCAAACACTACTTAATGTGTGATCATCGTGAAGATTATCTGCAAGCAACGAACATTTGTGTTGAAGAGTTAAATCGAAACTTAGTACTTTCATCTTTATACTCTCCACCTAGATTTTCAATATCAGAAAGCCAATATTATAAATATTTTAAATCATTAGGACCCTGTTTCCTAGCCGCTGGCGATTACAACGCTAAACATACCTTCTGGGGTTCACGGCTCATTACACCAAAGGGTCGTGTTTTGTATAATACAATGTCTAAAATGGATTTAAATGTGGTCGCGAGTGGACAACCAACTTATTGGCCTACTGATCAGCAAAATATTCCAGATGTCATCGATTTTGGCGTGGTCAAAAACATCCCCGCAGAAACGATTCATGTTGAAGCTTCTTTAGAATTATCTTCTGATCACACACCTACAATTCTTACCATATCAAACCCTAATAGAATTGTATCTCCGTCTGGTTACATAGTGACGTCAGCCACACAAATAAATTGGTTAAAATATAAAAAATATCTCAGTACCCACTGCACTGAAAATATTCCGCTTAGAACACCGGAGAATGTGAATCTTTCTATTGTAAATTTTGACAATTATCTCAAACTAGCTGTTCAACATTCTAGCATAGCACGCAAAAATATCAAAAATAGTAAAATATATTCTACAGATGTCGAGCGTCTCTTGACTGAAAAAAGGAGAGTTCGAAGAGAGTGGCAATTGCACAGATCCCCTCAACTTAAAAATTTACTAAAAGAGTGCACAAAAAGGCTAAGAAAGTTACTGCAGTCTCAAAAAACGGCTTCTCTGGAAAAATATCTTAAGGAACTCGATGCAACTCCTCAATCTGACTACTCATTATGGCGTGCAGCTAGAAATCTTAAAAGACCAGTTATCACTAAACCGCCATTAAGAAACTTAAATGGAAGTTGGGCACGAAATGATGAAGAAAAAGGAAATATTTTTGTTAATCATTTGAAAGCCGTATTTACCCCTCATACATCTTTCGATACTGCGGTCGAGTTACCACTTGTTGCTGTTGGATCAGCTGTTCCACTTAGATTTGAGATAAGAGAAATCGAGAAGGCTATTCATGATTTAAACCCCAAGAAAGCCCCTGGTTTTGATAAGATCAGTAACAAAATGCTTTTGGAGCTACCCAGCATAGCAAAGAAAATTATTCTACTAATTTTTAATGCTATTATACGCCTTGAATACTAACCACAAGAGTGGAAAGTATCCTTAGTTACCATGATACCCAAACCAGGAAAGGATCCTACAAAAGTTGAGTCATATAGACCTATAAGCTTATTGTCTAATATATCAAAGCTATTTGAGAAACTACTAGTGTCAAAAATAACACCGATGTTAAATGAAAACAGATGTATTCCCAATCATCAATTCGGCTTTAGAAGAAAACACAGCACAATTGAACAAACTCATCGAATAGTAAATGTCATAAGAAAAGCCTTTGAAGAAAAAAAATATTGTTCAGCACTCTTTATCGATGTGTCTAAAGCTTTTGATAAAGTCTGGCATGAAGGTTTACTACTGAAATTGCAGCAAAACTTACCAGCAAACATACACAAGCTGTTAGAAAGCTACTTAGTCGGTCGGCAATTGATTATTAAAGAAGGCGATTTTTTAAGTTCTCCTCAGCCAATTAACGCTGGAGTCCCACAAGGCAGCATCCTGGGCCCTCTATTATACTTAATTTATACTTCGCACTTGCCTACAAACAGCTACACCCATACCTCAACATTTGCGGACGATACAGCTTTTCTAAGCGTACACGCAAACTGTCAAGAAGCATCTCGTTACTTACAGGACCATATATTTGAACTGGAAAGGTGGTTAAAAAAATGGCGGATAAAGATCAATGGGCAAAAATGCTCACATATAACATTCACATTGCGTCGGGAAACATGCCCCCCTATTAAAATCAATAATCAAATAATACCCCAACACTCGCATGTAAAATACCTCGGGTATTCATCTAGATCGGCGTTTAACGTGGAAATGGCATATAGAAGCGAAATTAACTCAAATGAAACTAAAAGCAATCCAAATTAATTGGCTTATTGGAAGAAATTCTGTTCTTAGTCTCGATTGCAAACTTCTACTCTACAACTCTATCTTAAAGCCAATTTGGTGCTACGGTATTCAGTTATGGGGCACTGCACCGGCTTCTAACATCGAAAAAATACAAAGGCGCCAAAACAAACTGCTCGAATAATCACAGCCGCCCCCTGGTACGTCAAGAACTCAAATATCCACAAGGATCTCAATGTGCCATTGGTAAAAACTATGATAACGAAATATGCAGTAAAATATTTAAAAAGGCTGGAACTGCACCCAAACCCATTAGCTCGAAATATTTTAAATTATGGCGGCCACACTCGCTTAAGAAGAAGAGACACTGCAGCACTCACCCAATCAGATGAGCGATAAACACCTTCATATGTGAACAGAAACCGTGATGACTAAATCTTTTTTGTCTAGCACTGGCAGGACATAAAGTAAATATTAGGATAAGATTTGATTAATTATTGTTAGTTCATATTTAATATATGAAGATTCAATAAACAAATACTGAAAAAAAAAAAAAAAAAATTGCGTAATTTCCGAATTACTTAATAAACAAAACCTTGTTTAAGTTTGAGCAAAATATGTTGTGCCAAGCGCCACTATTTTCGAAATAACGGTAGTCTCGAAAACAAGAGCTTACCTTCTTACAAAAAAGTGCCAAATTCTGGCACAGTGTAATTGCAAAAAAAAATTTTTAAAAACAATTTACTTAATTTCTGCCCGTGTTTGTTGCTTTCTAGACGTATTGCATTGTATTGTTCTTTGGTGCAATTATTTCCGAGCAAAAAAAACTAACGCTTTCCCGCAGAAAATTCAACAGGTTTTTAATGGAATTCACTGAAGATTCTTATTTTATTTTTTAAGTCCTTGTAGGGCTTGCTTAAGATTCTTTAAGACGAGCCGTTAAGTCTGAGTTTCCTTGTTTTTGAGCTGACGTTCCTGACACACGAACTAATAACTAAGTTTATTTATTTGTTTCGTTTAAAAGATCTGTTGCTCTTTCCGTACTCAAACTTTTCGCAAACTAGAATTCCAAGAGCACAAAAATCACTCTTGCAGATATTTTTTTATTTTTGAAGCTTATTTCAGCGTTGAGCCAAGAAACTTTTCAGCCTTTTTGTCCTTCCATGTACTTTTGCCATATTTCGCCCACATTCTTGACACGCTTTCACAGAATATGCGAACTTTTTTCATAATTCATTTAGTGCAGTCCTCGGAAATGTCATCCTAACCAACAACTCTCCCGCAAAAACATGAAAAATGTGGTATTCTTCAAAAACGGCTAAAAATTACTATTTGATGAAAATGTTAATTAGTTTATAACACTAAAATTCTACAAGCTTCTACGAAATTACATTTTAAAAACAATCGCAGCACTTTTTAGGTTATGTTAAAAAAGTGGCTTTATTCAATTACAAAATGGCTTTAATAAAAAATGAAGTTTATCACAGTTTTGGGAATCGTTTAACCTAATGTGCAATGTGGAAAAGAAATGAAAAATATTTTTTTTAATTTAAATTCATTATTTATTGAAATAAGCTGTCAGCTAAACATTCAGCACCATAGCTAAAAAATTAAATCATGTTCTTTCCGTCCTCAAATTCTTGAAAAGACGAAATACTCGGCTCCTTCTGTTTTGAAAATAGTCACGGCGTAACATCGCGGTCGCAAAACAAACTTCTTCTTGCTTCACTTTCCCGTTTTATTTTAATTCTCTTTCTTACCTTTGTATTAGTTTTTCTACCCACAAATAATTTATATTTTTTTCACAAGAAATTAAGGCTTTCTTAAGGTGCCCGTAGACGACATGTTTTTTACATCTGACTTGTCAACTTTTCAAGTCATATGTAATTGTGAATGTCTGTCAAAATTGCTGTTTTACAGAAGGTTAATAAGATTTGGTTACAAACGTACATGTAATTTGCTTCTGACATTGTCTATGTTTTTTCTCTGTACTTATGGAATAAACCAAAGTAGTTCTTGGTTTCAAAAAAGCGTGCTGCCGCCGCAAAAATTTTTATTTGCGCCGTTAAAAAGTTAAGACATCTAAGCATTTTTTTTTTTCTTTAAATTCGAATATACCAATTTAGGATATTATAATGATGCGTTTTTATTTATATATGTACATAATTTCTATTCAATGGTGAAATCATTATAAATATATCGGTATTGTAAAATATTAACTTAAGCCGGCTAATGATTCCGTCAACAATGCACCGCCGCTGCGGGTTTCTTCCCGGCATAGATTTCTGACACAGCTGATGTCAGATGGTTTGTCAGAAGAAAATAGAGCACGCTCTAATTGAAATTTTGTCAGATGACTTTGCGTCTTGTGACGACCATCTTGATGTTTTCAATTTAAGCGTTTTTTTTTATTCAAAAATAATAATGGAATATCTCCAGCCCTGAGTGTCATCACTGTGTGAATTAAAAAAAAATACAACCCTGAAAACTACAAAAAAATACCACTCTACCACGGCGAATTGACAAACAAAAGCAAGTTTAGCAGATTCAGCGTGGGTATACACACCATTTGTGAAAAAAGTCATTGTAGGACTGGCAGCGGCATAATCAACAAGTGGATATCGTTAACGAGAGGGTTAGGTCCGTTGTAATGTTCCGGTATAATTTTTCATGTGTAACCTAAGTAATTTAAGTTTTTTTAAATAAAAAGAATAACAACACAATTTATTTGTGAGTGGTGTACGAAAAGGTAGGGGTGATATTTTCTGGCAGACGGACAGGCCAAATTTAAACAGGTAATAATATCATAATGTGTAAGGAAAAATCTATTGAAAATAACTTATTGTCGTGTGTACATAGGAAAAGGAGTGTCTTCTTTGTTACCGTGTCACGTGGCACAGGCCAACATACTGTTTTATATAGCGGGGGGGGGTGTGCAAGTATTCGCGGTATTGAATTTTGGGTCACCCAACCTAAAACACGTGTGGCGTATAAACTTGTAATGTTGGCGGCAGAACAAGTCCGCCATAACCTCAATACTTCCTGAGGCAACCGTCCGCATGCTACCAAATACAACGTGCCAACCGCTTAGTGTTTAATGTACACCGCCACAAGGGTTTAAAAACTATCGCCACCGGTCAAGGATAACAAAAAAAATAAGGACCAAATTTAATTAGGGCAAATTGCACAACCGAACAAGGACAAAATACAACAAATTTACAACACGTGCCACCTCGTTAACGGTTTTTATATCGTACACCTTCAAACACCAAAAAAAAAAAAAAAATAGGTGTCACTTCTCATCATTGCCATCAACCAACATTATATTAAAGGGCCACCTTGGATTGTTAATACCAACAAACAATGTTGAATCGGAATCACCAGAGGAAAACAGCACAACCTCCAACAGTAAGCATCAACCGCCCTCACAACAACAACAACAAATTCCTCGGCAAAAATTGACGGAAGTCGAAAAAAGTTTAATTCGGAAACTAACTGAGGTAACACAACATTTACAGCAACCAGAGCTTCAACAAATCCTTCAATAGGCATATATTCGAATCGATTATGGAAGATCAACCACCATCTTTACATGCAAGGACAGCCACAAGTTCAACTGGGATTTAGAAAAACAATACACCAATCTTCTCCGCAATAACAGATTTCTAGTGGGCCTTCTCGACTCTTGAAAAATTAACAACAACAAAGCCAAACAGCACATCGGCAGATTGGTCAACAACCTACTATACAGCTGTAGTTCCACACCTTGGCAAGTACATATAACCACAGTAGTAGTTTATTTCTTTTTGTATCTCTAAGGTTTTAATAAGATTCAAAATTTGTTTAGTGTTGTTCATGAGAATTTCATTGACGTTAATATAATCCGTTTACCCCCAATGGTTTTAAATTGATTTTTCGTTTTTTTATGCTGATCATCCATCGTGTAAATCGATCATCAATTGTGCTAATTGACCATCAATGTTGTGAATTGATTGTCAGTTTCATAAATGGATTATCGATTTGGTAGATTGATCAACGGTTGGCTAAATCGATCATCGATTTTGTAAGTTGATTATCAGTTTCACTTTTACATAAATTTTTTTTAATAATTTATCATCAATTTTGTAAGTGGATTAGCAATCTCACATTCACGTTCAGTTTTGTTGATTGATCATCGATTTTTTGTTGTACACGTAGCATCGATTTTTGAAATCGAGTATCAAGTTTTGGTAGAGTGAACTGATTATCAATTTGATAAATGGACTATCAATTGGATTGGCAAAATCGTTTCTTTAATCAAAGTTTAATTGACAGTGTGTGTAAACAGTTAAGGATTATATCGAATGAAATTCAAATGATAAAAATAAGTTAGTGAGTCGGCGATATCCAAAACCGTCAGGCTATTTTTAAAATTTAACAAAATTCCCACCTAAATATATTCACGAATTTTAACTGATTAAACCAAGATTTAACAGTAAGAGAAGAGGAACAAGAAGTGAAATATTTGAATTAATGATTATCCCCTGAAAAAATTTATTATAAGGAATAAGCTTAACACTAATTGGATAAACACATCAAGGATTAATTAAAAAAAAAAAAATTATATTGTTTTTTTGGACAAACGGTCTATTAAAAAAAAAAAAATTTAAATTGTTTCTTTTAATGAATATACCTACAATAAATATTTTAGGAAATAACTAAAATAGATCAATAATTGAATAAATAAAATATTAGATAAGTAGTTATTAACTAAGTAATTGAGTATTACCAACTATAAGTAGTTACTGCTAGTTAAATAAATAGTTTTTGCTAACTGAATTATTAGTTACTACTAACCTAATTATTAGTGTTACTAACCTAATTATTAGTTATTACTTACCGAATAGTTAGTTATTGCTTATCGAATAATTAGTTATTGCTAGCCGAATGTAACCAAAAATGACGTAGTATGGCTGGATTAGTTCTTTGGTACATAAATTAACGAATTCTTATAAGCATACACATATTGATCGTAATTTAACTTCCCAATTTGAATACTTAAAATTCAAAACAAAATTTGAATTTAAAAAGAAAAAAAAACTTAAACTTGACCTAACTCGGATATCAAGGTTTAAATTTTAACTAGATTGGAATTGCGTCCAAATTACAAATTTGAATTGCAAATCGTGAATTGAACGCTGAATCCTTAAATTGAGTTCGGGTATTTAAATGAACTAGATTCGCTGTTTGTGTTTCTTTTAAATAAATTCCGGTTAAATAACTAAACCCAAAATTAAATACTTAACTTAAATTGTAACGCTTAAATTTAAATTGAATCTTAGGTTGACATTTTTAAATTATTAATCCGATTCGGATCCTAAGTTCAAATTTCAAGCAAATCGGAGAACAAAAATGGATTCAAGTCGGTTAACTCAAATTAGCTTTGAATTTGAGTTCGAAATTTAAATTGTGGAATCTGAATTAGAAGTCGAATTTCAAAATTTAAGGTGAAATACTTCCACTAATTGGATCGAATACTTGTTTTTTTTTAAACCTTTAAATATAATTGACCTCAACTTACAGATTACATTTAATCGCAACACTTTGGCGGAATTTAAGAAAAAAAAAACAAAACTATAAATTAAAAATTTAAGTTTAAGTACCAAGGACGGGTCAAATTCCAATATTCAATTTTGATAATATGTAGTCTAGTTAAATTAAATCTTGTTATGCTCATTAGTCCCAGTTGGATTTGACACTGATTCAACTTTGGAATACTGAAATTGATGATAAAAATTTAGACCAGTTTGTAGAGATTTTTGTCCATTTCTTTTTTTATCGTTTTGCTAATGACATTCGAAGATTAATTTTACGGGGGAAATGAACAGTTTCATAATAATATTGTAGTTTGATATTTTTTTAAAAAAAAAAAAAAAAAAAGAACAATTATGAAACATAATTATAAAAAAAAAAATTAAATTAAAATGACACAAGTAAATAACAATTGGAAATAAACCCAACAAACAATTTGAATTAAGAAAAAAAATTTAAAACCCAACAAACAATTTGAATTAAGAAAAAAAATTTTAAAACCCAACAAACCATTTGAATTGAAAAAAATATAAATAAGAGAAATACGATTGAACTAAATGGAAATAGGTTTGCAATTTATTGTCTATAATTCGTATTATATTGATAATTACTTCCAAGATTCGGAATTAATAATAACTTTCCTAATTTAGTTTGAAATCGTACTTCAGGTATATAGACTGGATCTAATTAGGAAGCCATAAAATATATGTTTTTTTTTTTGTTAAAATGAAAGTCGAATTCCTAATATATATAAGTAGTTAAGCTAAAGTTAGTTAAACCAAATTTACAGATTTAGACTATATCTAAAAAGGTAAACTGAATTTAAGGAAATTCAAACTTAAACACTAGTTATTAATTTGAAATTCTGGAGTTAAACTCGATGTACGTCGGAACTTTGTTTCATGTAATGTGTCCTTTATTACCGGATCTATTATTGAATATTTGAATAAATGACAAAGAAAAACTTTTAAAAAAAACCGGATCTATCATTCAAACACCTGACGTAACGAATCAATATTGAAATAAATAATATGACAAATAACTAGTTATCTTAAGTAGACTTCACTTAAATATAATTTCACTTTGTTTGTAATTCGTAAGAATAAGTAAAGAAATAATATTTCTGTTAATCATAATATTTTCCTCATAAATTTTTATTATTGTAGACCTGAATATTATTTTATTGTAACTTTTGTTAGAGTTTAGTAGAGTAATAAGAAATAAACATTTATTGTAATTTTTTTGGAAATTATAGAAAACAAATTAAAATGTTTTGAATTAATTAAAGATGGTTGAAAGGTAACGCGCTTGTAGCGAAAGGGTGAGTAACGTTTTGGGGCATTACTCCTAAACATTTATTTTTCAGGCAATGAGTAGTGCCACGGATGACGGCAAAATGTCATATGGGGTGGGCTGCCTGTCCAGGACAAAGACAACTGGTCCTGAAGACTCGAGTTCGATCTTGTCAAAATCTTCAAATTTTCTAATCATCATTCGACGGTCGTATTTGTTCAATGTTTTACGTTTTCTATCGCTTCGGTTTTTCATCTACATCTTTCGTTTTTGGCACGAATTAAATTGTGTATGTGTGAGTAGATGGACACGAACCCCCCATTTCCGGCGAGCTTCAGCCCAAACACCAGCGTGCCACTGTCCATCGCGAAGCGAAGTTGAGATTTTGATTTAGGTCAAAATTTCTCACAAACAATTATTTTCACTCACAACCAACATCACACAAAATGGCGCCCAACGTGGGGCCCGAAAGAGATTTAACCCTTCGGATTAAAGTGATTTAGCCTGAAGGTGTTTTAATTCGACTTTTCTGGTTTCCACACCTTTGAACATTTCAGGTTAAAATGTTCAATCCAATTACTTTTTTTTTTCCATATTTTTTGACGATTGTCCCGGAAGGTGTTAAATACACACCATTCCTGCGTTGCGACGGCTTCGTAAGGAGAAGTTAGGTATTGGGATCTCGGTTATCCGACCTTATGACTGACGACCTATGTCCTGGAAGGTGTCAAGTAAACACCAAGCCTGAGTTGCAATGGCTTCGACATAAGAGACGAGACTGAGAGAGTCGAATGGATTGAATCGAATCGAATCCATAATGAAAAACCTGATACGGCGGCTATATAGCTAGGGGATCATAAGTTTTCATTATCGGAGGAGAGGAGAGGAAAATCCAGGAGATTCACTCTATGTCGTTTTGTCTTGTGTTTTCGTTTATAGTTGATTGATGATAGAAAACTTGTTGGTTACAACACTTAACGTTCTATACGTAAAATAACATTTTTTTTTTGACATGATTGATTTTCATATATTTTTATCATACTTAAACATCGTATGAGTTTTTAAGTTTTCATTTCTGAGAACAAAATATTCAATAACTTTAAACTCGAGTAAAAACATCACACACATTTCGCCACTACACGTCTGTTACCAAATTTCAACCAAAGTATAATTTGTATATATTAAAGTAAATATTTGAAAACGAATTAACCCTAATTAGTTGTAATTGATACTATAGTAGATTAACAATATTTTGGTCATATTTGAATTCTTATACTAGACTTATATTCTACTAACATTACTTAAACTTATTGGCATCTAGAAAATAGTTTGTCAATTAATCTTATACATTATTATATACATAAAAACCTACTCTTTTCTTTAATATTAATACAGTTTGAATAAATTTATTTATGAACACATTTATATTGATAGTTATTACCATAAAAAAATTTTTTTTAAATTTAATTTTTTTTGACATATGATAATCAATAATTATTTCTATTACATTTTTGCATTTACATTTTTGATTATTTCGAAATTGAAGATATAAGATTTTCTTAAAGCTTATTCCTTACTCAATATTTGTTTTGTAAAGTTATAGGATAATCATAATTTACAGACATTTGATTTTTTTAATTACATTGGTATTTCTTTTGCTGAATACATTTATAGGGACATCTGGGATTTTACAATTTTGATATATAATAATAATCAACGATTAGGATTATAAAAAATTTTTTTTTTGCTATATGGATATTCTTTTTTTTGACGTTTACCTAATACATTAAGATTTAAAGATTAACTCCGTATTCATAGGGAATGTTGAGTTTAACAATCGTTTATTGAAGAAAATTTACGTGCAAAAATTTTGTTTCGTAAACTGTTGTTAAATTTAAAACATTTCTTTTTATGAATTCAGGCGGTAATATTTTTTTTTTGAAACTTTTTTCGGTTTTGCGATATTGAGATTGTAAGGGTATCATAACTACAAATTCATTTACACTCGGATTTTCTCTTATGACAATTGATGCTTCGGATGCAAATAAATTTGTGAAGATCTTTTGGCATTTACAGTTTGACTATAACTGTTGTTTTCTTGAAATTAAATTTTTCTTGGGAGTTTTATTAATAAAGTATAATTTAAGGGAATAATATTTTCTTAAATTTTAACTGTTTCGGGATATTGGGATTGGGAAATTACGGGTTAATTTCTAAATACATCTACATTTTAATATTTTTTTATTTGAATTTTCTATAATTGGAGTCCATTGGATCGTTGACTTGAGGGTATAGTTTATCCACGGGTAATATTGGTAGTAAGTTTTTTTTGCCTTCGGTGCTATATCGTGGTAGTTGAAAGTTTTTTTGATCTGCGAACGGTTTTGGCTAAGGATGAATAATAGACGACTCCGATCGTCTAGTAGAAACCAAGCGGGTAATAACGACGACGTTCCAACGACCACTACTGCCACTGTTATCAATCCAAATACAGCACCCATTGTTTCTACAAACGCGGTAACTCCGTTAATGTCAATTAGATTCCCACCCGGATTTGGACCACAAACCCATTCTTCACCTGATAGTTTTAGTACTATTCGTACACCGACTTACAGCAGCATAACTGCCAGGGAAATAAGTGGACAGACAGGTAACCCAGGTGCTCGCGATCTTGATTTAGGCAATATGAATAGGAATAATTTAGCACCTGTTGGCGAGGAAGTTGACCCTGAAATGGTTGTTACTGAGGAGGGCTTGACGCTGAGAGATTATGTTAGTGCTTCGGTAGGAGCTGCACAGGCTGCGATTATGGGGGAAGTTCACAACATGCAACTTATGCTACCTCAGTTGATAAGGGAGTCTTTGCGTTCCGAACGTGGCTTTTCTTCGGAGAACCAGACTTTCCGTGGCAATGGACCTTCTGACCCACAGCGAGCCTATCAAACTCCGTTTTTTAATAACAGACCACCGCCAGCACCACATTTTGCACATAATGATCCTCAAATGTTCAGACAACCACGCCCGCGTAATCCCAACCTAGCTCAACCGATATTCAATAGTGCTCCACAAAATTTCGACGAACAATACCCAGGTTTTGGAAATTCACCTTCGTTCCATGGCTTTAAACCAATAACTCCTAACCAATTGGAAAAATGGGGGATAAGGTACGATGGTACAAATAAGTCATTAACGGTTGAGGATTTTGTATTTCGGGTAGAGGCATTGAAACACGATTATAACTGTTCATGGGAAGTTTTAATGAAAGGTTTTCATCATTTAGTCACAGGGGAAGCAAGCAACTGGTTCTGGTCCTTTCGAATGAAGCATCCGATATGCGACTGGCAGACTTTTAAACACCATATTATAAAAAAATTCAGGAATTTCGAAAGCGACTTTGAAATTCAAAGAAGAATAATGGAGCGAAGGCAAGCGCCCAATGAGTCTGCGGATGCGTTCATAACCGAGATTGTCAAACTTAAAAACCAAATGAGGGTAAGCGTGCTAGAGAGCGAGCTGGTAAAAATTGTTAAAGATAACCTGAAAGATGGATTGGCTCAATTGGTTTTCCCCATTAGGATTGACAGTCTGGATCAGCTACTGGAGGAGTGCAAAAGGGCAGAAGCGATCTTCGACCCGTATGCCTTTAGGTCATTCTCGACGTGTGTATGAGATGGACTTGTTTGACCACGAGCAGATAGATGAACAGGCACAGCAGGTTGAGGCACTTCAAAGGGATAGTTTGCCAGCAAAACAGCTCACGTGTTGGAACTGTAAAGCCCCTGGCCACTCTTTTATTGAATGTCCTGTAGTACAACGCAATGTTTTCTGCTACAAATGTGGGTTCGAGGACGTAACTAGCCCTAATTGCCCCAGATGTGCGGGAAACAGCAAATCGAACATGCGGAAAACTGGGCCGACGTGTTCAAACCAAACCACCTCCCAGTAAAAGATAATTTTTTAAGATTTATGTTAACTGAACAAGACATACCCAACGAAAGGATCAATGTGAACCCAGACAAAGTCCAACACACCGGTGAAGAAACTGCCAAGATCTACGCTAAGGATGATGAAGATTTAGAAACTAAATGTACAAATGGATGCTTGCAAACAAATTATAACTCAAAGCCACACGGTCTCAATCCAAATTTATCGTATGAACAGCGCCTAGAAAACTACAACCAAATTCGTTCCGAAATTTTTACAGATTACGTACCCATAGTTAGCAATAGAATCCGAAAAACCAGGGAAAGATACGCCTTAAGAAAACAAGAGAGGAAAGTTATAGCATCGACGGTGATAGGTAGCGAGGACGATATTAGGCCCTATATGACAGTCATAATTAATGATTGTCAGTATCAAGGACTGTTAGATAGTGGAGCCTCTGTAAGTTGCCTCGGGCGAAACTGTATAGAAAACGTTAAACAAATGAATGCAAAAGTACTTGATTTTAAATCGTCTGTGCGAACGGCGGATGGAAAAAGACATTTGATTATTGGCAAAATCTTGGTAAAAATGAAATATGGGAATAAATGTGTGGAAATGATGTTATATCTAGTACCAAACTTGAGTCAAGAATTGATTTTAGGGTATGATTTTTGGAAAAAAGTAGGTCTAAAGGTTTCATTTGAAAATAGTATAGTCGATGAAATTTCTCTCACAGATTCGGAGGAGGCCAAGATACACCCGTTAACGTCACGTCAACGAAAAATTTTGGAAAATGTAAAACAATCGTTTCGGTGTTACACACAGTTTGGCTTGGGAAGAACGGAAATTGAGAAACATACGATAGACACTGGAGATGCACCGGCCAAAAAGATGAGATACTACCCCGTGAGTCCAGCAGTGCAAAAACTGATATATGCTGAACTTGACAGGATGATCGAACTGGACGTAATCGAAGTCGCCACAGGAGCAGAGTGGAACAACCGTATGACCTTGGTCATTAAGCCCAACAAAAACAGGCTGTGCCTCGACGCCCGAGAGCTCAACAAGGTTACAAGGAAGGATGCATATCCGCTGCCCAATATAGACGGTTTATTGGCGAGGCTAGGAGATACCCACTTTATCTCATCAATCGACCTCAAGGACGCCTTCTGGCAAATCCCTCTGGATGAGGCAAGCAGACCAAAGACAGCGTTCACGGTTCCTGGCAGGCCTCAGTATCAATTCAAAATGATGCCTTTTGGACTGTGCAACGCTGCCCAGAGGCTTTGTCGGTTGATGGATAAAGTGGTGCCATCTGAGCTAAAGGATAGAGTCTTTATATACTTGGACGATTTACTGGTAGTGTCCTCAAACTTTGAAGATCATATGGACATGCTTCGGGTAGTAGGGCAGAAATTAACGAACGCTGGGCTAACGATTAACATGCAGAAGTCAAAATTTTGTTACCGCGAGTTGAAATACTTGGGCTATATAGTTGGCGGGGGAAAACTAAAACCGGATGAAGAAAAAGTTAAGGCGATTTTGGATATTAATCCACCGAAAAACCAAAAAGACGTGCGAAGATTTTTAGGCACAGTAGGGTGGTATCGCCGTTTCATTAACGATTTTTCTACCCTTACGGCACCTCTAACGGATACCCTTAAAAAAACTCCGATATTTACTTTTACCCCTGAAGCAACAAAATCTTTTGAAGAGCTCAAGCGTCGGCTAGTAACAAGCCCAATTTTGTCCAGTCCAGATTTCGAAAGGCCATTCTTTGTCCAATGTGACGCGTCTAACGTAGGAATAGGGGCAGTTCTATTTCAAAAGGATGATGATGAGGGCGAACATCCTATTGAATATTTTTCAAAGAAACTGAACCAGGCCCAGAAGAACTATTCTACAACGGAGAAAGAGTGTCTCGCAGTAGTTCTGGCCATAGAAAAATTTCGCCAATATATAGAGTTGATGGACTTTACGGTCATCACAGACCATTCTAGCCTGAAGTGGCTGATGCGTCAGCAGGATTTAAACGGGAGACTTGCTCGGTGGAGTTTAAAGCTTCAAGGCTTTAAATTCAATATCGAGCATAGAAAAGGAACAAAAAACGTTGTCCCCGATATGCTTTCGCGTCAAGACATGGAGGAACTGGTTTTGAACAGTGGCCCATTAATGGATTTTAACTCTGAAGCCTTCAAAAATAAAGACTATCTATCGTTAATAGACACTGTAGAGCAAAATAAGGACCGATTACCCGATTTAAAAGTTGAGGATGGTATTATATACAAAAGGGTAAAATTTAATAGAGATGGAATCGATGGAGAAGATGACTGTTGGAGGGTATGGGTGCCGTCCGAGTTGACGGAGAGTTTAATTCGAAGATCACATGTGGACAATACTTCACATGGAGGCGTAGCGAAAACGCTTTTTAACATCCGCGAATATTTTTATTGGCCTTCAATGACAGGTCAAATAAGAAACTTCGTTGGAAATTGTAATACCTGCAAGGAAGTTAAACACCCAAAACAAATCTTACGTCCCCCCATGGGAAGTGAAGTAAAGACCCAAAGACCATTCCAGAAAATCTATGTCGATTTCCTTGGGCCATATCCTAGAACTAAAACGGGCAACACTTTCACTTTTATAGTCTTGGACCACAAAACTAAATTTGTTCTGCTAAAAGCCTTATCTAAAGCAACCACCAAAGTAGTGATTAAATTCCTACGAGACGAAGTGTTTTACAAATTCGGAGTGCCGGAGGTATTACATTCCGATAACGGCAAACAATTCGTTTCCGAAGCCTTTGGGGAATTCTTGAAAATGTTTGGAGTCAGGCACATGCGCAGTCCTATTTATTCACCTCAGGCTAACGCAAGTGAGAGAGT
Organism: Pollenia amentaria; assembly: GCA_943735925.1. NCBI lineage: Eukaryota > Metazoa > Arthropoda > Insecta > Diptera > Polleniidae > Pollenia > Pollenia amentaria. Next base: position 148,607,705 of record OX031007.1, read on the forward strand.
GAATCAGACTATACTTAGTTCGATTAGAGGTTTCCTGGACAATGATCAGGCTAAATGGGACGAAAACTTGTCAAAAATTGAATGTTCACTTCGCGCATCTGTTCATTCGTCTACTGGTATTTCACCCTACTTCGCATTAACGGGATACAACATGATTACTCATGCTGATGCGTACGAAATATTGCGGAAATTAAAATCATCTGGAGAGGGGGATATGCTAATACTGCCTAAGTCCTCACAGATGCAATTAATTCACCAAAAAGTCAATGAGAAACTTCATGATGCTTACCTAAGAAACGTTAAGTCATATAACCTCAAGAGCAGAAGTATAAAATACACCCCTGGACAGGAGGTTTATAGGAGGAACTTTGTCCAAAGCAAATTCGCGAAGGGAATAAATGCTAAGCTTTGTAGACCTTGGCTGAGGTGTAGAATTAGGAGAGCAATAGGCAGTAGTCAATACGAGATTGAGAATTTAAAAGGACAGTTGATAGGTGTCATACACGCGCAGCACTTGAAACAATAGGATATTTGTGATTCGAGGGGTAATATCGTTGTAGGTTGAATTTTAGAGGCTGACAATTCGTTGGGAAAGGATCGTGTTATTGTCGAAGGATTGTAAATGACACCTGTAAAATTAAGAGAGAACTAGATTTTTTTTTTGGCTCAAAGTAGCGTAATTACGTGACGGGTAAACTTTCACACACTGTGGCCCATAACGATAGTCAAACGAGAAGGTAGGTTCTTTTTTTTTTTTTTTTAAAAACGAGTTTAAAATAAGAACATTCTTTTGGTTGATTTGCTATTATAGTCGAAATTAAAGTAAGGAAAATTGTTTCATACAAAATACAACAAAATATAAGCAAGTGGCAACTATAGGCAGTCGCCATTGAAAATTAAAATATAAATAAAACACTGCATATCGCGTGGAGTTGAAAATTTTTAACACGCAATATAAATTTATGTATACATTTCTATAGAAAGCAACAGCAAAATTACAAAATATTTTGGCTTTGTTTTTGCTTTCAATGTAATTTTTGGCTTGGCGTTTTACACAATTAGGGCCTATACACATATATTTTGTGTTTTTTTCCATAAAAGTTTTCCTCCAAATCATTAAAAATTGGTAAATATTAGCCAATATCTGGTAGCAGAAACATTTCTAACTTTTTGCAAGTATTTTTTTTTATTTGGCGAAAAACAGCTGAGCTGGTGTTAAATGAGTTAAAAACAACTTCGGCTGGTTTTAAAAGTAACATCGATTTTAGCGTGTAAGGTATGCTTTTGCTTGTCTATAGTAGATCAAAAGCACATGTTTGATAAAAGTTTACTTTAGAACTCTTAAAGTATGCTTTGTTTAAGACTATAGTTATGGGCCTATATGATTAAATTGTCACCTAACTTTCATTAACGACCCTTTTCACATATATGATTACCTATTAATCGAAAACCATGATCGGAAGTTAACAACATTTGCTTTTCACAATTTAGGCGTAACCGTTCAACCGGTTTGCACTCTCGCTCGATCTGATTGGTTCAATAACATTACTCATAGGCGATTCAAACTACAAACAAATATTTTTTTTAAATTTTAACTAAAACAAGGAAAAAGAATAAAGATATAAGAAAAATGATGAAAACTATTTTTCTTTAAATTAAACGTCAGTTTCACGTTTCTCACTGCGCAAATTTTTGTAAACAGTTAATACTACCACACTGTCTACTTAATTTTTTTTTTGTTTAAGCAACCGAAAAATGTTGACACCGCAATCGTCGGTTTATAGGGTTGTTGTTAACTTAACCGACAATTAGGTAGCTTCCATTGTGGAAATTATTTAAATGGGTATATTGTGAAAAGGGGCCGTAACTATCACTTTGGAGGCCGATTGTTAACACACAATTCCAATTATACTTCAATCATCGCTTACCTTGTTTTTTTTTCCGTATTGAGTCCTGACCATCATTAGGTTGTCGTCCAAACCCGAAAGCCTACACGGCGGACATCTGGTGATAGGATGGTAACCGGTTATTTGTTTTTTGTTTGTTTTGCCACTCCTGGTTGTTCACTCGCTGAAAGGTCAAGTTGGAAAGGAATTCATGGCGGAAGTAGTGTTAGGTAAGCCGAGATTGGAAAAATTATAGGTCGTGAATACACTAAGGCCGAGAAATGGTAAAGAAGTTGCCAGATCATCTGGTTTCCCAACTCTTTTTCCCGCCACAGGTTATGAGAAAAGAGCTGGCTTTGTGACGACCATCTTGATGTTTTCAATTTAAGCGTTTTTTTTATTCAAAAATAATAATGGAATATCTCCAGCCCTGAGTGTCATCACTGTGTGAATTAAAAAAAAATACAACCCTGAAAACTACAAAAAAATACCACTCTACCACGGCGAATTGACAAACAAAAGCAAGTTTAGCAGATTCAGCGTGGGTATACACACCATTTGTGAAAAAAGTCATTGTAGGACTGGCAGCTGCATAATCAACAAGTGGATATCGTTAACGAGAGGGTTAGGTCCGTTGTAATGTTCCGGTATAATTTTTCATGTGTAACCTAAGTAATTTAAGTTTTTTTAAATAAAAAGAATAACAACACAATTTATTTGTGAGTGGTGTACGAAAAGGTAGGGGTGATATTTTCTGGCAGACGGACAGGCCAAATTTAAACAGGTAATAATATCATAATGTGTAAGGAAAAATCTATTGAAAATAACTTATTGTCGTGTGTACATAGGAAAAGGAGTGTCTTCTTTGTTACCGTGTCACGTGGCACAGGCCAACATACTGTTTTATATAGCGGGGGGGGGGTGTGCAAGTATTCGCGGTATTGAATTTTGGGTCACCCAACCTAAAACACGTGTGGCGTATAAACTTGTAATGTTGGCGGCAGAACAAGTCCGCCATAACCTCAATACTACCTGAGGCAACCGTCCGCATGCTACCAAATACAACGTGCCAACCGCTTAGTGTTTAATGTACACCGCCACAAGGGTTTAAAAACTATCGTCACCGGTCAAGGATAACAAAAAAAATAAGGACCAAATTTAATTAGGGCAAATTGCACAACCGAACAAGGACAAAATACAACAAATTTACAACACGTGCCACCTCGTTAACGGTTTTTATATCGTACACCTTCAAACACCAAAAAAAAAAAAAAAATAGGTGTCACTTCTCATCATTGCCATCAACCAACATTATATTAAAGGGCCACCTTGGATTGTTAATACCAACAAACAATGTTGAATCGGAATCACCAGAGGAAAACAGCACAACCTCCAACAGTAAGCATCAACCGCCCTCACAACAACAACAACAAATTCCTCGGCAAAAATTGACGGAAGTCGAAAAAAGTTTAATTCGGAAACTAACTGAGGTAACACAACATTTACAGCAACCAGAGCTTCAACAAATCCTTCAATAGGCATATATTCGAATCGATTATGGAAGATCAACCACCATCTTTACATGCAAGGACAGCCACAAGTTCAACTGGGATTTAGAAAAACAATACACCAATCTTCTCCGCAATAACAGATTTCTAGTGGGCCTTCTCGACTCTTGAAAAATTAACAACAACAAAGCCAAACAGCACATCGGCAGATTGGTCAACAACCTACTATACAGCTGTAGTTCCACACCTTGGCAAGTACATATAACCACAGTAGTAGTTTATTTCTTTTTGTATCTCTAAGGTTTTAATAAGATTCAAAATTTGTTTAGTGTTGTTCATGAGAATTTCATTGACGTTAATATAATCCGTTTACCCCCAATGGTTTTAAATTGATTTTTCGTTTTTTTATGCTGATCATCCATCGTGTAAATCGATCATCAATTGTGCTAATTGACCATCAATGTTGTGAATTGATTGTCAGTTTCATAAATGGATTATCGATTTGGTAGATTGATCAACGGTTGGCTAAATCGATCATCGATTTTGTAAGTTGATTATCAGTTTCACTTTTACATAAATTTTTTTTAATAATTTATCATCAATTTTGTAAGTGGATTAGCAATCTCACATTCACGTTCAGTTTTGTTGATTGATCATCGATTTTTTGTTGTACACGTAGCATCGATTTTTGAAATCGAGTATCAAGTTTTGGTAGAGTGAACTGATTATCAATTTGATAAATGGACTATCAATTGGATTGGCAAAATCGTTTCTTTAATCAAAGTTTAATTGACAGTGTGTGTAAACAGTTAAGGATTATATCGAATGAAATTCAAATGATAAAAATAAGTTAGTGAGTCGGCGATATCCAAAACCGTCAGGCTATTTTTAAAATTTAACAAAATTCCCACCTAAATATATTCACGAATTTTAACTGATTAAACCAAGATTTAACAGTAAGAGAAGAGGAACAAGAAGTGAAATATTTGAATTAATGATTATCCCCTGAAAAAATTTATTATAAGGAATAAGCTTAACACTAATTGGATAAACACATCAAGGATTAATTAAAAAAAAAAAAATTATATTGTTTTTTTGGACAAACGGTCTATTAAAAAAAAAAAAATTTAAATTGTTTCTTTTAATGAATATACCTACAATAAATATTTTAGGAAATAACTAAAATAGATCAATAATTGAATAAATAAAATATTAGATAAGTAGTTATTAACTAAGTAATTGAGTATTACCAACTATAAGTAGTTACTGCTAGTTAAATAAATAGTTTTTGCTAACTGAATTATTAGTTACTACTAACCTAATTATTAGTGTTACTAACCTAATTATTAGTTATTACTTACCGAATAGTTAGTTATTGCTTATCGAATAATTAGTTATTGCTAGCCGAATGTAACCAAAAATGACGTAGTATGGCTGGATTAGTTCTTTGGTACATAAATTAACGAATTCTTATAAGCATACACATATTGATCGTAATTTAACTTCCCAATTTGAATACTTAAAATTCAAAACAAAATTTGAATTTAAAAAGAAAAAAAAACTTAAACTTGACCTAACTCGGATATCAAGGTTTAAATTTTAACTAGATTGGAATTGCGTCCAAATTACAAATTTGAATTGCAAATCGTGAATTGAACGCTGAATCCTTAAATTGAGTTCGGGTATTTAAATGAACTAGATTCGCTGTTTGTGTTTCTTTTAAATAAATTCCGGTTAAATAACTAAACCCAAAATTAAATACTTAACTTAAATTGTAACGCTTAAATTTAAATTGAATCTTAGGTTGACGTTTTTAAATTATTAATCCGATTCGGATCCTAAGTTCAAATTTCAAGCAAATCGGAGAACAAAAATGGATTCAAGTCGGTTAACTCAAATTAGCTTTGAATTTGAGTTCGAAATTTAAATTGTGGAATCTGAATTAGAAGTCGAATTTCAAAATTTAAGGTGAAATACTTCCACTAATTGGATCGAATACTTGTTTTTTTTTAAACCTTTAAATATAATTGACCTCAACTTACAGATTACATTTAATCGCAACACTTTGGCGGAATTTAAGAAAAAAAAAACAAAACTATAAATTAAAAATTTAAGTTTAAGTACCAAGGACGGGTCAAATTCCAATATTCAATTTTGATAATATGTAGTCTAGTTAAATTAAATCTTGTTATGCTCATTAGTCCCAGTTGGATTTGACACTGATTCAACTTTGGAATACTGAAATTGATGATAAAAATTTAGACCAGTTTGTAGAGATTTTTGTCCATTTCTTTTTTTATCGTTTTGCTAATGACATTCGAAGATTAATTTTACGGGGGAAATGAACAGTTTCATAATAATATTGTAGTTTGATATTTTTTTAAAAAAAAAAAAAAAAAAAGAACAATTATGAAACATAATTATAAAAAAAAAAATTAAATTAAAATGACACAAGTAAATAACAATTGGAAATAAACCCAACAAACAATTTGAATTAAGAAAAAAAATTTAAAACCCAACAAACAATTTGAATTAAGAAAAAAAATTTTAAAACCCAACAAACCATTTGAATTGAAAAAAATATAAATAAGAGAAATACGATTGAACTAAATGGAAATAGGTTTGCAATTTATTGTCTATAATTCGTATTATATTGATAATTACTTCCAAGATTCGGAATTAATAATAACTTTCCTAATTTAGTTTGAAATCGTACTTCAGGTATATAGACTGGATCTAATTAGGAAGCCATAAAATATATGTTTTTTTTTTTGTTAAAATGAAAGTCGAATTCCTAATATATATAAGTAGTTAAGCTAAAGTTAGTTAAACCAAATTTACAGATTTAGACTATATCTAAAAAGGTAAACTGAATTTAAGGAAATTCAAACTTAAACACTAGTTATTAATTTGAAATTCTGGAGTTAAACTCGATGTACGTCGGAACTTTGTTTCATGTAATGTGTCCTTTATTACCGGATCTATTATTGAATATTTGAATAAATGACAAAGAAAAACTTTTAAAAAAACCCGGATCTATCATTCAAACACCTGACGTAACGAATCAATATTGAAATAAATAATATGACAAATAACTAGTTATCTTAAGTAGACTTCACTTAAATATAATTTCACTTTGTTTGTAATTCGTAAGAATAAGTAAAGAAATAATATTTCTGTTAATCATAATATTTTCCTCATAAATTTTTATTATTGTAGACCTGAATATTATTTTATTGTAACTTTTGTTAGAGTTTAGTAGAGTAATAAGAAATAAACATTTATTGTAATTTTTTTGGAAATTATAGAAAACAAATTAAAATGTTTTGAATTAATTAAAGATGGTTGAAAGGTAACGCGCTTGTAGCGAAAGGGTGAGTAACGTTTTGGGGCATTACTCCTAAACATTTATTTTTCAGGCAATGAGTAGTGCCACGGATGACGGCAAAATGTCATATGGGGTGGGCTGCCTGTCCAGGACAAAGACAACTGGTCCTGAAGACTCGAGTTCGATCTTGTCAAAATCTTCAAATTTTCTAATCATCATTCGACGGTCGTATTTGTTCAATGTTTTACGTTTTCTATCGCTTCGGTTTTTCATCTACATCTTTCGTTTTTGGCACGAATTAAATTGTGTATGTGTGAGTAGATGGACACGAACCCCCCATTTCCGGCGAGCTTCAGCCCAAACACCAGCGTGCCACTGTCCATCGCGAAGCGAAGTTGAGATTTTGATTTAGGTCAAAATTTCTCACAAACAATTATTTTCACTCACAACCAACATCACAGTCTGACTTGTACATATGCAATGTTTTTAAGGTAACACACGACATGTATGTATTTTGCAGTGGGAAATTTGACAAGTCAGATGTAAAAAACATGTCGTGTACATGCAACTTTAAGGCGAATGCACTTCACGTAATATGTAATTTTTCTTGAATTGTAAAACACATTTAACTTTAATCACCATGTTTTAATGTTAACATAATTGTTTCGCTTCAGAACTGCCAAGTTCATTTTTTATTTGAGAATAGCATTTGATAAAAACTTGATATCAAATTGATAAAACATTGTACGTCAAATGGTTATATTCAAATCGTTATCAATTTAAATTCAAATGTTAAAATCAAACAATTGAAAATGGTCTGAGAATTGTTCTTGACGTCAAATTTGCTGAGTATGTACATATCTGAAGCTTCAATGCTAACCAAAGGTTGGCTTCAGCAAAAAGCTTAGTGCAAAAAGCAACAACAAAATTCCATAATATTTACGACATGGTTTTTGCTTTCAATGTAAGTCTTTGGCGTTGCGTTGCGTTTTACATGATTAGGGCATTAATGTTAGCATATTTTTTTCGCTTCAGTGCTGCCAAGTTAATTTTTGATTTGAGAATAGCATTTGATAAAAACTTGATATCAAATTGATAAAACATTGGACGTCAAATGGTTATATTCAAATCTTTATCAATTTAAATTCAAATGTTAAAATCAAACAATTGAAAAAGGTATGAGAATTGTGTTTGGCATCAAATGATAAAGTCATTTCATATCAAAGGTTTGACTTCGCATTTGCTTGGTATGCACATATCTAAAACCAAAGGTTGGCTTACGCAAAAGGCGTGTTAAATATTTCGCCAGTAGGTCTATTACAAAAAAGCTTTATAAATGAAATATTACTCAAAGAAGCACATTCAAAAATATTTTAGTTTTTTGTTTTATTTTACCGTAGGAACCAGTGTGTCCAGATCTAAAAAAATTTACATCTTAATCTAGAATTAGACATGACCAAAAAAAATGCTAAAAATAATTTTAAAAAATGCTGAAAATTATGTGGAATATTTTTAAAGACATTTGTTAAAAATGTATTACCAGTATGAAGTATTATTCGAAGCAAAATGCATTTTAGTGAATTATTTTTTAACGAATTTGAAATAAATGATGCAACTGATGCAAAATTGTTTTACAAATGGCGATAACAAAATTTTTTTAGAGAAATTATATTTTGTTTGCATCTTAAACACATTATGAGTACACGTATGGAAAGTTATCATGTTATGGCCATTAAATATCATTAAATGGGTGTGAGGAATATAATATGCTTTCAAAGTTAACATTATTTATTTAGTTGTTATAAAAATGATTATTTTTCAGTGAACCATACTTAAATTTATAATTGCTGTTATTAAATATTGTTGATATTAAATAAAAATAGCATTATTTTGTGTACGACAACAATATTTTGTTACAATAAATATAGTGTAGTTGCCGTAACCATATTTTTCTCTGCTTGTATGACCTATACATTTTCAAGGTCATTTTATGTTTTATAGTTTAAAAAAAGTTGAAGCTTTAGAATTATTATTTTTTCAGCAGTTTGGAGCAAAAAAAATTTCGCACATTTACACTATTGAATTTTAATCTTAAAGTAAATGTCCTTGTAATTTGATATCGTAATAACAAAGGGCAAATAATACTAGTATTTACAATAAACACGAAAGGGGCATTTCTAATATTCCCTGAATATTAAATTTTTTTTAACAAGACAGGTAAGATGTTTCTTAACATAAGACGTATCTCTTTTCATACGAAATTATTTTAGGTACAACTATTTTAATTCAAAACTTATTATAATTTATAAAAATATTTAAGTCAAATCCATAGAACTATTCGTCCAAATTTTTAAAACAAATTATGCTAAAAACAGCTAAAAATATTTTCTAAAAATGCCAAATGCTAAATGAAAAATTTGCAGCTAAATAAAAATGGCTAATGCTAAATGTAGCTGCAAAAATGCCAAAATAAACACACTGGTAGGAACACATGGGCACCGTATCAGCGTGGTAGCGTACGCCTTAGATACGTTGCCAAATTAAAACGTCTGTATAATATTTTTTACAAAGGCACACAATAGCTGATGCAAACGTCAAAGCGTATCTACGCCGTACCTTGAGTTAGATTTTATAATATTCCATACGACGATGGCGACCGCATTGTCATAGAGGAAGAAAAATTAATTTCAAATTGAATATTTGAAAAGAAAATGAAAGGAGAAAACAAAAAAAAAATTTAATAAATTTGGCCTGTTAAGGCTACACAAGCTTTTGGAAACTCGAAGCCCTGGGACAGGCGAAATCGCGGATATTTCAAATTCGGGCTTATATATCTGCGAAAAGAAACAAGATATTGCAAGGGTTACACACTTCTGTTTAAGGCAATTGGTAGGACTTACAGACGTCAGTCACCCTCTAGATTGAAAGATATGTCAGTGAAGTTTCTAAAACAGGAAAATAATTTTTTTGCCACGCCCCCAAAAACAGGGCCTTTTGTTTTTTATATACAGCGCTGCCATTTAAAGTCTGATTTCATCATATCATATATCGTTGTTCATGGCTTGACAATGGCCACTTATGCCATCTCCTTCTAAAATTTTGTATGTCTACCTTTTAATATACTCACTTTCATAGAACTCCTCACAATTAAGCCCCTTTTTCCTTTTTCATATGCCAATTACATTAAACCAGGAAGAACCTAATAGAAAACAAAAAAATTTCGACCAGTCACGCCCTAGAATGAAAAGTATTTTTATTGAGCCTTGTACAGAATGCTAGCAACAATTTCGTTTTTTTCTTCTATCTTATTTCTTCCGAAAGTATTTTATATTATTTCGTTTAATTTTTCGAACAAAAATGTAACTAAAGTTTTTTTAAAAAGTTGAGTCTACTTCTACTTGATGACGTTTATAAAAATTTTATTTACTTTTGAATAAAAATTTTGACGAAATGTTTGAAAAAAAAATAATTAATACGTAATTTTGTTCTGGGAAAAATTTGCAAACGGTTTCTTAACTAAAAAAGTGTGTGGTTACGAAAAAAATGTTTGCTCTATTATGAACACCAGTTAAAATATTGCTGCCTATTGTAAACGTCAAGCTTTATATTTCAAAAACTTTCACATTTTTTTTCATGCCCTAAAATACAACGCTTTTTGTTTTATATAAAAAGCATTGGTATTTAAAGTCCAATATTATCGTATCATATATCATTGTTAATGGCTAAAATATGGCTTAATTTATTTATTTAATGCTTTTTTTAAGCTAACGTCAAGTGTTAGATGGCATTTATGATGTCTCGGATCCTTCCTTTCTAATTTCCAATTTTTCATAAATAGAAAACAAGGCCTTCTGTAACTTACTTAGTCAAAGTTTTTAAATATTCATTTTTACTCACGACAGGCAGGATGATTTTTGTATTTTTCTTAGATTATCAAAAAATAATGACAACAAAAACTTTTATGCAAAATATCAAGAAAATCGAATATTAAATTACATGTTACATTACAGTTTATAATTTTTTTGTGGAAAAACGTTTCATATCCACAATTGCGATGTCATTTAAAACGGTCTTTCACTGGCTGACTCTTTGTATCGCATTTTGAAGGCGTTTAGGTTCATACTTTTGGGTGATTTAATGTTTAAACAGTTTAAGAGAGTAATGCTAACGGTAATCTGCAAAAAAAAAAGTTTTTGCAAAAAGTGGCTTTTATTACATTATTCGCGGCTTTGCTTCAAATGTACATTATGAAGTCCTCTAACATTTTAATAATCCATCCATATGGAAATAATAAAGATTTACATATTTGTAAGATTTTATTCTCCAAGCTAAATTAAAAATTTTAGATTTTCAAGAAATTTCATAATTATCAAGGAAATGGTATCATTTTTAAATCATAATTCAATATTTGAAAAATGACAGCTTCTGAAAAATTTCTTCGAACCCTGCAGATAATATTGGACTACGTGGTCCATTGTGGCTTAAATGGACTACTTACAACATGGTCCAATGTACTGTAGTATGGACCATATTAGACAAATTAACATGCAGTGCTGCCACCAACTGCTATAGTTTACAGTATTACACATTGGTAGCCCTGATGTTGTCCATTATTAATTGTTTATTTAAAAGTGAAACAGAAAAGTTTTTTAAGTTTTGTGAAAAAAAAAATAAAAAAAATTAAAAATACCAAGTAAATATATATAAAACTAGCAATAATGGATTACAGTACACGCCATAAAAGGCGATTAATGAAAAAGTAGTAACATGGAGTACTTTTGAAACTAACCCACTTGAGTACTCCATGGAGTAGTTTAGGGACTACTTCGGTGGGTTATATGGTCCACTCCTAGGACATCGTAATGTTAAATAGACCACCTTTTTACCATATAATTGGAGTAGTTTTGGAGTACTCCTACTCCTTTATGGACTACTCTTTACACGCATGTATGGACTAGTCTCGATATCTGCAGGGAATATTAGAAAAAAACTCCTAATCAACATTCATTCAATATTTTCTACTTAATTATCTAGCAACAATTTTCTTCAACAATTTTTTTTAATCAGAAAAAGAATTCACGCTTTTCTATAAATTTGTTTAGATAATATATTTTGTTTTGATATACATGGATAAATCGCAACGTCGGCAAACATATTTAAAAAATATGCAAATATATTTAAAAAAAACCGCCACTCTTGCATTCTTTGCCTGTAATTTGAATGTTTCATATCTAGAATTTGTATTTTTTAAGTCCACCAAAAGATTTGTAAACAAAATAAAATTTTTTTTATGTTAAGCTTTTACATAAAACTATTTTAACACAATAAATAAAGATTAATTTATTTATAAAATAAATTAATTAAAATGCGAATTAATATAATGCCTTTAAATGTAAAACATTAATACTTATACAGATGCTTTTGTAAAAAGGTTAACCCTAGAATATCATAATTATTTTTGCAATGTAAACGTCGCACTTTTTGGAATCGATGACGGTGATATTCACAAGAGTAGAAAGAATGAAAGATGTACAAAATATAATTGAGACTTCGCTTATTTAATTTTTTGTGATTGATATTAATGATATAAAATGAATAGATAATTATACTATTATATTTGTAATTTCTACAATTTTGATCTTAGACCATATAAAGTGTATATTTTATGTCCTTATAACTAGTGAAATTGATTTAACCATGTCCTGCTGTCCGTGTGTATGTAAAAATGGGTTTTTACATAAAACTTTTTTTAAATAAAACAAATTAAAATTTCGATATTTTAATCAGGCTTAAGTTCATTGAATTTGATTTTCCTTAAATTATTTTTATGAAGAAAGGAATTTTTACAACATAAAATGAATTAAAATTTATTGATAATTTTTCACTCTTGACTGCGCTGGGAATCGAACCCAGGTTTTCACGGCATATCTTTATTTTCTACATAAACTTCATACTTCATCATTTAGACGACACATATGCAAAGAAAAATCTATTTACCCAATTCATATACCGCTTTACGTACGTTTTATAAAAACTTATCTTAAAATAATCACAAATACAGGTAAAGAATTACAAGATATAAGCATACGTCGTCAATTCGACGAAGTATGACGTTCCAGGGTAAATGAGTAAGCTCATGTTAATTTTGTTCAATACGCATTTAAAATTAACATTTACACCGAAGGACAACCGTCAGAACAGCACATAAACAACATTAACAACTGCAAAAACACTAAATGAAAATTTATTTTAAAATTACTATAGAAGACCTAAAAATTAAAACACAAATCAACAAATATGAGTATAATAAATTAAATGCACTTTCAATTTGCGTTGAAATCCCATACATTTAAATAAAAACCCTCACACACACACGTTAAAATTATGGGTAAATTGTAAAGTCAATATAATTTAAAAAATTTTAGTCTGCAAATTAAAAAAGCCCAGCTAAATCTGGTCATATTTTATCGTACGGTCATATGGTTGGTGTTAACCCATTTACATAAATTGCAAAAAAAAAAAGAGTACCAAAGCCATTGATATATTGACTATATAATAGAATGGGGTTTAAATTTAAATTAATTATTTAAGTTGTAAAAAACTATAAATTAAAATGAACTAAAGAGAAAACAGCAATTTGTAAAGAATAAAGTACGAGCGAAAACAATAAATTTTGAAAAAAATAATTTTTCTTTGGGTACATTTTTCTCTAATTCAATGGCTGTATTTTGCCCTTTTCATTAAATATTTTAAAATTGATTAATAGTTATCCCACTGTTATTAATTAAATTTATACAAATGATTTTTACTTTTTTGTTGAAGCTGATATATTATCATTCGCCCAAAAGTATGCAATACATTTCGCATCAAAGACGTATAAGTAATTATGTATATGCAGCACAATTTTTAATATCACGTATACGTTACCGTACCAACACAACTAAACACCATGAAATGGCTCTCAAATAAAAGAGTCCTTATAAAAAAGCGAAAAACAAATCAAAATTTAGTTCTTAAAATTTAAGTGCGCACGAGGGAAACATAATTTTTCATACGGTCACCGCTAACAATATATTCTTAACAATAAATTGTCTATCATATTATTTCAGTATCATGATTGTCAAAAGCAACCATGTTACTGTTGTATAAGAACTCTATGCAAATCTTACGATTGCCTTTAACCATACTGTGCTCATTAATAAAATTATTATATTTACCACAAATAGAAGTACGATTGTGTATGAACCATAATATGTCGCTCTAGAAAGGCAAATTTTGTGGTCAACAGTGTCTCCTCTGTCAACCTCCTAAAAATAATTGCAATAATAATAGGGAAAACAACTTGACAAAATAAAATCAAGCAAACAAAATGATTATGTTTATGCAGAAAGGAAAGTAAGGAAAATCACTCCGCTGTTTCCATGAAAAGCCCTTTCGGGAACAATTTACAACCTTGTCATTCCGTTTGTAATGTCTACCAACTTTATATCCTACTTTTCATTGTATAAAGTATATAGATTCTGATCCATATGAAAAGTGAAGTTCAAATCACGACGTCCATCTGTCCGTTAGTTTATCGGTTAAAATCACTTTTTCGGCACTGCGGAATCTGGCCCCAAAAGCAAACTGAAAATTCACTTCTATTTAGGGATATTTTTCGTTATGCAGCGTACCCTATTTTTTTAAAGAAATGTCATCCCAAAATAATGAAAAATAGCAAAAATAAAATTAAATAAGCCCCTCAATTAAGAATAATTCTGCTTTATGCAAACCCACTCTAAATTTTTTAATTAAAATGGAAATGGCATAAAGAGGCAAAATTTACTCAAATAAGACCTTGAAGAGATCCAAATAAATTGGCCTATTGGAAGAAATTATGTCCTCGATTGAAAATCTACTTTAAAACTGTACCTTAAATGCAATCTGGTGATACGGTATTCAGTCATAGGGCACTGCATCGACCTCTAATACGGAAAAAATTCAAACGTGCCAAAATAAAATTCTTCAAATAATCATAGCCCTGGTATCTTGAAAACTCGCATATTCACAAGGACTAATAAAAACTGTGATCACGAAATATTCGATAAAGTATTTAAAAAAGCTTAAACTCCACCCAAAGCCTCAAGCCACACCAGCCTAAGGAGAAGAGATCCTGCAGGCCTTATCCGAATAGAAGAGCGCCATATAACTACATATGTGAACAGAAGCCGTGATGCGAAAAATTTTTGTCCGGCACAGACAGAACATAAAATACAATGTAATCTAATTTATATATTTCCAATTTTTACAGAAAATTGATAACCTCACTTCTTTATGAACAAAGATACGTATGTTTATCGATTTTCGCAGCATATAAAACAGCTCATTTAAGATATACGCAGTTTCATGATTCAATAATAAAAATATTAATTATTTTGCCATCTCTTATTTATTTTATAAATTTTTAAAAATTAAAAATTGTGCAAAATTTTCAATACTTTACCAAACAAAAATTATTCTCTTATTATTTCGTCGAAAATAACTTGGAAACATTAAATCATCTAGACAATATCGTTGAAGAAGCTTGAAAACTATTAAAATTCTAATCACCTGAATTAATGTTTAACCATTTATTTTTAACAAAAAACGAATCTGTCTCAAGTTATAAAAATATCTGAGGAGCACTCCCTTCAAAATTTAACTTTTCCAAAAATCAGGATATTTAAATTTTTGGGAAAATCAACATTTATCCTTCATAAGGTCTTCGTGTCAAAGTTGACCGATTTTGGAATAAAAAGTTAATTTTTCCCAAAAGTGAGTGATTGATATTTTTAATATTTTAGGACTTTTATTTAATTTAAAATGTTAACTACTAAGTTAGAGTTTTAGAAAAAAATATTGGCATGAATAATATTTATAAGTTTTTTGCACTTAAGGTCTTTGGGTCATATTTCCCCTGGAGCAAAAATCTTGAATTATTGTTAAGCACGATTCTTTTAAAATTATTTGATGTGATGATATTAAAATTTTACGTTTGTTCAGAAATTGAAAATGATCTGGAATATTTGGAGCCATCTGACAGTTCTTGTGGGGATAAAATTAATGTAGCGCCTACTCCAGCAATTGCATTAAAAGTGGGGAAATAAGATATTTCAAGAAACATCTTGCTAATATGCATGCAAGAGCCCGAACGCAGATCATATTACAGTGACGGCAAATATGACACGCAATACAACCATGTGAGATAAGGCCATGAAGGCTTTATCTGTCATTCAATAGGAAGATAAAGCCATAATGGCCTTATTGCCCAATCATTGAGAGGTAATGTCATATTTAAAATTTTGCGAAATGAGAGATAAAGCCATATTTTTGTTTCGCAAATGGGAGATTAAGCCATATTTTTTCAGAAGCCAGATTCCAATACTTTACTTTAGTGTTTCCAGGAAAAGACATTTTTTTTATTCTTGTGACGCACGCAGAAAAACTTTATTCAGCGAAGCCACCTGCCGTGTCCTACTGGAGGAGAAAACCCGTAAGCACTGCCGCAGGCCGCCACGCAGAAAAACTTTAGTATGCGAAGCCAGATTTCAGTACTTAACTTTAGATTCTCCGGGAAGACAAAACTGAAATGAGAGATAAAGCCATTATCTAATATTGCAAATGTGAGCTAAGGCCATGATGGCTTTATCTCCCATTCAAACGAAAAAAGGCTTTATCTTCCTATTGAATGAGAGATAAAGCCATCATGGCCTTATCTCACATGGTATTAAAGCACCCCCCCCTTATTTTTTCCACCTCCTGCGTTGAACATTATTTTGAAATATAGGAAAGGTAAACGTGGATTTGGTATTGATTTGATTGAAGTTGACGACACCGAACTGTTCGCATTAATTGGTTTACGTTTGTTAGATGGAGTGTATAGATCAAATAATAAAATTACTGAAAGATGGAAATTTTGGCTGTATATACCACCAAAACCAGTTTAGTTTGGGAACTTTGCGATTCTACCACTAACTATGCCTGGAATATACAACCATATACTGGCAAAGAAATAGGAGCTATGCGCAAAAGAAACCGAGCTATGCGTATATGTCTTAAGTTGATAGCTGGTCTGAATGGTCACAATATGACTGCGAATATTTTTTTGCATCCTACCAATTTGGATAACAAGTGCTAGAGAATTACTGTAGTAGGAATTGCCACTTAGGATACGACCGGAAACCGTAAATCTCCCGGCAATTTGCTTCAGCTCAGAAATTGGTAATCGCGAGGAAAAAAACGCTTATATATATAGCTTATAAAATTGTAAAGGAGGAAACAATATTGTATCGTGTTATTCTTGCAAAGGACGACTAATCAATGGCATCAGGTTGTATTTAACTGCCATAGCTTTTATTTGATTAATATCAGCTAACCATGTCTAGAACGATTTCTGTTTTGCAAACGTCGGCAATTTTTAGGAAATTTAGGTTTTCAACTGTTCACGTCCAATATAAAAACACATTATCCAGAGTCAAATTTCGCGAGAAATTGGAAATTAGCTGCTCGTAGTAGCAGAGCCGAAACCATTAAAAAAGAAATGTTTTTATATAAAATGTTCTACTTGGGTCAAATTTGAAGAACTTATGAATGTTAAATCAAATGAAGCTTGTTTTATTTGGAATATACGTAGTTTTAACCCATTTACCCAGATTATAATCACCCACATTAATTTTGTTTTTTTTTTGTCAGTTACTTAAAATCCTATTTCGTTATTTTATTGTCAGTTTACTTAGTGCTGCAAAAAATAGGTTAATAAAATGTTATAAAAATGGTAAGTTTTTTCATTTCTAAATTTTTTATAAGTTTTTAAAAAAAACAAAAATGTTCCAATTTGGCCAACAAAAAAAAATTGTTCATCACTGGGGTTTGAATTATTCCGAAAAATTATTTAGCGTTTCTTTTAAAAACATTTGATAACACCTTCCTTAGTTATAATAAAACCAGTGGAACAGCCTTTTCAAAAACACCAACTTAAGGGGGGAAAATGTCAAGTTATGCATAGAAAAATGTCTACTGTTTTGTAGTTTTGTAGACCACACATTAAAAAAATACAGTGGTCATCAAGCTCAAATTGGTTGCATATTGTTAGTTTATACTTGTATATCTTATAAACAAAGATCCAATAAATAAGTAAATATGAAAAAAGATTATAAGTAATGTTTTCCCCAAAAATGTTTAAATTAAAAAAAAAACATGCATAAAATGATGTTAAAAATTTGGTTTGGGGTCTTATGCCGTCCTTTTAAGTTCCCAAATTCAAAATCCCGAATTTCTTAATTTTAATATCCCGAATAATTATAAAGTTTTGGTTTTAAATATCGCGTGGCTGATAGCAGGGTTGGGTCTTGGCCGAGCGCAAGGATTCTCTGTGATTTAACAAACACCGGTCTTTGCTTACTAAAGCTTTCACTTTTAGTAAGCAAATTCATTTCTTATTCCTTGGAATTGGGGTAACTTTCCATTTCACTTTAATTGCAAAAATACGCCCAACGAAAGAATAAAAAAAACCCAAAAAATCTACCCTAATATTGCATGTTATTGCGCTTCATATGAAGTTTTGGGGCCGTTACACATTTAGTACTTTGGGTCATATTTTCTGGCATCACATTTCGCGCCACCATGAAAATCGCCACTTCTTAAACACAAAAAATAATTTTCACATTTCGATCAATGTGTTTTTGATGGAATTTATTTAAATTGAAGAAGTAAAAATAAAGCTTTCTGTAAACAACACAACTCAATGTCCGCCAACTTTAATTTTAGGAATGATAATTACATATTGCGACCTAAGAGAATTTGAAGCGAAAAATCTGTCGCCTGACAAGTCGATAGTTTGTGGGCCGCTGAAGGAAACGATAATGCCGCTCGTTTAAGTTTTCGAACCGACTAATAGTAACTTGGACCTTCCGAATGATGTCGTGAAACATACCAGATTCTCTGGTGGGAATAAAACCCGCTACCCTCGTACTTATAGAGGCTCTTACTATTAGCTAGCATAGCAGAGCACCTTCAGCATCATTCGAGTCACGCTTGAAAAACGCTACTAAATCATCCAAATTTACTTTAAAAATCAGTCATAGATTCGATGTTTTATTGAAAAATTGTGTTCAGCTCATTATTGGCTTAACGAGCTTGTTAATAAACAAAATTGATGCATATGGAGTGAGATCAATCCACAACAGATTCTACAGACTTCATTGCATGCAGAAAAACGCACCGTTTGGTGCGGTTCCTAGTTTTTTGTGTAAGTATTTTTAAAAGCAACCCAGGTAGAAAAATACAATCAGCATGACGTTATTAAGATGGTTTGGGAGTAAAGATTCTTCAATTGTACAGCTCATTTACGAAAATTACAATGCATTCACAGTACTAAAATATACAATTCTATATAACGTACCTAAACTCTATAAATATAAGTTTAATGTGTTAGTTAAACAAATTGATGGCATCAGAAAGCTCTAAATATAAGAAGGAGAATGTTTTACATTACCCTTGTTCTACTGTTAATACTTAAAATAATTAGTATCCACTATTTGTATTTTGTATTTTGTATTAATTTATTTAATATGATTTTCTAATACAACAAGACATAATGTCTTATAAATTACAGTAATAGAATCTGACCAGTTAAAATATACATTGATTTAATTTAATAAAATTAATAATTATGAAATAAAATAATTTAAAAATTAAAAATAAAGAAAAATAAATGAAAAAAGAATCAAATAAATAAACCTAAAATTAAATTATTTGGTGTGAGATTTAAGAAAAAATAAGAAAAGAAACAAAAATTAAAAATATATGTTCTTTAAGTAACTTTCTGAACCTTATTGCGTTGCTAGCAGTATGCAAATTATCAGGGAGCTGATTCCAGAGACGGATGCTAAGAATAAAGAACTGACATTCAGAGACGTGGCTACGATATCTGAATTGAATCAACAATTTACGTCTTGGTGCTCTAGCAAATCGCAAGCGATCACAGAGATGTTTTGGTTCCTTTGTCATAATAACTTTATAAAGAAATATTATATTTTTAAAAACTAGAAAGTTATCAAATGTAATATTAAATATACGAATGGAGAATTGTGACACATGATCAAATCTTGTCAGCCCGAAAACGTATCTTACGATATTGTTAAAAGTTGTATTGAGTTTCCTCGTATCCGCTGAGTTACAACCAGCAACTTTTTCGGATGAATATAAAAGCGTAGGTATTAAATACGTTTTCGCAACTAATAATCTTACTTTCGGCGGAGTAAAGTATTGAGTTACCCATAAGCTCCGTAGCATGCCGTATGTTCTGCCACAGGCTTGTGTTATATGATCCGACCAAGTAAAAAGTCTATTAAATTTAACACCTTAATTCTTAGCTTTACCTACAATGTCAATTTTTGATCCTCCCAAGAAAATATTTACTTCGTCCTCTATTCCCATTGCGCTCTTGCTTATGACTAGGCATTAAGATTTGCTTGGATTAAATCTTAAGCCATTTGCTGAAGCCCAAACGAAAATTTTGACGACGTAACAAAATTGTTTATTATTTGTAGTATTATCTATATATATAAAAGAGTTGCGTGAGTGACTGACTGACTGACTCATTCATCATCACCCAGCCCAAACCGTTGACCCTAGAAACTTGAAATTTGGACTAGCGATTGGTCACTCTCCAAATCGATCCACTAAGACGGGATTTTTCGAAATTCGAATGTTTAGGGGGTTAAAAAATGGTAAAAACGGGAAAATTCGGTAACCTTATATCTCCAAAACTAATAGAGATGCAAAATAAATGTAATACTAATCGTTGTTCTTTAGAAAAATAAGCGGACAGGTGTCTGGTACTTTTTGAAAATTCAGACCTTTAACGGAGTAAACGGGTAAAACCTGCATTTTGGTACATTTTTGTCACCCCATCTATCTTTTAAACCCATAAACAAAGAAATAAGGGTTATATCACATTTGAAACTTATCTAAAAAATCCAAATAGGAATTTGGTACTTTTTCGAAATTCGGACGTTTAAGGGGTAAAAAGCGTAACTATTTTTGGTACTTTTTTTATAAAACATTTTTTTTTTTTTATTCAAAAATTTAGTTTTTATTGTTGTTCAATAAAAAAATAAGCGGACAGGTGCCTGGTACTTTTTTGAAATTCGGCCTTTTTGGGGAGTAAACGGGTAAAACCTGTATTTTAAAACTTTTTTGCTATGCCATCTATAACTAATTCTGTTATTTTTGTTTCAAAACATTTTTTTCATCTACCTATCTATATATATAAAATTGTAACGTTACGCACGTCCTAAACGCCTGAAGCTAAAATGTTGAAATTTGACCGGGAGGTTGGCCTCTCACTAAATCGATTCCCTAGGATGAGAGTTTTGAAAATATTTATGGTTAGAGGTTAAAAAAGCTAAAAACGGGTAAATTCCCTAACCTCATGTTCATCAAAAAAATAAGCGGATAGGTGTCTGGTACTTTTTTGATATTCGACCCTTTTGGGGAGTAAACGGGTAAAACCTGTATTTTAAAACTTTTTTGCTATGCCATCTATACCTTATTCTGTTATTTTTGTTTCAAAGCATTTTTCTTCATCTACCTATCTATATATATAAAATTGTAACGTTACGCACGTCCTAAACGCCTGAAGCTAAAATGTTGAAATTTGACCGGGAGGTTGGCCTCTCACTAAATCGATTCCCTAGGATGAGAGTTTTGAAAATGTTTATGGTTAGAGGTTAAAAAAGTTAAAAGCGGGTAAATTCCCTAACCTCATGTTCATCAAAAAAATAAGCGGATACACGCAGATAAAAAACATGTTTAAATTTGGTCACCTCCAAAAAAACTATTTTTAAAGAAAATTTTAAACATATTATGTTTTAATTTAACCATATTATTATCACCGACAATCATATTATTGTTAAATTAGTCCTCCATCAAGAAGCCACAACCATATTATCGTTGCCTCTAAACATGTTATGGTTCAATTTTACAATAATTTGTTTTTAAATTAACAGTAGTATGTTCCTCTTTTCCAAGAGCAACATGCTATTGTTGAAAACCAACCATGCTATTATAAGTGTTATTATTAACTAAAACATGTTCGGAGGCAACCTTAATATGGTTGTGCCTTCTTGATAGAGGACTAATTTAACCATAATATGGTTGTCAATGACAATAATTTGGTTAAATTAACCATAATTTGTTCATAATTTTATTTAAAAATAGTTTTGTTGGAGGTGACCATATTTAAAAATGTTTTTTCTCTGGGTGTAGGTGTCTGGTACTTTTTTGAAATTCGATCCCTTTGGGGAGTAAACTGGTAAAATCTGTATTTTAAAACATTTTTGCCACTCAATCTATCTATTAAACCAATAAACTTTGGAATTAAAAAATATCACATTCGTAACGTATCTAAAAAATACAAATAAAAATTTGGTACATTTTCGAAATTCGAACGTTTAGGGGTGAAAATCGTTCCTATTACAAAGTAGCGGGTTGAAACCTAGAAACATAATCTTTGGCGTAAAAATATGTCCACAAAAGAAAAGGAGACGCTAACGAAGTAGCGGGTTAAATGCTAGTAAGATATAAATTTGTGTTTTTAATTAATTGTTTCGGTTCGTACACAAAAGTTATGTGTTTAGAAAATATTTTTTCATAGAAAAGAAGGTGACCTTCTTTTTAAATAAGTATTTAATGTCAACAACTTTTTGTTTTACGTACTTTTTATATGTATGTGTTTCGCTATTTGTTTCTTCTCATATTTTCTCATATCAATCTTTTAACAGAATTAACAGAAACAATTAGGAGTGCTAACAATTTTAAAAAATTAAAAGGGGACTCTAATGGCATAATGGAAGATTTTAAATGTTGCAAGAAATCCAGGAAAAGGACTGAGAAATAAGATATTTTGTTTTATGGGTTGCTTTCGATTTCTCCAACATGTACGATTAATCAAAGATTTTTTTCCAAGTCAAGTTTTATCAAAACTAAAGAAAAGAATCCTTTAAATCCTTAACATTTAACACATTGAGTATCACGTCGTACGTTTCCCCATGACAGTGATTGTTTTTACTTAGAGCCTGTCGTTCTTTTATATACGACATTGAATGAAATTTGTTGTGATTTTTAAATAAAGAATTTTTTACTGAACATTTTTGCAAAAGTATTCATGGCTCTAGGATGATTTTTTAAGGGTTTTATAAAGTGAAAAATGTATGAAATGTATTTTTTAATAATTAAATATTATATATTTATTTTTGAAAGAAAAAAAGTAAATTTACATGTTATTGTTTTAAAATGGGCGTATTTTGGGAAACATTGCAGCCACAATTGGGTGGTATTGGGGCATTTTGGACAGTAAGTACTCGTTTTTTTTTTATTTTATTTATTTTTTTATTTATTTATTTTATTTATTCATTTGTAATATGTGTAGCCTAATTGACCAATATAATTATATTACAAGTCTTCATAACTATGAGAACAATGAACTTAAATCTAAAATAATCCTTAACCCTACGACTCCTCTAAAAAATATATGCGTACACATTTAATTATGATAAAAGTTATGAACCCAAAAATCAGCACTTAGGAATACGAGGAAGTGATATATTCACGAACCATTCGTTTAAATGTTGTTAAAGAACCTATAAAAGTACGGTAAGTTATTGGTAAGCTATTCCAAAATCTAGCAGCTCTTATAGTAAATGAGTGTTCATAAGTCGTATTAGAAACTAGAGCATACATAATTTGTGGACTTTAAAAAGATATATTAATAAACGAAACTTGACATAGTCATCAAATGTAAAATTTAAAAAATTTCTTAAGTGTAAAGACACATGTGCTCTTAAACGTAAACCGTAAACATAACGAACTATTCTATGAATAATGTATTTAATTTTGTTACTGTTGGTCACAGAACAACCAGATACTATTTCAATGCAATAATTTACTTGGGACATAAGCAATGCATATGCAATAGTCCTCTTGACAGATAAAGGTAAATATAAATTTAGATGGTATAGCCTGCGCAAAGTAAAACACACTTTAGAGCATAAATTATTAATATAGGGCTCAAAACTCAATTTGTCGTCAATTATAACTCCAAGACAGCGTAAATTATTTACAGTCTCAATAGTAGTATTACAAATGCTTAAGTTCAGATTAACTGTATCAGACCTGTTACTTTTGAAAATTACAGCTTTAGTTTTATTAGGATTAATGGAAAGAGAGTTGGTTTCCATCCAAAGATTTAATGTATTTAAATCGTTATTTATAGTGGCTTCAAGGGCATCCAAAAAATTACGATCACTTGACCACAACAACTGCAAATCATCTGCAAATATGAAGAGCTTACATGTGCTATAACTCAGCGATTCAACAATGACATTTAAGAACAATGTAAATAATATGGGACCAATAACGGAACCTTGTGGCACTCCCGATCTAACATCAAGTAAACTGGAATACAACACACCTGCAGAAACATATTGCTTACGACCAGATAAATAAGACCACATCAATCGACAAGCAGATCTTGAAAAGTTGAATTTACGATTGAGTTTGTTTACCAACAACAAATGACTTATTTGATCAAATGCCTTAGTTATGTCAATTGATATTAAAACATTATCCTTCCCTTTATTCCAATTATCTCTAATTGTTTCAGTCAAAGCCATCAATAACAAATTTGTGCTACGACCATGACGAAAACCATATTGACAATCATACAATAGTTTTTTACTAACCATTAAATCTGTGATCTGGTCTCTAATTAAATGTTCAACAGCTTTGGATAACGTAGGCAAAATACTAATAGGCCTCATATTGTCCATAGAGATTTCAGTCCCATGTTTCGGGATAGGTAAAATTCTTGCGATCTTCCACCCACTCGGATAAACAGATGAAGTCATTACATTATTGATAAAATAAAGAAGATGTCTATCGATATAGGGAAAGATTATTAATAAAAATTTTATTGAAATACCATCGAAACCAAGGGAGGTCGATTTTATTTTGGAAATGGCATTGAACAATTCTGTTTCAGTTACATTTGAAAACGAAAATGCATCAGGGTCATTGGTGTAATTTAAAAAATCTGGCTCATCATCAATAAAATCCAGCTGATTGCAAACAAACTTATGATTGATTTGATTGACATCAACATTAACTTTTTCATAGGAATCACCTACAGCACCAGCATTTCGCAAAGTCTTCCACATTTGCTTTGTATTACTTAAGTCAAAAAAGCGTGTATAATGTTGTTTCTTCAAGTTCCTAATCATTGCTTTCGTTTGATTACGTAACTGTCGATAAATTTCCCAATTATGATCATTTCTATTACAAAAATATGTCTTTAATGCAATGTCACGCAAAGATCTTATATATTTAATTTCATTTGTTAATTTAAAAGAATTTGCTTTTTTGTCATACGGGGAAACTCTCTTATATGGAACATAATTAAGAAGGTCATTAAAAAGATTATTAAAAAAATTAAGCTGTAGGTTAACATCGCCAGTTACATAAAGTTGCGAAAAGTCTGTACCAAGTATATGTTCTTCTATTCCAGCTACATTTGTACTGTGATAATCCCTATAAACAGCAATATTAGAGGTAAAGGTAACAGGTATTTGTAATGCCAAGGTTATTAAAGAATGGTGCGAAATGCCTGGAATTTGAAATTGTGCAGTGGTGCTGATTGATAAATTTTGACTTACTGCAAAATAATCTATAAGAGAAGTTGAATGATGGTACGAATCATAATGGGTAGGTAAAGAATTATGCTTGCATTTCAAGCCATAGCGTGTACAAAGCATATATAGATCTTGTGCTTTTGACGGCACAAAGAGATCATTATTAAAATCACCTACTTAAACAATGTTATTATATCGAACAAGGATGTCACCAAAAAATTGCTCAGCAAAATTAAGTTGTCCTCTGGGAAGATAGATTGTTCCTACTAAAACCGTACCCAATTCCAGATATATCTCAATAAACAAAGCTTCACAGGTAAAATATTCTGTACAACGATAGACAGGTTTAAATTTAATACTTTTGGAAATATAAAAGGCAACGCCACCACCTCTAAAACGAGAAGGTCGATCACTTCTGCACAAAGCATATCCCGGAATATCCAGAATAGCATTGGAAATTTCAGGATCAAACCACGATTCTGTAACGCAAAAAATGTCTAGAGGTTTATTCTCTAAAATTAAGCGTAAGTCATCTAATTTAGATGATCTATCAGAAGGATTTAAACTGTGTGTATTCATATGTCCAATTTTCAAATTACTTAAATCATTTGAAAAAACTTCTTCCAAATATCCCTCACTGATAATTGGGCCTAAATTAACTTCCATTGGCATTAGAATTCAAAAAATTTATAAAGAGGAGTCGTAAAAGTAAATAGCTTAAAACATAATTCTTAAGATAAAACATATTTAAAATAAAAATTTCAAACAACATTACTTTAATATGAATTTAGTAAGGCCAACTAAATTAAAAAAATAAAGAAACTAAAAACTTCAAAGCAAATTTAATAAAAATATTTAATGAAATCATTAACGTATGAATTTTAATGTAATAAAAATATATACAGCACCATGAGAACAACAAGCTTAGATTTCTTTTCCATCACGCAAATCATAGCATTGTTGAAAATTAAGTTGTTTTAAGGTACCATCAGGAAGTTTAATTTTTGCTGAGGGCATATCGCCATTTAGGACTCTGAACCAGGATATTTTTGCATCTTTTCGTAGATTCCAACAAATCGTCTGTAGTTTATTACAAGCTGGAGTAAGATGGTCATTCATATAAACTCTAGCAGCAAGTTGTGTGCCAATAATGTCGCTAAGTTGCAAAGAACGAGTTTTAAAATATGCCTTCATAAGCTCATCACGAAGATGAACATTGTTAAGTTTCATCAAAACCGATCTACCTTTTTGTATATAAAAGCAATGGTTTATATCTCTGATATCAGCATTTATCTTATAGTGTGCAAATATAGAAATTACTGTTTCATGAAGATTGTTGATACCAGTAGGCAAGCCAGAGATAACAATGTCTGCACGATTAATTCTTCTGTGAAGACAATTATTTTCCATCTCCAAATGGTTAATTTTATCCAGGGTATGTATTTCAACGCTTTTAATTGTATCGTTACAAACCGCAATATTATCTTGCAACTCCTTAAGGGAAGATGATAAATCTGAACGAATATCCAAAGCCGACGACTCTATTAATTTTTTTAGATCACATTGCTCAGATCGCAGCTCTTCAGTAAACTTTTTAAAATTTGCACTAATCCTTTTGTCCAACTCATCAATATAGCGAGTCAATTCGGACGAACCTGAATCATAATTATGAGTTGGTGGATTTTTACGACAGCTGGGGCATGTGAAATCCAAGAGACTATCTTTTTTTCCAAGGGCGGCATATACTTCATCAGAAATTTTTAGGCAAACAGCATGATACCAATTTTTACACTGCTTACATCTTACACCATTATCAGATTTGTTAACGTTTTTATTACAAATTAAACATTTAGAAGCGGCCGGCATGATTATTTAAATTTTCCTTTTTAACTATTTATTTTTTATCTTCTTGAATATGTATGTATGTATATAACAAGTGTAAAGTAGGATAACTGTTAATTTGATTTTCTTCTTTGCTTTACTACTTGCAAAACGTGGTAGACAATTATTTGTGACTAATATTGTTAATTTTAGTATAATTAGACATTATTTTAGTATCTCTTTAAGCAAAATATCAAAACACTTTTTTAGACATAAAAATAGTCTTTTTTAATAGTCTTTTAATGATTTAAAAAAGATAATTTAGTCGACCGCTACCAAAAACACGTTTACTCTCTCATAGTTTACGTTTACGTTTTTCAAGTGATTCCTTGCTGTTTTCCAGTCTAGCTGTGTTTTTGCAGTTGCATAACACAAAACGCAAGCACGTCGAACTGCTTTATTGTTGGCATCTACCCTTTTATTTATAATGTGTTTGCCGGAGTTTACTGGTTGCGGAGATGTTAGATCCAAAAGGCCAATAGACGGAATTTGCGTATGTTGATTTTCTTCTTTGTAGCTTCCTTATAAACAAAATATGCGTTTGCTATTGAGAGGCCAAGTAATAATTCAATTGCCAATTTCCTATACCACTTCAAACCTTTGCGTAGGGTGCTCCATATGAGACCATTTGGTCCGATAAATCTATACCAGCTTTTCCTTTGTTATATTCAATGACAGCGAACAGTTTTTCCTTAACTATACTTTTGCATATTCTTGCTCCACTAGTTGATGACATATTTGGATCATCTTCTTGATTTGAATGGGATATCATCACTGGAGGATGCTTTGTTGAAAGCATTCTGACATCTCGCTTATCCTTCAATTTTAGCACTACTATTCCGTTTGCATCTTTTTGGGCCACCAATTCACCTTTTTTAAGTGCAGAATTCATCACTTCTTTTGGCCAATATTTGTTATTTGAGTGGAATGTGCCGACAAGGTGGGTTTTATTATTTAGCATTGAGCGAGAGAGATCGTAGCTGGTATAAAAGTTGTCAACGTATAATGTACGACCTCCTCCTTTCAATTGAGTTAAGGAAAATTCACAAACATTTTTTGCTAAGCCAACTTCTCTTACCCCAGTAGCTGATCTATCAGAATATATTTTCACTGACCAGGTAAATCCTTCAGTAGAGCAAAGTTTATACAGTTTTATTCCATACGGATGAGCCTTATTGGGAATATATTGTCGAAAACAAATCTGCCTCTCCAAGGAATCAGTGTTTTATCAATAACGATATTTTTACTGGAACATAAACTCTCGAGCATATCTAACAATGGTTGGATTTTTCCAAGTCGATTACCTGGAAAAATGCAACTATTATCTGCAACTGATTTCGGGACATTGTTTTTCCAGGATTGGCAAAGTTAAATAGGTGATCTCTTGACCAATAATCTGAAAGAGACCCAACTCTCACCAAACCCATTTATAAAAGAAGTCCCAGAACTTACCCATTGTTTTTTCTCGAAGATCTTGTTACGGCGGTTTTGCCCAAAATCTGTTGTGTGTATTGTTTGATTTCTTTGACAATTAAATCAATGATATCATTGTCTACAAATAGCAAACATGTATCCAAGCAGGAAATGTCTGATGAAATATTTTGCTGGATACCAGATTTTCCAGCAAATGTAAAGGTCTTTTGACCTGATGAAAATTCAGTTCAATTGACTTCGGTATTCAATATTTCCACGTCTGCTGTTAAACTGTCTTCTTCAGCTTCGTCTTCCGTACTGATACCATCTTCAAACAACATGTCATCGATTCCCACTGGATCTATGTCTGGCTCAGAGTCAGAATCCGGATTCTCCGGTATCCAATCAAAATCAATATCGTTAGAAAAATTTTCATCACTCTCCATAAAATTTCCTTCTATTTATTTTTAAGTTCCACAAATGAGAGATAATTGCAAACTAAAAAAGAAAACAAACAAAAATAAAAAACAGGAAAAACAAGAAAAAAAGCATCATACGTTATTTGTCGTACAATACTTTTACAAATGCATGGCTGTCGTGTAGTGCCACGTCGTACAGAAATGTAGGACACAAAAAAGCCTATATAAAATAAGAAGTAAGGGCAGAATGGACAAGGGATATCTCAGAAATCATTTTTTATCACTAAGATACTTAGTTAACAAAAAAAATTGATTGGCCTCCTGGGAAGGTCTTCGTCAAAACCGCTTGGCACTCAATGTGTTAAACCAAACTATTTGTCTAAAAGATTATTTTATAAGATCTACTTAAACTATTGACATAACTAGTAAAATTATCTCACAGCTTATTTTTAAATTAATATAAAATATGTATTACACCCAGCAGTAAATCTTGGAATGGATTGTATATATGCATTTCCCGGGGTCAAGAACGTACGTTTTGATGTACAAATAATATGGAAAAGAAAAGTTTTTCCTTGCATTTTTTTTGCAATTCGAACGCATTTTGGTAGCTCTATGTTAAGTGCAAAAGATGGATTTCATCGAGTTTAAGTTTTCATAATGATAGTTATAAACATGTGGTCACGAACGTACGGAAAATAGAAGTCAACTTTGGCTGACAGTAGTGAAATGTAAAAATCTTCGAAATGGAACGGAATATTCAAAGGTGATTAATTTATTTTAAAAGTGTATTAATGTTGGTCTCTATTCAGTATTCCCACAAGAAAATATCTCTATTGTTTTTTGTTTAATTGGTTTAAGCACCGGTAGCGAACGTACGGGTCGCGAACGTACGAGTTTTCCTTATGTTTTAACCGTTAATTAACCGTTAATCGAACTTTTTATCTACTCCTTACACTTTTCTCTTCTTAATTGATTGTAATAGAGCGATTTTAAAGAAAGAGTGCAAACATAACAAATTTTTTTGCATGTAGAATAATTAAATATAAAAATGTCTTTAGAAGTAGCTTAAAACGAAAATATTAAATTTTCCAGTTCCCAGCCCAATTTCCTCAAGTTAAACAGCTAAGATATCATAGAATATCATATATAGCGTTCTATTATAAAAACATAGACTTTTTTATATAATTATAAACAATAAAACATGATGATTATCAACATTTTATTTTTCCATCCTGGTTGATCATTCGGAGGAAATGCCCATATATATAACTTAATATTTAACCCCATATTCATACAAAATATTTCATATTTATAGCAGGTTTATGAAACGAATTTTCTATGAAAATTTGTTTAATAAGCCTTTTATTAATAAAACATATTTTTATGAATATGGGGATTAAAATATAATTTTGAATGTAAAATATAATGCATTGTCTCGGAATCGACAATGTAATTTTTCTTGATAAAAAACCAATAAAAAATTTTTAAAAAATTATTTCGGAAGAATTGGTTATGAATTATAATTATGAGGGAAGTAAAGAAAAATCATTCTTTAAGTCGTTAAAAACTTAAATTAGGCAATGTATGGACGTATACTTTTTCGTCCTTGATACACGCATAGATAAAATATGTTTAAGTATGGTCACCTCCAGCAAAATTATTTTTTAAGAAAATTTTAAACATATTATGTTTAATTTAAACATATTATTGTCACTAACAACCCTATTATTGTTAAATTAGTCCTCCATCAAGAAGCCACACTCATATTATAGTTGCCTCTAAACATGTTATGGTTAAATATGACAATAATTTGTTTTTAAATTAACAATAGTATTTTCCTCTTTTCCAAGAGCAACATTCTATGGTTGAAAATCAACCATACTATTATAAATGTTAAACATATTTTAGTTATTATTAACTAAAACATGTTCGGAGGCAACCATAATATGGTTGTGCCTTAGTGATGGAGGACTAATTTCACAATAATATGGTTGTCGATGACGATAATATGGTTAAAATAACCATAGTATGTTTACAATTTTATTTAAAATTGTTTGTGTTGGAGGTGACCATACTTAAACATATTTTTTCTCTGGGTGTATACATAGTTAATTTTCTTTTGCGTGTATTATTTAATTCCAGAAGTATTAAAGCGGGATACAAATAAACAGAATGTGCCACGGATGCAAAAAATAAAATAAATTAATTATCAATTTTTCAAATAAACATTATTTTTCATTTAAATCTAATTGTAAATGATTAAATAATATAATGTTTTAAAAAGAATGAATTATAAAATTCATCCTACGGACACAATAAAAAAAATTCATAATTATCCTGGGGCATCTTTTTGTTAAGAATACTGAATTCTGGAATCAGCATATAATACAAGCTGTGTATTACCTACACGATTCCTATTGATTACCTATTTCTGCTTTGCATGTTTATGAATTATTTTTTTGTTTGCTACTTTTGGTTCAAGAATTGTTGTTTGTTATGTTATTGTTTTGTATTACTGATACACTCCAAATAATAAATGGATTATGCATTTTTATTTATTGAAATTATTTAATTTTTAAAAAAATTTATTATTCGGTTAACCGATCAATAACCAAATTAACCGATTATTAACCGATTTAACCAAAACCTCGGTAAATTTATCGAGCCATTAACCGATTAAAGCAAAATCCCGAATAAATGAATACCCTAGTATCCACTTAACATATGCTAATTAAAATAAGGAATGCCACATGAATTAAAACAAGTAAGAGTGTGTTGTATCTTTAAACTACATGGCTACTTGGTTGTACTAAATAACCTTTTGACCGATTAAAGCAAAAGCCCGAATAAATGAATACCCTAGTATCCACTTAACATATGCTAATTAAAACAAGGAATGCCACATGAATTAAAACAAGAAAGAGTGTGTTGTATCTTCAAACTACATGGCAACTTGGTTGTACTAAATAACCTTTTGACGTTTTCTATTGATCTTGTATTTTTTTTTTAATATACTTAGATACATAATTTTTTCTTAGTATAAGCATGATCGCATTGTTCCTTTTCTATGAAAAGTAAATGAATTTTGGATTTACTTTTGTTAAAAATTAAAGATACGTGTGCAATTATTTATCCACCAAATATAATAGAGTGCTATATACCCTTTAACATAAGAAGAGAAAGTTCTGTAAATATCGTTCTTTAGATATAAATAAATCTATTTTGTCCCACGCCGACTTCTCCAATCTTGTGTTTTGTATTGATGACCAAGATGATTGTACCTAGTTTAAAAACTTTATCTCTTACCATTCTTAAGATACGCAGAAATCTAAAATGTCTGTGTCCGAGAGGTGCCACGCCCACTTTTTCAATCCATAGAGGTTGTGTATTGATAACCCAGCTATATGTACCAACTTCGGAACATTTTTCACTTATCGTTCTTTAGATTTAAATTAATCTCGCTCACATTTTGGCGGATTTATAGCCAAGATGATTGTTCCTAATTTGGAAACTTTGGCTATTGTCGTTCTTCAGATATGCAGAAGTTTATAATGTCTTTTTATCGGAGCATATCTTGGCTTTTTTAACTACGCGACCTAACTAACATTTAACATAATTTTACAGGAGAGCACTTTTAATGTTTTTCGTTGTAAATGTACTCATTTCCTTGTCAAAACAAAAATGAAATTGGGTTTATGCATTATTTGTTATGTAGTATAACATCTTTTATCATATGTTAAATAAAGAAAAAGACAAATATTTTAATTTTTTGTACTTAACACAATTTCCCAAAAAAAAATTTCAGTTAGGTTAGTTAGTAAAAACAGCGACGATATGTGACACAAACCAAGGTCCTATCGAATCTGAGGTCTTGAGAAAAGCCATTTTAACAGACTGAGGGACAAACGGACTTCGTTAAATCAAATTCGGTAATAATAAGGACCCAAAATTTACATATCGAGCCTTTGGTGCAATACCGTAGTAAGTCAAAAAATCGCGAACTGAGAAAAATGCATTTGAAGTTTTGAATCACCTTTTTGATAGTATTTTCGTTTACTAAAGTTATTTTTTTACAAGTTTTTTAATAAAGAGGAATGTTTTATAATTAAATTAGGTAAAAAATTACTAAAAATATGAAATATTTATTTATATTTAAGTATTTTGTATCAACGTATCAATAATGTATCGTTATTGTCACAAAATTAACGACAAAATTATGAATTAATTCGGAATATATCGATATAGCAAATAAAGCATAAGAAGAAATGATAACTAATTTTTTTTCAACAAAGATGAATTGTGAAATAATACGAACAAGTAAAAAAGAACACAAATTATGCAGTTGTGTTTTTGTGCCTAAAACGTAGCAAAAAAAATTATTGCCTTATTGTTTTTTCACAATTTGTTTTCTGTTTGTAAGTTAAATAAATATTTCATTATTGCAAATAAATATTGTTGGACAAAGCTAGAGGCAATAAAGCCATTTTTAGCTGTAAAATCTGAACAGTTAGAGATAGAACCATAATCTAATTTTTCTTCAGATAGATATATCCCCAAAGATCATTACTGCATACCCAGTTCAAAAAATTCAAATTTTGAGTTACTACGGTCTTGCACCATGGCTCGATATATTCTTATAGGGTTTTAGATCAATATAGTAGAAATTAGGAACGGAATGACAAACTTACCTTTGACATTCGATGAAAGCTAAAAAAAATGTGTTCCTTTAGCAAAAAAAAAACTATTAAAACAAAAAATTTATTTTTATAAAATAAAAAAAAATTATTTTATTGGGAATTATTTCTTTTTCATAAGCAACTTTATTATATTCAACATTTTTTATTTTTCGAATTTATTCTATGAATTAAATTTCAACAAGAAAATACAATATAATAGTCTGGTAGTGTATAAAGTCATTCCTAAAAAAATTTAAGGAATAGAGCTATTACAAAAAGCTTTATAAAATAAACATGTCTGTTTTCATGTATAATTGTCTAATATACATTCATACAAATTAAAAAAATTTAAATTTCATAAAAACAAAAATGAAATCTGGTTTCGTGGCTGTTTAACAACCCCTCTTTATTTTCTAACCTGATCGCATACAAGCAAAACAAACGTGTTTGTTTGGCATGTCTGAAAATGATAGAATGGATTGCAGGGCGTCGAGGGCCTTATGGCCGGATTAGACACAGGGGCAACCAATCTATTAGGATTGGAAAGGAGTAGTCTCAGGACCCTTATAAGGTTCCTGACGGCGCATTGGTCTGTTAGGCCTTTTATGGGTAAATGGGACATTGTCATAACGGATTTCTGCAGGCTGTGCGGGGATGCCGAGGAGCTAGAGACGGTTGAGCAAGTACTGTGCCACTGTCCTGGGATAAAGGATACCAGGCGGAAATGGCTACGGGCTAGATTTCACGACGAACTATGGTGTATCGCTGGATGTAATCCAACAGATCTACTGGGGTTTGTCAGGGTAAAAGGACGGCTGTTTCTGTTGGGGCACCATAGGGGGGACTTGTTCTACGTGGTATCTATGTATATGTACCAAACGTTAGGTATATTTTCTACTTTTCTTCTTTACTTCTCTTTTTCCTCTTTTCTCCTATACTGAAGGGATTCACAATGGACCACATTGGTCTCCGAGGGGATATGCGCCCTTGGGCGCATAACACTTATTATCCTTACCTAATATAAGCTCCCTTATATTCTCAGAAGTTTGTTTTGTCAAACAAAAACATGTAGCAGGTGTTTGAAAAATTCTTGCCAGTAAAAATTTTACTAATTTGTTGCCTCTCAACTTTTATGCTCTTTTTCACTCCCTCGTGGCAAGTTTTTCAAGTACGTGAAAACTTACTAGTAACAATTATTCGGCATAAGCAATAATTTTCTGTTATTGAACAGATCTTACAAGAAAAAAATAAAAATTGATTAAAATTAAAGAATTTGTGATATTAATTAAAAATAATAATTAAATTTGCATCAGTAAACAAATTTATAGTATCATCTCTACGTTTAATTCACTTCATTTAACGTTTAATTCGTTTGATTAAACGTTTAATTTTCTTGATAACATTTTTAATTAAAACTGATTTTATTTTTGATTAATGCTTTAATTGGTAAAAAATTATGCAGAATTTTCTCTGTGTATGTGGCATTGAGCAATTGTATTATTTCCAAAATAAAATATAATTTATTTAAAAAATGTATTAGTCTTATTTATGTCCTAATTTACTTATACTAATTTTTTAAATTCATTGAATTATGTATATCCCCTTAATTGTTTACAGAAAGAAAAAAAATAAATACTTTACCCAAATCAAGTTTTCTATGTCTTATTTAATTTAATCAAAAAATCTTATATATATATTATAAAAACTAATCGTTGCTGTGCCCGAAAAAAGAGTTAAATGTTTGACTTTATTCATTTAACTTTTATTTCACTAACAGGAATCATACAAATCTATGGTCATATGAAAGAGTTGCTTAAGTCAATATAGGACAAAATGGAGTTATAAAAAGTAGAAAAGTTGCTAAAGTTGCTACCAACATAATAATATACAGACTTAAAGAAAAAGACTCCTTTAATAAAATTTTAACAAAACCAAGCGTATCTCGAAACTACAATATTCGACATAAGCTTCTTTTCCATATTGGCACAGAAATGTCACTGAAGACTTTTTAAATCTTATTATTGTTTTAGGAAAAAAATCTTTAAGCTAAAAATGATTATTTCATACTAAAAATGAACAGAAGTTGTGTTGCAATTTTAAAATTGGTATTTTAACTTTCCAAGGACGATATGTATAAAATCTTTTATTGTTTTGAACATGTAAAATTTTTATATTTTTACGTGTTTGTGTAAAGAAAAAAATACCTATACTTGACCTTTGTGAATTCATTTACACTTATGTCTGTACGTTTAATTAAATTTTTTTTTTTAACAACATACCAAAAGCAAAATAATATACACATTTGTATTTAAATATGTACAAACAAATTCATACATACATATGTATACACTGCATATGGTGACCTACATACATATGTATGCCTTTAAATACACACACAAACATACTTAATTATACATGTGTGTTAGATACATACATATGTGTCAGAAACAACAAACAAAAGTAGGGAAGTCCGAAAAAATATCGACATTATTGTTGTAGATTAAATGTACTTAACAACATTATAAAAAAAAAGTATAAAATCATGGAAAGTTATTGCGTTAGCAAAATTTAAAAAAAAAACTATTTTTGATAATGAAATTTTTCGTTCCGATTTCTTACAATTTAGAAAAATTTTGGAATGATAAAATTTTTTTTAAGTATAAGTGTTAAAACGGAATTGAGTCTTCAAATTCAGGCAAAAGTCTTAAAGCCAATAATTAAAACGTGGGTAGTTCAAATTCTCTCCTATTTTATTGTTTTAATTTTTTATTTTCTTTTGTTTTTCATTTTCTGTTTTCAAAATGTATGAAATTTAATGAATGTCTGTTAGCATTGTTGTGAGAATAAATGTCTTCCAGCAGGAAAATGTAATCAATAGGAGTCGAGAATGTAATACATATCTTGTTTAAAATTTGATTCTAGATCTCATTACTCTTAACACAGAACATGTTCTAGGATTGTAATGAATAATTTTAATGTATACTGTGAATGAATTAAATAATTCATAATACGAGGGCGGATCAATAAGTCCGTGACTTTTTGAATGAAACACAGTTTTTTTTACAAAAAAAAATTTATTTTCTTTTGGCTCAATACACTTAGTCCAACGTTTCTCCAATTTGTGTATCCCTTCCCATAATTTCATCGTTGGAGCTAAATCTCTTTCCACCGAGCCATTTCTTTAGGTTCGGAAATAGGAAATAAGTCACGGGGGGCTAAGTCCGGAGAATATGGCGGATGAGGTACCAATTCGTAGCCCAATTCATGTAATTTTGCCATTGAGTCTGCACACGTGTGCACCCGTGCATTATCTTGATGAATCACATATTTTTATTAAGAAAATATGTAAAAGAAGAAATTCGAACAACTGTCACGAACAGAATCAATTCCAAATTTTCCCGCTGGGCACATAGCCCAGAATTAGAAAAAAACTTCCTCAAAATAAAATAGATTTTATTTCACGACGGCTTTCTACGTCAAATTTTTATGTGAAATTGTAGGGAAAATTTTGTCTCGACGCATGTTTGAACACTAAGTTTTATATAAACTCTTCAATTAATTATATGGCGATACGTACTAAGTCCCCTGTGAACTAAGTCCCGAAAGCAAAGATGAACTAAGTTCCAAATTTTTTAGACAGAGAACAACAGAAACGACTTTTATAGATTTTTCACACTTGCCAACATCTACTATCAATTTGCGAAGATGTTAAAATATTCCCATAAGATATTCAAATTCTTTCAACATCTTTTCCATTTGTTTCCATCTTATCATACTGTCATCACCAGAAAAGTGTTAATAAATTATATTATTATTGTAGCAAATCTGCCAAAATAACATTTGTTTGGCAAGCAGCGTTAGCATATGTCAAGTTTTCCCTATTTTAGAAATATATGCTTAACTTTTTTTTATATTTTTAACTTTTATTTAAAATTTTTATATATACCTTTTTTATATTTTAAAACAAAATTAAATCCAAATAAGTGTGATTTTTTAGCTATTATCTTTTTGGCAACACTGGTTTAAACAGCTGAGGCACGTTTCGTGTTTTGTTTCACTGTCAAACATTTTCAGTTTGGTCTATAATTTAACCATGAATCGTCCATGAAACGCTAGCAAATTATTGAATTTTATTATCAAAATGCGTGCTCTGTTAAGAAAGTTCATCGCGCGGTTCTTCCATTTTATGGTCAGTTGAATCGACACACATTTTTGGCTCAATGGGTACGTTAATAAGCAGAATTGTCGATTTTAGAGTGAAGATCAGCCAGAAGCATTGCAAGAGCTACCAATGCATTCAGAAAAAGTCACAGTTTGGTGCGGTTAATTTGCTGGTGGCATCATTGGACCGTACTTCTTCAAAGATGATGCGAATCGTAACGTAACTGTAAATGGTGAGCGCTACCGTGAGATGATATCCAACTTTTTTTGCCCAAAATACAAGAGCTTGACTTGCATGACATGTGGTTTCAACAAGACGGTGCCACATGCCACACAGCACGTTAACAATGGACTTATTGAGAGGCGAGTTCGGTGAACATTTTATTTCACGTTCGGGATAGATCAATTTTCCGCCTAGATCGTGCGATTTAACGCCTTTAGACTATTTTTGGTGGGGCTATGTTAAAGCTCATGTCTATACACACATGCCCGCTTCAATTGACGTATTGGAAGACAATATTGAAGCATTTATTCATGAGATATAGGCGAAAAAGTTGGAAAGAGTATTCCAAAATTGGACTAAGCGGATGGACCATTTGAGGCGCAGCCACGGTCAACATTTGCATGAAATAATCTTCAATTATTAAATTATATGGACCGTACTATCGATAAATCAAATAAAGATTTCATGCATTTTTCTAAATTTTATG
Source organism: Pollenia amentaria (assembly GCA_943735925.1). Classification (NCBI taxonomy): domain Eukaryota; kingdom Metazoa; phylum Arthropoda; class Insecta; order Diptera; family Polleniidae; genus Pollenia; species Pollenia amentaria. The sequence continues at coordinate 148,646,397 of OX031007.1, forward strand.
TGTTTTTTTTTTAAACTTTCCTATAGCTCTTAAAAAATCACCCATTACATTTTGGTGTTTACTCTTAAAATTTTTTCAGAATTGGGGATATTTTTGATTGATAGTATCGGATGATTCATCGTGAGGTTTGATTTATAATGTAAAATAAAACACATAAATTTGAAAGTAAACTTAAGATTTTATTTTGAACTGTTTGCAAATGATATCATGCGACTTATTCGAGCATAGCAACTGGTATCTTGCGAATAATACGAGTAATGTTGGCCTTCAAAGCGTCAATCGTAGCTAGCTTATCCCTAAAGACCTCAGGTTTTACATATCCCCAGAGAAAATAGTCTAAAGGTGTGATAGACGCTCTAGGTGGCCAATTTAACGTAGCAAAACGTGAAATTAAGGCTTCACCAGAATAATTTCTCCACAAGGTCATTGTTTCACATGCTTTATGTCTTGTAGCACCGTCTTGTTGACCAGAGCTGACCGACCCCATGCGCTTGAATTTCAGGAAGCACATATTCCATTAACATGGTGTACAAATGGTTACCATTGACGGTAACATTCTGATTGGCCTCATTATTGAAGAAATATGTACCAATGGTTCCACCAGCCCATTAGCCACATTATACCCTTGGTTTTAATGGATGTAGTGGTAGCTCTTGCTACTCTTCGGGCTACTTATCGGCCCAAATACGGTAATTTTGTTTATTAACGTATCCATTGAGCCAGAAATAAGTCTCATCACTGAACAAAGTTTCACAATAAAACAACACCGGATTTTCATTTCTCTTAGAATGCTGAGTTTCGTAATACAGCTTTTGTAAAGCCGGACAATGATTTTTGTAGTGTGGCGATATTTTTTTTTTTTTTTTTTTTTTTTGAAAGTATGATCAGAAAACCAGACTTTGCTCCAATACCAGACTTCGCTCCACATACAAATAGAAAATAATGGCAATCGAAATTCCGAAATAAGTATAAAAGACAAAAGTGCTAGAATATCTCAAGAATTTCAACGAGCATTACTGAGTGCTGGCATTGCTCTAAATTTATTATAGGAATAATATTTATTTTTTAAAAGAATTTAAAAGCTTCGACCAGTTCATATAAGTATTGCATGTCACACCTTTATACATATATCACTTTTTTATATATTTTTACACAAATATTTTTTATTCGAATTTCTAAATTTAATGATAAAGCAAATGGCTGTATGATCTTACACAAAAAAGTAATTGCGTTTAGTACGGAAAGTTTTATGCGATTTAAGAAAAAAATATAATGGGTCTTCATACTTTTTCTGCTTTATTCAACTATGCTATGCCATTTATCCTATTTGCAAAAATTGTAAAAAGTTATACGCCTAATAAACATACATATCTTATCTATAAATCGGCAAAGGCAAAGCAATTGAGAAAACTTTCCTCCTCTTTTTGCCCAACGACAAAAAATACACCATTTTAAAGGTATTTAAAGTGCACAATATATATTTTATTAAAATCCATTCAATATTTTTGGAGTTATAAGCGTTCGAATTTGCTACAAAAACATATGCAAAACACATAAATAAAAAATTTGTTTATTGCAATTACACAAAGTTTTTTCAAGCAGGTCACCCTGATCGATTATTAAATATTATACAACCGGGTTTTGAATATTTGAATGTTATTTATAAATCGGCATACCAAACCAATTAAGAACACATTCCTTCTTTGGTTTTTCAACCGAACCTCAATGGAGAGAAAAAAAAATGTGTCAAAAAGGGCAAATACGGGATATTAAATTTCTTTCTTTTACTTTTCCGTCTTGCATGTAGTAATTTATAAATTTTCTATAATATTGAGCTTAGAAACATAATATTATAGTTGCAGGGTACTAAGTTAATGACAACCTATAAGATGAAAAATGTTGGAACTTTTTTGTTCTTTAACTGGTACTTTTTGAATTTTCGTTAATAGTGGATCTATAAACACAAAATTAATCATGCATAGTCCTGATTGAATAAGAATTTTTAAGGGGGGATACTTTTTCGTTCTTCAGCTGGTACTTTTATCAACATAAAATAAAACATTAAATGTCCTGAGTGGATGATAATCTATAAGAGGAGATTTGTTGATGCTATTTTGTTTTTCAATTAGTACTTTCTGATATTTTTCATATTGAACTTACAAAATTAAATTATAGATTCACGGACTCACGTGGAAGATAAAATATGGACTGGAGATTGGTCCTTCGCCAAATCGATCCACTAAGAAGGGAAAAATTTATATATACTTAGATGTAATATGTTTTCTTCATATTTGCATAAAAAATTATGGTGGGATTTTGACCATTAGGCAAACACTTGTATATATAATTATTTAATTTTTCTTTTATTTTAAATGTAGTTTTATTTTATTGAATATTTTTTATTAAGTTAATAAGTAAATTAGTTTTAATGGGATCCACGCTGGGAGACGCATTGTGGCATCTTAACAAAAATTGGGGATGACTGTTTGCAGAGTTAATGTCTCAATCCCTTCAATTACCGATTGAATCGACTGTTTAATTAATTTTAATTTAATACTTTCGACTTATAAACCTCCAGTTTACATTAACTCGACAAAAAAAAAATCTGCTGCACTTAGATGTGGATACCGGCGGGGTCATTGCAGTGTTGAGTTTCTTAAAATTATTGGTGTAACTATTCTATAACTGGCCTGGCGTATGTATGAACTTGCTTCATATTGTTTAAGCCACACACAACGGAAAGGAATTCTCTTTCGGCGCAGTTTAAAAATGAAAAAATTCCTGTAGCAGTTTTAAATAAAGATTTCTACACTCATAAAATTATTATTGTAACTGATTGTAGGTTATTTAATTCCTTTTCCGTACTGTTAAAATTTAATGAAAATATAGTTATTTTACGAATCAATTTATTTTTTAACATTTATGTTTGTTATTCAAAAAACAAATTATCAAAAAAAAAATACTTTTTTCCGTACTAAATTGTTATGAAGTTTGATTTTTTGCCAGTTAAATTATATTTTTTTAAAGCAATAACTGTAAATTTTAAATTTTTATTAAAAAAAAATAAAATGTTTATGAAACATTCATTTATTTTAAATGAAATGTAAATGATCCGTTTCGAAATAAATTTTCAGTTGTTTTAAATGAATTTTTTGTGGGCTTTACATAATATTTTGAGTGTAGTGACCGTTAAAGTACGATCGTCTTATTTAAAAAAGTTTAGCCCGACAATATTTATTGGTGAAACTGCACAACATACTAACTTGAGCTGGGTGCAACTGAAGTTTTTGAAGAGTTTGTAGATTAGGGTCATTCCACGTTTGACAATTTTGCTTATTTTAATAACCGTTTAGATTGAAATGTTCTTCGTCTTCATAAACTTATAATTAGTTCAGCATTGTTTCCTCTATTCGTAAAATTCTAGGCAAAATTTCAGAGTTGCATATAGGGACGGTCGACTAATACACATCTGAGCAGATACATTTCTTGTTGAAACGCTTGGGTTGCCCTGCTACAGCAGCTGCTACAGCAAGAATTGTTTCTTGTATCCTTACTGAGGTATTTATGTTGTAAGGGTTCGATCAACTGGGCCATGCTCGGTGAAAGAGTATACCAACCTTACTTTTGTCCGCCAGTTAAAACTCGTGGCTCCAAAAGTTCTCAAGACTGCCTTTGGACGGAAATATTTGACTCGAGCTTGTAATAGCAGCACAAAATACAAATACTTGTTTTATCATCCCTATTTTGCTTTTTTACTAAACTTAGATAGCAGCCTTAAATTAAAAAAGAATAACTGAGAACTTACTTAAAAAAAAAGTTATTACATTTTATTATGTTAGCCCGTTTCACCAGCCACCCTGTACTAGTGGAGGTTTGAAAAATATTTAATCTTTTACCACGACTACCATGCTCATTTCCGTCTAGGGCTTTACTAAATGTTTTGCATTATTCTTCTGCTAACCACAAAATTCTTTACCACCCTAATCCACATTAAAACATATGATGTTGCATTATAAAATATGCATAAATGCATGAACAAAAAACTAACTCCACAAAAATATGGTTAAAAGTTTTATGTTCTACCACATATATTTGCGTATATTTATATTTGTATGTTTGTATAAATATGTATAAAATATTTTTGTTTTCACAATAATATATTCTTACACTAAATGAGCATAAAATATGCATTTTGTGGTATGAAATATGATAGTTGACATTTTACATTTTATTATTAACAATATTCAAATGAAATTTTACTGAAAATTTTAAAATTATATGTTTTTTATTTACTCAAATGAAGAAGTTGATTAAGTTAAGAGATTTATTTAAATTTGATTTTTTTTTAAAGTAAAAAAATATGAATGATTTTATAAATAAAATACAGTACTTTTCGTTTATAGTCACTATCATTTTCAGTCACATTAGCGATATAGTCCTTTTTATTTTTATTTTCTGAAATAAAAGAAAATGTAAAAGAAAGTATTTACGTTATAGTCCATTTAACGATATAAGCACATTTGCCATATATTTCATATATTAGCAGTTAGCAAAGGCAAATGTTAAGCAAATTATTAGCCTTTTAGTCACATTAGAAAATTTATGAAGTTCTTTTTAGTTTCGAATCCAAAAACCCTACAAAAGAGCTAAGACTTAAATCGTTTAATTTTTGTTATCAACTTTCCACTCGCCCAGAAAAAATTTAAAATTTCTCTAATCACCTAATTTATACCAAATTCATAATATCAAGCATACAAGTTGTTGATTTTGCACCTATTACCAAAAAGATTATATTGATTATAATGCTGCCCTCCACGCAAAGTAATCATTACCGTCTAAAGCACCTTTAAATTCCTTTGATTTCATGAGCTTTCGTATATCCGGCCCATTCAGAACACCTTCCTTCAATTTTGCTTCGCTGATTCGTGGGAAAATATTTTCCAAACAATCAAGAATTTTCGGTTGCTTCACAATGGCCTTGATGAAATTCTTACGATTTCCAGTTTGATGTGGAGAGGGGGCATGAGGACGTTCTTCATTGGCACCAGTGGATCATTTACGCAGTTGTGTCCTTTCTCCGTCGGATCTCGATCAAGTCATGCGTTTCGTATTGGTTTTCTTTAAATCGGGTATCCTAAAGACACAAGAAACACATGTTTTTCGTATAGCCTCCTTGGAGACCTCTTTGCATCGCCACGACTTTCAGATCACAACTGATCCGCCACATGTGATCAGTGTAGCAAAACGACTTTCAGGCTTGATTTCGAAGAATCGATAAACATTCGCCAATCAGCTGCGACATAATTAATGACCAGCGCCTCCATCAGTCCCTATATAGCGTGGCAGTAAACAAATGTGTTCCCTTCGTTGAGTGTGTAGTACCGTTGGATTTGCAATTGTCGTCTTCGATATCCGGTGGCTTTGACACTAGGCTCCAAATTGTTGCCTTCTTTCAAAAGCCGGGCAAGTTTTTCAGCTTCACGTTGAGAAAAGTTTAATTCTGCAACAATCTTGTCCATTTTTGCTCGTGATATTGGAATTATTTTGTTCGATGGGCCGGCTTCTGGTGTTGGTTTATAGGTGAAATCCGATTGATCCATTGTTTCAATAGAAAAAAAAGTTTCTCTGTCAGGACTTGGAAGCGGTGGAATTGGTACTTCATCCGAATGCGGTAGAGGTATTTGTGCACTTTCAACAGATATGTAAACTCTTCGTTTAAGGCCTTTACGTTTTACTCCACATATTTTGTTTGCGCAAGCGTAACAGTTGTCGGAATTGTGCTCTCCTGGATCAGTCCATATCATTGGTACACCAAAACGAAGTGAACTGCGTTTCCCTTGGATCCATATGTTAAGACCATTGTAGCACGTTTTACAAATTTTTTCTGGGACCCACGAAACACCGCGAATTATTTCGCAATCAAAATAAAGTTTAAAAGCGCGCTCCACTTGCTCAATGAGTAATGCAGCATTTGTTGAAAAAGCTCTTTTGCGATAAATTGATATTTTCTGGACAATTTGCACTCATTTCTGTTTTTACTTTTATTACTTTTTCGTCAGTTTAAAAAAATCGATCAGTGAACACCTATAAATACTACGTAAGTTTCAATATTTTACTGAGAGGTACTTATGAATTCGCGCATCTTTTAAGGGTGGCTATATACCTGATTCGTGTGCGTTTTGAATTTTTCGAAACGTTCTAAAAATATGACCACTCATAAATGTGGGTGCAATTTGTGTAAAAAAAATCATGCAGGTAGCCAACGGAAAACCCCCAAATAATTAAAAAAGCGCACTTCCCTTTTTTTCCTTTTAATTGTCCACTCACATTTATGACCGTTTTTTAGTTTGTTACCGCTACCATAAAAATCAAATAACCTTTTGTTTATTACTTTTTTTTTTTTAATTCTAACAATCATAAAAAAGTCATCAATGTTTTTTCCAAGGTATTTTGAGCATATCTCGAGCAAATTTTTGAAATTCATACCATCACTTAATTCTGAATAAAAACGAAACGCGTCCATCGATTTTCATGATCTATGTCTCATTTTGTGTAAAGGTTATGTGACTTTACGTGAAAGTAATAGGACTTGACACTTTTTTACCGTTTTGGATTTTTTATTAATTAAAAATAAAAAAATTCAATTTTTTAGCCAAAAAATAGTTTTTTTCATCATACATTTATTTATAACTGCGAAACTGTTGCTTATGTAGCGAAACGTTGTATGAACAGATTAAAGAAATTGTAATTCCTAAGGAATTGTAATTCCTTTTTTTAAATTTGTTTCAGCAAAATCGGACTAGTGGTTCTCGAGTTATGTCAAAAAAAAGACCACCAAAGGTGACAATTTCCCCTATATGATAGTTACTAACTTCAAATCGATATATCTCGATTCCTAGACGTGACCCAGCAAAACGCCGGGACACGTATAACTTCTTTTTTACCGATACAACTTTCCCCGGTAGTTTGAACCCTTCGCGATCACTGACCCCTTCCATTTGTCTTACAGTGTTATTAAACATTTAAAAACTGTGAATATTTCTTTTCAATAAATTATATTTTTAATTTAAATTAAAAAATGATCAAAAAGCTTTGCCATTTCAAACAATGTGTTAATATATTTAATTAAATATTGACAATTCCCAACAACAATTTTACAAGTTTAAATTATTTTATTTTAAATGAAATAAGTCAATTAATATTTTTTAATAGTTAATTAATATTTTAATTAAAAATTTATTTCAAAACAACTCAAATGTTAATTAAATCAAAATTAAAGTTTTAACATTCTTTCAATTGAAAATATAATTGATTCAATTATCACATTATTTAAATTTAAATACATTTTAAACCATTTTTTTAATTGATAAAAAACTTTTTCTGTGCGAAAAAAAAATTTTTTTTTGGTTTTGGTATATATATTTTTTATTCTATGATCATATAAATTGATTACATTCCAATTCGTTTATATGCCTCGTAGTGGCATTCTATACATAAATCGTCAAACGAAAAACAGTTAAGAACACTTCCCATCTCTGTTTACCCAGCGACTAGATCAAAAAATACACCGTTGTACAGATATTTACTTTCTGAAGTGCACAATATATATTTTATTAAGGTCAGTTCAATATTATATCCGAGTTATAAGCGTTCAAATTCACATACATATATAAAAAATTAGATTTTTCCATCACACGAAGTTTTTTCTATCAAATAATAAAAGAAAAAAAAATAGGGTGATCGTGCAGAGTCCTGAGTGGGTGAGAATCTTTTTTTTCAATACATTCTATTTTTAATTCTAATTAAAAAAAATTATCAAAAAACTTTGCCATTTCAAACAATGTGTTAATTTATTTAAACAAATATTGACCCTTCCCAACAATAATTCTACATGTTTAAATTGTTTTATTTTTAACGAAAAAAGTCAATTAAGATTTTTTGTTATCTAGTTAAAGTGTTAATTTAATCAAAGTTAAAATTTTAATTTTCTTTCAACTAAAAAATAATTGATTCAGTTATCACATTAATAAAATTTAAATACTTTTTAAACCATTTTTTTAATTGATAAAACACTTTTTTCTGTGTTACAGAGGGTTAAAAATTTAAATAAAAAATATTTCCATATTTTGTTGATCATATTCATAAAAGTGATTAGTGCCAAATAAAGTGATAAAAGTGATTTAGGGATGGTCGATAAAATGTATAATAACAATAAAATTTAAATGGATGTTAGATATTTCATCAAATTATCTCAAAATTTGCAGTCTGTACTTTGCCACAGGGTTTACGTGGGCAGACAACCACCCAGACGGTTGGATTGGCATGGATAGATGACTTTCAAAAGTAATTCTGAGTTGATCGGTATATTAAAAGATGGGTCTATATTTCTACACAGAAAAAGTACTCCAAAAATGTTGCCCCAATTAAAACATTAATTAAAAATTGAATCAAGTGAATTAAACTTTTTATCAAGTGAATTAAACGTTAATTCAAGTGAATTAAAAGTTTAATTTATACAATTAATTTGCACCAGTAAAAAAAAATAATGGTTTCAATTAAATGTTTAATTCACTTGATTAAACGCTAAATTAACTTGATTAAATTTTTAATTGAAACTGATTTTATTTTTGATTAATTTAATTTTAATTGGGGCCAGCTAATATTTTGTATCGTAATCGAATTTTTTAGGCATCAGCTTCACGAGGAAATAAACCCCATATGAGCTTATTTATCGATCAAAGATGATACTCTAATTGTGAGAAAATGGTACCCTACCGAGGAATCACCTTTCATGAATAATTTTATTTCAATAAATGATATTTTTAATTTTAATTAAAAAATATGTTTAAAAAAAACTTTACCGTTTCAAACATTGTGTTTATTGATATAATTAAATATAGCTCAGGTTTTGGAAACTCTCAACAAAAATTATACAAGTTTAAGTCATTTTATTTCAAACGAAAAAATCAATTGATATTTAATTAATATATTAATTAAAAATTTATTTCAAAACAACTAAAATTAATTAAATCAAAATTATATTTTTAATTTTCTTTCAACAAAAAAAAATAATTGATTTAATTGTCACAATAATTAAATTAAAATACTTATTAAACAATTTTTTTAATTGATAAAAAAAACTACTGATAATTTTTTCTGTGTATTTTTCACCAAATATATTTTTCCGTATTTTTTTGTCACTTTTCTATATTTTGGACGTTCTCACCGTACTATTTATGACTATATTTTTGAAACAAAATTGAATACTAGTAGAGTGCGGGTTTGGGTCTAAAAGTTCATTGGAAATTGGCTCTGTTTTAAGCTTTCCATAAACCAAATTATTTATAAAAAAAAAATATATAACTGTTAGCGATTTCAGTCAAAAATTTTCGTTTGATCTTTTTCTTTTAAGATTCCGATTAATTGACCAGTAAAATTCTGAAAACACTTATATTTAATTTTTTTATTCATAACAATTTCTCCCGGTAAAGATGTTCGCCTTGTTCATCACTAAATTGACCTAGGCTATCTGGAATAAGTCTTAATAAAAATGCAGGAAATTAAATTTTATGGACAGTGTCCCAAAAAAATTTAATTTTTAATTTTCATGGATGCTCAAGCATAATTTAAAAGCTTATAGGGTTAAGTATTTTCTATGTTTTTTTCAAATTTTTTGCAAGAGGTCGCTCAAGTCGAATTTGGGTTTAACGATCTTTTTTGAGTTTTCTTCATAACTTTGTCATAACCCACGATTTTCTTCACTTCTAAAGAACAAATTTAAAAGAAAAATGTCCAAGCTTTGTTTTTGTGTGAATTTGCAGTGAATTTGACCATTTAGGCACCCTACATTACAATTTTTCGTAATTTTTCCGGAAATTTTGTAAATAACGCATTATAACTTTTAATAACGCACTATAACTTTTTTATAAAAATGAATAAAACTAACAATGCAGTTAAAAAGATCAATTAATTCTAAATAAGTGAAGAAAGTCGTGGGTTTTGACAAAGTTATGAAGAAAACTCAAAAAAAGACCGGCAAGCCTGATTTTTGGCAAAAAATCGACTTGAGCGACCTCTAAACTTCTTCCGAAAAATCTGAAAAAAATCTCAAAAATACTTTTCCCTGTAGGCTTTTAAATTATGCTTGAGCCCCAAAAAAAATTTTGTTTTGGTACACACTAATGGACATGTTGCAGCCCATGTTATCATAAACACTTAAAAATTTAAAAAAAAAACCCATGACAAAGTCTTCACTTCTGTGACTGCCAGGAAAATTATCATAACGCGCAACTCAACTAGACAAACAGTCTGTTTCCCAGGTATTTTTTTTTTTGCCGCACAGTGTACAAATTTTGACATAAAATTTGACAAGCATTAAATTTTATATGGCCTAACATTTTGATGCCAGGCTTTTTAAAGATTGCTTCATAAGTTATCACAGAAAAAATTATAGTTATAAAGATTACCAGCAATTCGGTACACCCGTACATTTCATTCTTTAATTAAATAATTGCTCGCTCTTGTACCATTTAGTTGGAGTTACTTACTAGCTAACCCTTTTTTTTAATACAAAGTTTCCTTTTTCTTTAGTTTCATTTCATTAAAAAAGCTTTTTTCATTAATAATTTCAATTAGAATAATATATAATATTCTTTGTTTCTTTAGATCAAACGAAATTTTTAGGCTTTATTTCATTTGTTAAGTAAAAGTTTAATTCTTATTTTCTTTTACATGGTTAATAATTTAAAATAATAATATGTATAAAAACTTGTCGGTTAAAAGCGGAATCATTTATTTGAAGTCAAAAATTTATAGATTCACAATGAAGTTTTAAGATAAACTGGCAAACAAACTTATAAATATACGTTTAATACTTCGACTTTTTAGAAAATTGGATAGTAGATTGGATCATTAATAAAATAAATAATTTTTTGGCTAATAAATTCTGAACAATAAGAACACATTTTTATTTGAAAATTCGAAGTGCCAAACATGACTATCGAGATATAGTTTTTCGATATTTTATTTCAGAATTTCATAAAAAATCTGAAAATATTGTAAGTCCTGGTAAAAAAAAAATTTTAAATCATTATGCTCACAAATCACTCTTGATGCTATTTTCGGAGAGCTAAACGACATTAAATAAAAAATTTAAATAAATTGAAATAATTTGGGGTACTTAAAACTTATACAACTTTTAAAAAGAGATTACGATAAAAAATTTAAAAAAAATCCTCTTTCCAAGAAACCAACGCAACTCATAGCGAATCATTATTATTATCCTTATCATCCTGTCACAGAATTTAAACTAATTGCAGTAAAAACGTTAAGATAAACTTTTACTTTCAGTGAAAAGCAAAAAAGTTTAACAGACAATAAAAATCTCAAACTTTCTTCGCAACTTGTATGATGCGACATGAATATGATGCAAGTTTTTTGCAACTTGTAACTAGGACATGTTGCTTATCAAACCTTTAGAGATAAATCTTCTAAAGAGAAAATAAGCTTTTTTAAATAATAAAAAAAACTCTTAAACTTATTAAGAGAAAAACTCTTAAGGTAGGTCATGTTATAAATGAATTTTTTAAATTGTATCTCATTATAAATATTTCGGATGTAAAAGCTACATAGAGGCTTTAAAAACTAATTCAATATTAATTTTTTTTTTCATTTTCTTAAATAATTGGCATTTCCTTATTTACAATATCTTCTAAAGTTTAAATCGAAAAAAAGATGTACAAATAAAATCATTTCATACTAAATACGATTTTTATTTCATTTGTCATTCGCTCCTTTTGGTTTGCATGAATATGTGTGCGTCTGTTTAATGTTGTGTTTTGTTTTTGTGTAAGTGCTAAAGTTTGTCTGTGTATTTGTTTGTACGTTTGTATATCTGTTTAAATATTTGCTGCAGGACATATTTTGTGTTTATTTGTACTTAAAACGTGATAAGGATATTAAATGAATATAATTCATTTTTTCCTGATGCTGCTTACCACTCTTTCTCTTTATTTTTTCTTCAATATTGATGTTAGATTTTGCTCTGTTTTTTTTCCTTGGCTTGCCGTTGATGTTGGTAATGATGTTGTTGTTTATACTAATGAAACTGTTGCTAAAGCTGGTGAAATAAAATGCACAAATGTAGTCAACATCGATAGAATATTCTGTGAAATTCTTAGATTTTACTAAGAATGAATAGAGAACGTTTATTTGTAGTTAGTGAAAATTCAATTTAATTTTTTTTTTAACCTAAAGGGTTTTTAATTTTCTCTATTAGTTTTTACAGGGATTTACACTTTTTCATTTCCGATTTCTTTAATTAAAGTTATTAAGTTAAATATAGTATTAAATATATTTCAATGTTTTTACCGTGTGTTTGTGTTATATATTTAGATTTATTTAGATTAATGCATTTTTCTATCAATCATATTGTGGTCATTTGTTTTTTTTTTTTTCATTTCAACACTTTTGTGAAGTGAAGTACTTAAGAATATCAACAGTACTTGGAAATTTCATGTACCAATATTTATCATTGGAATTTTAGTTGCATTTTATTTATGTATATAAATCAATACAGTGTAATCAACATTAACGAAGACATTCCTTAAGCGGACATCATATCTTAACGGCCCCTGGTTCCGCCAGGTTTCTAGAGGAAAGTATTATGTGTTTCTAAGAGGAAATTTTTCTTGTACGGACACATTATAACGGTCCTTTTGGTAACCGAACGTTAGAGATTCAACTGTGCATAAAATATTCCCAGTGAAATATTTAGATACACATATATATTTTCTTTTTCAAACAAAGCTGGACTAATTTTGCAAAACAAAATTCGTAGGTATTAAGACCAAATTTATATATTGCTAAAATCATTTTTTCTAGGAAGACATTCATATTGAGGCTATGTAAAGAAATAGACCAACTTCGCCCCCAGCGAACTTGTTAGCAGAGAAATAAAATGAAAATTGTGTGTCCTTCGTTTAAAGAATTGTGATATATAGTGACAAAAATTTATTTTCAAATTGATTTAAAGAAAAAATACATTTTACAATATTTTCAAAACTAAAATGTTTTCAATAAAAAATTATAACAAGTATTCAAACAACAAGCAAATATATAAATGAATAATCATAAAACAAACTCTTATTTTCTTAACAAAACTTTGTATAAAAGGATTGTCCTTAAAACCCTAGTTCCGATTGAAAGTTTTAGGACTAAATTTTATGTTTCGAGCACATACTGTGTTTGCACGATTGGGCTCCAATACTTATTCTGTGAAAGACATTTGTTTTGGAGTTAGGTGAGACAGTTTGACTATGCTTATAAGGGAAACTGATCCATCTTTAAAAAATATATATATTTTTAAGATTTCTTTCTCTATCTCCATGCAAAGAAAATACATTTAGCATTATTTTAAACGAAAAATGCTCAACATATTTTGGTTACTTTAACCATATTATTCATATTATTGTTACCACCAGCCATATTATGGCTAAATTCGCTCTCGATGAGAAAGCGAATAGTTAATAATAACAACAAGTTTATACCACTTATAATTGTATGGTTTTAAATTAGCAAAAACAGATTAATTTTTTCAATAGCAATATATTGTGGTTAAAAAACAACTATTTTGTTATCAGTAGTTAACATAACAATGTTGGTATTAACCACAAAATTTTGCAGTCAACCAAAATATGTTTCTGGCTCTTGTTGGAGGACTTATTTTAGCATAATATGTTTGCCGGTGACAATAATAGGGTTAAATATTCATGATACGTTAAACACTTTATCGTTGAAAATATTTTTGTTGGAGTTGATCTAAAAATGCCTTTTTTCCCTGCATGCAGACAGAAAAAATGACATATATTTATTAAATTTTCAAAATTTCCCTTTAAAGTTGGAAATTGATTTCCTAAAAAATTCAAAAAAATTACTTAAGTACTTTCTCCTTATTGTCACGATTTATTGATAAAATGTCTTTTGAAGAAATTATTACTTACGGGACCGCTCTCTATATTTTTTTATCTAAAATAACTTATTATTGTTGAATTTAACATTAACTGCATTATCATTTTTAAATTAGTCTTTTTGAAGCAAGACAAGCCTTTTCTCCTTTTTTTTTGTCTCTTAATCACTAAATTTATACCAAATTCATAATATCAAGCAAACATAATATTTGCACCTATTACCAAAATGATAATATTGATTACTAAAAATTGTAAAATTGTGAATAGTTTTTTTTAGTAAATGATATTTTTAATTTTAATTAAAAAAATTATCAAAAAACTTTGCCATTTCAAACAATGTGTTAATTTATTTAATTAAATATCGACAATTCCCAACAACAATTCCACAAGTTTGAAATATATTATTTTCAAAGAAATGGTCCATAAATATTTTTTGATATTTAATTATTATTTTAATGAAAAATGTATTTCAAAACAACTTAATTATTAATTAAATCAAAATTTTATTTTAAATTTTCTTTCAACTAAAAAATAATTGAATCAATTATCACATTAATTTAATTTAAATACTTTTTAAATCATTTTTTTAAATGATAAAAAACTTTTTTCTGTGTATACTCTAAAGGAAATAAAGAGAAATAGGTTATGCAAATTGTCAGTCTTTTTTCCTGGCAGAATTGGATAAGCCGATTACCGCACTCATATCTTGAACCCAATCCAAAATTTCCAACAACTTTTTGTACAGTTATATTCCCTAGTTTTGCATTAAAATCGCCTATAATAATGTAAAAATAATGTTGCTTAGTAAGTTTTAATAATTCTAGAATTTCGAGGTAGAATGTTTCAATTTCATCCTCGCTACTATCAGCTGTAGGTGCCTGGAAAATGTTTAATTTTACGGGTTTTAAGTTTACCTTGACTAATAAAGACCTATCGCTGTAGGAAACGAATTGTTCAACGCAATTTTCATTATCTTTTGCTATCATTACTCCAACACCACGTCTGTGTTGGTTACTGTTGTTACCAGAGTAGTACATTTTACAATCATTAGATTGAATTTCTCCAGAATCCGGCCACCATGTCTCGCTTATGCCGACAATATTTATATATGACAAATTTTATTTTTACCCCTATTTAATTTTATTTTTCGAGAGTAATCCCAACATAAGACTTGTCTTTTATTAGATTTCATCTGAACTAAGGTCGACCTCTGATTTTTATTATCGGATTTATTCGAGTCTTGTATTCTCTTAGATTTAATCTGAGATCTAATCTGATTCAACAAAACTATCAAAATAGGTGCAAAACTCGTCTGCAGTACGTTTCTTTATCTTAGTTCAGGAGAAGCAACATAAACTCTTGAGTCACCAATATAGCGGAGAGGGTAATATGCATATGTTCTGATGTGTGCAACCTAGACCGACTTTTTAGTATACCGATCGACTCAGAATCACTTTCTGAGTCGTCTGGCAGGCAGGATGGCTGGCTGTCTATGTTAACCTTGTGGGCAAAGAACAGCTCGACATTTTGGAGATAATTGAATGAAATACGTGTTTTAATTGTCATAAGGACTTAGCCTGTGCAAAACGTTGTGCTGGTAGACCCAGAACTTACCTTATGTCCCATATAAAATCACTTAAAGATGAATAATCTTATGTATGTAGATGTGTTTATCTACCCAATAAAAAGTTTTCTTATTTTGCGAAGCACTAATGGTACAATTTAAAAAGTAAGCACACATTTATGCGCTACGCAGTAAGACATACAGAGATGCAGTAAGGCAAGTGAAGAAATTCTATATATATTTACAAAAATATATATGTATATAATTTGAAGAGTCACGACATTCCATTACTACGAATCAGGTTTGTAAGGGATCATATAATAGAATAGCGGTAACAAAAAATTTAGTGTGCAAAGCTGATCGTTACATTCACCAATTTTTAGATGCGCTTAATAAAGAGCTTTTTGTTTCAAAAATGTATTGCTTCAAAGTGGGAACTCGCCATATAAAATTTATGTCTTCCGTAAGCGGAATGGTAAGCCAAACTTTTACGTTTCTCCCTTACAAACATGCTTCGGTGGAAGCTCCATTTTTTATTGGGTGTGTACATTATATTCAACACAAAAAACTATTATATGAATCTTGACCTCATAACAAAATTATATTCTATTGGGCCCATGTTTAGGCCTTTGAGTTCCAAATAAGGTCCACTCTCGAAAGTTTCTCTCTAAATGTTATAGAGTAAAAAATCATACAATCCGTCTTAACCGACTATACTTTCTTTCTTGTTTATTATAAGATAAATATTTAAATAATTTATTGGGTTATACCAACTTGCTTTCAATGGTAATAAATCAATTTTGATTTGAATATCAGTTGTGGTTTTAACATTTTAATTCTGTTGTCCAAAAAAAAAACTAATAAAAAAGTAATTTAAAAGCATAATTAATATTTATATATTTAATTAAAATTTATTAGTTACTTAAAATTTTTTTTAATAATAACATAGACTGATAATCATAATTGAAAAAAGAACAACTTAAACGTAAATGGTCAATGGTATTGAAGGGCTCTTTACCCCTTGCCTTTCTAAATCATTCGCCTACAAAAATTCTAGTCACACCTGTTCTCTCAGTCGTAATACAATTCCAGTATTACCTAAAGCAGAATCTTAGCAGAGTGTGCCAGCACATTGATATAATATGGTGGGGTGTCGCAAAGCCATAGGACATAAAGCCATAATGGCGTTATGTCTCAATCCAAACGGACATAAAGCCATAATTTTGATATGGCCTTAAGTCTCATATCAATTTTAATGAAATGGGACATAAAGCCATTATGGTTTTATGTCCCATTTGATGTTTTGCGTTACAAATGCTTTATTTCACTAAATATTAAATTAAAGATTTAAAAAAATCCAAAATTTCTAGGCTCCAGGAGTTACAGCTGCAAACATTTTGTGAAAGGAAAAATCCTTAGTTATCATTGGAAAACATTTTTTTATTCTTGTGACGCACGCAGGAAAACTTTATTCAGCGAAGCCACCTGCCGCGTCCTACTGGAGGAAAAACCCCTAAGCGCGGCCGCAGGCCGCCACGCAGAAAAACTTTAGTATGCGAAGCCAGATTTCAATACTTAACTTTAGTGTCTCCGGAAAAAAATATGGCTTTATGTCTCATTTTCGGAAAAAAATTTATGGCGTTAAGTCCCATTATAATGAGACTTACTGCCTATTTCACTAAATGCGAACGAACGCTTTCGTTCGCACAAATACATGTAAAACAAAAACAAATTCTCAAAAATTTTTAATGGCATATGCCCTTATGTCTCAATGGAATGGGATTTAACGCCATATGGCTTAATGTCCTATGGCTTTGTGACACCCCACCATATAATATTAGTTTTAAAAACAAAACATTTCGGAAACGATCACCAAAGGTACAAAACTTTTTTTAATCGATTTGTGCATAATCAAACCAAAACAAATACTTTGTAACTGACAAAGAGTACAATCGAAACAAATGGCTTATCAGTAATCTGATTGTTTTTATTAACCGATGCAGTCGTATCACCGTTTGGGAACAAAACAAATGCAGAAAAGTATTATTTGTTTTTTTTATACCCTCACCACCACTAGTGGTAAATGAGGGTATACTAAGTTTGTCATTCCGTGTGAAAATTTTTTTATGATACATCCAGACCGCATAAAGTGCCAGAATATATACCTGGCACCATGAGTAATACTAAGTCGATTTAGCCATCTCCGTCTGCCCGTTTGTCCGTCGTTGAAAAACTCTCACTTTCGAAAAACGCAAAAGAAAAGAACAAATTATTTGTAGTTATCCTTAGCAGTCTGAGCTAGAAATTCAGTAGCATCAGTTCAGTAGGATCAGAGCTATGAATCAAAATGTGGAACCACCACCCTAAAACATTGCTAATTTTGTTACAAAAACTAACATAAATGGTAAATTAATGTACGGAATGATATAAGATTTTGCACGAATTCGTTTTATACGACGAAATATGATACTGTTAAATTTCGTTA
This sequence comes from Pollenia amentaria, assembly GCA_943735925.1. Lineage (NCBI taxonomy): Eukaryota > Metazoa > Arthropoda > Insecta > Diptera > Polleniidae > Pollenia > Pollenia amentaria. The sequence goes on from OX031007.1 coordinate 148,664,413, forward strand.
AGAGCGGTCCATAATTAACCATAGGCTCGATATAAAGCCTTCTTCGAGAAAAGAGTTTAGTATGCCTAAAACCGTAATAAATAACGCTATCATAGTAAAATTTGGTACGTCCCAGTTTTATAGGACTAGAAACCACACTGTAAATTTACGGTGCCCAAATTAACAACTGCCCTAGAGTGGTGTACACGTTCAAAATGCTTGCCATGAATGCGAATTCACTCGTGTTCGTGTGCTGGACGCAATATTCGCCATCATATCTAAATTTTTTGATATCATCCAGCTTCGTCGGTGTCACACATACAATGATCGTGAATACACCCCTTAACATTATTTAAATTCATTGCGGCTTTATGCGAATTTCAAAACAACGTTGGATGAGAATTGGCTTTATATGAGACATATGGTAAATTATTGACCGAACCTAACGATTTTTATTCGTGTGTCTTTACTACAATATACGTTACAGTTTTAGCCGTACTAAAGTGTTTTCGGAGTGCGGACTTTATATGGGGCTTATGTGTTCAAATTTTCAGAGCACAAATGGACAACCTGTATCAGCTTAGAGTTGTTTTGGGAAATTGAGAACGTGAACGCTGCAAAGGACTTACACTCATAATATTCTGTACGTAAAATTAACTGACATTGTAATATAAAATAAATGAATATTCAGTTAAAAACCGGTCTACTTATTTTTTATTTATTTTTAACGAAAAGTTTATTTAATTTTTACTGTCAAAAAATCAACTGCGAATTCCGTAAGCACAAATTAATTTTCAGTTATTTTATATAATTCAGCTATCAAAAAAATAACCGACGAATTTCGTAAAAACAAATGAATTTTCAGTTATTTTATTAAAATTAACTATCAAAAATAATTGACAAATTCCGTTAAAACAAATGAATTTTCAGTTATATTGTGTGATTCAGTACTTTTATATAGTCTCGAATTTTTAAAAAATACCAGAAACCTGTCCGCTTGTTATTCTAATGAGAGAGAGAGAGAGAGAATATTTATTTTTAATTACTAACCCCGTTATACATGTTTGTTTTACTTTTGTTGTACTGACCACTTTGTTTACAGAAGAACTTTCAATTATAAGACACCAGCAGCATGCCCGATATGGTATTCGCAATTATTTTACCTTAAAAATTTGATGTATTTAACTAAATAATTTTAATAAATAGAATATGGGAATTTTCTACACAAATCAAGCAAATCGTTTTATACTTTTACTTTTTGCCACAGTTCTATAAATAGATAACAGAAAATTTATTTTTTGCTAGTTAAATTATATAAAATAACTGAAAATTCATTTGTTTTTACGGAATTGGTGGTTAATTTTTTATGGAATTCGCGGTTGAGTTTTTGACAGTTAAAATTAAATTAACTTTTCGTTAAAATAAAATGCAAAATTAGTAGATCGGTTTTTAGGTAAATTTACAGTTGTCTTAAATTTCATTTTCTTTTAATTTTACATACAGAATACTTTTACTTAATCAACAGACAATATTAAATGCAACCGAAAATCCGTATTAATGTACACCTAGTTTCAGTTAAAAATAAATTTGCTTGGAATTTTAAATGTTTATTTATTTAAAAATGACTGAACGGAATACTTCTTGAATATCTTTAATATACCGTTACTGTAAAAATATTGTGAGTGTAGGTATCATTTTTAATTTAATTTAATACTTTCGTGGAAATTTATAATCATCATATAAATAATGAAACAGAGAAAATATATAGAATGGATTAATTATTATTTGACTCCATTTAAGATTCAAAGGTTATTGGCCAAAACCTACTTGTTGCTAACACTTTTATATGGATGTGAAATTTTTTCTGGTTGCAGTGCATTCGGTAAGCGACAATTAAGAACTTCGTTTAATAATATCGCCAGATAAATATTTAATCTAAGAAGTACTGACAACGTCTCCCAGTATGCAAAAAAAAATTGTTTAATGTTTGGGCCTGTTCGGAAATTCATCTCTGCGCTGCATCTGATGTGCATCTAGCTTGTTTGGTTATATTATTGAACACAATATGCATCAGCAATTTTTGTGATGTATTTTCGAACAGCTGACATTTGCAGTGATGCTTAACCGAACCCGCTGCGCATCAGATGCAGCGCAGTGATGCATTTCCGAACAGGCTCTTTATTTTGATAATAGCTTGAAATATCACAGTTTAATTTTTTCTAGCGCATTTCCGGTGACGAAATATACACCTCGTAGATAAAGTATACATCGTAATATTAAAAAATTATTAAATCATATTTTGTATATAGGCACACATTAATTAAAATTATCAAAAGCTTTAATAAAATACGCAAATAACAACAAAAAACGTGGACTTTTAGTTAACATAAACAAAACGTTGACAAAGGAATCTGGCGTAGTAATGCCACCTGTTTATTTTACCATGGGCACTTCCACAGAAGTGTCAGGTAACGCTGTTCAAGTTTTTTCTCTCTTTCACTTAATTGCGCTCATCAAAATACAAAAAAAAAAACATAATTATATATAAATTATTCTTTGAGAAACAAAAAAGCTTGAACAAGTATTGACTTTCCTGTGGAAATACCCATATACGACTTAAAATTAGTTCTGACCCCTTTTTAACTTAGACAATTGTTTTATTCTCATTCATGAGTTGCCTGGAAATCGGTAACGTACCTCTATGGATCCGCGGGCCGGGGGGTATAGTGGCGATAATATAACGATCAAGAGTTCGCACTACTGGTGGATAAACCAGTGTGCTATAGCTGCTTTCAAGTGAAATAGATAGCTCAACCTCCTAAGCAATGATATATACCAAAATTGTCATCTAAGTTTAGGTTATTCAAACAGAAGGGATTTGGTTGACACACTGTTGCCAATTGGTTTTAATACTACCCTGAAGTTATCGTGGCAAATATTCCTGTTATTATAATCACATGTCTTTAGCCAGTCGAAAATGTCTACAGTTTTAATAAATTACCTAACTTAAGTTGTTCGCCATTTCAATTACTTACTATTGCCATACAACTTCAATCTACAAAATTATTAAAGTAGAGACCCTGTATCATTTAGTTTATTCTACATTTACTGTTATACTTGACTGTCTGACCAATATGTCTGTTGGCATGTTTACTAAATATTTAAATAAATTTACATGACAAATGTAATAAATCATAAATAATTTTCTTTTTTTTTCAGATTTTATTAATAAAGTTATTTCATATTTTTGTGTGGATGTTTAACAGAATGCATATGTATGTAACTAAAAATAAGCAAACATATTAATTTAAATGCATCAGATCTTTCTATACAAATATTTAAACACATACACAGGAATTGTGGCCTACAAATACTGACATATTTAAATAGACATAAATAAAGTAATATTTTATTAATGCTGGCGTTTGCTAGCAAAATAGAAAACTTACGAGGGGTAAATTAAAATTTCGTTTTATTTTCTTTAAATATCCGAAGACTTTCTTAGTTACAAGATTATGAACGATTCCACACAAATATGTAGATTTTAAGTAATAACGCGACAAAATATTAACGTTTTGCATAAATTCGGTAGCGTAATGTATATGCTGGAAATTTGACATACATTCTCTCTGTGTGACTAAACACTTTACTACACGTAGAGAAAAAATATGTTTACATTTGGTCACCTCCAACAAAACTATTTTTAGACAAAATTTTAAACATATTATGTTTAAATTTAACCATATTATTGTCACCGACAAACATATAATTGTTAAATTAGTCCTCCATCATGAAGCCACAACCATATTATGGTTGCCTCTAAACATGTTATGGTTAAATATGACAATAATTTGTTTTTAAATTAACAATAGTATTTTCCTCTTTTCTAAGAGAAACATGCTTTGGTTGAAAATCAACCATGCTATTATAAATGTTAAACATATTTTAGTTATTACTAACCAAAAGATGTTCGGAGGCAACCATAATATGGTTGTGCCTTCTTGATGGAGGACTAATTTAACAATAATATGTTTGTCGGTGACAATAGTATGATTAAATTTAAACATAATAAGTTTGCAATTCTCTTTAAAAATAGTTTTGTTGGAGGTGACCAAATTTAAACATATTTTTTCTCTGGGTGTACAAGCTTCAAAGATTATCAAAAGAGTAAAGTATTTTAACTTGTTTAAAATTGTTATCCAAATGTTTGGGGAGAATTTTTTAATGAAATTAGTTTTTTATCAATGTATTTTTATTTAAGCTCTTGGTCGTTTTTATTATAAAAATTAAAATATTTATTTATTAAATTTTCAATATTTCGCTAACCATCATCAGAAAATAATTAACAAAAAATTATAACACAAAAAATTCAAAAAATTTTATGAAAAAATATTACCAATTTCAAAACCCATATTAACAAAAAATAAAAATATTATAACTAAAGTACAATAATTATTACAAACTGAACAAATTTCTTATCCATAAGCCAAATTCAAAAAACCATATTCACATAATAAAAAAAACATTCTCACTAAAAAATCTTACTATAACCTATAGCAATTTTTATAATCTAAACTTATTTTTCATCTAGCATATTTATAACACATATCGTTACCTAAAACGCAAAAGGCCCTTACTAACCAAAAACTAAAAATCGGCTTTTTCATTGGTTCTTATGTTTTGCATGAACACAAATGTCCACAACAAATTTTGGAATCTTTCGACCAAAATTTGCGATTTTATTAACAAAAACAAAAAGCCCTATTTACAAAATATTATACGATAAACGCTAATAGACAGAACTTACAGTATGCATTATAAACAACATTGTTATTTTTCAAAACCACTGGTAGGTTTTACAAGAAAAATAGAAGAAAGATTAATTATAAATAGTTTAAGGCAATTTATCAATTTTCCACTTTAAATAATTGTTTGTTGTCCTGTAAAATTTTAGGGCCTTTTGCGTTTTAGGTAACGATATATATATATATATATATATATATATATATTAGGGCGGGTCGATTTGTAGTGACACAAAAACATCGCCCAAGGGACAAGGAAAATCGTATTCTAGGGATCAAAATAATAAAAATAACTTTGCCTATAGAAAGAATTCTTTGCCTATAAAATGAATTTTGATCCAAAGGTAAAATTTTGAAAAATCCCACTTTGACCCATTTAAAGTGCCCCCAATCGAATCTTAATGTATGACCGACCCCCACTAATTTTGGAGGGCCGACCCACCCTTGTCACTTGGGCGATTTTAAAACGACCCGCCCTAGTGTACATATTTGTTATCTTTTTTTAAGAAAAATCTGCCAAGTTACTTGGTTACGTATGAGTATTATTTAATTCCAATTTATTAACCTCCATACGCCATGTGGTACAATTAATAAATCAAACTTTTAAAAAAAGCAATAAGTGAAAAAATAAGACTTTTTGTAATAGTAGGGCTTTTTCTAAAGAAAGCCATGTAAAATTAGTCTTTTTTCTAAAATTCTTGGCTTGCTGTAGAATAGAGTGACTTTTTGTTTTAAAAAATTTGATTTTTATAATTACTCTAACTTTCTTAAAAAAATTTGAAAAAATTTACTTTTTTCAGGAAATAGTCACTTTTAGACAAACAAGGTATCACTTTTTGTGAAAAAAGACACTTAGTGAACAAAATGTGACTTTTAGTAAACAAAATGTGACTAATTATGAATAAAAGTCACGCCTCAAAGAGTTTATGCACGATCAACATAATCAAAGAAGACTAACAGTCCGTACGATACATTGAAAGAATATTTAAATCAAGATGATCCACCGTTTAATGATCTTAACATTCCATTACATATACAAGGAACGGAACGAAATGTTCAATAGCAAGCTAGCGTTTCCAAACGAGTTATACCAGAAAATGTAGACGCTGCTATGGCGACGACATCAGAGAGCCGTGCGAAATTGCCCAGACTTGAGAGCAAAAAAGATTTCAAGCAATAATTTTTTTAGTTTCTTGTTGTTGTATTAAAGAAAATAAACTCCAAAACAAAACAAATATAGCCATTTCGCTGATTGTTGCATGTTAAGTGCCAAACATGGTGATTTTTTGAAATTTTTGCATGATAAAATCGCATTTGTTTCGAAAACGATCTTGGCAAGTTCAATTAAAGCTTAGCCATGCATAACCAATTTTATCTACACCGCAGCTAAATGTATATTTTCACTTGACTCTGGAAATAGTTTAAAACAATAAGGAGTGTTTTTTAGGAGCATAGAACTTTTTTAAAAAATAAAACATAACAATTTCAATGGAATGTCCAAACTATTAGCAAATTTCATGACATTTAATGTAAAAAAAAATTTTTCTGGTATATGGCCTCCACAAGTGCATCCTGTCGTCATCCAGTCGATTGAATTTTGCACCACTTTTTCGAGCATACCGCTCTTATTTCGTCAAATGTCATTCAAATGTTGGCTTATAAATGGTCAATCGTCGCTAGTGTATTACCATAGACCAGAGATTTGACATACCCCCACAAAAATTAGTCCAAAGGTGTAAAATCGCACGAACGCGGTGGCCAATTCACATGTCAATTTCTTGACATAATTCGTTTATCAAACATTTTTTTCTGTTAGGACCACCTCTCAGGGGATGGCCACTACTAATGCATACCGTTGTTTTGGAACTAGGAAAATAGGCTATGTTACTTTCGCCAAAATGGTGAATGAAACGGCATCATTTTTCCGATAACAGGGCTAATAAGTATCCAGTAGAGCGATCTCTACAAAAGCCATACTGGCGGTCGCTTAGTTAGTAGCTTAACTTTACAAATTTGACATGATGGTGATTGATCATACTCTCCATAACTTTAGAAGGTGCCGAACAAATTGCAATTGTAGTTTTCAGGGTTATTAGCCACTCCTTTTTTAGGAATTGGTGTTACTTTCCAGCAGACGAGAAATTCCCCGGCATAGTATAAAGTGCTAAATATTTTTGCCAAGGGACGAGCTAGCATCAAAGAGCACTGCTTGAAGCCCTGTGCAGGTATACCATCCGGCCCAGGTGACTTGTTTATTTCAAGATCCGCAAGAATGCTTTTAACAGCTCGAGACCGAAAAAAATATTTTTAGCATAGCTACGGATAGTTTTTCGAGTTCGGGTAGTCGTTGATTGCTGGCTGGTAAGTGAGACTTATTTGCGAATAATTCGGCCTTATCAACCAGGTCCGTGAATGTTCGGCCATCCTTTAAAAGATTTGGCATAAAAGAACAAGCACTAACCCTTACACAAGAACTTCAGTTCGAAGACATTCCCTGAAAATATTGGACTACTTGATCCATTTTAGATAAAATGGACTACTATCAAAGTTGTTTTTGAGAATACTATTATTTATTAAAAGGTTTTGTTTGTTGTGCTTAATTCCCTTTTTTAATAATTGATAAAAAAAATACTGAAATTTATTGTTGGAGGATAAGCTGTTCCTATGCGCATTTCACTTGTTGCTTAGGCCAGATCATCAGGAAACGTTATCCTAAATAATTTTAGAAAAGCCAAAGCTATCAGCAAACAAGACTACAAAGGGAATGAGAATTACCTACAAACACTCAAAAAGTCTTTTTTGCAATGATATCAAAGCTTAAACAAAATACCAATCAATAAATCAGTGATGAGTGGACTACTTACAACATGGTCCGATGTAGTGCAATCATGGACCATGTCATTGTTAGAAAAGAGTTTGTAGTAAAACAACATGTCTTCGTTTTTAAACGTTATATTTTCGTACATTGTTGTATAATTAATTGAGCTTGAGGTTTTTTTCTATTTTATATGTTTTCGTTTTAAACTATTTCAAAACTAATCCTCTGGAGTATACCATGGAGTTGTTTTAAAACTAAACCACTGGTAGTATGTATGCACATGGAGTAGTTTTTAGACTACTGTGTTGTAATGCAGGCTGGGTTATATGCTCCAGCCCTAGGACATAGTAATGTTAAATAGACCATGTTTTTCAATACATTTGGGTTGCCCTTTAACTTGTCCTATTCCCTTAAGGGCTATATTTTACATGCATATATGGACTAGTCGTAGTATTTGCAGGGTTGTCCGTGAAGAGTTTATTCCCATCTAAGTACTTTAGCATAAGAAGACCTTGACATTTTGTGTTGCAATTCAGTAGAGCGTTTTTCTGAATGCTTCCTCTCTGGTTCTGACTGCTGATTTGCACGTCTAATTAAACCAAGATTTAGATCTAGGCTTATTTGAAGCTTTTTTGACTGGAATGAACATTTACATTCTTGGCACTATAACATTTTCAACCATTTTCGCCATGGCATTGACCTCATTGTATATGAAACAAAGTTTCCAACTGAAATGTCGAAAAAAAGTCATTAAACTAAACCCAACGTGCTTTTCCGTAAACAAATATCGATCGTTTCGTTGCATAACGTTTAACGTTCCGAAGTTCGAAAAACTTCCGCGGAAGATTTGCGATGATCCATGTTACTGAGAGGTGCTAAAACTTCAATTTCATACTTTCGAGGGTGCGAAGAGAGAAAGAGGTCAAGAGTATTGTGTTGGTGTCCATCAACACATGGAATATGTGTTGGCTTATTCACCAATTGCTCAACAAAGTGGTGGTTTCGCAAGCTGTATAACATGTTGCGCCATCTTTTTGGAACCATTTCTCCTCCCAATTATTTGCAGTGACATGAGGCATGTAAAAATTAAGAAATATTTTCCTTTAGCGGACGCCATTTACGGTAATGTTGGCACCGGTTTCGGATTTATCGGATTAAAATGGGCCGATGACGCCTACGTCATATAAAATGCACCAAACATTGAGTTTTTCGGGATGTTCTGGAGTTTCAAGAGTTGCATGAGGATTGTGCTGTCTCCAAAAATGACAATTCTGCTTGTTTACACACGCCTTTAAGCCATAAATGAGCCTCATCTCTGAATTTGATTTTATGATACAAGTCTTGTTAAACTATCAGTTGATTCCTCACTCATTCACCGACCACTCGACGCAATTGATAATCCGCTGTATTTGATTATTGCACCAGTTGGATATCATATGGATGTAGGCCAAGATCTTTCCTTAAAATTTTCCAAGCAATGGACGGGCAGAGACCGAGTTGCTAAGAACAGTGTCAGATCCATAAATATGACTCCTCTGTCACACTTATGTCTAAAGCGACGATGGATTCATCTGCACGTACGGAACGGGCTCGGTTTGGATGAATATCATCCAAAGGAGTAATAAATCTGGTCGTGAATCAATGAATTCTTGCGTATTAGCTTTTTAAATGGATGATTATGCGGAACGTTAACTTGACGAAGTGCTCTAAATGTTTGGCGAATAGACTTTGCATTGTAAATTGTCAAAGTATACTGAAAAGAAGTGAAATACAATTCATTAGTAGGGCACCTAGCTTAACATCCTATATTTAATTTTAATTTTATTTTAAAATTTTAATCGACTTTATATAAATATTTTCAAAGATAGGGGGCTAATTCTGGCAGTCGTGATCGAATACTTTTTCGATTTAAAAATTATTTTGTTGCTTATTCTTTCAGTGGATACTGAACGAAGCGAAATTATTTTTTCAGTATTTTTTTTTTAACTCAAATAAATGCTGTACAATACTGAAAAAGTTATTTTGATATGGCAGTATCGACTTAAAGAATAAGAAATAAAGTTGCTCTCGAATCGAAGAAGTATTTGATCACGACTGTCAGAATTAATCCCCAAGTCTTATTACGGCAATTTCTATTAAATCCCTCGTAGTGTTTACGCCTGTATTTGTTATTAAAATATTCATGACATATATTAAAAAAAAAAATTTATTTTAGATGTAAATGCATACAAACAGGATTAATTATAAAGTTGGAAAGGATTATGAAAAAGAAAATAGCAACGCAAAATTTTATTCTATAAGGTTAAGATTTTTTTATATAAGTTTTCTATTAACTTGCAATTTATTTGTAAAGTTTTGTAACAAATAAAAAAAAACAAATAATAAACAATTAGATATTCATAAATTTTATTCGGTTAAAGTGTATATTGTTATTCGTATAAGAAAGATAATACCAGGACATATGTAGAAATATTAATTTCCGGTTTAAAAGTTTCAAAACTTATTTAGTTTGAATTTATCGAAAATCATTAAAAGTTTTAATTGTGTCAGTATGTGTAATGCTTGTGTGTATGCAGATGAGTGTATACATGAGTTTAGGTATGATTTGTTAGTTTTTAAAAATACAAGCAGTCGAAATCAATTTATAACAGTTTATGTTTGTAATAGCAAGAGTAGAATAATATCACAACAATATCGCTAAATATACATAACAAAAAATAATACTAACAACAACAATTTGTCAAAATACTTTATCACTAATACGGAATGTTACATTTGGCTTAAAAAAAAGTATCAAATACAAATGACAGTGTCAAACAAAATAAGTAACTTAAATATTACGAATTTAAATAAAATAAGAACCTTTTTTAACATATTCACAAATGCTATTGTCATTTCATTAGGCACACATTAGTTTTATATGACTAGAAATTAATAATTAAAAAAAGGGATCTTTAAATTTTATAAGATTCGGTCAAAAATTTGTATAGCTCACAAACACTTAAATGAATATAAAATCATAATAAATAACAATATTTTCATAAAAGTGGCCAAAAAATAACTTATAAATGCGAGATTTACAACAGATACTAAGCCGCGTGGCAACGACTGCTGTATCTTGAAGTTTAAATCGTCGACGTCCACATTTTTCGCTGCCAAAAAAGCTCTTTCTGCCTGCCACGAGATTTCCGACAGAATTGGTTAATTAATTAAGGTGCCCGGTAGGATAGCTGGTAGTGAGCTAGTCTATCAGTACCGGGGTTGCTGGTTCGATTCCCGCCAGAGACTCTGGTTTCCTGCAGACAAGCGAAGAGCTTCGAGGGATTAGCGTAGGAATAATAGTAATAAAAAATAAAAAAAATATAGCCTTTAGTTCCTTCAAGACTGGAAACTATTATCGGATAATTAATTAAGTAGACATGGGTAGGGGGAGCTTTTATCCGTTTTGCACCGAGAAACAGCAATCATCAGTTTATTGCAGCTTTTTTGCTCTTCACTCATTTGAGTGCAACTTAAAATTTTGCTCTAAATTTACAAACAAAAAACTTGTTTTTTCATGATTAAAGCCATGAGATGATATTCCGTTATTGACATGTTGTTTAGAATCAAAAATTATGCTCATACAAAATTACATTTTTTAAATTTTAGTGAGATTCTATATATATGCAGCTTTTTTGATTGCAAGTAGCAATTTTGCACTATTTCAATTGAGTGCAGATTTTTGCATTCAATCTTCGTTTAGTGATAGTGAAAAAATTTGCAATATCACAAATTTCTTTAGTGGTAGTTAAAAAAATAGCAATTCTCACTAGAGCTGGTAAAAAAAGAGTGCAAACTAATTTTTTTGCAGTTTATTAGTGATAGTGCACCGCTAACTTAAATCAATATTTAGTGCACTAACTCCAACTATGATCATAATTAAATTTGGTATATCACATATATAAGACTAAAAATCGCAGTGCCAAATTTCGTGAAGATCGGTCCATAATTTACCCTAGGCCCCATATAAATCCTATTCTCGGAAAACAGTTTATTAATCCTAAGACCCTATAAAGCCCACTTTGGGAGAGTAATTAAATTCACCTAAAACAGTAACAGATATACATATTGCGGTAAAATTTCTTCCAACTTAGATTCATATGGCCAGAAAGATATCATGCAATTTTGTGATATACGGTAAAAAATTTACTTTAGATCCCTCATTAAGCAGCCTTATGAAATTCACTGTTAACGATAAAACTAATTACACTGCTGTATTGAAATTTATTCTAATATATTTTTTGTAATACTCGAAATCAGTCTTCAGAATTTTGGGATGATTGGTCCACAATTTACCATAGGTCCAATACAAATTTGTCCTAAAACTCATTTTAGTTCGACTTAAACTGTCATGATATGTCATGATATTTTACTCAAGCAAATTTCTAAAAATAAACGCATAAGACTTTCTGAATGTCGGTCAATAATTTATTATAGGTCTTAACCGCAACCAATATTGATGCTGACGTTCTTTTTTGTGAAGATTAGTTAATAATATATATGTAGTTATCATATAGAGCCCACTCCTGTCGTCGGAGGGTATCAAAGATTTGGCACAGCCGAATATAGCAATCTACATTGTTATTAACTAAGAATCAATTTTTGCATCTGTTTTTATTTATTTTTAATTTAAAAAAATGGTGTGATTTTTATACCCTCTACCACTAGTAGTGAAACTTTTTTAATATTCATCTAAGAGCCCTGATCGTAGCCTAACTCTTACTAACTCTGATGCTAGCGTAACTCTCAAAATGTAAAAATTTGTTATTGTTTTAAATGTAAGTTGAACGAGTAACTTTTGCGCTTGCGTTCTACAAACAGGCAGTTAGTCGATTTAGTCATTTCCGCCCGCCTGTCCGACTGTTTGAAACACGCATTCTTTCGAAGGACTCCACAGAAAAGAACAATATTGTTTTTAAACCCTTTTTGTTCCCCTAAGCAGTTCAGGATTGAAATCTATCTGAAATAGGCTTAGCAGAAAAAGAGTTATAAACCCAAATGTGGAACAACCTCCCTAAAAATTTTATAGTAATGTTACAAAAATTAAAAAAATTAATATTGGGCAAATTCGTTTTATATGACTGGAAATCGCACTAAAATTTTATAAAGATGTGTAGCAGTAGCAGCTGGTGTTTCAAAGGAAACACAAAAGAAAACCATACGGTCAGGTGTGGCCAGATTGTTGGCGGCGCTGGCATGCTGGCGTAAGTCCGGCTAGGGCTCGCCGTATTGGGGTGGTTCTTGCCAACCAATCAGGCACTTGGCTGCTACAAAAAAAAATCATGCCAGCCAATTTGGGATATAAAAGCAAAGGTTAAATAAAAGGAGCCCGAAAGTGAACGCAGTTATGACAAAAAAACACATTTTGCACCGTGTACTCACCTGTGAGTGGAACCATTTACCTGAGAGTGGAGTTGGCGGGTGTTATGCCAACTTCTGCCCTCCCACTTGAAACCCATTCGGACTTCACCTTGATGACCTGGAAAAAAATGTGATCATCCCAAAATCTACCATTTACGTTACCATCACCCTCCTATTGTTTTTCCCCTATGAGTTTATCTACTCATTATTTTAAATAAAAAGATTCAGAATTTCGTTTCAACATTCATTATAAAAATTATAAAAAAAAAGTTTTATTAAAAATTCTAATTTTGATACATTATTTGAATTAAATAAATAAAAAGAAAAAAAGTATTGCGTTTTAATAAAAAACAAAATCAAAAAAAAATAATTAATGGTTGAAATTTCTATTTCATTTTAATATTTTTTTTCCAGCTGTCCTCTGGCCGATTGCGGATGACAGGAACTGCCGTCCGTCCGTTACGTGTCCTACTAAATTTCTGTTCTGGGTAAGTGTCACTTTGCATAAAAAAAACCAACCAACAACATATATATATGACTTTTTCTTCTTTATCGTTTTTCTATTTTTCTACGTTAGGGAAAACAGGCTTTACCCCTGGGCAACTAACCCTACGATGACTGACCGGCCTGAGCTCAACCCCTAATATTACGCGCACCTGGGCAAATACTCAACCAGGGACTGACTCGAGAGGTAAATAAAAAGATCTTGGTTTCCCTATACCCAAAAAAAAAACATATATATATATATAAAATTTATATTTCGTCCGTTTTAGTTGTCCGTCGTATTTGTCTTTGTCAAACGAATTGGCAGAATACCTGACCTTGGAAAGGGTGATGTGGTGCTGATGCAATGGTGATAGTTCCCACGATGGATGTGGCAGCGAGGATGTGGTGGCTTTACTGTGTGGCTTGGTTTATGTTTTTTTTTTATTTTTAGCGTTTCAGTTTTTAAACATGTTTTTAAAATGTATTTGTTTTTAAATTTTACAAATTGTTTTCAAATTTTATAAATTGTTTTTAAATTTTATAAATTGTTTTTAAATTTTATAAATTGGTTCTTTAAAATTTTAGCTTTACGGGGTTGAATTACACAAATTCTTGTTTTAAAAATAAATTTTTGGTTTAAAATTTAAAAAATTGTAGCATATTTCAAAATTGTAGCTTTAGGTTTTATGATACAGTGTTAACTATTGCATTTGTTAAAGGTCTTGAATCTTTACAATTTTATTTGAAAATTCTTAGATATATATTTGCACGATTCACTTTTTAATAAAATATTATTTATTTAAAATATTTTGGTTTATTTTATTATTTTTTTTTCTTAAATTGTCTATGATTTTTTTTTCACTCAACCACTTTGACCACAAACGTTAATACCACCACTTACCACATATTTTATTGTCCAGGGCGAAAATTAAAAAGGGCCGACATTTTCCTCTTTGGTGGCCAAGAGACCTCGGTCAAGCAAAATGTCTGATCTTGGCATTATTTTTTTTTTTTGTTATCCAGATAGACAATTTTCAGCTATTCTACTTCTAATTGTTTGTTTGTTTGTTTACCTTTTAATATTTGTTATTCTTCTTCATTTACACCTATCTCTATCTCCCTTACTACTCCTAGTGTTGTCCCTTTTTCTTTCCAACGTTAGCGTTGCCAACCATCTAATTTGGTTTAACCCCTTAAGGGTACACACGACAGATGGGTCCATGATTTACCACACTCAAAAGAAAACTCAATCCATCCGTACTCAAATCAATCCGAAGCGGTATCAATAGTACGGTGAGTACGGATTTTCTTGAATCAAGTACAGAAAGATTGATTCAAGTACGGATTATTCAATCGCGAAATACTCAAGTTATCCATATTCAATCCCGGATTCGTACTTAAAATAATCCGAAAATGAGATTGATTAAGTAAAACTGAGATTGAATCAATCTCAAAATGCGCTTGATTCAAGAATTATAAAATTGATTTAATCCCGAATTAGTACTTACAAAAAACCGAAAATAAGATTGATTTAAGTAAAACTGAGATTGAACTAATTTCAAAATGTACTTAAGTCAAGTGTTATAAAGTTGATTTAATCCCGAATTCGTACTTTAAATAAATCAAAACTGAAATTAGAAGAAAAATATTATTATAATTAATTTACTTACCTGTTTCACACCTTACAAAGTTCCAATTATAAAACACCACCACCATGCCCGATATGATTTTTAAACATGATTTAAACATGAAAATAATGTGTTTTCTTCCTGTTATGTTATTTCTGTTGTTTCTATACACAACAAGCCAATCGTTTTTTAGCTTCTTGTGTGGTGTTGTTGTAGTGGCTACAACAAATTTGAATAAGTAATATGAGATTAAAACGCTCAATTTGTAATTTTACCCTCAGAGTGGCAGTACCAAGGAAAAGTTCAATCTTTTTTGTACTTGGTTTAAGAATTTTATACTTACTTTAAGAAATTCCGGGAATGATTTTTGAAAGTTATCCTATTTAGGATTGTTGTGAATTTTAGTGCAATTCGTACTTGAATTTTTGAGTACGACTCGTACTCAAAGTAAGTATAAAAAGCTTAATTTATCCCGAGTGTTTTTCTTTCTGTGCATAGGCCCGCCCCATGTTAAGTGTTTTTCCTAAAATCATTTCAAATAGCATTAAATTCTAACAAAATTGTATCACTGTATCGAGATTCGGTTTAATTTCAGTTTTTTATTAATATTTTTGATGAGCGATCTATAATTTACGATCGGTGCAACATAAAATCTGCCCCTGGAAATCGCTTTAATGCGCCTAATAATATTTCTGAAACAAATCAGACTTTATTATTTAACTTAGGCAACGAACTATACAACTACTATTTTTCGAACTCACGGTGAAGGGTATTAAAGATGCGGCATAGCCGAATTAAGCCCTCTCAATTCTTATATATTTTATTTCCCAATTTAATTGTAAAAGACTTTAAAGTACTAACGGCCAATTTCACCAAGTGCAGTTATTATTTACTATCAGCACCCAGAGAAAAAACATGTTTAAATTTGGTCACCCCCAACAATACTATTTTTAAATACAATTTAAAACATACTATGGTTATTTTAACCATATTATTGTCATCGACAACCATATTATGGTTAAATAAGTCATCCATCACGTAGGCACAACCATTTTATGGTTGCCTCCGAACATGTTTAGGTTAATAATAACTAAAATATGTTTAACACTTATAATAACATGGTTGATTTTCAACCATAGAATGTTGCTCTTGGAAAAGAGGAAAATACTATTGTTAATTTTAAAACAAATTATTGACATATATAACCAAAACATGTTTAGAGGAAACCATAATACGGTTGTGGCATCTTGATGGAGGACTAATTTAACAATAATATGGTTGTCGGTGACAAATATATGGTTAAATTAAACACAATATGTTTAAAATTTTCTTTAATTTTCAAACATGTTTTTTCTCTGCGTGAGTTATTACTAGGGAGATCGATTATTCGACTTTTTTCTTAATCCGGTTTTCGAATATTACGAATAGTTGATATTTTAAAAAAGACGGTTATCGGTTAAGCATTTTCAAAATAACCGGTTAACCGGTTTTAATTCAAAAAGATAAAAACACAAATATCAAATAAGTTTTTGTAATAAAACGTTTATTTGAATAAAAAAAAATCACAAGAGTAAGGAACCAATAAAATTCCTAAATATGCATAGTATAGAACTAGTATGCCAACTCGAGAGAGTATTATCAATTTTTTAGTTCACCCCTCACACATATAGATTCTGTGTGAATTCAACACACATAAGAACAACAAAAACAAAATTTGAAATTTTTCAATTTAAAATTTTTCACAATATAACACTTTATGTTTAATTTTATGACATAAACACATAATTAATAATTTTTTCCAATACATTTTGCTCATTTGCTTTTTTTCACAAACTAAAAATTTTTAAATCAATTTATTTGACATTAATTTTTTTCTGTTGTTAATATTATTAAAGCCAGCAGAGTGGCATTTTTTGGTATGAAAATTATATTTGAAATCATAAATTATTTAACTGTTTTCCGATATTGCAGAATAAAAATTTTGCAAACATTGTTTTTAAAAGATTATAAATGCAGCCAGCATTTAATAAATTGAAAATTTATTGAACTAATAAAATTTTATTTTGGAAAAACATTTTTTGCCACATTCTATACGATTTTAGTGTTTAGTGGTGGAAATAGTTTTATACACCAATACATTTAAATAGAATCTTACTAATACAAACATAAATTAGGTTCTACTGACAATTGAGCTATGTACCTGTCAAAGAGTCGGCATACTAGTTGTATACTATATAGATATGACTTAATATTTGACAATAAAATCCAAGAAAAGTAAGATCAGAAAATTGATCAAACTTTAAATTTATTTTAAACAATTTCTGTTGATTTACTAAAATTTATTTGTAAGAAGATAATTGTATAATGAAAAATAGAAACTGTTAAATGATTTTTGATCTAGACGAACATTTTGTAAAAGTAAATAAAAAATTATAGGAATTTAATAAATTTGTTATTTGAGATAATTTCTCAAATTTATTTTAAATGAGTTTTCATTTGTTGGTGGTTAAGCATGTCTATATGAATCAGTACACTTCAACCATATTTTTGAAAAGTTGCAAACAAAACTTCTTAGGCAGGATTATATATTTCAAATTATTTTGTTTCCGCATTATAGAAATGAATAGTAATATAAATAGTTGTTTTGTGTGAAATATTTGTCAATTCATCGACCACAATTTGAAACCTTCCATGACATGGTCTGATTTCTTCAATTTTGTTTTTTTAGTTCCTGGTGTTTCAATAAATAAAACTGATGGATTTTTTCCATATAGTTGATTCAGCCGGAATATTATAGTTTTAAGCTAAATTAATGCTAGAACTACTTAATGCTACAATTACTAAGTGCCTTAACTAACGAGCATTCCGGCCTCGGTTATACAACGGGTTAATATTTTACCCAATGATTTTTTATTTTCAGCGTATTTTAATAAAGTATTATTTGTCGACTTTTTGGAACTACTTCGAACGGAGTTAAGTTTTATTTGGAGCACATTAATGTCGAGCATGTGGACTAATTACAGGTGATCAATAAGTCGTGACGTAGAAGAACCTTTGCAACTTATCATTTTAAGGAACTTCAGGCACTTAACTTTGTCTTTTTAATCCCGTTCGAAATATCTCAATAGATTACATGTACATATATAAAACTATATGTATTTAGGCCCTTATCATGTAAAACGCAGCGCAACGCCAAAGAATAACATTGAAAGCACAAACAATGTCATTAATATTATGTAATTTTGTTGCTGCTTTCAACAGAAGTTCATGCTCAGTTTTAAAATTTTCAACGCCACAAGATATGCAGCGTTTGAAATTTTAAAACGCAATATGAATTTTTGTAGAAAGCAACAACAAAATTACAAAATATGTATGACATTGTTTGTGCTTTCAATGTTATTCTTTGGCGTTGCGCTGCGTTTTATATGATTAGGGCCTTAATATTTAGAATACTCTCGGAACAATTACTTTTTACTTTTTAACTGGTTTTTGGTTTTTTTTTCACAAGAACACACGCTTTTATAAGCGATTTGTATTTTTATTGTTCATAATGTTTTTTGACTTTTGTTAAATTTTGTTTTAACATTCTTCATAAGAAGTTAAAGTTTGCTCAATATTGCAAAAATACTTAAATTACGGGTATATTTACAACAAAAGTTAGGAAAACGTATATAAATTACACATTATGAAATAACCGGTTTATTATACTAAAATAACCGGGTTATTCGATATTCGAAAAATTTACATATTTTAAAATTGGCAAAGCTTAAACAACCGGTAAAAACCGGTCGAATAATAACCGTTTGATCTTCCTAGTTATAACTGTCGAAAACATATCGCTAACTGGACTTGGTAAATTTGTCCGTAATTCATGTAATTGTATAACATTCTAATTATTTTCACTGGTCGAAATTCGACCATAATTATTTATGCGAATATGAAGAAATCATACATATAAGTAAAAATGAACTTACATATTTCGAGCATTTGTTTTTTATTCGTCTTTGTGGGTCGGTTTGGCGAGGGACCAGCCTCCAGTCTATATGTACTCTTCCACTTACATTACAATAATATAAAAAAAAATCAGAAATTACCAGTTAAAAAACCAAAAAGGACAAAAAAGTCTTCTGTAAGATAAAGTTTTTCAATCACTCTGCATGCTTAATTTTATGTTTCTAGGTCCAATTTTAATGAAAATTAAAAAAGTATCTGTTGAAGAGCAAAAAAGTGCCAACATTTTTCTTCTTGCAGGTTCTCATTCACTCCTATAATTTTATGTATCTACGTTCAATATTATAGAAAATTAAAATATGACCACATGCAGCACGGAAAAGAAACAGAAATTTATATCCCGTATTTTCCCTTTTTGATGATTTTTTTTCTCCGAATAAAAGTACAAAAAAGTTCAATATTGTAGTGGGACTCCATAATTTAATACGAATGTGTCAATATATAAAGAAAAATATGTTGTAAAATGTGGCAAAAATAGGTAGGATTTTCACAGCTAAAACGTTCGAATTTCGGAAAAGTACCAAATTCATATTTATATTTTTAGATAAGTTACGAATTTGGAATAATCTTAATTTCTATGTTTTTTGGCTTAAAAGTTAAATGGGGTGACAAAAAAGTTGTAAAATACAGGTTATACCCGTTTTGTACCCAAAAGGGCCGAATTTTAAAAAAGTCCTCTAATTTCCTCTCCTAAAGTCCTCTCAACGATAAGTATTACAGCCTGTTCCTCGATTTCGAACGT
This sequence comes from Pollenia amentaria, assembly GCA_943735925.1. Lineage (NCBI taxonomy): Eukaryota > Metazoa > Arthropoda > Insecta > Diptera > Polleniidae > Pollenia > Pollenia amentaria. The sequence goes on from OX031007.1 coordinate 148,684,279, forward strand.
TAACGTTCGCATAGAAAATTAAATTTAAAATAAAAACAAATTTTAGAATTTTGTTTTTGTTTTAAATATAATTTTATATGCGAACGTTGAGGTTCGAAATCGTTAAACAGGCCATTAAATTTTTTTTTTTGGATCCATTATTTTTACCCTTTTTACCCCCGCAGATTTTAATGAAATATATATTGTGCACTACTGAAGTAAATACCTCTCATATGGTGTACTTTTTGTTCAAATCGGTTCGCAAACAGAGTACCAATTTGTTCTTAACTGTTTTGCCTTTGCCGATTTATATATAGATATAATATTTTTTAGAATTTTTTTAAGCATTTTTTGGCATTTTTTTAACATTTTTTCACAAAAATCTAGCATTTTTCCTACATTTAGATTTTGGCAATACTGATCACTACCAACATTTATAAATAAGTAATAGTAAAGTAATAATAAAAATAAGTTCAGACCGAATAAAATTTAAATACCAACATAATAAGATGATTTATGGTCACAAATATTCTATTCCGAAAAAGTCTGTATAAGTAAGTTATGGCATAAAAAGACATTTTCGAAGGAGTATATGTAAGAGAGCTATGTGGACCGATTACAATTAAATTTGGTAGGATGATTTTGATGCAATAAAATAAGTTAAGACCAAAGTAAATCTTAATACCAATATAACAAGACGGTTAATAGGCACAAAGATCCTATTCCCGAAAGAAGCTTGTATAGGGGCTGTGCTAAATTCTGGACCAATTCACACAATTTTCAAGGCTGATTCCTTGTGGAAATTAGAACCTTTATACAAAATTTTATCAAGTGATCTTCAAAATTTCTACCTGTACCTTGCGCACTAGATTTACATGGTCAGCCAGCCAGACGGACGGACGACTCAGAAACTGATTCTGAGTCGATGGATATTCTAAAAGGTCTAGGGCCTAGGCTCAATATTTTTAGGATTTTACAAGCATCAACACAAATGTGTTATACCCCCTCGACTATGGTGGTGTAGGTATTAAACAGCGGGAAACTGTGATATTGATTATATTTTTTTTTTTTTTTTTTTTTTTTTTGGTGAATTATTCTCTCATATCTTGTAATGCGCCTCACGGTAAAAAGAATTCATGTGTACTGTCATACAAAATTTTTTTTTTTACATAATGTTAGTTTTGACATTTTGCTTTTTCTACAAAAAAGAAGAAAAAAAACTACCGATATTTTCAAATTTAAATATGCGACTACAGTTTTATGCGGGTAAATACGAGAGTTAGTATGTGTCACTCATACAAATCTGTAACACTTTTTTGGATATTTTCATTTAAACACATAAAACATTCGCATGACAATGACACACTGTATTTCATACAGCATTTTAGAATATTTTGATTTTGATAAACAGTCATCATTTAACAAAATAGAAACAACACATGGTATGTGAGATGTTTTTAAATTTAGAAACCACAGCAGCAAATGAAATTGTACATTTAAAAGTTCTTATATATTTGAATATATAGAATTTTAAACAATTTTTTTTTTATCTACATGATGTCGAAGAATGGGTTATATGGATTGAATTCTTTATAACTTTTTTAATTATTATTTTTTCTATGTTGTTGTTTATGTTGTTGTTTATTTGTTTATTTTTTCTTTGTTTTTTCAGCATTTTGTGAAGAAGACTTGGGGAATTAATCATGAATAACTAAATAGTCGAACAAAACTAAGCCCGAAATTTTACATCAAGTTATGGAAAATATTAAAAGATTTTATTTGTTGTGCTTAATTCCCTATTTTTATTTTTGATAACATACTGAAAATTTATTGTTGGAAGATAAGCTGTTTCTATGCGCTTTTCACTGGTTGCTTAGGCCAGATCATCACGAAACGATTTTCCCAAAAAATTTTAGAAAAGCGAAACATATCAGCAAATAAGACTACAGAGGGAATGAGAATTACACTCAAAAAGTCTTACTTGAAACGATATCAAAGCTTAAACAAAATTCCAAGAATAAGACGGTGTGTTTTCTTACATTCCCCACTACAATTAGTTGGAATTCTCACAACATTAATTGTAGTTGTAAGTGGGTTAAGAAAAAACAAATTAAAAACGAAAACAACTTTGATAATAAATTTTTGCAAGTGCACGTGCATTAAAAACTGAACTGGCAAATTGTTTTTATTTTGATTTCTTGCGAAAACAATAAAAGCTATTTGTTTTTGTTTTTTCTTAACCCACTTACAACTACTTTTAATGTTGGGAGAATTCCAACTAATTGGGGAATGTTAGAAAAGATAAGCACACTGTTTTATTGTTGGTATTTGGTTTATGCTTTGATATCGTTTCAAATAAGACTTTTTGAGTGTTTGTAATTCTCATTCCCTCTGTAGTCTTATTTACTGATATTTTTGGCTTTTCTAAAAATTTTTGGGAAAAACGTTTCCTGATGATCTGGCCTAAGCAACTAGTAAAATCTTTTAATAAATAATTGTATTCCCAAAAACAACTTTGGTAATAAATTTGCAAGTGTAAAACTTAACTAACAAGATAAAGTTTTTCAAAGCAAAAAACATATCCCAATAATATACTGTATTTTAAAAAGAAAAGATATATCACATAAATATATAAAGTTATAAGCCATATAGCTTATTATCCAGCCTCTATATGTAATAATATTAAATGCAAGATTAACCCAGTGTTGTCAATCCATCTAATTTTACTTTAAGTTCTATTTTTTATTCATTTTTTGTTTATATAAAAATTTTTTCCTGCACTTTTTTGAATATCTCTTTAATGAACAGCACTTTTTTGTTTGCCTTTTTTATTTTGTTAATGCTTAACAGCCGTTTAATAATTTACACAACTTGCACAAGGAAAAAGTCTTGGAGTTTAATTCTCTCAAAACCGCTCTCAATTACACAAATTTAAAGTACGGGAATGCGAGGGATCCCAAACTAGAGTAAAGAAACAAACATAAAGAAAAATGTTGGTAATTTTTAATAAATTTTTGACTTAGGAATTTAAACTTTATCTGCCAAGGTGAATTCATACAAGGTGACCTTCGCTTGCTACGCAAGCAACAGCTGATAACTTACCATGTGTTTAAATGGTAGTTCTGGGAAATCTTTCATAAATTCTATCATTTTCACTTAAAATTATGAAATTTAAGTTCATTTACAGATAATTATTGCTTATTTTCAATAATTGTTACTAGTAAGTGTTCACGTGCTCAAAAAACTTGCAAGGAGAGAGTGAAAAAAGAGCATAAAAATTTGAGAGAAAAAAAAATTGTTGAAAATTTCTGTTAGTAAAAATTTTACTAGCAAGAATTATTCAACCACCTGTTTCATGTTTTTGTTTACAAAACAAAAATAGTTTTCATAATTTTTATATTAAAAGTTTTTCAATAAAATGGGATATTAATTTTTCTGAAATATAAGAACAATATTATTGCGCAAATAGTTGAAATAAATTAAATTCATTAAGAAATAATCTCTTATTTTCCAGCTGTATATTGTCAATATACATAAATTTTTAGTTTTTGCTGGTAACTCGTTCATTTACTTTTTTATTTTTTTGAGTAATTTTGAGAAAAATTTTGTAAATTTACTCTCTCGTTGCAAGTTTTTGCTAGTAAAGTAAATGAACACACCTATTATTACATTTCAAAACACACAATTTAAAATTAAAAACATAATAAAATATTTGATTGAATTGTTTACTACGGTGTTGTATTATGTTTACACAACGTTAAAGTATTTTACAGTGTTGTATCCGTTTTGTATGAATTCGCCTTGTTATCTGCCGTATTGATAAAAAATATTTGTATCCCTTATATGCGCGGCAAAAAAATTCCTCTTATTTCGCTGCAAGGTACATAAATGAAATATATGGAATTTACAGAGAAAAAAGCATTTTCGCACTAAATATCTAGTAAAAACGTTGTAAAATTTATATTGGATTGGAAGCGGATAGTTTCTTTTTAAAAAAAATTTCTCCATGCACTTCGATCTTTCTACAGCTGGATTCACCGCGAATTTTTAGATATTCTTAAACTCATTCCACTCTTCCAAACAATATATAAGAAGATATACATTATTTTAACCAGCACTTGACTCTGGAAGGCTGCTAATAGATAAGTATACAGCGAAAAACAACGTTATCTAATAAATACTACGTGATGTAAGAAAATTGAGCTCATATTCGGCTTCAGCATGCAAAAAAACATAAGAATCAGTTGGAGTAGTTAAAAAATTTTGACAAGTGTTCAAATGTCTACCAGTACTATCACTTTCAATGAAAAAAAATTAGTTGAAAATGCAAAAGGTGGCCGGGTACATTGGTGCGCACATAAGGGTTAACTTAATAAAGTTTTACATAAGAAGTTTTCTATGAAAGCTTAAATTAATAAACGTTTGCTTTATTTAAGAATCGGTTATAAATACTGAGTTATAAATTTAACAATTTATAACTTAAAATTTAAGCTAAATTGAATTGAATAATTTATTTCGAAAAGCATTTTGACTTTTTGAAGCAGAGTTTTTTCTATAATTGAAAGCCTCTCCTTATGTTATTGACCATGGATGGGCACTTTGCAGTACCAGTACTTCTTCAGTATTTTTTTTTTTTACTGGTACTGCACTTGAATTTTCATTACCAGTATATTTTTACTGATTACTGAAAAAAAAAATCAGTACTCAGTAAATTTTACTGATTACTGGAAAAAAAATCAGTATTCAGTAAATTTTACTGATTACTGAAAAAAAATTTCAGTATTCAGTAAATTGTACTGATTACTGAAAAAAAAATTCAGTAATCAGTAAAGTTTACTGAATACTGAAAAAAATTACAGTAATCAGTAAATTTTACTGAATACTGAAAAAAAATCAGTAATCATTAAATTTTACTGATTACTGATAAGAATGCAGTATCGGGAGGTTTTTACTACCCGACGTTCCATAACCAGATTGCTATTAGAGACTCAAACTAAATATATATAGAAAAAATTACATTTGATATAGAAAAAATTGAATACGTGTGCGTAACTGCTGATATGTGGTCGGGTGGAAAAAAATCATTTTTTGGTTACACATGCCATTGGATAGATGTTAATAAATTTGAAAGAAAGTCTGTAGCATTAGCTTGTCGGCGGTTTAAAGGAGCACATTCCTTTGATCGTATTACGAAAATGATATGCGATATCAATAAAGAATATAAATTGCCGGTTGACAAAATTGTTTACACTATCACTGACAACGGATCAAATTTCATTAAAGCATTTAAAGAATTTGGAGTTGAATTAAGTAAGAAAATAATATATTTATAAATAAATATTTATTTCCAATATAATTATATTATACATTTTCTTTAATTCAGCACATAATAATAATAATGAACACAATAGTGATGAAGAATCTGATTCTGACTCTGACTCAGATGAGGAAACGAGTGTTTTAAGCCCTGAATTTCGCCCCGTATGCATAAAGTTATCTAAACATTTCTCATGTGCTAGTCACACATTAAATCTTTTGGCTACAACCGATTTCAACAAAATAATGAATACTTTAAGTCAAGACGTAAAAAATATACACAAAAATTCTTTTAGAAGGTAACATTGATAACATATTAATTACAAACTACTCTATATTTTAATTTTTTGGTTATAGATGTACACAGATTTGGAACAAGTGTAATAGTGTTAAGTACCAATTTATAGACCCCTTGTATAACAAGATGGAATTCTCTTTACGATTCAGTAAAGAAGTTGCTACAACGTAAGGCAAATCTACCGGAATTGTGCTATCGTCTTTCCATCCCCACTATTCTTGCTGATGAAATTGAGTATTTGGAGGAATATATAAGCATAATGGAACCTTTGGCAGAGGCTATTGATTATCTTCAGGGGGAAAAAGCTATATTTTTCGGTCACTTTGTCCCAACTATTGTCTCTTTAAAAATAAAATTTGGCCGTTTACATAAAGCCGAATTTAAATACTTAGTCGAATTAAGTAAAAAACTGCAAGAGGCATTAGTTAAGAGATTCGAAAAATATTTTTTGATCCAGCCTGACACTTGGGATGCCATTATTGCTGCAATAACAATACCGGAAATAAAGCTAAGGTTTCTAAAACCACTTTTAGAAACGGCAACGGGGAAAACAGAAGAAGGGTTTAAGGAAATGTTTAATACATATGTTGTAAAATATGGAAAAATACCCACACTTGAAAGCCGCGCTTTGCCTCAAAGACCGCAAAAATCATTTTTAGATTTTGGAGAGGAAAGTAATGGTAACGTTTTGCATCTTATTTTCCATTAAATTTTTGTATTTATTATTCACATGCTTATCTTATTTTCTTAAACAGATGCGGGCATAACTATTAATTCAGGTGGCTTGGCAAACTATCTCCAGGAAAAAATGTTGTACCTGGCCGAACAAGACACTAGCATAAATTGTCTGCATAATCACAGTGCTATTAAAAACGTGTTTTTGAAATACAATACTCCTTTGCCTTCGTCTGCTCCTGTAGAAAGATTGTTTTCTTTCGCTGGGATTGTGAATCGTTCCAGAAGACAAAAACTCACTGATACAAATTTTGAAATGCTTGTATTAAGAAAAGCCAATAATATATAAAATCTTTTATCTTTATTCAACAAATTTTCCAATTTACAAATATTTCTTGTGCTAAACCCGCAAAGCTTTGAGCTTGTCAAAAAAAAAAAAAAAAAAAAAAATACGTAATCGTGACTTAATTTTCAGTAATCAATCAAATTTACTGATTACTGAAATTTTTTTCAGTATTCAGTAAAATTTACTGATTACTGTCATTTTTTTAGTATTCAGTAAACTTTACTGATTACTGAATTTTTTTTTTTCAGTAATCAGTAAAATTTACTGCATACTGATTTTTTATTCCAGTAATCAGTAAACTTTACTGCATACTGATTTTGTATTCCAGTAATCAGTAAACTTTACTGAATACTGATTTTTTTTTCAGTAATCAGTAAAAATTTACTGGTAATGAAAATTATATTTCATTACCAGTAAGCATTTACTGATTACTGAAACGCTTGCTGCAGTAAAAAAGTAATGCAGTATGCCCATGTATGTTATTTAAGTAAAAACAAAAAATTATTTTAATATTACAGTTTCCGGAGGTGAGCCCGTTTTGAAAATTATTTTTGAATTTTCGTGGTTTTAAAAGCAAAATGGTATCTTAAGTGTGTGTTATTTATTGAAACACACAAATATTAAAATAATCTATAACGTTTAAATATATATTAGCATTATAAGATAAGATTAACCTCTTTTAAGATTCATTTACGAACTCCAAAACTTTAATAAAAGTAAACAACATTTTCAACGAAATCTTTTTATTAAAAAGGAACAATAAGCCCATTTCGGTACATTTTTATCTGTTTATTAAGATTTCAGATTAAAAAACACATACATTCAAGAAACAAAAACGAAGATATTTTATTAAGATAAACGTATGAATTAGAAATCTTCTTGTACATCTACCTATGAATACATGTCGGTGGGCCATTGCAGAATATCTTCATAAAAATTTTGGGAATCGGCAATCTGGATATTTTTATCCTCCGTTTAGCTGCATTTACACATTTTCAAAATGACGATAAACAAAAAATGTGTTATTATTTTTTTCCTCTGAAAAATTTTTTTTAGTAAAGGCAAAATCAAAAAAAAAATTTATAATTTATAATTTATTTTTCAATTGCTTACTAAAACACACATATTAACTTTTCTTAATAAATATGGAGATGAGCCCTTTTGGAAATTCACTTTAAAAAGCCATCTGTTTTTCACCGCTGTGGAAGGGGTATATAGCCCTTCATTCTCGCATTCATATATGTGTACCTCGAAAAATAGAAAAAACTCTATTTCCAAACAATATATATCAAGATATAAATTATTTTAAGTAGAACTTGACTCTGGAAGGCTGCTTTAAGATAAGTATTCAGCAAAACAGAAATGTACCGTTACCTGACATGATGGGAGAAAATTGAGTTTATATTAGGCTTCAGCATGCCAAAAAATAACATAAGAAACAGTTGGAATAGTTAAAAAAAACTTTTAACAAGTGTTCAAATGTCCACCAGTGCTATCACTTTTTTACCTGAGTCCTTTTCGAAATAAATGATTCAATTAATTTAAAGATTTTATTAGTTGGCTTTTAATCCTCGTCTTTTTACATTTGCGCTTAGCGTCTTTTCCCGCTAACATAAATTGATAACAGAATACAGTAAAATCTTAACGAAGATCGCTCGTTAATGAACCATATTATAAACATAAAGCTCACTGTCGGCAAACACTTAAGTTCCCCTAAAACTGTAACGAATAGTCCTTTTATAGTAAAATTTATTATATCATAGTTTCATAATATTATAAGTTTGCTGATAGCTTTGGCTTTTCTAAAATTATTTAGGAGAACGTTTCCTGATGATCTGGCCTAAGCAACCAGTGAAATGCGCATAGGAACAGCTTATCCTCCAACAATAAATTTCAGTATTTTTTATCAATTATTTAAAAAGGGAATTAAGCACAACAAACAAAATCTTTTCATAAATAATAGTATTCCCCGAAACAACTTTGATAATAAGTCACTTTGGATAATTTCGTGAAGATTGGTCCATGATTTACCATAGATTCGTTTAAATCGGCCTTTCGAAAAGCAATTCAAGAAGCATTAAATTCTAAAAAATGTGTATTACTGTATTGAATTTTGGTCTAATTAAGATATTTTTAATACTAGAAATCACTCTACCGAATTTTGTAATGAACGATCAATAATTTACGATAGGTGCAATATAATATTTCTGAAACTAATCAGGATATTTTTTTTAAATTAGGCAACGAACTTTAATACTGTAAAGAAGACTGGCTTATAATTCATACCGAACATTGCACTGTTATTCCTTTTATATTTTATTTCTCAATTAATTTGTGATAGACAATAAAATACAAATTTGTAATGATTCATAATTGTATTTGTATGGGAATGGTGCTGCCTATTATATCCGGCCGTGCTCGTCGTTGGGGGGGTGTGTTGTATTCCCATATAAAAGTTTCTAACAGAAAAAAATTTTTGAATCAGCTACAAAAACTTTAATTTAGGTATCTTTAATACTATTAATGATTTACAAAGAAAAGATAGAAGTAGAATTGAAAGAAGGCTTGGTTGGTATCTGCAGTGTAGCTGAAGCTGTAAGTCGCTAAACAAATTCCATGCCCACCCACCATGCTGACAGAAATTAATATGTTGGTTGTCAGCCCAAAATTCAAAAAAAATTTTATAAAACTACTTAACTATTTATAACCTACTTTACCTTTCGCAATTCAAAACAATTACCAAAGTTCAAAATTTCATTATTTAAATCAAAAGTGGTGGCACAATTTTATTAACATAAGTTTAATGTATAAATAAAAAAAAAATCAAGTTATTTTATCAATTTAATGGTCACCAAATAAAAAAAAATTAATTAATAAATAACAATAAAATATAAAAAATTATTTAACGGAGAGGCAAATTAATAGATATGAAAAAAATATAAAAAAAAAAATTTGGGTTGAAATATTAAATTAATAGAAAGAGAATGTGTAAAGGGGTGTAGGGTGTCAATTAACATGTAATATGAAAACTTTCACAATGGCATTAAACAAAATTTAGTATTAACAATTGAAAATGGCAACAATACGTTGCTTATGCGATATTTCTAAAATTAATCAATGAACAGATTTATTAATAGTATTCATATTACATTAAAAATAAAAAAAAATTTAGTGCAAAGAGGATTTTAAATATGGTATATAAACAAATATCTCAACTTACTTAAGCATGGTCCAACAATGTCAGCAGGCGCCGGTCGACAAATTATCGTAGACAGTGAATATTCAATATACCTTACTTATGTTGAGAGGCTTAGTATGAATGAGTGAATCCTACTATCACAGAGAGATTTTTGTTTTATTTATGTGATTAACAAAAATCACTCAACACATACATTGTTTATTTGTTTTGTATATTATTTAATTGTTCATTTTATAATAGTGTATTGTTGTTCTGTGTATGCCTAAAAGTTTATAAGTTTATGTTTCATATATATAAGTTAATGTGTATCGTCTGAATGTAAAAAAAAAATATTTGAAAACTAATTTTTGCATTAAATGAGGTGACCAAATAACAATTCCGGTGAAAACAACAATGATAAAACTTAATATAAAAAAAAAATAATTTAAGATTATTTTCGCCTTTTCTTTTATGTTACGTTACTACATAAATAAATTTAACTTTATTTCTTAGTTATTTTAAATTAGGAACGTATTTCTGCTCTCTTTTATCCAAAAAGACTTTAAAGTACGGGGTTTTACGACTGCTATTTAATTACGAAATTTTAATATTTGGTCCAATAAATTAATTAATATAGACTGGTCACTCTAATGACTTTACTCATAAAAAAAATCTTTTACTATTTTAAATTATTTGACTGGAAACTATAAGGATTCTAAATATATTTCCTCACAAGAAATAAAGTAAATAATTGATCCGATCAATGAATTAATACATATAAACTTCCGGTTAATTAATTAAACGTTGATTTCCGGTTAATGAATTTGTTGATTTCCTGTAAATGGATTTTGTTGGTGTTGAATTTCCGGTAAATGAATTTGATGTCCATTTCGGGAAAAGTTATCCCTATTTGTTGTTTGAATTTAAGTGGAAGTTTCCTTCTTCCAGCAAAATTCAGTTTCCGATTCGGTGCCAACACAAAACCATCAATAAAACAATATTAATTATGAATCTGCCCACGTATAATTAAAACACTATTTAAACAAACTTAAATTTAAAAATGAATAAAATTTTAAAATTCATGTCAAATTAAAAAAATATTAAAATCAATGATAACTAAATTTTGAATTTGAATGTACAAAAAAAATATTATTTATATATGTAAGTATCAAGACCATTTTATGCCACAATAAAATGTTAGTAAATTTAGAGATAAAACAGTCAATCTATATTCAAAGAAGTAGCCATCACAAATTCATGTAATTTTATACCATGCGTATTATTTTGCTCTACCAAATTAACTCGTTTTTCTTTGTATGTTTATATAATAATTTTCAGCACTTTTTTTTTTTTTGCATATTTAAGCACTTTTGTTGCAAAAATCTAGCATTTTCTCTTTATTAAGTTTTGGCAACACTGCACACTAGTGATGTTACGAATATCAATTTTTAATATTCGCAAATACGAATACAAATATATGCACCCATATACGCCGAATAGGAATATCAATCTGAATTTTAGCGTCACTCGATATTTAAATTTAACTGAAAAAAATCTTCTGTTTGCGTTAATTACAAAAAAAACTGTCACTCTACTAAAAGTATTTAACATTATTATTACATTCTGACAACTGAATTTGAAACTATCAACTTCGCAGCTGAATGCCACTACTGAACATTTTTAAATTTTTACACTGGCATTATTATTATGTAAAGCTTAAAAGCACCACGGCCCAAATGATCTTTTGTGCAGCCGAACTGTTCACTGAAGTAAATTACGTCTTGATATAAAGTCAAATTGGCGAATACTCGGCATTTCGAATACGAATACACATATTCGTAACATCACTACTGCACACAACAAATCGCATTTAATACGTATACGTAGTGGTGGTCAATATACAAACTATTTCACTCATATTTTATTAACAGTTTTTAGAATTTTTATTACAACAATTTCATAACTGATTGCAGACTTTTTATAAAATTTTCAATGTATACTTGAGGGTTTGAAAACATTAAAATTCTTTCAAAAAAAAACAATAGCAAAAAAATTATATGAAAATGTAACTTTATTAGAAACAATGCAGCGAAATAACGAATATTTTATGAAAAAAAATCCTTTTCAAAACAATTTAAATAAAGAAATATCTTTTAGTTAAGCAACAATTGATTTGACCAACATTAAGAGAAAAAAACTACATAGAACAACAATAAACCAACAATATTTCAACATGTTCAATGACTTTTGACTTGCGGTTGAGAATAAAAATTAAATATTTTATCAAAATCAGCGTTGCCACTTTCTAAATAAATATTCAAAGAATGTACTTTTTCAAATATTCGGACAATTTTTGAACATCAACAAACATTCTTGTGTAATTTTTGAAATACAAAATAAAAACAATTTCTTTGAAGTTTTCGAAATTCATATTATGTAATGCTCATACTTAAACAAAAACATTCAAAATCATGTGACGGCACAATCAAATGACTATTATATCAATCGAGGGCAATATTGTGCTTACTTTTACCATTAAAATGCAACCCTGGTGCGGCAATCGTGTGACTACTTGATATGCAACCGCGCGTCAATAAAAATAACAAAAATGTACCAATATTTATTGGGTTCTTGTGCAGCAATTAAACAACACAATACGCGTCGATATTTGCCTTTTTAATAAATTTACTTTTGTGTGTTTCTTGCATCTTTTACTAAAATGATTATATTGATTACTAAAAATTTTAAATTTGTAATATTTTTTTCAATAAATGATATTTTTAATTTTAATTAAAAAAGTGATCAAAAAACTTTGACATTTCAATGTGTTAATTTATTTAAAAAAATATTGACAATTCCCAACAACAATTCTACATGTTTAAATTATTTTATTTTTAAAGAAAAAAGTCAATTAAGATTTTTTGTTATTTAATTAAAATTTTTATTGAAAATTTATTTCAAAACAACTAAAAGGTTATTTAAATCAAAATTAAATTTTTAATTTTCTTTCAACTAAAAAATAATTGATTCAATTATCACATTAATTAAATTTAAATACTTTTTAAACCATTTTTTTAATTGATAAAACACTTTTTTCTGTGTACATATTTATTTATTTTTCATTATAATTATCACTAAATTTATCAAAAATAAAAATTGGGGATTTAGCACGTCATTAATAAATAAATTAATAATAAATTTTGTATTTCCGAAAATAACTTTTGATACATAATTTTTTGAATTAGTGCAATATCTGTTCAGGATGAATATTTTTATTCAAGATATTTAATAAAATTAAAATAAAACGGAGTATTATTTCTTTTTAAGGAATATTTAGGTATATGATGAAAATCGCTCGATTTCAAATCGATAAAAATTTACTATTTAAAAATCAATTTTAAAATCTATGTCTGAATTATATTATAAAGTCTTAATTTTTTGTTCGAAACGTAGTTTTAATAATAAATATAATAAACAATTTAAAAGAATATAACAGGAAACCGGAGCAAAATGTATTGAAACTCTTTAAAGCGAATTTATTTATATTTTTTTAACAAATATAATGTGATAATTATTTCTTTTCTAAAATTTTATTATATTAACCATTTTTAAAAATATTTAAGCTTTGACATTTTAACATTTTTAAAGTTAGGCCAAAGACCTCTGTAGTAAGCGCCTATGTAAAATAATATGTACACTCTTTATATATTAAATTGGCAAATCTGTAAATAAATAAATAAATATTTCTTAAAGAAAATAATTGTTAACATAAAACCGAGAATAACAAATTCGTTAAAGTCCCAGGAAAAACTTTTTGAATTTTGGTAATAGGTCGTAGTTATTTCATACGTTACCTGATAAGTAGTTGTCATTATTCTGAAAACCTCAATTAGTACTTGCTAGTAATGACCTCAGTAAGTACTTTTCACTACTATTATTTTCAGTTATGAATACTTGCTTTCTAATAATCAGCTAAATAACTACTTATTAGTTGTCTTGTTTTCAGTACTGAATATTTACTTACTGGTAACTCTCCATAGCTACTTATTAGATCTATTAACTAGCGCCAACTAAATAAAAACTAGTTATTTTTTGGATGTTAATAGATATATTGTAAGTACTTACAATTCAACTCACTGGTAGTTAAATAATAACTAGATATTTTGTGACTTCTAGTAAATGTATTGTAACTACTGAATTCTGTGGACAACTCGAAAAAAATAAGTAGTTATTCAGCCGAAAAATAAGTAGTGTTTATATTTATCTAACATTACTTGCTAACTTACCAGGTAAGTAAAGTTTTTGCTGGGGTAATCGAGATTTCTCGCTACTTAACGATATCGGTAGTAAAATTCAAAAAGTTACAGATTTGAGGTACTGGTAATTAAATAACATCATTTAAACCCGAAATTTCAATCAACTAAAGCGATACAAGTATTTTTAATTTGCATTCTTAAAATTTTAATATAAATATTCTATATTTCATTGTCAAAGTTGTTTTTGGGAATACAATTATTTATTAAAAAGGGAATTAAGCACAACAAACAAACAGTTTTTAATATTCTCTATTTCTTTATATATTTAAAACAGAATTTCACTTTGTTTAATTTTTGGAATTTCATATCAAATAAAACTATTCAACAAAAATTTGCTTGAATATATGATACAATTTCCTTTTTTTATGAACAAACCAGCTAGATCTTCCAAACAAACAGTTGACACAAGTAAGAACCATCGTGTGACTGTACTGCGGCAATTATTGTACCCATTTCGCTTTGTACCAACTACCGGCAATTAAATTTGTATAAAACAGTGCAATCGTGTGAATATTTCATTGGGGCAATTTCATTATTGTGCGTCAATAAAGCACAATCAAAACTGTGTCATATTGGTGCATTTGCGGCAATCCCAGCTTAAGGGAGAAACGTAAACGTTTCGCTTACCATATCGCTTACGAAAGACATGAATTTTATATGGCGAGTTCCCACTTTGAAGCAATAAATTTTTGACACAGAAAGCGCGATATTTAGCGTATATAAAAATTGGTGAATGCAAGGATCAGATTTGCACATTGAATTTTTTGTTACCATTATTCTTTTATATGCTCCCTTACAAACCTGCTTCGTAGTAAGATTTCGTTCACTTAACATACTGCATCTCTGTGTGTCTTATTGCGTAGCGCACAAATGTGTGCTTACTTTTTAAAATGTACCATTAGTGCTTCGCAAAATAGGAGAATTTTTATTGGGTGCGATCAAAGTCCCACTTTAATTTTTGAAACAAAATAATAGGAATGTGCTATACTCTTCTTTAAACATGAAACATTAAACACTTATGGTGTTTTCTTTTCTACAAAAAAAAATACCACCTCGTTAAAAGGTACATGAGATATATTGCTTTGTGTTTCATTGGTGGCAACACTGATTGAAACTCTTGCAGTATGGCTCAATAAAATATTTTGTCACAATTTAATGTCATTAATTGGATTTATTGAATTTTTATACACTCAAATACTTTCAGACCTTAAATTTTTAAAAATCTTTCACGATAAATTTGTACACATAGAAAAAAATTTCAATGTTAAATTAACGTGGCGCAATGTTAATTGCAAATCATAGTAAATTTCTGCAAAAGCATGGACTTTTTTTAAAATTATCATTGTTTCATATTAATTTTAAATGAAAGATGTTAAAATAACATTGTTCAATATTGAATCCATAAAAGCCTGGCTTACTTGTTTTTTTATTTTTATATATAAAATAGTTTATAAAAAGAAGAAACATTCTCGTATTCTTTTTGTTAAAATTATTTAGTTAAATACGTACAATTTGTAAGTAAAAGGATGTCAAAACCATATTGGGCCGATCTGCTAGTTATTTTGATTGTGAGTGCCTCTGTAAACAAAAGGGAATACAAAAAAAATTAAACATGTGTTACAGGAAAATAAATATGTAATAACCCAGGGGCGAATTTGTCGATTACAGAAGCGATGATGTGATAGACACGAGTAAGATAGTAATGCACACCATCTCAATTACAACCTAGTACACTTTTTCGAATGCATTGCCGCATTTATGGAGTGAACGCCTACCACTTGCACACAAAGTAAGCGGAATAGTGAAGTGTTCATTTAATAAATATAAACTCTGTACTGCTTCGCACACATTGTAAGCAGGCGGTTGACAGTCTATACACAATCTCGCTTACTTCGTGGGCAAGTGGAAAACGTCTTGCACACAACTTCGCACACATTGTAAGCAGGCAGTAGACAGTCTGTACACAATCTCGCTTACTTCGTGGGCAAGTGGAAAACGTCTTGCACACAACTTCGCACACATTGTAAGCAGGCAGTAGACAGTCTATACACATTGTGGCCTACTTCGTGGGCAAGTAGTAGGCGTATTGCACACTACTTCTCACACATTGTAATCAGGTAGCTTTTTAGATTGTCGGGCTATTTCAGAATTTTTGATTTTGTAACTATTTTCAGAACATTCAATCCAGACTTTCGTTATAAAATAAAAAATATATACATAGGTAACTTGCGATAATTTGAATATATATTGATGCTTATTATACAACAGCCGGCAAACGTTTGAATATCAATTAACAAACAAAAAACTTTACAAAGTAGCAAATGAAAAATAGCGGGAATATTAATATTCACTCTCTCACACTCTCTCTCTCTCTCTCTGGTGCCGCGGGTAAGTGAGCTACCTAAATAAGAGCGGCAAGCGTTTTTTGTATGTCAAAACTTTTTATTTGCATAAAGTTTATACGAAAAAAACCTTTAGAACGCGAATTCGACACCACCCGGCTGGAAAATCCTATTTGACAAATCGCTATGTCGATTTGTCTTATTGAAAATGTATTTGAAATAGAATTTTCATGTTTAAAAAAACGCTTGCCGCCCTTGTTTAGGTAGCTCAGTAAGTGTTTAAAATTCTTCTTAAATAAATACATATGTTGGCTCTGTAGCTTCTTCTCACTGTTATTTCACACTTAAACCAATTTGATTTCATGAAGAATCAAATTCAAATTCATGTCATTTAAACTTCATTCAACGTGAATCGTAGTGTTATTTCAATATCCATGTCATTTTGCTCGAACTTCACTGGAGTGTTAAATTAACATGAATAATAGTTATTTTAAAGGAACAAAATTTTGTTCGCAAGTCATTGTTTAACATATTAAATTAACATGAAGTAACTATGAAGTTATTTCACCACCGGAAAATGTGAAATCAACCTTGTTTTTGATTGTCATTGATTTTTTTCTGTGTGTATGAATATTTAAATTATTTTTACATTAAACTAATTAAAATCAGACAGTTGGCTGTTTGTAGGATTTTGTAAAAAAAAAATTTATAATAACAAATAGCATTTATTATTTATATTTAATACACGTTAAAGGAACATATGTATATATAAAATGTGTTGTTAATGACACTTTTAAATAGTGAAGTGTAATAACCTGAGTGCATTATTATGGTCTTAATTATTGCAAATTATGAACAATCAACAAACTGTATGTATATACAATGGGCCAGACAAAATAAATGGGCTTGGATAGTCTAAAATAAATTGAATTTTTTATAATACTAAATGAATAGGGAATTAAGACAATTAAGACAAGAAGTACTATCCACTTTTGCTGTTTTAAAGACGTTTTCCATGACATTATTATAATTTGTGGTGTAATCGCTCGAATTTATCGTTGAATATTATTTTTAGTTGGGGTGTGCTCTGTTACTCCGTTATTAAGGTGCAAAGGTTAGGTTCTATGGGCAGCCATCGAGAGACAGCTCACTTGAGTCCTTCAGTGATCCTATAGAGCAGTTTCTTATATGGCGTCACTGCAGAGTTCAACCAATTCGTCTTCCCATGTATTTTTCCCCTAGTACCCCGTATCCCAGGACATAAACAAAGAAAGTAAAGCACAGTTTCCTCTTCCCCCTCCTCATGAATTCCAGACCCCACAGGCCAGTGCCCAGTTACAACTCCTACCACTGTTCTAATTTGGTCCCTATTATACCTTAGTAGAGAGTTAGTTCTCCGTTTATCACAGCCAGGCCACATTGCCCTGGCTATGAAGCAGGTGGACTCACAGGTCCATTCCATCTGCGCAATTCTATAAGACTCGCCCTTGATAAGTAACTTACAGTGAGCCATTGGAAGGAAAACGAAATGATCGATGAATGTGTCATCCATGCGACCACCATCTCATCTGCTATCTGGTTGCCAAGGCAGTCCGAGTGCACCGGTATCCATAATGCTTCGCAATCTCATTCAAAGACATCCGACATTCTACAATTAACCCAGATATCGTATAGACACCCGCTAGGGAAGCTAGGGAAGCGACGCCATATGTGTCGCGTATATACCTCTAGGGTATATGGACTACCCCGATCCATGGAAAGAACTTACAACCGACAGCGCATTGCAGTGTGCCATATGTGTCGCGCACCCCTCACCCAAGAAAGGCCCCGGAGTGCACCCCGTCAGGGACAATCGAACATTTGATTATCCTGCCGTGTCCATAATCACGGGTCTACCACCTATGCGCCGCGTTCAGCCGTGTCGCCGAGCAAAGAGTCATCTGTGTGGCCGTGATTTCTACCGGGAGCCAGTTCAGTAATGTAAACAGCGCCCTTATCGGAGTGGATCGCATTGATCTCGGCATGCTTGAACCTGGGCATGCATATTTTGTGGATTCTAGAAAGTGTTTGCACTAAATTTGATGACTTTTTCATGAATAGGAAAAACTGTATGCTTAGAAATGAATTTGCATTGTATAAACAAATATATAAAGCCACATCCTTCAAAGTTATCAAAAAGTTATCAAATTATTGCTGTTTTTAAAAAATGAAATAATTGGAAATTTTTACAATTCAAGAGATTATTATTAGTGTTAAATCTGCACACAGAGAAAAAATATGGTGTGGCATGGTTACAGCAACTACACTATGGTTATTGGAACAATATATTGTTGTCGTAAACAAAAAATTGTTATTTGTATTGAATATCACCAATATTTTAGTTACTGAAAACATTTCAAATTTGAGTATGGTTCACTGAAAAAAATTATTTTTCTAGCAACTAAACATTGGTAACTTTGAAAACGTATTATATTAGTACCAATCATTTTATGATATTTAATAAACATTACACCATATTATAATAACATACGATTATATTATGATTACTGTAATCATATTTTGAATCATACTATGATTTTTTCACATTCATTGCAAGTAAGACTGGAGTGGTTGTAATTCTCATTCGCTTTACATTTTTATTTGCATAATATTTTAAGTTTCTTAAAATTCTTTGGAAAAAGATTTCCAGATTATCTAATTACTTTTAACCCTAACATAATCACTTTGTATCATAATATGATAGCTTCTAAACCTATTATGATTAATATGATAAGAGTATATTATAATAATAATAATTATAATATGATGTAATAAAAACAAATTATGATTAAGGGAAAAATATTATGACGTAATATTACGAATATATTTGGTCATAATATGACATTTTATGATTCTAATAATAAGCATAATATGTCTTGACAACAATCATAAATCGTATCATAATATGTTGCTCTTAGAAAATGTTTATCACAACGAAATTTTTTCTCTGCGTGTATTAAAAGTAAATCTTTTATAATGGAACCTTCAACATTAGGTATTAAAGTATGTAGTAACATTTTTATTTTTTTTTTTTTTTTTTGTAAAAATTATGTGTAAATATTTGTACTAATTTTTTTTAAAAAGGTGAAAAATTGGGATAATTTCCGCATTTAATGGGCCACAAGTATGAAGTTAGTTCAGATAATGCCTGGCCCTTTTTTATTTTCATTTTTGTGTAAAAACTCTCGAAAACAAAGATTTCGCAAAAATTTTTAACTTTTTTATTTTTTCAGATTAATTTTTACATTTACTGAATTTAGTGAAATATACAAATTGATACTAATAGAAATACATAGTATTAACTTATTCTTTAAATTAATTTTGATATCAAAGATACAGCGAAAATTGTGGTTCATGTTTTTTTCCGAAAAATGGAGAACTGGCTAAAAAAAATTTTTTTGCATTTTTTTAAAGTTGTGTTTTTATGTATTTATGATTATTTATTACTAAAAAATTATAACATTCTCTTTTCTGACTTTTTTGAAAAAATTTGTACATTTATAAAACTTTGTGAAAAACCAAAATTGGACCTTAAATTAAATTTTTACTAATCTAAAGACATATAATAAAATTATAATTTTTAATAGCACATTAAGTATGCTTTAATTTCCTATTTTATTAATTAACTTATCGCTTTTCATTCCATAGTTACAGCATAAATTGTGAACTAAGGTCTTTTTCCCAAAAATAAAAATGCGCTTAAAGGGTTAAAAAAATTTTTTTTAACTATTTTTCTAAAATGCTGAGTTTTTATGTGCTTATAATAACTCATCAATAAAAAATCTAATATTTTAAAACTACGGCTTCTTTGAATTAATTAATCACCACTTTGGGTCCTCAATGTATAGGTCGAAATTCTTCGAAATTTGGCACACGTCTATAAGTTGATCCAAGAAAGAGCTCGACTAATTTTGGTTTTAATCCGTCGACTCCTTGGGGTACCTCCCTTGAAACGCCAATTTTTTCCCTTATTTTTCTTTTGAGTGTATAGGCCGTAATCCTCAATATAATCTGATGAAATTTGGCAGACATCTATAAATTTATACAAGAGATAGTTCTGCTAATTTTAGTTGAAATCCGTCTACTATTAGGGGTACATCCCTTGGACCCCCATTTTTCGCTTATGTTTCTTCTCAACGTATGGGCCGCAATTCGCAACGGAATTTGATAAAATTTAGCAGATGTCCATAAGTTTAAGTCCGTCGACTCCTAGGGTACTTCCCTTGGACCCCCATTTTTCCACGTATTTTTCTTTTCAATGTCTAGGGCGCAATTCTCAATAGAATTTGATTAAATTTGGCACACGCCTATTAATTGATAAAAGAAAAAACTAACAATTTTGGTTGAAATTCGTCGTCTTGTATGTAACCTGAATGAAAAAATTTCGCATAAATATAATTCTCATTAAAAATACTAGTAATATTTAATTAAAGAAATGCTAAAAATTGGTTGGTAAGCATTTTATTCTTCAACTATCATTTCTTTAACTACATCATCCAATTCAAAAATATTCTTATAAGGTTGACGCCTAAAGGTATGAAAAACTTTTTTATTACAAATACTAGGGTGCAATATTCGTGACTTTTTTTTTTACTAAATTTGGATTTATTTAAGGGTTGACAAAAGTTGGTGTATTTTTTTGACTAATTCGAAAGAAGAGCCTTTTACCTTTCATTTCGTTATACTGAGAGCACGGAGGTAAACCGAGCTAACTGACTTTTTCTCCAACGAAAACAGCCAATGCTGAATTTTTAAGGACAATTTTGATGCACTCGTATCTCCTAAACTATGTACGCAATAACTTTTTCTTTTCCTTTAAATTAAAAACAAGCCTTCGGATTTAAATAAAATCGACACTCTGATTTTTCCGCTCGAAACATCTTCGATATATAAATCTCTGAATTTTATCAAAATTACCATATATATCCCTTTCACAACATTAACCTGATTTTAACCGATCGTTTCTAAGAAAATATATACATATATCTTAAAAGAAATGCAGATATTTGTTTGCCAGACTCTTCTCTATAAAATAGCATCATTAGATTTTTTTAAAGTAATAGTCAAAAAATGACTTTTATGCAGCAGAAATCCCATAGTGCGTCGTACGTTTTCGTATTTCGGTTTTAAATAAAGAAGCCTGTATTTATTATTCTCTTGTTGCATAAACAAGAGAAGAATTAAAGCAACGTACGTTTTTATATTGATTTTTATAAATGCATGCCCATCATGCAGTTCCATGTAGGACAAAAACGTTTGACATAAAAAACCATTACAAAATAAAAAGTAAGCAGCAGAATGAATTAGGCATATCTCCTTATTCATTTTTTTTTATCAAAAACACACAAATTTCTTTAAAAAAACAGTGATTGCCTTTCTGGGAAAGTTATCAAAAACGCTTGGAATCTGGCGAGAGCGGTGGCCAATTAAAATCGCTACCTCTTGAAATAATGTGCAAAACGAAAACAACTCCACTATTTGCCATGTTTTATGCGCTTTGGCTTCATCTCGGTAAAACCAGAATAAGAGGCTTTTCTCTACAGCTAGCCCCAGGAAATTTTCTAACATGATGTGGTTTTGAGTACCAGCGATGGTATCTTCGCAACTTACCTACGCGTTAAAGAGAGAGACATTAACTAAAAATCCTTTCGAATGATATGTGATTTTCGAGAAAAAAATTACTTATACATGGGTTCTGTGATAAATTATGAATTTATATTTTCAAAATTTAACTACGAAGTCGGACTTAATTGGGATCTTGTATAATAATAATAATTTTTTGTTTATTTTTTGTGTACGTTTTCTAATGTAGAGGCTTTAATTTTTGTAGACTTAGGATCTTTAAATTGTTTTAATTCAGAGAAAGGTTGTTCCTGTTTTTATACCCTTCACCACCACTAGTGGCAATGAGGGTTTATGAAGTTTGTCATTCCGTGCGAAACTTTTTGATTATACATCTAAGACCCATAAAGTGTATATATTCTGGCTTCTTGAGTAATTCTTTTAGACATGTCCGTCTGTTGAAAACACGCTCAATTTCCAAAAACGTAAAATAAAACAACAAACTTGGTCTCAAATTGCTTGTAGTTGTCCTAAGCAGGTTGTGATTGAAATCCAGCAATAGCAACATATGATTATTTTGATACGAAAACTAACATAAATGGTGGAATAATGCACGGAATGATATGAAGTTTTGCACAAATTCACTTTATACGTTTGCAAATCATACTCTTAAATTTAAATTTCGTGATCAGTCCATAATTTACACTAGGCATCATATAAACCCTTTGGAACGTCACTGTTTTATCTGACTACAAATCACACTGTAAAATTTCGTGAAGATCGGACTCCGGAAAACATTTCAGTACGCCTAAAGCCGCAATTAATAATATTTTCATAATAAAATTTAGTATATCATAGTTTTATAAGACTAGAAATCGTAGTGTATATCATAGTTTTATAAGACTAGAAATCGTAGTGTCAAATTTCGTGAAGATCGGTTCATAATTTAACGTAGGCCCCGTATAAGCCCTAATCTCGGAAAACAGTTTATTGCGCCTAAATCCAAATAAAAACCACTTTGGGAAAATAATTAAATTCGCCTAAAACCATAATAGATGTAGATATTGCGGTAAAATTTCTTACTTAAATTCATATGGCCAGAAAAAATATTATGCAAATTTATGAAATTTACTGTTGACGCTAAAACTAATCACACTGCTGTATTGAAATTAATTATAATTTATTTTTTGTAATTCTCGAAATCAGGCTTCAGAATTTTGGGATGATTGATCCATATTTTACCATAGGTCCAATACAAATTACCCTCCTAAAAATCATTTTCGTTCGGCTAAAACTGTTACGAATCGTGATATTTTACTCAAGCCAGTTCACAGCTCTAACAATAAACGCATAACACTTTCTTATTGTCGGTCAGTAATATAATATAGGAATAAGCCGCAACCAATTTTAATGCTGACGTTCTTTTTTGTAAAGCTTAGTTAATAATATATATGTATTTACAATATTGAGCCCAATCTTGTCGATGGAGGGTATCAAAGATTCGGCACAGCCAAATATAGCACTCTAACTTGTTGTTTATTAAATTGTAAAGAAATACTTTAACCCTAGAAAGATCATCATATCATCACTTACGTTTAATATAATCATGCGTAAAAAAGACGCGTAATTTAAACTTGCAACATATATTGTTGTAATAATTTAATTTATTAAGAACAAACTAATGTGGATTATATTTTTACAAATATATTAAATAAAATTACAGAAATTTAAGATATTTGTATATATATTTATTACGAGAAAGAAAATAAACAAAAAACTTCTTAAGTAATCAAAATCTTCAATAATCAACGTAAAAATCGTATTTTTTTAAAACTGATCACTATCTGCGTCACTTTGACTCAGAAACTCGCTATATTTAGAAATTGGCAATACCTACCGCAGCGACGTGTGTCCCTCACAAAAGATCTACGTAACTACTGGGATGTCTGAAGTGTACAGCCATGGGTTCATGCTAATCAAAAAGAAATCTTAATATGTACATGTGTAAAATTTACGCAGATTATCTTTCTAGGGTTAAAGAAATTTTAAATAAGTTGTTGAAATCATTTGTTGTAATATTAAAAATAATATCTCAATCCTTGTTAATATGTTTGTATTTACTAAAACTGAAATGAAATAAAGATGATATTGTAAATTGAAATTGAAAAATTGCTTAAACTAAGGTAAATTAAGTGCGTTGATTTATCTATCGCTTTTAATATCATATGCCATTCAGCGATACTCAACAAAACTTAAAAAATATTTTTAAATTCTGCATTTAAAGGCCTCTTTTTCCTCGTCTTCCTCTTCATTCAGCGAGTATTGCATGTGGAGATTTCTTTCCTCTGTACCTGAAACGAAAATAGTTTTCAATCGTTAACATGTTTCAGTTGTGCACTCTGACAAAGATATTAGAAAAATCTAGGAATTCAAAATATGCACACTCTATAGTTACCTTATATCAAATGGAAGCGCTGTTTGCTGATAACATTCGCCTTGCTCATCAGATTCAGTCTTTAGGCCATTTCCGTCCAATGCAACTATTTAAGTTATGCTGTTTGTACTGGTTTCTTCCTTTAATAACTTCTCCGTATCGTGAATCCCAATCGCATAAAAAACACGGATATTTTGGACGCCCAGATGCTGTTAAGCCTGTAATCAATTAAACTATTTTGAGGTCGCAGCAAATGCGCCACTGGTGTTCGTTATATTTGACTACTTCCAGAATGTGTTTCAAATTATCGACATTTTCACTAGTGTCAGTGCTATAAGCAATCGGAACAGAAGGCATTATATTTGTCTTGTGCAAAAGCACAACTTTTAAGCTGATTAGTGCACTATCGATGAATAAAAGCCTTTTTATAGGTTAACCCTATCGTCTCCATTAACTTTTCAATATCTTTGCAATAAGCGAAATTTTTTCCAGCATTCACATTGAAGAACTTTTCTAAAGCCTCTAGTACACGGCATGTAAAAGGCCACATGCGCATTTGGTTCTGACGTAATTTTGACGTCATCACACAACACGCAATGCTTATTGTGGTTTTGCATTGACGTCAAAATTACGTCAGAACCACATGCGCATGTGGCTTTTTACATTCCGTGTACTAGAGGCTTAACTCTTTTCGCGTTTTCGATATGCTGTTACTTTGGTACCTTTCGCCAGCAAATTATTTCCTTTTAAAAATGAAGGCAGTAGTTCTGATTTTTTCTGAGTCAAACACAAATTTGAAACAATTCCATCAAATTGGTTTTGTGTCACTAGGATTGGGTCGTTTGATGTTTCATAGGATGAACCTTCACCAGGGTCGCATTCTGAGAAGAAATCCATGGATGTGGCAGCGGCGGTTGTAGCACTGATATCTGTTTGAAGATCAATACTTCGGTATGGTAGTACTGGAACGAATTCTGAATGAGTGAATTCTGACTAAGTTTTATTCTTTGCTTTCCTTCTCTTTAAAGTTTTATGGTAGTTGATACATCCATAGAAATTTTCTCCTTGATGCGGGCTGTTGTCTTACCACATCATTGGTATACCAAAAGGTATAGGCTTCTTCTTTCCACTTTACCATTGCATAAGAGTTTAATAGCAATTAAAGCAAAGTTTTTTAGGGGCATAGTTTACGTCAGTGATAAACTCTTGCGAGAAATATTGTTTATAGGCTTCCAAAAAAAATCACTCGCATTGGCACATTTTTTATCGTTTGCTATGAAAGGTCCACAAACATTATAAAAATGGCCCATTTTACATTTGGTTCCGACATTTTTAATTAAAATTTAATTAAAGGACATCAGCTTCGGCTGAATCTTTATTTTTGAAATTAGTTCGCTTGTACCATATAAACAATATGCTGAAAATCGGCATTTGACTGCAAAGCTTGTTGGTCGATTAAAAAAAAAATTCTAACTAACATAAACAAACGCCGCGATACGGGTCTTCTAATTTAGCTTCTATTTTCACCCCTCACTTTCAGAATCGATCTAACTTTTGCTAACCTGAAGTTGTTCTCCACAGTGTTATTCTTAAAAAAAATTGTTATGTTGTGTCTGTGTTCTCCTCTCACTGTTATTCCACACTTAAACCAATTTGATTTCATGTAGAATCAAATTCAAATTCATGTCGTTTCAACTTGAAATAACTTTAATTAAAATACTAAGTGTTAAATTAAAATGAATTTTAGTTGTTTTAAAGGAAAAAAATTTAGTTCGCAAATTATTGTTAAATCATATTAAATTAACATGAAGTAACTATGAAGCAAAATCACTACCGAAAAATGCAAAATCAACCTTATTTTCGATGATTTAACATTGATTTTTTCTGTGTGTACTCAAAAGTCAAAAGTTAAATCTTGCGTAAACTATATTCTCTTTATATGTTTCTAGTTTTTACTTTTCTGGTCATCTTCCTTCTTCCTCTAAAAACATTTAAAACCAAGTTTATCATTTTTAACCCTGTTACAATTTTACCAGATGGAAAAAAAATTCCAAACGAAACCAAAAACCATTTAAACACCATTAATTGAATTGTGCAGGTAAATTGCGATAAAAGCTTTCAATGTCATTACATCTAATACTCAACACACATGTGATAGTTTTTACATACGACAATTTAGTTTTTCCAATACATATGACTCTAATGTTTCTTGCTCTTCATGTACTTTTTGCTATGAAGACATGAATAATGGGAGACTGACTGGCTTAAGGGCAAGTATTTCTTTATATGTGCCCAAGAAATTTGCGTTCATACGGTTAGTTATTTTGCCAGTTTTGTCTAGCTCTTTTTTGGTGATTTTTTTTTTCAATTTTGCAGCCAACCTAAAGCAGCGTGTGGTAGTGAAAAGATCTTAAAGAACAGTTTTGTATGTATAAAAATTGTAAAGAATTTTTATTGAAAACGAAAACAGGAAAAAACGGACAGAGTGTAATCAAGAGTTTTCATTTTCACAGAAATTTGTTATGAAATACTCAACAATTATTGTAATAAAAAATAATAAAAAAAAATACCTTTATACTGATTTTCAATAAAAAATTATTTTACACTTCTACACCTTAAACAACACTTTCTAACCAGTGTGCACCTGGCACCCTAAAAGCGGAATATCCAAAGGTAAACCATAAACCTTAAATGATAGGTGATATTGAACAAATGTACGAATTGAAAAAATGTATATCTAAAGTAGTAATAGAATATTTAATACTTTTGTACTATCGGCAGTACTTTTTTATTTTAAAAACACCACTGTACCACCACATAATTTTTAGTACTCTTTTATTGTTGTGCTTTCTTGTTTCATCCAGTGTTGCTATGGACAACATTTCCTGCATGGTTCCGATAACAGTATAACAAAGTATTAAGGTAGCGCCAAAATCATTTAAGTTACAATTTTGTGATGTACTTAGGCTGGGTTTTTGAGATGTCAGTTAAACTAGGTTTAGTTAATCTGAAAAAAGATGGTGCCGCCGGTACCAAGTTTGTATTCAAAATTTTGACGGAACAGCTTTGTCCTTTAATATTTCGCATAGTACCATGAGATGGGCAATGTTGTTCAATTAACGATAAGCATCTTGGGTTCTTTTGCAAAAAAAAAAAAATGAAACCTCACTAAATTCATTTTCTAAATCGATACAAAAAAATTTTTTTTTTATAAACAGCAAGTTAGAGTGCTATATTCGGCTGTGCCGATACCCTTCACCGACAGGAGTGGGCTTTATATGATATAGTCATATATATTATTAACTAAGCTTTACAAAAACGAACGTTAGCATTAAAATTGGTTGCGGTAAGACCTATAATAAATTATTGACCGGCAATAAGAAAGTTTTATGCATGGCTTCTTAGAACTTTGAACTGGCTTGAGAAAAATATCATGATTCGTAACAGTTTTAGCCGAACTAAAATGATTTTTAGGAGGGTAATTTGTTCTAAAGACTGATTTCTGGTATTACAAAAAATAAATTAGGATAAATTTCAATACAGCAGTGTAATTAGTTTTAGCGTTAACAGTGAATTTCACAAGATTGCATGATATTTTTTCTGGCCAAATGAATCTAAGTTGGAAGAAATTTTACAATATATCTGTTATGATTTAAGGCGAATATTTGGGTTTAGGCGCAATAAACTGTTTTCTGAGAGTAGGTTTTATATGGGGCTTAGGGTTAATTATGGACCGATCTTCACGAAATTTCTTGTCCCATAAAATTGTTACGTACTGAATTTCATTATGATAGCATTATTTATTAAGGTTTTATGAGTAACAAACGGTTTTCCGGCAGTAGGGCTTATATGGGGCCTATGGTCAATTATGGACCGCTCTTCAAGAAATTTATCAGTATGATTTGCAGTCGTATAAAGCGAGTTCGTACAAAATTTTATATCATTCCGAGCATTATTCCACCAATAATGTTAGTTTTTGTATCAAAATTATCAATTTTTTTAGGGTGGTTGCTCCACATTTTGATTCATAGTTCTGGTCCTACTAAACCGATGTTGATGGATTTCAATCCCAAACTGCTTAGGCTAACTACAAGCAATTTCTTTTGCGTTTTTCGAAAGTGAGCGTGTTTTTAACAGACGTACAGACGGATAGACAGATGGACATGGCTAAATCGACTTAGAATTACTCAAGGAGCCAGAATATATAAGTTAACAGCGTCAGTAGTTTATGAATTTTAATTTGAAATATGAAACCGGCCTTCCGCTGCTTTCATATTTTATTGATTAGTCGTAAGTTTATTCTTTGTATTTCAATTTTGTTTATAAGCTAACAGCGTCAGTAGTTTATGCATTTTAATTCGAAATATGAAACCGGCCTTCCGCTGCTTTCATATTTTATTGATCAATCGCAAGTTTATTAACTTTGTATTTCAATTTTGTTTATATTTGCTTATATCGTAATTTTGTTCAATGACTTAATTTGATGTAGTGTGTTGAAGAAATATTTGCTTACTTAACATTTTTGGTTAACGATCAAATTGGGTGTATTGAACTAAGAATATTGATTTTATTTATTTTTGCATAAATTGTATTTTTTGTTTATTAAACAAATCGAATGTATAAAATTGAAATTAAAATAAAGTTTAAGTTAGTTTTACTAACGGAACTCAAAATAACAAGATCACTTGTTTTAATTGGCGCCCAACGTGGGGCACGAAAATAATTATAAAATAGTTTGCAATATTCTGTAAAAAGTTTAAAATTTTTAAATAGATTAAAAGTGATTAAATCTAAAAGAATAAAAATATTATTTAAGGAACATTAAAACCGAATGTGTTTAACTGATAATAGCAATTCAACAAAAATCCAAAATTTTTAGAAACTGCCTTGCTATAATAAAATTTTTAATAGATTAAAAGTGATTAAATCTAAAAGAATAAAGATATTCTTTAAGGAACATTAAACCAAATGTGTTTAACTGATAATAACAATTCAACAAAAACTGCCTTGCTATAATAAAATTTTTAAATGGATTGAAAGTGATTAAATCTAAAAGAATAATCGAACCGAATGTGTTTAACTGATAATAACAAATCAACAAAAATCCAAAATTTTTAGAAACTGCCTTGCTATTTTTAAATGGATTGAAAATGACTAAATAAAAATATTCTTATAACCCCAAATATTTTTAAATTACAACAACCATAGAAAACTCTAACACTTTTAACTACTATACTTTATGAATCATTTGAATAACAAAAAACAAAACTCAACGGAAAACCACAGATACAAGTTTTTTATGTGACAACCGGTGTTCATCAACAGTTTCTGGTAGAGGTGTTGTCTTGTACGAAAGAGTATCCACAACGAAACCAGCATCAACTTATCATCCCACTGTATAATCTAATAGTAGTATATTATGAATTCGTAAGTAGAGCGTTCAGAAAAAATTATATAACAAATTTTCAAATTAATCCTTGTGTTAATAAATAATTAGGATATACTGTGTAAATCTATGCAAGAGTAAATCATATAAAGTAGAGCGTTCGGGAAGAAATACGTTTTTTTTGTGTGATAATTTCGGGCTCGACCTTTTATGACGTTTCTACTAACTCCATATGAGCGATAGCGAATCAGGGAACGAACTTAATCAGGTGGTAGAAAAACTTAAAAAGATAGAGGTGGAAAGAAGGAATAGCACTGAATCGAATAGAGAGAATTGGTGGGAAGACAAAATGACAATAGGTACGGACCAATTGCGAGTCTTGGTGAACAGTGCTATCACAGCAGCCCTGCAGTTGCAGAAACAGACATTTGACAAACAGATCGACGACCTTAACAAAAAACTGAATGACATTGTGGTAACGACTCCTGAGGTCGCGGCGTACAAAGACATAGAAATAGTGCCAGGAACACAGTGCGATGAATCATTAGACATCGTAAAGTCGTTGCCAGATTTTGAGGGCAGACAGGAGACTTACGTCTCTTGGAGGCAGGCGGCACATACCGCTTACAAACTTTTTGAAAAACACGTGGGCAGCTCCAAACATTATCAGGCTGTAGCTATAATAAGGAACAAGATAAAAGGAACGGCCGACATGACGCTAGCCTCTTTCAATACCGCTCTGAACTTCAATGCTATTATTGACCGACTGGACTTCACTTATTCCGACAAGCGTCCCGCTTATTTAATAGAACAAGAGCTCACTACCCTTCGACAGGGAAGCATGACGCTCTTACAATTTTATGACGAAGTAGAGAAGAAGTTGACTCTCTTGACAAACAAAACCGTTATGTCATATGAAGGATGTACGGCCGCGTCAATGAACGAGAAATATAGAGCAGATGCGCTTCGTGTGTTTATTTCAGGCACCAAAAAGAATTTAAGTGACGTACTCTTCTCGGCAAGGCCAAAGGACCTTCCCTCCGCTCTGGCGCTCGCACAGGAGGTTGAATCAAATCACGAGCGATATTTGTTTGCGACAAACTACGCCAGGAGCCTCGATGATAGGGAAAGACAGAGAACTAGGCCTCAGCCGGGGAAAAATCCCAATTTCTTTAAAAAACCAGACTTCGCCAGGAATCACCAATACGAGCAACCCATGGCTCAGCCGATGGACGTTGATCATTCATCACGATCCAGACAAACAAACGGCTTCAGATTTAATAATAACAATTCGGCGCAGCATGGTCGCCCAATTCAAGACCGCCAATACTTTGACAGAACTCCGCCGGCACATCGTGGGGGTTACGAACGGACGGTAAAGAGACCAAATGATGAATCAGCTAAGTTCTCGAGGGTAAAACAACAGAGAATCAACAATATTACCCATGAAAGCCCCATACCATGCCAGGTACAGGACAAATATCACGAAACAGCGGAAGTGGAGGCATCAGAAATTGACGACGAAAACGAATGCTTTGAAATTAATTTTTTAGGCAAAACTCCCTGCTCCCATTCATAGAAAGAGTGGTAGCAGGAAAAACTATAAAATTATTAGTAGACACGGGGGCTTCGAAAAATTACATAAAGCCTCTTAGTGGCTTAAACCACATTATTCCAGTAGACAGGGGCTTTATGGTCAAA
This sequence comes from Pollenia amentaria, assembly GCA_943735925.1. NCBI lineage: Eukaryota > Metazoa > Arthropoda > Insecta > Diptera > Polleniidae > Pollenia > Pollenia amentaria. Next base: position 148,715,851 of record OX031007.1, read on the forward strand.
TCCATACATGGATCTAATAATATTCATGAAAAATGTATAATAAACCTTTTTAAAACAAATAGTCCCTTTTTCATACTTCCTTCACTTTCAACTTTCGACGGTATAATTGGCCTTGATCTGCTAACGCGGATAGATGCCACTATAGATTTTAAGCAAAAAGAAATCCGAACCAATTCAGGAACGGAAAAGTTGAAATTCTTAAGGTGTGAGAACGTGAGTTTCACACAGGTCGATGATATTAAGGTTCCTCAAAATGTGCTAGATAGATTTCGGAAAGTAATGAAAAACTTTTTGGGAGTTTTTGCGAACCCTAATGAGTCGTTACCCTTTAATACAAACGTGGTTGCCACAATTCGTACTATTAACAATGATCCAGTCTACTCAAGACTTTATCCTTATCCAATGGGTGTCGCCGATTTTGTAAATAACGAGATAAAGGACCTGTTGAGAAATGGTATAATAAGACCTTCTAGGTCTCCCTACAACAATCCCATCTGGGTTGTTGACAAAAAAGGCAAAGACGAGCATGGGAACATAAATAAAAGATTAGTAATCGATTTTAGGAAACTTAATCAGAATACTATAGACGACAAGTATCCAATTCCAGAGGTAACAGTGATCCTTTCAAATCTGGAGAAGGCCAAGTATTTTACAACACTTGACCTTAAATCGGGTTTTCATCAGATATTGCTAGCAGAGCACGATAGGGAAAAGACTGCCTTCTCCGTCGGAAACGGCAAGTATGAATTCTGCCGACTCCCGTTCGGTTTGAAGAACGCGCCCAGCATTTTTCAGCGGGCTATTGATGATGTATTGCGCGAACAAATAGGAAAATCGTGCTACGTTTATGTTGACGACGTAATAATTTTCTCAGAAAATGAAACTGACCACGTCAACCATATTGCTTGGGTCTTGGAAAGACTTTATGAGGCCAACATGAGAGTGTCACGAGATAAATCACACTTTTTCAAAGAAAGTGTTGAATATCTGGGCTTCATTGTATCTAGTGGCGGAATCAAGACTAGTCCTGATAAGGTACATGCAACCCGAAGCTATGAACAACCATCCACGTTGTTTAATGTTAGATCTTTTCTGGGACTAGCAAGCTATTACCGATGCTTTATTAAGAATTTCGCCTCAATTGCAAAACCTTTAACGGACATCCTTAAGGGCGAAAATGGTAAAGTTAGTGCGAGTCAGTCCAAAAAGATAAAAATAAAATTCGATGAAGAACAGGTCAGGGCATTTAACAAGCTAAAAGATATATTGTCTTCAGAGGATGTCATGCTGCTCTACCCAGATTTTAAAAAACCATTCAGTTTGACGACAGACGCTTCGGCGCTTGGTTTGGGAGCAGTTTTGTCGCAGGAAGGAAAGCCAATTACAATGATTTCCAGGACCCTTAAGGATAGAGAGTTGAACTTTGCTACCAATGAGCGTGAGCTATTAGCTATTGTCTGGGCCCTCCAAAAGCTCAGAAATTACCTCTATGGGGTGCGGGACCTAAATATTTATACGGACCATCAGCCACTGACATTTGCGGTGTCAGACCGAAACCCAAATGCTAAAATTAAACGCTGGAAAGCATTTATAGACGAACACAATGCGAAGATCTATCATAAACCTGGTAAGGAAAATTACGTAGCTGACGCCCTCTCACGTCAAAATATTCATGCTCTGGAAGAAGAAGCACTTTCAGACGCTGCTACAATACACAGCGAGGATTCTATGTCCTATACTATTGAGTCAACGGATAAACCACTCAATTGCTTTAGGAACCAAATTATTTTGGAGCAAGCAGACTTCTCCAGTAGACGAGATTTTATCCTCTTCGCCAGTAAAACGCGACATATGATTAATTTCAGGGATAGGGACAGCCTTATTGATGAGATCAAACTATCGGTTAACCCGGAAGTAGTAAACGCAATAAATTGTGACTTACCAACACTGGCAGCAGTCCAAAACGAGTTGGTAAAACTCTTTCCATCAACAAAATTCTGGCACTGCAAAAATGTGGTATTGGATGTTGTCGATAAAAATGATCAGAGGGAAATAGTGGTTACCGAGCACAATCGAGCCCATAGAGCCGCTCAGGAAAATGTAAAACAAATTCTTAGGAACTACTATTTTCCAAGCATGACGAAACTGGCAAATGAAATTGTCATAAATTGCAGGATTTGCTCAAGAGCGAAATATGACAGACACCCGCAGAAACAGGAAATGGGTATAACGCCAACGCCAACATACGTAGGCGAGATGCTTCATATTGATATATTTTCGACAGATCGGAGCTATTTTCTTACCTGTATTGATAAGCTTTCAAAATTTGCCGTGGTCCAACCTGTTCCCTCGCGCACGATTGTGGATTTAAAGGCGGCAATTCTGCAACTTATAAACTATTTTCCGAATGTAAGATGTATTTATTGTGATAACGAACCATCATTAAAATCGGAAACTATTGTATCCTTATTACGGAATGAATTTGGAATCGAGGTTTCAAATGCACCTCCCCTCCATAGTACATCAAATGGACAGGTTGAGCGCTTTCACAGCACTCTTGTGGAAATTGCAAGGTGCATTCGGCTCGAGAAGAAGATCAACAACACTGTCGAACTTATTCTGTTGGCAACAATTAAGTACAACCAGTCAATTCACTCCGTTACAAATAAAAGACCGATCGATACAATTCACGTTTTGTCACCAGAGCTTACACAAAAAATATCAGGGAAAATCGAGAATGCACAGCGATTGCAGCTAGAATGAAACAATATCTCTAGACGGAATAGGGCCTTTGATGTAGGAGAAAAGGTGTGGGTAAGAAATAATAGAAGGTTAGGGAACAAGCTGACTCCCCTCTATACTGAAAAAATTGTCGAAGCAGACTTAGGAACCACGGTTCTTATTGAAGGGAGGGTGGTCCATAAGGACAATTTAAGATAACACACATCCCCTTTGTAGCGTTTATTATTATAATTGTACTTATAATTTTTATATTTTTTATATATTAGATTTTAATAAAGTTATTTTTTTTAGGGTTTTGACTATAACTATTCTCATCTGTGTGACGGCGGCAAAACTAATGGACTACTCGAAATCGCACTATATTCCGATTACGGACGGTGATGTAATTATTTGGCAGGATTTCAGCTACTTACAGCATATTACGAACTTGACAATGTACTATGAAATAATTGAGGATACTAAGCGACTCGAGACCCATTTTCCTTTATCTCACATGATAAAGTTACTGGACTCCGACATAACACACATTAGAACACTCCTGTCGTCACTACAAACTCATCACAGGAATGCTAGAAGCATCAATTTCCTAGGCACCGCCCTTAAGGTAGTCGCCGGCACACCGGATTTTGATGACTTCGAAAAAATTAAATTCGGACAACAGCAACTTATTGAATCAGAAAATGAGCAAATAAGAATTAACACGAGGACACAAGAACAAATAAACAGGTTAACAGAGACGGTTAATAATATTATCAAGGATTCCAAGATTAGGCAGATTGATACAGGTCATTTATACGAAACACTGCTCGCTAGAAACAGAATAATTATTTCCGAAATTGAAAACTTGATATTGGCAATTACTCTTGCAAAGATAGGGATTGGTTATCCCACAATTTTAGATTCTGATGATTCAAATAAAATTGTAACTAAACGCTCTATAAATACAACTGTAACTGACCTAATGGAAGTAGCCTATATTAGGGTCTTATTAGATAATAATTTTTTGATCTTTTTAATTAAGTATCCTAATCCCAAGCTAGAATGTAAAAGGGTGACGCTGTTTCCTGTTCAGCATAATGGAACAATTCTAAATTTTTCTGAAAACAATATAGTCGCTGAATGTGGAAATGAGGTAATTCCAATTGGAAATTGCAGCGAAGCACTTACGTCGACATTCTGTAAGGAATCACCGGTACCTAACTGTGCGCAACAACTTCACTCTGGCGGTTTGGCCCACTGCTCTACTAGGCCTAGCCATCTCGAACCAGTGGTGGTTGTAGATGACGGTATCATAATCATTAACGATAATAAAGTGGAAATCAAACTGGGCGAGGGCTCGCTAGAGGTCGTAACCGGAACCTACTTACTTACCTTTGAAGAAAAAACTGAAATAAATGGTTCCGTTTACATAAACAGAAAAGGTAATATCAAGAAAATACCAAGCTTGGCAATGGCTGCGAACCTTAACATCACTAGCTATCAGGAAATACTTAGCCTTCCATATCTTCGGAAAATGAGTGCTGAAAACCTACGCCATATCGGAGAAATAAGAAATGAACTGATTAAAAATCCAACAGTTTTCGGTTTAGTCGCGATAACTATTTTGGTCGTCCTCTACGCCATCTCTAAAATATATCGACTAAGAAAGAACAAGCACTTGCAACACGATATTCAGGTTGTCATCGATAGTTTTCGTTGGACCGAGGACGGTCCACACTTGAAAGAGGGAGTAGTTAACAGCGTCAGTAGTTTATGAATTTTAATTTGAAATATGAAACCGGCCTTCCGCTGCTTTCATATTTTATTGATTAGTCGTAAGTTTATTCTTTGTATTTCAATTTTGTTTATAAGCTAACAGCGTCAGTAGTTTATGCATTTTAATTCGAAATATGAAACCGGCCTTCCGCTGCTTTCATATTTTATTGATCAATCGCAAGTTTATTAACTTTGTATTTCAATTTTGTTTATATTTGCTTATATCGTAATTTTGTTCAATGACTTAATTTGATGTAGTGTGTTGAAGAAATATTTGCTTACTTAACATTTTTGGTTAACGATCAAATTGGGTGTATTGAACTAAGAATATTGATTTTATTTATTTTTGCATAAATTGTATTTTTTGTTTATTAAACAAATCGAATGTATAAAATTGAAATTAAAATAAAGTTTAAGTTAGTTTTACTAACGGAACTCAAAATAACAAGATCACTTGTTTTAATTTATACACTTTATGGGGCCTTAGATGTAAGATAAAAATGTGTCACACTGAATGACAAACTACGTATACCCTCATTCACCACTAGTGGTGGTGGGTGGAGTGTATAGAAACAAATTATTTACAGTTATGCAGTTTTGCTTTTGTTTTCATCCAACTTTCACAATTCGACACGTATTCGAAATTAGCCACCAAAATATGTATTTTAAAATCCACCAAAACATGTAATTTAAATAAATTGCAACGCCATCTCATTGCATACAAATACATATATAAAATTTCATCGCTGTTGGTGCGTGAATTTTTTTAACGCCAGCGAAAAGGTTAACAAATTTTTCTTCATTGTTTTTAATGGCCTATTCGACTATAATATGTCGAATTTCATATTTGCGAAAAATATTAAAAAGTTATGGGCATCAGTGTGACCAGATCCAAAAAAAAAGTTTACAGCTTAATCTGGCATTAGACATGGCAAAAAATGCTAAAAATAATGCAAATTTTTTTTTTTAATTTTTGTTAAAAATTTATTGCCGGTATGGAATTTTATTCGAAACTAAATATATTTTTTAGCCTTTTTTTAACGAAATTGAAATAAATTGTTATATTTAAACAACTCGGTATATCATCATATAAATAAAAATATGTTGCACAGGTAGTTGAAATTCAATTTTAAGTTTAGGGGGTCTGCAAACTCCTAACACATGCAAAATTTAAACGATTTTATTTTTATACTATATACAATTTTTTAGATAATTTTATTTCTTATAGCTTAAGAAAAGTTGAGTTCTTACAATTATTTGTTTTCATTTTTCATATTTATTTGAAAAATAATTTCAAACATTTATACTATAAAAATTATATCTAAATAAAAAGTGAAATTTCTTTGCACTTTTTATCAAGGGGATTGATTATACGACTATATTAAAAATCATCAAGACGAGGGCATTTCTTATATTCCCTGAATATTTTATTTTTTTTTTTTAACAAGACTGGTAAAATGTTTTTTAACATAAGAATTATCCATTTTCATACGAAATTTCATTTTGGGTACAACTATTCAGTCAACATTTATTATAATTGTTAAAAAAAATCAATAAAACAATTTTTAAAATAATGCTAAAAAAATAGCTAAAAACATTTTCTAAAAATGCTAAATAAAATAAATGCCAAGTGCTAAATAAAAATTTTGCAGCTAAATAAACATTTTTAATGCTACATTTGGCAGCAAAAATGCGAAAATGGCCACAATGATGGGCACACATATACATGCGTGCACAGATATATATTTTTATATCAAAAGAAATTAACTTTCTAGTGTTATATTTTTTTAAAACTTATTTTTCATAAAAAATATGTTTTATAAAAAGCACCAAAATGTTGAATAAAGTACTTTTTTGCTTGTTCAAAACCATCCCAATTTTACAAATGTCCATCACTGCTCCAAAGTCAAAACACAAATCATTTAAGGAACTTTAAAAATTATATCATAAACCAGGTATCAGAATTTTTGGTCACTTTAAAACGTGACTTTTAAACCATTTGTTTAGTCTTTTTAATATCACCTTTATGACAGTCATCATCATTATTCACATCATTTGTGGTTGATTTCAAAAATTTATGTTAAAGTTATTTCCCACAATAAATCATAGATAAAATAAAAATTATTTAACATACAAAACTACAAAAACAGATATATAAAATATTTTTTGATTTTAACTTAAACTAATAAATAATGTGTTGAAAAATTTTGATTTATGAAAGCAAGTACACGCAGGTTGGAGGTAACCATATTCTAATAGCAACATATTATGGTTGGATTTTAACAATGTTTATGTTTGCAGGTTACCATATTATGGATAAATATGACCATATTATTGTTGATATAAGCATAAAAAATTCCTCAACATTTTTCAGAATTTGGACAAAAGAAACCATATTATGGTCAAAATTAAAAACAATAAAGTCAATTTATCCATATAATGGTTATTAATATCAGCTAGTTTTATACCCTCCACCACCACTAATGGTGAATGAGGGTATACTAAGTTTGTCCTTCCGTGTGAAACTTTTTTATAATACATCTAAGACCCAATAAAGTGTATATATTCTGGCACTTTGAGTAATTCTAAGTCGATTTAGCCATGTCCGTCTGTTGAAAACACGCTCACTTTCTAAAAACGCAAAATAAAAGAACAAACTTGGTCTCAAATTGCTTGTAGTTATCCTATGCAGTTTTGGATTGAAATCCAGCAACATCGGTTCAGTAGGATCAGAACTATAATTCAAAATGTGAAACCACCACCCTAAAAAAAATGATTATTTTGATACAAAAACTAACATTAATGGTGGAATAATGCAAGGAATGATGTAACGTTTTGCAAAAATTCGCTTTATACGTTTGCAAATCATACTGTTAAATTTCATGAAGATCGGTCCATAATTTACACTAGGCCCCATATAAACCCTACTCCCGAAAAACAGTTTAGTACGCCTAAAGCCGCAATTAATAATGTTAACATAAATGTGGTATATCATAGTTTTATAAGACTAGATATCGCTGTGTCAAATTTCGTGAAGATCGGTTCATACTTTAACCATGGCCCCGTATAAACCCAACTCACGGAAAACAGTTTATTGCGCCTAAAACCAAATAAAGCCCACTATGAGAAAATAATTAAATTCGACTTAAACTATAATAAATATAGATATTGCGGTAAAATTTCTTCCAACTTAGATTCATATGACAAGAAAAAATATCATGCAATTTTGTGATATACGGTCCATAATTTACATTAGCAGCATTCTGAAATTCACTGTTAACGCTAAAACTAATTACACTGCTGTATTGAAATTTATTCTAATTTATTTTTTGTAATACTCGAAATCAGTCTTCAGAATTTTGGGATTATTGGTCCATAATTTTCCATAGGTTCAATACAAATTACCCTCCTAAAAATCATTTTAGTTCGGCTAAAACTTTTACGAATCATGATATTTTACTCAAGCCAGTTCAAAGTTCTAGAAAGAAACGCATACAACTTTCTTATTGTCGGTCTATAATTTAATATAGATCTAAACCGTTCGTTTTTGTGAAGTTTAGTTAATAATATATACATATGTATTTATCATATGGAGCCCACTCCTGTCGGTGGAGGGTATCAAAGATTCGGCACAGCCGAACATAGCACTCTAACTTGTTTCAATATCAGTTTAAGTGTAAATTTATAATTGTATTTAGTTTTTTTATTCCTGTTACGTGTTACGTTCCACTTTTTTAAGCAATCCCATTTAAATCATTTTCAAGCCATTGCCAGCCTTCATTAGCACTTCTTCTGGTTTACTGGTTCATACTTCTACGTAAATTTATGTTTTTTTAATCAATAATTAAAATGAAATGAATGGGAATTTTAAGCAAGCCAAGCAAGTACGGTGCATTTCAAATTTATATCGTCATCTTTGTTGTTTATATAACTCTCTCCAAATGTATGTATTCAGCCATGTCACAGAGTACAATTCCGTTCGGAACCGAAAAAAGCATATTTGTTTATTGATAGAAAGTATATTTTCATACTTTTTTGGCCTTTTAGATACAAAAAAACTCCCATTCCTTTCATGAAAACCAAAATGGTTTCATTCCGCAAGGTTTTTTGTAATTTTCTGAAGCACCAAAATACGGAATGCATTCCGTTTTCGAACGGAATTTTACTCTGTGACATGGCTGATTATTTAGGAAATTTTTAATAAGTTGTTTCTCTTAAGATGTTCTCTTATTATATATATTTGGTAATGTTGAAAATTTGTATTTATATTTTGGAATATTTCGTTAGCTCACATTTCATAATTATAGCGTCATTCATCAGTAAATATGTAAGAAAGATCAGTTGGTAAAAAGAACGACTTTATATCGGTTATTAAAAAATATATTGAGATATTAAATTTTTGCGTTTAAGGACTGAAAAATTAGTTTACGGGAACTGGCTCGAAAATTGGGTAGAAGTTTATAAGTTTATATTGTTTAAATAAACCTAGAAATTTTTTAATCCAAATTTCGATATTTTAATTAGGCTCAAGATCATTGAATTTAATTTTCATTAAATTAAAAAGGAATTTTACAACATGAAATTAATTAAAATTCATTGATAATTTTTTCATTCTTGACTGAGCTGAGAATTGAACCCAGGCTTTCGCGGCTTTCAATAACAACAATACTAATTAAACCTAGAAATGGTTGTCTTCCTAGTCGATTTTGTCGAAAATAAATTTTCAGTAAGCGAAATTTATCATATAAAACGTTTGGCGAGCAATTTTTTCCTGTAGCATTTCTTTAATTCGAGTTGAATCAAGAGTTTCTGTGTCGAAAACAACTGTTGGGCGAGTTTTAAATAATAACAAAAACATTGTTCGCGCTACCATGAATAAAGTTTCTAAAATTATATCACGGCATATAAATACACGTATGAAGTTTGGGTATAAATTGAAGTCAGGTAAGTAGGATGATAAAGTCAAAATATAGACTAACGCCTACAATATTTCTACTAAGGTGATATTTTCTGAAGAAAAAAAATTTAAAATAGATTAACCAGATGGTAACCGAAGCTATTGGCGGGATTTGAGGAAGGAAGCACTAACGTTTACAATGAGAAATTTTGGGGGAACCTCTGTAATGGCATGGGAAGCATTTGGTGTTGTTGGGACTTAAGAACTCCAGTTTATATCCAGTAAAATGAATAGTATGGAGTACACAAGAACTCCACAAATGAGTATAATCCCTTTTTTGGAAAAATATCCCCCCAAAAATTACATTTTCCAGCAGGATAATGCTGCTGTGCGCAATAGTTGTATTTCAAAATGGTGGCTTATTTCGAAAAATAAAACTGTTTTAGAGTAGCAACAAGTATAATTTATTCCGAAAATCGAAAACTCAATACATCGACTGACCTAAAGCGAGCAATTTTGGAAGAATATGGGATAAAATTAGTAAAATTGGATTATCAAATTAAGTAAAAAGTATGAATATTGGAATTTTTAAAGCAATAAAAAATAAATATAGAGAAATTTCATATACATAAATTTATGTTACACCCAATTTTCACGGGGCCTTTTCGACGTCGCTTTTTGTTTGTTGGCAAACGGTGTAGAGAAGAAAGAGGGGTAAACAAAAAGACTTGGCTTGTGTTTTTCATGTCGTTTTTTATATTTCTCTATAACTTTTTCTTGTTTTATTCTTTTTCTTACTTTAAAGTGTCATGTTGCAAATACAGTGAGATTGCGATCATCTATAACAGACGGGACCGACAACATTCTGGATTATAAATTTGTTTATGTGTTTTTTATTTTATGTAGATACATAATGTAAATATATTAAAAATATAGGGAAAAAAGTTATTTTGGCCGAACATGCTTCTAGTACGTTGGAGAATTTCTTTTCTTCGTTTATTTAAATTTATTTATATATTTATTATTTTTTTTTTTTTTTTTTTTTGATTGTTCAAAAGTAAACGCAAAAAGGATAATTTGTTTTTAATTCCGAGGAACATAGTTAATGCCGGATAATAGAGGTAATCGTTACAAAAAAAAATGTAAATCAATGGCAACAATTTAATTTTATTACCCAGTTAATTGATGATGCCGGTTAGTTGAATTATAGACAATCAAGGCCCTACAGTAAATAAACAAAGTCATGCAACCAACAAATCATCATATAGACGTTAAGGATTTTTGAAAGTTGTTTCAAAAGGGAATGAAGAAAAAACAACGTCATAAAAGCCCGCGTAAACGTTGGGTGCTACAATTTATTTTAGTTAATAAAAATTAAAAAAGACGTTATAGATATGAAACATGAAATAGTTGTATGTTATGACATAAAAAATCCAAGAAAACAATTTTACCACTTCATTTCGTATAATTCAAAAAGAACCGAAAGGGTCGTAGTTTATTAAAAAAATTTTACAATTAGATATTGAAACTCTTATTAGATATTAAAACTCTTACATTAGTTACAAATTTGACGTTATAAATATGCTCTGTATTTAAAAGAATTTTTAAACTTTATTTTATTAAGGATACCTATTAGAAAGTTGTGGTGCAATGCACATATCCAGCTCAGTTACAAATAGAATTAAGCGCAATATAACAAACAAAATACAAAAAAAAAGTATCGCAGAAAAACAAAAACAACCAAAACAATTAAATTAAAACAACCACTAAAAGGCATTTTAGCACGTGACACACAGTTTGTTGATGTGTTGGTGGATGTTGTTTAACAACAAGCAAATACAACAATAAAACAACCGGTAAAATAAAAATAACAAGCGAACAGGTGAGTGAAACCCAGACAACCATATTAACCATGGTAACAAATGGTTGCCATGGGAAACGTAACGAATCAAGCCAGCCAAGGAAGGACACAACATATAAAGGCCAACACATGGGACCCATATAAAACGACAGTTGAAAGGATACTGGCAGACAGAAAAAATCACATGCAAATTAAGTTAAAAAAAATTAATAAAAATAGCACAAAATAAAAAAGAAGTTTGCTCTCAGAAAAAAATATATACATATTTTAATTTCTTACTAACACAACTTCCAGTTAAATAAACAGAAAACTTATCATGTCGAGTAAAACGAAATTCATCATTAATACATCTGGTAAAAAAAAATAAGAAACACTATATTCTAGTTTTAAAATCTTTAATTGACATGACCTAATTTTCCTTTTGTAATTTAGGGGAATATTTTGGCGTAAATCCTCCAACGGGTATAACTTTGGATGAACATACTGCTGCAATATTAGAGTTTTTAGAAAATGATGAAATAACTGTAATCTCAGCTGTACATAATAAACAAGAAGATAGAATTAAATTTCATCATCGCATACCGAACGATGAAGTTTGTTTGCTCTTTTATAAAATACCACAAGTTGGTAAAAGCGGTGGAGGTGGAACTGCAGGAGCAAGTGCAACATCATCATCAGTAGCAACCGTAACAACACCAACATCCACTTTGGATAACCAACCACTTGGCATTTTGACGCTCGAAGGAGGTTTGGTTAAATCCATTTATAATTCTGTTTCACGTGTATTTTCACCGCATGCAAATACTCGGGTATGATGATTTTTACTTTGCTGCTGTATTGCACACATGTGTTTTCCTTGGTTATCATTTTCCACTTAATTTTTTTTTAGAAATTTAAAACTCAAAAATAGTTTAGCCAATAGTTCATGCTAATCCAAACAATTCAAAAACAACGTTAATATGACTAGACTATGACTAGACTATGACTAGACTATGACTAGACTATGACTAGACTATGACTAGACTATGACTAGACTATGACTAGACTATGACTAGACTATGACTAGACTATGACTAGACTATGACTAGACTATGACTAGACTATGACTAGACTATGACTAGACTATGACTAGACTATGACTAGACTATGACTAGACTATGACTAGACTATGACTAGACTATGACTAGACTATGACTAGACTATGACTAGACTATGACTAGACTATGACTAGACTATGACTAGACTATGACTAGACTATGACTAGACTATGACTAGACTATGACTAGACTATGACTAGACTATGACTAGACTATGACTAGACTATGACTAGACTATGACTAGACTCTGACTAGACTATGACTAGACTATGACTAGACTATGACTAGACTATGACTAGACTATGACTAGACTATGACTAGACTATGACTAGACTATGACTAGACTATGACTAGACTATGACTAGACTATGACTAGACTATGACTAGACTATGACTAGACTATGACTAGACTATGACTAGACTATGACTAGACTATGACTAGACTATGACTAGACTATGACTAGACTATGACTAGACTATGACTAGACTATGACTAGACTATGACTAGACTATGACTAGACTATGACTAGACTATGACTAGACTATGACTAGACTATGACTAGACTATGACTAGACTATGACTAGACTATGACTAATCTATGACTAGACTATGACTAATCTATGACTAGACTATGACTAGACTATGACTTGGCTATGAACGATTTGAAAAAGAAAAAATTAGAGCTGCAGCTACGATGCAAGTTTTCTCTTATACATTTTGTAAGACAATTAATTCTTTATATATCGAGCCCTTAGAACAAAAGGGTTCCAACTGAAAATACTGGCCAAAATTGGTTCTAACTCAGAGATTTGGTTGATCTATTGATTTAAAAAGGTTCTTTTGGGCAGTAAATATTTTGTTTTACTACTGTAGAAGTTCAATTGCCCGAGAATACTTAGAGTCTGCCATGATTTTGAGAAAAATATACGAATTTTACATCAAAAAATTGTATCGAAACAGCAGTGGACCCTGGTTAGTTCCTATGTAGAGATTCATTTTAAATACAGAGTTCGAGTTATCCTTTCATATAAGGAAATCTGATAGGTATTATCTCTGCGAAGAATATTTATGGCAAAAAGAAAAAGTGCTTAGATTGACTTATGCTAAATTTGAGTTAATAGCACCTTTGAGATTTTCATGTCCCATGGGCAAAGTTTCAATTATTTAGTAGGATCTTTCAGGAAGTTATAGAAAAATAACTTTTTTCTGAACTTTTTTCAATCTACAATAACATTAGGAAGACAAACTTAAGTTTACTTTCGATCTGTGTAATAAGGAATTTTAAGGAATTAAAACTTTAGCCGCAGCGAAGTGATGATTATATTACAAAAGGAGTAAAATCTCAAAAATCACATTTAAAGTATAAAACTGCTCTACTACAAAACTTAAAAAAATAGACTTGAGAATGCTTTCCTCTTTGCGATAGATGTGTACAGGAACTTAAAACTAAATATATGGCACATGTGGTTAAGAAGAAGACTATGCACGCAAAAAGGAAAAAAGCGTCATGAATTGTAAAATTCGTGTTCTGTGCTTTTACTTGCAGAATGTCATAACATTACCACGAGCAATAGCTTATAAATTAAATTTGCATCTCCTCATATCAAAAACCAAATATTATGTAATATGGATGGGGTCCGCTTCATGCCGTGGAGGTTATGAATTGACTAGTGCATTAAGAAAACTATTAAATAGGTTGCTGAAGAAAATCCTGATTACTTGGCGTTTTTCCTGACTCTACAGAACCGAAATTAGTTCAGCTGTTTTACACTTTCTTCGAAACGATCCCAATGTATCTGAAATTACTATGAAATATTCCAACCCAGGACACACCTGTATGCATGAGGAAGACATGGCTCATGGTGCTATTCAAAATGCTAAGCCGTCAACTGAGGACTCACCTGCTGGACTTAAAAAGCAATTGAAAGTTATAAATACCATGCTGAGACTCACACAAGTTAGGCAAAAAAAAACAAAAGTCTTAATAATATTATTTCTATGGATAATAACATGTAAAGGTTCTCTGTACATTTGGAACCTTTTTAAATTAAAATTTGTCTTCAAACTTGATTTATAAAGGTTCTAATTAGAATTTTTAATCTTTCAAATTGCTAATAAAACGCAAATTTTACATGAAACTTACAATAAGCCTGATAACAACGGTATATTACATAATACGTGGGCGGATTAATAAATCCGTGACTTCTCGAACTTCCCTCGTAGTTATATGAAATGCAATACTGCTCCCATCAAGTACCACCCGTTAGTGGATTACTGTCAAGTTTTGAGCAAGTTCCGTCATTTACTTTGCGTGTAACAGCTGTTCAAAACATACAACCTCGTGAATTTTATTAAAAATGGAAAAAAGTGAATTTCAAGTGCTCTTTAAACATTATTTTTTGCGAAAAAACCGTCAATCAAACCAATTTCAATGGTAAAAAAGTGGTTTACTGACTTTCGTTGTGGTCGCACAAGTACAAATAACGCTGAACTTTCTGGACGGCCAATTGAAGTCACTACACCCGAAAATGTCGAAAAAATTCACTATATGGTGTTGGCCGATCGAAGAGTAAAAGTGCGGGAGATTGTTGATGCCATAGGCATTTCATATGGCAGTGTGGTTTCGATTTTTAATGATCAACTGGGTTTAAGAAAGCTGTCTGCAAGATGGGTGCCGCGTTTGCTCTCAATTGACCATAAACGTAATCGGGTGACAACTTCAAAGGATTGTTTGGAGTTGTTTAACCGCAATTCGAATGAGTTTTTGCGGCGTTTTGTAACTGCGGATGAAACATGGATCCATTACAATACTCCGGAGACCAAGCAGTAGTCTAAACAATGGGTTTCTCCGGGTGAACCGGCTTCGAAGAAGGCCAAGGTAAGTTTGTCGGCCAATGAGGTGATGGCAACAGTTTTTTGGGATGCACGCGGGATAATCCACATCGATTACCTTCAAAAGGGAAAAACAGTAAACGGCGAATATTATGCCAACTTATTGGACCGATTTAACGAGAAAAAAACGACCCCATATAGCCAAGAAAAAAGTTCTTTTTCATCAAGAGAATGCACGGGTGCACACGTGTGCAGTCTCAATGGCAAAATTACATGAATTGGGCTACGAATTGGTACCTCATCCGCCATTTTATCCGGATTCAGCACCCAGTGACTATTTCCTCTTTGCGAACCTTAAGAAATGGCTCGGTGGAAAGAGATTTGGCTCCAACGATAAAATTATTGGTCAAACAAATGCCTGTTTTATGGACCTCGAAAAATCCTATTTTTTGGAAGGGATGCACAAATTGGAGAAACGTTGGACTAAGTGTATTGAGCTAAAAGGAGATTATGTTGAAAAACAATTTTTTTTTTTTTTGTAAAAAAAACTGTGTTTCATTCAAAAAGTCACGGAGTTGTTGATCCGCCCTCGTATATTAAAGAAAAAAATAGTCGATATATAACAAAATTATTGTGATTTATAACTTTGATCACGTTTTCTTGATACTCCTACAAAGTTACATGGAACTAATTTATTCTAAGGGCTCGATATGTTACCAAAGTAACAGTACCACGGTATGTAGTGATGATGATGGGGGTTAGTTTTAGCCTCTAAAAATTAAACTTAGCTAGGACCTCTTGAAAATATTCACCTCTAATTTAAAAAATAAAAGAAGATTAAAAAATAAGACCTTTTACTAGGCCTATTATTAGACTTGTATTTAGACCCTAAACTAGTATTTTGACTAGGGATGTAACGAATACCAATAAATCGGCGATACTTCAGATTTTCCGATATATCGGTGTCGGCGATATTTCCTGTCGTTATGACGATACTTTTTACATTTTTAGAGTTAGAGTTTTTTTGAAGAAGCAATTTAATTTTCTATGCTTATTTTTTGTATACCAACTAAGAGAAATATCGTATTTAAAAGCAGTGCATAATTAAACCGAATAATTAAGTTCTTTGGTTTTAATTCTTAGACGTTTAGCTTTGCACCATAAAACAGATATATGTAGTATATTTCGGCCAAAAAAATTTTTTTTTTAATATATTGATGCATTATTAGAGCTAACACTTCAAAAAACGATCACAATGTACAACCTTTTTTGACTGCAGGAGTACCGGACATTTAGCATATCGTCGGCCTAATATGTAAACCTGCTAACTCCCTTTCAGCACATTTTAGAGGACAGACAAAAAAATTTCTTATATTTCATATTTGCAGCTTAAAGCAGTTTTTCTTATAAAACCTTTTTACCGACTTCAAGACTCAAATTGAAGAAAACTGCATGCTGGTCGACGAGGCGTATCTTTCTCTACCACACGGCATCAAAACCTCAATTTACTTAAAAAACGGATTTAGCAAGTTTTCATGTTAAGCCGACAATCTATAAATTAAATTTCTTTTTTGGTCTTTGAAAACAGGCACTCTTTTAAGTCAACCACATTATTTTTGACCATTTTTATCGCATCGCTCATATAAAATTTCTGGTAAAGAAAATATTCTAAGAAAAAAAAATATAACAATAAAAAGTTAAAAGTTTAGCAAGCTGCCGATTTTCTCTAGAAGTTTTTAGATGTTGAAGGGCTTTAACACAGAGTGGTATAAAGGCTCACAATTAAGAACTATAAGTTTTACAACCAAGTTAGGCTATACATATATCTTATTTATCACCTTTTCAGTAATCCATATAATTAAAAATTTAAAACTTTATATATAGCAAAATTTTTATTAACAATCCAATATTTCGCTGTCTCAATGACACCTCCTTCAGGGATTTTTGGTTTTTTAAACTTGTAACAAATTTCTTATAAAAACAAAATTTTCAACGAAACAACAATAATTGACAATATGAAAAATAATAAAAAATTATACACAGGAAAGAAAAATATGTACATTTTTATAAAATTATTTAATATTCTATCTTATTCTTATAAATTAAATGTCTGTAATTTTGAGCTACATTGTCTGTATCTGTTTTCAAATTAATTCTTTGTTTGGTATGTTGATAATTTGTAACATTTCTAACATGAAAGGTCGTTTGTAGTTTGTTTCTGTATTTAAAACTGTTGTATTTTCAAAATCTGGTGCATGATTAAAATTGGCACAATGTGATGGCAATGCAGTTTTTTTAAAAGATGTATTTTTAATCAGATCTTTGTGCTGCTAGTCTAGTTTTTAATTAAACTAGTTTTTTATAAACTGACCTTGAGCTTGAAGACTAATTAAGAAGAAATAATTTTTAAAGGTCGAAGAAATTAAACTAAATAATTTAATAAAAAAAGTTTATGAAATAGTAACAGTTATTATATAAACATCGAGCAAATCTCAAAAAAAATTAAAACGTTTATACAGCGGCCTTTAGCTACTTCATCTAAGTACTGAGTTTTATTGCTTTACGAAAAGAAATAACAAAGTTATAGGGCTTTTGCAGAAATTTCCTACTGTGTAAAGACATAAAATGATAAATAAATTTTCAATCAGGGACATAACCGTTATAACCAATATTTGAAAAAATCCTGAAATAATATTTTATCGCGAATTTTTAAAACCTGCTCTCTGAATAATAGTTACAAATAACCAATATTTTTTTGGTCTTTGGTAACCGTTATAGTTTGTTTCTGTTTTTTTGGGCTTCCATAACCATTACAAAAGATTTTAATTTTTTTTGGTCTTCCGTAAATTACAAAAGACTTTTATTTTTTTTGGTCTTCTATAACCATTATAAAAGATTTTAATTTTTTTTGGTCTTCCGTAACCATTACAAAAGATTTTTATTTTTTTCGGTCTTCCATATCCATTCAAAAAAATTTTCTTTCCTTTTTTTCGTTTCTGTTATAAGGGAATTATCTTCATTTCATTACTGAATTTCTTCACAAATTTCATGAAAATATTCATTGGAGTTCAGCCAATGACACTCCTAATAAAATCTATGAAACAGGTTTCGTTACAGTCAATGTTTATGAAAAGCTTCATAGAATTAATGAAACTCTTTAAAGAAACAATAAATCGTCAGGTAATGAAGCGTTTTATAGAATCTATGAAACAGTTTCGTAAAAATCATTCCTAAAAAGAGCTTCTTTAAAATACCCTTTTTATTACCATTTGTAATACTAGCAATATTTGCATTTGTTGCGGTTTTTGTTTAAGATTTCTTCACCCTCACTTTTGAATCGATGAGATTTTCATCAATTTTAAGCGCTTGTTTACACTTGTTTCAAGATTTTAAAGAATTGTGTTTAAAGCATTTCAAAAACACAATTTCGGAGGCCGAATGGCAAAAAATTGACATTCTTGTTTCAAGCTTTAAACCAAATGGTATTTTACCTTGGAAGATCGAAATTTGCTTTTGAATGAATGATTATCTATTTTAATTGATTTACATGTTCTTCCTAACTTCTGTTTTTTCGTACTTTTTGTCAAGAGTTTTTCTTGAAATCCAAAGTACATTTTTGTTTTCAAATATCAAAAAATTTGCGGATCCTTACCAAAATCAATAAAAAAAAGTTCGTCCTTGTGCAAATATAAGTCAGTGTGCGAAATTTTATAAAAATATCTTAAAATTTGCGAACTGTAGCGTGGTTATAGAAGACAGAAAAAATAAAAATCTTTTATAATGGTTATAGAAGACCAATAAGAATAAAAATCTTTCATAATGGTTACCAAAGACCAATAAAATTAATAATCTTTCATAACGGTTATCAAAGACCAGCAAAAATAATAATCTTTCATAACGGTTATCAAAGACCAAAAAAATAATAATCTTTCATAATGTTAATGGCAGAACTACAATTTTCTGGGTAATTTATAATTATTATTACAGGACCAATTTTTTTCAGTTATTTTTTCCATAACCTATTGGATATTTAAAAAATAATAAGAGTTATTTCGGGTCCCTGTTTTCAATTAAGAAAAATTGAGAGACACCTTAGATTTCGTAATATAGGGTGATCCATTTCGAGGTTCCCTACTTTTTTAAAGAAAAAAACCACAGAAAATTCCAATTTATTGGGGAATATTTATTATCATTTGAAAGAACATTCTTTGGCATTTATTTTTTGAAGAGTATGTCTACCAAATGTTGGCCGTTGCTACGTCGCAGATGGTCCATCCGTTAATTCCAATTTTCGATGACTCGTTCGAGCATTTCGACTGGTAATTGGCGAATGACACGCATGATGTTTTCCTCCATGGCCTGAATCGAAGCGAGTTTGTCCGCATAAACTTTAGACTTTACATATCCCCACAGGAAAAAGTCTAACGGTGTAATATCACACGATCTTGGTGGCCAATCGACCGGCCCAAAACGTGAAATTATGTGCTCACCGAAGTGTTTTCTCAATAAATCCATTCATTGATGCGATGTGTGGGAAGTGGCGCCGTCTTGCTGAAACCAAATGTCGCCAAGATCACGAGCTTCAATTTCAAGCATCAAATAGTCGGTTATCATGGCACGATAACTGTCGCGATTGACGGTTACGTTCGCACCGGCATCATTTTAAAAGAAATATGGACCGATGATTCCACCGGCCCACAAAACACACCCAACCGTTGGTTTTCTGGATGAAGTGGCAGTTCTAGATTTTCTTCAGTTTGCTCTTCGTCCCAAATGCGGCAATTTTGTTTATTTACATACCCATTGAGCCAGAAATGGACCTCGTCGCTGAACAAAATTTGTCTCGAAAACGTCGGATCTTCTTGGAACTTTTCAAGAGCACATAGAGCGAAGCGATGTCGCTTGGGAAGGCGTAAGTCTTTCCATTATGAAATGCAAAACAATACTAAACAAAAATAACATGACAGCATAACACGCCTCACACGTGATCCGTCAAAAAAAGGCTATTTAAAAAAGTATCTTCTACTTGAATCACCCTATATTTTTAGAGTCGCTGATCCAGTTGTTTGCGGGCACAATGGCATGTTATACCCAAACTTGAAGAAAATTGAGCAGAAAGATTAAGGTTTTTAAATAAGATCTGTCGCATCTTAGACATTATTTTCCACTGCCGGTCTTGCCAAATGGATTTGTGATATATACTATTTCGCCAAAAGCTTTTATATAAGTTTGTCGCTGTGTTCTTCAACAATTAGCATCTTTGTATATATATATTCTAGCTCCTAATGTTTTTTGTTATATATTTATATCACATATAGTTCGGTCGCAGACCGGTCCACAAATGCCAGAGATATGAAAATTCAACTTATTTAAATCTATAATCTATTAAATTTCCCGATATAATGGTTTTGTCACAATATCGCCCATACTATATAAACTAATAGTGTTTTTTTTTTTCTACAAATAAATACCACATTGTTTAAAGATACATCTATAAAATATCTTGCCGACCCTGTAATAATGCAATTTTTTATTTGACGAGAACAAAACACAAAATTGGAACGTCCTGTTTTTGACAAAAAGTGTGATCTTCAAAATATAAAAATAATATATAAGTACATTAGACCGACTCACCTTGTATGGAGCTGAAAAAGTGTTTTTGTTAGCCCTCTGAAAATAATGCTTGATTTGTTTTATGATGATTCCCAAAATATTTTGGTTCTAGCGTTGACCATCCGTGAGTTGGACCATTTTTAAAAAAGGTCTTTTTTCAGTTTTTCGAATTTTTTTGTACTTTGCTCCAAGACGACATAAATAAAATTTGGTATCATCGAAAAGAGTTTTTGAATCAGCATCTAATGGTTTATAAAACTTGACCACTTGCGACCTACTTATCAAGATATTAAGCTAAATACATATTTTCGTTTCGGGTTTTCATACAAATTCTACGTATGAATGTGGAAGTAATGTTCTGCTTTTCAAATTGAATCTGTTTTAAAATAATGTTAATTTATTTTTATTTTTTTTGTAATTATTCACATAAAACGCGAAAATCCCGATATATTTTATCTTTTTTCATATATAGGCAATATGGGTATCAAATTGTTTGATTTTTCAATTATAATAACCTGGTGATAAGCAAAAGATCCGTTTTCAAACTCTGGATGCTGTGAGCTAAATTTAAGTTCTTAAATATTAAAAATGGATTTTTCTAAGGTTCAGCTGAACAAAACTAAGCTTCCGACAAACTGTGACATAATCAAGCAATTGTTATTTTTGCGACAGCAGTGCAATAACCAATCATATGGAGCAGGCGCGGATTCAGGGGGGGAAAGGATATTTCACCCCCCCTCCCCCCCTAAATTATAAAAATATGTTTTGCTTATTTCGATAATACACGAATTTCCGAATGTACAAAATTTTTGGAAAAATTTTTTTTTGTTTTTTATAGAATCTCTTATCAAGTTTTCAATAAGTATCCAAGTATTTATCCTAATAGTTATTTATTATATATTTCCAATGAAACATCGAGTTTACTGTATTTAAATACATACTATTCTACATTCAATCCCAGCAAGTGCCATCTATTTCCGAAAAATAAACGTTTGGGTTGAATATGCGAGCGGTTGAATTATTAATAAGCCTTAGTATATTCTATATTTTTATTTGTGCTATGATAATTATTTTCTATATACCTTTTAATATAACCGTTTTTCGTATCATATTTTCATAATAGTAGGATTTGAATTGGAATTTTATATGCATTGCCATTCTACCTTCACATATATACATATGAATATATGTACTTATATTGGTCTAGAAGAATTATATAATTGTCAAATTTCAAGTGCATTAATAAGAAAAGTTCTTTGATATACAAAAATACATAAAAATTAGTGAAACAATGGTGAGTCCGTAATTATTTTTTTTAATATAATGTACCTATATAAGTATATATCATTACCTTCAGTCAAAAAGGATGTAGTACAATGTATAAATTTTATAGGAGAGAGAAAAAAATTTTCTAAGGTCTTTAGTTCTGAATATATTTGAAGTCTGTAAATCCAAACCAACTAAAAATAATACATTTATGTTTTACGTAGCTTTTTATGACTTATCACCTTTTCTATTATATATTTTATACTTTTAATGTACATTTTAGCATGTCAATTTGCAAAAAATAAAATATACTATAAAATTATTTTATTTATTTCAATGTTGACTATTAACAAATATTAACAAATTTTTTTTTAAATTTTCACATTTCAATGGGCCCTAGCGCTTTTTCTTTAGCATTTTTGGAATTACATCTTTAGCATTTGGATATACATATCGTTGCAAAACAAGAACTAGAAAAAAATATTTGTATTTTTTCTGCAAACAATGTATTTTTGTTAACTCTATTGAACTGCATCAAAAACTTAATTTTCAAAAATTTTGGCATTAGCACATTTACGGCTGAAGGTACATATGTACGTATGTATGTGCAACCAAAATTATTTTTGTCTTTCTATTGTTATAAGCTTTAAAATTCCTTTCTAAATAACAATAATTTAAATAAAAAAATTAGCTGTAATCAACTTAAACCAGAATAATTATATATGTATCTTTAGATTAAAACCCAAACAGTTCGACTTAAATTCATTACTTAATTTTAAAATTAGTGAAGCATATTCCTTCTTCCAAAATTTTGTTAACAATTGCATGTTTTTTTTTTTGGTCGAAAAATTGGTCAAACAATTTAGTATGATGTAGTCAAATAAATTGTTTCAAATAAAAAAAACATTAAAAATAAATAAAATTATTTTTATAGCCAAAACGTTATTTAAAAAGATTAAATTATTTTAATTTATATTGAACTGATCTTATATTCTATTTTACATATCGTTTTTAATAAACTTTTAAAAACAAATTTTTTACTTGTTTTGTACCATAAAAAATTCCCCCCCCCCCCCCTCTAAGACTCAAGCTGGATCCGCGCCTGATATGGAGTAATTTTGATAATATTCGACAATTCAATATTACAAATATATTGTTTTAGTGCGAGTCCTTAAAAGATATAATAAATTTTAATAAAATTTATCGCATTACTGAACCACCTTGTATACAATTTTATTCCCATCAGTGTGTTAAAGATCTTTGTGATTCTAAAGAAAGTTACAATTTAAAAACTGTTTAAAGAGATAAAATCACCTGCTTCTTTTACCAAAATCAATTAAAAATTCCCATGCCATTCGCAAAAGACGGAACGATTTGTTAAGCTAGTAAGCCAATCATGTCTTTCTGTTATCGAAAGTAATGGATAAGGTCATATTTCCAACAAAATGGAATCGTGCAAACTTTATACAAAGATAGAATCGCGAAAAGATTTTTTATAAATTTTATATTTTTTTTTTTTTTTTATTTTTCACATTTTGATAAATTGAAAAGTGAAAATACAACATTTTACAACAGCTTCAATTTGAAAAGCAGAATATTACTTCCACATATGTAGAATTTGTATAGAAACCCGAAACGAAAATATGTATTTAGCTTAATATCTCAATTACTAGGTCGCAAGTGGTCAAGTTTTATAAACCATTAGATGCTGATTCAAAAACTCTTTTCGATGATACCAAATTTTATTTATGTCGTCTTGGAGCAAAGTACAAAAAAATTCGAAAAACTGAAAAAAAAACATATTTTAAAAATTGTCCAGCTCAGGGATGGTCAACGCTAGAACCAAAATATTTTGGGAATCATCATAAAACATATCAACCTTTATTGTCAGAGGGGTAACAAAATCATTTTTTTTTTTGAGTCGCTCTAAAGTACATAAATTAAAAAGTTTGTTCTTCAATATATAAAAAAAAATATATTCTATTATCAAAGTTGTTTTTGGGAATATAATTATTTATTAAAAGATTTTCTTTGTTGTGCTTAATTCCCTTTTTTTAATTATTGATAAAATACTGAAATTTATTGTTGGAGGAAATGCGCATTTCACTGGTTGCTTAGGCCAAATCATCAGGAAATGTTCTCCTAAACAATTTTAGAAAAGCCAAAGCTATCAGCAAATAAAACTACAGAGGATTTACTTAAATTTTATATCACTGACAACCTATCATTAACAATGTAATGCTTTTTTATGTTTTTACTATTAAATAAGAGACAAACTAACTATTAAAATTTAACATTTTTAATGTCCTGATAAGAGGCGATTTTTTCCCCAACTTCGTCCGATAACCCTATATATAAACAGAAGCCATCTTTTTACAGGGCATTATCAACACTGTCGATTTATATGAAGCGTAAAGTGCAATGCCATATGCTACCCTTTAAGAGAAAAAAAACATTTTTAAAAAACGAACATCAAATTGCTTTTTTTTAAATAAAATGTCACATTTTTTGTAGAAAAGAAAACACCATAAGAGAACCAAATTTGGCCCAGACATTTCTTATATATAAGGAGCATTAAATATTAAAAACGGGCCAAATCGGTCCATTATTTCGACTGGTCACACTAGTATGAAATGCCCGTATATAAGCTTTGGAATTTTTAATACCATGGTGAAAGGACTCTGCACAGCCGAATATAGGACGTTTTACTTATTAATCTTATTAATATCAATTTCAAATATAAATATATTACCCTGTTATTTTGCATTGTAAAAAAAATTACTCTACCTGAGTCTTGTTAATTTTAACTTGAATTCAAATTCAATATTCGTATCGGTATCGCCGATATTTCCTTTTGAATATCGGTATCGGATCGGAAAAAAGACATATCGTTTCTTCCCTAATGTTGACTATACCAATGACTTTTTCTATACTTATATTACAAAGCTGAAAAGTTTGTATGTTTGTATTTTCGTATGAGGTAATCTCCGGAACTGTCAGTCCTATCCTAACGGACATAGGCTATATAAGGTTCCACTAAAGTGCAAGGATAGGGTACACTCATATCTCCAAAACTTAAAGAGACAGAAAAAATGTAATACTTATCGTCTTCCTTTAGAAAAATAAGCGGACAGGCGTCTGGTACTTTTTTTTGAGTCGGCCCTTTTAGCCCTTAAATGCATAGGGTCTCAGATTTTTGCGAAAAATATATATCATATCTAACCCCACAAAAAAAAATAATAATAACTGCGTTAAAATTTAAAAAAAAAAATTTTTTTTGTTTGTTTTTAATGAAGAAAAAACAAGTTGTATCTTTTAAGTTACACTATGCACTCCCCGTATAAAGAAAATAATTTAATGGGGAAGAAATAGTACCAAAAAGGGGAAAAACGAAAAATTAATTTTCTTTCTTTAGCTTTTATTACAAGTGGTACTTTTTAATTAGCGTTAATATTGGACCTAGAAACATAAAATTCAGCATGCAATATCTTGAGTCGAATTTCCGTTAGCATTGGACTTAAAACCGAAAATTAAGCATTGAAGGTCCTGAGTAAAAATCTTCAAAGGGATATATTTGGTACTTTTTTCTTTAACTGGTAGTTTTTTATTTTCGTTAATATTGGACCTATGAACATAAAATTAAACATGCAAGTTCCTGAGTGGATGAAAAAATGTAACGGGGCTTTTTTGGTAGTTATTTGTTTTTTAACTGGAACTTTTTTTCATTTTAATTAGTATTGGACCTAGAAACAAAAAATGAAACATGCAATGTCCTGAATGAATGAGAATCTGTTAGAGGGGCTTTTTGGTACTCTTTTGTTCTTTTACTGGTACTTTTTAAATTTCCTTTAACATTGGACCTAGCAGTATTAAATTAAGCATGCAAGGCCCTTAGTGAATGAGAATCTGTAAGAGGGATTTTTTGTGACTTTGTATTTCTCTAACTGGTACTAACTAAGGATAGGAGTCAGAGCCGCTAAACCTTCTATATTCAGAAAATATTAAGTATCGTTTTAGAAGAGATCTATTAAAGCAATAGTTGCCGCACTGAACAGAAAAAGAAAGCCATTATAACATGAGTACACTGTTCCCCAACCACTCCGCCTCCAGTCTATCTCTCCGTTCGTTAATGATAAGACCTTTGTATATATAAGTAGACTTATTATTCATAGTTATGTGACTAACTGTGATTGGACTAGAGTATCCACTCAATTAATCGTTATTCGATTAATCGAAGAAAACTTTCGCCATTATTTGGTCGAATAATCAAAATAGCCAATTTTAAATAACGAATAACTCGAACAATTCATGGCAATGAATCGATTAAAATTATTATCTTAGAAAAATTATACTGTTTTAATAAAAAAATCTTTTTTTTAGATTTCGAACTAATAAAATACATAACAACTAAAGAACATGTTGTTTTATTCTGTATCTTTTCTGAACATATTTTAGTCCCTTTTTAGATGTGGGTGTGTGTGAAACAAATCACGTAACATACGATTAACTACTAATTCCATACGCATAAATTTTCGTTCCATAATAGCGCATTTCATATTAAGTTTGACGTTTATTGTAAAAAATTCATCAGCATTTATAAATATGCGCTGTCAGATTATGGGTTATCTGTTTCTACCCGACTTTCAATTTCTTTTTTACCTCTTACCATCCAAACGGCTCGATGAATGTTGACCCTTTAGGTATTTTTAGATTCGTCTTAGCAACCTTAGTGTCATTAGATAGGTAATTGAAAACCAAATTACAGATTGTTAGCGAAAAATAGTAATACGTTAAAGAGACAAATTACCCAAGCCTATAGAGTAGAGCTATAAAATGAAGAAAAATAAAGTTATCAGCCATGTTCGGAAAATCGAATACATATGAGTAAACTTGAAATCGAACAAGTTTTGAAAGCGCTCCACATTAAAAAATTTCTTCATACTTTGATTTCTTATCTTAACCATAACTTCTATTAAACTCAGAAAAAATACGGTGATTTAAAAAAAGTCTCAATGTATTTCCATTTAACTTGATTTCAAGGAATAATATATTAGGTCAATTGAATTATGAATAATACATTTTTTTAAATAGGCTGGACCTCTCATAAAAATACCGCGACAAGAACGTCTAAAATAAAATAAATATTTAAAAGATAATTTATAAAAATTTGAGATGAAAGCCTTTGTTAACTTTTCGTATAAAGTTAAGCAGGCGGGACATAATTGCAAATTATACACTAAAATAAAATTAATGGAACCCGACTACTGCTGGCCCTAATGCATGTAATAAACTTTGGCTTTCAGACCATTTTATAGTCTGTTCAACCGAAGTAGTGTTTACTTTGTTTATAGTTTACTTTTATTTTATTTCCTTAATCTTGTTTCGGTCACTTTAGCGCCTTAAAAACTGAATGTTTTGCAGCAGGGTTATTGATTTTGTAGTTATTTATTTTTTTTTAAAAGTTTTAGAACTGTATACGTGGTATAAATGAATTGTTATTTTATTGTTTATTGCCTTTTCTGTTTGTTAATATAATAAAAGTATCAAATCAAAAAGACATGTATGTTTTTTCCATTGGATAATATTATTTGAACTATTCGAATTATTCGAACATATTGAAACTCTTTTTCGATTTATCGAGCAAAATTAAAATTTAAAAATCAATTAATTCCTTACTCTAATAAAACCAAAAGTCAAATAATTGGATACTATAGATTGGACCTTTTACTATAACGCAGACTATATTTTAATTAAACTTTCGCTTTGCCTTTGGAACGACTTATGACTAGACCAATAACACAGTGCAGCACTAAAATCTTGAACCAATTAAGACCTCCAAAATCTGAAAGCTTATGATGGTGTAAGAAAACCCCTACCTGGGTTTGGGGTGGATTTTAGCACAATTTTCAAAAAACATGTATTGATTCTTAAGTCTATACCTCGTTAACTATTCGAAATATTGCTTGTTTCCCTTCGACCTTAAGAAAATGTTTCCGAGACTAAGTGATCAAAAATTAAAGCTGGTAATGTACTTCTTAACTAATCACTTCAAATTTTATTTATTTCTTGTGCATTTTTTTTTTTTTTTTTTTTTTTTTTTTTTTTTTTTTTTGCTTAAAACAGGTGTACTTCATGGATCAGACATTCGAAAGTTGCTAAAAAGTGAAGATTTCAATGGTTTTGCACGGAAACGACTTAATTGCTTAGGACGCACTAAAGACAGTTATAGAAAGAGTCGAATGGAAAGTTTCGGAAAACAATATGCTCAAGTCATTCCAAGCAATCAGTGTGACCATGACATTAAAACTTCACTTTTTAAATCATCATTTGGCAGAGTTCGAAAACCAATTGCCAGCAGAATCTGATGAGCCAGGTGAGCGCTTCCACCAAGTAACCATCCCGATGGAAAAGCGGTTCAAAGGGAAAAAAAATAGATGCGATGCTTGGGGAAGTCTACTGGTCTAGCCATAAAGTATTTTCATACGAAAATAATGCGAGCGAAACGATCGGAACCATGTTTTCAGATGATGAGACTAGCTCCAAAAGCGACGACTTAATTGCAATATATATTTAAAAAGGTTTGAAGTGTCCTTATTTTGCATTCCTTATCATTAATTTTTCTAAGTATCTATTTTAAAATATTTGAAGTGTCCTTATATTTTCTATCATCAACAATCAAAAACAAAAAAAATTTTACGTTTTTTTAGAGTTTTGCTGTTTTGAGTGATATGTTGTTTTTTTTTTTTTTTTTTTTTTTTTTTTTTTTTTGGATTTTATCTCAAGTTAAAATTTTTAGACCTGATTAAGAGCTAAAAATTTGCCTAAGAGAGAAAAGCAATATTTCGAATAGTTCACGAGATATAGATAAGAATCAGTACATGTTTTTTGAAAATTGTACTAAAATCCACCCCACAGTCGAAAACTTTAAAAAAAAACCTTAGCTAATAATTCAAAACCCAGCTAGGGGGTTTCTTCTACCATCATAAGCTTTCAGATTTTGGGGGGTCTCAATTGGTTCAAGATTTTGAAGTTGAAGTATACATTTCGCTTAAGCAGTGACTAAATCTAGCTAGGATTTTTATGTATTTTGAATAATAAATCTCGCTTAAATTTGCCTGAATTTGAAAACTATATTTTGTTTGTTTTCAAGCTTTTCTTACATGCATGCATGTATGTATGTATGTACAAAATTGTTATACCTTTTTTTCATTTTCTACATTCATAAATTTGTCTATGGCATATTCATTTTAGAAACATCTAATGTTTAACTAAGTTTTTTTTCCATAAATCTCCTAGATTTTTAGTTTGTAGAATATTTTGGTGTATGTATTTGGTTTCTATATGGCCTATAATGTTAATACTTACATAGACATGTGTATGTATGTGTATGCATTGTAATTTCTATTTTTGATGGTAACTTATAATTGTTAATGTTTCTTGATGTTGTTGTGCTCTTGTTATCTTATTTTTATTATTCTGATTGCAGAAAACCGAATATAGTCCGGAGTTAAGTGGTTTACTTGAGAATTTACATGTTTCACTTGGTTCAACATTGGGTTTACCTCAAAGTGGTAAGTTATGTAATGATATGCAAATTTGTTTTTCACTTTATTTTCCAAAACAAACTTTTGTGGGGGCACCAAGAAAGGAAAGTTGCAAATAAGGACATAAGAAAAGTTGAATTTTGGTTACTCTGTGCAAAAATATGCAGTTAACTGTTTTTTTTTTGGGATATTTCGATGGCAAAAAGATAAATGGATTAAAAATTCTTTTTTTTAAATAAAGGATGAAAAATGTTCAAAATGAAAAATTAAAGTTGATAAGGTATACAAATATAATTGGGACTTAGATCTTATGATCTTGAATATTTTGAGAACGTTGTGAAGGACAATTTATTATGCTTGTTTTCTTAAAACAACCCATATAATTTTTTAGTTGGTCTAAATAAACCAGAGTACGAAAACAAACAAGACGAACCGTTTGCTTTGCTAATCAATTAGATTGATTGTGCCATTTTGTTTTGCTTTGTTTGTGCTCGTAAGCGCAAAATGTTCATTAATATTAACTTACGCAGTAGAGATGAGCGATCCGGAGATTTTTAAAGAACATCGTGATTAGTGACCGTGATTTAAAAATCACTGCTCTTCAAAACTGTGATTGTGATCACGGTTTGTCCGTCTTAAGTTCTTTTAAAGCAAGTGCGTCCAAGCTATACGTACAATGCGCGAGCTTTTGTAAGTACTATACAAAGAAACAACAACATATTATAAGAGCTTTAAAAGCTGTTTACTTGCACATACATACATACTTGAACAAATAAACTTTGGCTTAAAAAAAATACTAATAAGATAGAAGAGAGAATGGAAGGAACAGCACATTATTCGCCATTGCATTCAAAAAACGCTATTACCCACACAAACAGTGAAATATCATAAATTTTTTTATGTAAAAAAAAAACAAAAAGAACGACTTAGCAAATACCTCCCAATCAGCATTTTTTGAAATTACTGATCATATTCGAGTCTTTTTTGACTCCTCTGCTCAATTAAAATAATCATTTATGCGCTTGTTTTTGAGTCGAAAATGACTGGGAGATAATGGTACCCCAGCCGCGACTGTTCTGAAAGAGTCTTTTATGACTCGCGCTTCTGATCAATTACGATTCACTTTCGAGGCAATTTGTGCTAGTACTAACAATCAAATGCGAAACATATTCGAGTCATGTTTCAGCCACCCGCGAGTCATTTGAAAGACTTTTTTATTGCTCGCGTTTCTATTCAATTACAATTCGTTTTTAAGACAGTTTGTACAAGTACTTTAACATTACTTTTTTATTTTTAATTCTTATGTACTCACAAATCAAATTCAGTTTTATATTATTTTTATCTTTACAGTACGCGCTTACGGACATAAATAAGCATAAATTTACAAAACACACTTGATTCAAAATCTGTAAGAAAAATTATCCCGTTATAAACAGAAACAACACAAAAAAAAATCCTCGCTAGGCTGCGCTAAATATGTGACCTTCTCTGAGAAAAGGGACCTAGTGTGTGAAAATGAATTTTTGAGAAAAACGCATTTAAAGTTTAAAATGTTAATGTTTTTCTCATTTTTATCGATTTCCCCAAGTTCGTTTTGTACGTTTTTATGGGGTAAATAAATTTTTATCAGAAATCTAACTTATTTCATCTTATTCTACACCCTTTTAGGTACCAGAATCCACTCTTAAGTCCAAACCCGTTTTTTAACTAACTAGATCTCTTTTCTCGGAGAAGGTCACATATGACTAAATAATAATGCTCAAACCACACATTTCGATTATCTACATGGTTATTTAATGATTGCGTACATTCTGTACATTTTGTTGTTGTTTTTTAAGCAAGCCACTTTCTAAGCATTTTTGGAAATTATTTTCGAGTCTTGTTCTAAGCGCAGAACTGTTTAATCAGTTTTTGATCATCTAAGGTAGTCTTAAAAGACTCAGTTTGGTGATTCGATCTTTCACATGCTGACTGGGCTGTTACTTGACAAATTTGGTCGCAACTGTGATTTTCGTGATTTTTCAGTAACAGTGATTAAATCACAGGTACAGAAGTATCGCTCATCTCTAGTACGCAGCTAGAAAATAAGAGTTCAAGATGGAAAAATAATCGTTTCACAAACGTTTGGTAATTGAGCAAAATAAAACGATATGAAAAGTAATTCAAAGAAAGAAGAAACAAAATATATTAAAAAAAAAACAAATATTTATCTACTTAAAAACTAAAAATATTACTCATCCACAGAAAAAATTATCAGTTGTTTTAATCAATTAAAAAAATTGTTCAAAAAGTATTTCAATTTAATTAATGTGATAATTGAATTAATTATTTTTTTTATTTGAAAGAAATTTGAAAATATAATTTTGATTTAATTATCGTTGTTTTGAAATAAATTTTTAATTAAAATATTAATTAAATAACAAAAAATCTTAGTTGACTTTTTTCGTTTAAATTAAAATGATAATTTTTTTAATTAAAATTAAAAATATAATTTACTAAAAAAAAAAATATTAAAAATTTAAAATTTTTACAATTTCTTGTAATCAATATAATCATTTTGGTAATAGTTACAAAATCAACAAATTGTTTGCTTGATTCTATGAATTTGGTATACATTTGGTGATTAGAGAACATTTTTAATTTTTTCTGTGTATAAACAAATCACTCAAATTGTTATTACACTACAAAAACCAAACAAGAACTAAATCAATTACTCAAAAAATACTTTTCTCTACTTGTTTTGTACTCAATTGTACGATTATAACGGTAAATTCAATATTGCAGATGAGTATAAAGCTAATTGTTTCGATTTCTCTCTTTTTCACTTGAAAAATTTTTTGTTTTGGTTTTGCTCATGTACAATACAATTTAAAAATCTTGATTAGCTTTGTACATTTTGCAAACGTTTGCGAAATGTTTTGTTTGTTTTCATACTCCGAAATAAACATACATTCTCTTCTTCAGGCATAACATCCATTAAAGATGAGGTAAATTATTGGAAACAAAAATTTAATAACAAATCCAGTGGCCGTTTGGACAGAGAAGCAGCACAAGTGTTCATAAGCATTTTGGAGAATATGGAGCAACGCATAAGGTACCTTAAGGAAGTTGTTTTAAGAACAAAACGAATTTAACTTAATTATTTTTAACAGTTCAGTTAATAGCAGTTCCGGCAGTAATATCGAAGAATTTTTAGATAGTTCCCACAATAACTTCGATGAATTATGGCGTTTATCCTATCATTATCCTCAAAATCGTATGGCCGATTTAATGGATATAATTGGCAAACAAGTAATTGAAGTTTGCTTAGAGCAATTGATGGCCGAAGATATTTGGAGTTTGAATAATTCTTATGTTAATAGTCTAATGGGCCAATGTGTTGACACTGCAGAATCCTGGATTCAATTATGCGATTCCTTGACTCGACTATTTTGGCCTAATTATGTTAAACATCCCTGGGTAGGAGAACCGCATATACCCAAACGAGCCCAAATGTTTAAGGAACGTATGGTAGAAATACGCAACATAAAGAATTTATATAAGCAAATTTCTGTTCTGTTAAATGATAGTGAGATGCAGGAAATGATTATAAGCTCTTCACCATTTAAGGATCTAAATATCTTTGAAACATCTGCTATAGGTCAAACTAAATGGAATAAGGCTTTGCAACATTTTGAACAATTACTGCAGCCAATTGATGAACGCATAGCGGCGGCTTTGAAAGTTCAGCTCCATCAACATTTAAGCAACCCACGACAGGTTATTTTTATATTTTCCAAATACGAAACGTTGATACAACGTCCTGCTGTATTGGAGTTATTAACTATCGAACGGGAGCAGTTTATGCAGTCGCTGCAAATACTTTTACAGGACTTGCGTAAGGCAATGACTGACACAAATATGGAACCAGATACAGGTCATTTATCAGTTATTTGTAATGAGTGTCGTTGGTTGAAAGTGGTCGAGTATCAGGTAAAAAAAAAAATATTAAGATATTGATTTAGTCATGTGTATATTGTTACAGGGTAGTCAAAAAGAACTATAATCTACTAATATGTTTAGCTAAGGGTTTTTTTAAATAACATGAAAATCCCGAGAAATTTTCCAGAATTTCTCTGCAAGTCTTAAATTTAAGGTTTTGCGACATAAAGTGATCATAAAGTCATAGTTTATAAAAAAGTTTTTTAAAAAAATATTGGCAGAACGCCTAATTACACAGTACACCACATGTTTTCGGGACTCAATTCTGATAATTGTTTATGAAAGTAGACCCAAAAAGAAGAACTTCTGCATCATTAGTTTGGTAAGGTACATTAAATAATAATTTAAAAATTAATTTGAAGCTAGTAAGTATCGTATAGGGGAATTTGTCACGTTTAAGGCTCTTTTCTTTGTCATAACTCGAGAACCACTAGTCCGAATAAGCTGAAACAAATTTAAAAAAATTAATTACAATTCCTTTAATCTGTTCATACAACGTTTCGCTACATAAGCAACAGATTCGCAGTTATAAATAAATGTATGAAGAAAAAAAAATATTTTTTGTCCCAAAAAATTGAAATTTTTTATTTTTAATTCATAAAAAATCCTTTGGAAAAAACATTGATGACTTTTTTATTGATTCTTTATTTTGCGTGAAAATAAACATTCCGATTCATATTACAGCTATTCTTACACAGAAAATATGCGATTTTTATATGTTATCTATGCATGGAAACAAAATTTAGAACATTTTAAATTTTGACCAAACTTATGATGCAGAAGTTCTTCTTTTTGGGTCTACTTTCATAAACAATTATCAGAATTGGGTCCCGAATCAATCACCTGAAAAATGTTGTACTGTGTTATGGTTAATACTTTTAGGGGCTGAACCTGAATAACTTTTTCAATTCACAAGATCAGGGGTCAAATTACGGTATTCGATATCGATCGATATCGTAATTTGCCCCCAGATAGAGTTATTCGAACAAATCATTCAAACAAATGATTGAAACTAAACTCACAATATTCTGTACGTAAAATTAACTGAAATTGTAATATAAAATAAATGAAAATTCAGTAAAACCCCGGTCTACTTATTTTTCATTTATTTTAACGAAAAGTTCATTTAATTTTGACTGTCAAAAATTCAACCGCAAACTCCTTTAAAACAAATGATTTTTCAGTTATTTTATGTAATTCGTATATTTTACATAATGTAGGTTTTACTTGAATTTCTAAAAAATACCAGACACCTTGCCGCTTGTCTTTCTAATGAGAGAGAGGGAGAATATTATTATTTACTTCTCATTGCCTCTGTAGTCTTGTTTTCTGATAGCTTTGGCTTTTATAAAATTATTTAGGAGAACGTTTCCTGATGATCTGGCCTAAACAATCAGTGTAATGAGCATAGGAACAGCTTTTCCTCCAACAATAAATTTCAGTATTTTTTATCAATTATAAAAAAAGGGAATTAAGCACAACAAACAAAATCTTTTAATAAATAATAGTATTCCCAAAAACAACTTTGATAACAAATAAAATTTATTAAAAATAAAGCTGAAGTGTGATCAATGACTACTAACATGCTTTTCGGACTTATTCGCCAGACATGTATTAGGTGTGAACATACCTTAAGGAACCTCAAATTAATACTAGAGGCATAGATTACATAGATATGAAACTCGGTTGTCAAAAACCTAAGTCTGTTGTCAAAAAAAAACTTAAGTGATGAGAATGTGTTGGCAAAAATTTGTAAAACCCCAGTCAGCAAAATGGTCCGACGTCTTCCAGATGTCTGAGAGAAACGTCGACAAAAAAGTCGGAAGCGTATACAAATTCTGTCAGATTTCTGACCCAAAAATGTATAAAGTGGTTGACACGAATTCTGGCAGACATGTCGTGGGAAATTCTGTTTTTTTTGCCGGCATTTCTGATAGAAATCAAACAGAAATCTAGTGAAAAAGGCATGAGAAATTCTGATGTGCTAGCCGAAATTCTTATGGTTTTCTGACAGATAGCTGAAAGAATGTGGAAAAAAATTCTAATCTAATAATCATACAGATTTCTGTAAGAAGTCTTTTATTTTATTGGAAAATAAAAGTTTATAATTATAATTAAAATACATGTATCTACATACAATACTTTTTTAATTATTTAATCTTTTTTAAACAATAAAATATATAAAATAAGAAATATTTTCAACTTAATGAGAATTGTAATTAATAAAAAAAAAAGAAACATACATAACAACTCCGACACATCTATATGAATTCAATCAGAAATCTATTAGACAAATCCGTACATAAATTCCCTACGATATATACAAACCAAATCGATCAGAAAGCGGCCAGACAGAACGTATTGTAAATATCGGACAGAAATCTGAACGTAGTCCCTAAGAATGAAGTGGGACATTTGCAAGAAATGTCTGATTTTTGTATGAAAAAAATATTACCCACATTCCCAGCAATACAGAAATTAAACGTCTGGAAAATAGTATAGATTTTAATTGAATTTTATTAAGAAATTCAGAAAAAGTCTTTACTTTTTGGAGTATTTTACTATTTTGATATTTAATAATTTCATTTACAGCCTGGCCCACAATGTCGACAAGAACATTTCTTTCTTATCTTTATATTGAAAACAAAAACAAATTTAAATTTTTTATTATTGTTTTCAATATAAAAATGCGAAAGAAATGTTCTTTTCGACATTGTGGGCCTGGCAGTTATTTGCTTACCTCAGACTTCACATATCCCCAGAGAAAATAAGCCTAAGGTATATAATAGTAGCTCTTGGTACTCTTCGGGTTATTCATCAGCCCAAATACGCCAATTTTGTTCATTAACGTATTCATTGAGCCAGAAATGTGCTTCATAACTGAATAAAATATCACGAACAAATATATGTAGGATTTTCATTTCTCACAGAACGCTGATTTTCGTAATACAGCTGAACAATTTGGAGACTCTATTGTGGTGTGTCTTTTCATGATGACTTGCTAAACGATACTGAACAAAAACGGCAAAGCAGTTTGATATGAGTCATGCGTGATCTGTTTAAAATAGCATATTGAAAATCAAACCTCAAGATGAATCACCCTTTATTTTAAAAAGATTTTCATAAGATTTGCATAATTTGCACTGAAAAATTATACATTTTAATGATGGTGTTTTGTCATTTTATTTTTTTATTTTTTATACATAATGAATTTTTAATGAATTAATTCCTTCAATTAACTTGTTTAGTTTTAATATTTGATTTTTATTGAATTTGGCACTACACTATGCCTTAAGCTTGGGAATTTTGTAACTGTTATACTGTAAGCTAGTTTTAAGTCCATTTTGAAATAAAAGATACTCTTGTTTGTGAAATTGAAGTGACCGGTTGTGTGCTTTTTTAAGAAGAAATTGACAGCCCTACATTAATTAAAAAAAAAAAACAAATACAAACTAAAACAATTAAAAACTTAAAAATAAATAAACCGAATTAGTGTTTGCCAGACCTAAAAAATAATAAGGCAAAAAGTCCTTAAAAAATATTAAGGATAAACATTTTGGCGCCCGAGCAGGGACTGTTTTAATTAAATTTAAAAAAAATAAAAAGTGAACCATAATCGTACTTCGGTTAAAACGTAGCAAGTGTCGGTCGTGCGTTGTTAGTGAAACAACCCAACTAAAAAATAATTAACCCAACTTCAACCTCAGAAGATTATCATCCCCGTTTATCCAAGAAGGAAGACTTTACTACCATCTAGATGCCCAATTGCAACTGCATTTTGTGCAAGAAGGAAAGTGCCGAACGTCAGGTATTTAAGAACAAATAATTGTGTGAGAATTTGGCTTAATATTTTACAAATTTTAAAATTTAATCAAGAAAATTTTTTACCACACAAAAATTATTTGTTCTTGCAATCAAATTAAATTATATTCCCTAAGTAGTCAAACACACAAAAATAACAAAGTGCTTTATTGTTCGCAATTATCATTTGAAACAAAAACTTCATTATCACGTTCAAGTGGTAATTAAGAAGTACTTATATTACGCCTCCTCGCAGCAAACATTGCCATCACTGTGCCGTTCGTTCGTTCTTATATTTTTGTCTCTCACGGTATATTTTCACTTTAACAGAATTAAATAATTAAATTTAATAAATTAGTAAATCTTTACATTTTCCAATATTTACTTTTATTTGTGGTTTACTTCTTGCAATTCGTTTGTTTGGTTATTGTGACGTTTGTTTTGTTATTTCTCGATACTCGTTACTTGTGTAATAAACACGTTAATCAACACTGTTGTGAAATAACAAACGAGCAGAAGAACATAAACAATTATTGGAATAATTAAAAGTGATTTTTTTAAAGTAACTAAACAAATAATAATTAAACAAAACTGAAGAACCAAACAAATAAATACAAAGAAGTGAATATTGTGAAGTTTAATTAATTAAAGTGAAAAAATTACTTATAAAAAAGTGAAGAAAAATAAGAGGTAAAATATTATTATTGTTAATATCGGACGAACATTATTTGAAGTGATCGCGAGTTATTACATTTATAAGAGGCTGTAATTTAACCAATTGAAACAATTTAGTGGACAATAAAAATATTAAATAAATAAAATTGCAATACCACTTGTTAAAAACATACAGATCTCTAAAAAGAAATTTGCCAATATTTACATACAGTCATATATACGTGTATGTTGTGTTGTTGTCTCTTTGCCTTATTGGTGGTTGTTCGTAGTGCAACCCAGCAAACATTTTTGTGATAAATTGATCGCATCCAAATAATATACGGTTTCTGGTATTTCGTTTATGAAATTACTCTATTACTGAATTTAAAATTTAGTACGTCTTACCCAGCGAACAATTTTGCTAACTTTAAAAATTATACACGGTTTACTATATAAAAGCAAAAAGTTTTCTAACAAAAAGTGGTATAAGTAAAATTTAGTTGAGACCCACAATTAAAAATTTTTTCTGTGCTTTAAAGCGGTGTACTCATTAAAGTAAGCTGAAGTTGATCTCGGAAATTTAATAATTTCTTGTCATTAGCTTGACAAACGCAATATTTCCTAGAGATCCTTCCAGAAAATTTTGGGAAATTGGTTATTCACATTCAATTTGGTCTCCTATATTTAAAAAGTAAATAAACCTCGACTACAATGGCTGGCGGTAAAAAGCAAAAAGGCAACAGTGTTAGTCTTGAGAGTTTATATCAGCAGAAAAATACAATTCTGTCGAATGTTGCAAGAATACGGCGTTCTATAAAAGAAAAAACAATTTCATTTAATCAGAACGAATTGCAATGTCGTTTAGAAATTTTAAATTCATATATTGAAGATGCTATGGACATTCAGACAGAGATCGATATATTAGATCCGTCGAATGAGGAAAGAGCTGACATGGAAAACTTATGTGTTACCACAAAAAGCATGCTTATGGGCTATTTAGTCCCTAGACATCATAGCATTG
The DNA here is from genome assembly GCA_943735925.1 of Pollenia amentaria. NCBI lineage: Eukaryota > Metazoa > Arthropoda > Insecta > Diptera > Polleniidae > Pollenia > Pollenia amentaria. Next base: position 148,754,916 of record OX031007.1, read on the forward strand.
CTGATAATACTCTAAGCGTTCCTTCTCACCATAATCGGCTTCCAAGTATGAAGTTGCCGAAATTCAGCGGGAATTATTCCGAATTTAAAAACTTTATTAGTTTATTTGAAAGTTTAGTAGACAGCGATCCGACTCTGTCTGAAATAGAAAAATTCAATCATTTGATTTCATGCTTGTCAGACGAAGCTCTAGGTACTGTGAAGGCCTATCAAATAAGTGAGCAAAATTATTCCAAGGCGTTACAAAGTTTGAAAAAGGTCTACGATAATCCGTGTTTAATATTTTTCGATAATATTACCAAACTCTTTGATTTACCGGACATATCCAAACCATCTGCATCAGCCTTGAGAAGCATGATTGATACGGTTTCGGCTATTTATGGCTCGCTTTTGTCGATAGGTGATGACAAGGCAATTACTAACGCGCTAATTATTCACCTTGTGATGACAAAAGTAGATCCAATCACTAGATCTAAATGGGAAGAGCAGCTTGATTATGATAAGCTACCCCTATGGAGTGATTGCGAGGCAGCTTTAAACAAAAGGTACCAGCATATTTCCGCTGAAGAAGCGTCAAGTTCAAGACCAAAGCCTTATGCCAATTCTATAAAGAAAAATGACAATTTTGCTAAAAAGAAATCAAAATCTTCATTGTCATGCCAAACCGAATCACAACAACAAACAGCGAAATGTTTATTTTGTAAATCGACACAACATTTTTTGTCGAATTGTCCTTCATTTCTTGCAATTCCAGTGCAACAGAGATTTGATTTTGTAAAGGGCGTTCCTGCCTGTATAAATTGCTTGAAAAAAGGGCATACAGTCACAAAATGTAAGTCTTCAAAATGCCGAGTTTGTAGTCGCTCCCAATTCTGATTCTAATGAACCGTCAACATCAAGTGCCTGTGTAAATCATTCGTCATCCGAAAGAGACAATGTTATTTTGGCCACGGCTTTAGTAGAGATTAAAAATAAATTCGGTCAGTATGTTTTGGCGAGAGCTTTATTGGATTCCGGTTCGCAAATTAATTTTGTGACTGAGGAATTATCTCAGCGGCTACAACTACAAAAAGATGAAAGAAATCTCAGTCTTATTGGTATCGGCAAGACAAATTCTACTGCCAAACACAGACTTCAGGCCACAGTGAAATCTCGATTGAACTGCCATGAATTTTCGGCGAAATTCTGGATTCTTCGATCGATTTCTAATTATCAACCAGATCATACAATTTCAACAGCTGGTTGGAACTTGCCGAAAAATATAGAGTTAGCTGATCCATATTTTAACAAATCGCGGAAAATTGATATGTTGATCGGCGCTGAGATTTTCTTTGAGTTATTGTGCGTTGGTCAAATAAAGTTGAATCCCAACATTCCTACACTGCAGAAAACGCTGCTGGGGTGGATTGTGTCGGGAAAATATAAAGAGTCGAATCATTTTAATACAAATTCGTGCCATGTAAGTTCAATTAGGGAAAACGAAGATGCGTTAGATTTAATAGTTCGTAAATTTTGGGAATTAGAGGAAATTCCTAGAGAGGCAAATGTTCAATCGATAGAGCATCAGGAATGTGAGAAAAGTTTTTTGAAGTCTGTTCAGAGATTACCTTCGGGCAGATTTAAAGTGGCGCTACCATTTAAAGCGGATCCAAAAACATTGGGTCTTTCTTTTGAAACAGCCAAAAGAAGATTTTTATCTTTAGAACGTCGGCTTACAAAAGATCCACATACAAAAGAAATGTATAACTCCTTCATGAAGGAGTATATCAATTTGGGACATATGTCTATTGCAGACAATAAAATCCCGGACATTCCTCATTATTTTATACCACATCAATGTGTACTTCGGCCACAAAGTTCTACTACAAAACTTCGGGTGGTTTTCGATGCCTCTTGTAAAACTTCTACTAATAGATCTCTGAACGATCTACTCATGATCGGACCTACGATTCAAGAGGAATTATACTCCACGCTAATTCGTTTCCGAATGCATAAATACGCAATAACGGCTGACAGTGAGAAAATGTACCGTCAAGTTATAGTTGATGAGGCCGACAGAAATTTTCAATTAATATTATGGCGTGAGGATCAGTCTCAAAATATTGACATATATAAGTTAAATACTGTGACTTATGGCACATCATCGGCTCCATTTTTGGCAATACGATGCCTCACGTATTTAAGTGATATATTCGCAGAATCATTACCCATTGGGTCTAAAGTTGTTAGGAAAGATTTTTATGTCGACGATCTTTTAACTGGCGCCGATTCAATTGAAGATCTCAATATAATTAGGTCTCAAGTTACGGAAATACTCCAATCGGCCGGTTTTAATCTTGCAAAGTGGTTTTCTAACTGTTGGGATCAAGGTAATACTGATAAAATGAAAAAGTCAGTGCAAATAGATCAAGATCTCACAAAAACATTAGGTACTTATTGGCTTCCGAAGAGTGATGTATTTAAATATCACTTAGATGACTCGTTTCAAAGCCTGAAGGCAACAAAACGAAATATCTTGTCAGTTTCGGCAAGATTATTCGATCCACTCGGTCTATTGTGCCCATTAGTTGTCAAGGCAAAAGTTCTACTTCAAGAACTGTGGCTAATAAAGCTGGATTGGGATGAATCAATCCCCACTCGTCTTGACACATCATGGGAAGATTTCAAAGCTAATTTGATGAAAATTGATCAAATAGAAATTCCTAGATACGTTTTTACCACTTTAAAGGACAAATGTCAAATTCACGGGTTTTCTGACGCCTCAATGCGAGCGTATGGCTGCTGCATTTTTATTCGGAGTAGAGCTTCAGGTACTATTTCATGTCGATTACTGACGGCGAAGTCGAAAGTAGCTCCTCTGAAGACCAAGTCTTTACCGAGACTTGAGTTATGTGCAGCACATTTATTGGCTAAACTATGGTCTAAATTAAAACCGATGATTTCGTTTGAGATTGAAAGCGTCACTTTTTGGACAGACTCCGAAATTATATTACACTGGATCCAATCTCATCCATCAACTCTAGCGACATTTGTTTCGAATCGAGTGTCAGAGATCCAAGAACTATCAGATCAAGTCGCATGGCGACATGTTCCAACTAAGGAAAATCCTGCTGATATAGTTTCAAGAGGATGTAATGTAGATGAACTAGTAGACTCAATTTGGTTTACTGGCCCGAAGTTTTTGCTCAAAGAGAGTAATAATTGGCCAGTTAACAGTCACTTTACGCTCACTGCTGAAGAAGAGTCACTAGAAAAAAGAAAGACCAGTGTTTTTCTCGCTGTAGAAGAAACCGGGACAGACTATTTTTTGAAATTTATCGACAAGTATTCGTCGTATACTAAATTGATCCGAGTATTTACATATGTCTTCCGTTTTATTGATATAGCTCGAGGTAGGAATTGTCGCAACTTAGGTGTTCCTACAGCGAAGGAAATGAACTGGACTTTTCTCCATCTAATTGAAGTCATTCAGAAAACTGAATACGCCAGCGACTTAAAAAAGTTGAGTAAGTCACAGATTTTATCTGCTAATCTGCAAAGACTGACTCCTTTCGTTCATCAATTTAAAGATGAACATCGCGCATTTTCACTACTTAGAGTCGGCGGGCGGTTGCTAAACGCACCAATTGCGTATGATGCTAAATTCCCCCTTTTGATGCCCAAAAAGTCGCATTTTATGGCACTGTACTTACGACATTTGCACTTCAATAACTGTCATGCAGGGGCGAAGGCGCTCGTAGCTTTACTGCGTGACAAAATTTGGCTTATAAATGCTAGAGAGGAGTGTAGAAAGGTAGTCCGAAAATGTCTGCATTGTTTCAGGTACAAGCCGAAACTAATGGGCCAAATTATGGGAAACTTGCCCGCTGATAGGGTGAGAGCTCTACGGCCATTTAAAGTATGCGGCGTAGATTTTTGCGGCCCAATCAATGTTACTCAAAAGATTAGAGGCCGCCCACCCATAAAAATGTATATTGCTATATTTGTGTGTTTTTCATCAAAGGCTGTACATATTGAGTTAGTCACTGATCTTTCTTCAAATTCTTTTATTCTTTGTCTTCAAAGGTTCGTCGGCAGGAGAGGCCTCCCCGAGACGATACATTGCGACAATGCCACCAATTTTGTCGGGGCCAGCAGAGAGCTGCAACAGCTGAGAGAAGCAATGTTCAGTCATGCCAGCGAAATCAAATCGTTTGCTGCCACCAAAGGGGTCAACTTTGCCTTCATACCGCCACGAGCGCCGCACTTTGGCGGCCTATGGGAAGCAGCCGTGAAGTCAGCCAAGGGGCTTCTTGTCCGAACCGTAGGCATAGTGCTGCTAACCGCCGAAGAGCTGCAAACGGTTCTGGTTCAGGTAGAGGCCGTGCTCAACTCCAGGCCAATTGCTCCCATCAGCAACGACCCCAACGACGGCGAAGCGTTGACTCCGGCGCACCTACTAATCGGCGAGAGCCTACTAGCGCTGCCGCAAGAATCGCCTCAAGGAGAAGTGGACAGGCTGGCGTACTCGAAGAGATGGCGGCTTATCTGCGCACTCAAGCGGATGTTTTGGCAGTCTTGGGAGAAAGATTACGTCCGCAGCCTCCAAGCCAAAACCAAATGGGCAGAAGAAGAGCCAGATCTCGTCGTCGGCAAGCTCGTCGTCGTGCACGAAGACAACATGCCTCCCCTTCGGTGGCTGACAGGCCGAGTTCTGGCGGTAACCCACGGCGCAGACGGCAGAGTGAGGATAGCCGAAGTGAAGACTAGGCACGGTGTTGTTAAAAGGCCTATCCACAAATTAGCAGTGTTGCCAGTGGATTGAAGACCGTTGGTCCTTCAATGGGGCCGGTGTTTTGTCATTTTATTTTTTTATTTTTTATACATAATGAATTTTTGATGAATTAATTCCTTCAATTAACTTGTTTAGTTTTAATATTTGATTTTTATTGAATTTGGCACTACACTATGCCTTAAGCTTGGGAATTTTGTAACTGTTATACTGTAAGCTAGTTTTAAGTCCATTTTGAAATAAAAGATACTCTTGTTTGTGAAATTGAAGTGACCGGTTGTGTGCTTTTTTAAGAAGAAATTGACAGCCCTACATTAGTTAAAAAAAAAAACAAATACAAACTAAAACAATTAAAAACTTAAAAATAAATAAACCGAATTAGTGTTTGCCAGACCTAAAAAATAATAAGGCAAAAAGTCCTTAAAAAATATTAAGGATAAACAGATGGTGTCTTATTATTATTATTTATATGTATGTATGTATGTATTTATGTTTGTGCATTTTCGGTGACTCATCTTATAAAATAGCTGTAATGATATTTCTCATAACAACACTCTCAAAACATTTATTATAATGCTAACACTAACACTCTGCGATTGAATTTAACTTTTGCTGATATAAAATCTTGTGTATTATATCCCCGACGTAAGGAACATCAGAGAGTTATAAACAATATTTCAATTGAATACTAGAGGTTATAGGCTCAATTTTTTTTTGTTTTCTTATCTCCTTATTTTTATCACGATTCAACACCATGTGACTATAATTAACAGAATTTTATAAAAAAAAAAAAGGAGAGATGAAAAAATTCTTAACTGATTCCAAACAATAAAAATCACTTACTGCCTATTTGCGATGTGCGAAAGAATTCTTTGTTTTGTACAAATACATTTAAAACAAAAACAAGGTTTTAGGATTTGTTTTTGTTCTAAATGTAGTTGTTCGAAAGAAAGAATTCTTTCGCACATCGGATGTAGGCTATTATTAGTTTTTTATAGCTCAAAATACATTTTCAACAATATCGAAAATATACAGGAAATATATTCATAGTTTACTCCCATAGTATTATAAGTAGGTTCATTAGGGAGAGTTCCAACAGACTGGTCCTGGGATTTCTGCAAATAGAACAAGTACAAAAAAAAGAACTTATGACCAGTGAAAGGAGAACCAATCATTTAACTGCCATAAGAAGAACCAGAAGGTAGGAAATGTAATGAATTACACTACAGTATTCACCGATGGTGTGACACATTTTTTTGAGACTTTCTAAAATTTGGTACTTGAATTCACTTCAAGGACTTGTTTTATTGAAATAATACTACAGTGAAGTAACTTACACTAAACACGTTCATTGAGAAAAGATGTGTGACTTGTCAAATGGTGGCTGTTAGGTGTCAATTGACCCCCTTCAATGACAACCCCATGTACACCCAGAGAAAAAATATGTTTAAATTTGGTCACCTCCAACAAAACTATTTTTAAAGAGAATTGCAAACATATTATGTTTAAATTTAACCATACTATTGTCACCGATAAACATATTATTGATAAATTAGTCCTCCATCAAGAACGCACAACCATATTATGGTTGCCTCCGAACATCTTTTGGTTAGTAATAATTAAAATATGTTTAATATTTATAATAGCATGGTTGATTTTCAACCAAAGCATGTTGCTCTTAGAAAAGAGGAAAATACTATTGTTAATTTAGAAACAAATTATTGTCATATTTAACCATAACATGTTTAGAGGCAACCATAATATGGTTGTGGCTTCTTGATGGAGGACTAATTTAACAATTATATGTTTGTCGGTGACAATAATATGGTTAAATTTAAACATAATATGTTTAAAATTTTGTCTAAAAATAGTTTTGTTGGAGGTGACCATATTTAAACAATCCATATTTAAAAATCTCTGCGTGTAAAAGTGATAGGTCCCATTCATATAAAGTGTTAGAACTAGAACCGGTCTCTACTACCAAAGACCTATCACGGGACTACTTTGGTGTCAGTTCGCTTCCCTCTAGGGTATTTACCCATGTCAAACAATGAAACGAAACCCAATTGCAAATATTTAAATTTCAACAACTTACTTTTTTATATAAAATTATATTTTATTCAATTATCACCACTATCGTGAATAAAAAGTGGAATTTTTTTTGAAAAATGCTATGAAAAAATTTTCGTGCTATCAGTTCTCAGTGAATGTAAAAAAGAAGAAAGTTTAAAAACATTAAAAATCAAAGAAATTTTTGTTCAAAAATATACTTATACAATATTTTAAAGAAAAGTTAAAAAATTTAGCAAAGTATTGGAGTGTTAGTTTGATTGGAACATTACCTTATTGCACTTATATTTAGTGAAATAATTTCTAAAATTCTGCCACCATGTCTTTGGAAAGCTTCACAAATCCTCAGGCAATCGACCTGCCGTTTTTCATTTTGTGGAGCAATATACATTTAAGTTTGTGCCTTTTTAACGGATCTTGACCTTAAAATTAATTTTGAAAACTTTAATATTCGAATTATGGGTAGAATTACTTACTTAAATATTTTGTTCCCCAACAAAAATAAAGTGAGAAATCTAAAGGTAAAAGTGAAAAAATTACGAGGGAAAAAATTTATCAAGATAAGGGGAATTTTTTTCCCGTTAAAATTTTTTCACGCTATTATTCTCATTTGAATTAATTTTTTTCATGAAAAGGTAAAAAATTACGAGGGAAAAATTATTTACGATACTGGTGAAATTGATTTTTCATTAAAGTTTGGTATAACAAAATTTTTATATTAAGAAATTTTGTAAAGAAATAAAATTAATTAATTGGACTTTTGACGCTTGTCTTCGGCCCTAACCATATAAAACGCAGCACAACGCCAAAGAATACATTGAAAGCACAAACAATGTCAAAAATATTTTGTAATTTTGTTGTTGCTTCCTACAGAAATTCACATTGCGTTTTAAAATTTCAAACGCTCTATTGCTTGTGTCGTTGAAAATTTTAAAACGGTACATAAATTACTGTTGAAAGCAACAACAAAATTACAAAATATTTATGACATTGTTTGTGCTTTCAATGTTATTCTTTGGCGTTGCGCTGCGTTTTACATGATTAGGGCCTTAATTTTTTTCGTTATTTTCATTTGACATTACATGCACGCAGAGAAAAAAGAAAACTATTTCTAAAGAAAATTGTTAAACATATTGGGGGGATTCACAAGGTGTGCTATCAAGTCATATCGTCATAATGTCCTAAATAATATTTTACAATTGTTTAAAAAAAAATATTTTTTTATGTTGTAAAATATTATTTAGGACATTATGACGATATGACTTGATAGCACACCTTGTGAATCCCCCCCATTATGTTTAATTTAACCATATTATTGCCACCGATAACCATATTATTTTTAAATTGGTCCTCCATCAAGAAGCCACAACAATATTATGGTTGTCTATAAACATGTTTTGGTTAAATATGACAATAATTTGTTTTTAAATTAACAATAGCATTTTCCTCTTTTCTAAGAGCAGCATGCTATGGTTGAAAACCAACCGTGCTATTATAAGTGTTAAGCATATTTTAGTTGCTATTAACCAAAACATGTTTGAAGGCAACCATAATATGGTTGTGGCTTCTTGATGGAGGACTAATTTAACCATAATATGTTTGTGGGTAACAAAATTATGATTAAATTAAACATAATATGGTAAAAATGTTTCTTTTAAAATAGTTTCGTTGGAGGTGACCATATATAAACATGTTTTTTCCTTGTGTGTGGGTTTTAAAATTTAGAACAAACTTTCTAGTGACTATACCTTGTACTTATTCTACCATGAATTAAACCTAAATAAATATATGTCTAGTAAAATGACTTGTCATAAGCAGGGCTTGGATTTTCATGCACTAAAAAATCAAAAATATGCGCTTATAACATGCGCTATAAAATGGAAAATATGCATTTAAAATAAGAAAAATATGCACTAAAAAATATATGAAAAACATATCAAGTTATTGGTCTAAATTATATTTATTAATAACAAAAATAATAATTCAGGTAACTACGTAAACAAACTTATATGTATATTAAAATATATACACAAAAGTAAGATAAAATAAACCAAAAACCAACTTAAATCACTAATTAAATCTTTTTAAAAGAGGTAATTAGATTTAATTTAAATTTCTATTAGTATGAACAAGTAAAAGTTTCTTCAAAGTTCCAAAAACATAACTCTGTCTATTCGGACGCAAAAAGTTATTATACATTGAAAATGTACGCTCAAAACGGCAAAGGAAGTCAATTGCATAATTAAAACTAAATTAGCTTACAACTTTTTTTTATTTCATGAAATCCTATATTTTTTTGCAATACAGATTGAAGTTATTTTGTCAGATATTTCTATATATAAAGTATAAAATATTAATTATTTGATTTAAATTTCTTTTAAAATATATTAAAAAACATCACAAAAATAAAAAATGCAAAATATATGCACTTAAAACAAAATATGCAAATATATGCATTTATAATAAAATATGCAAAAACAAATCGATGCCATTTTCCTGCAAATCCTTTGGTATGGAAAAATAACTGGTCGAAATTGATTTTGGATTACCGACTGCAAATATGCAATTGCATGAAAATCCAAGCAATAGTCATAAGAATAGTAATAGCTTACTGTTTAAGTAATATGTTTACCAAAATAGTCATATGTTTAATCTAAGGTAAAGTCATATGCCTTATTATATGTATGTATGTCAAGTAATCTATACAAAATAATTTATTTTATAAACAGATTCAAGAAATCGAAAAGGTCAGTCATCTAATTTCCGGACGAGAAGGCTTTGAAAAAATCAACAAAGCCGTTCAGGAAATCAAAGAGGAAACAGAATCATTGCTGAGAACTAATTTTGAAATTTGGTGTGGACAACACACCACATCCGTGAAATCTGGAGATTTAAGGTAAAACTGAAAATCTGTTACTTTTTCTCTAACTTAGACGACTATCTGAAATGTCTCTGTAGGCTGCGTGATGATCAACCTGTAGTAAAATTTGAAAAGGAAGGACGTCAACTAATGCGTGTCACATTCAATCCTAAATTGGTAACGTTTTGTCAAGATGTTAGAGAATTTGAAAATATGGGCTACAACGTTCCCTCAGAACTACGATTGGCTGCTACGCATGCTGCCAAATATATGTGTTATGCACGCAGACTGCAGCAAATCGCCACATTTCACAATACCATAGGTGATCGTATGGTACCCTGTCAGAGACCAATTATGTTAAAAAATGCCATGGAGCTCTCCAAGCTAGTGCACAGCGAAACTGTGGCTTGGAATGATGAAGATTCTGTGAACCGATTTGTTAACACACTACAAGCAGCTGTAAGTAAACTTTCAGCTGATAATACTATTTTGGTGGGCTATCATGAGCAAGCTAAAAGAACGGTAAGTACTTATTTGTTGGGGATAAATAAAATACTAGCTTAATTTTGTGACTAATTTTTAGGTCATTAAACTTATGAACACCGACCTTTTTACCCAAAGTCAAACCTGGAAGGATGAAATGCGTCATTTAAGAGAGTTAGTTGCAAGTTTAGAGCGCCAGGGTTTTACAAATTTAGATGCTTTTAAGTTGCACTGGGATCACCAGCTTTATAAAGTACTTGAATACCAATACATTATAGGTTTGGTGGATATGAACAATAAATTACCCGATATTCATATTAAAATAACATTTCGGTAAGTTTTGGCTTAAAATAATTTTTTCAATATATTCATTGTATTATTTTAGCCAACGCCAGCTGACATTTATACCTTCGGAAGAGGAAATTCGCGATAAATATTTTTCTCAATTGAGACGTTTTATAGAACGGCCTTGTAGTTTCCGAGGTTTATCTGATAAAGGATCAGAGCTTTTTAAGACTATGGTTGAGGTAAATCGCCAGTATTTAGGTCCTTTATACGAACAAGCCGAGGAACTGTTTTCGAAACTAGATAAATTCAAAAAACTTTGGCTACCTTGGATCGCTTTGGGTTGTGTAGATGTAGAGGAACTTTGCGGTATACATTTGCAAACGTCTGAAGATTGGGATCGAAATTTTCGAAAGTGCAAGCATTTGAGTCAAAAAATTGCTAAAATACAAAAGTAAATTGTTATAAAAAAAAACATGTACATATATTTCAGAAATCAATTGAATATTTGCCTCTCCATTTTCAGCGACGAAGAATCTATCGATTGTATTGTAATCGATATCTTGCCCTTACGCTCTGACATTGAAAACATTAGTCGGCGCTATTGGGAGGCTTTATCCAATAGCCTCAGAGCATCTATACTCAACGATATCACAGCCATACAAGAATTTTTACAAAATGCCTTACAATTTTTGCAAAATGTACCCATGGATGAGTCCTCCATAACCGAATCGGGCATGAAATATGAAAAAATTATGACTGAACTACCAAAAATTACAGAAACCTTGAATTTGGTTAAAGCCAAAGACACCTGTCTGGCAGGATGGTGTAAGGAGCGTGTAACCTCCTTGGCATCCATACTAACACAATGGGAAAAATTACAGCCGTTGTTGGAAAATCATGCAGTAATTTTACAACGCCAAGTTGACATGATTAAAGATCAGGCTCAAACTCAAATACAAAATCTACTCAATGAAGCTGAGAAATTTGTTATACGTTGGGAGTCGACCATTAACGAGTTGGAGGCTAATGAAGATGCCTCTTTGGAGATGTTTAAAGAAAGACAAGAACACTGGCAGGAGATTCTTAGCAAAAAAGAACAGCTTCTAAAGGAATGTTCTAAATTTAATATGATATTTCCGGATGACCTGCTTAAGCCTTTCGTAGAAATTGATGCAAAAATGAAGGAGCAATCAAAGGAATGGCTTATTTATGATGACTTTTTAAAAGAGCTCAATGGAATTTTAATGGAAGAATGGGCTATTTATCGCAGACGCCCCTACATTCTCAATGAGCTCATAACAAAATGGGAAGGTTCTGTCACTGCATCTATTGATCTACCTTCGAAAAGAATTAGACAAAGTGTAGAAAAGTTGCAAGCGAATTTGCCTATTCTACAACAATTACAATCGGACTCTTTAACAGAACGTCATTGGGCTAGAATTTTCGTTTTACTTAAAAAGGATGACATAAAATATCTGCACAATTTTACCTTAAAGGATATTTTAGATGACCAGCTACTTCTACAAAAAAATGCCGCAGAAATAGCTCAAATTGTAAGACAAGCTTCATCGGAACAAGTAGTACGCCAAGCTTTAACAGAACTTGATCAATGGTCAGTAACAGCCAAATTGAAATTAATCACTCATAAAGACTCCTCAGGAAAACAGATAATTTTGATTAAGGACTATCAGGAAGTTTTAAATAAAATTGGTGATAATCAATCCTTATTGCAATCGGCTAAAAATTCCGCCGCCTTTGAAGCTTTTTCAGATCAAGCTGAATTATGGGAAAGTAGACTTAATACCTTGGATAGTATTTTAACGAGTTTAAGTCAATCTCAAAGAAGGTAAATAAATCGTTTTTAATGTTATTTGTGTTTGTAGTGGTATTTGCAGCGCCAAAAAAATTATAGTTCTAGTTACATTGCCAAATTACTTTTAGCTTATGTCCCCAATTTAAACTTTCAAGTCCCCAAAAATCACCATTTAAAAATATTAATCCCCGATGTTGTCCATCATTTTGCTGTTTTCTACGAAATTACACAAAAAATATTCAATAACAAGTCATAGTATAAATTCGGCTGCTCCGAACCTTTGATACCTGTAGGATATAACCTAAGTTAAAATTTTCAACGTAAGGCAGATGTTCGTTTTTGATTTGAATATAGCCGAGGCACGCTTGTTTACCGGCTTATTTGCTCGTCGGAGGGAGGGTTCAATGGCCATATCAAATTGTTACCCTGTAACTACCTATATAATAAAATTATATAGGTAGTCCAAATTACTAGAAATGGGTTAAATTATAAAAAATATATTCTGTCTTATATGTAGATGTATCAGTGATTTCAACTCTTCACTACTAAAAATGGCTAAATTTTTAATAAAAATGGCTGAGTAGTGGGTGGCCAAGTTTTTATTAAGTGGCAAGTTTTTGTTACAAAAACGTAATAAATATTAATAAAAACCCCTATCAACATTAATAACAAAAAAAACTTACAAAATCAATTTACTACACTGAAATTGCACAAAAGAGATTATTTTAATACATTTTTAGTAACAATAAATTCACCATAAGAAAAATCTTTGGCAAACGAAAAGTTCAAATTATCGATAAAATTTATTTTTTTTATTGTTAAAGTCGTTTGCGTTAACAATTAAGAAAATGTCAACACAACTAATGCAGCATTTTAATAATTTTTGGTCTAAAAATTTTAAAAAGTTGAAGAAAATGGGGTTAAATAAAAATGGCTAATGGCTAATTTGATTTTTCATGGCTAAACGAGACGGAAAACGGCTAAAACTACCCACTATATGGCCAAATTGACAACACTGATATGTATACAATAGGTGTGATCCCGTACTAAACGTTTGGAGCCCGTAGGATCGCAATCTTACCGAAAACTGCTCCCGTAATCAAAGTTTGGTAAGGTAAGAGAGCCTTTAAGAGAAATATATTCTTCTTCTTCTTCTTGCAGGAAGTAGTCTGTACTTTTTCTTTGGGCTGTGGTGCGATTCACTAACTTTTAACGATCCAACAGTCGTAATTTTTGTCGATAGTAACGATAGTGTGATTCTGTAATATATATTTTTAACGATTGTAAACAGCTGTAGTTTTTGTAACATCTCTGTCTACAAAATGTTAAAATAAACGAAAAGCACAAAAAAAAATAAAGAGAAGACAATTGAAAAGGTGCTCAATCTACTGTTTTTATATTTTATTTTGTGAATTTACATTTAGAATTTTGTTTTTGTTCATAATTTGCTTTTTGTACCTTTTGAATTTAGTATTTTGTTTTTGTTCGTACATATTAGGGTTTTTTTGTTCCCGCACTTTTTGAATTCCCGGGAAAGCGGGAAATAAATATCAAATTCCCGGGTTCCCGGGATTCCCGCCCAAATTTTTTTATTTATTTATTTACTTATTTCTCAGTTCCTGGCGATTAGGAACTGAAAGCACAAATTACGAAATAGGAATTCTGAAACAATTTTACCGTTTAACAAATTCAGCAGGAAGGAGAAATGTTATTTACTACATATATTTAATAACATATTTTTTACAATGTTATAACCCTTAATCAGCAGTGATGTATGTAGATATACTAAGTTTGTCATTCCATGTGAATCCTATTTTTAATATTATTGTAAATCCTTCATTAATTCTTAGCCGATTTAGTCATATGGGTGTCAAATCGTTTCTAGATCTTCTATGCTGTTTGGGGGGTGAATTCCAGTAGAATCGCTTGAGTAGGGAAAGAGTTATGCACCCAAATGTGGAATTAACTCCCCAAAAACTAACATAAATATGTGGAGGTGCATACCTGTTGTCATTAAATTTCCACAAATTCGTTTTATAAGGCACCAAATTTCGTGAATGTCGGTCCATAATTTACCTACGGCTCCATGTTTAGACCAGTTTTGTAAATCATGTAAGTATGGATAAAAGCGTAACGAATACTGCTTTTGTGGTGCAATTTAGCATATTCTACTTTCATAAGGCTCAAAAGCACTTGAAATGTCGCATATAAAGCACAATCTAGGAAAACCTTTTACTACGGGCTTAGCCGCAAAACCTTATAATATTAAAGGTATTCACGTCAAAAAGTGTACTCTTGCGAAAAAAGCATAAGTGCAAAAGCATAACAACAGCCACATTATTTAGCCCAAAAGATGAAAAATTTTCAGGGTTTAATTAAGTGCAAAATATGACAATTAAAAAATAAAAAGAGTAAAAAAATTGAAGAAGCAGAAATAAAAAAAAAATTAAATACTTATCTGAAAAAATGTTGAGGTAGACAAGTTATAAATTTGACTTGTAAATTAATAAAATCAATGATTTTGTGTGAGCTGAAAATGTAAAGTGCAACCAAAATGGGTTGTTCTCGTCAAATAAGTGCAACTATTCTATTTTGCACAGTTGCAAGGGTAACAAATATTGACGTGAATACGTTTATTGTAAAATTTACACTTCATTGTGCTAAGACAAGAAATAAAATTTCGTGAAGATAGGCCTATAATTATCATAGGCCCTATATAAAGCCCATTCTTAAAAATGAGCTTAATACGCCTTAAACTGTAGTAAAGTTAAATATTGTGTTGAAATTAAGTTCGATTAAACTACTAAAGACACTAGTCCGACATAGATTTTCTACAGTTTTAAAAAAAGATTTACTTCAAAATTTCCCGGGATTCCCGCAACTTATTCCCGGGAAAGCGGGAATTGAAAACCATTGGAAATCCCGGGAACAAACTCTAGTACATATACAAATGTGTATGTATGTATGTGTGTAGTATGTATGTAAGAAGTCGGGCCTCAGCCACTTTAAACATTAAATACACTTTATCGATTACATAAATATAACTTAAATTATTGTCGCTAAAATAACGAAAAAAAAACTGCTTAAAGTAACAGCTGATTTTATTCGACAGCGAATATCATTAAAAATTTTACTGAATAGCAAATTCGTTAAATTTTCGTTATATTTATTTTAACGATACGATTATCGTAAAAAAAGTTAGTGAATTGCACTACTGATTGGGAATATTTATAAACCATCAGCTGTGTCAAAAATAAACAATAAAAAACTACAAACAAGTGTTACCAAAAGAATTCAAATAAAAAATATTAATAAAATAAATGTAATAGAAAATGTTACAAAACTAAACAACATACTTAAATTTTACTTTTATACATGCTAATGTGCCATGTATGTATTTATTTAAACATATTTCATATTAACGTTTTCTATTGGGGTAGAAATTTGGTTTTCATTGTTCTCGTACTTTTGTACATTTTTTCTAATAGTGAGAACAATTCTTGTTACCGAACTTTACCCAAAAAATACACAGAAAAAATGAAAAATTTTCTCTAATCACTTCGGCCCTTACAATGTAAAATTCAGCACAACGCCAAAGAATAACATTGAAAGCTTATACACTCAAAAGAAAAATCAATCCATCCGTACTCAAATCAATCCGAAGCGGTATCAATAGTACGGTGAGTACGGATTTTCTTGAATCAAGTACAGAAATATTAATTCAAGTACGGATTATTCAATCCCAAATTCGTACTTTAAATAAATCAAAACTGAAATTAGAAGAAGAATATTATTATAATGAATTTACTAACCTGTTTCACACCTTTCAAACTTCCAATTATAAAACACCACGACCATGCCCGATATGATTTTTGCTTTAGAAACTTAATGTACATATTTAGCTAAGAATATAAACTAAATGAGAAGTGAGAAATTGAAGGTAGTCTTGCCTTTTTAAAGTTTAAAAAATAAAATTGATTAAGATTTAAACATGAAAATAATGTGTTTTCTTCCTGTTCTGTTATTTTTGTTGTTTCTACACACAACAAGCCAATCGTTTTTTAGCTACTTGTGTGGTGTTGTTGTAGTGGCTACAACAAGTTTTGACAAGTTATATGAGATTAAAACGTTATATGAAAAGTTATATGAGGTTAAAACGCTCAATTTGTAATTTTACTCTCAGAGTGGCAGTACCAACGAAAAGTTCAATCTTTTTTGTACTTGGTTTAAGAATTTTATACTTACTTTAAGAAATTCCGGGAATGATTTTCGAAAGTTATCCCATTTAGGATTGTTGTGAGTACGTTTTAGTATTATTCGTACTTGAATTTTTTTAGTACGACTCGTACTCAAAGTAAGTATAAAAAGCTTAACTATTCCCGAGTGTTTTTCTTTCTGTGTACAATGTCATAAATATTTTGTAATTTTGTTGTTGCTTTCTATAGAAATTCAATTCAAAAAAATTAAAATTCTCAACACCCCAAGCTATGCAGCGCGCTGCACGCTGCAGCGTTTTAAATTTTAAAACGCAATGTGAATTTCTGTAGAAAGCAACAACAAAATAACAAAATGTTTATGACATTGTTTGAGCTTTCAATGTTATTCTTTGGCTTTGATGCGTTTTACATGATTAGGGCCGAAATGCATACCAAATTCATAGAATCAAGCAAACAAGTTGTTTATTTTTTTACCTATTACCAAATGATTATATTGATTACTACAAATTGTAAGAATTTTAAAATTCTGAATATTTTTTTTTTCAATATTTTTAATTTTAATTAAAAATATTATCAAAAAACGTTGCCGTTCAAACAATGTATAAAGTGATTTAATTAAATATAGCACAACAACAATTCTACAAGTTTAAATTATTTTATTTTAAACGAAAGAAATCCATTAAGATTTTCTGATATTTAAATAAAATTTTTATTGAAAATTTTTTCGAAACAACTAAAATGTTAATTAGGTCAAAATTTTATTTTTAATTTTATTTAAACTAAAAAAATAATTGATCGCACATTATATTTAAATATTATGTTTATTTTATCAGATGGGTTTATTTGGAACCAGTTTTTGAGGCTGGCACTTTGAAAAACGAAGAGGCTCTATTTAAACGCATTGATAAGGACTTCCGTTATATTATGAAAGAAATTGAAATGGATCCGAGAGTAATATCTTTGGTAAAAATTAATAATATTTCCACTTTGGTGAAATCATTGGAAACACAGTTAACCAGATGTCAGAATAACTTAATGTCCTATATAATGGTAACACATTGATATATATATATAAAAAAAAAATTTAATACATAAGTGTGTATATATGTTTATAAAAATCAAATTTATTTAGGAAAAACGCCACTCCTTTCCCCGTTTCTATTTCCTGGGTGATGACGATCTCTTGGAAATTCTCGGACAAGCCTCTAAAGATCCTGAAGTTATACAGAAGCACATAAAAAAACTATTTCCAGGCTGTCACACTCTAGATATTAGACAATTTTCCAGTGGAGAGCACTTCGTCTATAGTATACAATCGCTGAAAAGTTCTGAAGGAGATGTGCTTCAATTAAAAACACCAATTGAAATGTCGGGACCCATAGAGGTAAGTTCAGATACTTGAATACATTTCTGAGCGTTAATATTAAATTAACCTTTTCAGACATGGCTTAATGCTCTAGTCATCAATATTCAACAAACACTAAAAGAACAAATTGTCCAGTGTTGTAACTCCTATCCGACAGATGGTTACAATGAAAACATTTTGCAAAATTATGCCACACAGGTTTTATCGACAACACGGGCTATTCAATTTACCAAACAGGCAGAGAAGGCCATTCAAACGATGGCGTTGCAAAAACTTCAACAACAACTTAATGCCGAAATAACCAAATATTCAACATGGAAACATCAAACTCAGGACATGTTGTTGCAAATGAAATTGCGTTCTTTGCTCTTTGAACTAGTACACTATGTTACGGTAGTGGAGGAACTAATACAAAACAATACAATGCATCTAAATGATTGGCATTGGTTGGCCCAGCTAAAGTTTTATTTGGGTGGTGGTGGAGAAGTTAGAGCAGGTGGCAGAGATCCACGTACGGTTTTCGTTCGCATGGTGTATGCTGAATTTGAATATTCGTATGAATTTTTGGGTAATCCTAATAAGCTGGTCAGTACACGTCTAACACACAAATGTTATCTAATATTAACACAAGCCATGCACATGGGATTGGGTGGTAATCCATTTGGTCCAGCTGGCACTGGAAAAACTGAGTGTGTTAAGGCGTTGGGCGCCATGTTGGGACGTCTCGTATTGGTTTTTAATTGTGATGAGGTGAGTTTATGTTTGTTTGTATTTAAAGGAAGCTGTTTTGTGTTTTATTAGAATGGTAACAATTTAACAGATTTAGGAACTTCGATAAAATTTTTCATTGGCTAGAAATGAAAGTTGTTTCTTTAGGAATTTGGAACGCGAATCTACACTCCGCTTTTTTCAGCAGCACTAGTTTTCGCGATATAGCGTTATGTAAAAAATAACGGTACTTTCACCATATATAGTGGCACAACTTGAGACGGGGTTTCCCTATTCAGTACAGAAAGAAATCTGAAAATTATTTTGAAGGTCGTGCGAACATTGTATTTAAATTTGCTGAGTAGTTTCAGAGATATTATTACAGTTTGACCTAGGAATGGGCAATAAATATCAATATAGCATAATATCGATATTTGACAAAATAATAATCGATATTTAAAATAACCATATATCGATACATCGATATTTATTTACGACTATCGAATTTGATATTTTTAAGAACTCCCTTATACGAGTAATAAAATTCAAAATTTTAACCGTTTTTCAACTTTAAAGAATTGCATCATATGTTTTTTTTAACTAATATTAAGAAAAAAAACGGCGCTTTTCCATTGTACAATTTCATAGTTCAGTTTTGTCTCGGTTTTTTAAGAGATGGCAACAGAATAGACTCATGAAAGTTGGAATGTTAATAAAAAAGAAAAAAACATTTTATAATCCCATTTAAATTTTTCGAAATAATTTTTTTTTTTTAGATTTCATATGGCGAATAAATAAAATGTTGTCTTGGGAATAAACGAACTGTCTTTTTTGTATTCTTGACTTTTATTTAATGGATTTTTATTGTTGTAGAATTAACTGCCGGTCCCTCGATTACGAACGAAAACTTCGTTAGCATAACTTACATAAAAACTAAATTTTGAAATTTGATGAAAGTTTCGTTCCAAATGGAGGGACAACCAGTAAATTTGAAATAAAAAAAAAAACAATAAAAAGTTAGAATAGAATGACATGTACATAATATGTTTGTACATATGTAAATATTTATTAAAATAGGTATATTAAGATGATACCCGTCTAATATTTATTAATGAAAATTTTATTCAATTTAATGCACTCAACTTATATCTAGCTATACAATTCTAAAGTGTTTATGCATTTCTATTCAAATTGTTCTATGATTAAAGGCTCGGGGAGATTTGAAATAATGATTTAATCGATATGAAACTACAATAAACTAAAATGATCAAGGTATTTAAAATCTTCCAGATAGTTAAAAAAAAGTTATGAATATATCGAATATATTATCAAAGTTGTTTTTGGGAATATAAATATTTATTAAAAGATTTTGTTTGTTGTGCTTAATTCCCTTTTTTAATAATTGATAAAAATACTGAAATTTATTGTTGGAGAATAAGCTGTTCCTATGCGCATTTCACTGGTTGCTTAGGCCAAATCGTCAGGAAACGTTCTCCTAAATAATTTTAGAAAAGCCAAAGCTATCAGCAAACAAAACTACAGAAGGAATGAGAATTACCTACAATACCCTCAAAAAGTTTTATTTGCAACGATATCAAAGCTTAAACAAAATACCAAACAATAAAACAGTGATGAGTTTTTATCTTTTCTTACATTTCCCACTACAATTAGTTAGAATTCTCCCAACATTAATTGTAGCTGTAAGTGGGTAAAGAAAAAACATATATCGAATATATATATAAAAAGAAATAATATTTAATACATATAAAATATCGATAAAATAACATTTTCAAGTTCTTCAACTCCACAAAGAAACCATTTCTTTTCTTCTCTGCCCTATTCCATATGACTATGTCTTTTGTTTTCTCATGTCTCCTGGTTGTTTGAATTGATTCAATGTGTGTTTACTTTTCCATACTTTGTTATCATAAAAAATATCGAGTCTATAGTTAGTACGAGTTACGAGTTATAAAATTTTGAATATTTTAGTTTTACATAAAAATAATTTAATGTATGCAACTCGTATGTACTTTTGTGTGTTTTATTTCTAACAGAATGTGGATACTGAATCGATGGGTTTGATTTTGACTGGTCTGGCTCGTTGCGGTGCTTGGGGCTGTTTTGATGAATTCAATCGCTTACAAGAAGCAACACTTTCAGCCATATCAATGCTTATACAGCCCATTCAAAGTGCTTTAAAGGATAAATTGGATACGGTACAAATTGCTGAAAATATTGTAAGTAAATTAATTGGAAAACAAATAGGAAAAAATCTAAAAATGTTAGTTAATATTCAGTATGTATGTATGTACTTGCAAGACAACAAGTATTAACGGATTGAATATTTAATTAAGAATAAGCACGAATAGCCTGGATATTAAAAAATATCTATGTATTGTATATCATGAGCTGAAAGCTAAAGTCAAATACCCGTATTAATTTTTGTTATTTTTGTTTCGGACTATAATTTGCAATTGTGTTGCGCCTGTTATATTTTGGCTTTAAACTCATAATATAGACTGTTATATCAAAGTAGAGTTTACTTTGTTTATACATAGTTAATTTTATCAATACTGTTTCCGTCTTTTTAATGCAATTGCATGTTTTTTCTTGTGCGACCAATGAAATCAGAAACAATATATTTATCCGTTTTACAGATTTTTATAAATTTTGGCATCGATTTGTTACTTCATGTTTTACCGTTTACAGCATTTTTTTCATAATTTAGTTAAAAAGCATTTTTACAGCATTTTTACAGCATTTTTTAAGTTTATAGAGCATACCCAGCAAAAACTTGGTAATGACTTGAAATTACTGAACAACTTACTTTTCAATACCATCTGTATTACATAGAAGTAGTTAAGTAATGGTTGACATATAATCTGATACATAAGCACTTGCTTATGAGTTGATTAACGAAATTAATTCATAATAAAATACATTTAAGGTTTTATTTATTCAAATCGAATACAAATTGATTTTAAATACATATTTGTTCTTACAATTTGTTATTTTTTTATTTGTTATAAATGAATATCGAGGGCTTATATTCAAAATCCTCTATCTTAAAAAACACAACTTTTCAGGAGAGCCAAAAAACTGCTTTTTTCGCGTATTACTTGAGTTATTAAAATTCGGTATTCTACAATATTTTTTAAATCAACTACTGAATCCCACAGATAATTGGTTCATAAAATTTTGCATTATTGGGGACTTTATGCGAGATAGAGGGTTTTGCTTCTCAAAAATATTCAATATGTACCCAGCAAAAACTTTACTTACCTGGTAAGTTAGCAAGTAACATTGGAGACATATGAACACTACTTATTTTTCGGCTGAATAACTACTTATTTTTGTTCGAGTTGTCCACAGAATTCAGTAGTTACAATACACTTACTAGAAGTCACAAAATATCTAGTTATGATTTAACTACCAGTAAGTTGAATTGTAAGTACTTACAATATACTTACTAGAAGCCAAAAAATAACTACTTTTTATTTAATTTGCGCTAGTTAATAGACCTAATAATTAGTTATGGAGCTAGTTACCAGTAAGTAAATATTCAGTACTGAAAACCAGACAACTGATAAGTAGTTATTTAGCTGATTATTAGTAAACAAATATTCATAACTGAAAATAATAGTAGTGAAAAGTACTTACTGAGGTCATTACTAGCAAGTACTTATTGAGGTTTTCAGAATAATGATAATTGTAATGACAACTACTTACCAGGTAACGTATGAAATAACTACGACCTATTACCAAAATTCAAAAAGTTTTTCCTGGGTATGTATGAAAATGAAAAGATAGAGGGTTTTGCATTTTATTAAAACTAAATTATTTTGATTTTATTTATGCCATCTGTCGGTGTTTAACGTGGTTTATTTAAGATAAAGGCTAATAATACAACATAAAATAAAAAAAAATTAACCATTAACTGTTACAAAATGGTTTTAATAAAATCTTATTATTAAACTAAATTTTAAACTTACTATTATATAAGTTTATCACACGATAATAATATTTTAATTACATACGATTTTAAATATCCTATAAATTACTTATTGTTTTGACAATAATATCATAGATGACACTTTAAAAGAAGACACTTTTTTAAGCTAATTCCAACTTTAACCATTTATTTTTATGCCATGGACATTATATTTTCCAAAAACAAGCATGTAAAATGTTTTCATGGTAATTCAGTTCAGAATCGGCTTTCGCCATTTTGATAAACCATTAAAAATGTCAAATTCATGTTCAGCTTGCAAAAAATAGTAAAAAAGAACATGTTTTGCAAGAACAAGTTATTCCAAAAATATTTGGAAATTAATTATTAGAAAAGATAGAGGGTTTTGCAGTCAGAAAAATTAATTGTGTAAGATAGAGAAAATACAAAAATGCAAATAAAACAGCAAAATAAAATATGTTTGTTATGAAAATCACACCATAGATGAGGGTTGTTTTACTGAACATTTTACCATTAAAAAGTCATTTTCGTGAAAATCAAAGATAGAGGGTTTTGAATATAGGCCCTCGATATGAAAAATTTAAATACTTAATTATTTTGAAATGTATTTTAAAATAAAAATTACCCAAATCAATTAACCAAACGATTTTATAACGATATCGTCTAGATGATATAAATTATAACATGTTAAATTATACCTTTCCTTATAATATCGTTTTTACATGAATAAATCATATCGTTTTTTTAAATCCTATCGTTCTCTGGTTTATCGGGTATGAATATGTCCTTCATACAGGGTAGTAAAATTTTGCACTTGAAAGAAAATTAAATTAAAGACACAATTTGTTTGACAAATTTATTTTTGTTGATAACAATGTGAAGTGTATGTATATTAGTAAGCGAATGTGGTAATGACTTATTTAACTCCCTATTTGTAAGCGAGGGTGGTAAGTACTTGCCTCCAATGACATCACCGTGTTAAAATAATGTGTTAAAATGCCAATGTATAAGTAGTGAAGAGTAGTTATATTAGCTGTTTAACTCATTACTTTGCAATGCAAGTTTTTGCTGGGTATTTTGCCTTTTTATAGATATTTTGGGACATGTTAAATTTCTTAAATGCTTACAAGAGCTTTTGCAGAAAATAAAACAAAAAGATTATTTTTAAAATTCAGGTTTTTCTGTTTTAAATAACTATGTATGTGTATACCCAACGTGTTGCTCAATCTCGCCATCTACATTTAATTTTAACTCTAAAATTGCAGGCCAAAAATAAGTGTTATTTTAAACTTTCAAATTTTATATTTATATAAGCAAAAATTAAGGAAAAAGCTATTTTGGCGATGTAATACGTAGAAATCCGGACCAATCCTATAGTATATCGACCGACTCAGAATCACTGTTTAAAGTGATCTAACGATGTCCATCCACCCGTCTGGTTGGTTGTCTGTTCATATTCACTTTGTGCGCAAAGTACAAGTTGCAATTTTGTAAATAATTTTATCACATTTGGTAAATACTAGGGTATTCATTTAATCGGGCTTCTGCTTCAATCGGTTAATCGCTCGATTAATTAACCGATGTTTTGGCTTTATCGGCTAATAATCGGTTAAATTTGTAATTGGTCGGCTAACCGATTAATAAAGTTTTTTTTGTAAATTAAGTAATTTCAATACATAAAAATGCATTAATTACACTGTGCATGAAATTTACACTTTTTTTCGTGACAAGCTGGGCACTGGCGTTTTACTGGACTCAGCGTACGTTTTAACGTAACGTACGTTTTAACGTACGCTGAGTCCAGTGGTGCCCGCGGTTTTTTCAGATTGGCTCCGGTTTTCGAGATATACCGTTATTTCAAAAATGGAGGAGGTTGCACAACATATGTTCGCGTAACTCAAAAACGCTTTAGCTTATTGAAAAAACTTAAAAAACTGAAACTCCGCAATAAAATTTCCTTTAAGAAAAGTAAAATTTCTTTCTAATATCCGTTGTCGTTTTAGAAACATAATTTTTTTTTGGAAAAAAAAATAATTTTTTTATCAAAATTTCGAAATTTTTGTTTTTTAAAAATTCATAAAAAATGCAGCTAGGCTTCTAATTTTTTGCAGACATATAAAATTGCAAACAAAACAAGCCATAAATGATTAAAATCTGTTGGCAACTTTTGATTTTATTCACAAAAGTCGGCAAATTTTAATTAATTTAAGAATTTCATAAAACGCCCCCCTAAGGGATGATGATAAACCGAAAGTATAATTTGAGAAAATGTTAAGACCAAAAAAATAATGGAGGTCATTCATACATTTTATCCCCCTAGGGG
Source organism: Pollenia amentaria (assembly GCA_943735925.1). Taxonomy (NCBI): domain Eukaryota; kingdom Metazoa; phylum Arthropoda; class Insecta; order Diptera; family Polleniidae; genus Pollenia; species Pollenia amentaria. Next base: position 148,779,784 of record OX031007.1, read on the forward strand.
CGACTCCTGGGCATTTATAGGACTTTTTCTCCAATATATTTCTAGTCTGCATTGAACATTTTGAATGTTAGAAATAAATGATTGAGATGAAAAATAAAGTGGGGTTGGTCATACATTTGACCCATCTAGGTGCATCCTAGGTACTGCAGGGGCCAAATTTAAGAATTTCATTAAACGGCCATATTTGTATGGGAGCCCCCTAAGGGGTGGATATATATGGCAACTATGTTTTAAGAAAATGTTAAGAACAAAAACATTGGAGGTCGGTCATACATTTGATCCCCCTAGGAGTGAATCCTAGGCCTTAGAAACAAATGATGGGAATGAAAAATAAAGTTGCGCTGGTCATACATTTGGCCCATCTAGGGGCATCTCAGGCGCTGCAGGTTTAAGTGATTAAAGTCTGTCTACAACTTTTGATTTTTTCAGAAAAGATGAAATTTTTTTATTTTTTATAATAACCAAACTTAAAAATTTTAAAATATTTATTTTTGTTGTTAATTAGTTAAAGTTAAAGTTTTTATTTCGAAATTTTTTCTTCTTCCTCCTACAGATTCCAACAAATATCCCATAATAGCGAATCAAGTTGTTTGCGCTATACCAGTGTTCGAGCCTGGCTGTTACTTGGTGAAATCTCTCGCCATGTTCATCAGACTCGGCTGGTGATTGTTCATTAAATTTTTCGGCATGGTAATGCAAAAAATGTATTTTCAATGACATTCTAACGTTTAAGTTTTTAAATGCGGTTAGCATATTTTTGATTAAAATTCGCCAGTTTTCAGACCGATGATTTCCTAATACATTTTCTATTACTGGTTTCACATAATTCCAGGCCAATAACTCGATATAATTCAATGCAACCTCAAATTGATGGTCCTTCATAAGACGACGAATGTCCGGTCCATTAAAAATTCCTGTAAAACAAAAACATTAAGATATGAAATATAAATCTTATTTAATATAGTTAGAGTTCATACCTTCTTTTACTTTCATGCCACTTAATAAAAAAAAATCGGCGCAATTCGGTAAAAGCAACACCATCTGGGCTCAATGCTTTTATTAAATTTTTTACAATACCCAGTTTGATGTGGAGTGGAGGAAGCAAAATCTTTTCCATCGGTACAGGTGTAATTCAATTACATTATTTCTATGCAATCTGCTTTCCTCACGTAAAGCCGAATCCCGTGTATTGTACTGGTCGCCATTGAAACGCGTATTCCATAAGCACATGAAGAATTATTTTTAGTATAGATTGCATGACTCTTAAAAGAGCTACCACTTTTAAATTTGCGCATATTTTCCACTTGTGGTCTTCATATTTAATTAACTGTATTATTTTTTTCATTGATACGTAAGTCTCTTTAGTATTTGTGCTTAGTGCTATCGGAATAGGACTTTTTAAATTAGTGACATGTGGCAAAACTGTTTTTAAGCTACTTTTGGAATAATCAATGAATAAGCGCCATGTCAGTACAATACGCCAGTACTCGTAAATCGTCTATGGCGACTGATAGCCCCGTATATTTGTACACCTGGTGCTAAAATATTAGCTCGTTTTAACTCTTTTGTCAAGAGAATGCTCTGTGTTTGAGATAATTTTAGACGCCGTACCTAGTGGTATACAATGTATGACGGACCTCAATTAATTTTTTGTCCTTAACATTTTCTCGAGACATACTTGCCTCATATCTCCACTTCTTAGGGGGACTCCCATACAAATATTGCGTTTTATGAAATTCTTAAACTAATTACAATTTGTCAACTTTTGTGAATTAAATCAAAAGTTGCTAACGGATTTAAATCGTTTATGGCTTGTTTTGTTTGCAACTTCGTTTTTTATATGTCTGCAAAAAATTAGAAGCCTAGCTGCACTTTTTAATTTTTTATGAATTTTTAAAAAACAAAAATTTCGAAATTTTGATAAAAAAATTATTTTTTTTTCCAAGAAAAAAATTATGTTTCTAAAGATATTAGAAAGTAAATTTTATTGCTAAAAGCTAAAGCGTTTTTGAGTTACGCGTTGTGCAACCTTTCGAAATAACGGTATATCTCGAAAACCAGAGCCAATCTTCAAAAATCGCGGGCACCACTAGATTCAGCGTACCCGAATTATGTTAAAACGCCATGTGCCCGGCTTGTCTGTTTTTTCAACTAGCATAGTGTTATTTATTATTTGGAGTTTATTTTTTTAAAAAAAGCAATAACAAATCTTGAACAAACACGAGCAAACAAAAAATAATTCATAAATATGTAATACATATTTTTTAATTAATACATAAATATTATGTAGTAATTAAAAAATAACCTGTTTGATAATTTTACTAGTAATATCAATAATTTAAGGAGACCTTAAAAATAATCTTTTAGAAAAATGTTTAGGATTTAAGCGATTCTTTTCTTTAATTTTAATAAATCTTGACTTGGAAAAAATTCTTTCACTTATCTTTGATGTTGGAGAAATCGAGCGCAATTCATTATACAGAATATATAATTTCTCAGTCCTTTTACTGGATTTCTCTAAACGTATAAAATCTTCCATTAGAGTCCTGTTGTAATTTTTTTAAATTTTCAACTCTACTTATTGTTTCGGTTAATTTTGTTAAAAGATTGATATGAGAAAATATGAGAAGAAACAAATAACTAAACACATACATACATATGGGAAGTTCCAGCCAAAAGTCTTCTTTTTGTAACGTAACGCCAGAAGTAATATATATCGTTTATCAAAAATTGTATCTGTATAATCTACTTTTATAAGTTGTGTAAAGCTTTTTGAACTTATGAATAACATGGTCCTAAAATACAAGCTTATTTGTTTTCTGGCGTTACATTACAAAAAGTAGACTTCTCGCTGGAAAATCCCATATGTACCTAAAACGATCAAAACACTACAAAAAATTAAAAAATTTGTCACGTCGGTTAATCGGTTAATCGACTGAAATTAGCCGGTTTAATCGTTAAACGAAAATAGCCAATTTTAAATTAACCACTCAGTTAATCAAGTAGTAATTAATCGGTTAACCGATTAACCGAATGAATACCCTAGTAAATACATTTTAATTGTACTAAGGACGAAGTCTATGTAAATGGTGAGATTCGGTCTATAATTTCTTATATTAACCATAAAAGCTTCTTTCCAAATTAGACTTCTTGTGTCCATAAATCATCTAATTATGTTGTTATTTAGATTAAATTCGCCGCAAAAATATTTTACTGCAGATTAAAGTATTTTCAAATCGGGTCACATTTGCCCAAAGCTCCCATTTATGAAGAGATTTTACTTCCTTTTAAATGTTAACATTAAAAAACAATTTAGTGGCCATCCCTGAAATCCCTTTAAGATAAAAAAATCTCCTTTAGATCTTAATATCTAGATAATATTCGCCACAAATAACTCTCATATGAATTTTAACCTCAAAATATAACTTTGTTGTTGTGAACCCATGACTGCTGTTCCCAAATAGGGTAAAATCTCAAAACATTTTCTGGCGTTTGGGCTATACCAATCATAATTTTAGGATTGCTTTTTTTTTAATACAAATGTTTTTAAATTGTTGAATATTTTGTTTTCAAATGAGCAATTTTTGATTTTGTTGGGGCATATTTTTAAAAATTTTCAGGGAATATTTTCGAGTTTTTACTGCGTATTAAATGCGCATAAAACGCGTTTTTAGAGCATATTTCTGGTTTCCCTGCTTATAACACTGGTCCGCAAAAAACAAAGAGAAATTGGGAGCAAGATTTTTGTTATGCGATTTTAATTGACTTTAGCGAGCTGAATCCAAATCCATTTTCAGTTTTTTCTATAACGTCGATTAATGAATAATAAATAAAATTAGCATTCGACACCGATTGCCTGATAAATGATAAAAATGTAAAAGTTTTGTCCTAATAACTTTTTTATGAATTTTCAAAAACAAAAAATAGCACTAATTTTGCATGAAAAACAACATTACTCGCAACTAATTTCTGAATAACTACGAAATAGTTTAAAATATAAAAGAATGTTTTTGGAATGAGTTAAAGGACATTTTTCTAAAATTCTGTAAGTGTGTTGATCAAAATCGGACAAATTGATCTCAAGTTATGATGAAATGTATTACAGGAACCGCATATTAACCGAAATATTAATCTAGCCCATAAAAACCAGACGTGATATAAAAAAAAACGGAAAGCAAATTTGAGTTAAGCGCCTTAAAATCTCTACACATTATTTTATTTAAAACAATTTTTTTGCCGACCTGTAATATCATACAAACAAGATATGCGCGAAAAACATAACCCTTCCTTGACGTTAGGATAAAAAGGAATTTAAATGTTAAAAGTTCTCAAACAAACTTTTATATTCTACACTAGAAATGCCAGTATGTACTAGTTTTTAAAAATGGCAAAGAAATGAATGCAAAAGTACATATAATTGTGCTATAAGTAATTTCCTAACTAATTTCATATCTCGTAATATTAAATGTACAGCGGCTTCGCTTTTCAAAATTCTGCCCACACCGTAATAGTGTAGAAGGTATTATGCGTTTGTGCTTATGCTTGTAACACCTTAATATATTGGTCCTTTATAAAATACATAACTGAAATTTAGCTCATAGAATAAATTCGAAAAATAACAAATGTTGAATATAATAAAGAAGCTTATGAAAAACAAATAATTCCCAGATTCTATTTTATTTAATTATTTTTACATTGTTTCAACATTTTGTATTGTGTTGACAAAAGCTTACAGCTACAATAAAGTGAAGTTTTATTCATCAATTTATTTATTTTTAAATTTTTTCAAAAACCCCTGAAGATGGTCAACGATGTTGACCGAAATATTGGGAATAAAATAATAAATTTAAAACAAAATATTTATGTTTTTATTTAAATTTGTTTAAAACGTATGACCTACTGCCGAACTAAATCAACAAACTTAATTTTGTATAAATATTTTTTTGTACACGTATTTAAATTTAAATTTTAAATATTTACAAACAATTCTTTCAACGAGTGTTGAGTGCGAAATATGTTTTTCAACTGCATCTTATCTTAACAACAAAATACATCATTTCCAATTGTGTTTTAAAAGTTTCCGAATATTTTTAAAAAATTTTCAAATGTATTTTAAAATCTTTCATATGTATTTGAAAATTATCCAAATGTCCCAGCTAGCATTTTCAATCGTATAAGAGTCTCCTGGCGCTTTTGATCGTCGACGAGCGCATTTTTTAATCGTAGAAGATTCCTCGCACGGGAGAAACTTTCACACAAGCTGATTCCTCTGTGAGATACTTCTACAACACCGCGAAGAAGGGAATCGTTTGCGATGTGTGTAAAGATTATCTAACGAGTCTTTCAGAAAGCTTGTTAGGAGTCGTATGAGACTCATATAGGGATTCTCGTACAACTCGTGAAATGCTCAGCCGCATAACTCAGCTACCTAAATAAAACATGAAGCGCATTTTTCGTGTCAACTCTTCTCATTTTCATACAATTTTATGCGAAACAAATTCTTTGATCGCGAATTAAACTCCACCCGGTTAGAAAATCTTATTCGGCAGATCCTTAGGTCCATTTGTTTTATTGAAATTGAATTGACAATATTATATTCATGTTTAAAAAAACGCTTTTATTTAGGTAGCTCAGTAATTGTTATATCACTCATACAGAGAGTGGATTCCCGGGAAAGCGGGAAATTAAAATCAAATTCCCGGGATCCCGGGATTCCCGCCCAAATTTTTTTATTTATTTCTTTACTTATTTCTCCAATAAAACTTATATTTTTTACTGACTATTACGCTTAAAATAATTAAGTCTGGTATCTAATATATAACAAAAAAGTAAAAAATTCAAGATTAAAATTATTTTAAGATACTTAAGAGGTTATTTTTATGTCAAGCATATCATAGAAATTAATATAAAGTCTTACAGCCAATTTCATCAAGTTCAGTTAAAACTTAACTGTTACCTTACCTTCCAGTTAACAATAAATTTTCGACAGTTATAACTGGTAGTTAATTATAACTGAACTTGGTGAAATTGGCCGTTAGTGGAATAAAATTTCTGGAAGTGCGATAAGGAACTGAAAGCATAACATTACGAAGTAGAAATTCTGAAACAACTTTAACGTTTAACAAATTCAGCAGGAAGGCGAAAATTTATTTGCTACATATATTTATTAACATACTTTTTTACAATTTTATAACCCTTAATCAGCAGTGGTGTATAAAAATATACTAAGTTTGCCATTCCATGTGAATCTCTTTTTAATATTTTTCTAAGGTCCCATAAAGTATTTGTATTGTGAGTCCTTCGTTTATTCTAAGCTAATTTCGCCATATGGGTGTCAAATTGTTTCTAGATCTTCTAGGCTGATTGTGGTTTTATTCCAGCAGAATCGCTTCAGTAGGAAAAGAGTTATGTGGACCTAGAGCTTGAATAAATATAAACATTTATTAAATTAAATAAGGTCAAATAAAAAACTGAATACAAAAGTTTTTTATTTTTTAATTTTCTGGATAACTGTTATTTACGATCCTTGTGATTCAATAATTATTTCTACACAGAAAAAATTATTAAATTTCTCCAATCACCAAATTTATACCAAATTCATAATATCAAGCAAACAATTTGTTGATTTTGCACCTATTACCAAAATGATTATATTGATTACTAAAAATTGTAAAACTGTGAATATTTTTTTTCAATAAATGATATTTTTAATTAAAAAAATGATTAAAAAAATGTTGCCATGTGTTAATTTATTTAAAAAAATATTGACAATTCCCAACAACAATTCTACATTTTTAAATTATTTTATCTTAAACGAAAAAGTCAATTAAGATTTTTTGTTATTTAATTAAAATTTTAATTGAAAATTTATTTAAAAACAACTAAAATGTTAATTAAATCAAAATTAATTTTTAATTAATTTTAAAAATTTAACAAAATCATTATCCCCTATAAAATTCTAAACATTAACGTCTATATAAAGTTATTACATTAACATTCGTGAATTGTTTAGTTTAGAACTTGAAATTAAAAAAAGTTTAAAAAATGTATACTTCTTCAACTCTTTAGTTTTCATATTTATTTATTACAATGAAAGTTTTAAGAAACACAGTGGATTAGTTAACTGCAAAACATTTTTAAACCCCCTTTGGAATTTCAATTAAACTAAAAAATTGATGAATTGCTTTTTTGTTTGTGATAAAATAAGAATTTTTTATTAAGTCTGTAGAAATCCTCCTTTTAAAATATCATAAATAATCAACAAGAAAATTGATTGCAATAAAACCGTGTGTATATATGTATGTATATGTACATACATATAAGAAAAAAAATACATATGCCGTTTCCGACTTCCATCTTTAAACAAACATTCCGACTCATAAATATGTATCTTCCTGTGGAATTGTCCTTTAACTTAAATACGAGCACATATGTATGTGCCTTAGTGTCTGCCCAGTATGAGTTAGTATTATTATTGTATATGTAAGTACGTATGTATGTAAGTTTGTGGTAATTCTCATTCTCCTCTGACACAGATTCAACTTAATCATCATTGTGGTATTTTTGTAACGCTTAATCCGGCTGGCGCTGACTACGGTGGCAGACAAAAACTACCTGGCAACATACAAGCATTATTTCGACCTATTGTTATGCAACAGCCAGAGCCACGAGAAATTGCACGGGTCATGTTGTTTGTGGAGGGATTTAAGCAAGCAACCGAAATAGCCGAACGTGTTGTCGAACTCTTCGATCTGTGTGGCAAAATATTAACACACCAGCGCCACTACGATTGGGGATTAAGGGAACTAAAAACCATTTTGCTTGCTTGCGGTGAAGGTTTACTGGAAAATCTTAAGATTACACGCACCTCAACTCAGCATAACATAAATAATGCAACAACTGATAGTGTAACAAATAATCATAACACTCGTACAACAAATAATCATGAAAATATTGTTGTCGTCCACAATAATGACAATTATAATAATGGAGAGATGTCAGTGGTGGTACGATGTCTACGTGCGTCCACCATGTCTAAGTTGGCACTACATGATGTGGCACGTTTTAATATGTTGTTGCAAAATGTATTTCCAGAAATTCAAATCAATGAAAGTTTTAAATCCACTTTGCAACAGTCGATTAGCGAGGCATTCGATTCATTGGGTCTTTGTGTTAATGAAATGCAAATAATGAAAAGTTTACAACTTTATGAACAATTACAAAAGCGCATGGGTGTCGTTGTAATGGGACCACCCGGTTGCGGTAAATCTACCATAATATCAGTATTGCGACAAGCTTTAATTACACAAACATCAATGTCAGCATCATCAACATTATTGGAGCAATATCCAAAATTGGCTATTTCCGCCACACCAACTGCGACCACATCCATCCAACAACAGTCACATCAGCAACAACAACAGATACGCCTTCATAATATTAGCCCTAAATCGATGAGTCGTATTCAACTGTTAGGTCGCCTTGATCCTGACACACGTCAATGGCTTGATGGCGTATTAACACATACAGCAGCGGCTGTAAATGCCGAACCACAGCACATTCACTCATGGATTGTTTGTGATGGCAGTATTGATCCAGAATGGATTGAAGCACTCAATTCAGTGTTGGATGATAATAAGTAAGTACAAAATTCAATTTTTCTATGGGTTTTTGCATTTGTTGCGGGTGAAAAATGTTTGTGTTTATTTGTCAATCGTCGGTTTATTTGCTTAAAGGCCATTTCACCAATGAGTTGTTAAACTTTGTGTTCAGTAAATTGGAATGGTACAAAATATAAAAGTGACAATGTTTTTAATTTAATTTTACACATGTGCATACTTTTTCAAGAGAAAGATTTTAGTTTTACCTTTTTTTGATAAGACATAAAATAAAGTTTTGTTTCGTTGTTTTCGATTTCATGATTTCAAAATTAAAACAATATTAAAAAAAAGATTAGGTAAAACATGTTTTTTATCGTGTTTTACCCTACCTTTACACATGCAAGTAATTACTTGCAAGTAGTGTATATGTATTATCAACGAAAATGTCGAAGAAATAGCCGAAAGTCTTGCAAGTAGCTTGAGTGTTTGCACAGTCAGTTGTAAGTTTATTTTTCAAATGTTCTTATTAAAAAGCTTTATTTTTGGGTTTAAAAAACATTATCATGTTAATGTTATCACGAAATTTATTTAATAATATTAAATATAAATTTTTCATTAATTAATTCATTTATTAATGATGTGCTAATAATCCCAATTTTTGAATGAAAACACTGAAATTTATTGTTGTGGGAAAGCTAGTTTCTATGCGCATTTCGCTGGTTGCTTAGGCCAGCTCGTCAGGAAACTTTTTCCAAATACTTTAGAAAAGCTAAAAATATTATACAAGTAAGACCATAAAGTGAATAAGAATTTTAAAACACGCAGGTCTTAAAAGTAACAATATCAAAGCTTCAACAAAGACACAACAATAAACCGTCAATTTTTCTTTCTTACATTCCCCTACAATTGGCTAGTTTTTTTCCAACACGAATTGTAGTTGTAAGAGGATAGAAAGAAAAAAACAAAATTAAAAAAAAAACAAGTTGCTTAAATAAAGCAGCTTGCCATTTCAGTTTTTTATTTGCCGGGCACATGCAAATTTATTATCAAAAATTATTTTCGGGAATGAAATATTTTATTAATTAATTCATTTATTAATGATGTGCTAATAATCCCAATTTTTGAATGAAAACCCTGAAATTTATTGTTGTGGGAAAGCTAGTTTCAATGCGCATTTCGCTGGTTGCTTAGGCCAGCTCGTCAGGAAACTTTTTCCAAATACTTTAGAAAAGATAATTTTTCAATTGTTTCTTTATATTATTATTGGTCCATCTTGGTGAAAAACTTATGTTTATTTTAAAAATATGTGAACCCAGTATTGCCGTAGTTACCGATATCATAAAATTTCTGAGAAAATATTTTGATTAACAATTTTTTTTTTAAATGCTTGTAATTTATGTTTTGAAATATCTTGAATATGTGTTGCTTTTTTTTTTTTTTTGTTTTGGTTTTTTATTTTTATAAATACACAGAAAATCAGCTATAAACATAACTTTTATATTACTAAGTACTAGTTAATTAATACCAAAGGCATCCAAGGTAGCACTGTTTCTTTATTTGTCATTTTACTTCCTGCAAGTTTCAAAAATTTACTTGCAAGCAAATTCCCTTGCAAGTTGGGCTGCAAGTACGAAAAATGTGATGGTGTTAGTAAAAATGTGTGAGTGTATTAAGTTTTTCGAACTGGCACTTGCATGTGTAAACCCCGGGTAATAAAAACTAAATATTTGATTGAAGATACACACGTACACAGAAAAAAATAAAAATTGATTTCAATTAAAAAATTTGTGATATTAATTAAAAAATTTATCAAATTTTCACCAGTAAACAAATTAATAATATCCATTAAACGTTTAATTCACTGATTAAATTTTTAATTAAAACGGATTTTATTTTTGATTAATGCCTTAATTGTTGAAAATTTTTGGAGAATTTTTTCTTTGTACTGTCCAAATTAAACTCTTTGCAAATCAAATTGAACCGATCCAAAAATGTCCTTCAATGTTTATAATAAATATTTCACATGAACACTGGAGTACATTTGATTTAATAAAAGATTCGAAAAGGTTCATTTTCAATTTGGAGTTAAAAATCTGTATATCTCTAGGAATAAGGGCTAGAAAGCATCCACACGGAATAAGCTAGGATGACAAAATTACTTTCGATTTACAAGATTTGTCTTGTATTTTGTAGTCTTAAACAATATTCCTGATATGTAAAAATAAATATATCGGATAATTCATCGTGAGGGTTGATTAATAATTAAAATAAAACACATAAATTTGAAAGTGAACTTAAAAAAAGAACAATTTATGACTTTTACTGTTTGAAAATGATATAATGTAAATGTAAGCTAGGGTTGCCAGTTTTGAAATCAGAGAAATCAGTACATTAGATAAAAAAAATCAGTACAATTGCATAAAAAACAGTACATATAATTTTTTAATAAAAAATGGCATATTAATAACATAAAAAGCTTTAATCTTTTTTAAAACAAAACTTTAATTTATTCTATAATTTGAACAGTGAAAAAATTTAATTAATCAAACTGAATTTTTTCAAAACAATAATTCAATTCCGTATATATTTTTAGCGTGAATACAGTGAATAACAAAAAAAATCTTAAACACAACAAGTTGTTAAAACTTCGATTCTTAATTTCTTGTTAGCTAATTGGTTTAATATTTTTCAAAGAAATTTTAGTTCATTATGTCTGGAGCTTGGTACGAAAGGCAGGCATCAGAAATTAAGAACCGAAAACTTAAAATTAAGTTTTTCATCTGAAAAATGCAAAACTCATGCGTACAAAATAAATTTTTTTTCTGTCAGTTAAAAAAAAATAGGAAACACAAAAAAGATATTTATTTTTAAAGTACAATATGTGTTTTGTACATGAAAAGAAAACACAAAAACGTTTTTTTATTTATTTTTATTGAAAAATATTTATCATTGGTGTTCAAAACATGTTTTCAACTGTACACAAAAAAAAAACAAAAATTTTTTTTTTGTTTTATTTGTTCTTCAAAGTTCAAAATAATAAAGTTCTTAAAAAAAGTTAAAATTGTGAGTTTTAATTAAAATTATAATATAAAATTGTGCTTAAAATTGCAATTGCAAAAAATCTTTAAAGATTTTTAATTATCAAAACTAGCTGCTGTTGCATTAGCTGTACCCGCAACACAGGTATCTGTGGAGACAGCCTTCAGTGCTTCGCCAATTATTATGACCAAAAATAGAAGGAATTTAAGTTCTGCGCATGTAGAAAATTTATTGTTGCTCAAACTCAACATCAAGCTAATTGATAAGATTACTATTTAGTTCTAGGATAATCTTTATCATGTTATAACTACTTATTATTAATTAGCTTTATATATTTTACTATAATTTTGTACGTATGAGTTTAAATTTTGTCAATTAAAGTCAAAATTCATTTTTAAGTTTTCGGTTCATTTTTTTCTTTTCATGTACAAAATAATATTGTACTGAAAAATAAATATCTTTTTTTTTGTGTTTGCTTTTATTTTTTTAAACTGATGAAAAAAAAACTATTCTGTACGCATGACTTTTAAATTTTTAAAAAGAAAAAATTAACTGCCAGGCCCACAATGTCGACAAGAACATTTCTTTCGCATTTTTATATTGAAAACAATAATAAAAAATTTAAATTTGTTTTTGTTTTCAATATAAATATAAGAAAGAAATGTTCTTGTCGACATTGTGGGCCAGGCAGTAAAATTTCGGTTCGTAATTTTTTGTACAAAAGTGCAAAAAAAAAATATTTTTCTAAAAACCTTTTTTTTGAGAACTTGTTATTTTAAACTAAAAGAAACAATATCAAACAAAATATTTTTATCTATTATTGGTTATTGTACAATTTAAAATATTTTTCGAACACAATGATAAATATTTTTTAAAAAACATAAAAAAAACGTTTTCCGGTCCTTGACTAAAAGGTCCAATGTCAATATTTTGCTGTTTGAGTTAATTGTTGCATTAGGTCTTTTCTTAGCCTAGCAAATATTTGACGAAAAAAACGTGACCAACATGTGAACTAAAATTTTATTTCCTTTATTCTATTATATTTTTTGAATATAGGTCAACATAAAATTAAATAAAAGTAGATTTTTGATATATCTACCAGCATAATTAATTTCATTTTGCAATTAAATTGTCATGCTGAATATCTTTTATTTTGCGGAAACAGCCGATGTCTAATTTAACCGAGAACAGCCTCAAAAGGGTTTGCTAGCCAATTTCACTTAGAACTCTTCTATAAAAAATTAAAATTTTAATTTTCTTATAAATGAATTATTTGGCATTTGCCTTTTTTACACCAAGCTACAGATATAAGGTCAACAATGTTAAAAAAAACAAATTAAACACATGAAATAACGAAGCTTGTTTTATATTTATCTTTACAATAATTTAAAAAAATTATTTAAAAGTGATTTACAACGAATTTCTATTAATAATTGCATTTATTGCAGAAGACACAATCTTTTTTCAGACGATCTTATACTATAGATTTTTATAAATAATATATTTTTATATGTATGGACATAAGTATTTACAATGTTACAAGTTAAAAATATTTATGTCCTTTTTGTACATTGTTCACAATATCTTTCCTGTCTACAGTCTTCAAGAAATTGAAAAACTCATTACAATTATAACCAGAGTTTGTCTTTATCTGCAACTCACTTTCTAGGTTTTATATTAGGAGGTTGTTTCTCTCTTTTCTCCACTTTGAAAACTAAAGACTCATTCTGTAAAAGCGTTTGAATGTGGAATGGAAGAAATAAAATTACATATTTCCTCAAATTCGTAAACGCTATTAGAAATACTTTCCATTTTTCTTCTACTGTCTTCTTTTTTCGTACTGACTCGGCAGAAATCTTTAATGTTATAACTCATCGATAAGAACATCTATTTGTATCGCAAACAGATTGGCAAAATGATAAACTGTATACTGAACAAAATTAATATATATTAACAGTACAAAAACAGTACATTAATGAAAAAATCAGTACATTTGCGTTAACCAAAAGAAAAAAAACTATAAAATAATAAAAGAAATGAAATTCTATAGATGCCAGTACATTTAAAAATATATGAAAAGGATTTAGTTGTTGTTCACCTTTCCATTTCTATACCCACCCAAAACCTATGTTATTCTTTGAAAATTCCTGAATAACCCATTGTGTCCCTTTTCTAATGTACTTAAATGTTTCGTGAAATTAAAAAAAATATTGTTTATAGGTCCATCATACTAACAAAGTATTTATTTAAACATAACATCCATGAATTAAATTAATAATTAAATTTAAAATTATCATTTTTATTCATAAGTTAAAATATCACCAAACTATATTTAATATTTAAAATAAAAGTATAAATTATAATTAAAATTAATGTTGGTTTATGTTATAATGATTGTATTATTTATGTTATCATGATCGTTTTAGAAGAAACAAACAAAAATGTTAAAACTTCAAAAAAAAAAAAATTTTGCATCTATGTTAATGATATTTGAATTTGAATCAAAATTCACAAACTCATAAACATTTTTATTTAAAAGTGAAAATTAAAATTTTAACAATTTTTTTATTCTATTATGCATTTTTTCCCAGAAATTTTAAAGTATTATAACATTAAGTTTTTTTTTTTTTCTTTATGATTATGTTTTATTGGTTTTTAGATAATTTGAAATAATAAAAAAAAAAACTCACCACATATTATTTCCCTCGAAGACTGCAGGCCTGAAGTTCAGAGGTTTATTGATGGTTCTGTTATTAATATTAGTTATTTATATGCAACAATTAAATAGTGTATATGTGGATTGTGAGTCTATTTCATCTGTAATGTGTACTCTGTTATGTATGTATGTAAGTTTGTGTATGTATGTGAATGTTAGTATTTCAATTTATAATTTAAGACATTTTAAACAAATTTGGTGACTACAAAAAAAAATAACAATAATATTTGACTATAAAATATCCAAATTGAATAATGGTTAAATTAAATTTAAATTAGATTTAAGATAAATTAATCTTAAATTTACGTTGTGTAAATTATGTCAAAGTATAAATTAAATTATTGATAAATTAAATAGTGTTAAAGATATTTATGTTAAATAATTTTATGTTAAGTTATATATGTTATGTTTAATTAAGTTATGTAAAATAAATATAAATTATGTTAAATTAAATAATGTTAAGGTAAGTTAATATATGGAATGGTAAGATTTATGATAGTTATATTAAAATTATGTTAGTTTTCGACTTATTTTTCCGTTATTCGATTAAAAATTTCACCTCTTTTGTAGATTTTTATTGAATCGTCAGGAAATTTGCAAGTAAAACTATTGTAACTATACTTCGGTTGAATACTAAAGCAATATTTTGCGGCTTGATTTCCGTTCTAAAAGCTGGTTTATTTAACGCTTTAGAGATCACCATTACCAATATTGGGTTAATTCTCAGAAGCTGTTAATATACAGATAAACTATCTAAACCCATATAAACACTAATCACATAAATAAACTTAATATAAATACCTTTTTCTATTTTTAAAATCTCCTTCAAATCCTCAATTTATTTCACTTTCCTCCCTTGGTTTTTTTTTTTATTATATTTTATTTATATATATTTTATTTTAGTTTTTATATTAAAATTTTTCACAAAAATTAAAAATTTATTTTCCCCACAACTTTTCTTAATGAAAATTTTCAGTAATTGAAATTTCCTCAAAATTTCTTAACTAAATTTCAAAGCCATGTATGAATGAATTTCTTTTTTCTTTTATAATTTAAAAATTACAGTCTAACAAAATAATAAAGAACCATGTCCTCACAAAACAGAAACAGTGCCAAGATTAATCAAGCTGCAGAACTGGTTCTGTAAAGGACATATTTTGGATGCAATTCCGTCGTCAATCATTAAGTTTGTTAAGTCCATATGTCTTTTGCGTGATATATTCCCACACAATCACTATCTATGTCCTTTAATTTATAGTTTACATTTCCAATATTTTGAAGAACTTTAGCCTTTATGCCAACAGGTGCCAACTTTGAATTAAAATAATTTACTTTCGAACTTTGTGTGAAATTTCTACGAATTACTACTTGTCCTAACTGTAGCATAAAACAACAGGGAAACGCACAAAGGGATGTCCGTCGGAATTAGAGCGGACATCCGAAATTAAAGTACAGGACTCTTGTGTAGACAATGACATGACTAATGAAATCGTGCATCCTTTAATGAGACCATACCATATACGTTTAAGGGATTATGAAAGGGCTCGTTCGCGTATTTTTGGACAATCCAAAACATCTGGAAGATCTTCAAATCGAATTCGTAAATTTTATCGGAAACTTAAATCATTTAATTCTTTTGTTATATCATCAATTGTAAATAAAGATATGGATAGTAGACCATATGTACAATTGAACATTTTAGATAGTTTATATTTTGCTCTTTTAGATAGTGGCGCTAATAAGAGTGTTATTGGTGGAAATTTAGCGAATCAAGTTCAGGATAAGCAACAATTTAAAAAATGTAAAGGCAATGTACGTACTGCTGACGGACAAAGACAAGACATTTCAGGAACCTGAAAAAAATGACAAAGCAGTTTAATATGAGTAACGCGTGATCTTTAAAAAAAAGCATACTGAAAATGAATCATATTGAAAGCGTACTGACGATGAATCACCCTTTATTTTATTAAGTTATAGATACCCTCCACCACCACCGTGGTGAATGAGGGTATACTAAGTTTGTCATTCCGTGTGAATCTATTTTATAATACATCTAAGGTCAAATAACGTATATATATTCTGGCTCCTTGAGTAATTCTAAGTCGATTAAGCCATGTCCGTCTGTCTGTCCGTCTGTTGAAAACACGCTCACTTTCGAAAAACGCAAAAGAAAAGAACAAACTTGGTCTCAAATTGCTTGTAGTTATCCTAAGCATTTTGGGATTGAAATCCAGCAATATCGGCTTAGTAGGATCAGAACTATGAATCAAAATGTGGAACCACTACCCAAAAAAAATTGATAATTTTGATACAAAAACTAACATAAATGGTGGAATAATGCACGGAATGACTTAAAATTGCACGAATTCCCTTTATACGACTGCAAATCATAAGGTTAAATTTCGTGAAGATCGGTCCATAGGCCCCATATAAACCCTACTCCCGGAAAACAGTTTAGTACGCCTAAAACCCCAATAAATAACGCTAGCATATTAAAATTTGGTACGTCACAGTTTTATAGCACCAGAAGTCACACTGTTAAATTTTTTGAAGAGCGGTCCATAATTTACACTATGCCCCATACAAACCCTACTCCCGGAAAACAGTTTAGTACGCCTTAAACCGCATTAAATAATGCTAGCATATTAAAATTTGGTACGTCACAGTTTTATAGGACCAGAAATCACACTGTAAAATTTTTTGAAGATCGGTCCATAATTTACACTATGCTCCATATAAACCCTACTCCCGGAAAATAGTTTAGTACGCCTAAAACCGCAATAAATAATGCTAGCATACTAAAATTTGGTACGTCACAGTTTTATAGGACCAGAAATCACACTGTAAAATTTTTTGAAGATCGGTTCATAATTTACACTAGGCCCCATATAAACCCTTCTCGCGGAAAATAGTTTAGTACGCCTAAAACCGCAATAAATAACGCTAGCATATTAAATTTTGGTACGTCACAGTTTTATAGGACCAGAAATCACACTGTAAAATTTTTGAAGATCGGTCCACAATTTACACTAGGCCCCATATAAACCCTACTCCCTGAAAACAGTTTATTGCGCCTAAAACCGTAATAAATAACGCTATAATACCAAAATTTGCTACGTCACAGTTTTATAGGACCAGAAATCAAACTGTTACATTTTTTGGAGATCGGTCCATAATTTACACTAGGCCCCATATAAACCCTTCTCGCGGAAAACAGTTTAGTACGCCTAAAACCGCAATAAATAACGCTAGCATATTAAAATTTGGTACGTCACAGTTTTATAGGACCAGAAATCACACTGTAAAATTTCGTGAAGAGTGGTCCATAATTTACCATAGGCCCCATATAAACCCTACTCTCGGAAAACAGTTTATTGCGCCTAAAACCAAATAAAGCCCACTTTGGGATTTATAGATATTGCGGTGAAATTTTTTACTTAAATTCATATGGCCAGAAAAAATTATCATGAAAATTTGTGAAATTTACTGTTAACGCTAAAACTAATTACACTGCTGTATTGAAATTTATTCTAATTTATTTTTTGTAATACCAGAAATCAGTCTTCAGAATTTTGGGATGATTGGTCCATAATTTACCATAGGTCCAATACAAATTACGCTCCTAAAAATTATTTTAGTTCGGCTAAAAATTTTACGAATCATGATGTTTTACTCAAGCCAGTTCAAAGTTTTAATAAGAAACGCATAAAATTTTCTTAATGTCGGTCAATAATTTAATTCAGGTCTAAACCGCAAACAATTTTAATGCTGACGTTCGTTTTTGTGAAGCTTAGTTAATAATATATATGTATTTATCATATCCCTACAAAAAAACGAGACTAATCTATACATGCGTGTATGGACTACTCCATAAGGGAGTAGGACTACTCCAATACCTATCCTAAATGTATGTAAAAACATACTCCACTTTACATTGCGATGTCCTAGGGCTGGACCACGTAACCCAGCTATGCATTACAAAGGAGTAGTTTTAAAACTACTCTATTGTATACACAAGAGGATTGGTTTTAACTTCGTTTAAAAACGAAAACATGTCGTTAAAAAACGAATAGCCTATTTCCGATGTGCGAAAGGATTCATTCTTTCGAACAACTACATTTAAAACAAAAACAAATTCTGAAAACGTTGTTCTTGTTTCAAATGTATTTGTACGAAAGAAAGAATTCTTTCGCACATTGGAAATAGGCAGGAAGACATGTCGTCTCACTTCAAACAGTTTTTAACAATGATATGCTCCATGCTTGCATTACATCGGACCTGATCAAATTGGATCAGGTGGTCCAATATTATTTGCAGGGATAGAGCCCACTCCTGTCGGTGGAGGGTATCAAAGATTCGGCACAGCCGAATATATCACTCTAACTTGTTTTTATTTAGAAATGTAAAAATAAATTGATGGGTCCATAATTTACGACATGCCCCATATAAAGCCCACTTTCGGAAAACACTTTAGCACGCGTAACCAGAAACGAATAATGTTATTTTGGTAAATTTTATTCTTCTACAGTTTTATAAGAGGAAAAGCAATCTGATAAATTTCGACAAGCTCGGTCCATAATCTACCATAGGTCCCATGCAAAGCTCACTCTCGGAAAACTCTTTATTATGCTATTAAATTCAAATTTGGTCTGTCATATTTTCATAAGATTAGAAATCACTCTGGCAAATTTCGCTAAAATCAGTCCATAATTACCCATAGAATCCATATAAAAATACGACTAGTACCGTAACAAATATAGATATTGTGGTAAAAGTTGATCCAATTTAGCTTTATATGGCTAGAAATAACGCCATGTTATTTTGTGAAAAGCAATTTAAGAAGCATTATATTCTGAAAAAATTGTATTACTGTATTGTAATTTGGTGCAATTTTGATTTTTTTAAAACTTGAAAACGCTCTAACGAATTTTGTGATGAGCGATCCATAATTGACGATAGCCCCAATATAAAACCCTCAATCACTTTAATATGCCTAATAATAATTCTTAAACAAAACATGATATTTTATTTACTTGTGTTTATTATAAAAATTGACCTTTGGACAACATGTCTATAAATATAAACCAATTTATTTTTAAAATGTGCATTTATGAGTCTGTTTTTCACCAGCAGTTGTCGGAATGTTTATATGTACATAATTTTAAGAAATAATAGTAACTTTGCTTAATTCACTTCTATAAGCTCACATATTTCCCAAAATTCGCCGATTATTAGCTTTTTCGCAAATAACATAAGATATTGTATACACAGACTTAACATAAAAACAAAAACGCAAAAATAATCTCACTAGTATGAAGTTAATGTTGAATAAAGTTGAATATATGTCGAAATTTTAGTTTGAAAACTAAAAAAATCACCCCTATCGTGAAAAACAAGTGTAATTTTTGTTCCCATGAAATTTTTATTTCCCTCGAAGAGAAAAATGCTATCATGAAACTCCCGTGAACAATTTTTCACGCTATTAGTTCTCAGTGAATGTAAAAATGAAGAAATATTAAAAAACATTAAAAAAATATTTTTTGTTCAAAAATTTTAAAGAAAAGTTAAAAAAAACAAAATAAAATATTTTGTATTGGAGTGAGTGCAGCATTAGCTTATTGCGCTTTTATGCAGCAAAAAAAAATTTCTAAAATTCCTGCCACCACGTCTTTGAAAAGCTTCATAACTCCTTAGGCAATCGACCTGTTTTTTGCATTTTGTTGAACAATATACATACATATAAGTTTATGGCTCTTTTAACGGAAATTTACGTTAAAATTAATTTTGTAAACTTCAATATTCGAATTATGACAAGAATTACTTACATAAATGTTTTGTTTCCCAGCAAAAATAAAGTGAGAAATTCAAAGGGTAAAGTGAACAAATTACGAGGGAAAAAATTGTTCACGATAAGGATAATTTTTTCCCGCAAACATTTTTTTCACGTTATTAGTTTTTCATGATCGCAAATACGTGGAAAGGGAACAAATTACAAGGGAAAAATTATTCACGATAGGGGTGAATGTATATTTTAACTACGCAAGCAGCATAACGGAAAATAAAACAAGATGTTTTCCCCAGTTTAATTAAGGCCCCTATTACGGTTCGCAACTCAACTCAGTTGAGTTTAAATTTCTTAATTTTTGTACTATGGTTTACAACTTTGATATATTGCGGTGAACAAAAACATCAAAAAACAAGTTAGAATGCTATATTCGGCTGTGCCGAATCTTTGATACAGGAGTGGGCTCTATATGATAAATACATATAGATTATTAGTTGCGGTTTAGGCCTGAATTAAATTATTGACCGACAATAAGAAAATTTTATGCGTTTCTTGTTAGAACTTTGAACTGGCTTGAATAAAATATCATGATTCGTAAAATTTTAAGCCGAACTAATTTTTAGGGGCGTAATTTGTATAGGTCCTATGGTAAATTATGGGCCAATCTTCCCAAAATTCTGAACTAAATTAGAATAAATTTCAACACGGCAGTGTAATTAGTTTTAGCGTTAACAGAAAATTTCACAAATTTGCATGATATTTTTTCTGGCCATATGAATTTAAGTAAGACATTTTACCGCAATATCTATATCTGTGATGGCTTAAGGCGAATTTTATTATTTTCCCAAAGTGAGCTTTATTTGGTTTTAGGCGCAATAAACTGTTTTCCGAGAGTAGGGTTTATATGTGGCCTAGGGTAAATTATGGACCAACCTTCACGAAATTTGGCAATGTGATTTCTCGTCCTATAAAACTGTGACGTACCAAATTTAAGTATGATAGCGTCATTCATTACGGTTTTAAGCGTACTAAACTGTTTTCCGGTATTAGGGTTTATATGGGAACTAGTGTAAATTATGGACCGATCTTCAAAAAATTTTACAGTGTGATTTCTGGTCCTATAAAACTGTGACGTACCAAATTTAAGTATGCTAGCGTTATTTATTGCGGTTTTAGGCGTACTAAACTGTTTTCCGGAAGTAGGGTTTATATGGGGCCTAGTGTAAATTATGGACCGATCTTCAAAAAATTTTACAGTGTGATTTCTGGTCCTATAAAACTGTGACGTACCAAATTTAAGTATGCTAGCGTTTTTTATTGCGGTTTTAGTCGTACTAAACTGTTTTCCTCGAGATGGGTTTATATGGGGCCTATAGTAAATTATGGACCGATCGTCACGAAATTAACCAGTATGATTTGCAGTCGTACAAACCAAATTCGAGCAAAATTGTATGTCATTCCGTGCATTAATAAACCATTTATGTTAGTTTTTGTATAAAAATTATTAATTTTTTCAGGGTGGTGGTTCCACATTTTGATTCATAGTTCTGATCCTACTGAACCGATGTTACTGGATTTCAATCCCAAACTGCTTAGGATAACTACAAGCAATTTGAGACCATGTTTGTTCTTTTCTTTTGCGTTTTTCAAAAGTGATCGTGTTTTCAACAGACGGACATGGCTAAATCGACTTAGAATTACTCAAGGAGCCAGAATATATATACTTTATGGGGTCTTAGATGTATAATTAAAAAAGTTTCACACGGAATGACAAACTTAGTATACCCTCATTCACCACAGTGGTGGTGGAGGGTATAAAAACTGTTTTACATTCGGAACTTATCCAAAAAAATACAAATTTGTTTCTTTTTCGAAATTCAAACATTTAAGGGGTGAAAATTGTACCTATTTTTGGTACTTTGTTTACAAAACATTTATCGCCATTCTTTGCAATATACGTTCTCAATTATGGGCTTTCACTACACTACTGATGTTTTTTATATTTCAATGCAGAAAAAAATATAAAAAATGGTGAAATGCGGGAAATTAAATGTCTTTGTTTTACTTTTTCGTTCTACAAGTGGTACCTTTTTAATCTGCTATAATAGATATTAGAAACATAAAATTATATATAAGAACCGGGTCCTGAGTGAATGAGAACCTATAACGTTGGTAATTTTTATTTTTTTTAGCTTAGAAACATAAACTTTAGCATTTAAATATGACCACGAAAGAAAGGTAACGAGGTAGCGGGTTTAATTATTGTTAATTATAAAATAATTTTAGATATTCTCATTATCTACTTTATGGCCGTTTTATTTGGTCCAAATGCATTTCTTTTGGGTTTGTTTCATAATAAACAAGACGGTCATAAAGTAAACAATGAGAATATCTCAAATTATTTTATAATTAATAAGAATCTTTAATTTTGTAAATAATTTAATTTGCAAACAAATATTTTAACTAATGGTGTATTATATTGCAATAGTGTTAAGTATCGGGTATCTAGGTAACCATTATGCTCACAGTACTAATAACAACACCTGATCGCTTAAAAGCAAAACAAAATACATAACACAGTACAACATTTTTCAGTTAATTGATTGCCAACTCAATTCTGTGAACTGTATGTGAAATTAGACCCAAAAAGAAGAATTTCTGCATCATTCGTTTTGTCTTCTTACCTGCGATTTGAAGTTAGTATCGATTTGAAGTTAGTACTATCGTATAGGGGAATTTATCACGTTTAAGGCCCTGTTGTTTGACATAGCTCGACAACCACTAGCCCAATTTAGTTGAAATAAATTTTAAAAAATTAAGAATTACAGCATATTTATTTATTTATTTAAAAAAAAAAATTGTAACTTCTACAACAAAACATCAGTCTTAAACAGTAGAAATCTTATGGTGTTATTTTGGAAACATGGAAAATAATAAACTTAGGTCTAGGTATGGTTATTACAAAATTGATATAAATAAAATTATTGAAATTAAACCAAACAAATAAATAACGAAAAACTACATATCAAAATAACATAAATACATTTATAAAAAATCAAAAAATATTGAAAAATATTGAACTATACCGAACTATAAACAAACTTGTTGACTACGAGTAATATTTAAATATTTCTTTCTTAAATTGTAACGCATTGCTGATTTCTTTTATTGTTGGAGTAGTAATATTATTCCAAAGACGTATTGCAAATATGAAAAATTGCCATTCAGATATTAATGTGTGATGTCTGATTTGAATTAAATTTCTATTTCTTCTGAGTCGACTGAATTTTAAACGATTAAAAAGATGACCTGGCTCACGGGTGGTTATAATTTTGTGAAGAAATACTAATGTTCTTATTTTCATTAAATCTTCAAAAAGTACCCCGAATATTTTTTTAGAATAAGGTGTAATACTAATGTAAGTATCATTTATGTTATAATTTCTGATCCCATAAACGTACCTTGCAATGTTGTTATATGTGACTTGCATTTTAGATTTACTGGTTTCATCACAACTTGCAAAAATCTCACATCCGTAGGTTAAAATTGGTATCAAATATGTCTTAGCAAGTAATAAGCGTATTTTCAATGGGGTGCAATATTGAGTAGGCCATAGGGTTCTTAGCATCGAATATGTTTTACCACAGGCAGATATAACGTGATCAGACCAGGTTAGAGTGTTATTAAAAATTACACCAAGATTTTTTGCTTTATCTACGATTTCAATCCGTTGGTTTTTAATAAAAATGTTGGGATAATCAATGATTTTCTGTGTTCTTTTGCGTATTACAATGCATTTCGATTTGGTAGGATTTAAACTTAACCCGTTAACATCAGCCCAACGTGAAACCCGTTGTAAGTCTTGATTAAGTCTTGCAGTACATTCATCTAAGTTCCCTTTTTTGGTACTTACATATGTACAATTGTACGTCATCGGCATACATTCTAATGTTGCAATGGAGCAACTGTTCAGGAAGATCGTTTGCGTAAATGGAGAAAAGGAGAGGACCTAGAATGGATCCCTGGGGAACACCCCTGACAACAGGAAGAAAATTTGAGATAGTTGAAGGACTAGTTTCAACACACTGGACACGATCTTTAAGATATGAATCAATTAATCTAATGGATGTTGATGAAAAATTCATCATTTTCTCCAGTTTTTGAATAAGTATTGTGTGGTCGACGGTGTCAAAAGCCTTTGAATGATCCAACAGTACTAAATATGCAACGCACCCATCGTCAATTTCCTTTCTAAGATCTTCTGCTACATCAGTTAGAGCAGTAATACAGCTATGTTTGGCCCGAAAGCCAGATTGTTGATCGGTCAATAACTTACTATCATTTATATAATTGGTTATCTGTATATGTAAAAGTTTCTCGAAAGCCTTTGAGAGATAAGGTAATATAGCTATAGGCCGATATTCAGTGGATGATTTTGGTATTGGAATAATTTTTGCCTGTTTCCATCTTAGTGGATAAGTGCCTGCCATAATTATTTTATTGAAAATATGAGTGATAAATGGTAGTAATGACGGAAGAATAATTTTAAGGGAAGCGGGGTGTATACTATCAATTCCTGTAGCTTTAGATTTAATGGAAAGGCAGCTTTTGAGAACATCCAACTGGCTAACATACTCAAAATTGAAAGGGTTAGATGGGAGATTGGTTGCATGAAAATTGATATAATGGGTATGATCTGCTTGAGGCATGGGTATATTAACAAAGTTTGTATTTAATTCATAAGGATCCGATATACTATTATCCTGCTTATTCTTATTTTTTAAGATTCCAATTTCCCTAATAGTTTTCCAAGTATTTTTAGTACTAACCGAATTCATAAATTTTTCAGAGTAGTATTTAGATTTTGCGTTTTTAATGGTTTTGGTCACGATTTTTCTAGCATTGCGATAATTTTCGTGTAGATTATCAGTTTTAAAGCGTTTCCATCGAGAGTAAGCATTGTCACGATCTACTATAAGGCGCTTTATTTCAGATGTGAACCACGGTTTCTGGCGGTTACTAATTTCCTTCGTTTGAATGGGTACTATTACGTTATACAATTCCCTTAATCTGTTCATATATTGTTTTCCTATACAAGTAACACTTTCGAAGTTAAAAATGAATGTATGAAGGGAAAAAATTATTTTTTGCCTAAAAATTTAAATTTTTTTTTTTAAAAATACATAAAAAATCCAAAATGGAAAAAAGTTTCAAGTCTAGTTATTTTTTCGCAAAGTCACATAACCTATGAGCAAAATGAGACAAAGATCATAAAAATCGATGCACGCGTTTCGCTTTTATTCGCAATTGAGTAAATGTATGAATTTCAAAAATTTGCTCGAGATATGCACAACATTATTTGGAGAAAACATTGACACCTTTTTCATGATTCTGAGAATTAAAAAAAAAAGGAATAAACAAAAGGTTATTTGATTTTTATGATTGCGGTAATAAATGTACGTGGACAATTAAACGGAAAGTGGACCTTTTTATTATTTGGGTTTTTTCGGTGGCTACCTATATGATTTTTTTACAGAAATTGCACCCACATTTAAGGGTGGTCATTATTTGGAAAGTTTTGCACAGTTTGAAACGTACAAGTGCTGAATCAGGTATATAGCCAGCCGCCCTTAAAATATGCGCCAATTTATAAGTACCTGGCAGTAAAATATTCAAAAATACGTAGTATTTATAGGTGTGCATTGATCGATTTTTGGCATTCAGCCAGTGCCGACGAACGCGAACAGTAAAAGTGATTTTTCTCCTGTTTTTTAAAAGTGAATAACAACAAAACATAAAATATATCAATATGGAAAACAACAAGTGCCCATATTTGGATGAATATTGTTACGTTTGTGGTCATATCGTCCGAAAAATACAGAAAAAAGATCGAAAAAATTTGTTTACTGAGCAATTCAAAACCGCGTATTGTAATTATTTCGATGAAGCAGATTTAAGTGGTGCAAATTTTACGCCGAACACAGTGTGCAACAGTTGTTATACTACCCTTCTAAAATGGATTCACGGAAAAAGTAGAAAGTTATCTTTTATGAAGCCAGTAATTTGGGTGGAAGACACAACTGGACATGATGAATCCAGGTGCTATGCATGCATAAATTTTCGTCCTGGATTAAACAGACAACAATTGAAAACAAAAGTATACACTGCTGCATTTACTGCCACACTTCCAGTGCAACGCCCTGCTGATACCGATGCACCTAAACCTCCGAGTGCGGATACTGTGTCCCTGCTAGCCGAAACCGTTTTCACCAATCCGACCGATTTGGATGATGCTGATTGGATACCCGATATTGAAAATAGTGCACCACAACCGCTACCACAAATCGAAATGGATTACATTGTGGCCAAGCTGGGACTATCACAACACGACTCCGAATGGCTGACATCATTTTTGAAGAGAAGAAAACTCACACAGCAAAATGTCAGCGCAACATCATACCGACAACGCCAAGCATATTATAATTGCGTATTAATTGCATATTATATTATTTTCATTAAGTTTTTATAAATAAAGTTTTTTTTTGCATGATAATTTTTTAATTTATATTTTTATTTTAAGGGTAGTGGCTATAACTGATTTTTGAAATTCATACCTTTACTCAATTGCGAATAAAAGCGAAACGCGTGCATCGATTTTTATGATCTTTGTCTCATTTTGCTCATAGGTTATGTGACTTTGCGAAAAAATAACTAGACTTGAAACTTTTTTCCATTTTGGATTTTTTATGTATTTTTAAAAAAAAAATTTTAATTTTTAGGCAAAAAATAATTTTTTCCCTTCATACATTCATTTTTAACTTCGAAAGTGTTACTTGTATAGGAAAACAATATATGAACAGATTAAGGGAATTGTAATTCTTAATTTTTTAAAATTTATTTCAACTAAATTGGGCTAGTGGTTGTCGAGCTATATCAAACAACAGGGCCTAAAACGTGATAAATTCCCCTATACGATAGTACTAACTTCAAATCGATACTAACTTCAAATCGCAGGTAAGAAGACAAAACGAATGATGCAGAAATTTTTCTTTTTGGGTCTAATTTCACATACAGTTCACAGAATTGAGTTGGCAAATCACTGTACTGTGTAAGGAATTTTTTTTTAACAAGTTTGTTATTTTATTTAGCAATAAAAATATCGAAACCTAACTTAAACAAAAGTATGATTTCTTATCGCAAAAATATTTTTAAAAATTTTAAAAATCAACATTAGCTTATAAATTTGCAAAATATTCTTATTTAAAACTTCTTTTGGAAAAGTTTGTTTAGTAAGCAAAAACATGAAACAGCTGTTTCAAAAATTCGTGCAAGTAAAAATTTTACCAGTAAAAATTTGCAACAATTTTTTTCTCTCTTTTGACGCTCTCAACTTGCAAATTTGTTGGGTTAATGAACACTTTCCAGTAACAATTGTTACAAATTCGTAACAATTTTTAGTAAATTAACACAGCTATTTTAACCAAAATTTTTGAAAAAGTTACCAAATGTGAAAAAGTATTACCAAATAAGAAATGCCTTTTGTTATTATTAATCACAAATTAAGAAACCAAAACAAGAAATGTAATTATTGTACCTATACATATTAAAAAAATAACGAGACCATAAATTAAGTTTTTATTTATTTTTATTTTATAAGAGTTAAACCCATCAAATTGCCATACAAAATTCAGTATATTGAAAGTAATTTAATTGAATTTTTTGTAATAAGTCCTGTACAATAAATGAAATTTGTACTTTACATTTATAAATAACAAACAAGGAAAAATTAAATTGTTTTCCGTTTTTTAACTTTCAGTGTCAAATAAAGCGATTTTTTAATCCTTTCGGCGATGAAAATTCACGTTTGGCGATTGTTGTCGAAATGTTCTTTATAAATTAATATACTGGCAAATACTTACATATCTAATTATACGGACAGGTTATAAAAAGTTAATTTAAAAGTTCTTCAATTCAAGCCATTTGTTTACACTAAATTCCATAAATTCTAAAATAATAGATTATATATCAATTTATTTTTGAAAAATCTTTAAAATTCCTGTTTATTTCAATATATTAAAATATACTACTGGAGATAATTTGAATTTAAAACGTTTTACTTCTATTCAAGTTTTAAGAAACACTAAAATTACTTTTGTGTAGTTTTCTTCGAGTCAAAAACCGCGATAACTTTCGTTCATTTGAAACAAATAATGAGAAAATCGCAGTGTAAAATAAACATTATTAGTCGTAAATAATTTCTTAAAAGAACGTTTAAAGTTCAAAAAACGTAAATTGCAAGTGTATCAAAAAAAACATATTCATACATTTTATTTTCGAAAAAAGTAACCAAATTGATAAAAATATTCACATCTCCACATTGAGAAACAAAATAACCAACTTTGGTAAAAATAACTAAAAAAGGGCAGCTCTGATTACCGTAATAGGGATCTAGTTCTCATTTTTGGCATCGAATAACCCTATGTGCGACGACGACCACACTAGATGTATAATTTTATTATATTTACCATACCAACCTGCAATTTTTTGTTTCACAAAACGACTACAACTTTATTTACATACTCCAAAAAAATTAAAGAATTTTTATTATTTCTGCATAAATTCGCAATAATCATTAAAGTTCTTTTTTCGTATGTTATTCTTTGAAGAGTGGCAAATTAATTTCTTTTTATTTCTTTTAATAATAATTTTTATTTATTACGTTTCATGGTTTGTATTTAAATTTCAATGGATATATATAACTTTTATTTAAATATCCAAATCTCTCTATATATTTATATATAATATTTACTGAATACATAATTTTGTTGTGTGTTTTTTTAAGTGTATATTTAATAGATTTTAATTACTAAAGCATTTAAACCTTATATAAAAATGAGTAAAAATGTATGATTTAAAAAAAAAATAGTAAATAAAAAAAACAAATATTGCAGTAATAAAAAGGTCATTAATTAAAATATTAAAAAAAGACTAAAAATGGAAATAAATTTATAAATTAATATAATTTTTGTTTGAATTAAGTAAAAATAAAATAAATCAATTGGAAGCAAATGAAACAATTAAAAAATAAATATTTTAATTTTGAGAATGGTTTAATGATGTTAAAGCTTACAAATACTAAAAAATATGTTTGTATATAAAACATGGGTTACCGAAAAAAATTTCCTTCATGTGCACTACCATTCATTGGGAAGGCTATTAAAAATGTAGCACACAGTGGGTGCAAACCTACACTTTCGGTAATCAATTTTAATCCATTGGGGTTATAGCTCTTAAGTCAACATTTTTATAATCTCAAAACAATTGAAAATTATTATTAAAGGAAATAATTTTCTTTTATATCAAAAATAAAACATATGAATAAAATAAAATAGTTCCAAACAGTGTTCGAAAATAAACAGAACATTATTTAGCTCCACACACCCACGATAAAATAATTTTTAGTATCTTTAAAAATTTCCTCTGTTTTCCTGTATATATGCTTTAAAATTTTTTTATTATATACATATCGATGGCTTAATATCAAAAAGGCGTAACTCAATTTTTCTCAAAATAAAGATTTTTACTTATTTTTGTAGAGAAATGCCAAATGCATATTTCATTTAAATTTCAGAGGGCTATATTAGAAAATTTATTGCGATTTTATTAAAAATCGCATTAAAACTTTTTTAATGTCTAAAATTCTACGGATTTTATTCAGTTCTTTCTTTCCTCTGTAAATTAATACAAAATCGAGTTACGCCTTTTTTGTATTAAGCCATCGATATGTTAATTGAACTGTATTTTGAATAAAAAACCAACCCCTGTATTAATAAACGATTGTTAAATTTAACAAACGTTTATTAAGGAAAATTTTCATACAGCATATGTTTTGTAAACCTTTAATAAATTTAAAATCTTTTTATGAATACAGGCATGAGACTTTACTTCAGAAATGGGTTTTCAAACCGGTCGAAATTCATCACACCAAATGTGATGAATTTGGAAACAATCGTTTTGAAACGATTGTTTTCCATCACATACCTGTTCATAATTTAATGTTCTTTAGTTTTTTTTTTACATTGATAAAGGAATGAGCAAACAAAAAATGTTAGCAACGCTTCTCACTAGTATTCTTGTTGTTGCTTGGAAATTTGCATGACCACAGCATGAATAGTTTGTGTATTTTGTACATGTTTTGTTTGTGTAAAAATTTTTTGCTGGCTTTTTGGGGTTTTCGTATATGTATTTTGTTTTTGTTCTAACATTTTTGTTTTCTTTAAGGGCATAACAAATTGCTTGGCAAACATGCATTTTGTTTGTGCTTCTGTTTGGCAATAAACAACACAATATTATTTCGTACAAACACTAATTTTTCATTTTTGTTTTCAATGAATGCAGACGACGAATGTGCTGCGGAAATTTTGCTCGCTATTTGTTTAAAACGGAGAAGAAATGTCAAAGAAAGAAAAATAACTTGGAGTAAAGAGCACTCTCAACGCAACGAGATGGTTTGGGGAAACAGTGCTGCTAAAAAATTTGAATTAACGGTGAAATTGATTTTATTGCTACTTCTTCTACGTCTTTGCTCTGCAAAGTTTTCGCTAAAATGATTACTTTTAGCACTAGACACCACAAAAAGTTTGACAAATATCCAACATGTCTGCCAAATATTAAAAAATTTTAATATTTCTGCAAACACTGCTTTATATGTTTGCCCAAGCAGCATACACTCCAATTAACACAAAATATTTGTAAAAACGTAAAATTTTGACATGTTTGCCAAACTATTTGTGTGGTTTATTATGACCTTTACCAGCCAGCGTTTTTCTAATGATTTACTACACAAACACTATCGTATAAAACACTTAGGAACAGTATAAAATGTTTATTTTCGATCACTGGTACTAAACTCGTTTAATATCAAAAAGATTTAGTAGGTCTTTATTCTAACTTCAAAAAATTCAAATCAGTGCCTCGGTTGGCTAGTTGGTAGTAAGCTAGGATATCCGCGCCGGGGTTGCGATTCGATTCCCGCCAGAGACTCTGGTTGCAGACAAGCGTAGAGCTTCGCGGGATTAGCATAGGAAAAAAATTAAAAAATAAAATAAAAAACTGCTTACTAAATCTAACGTTTGCGCAAATATATAAAAAAAATATTTTATGACCTCAAAATGATTTAAAATCATTTAGAAGACACATTTTGATTTCCATTTCAGAAAAAATATTTAAATTATTTTTATTAAAGAGATAAGAGAAATTAACTGATTGAGACCTTAACTTAATTTAAATTTAATTCGAAATAATTTCAAAGCCCTTAATACTAAATAAAACCAAAAAGTTTTGTTAATCGAAAACAACCGAAAAAGTCAATACTTTAAATTCACTTAAATGTTGAGTTATAGTGAATTACATTTTCTTTAGACCCACTGTATGTATATAATGCGACGACATGAATGATGTTGACAAAAATAAGGAAACAAAAAATATAATTATAAAATTGGCATAAATTCTAATAATGCCCGCTGTTTGCACAAAAACAAGCAATAAAATAGTAAATTGCAAACATGTTTTCTTTTTTGCTATTTTGTTTGTTTTAATTAAACATTGAAAATTTATTGTTGCGTTTGATGTTGTGGTTGCTGCTGCTGTTGTTGTTGTGTTATAGTATGTTGTGATGTAGGATGTTGCTGCTGCTGTTGTTGTTGCTGCTGCTGCTGTTGTTGTTGATGTTGAGATTGTACAGCTGCTACAGCAGCTGCCAAAGCTGATGGTGGTATGTGGGGACCATGAGCTGCAGCACGCATATGAGCGGCCGCCATATGAGCCTGTGGCGCCATATGCGAAAACATATTACATTGTTGTTGATGCAAGTGATGAGCGTGGACATGATTATTGAAATGATGTGGTGCCGATATAACATCCGATGATGTTTGCAAAATTATTTCTGGCTCGATCATATTCATTTCATGTTCATCACTGTTATTATTATTGGCGGGAGCCGATGATGTTGGTGATTGTTGATTGTTGTGGCCATTTGTTGTAGGCGATGTATCATTGTATTCTTGTTTAATGCCATTTTGTGGATACAAAGTGGCACTTAGATTTTGATGTAAAATGGGATGGCACAGTGACGGCATTAAAGCCACACCTGGTATGGGTAATGGATGATGTGGAAAATTGGGTGGTGGATAGAGTAGACCCTTATTAAGTTGTGACATATGAGCGGCAGCTGGATTAGTGGAGGGTGGCATATTGGCCGTTGTAACCTGCGTTAAATTGTTGGCCATATTATTTGTGTTATTGTTGTTGTTTGCATTAGCACTGGTTATGGTAGTTGTAGTTATACTACTTGTTGTATTGGCCAAATTCGTATTTGTTGTATTTGCATTATTTGTATTATGTAGTCTTCGCCGTTGTGGCTGATGCTGTTGTGGATGAAGTTGCTGTTGCGGCTGCTGTTGTGTACCCAACGTCGGAGGCGCCTGTTGCTGCTGTGCAGCTTGTTGCTGTTGTTGATCTGTTGATGATGCTAAGCTGTCATTTATTATTACTTCAGGCTCCACTGGTGCTGTTGGCACTAAATTAAACTGTTGTGCCAGAGCTGCCTCATCGACAATTATACCTTTTTTACGTTCTTTTCGTATTTTATCCCGCAATTTTTCTAGCTGTCGAAAGGCTTCATTAGCTCTTCGTGCCTTTTTACGATCACGATCTCTTTCCTGTTCCATTCGCCTATATTCGGGATTCATACGTTTTAAGCGTTTGCGCTCACGATCTCTTTCGCGCATAATCATTTTGTTGCGGGCTTCTTCTTCTGGTGTAAGCTAAAATTAAAGTTAATTCAGAAAATTTTATAGCCAATATGAAATAAGTTTCATAAAAAAAGTATTAGTGTTAAACTATTTCGAATCTGTAGATTAAAAAAATTGTATTATTCTTTTCAAACTATTTTGTCCTTAAATTAAATAGATGAAAAATATTCTTCAACTATAACAAATTCCTTTTTGTAATCCACAAAAAAAAATAGCCACAAATTTATGTGGAAACTACCTTTTTCGAAATAACTTTAACATCGAGCGTTGTGAAAAAAATATATAGATTTGTTCCACGTAAATCTTATACATATATATTTCTAAAGAATGGTTTTGTAGAAAACGCAAATTAAATAAAGGAAGTAAACTCTTGTTACATTTTGTTCTTCTCTCTATTCTCTTTTAGAGCGTGTTCTATTTTATAAAAGAAAATCGTCTTGTCTATTTGGAACAAGATACAGAAGTGTGTTTATTAATTACATTCAATTTATATTACTGTGCTCGTAAGCATAACTTCTCCAAAACATCTCCCCTTTATAAATTATCGGGCATATTCTATAAATCGAAATTAAATGGATTTAAAATCGAAGATATTTCGAAAACGAGCCCTTAAAGAAAGTTTATAAAAATATTCCTTTTTCTATACTTCATAAATGAACAACTCTTAAAAACAAAACAAAATTACAGTCCTTCTGTAAATAATTGAAATCAAAAATTCGTTCGATTTCAATTATACCTTAT
The DNA here is from genome assembly GCA_943735925.1 of Pollenia amentaria. NCBI lineage: Eukaryota > Metazoa > Arthropoda > Insecta > Diptera > Polleniidae > Pollenia > Pollenia amentaria. The sequence goes on from OX031007.1 coordinate 148,813,477, forward strand.
TTCGATTTCTAAAACATGCCCGAATATAAAAAGGCCTTATAAAAAAATCAGGTTTATAAAACGAATTTTCTATGAAAATTTGCTATAAAAAAAAACCCTTTATAAAGCTGAAATATTTTTTATGAATAATGGGATTAAAATTTAGTTCAATACATATTAAAATTTAATAACACTCTTATATTTTAAAAATTCAGTATAAAAGCATTATTATAAATACATGTATAATTTAGAATTATAAAACAATCCGCTTAGGTTGCCTTACTATTCTTCTTCTTCTTGTTACACACTCCATATCCGAATCCTCAGTTTCCCCTTTGTATTCTATTCAATTTACTTTCCCTACTATTAAGCTCTCGGTTCTCACCATATTTATTATAAGTAGTATCCAAATTATTTATAGGCGACTTTCTAATATGTTCCAAACTTCTTCTATGAAGTTATGCCTTCCCATTTAGAACTACATAAGGCCTTGGTTCCTTAAACACCACTAATACCTCACCCTGGAACCAGCAGCCAGTCTTTTTAAATAAAATACTTTCACCCTTATTAAGTAACTTTAAGTTTCTTGACTTTCTACTGTAATATTTTGTAACATTTTTCTAAATTCGGTTTTAGTTTATCCGTATAACCTTTACATTAATCAATCTTGGCACAAATTTTTCTACCTTTGAAGGCACTCTGTACGTAGTGAACGCGACATTAACAACTCAGAGGGACTTGGCAGATCTCCCTTCGGTGTGGTTCAATTATGTAAAAGTGCAATATAACGGAGAGAATTACTCTCCAAAGAATTCAATAATAATCTTTTATTTATTTATTTATTTATTTATTTTAATATAAGTAATATACAAAAGCCTATCAAGGCCAATAAAAAATATATTACAAAAGCAAAATCCTGAATATTATTAATGGATACAATAAATATACAAAAAATCAAGTATATACACCTAATTGTAAAAATACAAATACAAATGGCTTCCCAGCCAAGATTGAAAGAAATTTTTTTTTAAATATTAATTTAATTGCAGTTTTAATTGTATGTACTGTGAAATTAAACAAATCAGACCCCAGTTTATATTAACGCACATCAACAATTTCATGTAGTATTAACTTTGGTCTTGTATTAGAATTCTGGTGTCTCAAGCAAATAACACAGTTTGAAACAATATTGTCAATGTCATTATAAATATTCTTCCAGTACTCTGACCGAATATCTTTAGATATAAATTAGTATATTTTGTGCCACGCCCACTCCTGCAATCACGCCCATACTTTTCGGATGTTGTGTATTGATAGCCAAAATGCATTTAACTAATTTGGAAACTTTGGCTCCTGTCGTTCTCCAGATATATATAAACCTATAAAGTCATTTTGTGCCACGTCCGCTTATCCAATCCCGCCCATTGGATAAGCAGATTTAATTTAAAAAATATATATAGCCTATAGATCCTTAGAGACCATCATTATTAACCGGTTTAGGCGGCTATAAGGTACAAACAAACTGTATGTAAAATCTTTATAATTACACTGTGAGACAAATGGTAGGGGTCAGTGATCGGGAAGGGTTCAAACTACCGGAGAAAGTTATATCGGTAAAAAAGAAGTTATACGTGTCCCGGCGTTTTGCTGGGTCACGTCTAGGAATAGAGATATATCGATTTGAAGTTAGTAACTATCATATAGGGGAAATTGTGACCTTTGGTGGTCTTTTTTTTTTGACATAACTCGAGAACCACCAGTCCGATTTTGCTGAAACAAAATTAAAAAAAGGAATTACAATTCCTTAGGAATTACAATTCCTTAGGAATTACAATTCCTTAGGAATTACAATTCCTTTAATCTGTTCATACAACGTTTCGCTACATAAGCAACAGTTTCGCACATATAAATAAATGTATGAAGAAAAAAATAATTTTTTGCCTAAAAAATTGAATTTTTTTATTTTTAATTCATAAAAAATCCAAAACGGTAAAAAAAAAAGCGTCAAGTCCTATTACTTTCACGTAAAGTCACATAGGTTAGGTTAGGTTAGAAAGGCTGGTGTGAAGCAAACTTCACACCCTCACCCAGAGACCAATATGGTCCATTGTGATGCCTTTAATTAGTGAAACAAAGGAAGAAAGAAGAGAAAGATGTCTAGTGTGACAGAGTAGTAGAAGTAAATGGTGAAAGCACAGGGAAGGAAGATAGTGGAAGATAAGAAATCGGACAGAACAAGCAAAACACAACCCTACCAAACAGGAAAAAACTGCCCTACATGTTTCCCAGCCTCCTGCCGCGCAGCCAGGTCATTCCCATTACGAATCCCATCAGATTCTCGAGCCCGCAGCCCGAGACATCTCCTAATTCGTGCAGGAATCTGCTACCTAGCCACCTCAGCCTGCTGTTCTGTAGCCTGGGACAGTGGCACAGAAAGTGCTCAACTGTCTCCAGCTCCTCTGGGTCCTCACACAGCCTACATATATCCGATAAGCCAGACCCCATTCTCACCGCCATTCTGCCTATCATACAGTGGCCCGTGATAATACCTATCATGGTCCTGACGCAGGCCCTACTCTTACCCAGCAGCGCGTCCGAATTTGACCTACTAAGCATCGGCCACAGAGTGCGCGATACTCGGCAGTCCGTTCGGCCCCGCCAAGCCCGATTAGTCCTGTTCAGAATCCATTCCCTAGTTCTCCCAAAGTAAAAGTCACATAACCTTTAAACAAAATGAGACATAGATCATGAAAATCGATGGACGCGTTTCGCTTTTATTCACAATTAAGTGAAAGTATGAATTTCAAAAATTTGCTCGAGATATGCTCAAAATTTTCCTTTCAGCAAAATCGGACTGGTGGTTCTCGAGTTATGTCAAAAAAAAGACCACCAAAGGTCACAATACCCCAATATGATAGTTACTAACTTCAAATCGATATATCTCTATTCCTAGACGTGACCCAGCAAAACGCCGGGACACGTATAACTTCTTTTTTACCGATATAACATTGTCGCATAGTGTTATTGAATAACCAATAGCAGATATAAAAACTATAGTTTATTTTATTGATGTACTTCCAAATATTCAATAATTATAACTTATTTGTTAATGTGAAAAATTTCTGATTTTTCTTTTCAACGTGTAGGTGTAAAACCTGAAGTAATAATCAGAGCGAAAATAACTGTGTTGTTTTGTATTCTGAAAAAAAGTTCCGAAAATTTTTCTCATGTACATACACAATTAAAATGAAATTAAAATACATTTTTTGTAACCAAAAATAGCTTCCACTGCTATAAATCTTTTATAAATATTAGTATCGAAATAAATTTAGTTACTTATCTCAATAAGCTTCTTTATTAATTTATTTATTTTCGATTATAATTTCAACAGTAATCCTAGAATTTAAAAAAAAAAAAATCTTTTTTTTTTGCCATTTTCAAAACTTTTCATAGAAACTACAATCTACACATACATAAATAATTTTTAATTAAGATTTCCCTTTTAATACATTTCCCATAGATTACTAACATTACCATCTGGCTGGCGCATACAATTCGGTAATAATGTGAATTTTATTTTTGAAACTGATGATGTACGTAATGCCTCGCCTGCAACAATATCGCGTATGGGTATAGTAAATATGAAGTAAGTATGCATACGAAAATAAAAAAAAAAACACCACATTAAACATACAAAAAAGAAAAACTTCAAGCTAACTACCTCTTATTTCATAACGGCAGCAATGAAGACTATCCATTAAAACGTATACTGGAGTATCAATTGAGTAAATTTGAATTTGGCGATTTAGCACAAAGTTATATAGAGGAAATCTATGAACCAGCTATGGAATGGCTAGAAAAGGAATATTTACAGTAAGTAGTTTCCACAGGAACGTATTTTTTTTTTTTTTAACAAACAATTATATAACTTTTTATGTAGTACGATTCCCTGTTTGACACGTTCCCGCATGTTACGTGCTTTGCTCTTAAAACTACAAGCAGGACATGACAATAATTTTAACATACAAAATCGTGAAGAATTTACAGTGGCTGCCTGTCAAGCAGCATTAGAATTTTTGCCAACCGAACGTCATAACGAATTTGCTAACTGGCTGTATGAAAAGGCTGCCCTCTATATTCCCAATCCAAATCAGGCAGAGTTAATGTTTTATAATAAAAGTAAAAACTCATTGGATGTTTATGAAACGTATATTGGCAGTGGTGGTGGAGAATTAATGGAAACAGCTTCTGTTAAAATGTATTTGAATCAATTGAAAGGCTTTCTTCAGGCTCCAAGTAGTACACCATTTTTAATTGTGGGCCCTGCTGGTGCCGCTAAGACTTTGCTAATACAACAAGCTGTGCAGGATATATCAGGTTATGAGTTGCTTACGATTAATTGTTCGACACAATTAACACCGGCTTATATAATACACTGTTTGAGACAGGTAAGTTTTTGAGTTAAAAATAATTTGAAAACAAATTTAAAAAAAATTTAGTAAATTGGTAATTAGCTTACTAAAATTTTTTCTATATTAAAAATATATTACTAATTTAAAGTTTAAAATTTATAGATTTATGATCAGAAAATAACAATAATATCTCGTTGTGAGTCAGTCCAATACATACGAGTATATCATATTATATCTTACATCTGCCAAACATTAAATTAGGCATAATGAAAAGAAATTTCAGTACTGCGAGGAAAACAAAACATCTTTTTATTTCTTGCAATATTAAATTAAATATTGCCGAAAAGAGAACACTCAACAAGCACAAATTAAAAAGATTCATTAAGCTTTTGATTTAACAAAATAAATTAAAATACCACTACTTTAAGTATAAATTAAAAATTTCAAAATTTTTCCCACCACAATCATAGTCTTGTTTATATAAAAAAAAAAAACTTTATTTTTTCAAAAACTATTTTAGTTAAAGACAGATTAATTAAAGTTTATTGCTTTGAGGTTTTAGTTCAACAATTAATTTCTGAATTTCTGCTAAACGAAACGTTTCTTTTGTATATAAAATAAATTGTATATATACATACATATAAGTATGTAGTAGATATTAATTTTTGCATATACATACATAGTTTTAAAAAGCTTTTAACCACTTTTAAATGTCCTTTTTTATCTATGAATGTATTTTATGTGTGTTTGTGGTATTTTATGTTTATTTATACATCTAAATATATAGAATTGCATGACTGTAAGTGGAGTGCGTGGAAGGGAATACAAAGCGAAACAGACACGTTTGGTAATGTATTTAAAAAATTTGGATTTGTGTTATTTGGATGCTTGGGGTTGCAGTGAAATTGTTGAATTATTATTGCAACTTGTGCAACGACAAGGCTTTTATTACGATAACAGCTCAAATTCTGGCCTAAATGCGGTTAAGAACACTACAACGAGTGGTGGCAATGCAAATAGCGGCAATAACAACAGTCGAAATAAAAGCAATAATACAAATAGCAACAGCAGCAGCAAGTTGGAATGGATAAATGTAAGTGGTTTACAAATATGTGGTTCCATTTCACAATCTACGACACAAACGACAACAGCTGCGACTGGTAATGCAAGTTTGTTGAAAATTGCACCGCGTTATTTAGCCATAAATCACGTGCTGCAAGTTGGCTATCCCACCCAACAAGATATGCTGGCTGTTATACAACGTCATTTAGAACATTTACTTTTACGCAGCCAACACCATAATCTTCAAGGTGGTGGAAACAGCAAAGATGGTGCTCATTTTATGGGTATGAGTTTACAAAATGTGCAATCTATAGCTGAAGGTTTAATGGAATTCTATGCAAAGGTTAGTAATATTGCCATGGCAGAGGTAATATTTTATATACATTTACTTCTACACACACTCTTTTACTTAAGTGAAAACTATTTGGAAAAGTTTTTATTTACATTTTATTCCTCTTTTGGTAAATATGTAGTTTCAGGCTGCCTTTGGTATAGCCCGAAAACTATGTGCTAGTGGAAACAGCACAGATGCAACAACTATGGCTCCTGTTGGCTGCAACGCTCACTATCAATTTTCCCCGAAATTCATAATGAAAACATTGGCAAATCTCAAATATTATCCAGAAAATTCATTTAATGAGGTGAGGTTGTTTGCTGCTCGTTTTAAATATTTTTTTTTATCGGAGAATTTTCATTTAAATGCAAAAAAAATTCTTTGGATGAATAAATTTCAATTAAGTTCTTTTATTTCTTTTTTATTCATATTTTTTAATGGTGGTTGATGGGTTATTTTTGCTAAATGTCTGCATCCTTAATAACAACAACAACAATAAAGGCTTTATATTGTGAACTGGTATCCATGTTTAAAGATCGTTTAGCTTGCGAGGATGACGCTGATAAATTTGAAGCAATATTAAGGCAATCATTGCGTAAAATTGGTAGTAAAGATGTAAGTTTTAAAATGGTATTTTTTTAATCTTTTTAATTTTCCTTTGCCGAATTGCAATTTAAATTGAGGATAAAAGACTATTGTGAAGAAAACTAATTAAAATTAGTAATAAGAAAAAAGTTTTGTTAATAAGCAAAATATTAGTTTATTATATTATGAAAACCATATCTGCATGAAGACCTATGACGTCCAATGTGATTCTCATAAAAAAAAGATGATGGATGACAGCTGAAAACAATGTTTAGGATAAGCAAACTAATTCCACTCATATTTAATTATTTTTATAATTAAGCATCTTATTCTCATGATAAAATGTATTACACTGTGCGTGCTCTGTGTTAGAAGCAAGAAACTGTAGAGCACAGTCGAGTACCATCGATTTACCTCTAATCTAACTGGCCTGTTATGATGATGAACCCTTCCCAACAAGAGGTAACATGATGTTACCGAAATTAAGATTTAGCTATAATGGCTCAGTTTGTATGATTGCTAACGTAGTCCAAAAACAAAACTCCGTATTCATGAGAGAATCTTTCAACTACTAAGTCTAGGTTTATACCCTTCAACTTTTGCTGCTCAACTTCTTTGCAATTCCCTTTAAAGTTGCCAATATAATCACACGCAGCAACAACAGTTATCAACTTTTTTCGGTTCAAAGCAACAAAAATTTTCTTCACAGCGAATCAAAGCAAAAAAAAAAAGAACAAATATTACATGCAGCCATCGTTGGGCATATACCTACGAATATAAACACAAAGCATGCTGACCGAGTACAAACATCTCATTTATCTATTTCAACCATTAGACCATGTGGCCTCATAAAACATCTTGTTATATACAGGCCTTATCAAGTTTAAGCACAACCATTCGTTATCTAGAATAAAAATTTATCTAGTTTGTCCATATTAATATTTTTTGAAATTTGAGTCAGTATAAAGCCTTTAGCACACGGAATGTGAGAAGCCACATGCACATGCGGCTCTGACGTAATTTTGACGTCATTACAAAGCCACAATGGCCATTGTATGTTGTTGATGACGTCGAAGTAACGTCAGAGCCACATGCGCATGTTGATTTTCACATTCAGAGTACTCTAGGCTTTAGTAGGAAGGCATTAACATTTTATTTAAACAAACTTCGGCAGTAACAAAATAAGCATTACTTACATATGTGCAGATTTGAAAGCAAATAATATTGAAATTATTTAAGCTTTTCCAATATAGAAAACTTTGTCTAGGATAGATCCCGTTGTAAAGGGTTATTTTTATAGAGGTATAAAACTTTAAGTTGGCAACAATTCTTACTTATGAATGTACTGTTTGGTGGGATGCGTTGAACGTGGGTAGATATAGGAAGATGCTCAGCAAGGCTCAAAGGTGTGCATCTCTTAGCATCACAGGTGTGGCTGCCAGGAACTTATTTAGACTATACGAGTCTTCATTGGTAAGACCTAGGCGGGATGATCACACGAGAATTTTGTACGAAGTGGGTCTGCTTGATCAGGGTAGTATTCTCGAGGGAATTTCGGATCAAAGGACTATGACCCTAGACTTCGGTATAACACCACCAGTGGAGTTCCCGGATAGGGACTGTTTGAGGGGGGGGGGGCAGTATTTACGGTTGGATCTAAGATGGAAACCGGCACTGATGCCGGGGATTATATTGCGGACACTGACGTAAAAAGGTCATTCAGACTCTCGGATGAGTGCAGTGCTTTCCAAGCTGAGATTCTAGCGATCTGGAGTGCGTCGGAGTTGATACTGAATCACATCGTGGGCGGATCTGAGGTGATTACTTACGTTGATAGTCAGGCAGCGCTTAAGGCATTGAAAAATTATACGGTGCGGTGAGGGAACTCATGGAGGTATTCCAATTAAGGCTGTGTTGGGTACGCGGACACTGCAAGGTGAATGGCAATGAGGTGGCGGACGAACTCGCGAGAGGGTTCGAGTCTGGACTTAAGGGAAAGCGACGGGGGGTAAAGACCCCCTATGTCACTACAATGAGGTGATACGGGAAAGATTCCGTGATTACGTTAACCGATCCTGGAGAGACAGAACGGATTGCAGGGTGTCTAGGGCACTATGGCCTGGATTCGACGCAGGGGCAACCAAGGTTCTGATGGAATTGGATATAAGTGGTCTCAGGACACTTAAAGGGTTCTTAACGAGTAAATGGAATAATGCCATACCGGACTTCTGCAGATTATGCGATGATTCTGAGGAGTTAGAGACGGTTGAGCATGTACTGTGCCACTGTCCTAGGATGCAGGGTCTTGGCGGATAGATTTCACGACGACTGGGGTGCATCGCTGGATGTAATCCAGTCGATTTACTGGGGTTTGTCAGGGAAATAGGACGGCTGTTTCTGTTGAGGGGACTGTCTTTTACTATATCTGTTTATTTCTTTCCTTCTTCAATTATTTATTTTCTCTACCTCCTTACTGAAGGGATTCACAATGGACCGCAGTGGTCTCCGAGTGGAGGTGTGCCCTTGGGCGCATAACCCTTCTTAACCTAACCTAACCTAAGTTGGCAACACTTTTTTAACTGGCGTCCATGTTGTCAGCTCTCAGGTGATTTATGTTTAGTTTGGTTTGGCATTTCAACATGAATAGACTGCCGCCTGAACAACATATTGTACAAATTTATTTTGAAAATCATGGTTCTGTTCGAAATACGAATTTTGTTTAACTTTGGTTGAATGGATACAATAAACAAAACTGCCGTATTTGGAGTGATGATAATCCTTAGGTGTATGTTGACACACCGTTACATTCCGAAAATCTTACTGTTTGGTGTGCTTTATGGGCTGGTGGAATCATTGGTCCGTACTTATTTAAAAACGATGCTGGTTCGAACGTTACAGTCAATGGGGACCGTTATAGAGGCATGATTACTGACTTCATCAATTGACCAACCATGATGTGCAGAAGCTGTGGTTTCAACAAGACTGCGCAACATGTTGCACAGCTCGTGTCACAATTGATTTATTGAAGGAAACGTTTGGTAACCGCATAGCTTCACGTTTCGGACCCGTGAATTGGCCTCCAAGATCGTGCGATTTACCGCCGCTAGACTTTTTTCTGTTGATATATGTGAAGTCGCTAGTCTTCGCCGATAAGCCCGAAACGATTGCCCACTTGGAGGACAACCCGTTATTGCCTATATACGGCTACAAATGTTGGAAAAGATAATCGAAAATTGGACCTCCAAATTTGACTACTCCGCGTCAGCCGTGGCTTCTAGCATATGACCGAAAGAAAATTATCTTTCCAATAAAGTATATTTTATATCAATTTAAAAAATTCATCTTTGTTTTATTCCATTTTAAAGTTCTATAACTCTATAAAAACCCCTTAACTAATCACTATACAAATACAAAAACATTTCTAAATTATATTTTCTTTCTTGAGAATTATTTTCCTAGTTTTTTTCCTTCGCCTCTTTCCCACTTCCAAAATAAATTTCTTTTCAACCAAATTTTTATTTATCTTTTAGAAAATTTATTTTGTACCAAAAACTACCAAACACAATGCTGAATTACAAACCTTACAACATGATGAATGGTTAGAGGAAGTACAAAAACAAATTACTATTTGCAGTAAGTACAGAAGAAAAAAAAATTGCACACCCAAATACCTGCCACGAAAACCAACAACCAACGAAAACCATTAACATACAGTAAAACTAACAAACAGTTAATTTTCTTTTTCTCTTTTTCAACAGACTCGGAAAGCTTTATCATCGATGCACCGGTAACAAAAGAATTACTGGAACAAACAGCGAAAGTTGCACGTCTATTGGCACGCAATAATACACATATACTGTTGGTGGGTGAGGCAGGTGAAAGACAAATGGATTGTATTTATGTAGCAGCCACAATGCAACAGGCTAAAATCCAATTGCTGCAGGGCGGTTGTAATTATGCTCTAATAGATTTCTACAATGATTTGAAATTGGTAAATAACATTTTCACACGCCTTCACACACACAACTTGATATTGTAGCAAAATCAATAGATATGTATGTAGCTTTCAAAAAGGCTAAAGCTAGACCATGAAATTGTTTGGAATTGTATTGACTTGTTTCCTTTTTTTCTGTTTTTGGCCACATTATAGGCGATGCAAATAGCTGCTTTAGAAAATCAATGCACCTGTTTGATAATAGAACATTGTTGGCTCTCCTATATGCCGGACATAATAAAACCCATTGAAGCTATTTTGGAGGAAAGTGAAATATTGGATTTATTTGGCGATGATTTAGAGTATATTGCAAATTCGCTTAAGCACGCAGCACAATTGGAGGGCTATCAAGATACAATAGGATCGTATTTTATGAAAAGTATATAAAAAAAAAATTATTGTTTTGCATATTACAATTAACTTTTTACTGATTTTAGGAGCCCAGGAAAATCTTCATTTGATTATATGTTTAGATCCAACGAACTGTAAAATTGTTGAATACTTTACTAAATATCCCGCTTTATATAGAAATATGGATATTATGTATTTAAGAGGTACTTCTCCAGAGACTTTTAATATGTTGCCTAAGAAATATGTGGAAATATTAAGTGAACTTAGCTTTCAAATGGCAATTAAAGAAAAAGTTCCTGTTTCTAGTTATTTTTCTGAAATCCTGGATAACTTATTACAACAACAGGTTTCTTTAAGATTTTATCAATTGATTAAATCATACTTTTATATCTATTGTAACTTGCTGAAGGATATTAACAAGCGATTAGAAAAATTGCAGGTAATTATAACTATTTAAAATACTTAACCCGAAAATAATAACAAAATGAAAACAATTATTTAAAATCGGGAAAATAGGGCATGCCATAGTCTTAATTTTATGGAATTATTAGAGCATAAAGTGCGAATCTTGTAAAAAGTGTTTGAAAAACCCATAAGGTAATTCACGTCACAAGTTGCATCATTGCGAAAAAGCAAAATTGCGATAGACAATTATTTATTCGAAATAATGTGTGCATGTGGTTTTTGTTATGTTTTCGCAAATTTGCTTTTTCACAAGGCTGCAATTTGTTTCGTGAATTACCTTAATATTTTAAAATAAAAAAAAAGAAAATACTAAATAAAGAATAACAAGTAAAAAAATATAGTTGGTCATGCCCGACCATGTGATACCCTACATCACAGTATATAAAAACAATATTTGCTAGTCTACCCTATTTGGGACACATAGGTAATCACGGACCCGCCTAAAGAAAATTATGTTATGAGGTTAAGATTCATGTAACTGTTCTTTGTGCCGAATATTATTTAAATGCATCTATATCAGAGACCCGCAACTACTACACCGTGCTGTTTTTTCTCGCAATAACATTCGGTCACACTTTGTAAAAAACAAACAAAATCATATAATCTCGTGCGAGCATTCAAACGAGAAGGTTCTGTTGACACTTGCTTTAGAATTCATTCAATTCAATTCAATTTCTTGTTTGCCGAAAATTTTTTTGACAAGCCCGAATATTTGATATGTAAATGAACGTTGTCACGAACAGCAAAATTTAATTTAGAGCCATTATTATTCATGCCATAATGAATATAAACATATTTATCATGACGAAAGAAAATGTCTAATATTAAAATTAAAAAAACCCTTTTATGAAAAAATGATTCTTGATTTTAAGAACTCGAAAGTTAAAAATGCCCCCAAGCGATGCAAAAGAAAAGCATCATATATCGTTGCTGCAGGTCTGGCAAAACATTGCCGTCCGCTCGTGGATGGGCAATTTTTCAAAGAATTAAGCAACGATGTATTAAAATGCTTTGGAGAAAAGACTGAAGATATCCGAAATTTAATTAGTTCTACCCCCTTATCTCCTCGGACCATAACGCGACGAACAGAAGATATCAGTGCATTTATCTACACAAATGTAAAAAAAATTCATAATTGCAAAAATTGTTCTCTTTGTTTAGGTCAATGCACTGACATTAACGACATAGCGCAGTTAATAATATGTATCTAAGCAGATGTAATGGTAATGGACCGATCTCTTTTGAAAGTCATGCTGTGCCTAAACTTTATTGATTGACTGTATATATTTTAATTCCATATAAGAATTTTCGTTAAAAAAAAAAAATAAGGTGAAAAAGGGCCGACGACTTAGCGGATTAAAAAAATACTCATTTGCTGTTTGTAAACTATACGAAGAAATTTAAATAAAACTTGGGGAGGTACTCTCTATTCCGATTCGAAAACGATTTACGTGCGAAAGCTAAATACGAACTTGCTACTCTCTATCACTTTCGCAAAATTTTTTTAATATGAAGCAATACTGGCAATAAAATTAAATATTGGCAGCAATGAAATGCCAAAATATTTAAATATATTTAAAATTGGACAATTTAAATAAAATAAATAGTGATGATTTGCGAAAAGAAAAAAGTAAAAAGATGCGAAAGACAAATGCGCAATCGCATTAAAGAGTACCTATTGCTAGATTTGCTACCAGTTTCTTTTGCTTTGCAATTGTTTATTATGTTTAATTTTTTATCAATATCACATTTAAAAATTAATTTCAATATCTATTAATGTTTGAAGTTGTTCCGTCAAAAAAAATTATATTGAGTTTAGTATTTTGATTTTCGAACTTTTTAAAAATGAAAAGTTTAAAACACTTATCTTTAGATTCAACATTTTTTATTTTTCGAATTTATTCTATGAGCTAAATTTCAGTTATGTATTTTATAAAGCTTTTTGTAATAGTTCTTTCTATTCTTTAAATTTTTGGGAATGACTTTATACACTACCAGACTATTTTCTTGTATCTTCTGGTAGTGTATAAAGTCATTCCTAAAAATTAAAGGAATATAACTATTACAAAAAGCTTTATAATGTTGAATATAAAAAAGTGACTTATGAAAAGGAATAATTCCCAGATTCCACTTATCTTTATGTTTTCAATTCCACAATGTATGTATTGTTTACTTTGTAAAACGTCATGACTACTAACTTTTCATTTTCTGTGGGTAGTCTGATGTAACTAAAAAAATATCACTAACTTTAAAATTTTGGAAAATTTCGGACGCGTCAATTTAAAGTTTAATATAAAAAAATTAGGAAAGTTGTATAGTTTTGTATATATGTATATGAAAAAAATTAATACAAACTGTAAGTAAAAATTAGCAGCAATCGTACATTGAAACAAAACGTTTTAAAGAAAAAAAAAAAAGAATTTTTTCTATGCTAAACACCATTTCTTCGACGACAACAAAAGCACACCAAGAAACTTCATCTTCGCAATATGAAGTATTTCATGATAATCTTGAACAATATTTTACCCAAGATTTGCCGCAATCTTTACGAGAGAAATTAAAAAATTGATTTATAGAATACAATTCATCTGTACAATGCTGCACTAGCTTATTGAAAATTTAAAAAAGTGAAAATATCGATGTACCAATTAGTGTTGGCGGAATCATGCAGAGAAATGAGAAAAGTGTATCAAGAACGGTAGCACCTGGGAAATGAATATATGGACATTGGTCTGGAAAAGAAGCTTCAGAAAGGGAAAAAGTGTTATTTTGCAGCTTAGTGGTGTACTACAATTTGATGTAGGATTTGATGGGTTTCCACTAGAGATGAGCGATCCCGTGATTTTTAAATATCATCGTGATTAGTGAACGTTATTTAAAAATCACTGCTCCTTTAAACTGTTATTGTGATCACGGTTTATCAGTTTTCTGTACTTTTATAGCAATTGCGGCCAAGCTATATGTACAATGCGCGAGCACTTTGCAAAGAAACAACAACAAATTGTAAGAGCTTTCAAATCTGTTTACTTATACATACATACTTGAACAAATAAACTTTGGCTTAAAAAAATACAAAAATAGAAGAGAGAATGAAAGGAACAGCAATATTATTCGCCATTTCATTCAAAAAACGCTATTACCCACACAAATAGTGAAATATCATAAATTTGTATATGTAACAAAATACAAAAAGAACGACTTAGAAAGTACCTGTTACTTGACAAATTTGGTCACAACTGTGATTCGTGATTTTTCAGTAACAGTGATTAAATCACAGGTACAGAAATATCGCTCATCTCTAGTTTCCACTTTATTAAAGTTTTGCAGGAGTGGTGACAATCTTGGGATAAGTCGTTTAAGAAGATACTAGAGATGCTTTGAAATAAGCGAAAAATCACTACTGCAAAGAAAAGAAAAAAAGTTCCTCGAAGGAAAATAGATCTGCTACTAAGGAAAAAGATTTTTCGAAACCCACTATAATATGTTAAAAAATATATATAATTAAGAAAATTCGTAAATATTTCTAATTATAAGTTATTTCTTAATTTAATTTTGTTAATGAACTTAAAAAAATGTATTAATATACACAAATGCATATACACTTACATATCGTCATCTTAAAGACCTAATAACCCATCAGCAAAAATTTCAAAATTGAGTTTTTTATGGATTTTTTATTCCCTATATCATAACGCATATGTGTGCAAAATTTTGAACATGTTATATTACAAATGACGAAGTGATAACCAAATTACCAAATAACCTATCAGCAAGTGTAAAATTTTCTGAAACCAAATAACCTAAGTAACTATTTATTTAATTTACTTTTTTTAAAACGAAGTTACATTTGATTTGTTATTCTTTGTGTTTTATTAAATTTTATTTATTGTTGGAAGTGAAAAGAACAAAAAAAAATAGTTTTAAAGCAACAAAAAGTGTTCCATAGTCGAAAATAGTTTTAGGGAAAACGTGAAAGTTCCTAAAAAGGTCAACGAAAAAGAAGAAATAAAGAAAAACCGTATGAGCGGTAAGGGATATAAAAGTTTTTCAAAAGGCAAAATCATTTTTTTTTTTTAATAATTTAAAGCACAGACTGAAATATACTTATTAAATAAAAAAAATTCAAAGATTAAAAAATGTCTTGTTTTAATAATATTTTCATGTATTTTGTTTTTATTCATTTAGAACAAACACATTCCATAGTGCATATTAGGGAGATCGGACGGTTATTATTCGACCGGTTTTAACCGGTTATTTTAGCTTTGCCCAAGACGGATATTTTAAAATGCCCATTTTTCGAATATCAAATAAACCGGTTATTTTGGTATAATAAACCGGTTATTTTAGTAATGTATAATTTATATACATTTTTCTTGCTCTTGTTGTAGATTTACTGGTAATTTAAATATTTTTCTAATTGAATATTGGCCAAACTTAAACTTTTTATGAAGAATGTCAAAACAAAATGTAAAAAAAGTCAAAAAAACATTATGAGCACTGTAAATACAAATCGCTTATAAAAGCGTGTGTTCTTGTAGAAAAATACTACAAAAACGTGTGCAGTTAAAAAGTAAATTGTAATTTGTGCAAGAGTATTCTAAAAATTAAACTAAAAGTTAGGTGCTTGAGGTGCCCTAAAATGATAAGTTACAAAGGTTCTTCCATGTCACGACTTATTAATCACCTTTAATTAGTCTACATGCTTGACATTAATGTGCTCTAAATAAAACTTAGCTCCGTTCGAAGAATTTCTAAAGAGACGACAAATAAGAACTTACTTAAATACGCTGCAAAAAATTAATCATTGGATGAAATATTAGCCCGTTGTGTTGCCGAGGACGAAATGCCCGTTAATGCACTAAAAACTCTTAAGTAGTTTTAGCATCTCTTCATGCTGAAAACTACAACATTTCGGCGGAATCAACGATTTGGGAAAAACTTCTACCAGTTTAATTTATTAAAACACCAAGAACTAAAAAACAAAATTGAAGAAATCAAACAATGTCATGCAATGTTTTAAATTGTAGTCGACCAATTGACAAATATTTTACACAAAAAGAATGTTCAGTTCACTATTCGTTTCTATAATGCTGAAACAAAATAATTTGAAATAGATAATCCTGGCTAAGAGGTTTTGTTTGCAACTTTTGAAAAATATGGTTGATTTATATAGACATGCTTAACCACCAACAAATTAAAACTCGTTCAAAATAAATTTGGGAGAATATTTCAAATAATAATTTTATTAAATTCCTATCATTTATTTGCTTTTGCAAAACGTTTGTCTAGATCAAATGTCATTCAACAGTTTCTAAATTACATAATACAAATATCTTCGTACAAATAAAGTTTAGTAAATCAATAAAAAATTGTTGAAAATTTAGCTAAAGTTTGATCAATTTACTGGTCCTACTTTTCTTGGATTTTATCGTCAAATATTTGTAAGGTCTGATCTAAGTGATATCTATATATTTTGTTAGTTTCTTACCTTTGCAAATTGTTTTGTTTTTATTCAAATTAACTTTTTATTACAAACACTTATTTCATTTTTGTGTTTTTATGTATTCGAATTAAAACCGGTTAACCGGTTATTTAAAAAATGCTTAACCGAAAACCGGGTTTTTTAAAATAGCAACTATTCGTAATATTCGAAAACCGGTTATTGAAAAATGTCGAATAATCGATCTCCCTAGTGCATATTCAAATTAATATTGAGCTCCGATCAAAATACGCATTAGAATCATTGAACATTCATTGGTTTTCATTCGCATTCATTTCAATTAATATTCCAGGTCAGTGCAAACCCCAATCTAATCACTGAACTTTCATTGGTTTTAAGCAGTCTTTTTAATGACGAGCCGTTTACCTAAACGCGAACCCATGCCCGCCAATGACACCCTAATGTTAAAATCATACATTTTTCACCTAAAAAGAACCAGTGCGGCATCCTAAGAACCCATGCATTTACTACTTCTTTTGCACGTCTTTTTTTGCTGGGATATTTTTAATACTTCAAAAAAAGTTCAAAAACCCATGATTGTTTCGGGTCAACACTATTTCCTAAATAATTTTCTAACTTAAATCGAAAAGGCCTCTACTTTTTTATTTTATCAAATTGCAAAATTAAAATCTTAAAGCCTCAATCTGAGGATTAAAAGCGTTTGTTTTTCTTAATCCTTCGAAATCTCTAATATTTGTCAAATATTATATAATTACATATTTTGATAATTTTCTTTAAAACGAAAATTCCCAATACTCCAGGGCAGAGAACCAAGCCGAGGGCGTTTGATCGGCGGCGGCGGCGTTTGCGTCAATTAATCGGCGGCGGCTTAAATGTCGGCTTGAAATGTTTAAAATTGTTATTTAAGGAAAACTATTAATCATTTCTATATCTATTTTTTTTATGTTAAAGTACAAAACATTAAATAATTATAAAGGGATAGTTTTTTTTTCGTTTTTTCCTAATTACTGTTTTAAACTGATGTTATCTGAGGACCACATACCCATATCCATTTCAAAAAAGTAAAGCTTTCTGCAATAAATTATTAACAAAAATGTAAGCTTTAAGGTGAAAAAAATTAAAATATACAATTTCCTTAACCTGAACCAAATGACCAAAATATTGCCAACACTCTGCACTTCCATACAGTGTCTTAATGTGAGACACTTCTTTAATTTTTTGTTTTTTATTTAACAACTGCTGGTAATATTTTATAGTTTTTTCTGCCACATTAAAAACTTCACTATCAGAGTTAGCTTCTGATTTAGAATCTAAATTATTTTGTTGTAGTTCACTTGTCTTTTTTGTAAAATATTCTTGCAGAGATTTTTGCATGTTGTTAAGTACAATGACGATTTGAAAAATTTTAAGAAAATATAACGGCACTTGAATGTTGCACACTGATGCTAAAATATACCATTTTTGACCAAGAAATTAATATATTAAAACGCAAATCTGTCTCAAGTAAAATAAACTTAGTTACACAAATTAAGAAATTTCACGGCGCAGCTGCTGTCATCGGCGACTTTAATTGAGCCGTCTAAGCCGTGTAACTCGGCGGCGGCGCGGCTTGGAGAAATCAAGCGGCTCCAGGGTATTCAAACCGCCGGGAAGTAGAGTTTTTATTAATCTTTATGCATATATATCAGCCATTTATATTGTTTATTTAAGATTATTGAGAGTATTTTTCGAAAAACCGGTATATCTAACTAGACTGTAAGTTAAGTAAGGTATTAAAAAAACTTTATGGATTACTAAATATTGTAGATATTAGTCATATAATATAAAATTTATATAACAATGTAAAGAGTATATGTAAATATAAAGCTTAAGAGAATTATCAAATTTTAAAAATCATAGTTTAAACTTAATAGCCTGTAATAAATTTGTTAATGTTAATAATTTATCTTTCTCTAGCACGGTGTTGACAAACTAGCCTCTGCTCATGCTGTTGTCGATACTCTTAAATCAAACGCTTTCAAACAAGAAGAGGCTTTAGCAGAAAAGCGCAAATTAGCCAATGAAGCTTTAGAAATGATATCCTCCACAATGAGAAATGCTAATGAGCAAAAGTCCAATATGTTGGAGTTAAAAAATCAAACACAAATAAATAGCGAAAAACTCAAAGAAAGGCAAAAAGAAATACAAGAAGAATTGGCAGAAGTAGAACCTATATTAGCTGAAGCATCAGCAGCAGTTGGTCAAATAAAATCGGAAGCCTTATCCGAAATCAGATCCCTAAGAGCGCCGCCCGAGACTATACGTGATATTTTAGAGGGAGTTTTACGTTTAATGGGCATACGCGATACTTCTTGGAACAGTATGAAAACATTTTTGGCTAAAAGAGGAGTAAAAGAGGATATTAGATCTTTGGACCCATCTCGTATAAGCCCAGAGCATTGCGAAGCTGTAGAGAAATTACTAGCTAATAAGGCAGATTCTTTTGAAATGAAAAATGCTAAACGAGCTTCAGTGGCTGCTGCGCCTTTGGCAGCTTGGGTAAAGGCTAGTGTTAGGTACTCCAAGGTAATACAAAGCATTAAACCTTTGGAAAGAGAACAAAAGGAGTTGCAGCAGAATTTAAATGTGGCCGAGGATGAAATGCAGTCTTTGATGACAGGTTTAGATGATGTTGACAATAGAGTTAAACAGTTATCGGCTAAATTAAATGCTTACACTCAGGAAGCAGCTGTTTTAGAATTAAAATTAGAAGAAGCTCGTAGTACCCTAACAGCAGCGGAAGTTTTAGTACAACAATTGAGTTCAGAATATCGAACTTGGAGTGTACAATTAGAAGAATATAACTTAGCCTACAAAACATTAGATACCAAATCTCTGCTTATAGTTTTGGCCCTTATTTATTATTCACACATGTCTCTGAAGGATAGAAGGTAATAAAAATTTATTTTTACACAAATTTCTAAGTTTAACTATTAATATAAGTTTAACTATTAATATTATAGTCTTTGTCTTAGTAAACTGTCAATGGATTTGCAACTAAAAGAATCGTTTGTATTGCAAAAAAGTTTGCTTACCGAGCAGGAGCAAATAATTTGGGAAAGCATGGGTTTAGCCAGAGATGCCCAGATTATAGAAAATGCTGCTATTTTAAGGCAAATGTTGGACTTGCCTTTTGGTTCTTATCCTACCCCGTTGTTATTAGACCCAACAGAAACCGCTTTAAATTGGCTCAAAGAATATTTACACTCAAAGGAAAGACCATTTGACATAATATCACAAAATAATCAAAAGCTTTCTTACAGTTTGGAACTGGCAGTAAGATTTGGCAAAATATTTATAGTCGAGGACTGCCAGGAATTAAGACCCCCATTAATGCAATTAATAATAAATAAAGTTTATATGAAATTTAATAAAAAGCAAATTGAAGTGGGAACAAAAATGGTGGATTTGCATGAGAATTTTCAACTTATATTAGTAACCAAAACTCCTAAATTGAGATTAGAAGCTGAAACATCTGCTTATATCAGCTGTATGCCCTTTACAGTGACAGCCGTTGGCTTAAGTGATCAATTAATGTCCAAAGCCATTATAATGAAAAGTCCCGAATTGGAACAAAAACGTGTAAATCTCTTAAAAAATGAAGGAGTTTTACTGAAAAAACGCATAGAGCTTGAAGATAAACTATTGGAAGAATTGTCACTAGCTCAGGGAGATATTTTAAAGAATCAAAAACTTTTGAAAACTTTAAATGAAGTTAAAGAAAGTAGTAGCTTTATAGACAAGTCATTAAAGGAAAGTTCCCAAATCAAGAGCAACTTATTGGCTGATTATACAGCATTGAGAGAATTGTGTTCCAAAGCATCCATTTTTTACATCAGTTTAACATTATCTTATGAATTGTCCCCAATAGTATTTATAAAATTATTTTTAAATGCTTTGGAATTACATGATATCGGCGGCGTTAATTCATCTGCTCAAATGGAATTAAAATTTTATAATCAACTAGTTCGGGAAACTTTCCAATATTTATCCAGATCTATACCCAAAGATCGCCACTTAACATTGGCTTTGTATGTTTGCCGTACAGCCTACAAGGAGCGCATTAATGATGCTGAATGGGAACTGCTCGTTACCAACTTTATGTCTGGTGCCGAGGGAAGTTCTATTAGTAGTGCTGGTTTCGGTAGAACACAATTTGTAGAGACCTTTGGTAAAGACGCAGCCTTTAAGTTGCAGGCTTTATTCACTTTAAAACCAGAAATGGAGGAAAAACTTCAATTGGACAACATTAATATATGGAGCAGTTTTAAAGAGGGAAAATCTTCAGAAATACCTGGTGAGTAATAAAATAAGATAAATAATATTTAAAAAAAAGCGCCCCTAAATTCAAATATTTGCTTTTAGTTTCTTCCCTCAAAAACTTTGAAAAACTTTTGGTGGCATTAATTGTCCGACCAGACCTAGTTAGTTTTTATATGAAATCTACTTCTGAAGATTTGCTGGGTGTTAACATTGACTCTATACAACAACCCTCT
The DNA here is from genome assembly GCA_943735925.1 of Pollenia amentaria. Classification (NCBI taxonomy): domain Eukaryota; kingdom Metazoa; phylum Arthropoda; class Insecta; order Diptera; family Polleniidae; genus Pollenia; species Pollenia amentaria. The sequence continues at coordinate 148,834,655 of OX031007.1, forward strand.
ATTGAACAACTGGTGGAAGAAAGTTCAGCTGAAAAGCCAATACTTATGATAACACAAACTGAGAACGATCCCACATCAGAGATTTTAAGCGTAGCATTACGCACCAAAGGAAAAGATAAATATCAAGAAATTTCTATAGGAAAAGGTATGGAGAAAAAAACTATGGAAGTCGTTAAACTCTCTGCAGAGTTGGGTAAATGGATATGCGTTAAAAATGTGCACTTAGTGCCCTCTTGGTTGCTCCAACTAGAAAGAGAATTTGGTGAAATAAAAAAACATGCAGACTTTCGGTTATGGTTGATTTGTGAATCTACTGAAGGGTTTAGTGAGGCTGTAATGTATAAATTTATAAAAGTTCTCTATGAATATCCGGTTGGTATTAAACAAAAAGCTAAAAGAATGTTACAAAATTACGCCGCAATGGAACAAGATCGAAGTATACTTAAAGAATCCAAGCTAATGAAGATAAGAGTGGTGCTATTTATAGCCTTATCAGTATTGCAAGAACGTAGACGATATATACCTCAAGGTTGGTCACAGAAATACGAATTCGGCGAAGCTGATCTAAAAGCAGCTTTGCAATTGCTAAAATGGTTGGATGTTGTCGTGTTGGGTGGACGCACTGAATGGCAAATTATGCAAAAACTAACTGAAAATGTTGCTTTTGGTGGTCGTATTAATAATATAAGAGATTTAAGAGTATTGCAAAAATATTTGCAAGAATTTTTTAACAATGAATCTTTAGGTTCGAGATGGACTCCTTTGGAGGGTAAAGTTTCTATACCCACTAGTACTCAATGGTCAGATTATCTGAATGCTTTGTCAAAATTGCCAGCTAAGGATGAACCAGAGTTATTCAAACTTTCGAAGAAGTCTAATGTAAGCAGGGAAATTGATTATGGCCACGAGGTTTTAAGGGAACTAAGAATATCAAATTTAGATTCTGCAGGTGATAATGAAATGAATCAGCAGAATTTGGAAAAACAAATTAAACCCATTTTGGCTTTATGGAGAAAATTAGCACAGGTATATTAAAAATTAAATTTTTTTATTCGAACGATCTATAAAAGGTTAAGCAAGTAGAACTCTTGATATTCTGGCAATTATGTAATAGTTAAGCCTCCAAACTTTTTTTTTATGTTTCAACATATTATATTATTTAATACTTATACATTTTCTTCGCAGAACTGTTCTATTAACTTAACTGCTCAAGAAGTTAGTGAAGACCAGAAAACTTTAAACCCCTGGTTAGTATTCATACATACAGAAGTGAAATTGGCTGGTGAAGGTTACCAAATGATACACAGCACTTTAAGTGAAGTTTATAGCAGTCTTAAAGAACAACAAAGTAATTATCAAAATGTAGCAAACATACAATTGTTAAATACATTGGCGTTTAATCAAGTAAGTTTTGTATTGCTGAGAAAATTAAAAGTATACAAAAAACAACCATTTGTTTAGGTACCCATTAAATGGCAACGTCTATGGTGTGGTCCCCCGACGGCATTAGAATATATAAAAGCTTTCATACATAGAGCCTCAAAAACGGAAGCTCGCTACCGTACCATGCAACATCTGGAATTTATAGATGAAATTGACTTAACCACTGTCTACAATTGTCAAACACTTATGTCGGCATTAAAACTAATAAATTCACATAAACAACAAATTTCCTGCAAAAACTTAACACTGGAGTCACATAGTCTAACCTCCGAAAAGACTAATTACGGCAACAATGCAGATCAAGTGCTACTTAAAGTGAAACCATTAAAGGTAATAGTTATTATTTAAATGAAAGTAACTATTTATTATGACTCTTATTTCTAAAATAGTTAACATTATTGTAATGTTAAAAGTTTATGCTTTTTTCTCATTGATGATGAAGATTTAAGTTGAATTACATTTTTTCACTTCGTGTTTTACACTCCCTTGGCACATACCTTTCCCATTTTAGCCATAAAATGTTCAACCACCTGCTGTTGACTGTTTTTATTTAACAATTTCAATTAATTATATATGTTTATTACTGTTTAATTAAAAATTTTTTATTTTGTCTGCTTTTGTATAAAAATTCTTGTTTTTGATTGACATCACGGTACCACATTTGACATTTAATGTAAAAGATTATGTCTGCTTGCAAAATTGTAATAGATCGCTAGAAGGTGGGTTTGTTACACATGGTTGTATTTTTCTTAACCCTTGAGTTAATAAAGAAATGCACAACAATTATGTATAAGCACGTTTATCTATATACATATATAAATTACAAAAAATGTTAATTAATCTTCTTATTTAAGCTTGAGGTCGTTTTCTTTTTTTTTATACAAAATATTAAATTTATTGAATCCATTTCTGCCCCCCGGAACTACCTCGCAGATTTCAATGAAACTTTAAACATAGATAGATTTCTACTTTTATGAACACATTAGCTATAAATTTAAAAAAAATAGGACTACGAGGGAAGGTAGGGGCCAATTTCTGCCTCTCCGAAACTATCTAATAGATTTTAATTAAATGTAAAACATAGTAAGATCCTTACTTATATGGATACATTAGCTATACAGTTTTGAAAAGTAGGACCACGAGGTGAGGTAGGGGCCGATTTCTGCCTCTCTGAAACTATCTAACAGATTTGAATGAAATTTAAAACATAGAAATATCTTTACTTATATGGATACATTAGCTATACATTTAAAAAAAAATAGGACCACGAGCGGAGGTAGAAGAAAATTTCTGCCGATCTGAAACAAAAAAAAAATGGGACTTCTAGAAGGGGGGAACGTAGTAGCACACGCCGGGTATCTGCTAGTATTATTTATAAAAGCAAGTTTACATGGTAATTAATATATTGGGTGCGTTCGTAAATGCATCACTGCGCGGCATCAGTGATTTCAAATGTTTATATATATATATATATGTATATATGAATGAAGTAGATGTGGACCAAAAAATTGTCAAATGCTCCACAAAAATAATAGTCACACAATAAAAAAAATTATAATTGCTTTTTTATTGGCATTAAAAAAAGTTTGCTTTTCTGATGCAGCGCAGTGATGCATTTACGAACGCACCCATTATAAAATGCCAAAAAATTTGAAGAATGAAAAAATCGTATCACGTAAAAGTAAAAAGTATTATGAGAGAATACTGATACAAAATTTAACAAGCGGTCTGTTAATGTTTGTTTTTTAAACCATTTTAATGTTCTATTACCCCAGAGATGTATTCTAAAGTAAACATTACTGTGAATACCTTTTATAATTTGGCCAAATTTTGCCGCTGTGGTAACAAATATTTTATTTCGGAAGAAAAGACACCATAACTCAACTTAATGTGAACCGTGAACTATAAATTATTTAAATTAATCTTTTTAATTAAGCTTGAGGTCTCTTTTATTTTTTTATAAAACATATAAAATTTATTTAATCCAATATTTCGGTACTCCGTTGTGTGTCTTCTTCAGGGATGGACCTCAAGCTTAATTTAAAAGATTAATTCAAATTTGTAAAGGTCGAATGATAGTCAATTTATATAATTTAAGTATTTAAATATATATTTTGTTATTTTTCTTTTAAATTTAAGTCGTATTTAAATACAGTTAGATTTTTCAGTGTTATTTAAAAAGTCTTAATTAATTATCACAGATTACTAAACATATATGTCACAAGACCGAAGATTTTGCGTTTTTTGTCTCTTTTGTGCCGAAATACAATAAACACAAATTTATTTAGTTGAGATTAATTACATTAACTTTTAAGTTTACCATAACACGAGTAAATAATATTTAAGAAAGTAAATAACATTATAAAACAAAACCATATTACTAACAAAAAACAATAAAAACAATATTACTAACATTTTTTGCACAAAATGTTAGTTGAATTAACGCTTTTGTTTAGCGTGGTTTCTGTTTTGTTATTTTTGTATTGATCACACAATTTGTGTTGATTGTAACGGCCAGTTTTTAAACAACTGATTTAGGCCTTTTTCAGACGTCACTTTTTACAGTTCTGTACCCATGTTCTGTAACTTTGGTGAGAACTTCTCGCATCGAAAAGATGTGAAACAAAATATTCCAACGTTTCTCGAAAAGTGAGAAAAAAGTGCGTATGTAACTCATGTCGAAAACTATCAAAAGAGATTACGTCGTTACGTTATAAATGTCGTAATATTCCACTCGAAGCCGACGTGAACTTGCAGACGTTGAGAACGCCAGTAACACATATCGTTGACAGCGGCCAAAATTGTTAAAGCGAAAATACAACCGTCGGCTGTATCAAATAATGTAGAGGACGACTTTAATTTTTGCTATTTAAAAAATAGCTTTGAAAACATTCGTATATTTTTCAAAAATTTTAAAAGCAAAATAATTAAACAATGAAAAAATCACTCAAAAACAAAATACTTACATATCTCTTCTATGTTATTATTATTCATTGCATTTTGCATATTTAATATATTTTTTAATGGTAATATTTTTTCTTACCCCGTGTTTTATGCGTGAGTTTATTTGACAGTTCAAATTAAAAATTTTAAAGACACACTTTTTCTGGAAATTGGCGAGTAATTTCCTTACGTGACAGCTATTACTCGCAAAAATGTAACAGACGCAGTAAGGTGAGAAAAACAGTTGTTTGTTTCAATTTATGGCATTTTTGTTTAATTTCTCGCGTTTCAATCGAAAAGTTTCTCGATGCGAGAGTTACAGAACATGGACACTGTTTAGTATTCTGTGTTAATCATCATAAAAGTATTGTAGTACTACTTAATACAAAAAAACATCATAAAAAAGTTTACTTATTTGCAAGGTAGTTTTAAAAAACAGATGAATGTTATTGCTCGGCCTGTTATTTTATTGTTGTGGTATTGAGGCCATCCTGTTATATTATACACAATGGGAACTTGAAATGAATTTAAATGTACCAGCTTGGAGAATTAAGTCTTATTTAATTGTTTAGTAAAGGATAGAATATAAACTATTTTAAATATATACATATGTGATTTATTAGCAAATCTAAAAATTGGCGGTCAGTCTCAATTTTTAATTTTACTTCTAATTTGAAGTAAAAATTTTTACTAAGGGAAATTGTGTAAAGTTGTTTATGTTAAAGTGTAACCCCCATATTCATAAAAAATATTTTCGATTAATAAAACATTTATTCAACAAATTTTCATAGAAAATTCGTTTCATAAACCTGCTATAAACCTAAAATATTTTTTATGAATATGGGGGTAAAAGTATAATGTTTTGCAAATAGAGATAAATGAACAGATCTGGCTTAAGCCGCATTGGTGACATAAAATCAATCTCAATATTTTTTCTAATTATTTTCAATAATTTTTGTAACTATACATTTCAATTCGTGCAATTAGCTTGCCGAACCAGCTGTTTGTTGTACACATTTGATATATTTATATTAACCCAGATGTGCCCATTGCTTGAGCATGATCATTTCAAAAGTTCTTTTATATTATTTTGGAAGAAAGTGAGAAATAAAAACAGTGTAATTATAGGTTTTTAAAGATTTATTGAAAAAAGTGGTTTTAGAGGCCGTCCTATATTTAGGACATTGGGCACATGACTTATTGGGTGTGATACGACACAAAACATTTTACATGTAATCCTATGTCACATTTTCGGCATCTAGTTAAGGTTTTTTGATGACAGGCTCTACATCTTGTTTGTTTTTCCTGTGAAATTACCCAATGGTCCAATCGATCGTAACGCAATTCATTATTTAGGCTTAGTGATTGATGACCCCTTTGGTGAACCGGAACTTTTTTATTTTGAACAAGTAGAGTACTGGCGATACTTCTCCTAAAAGACAATTGATCCATAATTCCCCCATTATGCTTGTGAATCTGCCAGGCATAATGTACCGCCATATCCACACAGTGTGCTATGATGGTAAAATACCATTTTTTTCCTCTTATACCTGTGCGGTATAAGCTTATGTTCTGATCAGAACGATCCACTCCACCCATGCTCCTTTTATAATATTTCACAATTCTAGGCTGTTCAACTTGAATAAATTTCTTCTCTTTTTGGGAGTACCAATTAGCAGATCCTAGAGGATTCACTTCGATTGCATTAGAACAAAATGTAACAATATTGTTATCATTCCATTTTATAAAAATTATGTTGCTATTCACAATTTTGATGAAATCATAACTGCCGCGAATAGTTTTTTTCAACTCCTTAGATTCGCGCAAAGTATTTCCAGGAATGCGGTTTTCTCTAATTGTTCCAGTGTCGTGCATATTCTTTTCTTCCAGATTTTCTAACAAAGCAATGGAAAAAAAAGTTATCAAAGAACAAATGAAATTTTTGGTCCTTCCATTTTGATCGCAAGGCATCGGCGTATTCAATTTGTTTTTAAAGACTTAGCAAAATATGACAACTATATCTGGGGATACATATGTACGTATAAATATAATTACATAATGTGGCTTATTAAACAGCTCCTTTTATTAATGAATATTAATTTTTTTTATTCATTAAGGAGAAAACAGATGAATATATTTAAAACTGCTTGTTCAATGTTTTAAAAAAGAATTTTTGTTGTGGGTATTATCTGTTTTATTATTTGAAAACATTCAGCCTTATTGCGGTTGTCGTTGTCGTAAACGACTGTGTCGTTTTTTGTAGTAGATTAAAGGACACAGTTTGTATGTTACTTTAATCAATTACAAAAAATGACACAGTCGTATACGACAACGACAACTGCAATAAGGCTGATTGCCTCACTCAAGTTATGTTTTGGGTTTGGGTTTGTCAATGAAGTGCCAGACATTTTCATCTTGATGTAATATATATATATTTTTGTTATCGTGTGAAACTTTATTAATATTCATCTAACACCCCATAAGATATATGTATATATATATAATGCTGGGTCCTTGAGTAACTCTAAATCGATTTAGTAATGTCCGCCTGCTAAAATCATTTCTGAACTAGTCATAAAGAAACAAAACAATTTTGTGTCAAAATCTTTATAGCTCTATTCAGCAGTTGTGAATTTAAATCCATCACAATAGGTCGTGATAAGTATGTGGAAAACTAAAAATGGGTATTTATATTCCGGAAATAGGCCCATAGGCCCCTTATAACTCCTACTTTTGGAAATGGCTTAAATACTCAAATTGTAAAAAATACATATTTTTTTCTTCATTATTTATTTATTGAATCTTCATATATCAAATATGAACTAACAATAACTAATCAAATCGTTTCCTAATATAACGTATTTTATGTCCTGCCAATGCCGAAAAAAATGTTTCCCTGTTTTTAATGCGGGAATTTTCTCTTTTTTATAAATTATTATTATTATTTTTTTTAACTTATATTAACCATTTTTTTCGAATGTGCTTCTATGAGCTGTATTTCAATTTATAAGTGCACTTAGCTATAGATATGTACTTATATTTAGCACATTCGAAAAAATGGTTAACATTTATATTTTAATCAAATTAGTTTCAATTAAGTTTTATAAGGCGAGAAATAAAATCATAATTACCTATGTATACCCATACAAAATTTACTTTTGAAATAAACTTCAATACGTCTAGGACTGCAGAGAAGTATAATTCCGTGATGTCAGCTTTAATAAAAATTTGTTTATAATTTATCATAAAGCCCACTTCTGAAATTATCTAACTTTCGGTGGATGGTGTCAAAGATTTGGCACAGCTGAATATAGTGTTCTAACTTTTTTTTGTTGAAAACAACTATTTATTTTCATGAACAAAAAATATTTAATAAGACAAATTAATAATTATAGCACAGAAAATACTTTCACTTAAAAAAATTTAAACTTAAGATACGACAATTTTTTATGTATGTTATTTTAGTGTTTGTTAATTTAGGCCCTAATCATGTAAAATGCAACGCAACGCCAAAGAATTATATTGGAAGGACAAGCAATGTTATAAATATTTTGTAATTTTGTTGTTGCTTTCTACAGAAATGCGTTTTAAAATTTCAAATGTAATTCTTTGGCGTTGCGTTGCATTTTACATGATTAGGGCTTAATATCAACAACATATCCAATAGACCTAAAAAACACAATAAACAAAATATGTAGCTTCCTTAATAACCAGATTTTGACTTCTTTAATTTCTATCTTCGTACAAAATTGAGTACTTCAGAGCTTTTTAAATGATGTTTAACTAATACTTAATAAGCATACGTTGCTAATTGAATGTCTATTTAATAACATGGAACTGTAACCATCAAGAGTGCTTTTTATATTTTATATAAAAATACATTTTCATATATGTATAATTTCTTTACAATAAACAATAAAATTAAAATAAGCTTATAAAATTAACTCCAATGAATTTGCTTTGCGCTTTCCTTTTGGTATTCTAGCATAATTCTAAATTTTGTTTGTTGCGGCTATTTTTGTCTACAGTTTTAAGTTTTCATTGTGGATTTAATTGAAAAATTGGCCACAATATTACAAAAATCCATATACAAGCAACAGACATTTTGTGTATTGCCATATACAGTAAAGCACACGCGAAAAGCAAAATACATTCTTTATACATAAACATATTCAACCAAAAAATAATAAGCTCCTACTTTTAAGCCACCTTGTAAATAAATATACCTTATTCTATTTTTTGTTTAAACAGTTTTTATACGCAAAACTGACAATGTTTCCCAATCCATATTAATCAATGATGATTGGCACATATAGGAAGAATATTCGATAAGGAAGTGCTACCATACTTTTATCTTAATTAAATAAAATTTATTAAAAAACTGAAAATATTTAAACACAACTTAAATTTTAATCAAAGATAACTAAAACGTATTTATATCCGAAGTCTAAAGCTAGCAATTAGTAATTAAGCTTAGGGCCCAATTCCTACAATAATTTGAAAATCACGCTTTATTTTTAGCTAGCTTTACCCAGTGCTCTTCGCTACCCTCATTTTAATAAAGTATGTAATATTTTTCAATGCAGATTTCGTGCATTGCATATGAAGTTAGTTGTACCAAGTTTGAATACTTTTACTGTTACCATTCACTAGTTGCACAGAAATCTATTTGGTATTAGTATTGAAGTTGTCCCACCTCTGGCTTCCTTTAGGCAGTAGGCCCTTTGCAGATATTGTTCAATTATAACCAAGCTTTTTGTTTCAAATTTTTTAATTGTAGCTGTAGCCGTTCTCTAAATATGCAAAAATCAAGTTTTATCGAGGATCCCTTCTCCAATCCCGCACATTTCTTACAGAAGCGCTCTGTATATTGATATCCATTCCAATTGTACCAAAGTTGGACAATTTTACAATTATCGTTATTTAAATATACGGGATTATATTTTGTGCATCGCCCACTTTTTGACTGATGTTGCGTATTGACCACCAAGCTATTTGTGCCAACTTTGCAAACCTTATCTATTACCGTTCTCTAGATATACAGATATCTCTTTTTCCTTTCTATGTGAGGTACCAAGCCAACTTAAACGCTCTCACCTTCTTTTCGACAGATGTTGTATACAATTTTTTCTTACCGTTTTTAGATATAAATAAATCTATATTGTGCCACGCCCATATCTTCAACCCCGCCCAAATCTTGTCGGATATTGTGTATTGACTACTAAGATGCTTGTACCTAATTTGGAAACTTTGGTTTTTTCTGATCTCCAGATATAAAGATATCTACAATCTCTTTGTATAAAAGGTGCCACTCCCACTTTTCCAATCTCGCCCATACGTTGTCGGATGTTGTTTATTGATAACTAAGATGTTTTATCTAATTTGGAAATCTTGGCGCTTTCCGTTCTCCAAATATACAGAAATCTATAAAGTCTTTGTATGAGCGGTGCCACGCCCACTTTTCCGATTCCGTCCATTTTTTACAGCGGTTGTGCATTGATAACCCAGCTTTGTGTACCAAATATTTTCTCTGATCGTTCTCTAGATCGAAAGAAATATATTTTATCACACGCCTACTTCTATACTCCCGCCCAGATTTTGTCAGATGTGTATTACTTACCAAGATGCTTGTACCTAATTTCGAAACTTTGGCTTTTGCCGTTCTCTAGACGTACATAATTCTATAATGTCTTTGTATGGGAGATGCCACGCCCGCCATTCCAATCCCGTCCATTTTTTAGAGAGGTTGTACCTATATTGATAACCCAGTTGATAACCAATATGTTTATACCAAATTTGGAAACTTTAGGTGTTTCCGTTCTCCAGATATAAAGAAATTTATATTGTCTTTGTATGGGAAGTACCACACCCACTTAAAATTAAAAAAAAAAAATATATTTATATATATATAGCCATTTCTGTCTGTCGCGGTCGTTGAAGATAGACGTGTTTTCTAAACTCGGCATACGGCTTATTTTTTTTTTGAACAAATAAAGTATAAAAAAAGTAAATACAAGAAAAAGAAAAAAAAATTACATGTATGTACTTACATACATAAACACACATTTTTTCATTCTCGGTGTTGATAAACAATAACAAATAAGAAGAGCACAACTGTAAACAGTAAAAGAAAAAAAAAAAAACTCATATGAGTGCAAACAGTAGAAATGCATATATCATAGTGAGTGTTAGCGAAAAAAATACAGAAATAAAAAAAAGAATCGATGATAGCAAATACCTAACGGCTAAACCTATTACTCGTACGCGATCCCTCTCGCCGTCTGTATTTAATAACACGGTTGATACAATAACAAATACAAAACCTGCTAGCGTTGCCTCAACAGCAAAAACAATTTTAATAAGTGATGTAAATATTAACCCCCAATCAGGCATAATAGAAAACTCAGTATCACCTTCGGTGTCTAATAATACGGTTGATATTAATACAATAAAAAATATAAAACCTGCAAGCGGTGCCTCAGCGGCAAAAACGATTTTAATAAGTGATGAAAATATTACCCTCAAATCAGGCATGATGGAAAACTCAGCTCCACAAGTAAAAAGTGGTCAAAAGCCTCAAGTACAAGCTGGTATGGACAGGTACATAACAGTGCTTAAACGGGGTCGCAGCCCTACCTCTGCAGCAGTTGCTTCGGCCTCAAAAGTACCATCTTTTGATAAAATAAATTCTCAAAATCGATTTGCAATTCTGGAGGATGAATCCTCTGAAGCACCAAACGTCATAAAATCGTCCAAGCCTCCCCCGATATATCTTAGGGAGCAAAACTCAAATGAGCTCATAAAGAGATTGATATCGGTGATAGGTGAAAATTCGTTTTACGTAGCTGCTATCAAGCGTGGTAGTATAAACGAGACAAAAATACAAGTCAATAATGAGAATGATTTTCGCAAAATTATAAACAAATTTGAAGTACTTAAAAAAAACTTTTATACATACCAACTGAAAAGCAGTAAAGGTCTCCAGGTAGTGATTAAGGGAATTGACTCATGTGTGGACCCAGAAGAGGTAAAAACATTCCTCGAAGAAAAAGGCTTCAAAATAAAACATGTAGTAAATATAAAAAATAGAGAAAAAAACCCCCAACCACTTTTTCGAGTGGAGTTTGAACCCGGCGACGTAAAGCTTAAAAAAAATGAAACGCACCCTATTTACAATTTGAAATATATTCTCTATAGAAGAGTAACTATAGAAGAGCCACACAAAAGAAATGGTCCCGTTCAGTGTTTAAACTGTCAAGAATATGGTCATACTAAGGCATATTGCTATTTACCCCCTGTTTGCGTAGTATGTGGTGAATTACATGGTACAGATCTTTGCGATAAGTCTAAAACCAACCCCAACGTAAAAAAATGTAGCAACTGTGGCGGTAATCACACTGCCAATTATAGAGGATGCCCTGTATATACCATCGTCAAGCAGTCAGTTGGACCGAAAACTAATCCCCCTCAAATGCAGGTAACAAATCAAGTAAGCACTGGTGACATTCAGGCCCCGCAGCCTAGTAATAACAGAACCTCTTATGCTTACGTCGTAAAATCAAACCATGCGCCAACGCAAGGTGCTGCGCCAAGTAATGATGAAACTCCAGTTTCAAATTTAAGTCGTCTAGAAAAAACCATGGAAACATTAGTGCAAACAGTAACTAATTTTACGAACACAATGGGTAATATGATGCAGGAAATTCTTAGAATGCAATCGATGTTATTGCAATCTGTACTTAACAAGCCATGAACTGTTTAAAAATCTGTTTTTGGAACGCGAATGGCATCCGCCAACATAAAAATGAATTAGAATACTTTCTTAAAAATAAACAAATTGATGTCATGATGGTTTCTGAAACTCATTTGACCTCAAGAAATACGTTTAACATCAATGGTTATATACTATATGATACCAAGGACCCTCGAGATAGAGCTTGTGGTGGTTCTGCCATTTTGATAAAAAATCGAGTCAAACACTACCTAATGTGTGATCATCGTGAGGATTATCTCCAAGCAACGAACATTTGTGTTGAAGAGCTGAATCGTAGCATTGTAATCTCATCTTTATACTCTCCACCTAGATTTTCAATATCAGAAAGCCAATATTGTGAATATTATAAATCACTAGGACCCTGTTTCCTGGCCGCTGGCGATTATAACGCTAAACATACCTTCTGGGGGTCACGACTAATAACACCAAAGGGTCGTGTTTTGTTTAATACAATCTCTAAAATGAATTTAAATGTTGTCGCGAGCGGCCAACCAACATATTGGCCTGCTGACCCGCAAAAAATTCCAGATGTCATCGATTTTGGCGTGGTTAAAAACATCCCCACAGAAACGATTCACGTTGAAGCTTCCCTAGAATTATCTTCCGACCACACACCTACAATTGTTACTATAATGAACCCCAATAGAATTGTATCTCCGACTGGTTACCTAGCGACGTCAGCCACACAAATAAATTGGTTAAAATATAAAAAATATCTCAGTGCCCATTGCACAGAAAATATTCCGCTCAGTACACCGGAGTATCTAGATCGCTCTATTGATAATTTTGACAGTTTTCTGAAACTAGCTGTTCAACATTCCAATATTGCCCCCAAAAAAACAAAAACTATTAAAATATATTCCACAGATGTCGAGCGTCTCTTGTCTGAAAAAAGGAGGGCACGAAGAGAGTGGCAATTGCACAGATCTCCTCAACTTAAGAACTTGCTAAAAGAGTGTACAAAAAGATTAAGAAAGTTATTGCAGACTCAGAAAACGGCTTCTCTGGAAAAATATCTTAAGGAACTTGATGCAACTCCACAATCGGACTACTCATTATGGCGTGCAGCTAGAAACCTCAAAAGGCCAGTTGTCTCTAAACCACCATTAAGAAACTTGAATGGAAGTTGGGCAAGAAATGATGTTGAAAAAAGAAATCTGTTTGTAAGTCACTTGAAAAACGTATTTACACCTAATATATCTCACAATATTGCGGTCGATTTACCACCTGTTGCTGCTAGAGCAGCTATTCCCCTAAGATTTGAGATGAGAGAAATCGAAAAGGTTATATGTGACTTAAACACTAAGAAGGCACCTGGCATTGATAAGATCAGCAATAAAATGCTATTAGAGCTACCTCGCGTAGCAAAGAAAATTATTCTTTTTATTTTTAATGCTATTTTACGCCTTGAATACTTTCCTCAAAAATGGAAGGTTTCCTTAGTTACCATGATACCAAAGCCAGGTAAAGATCATACGAAAGTTGAGTCTTATAGGCCTATTAGCTTATTATCAAATATGTCAAAGCTATTTGAGAAATTATTAGTTTCAAAATTAACACCGATTTTAAGTGAAAATAGATGTATTCCAAACCATCAATTCGGATTTAGAAGAAAACACAGCACAATTGAACAAACTCATCGAATAGTAAATGTCATAAGAAAAACATTTGAAGAAAAAAAATATTGCTCAGCACTCTTCATCGATGTTTCGCAAGCTTTTGACAAAGTCTGGCATGAAGGCTTATTACACAAATTGAAGCAAAATTTACCAGCAAACACACACAAACTGTTAGAAAGCTACTTAGTCGGTCGTCAATTTATTATTAAAGAAGGAAATTTCTTAAGTTCACCTCAGCCGATTGGCGCTGGAGTCCCACAGGGCAGCATCCTGGGCCCTCTATTATACTTAATTTATACTTCGGACATGCCAACAAACAACTACACCCAAACTTCAACATTTGCAGACGACACAGCTTTTCTAAGCGTCCACGAAAACCGTTATGAAGCATCTCGTTACCTACAGCATCATATATTTCAACTAGAAATATGGCTAAGACAATGGAGGATAATGGTCAATGAGCAAAAATGCGTACATATAACATTCACCCTGCGCCGGGAATCTTGCCCCCCTATTACAATCAATAATCAAATTATTCCTCAACATTCGCATGTAAAATATCTCGGTATACATCTGGATCGGCGATTAACGTGGAAATGCCATATAGAGGCAAAATTAACTCAAATGAAACTAAAAGCCATCCAAATTCATTGGCTTATTGGAAGAAATTCTGTTCTTAGACTCGATTGCAAGCTTCTACTTTACAACTCTATCTTAAAGCCTATCTGGTGCTACGGTATTCAACTATGGGGCACTGCCTCGGCCTCTAATATCGAAAAAATTCAAAGGCGCCAAAATAAACTTCTTCGTATAATCACAGCCGCCCCCTGGTATGTTAAAAACTCAAACATTCATAAGGATCTCAACGTGCCATTAGTAAAAACTATGATTACAAAATATGCAGTAAAATATTTAAAAATACTTGAACAACACCCAAATCCTTTTGCTCGAAATATTTTAAATCATGGCGGCCACACTCGCTTAAGGAGAAGAGACACTGCAGCACTTACCCAACCAGATGAGAGATAAACACCTATGTATATAAGTGAACAGAACCCGTGATGAAGAAAATTTTTGTCTGGCACTGGCAGGACATAAATAAAGTATTAGGTTAAGATTTGATAAATTATTGTTAGTTCATATTAAATATATGAAGATTCAATAAATAAATAACGAAAAAAAAAAAAAAAAAAAAAAATATATATATAGCCCATCGAGACCATCAGTAATATGCTGTAAAAGTTTCATAAAGATCGGTTCAGTCGCTTTGGCGGCTATAAGATACAAACAAAAAAACAAATAAAAATACATATGTATATTAATTTTTATATATGGTTATAGAAAGATAGATAGATTCTATTTAAAAGTTGCTTTAATAATCTCTACAAAATCACACGATGACATTTTCCCCATATTTTTTTAATAAGACAAAAAAAAATCAAATATGTACGTATTGAAATAAAAATTAAATGAAGCTACATAACAAAAATACGAATGTCTGCAAAGAAAAATATAAAAAAACACTGAGAGCAGAAAATTATTTTTTTCAAAAATCACATTTAGTTCTCAACATTGTTCGCCAACAAACACTAAAAACCACATTTTATCATGTGGCTTTTAGTTGCACTTCAAAGCTATATTTATATCTCAGTGTTTCCACCCAGTGTCGGAAATAGAGCGTGGGTAATTTCATTTAGGTGTAGATCAGGTGTAATTTTAAATTCTTTCGTTTTAAAATTAATAATAGCAAAATAATTAGGTTTTAAGTATAAAATTTATACCATTTAATTTATTGTTGATCCAAATATTCACAGTATTCTCAAGGTTTCCAAAGTTTAATTTAAGGTGAGTGGCGTCAGATGGAATATTAGATTTCGATAAATATGAGCTTCATAGTGATTTAGAAAAAAAATCACAAAAAAAAAAATAAATAAAAAATAACCTGGAGAAAGATATATTACCAGTATTATAAATGGTAATGCATTTTATTTGGTATTTTGATATTTGAAAAAATTTTGAATATAATTTGATGAAATTTGGTGCATGTGTTTATATGTTTAAATTGTGAGAATCGGTCCATAATTTCACATTTCCCCCATATAAACTTCTTTCCGTAATAGAGTATTTATGCCTATAAACTTTCTTATTATTTTGGTATTTAGATATAATAAAATCCAAAAATATTTAATTCCAACCTATATCATCTTACTAAATTTTTTTGAAATCGGTCCATATTTGACCATACAAATATCACTCCTTAAAAAGCTTGTTCATTAAAATAAAATTTTGTGACGAAAATTACTGGTGGCATTAACTCATTTTAAACGGAAAAAGTCTCATATAAATGTAAGATATCTAGATAATATTCGGCGTTAAGAACTCTTATTTTAATATTAACCTCGTAGCATAATTTGGTTTAAATGGGTCCATTATTGCCTATGGGTCCGAACTAGGAAACACTCTTGAAAATTTTTCTGTAAATACTGGGGTGAACGGCATCAAATTGGCGGCCTTGACCGTCCATGCTTTCTTGTAGTTTTATTTCAATTTAGCTTCATTTCAAGTGTAATTTTAAATTTTGCTGCTGGTAGCACTGACATATGCTTATTCATTTGCAACTCTGATTTATCAATTTATTTAATCTATTACAATAATATGAGAATATTGTATTGGTTTGTGTCTAAAACTTTTTGTCTATAATTTTATTTCACCACAGGTAAATGGCGCTGCTTTTAGTCGTGGCAAACTAATAATCACCACTAATGACATTCTTACCGAAGAAGACAAATCTCCAGAATTCGTTATTACTTTTAAAGAAAAAGATAATCGTTTAAATGATTTGAAAACCATCTCTAGAGGCAGTTCAGCAGCCATCTCATCAACTTTATTGCCCGTTTACACTAATGCAAAACGTGAAAAGTTATTGTGTGAATTAGAAGTGGCCACCACAGAATCGGCAGATACAGTACTGTTGTCTGGTGCTGCCTTAATAGTGGGAGATTTTTAAGGATTAAATAAAAATACTTTCATAAATAATGTTTTAGTACTTAAAGTTTATGCCTAGGTACAATTAAGTTGACAATGGTTTATGGCATATAAAATGTTAAAATAAAATGTTTTTTGTGTGAATCAAAAACTTTTTTACACTTTGATTTGGGTTATTATTGCTTTGTGGTGAGTTTTTTGCTACTGTTAACCGTTATCAACAGGATATATTAAAGTAAATTTTTCGCGCAGTTTTTCCAATCTTGTGCTAGAACCAAAGTATTTTGTAAAGATTTCCTTATTCATTAGAAATTTTCAGAAAAAGTGAGAAGACATATTTTGATTTTTTTTTTTATCATTCTTGTGTGTGTGTGGTAAAACATATTAAGGAGGTTTTAAATACTGTTTAAGATTATTTTGGTTGACATTAATATTGTTTTCCAATTTTTTTTTCAAAAAGTATTCCATGGCCACAAAAGTTATTTTTGAAGTTACATTTTAACCATTTCACAATCCATATTTAATACCTTTAATTTAATACATCTGGACATCCGCCAAAGTTTTCGTGAAACTATATATAAAAAAAAAACACTCAAAATATAACAAAAAGAAACAAGTGATACATAAATCGATATTGACTGGAAATTGCAAACATTACCAATTGTTCTTGTAAAACAAATATATAGACCCCTTTCAGACAGGCAAAGTTTACTTTGACAAAGTCTGTTGAATTCTCTTTTAAACTTTGTTTGGTGCTCAGACACACAAAGTTTAATTTGACAAATTTTTGTATTCTCTTGTTTGAATATAATATATAAACAGCGTTGCCAGAATGATGATTTTATCATATTTCGAATAATTTTTTTAAACAAATTTTTTACTTTAATTTTGCTTATAGAATAGATTATTTAAACAGTCAATTTTTAAAACAATGAAGTTTTGCATCAGCTTGATGTGTGTTGGTGTTGCACACTTTTGTACCCAGTATCTAGAATACACAAAATTGCATCATTATTTCTGGACATAAAAATATTAAAAAAGGCATATTATAACCTATTTCCAATGTGCGAAAGAATTCCTTCTTTCGAACAATTTCATTTAAAACAAAAACAAATTCTAAAAACTTTGTTTTTGTTTTAAATGTATTTGTAAAGGTACGTTCAGACTAATTAAATATTTGAAAGCAAACATCAAATATTTCATTAACGTGGTCTGAACACAAAATATTTTTGAGTATCAAATAAAATACCAGCTGATTTTGAGCAAATAAAAGTATTTGCCGGCAAACAAATATTTTTGTCCAATGTGAACATAGTGTGAACACAAAAAATCAAATATTTTAGTAATTTTTGAGAAAACATTTATTTGATATTACAAAAAAATTGTAAGAGCAAACAACGACAAATAATTTTAGCCATGTTCTGGATAGAAGCGATTTTTCCTGTAAGTTTTCGGATTCTTTACAATTTTAAAGATTTTTTATAATTATTAGACTTTGCTATCGTGCCGCTATTAGCAAATTTTTGCGAATTACTTCTAATTTAGCAATTTTTTATAGAATTTTTGCCATTCCTTATAGTTTTAGGCACTTTTACTAAATTTTATGGCTTGTTTGAAATATTAAAATGGTTCGTGAATTTTCGCTATTTTTGCAACATTTTTTTTTTTTGTTTTTATCCTACATTTTGTTTTTTAACCGATTTAGCAATTTCAAATATATTTTAGGGTTTGTTTCCAAGTTAGCTATTTTTCGCGAATTTTAGCCATGCTCGCGAAGAAGCGATTTTTCACTGTGAATGTTTAGAGCTATAACGATTTTTAATAATTTTTAGGCTTTGCTATCATACCGCTATTAGCAAATTTTTTCGAATTTCCTCTAATTTAGCAATTTTTATCGAATTTTTGCCATTCCTTATAGTTTTAGGCACTTTTAATAAATTTTATGGCTTGTTTGAAATATCTAAATTTTTCGCGAATTTTCGCTATTTTTGCAAAAATTTTTTTTCTCGACATTTTGTTTTTTAACTGATTTAGCGACTTCAAATATATTTAAGGGTTTGTTTCCAACTTTGCAATTTTTCACAAATTTTAGCCATGTTCCCGTTACCCAGTGGCTTCCATTTTTTTCTTCTTCTACATTCTCCTGTTCTAACACTAAAAGAGATGCTGATCCACAGAATAAAATAAAAAAATTAGCTTTTGCGCTCATTTTTACCATTTGAGAAATATATTTTAATTTTTGAACACTTTCATTAAATAATTATTTGATGCAAATATTTCTTTTAGTCTGAACGCATGGCAAACATGAATTAATTTATTTTATTAACACTGTTTGCCAACTGTTTCATCAAACAAAAATTATGAAATATTTGAGCTTAGTTTGAACATTAACAAAATATTTTTTTGTTTCACACAGTTTGAATCAAATATCAGAACAAATATTTTCGTTAAATATTTCATTAGTCTGAACGTACCTTAAGAAGTAAATAATTCTTTCATACATCGGAAATAGACAGTTAGAATATTAATAAACAAAATATTTTTTTGTTTCCCACAGTTTGAAACAAATATCAGAACAAATATTTTCGTTAAATATTTCATTAGTCTGAACGTACCTTAAGAAGTAAATAATTCTTTCGTACATCGGAAATAGGCAGTTAGAATATTAATAAACAAAATATTTTTTTGTTTCACACAGTTTGAAGCAAATATCAGAACAAATATTTTCGTTAAATATTTCATTAGTCTGAACGTACCTTAAGAAGTAAATAATTCTTTCGTACATCGGAAATAGGCAGTTAGAATATTGATAAAAAAAATATTTGTGAAAAGAAAAAATGTATTTTTATAAAGTTTCATATACTGACGAATTATGTTTATATGTATTTCAATTTAAATAATAAGAAGTATGGTTTTATAAAAAATTAATAATTCTTACTATTTTGCCCTTGTTTTAAAAAATTTAAATTAAGAAAAAAAATTTAAGATTTTCCTCTTCAAAATATGATTTCTTTCGCCATATGACAATTTTTATTCCAAAGATTCTGGTAACGCTGTATATAAATATAAAGTTGCAGCCAACTTCAGGTATAATCTACGAACGAAAAACAAAACGACTTTGCGAGTACAGCAAAGTATGTACTCCCCCGCTATACTCTTTTCCCTTCTCTTCTATAAACTCAAGACTTTGCAAAGTAAACTTTGCTTGTCTGAAAGGGGTCATACTAGTTTTTATTAGTAGTGCTGCCAAGTTTGATCAATGGTTGCAAATATATTGTATGCAGTATTGCCATATCGATTGAATTCAGGTACTTGAAAATTTTGTATAAAATCAAATAAACTAAATAATATATAAGGGGTATTTCATGTCAAGTGACCTAACTTTTGAAATCGATGTCTTCCGATTTGGATGAAATTTGCATCAAGGTTAGTCTTATTGGATAGTAGTTTAGACACAAATTTTCAACAAGATTGTTCCAAACAAATTAGATAGCTATTTCTTCAAGCTATCGAAAAAAAATTTTTTTATATTTTTTAAAATTTTTTTTTTTTAAATTTAAAACTTATTTTTTATTTTTTTTGGAAACGGTATTTTTTTTTTTTTTTTTTTGCTCAAAAGAAAGCTTATGTATTTTTCTTTTAGGTAGTTTTTGGTCGCTTAGTGGGATGCGAGTGGGATATGTATAAAAAAAAATTATTTGTAAGTAAAAAAAAATTATTTGTAAGTCAAGACGTCAAATGCTAAAAAAAATAAAAATCCTCGTCTTGAGTTAGAAATTATTTTTTTTATACATATCCCACTCGCATCCCACTAAGCGACCAAAACAACCTTAAAGGAAAAGACATAAGCTTTCTTTTGAGCAAAAAAAAAAAAAAAAAAATACCCTTTTCAAAAAAAATACAAAAATAGTTTTAAATTTAAGAAAAAAAAATTTTTTTAAAAAAATTAAAAAAAACAAAAAAAAAATGTTAAAGGACTTATGTGATTGAGATTAAGTTTTTTAGATTATTTATCTTTTTGTTCTTATTATTATTATTTTATATTAATTTAATTATTATTACAAATAAATAAAAAGATTTAATTTGTCAACATCTCTATAGAAAAAATGATTTTATTCCTCACTTGACATGAAATCCCCCATAAATAAAAAATAACTTTTTCCAATTCCTATTTATTCAAGCTTATGGTCCAATTTTTATTTTATAAAAAATTAATCTTTATTTTTCTATCGAATTTTCGTAACTCCGTTGTGTTACGTCTTCAGGATTGAAAATTTTTTGAAGACGTAACACAACGGAGTTACGAAAATCCGATAGAAAAATAAAGATTACTTTTTTATAAAATAAAAATTGGACCATAAGCTTGAATAAATAGGAATTGGAAATAATATAATGGATGGTCGAATAATTTATAATAATAAATAAAAAATAACTTTTATATCCTTAATATTTCTTGAACTGATATTAATTCAAATAAAAATAAAAATAATATGGCTTCGAAAATAAATGATCACGCACGTTCCATACGCTCAGGAAAACGGCTTCATGATCTTTCATCCGAATCACCTTTGGAGAAGGATATAAAAACTCCTTCTTTTCGATTTTTTTTTAGATTTTTAAACTGTTTATTACTATTATTATATTATTTTCAAAAAGATTTTTAACTAGTGGAGATAAAAGTTTTCTTGTTGCTCTCGTACGTGAAAGTGAAACTTTAATGGCCGACTTCTTCAAGGAGTCTATTGAAGTCAGTGAAAAAAGCACTTTGAGTTATTACAATATCATTATTTATTACGTTTTTAACATACTTTAACTGTTTTCCGAGAGTAGGTTTTATATGCGGCCTTGGGTAAATTTTGGAACGATCTTCACGAAATTTTAAAGCATGATTTCTAGCCTTATAAAACTTTGACAAACCAAATTATTATGATAGGATTATTTGTTACGGCTTTAGGCGTACAAAATTTTTTTCCGGGAGTAGGCTTTACATGGGTCATATGGTAAATAATGAGCCGACCTTTACGAAATTTGATAGTGTGATTTCCAGTCCTATAAAACTATGACGTAGCACATTTTAATATGATAACAATATTTATTACGGGTTTAGACGTACAGTATGATTTCTAGTCATGTAGAAGGAGTTTTTGCAAAATCTTATATCATGCCGTTCATTTTGCCACCTTTTATGTGAGTTTTTGTAACAAAATTGTAAATTTTTTAGGGTGGTGATTCTACATTTTGATTCATAGTTCTTATCCTACTGATCGGATTTTGTTGGATTTAAATGAGAATAACTAGAAGCCATTTGGCACAAACATTGCTCTTATCTTTTGAATTTTTCGATCGTATTTTTAACAGACGGACATGGCTAGGTCGACATAGAATTGCTCAAGAAACCAGAATATATGTACTTTATGGGGTCTTAGATGCATAATAAAAAAATTTTACACGGAATGACAAACTCTGTATGCCCTCATTCCCACTAGTGGTGGAGGATATAAAAAGAGTTTAAAGCCAAATAAGGACCAGTCTCATATAAAGAGCGGGAGTTGGAGTCGGTGTCATGAGTCGGAGTCGCACTTAAAAAATTTCAGCGTTTGGAGTCGGAGTCGGAGTTAGTACTTTTTTTTACTTTCTTTTCCAAAAAAGTAACCAAAAATGAAAAAAATGTTCACATCTCCACATTGAGAAAAAAAAATTACGAATTTTGGTTAGAAATAACCAAAAACGGCAGCTCTGCTCCTAACAATCAATATATTCTATGGATATTTAGTACACTTAAACAAATCTATGCTACGTTGTGAGTTTTTATATAGCGAAACTAAAAAAAAACATTTTGTAGCTATTTTTTTTTTGTAAAATGTAAGAAAAGTTTGTTGTATTTTACGAAATAATTTTGTAAGGAATATTTATTTGTTCGAATTACTTTAAAATAATAACAGTTTATTTAAATTTCTGTTTTAAACTCAGATAAAAGGTTATATTACTTTGTATATGTTCTTCTAAATTATAAACTGCGAAACTTAAGAAATTATTTATTAGAACAAAAAAATTGTTTTCCAATTCAAACATGAGTTTTGCAATAAATAATGTATGATCGTGTGCTTCCTTATAAAAAATATTGCTTCCCATTTACTTGGTTCAAAAATTATAAGTATGAAGATGTTCTCGTCAAAGGGAAATATAATTGATGTACAAAATGAAACTTTGGGAGAGCCACTTGATTCTGAGCTGCTTATATCTTTTAAACTACAAGGCAAAAATCCTTTAGCAAAGAAAATTTGTTATTGGTATCCAACACAATATTGTGAAAAATGTTATAAAATCGATTCTTAACGTATTAAATTTATTTTTAGTTAAACATAAAATTAATGACATTTGAATGGCCTTATAAACCCAATAAAAATCCCTTTTACGAATGTCATTCAGGGCATCAAATGCGTGTGTATAATTGACAAAAGATTTTAGATGAAAAAAACGTTCCTGCACCACTTGGGAAAACCCAATTCAGCATACACACGGACAGATGGACATCGTTAAATCAACTTCGCTACTAATAAGGACCCAGAATATATATATGTATATGCGGTCAAGGGTATAAAGAGAAGACAAGATTTGCAGTTTTTCTTTAACATCACTTAACATCACTTGGCCAAATTGTCATCAGGGGCAAACATTTTATTTATATCATCAATGGGATGACAAATTTTCATCACAGGAATGACGAATCGGAGTCAGTTTTATAAAGCATGTCATCAGTGCGATGAAAAACTGTCATCAAATTGAATCATTGTAATTGACCTTAAGTCAAATTGAGAGAATAATATTTACTTACCCGATACTCATGTTCGTTTCCCTTTTGTTGTATTCCGCCCCTTTGTTAAGAGAAGAACGGTCAATTATAAGACACCAGCAGCATGCCTGATATGGTTTTCGTAATAATTCTACTTGCACAATTTGATGTATTTAAATAAATAATTAAAAAAAAAAAAATATGAACATTTTTACTTCTAATATAACTTTTTAAACATGAAAATAATGTTAGTAATATATTATGTCATAATGCACTGATGACAGTTTATCATCGCTCTGATGACAGTTTGTCATCACTCTGATGATGTCATCATACTGATGACATGGTATATTACGTCATCGCACTGATGACAGTTTGTCTGTTCTGATGTGAAAACACATGAGCGTTATGATGCCTTTTCTTTCAGTGTATACAAAATGTGGCATCGAATTTATGTCGCTGTAGTCATATCATAAATGACGCATAAAATATGACAACATTTTAGGGTAACATTCGTCATTGGATTGATGTCACTTTTTGCCTCATTGATGCCATTTGTAATAACATCATTAATATGAAAACACATTTTTATGAGTGTATAAAACGTATGAAATCCGAACAGAAAAAAATAGTAATTTTTTAAACATTCTAATAAAAAAGTTAAATTTAGTGCAAAGAAGCAGCGATAAATAAGTAAAATATACAAAAAATTAAATGTTCATAGTGAAAAAATTAATTAAATAAATTTGCCAGCTTTTCATAGTGTTCAGGTGTGTTTTTTTTTTGCCCAGCAATAGATTAAATTAAACTTTTAAATTTAAATACAAAAAATAATATAAAATGTTTATTGTCTTTCATTTTACTTACATTTTTCTAATTACCCCGATTTTTAAACGAAATAAACAAAAAATCGAAGACCTTTTCGTCAGTAAATACACGACTTAAAAAACGTAACTGCGATCATGGAGTCAATAAAGTTCCGCTAAACTTTCTAAATTTCGCACTGTGAAACGGTAAGAAGTGGCAGCTTTTTAGCCGCATTGACGCCAAGCCCTAGAGGAGCAGAGGAGGTCATTTATTTGGAATTTACCAAATAATTATTAATAGATTATAAAAATTAGAAGTCTATTAATAATCTAAATTCTTACCCCCATATTTATAAATACTATTTTTGATTAATAAAAGGTTTATCAAAATAATTTTCATAGAAAATTCGTTTCAAAAACCTGCTATAAACCTAAAAAATTTTTATATTTTTTATGCTAATTTTATATTTATGCTAAAGTTCATAAAATAAAATTTTTATTAAATCTTAATTAAAATTTTTACATTTTAATCTGGCTAAAGTTAAAATTTTACAACATAAAATTATTATATTAAATTTTATGAACTTTAACTTGAATAAAATGTTAAAACGAGCCAGTTTTTTGTCCAGTAGAATGTTGCTAAATATATTCGGTGCACAACTTTTAATTTTATTCACATAATTTTTTTTCAAGAGCGGTATGTATATCTCGAAAAATAGAACTGATAAAAAAAAGGAGTGCAGATTCCAAATAATTTAGGAAACTACTTGCATTTCTAGCAAACGAAAAAATTTAGCGATATTTGTAAACATGTAATAGTAATTTAACCAGGTATGAACAAATAAGACTTTAACTTCGTAATGCCAGTTTTGAAATATATTTTATTCGTTTTTTACTTTACTAAAAGAAGATTATTATTTTGCGTTCAAGAAAAAAGTCAAAGGTGTTTTTTAAATAAAAACTATTAAAAATTAACATTTATTGTTAAATTTTATGCATTTTTTTTAATACTTTTAAATTTTTTGTTTGAAAAGTATTCGCAAAATATTTGTAAAATATTCGTAAAATATTTGCTTAAATTCGGCGAATACGAATGCCATGAAATAGGCATTCAAAACCTCACATATATACACATTTATAATTGCATTAATTCTGATTTAAATTTACAGCTTAACTTAAAATTAATTAAGTTAACTCCTTGAAATTACCTAACGCTTAATAAAACGTTTTTATTTTTTAGTTTAGCTTAATAAAAAAAAAAAAAATAAATTATTAATTTCACCCGTGACAATGTTTCCCGTAGGAACATTGCCGTGACCAGGATTCGAACCTGGGTTACTACGGCCACAACGTAGGGTCCTAACCACTAGACGATCACGGCTATATGAAATCTTAAATTACCGTTATTTGAAAGAACTTTTATAATTCCCACTTGTCAAACAAATATATTAAAGCTTAAACAGTTTTAAATTACCAACAAAATCTTTTCACTTTTTGCATTTATAAAGTTTTTAATTTGCGTTTAAGGTGTTATGATAATTGTTATTTTTGTATTGGATTTTTTGGGATTAATTGAATGAAAAACAAATGCGAGAAAAAACTAGAAATACAATATGTAAACATACCAAAACATTGTAATCAAAACAAAAAATATTGCCCACGTTTTGCTCCCACAACAACTCGTCGAAAAAAACGTAAAAATCGCAAAAAATAAGTTAAAACCCGCTACATTCGCAGAAAAACTAATAAAATTGGCAACAGTGCTAATATTTATTCTGGAAATGCCAATTTTAAGTTACAAAATTTAAATTTTTTTTTGGAGTCTTAGAAAATTTATCGATAAAACACGTATATTTGTTTGACATTTCAAGATTTTTTTTGATATAATCATACTCTTTATACTTGGTTAGTTTTCCTATGCAAATATATATGCACTGTTCTCCAAAGTAGAAAAAAAGAACAAAAAATAGAAAGTATCATAACACCTTTAATCTTTGCAGCATATATTTCAAGAAAATATGTGAAACATTTTAAATTAATTTATTTATAGAATAACCGCCTTATGCAAAAAAGTTCAAGTTCACATTAGTTAACCAATACATTCATCCCATTCGCTTGTGCTGGGCTTGATGTGTTGGTTAACTAATGTGAACTTTAACTTATTTTGCATAAGGTGGTAATTCTATAAATAACATTTCACATAGCCGTGATCGTCTAGTGGTTAGGACCCTACGTTGTGGCCGTAGTAACCCAGGTTCGAATCCTGGTCACGGCAACGTTTGTTGTTTACACTGTTTCCAATTAAGCATATTTAATGCTAGAACTAGCATTTTTTAAACACATTTAGCATGGAAAGTGGCTTCTTTTTCGCATTTTGTAGTTCGAAAATTTTTGTCTTCAGATATGCGGTATTTAATATTTTTGTTCTATCGGGGTTCTGCTCCTCCTCCGTCTATCCAGCGATATTTAATATATGCATCCTATGGGGGTATTCATCCTCCTGCACCTACCCTCATAACTTTTATTTCAAAGGTGCAGTTTTAGACAAAAGTGACTCTTACCAAGTTTGAATATTCTCACTAAAACATATCTTAAGATATGCGATATTAAACATTGGCGCCCTAAGGGGGTACCGCTTCCCCTACTGCTATCTTATTTTCATTTAGGGGCTCAGAAGATCTTACTGCAAAAAGTTCAAGAAAATGGGCGCAGCGGCACTTAAGATATGCGATACTTAGTATTGGAATCCTATCCCTATCAACAAAATAAGTATCCTATTTTATTTTCGGGGCTCGCGTGATTTTACTGTAAAAATTTCAGGAAAATCGGTAGTTTAGGAGTCTACAAGCCAACACACAAACATTTTTAATTTATATATATACATATATTGTATATATAGATGTTTTAAAAAATTTTTAAGCATTTTTTTTTGCTTATTTTAGCATTTTTTCGCAAAAATCTAGCATTTTCTTTTTATTAAGTCTTGACAACACTGGTTGTAAAATATTGGGACTGTTCGGAAAAGCATCACTGCGCTGCATTAAGGCCGTGACAGATACAGGTTCATCGCGTTGCTCGATGTTATTAAGGCATCGCTCAGACTTGCAATTTTTGGTGCACCAATTCTTGAATTTATTGATGAGATGGGTGAAAAGAGTAAAGCAAAAGGAGTATGACACAATAAAAACTTCAACAACACTCACGCATTGTTTGGTTATAAAAGCGGTTGGTAAGTTTAACATTTAATTATCTATTATCTATATACATACATATATATAAATGTGTGTTTTTATTTGTTTTTTTGTACCTTATAGCCTCCTAAACCGCTGAACCGATCTTCATGAAACTTTAACAGTATATTACTGATGGTCTAAAAGGATCTATAGGCTATATATTTTTTTGGAAATGTTGAGTTCTCTGTATATCTACAGATAGGAAAGGCCTAAAATTTCCAAATTTGGTACAAGCGTTTTGGTTATCAATGCACAACATCATACAAAATTTGGGATTGGAAAAGTGGGTGTGGCACATACCATACAAAGAGATTATAGAATTCTCTATATCTGAAGAACGGTAAAAGCTAAAGTTTCCAAATTAGGTACACGCATCTTGGTTAGTAATACACAACATCTGACAAAAAATCTTTGCGGGATTGAAGAAGTGCGCGTGGCATTAAATAGATTTATTTATATCTAGAGAACGGTAAGATAAAAGTTGTCCAAATTTGGGTTATCGAGCTGGGTTATCGACACCCAATATCTGTCAAAAGAAGGAGTGGATAACTGAGCGTGGTTCCTTACATACAAATGCAAAACAAATTTCTGTACAGCTGGAGAACGGTCATAGCTAAAGTTTTCAAAGTAGATACAAATAGCTTGGTGATCAATACGCAGCATCAGTCAAAAAGTGGGCGCTATTAGATAAGTAAGCTTGGTACAAAATATAATCCCGTATATTTGAAGAACGGTAAATGTAAAATTGTTTAAATTTGGTACAATTAGTATGGCTATCAATATAGAGACGGCATCTGTAAGTAATGTGGGGGATTGGGGAAGTGGACGTGGATCAAACTTGATTTCTATATATCTAGAGGACGGTCATAGCTACAATTTACAAATTTGTAAAAATATGGTATGTATATCTGTAAAAGGCCCCACTGCCTCATTGTAGACATAGGCGGGACAACTTCACTACAAATGATTTCTGTGCAACTGGTGAATGGTAACAGTAAGAGTATTCAAACTTGGTACACGCAAAGAAAAAACATGGTTGATACAATCGCAAACTATCATTCATGTTTGTGGTTATGATTGTGTCAAACACGTCTTCGGTAACAATATATGTTCAGATATGTTTATAGCTTATAATTGTCTCAAAAATATTATTATGTTTAGAAGAACAACTCAAATGATCTTCCTAACCATGTTTCTATTTTTACCAGTACCATGCAAAATGTTTATCACAATAAAACCAATAAAAAATTTACTTAAAAAATGTTATGTTTTATTAAAAAGACGCTTGTCGGCATAAGTGTTTTGACGAAATAAAAATCGTGCATTTTTACGTTTGATTTTTAAACGGCTTTTTAAAAGTTCTTTATTTTTTCCTTTTTATTTATAAGTTAAAACATAAGTTATAAATAAAAAGGAAAAATAAACAAGAATTCTGAACAAAAATACATACACAGCTTAGCATATATTAATTAATAAAATTAAATACATACATTTATATATATATATAAATTACCTGTTTCAATAATGGATGGCCTTTTTCCTCTGAAAAACTTGTGCGGAATTTCTTTAAAAAATGTTGATAGAGTTGTACTCTGTTTCATTTGTGAAAAAGTTGCGAAATGTTTCTGGCAACATTTTTTTACAACTGCGAAATAATACAAGCAGCACTTATTTCACGTGGAATTTTAAGCAAATGAAAAAAGCTTAAACTTAACATTAAAATGAGAACTGCAAAACACAACCGGTAACAGTTTTTCATCAATATTTACTTTAATTTTTACTTAATATTTTATTTAAAAAAATACTTTTTAGTAAAATACATGTGGGTTTTGTTTACATATGCAAAACAATGTCGCATACTTTGATATAAATACGTCAAATTGTGCAAACTCTCGAGATAGGTAACATTGATACATGTGAAATTTTTCGCATGAAATAATAGATGTTGCTGAACATTTTTCACAAATTGGAACAGAGTACTAGGCCTTAGAGAATGTGTTTTAAAGCGAACAAAAATGATGGTATCAAACAAACCTTTTGTGTACAGCTAATATTATGATTTTAATTGTATAGTTGAAAATATATACATTATAATAGCAAATATTTCGCATATTTTAATATGTTTAGCTAGATCATGGTAACTTTTTACCATATAATATTGTTATAGTAAATTCAAAAATGTTAAGACGAAAAAATATTTATTAAATTTATATAAGGATTATAATAAGTTTATTACGGTAATCATATTAGGCAAATATGAGCAAAAATGGTCGTAGTGACCATTCATTAATCATGTTTTTTCTCTGTGTGTACAAAGAACTTCATAAGCAATGCAAAAGATCTGTATTGAAAAAATTACATATTTTATTTTAATTAGGGCTTGTTATAAAAATAAAAGTTGATAATTGTATTGGACCATTTATTGGAATTAAATTTTGCAAAAAAAAAAAAAAAAATCTGATTGTCAAAGCGCGCAAAAAGATGAGAGTTACCTAACTTTTCGCTTCGCTCTGCGTTAAAAGTACTTTATGTTACATGTTTTGTATAAGAATGTACATTTAATCTTAGATGTCAAAGCAAATCTGTACCGCAACGCAACAGTTTTCTCTGACATAGCCTTTAGATGCGCAGCTCGTTTGTAATATCATCACTGCAAATATTAGTCGTTCAAAAATACATAACAAAAGCAGATTATGCGCAAAAATCTAAAGGACGCATCACAAAAACAGCTGATGCATATTGTGTCAAAAATGTAACCAAACTGCGCAACAAAGAAGCATTGGCATCAACTAATTTCCATGACCACCGCCAACTAATCACAGATGTGGATCGGATGCAGCGCAGTCATGCATTTTCGAATAGGCTCATTACCACCGAAAAAAATTTTGTATTTTAATAATGTAATAAATAAATTATTCATTAAAAGTGACCTAAAATCCAAATTTCTTCTTTCATAATTGGTATTTAAATTCTCATTTAAATTTATTTAACTGCCTTAAATTATTTACATTCAGTAAAAACTGTTTTATTTTCTAAGCTAGCTTAATTAAAAATATACAACTTAAATTTCACCCGTGACAATGTTTCCTAAGGAACATTGCCGTGACCAGGATTCGAACCTGGGTTACTACGGCCACAACGTAGGGTCCTAACCACTAGACGATCACGGCTACGTGAAATGTTATATTAAGACTAATTCCATGAATAATATAATTTAAAAAGTTCCACATATTTTCTTAAAAGATATGCCAGAAAGAATAAACGAACAATAAAAAAATTACCCAAAAAGTGAAAGGATTTTGTAGATTGTTAAAAAATCTAAGCATTTGTTTTACTAACTCTTGATTGGGAATTATAAAAGTTATTTAAATAACGGTAATTAAATGTTTCAGATAGCCGTGATCGTCTAGTGGTTAGGACCCTACGTTGTGGCCGTAGTAACCCAGGTTCGAATCCTGGTCACGGCAATGTTTCTTGTGAAATATTGTCACGGATGAAGCTTTTTTAATAATATTATCAATAATGAATTCATTAAAAATTAATTTAAATTCAAAGTGCTGCTTGACATTTCGCATTTAAATAAACTAATTTGCATTTTTTTAAACTGCATATTTTTCTGATAAATAGTTTAAAACGAATTTAAATACAAATTAAACTAATTGTATCTTCGACCACTACCCGTATCTTTAATAAATGGTCATCATAAGTGGTTTCTGCGGTATTTTTTTTAATATTCCACCTCTGACTCTTATCGTGCAACTAATTTAATATAAATAAAATATGCTCATATGCATAATAATTGTTATAATAAAACAAATTTTATTGAAAACTAAAGTTTGTATTACACTATTAACATTTAAGTATGCATTTACATTTTCTCGTTCCATCTTTTCATTACCTTCTAGTACTGCAAAAGCCTTAACATTATCAATAGCTAAATAAAATCCCGCTTACTTTTGGGTGGAAAATTGTGAAGCCGATGAATTTTATATTGCAACATAATTCATATTTTTCTCCACTTGCTTTTGTTTGTCTATTTGTGTATATGGCCTGAATTTAAAACTCAGCTGCATTCCCTTAAGGCTTTTATTTGGTTTTAACCCAAATCTTTTTTACTCTATTCCATACATGAAGGCAGGCTAAATGAGTATGAACTGCTTACAGCGATAATTTTAACCACGACACGGCGGATATCAGCAACTGATTGACTACCTGCCTTTTCAATGTTGAAAGCTGGCTTTTATACGGCATATTTATAGAATATGTAAAGAAAATTTAACAGGGGATACTCTAAAGTAGTAATTTCGATTCCTAAAGAAAGTACCAGGGCTGTTGAGTTGGAGTTGTAGAGTCGAAGAACAAAACAAAAACTCGAGACTCCAACTCCAAAATTTTCAACATAAAATATTTAAAAAAAAAATTTAATATTTTTAAATATAAAAAAAGTTTAAGAAGGTCTGCTTTAAAAATTTTGAAGTCAGAAAGTAAGGACCAGTCTACTTTACATATGTAAATAGCTATATTAAAGCTCAATGCGGCACGTGTTAAAATTCGTCATTACCATGCCATATTTAACCATTTGAAAGGTGCTGCATGAACATAATCTCCTTTTAGCTCAATACTCTTAGTCCAACGTTTCTCCAATTTGTGTATCCCGTCCAAATTTGTGTATCCCTTCCGTGCGTTATCTTGATGAAAAAGAACTTTTTTTCTTGGCCATATGCGGTCGTTTTTTTTTCAAATCCTCGTTAAATCGGTCAAATAAGTTGGCATAATATTCGCCGTTTATTGTTTTTCCCTTTTGAAGGTAATCGATGTGGATTATCCGGCGTGCATCCCAAAAACTGTTGCCATCATCTTATTGGCCGACAAACTTACCTTGGCCTTCTTCGGAGCCGGTTCACCCAGAGAAACCCATTGTGTAGGCTGCTGCCTGGTCACTGGAGTGTTGAAGGGATCCATGTTTCATCCACAGTTACAAAACGCCGCAAAAACTCATTCGAATTGCGGTTAAACAACTCCAAAAAATTCTTTGAAGTTGTCACACGATTACGTTTATGGTCAATTGAGAGCAAACGCGGCACCCATCTTGCAGACAGCTTTCTTAAACCCAGCTGATCATTTAAAATCGAAACCACACTTCCATATGAAATGCCTATGGCATCAACAATCTAACGCACTTTTACTTTTCGATCGGCCAACACCATATTGTGAATTTTTTCGAAATTTTCGGGTGTAGTGACTTTAATTCGCCGTCCAGAACGTTGAGCGTCATTTGGACTGGATGTTCGAAAAGTCACGGACTTATTGATCCGCCCTCGTACATTTAGCATCAAGGTTGCAGTAGGAGTCGGACGCGGACTTTTTTATAACTCCACAGCCCTGGAAAGAACCATATTCATATCTTTTATAGCACAAATGATTTCCGAAAAATTACCACACATTAAATCATTTTCCTTTTATGTCGAACCTTTTTAACCACACTTCACTGTCCACGCTAATAAATTGAATTGAATGAATAATGAAAAATATTATTAGTAGGCCAACCAGCGAGCAGTAGCCAAAAGTAACATAAGTTCTGATATCTCATTATCACAATAATTATTACTGGTGGTGGATTTAATGGTTGAATGTGTGTGGCTGCTCTACAAACCAATTCAATAGTGATTGCACACATGCATACATAAAAACATGTTATCAAATTCATTTTATTGCATTTTCAAAAATATAATACGATAAATAAGTCAATATAGTATGTTATTTATCATTTTATTTTCAATGGAAAAATGACAACGAAACTTTAAATAACCACAACAATTTCACTCCTGACAATGTTCTTTCGATGGAGCGTAGCCGTGACTAGGATTCGAACATGGGTTACTACGGCCACAACGTAGGGTCCTAACCACTAAACGATCACGGCTGTGTGAAATCTAATAACAAACAGAAAGACTAAAAAAAAGAAATAAAGCAACAAAAATTGTTTTTTAGAAAAGTTATAAACATGTAAAAGTAATTATTATTTAAAAATATTTTTTAAAAGACATGGTGAAAGGATTTGTTAAGCTGATTAAGCAATTGAATCTTATTTCAATATCGCTAACAATAACGGTAACTTTAGGTTATAAATAAAAACTTTTTTAGGTTTAAAAATTAAATTCTATATGAAAATTTGTATAATAACTGCCATTATTCATAAAAAACTAAAATGGATATGAAATCTGTTTTAAGAAAAATTTGTATGGAAATTTTGTTTTAAAATACGTTTGAAATCTTTTTTATTTTTTATGAATACGGCAGTAAGTCTTTTATAAAATTTAAATATTGTTTACGAAAAAATCGTTTAATTTATTATATAAATTTGTAAAATTTATTTTAAAATAAATACACAAGTATAGGGATTTCACATAGCCGTGATCGTCTAGTGGTTAGGACCCTACGTTGTGGCCGTAGTAACCCAGGTTCGAATCCTGGTCACGGCAATGTTTCAAGGAGCATTGTCACGGGTGAAATCATGAGTTTTTTTTACAAAATGTTTAAAAAAAGAATCATTACAAATTTAAGAGTTCCATATCACTGTTGGGATCTGACAATTCTTAAATTGTACCGTCTCAATGACGAAAATGTACCAAATTGATATAAATTGTACCAAAATTTCCCAACAAACATAGTATTTTATAACACTTTTTTATTCATTAAAATAATAATAAGACATTTCAATTCCAGCCATTCGATACCCTACACCACAGAATATAAAAACAAATTTTCAAGAGTCTACTCCATTTGGGACCCATGAGCAGACCAGACAGAAAAAAATTGTGTTAGGAGGTTAAGATTCATACGAAAGTTCTTTGTGCCGAATATTATTTAGATATCTTCATCTTTATGAGATTTGTTTGCCCTTAAGTGATTTTATGAAGGACGCTTATATGGCCCCTATGATTCATATTGGACCTACCAGCTGAACGTTTTTCATGACATAGGAGCTATAGTAAAAGTTATTGTAGCCAATTTTATGTCAATTTCAACATTTATAAGGAAGTTATGGCATAAAACGCACTTTCTGGGAGTTGCATTTGTATAGGAGCTATCGTCATATATGGACCGTTTCCAATAAAATAAGGTAAGATGATTTAGATTGCAATAACTTGGAGACCTCAAAGAAATCATAAAACTACGAGGGTATTTTTTAATTGTACCAAAAAAGGATGGATTGTACCAGTGCACCAATAAAGTTTCGGTTGTACCAAATTTGGCACAGTTGTACTACAAATCGCATCATTGTACCATATATACATTAAAGCAGGTCGGCCTCCATACTAAAAAAAAGTTGCGCCAGAAAGACACGCAAATGAAGTTTCTAAAACAGGACATTTTTTTTGCCTCGTTCCAAAATTAAGCGCCTCCATTTAAAGTCCGGGTTTGCTATATCGCATAACGTTGTTCATGGCACAGATAACACACAGATATGTCACGAGACGGAAGATTATTTGTCTCTTTCTTAGAAAGCTGCCCTTTTTTCATTTCTCTTTGAACCATCTTTCATGCCGCAATGCAATGAACACAAATTTATTTAGTTGAGATTTATTTGCAAAACTGTTGTAAAAATTTAACTTTTAAGTTTATCGCAACACTAGTAAAAAATATTCAAGTAAGTAAATCACATTATAAAACAAAACCATATTAATAAATACATTTTTTTTCGCACAAAATAAAACGTTTGTTAAACTGACTTAATTTTTGCTTCTATTTTGTGCGAAGCCCACTTTTTGACAGCTGTTGTGCATTGATAACTAGGAAATTTGTTCCAAATTTGTAAACTGTAGCTGTTGTTGTTCACCAGATATACGGAAACCTATATTGTCTTTGTATGGGAGGTGGCACGCACCACTTTTTGGCGATTTTGTGAATTGAAAAATTGTGTACCATATTTGGCTAATTTTTCTCCTACTGTCCGCCAGATATTAATGATTCTGTTTTATGTTACGCCAGCTTCTCCAATTCCGCCAACTTTTTGCCAGAAGTCATACGTTGACATTGAAGACATTTATAACAAATTTGGAAGCTTTTGCTGCTACGATTCTCCAGAATTCTGCAGAACGAAGACGCTAAAAAGAAAGATTTAACATCATTTTCAGTCGTGTATTCACATTTTTTTAAAATATTTTCGTATATTTTATATTTCTCCTCCGTTTTAAATAAATAGCATTTATTTAAAACAAAATAAAAATTTAAATTATATATTGGACGTAATATGTTTGATCAAAAAACGGAAACAAAATATTTGTGTTTGCCAAGACATTTGTGTGGTTAGTTTTGCCCATAAGTGACATCCCTATAAAATCGAAATTAGCCAATTTTTTTTAATCTGATTCTCTTTAGTGTAAACTCGATGTACTTCTACTATTTGTCACTAGCGGAATTCACCCTTGATAGTAAAGTCCCTCGTAGACCTTGTTAATCTTATAATTTTAGTAAAAATACTAACATTTACAACACTGCAACAACAAAATGTATTAGACTAAAATATACTATGCTGTGGTTGAAAAATCCCACAAACAAAGTGTGTGAATTTACCAGAATAAAACAGTTGAAGAAACTTTATCTGTCTCTTTCTCTCACTCAGCAAATTCATTAATTCACAGTGCATAGGAAAAAGACACTCACGCTTTGAAGTATAAAATCGTATTAAATATACCAGAGATGTACAATTTATACAAAGAGTGAATACCGCTACTGTTCACATACAGTAAAATTGTAAATTTAATACACATGTATTAGCCATGTAGAGTCAGCGATGCCAATTAAGCGCGTTTTAACTAGGCAAGGCGCACTTTTTTTTGTCTTTGGTGCGTTTTTAGTAAAGTAAATAAGATAGATTTAAGTCAACTTATAGTTTTATCAGTGCTTATGATACAACATAGCACTTTGAGAATTGCCTGCCTAATAGTTTGTTTTGATAAATATTGAATTTTTTCCTACGGCCGACACGCTTTAATGTACATATGGAACTCTTCAATTTGAAATGATTGTTTTTTTTTGAAACTTTTTGTAAAAAAGCTTATGGTTTCTCCCGTGACAATGCTCCTTGAAACATTGCCGTGACCAGGATTCGAACCTGGGTTACTACGGCCACAACGTAGGGTCCTAACCACTAGACGATCACGGCTATGGAAACCTTAGCCGCATATTCTCCAAAACGCTAAAATTGTTAACGCTACAAACCTGTGATAATTCGGTTTAAAATATCACTAACAAGTTTTCTTTGAACTTAGAGTTAATAAACAATTTTATATTTTTATACAAATTCATTATTTGATCCTTTTTTTTTTTTTATTAAAAACTGGATTTTTTCCAATAACAAAAGTTTTCGAATATAATTTTAGTAATCTAGTTTTTATAAAACTGCATCTACAAATTTAATTATATTTTATATTTGCCTTTAAACAAGTTTTAATTTGTTTAATAAACATAAAAAAGAAAAAAAAAACAATAACAACAACGATAGTAGACTTTAAAAATGATATTCCACTTTAAATATTTTACTTTTGTTTTGCTGTCTTTAAAATGAGTATGTTTATTATTGTTGGCTTGTGCTCTGTTTTGCTGTATTGTTAATCTAACAATTTATGCCTTTCACATTTATTCACTCAATTATGCACCAACA
The DNA here is from genome assembly GCA_943735925.1 of Pollenia amentaria. Classification (NCBI taxonomy): domain Eukaryota; kingdom Metazoa; phylum Arthropoda; class Insecta; order Diptera; family Polleniidae; genus Pollenia; species Pollenia amentaria. The sequence goes on from OX031007.1 coordinate 148,871,918, forward strand.
ACTAAATGTTGCTTTTTGTAAGTCAGGGATGGAGAATATTTTAATTCGTTAAAAAAATTTCATATCTCTAAAAAATTTCAATTGAAACATACTGTTCAAACACATTTGAACATTATATTAAGAACGAAACAAATGAATTCTAAAATCTCCAAAATTAATTAATTAAGTATGAAAGAAAATGAATTTAAAAATCTTTGAAATTAATGCTAAAAATGTAAGCTGAAAATGTAAAATGGAAAGAAAAGAAAATATATTAGGCTGTAGATAGATCGAAGTACTAACGCTAATTGAATTTGAATTGTAACGATAAAAAGCATGAGTTGTAATTCCTAAATGAATAGTTATAGTTTAAAAACCATTGGCTTAAAATATATCTGTAGGTATGAAATGGAAATGAAGTTGTAAACCTTTAGTACTAACGGAATTATTTAAAACATCTTCGGCAATCTGCGAATCGAAGGCAGGTTAACAGTTAAAAATAAATTTATGTATTATTATTCTTTCCATAGCAACAGAAGCGAGTAGTTGAACGTACCCTGTACAACCCTTTACTTAAATTCTTAACCTAACTTAAAATATTCAAATACAAAGTTACTCTTAAAGTTAAAAAAAATTATCTTTCACCACATTTACCTAAATAAACCCTGGAACCAACCAATACCTACCCTAGTGCTCTTTTATTTACCTACGTTGGAAACTACCACACAACCTTACAGGTAAAGAAATTGTTGAAATTCGATACGACGCGGCAGAGAAATAATTATATTTAATTTTTGTTATTTCTTTCCACTGAACCCAAATCCCTACAATTTTAATCACTCAAATGAGCGATAAAAATTACAATCCTCATCAACGGTTATCCCACATCTTAAAGGTGCCCTGCAGACCCCTAATCCAAGTTTGTGTGTGGGCCTAACACACAGAACTACACATACTTTATAAAAAGAAAAAAAATTCTGAATTTTCTATTAGTCAAAATTTATTTCATTGTACATATTTTTATTATTTATCAGAAAAACTTTTATATAAATACTACGTCGTCAGCTCATTATTGATTTGGCGCATATTGCGAAAAGTCGTAGTGGAGAAAAACGACAATGAAAGCTACATGAAGTTTTCTGAAAATATACTTGTTAGTATTTTATTGTGTTTTCACCACTGCTTCTGGCATATGTTTCGGAAAAAAGAATTTTGTGATCGTTCATGAACGAACTTAGGAGTTAATAGAATTTTATGGAAAGTGAGAATTATTGTTTTGTGCCAAATACGCCACTTTTAAAATTTACTTTTATTGTGAAATGCCATAGTTATATAAATTAATACAAACAAAAAAATTTAAATTTAGGATCGCAAAAATATTTGAAAAGAACGTTTTTATAAAAAGTACCAAAAATCGAATTTATACACTGTTTTGCCGTCAAACTCAAAAATTTTCAAAGCCTATATCCCCGGTTATATTTTAAGTATAAAATTAAAAATACTTTTAAAATTTTGTAGTTTAAATGAGCATAATATAAAAAGTATCCGATATTCCCATTTTTACTCCCTTAAAGACAGACTTTGAAAATGTAATTTTATTGTGAAATAATTTTTAATTTTAATGGCGAATATATTTGATAAAATGTACCAAAAGTACGAATTTTTGCCCCGTTTCCCCCATTTAAGTTAAAAATTTTCAAACCTATAAATAAAATAAATAAACTTTTTAAATTCTTTAGCGTAAAGGATCTATATGTACCCAAAATTACGGATTTTCGAAATTAACTTTTTTGCAGCATGCCGATGCATTTTTGGCCAAAGAATGAAGGGTGACTTCAAAAAAATCGGTTCCAATGGCGAATTATTTTATAAATCCTTTCACCTTGCGTTAAGAAATTTTTCATATAACATTTTTTGAATTTAAAAAATTTGTATTAAAATATTTTTCAAATTAGGTGAAGTATTTTAGGAAATAACACAATAAGTTTTTATTTAACTCGATTTTGTATTTAAACTTCTGTCCCTGACTGTATACATACATATATGCATTTTTATCGTCTAAGGTAGAAAGGCCCTAACTCGATTGTTTTCGAATATGAGTTTTTGAAGTGATTACAATATATTTCACATAGATACAACTCATCAAAAAATTTAATGTATTAGTATCAAAAATATCGGGGTTCGCATGAAATTGTAAAAGTGTTCAGTTTATATTAGAGTAATTCACATCACCAATTTTGGTGTTGCAAAAATGGGAAATTGCAAAATTTTGCAGAAGTTGATTTAAGCAACCATTTTAGCAACAAGAAAATGTATAACAATGAAAATAATAGACGGCACTATTGTTTATTACGTTCAAAATTGTTTCTTGTTTTGCAGCATTCATTTTGGACAAATTTAAAAAATCCCCGTTTAATTTTGGTTTGTTGCATAGAAATAAGATTTTTGCGGTTGATTATTTATTACACTCATAGTGGCTCTTTTTTTGGTACTTTTTTTTTTAGGCAAAAACGCCATATTTTAAAATATTGGCAACGCCATTCAATTGACGTTGAACGTTTGTCTTGTGAAAAAATTTGCACTGAATTTCTGCTTGCTCATGGGTGGAATGAAGAGCAAACAAATCAGTGAGAAATTATTTTCTGTATAGTTGTTGTTTTGGTTCAAGAAAAACTTTGCAAAACAAACTGTCAAATTTCAAAATTTGTTTTTGTTTTAAATGTAAGTTAAGCAAGTCACTTTTGCGCTCGCGTTCCACAAACAGGCAGAACAATTTGTGACGTGAACTACTGTGTTACGTTTTTACATTCTTCTGTAAAGCTGCAATTATGTGAGTAAGTGTGTTTTGGAACAAATAACCTATTTGGAACACAGAACTTCAGCTACTTCTTACCATTAAAAGACGGAAAACTGCTTATTTTGGCCATATTATTCGAAGACAAAAATATGAACTTCTTCAACTTATTCTAAAAGGCAAAATAGAAGCAAGCCAATGTACTCTCTCTGAACGGCATCATATGCAGAACATAACATAATTCATGATATACTTACATTCTGAAGGTTTTTCTAAGTAATTTAACGATATACAGCAAAATCTACAATATTAAAAAGAAATACAATTTCTCTATAATTTCCATCCCTGCTGCAAGTGGTAGCGACTTTTTCTCTTTAGTTGCAGTATCAATAACAAAAACCCCACTTGGTGATATAACTGCTCTCTCTTATTTCTATTTATAATATGTTATTAACAGTCACTAAAAACACAACCTCAATAGCCGTGATCGTCTAGTGGTTAGGACCCTACGTTGTGGCCGTAGTAACCCAGGTTCGAATCCTGGTCACGGCAATGTTCTGTCAATCTGAAGAACATTGTCACGGAGAGGTTGATTTTTGATTTTTCTTTAAGTAATTTTTATTATTACAATTAAAATGTTTTTTTTTTGTAGATTTATTTATAGCCGACCGATTGTTTCTAAAATAAGTTTTTAATACCAAATGATAGATACACACACGCGTACAATTGTAAATGTGGCTTATCAGTATAAACCAAAGACATTCATGAAAATAAGTATAATATTTAAATGTAAAAGACTTTATTCATGTAATTTATTATGGTCACCACAACACAAATTTATTTATTTTCTTCCATATAAAAAAATGTTTTATAACTTGCTAACATTCTGAGCACCAAAAGACCATTAATTTTCGTTCATTTAGAATTTTATAGAAACTCGAGCTAAAAATGTAAGATATAGCAACGGAGGAAGAGTCACATTACTCAAAAATTTGTATTTGTCTTTGGAATCAGAAAGGCAAAGAAATACCTTCAACTTGATCGTTTTCTTTAGATAAATGTTACAGTTGTACCTATTAAATATAAAAAGTGGCTTCAAACTATTTTCTTAATATATTTTAGTTGTTAGCAGTGATGAAAAATTAGCCATTTAGTAGCTTAATGTAGCAATTTTTGTTCCAAAAAATTCTGTAAATATTGTTACGAAAGTAACTTTAGATAAGAATTAGTTTTATTTATTAGTTATATTTTCCTTATTATTAATTTTGAATTTATTAGTTATTTTACTAGTTTAAATTGTCATTGGATTAGTTATGCATATTTCTAGTGTATCACTGTACATAATTTTCTATTACAAATGTATTATTAAAATTGTTCGGCATAATTGTACTTCAACCCCATCAACAGCATTCTCAACAAAATCCAAAAATTATTTTCAACTTTGTTTCAAACGTTATTCCTAAGTATTTTTCAAATGTAGATTGTAAAACATGTGAAACATAAATAAAAAGTCATTTTTGTTTTGTGAATTTCCATTTCTCTTAATTTAATTTTATTTTTTTCTTAAATAAAATGTCAGCTAAACATTCGGCGCCATCACTGTTGCTGGAAGATGAAATGGCCTTATCTACGATCTTAAAAAGACAAAATCCTCGTCTTTATTTCCAGGATTGTCTTGGCTATGTGTAGCATCTTGATTATAAACAAACTTATTATAACCAGGGACCCTAATAATTATTCCTACTTTCATATAAGTCAGATGATATGAGTAATTTTGTTATACCCACACCACAATAGTGAAGAGGCTATTATGCATTTGCGCTGATGTTTGTACACTGAAAAGACGAAACAATCCAGCCGTACTTAAATCGAGCCAAAGCAATGTCAATAGTACGGTAAGTACGGATTTCCTTAATACAACTACAGAATGCTTGATTCAGGTGCGGTTTATTCAAGGGCCAAATAAATACTTAACTTGGTCATATTGAATCCCTGATTGACTTAATTAAAAGTGAGAAAGTGAGATTCCAGAATTTCTAAGTTGATTTAATCACGATTCGTACTTGAAATAATCCGATAGTGCCATTAGTTTTCAACCTACCTAAGCACTCGCTCCTGGAGAACCAGAGATATAGACAATATTATTATTTACTAATCCGTTACACAGAAAAACTCTCAACTACAATACACCTGCAGCATGACCGATATGGCTTGATGTATTTAACTAAAAACTTTTAACTAATAGAATATGTGAATTATTGCTTTTTATTTTACTTTTTAAACATGTATTTTTTTTTTTCTTGTAGAGCTGTTGTTACTTTTACAACAAACTTTTACAAGCACATGCGTATGCACGCATATTGGTTTTCGAAAAATATCACATGTTGGATAGTTTTAAGTATTTTTTAGTCTACTGATCATATCAATTACAGTAGTGCGATTCACTAACTTTTTTTACGATAATCGTATCGTTAAAATAAATATGTATAACAAAAATTTATCGAATTTGCTATTCAGTAACATTTTTAAAGATATTCGCTGTCGATTAAAGTCAGCTGTTACTTTAAGCAGTTTTTTTTTCGTTATTTTAACGACAAAAATTTACGTTGTGCTTATTTAATCGATAAAGTGTATTTTATGTTTAAAGTGGCTGAGTCCCGACTTCTTACATACATACTACATATCGTTGGTATCAAGTAGAAAGGCCCTAACTCAAATAATTGTTACTGTATAGGATAAGGTAAAAACATAATAGAAACTGTATATATCATAATGTAAACATGCTCATACAACTGCTTGTAAAGCCGTTATTCTTTACAATATTGCAGTGAATTTTTGTAGTGAGGTGTATTTGTGTAAAATTTATTGGAATCACTGGAAAACTCAATTTCATAAAAAATGAGAGTTAGGACCTTTCTACTTGAGGCCATCGATATATACATATGTATATATGTATATGAACAAAAACAAAAATTTCTAAATTCAAAATGCACAAAGGGAAGCAAATTATGAACAAAAATAAAATTCTAAATGTAAAATTTACAAAATAAAATATAAAAACAGTAAAAGCACATTTTCATTTGTTTTTTCTTTATTCTCTCTTGTGCTTTTCGTTTAGTTTAATATTTTGTAGACAGAGATGTTACAAAAACTACAGCTGTTTACAATCGTTAACAATAAATTACAGAATCACACTATAGTTACTGCAAGCGAATATATATGTCGACAAAAACTACGATTGTCGGATCATTAAAAGTTAGTGAATCGCACCACAGGTGCCTTCTTGTGTTTATATCACAAATAGCCTTTTCTTTTTCTCTTATTTCAAATCTTATGGGAATAGGTGGTTTAAAATTAACAGATTAGAACTCGACTGCTTTTTCTTGAGATATATTTGGAGTAAATACGTTTTCAAATGATTAATAAACCGATTTCTTTTTCAATATCATTTCTTGCCCCACTTTCATTCAAATTTCTTGATGGTGGTTTATAATGAGTAGTCTGATTGTGGAGTTGTATCATTTTTCCTAAGATTTTTTTCCTGGGATGCCGTTTTCTGAGCCTGCTGTAGCTTTCTTAGCATTTTGTGCACTCTTTTAATAAATTCTTAAGTGGAGGGGATCAGTGCAATTGCCACTCTCTTCGAACTTTCCTTTTTTAAGTCATGAACCGCTCGACACACCCAGGGAAAAAACATGTTTAAATATGGTCACCTCCAACAAAACTATTTTTAAATAAAATTTTAAACAAACTATGGTTATTTAAACCATATTATTGCTATCGAAAACTATATTATGGTAAAATTAGTCCTCCATCAAGAAGGCACAAACATATTATGGTCATGTTTTGGGTAAAAATAACAAAAATATTTTTAACACTTATAAGAGCATGGTTGACTTTCAACCATAGACTGTTGCTCTTGGAAAAGAGGAAAATACTATTGTTAATTTAAAAACAAATTATTGTCATATTTAACCATAACATGTTTAGAGGCAACCATAATATGGTTGTGGCTTCTTGATGGAGAACTGATTTAACAATAATATGGTTGTCGGTGACAATAATATGGTTAAAATAAAAATAATATGTTTAAAATTTTCTTTAAAAATAGTTTCGTTGGATGTGACCATATTTGAACATGTTTTTTCTCAGCGTGCATCTGTGGAATATATTTTATTATTTTTGATTTTTTTGAGGGTTATGCTGGAATGTTGAACAGCTAGTTTGAGATAACTGTCAAAACTAACAATGAAGAGAAGCACATCATCCGGTGTCAAGCTAGACGTAAGATCCCACGATTGTCGAATTGCACCAATTATAATTATTGGTATATCTTATGTGCCTACGTATGATTTCACAATTAATTAGCTAATACGGTAATCCACAACAACACTTAGAACCAAAAGATTCAAACATTCTTTGAATTTACTGCTTTAATGTTCATGTTTGATAATGAATAAACTTTGTATTTTTTATATTTCTATTTGCAGCTCATGAAAGTAGTTTAAGTAAAATCTTTTAAAATTATAAGCACTCATGCATGCATTATTAATGTCTTCTATTTTCTGCCTAACACATCATAGATAAGATGCATTCATTATTGCACAATACCACATTAATATCTGGATTAAAATATAAATCCTTTTGGTAAATTATCTGTAAAATTTAATTATTAAATCTAATATTTATGCTTCAAGTGTGCTCCAAATGATCAGAGTTAAATTTTTTATTATTTATCACAAACATTTTGTAGTGTTAGAAGTGGAATGGCAGGATCGCCATGTAGTGTAGGATGTGTAGTGTATTCCCTATAGCCCTTATTTATTTTTAATAGCTGTTAGGGTACCAGCTGATTTGGAAGGCGTTCAAAAGAACTGCCGAATTATTTGAGGCTCTTAATTAAAACTAGGCAAGTTATTGCCGGATTAAGTAGTTAATTTCAAGTCTGATTTATTTTAAATTTACTGGTGCTTATATACTATACAAGAAATTTTAACTTAACCGTTCTAACTTATTTTAATTATTTACATCATTATGTTTGTCTTTGTCAGTCATATGGAGATATCAATAAATTGTAACAATAACAAACTCTCGTAACTATTCTCGCCAATCAGAATGTTGCAAGTTGGAATGCACTCAATTCTCACTCAATGAAATGTCATTCACTTACATTCCGATTGTCGTCATTTGTTTATACCGTTATTTGATATTTAAAATACCCTACTCTATATAAGTTGGTAAGTGTTGGTTTAAGAGTAGTTTAAGGTATGCGGTGGCGACTTATGAGGTACACTACAATTTTATGTATACATAAATAATTTTTTTTAAAGTTTAATTGAAATTTTAAATAAAAACATTTTTGCATATAAAATTTATATTACTGAAAAAGTGTGTGTAATCTTATGGCGATTACTTTTCTGAGAGAAATATGTTACAGTTTAAACATGTAAAACTTTCTAGTGTCACCTTTAATCACTCGAAGTGTTAAATATTGTGCAACTTCAATAGATCAAGATTAGCTGCTTTTATTTAGAACAATTACACTCTTATAATTAATGTACTTTAAGGTGTCTGCACACGGTCAAGCATTTCTCATCATGCGCTATAGTAGTTTTAGTAAAAATGTGTTTGCATGTGACAACGACGATGCTTAATGCAAAATCAAAAAATTTAGATATGACGGCGATTATTACGTCCAGCACACGTACACGAATGAATTTGCCTGCATGACAAGCGTTTTGATCGTGTACATACTAGGGATGCCAATCGGGACTGATTTTTGAAAATCCCGGGATTTCGGGATTTTTCGGGATCAATGTGATGCCTTGAAATGCTACTTTTTTTTAATAAACAACACTTTCAATATTCAAAAGGTTTTATATATCGTCGGTTGATAATTTAAATGTCGTATGTGGATTTTTTGCGGGTTTGAGTTAAGATCGATTCCTTAGGTTTTCCAACCTGATCTTTCATTTGGCGTAATCAGTTTTTCGATACCTCATACGGTTTTGGAGATGTGGAGTGTTGAGTTTGTCGTATGTGGTATTTGCTGAAGCAATTTTCATATTAAATGTGTCAATTTACTCGAAACTATCGGAATCCACATACGACAATTAAATTATCAGCCGACGATATGTAACATAAATTTTTAAAAATGAAAACAACAAAACAATTTATTTTATACATATGTTTATAACACTGGCCTCACCCATGATCAAACTGTTCAGACTCTGAAAAAAAGCTTAAAAAAATATACGTATCTCTTAGATTTTCTAGATCAATTCATTTCGGTTTTTCGACAGCAATTCAATTTTTAATGTGAATTAAAATGTGACGATATTTATACACTGCAAAGTGTAGTCCCTCATCGATAGCTGAGTTAAAAACTGTAAAATTAAAAATTCAGAAAAACAGTTCAATGAATAAAAAAAAAACAGTACAATCAAGAAACAAACAGTACATATTTTTTTGTGGAAGAAAACATTTATTTAAATTATGTATTAACAAAAAAAGTACTGAAATTATATTTTTGCCCTTACTCGTCCATTAAATGTACAAATTTCAAAAAAACTTCCAAGCACATGCCAATTCTATTTTGGATTCAACAATGATATTTTTGGAATTTTACGACTACCTCTGTTAGATTACAAGATAAAAGGTTACCGATTTTACCCATTTCTAACCAGTTTGGAATTGAATTTTCAAAAATCCGTACTTATTTTATCTATAATTCTTACACAGAAAAAATATTTGCCACAATTAAAGCATTAATCAAAAATAACTGGGTGAGCATCGCCCAGCCCAATCAACGAAAAACAAAATATTGCCCCAATTAAAGCATTAATTAAAAATACAATCATTTTTAATTAAAAATTAAGTTAAGTTAATTAAACGTTTAATCATGTGAATTAAAAGTTAAATTGTTACTATTAATTTGCGCCAGTAAACAAATTTTTAATTAAAACTGATTTTATTTTTGATTAATGCTTTAATTGGTTCAAAATTTTTTTTCTGTGCAGTATTTGAAACACGTATTTAAAATACAAATACATACATACGTACTTTGTATTTTTAATTCATTCCCAAAATGTATTTCCTGTCTTAAATACATACATATCGCTCAAGTATTTTGTATTTCAAGTATTTTTGGTCTAAAAATACATTTACTATTAATAACACTACGGGACAGTTTTTTGACCAAATGATTCTGATACCTAATCTTTATGTAAAATTGTCCGCTGAATCCGAATATGAAGTCAGAATTGTCAAAAGTAGAACAGTTTTCGAGATATTCCAAAAAACCGTTATTTATGTTTTTAAAAAAGATGATGTCACTTACATGCAAATATTTTCAAAAATGTTAGACGGATTATGTATGTATTTAGTCTGCATGAAAGACAATAAAATTACTCAAATAACCACGGGTCGTTTGTAAACATTGGTCGAGAAATGACAGAGTTACAGTGGACAAAATTTGAAAATTTATGAAAAATTTTATGATTTTTTGCAATTTTGTTCTTTTGAAGTTATTTTTTTTAATCAAACAAATCAAAAGTTTAATGTTTTATTACATGGGACATTAGTTTATTTTGACACGAACATTTTGCGCCCAACAAGACTCATTTGTGTGCAGAAATGACAAAGCTACAGAAGCTTTAATGAATTAACCCACTTTTCGCTTTTTATCGAATCAAAAACGCAAAGGAAGTAAATACGCAGAATTTGAAAAACGAACGCTGTAAATATTAGAAACATTGAATTTTGTAAAAAAAAAAATCACTAAAAAAAGCTTATGTTAATAAAAATAATGCGCGAGAAAATATTTCTAAGAATGGAAAAGGGTAAAAAGCTCCATTCATTAAAGATTTTTGACAACACTGCATTTTTTGCTGACATTGTTTTTATGGACAGCTAAAAATTGCCAATTATTTGGTAAACGTTTTGATTTTCTTGTAACGTAGAATTCGATCTAACAAGAACAAAATGCATAGTGTAAAACGTGTCTTTATCTGCAAAAACAATCCAAACAATTTTTGTTATGCTTGTGGAGTTTATAGTTTTGCGCAGCCATCACATTTTTAAAGGCAATTACAAAATGCATTTTGGCTCTATTTTAAAGTCAATCCGGAAAATATTTCGAAATCTTGGACCCCAAATACTTTATGCAATTCATGCAAAACTCATTTAACTATGCGGATTAGAGATGAGCGATATTTCTGTACCTGTGCTTTATTTATTGTTACTGAAAAATCACGAATCACAGTTGTGACCAAATTTGTCAAGTAACAGGTACTTTCTAAGTCGTTCTTTTTATATTTTGTTACATAAACAAATTTATGATATTACACTGTTTGTGTGGGTAATAGCGTTTTTTGAATGAAATGGCGAATAATATTGCTGTTCCTTTCATTCTCTCTTCTATCTTATTAGTATTTTTTATTAAGTCAAAGTTTATTTGCTCAAGTATGTATGTATATGCCAGTAAACAGCTTTGAAAGCTCTTACAATTTGTTGTTGTTTCTTTCCAAAGTACTTACAAAAGCTTGGCCGCAATTGCTATAAAAGAACAGAAAACTGATAAACCGTAATCACAATAACAGTTTAAAGGAGCAGCGATTTTTAAATCAAGTTCACTAATCACAATGATCACGGGATCGCTCATTTCTTATGTGGATTTCGGGGGCAAAGTAAGTATGCATTTCTTAATTTTATGTTTAAAAAATTTGCCTTCAGAATCTTATGTTAATTTCCTATACCGCAGTCGGTATATACCATTTGATGTGTAGTGTATTCCCTATAGCCCTTATTTATTTTTAATAGCTGTTAGGGTACCACCTGATTTGGAAGGCGTTCAAAAGAACTGCCGAATTATTTGAGGCTCTTAATTAAAACTAGGCAAGTTATTGCCGGATTAAGTAGTTAATTTCAAGTCTGATTTATTTTAAATTTACTGGTGCTTATATACTATACATGAAATTTTAACTTAACTGTTCTAACTTATTTTAATTATTTACATCATTATGTTCCACCACCTGGATAACTATCTTGCCGCGATGTGGTGGCTTAAGTGTCGGCTGTAGTGTCTGTCATTGAACTTGAATCCGGACAGTTGAGTCGGAACAAGTTTAAAGGCAGACGCTTTAAGGCCAGCATGACCAAGGGTTATCCATTCCTCATCCTATTCCCTTCACCTATATTCTGCTGCAAGAAAGTCAGTTAATGACAGAACTGACAGAGACCATCTGGATGGGCTCGACAATGGACTCACTGACACGCTCTGGGGCCTCGGAAAGACTCGGTGATTTGACCTTGGACCCTGATGATGAGCACGAAATAGCTATGATTTCGGCTCATGGTCAGGACCAGAGGGTTGAATCATCGACTTTTGTGGTCACATTCGAGACAGAGAGCAAATTGGCGAGTACATCGAAATCCATTGTTCGGCAGGATGTGACAGAACAGGTCACATCGGAGAGCCGATCGAATCTAGGAAAAGCCAAGAGTGGTGGGAGAGTCTCTTTAGCCTTTCTAGAAAAGATAGCTAAGAAAGACTCTTCACTGCACGATGGGCGGGATAGGCATTTGCTGAGGATGCACCGGAAGAACACTGCTGGATTCGAAAGAATCCACGGTTCTTTCGATGTCATCCTAGGGCTTCCCTATCCTGCGGGGTATACAGCAGAGGCTGCTGAGGAATCAAAAGTTGTCAGTAAAGACAAAGGATCCTCACCAGATTCTGCTGGCGTATCCTCTTACAAGGAAGATAGAAGGAAGGAGGGTAAGAGTTCACCACCCAGCCCTCTTAATGGTGACAGATTGGTCACGGTTAAGGGAGCTAGGCCTATGGACGAATTACCCACAGTGGACCAAGAGTCTCTCAGGAAGTTGAAGTCGATGAGTGGGGTTGCGATATTTGGGTTGGGGTCTATCAGTTTTAGGTTTCCCAAAAATGATGGACCCTAAGAGGCTGAATGTGGTGCAGATAAACCTGCATCACTGTGAAGCAGCCTCAACCGAATTAGTAACTCACCTCATCGATAACAACGTGGACGTAGCCTTAATCCAAGAGCCCTGGATCAACAACAACCGGGTAGTTGGATTAAAGGCCACGGGATATACACTGTTCGTACCCCACACGGATGAGAAGGTTCGGACTTGTATAATGGAAAGAAATTAGCTCAAATTTATGTTGTCTCATTCTTTCAGCAATGGAGACCTCACGGTTGTTACAGGTGAAGCTATGGACAAAACGCTCCTAGCACTGGCATCGGTATACTTACCATATGAGGCTACCGATCCACCTGGTGTGAAAGTACGTGAGTTGGTGGAGCACTCGAGCAGAAGTGGCTCGAGACTGGTACTAGGTTGTGACGCTAATGCACACCATACTCAATGGGGAAGTACCGACATCAACAAAAGGGGTGAGTCTATGTTTATTATTGCTAGCAATCTTTACATCTGTAATAGGGGGAATACGCCAACATTCAGAACTAGAGATAGGGAGGCAGTAATAGATGTAACATTGACGAACTATAGAGACTTAGTAGATGATTGGAGGGTGGCTTTGGAATTTTCCTTCTCTGACCATGGTCGTATATCCTTTAATCTAAACTTCGAAAAGTCAAAAAGGCTTCCTTATAGGAATCCAAGGAGGACGAATTGGGATTCCTTCTCGGGATTGGTGAATAGTAACCTTAGAGTTACACACGATTGGGGGTCGACTTCCGCCGGCGTGGAGCACCTGGTGGGTACCTTTACGGAGGTGTTAACCAGTAGCTATGAGCGATCTTGTCCGTTAAATTTTCCGGGTAGGCGCTCGCAACCGAGATGGTGGACAGGTCAGTTGAGGACTCAAAGGACCACTGTCAGAAGGTTATTCAATAGAGCGAAGCATACGCGTAGGGATGAGGACTGGAGTAACTTTAGGATATGTTATAATAGGTACAAGGGAGATATTAGAAGGGCTAAAAGGGACTCGTGGATCAAATTTAGCGAGTCAGTTGAATCTGTGAATGAGATGTCCAGGTTCAGAAGGATTTTATCCAAGGACCCTGTGGTCCCGGGATTTATTCAGAGACCGGACGACTCATGGACGGAATCTAGCTCCGAATCTCTCTGTTTGCTTATGGAGACTCACTTCCCGGGTTGTGTGGATCCGGGAACGGGGGAACAGGTGGGGTGTGGTAACCCCTCTTCTGGATCAGGCTCGGGGGGTGAGATAAGAGAGGCGGTGGGGGATATCATCACCTTGGATAAGGTTACATGGGCGGTTAATACTTTTGGGTATTACAAATCGGCAGGACCAGATGGTATATTTCCGGCTATGCTACAGAATATCCAGGAATCATCACTCCTATTGCTGGTGGAACTATTTAGGGTATGTCTGCTAAATGGCTACATTCCTAGAGGGTGGAGAGAGGTCAGGGTTATCTTCATACCTAAGGCATGTAGAACCGGTCACTCTAAACCCAAGGATTTTAGACCTATCAGCCTATCGTCTTTTCTTGTGAAGACATTAGAAAGACTGATTGATCTACATCTGAGGACGAAGATTGACGCCGGCATCATCAGCGGCGCTCAGCATGCCTATCTTAAGGGTAGGTCTGTTGAGAGTGCGCTTCATGATGTGGTGGGTTATATAGAACGGGGATTGCGAGACAAGAAATACACCTTGGCGGCTTTCCTGGATATAGAGGGGGCCTTTAATAATGTGAAAATAGAGGCCATAAGGCAGGCACTGAGTGATTTAGGGGTTTCGTTATTTTTGGTCGAATGGATAACTCTGATGCTTAGCAGCAGAGTTATTCACTCGGACTGGGGAAACGAGCGCTTAAGGAAACTCGTGACTAGGGGGACCCCACAAGGGGGAGTTCTCTCTCCCTTATTGTGGCTCTTGGTTGTCAATGTCGTTCTGGGACGTTTTGACAGGATAGGTCAGAAGGTCGTCGCCTACGCGGATGATGTAGTTATATTGGTATCGGGCAAGTTTCTGCCGACAATTAGCGATGTCATGCAAGGGGCGCTGGGCGAACTGTCAGCATGGGCGACTGATAAGGGCTTGGGAGTTAATCCGGAGAAGACAGAATTAGTTCTTTTCACTAGGAGGTACAAGGTGGAGAATTTTAGGCTGCCGGTACTAGGGGGAGTAGAGCTTAGGCTATCTGATAGTGCTAAGTATCTAGGAGTTTTTCTGGACAGTAAGCTGTCCTGGAGGAGGAATACTCAGGAGAGACTAAAGAGGGGTCTCAATGCTTTCTATGCTTGCAGATCGTCGATAGGTAGGAGTTGGGGACTCCGGCCGTCAGTTGTGGGATGGCTGTACACTTCGGTGGTTAGACCCATTCTTACGTATGGATGCTGTGTTTGGTGGGAGGCATTTTCACAAATGGAGTTAGGCCTCACCAGCTAAGTATATATGTATAAACAAATATACAAATGTAAAGGGAGGCATTGAAACTAGCTAGTCGAAGGGACCTTCTGTCTAAGGCTCAGAGGTGTGCTTCGATCGGCATGACAGGTGCCTTGAGAAGTACCCCTCAGTCGGCTCTGGATGTTATTCTTCATCTTCTGCCTATAGAGCAGTGAGGGAAATGGCAGCACGGAGCATTCTCAGGCTGAGGGAGCTAGGACTGTTAGGAAATTTCACGGAGGGTCACTCGCGGATCTTGAGTGAAATTAGTACTAGTGGTTATCACCTAGGCTCGCCCGGCTCTACGGATTATTTGGTCACTAGAGTCGATTTTGGGCGTTTGCCAGAGGTGATATTGCCTTCTAGGGAGAGCTGGTCAGGGCAGGGCAGATTGTATAGGGGATTTGCTATTTTCACTGATGGCTCGAAGATGAAGGGCACGGGTGCGGGGGTCTACATTGAGGATCTTGACATCAGAAAGTCATATAGACTTCCCGGCGACTGCAGTGTATTTCAGGCGGAGGTTCTGGGGGTTCTCAGGGCCGTGGAATTGGTAGGAGCTAACATTGCCAAGGGCTCGGAGGTCACTATATATGTGGACAGCCAGGCGGCTCTTAGGGCCTTGAAGGGCTGTTATGTGAACTCCAGGCTAGTGGACGATTGTAGGAGGGCTCTAGGAGTAATCTTAGGGAATTATGTTGTGAGGCTCTGCTGGGTACCGGGTCACTGCTACATCACCGGCAATGAGATAGCTGATGAGTTGGCAAGACTGGGCTCGGAAATGGAAGATCCTGACAGTTTGCAAGTGGTCAGGCCTCCAATGAGCTTCTATTTTGGGAGAATTAAGGAATGGATTCTGAACAGGACTAATCGGGCTTGGCGGGGCCGAACGGACTGCCGAGTATCGCGCACGCTGTGGCCGATGCTTATTAGGTCAAATTCGGACGCGCTGCTGGGTAAGAGTAGGGCCTGCGTCAGGACCATGATAGGTATTATCACGGGCCACTGTATGATAGGCAGAATGGCGGTGAGAATGGGGTCTGGTTTATCGGATATATGTAGGCTGTGTGAGGACCCAGAGGAGCTGGAGACAGTTGAGCACTTTCTGTGCCACTGTCCCAGGCTACAGAACAGCAGGCTGAGGTGGCTAGGTAGCAGATTCCTGCACGAATTGGGAGATGTCTCGGGCTGCGGGCTCGAGAATCTGACGGGATTCTTAATGGGAATGACCTGGTTGCGCGGCAGGAGGCTGGGAAACATGTAGGGCAGTTTTTCCTGTTTGGTAGGGTTGTGTTTTGCTTGTTCTGTCCGATTTCTTATCTTCCACTATCTTCCTTCCCTGTGCTTTCACCATTAACTTCTCCTACTCTGTCACACTAGATATCTTTCTCTTCTTTCTTTCTTTCTTTGTTTCACTAAATAAAGGCATCACAATGGACCATAATGGTCTCTGGGTGAGGGTGTGAAGTTTGCTTCACACCAGCCTTTCTAACCTAACCTAACCTAACCTACATCATTATGTTTGTCTTTGTCAGTCATATGGAGATATCAATAAATTGTAACAATAACAAACTCTCGTAACTATTCTCGCCAATCAGAATGTTGCAAGTTGGAATGCACTCAATTCTCACTCAATGAAATGTCATTCACTTACATTCCGATTGTCGTCATTTGTTTATACCGTTATTTGATATTTAAAATACCCTACTCTATATAAGTTGGTAAGTGTTGGTTTAAGAGTAGTTTAAGGTATGCGGTGGCGACTTATGAGGTACACTACAATTTTATGTATACATAAATAATTTTTTTTAAAGTTTAATTGAAATTTTAAATAAAAACATTTTTGCATATAAAATTTATATTACTGAAAAAGTGTGTGTAATCTTATGGCGATTACTTTTCTGAGAGAAATATGTTACAGTTTAAACATGTAAAACTTTCTAGTGTCACCTTTAATCACTCGAAGTGTTAAATATTGTGCAACTTCAATAGATCAAGATTAGCTGCTTTTATTTAGAACAATTACACTCTTATAATTAATGTACTTTAAGGTGTCTGCACACGGTCAAGCATTTCTCATCATGCGCTATAGTAGTTTTAGTAAAAATGTGTTTGCATGTGACAACGACGATGCTTAATGCAAAATCAAAAAATTTAGATATGACGGCGATTATTACGTCCAGCACACGTACACGAATGAATTTGCCTGCATGACAAGCATTTTGATCGTGTACATACTAGGGATGCCAATCGGGACTGATTTTTGAAAATCCCGGGATTTCGGGATTTTTCGGGATCAATGTGATGCCTTAAAATGCTACTTTTTTTTAATAAACAACACTTTCAATATTCAAAAGGTTTTATATATCGTCGGTTGATAATTTAAATGTCGTATGTGAATTTTTTGCGGGTTTGAGTTAAGATCGATTCCTTAGGTTTTCCAACCTGATCTTTCATTTGGCGTAATCAGTTTTTCAATACCTCATACGGTTTTGGAGATGTGGAGTGTTGAGTTTGTCGTATGTGGTATTTGCTGAAGCAATTTTCATATTAAATGTGTCAATTTACTCGAAACTATCGGAATCCACATACGACAATTAAATTATCAGCCGACGTAAAATTGTCCGCTGAATCCGAATATGAAGTCAGAATTGTCAAAAGTAGAACAGTTTTCGAGATATTCCAAAAAACCGTTATTTATGTTTTTAAAAAAGATGATGTCACTTAAATGCAAATATTTTCAAAAATGTTAGACGGATTATGTATGCATTTGGTCTGCATGAAAGACAATAAAATTACTTAAATAACCACGGGTCGTTTGTAAACATTGGTCGAGAAATGACAGAGTTACAGTGGACAAAATTTGAAAATTTATGAAAAATTTTATGATTTTTTGCAATTTTGTGCTTTTGAAGTTATTTTTTTAATCAAACAAATCAAAAGGTTAATGTTTTATTACATGGGACACTAGTTGATTTTGACACGAACATTTTGCGCCTAACAAGACTCATTTGTGTGCAGAAATGACAAAGCTACAGAAGCTTTAATGAATTAACCCACTTTTCGCTTTTTATCGAATCAAAAACGCAAAATAAGTAAATACGCAGAATTTGAAAAACGAACGCTGTAAATATTAGAAACATTGAATTTTGTAAAAAAAAATCACTAAAAAAAGCTTATGTTAATAAAAATAATGCGCGAGAAAATATTTCTAGGAATGGAAAAGGGTAAAAAGCTCCATTCATTAAAGATTTTTGACAACACTGCATTTTTTGCTGACATTGTTTTTATGGACAGCTAAAAATTGCCAATTATTTGGTAAACGTTTTGATTTTCTTGTAACGTAGAATTCGATCTAACAAGAACAAAATGCATAGTGTAAAACGTGTCTTTATCTGCAAAAACAATCCAAACAATTTTTGTTATGCTTGTGGAGTTTATAGTTTTGCGCAGCCATCACATTTTTAAAGGCAATTACAAAATGCATTTTGGCTCTATTTTAAAGTCAATCCGGAAAATATTTCGAAATCTTGGACCCCAAATACTTTATGCAATTCATGCAAAACTCATTTAACTATGCGGATTAGAGATGAGCGATATTTCTGTACCTGTGCTTTATTTATTGTTACTGAAAAATCACGAATCACAGTTGTGACCAAATTTGTCAAGTAACAGGTACTTTTTAAGTCGTTCTTTTTATATTTTGTTACATAAACAAATTTATGATATTACACTGCTGTTGTGTGGGTAATAGCGTTTTTTGAATGAAATGGCGAATAATATTGCTGTTCCTTTCATTCTCTCTTCTATCTTATTAGTATTTTTTATTAAGTCAAAGTTTATTTGCTCAAGTATGTATGTATATGCCAGTAAACAGCTTTGAAAGCTCTTACAATTTGTTGTTGTTTCTTTCCAAAGTACTTACAAAAGCTTGGCCGCAATTGCTATAAAAGAACAGAAAACTGATAAACCGTAATCACAATAACAGTTTAAAGGAGCAGCGATTTTTAAATCAAGTTCACTAATCACAATGATCACGGGATCGCTCATTTCTTATGTGGATTTCGGGGGCAAAGTAAGTATGCATTTCTTAATTTTATGTTTAAAAAATTTGCCTTCAGAATCTTATGTTAATTTCCTATACCGCAGTCGGTATATACCATTTGATGTGTAGTGTATTCCCTATAGCCCTTATTTATTTTTAATAGCTGTTAGGGTACCACCTGATTTGGAAGGCGTTCAAAAGAACTGCCGAATTATTTGAGGCTCTTAATTAAAACTAGGCAAGTTATTGCCGGATTAAGTAGTTAATTTCAAGTCTGATTTATTTTAAATTTACTGGTGCTTATATACTATACATGAAATTTTAACTTAACTGTTCTAACTTATTTTAATTATTTACATCATTATGTTCCACCACCTGGATAACTATCTTGCCGCGATGTGGTGGCTTAAGTGTCGGCTGTAGTGTCTGTCATTGAACTTGAATCCGGACAGTTGAGTCGGAACAAGTTTAAAGGCAGACGCTTTAAGGCCAGCATGACCAAGGGTTATCCATTCCTCATCCTATTCCCTTCACCTATATTCTGCTGCAAGAAAGTCAGTTAATGACAGAACTGACAGAGACCATCTGGATGGGCTCGACAATGGACTCACTGACACGCTCTGGGGCCTCGGAAAGACTCGGTGATTTGACCTTGGACCCTGATGATGAGCACGAAATAGCTATGATTTCGGCTCATGGTCAGGACCAGAGGGTTGAATCATCGACTTTTGTGGTCACATTCGAGACAGAGAGCAAATTGGCGAGTACATCGAAATCCATTGTTCGGCAGGATGTGACAGAACAGGTCACATCGGAGAGCCGATCGAATCTAGGAAAAGCCAAGAGTGGTGGGAGAGTCTCTTTAGCCTTTCTAGAAAAGATAGCTAAGAAAGACTCTTCACTGCACGATGGGCGGGATAGGCATTTGCTGAGGATGCACCGGAAGAACACTGCTGGATTCGAAAGAATCCACGGTTCTTTCGATGTCATCCTAGGGCTTCCCTATCCTGCGGGGTATACAGCAGAGGCTGCTGAGGAATCAAAAGTTGTCAGTAAAGACAAAGGATCCTCACCAGATTCTGCTGGCGTATCCTCTTACAAGGAAGATAGAAGGAAGGAGGGTAAGAGTTCACCACCCAGCCCTCTTAATGGTGACAGATTGGTCACGGTTAAGGGAGCTAGGCCTATGGACGAATTACCCACAGTGGACCAAGAGTCTCTCAGGAAGTTGAAGTCGATGAGTGGGGTTGCGATATTTGGGTTGGGGTCTATCAGTTTTAGGTTTCCCAAAAATGATGGACCCTAAGAGGCTGAATGTGGTGCAGATAAACCTGCATCACTGTGAAGCAGCCTCAACCGAATTAGTAACTCACCTCATCGATAACAACGTGGACGTAGCCTTAATCCAAGAGCCCTGGATCAACAACAACCGGGTAGTTGGATTAAAGGCCACGGGATATACACTGTTCGTACCCCACACGGATGAGAAGGTTCGGACTTGTATAATGGAAAGAAATTAGCTCAAATTTATGTTGTCTCATTCTTTCAGCAATGGAGACCTCACGGTTGTTACAGGTGAAGCTATGGACAAAACGCTCCTAGCACTGGCATCGGTATACTTACCATATGAGGCTACCGATCCACCTGGTGTGAAAGTACGTGAGTTGGTGGAGCACTCGAGCAGAAGTGGCTCGAGACTGGTACTAGGTTGTGACGCTAATGCACACCATACTCAATGGGGAAGTACCGACATCAACAAAAGGGGTGAGTCTATGTTTATTATTGCTAGCAATCTTTACATCTGTAATAGGGGGAATACGCCAACATTCAGAACTAGAGATAGGGAGGCAGTAATAGATGTAACATTGACGAACTATAGAGACTTAGTAGATGATTGGAGGGTGGCTTTGGAATTTTCCTTCTCTGACCATGGTCGTATATCCTTTAATCTAAACTTCGAAAAGTCAAAAAGGCTTCCTTATAGGAATCCAAGGAGGACGAATTGGGATTCCTTCTCGGGATTGGTGAATAGTAACCTTAGAGTTACACACGATTGGGGGTCGACTTCCGCCGGCGTGGAGCACCTGGTGGGTACCTTTACGGAGGTGTTAACCAGTAGCTATGAGCGATCTTGTCCGTTAAATTTTCCGGGTAGGCGCTCGCAACCGAGATGGTGGACAGGTCAGTTGAGGACTCAAAGGACCACTGTCAGAAGGTTATTCAATAGAGCGAAGCATACGCGTAGGGATGAGGACTGGAGTAACTTTAGGATATGTTATAATAGGTACAAGGGAGATATTAGAAGGGCTAAAAGGGACTCGTGGATCAAATTTAGCGAGTCAGTTGAATCTGTGAATGAGATGTCCAGGTTCAGAAGGATTTTATCCAAGGACCCTGTGGTCCCGGGATTTATTCAGAGACCGGACGACTCATGGACGGAATCTAGCTCCGAATCTCTCTGTTTGCTTATGGAGACTCACTTCCCGGGTTGTGTGGATCCGGGAACGGGGGAACAGGTGGGGTGTGGTAACCCCTCTTCTGGATCAGGCTCGGGGGGTGAGATAAGAGAGGCGGTGGGGGATATCATCACCTTGGATAAGGTTACATGGGCGGTTAATACTTTTGGGTATTACAAATCGGCAGGACCAGATGGTATATTTCCGGCTATGCTACAGAATATCCAGGAATCATCACTCCTATTGCTGGTGGAACTATTTAGGGTATGTCTGCTAAATGGCTACATTCCTAGAGGGTGGAGAGAGGTCAGGGTTATCTTCATACCTAAGGCATGTAGAACCGGTCACTCTAAACCCAAGGATTTTAGACCTATCAGCCTATCGTCTTTTCTTGTGAAGACATTAGAAAGACTGATTGATCTACATCTGAGGACGAAGATTGACGCCGGCATCATCAGCGGCGCTCAGCATGCCTATCTTAAGGGTAGGTCTGTTGAGAGTGCGCTTCATGATGTGGTGGGTTATATAGAACGGGGATTGCGAGACAAGAAATACACCTTGGCGGCTTTCCTGGATATAGAGGGGGCCTTTAATAATGTGAAAATAGAGGCCATAAGGCAGGCACTGAGTGATTTAGGGGTTTCGTTATTTTTGGTCGAATGGATAACTCTGATGCTTAGCAGCAGAGTTATTCACTCGGACTGGGGAAACGAGCGCTTAAGGAAACTCGTGACTAGGGGGACCCCACAAGGGGGAGTTCTCTCTCCCTTATTGTGGCTCTTGGTTGTCAATGTCGTTCTGGGACGTTTTGACAGGATAGGTCAGAAGGTCGTCGCCTACGCGGATGATGTAGTTATATTGGTATCGGGCAAGTTTCTGCCGACAATTAGCGATGTCATGCAAGGGGCGCTGGGCGAACTGTCAGCATGGGCGACTGATAAGGGCTTGGGAGTTAATCCGGAGAAGACAGAATTAGTTCTTTTCACTAGGAGGTACAAGGTGGAGAATTTTAGGCTGCCGGTACTAGGGGGAGTAGAGCTTAGGCTATCTGATAGTGCTAAGTATCTAGGAGTTTTTCTGGACAGTAAGCTGTCCTGGAGGAGGAATACTCAGGAGAGACTAAAGAGGGGTCTCAATGCTTTCTATGCTTGCAGATCGTCGATAGGTAGGAGTTGGGGACTCCGGCCGTCAGTTGTGGGATGGCTGTACACTTCGGTGGTTAGACCCATTCTTACGTATGGATGCTGTGTTTGGTGGGAGGCATTTTCACAAATGGAGTTAGGCCTCACCAGCTAAGTATATATGTATAAACAAATATACAAATGTAAAGGGAGGCATTGAAACTAGCTAGTCGAAGGGACCTTCTGTCTAAGGCTCAGAGGTGTGCTTCGATCGGCATGACAGGTGCCTTGAGAAGTACCCCTCAGTCGGCTCTGGATGTTATTCTTCATCTTCTGCCTATAGAGCAGTGAGGGAAATGGCAGCACGGAGCATTCTCAGGCTGAGGGAGCTAGGACTGTTAGGAAATTTCACGGAGGGTCACTCGCGGATCTTGAGTGAAATTAGTACTAGTGGTTATCACCTAGGCTCGCCCGGCTCTACGGATTATTTGGTCACTAGAGTCGATTTTGGGCGTTTGCCAGAGGTGATATTGCCTTCTAGGGAGAGCTGGTCAGGGCAGGGCAGATTGTATAGGGGATTTGCTATTTTCACTGATGGCTCGAAGATGAAGGGCACGGGTGCGGGGGTCTACATTGAGGATCTTGACATCAGAAAGTCATATAGACTTCCCGGCGACTGCAGTGTATTTCAGGCGGAGGTTCTGGGGGTTCTCAGGGCCGTGGAATTGGTAGGAGCTAACATTGCCAAGGGCTCGGAGGTCACTATATATGTGGACAGCCAGGCGGCTCTTAGGGCCTTGAAGGGCTGTTATGTGAACTCCAGGCTAGTGGACGATTGTAGGAGGGCTCTAGGAGTAATCTTAGGGAATTATGTTGTGAGGCTCTGCTGGGTACCGGGTCACTGCTACATCACCGGCAATGAGATAGCTGATGAGTTGGCAAGACTGGGCTCGGAAATGGAAGATCCTGACAGTTTGCAAGTGGTCAGGCCTCCAATGAGCTTCTATTTTGGGAGAATTAAGGAATGGATTCTGAACAGGACTAATCGGGCTTGGCGGGGCCGAACGGACTGCCGAGTATCGCGCACGCTGTGGCCGATGCTTATTAGGTCAAATTCGGACGCGCTGCTGGGTAAGAGTAGGGCCTGCGTCAGGACCATGATAGGTATTATCACGGGCCACTGTATGATAGGCAGAATGGCGGTGAGAATGGGGTCTGGCTTATCGGATATATGTAGGCTGTGTGAGGACCCAGAGGAGCTGGAGACAGTTGAGCACTTTCTGTGCCACTGTCCCAGGCTACAGAACAGCAGGCTGAGGTGGCTAGGTAGCAGATTCCTGCACGAATTGGGAGATGTCTCGGGCTGCGGGCTCGAGAATCTGACGGGATTCTTAATGGGAATGACCTGGTTGCGCGGCAGGAGGCTGGGAAACATGTAGGGCAGTTTTTCCTGTTTGGTAGGGTTGTGTTTTGCTTGTTCTGTCCGATTTCTTATCTTCCACTATCTTCCTTCCCTGTGCTTTCACCATTAACTTCTCCTACTCTGTCACACTAGATATCTTTCTCTTCTTTCTTTCTTTCTTTGTTTCACTAAATAAAGGCATCACAATGGACCATAATGGTCTCTGGGTGAGGGTGTGAAGTTTGCTTCACACCAGCCTTTCTAACCTAACCTACATCATTATGTTTGTCTTTGTCAGTCATATGGAGATATCAATAAATTGTAACAATAACAAACTCTCGTAACTATTCTCGCCAATCAGAATGTTGCAAGTTGGAATGCACTCAATTCTCACTCAATGAAATGTCATTCACTTACATTCCGATTGTCGTCATTTGTTTATACCGTTATTTGATATTTAAAATACCCTACTCTATATAAGTTGGTAAGTGTTGGTTTAAGAGTAGTTTAAGGTATGCGGTGGCGACTTATGAGGTACACTACAATTTTATGTATACATAAATAATTTTTTTTAAAGTTTAATTGAAATTTTAAATAAAAACATTTTTGCATATAAAATTTATATTACTGAAAAAGTGTGTGTAATCTTATGGCGATTACTTTTCTGAGAGAAATATGTTACAGTTTAAACATGTAAAACTTTCTAGTGTCACCTTTAATCACTCGAAGTGTTAAATATTGTGCAACTTCAATAGATCAAGATTAGCTGCTTTTATTTAGAACAATTACACTCTTATAATTAATGTACTTTAAGGTGTCTGCACACGGTCAAGCATTTCTCATCATGCGCTATAGTAGTTTTAGTAAAAATGTGTTTGCATGTGACAACGACGATGCTTAATGCAAAATCAAAAAATTTAGATATGACGGCGATTATTACGTCCAGCACAC
This sequence comes from Pollenia amentaria, assembly GCA_943735925.1. Taxonomy (NCBI): domain Eukaryota; kingdom Metazoa; phylum Arthropoda; class Insecta; order Diptera; family Polleniidae; genus Pollenia; species Pollenia amentaria. The sequence continues at coordinate 148,897,075 of OX031007.1, forward strand.
GTACACGAATGAATTTGCCTGCATGACAAGCATTTTGATCGTGTACATACTAGGGATGCCAATCGGGACTGATTTTTGAAAATCCCGGGATTTCGGGATCAATGTGATGCCTTAAAATGCTACTTTTTTTTAATAAACAACACTTTCAATATTCAAAAGGTTTTATATATCGTCGGTTGATAATTTAAATGTCGTATGTGAATTTTTTGCGGGTTTGAGTTAAGATCGATTCCTTAGGTTTTCCAACCTGATCTTTCATTTGGCGTAATCAGTTTTTCAATACCTCATACGGTTTTGGAGATGTGGAGTGTTGAGTTTGTCGTATGTGGTATTTGCTGAAGCAATTTTCATATTAAATGTGTCAATTTACTCGAAACTATCGGAATCCACATACGACAATTAAATTATCAGCCGACGTAAAATTGTCCGCTGAATCCGAATATGAAGTCAGAATTGTCAAAAGTAGAACAGTTTTCGAGATATTCCAAAAAACCGTTATTTATGTTTTTAAGAAAGATGATGTCACTTAAATGCAAATATTTTCAAAAATGTTAGACGGATTATGTATGCATTTGGTCTGCATGAAAGACAATAAAATTACTTAAATAACCACGGGTCGTTTGTAAACATTGGTCGAGAAATGACAGAGTTACAGTGGACAAAATTTGAAAATTTATGAAAAATTTTATGATTTTTTGCAATTTTGTGCTTTTGAAGTTATTTTTTTTAATCAAACAAATCAAAAGGTTAATGTTTTATTACATGGGACACTAGTTGATTTTGACACGAACATTTTGCGCCTAACAAGACTCATTTGTGTGCAGAAATGACAAAGCTACAGAAGCTTTAATGAATTAACCCACTTTTCGCTTTTTATCGAATCAAAAACGCAAAATAAGTAAATACGCAGAATTTGAAAAACGAACGCTGTAAATATTAGAAACATTGAATTTTGTAAAAAAAAATCACTAAAAAAAGCTTATGTTAATAAAAATAATGCGCGAGAAAATATTTCTAGGAATGGAAAAGGGTAAAAAGCTCCATTCATTAAAGATTTTTGACAACACTGCATTTTTTGCTGACATTGTTTTTATGGACAGCTAAAAATTGCCAATTATTTGGTAAACGTTTTGATTTTCTTGTAACGTAGAATTCGATCTAACAAGAACAAAATGCATAGTGTAAAACGTGTCTTTATCTGCAAAAACAATCCAAACAATTTTTGTTATGCTTGTGGAGTTTATAGTTTTGCGCAGCCATCACATTTTTAAAGGCAATTACAAAATGCATTTTGGCTCTATTTTAAAGTCAATCCGGAAAATATTTCGAAATCTTGGACCCCAAATACTTTATGCAATTCATGCAAAACTCATTTAACTATGCGGATTAGAGATGAGCGATATTTTTGTACCTGTGCTTTATTTATTGTTACTGAAAAATCACGAATCACAGTTGTGACCAAATTTGTCAAGTAACAGGTACTTTTTAAGTCGTTCTTTTTATATTTTGTTACATAAACAAATTTATGATATTACACTGTTGTTGTGTGGGTAATAGCGTTTTTTGAATGAAATGGCGAATAATATTGCTGTTCCTTTCATTCTCTCTTCTATCTTATTAGTATTTTTTATTAAGCCAAAGTTTATTTGCTCAAGTATGTATGTATATGCCAGTAAACAGCTTTGAAAGCTCTTACAATTTGTTGTTGTTTCTTTCCAAAGTACTTACAAAAGCTCTTGCGAAAGCTCGCGCATTGTACATATAGCTTGGCCGCAATTGCTATAAAAGAACAGAAAACTGATAAACCGTAATCACAATAACAGTTTAAAGGAGCAGCGATTTTTAAATCAAGTTCACTAATCACGATGATCTTTAAAAGTCACGGGATCGCTCATTTCTTATGTGGATTTCGGGGGCAAAGTAAGTATGCATTTCTTAATTTTATGTTTAAAAAATTTGCCTTCAGAATCTTATGTTAATTTCCTATACCGCAGTCGGTATATACCATTTGATTATTCTGCAATTTGGCGTAAACAAACGAACTACGACGTTGACTGTTATTTTTGCTTAGCCAAGGTAACGAAAAATGGATGTCATAAGTATGTTCAATATGCAAATGTAAACTCATTCATTAATTTTTTGAAGCGTCGGTATCAAGGGGCGTATGATGAGGCGATGTTGGCGACTATTATTGGTTCCTTGTGCGAGAGATAAAAAATAATCACAAAAGGCAAAACCATTTAACAGTTTTAAGCCATTTCTAATATTAATTGTTACTACCATTAGCTTTGTATATTTACTGTTCTGTTTTTTTTTTATTTGATAAAAATCGAAAAGTGGGATAATTTAATTAATCTACTGTAACTTTGCCATTTTTGCACCGATCTAGATCCTATGGGGCACAAAATGTTCGTATTGAAATAAACTAACGTAAAGAAAATTTATTGTTTGGTCTAAAAAAAAAGAAGTTGAAAAAAGCTAAATTCCAAAAAATCATTAAAATTGTTGTGAAATTTTAAATTTGGTCCACTGTAAGTCATTTCTTGACCAATATTTACAAACGACTTGTGGTTGTTTTTGTAATTTTGTTATCTTTCAACAAAAAAAAAAAAAAACATATAAAACAGCCATTGAATATTTTCTCTCGTGTCGAGAAACTTTTCGATTGAAATGTAAGAAATGAAACAAAAATGCCATACATTGAAACAAACAGCTATTTTTCTCACTTAACTGCGTCTGTAACATTGTTGGCGAGAAATAACTGTCACGTAAGGAAATTTCTCGCCAATATACTGAAAAAGTGGGTCTATAAAATTTTTGTGAGAAAGATCCCGCTTTGAACTGTCAAATAAACTCACTCGTAAAAACGGGGTGAGAAAAATTTTTAACACTAAAAAATTAATTAAAAATGCAATGAATATTAACACGGAAGAGATAAGTATTTTATTCTTGGCAGATATTTTCATTGTTTAATTATTTTTCTTTTAATATTTTTTTAAAATATACGAATGTTTTCAAAGCAATTTCTTCATAAACAAACATTAAAGTCGCACTTTACATTTTTTGGTATAGCCGACGGTTGTTTTCTCGCCGCCGCCGCTGAAAATGTTTAAATTTTAGTAAAATTTGGTCGCCATCAACGATATGTTTGACTGGCGTTCACAACATATGTAATTTCTAATCTGCTTAGAGTGGAATATTATGACATTTATAACGTAACGACGTAATCTCTTTTGATAGTTTTCGACATGAGTTACAGACACACTTTTTCTCACTTTTCGAGAAACGATGGAATATTTTGTTTCACATCTTTTCGACGCGAGAAGTTCTCACTAAAGTTACAGAACATGGGTACTGTTCTACTTTTGACCATTCTGACTTCATATTCGAATTCAGCGTACAATTTTACATAAGGATTAGATTCATTTGGTTACGACTTTGTTGAAAATTTGTGACACAGTGTAATTTTAAAATAAGTTGTCTCAAAGATTAACTGTCTGATCAACATTTCGAACGCAAACATTTGCATAGATGTTTATATACTGCCTGTTTTTCAAAATAAAATAAAAATTTTCGCTTGGGAAATATATTGAAACAACAATAAAAAACTCAAATTTGTTTTTCTTTTCAATATAAATTTCCAAACGAAATTTTTATTTTATGTGCTGTTTACATAACACAAGTTATCAAAAAACTGAGTGCCTTTCATATAAATTTTACTACACGTTCAATTAGTTTGAAAAACAGGCCGATAGAAAATATTTTTAAAACCGATTGTTTTTCATAGATATTTTTTATGCGAACATTAACACGGTGTTTACATTTGCCAGTACTATCAAGACAGTTGCAATACATGCAAACTTTTTCACTAATACATGTACACTTTTCCAACTGTCTTGTCTACTGTCTAGCAAATTTTGCAGACAGTAAAATGGACAGTGATTTGACATTTGCTGACAGTAATTTGAAGTTTTGTTCGCAAAAATAAAAAAAAAAATCAACAATTAAAAGAAAATTAATAAATTATGTTTTGGTTTTGCATGTTTTACTTAAGGGTTATCTATATTCACAAAAAATAGTTGTTAAATGCTATTTTTAATTTGTTAAGTTCATATAAAACACGTTTAACTAGAACTTGCACTGCGACTTTCACGTTAGGCATTTTTTTAAAAGTGAACTGCCTTAACTACTGTCTGGACGCCTACGTCACGAAGACAGCAAGTAGTGTTTTTGGCAACTAATATGTATTTGCTTACTGCCTTGCCAGTACTGTCAAATGTAAACGTACTGTAACGTTCGAAATTGTTGATCAGGTAGTAAGTTTTTGGCCACGCAGATGAACAATTTCATAAAAAAATTCTATTTAGCATTTGCTAAGTGTACATTTTTATGCAATATTTTCAGAAGGCCTTGGACACAAGTTATAATGTCCATGTCCCACAAGATGAAACTCTCTTTTTTGAGAAGTGGGGTAAGAACAACAATTTCTTGGCTGTAGAACTGAAATATTAAGAGAAATTCATAGAAGGGTTTAAACAAATTTCTACCCCCTGTATTCATAAACGATTATTCAATTTAACAAACACTTATGAGTGGAATTTACATAGAAAATTGGTTTAGTAAACCTTTATTAAATCAAAAATACTTTTATGAATACGGCAGTACATCTTGAGATTACATTTAGCGCAACAATTGTGAATATGAAAAACTTTTGGTCAGCCTATTGTCAGAAAGAGCCAGATTAGATCGGATTCAGGGTAACAGTTTGAGGCATTTAGTTTGTGTTAAACTACAATGATAAGAGAGCTTTGAAAACATTTTCGACAAGTTTTCTTAACTGTCACCTAAAATAAACATAGTTATTATGGTGTCACCCTAGTTATAAAATGCGCTGGTTATCAGAAAGCATCACGACAAATGAGAGGCATAGAATTCAAAATCTTACAATTAATGCCTTAAGTTGCATGTACACGACATGTTTTTTACATCTGACTTGTCAAATTTCCCACTGCAAAATACATACATGTCGTGTGTTACCCTTAAAACATTGCATCTGTAAAAGTCAGACGCAAAGTCATGTGACAAAATTTCAATTAGAGCGTGCTCTATTTTCTTCTGACAAGCCATCTGTTATCAGCTGTGTCAGAAATCTATGCCGGGAAGAAACCCGCAGCGGCGGTGCATTTTTGACGGAATCATTAGCCGGCTTAAGTTAATGTTTCACAATACCGTAAATGTATAATAATTTCACCACTGAATAGAAACTATGTACATATATAAATAAAAACGCATCATTACAATATCCTAAATTGATATATTCGAATTTAAAGAAAAAAAATATTTAGATGGCTGAACTTTCTAACGGCGTAAATAAAAATTTTTGTAGCGGCAGCACGGTATTTTGAAACCAAGAACTACTTTGGTTTATTCCATAACTACATACAGAGAAAAAACATAGACAATGTCAGCAGCAAATTACATGTACGTTTGTGACCAAATGTTATTAACATTCTGTAAAACAGCAATTTTGACAGACATTCACAATTACATATGACTTAAAAGTTGACAAGTCAGATGTAAAAAACATGTCGTCTACGGGCACCTTTACAGGGATATTATATAAAGCAGGAAACAATGTCTGGGAACAGAAGTGCTAGTTAAGAAGATGATTATTTAATTGTTCTTGTACTTCAATGACAAAAGCACTAGACATCTATCCATATATAAAAAACGTGTTTATACAATTTAACACAATTTTATGCTCATCAGGACACGTAGAAAGATTTTTTGTTAACCGATTTCATAAATTATCCCAGAAGAAGCTGCTTGTCTGGTGCTAAAGGATGTTCTTGGCATTGTAAAAAATTTCATTCATACTGGCAACTATTCTCTACGAAGCGCATTTGGGACGTTTAAGGTTCGATGGTGCCAACAGTGTGTTAGCCGCACGAAATGGTGCACCTTTCTCAATGTAACAGAGTCTGAAGAGTCTTTTTTGGATTGGTCTAACTTTATATGCGGTAAGTTTGTTTATTGACAAACCCATTAGGCCAAAAATTTACCGTGAGCCATAAACATTACGAAGTCGTCTATTTGAATGGATGACTGATTTTCAACTTGATTTTTATAAATTTGGTAGCTTAAATCTACTTATTATAATTTGTTTTAGTATACTGATCATAAAAGTCAGTATGACAGTTCGTTTCAAATCTTACCCTTTTGTTAATTCTATCGGGCTTAAAACAACAACATTAACTCTAAAAAATCTTGTGTTCATTAGACTTTTACTTTACTTAACACCCAACTATAATATACTTAAGTTACTGTCAAAAATTAACAAGAAAACTCAGAGGCTTCCACTTAAAAAACCAAAACCAAATCAAAAAACATTGGGTCCCGCATGCAGAGAAAAAACATGGTTGAAGTATGGTTAAAAGACATGTTATGGTCCCCGCAATGGCAACAAACAAGCTTTTGTTGTTTTGAACATTACTTTTTTCACGATTGATAATATTTTGTTTGTATTTAACAATAAAGTGTTTTCCTCCCTTGAAACTTCAAATATGGTTAAATTTAACCATATTATGTTTTAATAAAATAAAGCTACAACCATACACTCAAACATATTATGGTAATTTAACCATATCATTGTCACCGGCAACCATATTATGGTTAAATTAATCCATAAAAAATCCATAACCATATTATGGTTGTCTCCAAACATGTTATGGTTAATAATAACAATAATATGTTTAAAAGCAACAATATTATGTTTTTTTGCTCTCTACAATAGATGAATGCTTTTCATTTACATACTTGCTTGATTTTCTTAAAATTCTCCTTCATTTTGTTTTAACTATTAATTAAAATTAGGGACGTAACGAATACCGATACCGATATATCGGCGATACTTCACGTTTGTCGATATATCGGTATCGGCGATATTTTACTCTCGATATGCCGTTTTATAGTTTTTTTGAACAAAGAATTTAATTTTCAATGCTTATTTTTTGCATAACAACTAATAGTAAAATATCAAACAGAATAATAAATTGTTTCTTTGGATTCTTAAGCTGTTCCACGCCACACGTGTTTCCTTTTTTCGAGACGCAGGCTAAAGTAGAAAGTAATCCTTCTTTATGCCTTCGATATATATATGTATTTTCCGCGTTTGCTGTGTAACTTGTCAATACAATTTTACATTTCGACTTTTTGGGCATAAACGCTTTGAACGCTTGGCGTGAACCTGCAGCATCAGCCGTTTTTTTTACCATAATGGTAAAACGTTCTTGCATTGATACATCATGTATGGATTTGTACGTTTTAAGAATTTTCTGCCAATTTTTAATGATTTTTGCAAAAAAAAAAAAATCATTTCGCTAAAAATTTTGGGTTACTTAAAGAGACCACAAAATCCATAAGCAAACATTTTATGATTCTATTTCGCAGTCTTCGAACATTATTAGAAAATACGATAAATTAATAAACTAAGATGCGGAATAGTCCCATAAATTGGCGACTTATGTAGCATTAGCTCTGAACGGAAGATTTGAGGGCTTACAGAGTAATGAAATCTTTTGTTTATCTAAAATTCTTTACCTTCGATACAAAGCTAGAAAATTTCAAAGCCAATAGATCGAAAAAACGTCTTATTGAGCTACTCAAAATGACTCTACATTCCGAAAGTGTTGAAGACACGGTCACCCTTACACCTAGTAAAAGTTCTGATAAGTCTACAAGAACTGCCTTTGGAGCATTTGTGAAAATCTTAAAAGAAAATTTGGAGAAAAATGATCCTTTGTACATCCTGCTTCAGCTAAATAAGAAGTCAATATATACCTTAGATCGCAGACCCGTTTGTTTACTGGCGCTATTAAATATTATACTCAAAATTTAAGACCATGGCGCAGAAATACTTAAGTTGTCGAATGGGTTCATTCACTTTTTAGAGACGATTTTTTACTGCAGGTCGGCTTCAAGTTGTTAAATTATCTCCGCAAAGAATACTTTGATTTTAAACAAAAATCTTATTAATATTAATTTGGAATATTAATAATCGCACACAGAAAAAAATGTTGCCCCAATTAAGGCATTTATCAAAAATAAAATCAGTTTTAATTAAAAATTTTATCAAGGTAATTAAACGTTTAATCAAGTGAATTAAACTTTTAATCAAGTGAATTAAATGTTTAATTGTTAATGTTAATTTCTTTACTGGTGCAAAGTAATAGTATCAATTATACTTTTAATTCACTTGAATAAACTTTTAATTCACTTGAATAAACTTATAATTCACTTGAATAAACTTTTAATTCACTTGAATAAACTTTTAATTCACTTGATTAAATTTTTAATTAAAACTAATTTTTGTTTGTAGGAAACGTCAATGCAAAAATAAATTTAAAAAATAAAAAATATAAAAATAAAAGTTGAAATTTGTGATTAAAATGTAAAATTTGTTTTTAAAAAATCATAAGGAAAGCCAAAAGACTAATTTGTTCAAATTATTGGAATAACTTATTGTTTGTGATTTATAAACCTCTGAATTTTTTATTGAAAACGACGGTAAGCATTACAAAAATCTGTTTATATAAATGCACAATTGAACAGCGCAAGTTTGCGAGTCAAAATTGTTAGGCAAAACAAAGTTTGTGTAAAATAATTCTGATACAATTTTCGACAGCTCATTTGCGAGGGCGTAAAAATGCACAGTTTGCACAGATTACGATATCGCTTTTAAGCGATTTTTTATCATGAAAACCCCTACTGCTTTTTTGTTTAAAAAATAAATTAATTTAGCATGAACTTAAATTAATTTCGTTGTTTTTAAAATCTTATTAAAATCAATTTAAAATATTAATAATCTCTTACATTATAATTTTATATAATAAAGAAATTACTCTACTTGAGTTTTGTTAATTTTACCTTGAATTTTAATTTAATATTCGTATCGGTATCGGCGATATTTCTTCTTGAGTATCGGTATCATATCGTCAAAAAGGCATATATGAACCAGTAAAACAGAAGGAGTGCTAATGAAGGCCGTCAAGACTGGAAAAATGAAATAAAATTATAAATTGACACTTAAATTGAAAATATGGTTGAAAAAAAATAACTATAATATGGTTAACATTGGCAATATTATTGTCAATTCTGACCCTAATATGGTTGCTTTTGTCCAAAATCTGAAATATTTTGACCATATAATATGGTAAACTGCAAACATAAAATCCATCTATAGTACGTTGCTCTTAGATTATGGTTACCTCCAAGCATATTTTTTTTCTACGTGCGTACAGAAAGTGCGATTAGTTTCGCACTTTGCTTAAGCCAATGACAGATTTATAAGGCCTGGAACAGAATAAAGTAGTTGTATCAGTATGAAGCTGCCGATTGCTCTGTAGCGCAACAAAGTTCAAAATTTCGAACTTTGCGCTTCAACTTTAACTAAAACGACTACTACAACTACGTATTCTGTTGACACCACTTTCGAACTGCCGTTTTTTCACAGCTTCCAGCGCTATTCGTAACGTTGTACTACAGCGTCTATTCTGTTCCCTACTTAAAACTTAACTAAAAGTTTTCCTAAGTTCAATATGGTTTGACACATATGATTAACATGTATTCGCACAATTGCTTAAGCCAACTTGATCATATTATAGTTGTGCCTTCAATATTATTTGTATATGTATATTGTACATTGACTTAAATTAAAAAAGTGTTTTGTATTTCGTATGTTAAGAACACAACAATAATGTGTTTTATATTTAAAATACACAAAGTATTTTGTATTTTTCATACATGACTTACATATAATTTTAATTACATGAAATACATCCATGCATGTATTTCGCCCAACCCTGGATACCCTATATTGAAATATTGTCATACTTGTTTCATTTAAAAAACTTTTTAAATAATTCTAAAACTCATTTTAAAAAAGTATTTCGAAATCTGAATATTGGTAATTTTTTTTTAAAGGATTCTTATTAATTTGTACCAAATACAACGTTTATTTTAATATTTAAATGTATTTGTTTAATTAAACAGCTACGATAATAAGGTTAACGGTAGCGTGTATTTGTTTAGTCATTATTAAAACATTGTATATGGGTATTTCCACAGGAAAGTCTACTTTTTGTCACGTTACGTCACCAAGCATTGTAAAATGTTTCTCAAAGAACAATTTATATACCATTTGTTTTGTTGTATTTTGGAGTAAGTCGCAATTTATTGAAAAAGAGGAAAAATGGGTCTACATATAAGATTAATTGCTTGGTGGCATAACTTGACACTTCTGTGGAAGTGCCCGTATTCTTACACGTATGTAATAATTATAAATATTTATTTACATAATCTATGCAAAACTTTAATTAAAACATAGTACCCCTTATATAATAGAACACAGCAAGACATTAAAGTGCTTCAATAAATGGTGCGTATAAAATAATTAAATTTTAAATAATTATACAGTAGAATCTCACAAATTAGAACCACTTTGTGCACCGGACAGTTCGAATTTCTGAAAAGTTCGAATTTCAGGACATTTTTTTTTACAGAAAATTATAAATTATAATGAAATAGTGATAGATAATAAATAGTTGAGTAAGCTTTATTTTAACTCAAAACAGTTTTTATTTAATAACATTTAATTAATTGAACATATTAAATTCATAGAAAAACTTTTCAAAAGTATTTTAATTATTAGGTACTTAATTGGTCTTTAACATAAAATCAGTTATACTTGTTTGTTTTTTGATTTATTAAAACTGGATACAACGATATCGTTACGAACGTCCAAAAGGTTAGACATGTGTTTACTGACCCAAATTTGTACAAGCATATCAAATTTCATACGCATATGACCGAATTGTACATACCATCAATAACTCGGTGATTCCCCGTTTTATTTTTACCTAAATGAGCGAAAAAAATAATTTGTAGTGAAAATACAAAAAAAAAAAAAAAATAAAAAAAATTCCAGAAATAAGAACCCCCTGTTTTACTTTTGGAACGTTTAATTTGGTTTTTCGCCTATTAAGTTCAAAATCTTAAAAACAAAAATTTTCTAGTAGAAATAAAAACAAAAAGAAAAAAAAAATAATTCCAGAAATTAGAACCACAGGAAGCGTCCAATACAATGAAATGGCCGGTTCTAATATGTGGACGGTTCGAATTTGTGACGGTTCGAATTTGTGAGATTCTACTGTAATAATAAAATATAAACATCTTAAGTAAAACTTTAAATAAAGAATAAGCTAGAAATCCAAACGATCAGACGGATATCTCTAGCTCGATTCGGAAAGTTATTTTGTGTCGATTAATATACTAATAGAAGTGTGTGGAATAAATATTTCGATATAATGAACGCGATTCATATAAAGAATTATGAATATATGATTTACTATTATATTTTACATACTGGTAGTTAAGAATAAATATAAAGGCATTTCACAAAGGCACATAGTTATAGTTAAACAATAAAGCGGGTTCTTTTTAAAAACAACTTTAAAATAAAAACCTGTTTTTAACTTGTAGTCCACTCAGTCAATATAAGAGTAGGTTTTAAGTTGAACCAGCTTTAAGTGGGTGATTCATCAAATGTAGAAAATATTTTTTTACATTTTGTTACAAAACCAAAAAAGGGGGCATCTCTAATCAACAGCCATCAAATATAAAAGACAAATCGAGATAATTTTTTGTGTAAACATAAAAGAAAAGAGCAAGTGAAAAAAAATTTTTGTTTCTTTATTTAATATTGTTTAAATTACACTGCTTTACAAATTTTTAATTTGGAAAAATACCAAGAACGCCACATGTCTAGATAAGTAAATTGGGACCTCCTGAACACGAAAAACGCTGTAATTTTTTTTCTAAGAACCGTTTTTTAGATAACGGTACTTTTGTGTTTTTCGGTGTATGGTCCCACTCGTTGGAAAGGTAATTGAATGCATTTTCCGCCGATATGCTGCAAATTTCTATCTGATAAGAAATGGCTGAGTTATGGCACCTCAAAATGCAAAATTTGCCTATTTTTTACGTTTGTTTCAAAAATTTTCATTTTTATATCGTTTTTTTTCTACGTTATAGTATAGATCTGGAATGTTTTATTTTTTTAACTAATAGTTTATTTAACTACCAATATTTTAAGTGTAATTTGAAAAAAATCGGATGAAAAATAAAGTTTTTATTAAGGATTTTGTGGAACGACAATATTTTCATCTTAATTGCTCACACACTATATTCGCCGTAAATTCAAAAAATTTAAATTAAAATGACGACCGACTTGAACTGTTGCGTTTTTTTTCGGATGGATTTTCGCGAATGAGGAACCAACAATAGTCCGCCATCATTTGTTCGTCCCACCAGCCTTTGTAACGTCTCTCGATTTCTTCCATTGCTTGGTGAAATTTTTCACCTTGTTCATCACTTTCGGAGCCCAAGTTCGTGGGGAAAATATCCAAATGACTGAATAAGAAGTGTAATTTAGGTGTCATATTTGAACCTAAAGGTTAAAAAGAATACATTTTAAAATGATAACGGCCTTTTTGATATACATGTTTTCACTCAACGCTTACCAATGGCATTGAATTTTTGCAGTAATGTATCGATCTTCTCTACGTAATCAGGACTTCTGTAGTTTCCCAAAAAGTTGTGAACGATGTCCTGGAATGCTTCCCATTAGAGTTGAGCGATATTTCTGTACCTGTGATTTAATCACTGTTACTGGAAAATCACGAATCACAGTTGTGACCAAATTTGTCAAGTAACAGGTACTTGCTAAGTCGTTCTTTTTGTATTTTGTTACATACGAAAATTTATGATATTTCACTGTTTGTGCGGGTAATAGCGTTTTTTGAATGCAATGGCGAATAATGTTGTTGTTTCTTTCATTCTCTCTTCTATCTTATTAGTATTTATTTAAAGCTAAAGTTTATTTGTTCAAGTATGTATGTATACGCAAGTAAACGGCTTTGAAAGCTCTTACAATTTGTTGGTGTTTATTTGCAAAGTACTTACAAAAGCTCATGCGAAAGCTCGCGCATTGTACATATACATAGCTTGGACGCACGCACTTGCTATAAAATAACTAAAAACTGTGATCACAATCACAGTTTTAAAGAGCAGTGATTTTTAAATCACGTTCACTAATCACGATGTTCTTTAAAAATCACGGGATCGCTCATCTCTACTTCCCATGCCTCCAAATGAGCTGGACCTAAACACTCATTAAATGCTTGGTCACCGTACAGAGCCCGAATTTGAGGTCCATCAAATATACCAGCTTCAATTTTGCTCGCTGTGGCTCTCGGAAATTTTTGTTTAAGGTAATTCATGGCAAGACTGTCTTTTGGCAACTTTTTCACAATATTTGTAAATAACCCAAGCTTAATATGTTATGGATTATGTATTATCTTCTCCAGAGGAATGAGTGGGTCATTTTTGATATTGTACACTCCTTGCGTACGTCCACTTCGCTCGGGCCAAACTTTTCGGGTGTAGTGATTCTGACGGTCACGGCTGTCCCATAGACATAGAAAACAGGGAAACTTCGTGTTGCCCCCTTGCAATCCAGATAGTATGGCAACTAATTTAAAATCAGAGCAAACTTTCCATTGATGTTGGTCATAATGTATGAGATCGAGAAGTTCTTTCATTGCTTCATATGTTTCCTTTATGTATGTTCCATATCCGATTGGAATTGATGGTTTCGTATTCCCTTTATGAAGCAAGACTGCCTTCAAACTATCCTTGCCTCCATCCATAAAAAGACGCCATTCCTCTGGGTCATAATTTTGTTGGAGAGCATTGAAAAGACCACATATGTTGGCACAAAAACAAAAGTTTGCCGTTTTTGCGAAGAAAAGTGCAAGTTGTTTGCTGCGATCACGGTAATATGTAACACGTGTCTCAGGAGCACAATATCCCCACTCTTGTAATCGTGATGCATGTAATTCAGATTTCGATTTCGGCAAATACAAATCTCGGCACAAATCATTGAGCTCGGCCTGAGTAAGTAAATGGGGTTTCTTATTTGATTGCATTTCTGCTTCACTGCACTCATCTGATGAATCATTTTTTATTGTTCTTTTTCGTATTTCTGTGGGGCCCGCTACAATCAGCTGCGGTTTGGGGCACGATACTGAGTGCGGCACCGGTAGCGTCACCGAGCTAACAACTGTATAAACTGGTTCAATTCTACGTCCGATAGCCTTTTCCGTTAAACAGAAATAACAATCTGTTGTATGGTTGATCTGGTTTCTCCATTGCATTGGCTTTCCAAATGTGAAGAAACACTCTTGACCCTTACCAATTTTATTTAATATTGTTCGGCAGTTGTTACATGCACTATTCGGTGTCCACGGTTTGTCGAGAGACGCAGGTCGAAAGCCGAAATACTTCTTATACGCTTCAGATAAATTTTTTGTATTCATTTTTCGCTTCAAATGTTGTGATTTCTTTTTCACAAGAACACCACAAACATAACAAAATTCGTTGGGATCGATTGAACACATCTTATTTTTTGCACGTACAAAGCCAAACTGACATGTTTTTACAAAATGTGTTTTTTTTTATATGCCTGTAAGAATTCTTTAAAAAATTTATTTGCATGGAAAATTGTTAAAAAAAAAAAAACACATCTTTATGATGGTGTTTCGCGCGTTTTGTTACTTGTAAGAAACACGCACGCTTATTAGACAGTAAAGGACCATAAAATTTTGGAAAAACCTTAATTGCTTAAAAATCCTATGCACAATAATAGACCTGCCTGTTTTTTAAAATTAAAATGTAAATCCGGGAACTTGTATTGAAAACAAAAACAAATTTTATTTTTTTATTGTCGTTTCAATGTAAATTCCCAAGCGTAAATTCCCAAATTCCAAAACTGATGGACGCCGAATATAGTGTGTGAGCAATGAAGATGAAAATATTGTCGTTCCACAAAATCCTTAATAAAAACTTTATTTTTCATCCGATTTTTTTCAAATTACACTTAAAATGTTGGTAATTAAATAAACTATTAGGTAAAAAAATAAAACATTCCAGATCTTTACTATAACGTAGAAAAAAAAAAACGAAATAAAATTGAAAATTTTTGAAACAAATTTTGAATTTTGAGGTGCCATAACTCACCCATTTCTCCACAAGGCTGACAAGGCTCCACAAGGGTTTGAGTGGGACCATACACCGAAAAACACAAAAGTACCGTTATCTAAAAAACGGTACTTAGAAAAAAAAAATTACAGCGTTTTTCGTGTTCAGGAGGTCCCAATTAACTTATCTAGGCATGTGGCGTTCTTAGTATTTTTTGGCTGTAAACCAGTGTTATTTATGTACATATTATTATAGTTTATGAATTTTGCAGGAATTTTGCTACATTATGAAACTGGATTTTTTTTTGTTGTAATGGATGGAATTTATTCAATCCTTTTTCATTTGAAAGCCCATTTAATTGTATTAAAAATAGTTTAATTATTCGTATAGATAATTGAATTCGAATGCCCGCCCTTAGGTCAGGCGACCTCGGGGACCAACGGAAGGTTGAGATTCTTGAAATGAGCCTGTTACGAAATTTTCTGCGTAATTCGGCCGAAACCGTATGAGCTAAGTGTGCAGTTGTACCATCTTGTTGTAACCACTGAAAGGAATTATCTTTCGGCGTAGTTCCGGATAGAAAAATTCTCAAGTAACGGTCTCCAGTAACCGTAAAGGCTCAGTTAGGCGAACGTTGCTGTACCGTATCTGTACTGTATCAATCAGCTGTTCGCTTTTTGGTATATAAAAAGCAATGCAAAAGCTAACCAAAATATAATGTACTGTAGTTGTAACGTTTCATTCTGTATAAAATAGAATTTCATACCGTTGTTACGTGACACTTGTAAAACAGTGATGGGTTGCTTCTATGTTAAATTGAATGCGGGAATTTTCGCTCTTTTTTTGGTACTTTTTTCAGTATATTTTCATATATATAAATAAACATATGCTTAGATGTACAAAATAAACAAATGCATATGCACATACAATAGAAATGAGAAATATATAAAAGGCTTAAATGGTTACAAAACATTGTTTTGTCTATGCACATTTACAAAATTATACATGCAAATGTGTATGTAAATGTTAAAATACATATTTGTTTATTGTAAATCTATAATATAAATATCAGATATTAAATTATTAATGTTTTTTACATACAATAAATACTGTTTTAATACTTTTAAAATCACTTGGTACTTTTTCTACACATTGGTCACCATTTAAACCTGTTGATTTGCTTTTTTGTTTATGTATGTGAAAAACATATGACACATTTTAAGATGTTCTAGCTGTCCGTTACAGTAAGTTACGGGTACAGCAACGTTCGCCTAGAGGCAGAATTAGTTTGTACGTTCTGTTCTGTTACGAATCAGCTGTTTTGTTTCTGTTCAATTGATAGTCTGTATGTGTGGTTTGTTTTTACTTTTTCGTTCTGTTCTTTTGCGGACAGATCTGGGCCCAAATCGTCGCACTCGTGATCGAATGAATTTACGTATCGAATAAAACTTTGTGACGTATCAAAAATGGGATTGCGGCATTCGATAGCTTTCGTATCGAAATTTGTTTAAAAATGTAATAGATTTTTTTTTGCTTGGAGTAGAATGAAAACATATGAGCATTATAAAATGTCAACAAAGGAAATAAAAAACAAAATTAAAAAACAGAGGTAAGTAAGCTTAAATGTTTAAAAAATGATATACATATGTATATGTTGATTTAAATTTAATATTTTTTTATAGAAAATGGATCGCTTTTATTTTACTTGTCTTCATCTGACGAAGAAGATACACTCACGATATTCTGTACGTAAAATTAACTGAAATTGTAATATAAAATAAATGAATATTCAGTTAAAAACCGGTCTACTTATTTTTCATTTATTTTTAACGAAAAGTTCATTTAATTTTTACTGTCAAAAATTCAACTGCGAATTCCGTAAAAACAAATGAATTTTCAGTTATTTTATGTAATTCAGTAATTTTATATAATACAGGTTTTACTCGAATTTCTAAAAAATACCAGACTCCTGTCCGCTTGTTATTATAATGAGAGAGAGAGAGAGAGAATATTTATTTTTATTTACTTACCCCGTTATACATGTTTGTTTTACTTTTGTTTTACTGACCACTTTGTTTACAGAAGAACTTTCAATTATAGGACACCAGCAGCATGCCCGATATGGTATTCGCAATTATTTACCTTAAAAATTTGATGTATTTAACCATAAAACAAAGAAAACAATATAGTGCATTGCGCAGGTCCGTTAACTTTTTACTCTCATTTTGACGTCATTTTTACGCAACTGTAGTAAAGAGAATTAAATGTAAACAAACATTCAGCATAGCACATACACGTGTTTCTGTGATCATGTTTGTGCTCATTTGCTACTATGACGTACATGCGCAGAAAAATAATGCTTTTTTTAATTTTAGTGCACTATCTTGTTTTCTTTGTTTCATGGTATTTAACAAAATAATTTTAACAAATAGAATATGGGCATTTTCTACACAAAACAAGCAAATCGTTTTTTACTTTTACTTTTTGCCACATATAAATAAATAGATAACTGAAAATTAATTTTTTTGATAGTTAAATTATATAAAATAACTGAAAATGCATTTGTTTTTACGGAATTTGTGGTTAATGTTTTTCAGAGTTCGCGGTAGAATTTTTGACAGTAAAAATTAAATTAACTTTTCGTTAAAATAAAATGCAAAATAAGTAGATCGGTTTTGAAGTAAATTTGCAGTTGTTTAAAATTTCATTTTAATTTAATTTTACATATAGAATACTTTTACTTAATCAACTGACAATATTAAATGCAACCGAAAATCCGTATTAATGAGCACTTAGTTTTTTAATAAATGTTAGAATCAGTTAAAAATAAATTTGCTTGGAAGTTTAAATGTTTATTTATTTATAAATGACTGAACGGAATACTTCTTGAATATTGTGAGTGTATTTTTCACTTTTGGAAAGATTCGACATTAAAGGTTTAACTTTGTTTCAGCCTTAGAATTTACTGTTTTTATTCTCGGCATTTCTTTTTCCATGATTTCTGATGCTGTACTGTCATCATCATCTAATAAGGCTTTTAAAATTTGTTCCTCATTGGCCTTAGTCACCAAACGGACGCATTTTTAACAGGTGGACCGTACGAGTTCAAACGGTTTGAAAGTTCGTCCCATAATCTTTTTGCCATCGCTTTTCCTTGACCCCAATTTGGTATTAAATTTTTTGCCAAGCTGATCTGCCATAAATTGTGCCATTAGTTCCTTTTGTTTCCTATTGATTTTATTTACATTTGTCCTATGGAAAAAAATAATATTATTACGTCTCTTATTGCTCAAAAAAGTTCAATACTTACATTTTTAGCTTTTTGAAGAAATCTAAAAATTATTCACAAAAAGTGTATATATTGTTTTTAAAAATATATTTTAATGTTTTTACGAAAGCTCTTAATCTATCGAATGACATTTCGAGTGAAGGCATTCGATCGACTACTCGTTATCGAATGGGGCGATTTCAAAAAGTTAAATTTCGATTAAAGTCACTCGATCACGAGTGCGACGATTTGGGCCCTGTTGAAAATAGAATTCAATGTTAAGTTACGGCCAAAGTGTGTATGTATTAGTTTGTTGTGATATGAAAAATCTGTAATTTCTTGGTTAAAGCTAAAAAAATTGGTTTTAATTAATGATTTTTTAAAAATTTACTTTTTTTTGACACAAAATATTATTTTTTTTTTTTTTTACGAATTTTTTTTTTTTACAATTTCATGCTTTTATTTTTAATAGCAGCTGATTCCTTGCACAGAAAAAGTAATTACAAAATATTTGCTACAGAAAGGAACGAAACAGAACGGCAACGGAAAGTAACAACTAATGAGCCTCAGTAACAACTCAGCCTTAACGCTGTGTCCGTTTTGTTCAAAGAAGCATGGCCCGACAATCAGCGGTGTTAAATGGGGTTTTAAATTGTGTACCAACTTCTAACAAAATGTACTTTTTGGACCTACACGGTATCATTTTTTTTTATTTATTAAAACAACAAAAAAAGTACATAAAAATTAATTGTACACAAAAAAACAAAAAAGGAAAATTGACAAACATTGAAAACAATGAAAAATGGAGAAATTTTATAAATGGTTTTAAAAATTTTACAGCATTATGGGACGTTAAATGTGAAAGTTATAAAAATAAAACAAAAAAAAAAAAAAAAAAAAAGGAGGATATGAAAATTTTTTTTTTCCAAAAAAAAAAAAAAAAAAAGACAGTTCTGATGTTTTGCTTTTAGAGTCATCGTCTGTGGTAAAAAAGGAAACAAAAGTAGTAACACAGTTTTTGACTAATGTTGCCTCGTCTGTGTGTACCATAAGTCACCTTTTACAATGTGATAATAGGCGCTTAAATATGCGACTAGAATTGTGGTGTATAGAGCGCTTAATCCCCTTTTACAATGTGGCAAGTGAAAGGCAGACAGACGAAGTTTGTAGGCGAGAGAGGAAAAAAGTAAAGTGTGTCACGCATACAGCGTCGCCCCCTTACCAATAAACTTCGTCGGTCTTTCTTTCACTTGCCATATTGTAAAAGGGGACTAAGCGCGCTATACACCACAAATCTAGTCGCATATTTAAGCGCCCATTACATTAACGATTTGTTGTACAACATAAATGCGATAAAAAAGACTCAATAATTTGTTTGCTATACTAAAATTAAAAATATGATTAGTCAATTCACAAGGTATCCTAACATGTCATATTGTCAAAATGTCCTAATATTTCACAATGGTTTAAAAATATTGTTGTACGGCTCAGCCGCTCAGCGCTGGACTTTTCTGAGTAATTACGACAGCACAATAAACACAGCAAGCAACGTTCTATTTATTTAAGACACTTTTTGTTAACAAACCAACAACAATATTTTTAAACCATTGTGAAATATTAGGACATTTTGACAATATGACATGTTAGGATACCTTGTGAATTGACTAGATATATTTCTAAATTGTACAATTGTACCAAGAAGAAACTGCACACCACACTGTGAAGCGAATTGGATGCAATTTCCTTTCATGCCATATTTCTAGGTTGGAACCACTCTTTATGCGACAATTTTGTTTATTTACGTTGCCGTTCAGGTCAAGTTTTCTTTTGGTAGCAGCTTTCATCAGCCACTAAATATATATGAATAATAATGATTCTTATATTTCTTTACATAAAAAGCAGATGTGAAGTGTTGTTAAATTACTTAAACACAATTTCAGCTAGTTTTAAAATTAAAACCGGATTTAACGTTTAAAGTATGCTTTTGCTTGTCTATAGTAGATCAAAAGCATTGTTTTAATAAAAGTTTACTTAAGAACTCTAAAGATTACTTTACCATAGTCATAGGTTATGGGCAAAAGTGTTCTATTGTATAATATTGGTTGTATATGCTATAATTTTATGATTGTCATAAACATTTTGTTTTATTTTTATAACCTCCAACACCACTAGTGGTGAATGAGGGTATACTAAGTTTGACATTCCATGTGACACTTTTTTATTATACATCCAAGACTTCATAAAGTATATGTATATATTCTGGCTTCTTGATTAATTTTAATTCGATTAAGCCATTTCCGTCTGTCTGTTCGTCTGTTGAAAACACGCTCACTTTCAAAACACTCAAAAGAAGACACAAACTTGGTGTCAAATTGCTTGTAGTTACCCTAAGCAGTTTGCGATTGAAATCCAGCAAAATCGGTTCAGTAGGATCAGAGCTATGAATCAAAATGTGGAACTATCACCCAAAAAAATTGATAATTTTGTTACAAAAACTAACATAAATGGTGTTATATATGTTTTGAACGGATTGATATAAGATTTTGCAAAAATTCGTTCTATATGACTAGGGATCATGTTGTAAAATTTCGTGAAGTACGCCTAAAAACGTCACAAACAATGCTATCATAAAATAATTTTGTACGTCACAGTTTTATAGGAAACCACACTGTAAGATTTCGTGAAGATCGGTCCATACTTGACCATATGCCTCATATAAACCCTACTCCTGAAAAACAGTTTAGTACACTAAAACCGTAATAAATAATGCTATCATAATCAAAGTTGTTACGTCACTGTACTATGTTCTCACTGTACTATGCAGACGGATAGCAAAAACAAATTCGCCTCGCTTGAGACGTTAGTAATTCATATCATTTTACAACATAAACTTGTAAGTGTTATTTTTCTTTTTAAAAATCTTTTTTCCAAACTATAAAAAATCGGAAAACCATAACAAAAATCGCTTCAACAAATGTTTGCTGTATCTAAAGAAAAGTAAGAGAATGTTAATAGTTCAAGAAAAAATGCTGTCCAAGTCGAATATCGTTTTGATACATTTTGATTTTCCGACGAGAAATGTCCGACAGTTATATGTCTTGCATTTTATACATCTTCCAATTTAGCAATAAATAATAAAATCTACTTTAAATTAGCGGACTTTAGCCAGTTTGCTTCAGACAAAGAACGAACGCGTTGCCGGTGATATCTCTGTACTAAACTTAAGGACCTTAGAAAATTAAATTTTCCAAAACATATGAAAAAAATTTTAATTTTTATCTTATGAATTTTAATTTCTTGTTCATTGCAAATATGCTTAACAGAACATTTACTAACGCTCCTGTTATCCAAGCAAATCCCTCTTTTTTTAATTTTTCCTCAGACGCTTTAAATACACATAATGGGATAGTTGGGGAACACTTCCAATTTTCTTGCGTTACTCAATATGATGTTTTTTCAATGTGCTCTTTAATAAAATCAAACGCAATGGGAAGTCATAAATCACACCCAAAATTTATAAGATTACTAATGCCATTGATTTTACCATATGTTACTCATTTGTTTAATACTATCAGAATGTCATGCATTTACCCGTTTAACTGGAAACATGCCAAAATTGTGCCACTACCTAAGTCGAATGGAGAATAAAGACCTATAGCCATCTTGTGTATTCTGTCGAAAGTATTGAAAAAACTTTTGTATAAACAAAAGATTACATATATTACACTTCGTGACAGTTTTTTGACCAAATGAATCTGACACCTAATCTTTATGTAAAATTGTCCGCTGAATCCGAATATGAAGTCAAAAGTAGAACAGTTTTCGAAAACCCATTATTTGTGTTTTTAAAAAAGATGATGTCACTTAAATGCAACAATTTTCAAAAACGTTAGACGTATTATGTATGTATTTGGTTGCTATGAAAGACAATAAAATTACTAAAATAACCACGGGTGCTTTGTAGACATTGGTCAAGAAATGACAGAATCACAGTTGACAAAATTTTAAAATTTATGAAAAATTTTATGATATTTTGCAATTTTGTTCTTTTGAAGTTATTTTTTTCTAAATCAAACAAATCAAAAGTATAATGTTTTATTACATGGAACATTATTTTATTTTGATATGAATATTTTGCGCCCAACGAGACTCATTTCTGTGCAAAAATTACAAAGCTACAGAAGCTTTAATGAATTAACTCACTTTTCGCTTTTTATCGAATCAAAAACGCAAAGGAAGTAAATACGCAGAATTTGAAAAACGAACGCTGTAAATATTAGAAACATTGAATTTTGTAAAAAAAATCACTAAAAAAAGCTTATGTTAATAAAAATAATGCGCGAGAAAATATTTCTAAGAATGGAAAAGGGTAAAAAGCTCCATTCATTAAAGATTATTGACAACACTGCCTTTTGTGCTGACATTGTTTTTATGGACAGCTAACAATTGCAAATTATGTGGTAAACATTTTTATTTTTTGTAACGTAGAATTCGATCTAACAAGAACAAAATGCATAGTGCAAAACGTGTTATTATCTGCAAGAACAATCTAAACAAGCTTTGTTTTGCTTGTGAAGTTTATAGTTTTGCGCAGCCATCAAATTTTTCAAGGCAATTACAAAATGCATTTTGGCTGTATTTAAAAGTCAATCCGGAAAATATTTCGAAAACTTGGACCCCAAATACTTTATGCAATTCATGCAAAACTCTAACTATGTGTATGTCGGGCGCAAAGTAAGTATGCATTTTTTAATTTTGTGTGAAAAAATCTTAAGTTAATTTCCTATACCGCAGACGGTATATGTCATTAGATTATCCTCCAATTTGGCGTGAACCTACGAGCCACGACGTTGACTGTTATTTTTGCTTAGCCAAGGTAAAGCAAAATGGACGTCATAAGTCTGTTCAATATGCAGATGTAAGATGCCCGAATTAAATTAATATTCATTTTAATATCTTACATAAAAAAGGAGCAGATATGTCTTTAAAAATACACCTTCTGCATTCCCACTTAAATTTCTTCCCAAATAACCTTAGCGATGGAAGTGACGAGCATGGTAAGCGCCTTCCCAACAAATACAATAAATGGAGCGTCGGTATCAAGGGGCGTATGATGAGGCGATGTTGGGCGACTATTATTGGTTCCTTGTGCGAGAGACAATCACAATAGGCAAAGCCATTCAACAGTTTTAAGCCATTTTTAATATTAATTGTTACTACGATTAGCTTTGTATATTTACTGTTCTGTTTTTTTTTTTTATTTGATAAAAATCGAAAAGTGGGATAATTTAATTAATCTACTGTAACTTTGCCATTTTTGCACCGATCTAGATCCTATGGGGCACAAAATGTTCGTATTGAAATAAACTAACGTAATAAGTGAAAACACTTAAGAAAATTCATTGTTTGGTCTAAAAAAAAAGAAGTTGAAAAAAAGCAAAATTCCAAAAAATCATTAAAATTGTTGTGAAATTTTAAATTTGATCCACTGTAAGTCTGTCATTTCTTGACCAATATTTACAAACGACTTGTGGTTGTTTTTGTAATTTTGTTATCTTTCAACAAAAAAAAAAAAAAAAACATATAAAACAGCCATTGAATATTTTCGAAGATAAAACATCTTTTTTAAAAATGCAAAAAGCGGTAATTTTGCAATATCTCGTTCTAACTGTTCTACTTTTGAACATTCTGACTTCATATTCGGATTCAGCGTACAATTTTACATAAGGATTAGCTGTCAGATGCATTTGGTCACGGCTTTGTTGAATATTTGTGACACAGTGTTATTAATCATAATTTGCTTTCCAGCACACAATCTGGTTTTCGTCAGAGTCATAGCTGCGTAACGGCTCTTGTGAAAGTTAGTGAAAATATACGGTAAGAATTGGAATATTGGAAATATTACCTTTTTGGTGCTTCTTGACCATTCCAAGGCTTTCGATACGGTTGACCATGCAATACTCACCAGAAAACTGAAACACTTTTTTAGATTTATGAACACGTCAACCAACCTTATAATATCTTATCTTTCAAAACGCACATAATCGGTGTTTGTAAACGATGTATGGTCAGATAGCATATCACTGACTAGGGGAGTGCCTCAGGGTTCTATTCTAGGTCCACTTTTATTTTCTTTATATGTAAATGATTTGCCACAACAGCTCACTAAATTTAATATCCATTTAAACGCCGATGACGTGCAGTTCGAAATATTGCGTCGGGTATATCCAACTTAAATGACGACTTAAACAGAATCTTCCTTTGGGCTAGTTCAAACGATCTCTGTTTGAATCTGCAAAAATCTAAATGCATTGTAATATGTGAGAAAAGCTCCATATCTGAGGATATTGTTTTAAATGGCGTGAAAATTTAAATTGTTAACAAATCGAAGAATCTTGGCATAATTTTCAATAGCAATTTGACTTGGAGTGATCATGTAAACTAAGTGATTAGCAAAACTTATGTAAAGCTACGAGCTTTCTGGTCCACACCATATTTCACCCCTTGAAGAATAAGAGCCTTACTTGCCAAATCGTACTTGATTCCTTCCCTGATCTATGGGTGCGAATTATTTGGAAGCTGTGACTCAGTTAGTTAGGGAAAATTTAATGTCTTGTTCTATAACACAATAAGATATTGTATGGACTAAGACGATTTGATCATGTTTCTTCTGTTGCTAATAATCTTTATGGAGTATCCTTACTTTTTTTACATAAAATAATAAACGGTCAAACTCCTAAATCTATATTCGAAAAAATACGTTTTTTTCAATCACCCTGAAATGGAAATATTGTTATACCTCGACATCATTGCCTAGTATCTGAATGACAGTTTTATGTAAAGCCGCTCGTCTTTGGAACAATCTTCCACAAAGTCAACAACTAAACAGCAATGCTTATAGTTTCAAAACATTTTTATTACATTATTTTTGATTTACAATTTTTTTTTTATTTTTTGGTCTTTATATTTAATTTTTTTTATATATCAATATTGTTATATTTATTTGTATGAAGTTTGTTTTGTAAGGTAATACGTTCCTGTACTATAAATATAAGACCCAATCTTGTTGAACAGGAAATGGAATAAATAAATTAATAAATAACTGTTACATAATTTAAAGAATGGAGAATTCAATATGTGTAACACAAAATCTTTTTCATCTTAGAACTTAGCCATTGTTTAAACAATAATGAAGAATTTATGATTTATGAATTATGAATGCATGCACTTTTATACTCCAGATAAATGTATTTTTAAATAATCTTTTATTACCACGTCTTTGAAACATAAAACCCCTTTTTTAAACAACACAAAAAAACACTGTTTTCACACTTTTTAAAAGAATAACATATCGGCAATAAATTAACATCTTACTACCAAATTTTCACGTTAAATATAACTACGTGCTAGTTTTTTTTTTACAATTTACCTGTTCTTATATTTTTTTAAATTAAGTTTAAATTTTCAGGTAATTAGTTTATGTGGCGGCTAATGTTTAACCTATTAACTTAAAATTACTCAGAAATCTAACGTGTTAGTCTATTTATGTCGCCTATTCGTTGTGCAGCATCCGTTCACCCACAATAAGTTCATAACAATGGAAATAAATTTACCTTTTCCATATTAATTGATAACCTGACGTGCTACATAATTAATGTGGCCGGAACTGCTTTAATCGTCGAAAATTCTTTAAGATTAACCTTCTTTAATTTCAGAAATGTTTCCTTGCAAGACTTATTTTTTGAACTGAATATCTTTCTTTTGGTCACAGAAATTGCTGTAGTTCGCAAGATCGCATCCTGATGTGTGTACAGTGGTGTATGGAAATGTAGGTTAGATTCCTGACTACAAAAGAGTACACTGCAGCACTCACCCAATCTGATGAGCGATAAACATCTTCATATGTGAACAGAAACCGTGATGACTAAATCTTTTTTGTCTAGCACTGGCAGGACATAAAGTAAATATTAGGATAAGATTTGATTAATTATTGTTAGTTCATATTTAATATATGAAGATTCAATAAACAAATACTGAAAAAAAAGAGTACAGATTGTTATTTGACGCGTTTTGACGGGCAGGACTAATGCTCTATAAAGTAGGAAATTTTGACATTAAAAAAAAAAAAAATTATATAGTTTTACAGGTCGCAGAGTATAATGCTTTAAGCCACGTATAGTTAATAAGATAAACTAATACACAAAACTAATTCTGTCAAAAAATCTTGAAAAACAAAAAAGTTATGACATTTAAACTTCAAAAATTGACTCAGAGATTCAAAACTATAACCAAATACTGAGAAAGCCCATTTGGGACGACCCTATTCTCAATGAAATAGTTGAAATAGGGTTGAAATTTTTTGGCTCCCTAGGTTTACTAGTATTTACTTCCACAAAAATAAAAAAATTTCAAAATCGGAGAACATAAAAAAATATTTTTGGCCGCCTTCTCAAAATGTGAACCAGTGTGCTTCGCTCTCTTAATTTTTTGTGTTTACAGCAAATTCCAAATTGTCTTCATATAATATTAAGAAAATTGTATTTACAGACGAATTTAAAATCCATGCAGGGTGTCAATCTAGGCATTTTTTCATCTAAATTTAGCATTACAAATTTGTATTTAGCTGTAAACTTTTCATTTAGCACTTGGCATTTTTTTTTTAGCATTTTTTATTATATTTTTCTAGCGTTTTTTAGCATTATTTTAAAAATTTGGACGAATAGTTTAATTGATTTTACTTTTATTTTTTTTTTATAAATTATAATAAATTTTGACTTTAAATAGTTGTACTCAAAATTAAATTTCGTATGCAATATTATTGTATATTTTATTCGCCATATTATTTCCATTTTGTCCTATATTATGCAATAAGTAGCACAATGGTTTAAATTTAAATATGGCGCCACTTTCATTCAATAAAAAAGTAAACATAACCTATAAGCAAAACAAAAACATACATTATTTAAAACATTTATATTAAAATGTTTACATTTATTTTAAAATTAAGGTATAACATTATAGAATTATTGTAATAAATAAATTTTAATTAAAATATTCACAACAGAAGAAATGTCTTTACCCAAACACAGTTGTTGTTATGTTTTTGCGGGAAACAACATTGAACAATGTTGCTAACACACTTTACAGTATATTGCACTTTTGTTGTGCAATAAAAATCAAAAGTCATTTGATTCTTGCTAATTTATTGTGCCACCTTCGAATGTCACATACACATTGCCAAAATACTTGTGCAATTCGAAAAATTGAACAATTATGTTGCAAGTGTATGAGCCGCTTTAAGAAACATCTTTCCAGTCTTGTTAAAAAATAGAATATTCAGGTAATATTTGAAATGCCCTCATTGATTGTAAAAATTGTTTGCCATTTGATATTACGATATAAAAGTACAAAGAAATTTCAATTTGTCTTTAGAGTAAAATTCTATAGTGTAAATGTTTAAAAAAATTTTTGCTCTTAGCTGCAGAAGAAGTAATAATTTCAAAACAGCAAATTTTCTTAAACTGAAAAGAATAAAATGATCTAAAAAATTTTGTATAGCATAGAAATAAGGTCGTTTCAATATTGCATGTATCAGATCTTTGCGGGTCCCTTGAATTTATAATGTATTCTCAAATACCTGTGTATCCTTCACTTTTCGGTCTATTTCAAAACACAATGCAGTGTTGCAAAGCATTCCTGAAAACAATGCACATATTTGGCACCCGTTGGTTAGTGAATACGGTTACCATGCAATGACGAACTCAATGCATTGTTATCAGAAAAGTTGTCCAGTCTATTAATTCTATGAAGTCAGCCACAATCCCGTTTTTGTTGTTTTATTGACGTTTGTTATTTTAAAATATTTACTGGAAACCTTTAGGTTTGTTTGTGGTGTCTCTAGATTTATAAAAAAAAGTGAACAAAGAATATTGATTAACAACTTTTTGGAATCTACTAAATTGAATTTTGTGTAACAAGCAAGATTTGTCAATAATCAATGGACTCCAAACAGCGAGTTTTCATAAACTGGTACTTTTTGAATTTTTGTTAGTATTTCAATCGTTTTTCTTGGGATGAGCTACTCTCAACGCAAACCCGCAAATACAGTTCTAGCGTCATTGTCATTTTCCTGCCAACACCAAATTAAATTTGGTACAACTTTAATATCAGCTTACTGCCCTTAAAATCACACTTATTTTTCTTGGGAAGGGCCAGCTCTAGCGCAAACCCGCAGTCTCATTGTCGTTTCCTTAATTTGGAACCACCTTAATATCAGCTGACCGTAATGGCACCTCTCTGCTCATTTCGAAAGAACGTGTAAACTCCACCAAACAGTAAATTTTAATGGATGTAGTGGTGATTATTTAATGGCTTGGGGATTGTAAATAATAAAATTAATCTTTATGACGTAGAAATGAGCTTCGTAAAATGGACGCAGTGCTCTATGCACTTCGCATACAAAATTATTTTTTTCAAAGTAAATTTCTACAATTTAAGCGTTAAACGATTCATGATGACTTGCCAAGTGTTGCCGAACAGAAATGGCAGCACAGTTGAAATTCTCAGCTGTCAAACCACAGTTATCGATATCGAAAGTTCTCATACAACTAAACAGCACACCCGATATCTGTCAATATTTATATTTAAAAAAAAATTCGCAAACAAATTCAGAAAAATAATATTAGTGCGTTAAATGCTTTTTATACACAGCCAAATTAAAATTGAATATTTTATATTAGAAAATCTTAAATGTGCATAAGTTTTTTAACCTGTTTGAAATGTTTGTTGCAATTTCTTTTGTTTTTCCTTAAATAAGATCCGTTGAATATTTTTATTTGGATCTGCACATATTGTTATATATTCGACCTTTTTTTCAAAAAGTAGGTAATACAGAAATTCGTATACTTGCGTTTCAATAATCACTTTTGCAGTGAATATTGTCAGTCATTCTTATAGTACTTAACGAACTAGTTATTTTACTACTTCATATCAGGGATATTAAGTGGGGTTTTAAATTTTGTACCAACTTCCAAAAATAAAATGTACTTTTTGGTCCTTCACGGTAACATTTTTTTAATTAATTGAAACAACAAAAAAAGGACAACTAAAACTATTTGGAATTTTTACATCACAGCAGCATGAATTTGTCGATCTTAACCAATCCTTTGTTTGTATCAGACTTGATAATGTTGGCACATGTAGTTATATAAAAAAAACTATTTCCACATTTGCAGACGAATGTGCAATGAATAAAATTCCAGCAACGACTCTAGAAATCTCAGGAAACATATGGACATTCAGCTCATTTTGTAAGTTAGCTACTCCCGCCCTATAACTACAAACGTTTTCAGTTTCTAACGACTGCAGTTGCTCGACATCAGCTAAAGCTCTAAATGGATTATTGATTGAATCAAAATTTCCAATTTCACTCGGGAACATTTTTACTAGAATAAGTACAATACTACTTGTTTTACCTGAAATAACATTTTCAGGAGTCAATTTATGGAACCAAATTAATATTTCGTTATTAAAGTTGACTTTTGTTCTCAAAACTTTGCAAAGCGAATTCGTGCAAAATTTTATATCATTCCGTGCATTATTCCACCATTTATGTTATTTTGTATGGGGCCTATTTTTTTAGGGTGGGGGTTCCACATTTTAATTCATAATTCTGATCCTACTGGACCGATGTTGCTGGATTTAATCCCAAGCTGCTTAGGATAACTACAAGCAATTTGAGACCAAGTTTGTTTTCTTCTTTTCCGTTTTTCGAAATTGAGCATGTTTTCAACAGACGGACAGACAGACGGACAAGGAGCGAGAATATATATACTTTATGGGGTCTTAGATTCACACGGAATGACAAACTTAGTGTACCCTCATTCACCACTAGTGGGGGTGGAGGGTATAAAAAATGAAAAGAACTCAATAATTTGTTTGCTATACTAAAAATTCAAAAAGGGGGAACTATGACAAATTTTAAAATTGTACCAAATGAGTCACGGTAGTACCACGGTACTTTAGAAGGTCAAAATGTACCAAAAAGAGTACAGTTCTACCAACTTTAACATCCCTGCTTCATATATTTATGATCTAATGTAATACGTTTTGTAATCGAGTGATTTAATTTGGCAGCCAAAAAAATAATTAATTTTATCGCAAGACGTTCTATTGGAAATGTGTAAATTTTTGCTGGATTATTACATGACAGTTAAAAGCAAATTAGAGCACTATATTCGGCAGTGCCGAATTAGAATATTTCCGGAATTGAACCTTTGGTTAATTATGGGCCGATCTTCACGAAGTTTTACGATTTTACGCGCACTTAAGTGTTTTCTGAGAATGCGATTTATATGGGGCCTATTTTAAACTATGGACCGATCTTCACGAAATTTTGTGGTATGATTTCTAGTCAAGTGGAACAAATTTGTACAAAATCAGATAACAATATGTGAATTCCGCCAATATTTATGTTGGTTTTTGTAACAAAATTCAAAATTTTTAATGGTGGTTGTTCCACATTTTAATTCATTACTCTTTTTCTACTGAGCCGATTTTGCTGGCTTTCAATCTCAAATTGCTTAGGAGAAAAAGAAACTATTTGACACCAAAATTGTTCTTTTATTTTGAGTCGTTCGAAAGTGGCGTGATTTCGAGTGACACGGACATGGCTAAATCGACTTAGAATTAATCAAGCACCAATAATATATCTGTGGTCACAAGCGATAATCGCCTAAGACGACTTAAGAAATAATTGAGATTATATTTGTTTTAATTAAATATTTTTGAAATAAATACAACTTTAGTCATAATTTTTTTTATCTTAGCATTGTGGGGATAAGAATCTTTGATTCTAATTTACTTTTTTTCTAATGCAATTGATTTTTCAGAAATCAATCGTAGGCTCGTTTGCCTCGTTAAACCTTTTTAGATAATTGGTTATCGAGGTGGTACACCAAGATACCTATTGTGTATGCTGAGTTACCCGAGTGCTTCACAAGGATAACTGGTTACTCTTTTTTCATCAAGGTGATGCACCAGGATGAAGATAATGAAAAATCACGAAGTGTTGTTTACCACACGTTTTGTGCAAAAGAGTGAACTTTATTAAAAACGTAACATATTTATACTCTAAATTTATGTACAAAAAAAAAACTTAAAATTAAATAATAAACAAAAAAAAAAAAATTATATAAAACAAAAATGTAAGCAAATGCATGTCAGAAATCGTTCATTCTTTTGCTTCACAAATTTTAGTTCCCACCGTTGGTCTATGCAAAAGATATTGAGTTTCATACTGTCTGGATGGTAATTTGAATAGGCACGTGTAAATTTAATATTTCGTATATGTAGGTTGTGCCATCAATTAAGCTGACGTATGAATTCTCACGCTTTGCTTGACCAGAATGTGGGAACAAAAATAGAAAACAAAACAGGAAATTTAATTCCATGGGAGATTCACTTTATTTTGTTGCTAAACTAAAATGATCATAAAGAATTTGCTTGTGAAAAATGAAAAACAAACAAAAAGGGAAATTTAATTCTATCGGAGATTAATTTTATTTTGTTGCCAAATGTGTAGGTATCAAGCTACTGGATCCAAAGAAATGTTCCAGTTCGACCTCGGACTTGGTTGTGGCGCTGCAGGGCGTATGTTGGCTCTTGTCTTCTGTACCCATTTAATAAGCAGGATAATTATCACCAAGATGCTAAGAGCTAGTCCTGTGTAGCTGACTGCCATACCGTGTAAGGGATGGTTGGATGTTGTTGCTGGTAGTTCTCGTAGTTGAGACCTTACTTCTGCCTGCAATGTATTTATGTCGTCAATACTCGACCTATATAGCAATGGCTCCGTCAGGTTATTCAGCTTCTGAGTTAGATGGGATAATGTCATTCCACTGCTTGTGAATGATTGAGTAAGCATTGATGTAATGGTTTGGTGACCATGTATCGTGATTACATCGTTCTTCACTGTACATCCTGCTGGTAGGGTGAGTAGCCCAGTCCCTTGCAATAACTGAAAACCACTTTTTCCCTTGCATACTGTACTCAGTTTGAGTTGACGCTTAGTTGCAAATAGCCACTGATTCCTTTTATATAATTGGTACCATACGTGGGTGTTTGCTATTACTTCCAGACTGCAGCTTGAGTCAGACTCATTGTTGAACAATTGTACTTCGCAGTTACCTATTGGTGCACCCTTCTAATATGAAGCTTGGATATTCTGACATAAAAACAGATCGTTCTGAAGAGTGTTGCAGTCACGGAGTTTAGTTTCATCCATGGGAAAATATTCGTTACGGTGGTCGTTGAGAGCCATTATTTTCGATGTCGGTATGACAGCAACTAAAGTATTATTTACTGGCTGTGGGACTGGCGTAATGTAAAATAGATCGTATTCATTTTGGTGTGCTAGTGGGATGAACAAGGTGCAAATGATGTGCTGGTTTGAAATTGCTGCATGAGCCTTCGCTATCCCATATAAATGAATGACATCTGCCACTGGTAGTGTAAGATCGACTGGGAGATTTGCTTTGATGTTGTCAACCTCAGTAGAAAATTGTTTTGGAGTCAGAAGAACAGGGCTGATCCGACCATGATAGGTATCTGCTAACAAGTTAATCATAGACGTGTGCATTTTTTGTAAGTTATCTGTAATGATAATTAACTGGATGCTAAGAGATAGGATGAGTTGCGATCGATGGTTGCTATCATAATTGGTGAGGTTCATGAGTCTACTGATTTTTAAGTTCAGGTTTTCAAAATTATTTTGAGTATGAGCTTCAGTCTGCTTCATAAGATTAAGTGTAGAGTCGAGAAATGATGTTTGATTCCGCAACAGACCTTGCAATTGGGCTTCGTTATTTTTTATACCGTTGATAGTATCGGTCATATGTTCAGCATATTTTGAGTCCAGCACACCGAATAAGGAATTTGCAACATTTCCAACGAAATCTATTGCTCCCCGTTTTTTCCTTCTTGCGAGGTTTTTTAGGCCGCCTTCCATTTCGTCCTTGAAATTGTTAAAATGAGTTATTAGTCCGTTGCATTGAGTGTTGAGATGCGAACCTTTGCAGGCTTTCATCAAAGCAGTTGTGCCGTTAATCAGAAGATGCAATTCATTATGAAATGGTGCCAGTTCGAAGTATATGAGCAGTTTCCATTCTGATATGATTGGCTTCATTTTACCAATGTTCTCAAAATGTAACCCAGGATTGCTAGTGATCTGTGTATAAGTAACTTGTTGGCTTACCACTAGCGGAAAGAATAATGCTAAGAGCATAAACATGCTTGATGCGGTCAAATTGCAACGTTTTGAAGGTGGCGAGCCTTTGCTTTTGCTGTTGGATGCGCTGCTCCTTTTGAGAATTGAAGTGCTATCTGGTCTTTCATTTTCAGCAACAGGGTAATTGAGTATTGAGGTGTTATCTGGGTCTTGATCGTCAACATCGTTTCCAGAATTGATGTTTAACACGAGATACTAGTTCCCATCGTTTTGCTAATGTTGTTGACGTTGATTGTGCAGTTGCATCCACTTGCGCCGTAAGCGGCTCTCCAATCAAGAAATGACCAGGTGTTAATGCAGCCTCATCTTTTGGATCATTCGATAAGGGTGCTATTGGTCTTGAGTTTAGGATCGCTTCAACCTCTATGACCACGGTCTCCATTTCCTCATAAGTCAGATTCGTGTTTGCGATCTCTTTAACCAAAAGCCTTTTGGCGGATTTAACTGCGGCCTCCCACAGTCCGCCGAAGTGCGGGGCTCGCGGCGGAATAAAATGGAAATTTATGTTTTTACTTGCACATTCTCGTTGTATTGTTTCTTGAGCTTTTGTAGCAAATACAGCATCTGACAATTCTGCTAGTTGATTACGGGCTCCCACAAAGTTCGTTGCGTTGTCGCAATAAAGATTTTGACAGTTACCTCTACGACTTATAAATCTTTTAAGTGCCCCAATGAAAGCATCGGTTGTGAGGTCCGTTACTAATTTTAGATGAACCGCCCTTGTAGAAAAGCAACAAAAAACCGAAATGTACGCCTTTTGGGGTCGTTTTCCTCTTGTTTTAAAGTGCACCCATATTGGACCGCAATAGTCGACCCCTGCATTGATGAAAGGCCTTGCTGGAGTCACCCTTGCCTCAGGCAAACTTTCCATGATTTGCTGAAGGAGTTTCGGTTTTGATCTTACGCAGTAGACGCATTTATGGACAGTTTCCCGTGCCAAGTATTTTCCTTTGATGGGCCAAAAACGTTGTCTAACGTTTGCAAGGAGTGCACTAGGACCGCAATGCTTATTTTCTCTGTGTATCGACTCGAAGATTAGTCTACTTATTGTGTCATTATAGGGCAGGAGCATTGGATGTTTTGCATCGAAAGCTAGCGTAGATGCTTCTAACCTGCCTCCAACTCTTAAAACCTTATTTTCATCTAAGAACGGAGACAGGCCTTTTATCTGACTAGAACCCTTGAGTTCTTTCTCCCTTTGTAATTGTTGGATGTCAGTCTTGAAATGTAACTGCTGTGTAGTTCGAACAATGATTATGAGGGCGTCGTGAAGTTCAAAAGGTGTAAGAGTCGGCCGAACTTGGCGCTCTGCCTTGTTCTTAATAAATCTCTTAATAAATCTTAGAACGTATCCCACAATTCGTTGAAGAGTTTTTAACGAATTTCGGTGGTTTATACTGAGCCACGGGCTTTCATCGTGCACAGAAACGAGTAGGTTGTGAGGGGTCTGCTTCTTTTCAATTATCGTAGCGTCCGACTCTAGGCAAAAAGTAGGTGGCCAATGGTTTTCGTTTCCATGAAGAAAAAATGGCCCGTACATCCATTGGGGTGATTGCTGTAACTGTTGTGGGTCCAGTCCTCTAGAAATTATATCTGCAGGGTTGTTTTTGGAACTCACATGCCGCCATTGTTCTGGTAAAGTGCTTTCTTGTATTGAAGCTATGCGATTTGCAACAAAGGTATGAAATGATGATGATCTCGAATTGATCCATGATAACACGATTTTCGAGTCGGTCCAGTAGAATGTTGGTGTGGAACTCATGTCGATATCGTGTTTAACCCTTGCAGCAAGGTTAGCTCCTAACTGAGCAGCACACAGTTCCAGCCTTGGCAACGTCTGCTGTTTAAGTGGAGCTACCCGAGACTTTGCACATAGCAAGTATACAATCAGCGTGTTGTTTGGTAAGTATGTTCTTACATAGATTGCTGCCCCATATGCCTTTTCTGACGCATCAGTAAATACATGAAGTTGTGTTTTGTTGGCAACATCACCCTTATATATATGTCGATGAACTTGAAAGGTTTCAAGCTCGTTCAGATTGCTTCGGAAGCTTCGCCAGCGAGAGTCGAATTCCAAAGGCACCGCTTCGTCCCATGAGAGATTCAATGTCCACAACTCCTGGACAAACATTTTTGCCCTGACCACTACTGGAGACAACAGGCCAAGGGGATCAAAAATCCGAGCCAAATCTGAGGTGACTGTCCTTTTGGTTACAGCCTTGATTGGTTGGATGTTGACCTTGATTTTGAGCTGGTCGCATTTCGGAAGCCAAGCCAATCCTAACGTTTTAGTGTAGTCGGGTTCGTCTGTGGCCAAGTCGAGGCTGACTTCTTGATCATATTCCGGGATATTGCGGAGCAGTTGAGTATGATTGGCGCACCACTTCCGTAGATGAAATCCGTACATTGCCATGACTTGTTGCAGTTGGCGTTGAGTTTCAATTGCTACGTTCAAGTTATCTGCTCCACCTAATCCATCGTCAATATAAAAATTCTTCTCCAAAAAACTTGCTGCTAAAGGAAAGTGCATCTTATTGTCATGGATTATTTCCTTCAAGCATCGGATTGCTAGGTATGGCGCTGGCTTGGTTCCATAAGTGACGGTATTTAACTTGAAATAGCTAATGGGCTCAGTGACATTTTTTCGCCACAGGATTATCTGGTATTGCCTGTCCCTTGGATGGATCAATATTTGGCGATACATTTTCTCAATATCTGTCGTGAACACGAAACGCGGCAGCCGAAAACGCAGCAAAACCGTAAACAGCTCATTTTGTAGTGGTGGTCCTGTGTGCAGAATATCATTCAAAGATTTTCCTGAGGATGTTTTTGCTAAAGCGTCGAATACCGCTCTCAGTTTGGTGGTGCGGCTCTCAGGGCGCAGCACGCAGTGGTGAGGAATGTAATATTTAGACCATTTTACGTCGTCTATGCTGATTTTCGTCATGTGACCCAATTTTTCATAATCACTCATGAACTGTGTGTATTGTTCTTTCAAGGAAACGTCTTTTGATAATCGTCGTTCCAATGAGAGAAATCGATTGAAAGCAATGCTATGTGATTCTCCCAGGGCAGATGTTTCCGCACAAAACGGAAGTCGTACAGTGAACCTTCCATCTTTATTACGTGTGGTGTGCTGATTAAAGTGTGCCTCACATTGTGCGTCATATGGTGACAATGGTTGTTGGGAGCTCTCGATCTCTTCAAGTTTCCAAAATCGTTCGATAGCCATATTCATTTTATCATCTTCAGTCAATACCCCACATATCGCTGGAGATAGTTGTTGACTGGAGACCCTTCCTGATACTATCCAGCCGAATGCTGTATTTTGCAGCACTGGAAGGTCATCAGCCAGTTTAATTTGTCCAATAGCGAGTAACTGATGATAATATTCCGCTCCTAACAAAATGTCGATTTTGTCTGGACGGTTGAAAGTTGGGTCTGCCAAAGTCACATTGTTGGGAATTGACCACTTATCGATGTTAAGGAGTTGAGCAGGTTGAGGAGAAATTATTTGTGGCAACACAAACGCCTCCAATCGGGCTGAAAAATTGTTGAGACGAGATTTTAGTGTAATGTTGACTCTGTGTTGAACCTTGGTCCTGTTTTTTCCAATGCCATTAATAGAGAGCAGTAGCCCTTGCTGGGAGTCCAAGCCGCGTAACTAACCGTTCCGTGATGAGGTTCACTTGCGATCCTGAGTCAAGGATTGCCTTGCATTCAGTTTCCAAACCGTTTGCCTTGACATTTACCAATGCCGTTCCTAGCAAAACATAGGGTCGTTGGACTGTAGAGCTTACTGCCACACTGGCAGCTTCTATTATTGGTGAAGTGACAAGAGATGTCGCGTTTTCTGCTGGTTCAGTATAAGGTGTTGTTGATGATGTCGAAGGCTTGTGCTGTTCTTTGGTTGAATTAGCAGACTTAATAGCAGCATTACTTCGGTTTGTGGATGTTACATTGTTTTGTGGAGGTTGGTCCAAATGGACTAATGTGTGGTGCATTTTCCCGCATTTTTGGCAGCGGCCTGAAGCGGTACACCTTTTGGTTTGATGAGTGTCGTAGAAGCAGTTTACGCATAATTTGTGCTTCTGTGCAAGGTTAAGACGGTTTGCTGGGCTAAGCGTTATGAATTCCTTGCATCGGTATAGTGGGTGAAATTCTCGCTTGCAAACTATGCATTGGCGGAATTCTCGATGAGGTTGAGCGGTAAGCGTGCAAGTTTTAATATTGTGGACAGAAGTTTTCTCCTTATGTCCCATTGCCACAAGGGTGTGGAAATAGTTCTCAAGGAAAGTGAGAAAGTGGCTGATGGTTTGTAATTCCTTTGGGTTGGAGATCGATTGTTCATACTGAGTATGAATTGTTTTGTCCACCTTCTTAACCAAGAGATATAGTAGAAGAGGATCCCACGAAGCAATCTGGATTCCCAAATTAGAGAGTGCCGCCAAACATTCTTTGGTCGTGTCGTGCAATCGCTTGATGGCGCTTAACGAACTGGCGCCAGATGGTTGGTCGACTAGTCTCTGAACTGCTGTTGCCACCATAATTCTCTTATTATTATAGCGGTCTTCCAGCAACTGCCACGCAGCTTGATAATTTTCTTCAGTCACCGCAAGATGATTTATTAAATTTGCTGCTTCGCCAAAGACGTTGGTTTTTAAGTACCACATCTTATGGGCGTCAGACATTCGTTGCTCATGGACAATCCTTTTGAAAAGGTCGGAAAAGGATGCCCACTTCATGTAATCACCATCAAATTTAGTGATGGCGATCGTGGGTAATGGTAATGCGGATGGTCTAGCAATTGTTTCTTTGGTTGAGGTTTGGGATTTTATGTTGGCACTTGCGAGCTGGATAATTGCTGACTGGGCATCTTGTTCGAGGCGAACATATCGTCGTGAGTCATAACCAACAGTGTCGGGATTAGGGTATTTATCCAGGACTTCGTCATTTAATTGTTCTATCTGATGCCACAGCTGGCTGACGGTGGCCCGCATTATTTCATAGTAGGACCCTTCTCTACCTGGGTCCAACTGGAGACCTTCTAGATGACGACTTAAAGCCGCCATTTTACCAAGCGATCGGCTGATGAGTCCGTCGTGCCCACCAGTTGCTTCTGCTTGTGGCGGTTTCCTGGGTTTCGGAACCTGTTTGCATGAGTCATTATCAGCTTGTTGGATTTGCTTGTCAATTTCATTTTCCATGATGTTCATGTATTTTGACGCCATGGCCTGAATTTCAGCATAGTGGTTGGCTGTGAAGTATTCGATGGATGTATCAATATCCTTTAAACTTCGTAATTTATTGTCGGCCTCGTCGAACTCTGCCCATGCATCCTTGAGACGGGTCAGTCGGTCTTCATAGTAAGAAGGGGTTTTGCGGCTACTGGCGTCCTTTTTAAAATTCCGGAAAAGCGTCGCGCTCTGTTCACCAATCTCCTTCAGCTGGCGGAGAAGCTCATTTGAGGATTCCATGATTTAGTTGTGGTTGTGTCCTGTCACGGTCGCCAAAATGTTCAAACGTAGGCTCGTTTGCCTCGTTAAACCTTTTTAGATAATTGGTTATCGAGGTGGTACACCAAGATACCTATTGTGTATGCTGAGTTACCCGAGTGCTTCACAAGGATAACTGGTTACTCTTTTTTCATCAAGGTGATGCACCAGGATGAAGATAATGAAAAATCACGAAGTGTTGTTTACCACACGTTTTGTGCAAAAGAGTGAACTTTATTAAAAACGTAACATATTTATACTCTAAATTTATGTACAAAAAAAAAACTTAAAATTAAATAATAAACAAAAAAAAAAATTATATAAAACAAAAATGTAAGCAAATGCATGTCAGAAATCGTTCATTCTTTTGCTTCACAAATTTTAGTTCCCACTGTTGGTCTATGCAAAAGATATTGAGTTTCATACTGTCTGGATGGTAATTTGAATAGGCACGTGTAAATTTAATATTTCGTATATGTAGGTTGTGCCATCAATTAAGCTGACGTATGAATTCTCACGCTTTGCTTGACCAGAATGTGGGAACAAAAATAGAAAAAAAAACAGGAAATTTAATTCCATGGGAGATTCACTTTATTTTGTTGCTAAACT
Organism: Pollenia amentaria; assembly: GCA_943735925.1. NCBI lineage: Eukaryota > Metazoa > Arthropoda > Insecta > Diptera > Polleniidae > Pollenia > Pollenia amentaria. Next base: position 148,936,829 of record OX031007.1, read on the forward strand.
AAAATGATCATAAAGAATTTGCTTGTGAAAAATGAAAAACAAACAAAAAGGGAAATTTAATTCTATCGGAGATTAATTTTATTTTGTTGCCAAAATAAAATAATCATAAGACTTAACAGCAAGCATAAATAAAGAGTGCCTTTTCTCAAAAACTATTTCGACTTAGACGGTTATTGCTTATGACCACAGATATATACCTCATGTTTTACACGGAATGGCAAAGTGAGTACGAATACCCACATCACAACTATAATTGTGGTAGAGTGCACAAAAAGTTATTAGGCAAAGTTGTTTTTTTTTTTTAGTTTTTTTATTTAAATGCAAACAAGTTATTAATGATTTCTTAATTTTAGACAAAACATATTCTTAATTTAACTGGAATCAAGTGTTTGTTTTTCTAAACTTAAACTGAAGAAAAAAAATTTATTTATTAAAAACACAATTTTTGTTAGAGATAAAAACAATATCTATCTTAGAAATTATAATTAAAGTTAAATTAATGTATAAATTAAATAAAAGCGAAAAGAAAATTTTATTGGCAAAAAATAATTAAAGAAAAAATGTTCGTATTCATTTTAGTTCACTTGGAATGAGGCGTTTATTAAATTTAGTAGCAGCAAAAGTACTGTTGTTTGCCTACAACTCCACTGTATATAAATCTGCACAGCAGTTTGGATTTGCACAGGTTACGTTTGGCAATCAACATGAAGATAATAAAATTATTCGCAGTTATATACAACGTCAAATAACTTTATAAAAAATAAGATACGTATATCTTACAAAGAAAAAAACTGACTGTGCGTATTCGTTTTAGTTCACGTGGTAATAAGTATTTATTAAATGTAGTAGCCACGATATGGTCGTTGCTACATTCGTTAGTAAGAAAAATCCTGATGATATTTATTTCTTATTGAAAAGTATATTATCTCTACAATTTGTTAGCAATTGATTAAAGGACCGTTTTTAGAAAGAATTTGATAATATGTAATTTGAGTTCGATCTGTAGGGGCTAACTTCGAATTTGCCATGTATTCAACCCAAAAACCTGTTATACCCTCATTTTGGTTTCCTGGCAATCCTTTTGAAGATAATGGCAAAAGTTGTGCGTTTTATTTTAACTGTATACCTTTTTGCATTTATGATAATTGTAGTATAGAACATGGATTTGTGTGTAAAGAACAGGTTCAACCGCAATATTTCTGGAAAAATAATCAAATATTTTGTGAAATATTAAGCAAATCAATTAGTTCACTGATGACACATGCAGTATAACGAATTGTAATTAATATATTACATTTTATAATTTAAATTCACCCTTAGAATTAGCATAAATTTGTTTTAAATTTGTTTCCACTTTCATACATTAAAAATTAGTAATAAATTTAATACTGTGTTTCAATGATTTTTAAGATGAAAAGTATCACATTACGCTTTCAATGTATTAAGACAAATATTGCCTGATATTAATTTGAATTTTAGAAATTATTTTTAAAAATTACTTAAGATATTAATAATTACATTGATTTCTTTCCCTTTTTGTTTTAATTTCTAATGTACATGACATTACTTGATTGAAATTAAATACGCCTTCATCGGTTCTGCTTAAGGGGGGGTGACTTTAAATTGAGCGCTGACACTTGACCGACAACTATTCTCAATATTAAAAAGACCTCGCATACCAGATCTCCCCGGTTTTTGGTTCTTACTACAAAATAAATAAAATCCATCCTGAAAAAATAACTCTATTAATTAATTGCTAATAATTTATATAGATTATAAACTTACGATATTCCACTTGTCAATAATAGATAAATATCAACACGTTTTCCTTGCTAAGGATTGTTGCCAGTTCCATATGGCGGCTACTACAGTCAATAAATGCTTATTTCCACGTGAACTAGAACGAATACGATCAGTCAGTTTTTCCTCTATAAGATGTGCGCATCCCATTTTTTAATAATGTTGTTTGAAGATGTATACAATTGCGTAGAATTTTAATAAATTCATGTTGACCGCCAAAAGAAAACTGTTGATATCCAAAACACTCTACAGATTTATATACAGTGGAGTTGGAGGCAAACAGCAATGCTTTCGCAATAGATAATAATATTATCAAAATGTTATCTTGATGTCACGATCATAAATGAAAACTTTAATTTTAGTTTCTTAGATATATTTATTTGCTTATTGCTTAACATTAACAAAAATTGTGTTTTTGATAACTAAAATTTTTTAGAATCTAGATAAAATTTAGAAAAACAAATACTTGATTCCAGTGTTCTTGAGAATATAATCTAAAATTAAGAAATTTTAAAATTTTCTTGCATAATAACTTTATCTGGCAACTTCTTTACGTATCATGTTAAAATCCAAATAATTATTATACGAGTATATCATGATAATCAGAGAAACCGAAAATATCGGATTGCTAATATTTTCTTGTACGACCGATTACAGAAAGCAGAAACAATATTTATCCGTTTTTTTACGAATTCTGGCATTGTATCATTTTTTGCATATTTCAGGATAAAAAGCATTTCTGCAGCCTTTCACCTTTTTGAAGAATATTTTGAAACTTGTTTCTGGTTTGTGTTTTGAAGATATGATAACGTACGTGTTGCTTCAGTTTCCCCATATACTACATTTTATTTTCAATCTCATATCGATCATTTGCTGCAACGTCGTCATAACTCAAAAAACTAAAATTTGGGATTAGTGATGCAGAATTATTCGCTATGTTTTTCTTTATATTGTGTATAAAATTCATCTTTATGTCTTTTATACTTTCCCCGCTTGAAGAGAATTTGCCGTTATCTTTTCTAACCAGCAGGATCATTTACAATTAGTTATATAATTAATTCTCTGGTATAATTTAAATAATAAATTATGTTTATTTGAAAAACAATTTATATATTTTATTTTTTGTATCCGTGGCATAATTTGTTTATTTGCATCCCTCACGCTTTGCTACTACTGTAATTAAATAACACATACATAAGAAAATGAACTGTGTATATCAAGGCCTTATTTAAGTTTTTAACGACTTAAAGGATGAATTTCCTTTTATTCCCTCATAATTTTAATTCATAATCAATTCTTTCGAAATAATTGTTGACGAATTTTTAAATTTTGTTTTTGTCACGAAAAATTAAATTGTTGATTCCGAAGGAATGCATTATATTTTAAATTTAAAATTATATACATATTAAATAATTAGTTCTAAATGTAATTAATTCCATGTTTTCCTGCTGGGTAAGCGGTGCGAGCAAATTAAAAACTTTAAACATGTTATTTTCGAAATGTATTTTTTTGAGTTATGTCGACGTTGCAGCAAATGAGCGACATGTTTAATTAAAGCCAGTTGTATTCAAGGGCTAATGTTATTTCAAACTGTCAAATTGTATGCATAATTCATCAATTTTTTCTTGTCTGTCCTTGTTATCCTCGTGCGCATAGTGGAGTGTGATCAAATTTGGTACATACAATGAAATTGTACAAAGGACGAAGCCTGTGTAAATGGTTAAAATTGGTCTATAATATCACATAGGCCCCATACAAATTTCTTTCAGGAATAGCGTATTTGTGCCATCAAATGATGTTTGTACTTAATTAAGTTCGACCTAAAAATATTTTTCTGCAAACTCTTATGTCTGTCTCTACTTGACCAAAGCTCTCATACAAAAAGCACTCCCATTAAAAGCATAGAATGCTATAGCTCCTTTGAAATATTAATATTAACATTAATATTAATACAGAATTTGGCGAATGTCCTGAGAATCACTTTAAGACGAATAAAATGTCCTATGTCGATGATATCTAGATATTATTCTGCACAAGTAACTCGTATATGAATCTTAGCCTCATAATATAATTTTGCTCTGCCTGACTGCCTATGGGTTCCACATGGACTTGCCAACTTTTCAAATTTTCCAAAACGAGACACCATCATAAAGTCATAAACAAATTCAAATAGATGCGCCAGTTATTGTTAACCTTTTTTATTAATTATAACAACAATCAGCCAAGAAAAGCTACGATAATTTTTAAAAAAATTTTAACTAAAAATCAAATTTGTTATTTAGATGTGCATACACAATATATTTTCAAGTTTTTGTATTAATAAAAATTCGCTGATAAAATCCCTGATAATGATCTTGAACGAAGTTCGAAGTATTGGAATTAAGTCAAATGGAATAAAAAAAAACACTGGCCTCGAGCTTGATTAATTCGTATTTATTGAACTGGAAATTTCCTTCGATTTCAGTTTTACTCGATTTCGGTTTCCAGAACATGGCCGAATATCGTATTAATTGAAATTGTGTAACTCATTTATATCTGTTTTTTTCCAATGCAAAATTAAATAGTATTAATATTTGTGCAAATTTATTCCAAATAATGTAGAATATAATAAAAAAAATGAAATAATTCTATAAAAAAATACGTTTTGGTAAAATTCTAATTCATTTGAAATTTGACAACTGCAATAAAAAAGCCAAATTTTGCGATTGACAATTTGACAAATCGGGCCGTTTTAGATACAACTTCCTCGCTGTGCGTGACGTTTCTAACTTTGACAGAAAAGCGTAAAGCAAAAGGTGTATGACACAATAAAAACTTTGATAACACTCACACAGTGCTTGCTTACCTCTAAAAGCGGGGTTGTATTTTTAAATTTAATCATTTGTTATAAAAATAAATGTTAAAAATGTTATTTGACGATTTTTTTTTAAAAAATTTGGCAACAAAAAAATTTAAATAAAAGAAAATTATGTCAAAGTGTGCCCAAAGATGAAAGTTGCCTTACTTTTCGCTTCGTGCTGCGTTAAAAGTTCTTTATGTGACATGTTTCGTTCAAGTATGTATATTTCATCTTATATGTTAAAGCGAATCTGTAACGCAACGCGGAGTAAAACTTTTATCTGACATGGCCTTAAGTATTGCTAATCTATTAAAATATTTTCGTTCTTATTTTAAACAAATAAGTGGTTCCAAAATTAGTTCTCGTCTGTAATATGAGACATTTGCTGCAAAAACATTAATTCCCTTTTGAAACTGCATTCGTGTCCATACAATGAATCTTTCGGTTTGCACCATTTTAATTGCTTTCCTTAAAACAAAAACTGCTGTCCTCTTTCACCATCAAACACAAATGTTTTGTTCATAATATGAACGAGGACTTGGTGCCGAAATTCATTATTATTTACCATGGCAATAAATATAAAAGTTAAATTTTTCTTACAACGGGGCAAATGGCGTCACGTTCAGAGTATCGACGGTTCATTATATTCTAAAACTGGCCTGTCCCGACGAAAACTGGACGGTTGGAAAGTCTAGTTCCAAATAGGGTAACCGGGGTGGTGTATGTGCGGGCATTACTGAATTGTTTTTACTTTTCTTTTCAGTTGTTTATTAAATATTATTAAATTTATAATTTAGTGCCTTTTTCTTATTTTTTTTTTTTTTGTTTTAAATAAGCAATTTTTGGTTCTTTTAGGGTATATAATTTTCACAATTTTTGAGGCATATTTTTATGTTTTCACTGCATATTTTCGGTTTCTCTGATTAACATAAATGTTTGCTTTAAGTCTAATTTTTAAAAGATATTTGTTAGTTCTTATCATTAAAAGCATTTTTTTTATAAATGAAATTTTATTGTGTCTGTAAACTGGAAACCTTGATTCCAGTGTACTCGAGAATTTATTCTTAAATTAAGAAATCAAGAAAAACATGATTTTATTAAAATAGAAAAAATTTATTTGATCTAACAACTTTATTGAGCAACGTGTATCATGTTTATATTCTAAAGTATTTGTATACATCATGATCATGGAATTCAAAAATATGTAATAAAAAGCTTTTTATGCGCATTAAATATGCAGTACAAACTTGAAAATATCCTTGAAGAAATTTTTAAAAAAATGATCTATCGGGCATGTTCTGAAAATCAAGTGATTTCAAATCACGTGCTTTTAAATTCACGCGTGTGATTTTGTGGCGTTCTGAAAAACATTTCGTTTTTATGTTTCTTGGTATGCCTTCGGCAGTTGAAAATCACGCCAAAACATACAAAAACGGAACACAACAATATCAAACGTGTGATTTTAAAAGGCACATGTGATTTGAAATCACGTGATTTGAATAAAAGTCATTTTCAGAACAGGCCTGTATAAAACTAAAATGGCCTATTTAAAAGCAAAGCATTCAACAATTTAGTAATTATTTAAATATAATAAACAAAAAAAAAGTAGAGTCGGTCAAATTTGAAGTGTACCGCTTATATTTGCAAAATGTTATTTTTTCCACACCACGCCTATTTCCTATTAACATAGGATTTAAAGTTTTAAAGTGAAAAAGTTGCCAAGCCACAATAAATACACTTGTTAGTTGTAATTTTTTTCTATCTTTTCTACTGATATAATATCGGTTATCTGTTTAATCTACAGTGGGTTTGTTTTATTTTCCTTTAAATTCTTAATCGAAATGGCCAACAACTTTTTAAATTATATAACCAGTGTATTGCACAAAAAGAAGCCAGCTTTTTCTAAGGTCTAAAGCTTTATATAGAAAGTAAAAAAAAAAAATTCCACATTCCTTGAGTATAATGGCCTTCAAACGCACGATAACGTAAACACACATAAAGCGCTGTATGATTAATTTGATCGCCTCCAGGACATTTAAACGCTTTACCTTATGCAAAAGTGAGACGTAAAACACGCAAAAAGCATAGACGTCCTGATTGTCCCACTTATTTCCTACCGCTAGCAGTTTTACGAGGCTCCCAGTTTTCCATACCTTATCCCCAATTTACTAGTTTTCATCCAAAAAAAAAAAAAACTATTTTCTTATCCCCAAAAATCCCCACAGAATCTTTAAAATAAAATAGTATTATGTCAAAGGAAAACTATGCATAAAATTATTTTGATATTTAATTATATCTATTTGTGAAATATTCGCCTATGTCGCAAGAAAGTTGTGATTACGATTTGAAATCGCAAAGAAGGTGTGCTGGAGTTCGTAATCGCCTTAAATTTGGCGATTTTAAATCACAAGCCTACAGTAATGTGATCCACATGTGAACTTGTAAATTTCCTTTAAAATTGATTTTCAACATCAATAAATAGCATATAAAAAGGAAATTTTATGTTTTTCTTTTCCATTTATTTTAAAAACTCATAATCTTTTGAGAAAATTTTCATAGAAAATATAAAATTAAAAAACAACATTGTTTTAATACTGATTGTTGTTTAACAATTTCTTTTAAATTTGCGTTTTGATTGTGAGCAGCTGTTTCTATTTAACTTCGAAAAAAAATATGGTGCCAGACATTCAGACGTACTTACCATTGTTCAGGAATATGTCTTGGGTTGTAATAATCCCTTTGAAGACGTTTTCTGATACGTTCTTTTTTAAAATACAGTTTTTTAAATGAAATAACACGTAATATAAAAGCTGCCGGCATTTTTCATGCAAATAATTATTTTTTTTTGTTCAAATTTGACAGCTAAAACATATGTTTTATTTTTCGACCACTACTTCGAAAAAAAAAACAAAACGCGTGAACTCTAGCACTTGCTTAAATAAAATTAGCGATTTTCAGATCGCATGTGATTTTCAAATCATGCGATTTTCAGCACATGGCCGATTATAAAAACTTATGGCATTTGTAAACATACATGCATATGGATATAAAAAGAAAATATATATGTATATTATTTTTACTCCTCGAGGGAGCATAGGGCATAGAGGAACCATAGGTGGATCCAATAATCTCGATCTTCGGCTCGATGCTTGACTTCGTTCCACTTCATACGCAATCTCGAAAGTTCTGTTGTCAGTTGCCGCTTCCCTGCAACTCCAACTTCATTTTCGCTTACTTATTTCCGTTCTAATAGGCTGCTGGTTTGCCTCTATCCAGTGTTGGTTGTTGGAAATTGTTACTGGCCAGAAAATCCGTAATATTTTGCGGAGGCATTTGTTGCAAAATACCTGAAGGCATTGTATGTCGCGTGGTGCCATGTTCCAGGTTTCGCATCGATATAACAGAGTGGATTTTATGGTGGAATTAAATTATTTTGATTTTAGTTTGTTTCGAAATATTAGAAGATTTCCAAACCGGGTTTAACTGGGCAAATGCACTCCGCGCTTTATTTATGCGACTAGATATATCTGCTGAGAAGCCGCCAGTTGTCAATTGTGCCGCCAGTTGTCAATTGTGCTACACAGGTAGCAGAAGGACATAACATCTTCAATATCTTGATCACATACGAGGAAATGACGATCTGTATATTTATCTTCAGCCGAACCAATTTTGTGATGTCAGTGATGGTGGAAATTTTCGACTGTATCTCTGAGAATGAGTGGCTAAGTAGGCATATGCCATTGGCATAATCTACGTCCTGCAACCGTCATTTCTAGCCCAACATAATACCCCTCTAATGAGGGGTCTAACTCCAGTTTTTACCGTGATCCTATTGCTCAGTTGTTTTTCATGCAACACACGGCAAGTGGCATTCGTGAACAGGGCTTTTTCAGAGAGTTCCATATGGCGAAAAAGAAACTAGCACAACAAAAACAATATATTATTATAATTTATTCGACCATTCATAATTTTTATTTCTATTTAATCGAGCTTATGGTCAATTTGATAAATTTTTTAAAAAGAAATATTAACTTTTATTAATTATCAAATTTGTCTTTTGTTTTGTGTTTTGTTGTCTTCAGGATATTGAAAAAAATTTACAACAAAAAAAAAAAAAAAAAAAAAAACATATTAACAAAACTTTTTAAAATAAAAAAATTGACTGTTGAAAAAAATGTTTATACTAACAAAATATTTAAATATAACACAGGTAGACATTTTAACTGTGGATGTAACGATACGCCTTTTTGCCGATACGATACCGATACTAAAAAAAATATCGCTGATATCGATACCGATACGTATAATTAATTTGAATTCAACTTAAAATTAACAAAACTCCAGTAGCGTAATTGTTTTATGATACAAAATTACAGTGTAGGAGATTATTAATTTATAAAATTGATTTAAAAATTAAATAACAAAGAATTTAATTTGAATTCATGATAAAAATTAACAAAAAATAAATTAAAATATTAATAAATTGTCGAGCTTGAGTTTTTTTTAAAAAACTTTAAACTTTTATTCAAACCAATATTTCGGCACTTCTTTGAGTGCCTTCTTAAGGGTTTTTTTTCTTTTCTTATTCTATAAATTTTCAAAAATTTGTAACAAATTTAACAATAAATGACAAATAAAAAAAAAGTTTTTAAATTAAATACAAAAAAATATTTTTCAAATCAAATTTGATCTATTACAATTTAAAAAAATTATTAACTTCCGTTTCTATTTTTATAAATTAAGTGTCTATAATTTTGTACTAAATTTTCAGTGTCTGACTTAAAATTAATTCTCGACATTGTTGGAACCTTTATAATTTGTAACATAAATCTACGTTTATAATTATTTTCTGTGTTTAAAACAATTGTATTTTTGGATAATGGTTTAGATTAGCACAATGAGTTGATAAAGCTGTTTTTTGTATTGAAATATTTCCATATTTTTGATCTGATTTAAGTCCTGCTATCCTAGTTTATAGTTTAATTTTTAAGGGCAAGTCTTGGAAACGTATCAGAACTCTTCTTTGTGTAGGGGTGATAATGTCATCAATATTTTCGGAATGCAGAGTCATGTTAACAAGCGCAATAAAACTTTTTTACGATTCACTTGAAGTCAAATATGTTTTAAATATTCGAGCTTTGCATCGGGGGTCAAGAATTGTAGATAAACAAAAGGTTTAATTATTCTCTAACCCCTTAAATCTTTCATTCAGAGCTGATACGAAGTTTGTCGCAAAATTTTTGGGACTCTGAACTATTTCCCATCTTCCTTTATTGATTTATTCTTTTTACTTATAATGTTTGAAAATTGTAAATTAGCGGAATTGTGTCAGACAAAACGTAGCAGTTGCTTTACTTATGGATTTTGTACCCTCTTCGGGGTAACCCACAATTTTCGGCAAAATTATTTTTACTTTCACAATCATCTGTCAAAAATTTAAATAACTTTATAAACTACACACCAAACGCGTAGGAAGCATATATGAACGTATCGAACGCATGAATTAGGACCACTTTCTACTTTGGCATAGACCGCGTGGTATGCACCTTCAGCTTAAGAATTAAGAGACACAATTTATTATTCTGTTTCGATTTTATGCTTTGCTTTTTAATGCGTTATTTTTCTTAGTTGTTATGCAAAAAATAATCATAGAAAATTAAATTGTTTGTTAAAAAGAACTTTGAAAAATATAAAATGTTTCGTCGTATGTACAGCAATATATTGCCGATACTTCAGATTTTCCATATATCGGTATCGGCATACGTTACATCCTTCATTTTAACACTTTTTAAAATTTGTTTTTATAATTCAAACTGATTCTTAAGTTTTTTGGGATGCTTAATCCGATTTTCCACACAGGTTTATCCCATCAAGTCACATTTATCAAATAACGGCCCATTTGTGCTTTTAGCTGTATACTTCTCTTTCAGCCGTTATCTCTCAAGTGTTGATTCAATTAAAATAAGTTACAGTATGTCAAGAATATGTTTTTACATAGTAAACTTATGTTTAACTTTTACTATTTTTTTTACAAATTAACTTTTAGTCAAATATTAACTTACTAATAACTGCAAGGCCAGAAAAACAAAACAAAATTAATATTAAGAAATAAAACCAAAAAAGAGAAGAAACAGATTTTTTTTGTCAATAAATTGCTTTTATATACTTTTGAGTATGAAAAAAATTAAGTGGATCTTTAATTGTAGGATGATCAAAGTTTTGTATGGTTACCTTTGGCATCAATCACGGCTTGCAGACGTCGTTTCATGAAAAAGATACTAGCGGTTTTCACCCTTTGTATTAAGTGTACAACACTGTTATATTTAATACTATTTTATACTTCAAAGCGTGAGTGTCTTTTTCGTATGCATTGTAATCTAATGAATTTGCTGAGTGAGAAAAAGAGACAGATAAAGTTTCTTCAACTGTTTTATTCTGGTAAATTCACACACGTTGTTTACTACTGCTTTTTGTGGGATTTTTCAACCACAGCGTAGTATATTTAAGTATGTTAGTATTTTTACTAAAATTATAAGATTAACAAAGTCTACAAGGGACTTTACTATCAAGGGTGAATTCCGCTACTTTATAGTGTCGATATAGAAATTTACTTTATAGCGAAGTCACTGATTTAGGCCGATTCCGAAGTTCGGCCAAATTGGTTAAATTCGACCGAACCAAATTCGAAGCCAAACTTAACTAACCCAAATTCCTAACAAGAAACAACTATGTAAATTTTGAGATCAATTTATTTATTAAACAGAAAAAATCATTTATTTATACGAATTTTTGGTAATAAAAAAACAAGCAAAAAAAAATTTTATTAACAAGTAGGTAATCAATGTACATATCGCTCCTTTATTGCAACGGAGTTATATCTAAAAAACTTATAAATTTGAATTTACTTAAGAAAAGTATTTTTTCTGTCTAAATGAATACCCCTGTAAGGAGTTTTAATTTTTCTGCTTAAATAAAACTCATTTTGCCGTCATAAATAGTCAACATAATTCACAAAAAGAAAAAAAATTCCCAAATTCTATTTGTTAAAATTGTTGAGTTTAATACATCAAATTTTATGATGAGGAAAAACATATCGGACTCTTCTGCTGGTGGCTGATAATTGAAAATTTATTTCTTTGAAAATATTTTTATATATTTTTTTTCTTCAATAAACAAAATGCAAAATAAATTGTTTGAATATGGGCAGTTCCAGCGAAAAGTCTACTTTTTGTAACGTAACGCCAGAAGTAATTTAAATTGTTTCTCAAAAAATTGTATTTGTATAATTTACTTTTTAATATTTTGGTGTAAAGCGAATCTAGCTCTACTTTAAGTTACAAAAGGGATAACATTTGAACAACATAGTCCTAAAATCCAAGCTTATTTGTTTTCTGGCTCTACATTAAAAACAATTCACTTTTCCCTGGTAATTCCCATATGTACCTTAAACGAGCAAAAATCTTTAAATTCGATAACTTTGAAGATAACTCTTTAACGTTACGCCAGCGCATATTTTTGCTTATATCTTCAAATCATAAGAGTTGATTGTTGAATATTTTTCTAAATATAGTTCCACTTCATTACTTTGCAAATATAAAAAAACATTTTTACAAATTTGACTTCTTCATTATTTTTTTTTAAATTTTGTCGTACATTACGCCACAAAGGAAATGCACATATGCAAATTTAATTCTGACGGGGAAAATAAAACTGAGATGAGTTTATTTTCTGACGGAAAAAATACAAACTCCTCAAATGAGTTTTATAATATGACGACGAAATAAAAAATAGTTTTATTTTATGACACCTTTTTTTAAGAATTTGCCTCGCCCTTTTTTCTTACGTTGAAAAATAACTGTTTTATATGGAATTTTGTTTTTTAGTTCACAAAATAACTGTTATAAAATAACTTTTTCGATATCACTTATAAACGTTACGATCCCTGAGCAAAATATATTTTATTACGTCAGTTCATAAAGGCAAATTTTTAAAACTTTAATCGCATTTTGCTAAGTTTGATATGTGCTACTTATATATTTATTATTCAAAGTACAAAAGTTTTATTCTTTGATGGCAGAAAACTAATTGTTATGCATTAATACCTATAAGGTTTTAGTTCTGGAATTGGAATAAACCTGCGAGGTTGCACTAAACAGTTGATCGCTGGCAACACTAGTTGGTGTTACTGGATATTTCATTGCGTTGCAATACTCAAATATATAATTGCTTATGGGCTTATTTACATTAATACGTAATTTCTTTTCGAGAATCTTTTCATTATTTTCTTCCATTTCAATGTGTGAAATTAAGTCCTGCTTTTCCCAAAAAGAAGCTTTAATTGGTTTTCCTCTTTTTACTTCCGATATTAATTGCTTGTTTACATGTTTTTTAAGCCATATAATTTACCACAACCGAATTATGGGAAAAATGTGTTAGCTGATTATTTTTGCATGGTTTTTTAGCAAATTAATGCTGAACACCGATTATTGGCCGATTAGCAATTTTCGGCCAATACCGAGGCCTATAAATCGGTCAGACACCATTAATTTATGCTCATTTTGTGTCAGGTTTTAATGCGATTTCTGCACTACTCTTTTTTCAGATAACTCCATAATCTTTGAATTGTGTTTTAATTTGGACTCCGAGCAGGAGTATGCTATTCTTTAGCACAGTTGTAGAAAGGTCAGGTACTTACCAAAAGACCCGTATGTTTATGGTCATTATCCTGATCAAATTTGAAATTCGACTTTCTACCAGAAAAAAACCCAAATCTATTGTAACTGTTAGCTAAATGAGGCTTTATTTACATCAATTAGTGTTCTCAAAAAACAAATTTCTCTTTCTCCCTTACCAGTTATGCATTCCCAAACCATTACCGAAAGGTGTTTTTTGTGCAGATGTATGAACGGACCCGATATGTGGCGCTATAGTTATGCTATTTACATAGATATTCATATCTGCGGAGAAATTTTACTTAAACTCAGAATGTATCTATTTTTCCTCATGATAATTTGTTTTATGGACGTTGGAAAAAAAAATTGTCAAAATATTAAAAATTTTCTCACAACAAATTGTAAAATTATTTAAGTTTCCATGGAAAAAAGGAATAAAAAAATTTGAAATTACGGAAAATTAAATTTCGTTAATAACAATGCCGACCTGATCTAGAGGACTAAGCATTGGTCAGAAAGTGATTCTGAGTCTATCGGTATACTATAAGCACAATACCCTCTCTACAATTAGGGTGTGGGTATAAAAGAAACATTTGAGGGTAAGACAACGTTTGCCGGGCTCAGCTAGTACACAAAAGAATAAGCTTTTAAATTGTTTTAATATACACAATTTGAAATCGGGGCAAAAGCTCAGATTTTATTGTCAATGGACCATAAATAACATATTAATTTGCTCCTGTAATAAAGTAAGTTTCTTTCTAGTGCATAGTCTGCCAAAGCTTAAAATAAAGTTGTGTTGGAGAGCAAACTACCCAGCACACCAGCTACCAAACACAATTTATTTATACAATAAAATTGTCTGTATTTAAACTCTAGTAACAGTTTCTAATTAATAAAATGTAGCACATTTAACTTATTGCGTTGCTTTGAACAAATGAAATTTAAGGTTAGAAAATATTTGCACATAGAGATAATTAGAGGGGAAAAACGATAAATATTTAAAAAAAAAAATTTTTTTAGGCCAGGATTTAATAATTTTCAATCATTAATCATGAAATATCTTTCGTATATCATTATGAGTTTGAAATGTTTGCTGGGTAAGTATTGTTGTCTCATTGACGCAGTGATGCCGTTTGGTTACATTTGTCACATTTTTGTAAAACTTTTGAAGGTCCTACGTAACAATGTTTAATGTTTTATATTTGGCCATATTTTCATAACTTTTGGTACATGGCACAGAACTAATTTTGTTGACGAGCGCGCCTTACGCAAAGAATAGCGTGAGTACGCACTTCTCAATTACGAAACGGGCTGAGTCCCGATTTAAATGCTCACGAGTATTGGAAAAAAGTTTTCAATATAAGAAACGCTGGGAATGAACCGTTGCAACGCGTTGTTCAAAAATTTAAACAAGCAGATGTTTAATATGTATACTTCTATTTTCCAATGCGTATATGCAGAGATTATTTACCCAACTGAAACTTATTTAGACTGACCACCGTAATCGATTGAATACTGCTACAATAGCTTCATTACTGATGGCTAAAAAAAAATATTCAAGACGTTTCTAAATATGAGCCTTCTAAATCCATAATTTCAAGTAATTTAAAATTGCACTGACTGAAGTAGAAATTTTTATATGAGAACTTTAATAATATTTTAATTATCATGCAATAAGCATTTGCTTCAAACTTACACAGCTGTTCTTGTATATCTCTTATTTTTAAATTTACGTTTTCAAATGTTAATTTATTTTTTTATTCTAAGTTTGTTCTTGTTAAATTAATGAATTATCACTGAAATATGAAATAGAAGTATTTATTTTATCTTAATCACATAAATTTACTATTTATTCAAAGAATATTTCAATATGTAACTTTTGACGAAAAACGTAACTTTTTTGAAGTAACAGCGTAACCTTTTTGATTCTTTTTCAGGCAACACTGCATTGACGAGTAACCGAAAGAGCATAAGACTTTGTGTGAAGTGGTATCAGCATAATTGTGCTATGAATTGGATACCCATGTTCTAAATATCTTAAATTATCATCACATTTAGTGATTATTGTAATCTAATTTTGATTTGATTTAATTTTTATTACATCTTATTCGTACCCCCTTTAAAATTCATATTTCTTTTAGGTAATTTTTGTCTTTATCATTGTAAGGGTCAGTGATATTTACTTACTTAAAAATATTGTACTCATTTTTAATGTCTGAAAAGGAGAAAAATAATTAAAAATCTATTTATAAGGGTGAATTAAATTTATTAATTTTAATGTATTAAGTACAATTGTTTATACTTCATATGTCACTAGTAAACTAATTGTTTTGCTTAATATTTAGTAAAATATGTGTTATTTTTTTGCAACAATATTTTGGTTGCACACAATCTTCACATATAAATCCATGTTGTATACAGCAATTGTTATTAATTGAAAAGGTATAAAGTTATAAAAAAACGCACAACTTATGCTATTATCTTCAAATGAATTACGAAGAATCCAGACGGAGGGTATAATTGGTTTTCGGATTAAAGCTATGTCAAATTCGAAGTTAGCATCTACAGCTAGAACCCAAAAGATTATAAAATTCTTTCTAAAAAAAATAAAAATAGTTTCTTTAATAAATTGCTAATAAATTGTAGAGATGAAATACTTACGCTATTCCACTTGTCAATAAATTTCATAACGATTTTTTACAAACGAATCTTATAGCAGCCGCCAACCCCGGCTACTAGATATTGTTGGAGACAAACAGCAGTGCTTTTTAATAGATAATAATATTATCAAAATATTATCTCTATATGATTTTCATAAATGTAACCTTAAAGTATGTATAACTTCTAAGTGATATTTGCTAATTCTTTATCTTTAACAAACATTGTGTACATATTTGATAAATATATTTTAATGGAATCTAGATTAAATTTAGAAAAACAAAAATTGGATTCCAGTGCTCTTGAGGTTATTATCTAAAATTAAGAAATCATTAAAAACTTGTTTGCATATAAATAAAAACAAAACAACTTTGTCTTACAACTTTGTTTAACTGTGACGTAAACGCCAACAACTTATTTTTCAAAAAAGAAATAAATAATTAATAACTTCTTAAATATTGGTTTTAGAACTAATTTTCATTTTGCAGGGCTTTGAGATTCTCTGAAGGGTGTAGAAACATTTTTTGAAACAAATTTTTACTAATAAGCAGTGTTGCCGAAAGATTTTTTATAAAACACCTACGCATATTAAACAAAATCCGATTATCCCTACACGTTGAAAAAAAATTATCTACGAAAATCCCTACGCGTTTTAGTCATTAAAATCTAAGAAAAAACAGTGTATAGTATAGTTTTAAGGGAGATCGATTATTCGACTTTTTCAAAAACCGTTTTTCGAAAATTCCGAATAGTTGCTATTTTTAAAATAACCGGTTAACCGGCTTAAATTCGAATACATAAGTTTTTGTAATAAACAAACAACAAATATTTGACGATAAAATTCAAAATTTATCTTAATTTTTAGCAATTTCTCTTTCTTTACTAAACTTTATTTGTTAGAAGATAATTGTATACATAATGTAATATAGAAACTGATAAATGGTGTTTGAAATAGATTAACGTTTTCCAATAGCAAAAAAAAAAAAAATTAAAGTAATTTAATAAATTTATTATTAGAGATATTTTCCCAAATTTATTTTAAATGAGTTTTAATTTGTTGATAGTTAAGCATGTCTATATGAACCAGTAGACTTCAATCATATTTTTGAAAAGCTGCAAGCAAAACCTCTTAGCTAGAATTATATATTGTTACGTTACTGCTTTTTCAGTAACGTTTTTGTTTATTTCCTTTACAATAAACCTCTTGAGTTATTTTATTGCAGCTTTAATAAAATAAATAAAACACTTTATTTACAGTTGATACTATAAACTATTCACACAACTTTATTGAACAACTTATAATTGCGACCTCTACTGCGATCTACATACTTAAATGCTTGTAGTAATACTGATTAACGATGCCAACCTTCACGAGTATTTATACTCTAGCCCAAACGTCTAGATGGCTATAGATTATTCGAACTGTTTCCGGAAGGCTATCTAGCGTCTAATTATCTAAAATTATTCAGCTAAGAACATCATGCATTAACACTATGGCTGAATATAAATTCAGCTATTATACATCAATAAACTAAAGCATACTTTAAAGATAACCAATAATATTAAATTATTATCGAATATTCAAGAAAATTACAGTGGGGTTGAAGTACAATTATGCATAACAATTTTAACATTACATTATGCAAAACGAATACAATAACAATCTAAACTAATAAAATTACCAACAAATACAAAATAGCTAATAAATACGAGATAAATAATAAATTAAAATAATTCTTAACTAAAGTACTTTCGAAACAATATTTAAAATTATTTTGTTTCAGCATTATAGAAACGCCCTATGCTCCAGTGGGAGTTAAAGGAACATATATATATAATTATAGAAACGAAAAGTAATATGAACATGCGTTTTGTATGAAAGATTTTTCAATTCGTCGAGTTCTTTGTTTTTTAATAAATAAAACTGATGAATTTTTTCCATATCGTTGATTTCGCCGGAATGTTGTAGTTTTAAGCATGAAGATATGCTAGAACTACTTAAGGTGCCCGTAGACGACGTGTTTTTTACATCTGACTTGTAAAATTTCCGACTGTTAAATACATATATGTCGTGTGTTACCTTTAAAACATTACATCTGTAAAAGTCAGAAGCAAAGTCTTTTGCAAAGTTTCAATTAGAGCGTGCTCTTTGTAGTATGATTTCTGGTAAAGTGGATCGAATTTGTATTATTTGAATTCCGCCAATATTAATGTTAATTTTTGTAACAAAATTATATAGTTTTAGGGTGGTTGTTCCAAAGTTTTATTCATAACTTTTTTACTACGCAGCCGATTCTGCTAACTTTCAATCCCAAATTGCTTTGAAGAACAAGAAAAAATTTGACACCAATATTTTTCTTTTATTTTAAGTCGTTTGAAAGTGAGCGCGATTTCAACAGACGGGCAGACACACGGACATGGCTTAATCGACTTAGAATTACTCAAGCACCCATAATATATATATACCTTATGGGGTCTTAGATGAATATTAAAAAAGTTTTACACGGAATGAAAAACTAAGTATTGAAACCCTCATCACAACTATAATTGTGGTGGAGTGTACAAAAAGTTATTAGTAAGAATTGTAAGAATAGAAACTTTCTTTCCCACAACAATAAATTTCAGTGTTTTCATTAAAAAATTGGGATTATTAGCACATCATTAATAAATGAATTAATTAATAAAATATTTCATTCCCGAAAATAATTTTTGATATGAATTGTTTTTTTTAAATTTTTTTTATTTAAATGGAAATAATTATTTATGATTTCTTAAATATTCTCAAGTACACAGGAATCAAGTATTTGTTTTTCTAAATTAAATCTGAACAAAAAAAATTTATTTATTAAAAATACAATTTTTGTTATAGATAAAAACAATTAGCAAATATATCTTAGAAATTAGAATTAAAGTTTACATTTATGATTATGATAAAAAGATAACAAATATAAGCGGTTTTCACTCTGCTTTATTTAATACGATTTTATACTGCGTGAGTGTCTTTTTTGTATGTATTGTAAGTTAATGAATTTGCTGAGTGAGAGAAATATACAGAAAGAGTTTCGTCAACTGTTTTGCCCTGGTAAATTAACACATGTGCTTACTACAGCTTTTTGTTGGATTTTTCAACCACAGTGTAGTAAGTTTTAGTCAAATAAATTTTGTTGTTGCAGTGTTGAAGATGTTAGTACTTTGACTTACAATGTCTACATGGGACTGTACTATCAAGGGTAAAAACCGCTATTATTATCTATTGAAAAAGTACTGCTGTTTGCCTCCAACTTCACTGTATATAAATCTGCACAGTAGTTTGGATTTGCACAGGTTACGTTTGGCAATCAACATGAGTTACTCTACCCTTTTTGCAATTGCATACATCGTCAAATAACTTTATAAAAAAAATAAGATATGTATATTAGAGATGAGCGATATTTCTGTACCTGTGATTTAATCACTGTTACTGAAAAATCACGAATCACAGTTGTGACCAAATTTGTCAAGTAACAGGTACTTTCTAAGTCGTTCTTTTTGTATTTTGTTACATATACAAATTTATGATATTTCACTGTTTGTGTGGGTAATAGCTTTTTTTGAATGAAATGTCGAATGATATTGCTGCTCCTTTCATTCTCTCTTCTATCTTATTAGAATTTTTTTATGACAAAATTTATTTGTTCAAGTATGTATGTATATGAAAGTAAACAGATTTGAAAGCTCTTACAATTTGTTGTTGTTTCTTTGTAAAGTGCTTACAAAAGCTCTTGCAAAAGCTCGTGCATTGTACATATAGCTTGCCCGCAATTGCTTTAAAAAAACAGAAAACTGATAAACCGTGATCACAATCACAGTTTAAAGGAGCAGTGATTTTTAAATCACATTCACTAATCACGATGATCTTTAAAAATCACGGGATTGCTCATCTGTAATGTATATCCTACAAAGAAAAAACTGACTGTTCGTATTCATTTTAGTTCACGTGGTAATAAATATTTATTAAATGTAGTAGCCACGATATGGTCGTTGCTACATTCGTTAGTAAGGAAAATCCTGATGATATTTATTTCTTATTGAAAAGTATATTATCTCTACAATTTGTTAGCAATTGATTAAAGGACCGTTTTTAGAAAGAATTTGATAATATGTAATTTGAGTTCGATCTGTAGGGGCTAACTTCGAATTTGCCATGTATTCAACCCAAAAACCTGTTATACCCTCATTTTGGTTTCCTGGCAATCCTTTTGAAGATAATGGCAAAAGTTGTGCGTTTTATTTTAACTGTATACCTTTTTGCATTTATGATAATTGTAGTATAGAACATGGATTTGTGTGTAAAGAACAGGTTCAACCGCAATATTTCTGGAAAAATAATCAAATATTTTGTGAAATATTAAGCAAATCAATTAGTTCACTGATGACACATGCAGTATAACGAATTGTAATTAATATATTACATTTAATAATTTAAATTCACCCTTAGAATTAGCATAAATTTGTTTTAAATTTGTTTCCACTTTCATACATTAAAAATTAGTAATAAATATAATACTGTGTTTCAATGATTTTTAAGATGAAAAGTATCACATTACGCTTTCAATGTATTAAGACAAATATTGCCTGATATTAATTTGAATTTTAGAAATTATTTTTAAAAATTACTTAAGATATTAATAATTGCATTGATTTCTTTCCCTTTTTGTTTTAATTTCTAATGTACATGACATTACTTGATTGAAATTAAATACGCCTTCATCGGTTCTGCTTAAGGGGGGGTGACTTTAAATTGAGCGCTGACACTTGACCGACAACTATTCTCAATATTAAAAAGACATCGCATACCAGATCTCCCCGGTTTTTGGTTCTTACTACAAAATAAATAAAATCCATCCTGAAAAAATAACTCTATTAATTAATTGCTAATAATTTATATAGATTATAAGCTTACGATATTCCACTTGTCAATAATAGATAAATATCAACACGTTTTCCTTGCTAAGGATTGTTGCCAGTTCCATATGGCGGCTACTACAGTCAATAAATGCTTATTTCCACGTGAACTAGAACGAATACGATCAGTCAGTTTTTCCTCTATAAGATGTGCGCATCCTATTTTTTAATAATGTTGTTTGAAGATGTATACAATTGCGTAGAATTTTAATAAATTCATGTTGACCGCCAAAAGAAAACTGTTGATATCCAAAACACTCTACAGATTTATATACAGTGGAGTTGGAGGCAAACAGCAATGCTTTCGCAATAGATAAAAATATTATCAAAATGTTTTCTTGATGTTACTATCATAAATGTAAACTTTAATTTTAGTTTCTAAGATATATTTATTTGCTTATTGCTTAACATTAACAAAAATTGTGTTTTTGATAACTAAAATTTTTTAGAATCTAGATAAAATTTAGAAAAACAAATACTTGATTCCAGTGTTCTTGAGAATATAATCTAAAATTAAGAAATTATTTAAAATTTTCTTGCATAATAACTTTATCTGACAACTTCTTTACGTATCATGTTAAAATCCAAATAATTATTATACGAGTATATCATGATAATCAGAGAAACCGAAAATATCGGATGGCTAATTTTTTCTTGTACGACCGATTACAGAAAGCAGAAACAATATTTATCCGTTTTTTTTTTATGAATTCTGGCATTGTATCATTTTTTGCATATTTCAGGATAAAAAGCATTTCTGCAGCCTTTCATCTTTTTGAAGAATATTTTGAAACTTGTTTCTGGTTTGTGTTTTGAAGATATTTTAACGTACGTGTTGCTTCAGTTTCCCCATATACTACATTTTATTTTCAATCTCATATCGATCATTTGCTGCAACGTCGTGTCGTCATAACTCTAAAACCTAAAATTTGGGATTAGTGATGAAGAATTATTCGCTATGTTTTTCTTTATATTGTGTATAAAATTCATCTTATGTCTTTTTTACTTTCCCCGCTTGAAGAGAATTTGTCGTTATCTTTTCTAACCAGCAGGAAAAGGTAATCAATAGGAATCGAGTAGGTAATGCATAGCTTGTTTTATATGCTGATTCCAGAATTCATTATTCTTAACAAAGAGATGTCTAGGATAATAATGAATTACTTTATTGTGTCCGGAGAACGATTTTTATAATTCATTCTTTTTAAAGCATTATATTACTTAATCATTTACAATTAGTTATATAATTAATTCTCTGGTATAATTTAAATAATAAATTATGTTTATTTGAAAAATTATTTATTTATTTTATTTTTTGTATCCGTGGCATGATCTGTTTATTTGCATCCCTCACGCTTTGATACTTCTTTCAATTAAATAACACACACATAAGAAAATAAGCTGTGCTGTCAAGGCCTTATTTAAGTTTTTAATGACTTAAAGGATGCATTTCCTTTTATTACCTTATAATTATAATTTATAACCAATTCTTCCGAAATAATTTTGGACGAATTTTTCAATATTATTTTTGTAACGAAAAATTACATTGTCGATTCCGAAGGAATGCATTTTATTTAAAAAAATAATATATTAAATAATTAGTTATATGTATTTGTAATTCATTCCATGTTTTCCTGCTGGGTAAGGGGTGCGAGCAAATTGAAAACTTTAAACATGTTACTTTCAAAATGTTTTTTTGTTTTTGTTTTGAGTTATGTCGACGTTGCAACGAATGAGCGATATGTTAAAACAAAGCAAGTTGCATTTAAAGGTTAATTTTATGTCAAACTGTCAAATTGTATGCATATCAAATCAATAAAATTCAAATACGGGACACCATAATAAAGTCATAAATAAATTCAAACAGATTCGCTTGTTGTTATTAACCTTGTTTATTAACTAAATCATTAATCAGCCATGTTCTGGAAATCGAATTTGAGTGAAATTTCAAAACGATCCTGTTTTTAAGGTTCATAAAAATATTCCGTTTTATATACGTCATACTTTGAGTACCACTTGTATTTATAAGAATTACTCATAAAATCATAAAAAGCTAAGGCAATCTTTAAAAAAATTTAACTGAAAATTTCCATCGATTTAAATTTTACTCGTTGCGCAATTAAAATTGTGCAATTCATTTACATCGATAGTATTTTTTTTTGTTAATTTTCCAATGCAAAATTTAATAATATTAATATTTGTGCCAATTTATAACAAACTATCATTTAACCCGCTACTTCGTTAGCGTTACCTTTTCTTTCGTGGACATATTTTTACGCCAAATGTTTCTAGGTCTTAACTTGTTTAAATGCTAGCATTTAACCCGCTACGTTGTAATAGGTAATATTTTCACTCCTTAAAGATACACTACGAATATGATATATTTTTTATTTCAATGTTTATTGGTTTAAAAGATAGAAAACGTTTTAAAATACAGGTTTTACCCGTTTACTCCTCAAAGGGCCAATTTCAAAAAGTGCCGGACACCTATCCACTTATGTTTTAATGAACATGAGGTTAGGGAATTGATCCGTTTTAACCTTTTTTACCCTCTTAACATAAAAATATCAAACACTCCCATCCTAGAGGATCGATTTTGCGAAAGACCAACCTCCGGTGTAAATTTCAACATTTTAGCTTCAGGCGTTTAGGACGTGCGATTATGAATCAGTCAGTAACGTTACAATTTTATATTATATAGATAGCTGAAGAAAAAAATTTAAGAAAAAAGTAACAACATCGAATTTCGAAAAAGTACCAAATTTGTATTTGTATTTTTTTGGATAAGTTACGTATGTGAAATAATTTTTATTTTTATGTTTATGTTTATTGGCTACGGTTTAAGGCGAATTAAGTAAGGTAAATTATGGACCGATCACCACGAAGTTTATTGGTATGATTTCTAGTCCTATAAAATTGTGAATTATTAAATTTGATTATGATAGCATTATTTATTACGGTTTTAGGCGTAATTAACTGTTTTCTGAGAGAGGGCTTTATATGGGGCCTATGATAAATTATGGACCGATCTTCATGAAATTCGACAGTGCGATTTCTAGTCCTACAAAACTGTGAAGTATTAAGGTTTATTATGATATTAATGTTTATTACGGTTTTAGGCAGGGTTTATATGTGGCCCAGGGTAAATTATGGACCGATCTTCAAGATTTCAATCTTCAAAATTTTATATAATTCCGGGCATTATTCAACCATTTGTGTTAGTTTTTGTAACAAAATTATATATTTTGTAGGGTGGTGGTTCCACATTTTGATTCATAGCTCTGTTCCTAGTGAACCGATTTTGCTTGATTTCAATCCCAAACTGCTTAGGGTAACTTCAAGAAATTTGACACCAAAAATTTGTTCTTTTCTTTTGAGTCTTTCGAAACACACGCTCACGTTTTCAACAGACAGGCGGACATAGCTAAATCGACTTAGAATCTCTCAAATTTCCAGAATATATATACTTTATGGGGTCTTAGATGTATAATAAAAAAGTTTCACACGGAATCACAAACTTAGTATACCCTCATTCACCACTAGTGGTGGTGGAGGGTATAAAAAGAAATACTTCTATAAAAAAATACGTTTTAGTAAAGTTCTAATTCATTTGAAATTTGACAATTGCAATAAAAAAGCCAAATTTTGCGATTGACAATTTGACAAATCGGGCCGTTTTAGATACAACTTCCTCGCTGTGCGTGACGTTTCTAACTTTGACAGAAAAGCGTAAAGCAAAAGGTGTATGACACAATAAAAACTTTGATAACACTCACACAGTGCTTGCTTACCTCTAAAAGCGGGGTTGTATTTTTAAATTTAATCATTTGTTATAAAAATAAATGTTAAAAATGTTATTTGACGATTTTTTTTTAAAAAATTTGGCAACAAAAAAATTTAAATAAAAGAAAATTATGTCAAAGTGTGCCCAGCGCTTCGTGCTGCGTTAAAAGTTCTTTATGTGACATGTTTCGTTCAAGTATGTATATTTCATCTTATATGTTAAAGTGAATCTGTAACGCAACGCGAAGTAAAACTTTTATCTGACATGGCCTTAAGTATTGCTAATCTATTAAAATATTTCCGTTCTTATTTTAAACAAATAAGTGGTTCCAAAATTAGTTCTCGTCTGTAATATGAGACATTTGCTGCAAAAACATTAATTCCCTTTTGAAACTGCATTCGTGTCCATACAATGAATCTTTCGGTTTGCACCATTTTAATTGCTTTCCTTAAAACAAAAACTGCTGTCCTCTTTCACCATCAAACACAAATGTTTTGTTCATAATATGAACGAGGACTTGGTGCCGAAATTCATTATTATTTACCATGGCAATAAATATAAAAGTTAAATTTTTCTTACAACGAGGCAAATGGCGTCACGTTCAGAGTATCGACGGTTCATTATATTCTAAAACTGGCCTGTCCCGACGAAAACTGGACGGTTGGAAAGTCTAGTTCCAAATAGGGTAACAGGGGTGGTGTATGTGCGGGCATTACTGAATTGTTTTTACTTTTCTTTTCAGTTGTTTATTAAATATTATTAAATTTATAAGTTAGTGCCTTTTTCTTATTTTTTTTTTTTTTTTTGTTTT
Source organism: Pollenia amentaria (assembly GCA_943735925.1). NCBI lineage: Eukaryota > Metazoa > Arthropoda > Insecta > Diptera > Polleniidae > Pollenia > Pollenia amentaria. The sequence goes on from OX031007.1 coordinate 148,962,334, forward strand.
AAATAAGCAATTTTTGGTTCTTTTAGGGTATATAATTTTCACAATTTTTGAGGCATATTTTTATGTTTTTACTGCATATTTTCGGTTTCTCTGATTAACATAAATGTTTGCTTTAAGTCTAATTTTTAAAAGACATTTGTTAGTTCTTATCATTAAAAGCATTTTTTTTAATAAATGAAATTTTATTGTGTCTGTAAACTGGAAACCTTGATTCCAGTGTACTCGAGAATTTATTCTTAAATTAAGAAATCAAGAAAAACATGATTTTATTAAAATAGAAAAAATTTATTTGATCTAACAACTTTATTGAGCAACGTGTATCATGTTTATATTCTAAAGTATTTGTATACATCATGATCATGGAATTCAAAAATATGTAATAAAAAGCTTTTTATGCGCATTAAATATGCAGTACAAACTTGAAAATATCCTTGAAGAAATTTTTAAAAAAATGATCTATCGGGCATGTTCTGAAAATCACGTGATTTCAAATCACGTGCTTTTAAATTCACGCGTGTGATTTTGTGGCGTTCTGAAAAACATTTCGTTTTTATGTTTCTTGGTATGCCTTCGGCAGTTGAAAATCACGCCAAAACATACAAAAACGGAACACAACAATATCAAACGTGTGATTTTAAAAGGCACATGTGATTTGAAATCACGTGATTTGAATAAAAGTCATTTTCAGAACAGGCCTGTATAAAACTAAAATGGCCTATTTAAAAGCAAAGCATTCAACAATTTAGTAATTATTTAAATATAATAAACAAAAAAAAAGTAGAGTCGGTCAAATTTGAAGTGTACCGCTTATATTTGCAAAATGTTATTTTTTCCACACCACGCCTATTTCCTATTAACATAGGATTTAAAGTTTTAAAGTGAAAAAGTTGCCAAGCCACAATAAATACACTTGTTAGTTGTAATTTTTTTCTATCTTTTCTACTGATATAATATCGGTTATCTGTTTAATCTACAGTGGGTTTGTTTTATTTTCCTTTAAATTCTTAATCGAAATGGCCAACAACTTTTTAAATTTTATAACCAGTGTATTGCACAAAAAGAAGCCAGCTTTTTCTAAGGTCTAAAGCTTCATATAGAAAGAAAAAAAAAATCCACATTCCTTGAGTATAATGGCCTTCAAACGCACGATAACGTAAACACACATAAAGCGCTGTATGATTAATTTGATCGCCTCCAGGACATTTAAACGTTTTACCTTATGCAAAAGTGAGACGTAAAACACGCAAAAAGCATAGACGTCCTGATTGTCCCACTTATTTCCTACCGCTAGCAGTTTTACGAGGCTCCCAGTTTTCCATACCTTATCCACAATTTACTAGTTTTAATCCCCAAAAAACAACTATTTTCTTATCCCCAAAAATCCCCACAGAATCTTTAAATTAAATAATATTATGTCAAAGGAAAACTATGCATATATTTATTTTGATATTTAATTATATCTATTTGTGAAATATTATAAAAACTTATGGCATTTGTACTTTGAGTTCTAAATATAAACATATGTAACATATACATATGGATATAAAAAGAAAATATATATGTATATTATTTTTACTCCTCGAGGGAGCATAGGGCATAGAGGAACCATAGGTGGTTCCAATAATATCGATCTTCGGCTCGATGCTTGACTTCGTTCTACTTCATACGCAATCTCCAAAGTTCTGTTGTCAGTTGCCGCTTCCCTGCAACTCCAACTTCATTTCCGTTCTAATAGGCTGCTGGTTTGCCTCTATCCAGAGTTGGTTGTTGGAAATTGTTACTGGCCAGAAAATCCGTAATATTTTGCGGAGGCATTTGTTGCAAAATACCTGAAGGCATTGTATGTCGCGTGGTGCCATATTCCAGGTCTCGCATCGATATAACAGAGTGGATTTTACTACCCAAAAAAAAATTGATAATTTTGATACAAAAACTATCATAAATAGTGGAATAATGCACGGAATGACATAAAATTTTGCACGAATTCGCTTTATACGACTGCAAGTCATACTGTTAAATTTCGTGAAGATCGGTCCATAATTTACCATATGCCCCATATAAACCCTACTCCCGGAAAACAGTTTAGTACGCCTAAAACCGTAATAAATTACGCTATCATATTAAAATTCGGTACGTCACAGTTTTATAATACCGCAAATCACACTGTAAATTTTTTTGAAGATCGGTCCATAATTTACACTAGGTCCCATATAAACCCTACTCCCGGAAAACAGTTTAATACGCCTAAAACCGTAATAAATAACGCTATCATATTAAAATTTGGTACGTCACATCACACTGTAAATTTTTTTGAAGATCGGTCCATAATTTACACTAGGTCCCATGTAAACGCTTCTCCCGGAAAACAGTTTAGTACGCCTAAAACCGCAATAAATAACGCTAGCATACTTAAATTTGGTACGTCACAGTTTTATAGGACGAGAAATCACACTGCCAAATTTCTTGAAGAGTGGTCCATAATTTACCCTAGGCCCCATATAAACCCTACTCCCAGAAAACTGTTTAGTACGCCTAAAACCGTAATAAATGATGCTATTAAATTGAAGTTCGGTACGTCACAGTTTTATAGGACTAGAAATCACACTGCCAAATTTCGTGAAGAGTGGTCCATAATTTACCCTAGGCCCCATATAAACCCTACTCCCGGAAAACCGTTTAGTACGCCTTAAACCATAATAAATGATGCTATCAAATTTAAGTTCGGTACGTCACAGTTTTATAGGACGAGAAATCACACTGCCAAAAAAGATTAGTCCTTCATTTACCCTAGGCCCCATATAAATCCTACTCTCGGAAAACAGCTTAAAACCAAATAAAGCCCACTTTGGGAAAATAATTAAATTCGCCTAAAACCATCACATATATAGATATTGCGGTGAAATTTTTTACCTTAATTCATATTGCCAGAAAAAATATCATGCAAATTTTGTGAAATTTTCTGTTAACGCTAAAACCAATTACACTGCTGTATTGAAATTTATTCTAATTTATTTTTTGTAATACTAGAAATCAGTCTTCAGAATTTTGGGATGGTTGGGCCATAATTTATCATAGGTCCAATACAAATTACCCTCCTAAAAATTATTTTAGTTCGGCTAAAACTTTTACGAATCATGATATGTTACTCAAGCATGTTCAAAGTCCTAACAAGAAAAGCATAAAATTTTCTTATTTTCGGTCAATAATTTAATTCATGTCTAAACCGTAACTAATTTTAATGCTGACGTTCGTTTTTGTGAAGCTTAGTTAATAATATATATGTATTTATCATATAGAGCCCACTCCTGTCGGTGGAGGGTATCAAAGATTCGGCACAGCCGAATATAGCACTCTAACTTGTTTTTAATAATTTTTGATTTACAATTTCTTTTTTTTTTTTGGTCTTTGTTTTTAATTTTTTTTATATATCAATATTGTTATATTTATTTAAATCAAGTTTGTTTTGTAAGGTAATACGTTCCTGTACTACAAATATAAGACCCAATCTAGTTGAACAGGAAATGGATTATAAATAAATACCTGTTGCATAATTTAAAGAATAGAGAATTCAATATGTGTAACACAAAATCTTTTTCATCTTAGAACTTAGCCATTGTTTAAACAATAATGAAGTAAAAATTATGAATGCATGCATTTTTATACTCTAGATAAAAGTATTTTTAAATAATCTTTTATTACCACTTCTTTGAAACATAAAACCCCTTTTTTAAACAACACAAAAAAACACTGTTTTCACACTTTTTAAAAGAATAACATATCGGCAATAAATTAACATCTTACCTACCTAATTTTCACGTTAAATATAACTGCGTGCTAGTTTTTTTTACAATTTACCTGCTCTTACATTTTTTTAAATTAAGTTTAAATTTTCAGGTAATTAGTTTATGTGGCGGCTAATGTTTAACCTATTAACTTTAAATTACTCAGAAATCTAACGTGTTAGTCTATTTATGTCGCCTATTCGTTGTGCAGCATCCGTTCACCCACAATAAGTTCATAACAATGGAAATAAATTTACCTTCTCCAAATTAATTGATAACCTGACGTGCTAGATAATTTATGTGGCCTGAACTGCTTTATTTGTCGAAAATTCTTTAAGATTCACCTTCTTTAATTTCAGTAATGTTTCCTTGCAAGACTTATTTTTTGAACTGAATATCTTACTTTTGATCACAGAAATTGCTGTAGTTCGCAAGATCGTATTCTGATGTGTGTACAGTGGTGTATGGACATGTAGGTTAGAGTCCTGACTACAAAAGAGTACAGATTGTTATTTGACGCGTTTTGACGGGCAGGACTAATGCTCTATAAAGTAGGAAATTTTGACATTAAAAAATAAATATTTAATAGTTTTACAGGTCGCAGACTATAATGCTTTAAGCCACGTATAGTTAATAAGATAAACTAATACACAAAACTAATTCTGTCAAAAAATCTTGAAAAACAAAAAAGTTATGACATTTAAACTTCAAAAATTGACTCAGAGATTCAAAACTATAACCAAATACTGAGAAAGTCCATTTGGGACGACCCTATTCTCAATTAAATAGTTGAAATAGGGTTGAAATTTTTTGGCTCCCTAGGTTTACTAGTATTTACTTCCACAAGAATAAAAAAATTTCAAAATCGGAGAACATAAAAAAATATTTTTGGCCGCCTTCTCAAAATGTGAACCAGTGTGCTTCGCTCTCTTAATTTTTTTTGTTTACAGCAAATTCCAAATTGTCTTCATATAATATTAAGAAAATTGTATTTACAGACGAATTTGAAATCCATGCAGTGTGTCCATCTAGGCATTTTTGCATCTAAATTTAGCATTACAAATTTGTATTTAGCTGTAAACTTTTCATTTAGCACTTGGCTTTTTTTTTTAGCATTTTTATTAAGTTTTTCTAGTTTTTTTTAGCATTATTTTAAAAATTTGGACGAATAGCTTAATTGATTTTACTTTTATTTTTTTTATAAATTATAATAAATTTTGACTTTAAATAGTTGTACTCAAAATTAAATTTCGTATGCAATATTATTGTATATTTTATTCGCCATATTATTTCCATTTTGTCCTATATTATGCAATAAGTAGCACAATGGTTTAAATTTAAATATGGCGCAACTTTCATTCAATAAAAAAGTAAACATAACCTATAAGCAAAACAAAAACATACATTATTTAAAACATTTATATTAAAATGTTTACATTTATTTTATAATTAAGGTATAACATTATAGAATTATTGTAGTAAATAAATTTTAATTAAAATATTCACAACAGAAAAAATGACTTTACCCAAACACAGTTGTTGTTATGTTTTTGCGGGAAACAACATTGAACAATGTTGCTAACACACTTTACAGTATATTGCACTTTTATTGTGCAATTAAAATCAAAAGTCATTTGATTCTTGTTAATTTATTGTGCCACCTTCGAATGTCACATACACATTGGCAAAATACTTGTGCAATTCGAAAAATTGAACAATTATGTTGCAAGTGTATGAGCCGCTTTAAGAAACATCTTTCCAGTCTTGTTAAAAAATAGAATATTCAGGTAATATTTGAAATGCCCTCATTGATTGTAAAAATTGTTTGCCATTTGATATTACGATATAAAAGTACAAAGAAATTTCAATTTGTCTTTAGAGTAAAATTCTATAGTGTAAATGTTTAAAAAAATTTTTGCTCTTAGCTGCAGAAGAAGTAATAATTTCAAAACAGCAAATTTTCTTAAACTGAAAAGAATAAAATGATCTAAAAAATTTTGTATAGCATAGAAATAAGGTCGTTTCAATATTGCATGTATCAGATCTTTGCGGGTCCCTTTAATTTATAATGTATTCTCAAATACCTGTGTATCCTTCACTTTTCGGTCTATTTCAAAACACAATGCAGTGTTGCAAAGCATTCCTGAAAACAATGCACATATTTGGCACCCGTTGGTTAGTGAATACGGTTACCATGCAATGACGAACTCAATGCATTGTTATCAGAAAAGTTGTCTAGTCTATTAATTCTATGAAGTCAGCCACAATCCCGTTTTTGTTGTTTTATTGACGTTTGTTATTTTAAAATATTTACTGGAAACCTTTAGGTTTGTTTGTGGTGTCTCTAGATTTATAAAAAAAAGTGAACAAACAATATTGATTAACAACTTTTTGGAATCTACTAAATTGAATTTTGGGTAACAAGCAAGATTTGTCAATAATCAATGGACTCCAAACAGCGAGTTTTGATAAACTGGTACTTTTTGAATTTTTGTTAGTATTTCAATCGTTTTTCTTGGGATGAGCTACTCTCAACGCAAACCCGCAAATACAGTTCTAGCGTCATTGTCATTATCCTGCCAACACCAAATTAAATTTGGTACAACTTTAATATCAGCTTACTGCCCTTAAATTCACACTTATTTTTCTTGGGAAGGGCCAGCTCTAGCGCAAACCCGCAGTCTCATTATATATCAGCTGACCGTAATGGCACCTCTCTGCTCATTTCGAAAGAACGTGTAAACTCCACCAAACAGTAAATTTTAATGGATGTAGTGGTGATTATTTAATGGCTTGGGGATTGTAAATAATAAAATTAATCTTTATGACGTAGAAATGAGCTTCGTAAAATGGACGCAGTGCTCTATGCACTTCGCATACAAAATTATTTTTTTCAAAGTAAATTTCTACAATTTAAGCGTTAAACGATTCATGATGACTTGCCAAGTGTTGCCGAACAGAAATGGCAGCACAGTTGAAATTCTCAGCTGTCAAACCACAGTTATCGATATCGAAAGTTCTCATACAAGTAAACAGCACACCCGATATCTGTCAATATTTATATATAAAAAAAAATTCGCAAACAAATTCAGAAAAATAATATTAGTGCGTTAAATGCTTTTTATACACAGCCAAATTAAAATTGAATATTTTATATTAGAAAATCTTAAATGTGCATAAGTTTTTTAACCTGTTTGAAATGTTTGTTGCAATTTCTTTTGTTTTTCCTTAAATAAGATCCGTTGAATATTTTTATTTGGATCTGCACATATTGTTATATATTCGACCTTTTTTTCAAAAAGTAGGTAATACAGAAATTCATATACTTGCGTTTCAATAATCACTTTTGCAGTGAATATTGTCAGTCATTCTTATAGTACTTAACGAACTAGTTATTTTACTACTTCATATCAGGGATATTAAGTGGGGTTTTAAATTTTGTACCAACTTCCAAAAATAAAATGTACTTTTTGGTCCTTCACGGTAACATTTTTTTAATTAATTGAAACAACAAAAAAAGGACAACTAAAACTATTTGGAATTTTTACATCACAGCAGCATGAATTTGTCGATCTTAACCAATCCTTTGTTTGTATCAGACTTGATAATGTTGGCACATGTAGTTATATAAAAAAAACTATTTCCACATTTGCAGACGAATGTGCAATGAATAAAATTCCAGCAACGACTCTAGAAATCTCAGGAAACATATGGACATTCAGCTCATTTTGTAAATTAGCTACTCCCGCCCTATAACTACAAACGTTTTCAGTTTCTAACGACTGCAGTTGCTCGACATCAGCTAAAGCTCTAAATGGATTATTGATTGAATCAAAATTTCCAATTTCACTCGGGAACATTTTTACTAGAATAAGTACAATACTACTTGTTTTACCTGAAATAACATTTTTAGGAGTCAATTTATGGAACCAAATTAATATTTCGTTATTAAAGTTGACTTTTGTTCTCAAAACTTTGCAAAGCGAATTCGTGCAAAATTTTATATCATTCCGTGCATTATTCCACCATTTATGTTATTTTGTATTATTTTGAAGGGGGCCTATTTTTTTAGGGTGGGGGTTCCACATTTTAATTCATAATTCTGATCCTACTGGACCGATGTTGCTGGACTTAATCCCAAGCTGCTTAGGATAACTACAAGCAATTTGAGACCAAGTTTGTTTTCTTCTTCTCCGTTTTTCGAAAGTGAGCATGTTTTCAACAGACGGACAGACAGACGGACAAGGAGCCAGAATATATATACTTTATGGGGTCTTAGATTCACACGGAATGACAAACTTAGTGTACCCTCATTCACCACTAGTGGGGGTGGAGGGTATAAAAAATGAAAAGAACTCAATAATATGTTTGCTATACTAAAAATTCAAAAAGGGGGAACTATGACAAATTTTAAAATTGTACCAAATGAGTCACGGTAGTACCACGGTACTTTAGAAGGTCAAAATGTACCAAAAAGAGTACAGTTCTACCAACTTTAACATCCCTGCTTCATATATTTATGATCTAATGTAATACGTTTTGTAATCGAGTGATTTAATTTGGCAGCCAAAAAAATAATTAATTTTATCGCAAGACGTTCTATTGGAAATGTGTAAATTTTTGCTGGATTATTACATGACAGTTAAAAGCAAATTAGAGCACTATATTCGGCAGTGCCGAATTAGAATATTTCCGGAATTGAACCTTTGGTTAATTATGGGCCGATCTTCACGAAGTTTTACGATTTTACGCGCACTTAAGTGTTTTCTGAGAATGCGATTTATATGGGGCCTATTTTAAACTATGGACCGATCTTCACGAAATTTTGTGGTATGATTTCTAGTCAAGTGGAACAAATTTGTACAAAATCTGATAACAATATGTGAATTCCGCCAATATTTATGTTGGTTTTTGTAACAAAATTCAAAATTTTTAATGGTGGTTGTTCCACATTTTAATTCATTACTCTTTTTCTACTGAGCCGATTTTGCTGGCTTTCAATCTCAAATTGCTTAGGAGAAAAAGAAACTATTTGACACCAAAATTGTTCTTTTATTTTGAGTCGTTCGAAAGTGGCGTGATTTCGAGTGACACGGACATGGCTAAATCGACTTAGAATTAATCAAGCACCAATAATATATCTGTGGTCACAAGCGATAATCGCCTAAGACGACTTAAGAAATAATTGAGATTATATTTGTTTTAATTAAATATTTTTGAAATAAATACAACTTTAGTCATAATTTTTTTTATCTTAGCATTGTGGGGATAAGAATCTTTGATTCTAATTTACTTTTTTTCTAATGCAATTGATTTTTCAGAAATCAATCGTAGGCTCGTTTGCCTCGTTAAACCTTTTTAGATAATTGGTTATCGAGGTGGTACACCAAGATACCTATTGTGTATGCTGAGTTACCCGAGTGCTTCACAAGGATAACTGGTTACTCTTTTTTCATCAAGGTGATGCACCAGGATGAAGATAATGAAAAATCACGAAGTGTTGTTTACCACACGTTTTGTGCAAAAGAGTGAACTTTATTAAAAACGTAACATCCCAGCAAAAACTTTACTTACCTGGTAAGTTAGCAAGTAACATTGGAGACATATGAACACTACTTATTTTTCGGCTGAATAACTACTTATTTTTGTTCGAGTTGTCCACAGAATTCAGTAGTTACAATACACTTACTAGAAGTCACAAAATATCTAGTTATTATTTAACTACCAGTAAGTTGAATTTTAAGTACTTACAATATACTTACTAGAAGCCAAAAAATAACTAGTTTTTATTTAATTGGCGCTAGTGAACAGACCTAATAAGTAGTTATGGAGCTAGTTACCAGTAAGTAAATATTCAGTATTGAAAACAAGACAACTAATAAGTAGTTATTAAGCTGATTATTAGTAAGCAAATATTCATAACTGAAAATAATAGTAGTGAAAAGTACTTACTGAGGTCATTACTAGCAAGTACTTATTGACGTTTTCAGAATAATGACAATTGTAATGACAACTACTTACCAGGTAACGTATGAAATAACTACGACCTATTACCAAAATTCAAAAAGTTTTTCCTGGGATATTTATACTCTAAATTTATGTACAAAAAAAAAACTTAAAATTAAATAATAAACAAAAAAAAAAATTATATAAAACAAAAATGTAAGCAAGTGCATGTCAGAAATCGTTCATTCTTTTGCTTCACAAATTTTAGTTCCCACCGTTGGTCTATGCAAAAGATATTGAGTTTCATACTGTCTGGATGGTAATTTGAATAGGCACGTGTAAATTTAATATTTCGTATATGTAGGTTGTGCCATCAATTAAGCTGACGTATGAATTCTCACGCTTTGCTTGACCAGAATGTGGGAACAAAAATAGAAAACAAAACAGGAAATTTAATTCCATGGGAGATTCACTTTATTTTGTTGCTAAACTAAAATGATCATAAAGAATTTGCTTGTGAAAAATGAAAAACAAACAAGAAGGGAAATTTAATTCTATCGGAGATTAATTTTATTTTGTTGCCAAAATAAAATAATCCTAAGAATTAACATATTGTGGCCCCTAGGGGTGACCTTAGCGCAAATGAACGATTTCTGGCAATTTATGAAAAGAAAGAAAAAATAAATGTGTTGGTATCAAGCTACTGGATCCAAAGAAATGTTCCAGTTCGACCTCGGACTTGGTTGTGGCGCTGCAGGGCGTATGTTGGCTCTTGTCTTCTGTACCCATTTAATAAGCAGGATAATTATCACCAAGAAACTAAGAGCTAGTCCTGTGTAGCTGACTGCCATACCGTGTAAGGGATGGTTGGATGTTGTTGCTGGTAGTTCTCGTAGTTGAGACCTTACTTCTGCCTGCAATGTATTTATGTCGTCAATACTCGACCTATATAGCAATGGCTCCGTCAGGTTATTCAGTTTCTGAGTTAGATGGGATAATGTCATTCCACTGCTTGTGAATGATTGAGTAAGCATTGATGTAATGGTTTGGTGACCATGTATCGTGATTACATCGTTCTTCACTGTACATCCTGCTGGTAGGGTGAGTAGCCCAGTCCCTTGCAATAACTGAAAACCACTTTTTCCCTTGCATACTGTACTCAGTTTGAGTTGACGCTTAGTTGCAAATAGCCACTGATTCCTTTTATATAATTGGTACCATACGTGGGTGTTTGCTATTACTTCCAGATTACAGCTTGAGTCAGACTCATTGTTGAACAATTGTACCTCGCAGTTACCTATTGGTGCACCCTTGTAATATGAAGCTTGGATATTCTGACATAAAAACAGATCGTTCTGAAGAGTGTTGCAGTCACGGAGTTTAGTTTCATCCATGGGAAAATATTCGTTACGGTGGTCGTTGAGAGCCATTATTTTCGATGTCGGTATGACAGCAACTAAAGTATTATTTACTGGCTGTGGGACTGGCGTAATGTAAAATAGATCGTATTCATTTTGGTGTGCTAGTGGGATGAACAAGGTGCAAATGATGTGCTGGTTTGAAATTGCTGCATGAGCCTTCGCTATCCCATATAAATGAATGACATCTGCCACTGGTAGTGTAAGATCGACTGGGAGATTTGCTTTGATGTTGTCAACCTCAGTAGAAAATTGTTTTGGAGTCAGAAGAACAGGGCTGATCCGACCATGATAGGTATCTGCTAACAAGTTAATCATAGACGTGTGCATTTTTTGTAAGTTATCTGTAATGATAATTAACTGGATGCTAAGAGATAGGATGAGTTGCGATCGATGGTTGCTATCATAATTGGTGAGGTTCATGAGTCTACTGATTTTTAAGTTCAGGTTTTCAAAATTATTTTGAGTATGAGCTTCAGTCTGCTTCATAAGATTAAGTGTAGAGTCGAGAAATGATGTTTGATTCCGCAACAGACCTTGCAATTGGGCTTCGTTATTTTTTATACCGTTGATAGTATCGGTCATTTGTTCAGCATATTTTGAGTCCAGCACACCGAATAAGGAATTTGCTACATTTCCAACGAAATCTATTGCTCCCCGTTTTTTCCTTCTTGCGAGGTTTTTTAGGCCGCCTTCCATTTCGTCCTTGAAATTGTTAAAATGAGTCCGTTGCTTTGAGTGTTGAGATGCGAACCTTTGCAGGCTTTCATCAAAGCAGTTGTGCCGTTAATCAGAAGATGCAATTCATTATGAAATGGTGCCAGTTCGAAGTATATGAGCAGTTTCCATTCTGATATGATTGGCTTCATTTTACCAATGTTCTCAAAATGTAACCCAGGATTGCTAGTGATCTGTGTATAAGTAACTTGTTGGCTTACCACTAGCGGAAAGAATAATGCTAAGAGCATAAACATGCTTGATGCGGTCAAATTGCAACGTTTTGAAGGTGGCGAGCCTTTGCTTTTGCTGTTGGATGCGCTGCTCCTTTTGAGAATTGAAGTGCTATCTGGTCTTTCATTTTCAGCAACAGGGTAATTGAGTATTGAGGTGTTATCTGGGTCTTGATCGTCAACAGCAGGGGATGGTGCTTCAAGAGGAAGAGGCGCTAACAAGTGGATTGCTCGCTTAATGACACCGGTGGCCGTTTTGACCGTAGCCGTCCTGACAACGCCGTCTGGCCCAGGGTATGTTTCGATTACTTTACCGAGCCGCCATGTCATGACAGGTGAATTCTCTTTTATTATTACAATTGTGCCTATTTGAAGATTTGGAGACTTCGTTTGCCACTTGTTACGCTGCTGGAGTTCATGTTTAACACGAGATACTAGTTCCCATCGTTTTGCTAATGTTGTTGACGTTGATTGTGCAGTTGCATCCACTTGCGCCGTAAGCGGCTCTCCAATCAAGAAATGACCAGGTGTTAATGCAGCCTCATCTTTTGGATCATTCGATAAGGGTGCTATTGGTCTTGAGTTTAGGATCGTTTCAACCTCTATGACCACGGTCTCCATTTCCTCATAAGTCAGATTTGCGTTTGCGATCTCTTTAACCAAAAGCCTTTTGGCGGATTTAACTGCGGCCTCCCACAGTCCGCCGAAGTGCGGGGCTCGCGGCGGAATAAAATGGAAATTTATGTTTTTACTTGCACATTCTCGTTGTATTGTTTCTTGAGCTTTTGTAGCAAATACAGCATCTGACAATTCTGCTAGTTGATTACGGGCTCCCACAAAGTTCGTTGCGTTGTCGCAATAAAGATTTTGACAGTTACCTCTACGACTTATAAATCTTTTAAGTGCCCCAATGAAAGCATCGGTTGTGAGGTCCGTTACTAATTCTAGATGAACCGCCCTTGTAGAAAAGCAACAAAAAACCGAAATGTACGCCTTTTGGGGTCGTTTTCCTCTTGTTTTAAAGTGCACCCATATTGGACCGCAATAGTCGGCCCCTGCATTGATGAAAGGCCTTGCTGGAGTCACCCTTGCCTCAGGCAAACTTCCCATGATTTGCTGAAGGAGTTTCGGTTTTGATCTTACGCAGTAGACGCATTTATGGACAGTTTCCCGTGCCAAGTATTTTCCTTTGATGGGCCAAAAACGTTGTCTAACGTTTGCAAGGAGTGCACTAGGACCGAAATGCTTATTTTCTCTGTGTATCGACTCGAAGATTAGTCTACTTATTGTGTCATTATAGGGCAGGAGCATTGGATGTTTTGCATCGAAAGCTAGCGTAGATGCTTCTAACCTGCCTCCAACTCTTAAAACCTTATTTTCATCTAAGAACGGAGACAGGCCTTTTATCTGACTAGAACCCTTGAGTTCTTTCTCCCTTTGTAATTGTTGGATGTCAGTCTTGAAATGTAATTGCTGTGTAGTTCGAACAATGATTATGAGGGCGTCATGAAGTTCAAAAGGTGTAAGAGTCGGCCGAACTTGGCGCTCTGCCTTGCTACTTTTGGCGTTCTTAATAAATCTTAGAACGTATCCCACAATTCGTTGAAGAGTTTTTAACGAATTTCGGTGGTTTATACTGAGCCACGGGCTTTCATCGTGCACCGAAACGAGTAGGTTGTGAGGGGTCTGCTTCTTTTCAATTATCGTAGCGTCCGACTCTAGGCAAAAAGTAGGTGGCCAATGGTTTTCGTTTCCATGAAGAAAAAATGGCCCGTACATCCATTGGGGTGATTGCTGTAACTGTTGTGGGTCCAGTCCTCTAGAAATTATATCTGCAGGGTTGTTTTTGGAACTCACATGCCGCCATTGTTCTGGTAAAGTGCTTTCTTGTATTGAAGCTATGCGATTTGCAACAAAGGTATGAAATGATGATGATCTCGAATTGATCCATGATAACACGATTTTCGAGTCGGTCCAGTAGAATGTTGGTGTGGAACTCATGTCGATATCGTGTTTAACCCTTGCAGCAAGGTTAGCTCCTAACTGAGCAGCACACAGTTCCAGCCTTGGCAACGTCTGCTGTTTAAGTGGAGCTACCCGAGACTTTGCACATAGCAAGTATACAATCAGCGTGTTGTTTGGTAAGTATGTTCTTACATAGATTGCTGCCCCATATGCCTTTTCTGACGCATCAGTAAATACATGAAGTTGTGTTTTGTTGGCAACATCACCCTTATATATATGTCGATGAACTTGAAAGGTTTCAAGCTCGTTCAGATTGCTTCGGAAGCTTCGCCAGCGAGAGTCGAATTCCAAAGGCACCGCTTCGTCCCATGAGAGATTCAATGTCCACAACTCCTGGACAAACATTTTTGCCCTGACCACTACTGGAGACAACAGGCCAAGGGGATCAAAAATCCGAGCCAAATCTGAGGTGACTGTCCTTTTGGTTACAGCCTTGATTGGTTGGATGTTGACCTTGATTTTGAGCTGGTCGCATTTCGGAAGCCAAGCCAATCCTAACGTTTTAGTGTAGTCGGGTTCGTCTGTGGCCAAGTCGAGGCTGACTTCTTGATCATATTCCGGGATATTGCGGAGCAGTTGAGTATGATTGGCGCACCACTTCCGTAGATGAAATCCGTACATTGCCATGACTTGTTGCAGTTGGCGTTGAGTTTCAATTGCTACGTTCAAGTTATCTGCTCCACCTAATCCATCGTCAACATAAAAATTCTTCTCCAAAAAACTTGCTGCTAAAGGAAAGTGCATCTTATTGTCATGGATTATTTCCTTCAAGCATCGGATTGCTAGGTATGGCGCTGGCTTGGTTCCATAAGTGACGGTATTTAACTTGAAATAGCTAATGGGCTCAGTGACATTTTTTCGCCACAGGATTATCTGGTATTGCCTGTCCCTTGGATGGATCAATATTTGGCGATACATTTTCTCAATATCTGTCGTGAACACGAAACGCGGCAGCCGAAAACGCAGCAAAACCGTAAACAGCTCATTTTGTAGTGGTGGTCCTGTGTGCAGAATATCATTCAAAGATTTTCCTGAGGATGTTTTTGCTGAAGCGTCGAATACCGCTCTCAGTTTGGTGGTGTGGCTCTCAGGGCGCAGCACGCAGTGGTGAGGAATGAAATATTTAGACCCTTTTACGTCGTCTATGCTGATTTTCGTCATGTGACCCAATTTTTCATAATCACTCATGAACTGTGTGTATTGTTCTTTCAAGGAAACGTCTTTTGATAATCGTCGTTCCAATGAGAGAAATCGATTGAAAGCAATGCTATGTGATTTTCCCAGGGCAGATGTTTCCGCACAAAACGGAAGTCGTACAGTGAACCTTCCATCTTTATTACGTGTGGTGTGCTGATTAAAGTGTGCCTCACATTGTGCGTCATATGGTGACAATGGTTGTTGGGAGCTCTCGATCTCTTCAAGTTTCCAAAATCGTTCGATAGCCATATTCATTTTATCATCTTCAGTCAATACCCCACATATCGCTGGAGATAGTTGTTGACTGGAGACCCTTCCTGATACTATCCAGCCGAATGCTGTATTTTGCAGCACTGGAAGGTCATCAGCCAGTTTAATTTGTCCAATAGCGAGTAACTGATGATAATATTCCGCTCCTAACAAAATGTCGATTTTGTCTGGACGGTTGAAAGTTGGGTCTGCCAAAGTCACATTGTTGGGAATTGACCACTTATCGATGTTAAGGAGTTGAGCAGGTTGAGGAGAAATTATTTGTGGCAACACAAACGCCTCCAATCGGGCTGAAAAATTGTTGAGACGAGATTTTAGTGTAATGTTGACTCTGTGTTGAACCTTGGTCCTGTTTTTTCCAATGCCATTAATGGAGAGAGCAGTAGCCCTTGCTGGGAGTCAAAGCCGCGTAACTAACCGTTCCGTGATGAGGTTCACTTGCGATCCTGAGTCAAGGATTGCCTTGCATTCAGTTTCCAAACCGTTTGCCTTGACATTTACCAATGCCGTTCCTAGCAAAACATAGGGTCGTTGGACTGTAGAGCTTACTGCCACACTGGCAGCTTCTATTATTGGTGAAGTGACAAGAGATGTCGCGTTTTCTGCTGGTTCAGTATAAGGTGTTGTTGATGATGTCGAAGGTTTGTGCTGTTCTTTGGTTGAATTAGCAGACTTAATAGCAGCATTACTTCGCTTTGTGGATGTTACATTGTTTTGTGGAGGTTGGTCCAAATGGACTAATGTGTGGTGCATTTTCCCGCATTTTTGGCAGCGGCCTGAAGCGGTACACCTTTTGGTTTGATGAGTGTCGTAGAAGCAGTTTACGCATAATTTGTGCTTCTGTGCAAGGTTAAGACGGTTTGCTGGGCTAAGCGTTATGAATTCCTTGCATCGGTATAGTGGGTGAAATTCTCGCTTGCAAACTATGCATTGGCGGAATTCTCGATGAGGTTGAGCGGTAAGCGTGCAAGTTTTAATATTGTGGACAGAAGTTTTCTCCTTATGTCCCATTGCCACAAGGGTGTGGAAATAGTTCTCAAGGAAAGTGAGAAAGTGGCTGATGGTTTGTAATTCCTTTGGGTTGGAGATCGATTGTTCATACTGAGTATGAATTGTTTTGTCCACCTTCTTAACCAAGAGATATAGTAGAAGAGGATCCCACGAAGCAATCTGGATTCCCAAATTAGAGAGTGCCGCCAAACATTCTTTGGTCGTGTCGTGCAATCGCTTGATGGCGCTTAACGAACTGGCGCCAGATGGTTGGTCGACTAGTCTCTGAACTGCTGTTGCCACCATAATTCTCTTATTATTATAGCGGTCTTCCAGCAACTGCCACGCAGCTTGATAATTTTCTTCAGTCACCGCAAGATGATTTATTAAATTTGCTGCTTCGCCAAAGACGTTGGTTTTTAAGTACCACATCTTATGGGCGTCAGACATTCGTTGCTCATGGACAATCCTTTTGAAAAGGTCGGAAACGGATGCCCACTTCATGTAATCACCATCAAATTTAGTGATGGCGATCGTGGGTAATGGTAATGCGGATGGTCTAGCAATTGTTTCTTTGGTTGAGGTTTGGGATTTTATGTTGGCACTTGCGAGCTGGATAATTGCTGACTGGGCATCTTGTTCGAGGCGAACATATCGTCGTGAGTCATAACCAACAGTGTCGGGATTAGGGTATTTATCCAGGACTTCGTCATTTAATTGTTCTATCTGCTGCCACAGCTGGCTGACGGCGGCCCGCATTATTTCATAGTAGGACCCTTCTCTACCTGGGTCCAACTGGAGAACTTCTAGATGACGACTTAAAGCCGCCATTTTACCAAGCGATCGGCTGATGAGTCCGTCGTGCCCACCAGTTGCTTCTGCTTGTGGCGGTTTCCTGGGTTTCGGAACCTGTTTGCATGAGTCATTATCAGCTTGTTGGATTTGCTTGTCAATTTCATTTTCCATGATGTTCATGTATTTTGACGCCATGGCCTGAATTTCAGCATAGTGGTTGGCTGTGAAGTATTCGTTGGATGTATCAATATCCTTTAAACTTCGTAATTTATTGTCGGCCTCGTCGAACTCTGCCCATGCATCCTTGAGACGGGTCAGTCGGTCTTCATAGTAAGAAGGGGTTTTGCGGCTACTGGCGTCCTTTTTAAAATTCCGGATAAGCGTCGCGATCTGTTCACCAATCTCCTTCAGCTGGCGGAGAAGCTCATTTGAGGATTCCATGATTTAGTTGTGGTTGTGTCCTGTCACGGTCGCCAAAATGTTCAATCGTAGGCTCGTTTGCCTCGTTAAACCTTTTTAGATAATTGGTTATCGAGGTGGTACACCAAGATACCTATTGTGTATGCTGAGTTACCCGAGTGCTTCACAAGGATAACTGGTTACTCTTTTTTCATCAAGGTGATGCACCAGGATGAAGATAATGAAAAATCACGAAGTGTTGTTTACCACACGTTTTGTGCAAAAGAGTGAACTTTATTAAAAACGTAACATATTTATACTCTAAATTTTTGTACAAAAAAAAAAACTTAAAATTAAATAATAAACAAAAAAAAAAATTATATAAAACAAAAATGTAAGCAAATGCATGTCAGAAATCGTTCATTCTTTTGCTTCACAAATTTTAGTTCCCACCGTTGGTCTATGCAAAAGATATTGAGTTTCATACTGTCTGGATGGTAATTTGAATAGGCACGTGTAAATTTAATATTTCGTATATGTAGGTTGTGCCATCAATTAAGCTGACGTATGAATTCTCACGCTTTGCTTGACCAGAATGTGGGAACAAAAATAGAAAACAAAACAGGAAATTTAATTCCATGGGAGATTCACTTTATTTTGTTGCTAAACTAAAATGATCATAAAGAATTTGCTTGTGAAAAATGAAAAACAAACAAAAAGGGAAATTTAATTCTATCGGAGATTAATTTTATTTTGTTGCCAAAATAAAATAATCATAAGAATTAACAGCAAGCATAAATAAAGAGTGCCTTTTCTCAAAAACTATTTCGACTTAGACGGTTATTGCTTATGACCACAGATATATACCTCATGTTTTACACGGAATGGCAAAGTGAGTACGAATACCCACATCACAACTATAATTGTGGTAGAGTGCACAAAAAGTTATTAGGCAAAGTTGTTTTTTTTTTTAGTTTTTTTATTTAAATGAAAACAAGTTATTAATGATTTCTTAATTTTAGACAAAACATATTCTTAATTTAACTGGAATCAAGTGTTTGTTTTTCTAAACTTAAACTGAAGAAAAAAAATTTATTTATTAAAAACACAATTTTTGTTAGAGATAAAAACAATATCTATCTTAGAAATTATAATTAAAGTTAAATTAATGTATAAATTAAATAAAAGCGAAAAGAAAATTTTATTGGCAAAAAATAATTAAAGAAAAAATGTTCGTATTCATTTTAGTTCACTTGGAATGAGGCGTTTATTAAATTTAGTAGCAGCAAAAGTACTGTTGTTTGCCTACAACTCCACTGTATATAAATCTGCACAGCAGTTTGGATTTGCACAGGTTACGTTTGGCAATCAACATGAAGATAATAAAATTATTCGCAGTTATATACAACGTCAAATAACTTTATAAAAAATAAGATACGTATATCTTACAAAGAAAAAAACTGACTGTGCGTATTCGTTTTAGTTCACGTGGTAATAAATATTTATTAAATGTAGTAGCCACGATATGGTCGTTGCTACATTCGTTAGTAAGAAAAATCCTGATGATATTTATTTCTTATTGAAAAGTATATTATCTCTACAATTTGTTAGCAATTGATTAAAGGACCGTTTTTAGAAAGAATTTGATAATATGTAATTTGAGTTCGATCTGTAGGGGCTAACTTCGTATTTGCCATGTATTCAACCCAAAAACCTGTTATACCCTCATTTTGGTTTCCTGGCAATCCTTTTGAAGATAATGGCAAAAGTTGTGCGTTTTATTTTAACTGTATACCTTTTTGCATTTATGATAATTGTAGTATAGAACATGGATTTGTGTGTAAAGAACAGGTTCAACCGCAATATTTCTGGAAAAATAATCAAATATTTTGTGAAATATTAAGCAAATCAATTAGTTCACTGATGACACATGCAGTATAACGAATTGTAATTAATATATTACATTTTATAATTTAAATTCACCCTTAGAATTAGCATAAATTTGTTTTAAATTTGTTTCCAATTTCATACATTAAAAATTAGTAATAAATTTAATACTGTGTTTCAATGATTTTTAAGATGAAAAGTATCACATTACGCTTTCAATGTATTAAGACAAATATTGCCTGATATTAATTTGAATTTTAGAAATTATTTTTAAAAATTACTTAAGATATTAATAATTACATTGATTTCTTTCCCTTTTTGTTTTAATTTCTAATGTACATGACATTACTTGATTGAAATTAAATACGCCTTCATCGGTTCTGCTTAAGGGGGGGGGTGACTTTAAATTGAGCGCTGACACTTGACCGACAACTATTCTCAATATTAAAAAGACCTCGCATACCAGATCTCCCCGGTTTTTGGTTCTTACTACAAAATAAATAAAATCCATCCTGAAAAAATAACTCTATTAATTAATTGCTAATAATTTATATAGATTATAAACTTACGATATTCCACTTGTCAATAATAGATAAATATCAACACGTTTTCCTTGCTAAGGATTGTTGCCAGTTCCATATGGCGGCTACTACAGTCAATAAATGCTTATTTCCACGTGAACTAGAACGAATACGATCAGTCAGTTTTTCCTCTATAAGATGTGCGCATCCCATTTTTTAATAATGTTGTTTGAAGATGTATACAATTGCGTAGAATTTTAATAAATTCATGTTGACCGCCAAAAGAAAACTGTTGATATCCAAAACACTCTACAGATTTATATACAGTGGAGTTGGAGGCAAACAGCAATGCTTTCGCAATAGATAATAATATTATCAAAATGTTATCTTGATGTCACGATCATAAATGTAAACTTTAATTTTAGTTTCTAAGATATATTTATTTGCTTATTGCTTAACATTAACAAAAATTGTGTTTTTGATAACTAAAATTTTTTAGAATCTAGATAAAATTTAGAAAAACAAATACTTGATTCCAGTGTTCTTGAGAATATAATCTAAAATTAAGAAATTATTTAAAATTTTCTTGCATAATAACTTTATCTGACAACTTCTTTACGTATCATGTTAAAATCCAAATAATTATTATACGAGTATATCATGATAATCAGAGAAACCGAAAATATCGGATGGCTAATTTTTTCTTGTACGACCGATTACAGAAAGCAGAAACAATATTTATCCGTTTTTTTTATGAATTCTGGCATTGTATCATTTTTTGCATATTTCAGGATAAAAAGCATTTCTGCAGCCTTTCATCTTTTTGAAGAATATTTTGAAACTTGTTTCTGGTTTGTGTTTTGAAGATATTTTAACGTACGTGTTGCTTCAGTTTCCCCATATACTACATTTTATTTTCAATCTCATATCGATCATTTGCTGCAACGTCGTGTCGTCATAACTCTAAAACCTAAAATTTGGGATTAGTGATGAAGAATTATTCGCTATGTTTTTCTTTATATTGTGTATAAAATTCATCATTATGTCTTTTATACTTTCCCCGCTTGAAGAGAATTTGTCGTTATCTTTTCTAACCAGCAGGAAAAGGTAATCAATAGGAATCGAGTAGGTAATGCATAGCTTGTTTTATATGCTGATTCCAGAATTCATTATTCTTAACAAAGAGATGTCTAGGATAATAATGAATTATTTTATTGTGTCCGGAGAACGATTTTTATAATTCATTCTTTTTAAAGCATTATATTACTTAATCATTTACAATTAGTTATATAATTAATTCTCTGGTATAATTTAAATAATAAATTATGTTTATTTGAAAAATTATTTATTAATTTTATTTTTTGTATCCGTGGCATGATCTGTTTATTTGCATCCCTCACGCTTTGATACTTCTTTCAATTAAATAACACACACATAAGAAAATAAGCTGTGCTGTCAAGGCCTTATTTAAGTTTTTAATGACTTAAAGGATGCATTTCCTTTTATTACCTTATAATTATAATTCATAACCAATTCTTCCGAAATAATTTTGGACGAATTTTTCAATATTATTTTTGTAACGAAAAATTACATTGTCGATTCCGAAGGAATGCATTTTATTTAAAAAAATAATATATTAAATAATTAGTTATATGTATTTGTAATTCATTCCATGTTTTCCTGCTGGGTAAGGGGTGCGAGCAAATTGAAAACTTTAAACATGTTACTTTCGAAATGTTTTTTTGTTTTTGTTTTGAGTTATGTCGACGTTGCAACGAATGAGCGATATGTTAAAACAAAGCAAGTTGCATTTAAAGGTTAATTTTATGTCAAACTGTCAAATTGTATGCATATCAAATCAATAAAATTCAAATACGGGACACCATAATAAAGTCATAAATAAATTCAAACAGATTCGCTTGTTGTTATTAACCTTGTTTATTAACTAAATCATTAATCAGCCATGTTCTGGAAATCGAATTTGAGTGAAATTGGAATCAAATACCTTTTCAAAACGATCCTGTTTTTAAGGTTCATAAAAATATTCCGTTTTATATACGTCTTTGAGTACCACTTGTATTTATTAGAATTACTCATAAAATCATAAAAAGCTAAGGCAATCTTTAAAAAAATTTAACTGAAAATTTCCATCGATTTAAATTTTACTCGTTGCGCAATTAAAATTGTGCAATTCATTTACATCGATAGTATTTTTTTTTGTTAATTTTCCAATGCAAAATTAAATAGTATTAATATTTGTGCCAATTTATAACAAACTATCATTTAACCCGCTACTTCGTTAGCGTTACCTTTTCTTTCGTGGACATATTTTTACGCCAAATGTTTCTAGGTCTTAACTTGTTTAAATGCTAGCATTTAACCCGCTACGTTGTAATAGGTACGATTTTCACTCCTTAAAGATACGCTACGAATATGATATATTTTTTATTTCAATGTTTATTGGTTTAAAAGATAGAAAACGTTTTAAAATACAGGTTTTACCCGTTTACTCCCCAAAGGGCCAATTTCAAAAAAGTGCCAGACACCTATCCACTTATGTTTTAATGAACATGAGGTTAGGGAATTGATCCGTTTTAACCTTTTTTACCCTCTTAACATAAAAATATCAAACACTCCCATCCTGGAGGATCGATTTTGCGAGAGACCAACCTCCGGTGTAAATTTCAACATTTTAGCTTCAGGCGTTTAGGACGTGCGATTTTGAATCAGTCAGTAACGTTACAATTTTATATTATATAGATAGGTGAAGAAAAAAATTTAAGAAAAAAGTAACAACATCGAATTTTGGAAAATTACCAAATTTGTATTTGTATTTTTTTGGATAAGTTACGTATGTGAAATAATTTTTATTTTTATGTTTATGTTTATTGGCTACGGTTTAAGGCGAATTAAGTAAGGTAAATTATGGACCGATCACCACGAAGTTTATTGGTATGATTTCTAGTCCTATAAAATTGTGAATTATTAAATTTGATTATGATAGCATTATTTATTACGGTTTTAGGCGTAATTAACTGTTTTCTGAGAGAGGGCTTTATATGGGGCCTATGATAAATTATGGACCGATCTTCATGAAATTCGACAGTGCGATTTCTAGTCCTACAAAACTGTGAAGTATTAAGGTTTATTATGATATTAATGTTTATTACGGTTTTAGGCAGGGTTTATATGTGGCCCAGGGTAAATTATGGACCGATCTTCAAGATTTCAATCTTCAAAATTTTATATAATTCCGGGCATTATTCAACCATTTGTGTTAGTTTTTGTAACAAAATTATATATTTTGTAGGGTGGTGGTTCCACATTTTGATTCATAGCTCTGTTCCTAGTGAACCGATTTTGCTTGATTTCAATCCCAAACTGCTTAGGGTAACTTCAAGAAATTTGACACCAAAAATTTGTTCTTTTCTTTTGAGTCTTTCGAAACACACGCTCACGTTTTCAACAGACAGGCGGACATAGCTAAATCGACTTAGAATCTCTCAAATTTCCAGAATATATATACTTTATGGGGTCTTAGATGTATAATAAAAAAGTTTCACACGGAATCACAAACTTAGTATACCCTCATTCACCACTAGTGGTGGTGGAGGGTATAAAAAGAAATACTTCTATAAAAAAATACGTTTTAGTAAAGTTCTAATTCATTTGAAATTTGACAATTACAATAAAAAAGCCAAATTTTGCGATTGACAATTTGACAAATCGGGCCGTTTTAGATACAACTTCCTCGCTGTGCGTGACGTTTCTAACTTTGACAGAAAAGCGTAAAGCAAAAGGTGTATGACACAATAAAAACTTTGATAACACTCACACAGTGCTTGCTTACCTCTAAAAGCGGGGTTGTATTTTTAAATTTAATCATTTGTTATAAAAATAAATGTTAAAAATGTTATTTGACGATTTTTTTTTAAAAAATTTGGCAACAAAAAAATTTAAATAAAAGAATATTATGTCAAAGTGTGCCCAGCGCTTCGTGCTGCGTTAAAAGTTCTTTATGTGACATGTTTCGTTCAAGTATGTATATTTCATCTTATATGTTAAAGCGAATCTGTAACGCAACGCGAAGTAAAACTTTTATCTGACATGGCCTTAAGTATTGCTAATCTATTAAAATATTTCCGTTCTTATTTTAAACAAATAAGTGGTTCCAAAATTAGTTCTCGTCTGTAATATGAGACATTTGCTGCAAAAACATTAATTCCCTTTTGAAACTGCATTCGTGTCCATACAATGAATCTTTCGGTTTGCACCATTTTAATTGCTTTCCTTAAAACAAAAACTGCTGTCCTCTTTCACCATCAAACACAAATGTTTTGTTCATAATATGAACGAGGACTTGGTGCCGAAATTCATTATTATTTACCATGGCAATAAATATAAAAGTTAAATTTTTCTTACAACGGGGCAAATGGCGTCACGTTCAGAGTATCGACGGTTCATTATATTCTAAAACTGGCCTGTCCCGACGAAAACTGGACGGTTGGAAAGTCTAGTTCCAAATAGGGTAACAGGGGTGGTGTATGTGCGGGCATTACTGAATTGTTTTTACTTTTCTTTTCAGTTGTTTATTAAATATTATTAAATTTATAAGTTAGTGCCTTTTTCTTATTTTTTTTTTTTTTTTGTTTTAAATAAGCAATTTTTGGTTCTTTTAGGGTATATAATTTTCACAATTTTTGAGGCATATTTTTATGTTTTTACTGCATATTTTCGGTTTCTCTGATTAACATAAATGTTTGCTTTAAGTCTAATTTTTAAAAGACATTTGTTAGTTCTTATCATTAAAAGCATTTTTTTTAATAAATGAAATTTTATTGTGTCTGTAAACTGGAAACCTTGATTCCAGTGTACTCGAGAATTTATTCTTAAATTAAGAAATCAAGAAAAACATGATTTTATTAAAATAGAAAAAATTTATTTGATCTAACAACTTTATTGAGCAACGTGTATCATGTTTATATTCTAAAGTATTTGTATACATCATGATCATGGAATTCAAAAATATGTAATAAAAAGCTTTTTATGCGCATTAAATATGCAGTACAAACTTGAAAATATCCTTGAAGAAATTTTTAAAAAAATGATCTATCGGGCATGTTCTGAAAATCACGTGATTTCAAATCACGTGCTTTTAAATTCACGCGTGTGATTTTGTGGCGTTCTGAAAAACATTTCGTTTTTATGTTTCTTGGTATGCCTTCGGCAGTTGAAAATCACGCCAAAACATACAAAAACGGAACACAACAATATCAAACGTGTGATTTTAAAAGGCACATGTGATTTGAAATCACGTGATTTGAATAAAAGTCATTTTCAGAACAGGCCTGTATAAAACTAAAATGGCCTATTTAAAAGCAAAGCATTCAACAATTTAGTAATTATTTAAATATAATAAACAAAAAAAAAGTAGAGTCGGTCAAATTTGAAGTGTACCGCTTATATTTGCAAAATGTTATTTTTTCCACACCACGCCTATTTCCTATTAACATAGGATTTAAAGTTTTAAAGTGAAAAAGTTGCCAAGCCACAATAAATACACTTGTTAGTTGTAATTTTTTTCTTTCTTTTCTACTGATATAATATCGGTTATCTGTTTAATCTACAGTGGGTTTGTTTTATTTTCCTTTAAATTCTTAATCGAAATGGCCAACAACTTTTTAAATTTTATAACCAGTGTATTGCACAAAAAGAAGCCAGCTTTTTCTAAGGTCTAAAGCTTCATATAGAAAGAAAAAAAAAATCCACATTCCTTGAGTATAATGGCCTTCAAACGCACGATAACGTAAACACACATAAAGCGCTGTATGATTAATTTGATCGCCTCCAGGACATTTAAACGTTTTACCTTATGCAAAAGTGAGACGTAAACCACGCAAAAAGCATAGACGTCCTGATTGTCCCACTTATTTCCTACCGCTAGCAGTTTTACGAGGCTCCCAGTTTTCCATACCTTATCCACAATTTACTAGTTTTAATCCCCAAAAAACAACTATTTTCTTATCCCCAAAAATCCCCACAGAATCTTTAAATTAAATAATATTATGTCAAAGGAAAACTATGCATATATTTATTTTGATATTTAATTATATCTATTTGTGAAATATTATAAAAACTTATGGCATTTGTACTTTGAGTTCTAAATATAAACATATGTAACATATACATATAGATATAAAAAGAAATTATATATGTATATTATTTTTACTCCTCGAGGGAGCATAGGGCATAGAGGAATCAACGGTGGTTCCAATAATCTCGATCTTCGGCTCGATGCTTGACTTCGTTCTACTTCATACGCAATCTCCAAAGTTCTGTTGTCAGTTGCCGCTTCCCTGCAACTCCAACTTTATTTCCGTTCTAATAGGCTGCTGGTTTGCCTCTATCCAGAGTTGGTTGTTGGAAATTGTTACTGGCCAGAAAATCCGTAATATTTTGCGGAGGCATTTGTTGCAAAATACCTGAAGGCATTGTATGTCGCGTGGTGCCATATTTCAGGTCTCGCATCGATATAACAGAGTGGATTTTACTACCCAAAAAAAAATTGATAATTTTGATACAAAAACTATCATAAATAGTGGAATAATGCACGGAATGACATAAAATTTTGCACGAATTCGCTTTATACGACTGCAAGTCATACTGTTAAATTTCGTGAAGATCGGTCCATAATTTACCATATGCCCCATATAAACCCTACTCCCGGAAAACAGTTTAGTACGCCTAAAACCGTAATAAATTACGCTATCATATTAAAATTCGGTACGTCACAGTTTTATAATACCGCAAATCACACTGTAAATTTTTTTGAAGATCGGTCCATAATTTACACTAGGTCCCATATAAACCCTACTCCCGGAAAACAGTTTAATACGCCTAAAACCGTAATAAATAACGCTATCATATTAAAATTTGGTACGTCACATCACACTGTAAATTTTTTTTGAAGATCGGTCCATAATTTACACTAGGTCCCATGTAAACGCTTCTCCCGGAAAACAGTTTAGTACGCCTAAAACCGCAATAAATAACGCTAGCATACTTAAATTTGGTACGTCACAGTTTTATAGGACGAGAAATCACACTGCCAAATTTCTTGAAGAGTGGTCCATAATTTACCCTAGGCCCCATATAAACCCTACTCCCAGAAAACTGTTTAGTACGCCTAAAACCGTAATAAATGATGCTATTAAATTGAAGTTCGGTACGTCACAGTTTTATAGGACTAGAAATCACACTGCCAAATTTCGTGAAGAGTGGTCCATAATTTACCCTAGGCCCCATATAAACCCTACTCCCGGAAAACCGTTTAGTACGCCTTAAACCATAATAAATGATGCTATCAAATTTAAGTTCGGTACGTCACAGTTTTATAGGACGAGAAATCACACTGCCAAAAAAGATTAGTCCTTCATTTACCCTAGGCCCCATATAAATCCTACTCTCGGAAAACAGCTTAAAACCAAATAAAGCCCACTTTGGGAAAATAATTAAATTCGCCTAAAACCATCACATATATAGATATTGCGGTGAAATTTTTTACCTTAATTCATATGGCCAGAAAAAATATCATGCAAATTTTGTGAAATTTTCTGTTAACGCTAAAACCAATTACACTGCTGTATTGAAATTTATTCTAATTTATTTTTTGTAATACCAGAAATCAGTCTTCAGAATTTTGGGATGATTGGGGCATAATTTACGATAGGTCCAATACAAATTACCCTCCTAAAAATTATTTTAGTTCGGCTAAAACTTTTACGAATCATGATATGTTACTCAAGCATGTTCAAAGTCCTAACAAGAAAAGCATAAAATTTTCTTATTTTCGGTCAATAATTTAATTCATGTCTAAACCGTAACTAATTTTAATGCTGACGTTCGTTTTTGTGAAGCTTAGTTAATAATATATATGTATTTATCATATAGAGCCCACTCCTGTCGGTGGAGGGTATCAAAGATTCGGCACAGCCGAATATAGCACTCTAACTTGTTTTTAATAATTTTTGATTTACAATTTCTTTTTTTTTTTTTGGTCTTTGTTTTTAATTTTTTTTATATATCAATATTGTTATATTTATTTAAATCAAGTTTGTTTTGTAAGGTAATACGTTCCTGTACTACAAATATAAGACCCAATCTAGTTGAACAGGAAATGGATTATAAATAAATACCTGTTGCATAATTTAAAGAATAGAGAATTCAATATGTGTAACACAAAATCTTTTTCATCTTAGAACTTAGCCATTGTTTAAACAATAATGAAGTAAAAATTATGAATGCATGCATTTTTATACTCTAGATAAAAGTATATTTAAATAATCTTTTATTACCACTTCTTTGAAACATAAAACCCCTTTTTTAAACAACACAAAAAAACACTGTTTTCACACTTTTTAAAAGAATAACATATCGGCAATAAATTAACATCTTACCTACCTAATTTTCAAGTTAAATATAACTGCGTGCTAGTTTTTTTTACAATTTACCTGCTCTTACATTTTTTTAAATTAAGTTTAAATTTTCAGGTAATTAGTTTATGTGGCGGCTAATGTTTAACCTATTAACTTTAAATTACTCAGAAATCTAACGTGTTAGTCTATTTATGTCGCCTATTCGTTGTGCAGCATCCGTTCACCCACAATAAGTTCATAACAATGGAAATAAATTTACCTTTTCCATATTAATTGATAACCTGACGTGCTACATAATTAATGTGGCCGGAACTGCTTTAATCGTCAAAAATTCTTGAAGATTAACCTTCTTTAATTTCAGTAATGTTTCCTTGCAAGACTTATTTTTTGAACTGAATATCTTACTTTTGATCACAGAAATTGCTGTAGTTCGCAAGATCGTATTCTGATGTGTGTACAGTGGTGTATGGACATGTAGGTTAGAGTCCTGACTACAAAAGAGTACAGATTGTTATTTGACGCGTTTTGACGGGCAGGACTAATGCTCTATAAAGTAGGAAATTTTGACATTAAAAAATAAATATTTAATAGTTTTACAGGTCGCAGACTATAATGCTTTAAGCCACGTATAGTTAATAAGATAAACTAATACACAAAACTAATTCTGTCAAAAAATCTTGAAAAACAAAAAAGTTATGACATTTAAACTTCAAAAATTGACTCAGGGATTCAAAACTATAACCAAATACTGAGAAAGTCCATTTGGGACGACCCTATTCTCAATTAAATAGTTGAAATAGGGTTGAAATTTTTTGGCTCCCTAGGTTTACTAGTATTTACTTCCACAAGAATAAAAAAATTTCAAAATCGGAGAACATAAAAAAATATTTTTGGCCGCCTTCTCAAAATGTGAACCAGTGTGCTTCGCTCTCTTAATTTTTTTTGTTTACAGCAAATTCCAAATTGTCTTCATATAATATTAAGAAAATTGTATTTACAGACGAATTTGAAATCCATGCAGTGTGTCCATCTAGGCATTTTTGCATCTAAATTTAGCATTACAAATTTGTATTTAGCTGTAAACTTTTCATTTAGCACTTGGCTTTTTTTTTTAGCATTTTTATTAAGTTTTTCTAGTTTTTTTTTAGCATTATTTTAAAAATTTGGACGAATAGCTTAATTGATTTTACTTTTATTTTTTTTATAAATTATAATAAATTTTGACTTTAAATAGTTGTACTCAAAATTAAATTTCGTATGCAATATTATTGTATATTTTATTCGCCATATTATTTCCATTTTGTCCTATATTATGCAATAAGAAGCACAATGGTTTAAATTTAAATATGGCGCCACTTTCATTCAATAAAAAAGTAAACATAACCTATAAGCAAAACAAAAACATACATTATTTAAAACATTTATATTAAAATGTTTACATTTATTTTAAAATTAAGGTATAACATTATAGAATTATTGTAATAAATAAATTTTAATTAAAATATTCACAACAGAAGAAATGTCTTTACCCAAACACAGTTGTTGTTATGTTTTTGCGGGAAACAACATTGAACAATGTTGCTAACACACTTTACAGTATATTGCACTTTTGTTGTGCAATAAAAATCAAAAGTCATTTGATTCTTGCTAATTTATTGTGCCACCTTCGAATGTCACATACACATTGCCAAAATACTTGTGCAATTCGAAAAATTGAACAATTATGTTGCAAGTGTATGAGCCGCTTTAAGAAACATCTTTCCAGTCTTGTTAAAAAATAGAATATTCAGGTAATATTTGAAATGCCCTCATTGATTGTAAAAATTGTTTGCCATTTGATATTACGATATAAAAGTACAAAGAAATTTCAATTTGTCTTTAGAGTAAAATTCTATAGTGTAAATGTTTAAAAAAATTTTTGCTCTTAGCTGCAGAAGAAGTAATAATTTCAAAACAGCAAATTTTCTTAAACTGAAAAGAATAAAATGATCTAAAAAATTTTGTATAGCATAGAAATAAGGTCGTTTCAATATTGCATGTATCAGATCTTTGCGGGTCCCTTGAATTTATAATGTATTCTCAAATACCTGTGTATCCTTCACTTTTCGGTCTATTTCAAAACACAATGCAGTGTTGCAAAGCATTCCTGAAAACAATGCACATATTTGGCACCCGTTGGTTAGTGAATACGGTTACCATGCAATGACGAACTCAATGCATTGTTATCAGAAAAGTTGTCTAGTCTATTAATTCTATGAAGTCAGCCACAATCCCGTTTTTGTTGTTTTATTGACGTTTGTTATTTTAAAATATTTACTGGAAACCTTTAGGTTTGTTTGTGGTGTCTCTAGATTTATAAAAAAAAGTGAACAAACAATATTGATTAACAACTTTTTGGAATCTACTAAATTGAATTTTGGGTAACAAGCAAGATTTGTCAATAATCAATGGACTCCAAACAGCGAGTTTTGATAAACTGGTACTTTTTGAATTTTTGTTAGTATTTCAATCGTTTTTCTTGGGATGAGCTACTCTCAACGCAAACCCGCAAATACAGTTCTAGCGTCATTGTCATTATCCTGCCAACACCAAATTAAATTTGGTACAACTTTAATATCAGCTTACTGCCCTTAAATTCACACTTATTTTTCTTGGGAAGGGCCAGCTCTAGCGCAAACCCGCAGTCTCATTGTCGTTTCCTTAATTTGGAACCACCTTAATATCAGCTGACCGTAATGGCACCTCTCTGCTCATTTCGAAAGAACGTGTAAACTCCACCAAACAGTAAATTTTAATGGATGTAGTGGTGATTATTTAATGGCTTGGGGATTGTAAATAATAAAATTAATCTTTATGACGTAGAAATGAGCTTCGTAAAATGGACGCAGTGCTCTATGCACTTCGCATACAAAATTATTTTTTTCAAAGTAAATTTCTACAATTTAAGCGTTAAACGATTCATGATGACTTGCCAAGTGTTGCCGAACAGAAATGGCAGCACAGTTGAAATTCTCAGCTGTCAAACCACAGTTATCGATATCGAAAGTTCTCATACAAGTAAACAGCACACCCGATATCTGTCAATATTTATATATAAAAAAAAATTCGCAAACAAATTCAGAAAAATAATATTAGTGCGTTAAATGCTTTTTATACACAGCCAAATTAAAATTGAATATTTTATATTAGAAAATCTTAAATGTGCATAAGTTTTTTAACCTGTTTGAAATGTTTGTTGCAATTTCTTTTGTTTTTCCTTAAATAAGATCCGTTGAATATTTTTATTTGGATCTGCACATATTGTTATATATTCGACCTTTTTTTCAAAAAGTAGGTAATACAGAAATTCGTATACTTGCGTTTCAATAATCACTTTTGCAGTGAATATTGTCAGTCATTCTTATAGTACTTAACGAACTAGTTATTTTACTACTTCATATCAGGGATATTAAGTGGGGTTTTAAATTTTGTACCAACTTCCAAAAATAAAATGTACTTTTTGGTCCTTCACGGTAACATTTTTTTAATTAATTGAAACAACAAAAAAAGGACAACTAAAACTATTTGGAATTTTTACATCACAGCAGCATGCATTTGTCGATCTTAACCAATCCTTTGTTTGTATCAGACTTGATAATGTTGGCACATGTAGTTATACATATAAAAAAAACTATTTCCACATTTGCAGACGAATGTGCAATGAATAAAATTCCAGCAACGACTCTAGAAATCTCAGGAAACATATGGACATTCAGCTCATTTTGTAAATTAGCTACTCCCGCCCTATAACTACAAACGTTTTCAGTTTCTAACGACTGCAGTTGCTCGACATCAGCTAAAGCTCTAAATGGATTATTGATTGAATCAAAATTTCCAATTTCACTCGGGAACATTTTTACTAGAATAAGTACAATACTACTTGTTTTACCTGAAATAACATTTTCAGGAGTCAATTTATGGAACCAAATTAATATTTCGTTATTAAAGTTGACTTTTGTTCTCAAAACTTTGCAAAGCGAATTCGTGCAAAATTTTATATCATTCCGTGCATTATTCCACCATTTATGTTATTTTGTATTATTTTGTATGGGGCCTATTTTTTTAGGGTGGGGGTTCCACATTTTAATTCATAATTCTGATCCTACTGGACCGATGTTGCTGGATTTAATCCCAAGCTGCTTAGGATAACTACAAGCAATTTGAGACCAAGTTTGTTTTCTTCTTTTCCGTTTTCCGAAAGTGAGCATGTTTTCAACAGACGGACAGACAGACGGACAAGGAGCCAGAATATATATACTTTATGGGGTCTTAGATTCACACGGAATGACAAACTTAGTGTACCCTCATTCACCACTAGTGGGGGTGGAGGGTATAAAAAATGAAAAGAACTCAATAATTTGTTTGCTATACTAAAAATTCAAAAAGGGGGAACTATGACAAATTTTAAAATTGTACCAAATGAGTCACGGTAGTACCACGGTACTTTAGAAGGTCAAAATGTACCAAAAAGAGTACAGTTCTACCAACTTTAACATCCCTGCTTCATATATTTATGATCTAATGTAATACGTTTTGTAATCGAGTGATTTAATTTGGCAGCCAAAAAAATAATTAATTTTATCGCAAGACGTTCTATTGGAAATGTGTAAATTTTTGCTGGATTATTACATGACAGGTAAAAGCAAATTAGAGCACTATATTCGGCAGTGCCGAATTAGAATATTTCCGGAATTGAACCTTTGGTTAATTATGGGCCGATCTTCACGAAGTTTTACGATTTTACGCGCACTTAAGTGTTTTCTGAGAATGCGATTTATATGGGGCCTATTTTAAACTATGGACCGATCTTCACGAAATTTTGTGGTATGATTTCTAGTCAAGTGGAACAAATTTGTACAAAATCTGATAACAATATGTGAATTCCGCCAATATTTATGTTGGTTTTTGTAACAAAATTCAAAATTTTTAATGGTGGTTGTTCCACATTTTAATTCATTACTCTTTTTCTACTGAGCCGATTTTGCTGGCTTTCAATCTCAAATTGCTTAGGAGAAAAAGAAACTATTTGACACCAAAATTGTTCTTTTATTTTGAGTCGTTCGAAAGTGGCGTGATTTCGAGTGACACGGACATGGCTAAATCGACTTAGAATTAATCAAGCACCAATAATATATCTGTGGTCACAAGCGATAATCGCCTAAGACGACTTAAGAAATAATTGAGATTATATTTGTTTTAATTAAATATTTTTGAAATAAATACAACTTTAGTCATAATTTTTTTTATCTTAGCATTGTGGGGATAAGAATCTTTGATTCTAATTTACTTTTTTTCTAATGCAATTGATTTTTCAGAAATCAATCGTAGGCTCGTTTGCCTCGTTAAACCTTTTTAGATAATTGGTTATCGAGGTGGTACACCAAGATACCTATTGTGTATGCTGAGTTACCCGAGTGCTTCACAAGGATAACTGGTTACTCTTTTTTCATCAAGGTGATGCACCAGGATGAAGATAATGAAAAATCACGAAGTGTTGTTTACCACACGTTTTGTGCAAAAGAGTGAACTTTATTAAAAACGTAACATCCCAGCAAAAACTTTACTTACCTGGTAAGTTAGCAAGTAACATTGGAGACATATGAACACTACTTATTTTTCGGCTGAATAACTACTTATTTTTGTTCGAGTTGTCCACAGAATTCAGTAGTTACAATACACTTACTAGAAGTCACAAAATATCTAGTTATTATTTAACTACCAGTAAGTTGAATTTTAAGTACTTACAATATACTTACTAGAAGCCAAAAAATAACTAGTTTTTATTTAATTGGCGCTAGTGAACAGACCTAATAAGTAGTTATGGAGCTAGTTACCAGTAAGTAAATATTCAGTATTGAAAACAAGACAACTAATAAGTAGTTATTATGAAATTTAATTCCATGGGAGATTCACTTTATTTTGTTGCTAAACTAAAATGATCATAAAGAATTTGCTTGTGAAAAATGAAAAACAAACAAGAAGGGAAATTTAATTCTATCGGAGATTAATTTTATTTTGTTGCCAAAATAAAATAATCCTAAGAATTAACATATTGTGGCCCCTAGGGGTGACCTTAGCGCAAATGAACGATTTCTGGCAATTTATGAAAAGAAAGAAAAAATAAATGTGTTGGTATCAAGCTACTGGATCCAAAGAAATGTTCCAGTTCGACCTCGGACTTGGTTGTGGCGCTGCAGGGCGTATGTTGGCTCTTGTCTTCTGTACCCATTTAATAAGCAGGATAATTATCACCAAGAAACTAAGAGCTAGTCCTGTGTAGCTGACTGCCATACCGTGTAAGGGATGGTTGGATGTTGTTGCTGGTAGTTCTCGTAGTTGAGACCTTACTTCTGCCTGCAATGTATTTATGTCGTCAATACTCGACCTATATAGCAATGGCTCCGTCAGGTTATTCAGTTTCTGAGTTAGATGGGATAATGTCATTCCACTGCTTGTGAATGATTGAGTAAGCATTGATGTAATGGTTTGGTGACCATGTATCGTGATTACATCGTTCTTCACTGTACATCCTGCTGGTAGGGTGAGTAGCCCAGTCCCTTGCAATAACTGAAAACCACTTTTTCCCTTGCATACTGTACTCAGTTTGAGTTGACGCTTAGTTGCAAATAGCCACTGATTCCTTTTATATAATTGGTACCATACGTGGGTGTTTGCTATTACTTCCAGATTACAGCTTGAGTCAGACTCATTGTTGAACAATTGTACTTCGCAGTTACCTATTGGTGCACCCTTGTAATATGAAGCTTGGATATTCTGACATAAAAACAGATCGTTCTGAAGAGTGTTGCAGTCACGGAGTTTAGTTTCATCCATGGGAAAATATTCGTTACGGTGGTCGTTGAGAGCCATTATTTTCGATGTCGGTATGACAGCAACTAAAGTATTATTTACTGGCTGTGGGACTGGCGTAATGTAAAATAGATCGTATTCATTTTGGTGTGCTAGTGGGATGAACAAGGTGCAAATGATGTGCTGGTTTGAAATTGCTGCATGAGCCTTCGCTATCCCATATAAATGAATGACATCTGCCACTGGTAGTGTAAGATCGACTGGGAGATTTGCTTTGATGTTGTCAACCTCAGTAGAAAATTGTTTTGGAGTCAGAAGAACAGGGCTGATCCGACCATGATAGGTATCTGCTAACAAGTTAATCATAGACGTGTGCATTTTTTGTAAGTTATCTGTAATGATAATTAACTGGATGCTAAGAGATAGGATGAGTTGCGATCGATGGTTGCTATCATAATTGGTGAGGTTCATGAGTCTACTGATTTTTAAGTTCAGGTTTTCAAAATTATTTTGAGTATGAGCTTCAGTCTGCTTCATAAGATTAAGTGTAGAGTCGAGAAATGATGTTTGATTCCGCAACAGACCTTGCAATTGGGCTTCGTTATTTTTTATACCGTTGATAGTATCGGTCATTTGTTCAGCATATTTTGAGTCCAGCACACCGAATAAGGAATTTGCTACATTTCCAACGAAATCTATTGCTCCCCGTTTTTTCCTTCTTGCGAGGTTTTTTAGGCCGCCTTCCATTTCGTCCTTGAAATTGTTAAAATGAGTCCGTTGCTTTGAGTGTTGAGATGCGAACCTTTGCAGGCTTTCATCAAAGCAGTTGTGCCGTTAATCAGAAGATGCAATTCATTATGAAATGGTGCCAGTTCGAAGTATATGAGCAGTTTCCATTCTGATATGATTGGCTTCATTTTACCAATGTTCTCAAAATGTAACCCAGGATTGCTAGTGATCTGTGTATAAGTAACTTGTTGGCTTACCACTAGCGGAAAGAATAATGCTAAGAGCATAAACATGCTTGATGCGGTCAAATTGCAACGTTTTGAAGGTGGCGAGCCTTTGCTTTTGCTGTTGGATGCGCTGCTCCTTTTGAGAATTGAAGTGCTATCTGGTCTTTCATTTTCAGCAACAGGGTAATTGAGTATTGAGGTGTTATCTGGGTCTTGATCGTCAACAGCAGGGGATGGTGCTTCAAGAGGAAGAGGCGCTAACAAGTGGATTGCTCGCTTAATGACACCGGTGGCCGTTTTGACCGTAGCCGTCCTGACAACGCCGTCTGGCCCAGGGTATGTTTCGATTACTTTACCGAGCCGCCATGTCATGACAGGTGAATTCTCTTTTATTATTACAATTGTGCCTATTTGAAGATTTGGAGACTTCGTTTGCCACTTGTTACGCTGCTGGAGTTCATTAAGGTATTCCTGAGACCATCGTTTCCAGAATTGATGTTTAACACGAGATACTAGTTCCCATCGTTTTGCTAATGTTGTTGACGTTGATTGTGCAGTTGCATCCACTTGCGCCGCAAGCGGCTCTCCAATCAAGAAATGACCAGGTGTTAATGCAGCCTCATCTTTTGGATCATTCGATAAGGGTGCTATTGGTCTTGAGTTTAGGATCGTTTCAACCTCTATGACCACGGTCTCCATTTCCTCATAAGTCAGATTTGCGTTTGCGATCTCTTTAACCAAAAGCCTTTTGGCGGATTTAACTGCGGCCTCCCACAGTCCGCCGAAGTGCGGGGCTCGCGGCGGAATAAAATGGAAATTTATGTTTTTACTTGCACATTCTCGTTGTATTGTTTCTTGAGCTTTTGTAGCAAATACAGCATCTGACAATTCTGCTAGTTGATTACGGGCTCCCACAAAGTTCGTTGCGTTGTCGCAATAAAGATTTTGACAGTTACCTCTACGACTTATAAATCTTTTAAGTGCCCCAATGAAAGCATCGGTTGTGAGGTCCGTTACTAATTCTAGATGAACCGCCCTTGTAGAAAAGCAACAAAAAACCGAAATGTACGCCTTTTGGGGTCGTTTTCCTCTTGTTTTAAAGTGCACCCATATTGGACCGCAATAGTCGGCCCCTGCATTGATGAAAGGCCTTGCTGGAGTCACCCTTGCCTCAGGCAAACTTCCCATGATTTGCTGAAGGAGTTTCGGTTTTGATCTTACGCAGTAGACGCATTTATGGACAGTTTCCCGTGCCAAGTATTTTCCTTTGATGGGCCAAAAACGTTGTCTAACGTTTGCAAAGAGTGCACTAGGACCGCAATGCTTATTTTCTCTGTGTATCGACTCGAAGATTAGTCTACTTATTGTGTCATTATAGGGC
Organism: Pollenia amentaria; assembly: GCA_943735925.1. Lineage (NCBI taxonomy): Eukaryota > Metazoa > Arthropoda > Insecta > Diptera > Polleniidae > Pollenia > Pollenia amentaria. Next base: position 149,000,135 of record OX031007.1, read on the forward strand.
AGGAGCATTGGATGTTTTGCATCGAAAGCTAGCGTAGATGCTTCTAACCTGCCTCCAACTCTTAAAACCTTATTTTCATCTAAGAACGGAGAAAGGCCTTTTATCTGACTAGAACCCTTGAGTTCTTTCTCCCTTTGTAATTGTTGGATGTCAGTCTTGAAATGTAACTGCTGTGTAGTTCGAACAATGATTATGAGGGCGTCATGAAGTTCAAAAGGTGTAAGAGTCGGCCGAACTTGGCGCTCTGCCTTGCTACTTTTGGCGTTCTTAATAAATCTTAGAACGTATCCCACAATTCGTTGAAGAGTTTTTAACGAATTTCGGTGGTTTATACTGAGCCACGGGCTTTCATCGTGCACCGAAACGAGTAGGTTGTGAGGGGTCTGCTTCTTTTCAATTATCGTAGCGTCCGACTCTAGGCAAAAAGTAGGTGGCCAATGGTTTTCGTTTCCATGAAGAAAAAATGGCCCGTACATCCATTGGGGTGATTGCTGTAACTGTTGTGGGTCCAGTCCTCTAGAAATTATATCTGCAGGGTTGTTTTTGGAACTCACATGCCGCCATTGTTCTGGTAAAGTGCTTTCTTGTATTGAAGCTATGCGATTTGCAACAAAGGTATGAAATGATGATGATCTCGAATTGATCCATGATAACACGATTTTCGAGTCGGTCCAGTAGAATGTTGGTGTGGAACTCATGTCGATATCGTGTTTAACCCTTGCAGCAAGGTTAGCTCCTAACTGAGCAGCACACAGTTCCAGCCTTGGCAACGTCTGCTGTTTAAGTGGAGCTACCCGAGACTTTGCACATAGCAAGTATACAATCAGCGTGTTGTTTGGTAAGTATGTTCTTACATAGATTGCTGCCCCATATGCCTTTTCTGACGCATCAGTAAATACATGAAGTTGTGTTTTGTTGGCAACATCACCCTTATATATATGTCGATGAACTTGAAAGGTTTCAAGCTCGTTCAGATTGCTTCGGAAGCTTCGCCAGCGAGAGTCGAATTCCAAAGGCACCGCTTCGTCCCATGAGAGATTCAATGTCCACAACTCCTGGACAAACATTTTTGCCCTGACCACTACTGGAGACAACAGGCCAAGGGGATCAAAAATCCGAGCCAAATCTGAGGTGACTGTCCTTTTGGTTACAGCCTTGATTGGTTGGATGTTGACCTTGATTTTGAGCTGGTCGCATTTCGGAAGCCAAGCCAATCCTAACGTTTTAGTGTAGTCGGGTTCGTCTGTGGCCAAGTCGAGGCTGACTTCTTGATCATATTCCGGGATATTGCGGAGCAGTTGAGTATGATTGGCGCACCACTTCCGTAGATGAAATCCGTACATTGCCATGACTTGTTGCAGTTGGCGTTGAGTTTCAATTGCTACGTTCAAGTTATCTGCTCCACCTAATCCATCGTCAACATAAAAATTCTTCTCCAAAAAACTTGCTGCTAAAGGAAAGTGCATCTTATTGTCATGGATTATTTCCTTCAAGCATCGGATTGCTAGGTATGGCGCTGGCTTGGTTCCATAAGTGACGGTATTTAACTTGAAATAGCTAATGGGCTCAGTGACATTTTTTCGCCACAGGATTATCTGGTATTGCCTGTCCCTTGGATGGATCAATATTTGGCGATACATTTTCTCAATATCTGTCGTGAACACGAAACGCGGCAGCCGAAAACGCAGCAAAACCGTAAACAGCTCATTTTGTAGTGGTGGTCCTGTGTGCAGAATATCATTCAAAGATTTTCCTGAGGATGTTTTTGCTGAAGCGTCGAATACCGCTCTCAGTTTGGTGGTGCGGCTCCCAGGGCGCAGCACGCAGTGGTGAGGAATGAAATATTTAGACCCTTTTACGTCGTCTATGCTGATTTTCGTCATGTGACCCAATTTTTCATAATCACTCATGAACTGTGTGTATTGTTCTTTCAAGGAAACGTCTTTTGATAATCGTCGTTCCAATGAGAGAAATCGATTGAAAGCAATGCTATGTGATTCTCCCAGGGCAGATGTTTCCGCACAAAACGGAAGTCGTACAGTGTACCTTCCATCTTTATTACGTGTGGTGTGCTGATTAAAGTGTGCCTCACATTGTGCGTCATATGGTGACAATGGTTGTTGGGAGCTCTCGATCTCTTCAAGTTTCCAAAATCGTTCGATAGCCATATTCATTTTATCATCTTCAGTCAATACCCCACATATCGCTGGAGATAGTTGTTGACTGGAGACCCTTCCTGATACTATCCAGCCGAATGCTGTATTTTGCAGCACTGGAAGGTCATCAGCCAGTTTAATTTGTCCAATAGCGAGTAACTGATGATAATATTCCGCTCCTAACAAAATGTCGATTTTGTCTGGACGGTTGAAAGTTGGGTCTGCCAAAGTCACATTGTTGGGAATTGACCACTTATCGATGTTAAGGAGTTGAGCAGGTTGAGGAGAAATTATTTGTGGCAACACAAACGCCTCCAATCGGGCTGAAAAATTGTTGAGACGAGATTTTAGTGTAATGTTGACTCTGTGTTGAACCTTGGTCCTGTTTTTTCCAATGCCATTAATGGAGAGAGCAGTAGCCCTTGCTGGGAGTCAAAGCCGAGTAACTAGCCGTTCCGTGATGAGGTTCACTTGCGATCCTGAGTCAAGGATTGCCTTGCATTCAGTTTCCAAACCGTTTGCCTTGACATTTACCAATGCCGTTCCTAGCAAAACATAGGGTCGTTGGACTGTAGAGCTTACTGCCACACTGGCAGCTTCTATTATTGGTGAAGTGACAAGAGATGTCGCGTTTTCTGCTGGTTCAGTATAAGGTGTTGTTGATGATGTCGAAGGTTTGTGCTGTTCTTTGGTTGAATTAGCAGACTTAATAGCAGCATTACTTCGCTTTGTGGATGTTACATTGTTTTGTGGAGGTTGGTCCAAATGGACTAATGTGTGGTGCATTTTCCCGCATTTTTGGCAGCGGCCTGAAGCGGTACACCTTTTGGTTTGATGAGTGTCGTAGAAGCAGTTTACGCATAATTTGTGCTTCTGTGCAAGGTTAAGACGGTTTGCTGGGCTAAGCGTTATGAATTCCTTGCATCGGTATAGTGGGTGAAATTCTCGCTTGCAAACTATGCATTGGCGGAATTCTCGATGAGGTTGAGCGGTAAGCGTGCAAGTTTTAATATTGTGGACAGAAGTTTTCTCCTTATGTCCCATTGCCTCAAGGGTGTGGAAATAGTTCTCAAGGAAAGTGAGAAAGTGGCTGATGGTTTGTAATTCCTTTGGGTTGGAGATCGATTGTTCATACTGAGTATGAATTGTTTTGTCCACCTTCTTAACCAAGAGATATAGTAGAAGAGGATCCCACGAAGCAATCTGGATTCCCAAATTAGAGAGTGCCGCCAAACATTCTTTGGTCGTGTCGTGCAATCGCTTGATGGCGCTTAACGAACTGGCGCCAGATGGTTGGTCGACTAGTCTCTGAACTGCTGTTGCCACCATAATTCTCTTATTATTATAGCGGTCTTCCAGCAACTGCCACGCAGCTTGATAATTTTCTTCAGTCACCGCAAGATGATTTATTAAATTTGCTGCTTCGCCAAAGACGTTGGTTTTTAAGTACCACATCTTATGGGCGTCAGACATTCGTTGCTCATGGACAATCCTTTTGAAAAGGTCGGAAAAGGATGCCCACTTCATGTAATCACCATCAAATTTAGTGATGGCGATCGTGGGTAATGGTAATGCGGATGGTCTAGCAATTGTTTCTTTGGTTGAGGCTTGGGATTTTATGTTGGCACTTGCGAGCTGGATAATTGCTGACTGGGCATCTTGTTCGAGGCGAACATATCGTCGTGAGTCATAACCAACAGTGTCGGGATTAGGGTATTTATCCAGGACTTCGTCATTTAATTGTTCTATCTGATGCCACAGCTGGCTGACGGTGGCCCGCATTATTTCATAGTAGGACCCTTCTCTACCTGGGTCCAACTGGAGACCTTCTAGATGACGACTTAAAGCCGCCATTTTACCAAGCGATCGGCTGATGAGTCCGTCGTGCCCACCAGTTGCTTCTGCTTGTGGCGGTTTCCTGGGTTTCGGAACCTGTTTGCATGAGTCATTATCAGCTTGTTGGATTTGCTTGTCAATTTCATTTTCCATGATGTTCATGTATTTTGACGCCATGGCCTGAATTTCAGCATAGTGGTTGGCTGTGAAGTATTCGATGGATGTATCAATATCCTTTAAACTTCGTAATTTATTGTCGGCCTCGTCGAACTCTGCCCATGCATCCTTGAGACGGGTCAGTCGGTCTTCATAGTAAGAAGGGGTTTTGCGGCTACTGGCGTCCTTTTTAAAATTCCGGAAAAGCGTCGCGCTCTGTTCACCAATCTCCTTCAGCTGGCGGAGAAGCTCATTTGAGGATTCCATGATTTAGTTGTGGTTGTGTCCTGTCACGGTCGCCAAAATGTTCAAACGTAGGCTCGTTTGCCTCGTTAAACCTTTTTAGATAATTGGTTATCGAGGTGGTACACCAAGATACCTATTGTGTATGCTGAGTTACCCGAGTGCTTCACAAGGATAACTGGTTACTCTTTTTTCATCAAGGTGATGCACCAGGATGAAGATAATGAAAAATCACGAAGTGTTGTTTACCACACGTTTTGTGCAAAAGAGTGAACTTTATTAAAAACGTAACATATTTATACTCTAAATTTATGTACAAAAAAAAAACTTAAAATTAAATAATAAACAAAAAAAAAAATTATATAAAACAAAAATGTAAGCAAATGCATGTCAGAAATCGTTCATTCTTTTGCTTCACAAATTTTAGTTCCCACCGTTGGTCTATGCAAAAGATATTGAGTTTCATACTGTCTGGATGGTAATTTGAATAGGCACGTGTAAATTTAATATTTCGTATATGTAGGTTGTGCCATCAATTAAGCTGACGTATGAATTCTCACGCTTTGCTTGACCAGAATGTGGGAACAAAAATAGAAAACAAAACAGGAAATTTAATTCCATGGGAGATTCACTTTATTTTGTTGCTAAACTAAAACGATCATAAAGAATTTGCTTGTGAAAAATGAAAAACAAACAAAAAGGGAAATTTAATTCTATCGGAGATTAATTTTATTTTGTTGCCAAAATAAAATAATCATAAGAATTAACAGCAAGCATAAATAAAGAGTGCCTTTTCTCAAAAACTATTTCGACGTAGACGGTTATTGCTTATGACCACAGATATATACCTCATGTTTTACACGGAATGGCAAAGTGAGTACGAATACCCACATCACAACTATAATTGTGGTAGAGTGCACAAAAAGTTATTAGGCAAAGTTGTTTTTTTTTTTAGTTTTTTTATTTAAATGCAAACAAGTTATTAATGATTTCTTAATTTTAGACAAAACATATTCTTAATTTAACTGGAATCAAGTGTTTGTTTTTCTAAACTTAAACTGAAGAAAAAAAATTTATTTATTAAAAACACAATTTTTGTTAGAGATAAAAACAATATCTATCTTAGAAATTATAATTAAAGTTAAATTAATGTATAAATTAAATAAAAGCGAAAAGAAAATTTTATTGGCAAAAAATAATTAAAGAAAAAATAATCGTATTCATTTTAGTTCACTTGGAATGAGGCGTTTATTAAATTTAGTAGCAGCAAAAGTACTGTTGTTTGCCTACAACTCCACTGTATATAAATCTGCACAGCAGTTTGGATTTGCACAGGTTACGTTTGGCAATCAACATGAAGATAATAAAATTATTCGCAGTTATATACAACGTCAAATAACTTTATAAAAAATAAGATACGTATATCTTACAAAGAAAAAAACTGACTGTGCGTATTCGTTTTAGTTCACGTGGTAATAAGTATTTATTAAATGTAGTAGCCACGATATGGTCGTTGCTACATTCGTTAGTAAGAAAAATCCTGATGATATTTATTTCTTATTGAAAAGTATATTATCTCTACAATTTGTTAGCAATTGATTAAAGGACCGTTTTTAGAAAGAATTTGATAATATGTAATTTGAGTTCGATCTGTAGGGGCTAACTTCGAATTTGCCATGTATTCAACCCAAAAACCTGTTATACCCTCATTTTGGTTTCCTGGCAATCCTTTTGAAGATAATGGCAAAAGTTGTGCGTTTTATTTTAACTGTATACCTTTTTGCATTTATGATAATTGTAGTATAGAACATGGATTTGTGTGTAAAGAACAGGTTCAACCGCAATATTTCTGGAAAAATAATCAAATATTTTGTGAAATATTAAGCAAATCAATTAGTTCACTGATGACACATGCAGTATAACGAATTGTAATTAATATATTACATTTTATAATTTAAATTCACCCTTAGAATTAGCATAAATTTGTTTTAAATTTGTTTCCACTTTCATACATTAAAAATTAGTAATAAATTTAATACTGTGTTTCAATGATTTTTAAGATGAAAAGTATCACATTACGCTTTCAATGTATTAAGACAAATATTGCCTGATATTAATTTGAATTTTAGAAATTATTTTTAAAAATTACTTAAGATATTAATAATTACATTGATTTCTTTCCCTTTTTGTTTTAATTTCTAATGTACATGACATTACTTGATTGAAATTAAATACGCCTTCATCGGTTCTGCTTAAGGGGGGGTGACTTTAAATTGAGCGCTGACACTTGACCGACAACTATTCTCAATATTAAAAAGACCTCGCATACCAGATCTCCCCGGTTTTTGGTTCTTACTACAAAATAAATAAAATCCATCCTGAAAAAATAACTCTATTAATTAATTGCTAATAATTTATATAGATTATAAACTTACGATATTCCACTTGTCAATAATAGATAAATATCAACACGTTTTCCTTGCTAAGGATTGTTGCCAGTTCCATATGGCGGCTACTACAGTCAATAAATGCTTATTTCCACGTGAACTAGAACGAATACGATCAGTCAGTTTTTCCTCTATAAGATGTGCGCATCCTATTTTTTAATAATGTTGTTTGAAGATGTATACAATTGCGTAGAATTTTAATAAATTCATGTTGACCGCCAAAAGAAAACTGTTGATATCCAAAACACTCTACAGATTTATATACAGTGGAGTTGGAGGCAAACAGCAATGCTTTCGCAATAGATAATAATATTATCAAAATGTTATCTTGATGTCACGATCATAAATGTAAACTTTAATTTTAGTTTCTAAGATATATTTATTTGCTTATTGCTTAACATTAACAAAAATTGTGTTTTTGATAACTAAAATTTTTTAGAATCTAGATAAAATTTAGAAAAACAAATACTTGATTCCAGTGTTCTTGAGAATATAATCTAAAATTAAGAAATTATTTAAAATTTTCTTGCATAATAACTTTATCTGACAACTTCTTTACGTATCATGTTAAAATCCAAATAATTATTATACGAGTATATCATGATAATCAGAGAAACCGAAAATATCGGATGGCTAATTTTTTCTTGTACGACCGATTACAGAAAGCAGAAACAATATTTATCCGTTTTTTTTATGAATTCTGGCATTGTATCATTTTTTGCATATTTCAGGATAAAAAGCATTTCTGCAGCCTTTCACCTTTTTGAAGAATATTTTGAAACTTGTTTCTGCTTTGTGTTTTGAAGATATGATAACGTACGTGTTGCTTCAGTTTCCCCATATACTACATTTTATTTTCAATCTCATATCGATCATTTGCTGCAACGTCGTCATAAATCAAAAAACTAAAATTTGGGATTAGTGATGCAGAATTATTCACTATGTTTTTCTTTATATTGTGTATAAAATGCATCTTTATGTCTTTTATACTTTCCCCGCTTGAAGAGAATTTGTCGTTATCTTTTCTAACCAGCAGGATCACTTACAATTAGTTAAATAATTAATTCTCTGGTATAATTTAAATAATAAATTATGTTTATTTGAAAAATAATTTATTTATTTTATTTTTTGTATCCGTGGCATAATCTGTTTATTTGCATCCCTCACGCTTTGCTACTACTGTAATTAAATAACACATACATAAGAAAATGAACTGTGTATATCAAGGCCTTATTTAAGTTTTTAACGACTTAAAGGATGAATTTCCTTTTATTCCCTCATAATTTATATTCATAATCAATTCTTTCGAAATAATTGTTGACGAATTTTTAAATTTTGTTTTTGTCACGAAAAATTAAATTGTTGATTCCGAAGGAATGCATTATATTTTAAATTTAAAATTATATACATATTAAATAATTAGTTCTAAATGTAATTAATTCCATGTTTTCCTGCTGGGTAAGCGGTGCGAGCAAATTAAAAACTTTAAACATGTTATTTTCGAAATGTATTTTTTTGAGTTATGTCGACGTTGCAGCAAATGAGCGACATGTTTAATTAAAGCCAGTTGTATTCAAGGGCTAATGTTATTTCAAACTGTCAAATTGTATGCATAATTCATAAATTTTTTCTTGTCTGTCCTTGTTATCCTCGTGCGCATAGTGGAGTGTGATCAAATTTGGTACATACAATGAAATTGTACAAAGGACGAAGCCTGTGTAAATGGTTAAAATTGGTCTATAATATCACATAGGCCCCATACAAATTTCTTTCAGGAATAGCGTATTTGTGCCATCAAATGATGTTTGTACTTAATTAAGTCCGACCTAAAAATATTTTTCTGCAAACTATTATGTCTGTCTCTACTTGACCAAAGCTCTCATACAAAAAGCACTCCCATTAAAAGCATAGAATGCTATAGCTCCTTTGAAATATTAATATTAACATTAATATTAATACAGAATTTGGCGAATGTCCTGAGAATCACTTTAAGACGAATAAAATGTCCTATGTCGATGATATCTAGATAATATTCTGCACAAGTAACTCGTATATGAATCTTAGCCTCATAATATAATTTTGCTCTGCCTGACTGCCTATGGGTTCCACATGGACTTGCCAACTTTTCAAATTTTCCAAAACGAGACACCATCATAAAGTCATAAACAAATTCAAATAGATGCGCCGGTTATTGTTAACCTTTTTTATTAATTATAACAACAATCAGCCAAGAAAAGCTACGATAATTTTTAAAAAAATTTTAACTAAAAATCAAATTTGTTATTTAGATGTGCATACACAATATATTTCTCGAGCTTGATTAATTCGTATTTATTGAACTGGAAATTTCCTTCGATTTCAGTTTTACTCGATTTCGGTTTCCAGAACATGGCCGAATATCGTATTAATTGAAATTGTGTAACTCATTTATATCTGTTTTTTTCCAATGCAAAATTAAATAGTATTAATATTTGTGCAAATTTATTCCAAATAATGTAGAATATAATAAAAAAAATGAAATAATTCTATAAAAAAATACGTTTTGGTAAAATTCTAATTCATTTGAAATTTGACAACTGCAATAAAAAAGCCAAATTTTGCGATTGACAATTTGACAAATCGGGCCGTTTTAGATACAACTTCCTCGCTGTGCGTGACGTTTCTAACTTTGACAGAAAAGCGTAAAGCAAAAGGTGTATGACACAATAAAAACTTTGATAACACTCACACAGTGCTTGCTTACCTCTAAAAGCGGGGTTGTATTTTTAAATTTAATCATTTGTTATAAAAATAAATGTTAAAAATGTTATTTGACGATTTTTTTTTAAAAAATTTGGCAACAAAAAAATTTAAATAAAAGAAAATTATGTCAAAGTGTGCCCAAAGATGAAAGTTGCCTTACTTTTCGCTTCGTGCTGCGTTAAAAGTTCTTTATGTGACATGTTTCGTTCAAGTATGTATATTTCATCTTATATGTTAAAGCGAATCTGTAACGCAACGCGAAGTAAAACTTTTATCTGACATGGCCTTAAGTATTGCTAATCTATTAAAATATTTTCGTTCTTATTTTAAACAAATAAGTGGTTCCAAAATTAGTTCTCGTCTGTAATATGAGACATTTGCTGCAAAAACATTAATTCCCTTTTGAAACTGCATTCGTGTCCATACAATGAATCTTTCGGTTTGCACCATTTTAATTGCTTTCCTTAAAACAAAAACTGCTGTCCTCTTTCACCATCAAACACAAATGTTTTGTTCATAATATGAACGAGGACTTGGTGCCGAAATTCATTATTATTTACCATGGCAATAAATATAAAAGTTAAATTTTTCTTACAACGGGGCAAATGGCGTCACGTTCAGAGTATCGACGGTTCATTATATTCTAAAACTGGCCTGTCCCGACGAAAACTGGACGGTTGGAAAGTCTAGTTCCAAATAGGGTAACAGGGGTGGTGTATGTGCGGGCATTACTGAATTGTTTTTACTTTTCTTTTCAGTTGTTTATTAAATATTATTAAATTTATAAGTTAGTGCCTTTTTCTTATTTTTTTTTTTTTTTTGTTTTAAATAAGCAATTTTTGGTTCTTTTAGGGTATATAATTTTCACAATTTTTGAGGCATATTTTTATGTTTTTACTGCATATTTTCGGTTTCTCTGATTAACATAAATGTTTGCTTTAAGTCTAATTTTTAAAAGACATTTGTTAGTTCTTATCATTAAAAGCATTTTTTTTAATAAATGAAATTTTATTGTGTCTGTAAACTGGAAACCTTGATTCCAGTGTACTCGAGAATTTATTCTTAAATTAAGAAATCAAGAAAAACATGATTTTATTAAAATAGAAAAAATTTATTTGATCTAACAACTTTATTGAGCAACGTGTATCATGTTTATATTCTAAAGTATTTGTATACATCATGATCATGGAATTCAAAAATATGTAATAAAAAGCTTTTTATGCGCATTAAATATGCAGTACAAACTTGAAAATATCCTTGAAGAAATTTTTAAAAAAATGATCTATCGGGCATGTTCTGAAAATCAAGTGATTTCAAATCACGTGCTTTTAAATTCACGCGTGTGATTTTGTGGCGTTCTGAAAAACATTTCGTTTTTATGTTTCTTGGTATGCCTTCGGCAGTTGAAAATCACGCCAAAACATACAAAAACGGAACACAACAATATCAAACGTGTGATTTTAAAAGGCACATGTGATTTGAAATCACGTGATTTGAATAAAAGTCATTTTCAGAACAGGCCTGTATAAAACTAAAATGGCCTATTTAAAAGCAAAGCATTCAACAATTTAGTAATTATTTAAATATAATAAACAAAAAAAAAGTAGAGTCGGTCAAATTTGAAGTGTACCGCTTATATTTGCAAAATGTTATTTTTTCCACACCACGCCTATTTCCTATTAACATAGGATTTAAAGTTTTAAAGTGAAAAAGTTGCCAAGCCACAATAAATACACTTGTTAGTTGTAATTTTTTTCTATCTTTTCTACTGATATAATATCGGTTATCTGTTTAATCTACAGTGGGTTTGTTTTATTTTCCTTTAAATTCTTAATCGAAATGGCCAACAACTTTTTAAATTTTATAACCAGTGTATTGCACAAAAAGAAGCCAGCTTTTTCTAAGGTCTAAAGCTTCATATAGAAAGAAAAAAAAAATCCACATTCCTTGAGTATAATGGCCTTCAAACGCACGATAACGTAAACACACATAAAGCGCTGTATGATTAATTTGATCGCCTCCAGGACATTTAAACGTTTTACCTTATGCAAAAGTGAGACGTAAAACACGCAAAAAGCATAGACGTCCTGATTGTCCCACTTATTTCCTACCGCTAGCAGTTTTACGAGGCTCCCAGTTTTCCATACTTTATCCCCAATTTACTAGTTTTCATCCAAAAAAAAAAAAAAACTATTTTCTTATCCCCAAAAATCCCCACAGAATCTTTAAAATAAAATTGTATTATGTCAAAGGAAAACTATGCATAAAATTATTTTGATATTTAATTATATCTATTTGTGAAATATTCGCCTATGTCGCTAGAAAGTTGTGATTACGATTTTAAATCACAAGCCTACAGTAATGTGATCCACATGTGAACTTGTAAATTTCCTTTAAAATTGATTTTCAACATCAATAAATAGCATATAAAAAGGAAATTTTATGTTTTTCTTTTCCATTTATTTTAAAAACTCATAATCTTTTGAGAAAATTTTCATAGAAAATATAAAATTAAAAAACAACATTGTTTTAATACTGATTGTTGTTTAACAATTTCTTTTAAATTTGCGTTTTGATTGTGAGCAGCTGTTTCTATTTAACTTCGAAAAAAAATATGGTGCCAGACATTCAGACGTACTTACCATTGTTCAGGAATATCTCTTGGGTTGTAATAATCCCTTAGAAGACGTTTTCTGATACGTTCTTTTTTAAAATACAGTTTTTTAAAAAAAATAACACGTAATATAAAAGCTGCCGGCATTTTTCATGCAAATAATTATTTTTTTTTGTTCAAATTTGACAGCTAAAACATATGTTTTATTTTTCGACCACTACTTCGAAAAAAACAAAACGCGTGAACTCTAGCACTTGCTTAAATAAAATTAGCGATTTTCAGATCGCATGTGATTTTCAAATCATGCGATTTTCAGCACATGGCCGATTATAAAAACTTATGGCATTTGTAAACATACATGCATATGGATATAAAAAGAAAATATATATGTATATTATTTTTACTCCTCGAGGGAGCATAGGGCATAGAGGAACCATAGGTGGTTCCAATAATCTCGATCTTCGGCTCGATGCTTGACTTCGTTCCACTTCATACGCAATCTCGAAAGTTCTGTTGTCAGTTGCCGCTTCCCTGCAACTCCAACTTCATTTTCGCTTACTTATTTCCGTTCTAATAGGCTGCTGGTTTGCCTCTATCCAGTGTTGGTTGTTGGAAATTGTTACTGGCCAGAAAATCCGTAATATTTTGCGGAGGCATTTGTTGCAAAATACCTGAAGGCATTGTATGTCGCGTGGTGCCATGTTCCAGGTTTCGCATCGATATAACAGAGTGGATTTTATGGTGGAATTAAATTATTTTGATTTTAGTTTGTTTCGAAATATTAGAAGATTTCCAAACCGGGTTTAACTGGGCAAATGCACTCCGCGCTTTATTTATGCGACTAGATATATCTGCTGAGAAGCCGCCAGTTGTCAATTGTGCCGCCAGTTGTCAATTGTGCTACACAGGTAGCAGAAGGACATAACATCTTCAATATCTTGATCACATACGAGGAAATGACGATCTGTATATTTATCTTCAGCCGAACCAATTTTGTGATGTCAGTGATGGTGGAAATTTTCGACTGTATCTCTGAGAATGAGTGGCTAAGTAGGCATATGCCATTGGCATAATCTACGTCCTGCAACCGTCATTTCTAGCCCAACATAATACCCCTCTAATGAGGGGTCTAACTCCAGTTTTTACCGTGATCCTATTGCTCAGTTGTTTTTCATGCAACACACGGCAAGTGGCATTCGTGAACAGGGCTTTTTCAGAGAGTTCCATATGGCGAAAAAGAAACTAGCACAACAAAAACAATATATTATTATAATTTATTCGACCATTCATAATTTTTATTTCTATTTAATCGAGCTTATGGTCAATTTGATAAATTTTTTAAAAAGAAATATTAACTTTTATTAATTATCAAATTTGTCTTTTGTTTTGTGTTTTGTTGTCTTCAGGATATTGAAAAAAATTTACAACAAAAAAAAAAAAAAAAAAAAAAAAAAAAAAAAATTAAAAAAAATTTTTAAAATAAAAAAATTGACTGTTGAAAAAAATGTTTATACTAACAAAATATTTAAATATAACACAGGTAGACATTTTAACTGTGGATGTAACGATACGCATTTTTGCCGATACGATACCGATACTAAAAAAAATATCGCTGATATCGATACCGATACGTATAATTAATTTGAATTCAACTTAAAATTAACAAAACTCCAGTAGCGTAATTGTTTTATGATACAAAATTACAGTGTAGGAGATTATTAATTTATAAAATTGATTTAAAAATTAAATAACAAAGAATTTAATTTGAATTCATGATAAAAATTAACAAAAAATAAATTAAAATATTAATAAATTGTCGAGCTTGAGGTCTTTTTTTAAAAAACTTTAAACTTTTATTCAAACCAATATTTCGGCACTTCTTTGAGTGCCTTCTTAAGGGTTTTTTTTCTTTTCTTATTCTATAAATTTTCAAAAATTTGTAACAAATTTAACAATAAATGACAAATAAAAAAAAAGTTTTTAAATTAAATACAAAAAAATATTTTTCAAATCAAATTTGATCTATTACAATTTAAAAAAATTATTAACTTCCGTTTCTATTTTTATAAATTAAGTGTCTATAATTTTGTACTAAATTTTCAGTGTCTGACTTAAAATTAATTCTCGACATTGTTGGAACCTTTATAATTTGTAACATAAATCTACGTTTATAATTATTTTCTGTGTTTAAAACAATTGTATTTTTGGATAATGGTTTAGATTAGCACAATGAGTTGATAAAGCTGTTTTTTGTATTGAAATATTTCCATATTTTTGATCTGATATATGTCCTGCTATCCTTGTTTATAGTTTAATTTTTAAAGGCCAAGTCTTGGAGACGTATCAGAACTCTTCTTTGTGTAGGGGTGATCATGTCATCAATATTTTCGGAATGCAGAGTCATGTAAACAAGCGCAATAAAACTTTTTTACGATTCACTTGAAGTCAAATATGTTTTAAATATTCGAGCTTTGCATCGGGGGTCAAGAATTGTAGATAAACAAAAGGTTTAATTATTCTCTAACCCCTTAAATCTTTCATTCAGAGCTGATACGAAGTTTGTCGCAAAATTTTTGGGACTCTGAACTATTTCCCATCTTCCTTTATTGATTTATTCTTTTTACTTATAATGTTTGAAAATTGTAAATTAGCGGAATTGTGTCAGACAAAACGTAGCAGTTGCTTTTCTTATGGATTTTGTACCCTCTTCGGGGTAACCCACAATTTTCGGCAAAATTATTTTTACTTTCACAATCATCTGTCAAAAATTTAAATAACTTTATAAACTACACACCAAACGCGTAGGAAGCATATATGAACGTATCGAACGCATGAATTAGGATCACTTTCTACTTTGGCATAGACCGCGTGGTATGCACCTTCAGCTTAAGAATTAAGAGACACAATTTATTATTCTGTTTCGATTTTATGCTTTGCTTTTTAATGCGTTATTTTTCTTAGTTGTTATGCAAAAAATAATCATAGAAAATTAAATTGTTTGTTAAAAAGAACTTTGAAAAATATAAAATGTTTCGTCGTATGTACAGCAATATATTGCCGATACTTCAGATTTTCCATATATCGGTATCGGCATACGTTACATCCTTCATTTTAACACTTTTTAAAATTTGTTTTTATAATTCAAACTGATTCTTAAGTTTTTTGGGATGCTTAATCCGATTTTCCACACAGGTTTATCCCATCAAGTCACATTTATCAAATAACGGCCCATTTGTGCTTTTAGCTGTATACTTCTCTTTCAGCCGTTATCTCTCAAGTGTTGATTCAATTAAAATAAGTTACAGTATGTCAAGAATATGTTTTTACATAGTAAACTTATGTTTAACTTTTACTATTTTTTTTACAAATTAACTTTTAGTCAAATATTAACTTACTAATAACTGCAAGGCCAGAAAAACAAAACAAAATTAATATTAAGAAATAAAACCAAAAAAGAGAAGAAACAGATTTTTTTTGTCAATAAATTGCTTTTATATACTTTTGAGTATGAAAAAAATTAAGTGGATCTTTAATTGTAGGATGATCAAAGTTTTGTATGGTTACCTTTGGCATCAATCACGGCTTGCAGACGTCGTTTCATGAAAAAGATACTAGCGGTTTTCACCCTTTGTATTAAGTGTACAACACTGTTATATTTAATACTATTTTATACTTCAAAGCGTGAGTGTCTTTTTCGTATGCATTGTAATCTAATGAATTTGCTGAGTGAGAAAAAGAGACAGATAAAGTTTCTTCAACTGTTTTATTCTGGTAAATTCACACACGTTGTTTACTACTGCTTTTTGTGGGATTTTTCAACCACAGCGTAGTATATTTAAGTATGTTAGTATTTTTACTAAAATTATAAGATTAACAAAGTCTACAAGGGACTTTACTATCAAGGGTGAATTCCGCTACTTTATAGTGTCGATATAGAAATTTACTTTATAGCGAAGTCACTGATTTAGGCCGATTCCGAAGTTCGGCCAAATTGGTTAAATTCGACCGAACCAAATTCGAAGCCAAACTTAACTAACCCAAATTCCTAACAAGAAACAACTATGAAAATTTTGAGATCAATTTATTTATTAAACAGAAAAAATCATTTATTTATACGAATTTTTGGTAATAAAAAAACAAGCAAAAAAAAATTTTATTAACAAGTAGGTAATCAATGTACATATCGCTCCTTTATTGCAACGGAGTTATATCTAAAAAACTTATAAATTTGAATTTACTTAAGAAAAGTATTTTTTCTGTCTAAATGAATACCCCTGTAAGGAGTTTTAATTTTTCTGCTTAAATAAAACTCATTTTGCCGTCATAAATAGTCAACATAATTCACAAAAAGAAAAAAAATTCCCAAATTCTATTTGTTAAAATTGTTGAGTTTAATACATCAAATTTTATGATGAGGAAAAACATATCGGACTCTTCTGCTGGTGGCTGATAATTGAAAATTTATTTCTTTGAAAATATTTTTATATATTTTTTTTCTTCAATAAACAAAATGCAAAATAAATTGTTTGAATATGGGCAGTTCCAGCGAAAAGTCTACTTTTTGTAACGTAACGCCAGAAGTAATTTAAATTGTTTCTCAAAAAATTGTATTTGTATAATTTACTTTTTAATATTTTGGTGTAAAGCGAATCTAGCTCTACTTTAAGTTACAAAAGGGATAACATTTGAACAACATAGTCCTAAAATCCAAGCTTATTTGTTTTCTGGCTCTACATTAAAAACAATTCACTTTTCCCTGGTAATACCCATATGTACCTTAAACGAGCAAAAATCTTTAAATTCGATAACTTTGAAGATAACTCTTTAACGTTACGCCAGCGCATATTTTTGCTTATATCTTCAAATCATAAGAGTTGATTGTTGTATATTTTTCTAAATATAGTTCCACTTCATTACTTTGCAAATATAAAAAAACATTTTTACAAATTTGACTTCTTCATTATTTTTTTTAAATTTTGTCGTACATTACGCCACAAAGGAAATGCACATATGCAAATTTAATTCTGACGGGGAAAATAAAACTGAGATGAGTTTATTTTCTGACGGAAAAAATACAAACTCCTCAAATGAGTTTTATAATATGACGACGAAATAAAAAATAGTTTTATTTTATGACACCTTTTTTTAAGAATTTGCCTCGCCCTTTTTTCTTACGTTGAAAAATAACTGTTTTATATGGAATTTTGTTTTTTAGTTCACAAAATAACTGTTATAAAATAACTTTTTCGATATCACTTATAAACGTTACGATCCCTGAGCAAAATATATTTTATTACGTCAGTTCATAAAGGCAAATTTTGAAAACTTTAATCGCATTTTGCTAAGTTTGATATGTGCTACTTATATATTTATTATTCAAAGTACAAAAGTTTTATTCTTTGATGGCAGAAAACTAATTGTTATGCATTAATACCTATAAGGTTTTAGTTCTGGAATTGGAATAAACCTGCGAGGTTGCACTAAACAGTTGATCGCTGGCAACACTAGTTGGTGTTACTGGATATTTCATTGCGTTGCAATACTCAAATATATAATTGCTTATGGGCTTATTTACATTAATACGTAATTTCTTTTCGAGAATCTTTTCATCATTTTCTTCCTTTTCAATGTGTGAAATTAAGTCCTGCTTTTCCCAAAAAGAAGCTTTAATTGGTTTTCCTCTTTTTACTTCCGATATTAATTGCTTGTTTACATGTTTTTTAAGCCATATAATTTACCACAACCGAATTATGGGAAAAATGTTTTAGCTGATTATTTTTGCATGGTTTTTTAGCATTTGCATATAATGGTATAAAAAAAGTTCGGACTTCGGCAAAAATCGGCTAAATTAATGCTGAACACCGATTATTGGCCGATTAGCAATTTTCGGCCAATGCCGAGGCCTATATATCGGTCAGACACCATTAATTTATGCTCATTTTGTGTCAGGTTTTAATGCGATTTCTGCACTACTCTTTTTTCAGATAACTCCATAATCTTTGAATTGTGTTTTAATTTGGACTCCGAGCAGGAGTATGCTATTCTTTAGCACAGTTGTAGAAAGGTCAGGTACTTACCAAAAGACCCGTATGTTTATGGTCATTATCCTGATCAAATTTGAAATTCGACTTTCTACCAGAAAAAAACCCAAATGTATTGTAACTGTTAGCTTAATGAGACTTTAATATATCTAGATATTTATTTACATCAATTAGTGTTTTCGAAAAACAAATTTCTCTTACTCCCTTACTAGTTATGCATTCCCAAACCATTACCGAAAGGTGTTTTTTTGTGCAGATGTATGAACGGACCCGATATGTGGCGCTATAGTTATGCTATTTACATAGATATTCATATCTGCGGAGAAATTCTACTTAAACTCAGAATGTATCTATTTTTCCTCATGATAATTTGTTTTATGGACGTTGGAAAAAAAAATTGTCAAAATATTAAAAATTTTCTCACAACAAATTGTGAAATTATTTAAGTTTCCATGGAAAAAAGGAATAAAAAAATTTGAAATTACGGAAAATTAAATTTCGTTAATAACAATGCCGACCTGATCTAGAGGACTAAGCATTGGTCAGAAAGTGATTCTGAGTCTATCGGTATACTATAAGCACAATACCCTCTCTACAATTAGGGTGTGGGTATAAAAGAAACATTTGAGGGTAAGACAACGTTTGCCGGGCTCAGCTAGTACACAAAAGAATAAGCTTTTAAATTGTTTTAATATACACAATTTGAAATCGGGGCAAAATCTCAGATTTTATAGGCAATGGACCATAAATAACATATGAATTTGCTCCTGTAATAAAGTAAGTTTCTTTCTAGTGCATAGTCTGCCAAAGCTTACAATAAAGTTGTGTTGGAGAGCAAACTACCCAGCACACCAGCTACCAAACACAATTTATTTATACAATAAAATTGTCTGTATTTAAACTCTAATAACAGTTTCTAATTAATAAAATGTAGCACATTTAACTTATTGCGTTGCTTTGAACAAATGAAATTTAAGGTTAGAAAATATTTGCACATAGAGATAATTAGAGGGGAAAAACGATAAATATTTAAAAAAAAAAATTTTTTTAGGTCAGGATTTAATAATTTTCAATCATTAATCATGAAATATCTTTCGTATATCATTATGAGTTTGAAATGTTTGCTGGGTAAGTATTGTTGTCTCATTGACGCAGTGATGCCGTTTGGTTACATTTGTCACATTTTTGTAAAACTTTTGAAGGTCCTACGTAACAATGTTTAATGTTTTATATTTGGCCATATTTTCATAACTTTTGGTACATGGCACAGAACTAATTTTGTTGACGAGCGCGCCTTACGCAAAGAATAGCGTGAGCACGCACTTCTCAATTACGAAACGGGCTGAGTCCCGATTTAAATGCTCACGAGTATTGGAAAAAAGTTTTCAATATAAGAAACGCTGGGAATGAACCGTTGCAACGCGTTGTTCAAAAATTTAAACAAGCAGATGTTTAATATGTATACTTCTATTTTCCAATGCGTGTATGCAGAGATTATTTACCCAACTGAAACTTATTTAGACTGACCACCGTAATCGATTGAATACTGCTACAATAGCTTCATTACTGATGGCTAAAAAAAAATATTCAAGACGTTTCTAAATATGAGCCTTCTAAATCCATAATTTCAAGTAATTTAAAATTGCACTGACTGAAGTAGAAATTTTTATATGAGAACTTTAATAATATTTTAATTATCATGCAATAAGCATTTGCTTCAAACTTACACAGCTGTTCTTGTATATCTCTTATTTTTAAATTTACGTTTTCAAATGTTAATTTATTTTTTTATTCTAAGTTTGTTCTTGTTAAATTAATGAATTATCACTGAAATATGAAATAGAAGTATTTATTTTATCTTAATCACATAAATTTACTATTTATTCAAAGAATATTTCAATATGTAACTTTTGACGAAAAACGTAACTTTTTTGAAGTAACAGCGTAACCTTTTTGATTCTTTTTCAGGCAACACTGCATTGACGAGTAACCGAAAGAGCATAAGACTTTGTGTGAAGTGGTATCAGCATAATTGTGCTATGAATTGGATACCCATGTTCTAAATATCTTAAATTATCATCACACTTAGTGATTATTGTAATCTAATTTTGATTTGATTTAATTTTTATTACATCTTATTCGTACCCCCTTTAAAATTCATATTTCTTTTAGGTAATTTTTGTCTTTATCATTGTAAGGGTCAGTGATATTTACTTACTTAAAAATATTGTACTCATTTTTAATGTCTGAAAAGGAGAAAAATAATTAAAAATCTATTTATAAGGGTGAATTGAATTTATTAATTTTAATGTATTAAGTACAATTGTTTATACTTCATATGTCACTAGTAAACTAATTGTTTTGCTTAATATTTAGTAAAATATGTGTTATTTTTTTGCAACAATATTTCCGTTGCACACAATCTTCACATATAAATCCATGTTGTATACAGCAATTGTTATTAATTGAAAAGGTATAAAGTTATAAAAAAACGCACAACTTATGCTATTATCTTCAAATGAATTACGAAGAATCCAGACGGAGGGTATAATTGGTTTTCGGATTAAAGCTATGTCAAATTCGAAGTTAGCATCTACAGCTAGAACCCAAAAGATTATAAAATTCTTTCTAAAAAAAATAAAAATAGTTTCTTTAATAAATTGCTAATAAATTGTAGAGATGAAATACTTACGCTATTCCACTTGTCAATAAGTTTCATAACGATTTTTTACAAACGATTCTTATAGCAGCCGCCAACCCCGGCTACTAGATATTGTTGGAGACAAACAGCAGTGCTTTTTAATAGATAATAATATTATCAAAATATTATCTCTATATGATTTTCATAAATGTAACCTTAAAGTATGTATAACTTCTAAGTGATATTTGCTAATTCTTTATCTTTAACAAACATTGTGTACATATTTGATAAATATATTTTAATGGAATCTAGATTAAATTTAGAAAAACAGAAATTGGATTCCAGTGCTCTTGAGGTTATTATCTAAAATTAAGAAATCATTAAAAACTTGTTTGCATATAAATAAAAACAAAACAACTTTGTCTTACAACTTTGTTTAACTGTGACGTAAACGCCAACAACTTATTTTTCAAAAAAGAAATAAATAATTAATAACTTCTTAAATATTGGTTTTAGAACTAATTTTCATTTTGCAGGGCTTTGAGATTCTCTGAAGGGTGTAGAAACATTTTTTGAAACAAATTTTTACTAATAAGCAGTGTTGCCGAAAAATTTTTTATAAAACACCTACGCATATTTAACAAAATCCGATTATCCCTACACGTTGAAAAAAAATTATCTACGAAAATCCCTACGCGTTTTAGTCATTAAAATCTAAGAAAAAACAGTGTATAGTATAGTTTTAAGGGAGATCGATTATTCGACTTTTTCAAAAACCGTTTTTCGAAAATTCCGAATAGTTGCTATGAATATAAATTCAGCTATTATACATCAGTAAACTAAAGCATACTTTAAAAAAACAACCAATAATTTTAAATTTATATCGAATATTCAAGAAAATTACAGTGGGGTTGAAGTACAATTATGCATAACAATTTTAACATTACATTATGCAAAACGAATACAATAACAATCTAAACTAATAAAATTACCAACAAATACAAAATAGCTAATAAATACGAGATAAATAATAAATTAAAATAATTCTTAACTAAAGTACTTTCGAAACAATATTTAAAATTATTTTGTTTCAGCATTATAGAAACGCCCTATGCTCCAGTGGGAGTTAAAGGAACATATATATATAATTATAGAAACGAAAAGTAATATGAACATGCGTTTTGTATAAAAGATTTTTCAATTCGTCGAGTTCTTTGTTTTTTAATAAATAAAACTGATGAATTTTTTCCATTTTTCCATGTTGTAGTTTTAAGCATGAAGATATGCTAGAACTACTTAAGGTGCCCGTAGACGACGTGTTTTTTACATCTGACTTGTAAAATTTCCGACTGTAAAATACACATATGTCGTGTGTTACCTTTAAAACATTGCATCTGTAAAAGTCAGAAGCAAAGTCTTTTGCAAAGTTTCAATTAGAGCGTGCTCTTTGTAGTATGATTTCTGGTAAAGTGGAACGAATTTGTATTATTTGAATTCCGCCAATATTAATGTTAATTTTTGTAACAAAATTATATAGTTTTAGGGTGGTTGTTCCAAAAATTTTATTCATAACTTTTTTTCTACGCAGCCGATTCTGCTTACTTTCAATCCCTAATTGCTTTGAAGAACAAGAAACAATTTGACACCAATATTTTTCTTTTATTTTAAGTCGTTTGAAAGTGAGCGCGATTTCAACAGACGGGCAGACACACGGACATGGCTTAATCGACTTAGAATTACTCCAGCACCCATAATATATATATACCTTATGGGGTCTTAGATGAATATTAAAAAAGTTTTACACGGAATGAAAAACTAAGTATTGAAACCCTCATCACAACTATAATTGTGGTGGAGTGTACAAAAAGTTATTAGTAAGAATTGTAAGAATAGAAACTATCTTTCCCACAACAATAAATTTCAGTGTTTTCATTAAAAAATTGGGATTATTAGCACATCATTAATAAATGAATTAATTAATAAAATATTTCATTCCCGAAAATAATTTTTGATATGAATTGTTTTTTTTAAATTTTTTTTATTTAAATGGAAATAATTATTTATGATTTCTTAAATATTCTCAAGTACACAGGAATCAAGTATTTGTTTTTCTAAATTAAATCTGAACAAAAAAAATTTATTTATTAAAAATACAATTTTTGTTATAGATAAAAACAATAAGCAAATATATCTTAGAAATTAGAATTAAAGTTTACATTTATGATTATGATAAAAAGATAACAAATATAAGCGGTTTTCACTCTGCTTTATTTAATACGATTTTATACTGCGTGAGTGTCTTTTTTGTATGTATTGTAAGTTAATGAATTTGCTGAGTGAGAGAAATATACAGAAAGAGTTTCGTCAACTGTTTTGCCCTGGTAAATTAACACATGTGCTTACTACAGCTTTTTGTTGGATTTTTCAACCACAGTGTAGTAAGTTTTAGTCAAATAAATTTTGTTGTTGCAGTGTTGTAGATGTTAGTACTTTGACTTACAATGTCTACATGGGACTGTACTATCAAGGGTAAAAACCGCTATTATTATCTATTGAAAAAGTACTGCTGTTTGCCTCCAACTTCACTGTATATAAATCTGCACAGTAGTTTGGATTTGCACAGGTTACGTTTGGCAATCAACATGAGTTACTCTACCCTTTTTGCAATTGCATACATCGTCAAATAACTTTATAAAAAAAATAAGATATGTATATCCTACAAAGAAAAAACTGACTGTTCGAATTCATTTTAGTTCACGTGGTAATAAATATTTATTAAATGTAGTAGCCACGATATGGTCGTTGCTACATTCGTTAGTAAGGAAAATCCTGATGATATTTATTTCTTATTGAAAAGTATATTATCTCTACAATTTGTTAGCAATTGATTAAAGGACCGTTTTTAGAAAGAATTTGATAATATGTAATTTGAGTTCGATCTGTAGGGGCTAACTTCGAATTTGCCATGTATTCAACCCAAAAACCTGTTATACCCTCATTTTGGTTTCCTTTTGAAGATAATGGCAAAAGTTGTGCGTTTTATTTTAACTGTATACCTTTTTGCATTTATGATAATTGTAGTATAGAACATGGATTTGTGTGTAAAGAACAGGTTCAACCGCAATATTTCTGGAAAAATAATCAAATATTTTGTGAAATATTAAGCAAATCAATTAGTTCACTGATGACACATGCAGTATAACGAATTGTAATTAATATATTACATTTAATAATTTAAATTCACCCTTAGAATTAGCATAAATTTGTTTTAAATTTGTTTCCACTTTCATACATTAAAAATTAGTAATAAATATAATACTGTGTTTCAATGATTTTTAAGATGAAAAGTATCACATTACGCTTTCAATGTATTAAGACAAATATTGCCTGATATTAATTTGAATTTTAGAAATTATTTTTAAAAATTACTTAAGATATTAATAATTACATTGATTTCTTTCCCTTTTTGTTTTAATTTCTAATGTACATGACATTACTTGATTGAAATTAAATACGCCTTCATCGGTTCTGCTTAAGGGGGGGTGACTTTAAATTGAGCGCTGACACTTGACCGACAACTATTCTCAATATTAAAAAGACCTCGCATACCAGATCTCCCCGGTTTTTGGTTCTTACTACAAAATAAATAAAATCCATTCTGAAAAAATAACTCTATTAATTAATTGCTAATAATTTATATAGATTATAAACTTACGATATTCCACTTGTCAATAATAGATAAATATCAACACGTTTTCCTTGCTAAGGATTGTTGCCAGTTCCATATGGCGGCTACTACAGTCAATAAATGCTTATTTCCACGTGAACTAGAACGAATACGATCAGTCAGTTTTTCCTCTATAAGATGTGCGCATCCTATTTTTTAATAATGTTGTTTGAAGATGTATACAATTGCGTAGAATTTTAATAAATTCATGTTGACCGCCAAAAGAAAACTGTTGATATCCAAAACACTCTACAGATTTATATACAGTGGAGTTGGAGGCAAACAGCAATGCTTTCGCAATAGATAAAAATATTATCAAAATGTTTTCTTGATGTCACTATCATAAATGTAAACTTTAATTTTAGTTCCTAAGATATATTTATTTGCTTATTGCTTAACATTAACAAAAATTGTGTTTTTGATAACTAAAATTTTTTAGAATCTAGATAAAATTTAGAAAAACAAATACTTGATTCCAGTGTTCTTGAGAATATAATCTAAAATTAAGAAATTATTTAAAATTTTCTTGCATAATAACTTTATCTGACAACTTCTTTACGTATCATGTTAAAATCCAAATAATTATTATACGAGTATATCATGATAATCAGAGAAACCGAAAATATCGGATGGCTAATTTTTTCTTGTACGACCGATTACAGAAAGCAGAAACAATATTTATCCGTTTTTTTTATGAATTCTGGCATTGTATCATTTTTTGCATATTTCAGGATAAAAAGCATTTCTGCAGCCTTTCATCTTTTTGAAGAATATTTTGAAACTTGTTTCTGGTTTGTGTTTTGAAGATATTTTAACGTACGTGTTGCTTCAGTTTCCCCATATACTACATTTTATTTTCAATCTCATATCGATCATTTGCTGCAACGTCGTGTCGTCATAACTCTAAAACCTAAAATTTGGGATTAGTGATGAAGAATTATTCGCTATGTTTTTCTTTATATTGTGTATAAAATTCATCATTATGTCTTTTATACTTTCCCCGCTTGAAGAGAATTTGTCGTTATCTTTTCTAACCAGCAGGAAAAGGTAATCAATAGGAATCGAGTAGGTAATGCATAGCTTGTTTTATATGCTGATTCCAGAATTCATTATTCTTAACAAAGAGATGTCTAGGATAATAATGAATTATTTTATTGTGTCCGGAGAACGATTTTTATAATTCATTCTTTTTAAAGCATTATATTACTTAATCATTTACAATTAGTTATATAATTAATTCTCTGGTATAATTTAAATAATAAATTATGTTTATTTGAAAAATTATTTATTTATTTTATTTTTTGTATCCGTGGCATGATCTGTTTATTTGCATCCCTCACGCTTTGATACTTCTTTCAATTAAATAACACACACATAAGAAAATAAGCTGTGCTGTCAAGGCCTTATTTAAGTTTTTAATGACTTAAAGGATGCATTTCCTTTTATTACCTTATAATTATAATTCATAACCAATTCTTCCGAAATAATTTTGGACGAATTTTTCAATATTATTTTTGTAACGAAAAATTACATTGTCGATTCCGAAGGAATGCATTTTATTTAAAAAAATAATATATTAAATAATTAGTTATATGTATTTGTAATTCATTCCATGTTTTCCTGCTGGGTAAGGGGTGCGAGCAAATTGAAAACTTTAAACATGTTACTTTCGAAATGTTTTTTTGTTTTTGTTTTGAGTTATGTCGACGTTGCAACGAATGAGCGATATGTTAAAACAAAGCAAGTTGCATTTAAAGGTTAATTTTATGTCAAACTGTCAAATTGTATGCATATCAAATCAATAAAATTCAAATACGGGACACTATAATAAAGTCATAAATAAATTCAAACAGATTCGCTTGTTGTTATTAACCTTGTTTATTAACTAAATCATTAATCAGCCATGTTCTGGAAATCGAATTTGAGTGAAATTGGAATCAAATACCTTTTCAAAACGATCCTGTTTTTAAGGTTCATAAAAATATTCCGTTTTATATACGTCTTTGAGTACCACTTGTATTTATTAGAATTACTCATAAAATCATAAAAAGCTAAGGCAATCTTTAAAAAAATTTAACTGAAAATTTCCATCGATTTAAATTTTACTCGTTGCGCAATTAAAATTGTGCAATTCATTTACATCAATAGTATTTTTTTTTGTTAATTTTCCAATGCAAAATTAAATAGTATTAATATTTGTGCCAATTTATAACAAACTATCATTTAACCCGCTACTTCGTTAGCGTTACCTTTTCTTTCGTGGACATATTTTTACGCCAAATGTTTCTAGGTCTTAACTTGTTTAAATGCTAGCATTTAACCCGCTACGTTGTAATAGGTACGATTTCTAGTCCTATAAAATTGTGAATTATTAAATTTGATTATGATAGCATTATTTATTACGGTTTTAGGCGTAATTAACTGTTTTCTGAGAGAGGGCTTTATATGGGGCCTATGATAAATTATGGACCGATCTTCATGAAATTCGACAGTGCGATTTCTAGTCCTACAAAACTGTAAAGTATTAAGGTTTATTATGATATTAATGTTTATTACGGTTTTAGGCAGGGTTTATATGTGGCCCAGGGTAAATTATGGACCGATCTTCAAGATTTCAATCTTCAAAATTTTATATAATTCCGGGCATTATTCAACCATTTGTGTTAGTTTTTGTAACAAAATTATATATTTTGTAGGGTGGTGGTTCCACATTTTGATTCATAGCTCTGTTCCTAGTGAACCGATTTTGCTTGATTTCAATCCCAAACTGCTTAGGGTAACTTCAAGAAATTTGACACCAAAAATTTGTTCTTTTCTTTTGAGTCTTTCGAAACACACGCTCACGTTTTCAACAGACAGGCGGACATAGCTAAATCGACTTAGAATCTCTCAAATTTCCAGAATATATATACTTTATGGGGTCTTAGATGTATAATAAAAAAGTTTCACACGGAATCACAAACTTAGTATACCCTCATTCACCACTAGTGGTGGTGGAGGGTATAAAAAGAAATACTTCTATAAAAAAATACGTTTTAGTAAAGTTCTAATTCATTTGAAATTTGACAATTGCAATAAAAAAGCCAAATTTTGCGATTGACAATTTGACAAATCGGGCCGTTTTAGATACAACTTCCTCGCTGTGCGTGACGTTTCTAACTTTGACAGAAAAGCGTAAAGCAAAAGGTGTATGACACAATAAAAACTTTGATAACACTCACACAGTGCTTGCTTACCTCTAAAAGCGGGGTTGTATTTTTAAATTTAATCATTTGTTATAAAAATAAATGTTAAAAATGTTATTTGACGATTTTTTTTTAAAAAATTTGGCAACAAAAAAATTTAAATAAAAGAAAATTATGTCAAAGTGTGCCCAGCGCTTCGTGCTGCGTTAAAAGTTCTTTATGTGACATGTTTCGTTCAAGTATGTATATTTCATCTTATATGTTAAAGCGAATCTGTAACGCAACGCGAAGTAAAACTTTTATCTGACATGGCCTTAAGTATTGCTAATCTATTAAAATATTTCCGTTCTTATTTTAAACAAATAAGTGGTTCCAAAATTAGTTCTCGTCTGTAATATGAGACATTTGCTGCAAAAACATTAATTCCCTTTTGAAACTGCATTCGTGTCCATACAATGAATCTTTCGGTTTGCACCATTTTAATTGCTTTCCTTAAAACAAAAACTGCTGTCCTCTTTCACCATCAAACACAAATGTTTTGTTCATAATATGAACGAGGACTTGGTGCCGAAATTCATTATTATTTACCATGGCAATAAATATAAAAGTTAAATTTTTCTTACAACGGGGCAAATGGCGTCACGTTCAGAGTATCGACGGTTCATTATATTCTAAAACTGGCCTGTCCCGACGAAAACTGGACGGTTGGAAAGTCTAGTTCCAAATAGGGTAACAGGGGTGGTGTATGTGCGGGCATTACTGAATTGTTTTTACTTTTCTTTTCAGTTGTTTATTAAATATTATTAAATTTATAAGTTAGTGCCTTTTTCTTATTTTTTTTTTTTTTTTTGTTTTAAATAAGCAATTTTTGGTTCTTTTAGGGTATATAATTTTCACAATTTTTGAGGCATATTTTTATGTTTTTACTGCATATTTTCGGTTTCTCTGATTAACATAAATGTTTGCTTTAAGTCTAATTTTTAAAAGACATTTGTTAGTTCTTATCATTAAAAGCATTTTTTTTAATAAATGAAATTTTATTGTGTCTGTAAACTGGAAACCTTGATTCCAGTGTACTCGAGAATTTATTCTTAAATTAAGAAATCAAGAAAAACATGATTTTATTAAAATAGAAAAAATTTATTTGATCTAACAACTTTATTGAGCAACGTGTATCATGTTTATATTCTAAAGTATTTGTATACATCATGATCATGGAATTCAAAAATATGTAATAAAAAGCTTTTTATGCGCATTAAATATGCAGTACAAACTTGAAAATATCCTTGAAGAAATTTTTAAAAAAATGATCTATCGGGCAAGTTCTGAAAATCACGTGATTTCAAATCACGTGCTTTTAAATTCACGCGTGTGATTTTGTGGCGTTCTGAAAAACATTTCGTTTTTATGTTTCTTGGTATGCCTTCGGCAGTTGAAAATCACGCCAAAACATACAAAAACGGAACACAACAATATCAAACGTGTGATTTTAAAAGGCACATGTGATTTGAAATCACGTGATTTGAATAAAAGTCATTTTCAGAACAGGCCTGTATAAAACTAAAATGGCGTATTTAAAAGCAAAGCATTCAACAATTTAGTAATTATTTAAATATAATAA
This sequence comes from Pollenia amentaria, assembly GCA_943735925.1. Lineage (NCBI taxonomy): Eukaryota > Metazoa > Arthropoda > Insecta > Diptera > Polleniidae > Pollenia > Pollenia amentaria. The sequence goes on from OX031007.1 coordinate 149,029,544, forward strand.
ACAAAAAAAAAGTAGAGTCGGTCAAATTTGAAGTGTACCGCTTATATTTGCAAAATGTTATTTTTTCCACACCACGCCTATTTCCTATTAACATAGGATTTAAAGTTTTAAAGTGAAAAAGTTGCCAAGCCACAATAAATACACTTGTTAGTTGTAATTTTTTTCTATCTTTTCTACTGATATAATATCGGTTATCTGTTTAATCTACAGTGGGTTTGTTTTATTTTCCTTTAAATTCTTAATCGAAATGGCCAACAACTTTTTAAATTTTATAACCAGTGTATTGCACAAAAAGAAGCCAGCTTTTTCTAAGGTCTAAAGCTTCATATAGAAAGAAAAAAAAAATCCACATTCCTTGAGTATAATGGCCTTCAAACGCACGATAACGTAAACACACATAAAGCGCTGTATGATTAATTTGATCGCCTCCAGGACATTTAAACGTTTTACCTTATGCAAAAGTGAGACGTAAACCACGCAAAAAGCATAGACGTCCTGATTGTCCCACTTATTTCCTACCGCTAGCAGTTTTACGAGGCTCCCAGTTTTCCATACCTTATCCACAATTTACTAGTTTTAATCCCCAAAAAACAACTATTTTCTTATCCCCAAAAATCCCCACAGAATCTTTAAATTAAATAATATTATGTCAAAGGAAAACTATGCATATATTTATTTTGATATTTAATTATATCTATTTGTGAAATATTATAAAAACTTATGGCATTTGTACTTTGAGTTCTAAATATAAACATATGTAACATATACATATAGATATAAAAAGAAATTATATATGTATATTATTTTTACTCCTCGAGGGAGCATAGGGCATAGAGGAACCAACGGTGGTTCCAATAATCTCGATCTTCGGCTCGATGCTTGACTTCGTTCTACTTCATACGCAATCTCCAAAGTTCTGTTGTCAGTTGCCGCTTCCCTGCAACTCCAACTTCATTTCCGTTCTAATAGGCTGCTGGTTTGCCTCTATCCAGAGTTGGTTGTTGGAAATTGTTACTGGCCAGAAAATCCGTAATATTTTGCGGAGGCATTTGTTGCAAAATACCTGAAGGCATTGTATGTCGCGTGGTGCCATATTCCAGGTCTCGCATCGATATAACAGAGTGGATTTTACTACCCAAAAAAAAATTGATAATTTTGATACAAAAACTATCATAAATAGTGGAATAATGCACGGAATGACATAAAATTTTGCACGAATTCGCTTTATACGACTGCAAGTCATACTGTTAAATTTCGTGAAGATCGGTCCATAATTTATCATATGCCCCATATAAACCCTACTCCCAGAAAACTGTTTAGTACGCCTAAAACCGTAATAAATGATGCTATTAAATTGAAGTTCGGTACGTCACAGTTTTGTAGGACTAGAAATCACACTGCCAAATTTCGTGAAGAGTGGTCCATAATTTACCCTAGGCCCCATATAAACCCTACTCCCGGAAAACCGTTTAGTACGCCTTAAACCATAATAAATGATGCTATCAAATTTAAGTTCGGTACGTCACAGTTTTATAGGACGAGAAATCACACTGCCAAAAAAGATTAGTCCTTCATTTACCCTAGGCCCCATATAAATCCTACTCTCGGAAAACAGCTTAAAACCAAATAAAGCCCACTTTGGGAAAATAATTAAATTCGCCTAAAACCATCACATATATAGATATTGCGGTGAAATTTTTTACCTTAATTCATATGGCCAGAAAAAATATCATGCAAATTTTGTGAAATTTTCTGTTAACGCTAAAACCAATTACACTGCTGTATTGAAATTTATTCTAATTTATTTTTTGTAATACCAGAAATCAGTCTTCAGAATTTTGGGATGATTGGGGCATAATTTACGATAGGTCCAATACAAATTACCCTCCTAAAAATTATTTTAGTTCGGCTAAAACTTTTACGAATCATGATATGTTACTCAAGCATGTTCAAAGTCCTAACAAGAAAAGCATAAAATTTTCTTATTTTCGGTCAATAATTTAATTCATGTCTAAACCGTAACTAATTTTAATGCTGACGTTCGTTTTTGTGAAGCTTAGTTAATAATATATATGTATTTATCATATAGAGCCCACTCCTGTCGGTGGAGGGTATCAAAGATTCGGCACAGCCAAATATATAGCACTCTAACTTGTTTTTAATAATTTTTGATTTACAATTTCTTTTTTTTTTTTTGGTCTTTGTTTTTAATTTTTTTTATATATCAATATTGTTATATTTATTTAAATCAAGTTTGTTTTGTAAGGTAATACGTTCCTGTACTACAAATATAAGACCCAATCTAGTTGAACAGGAAATGGATTATAAATAAATACCTGTTGCATAATTTAAAGAATAGAGAATTCAATATGTGTAACACAAAATCTTTTTCATCTTAGAACTTAGCCATTGTTTAAACAATAATGAAGTAAAAATTATGAATGCATGCATTTTTATACTCTAGATAAAAGTATTTTTAAATAATCTTTTATTACCACTTCTTTGAAACATAAAACCCCTTTTTTAAACAACACAAAAAAACACTGTTTTCACACTTTTTAAAAGAATAACATATCGGCAATAAATTAACATCTTACCTACCTAATTTTCACGTTAAATATAACTGCGTGCTAGTTTTTTTTACAATTTACCTGCTCTTACATTTTTTTAAATTAAGTTTAAATTTTCAGGTAATTAGTTTATGTGGCGGCTAATGTTTAACCTATTAACTTTAAATTACTCAGAAATCTAACGTGTTAGTCTATTTATGTCGCCTATTCGTTGTGCAGCATCCGTTCACCCACAATAAGTTCATAACAATGGAAATAAATTTACCTTTTCCATATTAATTGATAACCTGACGTGCTACATAATTAATGTGGCCGGAACTGCTTTAATCGTCGAAAATTCTTGAAGATTAACCTTCTTTAATTTCAGTAATGTTTCCTTGCAAGACTTATTTTTTGAACTGAATATCTTACTTTTGATCACAGAAATTGCTGTAGTTCGCAAGATCGTATTCTGATGTGTGTACAGTGGTGTATGGACATGTAGGTTAGAGTCCTGACTACAAAAGAGTACAGATTGTTATTTGACGCGTTTTGACGGGCAGGACTAATGCTCTATAAAGTAGGAAATTTTGACATTAAAAAATAAATATTTAATAGTTTTACAGGTCGCAGACTATAATGCTTTAAGCCACGTATAGTTAATAAGATAAACTAATACACAAAACTAATTCTGTCAAAAAATCTTGAAAAACAAAAAAGTTATGACATTTAAACTTCAAAAATTGACTCAGAGATTCAAAACTATAACCAAATACTGAGAAAGTCCATTTGGGACGACCCTATTCTCAATTAAATAGTTGAAATAGGGTTGAAATTTTTTGGCTCCCTAGGTTTACTAGTATTTACTTCCACAAGAATAAAAAAATTTCAAAATCGGAGAACATAAAAAAATATTTTTGGCCGCCTTCTCAAAATGTGAACCAGTGTGCTTCGCTCTCTTAATTTTTTTTGTTTACAGCAAATTCCAAATTGTCTTCATATAATATTAAGAAAATTGTATTTACAGACGAATTTGAAATCCATGCAGTGTGTCCATCTAGGCATTTTTGCATCTAAATTTAGCATTACAAATTTGTATTTAGCTGTAAACTTTTCATTTAGCACTTGGCTTTTTTTTTTAGCATTTTTATTAAGTTTTTCTAGTTTTTTTTAGCATTATTTTAAAAATTTGGACGAATAGCTTAATTGATTTTACTTTTATTTTTTTTATAAATTATAATAAATTTTGACTTTAAATAGTTGTACTCAAAATTAAATTTCGTATGCAATATTATTGTATATTTTATTCGCCATATTATTTCCATTTTGTCCTATATTATGCAATAAGAAGCACAATGGTTTAAATTTAAATATGGCGCCACTTTCATTCAATAAAAAAGTAAACATAACCTATAAGCAAAACAAAAACATACATTATTTAAAACATTTATATTAAAATGTTTACATTTATTTTAAAATTAAGGTATAACATTATAGAATTATTGTAATAAATAAATTTTAATTAAAATATTCACAACAGAAGAAATGTCTTTACCCAAACACAGTTGTTGTTATGTTTTTGCGGGAAACAACATTGAACAATGTTGCTAACACACTTTACAGTATATTGCACTTTTGTTGTGCAATAAAAATCAAAAGTCATTTGATTCTTGCTAATTTATTGTGCCACCTTCGAATGTCACATACACATTGCCAAAATACTTGTGCAATTCGAAAAATTGAACAATTATGTTGCAAGTGTATGAGCCGCTTTAAGAAACATCTTTCCAGTCTTGTTAAAAAATAGAATATTCAGGTAATATTTGAAATGCCCTCATTGATTGTAAAAATTGTTTGCCATTTGATATAAAAGTACAAAGAAATTTCAATTTGTCTTTAGAGTAAAATTCTATAGTGTAAATGTTTAAAAAAATTTTTGCTCTTAGCTGCAGAAGAAGTAATAATTTCAAAACAGCAAATTTTCTTAAACTGAAAAGAATAAAATGATCTAAAAAATTTTGTATAGCATAGAAATAAGGTCGTTTCAATATTGCATGTATCAGATCTTTGCGGGTCCCTTGAATTTATAATGTATTCTCAAATACCTGTGTATCCTTCACTTTTCGGACTATTTCAAAACACAATGCAGTGTTGCAAAGCATTCCTGAAAACAATGCACATATTTGGCACCCGTTGCACAGTGGCGCCCGTAGAGCAAGCGAGGTTGCAAAAATCAAAATTTTCATGAACGCCGACGAAGTTTTGAATAAACCCATGTTATAGGAAACTTTTCAACGATTTCAAATATGCCACTCTTAATAATATCACATTTTTAGTTTAGAAGATATAACCGTTCAAAGTTGACCGACTTTCGGTTTTCAAAAAAACACACAATTTTTAGTCAATTTGTTGCGATTTCAGGTGTAATATCACGAAAAATAGGTAACGAATCGCCTTATTTTTTGTTTGTATTGATTGATGTATTTATTAAATGTATAATGATAAAAAAAAATTAACTGTTTGCTTTGTGTTTCTCCTGGTAAATCACTATTTAAAAACTATCCGTTTTTTCACTATTTTTCAACTTTGACGGAAAATAAAAAAAAACTATATTTTTCTATATTTGCCATATTTGCAAAACCTGTTCTTTGATTATTTCTTTACATAATTCAAAAGGTTTTATCTGCCCGTACGTGCCCGTTTGGCTTCTAGAGGTAAAAAAGTTTAAAAAGACATGGTTGCAGAAATTGTATGGCGTCCATCCCTTATATGTTTTGACTGACAGTAGTTTGATCTAATAGTTTGAAAAAAAACTACTAATTGAAATTAGCAGGAACGTACCTCACATAAGCAATACTTTGGCGTACAAATGGTCAGGAACAATATTGACTTATGGTCCCTACAGGTAGGCACAAATCTTATTTGGACACGTGCATAATATAAAAATTGCATTATTCAGCCTAAATCCATATGTATGCAGGGAACAGGTAAATTTTTAGGCATGGTAGCATAAGCCTATATATTGCAAAATAAGCATAATGCCTGGATTAGTCTACGCCTGAAAGTTGGCGCAACAATTACTGAAACCATTAAACAATTTAAGTACTGAAAACATGGCGTTGAAAAATTTAAAATTATTTGAACTGGTTAGAAAGTCAACCACACCAAAGTTTTTCACGGAAGTGCAAATTCTTTCTGAGAAGTTGACATTGATCAGCAAATGGGGCTGTGATGGATCATCCGGACAAAGCGTTTATAAGCAAAGGATATCTTCCGATGACGCTACAATATCGGACGGAAATATGTTTATGGCATCTGTTGTTCCTTTGCGGCTAAAATCGGAAGATTCCCTACACTGGAAAAATCCACGTCCGTCATCAGTGCATTATTGCCGACCAATAATGTTTCAGTTTGCAAGGGAATCGGCAGAACTCATAAGGACTACGGTGAAGGACATTGAAGAACAAATAAGCAAGATTAAGCCTACAAAGCTGCAAATTGGAGAAGGAAAATATATTGAATGCAATTACGAGTTCCACCTGACCATGGTTGACGGAAAAGTCGTAAACGAACTGACAGGAACAACCTCAACAATGTCATGCCCGATTTGCAAAAAGAGTCAGAAGAACTTTTTTCAATTCAATTCAATTTATTTCATATATAATATGTTACATCTCAATTTTATATAATTAGTTGTAAAGAGTTTAAGATTAGTATCTTTTTCTGCTTAATTATAATATATTTCAATTAGTTATCATAGACAGAATTATATTGGAGGTAAAAATTTAGCAAAAACCTATCTAAACCCCTTTTTTCGTATTATTTTTATATTTTTTTTATCGATTTTATATTATTATTTGTCAGAAGAACTTTGGTAATTTAAACGATTCTACAAATGAGGAGAATTACGAATATGGAATGTCACCATTGCACGCAAGGATAAGGTGTATGGAATTCTTGCTAAAACTGGCATATACCCTACCACAAGAGGAAGAAAACTTCGATGAAAATACATCAATAAAGGATAAGGAAAAGATCAGAAAGAAGCAAATACAGGATGCTTTTTTTAAACAAGTTGGACTAAAAGTAGACTGTCCCAAGCACGGATACGGTAACTCAAACGATGGAAACACTTCTAGGAGATTTTTTGAAAATGATGAGGCAGTAACTAGAATCATTGGAATTGACAATCAAATCGTGAAAAGATTGGGAACGATCTTGGATGTTTTAAACTGCAAAGAAAATGTCAATTCTACAAAATATGGAGAATATGCGTCGAAAACTGCATCTCTTTTAGCAGAAATGTATCCACAGAAGAAGTTGACCCCGACCGTCCATAAAATATTGGCGCATGGTAAAGATATAATTGAGTACCAGTCTTTGCCAATTGGAGAGCTTTCTGAAGAAGCACAGGAGTCTCTTAACAAATTTTATAAAAAATATAGATTGCAGAACACATTCAAAGCATCAAGGGTGAGGCAAAATGAGGACCTCTTCAACATGTTGGCAGCAGCTTCCGATCCACTTATTTCTTCCCTGCGGCATGTGAAGTCACGAATAGAGTTACAAAATAATTATAGTTTAGAAATGGTTAGTCTTTTAGATATACCTTCTCTTACGAATTGTGATGAATATTTTACAGAAAATTGAAAAAATAAATTTAAAAAAAAAATAATTTTTTTTTTAATTTGTTGGGTAATAATTTAAAACATAAAACCCTTAAGAAAAAAAATAAAAACAATCTAAAAATGTAAAAAAAATTTTTTTTAGTTACCATAAAATTGATTTTTCTACTAATTTTAACTTTGATAACCCATAAGTAGGCCCCTACAAAGCGTAGCACCCTTTCCAAACGCTCATTTCATAGGCTGAACAGTTATCTATCATATGCTGTTTAAACTGTTCAATTATCTTATTCGGTTCAAAAGATATGATTTTTGCAACGAAAAAACTCAAATGGCGCCACTGTGCGTTGGTTAGTGAATACGGTTACCATGCAATGACGAACTCAATGCATTGTTATCAGAAAAGTTGTCTAGTCTATTAATTCTATGAAGTCAGCCACAATCCCGTTTTTGTTGTTTTATTGACGTTTGTTATTTTTAAATATTTACTGGATACCTTTAGGTTTGTTTGTGGTGTCTCTACATTTATAAAAAAAAGTGACCGAAGAATATTGATTAACAACTTTTTGGAATCTACTAAATTGAATTTTGGGTAACAAGCAAGATTTGTCAATAATCAATGGACTCCAAACAGCGAGTTTTGATAAACTGGTACTTTTTGAATTTTTGTTAGTATTTCAATCGTTTTTCTTGGGATGAGCTACTCTCAACGCAAGCCCGCAAATACAGTTCTAGCGTCATTGTCATTTTCCTGCCAACACCAAATTAAATTTGGTACAACTTTAATATCAGCCTACTGCCCTTAAAATCACACTTATTTTTCTTGGGAAGGGCCAGCTCTAGCGCAAACCCGCAGTCTCATTGTCGTTTCCTTAATTTGGAACCACCTTAATATCAGCTGACCGTAATGGCACCTCTCTGCTCATTTCGAAAGAACGTGTAAACTCCACCAAACAGTAAATTTTAATGGATGTAGTGGTGATTATTTAATGGCTTGGGGATTGTAAATAATAAAATTAATCTTTATGACGTAGAAATGAGCTTCGTAAAATGGACGCAGTGCTCTATGCACTTCGCATACAAAATTATTTTTTTCAAAGTAAATTTCTACAATTTAAGCGTTAAACGATTCATGATGACTTGCCAAGTGTTGCCGAACAGAAATGGCAGCACAGTTGAAATTCTCAGCTGTCAAACCACAGTTATCGATATCGAAAGTTCTCATACAACTAAACAGCACACCCGATATCTGTCAATATTTATATTTAAAAAAAAATTCGCAAACAAATTCAGAAAAATAATATTAGTGCGTTAAATGCTTTTTATACACAGCCAAATTAAAATTGAATATTTTATATTAGAAAATCTTAAATGTGGATAAGTTTTTTAACCTGTTTGAAATGTTTGTTGCAATTTCTTTTGTTTTTCCTTAAATAAGATCCGTTGAATATTTTTATTTGGATCTGCACATATTGTTATATATTCGACCTTTTTTTCAAAAAGTAGGTAATACAGAAATTCGTATACTTGCGTTTCAATAATCACTTTTGCAGTGAATATTGTCAGTCATTCTTATAGTACTTAACGAACTAGTTATTTTACTACTTCATATCAGGGATATTAAGTGGGGTTTTAAATTTTGTACCAACTTCCAAAAATAAAATGTACTTTTTGGTCCTTCACGGTAACATTTTTTTAATTAATTGAAACAACAAAAAAGGACAACTAAAACTATTTGGAATTTTTACATCACAGCAGCATGAATTTGTCGATCTTAACCAATCCTTTGTTTGTATCAGACTTGATAATGTTGGCACATGTAGTTATATAAAAAAAACTATTTCCACATTTGCAGACGAATGTGCAATGAATAAAATTCCAGCAACGACTCTAGAAATCTCAGGAAACATATGGACATTCAGCTCATTTTGTAAATTAGCTACTCCCGCCCTATAACTACAAACGTTTTCAGTTTCTAACGACTGCAGTTGCTCGACATCAGCTAAAGCTCTAAATGGATTATTGATTGAATCAAAATTTCCAATTTCACTCGGGAACATTTTTACTAGAATAAGTACAATACTACTTGTTTTACCTGAAATAACATTTTCAGGAGTCAATTTATGGAACCAAATTAATATTTCGTTATTAAAGTTGACTTTTGTTCTCAAAACTTTGCAAAGCGAATTCGTGCAAAATTTTATATCATTCCGTGCATTATTCCACCATTTATGTTATTTTGTATTATTTTGTATGGGGCCTATTTTTTTAGGGTGGGGGTTCCACATTTTAATTCATAATTCTGATCCTACTGGACCGATGTTGCTGGACTTAATCCCAAGCTGCTTAGGATAACTACAAGCAATTTGAGACCAAGTTTGTTTTCTTCTTCTCCGTTTTTCGAAAGTGAGCATGTTTTCAACAGACGGACAGACAGATGGACAAGGAGCCAGAATATATATACTTTATGGGGTCTTAGATTCACACGGAATGACAAACTTAGTGTACCCTCATTCACCACTAGTGGGGGTGGAGGGTATAAAAAATGAAAAGAACTCAATAATTTGTTTGCTATACTAAAAATTCAAAAAGGGGGAACTATGACAAATTTTAAAATTGTACCAAATGAGTCACGGTAGTACCCTGTACTTTAGAAGGTCAAAATGTACCAAAAAGAGTACAGTTCTACCAACTTTAACATCCCTGCTTCATATATTTATGATCTAATGTAATACGTTTTGTAATCGAGTGATTTAATTTGGCAGCCAAAAAAATAATTAATTTTATCGCAAGACGTTCTATTGGAAATGTGTAAATTTTTGCTGGATTATTACATGACAGTTAAAAGCAAATTAGAGCACTATATTCGGCAGTGCCGAATTAGAATATTTCCGGAATTGAACCTTTGGTTAATTATGGGCCGATCTTCACGAAGTTTTACGATTTTACGCGCACTTAAGTGTTTTCTGAGAATGCGATTTATATGGGGCCTATTTTAAACTATGGACCGATCTTCACGAAATTTTGTGGTATGATTTCAAGTCAAGTGGAACAAATTTGTACAAAATCTGATAACAATATGTGAATTCCGCAAATATTTATGTTGGTTTTTGTAACAAAATTCAAAATTTTTAATGGTGGTTGTTCCACATTTTAATTCATTACTCTTTTTCTACTGAGCCGATTTTGCTGGCTTTCAATCTCAAATTGCTTAGGAGAAAAAGAAACTATTTGACACCAAAATTGTTCTTTTATTTTGAGTCGTTCGAAAGTGGCGTGATTTCGAGTGACACGGACATGGCTAAATCGACTTAGAATTAATCAAGCACCAATAATATATCTGTGGTCACAAGCGATAATCGCCTAAGACGACTTAAGAAATAATTGAGATTATATTTGTTTTAATTAAATATTTTTGAAATAAATACAACTTTAGTCATAATTTTTTTTATCTTAGCATTGTGGGGATAAGAATCTTTGATTCTAATTTACTTTTTTTCTAATGCAATTGATTTTTCAGAAATCAATCGTAGGCTCGTTTGCCTCGTTAAACCTTTTTAGATAATTGGTTATCGAGGTGGTACACCAAGATACCTATTGTGTATGCTGAGTTACCCGAGTGCTTCACAAGGATAGCTGGTTACTCTTTTTTCATCAAGGTGATGCACCAGGATGAAGATAATGAAAAATCACGAAGTGTTGTTTACCACACGTTTTGTGCAAAAGAAATTATATAAAACAAAAATGTAAGCAAATGCATGTCAGAAATCGTTCATTCTTTTGCTTCACAAATTTTAGTTCCCACCGTTGGTCTATGCAAAAGATATTGAGTTTCATACTGTCTGGATGGTAATTTGAATAGGCACGTGTAAATTTAATATTTCGTATATGTAGGTTGTGCCATCAATTAAGCTGACGTATGAATTCTCACGCTTTGCTTGACCAGAATGTGGGAACAAAAATAGAAAACAAAACAGGAAATTTAATTCCATGGGAGATTCACTTTATTTTGTTGCTAAACTAAAATGATCATAAAGAATTTGCTTGTGAAAAATGAAAAACAAACAAAAAGGGAAATTTAATTCTATCGGAGATTAATTTTATTTTGTTGCCAAAATAAAATAATCATAAGAATTAACATATTGCGGCCCCTAGGGGTGACCTTAGCGCAAATGAACGATTTCTGGCAATTTATGAAAAGAAAGAAAAAATAAATGTGTTGGTATCAAGCTACTGGATCCAAAGAAATGTTCCAGTTCGACCTCGGACTTGGTTGTGGCGCTGCAGGGCGTATGTTGGCTCTTGTCTTCTGTACCCATTTAATAAGCAGGATAATTATCACCAAGAAACTAAGAGCTAGTCCTGTGTAGCTGACTGCCATACCGTGTAAGGGATGGTTGGATGTTGTTGCTGGTAGTTCTCGTAGTTGAGACCTTACTTCTGCCTGCAATGTATTTATGTCGTCAATACTCGACCTATATAGCAATGGCTCCGTCAGGTTATTCAGTTTCTGAGTTAGATGGGATAATGTCATTCCACTGCTTGTGAATGATTGAGTAAGCATTGATGTAATGGTTTGGTGACCATGTATCGTGATTACATCGTTCTTCACTGTACATCCTGCTGGTAGGGTGAGTAGCCCAGTCCCTTGCAATAACTGAAAACCACTTTTTCCCTTGCATACTGTACTCAGTTTGAGTTGACGCTTAGTTGCAAATAGCCACTGATTCCTTTTATATAATTGGTACCATACGTGGGTGTTTGCTATTACTTCCAGATTACAGCTTGAGTCAGACTCATTGTTGAACAATTGTACTTCGCAGTTACCTATTGGTGCACCCTTGTAATATGAAGCTTGGATATTCTGACATAAAAACAGATCGTTCTGAAGAGTGTTGCAGTCACGGAGTTTAGTTTCATCCATGGGAAAATATTCGTTACGGTGGTCGTTGAGAGCCATTATTTTCGATGTCGGTATGACAGCAACTAAAGTATTATTTACTGGCTGTGGGACTGGCGTAATGTAAAATAGATCGTATTCATTTTGGTGTGCTAGTGGGATGAACAAGGTGCAAATGATGTGCTGGTTTGAAATTGCTGCATGAGCCTTCGCTATCCCATATAAATGAATGACATCCGCCACTGGTAGTGTAAGATCGACTGGGAGATTTGCTTTGATGTTGTCAACCTCAGTAGAAAATTGTTTTGGAGTCAGAAGAACAGGGCTGATCCGACCATGATAGGTATCTGCTAACAAGTTAATCATAGACGTGTGCATTTTTTGTAAGTTATCTGTAATGATAATTAACTGGATGCTAAGAGATAGGATGAGTTGCGATCGATGGTTGCTATCATAATTGGTGAGGTTCATGAGTCTACTGATTTTTAAGTTCAGGTTTTCAAAATTATTTTGAGTATGAGCTTCAGTCTGCTTCATAAGATTAAGTGTAGAGTCGAGAAATGATGTTTGATTCCGCAACAGACCTTGCAATTGGGCTTCGTTATTTTTTATACCGTTGATAGTATCGGTCATTTGTTCAGCATATTTTGAGTCCAGCACACCGAATAAGGAATTTGCTACATTTCCAACGAAATCTATTGCTCCCCGTTTTTTCCTTCTTGCGAGGTTTTTTAGGCCGCCTTCCATTTCGTCCTTGAAATTGTTAAAATGAGTTATTAGTCCGTTGCATTGAGTGTTGAGATGCGAACCTTTGCAGGCTTTCATCAAAGCAGTTATGCCGTTAATCAGAAGATGCAATTCATTATGAAATGGTGCCAGTTCGAAGTATATGAGCAGTTTCCATTCTGATATGATTGGCTTCATTTTACCAATGTTCTCAAAATGTAACCCAGGATTGCTAGTGATCTGTGTATAAGTAACTTGTTGGCTTACCACTAGCGGAAAGAATAATGCTAAGAGCATAAACATGCTTGATGCGGTCAAATTGCAACGTTTTGAAGGTGGCGAGCCTTTGCTTTTGCTGTTGGATGCGCTACTCCTTTTGAGAATTGAAGTGCTATCTGGTCTTTCATTTTCAGCAACAGGGTAATTGAGTATTGAGGTGTTATCTGGGTCTTGATCGTCAACAGCAGGGGATGGTGCTTCAAGAGGAAGAGGCGCTAACAAGTGGATTGCTCGCTTAATGACACCGGTGGCCGTTTTGACCGTAGCCGTCCTGACAACGCCGTCTGGCCCAGGGTATGTTTCGATTACTTTACCGAGCCGCCATGTCATGACAGGTGAATTCTCTTTTATTATTACAATTGTGCCTATTTGAAGATTTGGAGACTTCGTTTGCCACTTGTTACGCTGCTGGAGTTCATTAAGGTATTCCTGAGACCATCGTTTCCAGAATTGATGTTTAACACGAGATACTAGTTCCCATCGTTTTGCTAATGTTGTTGACGTTGATTGTGCAGTTGCATCCACTTGCGCCGTAAGCGGCTCTCAAATCAAGAAATGACCAGGTGTTAATGCAGCCTCATCTTTTGGATCATTCGATAAGGGTGCTATTGGTCTTGAGTTTAGGATCGCTTCAACCTCTATGACCACGGTCTCCATTTCCTCATAAGTCAGATTTGCGTTTGCGATCTCTTTAACCAAAAGCCTTTTGGCGGATTTAACTGCGGCCTCCCACAGTCCGCCGAAGTGCGGGGCTCGCGGCGGAATAAAATGGAAATTTATGTTTTTACTTGCACATTCTCGTTGTATTGTTTCTTGAGCTTTTGTAGCAAATACAGCATCTGACAATTCTGCTAGTTGATTACGGGCTCCCACAAAGTTCGTTGCGTTGTCGCAATAAAGATTTTGACAGTTACCTCTACGACTTATAAATCTTTTAAGTGCCCCAATGAAAGCATCGGTTGTGAGGTCCGTTACTAATTCTAGATGAACCGCCCTTGTAGAAAAGCAACAAAAAACCGAAATGTACGCCTTTTGGGGTCGTTTTCCTCTTGTTTTAAAGTGCACCCATATTGGACCGCAATAGTCGGCCCCTGCATTGATGAAAGGCCTTGCTGGAGTCACCCTTGCCTCAGGCAAACTTCCCATGATTTGCTGAAGGAGTTTCGGTTTTGATTTTACGCAGTAGACGCATTTATGGACAGTTTCCCGTGCCAAGTATTTTCCTTTGATGTGCCAAAAACGTTGTCTAACGTTTGCAAGGAGTGCACTAGGACCGCAATGCTTATTTTCTCTGTGTATCGACTCGAAGATTAGTCTACTTATTGTGTCATTATAGGGCAGGAGCATTGGATGTTTTGCATCGAAAGCTAGCGTAGATGCTTCTAACCTGCCTCCAACTCTTAAAACCTTATTTTCATCTAAGAACGGAGACAGGCCTTTTATCTGACTAGAACCCTTGAGTTCTTTCTCCCTTTGTAATTGTTGGATGTCAGTCTTGAAATGTAACTGCTGTGTAGTTCGAACAATGATTATGAGGGCGTCATGAAGTTCAAAAGGTGTAAGAGTCGGCCGAACTTGGCGCTCTGCCTTGCTACTTTTGGCGTTCTTAATAAATCTTAGAACGTATCCCACAATTCGTTGAAGAGTTTTTAACGAATTTCGGTGGTTTATACTGAGCCACGGGCTTTCATCGTGCACCGAAACGAGTAGGTTGTGAGGGGTCTGCTTCTTTTCAATTATCGTAGCGTCCGACTCTAGGCAAAAAGTAGGTGGCCAATGGTTTTCGTTTCCATGAAGAAAAAATGGCCCGTACATCCATTGGGGTGATTGCTGTAACTGTTGTGGGTCCAGTCCTCTAGAAATTATATCTGCAGGGTTGTTTTTGGAACTCACATGCCGCCATTGTTCTGGTAAAGTGCTTTCTTGTATTGAAGCTATGCGATTTGCAACAAAGGTATGAAATGATGATGATCTCGAATTGATCCATGATAACACGATTTTCGAGTCGGTCCAGTAGAATGTTGGTGTGGAACTCATGTCGATATCGTGTTTAACCCTTGCAGCAAGGTTAGCTCCTAACTGAGCAGCACACAGTTCCAGCCTTGGCAACGTCTGCTGTTTAAGTGGAGCTACCCGAGACTTTGCACATAGCAAGTATACAATCAGCGTGTTGTTTGGTAAGTATGTTCTTACATAGATTGCTGCCCCATATGCCTTTTCTGACGCATCAGTAAATACATGAAGTTGTGTTTTGTTGGCAACATCACCCTTATATATATGTCGATGAACTTGAAAGGTTTCAAGCTCGTTCAGATTGCTTCGGAAACTTCGCCAGCGAGAGTCGAATTCCAAAGGCACCGCTTCGTCCCATGAGAGATTCAATGTCCACAACTCCTGGACAAACATTTTTGCCCTGACCACTACTGGAGACAACAGGCCAAGGGGATCAAAAATCCGAGCCAAATCTGAGCTGACTGTCCTTTTGGTTACAGCCTTGATTGGTTGGATGTTGACCTTGATTTTGAGCTGGTCGCATTTCGGCAGCCAAGCCAATCCTAACGTTTTAGTGTAGTCGGGTTCGTCTGTGGCCAAGTCGAGGCTGACTTCTTGATCATATTCCGGGATATTGCGGAGCAGTTGAGTATGATTGGCGCACCACTTCCGTAGATGAAATCCGTACATTGCCATGACTTGTTGCAGTTGGCGTTGAGTTTCAATTGCTACGTTCAAGTTATCTGCTCCACCTAATCCATCGTCAACATAAAAATTCTTCTCCAAAAAACTTGCTGCTAAAGGAAAGTGCATCTTATTGTCATGGATTATTTCCTTCAAGCATCGGATTGCTAGGTATGGCGCTGGCTTGGTTCCATAAGTGACGGTATTTAACTTGAAATAGCTAATGGGCTCAGTGACATTTTTTCGCCACAGGATTATCTGGTATTGCCTGTCCCTTGGATGGATCAATATTTGGCGATACATTTTCTCAATATCTGTCGTGAACACGAAACGCGGCAGCCGAAAACGCAGCAAAACCGTAAACAGCTCATTTTGTAGTGGTGGTCCTGTGTGCAGAATATCATTCAAAGATTTTCCTGAGGATGTTTTTGCTGAAGCGTCGAATACCGCTCTCAGTTTGGTGGTGCGGCTCTCAGGGCGCAGCACGCAGTGGTGAGGAATGAAATATTTAGACCCTTTTACGTCGTCTATGCTGATTTTCGTCATGTGACCCAATTTTTCATAATCACTCATGAACTGTGTGTATTGTTCTTTCAAGGAAACGTCTTTTGATAATCGTCGTTCCAATGAGAGAAATCGATTGAAAGCAATGCTATGTGATTTTCCCAGGGCAGATGTTTCCGCACAAAACGGAAGTCGTACAGTGAACCTTCCATCTTTATTACGTGTGGTGTGCTGATTAAAGTGTGCCTCACATTGTGCGTCATATGGTGACAATGGTTGTTGGGAGCTCTCGATCTCTTCAAGTTTCCAAAATCGTTCGATAGCCATATTCATTTTATCATCTTCAGTCAATACCCCACATATCGCTGGAGATAGTTGTTGACTGGAGACCCTTCCTGATACTATCCAGCCGAATGCTGTATTTTGCAGCACTGGAAGGTCATCAGCCAGTTTAATTTGTCCAATAGCGAGTAACTGATGATAATATTCCGCTCCTAACAAAATGTCGATTTTGTCTGGACGGTTGAAAGTTGGGTCTGCCAAAGTCACATTGTTGGGAATTGACCACTTATCGATGTTAAGGAGTTGAGCAGGTTGAGGAGAAATTATTTGTGGCAACACAAACGCCTCCAATCGGGCTGAAAAATTGTTGAGACGAGATTTTAGTGTAATGTTGACTCTGTGTTGAACCTTGGTCCTGTTTTTTCCAATGCCATTAATGGAGAGAGCAGTAGCCCTTGCTGGGAGTCCAAGCCGCGTAACTAACCGTTCCGTGATGAGGTTCACTTGCGATCCTGAGTCAAGGATTGCCTTGCATTCAGTTTCCAAACCGTTTGCCTTGACATTTACCAATGCCGTTCCTAGCAAAACATAGGGTCGTTGGACTGTAGAGCTTACTGCCACACTGGCAGCTTCTATTATTGGTGAAGTGACAAGAGATGTCGCGTTTTCTGCTGGTTCAGTATAAGGTGTTGTTGATGATGTCGAAGGTTTGTGCTGTTCTTTGGTTGAATTAGCAGACTTAATAGCAGCATTACTTCGCTTTGTGGATGTTACATTGTTTTGTGGAGGTTGGTCCAAATGGACTAATGTGTGGTGCATTTTCCCGCATTTTTGGCAGCGGCCTGAAGCGGTACACCTTTTGGTTTGATGAGTGTCGTAGAAGCAGTTTACGCATAATTTGTGCTTCTGTGCAAGGTTAAGACGGTTTGCTGGGCTAAGCGTTATGAATTCCTTGCATCGGTATAGTGGGTGAAATTCTCGCTTGCAAACTATGCATTGGCGGAATTCTCGATGAGGTTGAGCGGTAAGCGTGCAAGTTTTAATATTGTGGACAGAAGTTTTCTCCTTATGTCCCATTGCCTCAAGGGTGTGGAAATAGTTCTCAAGGAAAGTGAGAAAGTGGCTGATGGTTTGTAATTCCTTTGGGTTGGAGATCGATTGTTCATACTGAGTATGAATTGTTTTGTCCACCTTCTTAACCAAGAGATATAGTAGAAGAGGATCCCACGAAGCAATCTGGATTCCCAAATTAGAGAGTGCCGCCAAACATTCTTTGGTCGTGTCGTGCAATCGCTTGATGGCGCTTAACGAACTGGCGCCAGATGGTTGGTCGACTAGTCTCTGAACTGCTGTTGCCACCATAATTCTCTTATTATTATAGCGGTCTTCCAGCAACTGCCACGCAGCTTGATAATTTTCTTCAGTCACCGCAAGATGATTTATTAAATTTGCTGCTTCGCCAAAGACGTTGGTTTTTAAGTACCACATCTTATGGGCGTCAGACATTCGTTGCTCATGGACAATCCTTTTGAAAAGGTCGGAAAAGGATGCCCACTTCATGTAATCACCATCAAATTTAGTGATGGCGATCGTGGGTAATGGTAATGCGGATGGTCTAGCAATTGTTTCTTTGGTTGAGGCTTGGGATTTTATGTTGGCACTTGCGAGCTGGATAATTGCTGACTGGGCATCTTGTTCGAGGCGAACATATCGTCGTGAGTCATAACCAACAGTGTCGGGATTAGGGTATTTATCCAGGACTTCGTCATTTAATTGTTCTATCTGCTGCCACAGCTGGCTGACGGTGGCCCGCATTATTTCATAGTAGGACCCTTCTCTACCTGGGTCCAACTGGAGACCTTCTAGATGACGACTTAAAGCCGCCATTTTACCAAGCGATCGGCTGATGAGTCCGTCGTGCCCACCAGTTGCTTCTGCTTGTGGCGGTTTCCTGGGTTTCGGAACCTGTTTGCATGAGTCATTATCAGCTTGTTGGATTTGCTTGTCAATTTCATTTTCCATGATGTTCATGTACTTTGACGCCATGGCCTGAATTTCAGCATAGTGGTTGGCTGTGAAGTATTCGTTGGATGTATCAATATCCTTTAAACTTCGTTATTTATTGTCGGCCTCGTCGAACTCTGCCCATGCATCCTTGAGACGGGTCAGTCGGTCTTCATAGTAAGAAGGGGTTTTGCGGCTACTGGCGTCCTTTTTAAAATTCCGGATAAGCGTCGCGATCTGTTCACCAATCTCCTTCAGCTGGCGGAGAAGCTCATTTGAGGATTCCATGATTTAGTTGTGGTTGTGTCCTGTCACGGTCGCCAAAATGTTCAATCGTAGGCTCGTTTGCCTCGTTAAACCTTTTTAGATAATTGGTTATCGAGGTGGTACACCAAGATACCTATTGTGTATGCTGAGTTACCCGAGTGCTTCACAAGGATAACTGGTTACTCTTTTTTCATCAAGGTGATGCACCAGGATGAAGATAATGAAAAATCACGAAGTGTTGTTTACCACACGTTTTGTGCAAAAGAGTAAACTTTATTAAAAACGTAACATATTTATACTCTAAATTTATGTACAAAAAAAAAACTTAAAATTAAATAATAAACAAAAAAAAAAATTATATAAAACAAAAATGTAAGCAAATGCATGTCAGAAATCGTTCATTCTTTTGCTTCACAAATTTTAGTTCCCACCGTTGGTCTATGCAAAAGATATTTCATACTGTCTGGATGGTAATTTGAATAGGCACGTGTAAATTTAATATTTCGTATATGTAGGTTGTGCCATCAATTAAGCTGACGTATGAATTCTCACGCTTTGCTTGACCAGAATGTGGGAACAAAAATAGAAAACAAAACAGGAAATTTAATTCCATGGGAGATTCACTTTATTTTGTTGCTAAACTAAAACGATCATAAAGAATTTGCTTGTGAAAAATGAAAAACAAACAAAAAGGGAAATTTAATTCTATCGGAGATTAATTTTATTTTGTTGCCAAAATAAAATAATCATAAGAATTAACAGCAAGCATAAATAAAGAGTGCCTTTTCTCAAAAACTATTTCGACGTAGACGGTTATTGCTTATGACCACAGATATATACCTCATGTTTTACACGGAATGGCAAAGTGAGTACGAATACCCACATCACAACTATAATTGTGGTAGAGTGCACAAAAAGTTATTAGGCAAAGTTGTTTTTTTTTTTAGTTTTTTTATTTAAATGCAAACAAGTTATTAATGATTTCTTAATTTTAGACAAAACATATTCTTAATTTAACTGGAATCAAGTGTTTGTTTTTCTAAACTTAAACTGAAGAAAAAAAATTTATTTATTAAAAACACAATTTTTGTTAGAGATAAAAACAATATCTATCTTAGAAATTATAATTAAAGTTAAATTAATGTATAAATTAAATAAAAGCGAAAAGAAAATTTTATTGGCAAAAAATAATTAAAGAAAAAATAATCGTATTCATTTTAGTTCACTTGGAATGAGGCGTTTATTAAATTTAGTAGCAGCAAAAGTACTGTTGTTTGCCTACAACTCCACTGTATATAAATCTGCACAGCAGTTTGGATTTGCACAGGTTACGTTTGGCAATCAACATGAAGATAATAAAATTATTCGCAGTTATATACAACGTCAAATAACTTTATAAAAAATAAGATACGTATATCTTACAAAGAAAAAAACTGACTGTGCGTATTCGTTTTAGTTCACGTGGTAATAAGTATTTATTAAATGTAGTAGCCACGATATGGTCGTTGCTACATTCGTTAGTAAGAAAAATCCTGATGATATTTATTTCTTATTGAAAAGTATATTATCTCTACAATTTGTTAGCAATTGATTAAAGGACCGTTTTTAGAAAGAATTTGATAATATGTAATTTGAGTTCGATCTGTAGGGGCTAACTTCGAATTTGCCATGTATTCAACCCAAAAACCTGTTATACCCTCATTTTGGTTTCCTGGCAATCCTTTTGAAGATAATGGCAAAAGTTGTGCGTTTTATTTTAACTGTATACCTTTTTGCATTTATGATAATTGTAGTATAGAACATGGATTTGTGTGTAAAGAACAGGTTCAACCGCAATATTTCTGGAAAAATAATCAAATATTTTGTGAAATATTAAGCAAATCAATTAGTTCACTGATGACACATGCAGTATAACGAATTGTAATTAATATATTACATTTTATAATTTAAATTCACCCTTAGAATTAGCATAAATTTGTTTTAAATTTGTTTCCACTTTCATACATTAAAAATTAGTAATAAATTTAATACTGTGTTTCAATGATTTTTAAGATGAAAAGTATCACATTACGCTTTCAATGTATTAAGACAAATATTGCCTGATATTAATTTGAATTTTAGAAATTATTTTTAAAAATTACTTAAGATATTAATAATTACATTGATTTCTTTCCCTTTTTGTTTTAATTTCTAATGTACATGACATTACTTGATTGAAATTAAATACGCCTTCATCGGTTCTGCTTAAGGGGGGGTGACTTTAAATTGAGCGCTGACACTTGACCGACAACTATTCTCAATATTAAAAAGACCTCGCATACCAGATCTCCCCGGTTTTTGGTTCTTACTACAAAATAAATAAAATCCATCCTGAAAAAATAACTCTATTAATTAATTGCTAATAATTTATATAGATTATAAACTTACGATATTCCACTTGTCAATAATAGATAAATATCAACACGTTTTCCTTGCTAAGGATTGTTGCCAGTTCCATATGGCGGCTACTACAGTCAATAAATGCTTATTTCCACGTGAACTAGAACGAATACGATCAGTCAGTTTTTCCTCTATAAGATGTGCGCATCCTATTTTTTAATAATGTTGTTTGAAGATGTATACAATTGCGTAGAATTTTAATAAATTCATGTTGACCGCCAAAAGAAAACTGTTAATATCCAAAACACTCTACAGATTTATATACAGTGGAGTTGGAGGCAAACAGCAATGCTTTCGCAATAGATAAAAATATTATCAAAATGTTTTCTTGATGTCACTATCATAAATGTAAACTTTAATTTTAGTTTCTAAGATATATTTATTTGCTTATTGCTTAACATTAACAAAAATTGTGTTTTTGATAACTAAAATTTTTTAGAATCTAGATAAAATTTAGAAAAACAAATACTTGATTCCAGTGTTCTTGAGAATATAATCTAAAATTAAGAAATTATTTAAAATTTTCTTGCATAATAACTTTATCTGACAACTTCTTTACGTATCATGTTAAAATCCAAATAATTATTATACGAGTATATCATGATAATCAGAGAAACCGAAAATATCGGATGGCTAATTTTTTCTTGTACGACCGATTACAGAAAGCAGAAACAATATTTATCCGTTTTTTTTATGAATTCTGGCATTGTATCATTTTTTGCATATTTCAGGATAAAAAGCATTTCTGCAGCCTTTCACCTTTTTGAAGAATATTTTGAAACTTGTTTCTGCTTTTTGTTTTGAAGATATTTTAACGTACGTGTTGCTTCAGTTTCCCCATATACTACATTTTATTTTCAATCTCATATCGATCATTTGCTGCAACGTCGTGTCGTCATAACTCTAAAACCTAAAATTTGGGATTAGTGATGAAGAATTATTCGCTATGTTTTTCTTTATATTGTGTATAAAATGCATCTTTATGTCTTTTATACTTTCCCCGCTTGAAGAGAATTTGTCGTTATCTTTTCTAACCAGCAGGATCACTTACAATTAGTTAAATAATTAATTCTCTGGTATAATTTAAATAATAAATTATGTTTATTTGAAAAATAATTTATTTATTTTATTTTTTGTATCCGTGGCATAATCTGTTTATTTGCATCCCTCACGCTTTGCTACTACTGTAATTAAATAACACATACATAAGAAAATGAACTGTGTATATCAAGGCCTTATTTAAGTTTTTAACGACTTAAAGGATGAATTTCCTTTTATTCCCTCATAATTTTAATTCATAATCAATTCTTTCGAAATAGTTGTTGACGAATTTTTAAATTTTGTTTTTGTCACGAAAAATTAAATTGTTGATTCCGAAGGAATGCATTATATTTTAAATTTAAAATTATATACATATTAAATAATTAGTTCTAAATGTAATTAATTCCATGTTTTCCTGCTGGGTAAGCGGTGCGAGCAAATTAAAAACTTTAAACATGTTATTTTCGAAATGTATTTTTTTGAGTTATGTCGACGTTGCAGCAAATGAGCGACATGTTTAATTAAAGCCAGTTGTATTCAAGGGCTAATGTTATTTCAAACTGTCAAATTGTATGCATAATTCATCAATTTTTTCTTGTCTGTCCTTGTTATCCTCGTGCGCATAGTGGAGTGTGATCAAATTTGGTACATACAATGAAATTGTACAAAGGACGAAGCCTGTGTAACTGGTTAAAATTGGTCTATAATATCACATAGGCCCCATACAAATTTCTTTCAGGAATAGCGTATTTGTGCCATCAAATGATGTTTGTACTTAATTAAGTTCGACCTAAAAATATTTTTCTGCAAACTCTTATGTCTGTCTCTACTTGACCAAAGCTCTCATACAAAAAGCACTCCCATTAAAAGCATAGAATGCTATAGCTCCTTTGAAATATTAATATTAACATTAATATTAATACAGAATTTGGCGAATGTCCTGAGAATCACTTTAAGACGAATAAAATGTCCTATGTCGATGATATCTAGATATTATTCTGCACAAGTAACTCGTATATGAATCTTAGCCTCATAATATAATTTTGCTCTGCCTGACTGCCTATGGGTTCCACATGGACTTGCCAACTTTTCAAATTTTCCAAAACGAGACACCATCATAAAGTCATAAACAAATTCAAATAGATGCGCCGGTTATTGTTAACCTTTTTTATTAATTATAACAACAATCAGCCAAGAAAAGCTACGATAATTTTTAAAAAAATTTTAACTAAAAATCAAATTTGTTATTTAGATGTGCATACACAATATATTTCTCGAGCTTGATTAATTCGTATTTATTGAACTGGAAATTTCCTTCGATTTCAGTTTTACTCGATTTCGGTTTCCAGAACATGGCCGAATATCGTATTAATTGAAATTGTGTAACTCATTTATATCTGTTTTTTTCCAATGCAAAATTAAATAGTATTAATATTTGTGCAAATTTATTCCAAATAATGTAGAATATAATAAAAAAAATGAAATAATTCTATAAAAAAATACGTTTTGGTAAAATTCTAATACATTTGAAATTTGATAATTGCAATAAAAAAGCCAAAGTTTTCGATTGACAATTTGACAAATCGGGCCGTGTTAGATACAACTTCCTCGCTGTGCGTGACGTTTCTAACTTTGACCGAAAAGCGTAAAGCAAAAAACTTGAAAACACTCACGCAGTGTTTGTTTACCTCTAAAAGCGGGTTTTTATTTTTAAATTTAATCATTTGTTATAAAAATAAATGTTAAAAATGTTATTGGACAATTTTTTGGAATTAAATTTGGCAACAAAAAAAAAATTTAATAAAAGAAAAATTATACTAGATAATTGTCAAAGCGTGCAAAGAGATGAGAGTTGCCAAAGTTTTCGCTTTGCGCTGCGTTAAAAGACATGTTTCGTACAAGTTTGTATATATCATCTTATATATTAAAGCGAATCTGTAACGCAACGCGAAGCAAAGCTTTTATCTGGCATGACCCTAAGTGTTGCTTATCTATTAAAATATTCCCGTATTTCTTATAAGCAAATAAGTGGTTCCAAATTAATTCTCGTCCGTATTATGAGACATTTGCTGCAAAAACTCGTTTGAAACTGCATTCGTGTCCATACAATGAAATTTTCGTTTTGCACCATTTTAATTGCTTTTATTAAAACAAAAACTGCTTTCCCCTTTCACCGTCAAACACAAATGTTCCGTTCATAAAATGATAGAGGACTTGGTGCCAAAATTCATTATTATTTTGTGTGGTAATAAATGAAAAAGTTAATTTTTCTCAAAACGGAACAAATGGTGTCACGTTCAGAGTATCGACCGGATACTGAAAATTATATTCTTAAACTTTCCTGTCCCAACACAAACTGGACGGTTGGCAAGTCGAGTTCGGTGTATGTGCGGGCTTTACTGATATGTTTTTACCTTTCTTTTCAGTTGTTTACTAAATATTATTAAATTTATAATTTGGTTTTGGTTTTAAATAAGCAATTTTTGTTTATTTTAGGGTACATTTTTTTCACAATTTTTGAGGCACATTTTTATGTTTTACTGCATATGTAATGCGCATATAACACTTTTTAGCGCATATTTTCGGTTTCTCTGATTAACATAAATGTACGTTTTAAGTCTTATCTTTAAAAGATATTTTTTAGTTCTTATCATTAAAAGCATTTTTTAATAATTTAAATTTTATTGAGTCTGTAAACTGGAAACCTTGATTCCAGTGTACTCGGGAATTTTATCAAAAATTAACAAATGAAGAAAAACTTTATTTTATTTAAATAAAAAAATTTATTTGTTCTAACAACTTTATTAAGTAACGTGTATCATGTATTATATTCTAAATCAATTATATACATCATGATCATGGAATTCAGAAATAATTAATAAAAAGCTTTTTATGCGCATTAAATATGCAGTACAAACTTGTAAATATTCTTCAACAAATTGGTTTAAATATGATAAATAAAAGAAAAATGAAAAATGAATTTAAAAGCAAAGCATTCAACAATTTAATAATTAATAATATATAATAAACTAGAAAAGAAGTACAGTCTGTCAAATTTGAAGTGTAACGCTTATATGAGTACCGCTTTCTTTTCTACTGATATAAAATCGGTTATCGGTTTAATTTACAGTGATTTTCTTCTTCTTTAAATTCTGAATCGAAATGGCCAACAACTTTTTAAATTATATTACCAGGGTATTAGACAAAAAGGAGCCAGCTTTTTCCCAAGGTCTAATAAAACTTCCACAATCCGCTCTTGAGTATAATGACCTCCAAAAGCACGATAACATAAACACACATGAAGCTCTGTATGATTAATTAGATCGTCTCCACGACACTTAAGTAACGGGCTATGCAAAAGTGAGATGTAAAACACGCAAAAAGCATAGATAAAAGGACGTCCTGATTGTCCAACTTCTTTCCTACCGCTAGCAGTTTTACGAGATGATTACAAATGTAGTTAATAATTTGTGCAGTTAGTGACAAAGTCACCACCAGAACTCCCAGTTTTTGTTTATACCTACTCCCCAATTTGCTAAAAACTATTTTCTTATCGCCAAAAATCCCCACAGATCCTTTAAAATAAAATAATATTATGTCAAAGGAAAACTATGCATATATTTATTTTGATATTTAATTATATCTATTTGTGAAATATTATAAAAACTTATGGCATTTGTACTTTGAGTTCTAAATATAAACATATGTAACATATACATATAGATATAAAAAGAAATTATATATGTATATTATTTTTACTCCTCGAGGGAGCATAGGGCATAGAGGAACCAACGGTGGTTCCAATAATCTTGATCTTCGGCTCGATGCTTGACTTCGTTCCACTTCATACGCAATCTCGAAAGTTCTGTTGTCAGTTGCCGCTTCCCTGCAACTCCAACTTAATTTTCGCTTACTTATTTCCGTTCTAATAGGCTGCTGGTTTGCCTCTATCCAGAGTTGGTTGTTGGAAATTGTTACTGGCCAGAAAATCCGTAATATTTTCCGGAGGCATTTGTTGCAAAATACCTGAAGGCATTGTATGTCGCGTGGTGCCATGTTCCAGGTCTCGCATCGATATAACAGAGTGGATTTTATGGTGGAATTAAATTATTTTGATTTTAGTTTGTTTCGAAATATTAGAAGATTTCCAAACCGGGTTTAACTGGGCAAATGCACTCCGCGCTTTATTTATGCGACTGGATATATCTGCTGAGAAGCCGCCAGTTGTCAATTGTGCTACACAGGTAGCAGAAGGACATAACATCTTCAATATCTTGATCACATACGAGGAAATGACGATCTGTATATTTATCTTCAGCCGAACCAATTTTGTGATGTTAGTGATGGTGGAAATTTTCGACTGTATCTCTGAGAATGAGTGGCTAAGTAGGCATATGCCATTGGCATAATCTACGTCCTGCAACCGTCATTTCTAGCCCAACATAATACCCCTCTAATGAGGGGTCTAACTCCAGTTTTTACCGTGATCCTATTGCTCAGTTGTTTTTCATGCAACACACGGCAAGTGGCATTCGTGAACAGGGCTTTTTCAGAGAGTTCCATATGGCGAAAAAGAAACTAGCACAACAAAAACAATATATTATTATAATTTATTCGACCATTCATAATTTTTATTTCTATTTAATCGAGCTTATGGTCAATTTGATAAATTTTTTAAAAAGAAATATTAACTTTTATTAATTATCAAATTTGTCTTTTGTTTTGTGTTTTGTTGTCTTCAGGATATTGAAAAAAATTTACAACAAAAAAAAAAAAAAAAAAAAAAAAAACATATTAACAAAACTTTTTAAAATAAAAAAATTGACTGTTGAAAAAAATGTTTATACTAACAAAATATTTAAATATAACACAGGTAGACATTTTAACTGTGGATGTAACGATACGCCTTTTTGCCGATACGATACCGATACTAAAAAAAATATCGCTGATATCGATACCGATACGTATAATTAATTTGAATTCAACTTAAAATTAACAAAACTCCAGTAGCGTAATTGTTTTATGATACAAAATTACAGTGTAGGAGATTATTAATTTATAAAATTGATTTAAAAATTAAATAATAAAGAATTTAATTTGAATTCATGATAAAAATTAACAAAAAATAAATTAAAATATTAATAAATTGTCGAGCTTGAGGTCTTTTTTTAAAAAACTTTAAACTTTTATTCAAACCAATATTTCGGCACTTCTTTGAGTGCCTTCTTAAGGGTTTTTTTTCTTTTCTTATTCTATAAATTTTCAAAAATTTGTAACAAATTTAACAATAAATGACAAATAAAAAAAAAGTTTTTAAATTAAATACAAAAAAATATTTTTCAAATCAAATTTGATCTATTACAATTTAAAAAAATTATTAACTTCCGTTTCTATTTTTATAAATTAAGTGTCTATAATTTTGTACTAAATTTTCAGTGTCTGACTTAAAATTAATTCTCGACATTGTTGGAACCTTTATAATTTGTAACATAAATCTACGTTTATAATTATTTTCTGTGTTTAAAACAATTGTATTTTTGGATAATGGTTTAGATTAGCACAATAAGTTGATAAAGCTGTTTTTTGTATTGAAATATTTCCATATTTTTGATCTGATTTAAGTCCTGCTATCCTAGTTTATAGTTTAATTTTTAAAGGCCAAGTCTTGGAAACGTATCAGAACTCTTCTTTGTGTAGGGGTGATCATGTCATCAATATTTTCGGAATGCAGAGTCATGTTATTAACAAGCGCAATAAAACTTTTTTACGATTCACTTGAAGTCAAATATGTTTTAAATATTCGAGCTTTGCATCGGGGGTCAAGAATTGTAGATAAACAAAAGGTTTAATTATTCTCTAACCCCTTAAATCTTTCATTCAGAGCTGATACGAAGTTTGTCGCAAAATTTTTGGGACTCTGAACTATTTCCCATCTTCCTTTATTGATTTATTCTTTTTACTTATAATGTTTGAAAATTGTAAATTAGTGGAATTGTGTCAGACAAAACGTAGCAGTTGCCTTACTTATGGATTTTGTACACTCTACGGGGTAACCCACAATTTTCGGCAAAATTATTTTTACTTTCACAATCATCTGTCAAAAATTTAAATAACTTTATAAACTACACACCAAACGCGTAGGAAGCATATATGAACGTATCGAACGCATGAATTAGGATCACTTTCTACTTTAGCATAGACCGCGTGGTATGCACCTCCAGCTTAAGAATTAAGAGACACAATTTATTATTCTGTTTCGATTTTATGCTTTGCTTTTTAATGCGTTATTTTTCTTAGTTGTTATGCAAAAAATAATCATAGAAAATTAAATTGTTTATTAAAAAGAACTTTGAAAAAATATAAAATGTTTCGTCGTATGTACAGCAATATATTGCCGATACTTCAGATTTCCCATATATCGGTATCGGCATACGTTACATCCTTCATTTTAACACTTTTTAAAATTTGTTTTTATAATTCAAACTGATTCTTAAGTTTTTTGGGATGCTAAATCCGATTTTCCACACAGGTTTATCCCATCAAGTCACATTTATCATATATCGGCCCATTTGTGCTTTTAGCTGTATACTTCTCTTTCAGCCGTTATCTCTCAAGTGTTGATTCAATTAAAATAAGTTACAGTATGTCAAGAATATGTTTTTACATAGTAAACTTATGTTTAACTTTTACTATTTTTTTTACAAATTAACTTTTAGTCAAATATTAACTTACTAATAACTGCAAGGCCAGAAAAACAAAACAAAATTAATATTAAGAAATAAAACCAAAAAAGAGAAGAAACAGATTTTTTTTGTCAAGAAATTGCTTTTATATACTTTTGAGTATGAAAAAAATTAAGTGGATCTTTAATTGTAGGATGATCAAAGTTTTGTATGGTTACCTTTGGCATCAATCACGGCTTGCAGACGTCGTTTCATGAAAAAGATACTAGCGGTTTTCACCCTTTGTATTAAGTGTACAACACTGTTATATTTAATACTATTTTATACTTCAAAGCGTGAGTGTCTTTTTCGTATGCATTGTAATCTTATGAATTTGCTGAGTGAGAAAAAGAGACAGATAAAGTTTCTTCAACTGTTTTATTCTGGTAAATTCACACACGTTGTTTACTACTGCTTTTTGTGGGATTTTTCAACCACAGCGTAGTATATTTTAGTATAATACATTTTGTTGTTGCAGTGTTGTAAATGTTAGTATTTTTACTAAAATTATAAGATTAACAAAGTCTACAAGGGACTTTACTATCAAGGGTGAATTCCGCTACTTTATAGTGTCGATATAGAAATTTACTTTATAGCGAAGTCACTGATTTAGGCCGATTCCGAAGTTCGGCCAAATTGGTTAAATTCGACCGAACCAAATTCGAAGCCAAACTTAACTAACCCAAATTCCTAACAAGAAACAACTTTGAAAATTTTGAGATCAATTTATTTATTAAACAGAAAAAATCATTTATTTATACGAATTTTTGGTAATAAAAAAACAAGCAAAAAAAAATTTTATTAACAAGTAGGTACGTAGGTATTGCAACGGAGTTATATCTAAAAAACTTATAAATTTGAATTTACTTAAGAAAAGTATTTTTTCTGTCTAAATGAATACCCCTGTAAGGAGTTTTAATTTTTCTGCTTAAATAAAACTCATTTTGCCGTCATAAATAGTCAACATAATTCACAAAAAGAAAAAAAATTCCCAAATTCTATTTGTTAAAATTGTTGAGTTTAATACATCAAATTTTATGATGAGGAAAAACATATCGGACTCTTCTGCTGGTGGCTGATAATTGAAAATTTATTTCTTTGAAAATATTTTTATATATTTTTTTTCTTCAATAAACAAAATGCAAAATAAATTGTTTGAATATGGGCAGTTCCAGCGAAAAGTCTACTTTTTGTAACGTAACGCCAGAAGTAATTTAAATTGTTTCTCAAAAAATTGTATTTGTATAATTTACTTTTTAATATTTTGGTGTAAAGCGAATCTAGCTCTACTTTAAGTTACAAAAGGGATAACATTTGAACAACATAGTCCTAAAATCCAAGCTTATTTGTTTTCTGGCTCTACATTAAAAACAATTCACTTTTCCCTGGTAATTCCCATATGTACCTTAAACGAGCAAAAATCTTTAAATTCGATAACTTTGAAGATAACTCTTTAACGTTACGCCAGCGCATATTTTTGCTTATATCTTCAAATCATAAGAGTTGATTGTTGTATATTTTTCTAAATATAGTTCCACTTCATTACTTTGCAAATATAAAAAAACATTTTTACAAATTTGACTTCTTCATTATTTTTTTTAAATTTTGTCGTACATTACGCCACAAAGGAAATGCACATATGCAAATTTAATTCTGACGGGGAAAATAAAACTGAGATGAGTTTATTTTCTGACGGAAAAAATACAAACTCCTCAAATGAGTTTTATAATATGACGACGAAATAAAAAATAGTTTTATTTTATGACACCTTTTTTTAAGAATTTGCCTCGCCCTTTTTTCTTACGTTGAAAAATAACTGTTTTATATGGAATTTTGTTTTTTAGTTCACAAAATAACTGTTATAAAATAACTTTTTCGATATCACTTATAAACGTTACGATCCCTGAGCAAAATATATTTTATTACGTCAGTTCATAAAGTCAAATTTTTAAAACTTTAATCGCATTTTGCTAAGTTTAATATGTGCTACTTATATATTTATTATTCAAAGTACAAAAGTTTTATTCTTTGATGGCAGAAAACTAATTGTTATGCATTAATACCTATAAGGTTTTAGTTCTGGAATTGGAATAAACCTGCGAGGTTGCACTAAACAGTTGATCGCTGGCAACACTAGTTGGTGTTACTGGATATTTCATTGCGTTGCAATACTCAAATATATAATTGCTTATGGGCTTATTTACATTAATACGTAATTTCTTTTCGAGAATCTTTTCATCATTTTCTTCCTTTTCAATGTGTGAAATTAAGTCCTGCTTTTCCCAAAAAGAAGCTTTAATTGGTTTTCCTCTTTTTACTTCCGATATTAATTGCTTGTTTACATGTTTTTTAAGCCATATAATTTACCACAACCGAATTATGGGAAAAATGTTTTAGCTGATTATTTTTGCATGGTTTTTTAGCATTTGCATATAATGGTATAAAAAAAGTTCGGACTTCGGCAAAAATCGGCTAAATTAATGCTGAACACCGATTATTGGCCGATTAGCAATTTTCGGCCAATGCCGAGGCCTATATATCGGTCAGACACCATTAATTTATGCTCATTTTGTGTCAGGTTTTAATGCGATTTCTGCACTACTCTTTTTTCAGATAACTCCATAATCTTTGAATTGTGTTTTAATTTGGACTCCGAGCAGGAGTATGCTATTCTTTAGCACAGTTGTAGAAAGGTCAGGTACTTACCAAAAGACCCGTATGTTTATGGTCATTATCCTGATCAAATTTGAAATTCGACTTTCTACCAGAAAAAAACCCAAATGTATTGTAACTGTTAGCTTAATGAGACTTTAATATATCTAGATATTTATTTACATCAATTAGTGTTTTCGAAAAACAAATTTCTCTTACTCCCTTACTAGTTATGCATTCCCAAACCATTACCGAAAGGTGTTTTTTTGTGCAGATGTATGAACGGACCCGATATGTGGCGCTATAGTTATGCTATTTACATAGATATTCATATCTGCGGAGAAATTTTACTTAAACTCAGAATGTATCTATTTTTCCTCATGATAATTTGTTTTATGGACGTTGGAAAAAAAAATTGTCAAAATATTAAAAATTTTCTCACAACAAATTGTGAAATTATTTAAGTTTCCATGGAAAAAAGGAATAAAAAAATTTTAAATTACGGAAAATTAAATTTCGTTAATAACAATGCCGACCTGATCTAGAGGACTAAGCATTGGTCAGAAAGTGATTCTGAGTCTATCGGTATACTATAAGCACAATACCCTCTCTACAATTAGGGTGTGGGTATAAAAGAAACATTTGAGGCTAAGACAACGTTTGCCGGGCTCAGCTAGTACACAAAAGAATAAGCTTTTAAATTGTTTTAATATACACAATTTGAAATCGGGGCAAAATCTCAGATTTTATAGGCAATGGACCATAAATAACATATGAATTTGCTCCTGTAATAAAGTAAGTTTCTTTCTAGTGCATAGTCTGCCAAAGCTTAAAATAAAGTTGTGTTGGAGAGCAAACTACCCAGCACACCAGCTACCAAACACAATTTATTTATACAATAAAATTGTCTGTATTTAAACTCTAATAACAGTTTCTAATTAATAAAATGTAGCACATTTAACTTATTGCGTTGCTTTGAACAAATGAAATTTAAGGTTAGAAAATATTTGCACATAGAGATAATTAGAGGGGAAAAACGATAAATATTTAAAAAAAAAAATTTTTTTAGGTCAGGATTTAATAATTTTCAATCATTAATCATGAAATATCTTTCGTATATCATTATGAGTTTGAAATGTTTGCTGGGTAAGTATTGTTGTCTCATTGACGCAGTGATGCCGTTTGGTTACATTTGTCACATTTTTGTAAAACTTTTGAAGGTCCTACGTAACAATGTTTAATGTTTTATATTTGGCCATATTTTCATAACTTTTGGTACATGGCACAGAACTAATTTTGTTGACGAGCGCGCCTTACGCAAAGAATAGCGTGAGCACGCACTTCTCAATTACGAAACGGGCTGAGTCCCGATTTAAATGCTCACGAGTATTGGAAAAAAGTTTTCAATATAAGAAACGCTGGGAATGAACCGTTGCAACGCGTTGTTCAAAAATTTAAACAAGCAGATGTTTAATATGTATACTTCTATTTTCCAATGCGTGTATGCAGAGATTATTTACCCAACTGAAACTTATTTAGACTGACCACCGTAATCGATTGAATACTGCTACAATAGCTTCATTACTGATGGCTAAAAAAAAATATTCAAGACGTTTCTAAATATGAGCCTTCTAAATCCATAATTTCAAGTAATTTAAAATTGCACTGACTGAAGTAGAAATTTTTATATGAGAACTTTAATAATATTTTAATTATCATGCAATAAGCATTTGCTTCAAACTTACACAGCTGTTCTTGTATATCTCTTATTTTTAAATTTACGTTTTCAAATGTTAATTTATTTTTTTATTCTAAGTTTGTTCTTGTTAAATTAATGAATTATCACTGAAATATGAAATAGAAGTATTTATTTTATCTTAATCACATAAATTTACTATTTATTCAAAGAATATTTCAATATGTAACTTTTGACGAAAAACGTAACTTTTTTGAAGTAACAGCGTAACCTTTTTGATTCTTTTTCAGGCAACACTGCATTGACGAGTAACCGAAAGAGCATAAGACTTTGTGTGAAGTGGTATCAGCATAATTGTGCTATGAATTGGATACCCATGTTCTAAATATCTTAAATTATCATCACACTTAGTGATTATTGTAATCTAATTTTGATTTGATTTAATTTTTATTACATCTTATTCGTACCCCCTTTAAAATTCATATTTCTTTTAGGTAATTTTTGTCTTTATCATTGTAAGGGTCAGTGATATTTACTTACTTAAAAATATTGTACTCATTTTTAATGTCTGAAAAGGAGAAAAATAATTAAAAATCTATTTATAAGGGTGAATTGAATTTATTAATTTTAATGTATTAAGTACAATTGTTTATACTTCATATGTCACTAGTAAACTAATTGTTTTGCTTAATATTTAGTAAAATATGTGTTATTTTTTTGCAACAATATTTCCGTTGCACACAATCTTCACATATAAATCCATGTTGTATACAGCAATTGTTATTAATTGAAAAGGTATAAAGTTATAAAAAAACGCACAACTTATGCTATTATCTTCAAATGAATTACGAAGAATCCAGACGGAGGGTATAATTGGTTTTCGGATTAAAGCTATGTCAAATTCGAAGTTAGCATCTACAGCTAGAACCCAAAAGATTATAAAATTCTTTCTAAAAAAAATAAAAATAGTTTCTTTAATAAATTGCTAATAAATTGTAGAGATGAAATACTTACGCTATTCCACTTGTCAATAAGTTTCATAACGATTTTTTACAAACGATTCTTATAGCAGCCGCCAACCCCGGCTACTAGATATTGTTGGAGACAAACAGCAGTGCTTTTTAATAGATAATAATATTATCAAAATATTATCTCTATATGATTTTCATAAATGTAACCTTAAAGTATGTATAACTTCTAAGTGATATTTGCTAATTCTTTATCTTTAACAAACATTGTGTACATATTTGATAAATATATTTTAATGGAATCTAGATTAAATTTAGAAAAACAGAAATTGGATTCCAGTGCTCTTGAGGTTATTATCTAAAATTAAGAAATCATTAAAAACTTGTTTGCATATAAATAAAAACAAAACAACTTTGTCTTACAACTTTGTTTAACTGTGACGTAAACGCCAACAACTTATTTTTCAAAAAAGAAATAAATAATTAATAACTTCTTAAATATTGGTTTTAGAACTAATTTTCATTTTGCAGGGCTTTGAGATTCTCTGAAGGGTGTAGAAACATTTTTTGAAACAAATTTTTACTAATAAGCAGTGTTGCCGAAAGATTTTTTATAAAACACCTACGCATATTAAACAAAATCCGATTATCCCTACACGTTGAAAAAAAATTATCTACGAAAATCCCTACGCGTTTTAGTCATTAAAATCTAAGAAAAAACAGTGTATAGTATAGTTTTAAGGGAGATCGATTATTCGACTTTTTCAAAAACCGTTTTTCGAAAATTCCGAATAGTTGCTATGAATATAAATTCAGCTATTATACATCAGTAAACTAAAGCATACTTTAAAAAAACAACCAATAATTTTAAATTTATATCGAATATTCAAGAAAATTACAGTGGGGTTGAAGTACAATTATGCATAACAATTTTAACATTACATTATGCAAAACGAATACAATAACAATCTAAACTAATAAAATTACCAACAAATA
The DNA here is from genome assembly GCA_943735925.1 of Pollenia amentaria. Taxonomy (NCBI): domain Eukaryota; kingdom Metazoa; phylum Arthropoda; class Insecta; order Diptera; family Polleniidae; genus Pollenia; species Pollenia amentaria. The sequence continues at coordinate 149,064,870 of OX031007.1, forward strand.
CAAAATAGCTAATAAATACGAGATAAATAATAAATTAAAATAATTCTTAACTAAAGTACTTTCGAAACAATATTTAAAATTATTTTGTTTCAGCATTATAGAAACGCCCTATGCTCCAGTGGGAGTTAAAGGAACATATATATATAATTATAGAAACGAAAAGTAATATGAACATGCGTTTTGTATGAAAGATTTTTCAATTCGTCGAGTTCTTTGTTTTTTAATAAATAAAACTGATGAATTTTTTCCATATCGTTGATTTCGCCGGAATGTTGTAGTTTTAAGCATGAAGATATGCTAGAACTACTTAAGATGCCCGTAGACGACGTGTTTTTTACATCTGACTTGTAAAATTTCCGACTGTAAAATACACATATGTCGTGTGTTACCTTTAAAACATTGCATCTGTAAAAGTCAGAAGCAAAGTCTTTTGCAAAGTTTCAATTAGAGCGTGCTCTTTGTAGTATGATTTCTGGTAAAGTGGAACGAATTTGTATTATTTGAATTCCGCCAATATTAATGTTAATTTTTGTAACAAAATTATATAGTTTTAGGGTGGTTGTTCCAAAAATTTTATTCATAACTTTTTTTCTACGCAGCCGATTCTGCTTACTTTCAATCCCTAATTGCTTTGAAGAACAAGAAACAATTTGACACCAATATTTTTCTTTTATTTTAAGTCGTTTGAAAGTGAGCGCGATTTCAACAGACGGGCAGACACACGGACATGGCTTAATCGACTTAGAATTACTCCAGCACCCATAATATATATATACCTTATGGGGTCTTAGATGAATATTAAAAAAGTTTTACACGGAATGAAAAACTAAGTATTGAAACCCTCATCACAACTATAATTGTGGTGGAGTGTACAAAAAGTTATTAGTAAGAATTGTAAGAATAGAAACTATCTTTCCCACAACAATAAATTTCAGTGTTTTCATTAAAAAATTGGGATTATTAGCACATCATTAATAAATGAATTAATTAATAAAATATTTCATTCCCGAAAATAATTTTTGATATGAATTGTTTTTTTTAAATTTTTTTTATTTAAATGGAAATAATTATTTATGATTTCTTAAATATTCTCAAGTACACAGGAATCAAGTATTTGTTTTTCTAAATTAAATCTGAACAAAAAAAATTTATTTATTAAAAATACAATTTTTGTTATAGATAAAAACAATAAGCAAATATATCTTAGAAATTAGAATTAAAGTTTACATTTATGATTATGATAAAAAGATAACAAATATAAGCGGTTTTCACTCTGCTTTATTTAATACGATTTTATACTGCGTGAGTGTCTTTTTTGTATGTATTGTAAGTTAATGAATTTGCTGAGTGAGAGAAATATACAGAAAGAGTTTCGTGAACTGTTTTGCCCTGGTAAATTAACACATGTGCTTACTACAGCTTTTTGTTGGATTTTTCAACCACAGTGTAGTAAGTTTTAGTCAAATAAATTTTGTTGTTGCAGTGTTGTAGATGTTAGTACTTTGACTTACAATGTCTACATGGCACTGTACTATCAAGGGTAAAAACCGCTATTATTATCTATTGAAAAAGTACTGCTGTTTGCCTCCAACTTCACTGTATATAAATCTGCACAGTAGTTTGGATTTGCACAGGTTACGTTTGGCAATCAACATGAGTTACTCTACCCTTTTTGCAATTGCATACATCGTCAAATAACTTTATAAAAAAAATAAGATATGTATATCCTACAAAGAAAAAACTGACTGTTCGTATTCATTTTAGTTCACGTGGTAATAAATATTTATTAAATGTAGTAGCCACGATATGGTCGTTGCTACATTCGTTAGTAAGGAAAATCCTGATGATATTTATTTCTTATTGAAAAGTATATTATCTCTACAATTTGTTAGCAATTGATTAAAGGACCGTTTTTAGAAAGAATTTGATAATATGTAATTTGAGTTCGATCTGTAGGGGCTAACTTCGAATTTGCCATGTATTCAACCCAAAAACCTGTTATACCCTCATTTTGGTTTCCTGGCAATCCTTTTGAAGATAATGGCAAAAGTTGTGCGTTTTATTTTAACTGTATACCTTTTTGCATTTATGATAATTGTAGTATAGAACATGGATTTGTGTGTAAAGAACAGGTTCAACCGCAATATTTCTGGAAAAATAATCAAATATTTTGTGAAATATTAAGCAAATCAATTAGTTCACTGATGACACATGCAGTATAACGAATTGTAATTAATATATTACATTTAATAATTTAAATTCACCCTTAGAATTAGCATATATTTGTTTTAAATTTGTTTCCACTTTCATACATTAAAAATTAGTAATAAATATAATACTGTGTTTCAATGATTTTTAAGATGAAAAGTATCACATTACGCTTTCAATGTATTAAGACAAATATTGCCTGATATTAATTTGAATTTTAGAAATTATTTTTAAAAATTACTTAAGATATTAATAATTACATTGATTTCTTTCCCTTTTTGTTTTAATTTCTAATGTACATGACATTACTTGATTGAAATTAAATACGCCTTCATCGGTTCTGCTTAAGGGGGGGTGACTTTAAATTGAGCGCTGACACTTGACCGACAACTATTCTCAATATTAAAAAGACCTCGCATACCAGATCTCCCCGGTTTTTGGTTCTTACTACAAAATAAATAAAATCCATTCTGAAAAAATAACTCTATTAATTAATTGCTAATAATTTATATAGATTATAAACTTACGATATTCCACTTGTCAATAATAGATAAATATCAACACGTTTTCCTTGCTAAGGATTGTTGCCAGTTCCATATGGCGGCTACTACAGTCAATAAATGCTTATTTCCACGTGAACTAGAACGAATACGATCAGTCAGTTTTTCCTCTATAAGATGTGCGCATCCTATTTTTTAATAATGTTGTTTGAAGATGTATACAATTGCGTAGAATTTTAATAAATTCATGTTGACCGCCAAAAGAAAACTGTTGATATCCAAAACACTCTACAGATTTATATACAGTGGAGTTGGAGGCAAACAGCAATGCTTTCGCAATAGATAAAAATATTATCAAAATGTTTTCTTGATGTCACTATCATAAATGTAAACTTTAATTTTAGTTCCTAAGATATATTTATTTGCTTATTGCTTAACATTAACAAAAATTGTGTTTTTGATAACTAAAATTTTTTAGAATCTAGATAAAATTTAGAAAAACAAATACTTGATTCCAGTGTTCTTGAGAATATAATCTAAAATTAAGAAATTATTTAAAATTTTCTTGCATAATAACTTTATCTGACAACTTCTTTACGTATCATGTTAAAATCCAAATAATTATTATACGAGTATATCATGATAATCAGAGAAACCGAAAATATCGGATGGCTAATTTTTTCTTGTACGACCGATTACAGAAAGCAGAAACAATATTTATCCGTTTTTTTTATGAATTCTGGCATTGTATCATTTTTTGCATATTTCAGGATAAAAAGCATTTCTGCAGCCTTTCATCTTTTTGAAGAATATTTTGAAACTTGTTTCTGGTTTGTGTTTTGAAGATATTTTAACGTACGTGTTGCTTCAGTTTCCCCATATACTACATTTTATTTTCAATCTCATATCGATCATTTGCTGCAACGTCGTGTCGTCATAACTCTAAAACCTAAAATTTGGGATTAGTGATGAAGAATTATTCGCTATGTTTTTCTTTATATTGTGTATAAAATTCATCATTATGTCTTTTATACTTTCCCCGCTTGAAGAGAATTTGTCGTTATCTTTTCTAACCAGCAGGAAAAGGTAATCAATAGGAATCGAGTAGGTAATGCATAGCTTGTTTTATATGCTGATTCCAGAATTCATTATTCTTAACAAAGAGATGTCTAGGATAATAATGAATTATTTTATTGTGTCCGGAGAACGATTTTTATAATTCATTCTTTTTAAAGCATTATATTACTTAATCATTTACAATTAGTTATATAATTAATTCTCTGGTATAATTTAAATAATAAATTATGTTTATTTGAAAAATTATTTATTTATTTTATTTTTTGTATCCGTGGCATGATCTGTTTATTTGCATCCCTCACGCTTTGATACTTCTTTCAATTAAATAACACACACATAAGAAAATAAGCTGTGCTGTCAAGGCCTTATTTAAGTTTTTAATGACTTAAAGGATGCATTTCCTTTTATTACCTTATAATTATAATTCATAACCAATTCTTCCGAAATAATTTTGGACGAATTTTTCAATATTATTTTTGTAACGAAAAATTACATTGTCGATTCCGAAGGAATGCATTTTATTTAAAAAAATAATATATTAAATAATTAGTTATATGTATTTGTAATTCATTCCATGTTTTCCTGCTGGGTAAGGGGTGCGAGCAAATTGAAAACTTTAAACATGTTACTTTCAAAATGTTTTTTTGTTTTTGTTTTGAGTTATGTCGACGTTGCAACGAATGAGCGATATGTTAAAACAAAGCAAGTTGCATTTAAAGGTTAATTTTATGTCAAACTGTCAAATTGTATGCATATCAAATCAATAAAATTCAAATACGGGACACCATAATAAAGTCATAAATAAATTCAAACAGATTCGCTTGTTGTTATTAACCTTGTTTATTAACTAAATCATTAATCAGCCATGTTCTGGAAATCGAATTTGAGTGAAATTTCAAAACGATCCTGTTTTTAAGGTTCATAAAAATATTCCGTTTTATATACGTCATACTTTGAGTACCACTTGTATTTATTAGAATTACTCATAAAATCATAAAAAGCTAAGGCAATCTTTAAAAAAATTTAACTGAAAATTTCCATCGATTTAAATTTTACTCGTTGCGCAATTAAAATTGTGCAATTCATTTACATCGATAGTATTTTTTTTTGTTAATTTTCCAATGCAAAATTTAATAATATTAATATTTGTGCCAATTTATAACAAACTATCATTTAACCCGCTACTTCGTTAGCGTTACCTTTTCTTTCGTGGACATATTTTTACGCCAAATGTTTCTAGGTCTTAACTTGTTTAAATGCTAGCATTTAACCCGCTACGTTGTAATAGGTAATATTTTCACTCCTTAAAGATACACTACGAATATGATATATTTTTTATTTCAATGTTTATTGGTTTAAAAGATAGAAAACGTTTTAAAATACAGGTTTTACCCGTTTACTCCTCAAAGGGCCAATTTCAAAAAGTGCCGGACACCTATCCACTTATGTTTTAATGAACATGAGGTTCGGGAATTGATCCGTTTTAACCTTTTTTACCCTCTTAACATAAAAATATCAAACACTCCCATCCTGGAGGATCGATTTTGCGAGAGACCAACCTCCGGTGTAAATTTCAACATTTTAGCTTCAGGCGTTTAGGACGTGCGATTATGAATCAGTCAGTAACGTTACAATTTTATATTATATAGATAGCTGAAGAAAAAAATTTAAGAAAAAAGTAACAACATCGAATTTCGAAAAAGTACCAAATTTGTATTTGTATTTTTTTGGATAAGTTACGTATGTGAAATAATTTTTATTTTTATGTTTATGTTTATTGGCTACGGTTTAAGGCGAATTAAGTAAGGTAAATTATGGACCGATCACCACGAAGTTTATTGGTATGATTTCTAGTCCTATAAAATTGTGAATTATTAAATTTGATTATGATAGCATTATTTATTACGGTTTTAGGCGTAATTAACTGTTTTCTGAGAGAGGGCTTTATATGGGGCCTATGATAAATTATGGACCGATCTTCATGAAATTCGACAGTGCGATTTCTAGTCCTACAAAACTGTGAAGTATTAAGGTTTATTATGATATTAATGTTTATTACGGTTTTAGGCAGGGTTTATATGTGGCCCAGGGTAAATTATGGACCGATCTTCAAGATTTCAATCTTCAAAATTTTATATAATTCCGGGCATTATTCAACCATTTGTGTTAGTTTTTGTAACAAAATTATATATTTTGTAGGGTGGTGGTTCCACATTTTGATTCATAGCTCTGTTCCTAGTGAACCGATTTTGCTTGATTTCAATCCCAAACTGCTTAGGGTAACTTCAAGAAATTTGACACCAAAAATTTGTTCTTTTCTTTTGAGTCTTTCGAAACACACGCTCACGTTTTCAACAGACAGGCGGACATAGCTAAATCGACTTAGAATCTCTCAAATTTCCAGAATATATATACTTTATGGGGTCTTAGATGTATAATAAAAAAGTTTCACACGGAATCACAAACTTAGTATACCCTCATTCACCACTAGTGGTGGTGGAGGGTATAAAAAGAAATACTTCTATAAAAAAATACGTTTTAGTAAAGTTCTAATTCATTTGAAATTTGACAATTGCAATAAAAAAGCCAAATTTTGCGATTGACAATTTGACAAATCGGGCCGTTTTAGATACAACTTCCTCGCTGTGCGTGACGTTTCTAACTTTGACAGAAAAGCGTAAAGCAAAAGGTGTATGACACAATAAAAACTTTGATAACACTCACACAGTGCTTGCTTACCTCTAAAAGCGGGGTTGTATTTTTAAATTTAATCATTTGTTATAAAAATAAATGTTAAAAATGTTATTTGACGATTTTTTTTTAAAAAATTTGGCAACAAAAAAATTTAAATAAAAGAAAATTATGTCAAAGTGTGCCCAGCGCTTCGTGCTGCGTTAAAAGTTCTTTATGTGACATGTTTCGTTCAAGTATGTATATTTCATCTTATATGTTAAAGTGAATCTGTAACGCAACGCGAAGTAAAACTTTTATCTGACATGGCCTTAAGTATTGCTAATCTATTAAAATATTTCCGTTCTTATTTTAAACAAATAAGTGGTTCCAAAATTAGTTCTCGTCTGTAATATGAGACATTTGCTGCAAAAACATTAATTCCCTTTTGAAACTGCATTCGTGTCCATACAATGAATCTTTCGGTTTGCACCATTTTAATTGCTTTCCTTAAAACAAAAACTGCTGTCCTCTTTCACCATCAAACACAAATGTTTTGTTCATAATATGAACGAGGACTTGGTGCCGAAATTCATTATTATTTACCATGGCAATAAATATAAAAGTTAAATTTTTCTTACAACGGGGCAAATGGCGTCACGTTCAGAGTATCGACGGTTCATTATATTCTAAAACTGGCCTGTCCCGACGAAAACTGGACGGTTGGAAAGTCTAGTTCCAAATAGGGTAACCGGGGTGGTGTATGTGCGGGCATTACTGAATTGTTTTTACTTTTCTTTTCAGTTGTTTATTAAATATTATTAAATTTATAATTTAGTGCCTTTTTCTTATTTTTTTTTTTTTTTGTTTTAAATAAGCAATTTTTGGTTCTTTTAGGGTATATAATTTTCACAATTTTTGAGGCATATTTTTATGTTTTTACTGCATATTTTCGGTTTCTCTGATTAACATAAATGTTTGCTTTAAGTCTAATTTTTAAAAGATATTTGTTAGTTCTTATCATTAAAAGCATTTTTTTTTAAATGAAATTTTATTGTGTCTGTAAACTGGAAACCTTGATTCCAGTGTACTCGAGAATTTATTCTTAAATTAAGAAATCAAGAAAAACATGATTTTATTAAAATAGAAAAAATTTATTTGATCTAACAACTTTATTGAGCATCGTGTATCATGTTTATATTCTAAAGTATTTGTATACATCATGATCATGGAATTCAAAAATATGTAATAAAAAGCTTTTTATGCGCATTAAATATGCAGTACAAACTTGAAAATATCCTTGAAGAAATTTTTAAAAAAATGATCTATCGGGCATGTTCTGAAAATCAAGTGATTTCAAATCACGTGCTTTTAAATTCACGCGTGTGATTTTGTGGCGTTCTGAAAAACATTTCGTTTTTATGTTTCTTGGTATGCCTTCGGCAGTTGAAAATCACGCCAAAACATACAAAAACGGAACACAACAATATCAAACGTGTGATTTTAAAAGGCACATGTGATTTGAAATCACGTGATTTGAATAAAAGTCATTTTCAGAACAGGCCTGTATAAAACTAAAATGGCCTATTTAAAAGCAAAGCATTCAACAATTTAGTAATTATTTAAATATAATAAACAAAAAAAAAGTAGAGTCGGTCAAATTTGAAGTGTACCGCTTATATTTGCAAAATGTTATTTTTTCCACACCACGCCTATTTCCTATTAACATAGGATTTAAAGTTTTAAAGTGAAAAAGTTGCCAAGCCACAATAAATACACTTGTTAGTTGTAATTTTTTTCTATCTTTTCTACTGATATAATATCGGTTATCTGTTTAATCTACAGTGGGTTTGTTTTATTTTCCTTTAAATTCTTAATCGAAATGGCCAACAACTTTTTAAATTTTATAACCAGTGTATTGCACAAAAAGAAGCCAGCTTTTTCTAAGGTCTAAAGCTTCATATAGAAAGAAAAAAAAAATCCACATTCCTTGAGTATAATGGCCTTCAAACGCACGATAACGTAAACACACATAAAGCGCTGTATGATTAATTTGATCGCCTCCAGGACATTTAAACGTTTTACCTTATGCAAAAGTGAGACGTAAAACACGCAAAAAGCATAGACGTCCTGATTGTCCCACTTATTTCCTACCGCTAGCAGTTTTACGAGGCTCCCAGTTTTCCATACTTTATCCCCAATTTACTAGTTTTCATCCAAAAAAAAAAAAAAACTATTTTCTTATCCCCAAAAATCCCCACAGAATCTTTAAAATAAAATTGTATTATGTCAAAGGAAAACTATGCATAAAATTATTTTGATATTTAATTATATCTATTTGTGAAATATTCGCCTATGTCGCTAGAAAGTTGTGATTAAGATTTTAAATCACAAGCCTACAGTAATGTGATCCACATGTGAACTTGTAAATTTCCTTTAAAATTGATTTTCAACATCAATAAATAGCATATAAAAAGGAAATTTTATGTTTTTCTTTTCCATTTATTTTAAAAACTCATAATCTTTTGAGAAAATTTTCATAGAAAATATAAAATTAAAAAACAACATTGTTTTAATACTGATTGTTGTTTAACAATTTCTTTTAAATTTGCGTTTTGATTGTGAGCAGCTGTTTCTATTTAACTTCGAAAAAAAATATGGTGCCAGACATTCAGACGTACTTACCATTGTTCAGGAATATCTCTTGGGTTGTAATAATCCCTTAGAAGACGTTTTCTGATACGTTCTTTTTTAAAATACAGTTTTTTAAATAAAATAACACGTAATATAAAAGCTGCCGGCATTTTTCATGCAAATAATTATTTTTTTTTGTTCAAATTTGACAGCTAAAACATATGTTTTATTTTTCGACCACTACTTCGAAAAAAACAAAACGCGTGAACTCTAGCACTTGCTTAAATAAAATTAGCGATTTTCAGATCGCATGTGATTTTCAAATCATGCGATTTTCAGCACATGGCCGATTATAAAAACTTATGGCATTTGTAAACATACATGCATATGGATATAAAAAGAAAATATATATGTATATTATTTTTACTCCTCGAGGGAGCATAGGGCATAGAGGAACCATAGGTGGTTCCAATAATCTCGATCTTCGGCTCGATGCTTGACTTCGTTCTACTTCATACGCAATCTCCAAAGTTCTGTTGTCAGTTGCCGCTTCCCTGCAACTCCAACTTCATTTCCGTTCTAATAGGCTGCTGGTTTGCCTCTATCCAGAGTTGGTTGTTGGAAATTGTTACTGGCCAGAAAATCCGTAATATTTTGCGGAGGCATTTGTTGCAAAATACCTGAAGGCATTGTATGTCGCGTGGTGCCATATTCCAGGTCTCGCATCGATATAACAGAGTGGATTTTACTACCCAAAAAAAAATTGATAATTTTGATACAAAAACTATCATAAATAGTGGAATAATGCACGGAATGACATAAAATTTTGCACGAATTCGCTCTATACGACTGCAAGTCATACTGTTAAATTTCGTGAAGATTGGTCCATAATTTACCATATGCCCCATATAAACCCTACTCCCGGAAAACAGTTTAGTACGCCTAAAACCGTAATAAATTACGCTATCATATTAAAATTCGGTACGTCACAGTTTTATAATACCGCAAATCACACTGTAAATTTTTTTGAAGATCGGTCCATAATTTACACTAGGTCCCATATAAACCCTACTCCCGGAAAACAGTTTAATACGCCTAAAACCGTAATAAATAACGCTATCATATTAAAATTTGGTACGTCACATCACACTGTAAATTTTTTTGAAGATCGGTCCATAATTTACACTAGGTCCCATGTAAACGCTTCTCCCGGAAAACAGTTTAGTACGCCTAAAACCGCAATAAATAACGCTAGCATACTTAAATTTGGTACGTCACAGTTTTATAGGACGAGAAATCACACTGCCAAATTTCTTGAAGAGTGGTCCATAATTTACCCTAGGCCCCATATAAACCCTACTCCCAGAAAACTGTTTAGTACGCCTAAAACCGTAATAAATGATGCTATTAAATTGAAGTTCGGTACGTCACAGTTTTATAGGACTAGAAATCACACTGCCAAATTTCGTGAAGAGTGGTCCATAATTTACCCTAGGCCCCATATAAACCCTACTCCCGGAAAACCGTTTAGTACGCCTTAAACCATAATAAATGATGCTATCAAATTTAAGTTCGGTACGTCACAGTTTTATAGGACGAGAAATCACACTGCCAAAAAAGATTAGTCCTTCATTTACCCTAGGCCCCATATAAATCCTACTCTCGGAAAACAGCTTAAAACCAAATAAAGCCCACTTTGGGAAAATAATTAAATTCGCCTAAAACCATCACATATATAGATATTGCGGTGAAATTTTTTACCTTAATTCATATGGCCAGAAAAAATATCATGCAAATTTTGTGAAATTTTCTGTTAACGCTAAAACCAATTACACTGCTGTATTGAAATTTATTCTAATTTATTTTTTGTAATACCAGAAATCAGTCTTCAGAATTTTGGGATGATTGGGGCATAATTTACGATAGGTCCAATACAAATTACCCTCCTAAAAATTATTTTAGTTCGGCTAAAACTTTTACGAATCATGATATGTTACTCAAGCATGTTCAAAGTCCTAACAAGAAAAGCATAAAATTTTCTTATTTTCGGTCAATAATTTAATTCATGTCTAAACCGTAACTAATTTTAATGCTGACGTTCGTTTTTGTGAAGCTTAGTTAATAATATATATGTATTTATCATATAGAGCCCACTCCTGTCGGTGGAGGGTATCAAAGATTCGGCACAGCCAAATATATAGCACTCTAACTTGTTTTTAATAATTTTTGATTTACAATTTCTTTTTTTTTTTTTGGTCTTTGTTTTTAATTTTTTTTATATATCAATATTGTTATATTTATTTAAATCAAGTTTGTTTTGTAAGGTAATACGTTCCTGTACTACAAATATAAGACCCAATCTAGTTGAACAGGAAATGGATTATAAATAAATACCTGTTGCATAATTTAAAGAATAGAGAATTCAATATGTGTAACACAAAATCTTTTTCATCTTAGAACTTAGCCATTGTTTAAACAATAATGAAGTAAAAATTATGAATGCATGCATTTTTATACTCTAGATAAAAGTATTTTTAAATAATCTTTTATTACCACTTCTTTGAAACATAAAACCCCTTTTTTAAACAACACAAAAAAACACTGTTTTCACACTTTTTAAAAGAATAACATATCGGCAATAAATTAACATCTTACCTACCTAATTTTCACGTTAAATATAACTGCGTGCTAGTTTTTTTTACAATTTACCTGCTCTTACATTTTTTTAAATTAAGTTTAAATTTTCAGGTAATTAGTTTATGTGGCGGCTAATGTTTAACCTATTAACTTTAAATTACTCAGAAATCTAACGTGTTAGTCTATTTATGTCGCCTATTCGTTGTGCAGCATCCGTTCACCCACAATAAGTTCATAACAATGGAAATAAATTTACCTTTTCCATATTAATTGATAACCTGACGTGCTACATAATTAATGTGGCCGGAACTGCTTTAATCGTCGAAAATTCTTGAAGATTAACCTTCTTTAATTTCAGTAATGTTTCCTTGCAAGACTTATTTTTTGAACTGAATATCTTACTTTTGATCACAGAAATTGCTGTAGTTCGCAAGATCGTATTCTGATGTGTGTACAGTGGTGTATGGACATGTAGGTTAGAGTCCTGACTACAAAAGAGTACAGATTGTTATTTGACGCGTTTTGACGGGCAGGACTAATGCTCTATAAAGTAGGAAATTTTGACATTAAAAAATAAATATTTAATAGTTTTACAGGTCGCAGACTATAATGCTTTAAGCCACGTATAGTTAATAAGATAAACTAATACACAAAACTAATTCTGTCAAAAAATCTTGAAAAACAAAAAAGTTATGACATTTAAACTTCAAAAATTGACTCAGAGATTCAAAACTATAACCAAATACTGAGAAAGTCCATTTGGGACGACCCTATTCTCAATTAAATAGTTGAAATAGGGTTGAAATTTTTTGGCTCCCTAGGTTTACTAGTATTTACTTCCACAAGAATAAAAAAATTTCAAAATCGGAGAACATAAAAAAATATTTTTGGCCGCCTTCTCAAAATGTGAACCAGTGTGCTTCGCTCTCTTAATTTTTTTTGTTTACAGCAAATTCCAAATTGTCTTCATATAATATTAAGAAAATTGTATTTACAGACGAATTTGAAATCCATGCAGTGTGTCCATCTAGGCATTTTTACATCTAAATTTAGCATTACAAATTTGTATTTAGCTGTAAACTTTTCATTTAGCACTTGGCTTTTTTTTTAGCATTTTTATTAAGTTTTTCTAGTTTTTTTTAGCATTATTTTAAAAATTTGGACGAATAGCTTAATTGATTTTACTTTTATTTTTTTTATAAATTATAATAAATTTTGACTTTAAATAGTTGTACTCAAAATTAAATTTCGTATGCAATATAATTGTATATTTTATTCGCCATATTATTTCCATTTTGTCCTATATTATGCAATAAGAAGCACAATGGTTTAAATTTAAATATGGCGCCACTTTCATTCAATAAAAAAGTAAACATAACCTATAAGCAAAACAAAAACATACATTATTTAAAACATTTATATTAAAATGTTTACATTTATTTTAAAATTAAGGTATAACATTATAGAATTATTGTAATAAATAAATTTTAATTAAAATATTCACAACAGAAGAAATGTCTTTACCCAAACACAGTTGTTGTTATGTTTTTGCGGGAAACAACATTGAACAATGTTGCTAACACACTTTACAGTATATTGCACTTTTGTTGTGCAATAAAAATCAAAAGTCATTTGATTCTTGCTAATTTATTGTGCCACCTTCGAATGTCACATACACATTGCCAAAATACTTGTGCAATTCGAAAAATTGAACAATTATGTTGCAAGTGTATGAGCCGCTTTAAGAAACATCTTTCCAGTCTTGTTAAAAAATAGAATATTCAGGTAATATTTGAAATGCCCTCATTGATTGTAAAAATTGTTTGCCATTTGATATTACGATATAAAAGTACAAAGAAATTTCAATTTGTCTTTAGAGTAAAATTCTATAGTGTAAATGTTTAAAAAAATTTTTGCTCTTAGCTGCAGAAGAAGTAATAATTTCAAAACAGCAAATTTTCTTAAACTGAAAAGAATAAAATGATCTAAAAAATTTTGTATAGCATAGAAATAAGGTCGTTTCAATATTGCATGTATCAGATCTTTGCGGGTCCCTTGAATTTATAATGTATTCTCAAATACCTGTGTATCCTTCACTTTTCGGTCTATTTCAAAACACAATGCAGTGTTGCAAAGCATTCCTGAAAACAATGCACATATTTGGCACCCGTTGGTTAGTGAATACGGTTACCATGCAATGACGAACTCAATGCATTGTTATCAGAAAAGTTGTCTAGTCTATTAATTCTATGAAGTCAGCCACAATCCCGTTTTTGTTGTTTTATTGACGTTTGTTATTTTAAAATATTTACTGGAAACCTTTAGGTTTGTTTGTGGTGTCTCTAGATTTATAAAAAAAAGTGAACAAACAATATTGATTAACAACTTTTTGGAATCTACTAAATTGAATTTTGGGTAACAAGCAAGATTTGTCAATAATCAATGGACTCCAAACAGCGAGTTTTGATAAACTGGTACTTTTTGAATTTTTGTTAGTATTTCAATCGTTTTTCTTGGGATGAGCTACTCTCAACGCAAACCCGCAAATACAGTTCTAGCGTCATTGTCATTTTCCTGCCAACACCAAATTAAATTTGGTACAACTTTAATATCAGCTTACTGCCCTTAAAATCACACTTATTTTTCTTGGGAAGGGCCAGCTCTAGCGCAAACCCGCAGTCTCATTGTCGTTTCCTTAATTAGGAACCACCTTAATATCAGCTGACCGTAATGGCACCTCTCTGCTCATTTCGAAAGAACGTGTAAACTCCACCAAACAGTATATTTTAATGGATGTAGTGGTGATTATTTAATGGCTTGGGGATTGTAAATAATAAAATTAATCTTTATGACGTAGAAATGAGCTTCGTAAAATGGACGCAGTGCTCTATGCACTTCGCATACAAAATTATTTTTTTCAAAGTAAATTTCTACAATTTAAGCGTTAAACGATTCATGATGACTTGCCAAGTGTTGCCGAACAGAAATGGCAGCACAGTTGAAATTCTCAGCTGTCAAACCACAGTTATCGATATCGAAAGTTCTCATACAACTAAACAGCACACCCGATATCTGTCAATATTTATATTTAAAAAAAAATTCGCAAACAAATTCAGAAAAATAATATTAGTGCGTTAAATGCTTTTTATACACAGCCAAATTAAAATTGAATATTTTATATTAGAAAATCTTAAATGTGCATAAGTTTTTTAACCTGTTTGAAATGTTTGTTGCAATTTCTTTTGTTTTTCCTTAAATAAGATCCGTTGAATATTTTTATTTGGATCTGCACATATTGTTATATATTCGACCTTTTTTTCAAAAAGTAGGTAATACAGAAATTCGTATACTTGCGTTTCAATAATCACTTTTGCAGTGAATATTGTCAGTCATTCTTATAGTACTTAACGAACTAGTTATTTTACTACTTCATATCAGGGATATTAAGTGGGGTTTTAAATTTTGTACCAACTTCCAAAAATAAAATGTACTTTTTGGTCCTTCACGGTAACATTTTTTTAATTAATTGAAACAACAAAAAAAGGACAACTAAAACTATTTGGAATTTTTACATCACAGCAGCATGAATTTGTCGATCTTAACCAATCCTTTGTTTGTATCAGACTTGATAATGTTGGCACATGTAGTTATATAAAAAAAACTATTTCCACATTTGCAGACGAATGTGCAATGAATAAAATTCCAGCAACGACTCTAGAAATCTCAGGAAACATATGGACATTCAGCTCATTTTGTAAATTAGCTACTCCCGCCCTATAACTACAAACGTTTTCAGTTTCTAACGACTGCAGTTGCTCGACATCAGCTAAAGCTCTAAATGGATTATTGATTGAATCAAAATTTCCAATTTCACTCGGGAACATTTTTACTAGAATAAGTACAATACTACTTGTTTTACCTGAAATAACATTTTCAGGAGTCAATTTATGGAACCAAATTAATATTTCGTTATTAAAGTTGACTTTTGTTCTCAAAACTTTGCAAAGCGAATTCGTGCAAAATTTTATATCATTCCGTGCATTATTCCACCATTTATGTTATTTTGTATTATTTTGTATGGGGCCTATTTTTTTAGGGTGGGGGTTCCACATTTTAATTCATAATTCTGATCCTACTGGACCGATGTTGCTGGATTTAATCCCAAGCTGCTTAGGATAACTACAAGCAATTTGAGACCAAGTTTGTTTTCTTCTTTTCCGTTTTTCGAAAGTGAGCATGTTTTCAACAGACGGACAGACAGACGGACAAGGAGCCAGAATATATATACTTTATGGGGTCTTAGATTCACACGGAATGACAAACTTAGTGTACTTAGTTCACCACTAGTGGGGGTGGAGGGTATAAAAAATGAAAAGAACTCAATAATATTTATGATCTAATGTAATACGTTTTGTAATCGAGTGATTTAATTTGGCAGCCAAAAAAATAATTAATTTTATCGCAAGACGTTCTATTGGAAATGTGTAAATTTTTGCTGGATTATTACATGACAGTTAAAAGCAAATTAGAGCACTATATTCGGCAGTGACGAATTAGAATATTTCCGGAATTGAACCTTTGGTTAATTATGGGCCGATCTTCACGAAGTTTTACGATTTTACGCGCACTTAAGTGTTTTCTGAGAATGCGATTTATATGGGGCCTATTTTAAACTATGGACCGATCTTCACGAAATTTTGTGGTATGATTTCTAGTCAAGTGGAACAAATTTGTACAAAATCTGATAACAATATGTGAATTCCGCCAATATTTATGTTGGTTTTTGTAACAAAATTCAAAATTTTTAATGGTGGTTGTTCCACATTTTAATTCATTACTCTTTTTCTACTGAGCCGATTTTGCTGGCTTTCAATCTCAAATTGCTTAGGAGAAAAAGAAACTATTTGACACCAAAATTGTTCTTTTATTTTGAGTCGTTCGAAAGTGGCGTGATTTCGAGTGACACGGACATGGCTAAATCGACTTAGAATTAATCAAGCACCAATAATATATCTGTGGTCACAAGCGATAATCGCCTAAGACGACTTAAGAAATAATTGAGATTATATTTGTTTTAATTAAATATTTTTGAAATAAATACAACTTTAGTCATAATTTTTTTTATCTTAGCATTGTGGGGATAAGAATCTTTGATTCTAATTTACTTTTTTTCTAATGCAATTGATTTTTCAGAAATCAATCGTAGGCTCGTTTGCCTCGTTAAACCTTTTTAGATAATTGGTTATCGAGGTGGTACACCAAGATACCTATTGTGTATGCTGAGTTACCCGAGTGCTTCACAAGGATAACTGGTTACTCTTTTTTCATCAAGGTGATGCACCAGGATGAAGATAATGAAAAATCACGAAGTGTTGTTTACCACACGTTTTGTGCAAAAGAGTGAACTTTATTAAAAACGTAACATCCCAGCAAAAACTTTACTTACCTGGTAAGTTAGCAAGTAACATTGGAGACATATGAACACTACTTATTTTTCGGCTGAATAACTACTTATTTTTGTTCGAGTTGTCCACAGAATTCAGTAGTTACAATACACTTACTAGAAGTCACAAAATATCTAGTTATTATTTAACTACCAGTAAGTTGAATTTTAAGTACTTACAATATACTTACTAGAAGCCAAAAAATAACTAGTTTTTATTTAATTGGCGCTAGTGAACAGACCTAATAAGTAGTTATGGAGCTAGTTACCAGTAAGTAAATATTCAGTATTGAAAACAAGACAACTAATAAGTAGTTATTATGAAATTTAATTCCATGGGAGATTCACTTTATTTTGTTGCTAAACTAAAATGATCATAAAGAATTTGCTTGTGAAAAATGAAAAACAAACAAGAAGGTAAATTTAATTCTATCGGAGATTAATTTTATTTTGTTGCCAAAATAAAATAATCATAAGAATTAACATATTGCGGCCCCTAGGGGTGACCTTAGCGCAAATGAACGATTTCTGGCAATTTATGAAAAGAAAGAAAAAATAAATGTGTTGGTATCAAGCTACTGGATCCAAAGAAATGTTCCAGTTCGACCTCGGACTTGGTTGTGGCGCTGCAGGGCGTATGTTGGCTCTTGTCTTCTGTACCCATTTAATAAGCAGGATAATTATCACCAAGAAACTAAGAGCTAGTCCTGTGTAGCTGACTGCCATACCGTGTAAGGGATGGTTGGATGTTGTTGCTGGTAGTTCTCGTAGTTGAGACCTTACTTCTGCCTGCAATGTATTTATGTCGTCAATACTCGACCTATATAGCAATGGCTCCGTCAGGTTATTCAGTTTCTGAGTTAGATGGGATAATGTCATTCCACTGCTTGTGAATGATTGAGTAAGCATTGATGTAATGGTTTGGTGACCATGTATCGTGATTACATCGTTCTTCACTGTACATCCTGCTGGTAGGGTGAGTACCCCAGTCCCTTGCAATAACTGAAAACCACTTTTTCCCTTGCATACTGTACTCAGTTTGAGTTGACGCTTAGTTGCAAATAGCCACTGATTCCTTTTATATAATTGGTACCATACGTGGGTGTTTGCTATTACTTCCAGATTACAGCTTGAGTCAGACTCATTGTTGAACAATTGTACTTCGCAGTTACCTATTGGTGCACCCTTGTAATATGAAGCTTGGATATTCTGACATAAAAACAGATCGTTCTGAAGAGTGTTGCAGTCACGGAGTTTAGTTTCATCCATGGGAAAATATTCGTTACGGTGGTCGTTGAGAGCCATTATTTTCGATGTCGGTATGACAGCAACTAAAGTATTATTTACTGGCTGTGGGACTGGCGTAATGTAAAATAGATCGTATTCATTTTGGTGTGCTAGTGGGATGAACAAGGTGCAAATGATGTGCTGGTTTGAAATTGCTGCATGAGCCTTCGCTATCCCATATAAATGAATGACATCTGCCACTGGTAGTGTAAGATCGACTGGGAGATTTGCTTTGATGTTGTCAACCTCAGTAGAAAATTGTTTTGGAGTCAGAAGAACAGGGCTGATCCGACCATGATAGGTATCTGCTAACAAGTTAATCATAGACGTGTGCATTTTTTGTAAGTTATCTGTAATGATAATTAACTGGATGCTAAGAGATAGGATGAGTTGCGATCGATGGTTGCTATCATAATTGGTGAGGTTCATGAGTCTACTGATTTTTAAGTTCAGGTTTTCAAAATTATTTTGAGTATGAGCTTCAGTCTGCTTCATAAGATTAAGTGTAGAGTCGAGAAATGATGTTTGATTCCGCAACAGACCTTGCAATTGGGCTTCGTTATTTTTTATACCGTTGATAGTATCGGTCATTTGTTCAGCATATTTTGAGTCCAGCACACCGAATAAGGAATTTGCTACATTTCCAACGAAATCTATTGCTCCCCGTTTTTTCCTTCTTGCGAGGTTTTTTAGGCCGCCTTCCATTTCGTCCTTGAAATTGTTAAAATGAGTTATTAGTCCGTTGCATTGAGTGTTGAGATGCGAACCTTTGCAGGCTTTCATCAAAGCAGTTGTGCCGTTAATCAGAAGATGCAATTCATTATGAAATGGTGCCAGTTCGAAGTATATGAGCAGTTTCCATTCTGATATGATTGGCTTCATTTTACCAATGTTCTCAAAATGTAACCCAGGATTGCTAGTGATCTGTGTATAAGTAACTTGTTGGCTTACCACTAGCGGAAAGAATAATGCTAAGAGCATAAACATGCTTGATGCGGTGAAATTGCAACGTTTTGAAGGTGGCGAGCCTTTGCTTTTGCTGTTGGATGCGCTGCTCCTTTTGAGAATTGAAGTGCTATCTGGTCTTTCATTTTCAGCAACAGGGTAATTGAGTATTGAGGTGTTATCTGGGTCTTGATCGTCAACAGCAGGGGATGGTGCTTCAAGAGGAAGAGGCGCTAACAAGTGGATTGCTCGCTTAATGACACCGGTGGCCGTTTTGACCGTAGCCGTCCTGACAACGCCGTCTGGCCCAGGGTATGTTTCGATTACTTTACCGAGCCGCCATGTCATGACAGGTGAATTCTCTTTTATTATTACAATTGTGCCTATTTGAAGATTTGGAGACTTCGTTTGCCACTTGTTACGCTGCTGGAGTTCATTAAGGTATTCCTGAGACCATCGTTTCCAGAATTGATGTTTAACACGAGATACTAGTTCCCATCGTTTTGCTAATGTTGTTGACGTTGATTGTGCAGTTGCATCCACTTGCGCCGCAAGCGGCTCTCCAATCAAGAAATGACCAGGTGTTAATGCAGCCTCATCTTTTGGATCATTCGATAAGGGTGCTATTGGTCTTGAGTTTAGGATCGTTTCAACCTCTATGACCACGGTCTCCATTTCCTCATAAGTCAGATTTGCGTTTGCGATCTCTTTAACCAAAAGCCTTTTGGCGGATTTAACTGCGGCCTCCCACAGTCCGCCGAAGTGCGGGGCTCGCGGCGGAATAAAATGGAAATTTATGTTTTTACTTGCACATTCTCGTTGTATTGTTTCTTGAGCTTTTGTAGCAAATACAGCATCTGACAATTCTGCTAGTTGATTACGGGCTCCCACAAAGTTCGTTGCGTTGTCGCAATAAAGATTTTGACAGTTACCTCTACGACTTATAAATCTTTTAAGTGCCCCAATGAAAGCATCGGTTGTGAGGTCCGTTACTAATTCTAGATGAACCGCCCTTGTAGAAAAGCAACAAAAAACCGAAATGTACGCCTTTTGGGGTCGTTTTCCTCTTGTTTTAAAGTGCACCCATATTGGACCGCAATAGTCGGCCCCTGCATTGATGAAAGGCCTTGCTGGAGTCACCCTTGCCTCAGGCAAACTTCCCATGATTTGCTGAAGGAGTTTCGGCTTTGATCTTACGCAGTAGACGCATTTATGGACAGTTTCCCGTGCCAAGTATTTTCCTTTGATGGGCCAAAAACGTTGTCTAACGTTTGCAAGGAGTGCACTAGGACCGCAATGCTTATTTTCTCTGTGTATCGACTCGAAGATTAGTCTACTTATTGTGTCATTATAGGGCAGGAGCATTGGATGTTTTGCATCGAAAGCTAGCGTAGATGCTTCTAACCTGCCTCCAACTCTTAAAACCTTATTTTCATCTAAGAACGGAGAAAGGCCTTTTATCTGACTAGAACCCTTGAGTTCTTTCTCCCTTTGTAATTGTTGGATGTCAGTCTTGAAATGTAACTGCTGTGTAGTTCGAACAATGATTATGAGGGCGTCATGAAGTTCAAAAGGTGTAAGAGTCGGCCGAACTTGGCGCTCTGCCTTGCTACTTTTGGCGTTCTTAATAAATCTTAGAACGTATCCCACAATTCGTTGAAGAGTTTTTAACGAATTTCGGTGGTTTATACTGAGCCACGGGCTTTCATCGTGCACCGAAACGAGTAGGTTGTGAGGGGTCTGCTTCTTTTCAATTATCGTAGCGTCCGACTCTAGGCAAAAAGTAGGTGGCCAATGGTTTTCGTTTCCATGAAGAAAAAATGGCCCGTACATCCATTGGGGTGATTGCTGTAACTGTTGTGGGTCCAGTCCTCTAGAAATTATATCTGCAGGGTTGTTTTTGGAACTCACATGCCGCCATTGTTCTGGTAAAGTGCTTTCTTGTATTGAAGCTATGCGATTTGCAACAAAGGTATGAAATGATGATGATCTCGAATTGATCCATGATAACACGATTTTCGAGTCGGTCCAGTAGAATGTTGGTGTGGAACTCATGTCGATATCGATATCTAACTGAGCAGCACACAGTTCCAGCCTTGGCAACGTCTGCTGTTTAAGTGGAGCTACCCGAGACTTTGCACATAGCAAGTATACAATCAGCGTGTTGTTTGGTAAGTATGTTCTTACATAGATTGCTGCCCCATATGCCTTTTCTGACGCATCAGTAAATACATGAAGTTGTGTTTTGTTGGCAACATCACCCTTATATATATGTCGATGAACTTGAAAGGTTTCAAGCTCGTTCAGATTGCTTCGGAAACTTCGCCAGCGAGAGTCGAATTCCAAAGGCACCGCTTCGTCCCATGAGAGATTCAATGTCCACAACTCCTGGACAAACATTTTTGCCCTGACCACTACTGGAGACAACAGGCCAAGGGGATCAAAAATCCGAGCCAAATCTGAGCTGACTGTCCTTTTGGTTACAGCCTTGATTGGTTGGATGTTGACCTTGATTTTGAGCTGGTCGCATTTCGGCAGCCAAGCCAATCCTAACGTTTTAGTGTAGTCGGGTTCGTCTGTGGCCAAGTCGAGGCTGACTTCTTGATCATATTCCGGGATATTGCGGAGCAGTTGAGTATGATTGGCGCACCACTTCCGTAGATGAAATCCGTACATTGCCATGACTTGTTGCAGTTGGCGTTGAGTTTCAATTGCTACGTTCAAGTTATCTGCTCCACCTAATCCATCGTCAACATAAAAATTCTTCTCCAAAAAACTTGCTGCTAAAGGAAAGTGCATCTTATTGTCATGGATTATTTCCTTCAAGCATCGGATTGCTAGGTATGGCGCTGGCTTGGTTCCATAAGTGACGGTATTTAACTTGAAATAGCTAATGGGCTCAGTGACATTTTTTCGCCACAGGATTATCTGGTATTGCCTGTCCCTTG
Organism: Pollenia amentaria; assembly: GCA_943735925.1. Taxonomy (NCBI): domain Eukaryota; kingdom Metazoa; phylum Arthropoda; class Insecta; order Diptera; family Polleniidae; genus Pollenia; species Pollenia amentaria. The sequence goes on from OX031007.1 coordinate 149,087,219, forward strand.
GATGGATCAATATTTGGCGATACATTTTCTCAATATCTGTCGTGAACACGAAACGCGGCAGCCGAAAACGCAGCAAAACCGTAAACAGCTCATTTTGTAGTGGTGGTCCTGTGTGCAGAATATCATTCAAAGATTTTCCTGAGGATGTTTTTGCTGAAGCGTCGAATACCGCTCTCAGTTTGGTGGTGCGGCTCTCAGGGCGCAGCACGCAGTGGTGAGGAATGAAATATTTAGACCCTTTTACGTCGTCTATGCTGATTTTCGTCATGTGACCCAATTTTTCATAATCACTCATGAACTGTGTGTATTGTTCTTTCAAGGAAACGTCTTTTGATAATCGTCGTTCCAATGAGAGAAATCGATTGAAAGCAATGCTATGTGATTTTCCCAGGGCAGATGTTTCCGCACAAAACGGAAGTCGTACAGTGAACCTTCCATCTTTATTACGTGTGGTGTGCTGATTAAAGTGTGCCTCACATTGTGCGTCATATGGTGACAATGGTTGTTGGGAGCTCTCGATCTCTTCAAGTTTCCAAAATCGTTCGATAGCCATATTCATTTTATCATCTTCAGTCAATACCCCACATATCGCTGGAGATAGTTGTTGACTGGAGACCCTTCCTGATACTATCCAGCCGAATGCTGTATTTTGCAGCACTGGAAGGTCATCAGCCAGTTTAATTTGTCCAATAGCGAGTAACTGATGATAATATTCCGCTCCTAACAAAATGTCGATTTTGTCTGGACGGTTGAAAGTTGGGTCTGCCAAAGTCACATTGTTGGGAATTGACCACTTATCGATGTTAAGGAGTTGAGCAGGTTGAGGAGAAATTATTTGTGGCAACACAAACGCCTCCAATCGGGCTGAAAAATTGTTGAGACGAGATTTTAGTGTAATGTTGACTCTGTGTTGAACCTTGGTCCTGTTTTTTCCAATGCCATTAATGGAGAGAGCAGTAGCCCTTGCTGGGAGTCCAAGCCGCGTAACTAACCGTTCCGTGATGAGGTTCACTTGCGATCCTGAGTCAAGGATTGCCTTGCATTCAGTTTCCAAACCGTTTGCCTTGACATTTACCAATGCCGTTCCTAGCAAAACATAGGGTCGTTGGACTGTAGAGCTTACTGCCACACTGGCAGCTTCTATTATTGGTGAAGTGACAAGAGATGTCGCGTTTTCTGCTGGTTCAGTATAAGGTGTTGTTGATGATGTCGAAGGTTTGTGCTGTTCTTTGGTTGAATTAGCAGACTTAATAGCAGCATTACTTCGCTTTGTGGATGTTACATTGTTTTGTGGAGGTTGGTCCAAATGGACTAATGTGTGGTGCATTTTCCCGCATTTTTGGCAGCGGCCTGAAGCGGTACACCTTTTGGTTTGATGAGTGTCGTAGAAGCAGTTTACGCATAATTTGTGCTTCTGTGCAAGGTTAAGACGGTTTGCTGGGCTAAGCGTTATGAATTCCTTGCATCGGTATAGTGGGTGAAATTCTCGCTTGCAAACTATGCATTGGCGGAATTCTCGATGAGGTTGAGCGGTAAGCGTGCAAGTTTTAATATTGTGGACAGAAGTTTTCTCCTTATGTCCCATTGCCTCAAGGGTGTGGAAATAGTTCTCAAGGAAAGTGAGAAAGTGGCTGATGGTTTGTAATTCCTTTGGGTTGGAGATCGATTGTTCATACTGAGTATGAATTGTTTTGTCCACCTTCTTAACCAAGAGATATAGTAGAAGAGGATCCCACGAAGCAATCTGGATTCCCAAATTAGAGAGTGCCGCCAAACATTCTTTGGTCGTGTCGTGCAATCGCTTGATGGCGCTTAACGAACTGGCGCCAGATGGTTGGTCGACTAGTCTCTGAACTGCTGTTGCCACCATAATTCTCTTATTATTATAGCGGTCTTCCAGCAACTGCCACGCAGCTTGATAATTTTCTTCAGTCACCGCAAGATGATTTATTAAATTTGCTGCTTCGCCAAAGACGTTGGTTTTTAAGTACCACATCTTATGGGCGTCAGACATTCGTTGCTCATGGACAATCCTTTTGAAAAGGTCGGAAAAGGATGCCCACTTCATGTAATCACCATCAAATTTAGTGATGGCGATCGTGGGTAATGGTAATGCGGATGGTCTAGCAAGTGTTTCTTTGGTTGAGGTTTGGGATTTTATGTTGGCACTTGCGAGCTGGATAATTGCTGACTGGGCATCTTGTTCGAGGCGAACATATCGTCGTGAGTCATAACCAACAGTGTCGGGATTAGGGTATTTATCCAGGACTTCGTCATTTAATTGTTCTATCTGCTGCCACAGCTGGCTGACGGCGGCCCGCATTATTTCATAGTAGGACCCTTCTCTACCTGGGTCCAACTGGAGAACTTCTAGATGACGACTTAAAGCCGCCATTTTACCAAGCGATCGGCTGATGAGTCCGTCGTGCCCACCAGTTGCTTCTGCTTGTGGCGGTTTCCTGGGTTTCGGAACCTGTTTGCATGAGTCATTATCAGCTTGTTGGATTTGCTTGTCAATTTCATTTTCCATGATGTTCATGTATTTTGACGCCATGGCCTGAATTTCAGCATAGTGGTTGGCTGTGAAGTATTCGTTGGATGTATCAATATCCTTTAAACTTCGTAATTTATTGTCGGCCTCGTCGAACTCTGCCCATGCATCCTTGAGACGGGTCAGTCGGTCTTCATAGTAAGAAGGGGTTTTGCGGCTACTGGCGTCCTTTTTAAAATTCCGGATAAGCGTCGCGATCTGTTCACCAATCTCCTTCAGCTGGCGGAGAAGCTCATTTGAGGATTCCATGATTTAGTTGTGGTTGTGTCCTGTCACGGTCGCCAAAATGTTCAATCGTAGGCTCGTTTGCCTCGTTAAACCTTTTTAGATAATTGGTTATCGAGGTGGTACACCAAGATACCTATTGTGTATGCTGAGTTACCCGAGTGCTTCACAAGGATAACTGGTTACTCTTTTTTCATCAAGGTGATGCACCAGGATGAAGATAATGAAAAATCACGAAGTGTTGTTTACCACACGTTTTGTGCAAAAGAGTGAACTTTATTAAAAACGTAACATACTTATACTCTAAATTTATGTACAAAAAAAAAACTTAAAATTAAATAATAAACAAAAAAAAAAATTATATAAAACAAAAATGTAAGCAAATGCATGTCAGAAATCGTTCATTCTTTTGCTTCACAAATTTTAGTTCCCACCGTTGGTCTATGCAAAAGATATTGAGTTTCATACTGTCTGGATGGTAATTTGAATAGGCACGTGTAAATTTAATATTTCATATATGTAGGTTGTGCCATCAATTAAGCTGACGTATGAATTCTCTAGAGTTGTGTCGGTCGTGAACGACCTCGTTCAATTGAACGGATCAGTCAGACGAACGATGAACGGCCGTTCAGTTTCATCGTTCGATTTCGTTCAATCGTTCACTTGGGTCTTTTGAATCAGTCGGTCACTTGCTTGCCGGACAACTGGTTGAAAAGAAACAACAATACTTTTGTGTTGTATAAGTTATGCAATTATAATATACTTATTTCTTTTACTCATTGCCACATTGCTTTACACATTTTCATAATACAATCAGGGTTGTCAAGTTTCTTGGCGACCTAATTTTCGATTTGGCGATATGGCGACTTTTTGGCGGCTTATAAAATATATGGCGATTTTGTTGGCTATTGATTTTCTATAAACTTGTTTTGAGACTGTTGGACAAATTTACCGTTTGTTATTTAGAAAGATTATATCAATGATGGTATTCCATCTAATATATATCAGGTTTTGCATAAAGCTTATAGCTATAAGGATACGTCAGGTACTTACCATTTTAAAGAACTTGCTTTGACGGTCTTTATATGCATTTAATTCCAACTGCTAATGCCTGTGTTGAAATAGTTCTTTTTAATAATTTACTCTACTTAAACTCGCCTTCATTGTTACGAGTTATAAATTATATGAATGTAAATAGCACTTTTTGTACCTTCGCACGATATTTTGAATATACATTGTTAAAAAAAAAAAAAACAGTAAGAATTGCCTTGCCGGTGAAGTGTATAGCGTTTTAGATATACATATATCCAATATTTATTTAATACTAAACACAAAAAAACGTTTTGCAGCTTTAATTAGATTATTATAAACTATTGTATCTTTTGTGTGCTTTAATTAGATTATTATAAACTATTGTATCTTTTGTGTGTTCACCAATAATTTTACTTTTATTCAAAAAAATATACATATATCAAGGCGACTTTGTCCCATTTTTGGAAAATTTTAGCGATTCAGAAGAAATATATTTTTTTAGGATTTATAGAAAACATTGGAGAAAGTTCTAAAATAAATTTTATGTTGTCAAAAACGCAAAATAAGCCTTGGCGATTTTTGACATTGAATTTGGCAAAAAACATCAAAATAAATCTGAAAACCCTGGCTGCTTTTCACAATTTTTCTACAATTTACATGAGCGTTGCCAGTTGTTCTTAATACAAAACCCGCCAAATGCTAATTTTTTTCATTTGAGCAGAAAATTTTATAAATATTTATTTCTTTTAATTTTTTAAATATGTCCCTTTATTTATAAAAGCTTAGTAAAGTTTTACAGCACGAAATTAGTATGGAAAAAAACTTTTAATGTATACATTACATTCCATTATGAATAAGACTCTTAAAATATAAAAAAAATTAGCAATGTATGTTTGTTCGGTGAAATCTTGCAACTCAATTTTGAAGCAGATACCTCGAACCGATTGAGCTGTCATTTTTAAACACGTTTAGTTAAGATGACGATGCATGGTTAACTGTGTTACGTTATTCTAAATCTAACATTATAAGACACCCAAGATGGCAGACTTATTTTTAATGCATTCCTACAATATGAGTATCAAATGGGAGGGCTTGCTGAGAATAAGTCGAAAAAGAAAGTGACGTTACTCTTAATCATATATGGCGGACTAAGTTTTTAATGCTTGCCTTCAAGATGGGTATCAAATGAAAGGACTCATGAGAATACGAATGCTAGTTTTAATATAAACTAAAAGTAAATAACCTTTTTAAAAAACAAGCTTTTATTGAAATGCGCTTCAAAGAAAAATATAAATGAAAAGTATAAAACTACTATCAACTTATAACGGATTACATAATTTATATGATATACGAGATTTACTTGTGTAGACAAACAAGTAAATTATACATATAACTTGATGTGATTGATTTAAACTATTAAACTTTTCAAACCATGTAAATACTAGTACTTAAATCTCGCGACTAGCTTTTAAATCAAATAAATTGTGTAAAGACAAGCGACAAGCTTTTATATCATATAAATTTATTAATGATGTTATAAGTTGATAGTTAAAGTTTATTTCTCTTTTCTTTTTAGCGCATTTAATAAAAGCGTGTTTTTTAAAAAGGTTTTTTAGTTTTTATAAAATAAAAACAAAAAATAAAATTTATATTATCACATATTTTGAGAATATAATACATATAACGCATGAATAATAATAATCACTATTGCTATTTGTTCATTTTTGTAATATTATTTTGATATTTAAATTGTGCAATTGCTATTATTTTTATTATTTTTTTGTTTTTAAAAGTATTTTGTTCTTAAAGAATTGGGCTTTTACTTTGAATAAGCCCTCGCAACAATTTTTTGTTCTTTCTATTAAAATGGAATTACCTAAGCATATAATAAATAAACAAGTTTTAAAATCGCCACGTTTGGCGAGAAATTACTACGTATGGCAGCCCAGATTGTACTATGAATTTTTTAAAACAGTGTGGCAAGTCGCCACTGGCAATGTGTTAAAAGAAAAACGTATAGCATACACACTTATAGTGTTGTTGTTTCTTTTTAATCAAATGAACGAAAAAAATGCGTATTTGGTTTGTGCTTATTGTTTTCTATTCTTGGTTACACTCAAAAAAGTTTTACAGTAACTTAATGAGATTTATTAAAATTGTTTTCCGTAATTAATGAAATTTTTTTATTTTATTAATTAAACTGTTTCTGCATATTGTTCCGAAAACAAACTACAAAAATTAATAAGGGTTTTCATGATGAGGCAAACTTGCAAGACTCGTTTCATGAAGACCCTTGTTAATTTTGGTGTCATTTTAAATACAAAAATCAATACAAAAATCAATTAAAAGAAAACAACTATAAAATTAAAAGCTTAAATTTGTGAATAAAAAGTGAAATTTGTTTTTTAAACAAGCATAAATAAAGCATAACGACTAATTTGCTTAAATTACTGCAAGATTTTATTGTTTGTGATATTATTAACACAACACATTTTTCATTGAAATCGGCGGTAAATATTAAACAAACAGCGCCAGTTTACGAGTCAAAATTGTTGAGCAAATTTACGAAGTTTGTGTAAACGAATTCTCATACAATTTTTGGCAGTTCATTTGAGAGCGCGTAAAAATGCACAGTTTGCGAGACTTTTAGTGATATCATGAAAACCCTTAATGATTTTTATTTCTGTTAATATGTTCAGTTATTTTTTATGCATAAAATAAAACTGAAGTACATGTGTACATATGTACATAAATAAAAAAAAATAGAAAGGAAAAAATATTTGGCTCATTTGGTAGGTCATAATGACAGATAAAAACACTGCTTTAGCTGTCTTAGTACGTAATTTAAATTAAGTTCAAATTAACTGAAAAGCCTTTGAATATATTTTTTGTACCTAGTGTGTACTTTTTTTTAATTGTAAATAAAGAGAAAAGTTAATTAATTTTTAATTAATATCTCCGTTATAAAATTAACAGTAAAAAATTACCTTACAATTCCTTTATTTAAAATTATCCGTTTTCTAATTACATTTTCAGTTTTCTAAACTTAATGCCTATTCTTTTGAATTTACTTACATAATGTTTCGAGTGTAATCTCACATGTTGTTTCTTTTAACACATTCAATCGATTGTTTAGTAAAGAGGACAAGACAAGTGAACGACTGAACGAAAGCGACAAATGATTCAAAAGACAAACTGACCCAAAAGACAAAGTGACCTGAAACGAACGATTGAACGAAAAGAACGAGCTCGTTCACTGATTCGAATTGAACGATAATGACCGGTCACTTAAACGAACGATTAAGCCCAAGACTAGAATTCTCACGCTTTGCTTGACCAGAATGTGGGAACAAAAATAGAAAACAAAACAGGAAATTTAATTCCATGGGAGATTCACTTTATTTTGTTGCTAAACTAAAATGATCATAAAGAATTTGCTTGTGAAAAATGAAAAACAAACAAAAAGGGAAATTTAATTCTATCGGAGATTAATTTTATTTTGTTGCCAAAATAAAATAATCATAAGAATTAACAGCAAGCATAAATAAAGAGTGCCTTTTCTCAAAAACTATTTCGACTTAGACGGTTATTGCTTATGACCACAGATATATACCTCATGTTTTACACGGAATGGCAAAGTGAGTACGAATACCCACATCACAACTATAATTGTGGTAGAGTGCACAAAAAGTTATTAGGCAAAGTTGTTTTTTTTTTTAGTTTTTTTATTTAAATGCAAACAAGTTATTAATGATTTCTTAATTTTAGACAAAACATATTCTTAATTTAACTGGAATCAAGTGTTTGTTTTTCTAAACTTAAACTGAAGAAAAAAAATTTATTTATTAAAAACACAATTTTTGTTAGAGATAAAAACAATATCTATCTTAGAAATTATAATTAAAGTTAAATTAATGTATAAATTAAATAAAAGCGAAAAGAAAATTTTATTGGCAAAAAATAATTAAAGAAAAAATAATCGTATTCATTTTAGTTCACTTGGAATGAGGCGTTTATTAAATTTAGTAGCAGCAAAAGTACTGTTGTTTGCCTACAACTCCACTGTATATAAATCTGCACAGCAGTTTGGATTTGCACAGGTTACGTTTGGCAATCAACATGAAGATAATAAAATTATTCGCAGTTATATACAACGTCAAATAACTTTATAAAAAATAAGATACGTATATCTTACAAAGAAAAAAACTGACTGTGCGTATTCGTTTTAGTTCACGTGGTAATAAGTATTTATTCAATGTAGTAGCCACGATATGGTCGTTGCTACATTCGTTAGTAAGAAAAATCCTGATGATATTTATTTCTTATTGAAAAGTATATTATCTCTACAATTTGTTAGCAATTGATTAAAGGACCGTTTTTAGAAAGAATTTGATAATATGTAATTTGAGTTCGATCTGTAGGGGCTAACTTCGAATTTGCCATGTATTCAACCCAAAAACCTGTTATACCCTCATTTTGGTTTCCTGGCAATCCTTTTGAAGATAATGGCAAAAGTTGTGCGTTTTATTTTAACTGTATACCTTTTTGCATTTATGATAATTGTAGTATAGAACATGGATTTGTGTGTAAAGAACAGGTTCAACCGCAATATTTCTGGAAAAATAATCAAATATTTTGTGAAATATTAAGCAAATCAATTAGTTCACTGACGACACATGCAGTATAACGAATTGTAATTAATATATTACATTTTATAATTTAAATTCACCCTTAGAATTAGCATAAATTTGTTTTAAATTTGTTTCCAATTTCATACATTAAAAATTAGTAATAAATTTAATACTGTGTTTCAATGATTTTTAAGATGAAAAGTATCACATTACGCTTTCAATGTATTAAGACAAATATTGCCTGATATTAATTTGAATTTTAGAAATTATTTTTAAAAATTACTTAAGATATTAATAATTACATTGATTTCTTTCCCTTTTTGTTTTAATTTCTAATGTACATGACATTACTTGATTGAAATTAAATACGCCTTCATCGGTTCTGCTTAAGGGGGGGTGACTTTAAATTGAGCGCTGACACTTGACCGACAACTATTCTCAATATTAAAAAGACCTCGCATACCAGATCTCCCCGGTTTTTGGTTCTTACTACAAAATAAATAAAATCCATCCTGAAAAAATAACTCTATTAATTAATTGCTAATAATTTATATAGATTATAAACTTACGATATTCCACTTGTCAATAATAGATAAATATCAACACGTTTTCCTTGCTAAGGATTGTTGCCAGTTCCATATGGCGGCTACTACAGTCAATAAATGCTTATTTCCACGTGAACTAGAACGAATACGATCAGTCAGTTTTTCCTCTATAAGATGTGCGCATCCTATTTTTTAATAATGTTGTTTGAAGATGTATACAATTGCGTAGAATTTTAATAAATTCATGTTGACCGCCAAAAGAAAACTGTTGATATCCAAAACACTCTACAGATTTATATACAGTGGAGTTGGAGGCAAACAGCAATGCTTTCGCAATAGATAATAATATTATCAAAATGTTATCTTGATGTCACGATCATAAATGTAAACTTTAATTTTAGTTTCTAAGATATATTTATTTGCTTATTGCTTAACATTAACAAAAATTGTGTTTTTGATAACTAAAATTTTTTAGAATCTAGATAAAATTTAGAAAAACAAATACTTGATTCCAGTGTTCTTGAGAATATAATCTAAAATTAAGAAATTTTAAAATTTTCTTGCATAATAACTTTATCTGACAACTTCTTTACGTATCATGTTAAAATCAAAATAATTATTATACGAGTATATCATGATAATCAGAGAAACCGAAAATATCGGATTGCTAATATTTTCTTGTACGACCGATTACAGAAAGCAGAAACAATATTTATCCGTTTTTTTACGAATTCTGGCATTGTATCATTTTTTGCATATTTCAGGATAAAAAGCATTTCTGCAGCCTTTCACCTTTTTGAAGAATATTTTGAAACTTGTTTCTGGTTTGTGTTTTGAAGATATTTTAACGTACGTGTTGCTTCAGTTTCCCCATATACTACATTTTATTTTCAATCTCATATCGATCATTTGCTGCAACGTCGTCATAACTCAAAAAACTAAAATTTGGGATTAGTGATGCAGAATTATTCGCTATGTTTTTCTTTATATTGTGTATAAAATTCATCTTTATGTCTTTTATACTTTCCCCGCTTGAAGAGAATTTGCCGTTATCTTTTCTAACCAGCAGGATCATTTACAATTAGTTATATAATTAATTCTCTGGTATAATTTAAATAATAAATTATGTTTATTTGAAAAACAATTTATATATTTTATTTTTTGTATCCGTGGCATAATCTGTTTATTTGCATCCCTCACGCTTTGCTACTACTGTAATTAAATAACACATACATAAGAAAATGAACTGTGTATATCAAGGCCTTATTTAAGTTTTTAACGACTTAAAGGATGAATTTCCTTTTATTCCCTCATAATTTTAATTCATAATCAATTCTTTCGAAATAGTTGTTGACGAATTTTTAAATTTTGTTTTTGTCACGAAAAATTAAATTGTTGATTCCGAAGGAATGCATTATATTTTAAATTTAAAATTATATACATATTAAATAATTAGTTCTAAATGTAATTAATTCCATGTTTTCCTGCTGGGTAAGCGGTGCGAGCAAATTAAAAACTTTAAACATGTTATTTTCGAAATGTATTTTTTTGAGTTATGTCGACGTTGCAGCAAATGAGCGACATGTTTAATTAAAGCCAGTTGTATTCAAGGGTTAATGTTATTTCAAACTGTCAAATTGTATGCATAATTCATCAATTTTTTCTTGTCTGTCCTTGTTATCCTCGTGCGCATAGTGGAGTGTGATCAAATTTGGTACATACAATGAAATTGTACAAAGGACGAAGCCTGTGTAAATGGTTAAAATTGGTCTATAATATCACATAGGCCCCATACAAATTTCTTTCAGGAATAGCGTATTTGTGCCATCAAATGATGTTTGTACTTAATTAAGTCCGACCTAAAAATATTTTTCTGCAAACTATTATGTCTGTCTCTACTTGACCAAAGCTCTCATACAAAAAGCACTCCCATTAAAAGCATAGAATGCTATAGCTCCTTTGAAATATTAATATTAACATTAATATTAATACAGAATTTGGCGAATGTCCTGAGAATCACTTTAAGACGAATAAAATGTCCTATGTCGATGATATCTAGATAATATTCTGCACAAGTAACTCGTATATGAATCTTAGCCTCATAATATAATTTTTCTCTGCCTGACTGCCTATGGGTTCCACATGGACTTGCCAACTTTTCAAATTTTCCAAAACGAGACACCATCATAAAGTCATAAACAAATTCAAATAGATGCGCCGGTTATTGTTAACCTTTTTTATTAATTATAACAACAATCAGCCAAGAAAAGCTACGATAATTTTTAAAAAAATTTTAACTAAAAATCAAATTTGCTATTTAGATGTGCATACACAATATATTTCTCGAGCTTGATTAATTCGTATTTATTGAACTGGAAATTTCCTTCGATTTCAGTTTTACTCGATTTCGGTTTCCAGAACATGGCCGAATATCGTATTAATTGAAATTGTGTAACTCATTTATATCTGTTTTTTTCCAATGCAAAATTAAATAGTATTAATATTTGTGCAAATTTATTCCAAATAATGTAGAATATAATAAAAAAAATGAAATAATTCTATAAAAAAATACGTTTTGGTAAAATTCTAATTCATTTGAAATTTGACAACTGCAATAAAAAAGCCAAATTTTGCGATTGACAATTTGACAAATCGGGCCGTTTTAGATACAACTTCCTCGCTGTGCGTGACGTTTCTAACTTTGACAGAAAAGCGTAAAGCAAAAGGTGTATGACACAATAAAAACTTTGATAACACTCACACAGTGCTTGCTTACCTCTAAAAGCGGGGTTGTATTTTTAAATTTAATCATTTGTTATAAAAATAAATGTTAAAAATGTTATTTGACGATTTTTTTTTAAAAAATTTGGCAACAAAAAAATTTAAATAAAAGAAAATTATGTCAAAGTGTGCCCAAAGATGAAAGTTGCCTTACTTTTCGCTTCATGCTGCGTTAAAAGTTCTTTATGTGACATGTTTCGTTCAAGTATGTATATTTCATCTTATATGTTAAAGCGAATCTGTAACGCAACGCGAAGTAAAACTTTTATCTGACATGGCCTTAAGTATTGCTAATCTATTAAAATATTTTCGTTCTTATTTTAAACAAATAAGTGGTTCCAAAATTAGTTCTCGTCTGTAATATGAGACATTTGCTGCAAAAACATTAATTCCCTTTTGAAACTGCATTCGTGTCCATACAATGAATCTTTCGGTTTGCACCATTTTAATTGCTTTCCTTAAAACAAAAACTGCTGTCCTCTTTCACCATCAAACACAAATGTTTTGTTCATAATATGAACGAGGACTTGGTGCCGAAATTCATTATTATTTACCATGGCAATAAATATAAAAGTTAAATTTTTCTTACAACGGGGCAAATGGCGTCACGTTCAGAGTATCGACGGTTCATTATATTCTAAAACTGGCCTGTCCCGACGAAAACTGGACGGTTGGAAAGTCTAGTTCCAAATAGGGTAACAGGGGTGGTGTATGTGCGGGCATTACTGAATTGTTTTTACTTTTCTTTTCAGTTGTTTATTAAATATTATTAAATTTATAAGTTAGTGCCTTTTTCTTATTTTTTTTTTTTTTTTTGTTTTAAATAAGCAATTTTTGGTTCTTTTAGGGTATATAATTTTCACAATTTTTGAGGCATATTTTTATGTTTTTACTGCATATTTTCGGTTTCTTTGATTAACATAAATGTTTGCTTTAAGTCTAATTTTTAAAAGATATTTGTTAGTTCTTATCATTAAAAGCATTTTTTTTATAAATGAAATTTTATTGTGTCTGTAAACTGGAAACCTTGATTCCAGTGTACTCGAGAATTTATTCTTAAATTAAGAAATCAAGAAAAACATGATTTTATTAAAATAGAAAAAATTTATTTGATCTAACAACTTTATTGAGCAACGTGTATCATGTTTATATTCTAAAGTATTTGTATACATCATGATCATGGAATTCAAAAATATGTAATAAAAAGCTTTTTATGCGCATTAAATATGCAGTACAAACTTGAAAATATCCTTGAAGAAATTTTTAAAAAAATGATCTATCGGTCATGTTCTGAAAATCAAGTGATTTCAAATCACGTGCTTTTAAATTCACTCGTGTGATTTTGTGGCGTTCTGAAAAACATTTCGTTTTTATGTTTCTTGGTATGCCTTCGGAAGTTGAAAATCACGCCAAAACATACAAAAACGGAACACAACAATATCAAACGTGTGATTTTAAAAGGCACATGTGATTTGAAATCACGTGATTTGAATAAAAGTCATTTTCAGAACAGGCCTGTATAAAACTAAAATGGCCTATTTAAAAGCAAAGCATTCAACAATTTAGTAATTATTTAAATATAATAAACAAAAAAAAAGTAGAGTCGCTCAAATTTGAAGTGTACCGCTTATATTTGCAAAATGTTATTTTTTCCACACCACGCCTATTTCCTATTAACATAGGATTTAAAGTTTTAAAGTGAAAAAGTTGCCAAGCCACAATAAATACACTTGTTAGTTGTAATTTTTTTCTTTCTTTTCTACTGATATAATATCGGTTATCTGTTTAATCTACAGTGGGTTTGTTTTATTTTCCTTTAAATTCTTAATCGAAATGGCCAACAACTTTTTAAATTATATAACCAGTGTATTGCACAAAAAGAAGCCAGCTTTTTCTAAGGTCTAAAGCTTTATATAGAAAGTAAAAAAAAAATTCCATATTCCTTGAGTATAATGGCCTTCAAACGCACGATAACGTAAACACACATAAAGAGCTGTATGATTAATTTGATCGCCTTCAGGACATTTAAACGCTTTACCTTATGCAAAAGTGAGACGTAAAACACGCAAAAAGCATAGACGTCCTGATTGTCCCACTTATTTCCTACCGCTAGCAGTTTTACGAGGCTCCCAGTTTTCCATACTTTATCCCCAATTTACTAGTTTTCATCCAAAAAAAAAAAAAAACTATTTTCTTATCCCCAAAAATCCCCACAGAATCTTTAAAATAAAATTGTATTATGTCAAAGGAAAACTATGCATAAAATTATTTTGATATTTAATTATATCTATTTGTGAAATATTCGCCTATGTCGCAAGAAAGTTGTGATTACGATTTTAAATCACAAGCCTACAGTAATGTGATCCACATGTGAACTTGTAAATTTCCTTTAAAATTGATTTTCAACATCAATAAATAGCATATAAAAAGGAAATTTTATGTTTTTCTTTTCCATTTATTTTAAAAACTCATAATCTTTTGAGAAAATTTTCATAGAAAATATAAAATTAAAAAACAACATTGTTTTAATACTGATTGTTGTTTAACAATTTCTTTTAAATTTGCGTTTTGATTGTGAGCAGCTGTTTCTATTTAACTTCGAAAAAAAATATGGTGCCAGACATTCAGACGTACTTACCATTGTTCAGGAATATCTCTTGGGTTGTAATAATCCCTTAGAAGACGTTTTCTGATACGTTCTTTTTTAAAATACAGTTTTTTAAAAAAAATAACACGTAATATAAAAGCTGCCGGCATTTTTCATGCAAATAATTATTTTTTTTTGTTCAAATTTGACAGCTAAAACATATGTTTTATTTTTCGACCACTACTTCGAAAAAAACAAAACGCGTGAACTCTAGCACTTGCTTAAATAAAATTAGCGATTTTCAGATCGCATGTGATTTTCAAATCATGCGATTTTCAGCACATGGCCGATTATAAAAACTTATGGCATTTGTAAACATACATGCATATGGATATAAAAAGAAAATATATATGTATATTATTTTTACTCCTCGAGGGAGCATAGGGCATAGAGGAACCATAGGTGGTTCCAATAATCTCGATCTTCGGCTCGATGCTTGACTTCGTTCCACTTCATACGCAATCTCGAAAGTTCTGTTGTCAGTTGCCGCTTCCCTGCAACTCCAACTTCATTTTCGCTTACTTATTTCCGTTCTAATAGGCTGCTGGTTTGCCTCTATCCAGTGTTGGTTGTTGGAAATTGTTACTGGCCAGAAAATCCGTAATATTTTGCGGAGGCATTTGTTGCAAAATACCTGAAGGCATTGTATGTCGCGTGGTGCCATGTTCCAGGTTTCGCATCGATATAACAGAGTGGATTTTATGGTGGAATTAAATTATTTTGATTTTAGTTTGTTTCGAAATATTAGAAGATTTCCAAACCGGGTTTAACTGGGCAAATGCACTCCGCGCTTTATTTATGCGACTAGATATATCTGCTGAGAAGCCGCCAGTTGTCAATTGTGCCGCCAGTTGTCAATTGTGCTACACAGGTAGCAGAAGGACATAACATCTTCAATATCTTGATCACATACGAGGAAATGACGATCTGTATATTTATCTTCAGCCGAACCAATTTTGTGATGTCAGTGATGGTGGAAATTTTCGACTGTATCTCTGAGAATGAGTGGCTAAGTAGGCATATGCCATTGGCATAATCTACGTCCTGCAACCGTCATTTCTAGCCCAACATAATACCCCTCTAATGAGGGGTCTAACTCCAGTTTTTACCGTGATCCTATTGCTCAGTTGTTTTTCATGCAACACACGGCAAGTGGCATTCGTGAACAGGGCTTTTTCAGAGAGTTCCATATGGCGAAAAAGAAACTAGCACAACAAAAACAATATATTATTATAATTTATTCGACCATTCATAATTTTTATTTCTATTTAATCGAGCTTATGGTCAATTTGATAAATTTTTTAAAAAGAAATATTAACTTTTATTAATTATCAAATTTGTCTTTTGTTTTGTGTTTTGTTGTCTTCAGGATATTGAAAAAAATTTACAACAAAAAAAAAAAAAAAAAAAAAAAAAACATATTAACAAAACTTTTTAAAATAAAAAAATTGACTGTTGAAAAAAATGTTTATACTAACAAAATATTTAAATATAACACAGGTAGACATTTTAACTGTGGATGTAACGATACGCCTTTTTGCCGATACGATACCGATACTAAAAAAAATATCGCTGATATCGATACCGATACGTATAATTAATTTGAATTCAACTTAAAATTAACAAAACTCCAGTAGCGTAATTGTTTTATGATACAAAATTACAGTGTAGGAGATTATTAATTTATAAAATTGATTTAAAAATTAAATAACAAAGAATTTAATTTGAATTCATGATAAAAATTAACAAAAAATAAATTAAAATATTAATAAATTGTCGAGCTTGAGGTCTTTTTTTAAAAAACTTTAAACTTTTATTCAAACCAATATTTCGGCACTTCTTTGAGTGCCTTCTTAAGGGTTTTTTTCTTTTCTTATTCTATAAATTTTCAAAAATTTGTAACAAATTTAACAATAAATGACAAATAAAAAAAAAGTTTTTAAATTAAATACAAAAAAATATTTTTCAAATCAAATTTGATCTATTACAATTTAAAAAAATTATTAACTTCCGTTTCTATTTTTATAAATTAAGTGTCTATAATTTTGTACTAAATTTTCAGTGTCTGACTTAAAATTAATTCTCGACATTGTTGGAACCTTTATAATTTGTAACATAAATCTACGTTTATAATTATTTTCTGTGTTTAAAACAATTGTATTTTTGGATAATGGTTTAGATTAGCACAATGAGTTGATAAAGCTGTTTTTTGTATTGAAATATTTCCATATTTTTGATCTGATATATGTCCTGCTATCCTTGTTTATAGTTTAATTTTTAAAGGCCAAGTCTTGGAGACGTATCAGAACTCTTCTTTGTGTAGGGGTGATAATGTCATCAATATTTTCGGAATGCAGAGTCATGTAAACAAGCGCAATAAAACTTTTTTACGATTCACTTGAAGTCAAATATGTTTTAAATATTCGAGCTTTGCATCGGGGGTCAAGAATTGTAGATAAACAAAAGGTTTAATTATTCTCTAACCCCTTAAATCTTTCATTCAGAGCTGATACGAAGTTTGTCGCAAAATTTTTGGGACTCTGAACTATTTCCCATCTTCCTTTATTGATTTATTCTTTTTACTTATAATGTTTGAAAATTGTAAATTAGTGGAATTGTGTCAGACAAAACGTAGCAGTTGCCTTACTTATGGATTTTGTACACTCTACGGGGTAACCCACAATTTTCGGCAAAATTATTTTTACTTTCACAATCATCTGTCAAAAATTTAAATAACTTTATAAACTACACACCAAACGCGTAGGAAGCATATATGAACGTATCGAACGCATGAATTAGGATCACTTTCTACTTTAGCATAGACCGCGTGGTATGCACCTCCAGCTTAAGAATTAAGAGACACAATTTATTATTCTGTTTCGATTTTATGCTTTGCTTTTTAATGCGTTATTTTTCTTAGTTGTTATGCAAAAAATAATCATAGAAAATTAAATTGTTTGTTAAAAAGAACTTTGAAAAATATAAAATGTTTCGTCGTATGTACAGCAATATATTGCCGATACTTCAGATTTTCCATATATCGGTATCGGCATACGTTACATCCCTCATTTTAACACTTTTTAAAATTTGTTTTTATAATTCAAACTGATTCTTAAGTTTTTTGGGATGCTAAATCCGATTTTCCACACAGGTTTATCCCATCAAGTCACATTTATCAAATAACGGCCCATTTGTGCTTTTAGCTGTATACTTCTCTTTCAGCCGTTATCTCTCAAGTGTTGATTCAATTAAAATAAGTTACAGTATGTCAAGAATATGTTTTTACATAGTAAACTTATGTTTAACTTTTACTATTTTTTTTACAAATTAACTTTTAGTCAAATATTAACTTACTAATAACTGCAAGGCCAGAAAAACAAAACAAAATTAATATTAAGAAATAAAACCAAAAAAGAGAAGAAACAGATTTTTTTTGTCAATAAATTGCTTTTATATACTTTTGAGTATGAAAAAAATTAAGTGGATCTTTAATTGTAGGATGATCAAAGTTTTGTATGGTTACCTTTGGCATCAATCACGGCTTGCAGACGTCGTTTCATGAAAAAGATACTTTATAGTGTCCGAGCGAAGTCACTGATTTAGGCCGATTCCGAAGTTCGGACAAATTGGTTAAATTCGACCGAACCAAATTCGAAGCCAAACTTAACTAACCCAAAATCCTAACAAGAAACAACTTTGAAAATGTTGAGATCAATTTATTTATTAAACAGAAAAAATCATTTATTTATACGAATTTTTGGTAATAAAAAAACAAGCAAAAAAAATTTTGTTAACAAGTAGGTAATCAATGTACATATCGCTCCTTTATTGCAACGGAGTCATATCTCAAAAACTTATAAATTAGAATTTACTTAAGAAAAGTATTTTTTCTGTCTAAATTAATACCCATGTAAGGAGTTTTAATTTTTCTGCTTAAATAAAACTCATTTTGCCGTCATAAATGGTCAACATAATTCACAAAAAGAAAAAAAATTCCCAAATTCTATTTGTTAAAATTGTTTAGTTAAATACATCAAATTTTATGATGAGGAAAAACATATCGGACTCTTCTGCTGGTGGCTGATAATTGAAAATTTATTTCTTTGAAAATATTTTTATATAGTTTTTTTCTTCAATAAACTAATTGCAAAATAAATTGTTTGAATAGGGGCAGTTCCAGCGAAAAGTCTACTTTTTGTAACGTAACGCCAGAAGTAATTTAAATTGTTTCTCAAAAAATTTTATTTGTAAAATTTACTTTTTTATATTTTGGTGTAAAGCGAATCTAGCTCTAAATTAAGTTACAAAAGGGATAACATTTGAACAACATGGTCCTAAAATCCAAGCTTATTTGTTTTCTGGCTCTACATTAAAAACAATTCACTTTTCCCTGGTAATTCCCATATGTACCTTAAACGAGCAAAAATCTTTAAATTCGATAACTTTGAAGATAACTCTTTAACGTTACGCCAGCGCATATTTTTGCTTATATCTTCAAATCATAAGAGTTGATTGTTGTATATTTTTCTAAATATAGTTCCAGTTCATTA
Organism: Pollenia amentaria; assembly: GCA_943735925.1. Classification (NCBI taxonomy): domain Eukaryota; kingdom Metazoa; phylum Arthropoda; class Insecta; order Diptera; family Polleniidae; genus Pollenia; species Pollenia amentaria. Next base: position 149,106,181 of record OX031007.1, read on the forward strand.
CTTTGCAAATATAAAAAAACATTTTTACAAATTTGACTTCTTCATTATTTTTTTTAAATTTTGTCGTACATTACGCCACAAAGGAAATGCACATATGCAAATTTAATTCTGACGGGGAAAATAAAACTGAGATGAGTTTATTTTCTGACGGAAAAAATACAAACTCCTCAAATGAGTTTTATAATATGACGACGAAATAAAAAATAGTTTTATTTTATGACACCTTTTTTTAAGAATTTGCCTCGCCCTTTTTTCTTACGTTGAAAAATAACTGTTTTATATGAAATTTTGTTTTTTAGTTCACAAAATAACTGTTATAAAATAACTTTTTCGATATCACTTATAAACGTTACGATCCCTGAGCAAAATATATTTTATTACGTCAGTTCATAAAGGCAAATTTTTAAAACTTTAATCGCATTTTGCTAAGTTTGATATGTGCTACTTATATATTTATTATTCAAAGTACAAAAGTTTTATTCTTTGATGGCAGAAAACTAATTGTTATGCATTAATACCTATAAGGTTTTAGTTCTGGAATTGGAATAAACCTGCGAGGTTGCACTAAACAGTTGATCGCTGGCAACACTAGTTGGTGTTACTGGATATTTCATTGCGTTGCAATACTCAAATATATAATTGCTTATGGGCTTATTTACATTAATACGTAATTTCTTTTCGAGAATCTTTTCATTATTTTCTTCCATTTCAATGTGTGAAATTAAGTCCTGCTTTTCCCAAAAAGAAGCTTTAATTGGTTTTCCTCTTTTTACTTCCGATATTAATTGCTTGTTTACATGTTTTTTAAGCCATATAATTTACCACAACCGAATTATGGGAAAAATGTGTTAGCTGATTATTTTTGCATGGTTTTTTAGCAAATTAATGCTGAACACCGATTATTGGCCGATTAGCAATTTTCGGCCAATACCGAGGCCTATAAATCGGTCAGACACCATTAATTTATGCTCATTTTGTGTCAGGTTTTAATGCGATTTCTGCACTACTCTTTTTTCAGATAACTCCATAATCTTTGAATTGTGTTTTAATTTGGACTCCGAGCAGGAGTATGCTATTCTTTAGCACAGTTGTAGAAAGGTCAGGTACTTACCAAAAGACCCGTATGTTTATGGTCATTATCCTGATCAAATTTGAAATTCGACTTTCTACCAGAAAAAAACCCAAATCTATTGTAACTGTTAGCTAAATGAGGCTTTATTTACATCAATTAGTGTTCTCAAAAAACAAATTTCTCTTTCTCCCTTACCAGTTATGCATTCCCAAAGCATTACCGAAAGGTGTTTTTTGTGCAGATGTATGAACGGACCCGATATGTGGCGCTATAGTTATGCTATTTACATAGATATTCATATCTGCGGAGAAATTTTACTTAAACTCAGAATGTATCTATTTTTCCTCATGATAATTTGTTTTATGGACGTTGGAAAAAAAAATTGTCAAAATATTAAAAATTTTCTCACAACAAATTGTAAAATTATTTAAGTTTCCATGGAAAAAAGGAATAAAAAAATTTGAAATTACGGAAAATTAAATTTCGTTAATAACAATGCCGACCTGATCTAGAGGACTAAGCATTGGTCAGAAAGTGATTCTGAGTCTATCGGTATACTATAAGCACAATACCCTCTCTACAATTAGGGTGTGGGTATAAAAGAAACATTTGAGGGTAAGACAACGTTTGCCGGGCTCAGCTAGTACACAAAAGAATAAGCTTTTAAATTGTTTTAATATACACAATTTGAAATCGGGGCAAAAGCTCAGATTTTATAGGCAATGGACCATAAATAACATATGAATTTGCTCCTGTAATAAAGTAAGTTTCTTTCTAGTGCATAGTCTGCCAAAGCTTAAAATAAAGTTGTGTTGGAGAGCAAACTACCCAGCACACCAGCTACCAAACACAATTTATTTATACAATAAAATTGTCTGTATTTAAACTCTAGTAACAGTTTCTAATTAATAAAATGTAGCACATTTAACTTATTGCGTTGCTTTGAACAAATGAAATTTAAGGTTAGAAAATATTTGCACATAGAGATAATTAGAGGGGAAAAACGATAAATATTTAAAAAAAAAAATTTTTTTAGGCCAGGATTTAATAATTTTCAATCATTAATCATGAAATATCTTTCGTATATCATTATGAGTTTGAAATGTTTGCTGGGTAAGTATTGTTGTCTCATTGACGCAGTGATGCCGTTTGGTTACATTTGTCACATTTTTGTAAAACTTTTGAAGGTCCTACGTAACAATGTTTAATGTTTTATATTTGGCCATATTTTCATAACTTTTGGTACATGGCACAGAACTAATTTTGTTGACGAGCGCGCCTTACGCAAAGAATAGCGTGAGCACGCACTTCTCAATTACGAAACGGGCTGAGTCCCGATTTAAATGCTCACGAGTATTGGAAAAAAGTTTTCAATATAAGAAACGCTGGGAATGAACCGTTGCAACGCGTTGTTCAAAAATTTAAACAAGCAGATGTTTAATATGTATACTTCTATTTTCCAATGCGTGTATGCAGAGATTATTTACCCAACTGAAACTTATTTAGACTGACCACCGTAATCGATTGAATACTGCTACAATAGCTTCATTACTGATGGCTAAAAAAAAATATTCAAGACGTTTCTAAATATGAGCCTTCTAAATCCATAATTTCAAGTAATTTAAAATTGCACTGACTGAAGTAGAAATTTTTATATGAGAACTTTAATAATATTTTAATTATCATGCAATAAGCATTTGCTTCAAACTTACACAGCTGTTCTTGTATATCTCTTATTTTTAAATTTACGTTTTCAAATGTTAATTTATTTTTTTATTCTAAGTTTGTTCTTGTTAAATTAATGAATTATCACTGAAATATGAAATAGAAGTATTTATTTTATCTTAATCACATAAATTTACTATTTATTCAAAGAATATTTCAATATGTAACTTTTGACGAAACACGTAACTTTTTTGAAGTAACAGCGTAACCTTTTTGATTCTTTTTCAGGCAACACTGCATTGACGAGTAACCGAAAGAGCATAAGACTTTGTGTGAAGTGGTATCAGCATAATTGTACTATGAATTGGATACCCATGTTCTAAATATCTTAAATTATCATCACATTTAGTGATTATTGTAATCTAATTTTGATTTCATTTAATTTTTATTACATCTTATTCGCACCCCCTTTAAAATTCATATTTCTTTTAGGTAATTTTTGTCTTTATCATTGTAAGGGTCAGTGATATTTACTTACTTAAAAATATTGTACTCATTTTTAATGTCTGAAAAGGAGAAAAATAATTAAAAATCTATTTATAAGGGTGAATTGAATTTATTAATTTTAATGTATTAAGTACAATTGTTTATACTTCATATGTCACTAGTAAACTAATTGTTTTGCTTAATATTTAGTAAAATATGTGTTATTTTTTTGCAACAATATTTCCGTTGCACACAATCTTCACATATAAATCCATGTTGTATACAGCAATTGTTATTAATTGAAAAGGTATAAAGTTATAAAAAAACGCACAACTTATGCTATTATCTTCAAATGAATTACGAAGAATCCAGACGGAGGGTATAATTGGTTTTCGGATTAAAGCTATGTCAAATTCGAAGTTAGCATCTACAGCTAGAACCCAAAAGATTATAAAATTCTTTCTAAAAAAAATAAAAATAGTTTCTTTAATAAATTGCTAATAAATTGTAGAGATGAAATACTTACGCTATTCCACTTGTCAATAAATTTCATAACGATTTTTTACAAACGATTCTTATAGCAGCCGCCAACCCCGGCTACTAGATATTGTTGGAGACAAACAGCAGTGCTTTTTAATAGATAAAAATATTATCAAAATATTATCTCTATATGATTTTCATAAATGTAACCTTAAAGTATGTATAACTTCTAAGTGATATTTGCTAATTCTTTATCTTTAACAAACATTGTGTACATATTTGATAAATATATTTTAATGGAATCTAGATTAAATTTAGAAAAACAAAAATTGGATTCCAGTGCTCTTGAGGTTATTATCTAAAATTAAGAAATCATTAAAAACTTGTTTGCATATAAATAAAAACAAAACAACTTTGTCTTACAACTTTGTTTAACTGTGACGTAAACGCCAACAACTTATTTTTCAAAAAAGAAATAAATAATTAATAACTTCTTAAATATTGGTTTTAGAACTAATTTTCATTTTGCAGGGCTTTGAGATTCTCTGAAGGGTGTAGAAACATTTTTTGAAACAAATTTTTACTAATAAGCAGTGTTGCCGAAAGATTTTTTATAAAACACCTACGCATATTAAACAAAATCCGATTATCCCTACACGTTGAAAAAAAATTATCTACGAAAATCCCTACGCGTTTTAGTCATTAAAATCTAAGAAAAAACAGTGTATAGTATAGTTTTAAGGGAGATCGATTATTCGACTTTTTCAAAAACCGTTTTTCGAAAATTCCGAATAGTTGCTATTTTTAAAATAACCGGTTAACCGGCTTAAATTCGAATACATAAGTTTTTGTAATAAACAAACAACAAATATTTGACGATAAAATTCAAAATTTATCTTAATTTTTAGCAATTTCTCTTTCTTTACTAAACTTTATTTGTTAGAAGATAATTGTATACATAATGTAATATAGAAACTGATAAATGGTGTTTGAAATAGATTAACGTTTTTCAATAGCAAAAAAAAAAAATTAAAGTAATTTAATAAATTTATTATTAGAGATATTTTCCCAAATTTATTTTAAATGAGTTTTAATTTGTTGATAGTTAAGCATGTCTATATGAACCAGTAGACTTCAATCATATTTTTGAAAAGCTGCAAGCAAAACCTCTTAGCTAGAATTATATATTGTTACGTTACTGCTTTTTCAGTAACGTTTTTGTTTATTTCCTTTACAATAAACCTCTTGAGTTATTTTATTGCAGCTTTAATAAAATAAATAAAACACTTTATTTACAGTTGATACTATAAACTATTCACACAACTTTATTGAACAACTTATAATTGCGACCTCTACTGCGATCTACATACTTAAATGTTTGTACTAATACTGATTAACGATGCCAACCTTCACGAGTATTTATACTCTAGCCCAAACGTCTAGATGGCTCTAGATTATTCGAACTGTTTCCGGAAGGCTATCAGCGTCTAATTATCTAAACTTATTCAGCTAATAACATCATGCATTAACACTATCGCTGAATATAAATTCAGCTATTATACATCAATAAACTAAAGCATACTTTAAAGATAACCAATAATATTAAATTATTATCGAATATTCAAGAAAATTACAGTGGGGTTGAAGTACAATTATGCATAACAATTTTAACATTACATTATGCAAAACGAATACAATAACAATCTAAACTAATAAAATTACCAACAAATACAAAATAGCTAATAAATACGAGATAAATAATAAATTAAAATAATTCTTAACTAAAGTACTTTCGAAACAATATTTAAAATTATTTTGTTTCAGCATTATAGAAACGCCCTATGCTCCAGTGGGAGTTAAAGGAACATATATATATAATTATAGAAACGAAAAGTAATATGAACATGCGTTTTGTATGAAAGATTTTTCAATTCGTCGAGTTCTTTGTTTTTTAATAAATAAAACTGATGAATTTTTTCCATATCGTTGATTTCGCCGGAATGTTGTAGTTTTAAGCATGAAGATATGCTAGAACTACTTAAGGTGCCCGTAGACGACATGTTTTTTACATCTGACTTGTAAAATTTCCGACTGTAAAATACACATATATCGTGTGTTACCTTTAAAACATTGCATCTGTAAAAGTCAGAAGCAAAGTCTTTTGCAAAGTTTCAATTAGAGCGTGCTCTTTGTAGTATGATTTCTGGTAAAGTGGAACGAATTTGTATTATTTGAATTCCGCCAATATTAATGTTAATTTTTGTAACAAAATTATATAGTTTTAGGGTGGTTGTTCCAAAGTTTTATTCATAACTTTTTTTCTACGCAGCCGATTCTGCTAACTTTCAATCCCAAATTGCTTTGAAGAACAAGAAACAATTTGACACCAATATTTTTCTTTTATTTTAAGTCGTTTGAAAGTGAGCGCGATTTCAACAGACGGGCAGACACACGGACATGGCTTAATCGACTTAGAATTACTCAAGCACCCATAATATATATATACCTTATGGGGTCTTAGATGAATATTAAAAAAGTTTTACACGGAATGAAAAACTAAGTATTGAAACCCTCATCACAACTATAATTGTGGTGGAGTGTACAAAAAGTTATTAGTAAGAATTGTAAGAATAGAAACTATCTTTCCCACAACAATAAATTTCAGTGTTTTCATTAAAAAATTGGGATTATTAGCACATCATTAATAAATGAATTAATTAATAAAATATTTCATTCCCGAAAATAATTTTTGATATGAATTGTTTTTTTTAAATTTTTTTTATTTAAATGGAAATAATTATTTATGATTTCTTAAATATTCTCAAGTACACAGGAATCAAGTATTTGTTTTTCTAAATTAAATCTGAACAAAAAAAATTTATTTATTAAAAATACAATTTTTGTTATAGATAAAAACAATAAGCAAATATATCTTAGAAATTAGAATTAAAGTTTACATTTATGATTATGATAAAAAGATAACAAATATAAGCGGTTTTCACTCGGCTTTATTTAATACGATTTTATATTGCGTGAGTGTCTTTTTTGTATGTATTGTAAGTTAATGAATTTGCTGAGTGAGAGAAATATACAGAAAGAGTTTCGTCAACTGTTTTGCCCTGGTAAATTAACACATGTGCTTACTACAGCTTTTTGTTGGATTTTTCAACCACAGTGTAGTAAGTTTTAGTCAAATAAATTTTGTTGTTGCAGTGTTGTAGATATTAGTACTTTGACTTACAATGTCTACATGGGACTGTACTATCAAGGGTAAAAACCGCTATTATTATCTATTGAAAAAGTACTGCTGTTTGCCTCCAACTCCACTGTAAATAAATCTGCACAGTAGTTTGGATTTGCACAGGTTACGTTTGTCAATCAACATGAGTTACTCTACCCTTTTTGCAATTGCATACATCGTCAAATAACTTTATAAAAAAAAATAAGATATGTATATCCTACAAAGAAAAAACTGACTGTTCGTATTCATTTTAGTTCACGTGGTAATAAATATTTATTAAATGTAGTAGCCACGATATGGTCGTTGCTACATTCGTTAGTAAGGAAAATCCTGATGATATTTATTTCTTATTGAAAAGTATATTATCTCTACAATTTGTTAGCAATTGATTAAAGGACCGTTTTTAGAAAGAATTTGATAATATGTAATTTGAGTTCGATCTGTAGGGGCTAACTTCGAATTTGCCATGTATTCAACCCAAAAACCTGTTATACCCTCATTTTGGTTTCCTGGCAATCCTTTTGAAGATAATGGCAAAAGTTGTGCGTTTTATTTTAACTGTATACCTTTTTGCATTTATGATAATTGTAGTATAGAACATGGATTTGTGTGTAAAGAACAGGTTCAACCGCAATATTTCTGGAAAAATAATCAAATATTTTGTGAAATATTAAGCAAATCAATTAGTTCACTGACGACACATGCAGTATAACGAATTGTAATTAATATATTACATTTAATAATTTAAATTCACCCTTAGAATTAGCATAAATTTGTTTCCACTTTCATACATTAAAAATTAGTAATAAATATAATTGTGTTTCAATGATTTTTAAGATGAAAAGTATCACATTACGCTTTCAATGTATTAAGACAAATATTGCCTGATATTAATTTGAATTTTAGAAATTATTTTTAAAAATTACTTAAGATATTAATAATTACATTGATTTCTTTCCCTTTTTGTTTTAATTTCTAATGTACATGACATTACTTGATTGAAATTAAATACGCCTTCATCGGTTCTGCTTAAGGGGGGGTGACTTTAAATTGAGCGCTGACACTTGACCGACAACTATTCTCAATATTAAAAAGACCTCGCATACCAGATCTCCCCGGTTTTTGGTTCTTACTACAAAATAAATAAAATCCATCCTGAAAAAATAACTCTATTAATTAATTGCTAATAATTTATATAGATTATAAACTTACGATATTCCACTTGTCAATAATAGATAAATATCAACACGTTTTCCTTGCTAAGGATTGTTGCCAGTTCCATATGGCGGCTACTACAGTCAATAAATGCTTATTTCCACGTGAACTAGAACGAATACGATCAGTCAGTTTTTCCTCTATAAGATGTGCGCATCCTATTTTTTAATAATGTTGTTTGAAGATGTATACAATTGCGTAGAATTTTAATAAATTCATGTTGACCGCCAAAAGAAAACTGTTAATATCCAAAACACTCTACAGATTTATATACAGTGGAGTTGGAGGCAAACAGCAATGCTTTCGCAATAGATAAAAATATTATCAAAATGTTTTCTTGATGTCACTATCATAAATGTAAACTTTAATTTTAGTTTCTAAGATATATTTATTTGCTTATTGCTTAACATTAACAAAAATTGTGTTTTTGATAACTAAAATTTTTTAGAATCTAGATAAAATTTAGAAAAACAAATACTTGATTCCAGTGTTCTTGAGAATATAATCTAAAATTAAGAAATTATTTAAAATTTTCTTGCATAATAACTTTATCTGACAACTTCTTTACGTATCATGTTAAAATCCAAATAATTATTATACGAGTATATCATGATAATCAGAGAAACCGAAAATATCGGATGGCTAATTTTTTCTTGTACGACCGATTACAGAAAGCAGAAACAATATTTATCCGTTTTTTTTATGAATTCTGGCATTGTATCATTTTTTGCATATTTCAGGATAAAAAGCATTTCTGCAGCCTTTCATCTTTTTGAAGAATATTTTGAAACTTGTTTCTGGTTTGTGTTTTGAAGATATTTTAACGTACGTGTTGCTTCAGTTTCCCCATATACTACATTTTATTTTCAATCTCATATCGATCATTTGCTGCAACGTCGTGTCGTCATAACTCTAAAACCTAAAATTTGGGATTAGTGATGAAGAATTATTCGCTATGTTTTTCTTTATATTGTGTATAAAATTCATCATTATGTCTTTTATACTTTCCCCGCTTGAAGAGAATTTGTCGTTATCTTTTCTAACCAGCAGGAAAAGGTAATCAATAGGAATCGAGTAGGTAGTGCATAGCTTGTTTTATATGCTGATTCCAGAATTCATTATTCTTAACAAAGAGATGTCTAGGATAATAATGAATTATTTTATTGTGTCCGGAGAACGATTTTTATAATTCATTCTTTTTAAAGCATTATATTACTTAATCATTTACAATTAGTTATATAATTAATTCTCTGGTATAATTTAAATAATAAATTATGTTTATTTGAAAAATTATTTATTTATTTTATTTTTTGTATCCGTGGCATGATCTGTTTATTTGCATCCCTCACGCTTTGATACTTCTTTCAATTAAATAACACACACATAAGAAAATAAGCTGTGCTGTCAAGGCCTTATTTAAGTTTTTAATGACTTAAAGGATGCATTTCCTTTTATTACCTTATAATTATAATTCATAACCAATTCTTCCGAAATAATTTTGGACGAATTTTTCAATATTATTTTTGTAACGAAAAATTACATTGTCGATTCCGAAGGAATGCATTTTATTTAAAAAAATAATATATTAAATAATTAGTTATATGTATTTGTAATTCATTCCATGTTTTCCTGCTGGGTAAGGGGTGCGAGCAAATTGAAAACTTTAAACATGTTACTTTCGAAATGTTTTTTTGTTTTTGTTTTGAGTTATGTCGACGTTGCAACGAATGAGCGATATGTTAAAACAAAGCAAGTTGCATTTAAAGGTTAATTTTATGTCAAACTGTCAAATTGTATGCATATCAAATCAATAAAATTCAAATACGGGACACCATAATAAAGTCATAAATAAATTCAAACAGATTCGCTTGTTGTTATTAACCTTGTTTATTAACTAAATCATTAATCAGCCATGTTCTGGAAATCGAATTTGAGTGAAATTGGAATCAAATACCTTTTCAAAACGATCCTGTTTTTAAGGTTCATAAAAATATTCCGTTTTATATACGTCATACTTTGAGTACCACTTGTATTTATTAGAATTACTCATAAAATCATAAAAAGCTAAGGCAATCTTTAAAAAAATTTAACTGAAAATTTCCATCGATTTAAATTTTACTCGTTGCGCAATTAAAATTGTGCAATTCATTTACATCGATAGTATTTTTTTTTGTTAATTTTCCAATGCAAAATTAAATAGTATTAATATTTGTGCCAATTTATAACAAACTATCATTTAACCCGCTACTTCGTTAGCGTTACCTTTTCTTTCGTGGACATATTTTTACGCCAAATGTTTCTAGGTCTTAACTTGTTTAAATGCTAGCATTTAACCCGCTACGTTGTAATAGGTACGATTTTCACTCCTTAAAGATACGCTACGAATATGATATATTTTTTATTTCAATGTTTATTGGTTTAAAAGATAGAAAACGTTTTAAAATACAGGTTTTACCCGTTTACTCCCCAAAGGGCCAATTTCAAAAAAGTGCCAGACACCTATCCACTTATGTTTTAATGAACATGAGGTTCGGGAATTGATCCGTTTTAACCTTTTTTACCCTCTTAACATAAAAATATCAAACACTCCCATCCTGGAGGATCGATTTTGCGAGAGACCAACCTCCGGTGTAAATTTCAACATTTTAGCTTCAGGCGTTTAGGACGTGCGATTTTGAATCAGTCAGTAACGTTACAATTTTATATTATATAGATAGATGAAGAAAAAAATTTAAGAAAAAAGTAACAACATCGAATTTTGGAAAATTACCAAATTTGTATTTGTATTTTTTTGGATAAGTTACGTATGTGAAATAATTTTTATGTTTATGTTTATGTTTATTGGCTACGGTTTAAGGCGAATTAAGTAAGGTAAATTATGGACCGATCACCACGAAGTTTATTGGTATGATTTCTAGTCCTATAAAATTGTGAATTATTAAATTTGATTATGATAGCATTATTTATTACGGTTTTAGGCGTAATTAACTGTTTTCTGAGAGAGGGCTTTATATGGGGCCTATGATAAATTATGGACCGATCTTCATGAAATTCGACAGTGCGATTTCTAGTCCTACAAAACTGTGAAGTATTAAGGTTTATTATGATATTAATGTTTATTACGGTTTTTGGCAGGGTTTATATGTGGCCAAGGGTAAATTATGGACCGATCTTCAAGATTTCAATCTTCAAAATTTTATATAATTCCGGGCATTATTCAACCATTTGTGTTAGTTTTTGTAACAAAATTATATATTTTGTAGGGTGGTGGTTCCACATTTTGATTCATAGCTCTGTTCCTAGTGAACCGATTTTGCTTGATTTCAATCCCAAACTGCTTAGGGTAACTACAAGAAATTTGACACCAAAAATTTGTTCTTTTCTTTTGAGTCTTTCGAAACACACGCTCACGTTTTCAACAGACAGGCGGACATAGCTAAATCGACTTAGAATCTCTCAAATTTCCAGAATATATATACTTTATGGGGTCTTAGATGTATAATAAAAAAGTTTCACACGGAATCACAAACTTAGTATACCCTCATTCACCACTAGTGGTGATGGAGGGTATAAAAAGAAATACTTCTATAAAAAAATACGTTTTAGTAAAGTTCTAATTCATTTGAAATTTGACAATTGCAATAAAAAAGCCAAATTTTGCGATTGACAATTTGACAAATCGGGCCGTTTTAGATACAACTTCCTCGCTGTGCGTGACGTTTCTAACTTTGACAGAAAAGCGTAAAGCAAAAGGTGTATGACACAATAAAAACTTTGATAACACTCACACAGTGCTTGCTTACCTCTAAAAGCGGGGTTGTATTTTTAAATTTAATCATTTGTTATAAAAATAAATGTTAAAAATGTTATTTGACGATTTTTTTTTAAAAAATTTGGCAACAAAAAAATTTAAATAAAAGAAAATTATGTCAAAGTGTGCCCAAAGATGAAAGTTGCCTTACTTTTCGCTTCATGCTGCGTTAAAAGTTCTTTATGTGACATGTTTCGTTCAAGTATGTATATTTCATCTTATATGTTAAAGCGAATCTGTAACGCAACGCGAAGTAAAACTTTTATCTGACATGGCCTTAAGTATTGCTAATCTATTAAAATATTTCCGTTCTTATTTTAAACAAATAAGTGGTTCCAAAATTAGTTCTCGTCTGTAATATGAGACATTTGCTGCAAAAACATTAATTCCCTTTTGAAACTGCATTCGTGTCCATACAATGAATCTTTCGGTTTGCACCATTTTAATTGCTTTCCTTAAAACAAAAACTGCTGTCCTCTTTCACCATCAAACACAAATGTTTTGTTCATAATATGAACGAGGACTTGGTGCCGAAATTCATTATTATTTACCATGGCAATAAATATAAAAGTTAAATTTTTCTTACAACGGGGCAAATGGCGTCACGTTCAGAGTATCGACGGTTCATTATATTCTAAAACTGGCCTGTCCCGACGAAAACTGGACGGTTGGAAAGTCTAGTTCCAAATAGGGTAACAGGGGTGGTGTATGTGCGGGCATTACTGAATTGTTTTTACTTTTCTTTTCAGTTGTTTATTAAATATTATTAAATTTATAAGTTAGTGCCTTTTTCTTATTTTTTTTTTTTTTTTGTTTTAAATAAGCAATTTTTGGTTCTTTTAGGGTATATAATTTTCACAATTTTTGAGGCATATTTTTATGTTTTTACTGCATATTTTCGGTTTCTCTGATTAACATAAATGTTTGCTTTAAGTCTAATTTTTAAAAGATATTTGTTAGTTCTTATTCATTTAATAAATGAAATTTTATTGTGTCTGTAAACTGGAAACCTTTATTCCAGTGTACTCGAGAATTTATTCTTAAATTAAGAAATCAAGAAAAACATGATTTTATTAAAATAGAAAAAATTTATTTGATCTAACAACTTTATTGAGCAACGTGTATCATGTTTATATTCTAAAGTATTTGTATACATCATGATCATGGAATTCAAAAATATGTAATAAAAAGCTTTTTATGCGCATTAAATATGCAGTACAAACTTGAAAATATCCTTGAAGAAATTTTTAAAAAAATGATCTATCGGGCATGTTCTGAAAATCACGTGATTTCAAATCACGTGCTTTTAAATTCACGCGTGTGATTTTGTGGCGTTCTGAAAAACATTTCGTTTTTATGTTTCTTGGTATGCCTTCGGCAGTTGAAAATCACGCCAAAACATACAAAAACGGAACACAACAATATCAAACGTGTGATTTTAAAAGGCACATGTGATTTAAAATCACGTGATTTGAATAAAAGTAATTTTCAGAACAGGCCTGTATAAAACTAAAATGGCCTATTTAAAAGCAAAGCATTCAACAATTTAGTAATTATTTAAATATAATAAACAAAAAAAAAAGTAGAGTCGGTCAAATTTGAAGTGTACCGCTTATATTTGAAAAATTTTATTTTTTCCACACCACGCCTATTTCCTATTAACATAGGATTTAAAGTTTTAAAGTGAAAAAGTTGCCAAGCCACAATAAATACACTTGTTAGTTGTAATTTTTTTCTATCTTTTCTACTGATATAATATCGGTTATCTGTTTAATCTACAGTGGGTTTGTTTTATTTTCCTTTAAATTCTTAATCGAAATGGCCAACAACTTTTTAAATTATATAACCAGTGTATTGCACAAAAAGAAGCCAGCATTTTCTAAGGTCTAAAGCTTCATATAGAAAGAAAAAAAAAATCCACATTCCTTGAGTATAATGGCCTTCAAACGCACGATAACGTAAACACACATAAAGCGCTGTATGATTAATTTGATCGCCTCCAGGACATTTAAACGTTTTACCTTATGCAAAAGTGAGACGTAAAACACGCAAAAAGCATAGACGTCCTGATTGTCCCACTTATTTCCTACCGCTAGCAGTTTTACGAGGCTCCCAGTTTTCCATACTTTATCCCCAATTTACTAGTTTTCATCCAAAAAAAAAAAAAAACTATTTTCTTATCCCCAAAAATCCCCACAGAATCTTTAAAATAAAATTGTATTATGTCAAAGGAAAACTATGCATAAAATTATTTTGATATTTAATTATATCTATTTGTGAAATATTCGCCTATGTCGCTAGAAAGTTGTGATTAAGATTTTAAATCACAAGCCTACAGTAATGTGATCCACATGTGAACTTGTAAATTTCCTTTAAAATTGATTTTCAACATCAATAAATAGCATATAAAAAGGAAATTTTATGTTTTTCTTTTCCATTTATTTTAAAAACTCATAATCTTTTGAGAAAATTTTCATAGAAAATATAAAATTAAAAAACAACATTGTTTTAATACTGATTGTTGTTTAACAATTTCTTTTAAATTTGCGTTTTGATTGTGAGCAGCTGTTTCTATTTAACTTCGAAAAAAAATATGGTGCCAGACATTCAGACGTACTTACCATTGTTCAGGAATATCTCTTGGGTTGTAATAATCCCTTAGAAGACGTTTTCTGATACGTTCTTTTTTAAAATACAGTTTTTTAAAAAAAATAACACGTAATATAAAAGCTGCCGGCATTTTTCATGCAAATAATTATTTTTTTTTGTTCAAATTTGACAGCTAAAACATATGTTTTATTTTTCGACCACTACTTCGAAAAAAACAAAACGCGTGAACTCTAGCACTTGCTTAAATAAAATTAGCGATTTTCAGATCGCATGTGATTTTCAAATCATGCGATTTTCAGCACATGGCCGATTATAAAAACTTATGGCATTTGTAAACATACATGCATATGGATATAAAAAGAAAATATATATGTATATTATTTTTACTCCTCGAGGGAGCATAGGGCATAGAGGAACCATAGGTGGTTCCAATAATCTCGATCTTCGGCTCGATGCTTGACTTCGTTCCACTTCATACGCAATCTCGAAAGTTCTGTTGTCAGTTGCCGCTTCCCTGCAACTCCAACTTCATTTTCGCTTACTTATTTCCGTTCTAATAGGCTGCTGGTTTGCCTCTATCCAGTGTTGGTTGTTGGAAATTGTTACTGGCCAGAAAATCCGTAATATTTTGCGGAGGCATTTGTTGCAAAATACCTGAAGGCATTGTATGTCGCGTGGTGCCATGTTCCAGGTTTCGCATCGATATAACAGAGTGGATTTTATGGTGGAATTAAATTATTTTGATTTTAGTTTGTTTCGAAATATTAGAAGATTTCCAAACCGGGTTTAACTGGGCAAATGCACTCCGCGCTTTATTTATGCGACTAGATATATCTGCTGAGAAGCCGCCAGTTGTCAATTGTGCCGCCAGTTGTCAATTGTGCTACACAGGTAGCAGAAGGACATAACATCTTCAATATCTTGATCACATACGAGGAAATGACGATCTGTATATTTATCTTCAGCCGAACCAATTTTGTGATGTCAGTGATGGTGGAAATTTTCGACTGTATCTCTGAGAATGAGTGGCTAAGTAGGCATATGCCATTGGCATAATCTACGTCCTGCAACCGTCATTTCTAGCCCAACATAATACCCCTCTAATGAGGGGTCTAACTCCAGTTTTTACCGTGATCCTATTGCTCAGTTGTTTTTCATGCAACACACGGCAAGTGGCATTCGTGAACAGGGCTTTTTCAGAGAGTTCCATATGGCGAAAAAGAAACTAGCACAACAAAAACAATATATTATTATAATTTATTCGACCATTCATAATTTTTATTTCTATTTAATCGAGCTTATGGTCAATTTGATAAATTTTTTAAAAAGAAATATTAACTTTTATTAATTATCAAATTTGTCTTTTGTTTTGTGTTTTGTTGTCTTCAGGATATTGAAAAAAATTTACAACAAAAAAAAAAAAAAAAAAAAAAAAAAAAAAAAATTAAAAAAAATTTTTAAAATAAAAAAATTGACTGTTGAAAAAAATGTTTATACTAACAAAATATTTAAATATAACACAGGTAGACATTTTAACTGTGGATGTAACGATACGCCTTTTTGCCGATACGATACCGATACTAAAAAAAATATCGCTGATATCGATACCGATACGTATAATTAATTTGAATTCAACTTAAAATTAACAAAACTCCAGTAGCGTAATTGTTTTATGATACAAAATTACAGTGTAGGAGATTATTAATTTATAAAATTGATTTAAAAATTAAATAACAAAGAATTTAATTTGAATTCATGATAAAAATTAACAAAAAATAAATTAAAATATTAATTTTTTATTAATTAGTTCATTTATTAATGATGTGCTAATAATCCCAATTTTTTAAATGAAAACACTGAAATTTATTGTTGTGGGAAAGCTAGTTCCTATGCGCATTTCGCTGGTTGCTTAGGCCAGCTCGTCAGGAAACTTTTTCCAAATACTTTAGAAAAGCTAAAAATATTATACAAGTAAGACCATAAAGTGAATAAGAATTTTAAAACACTCTGGTCTTAAATGTAACAATATCAAAGCTTCAACAAAGTCACAACAATAAACCGTCAATTTTTTCTTTCTTACATTCCCCTACAATTGGCTGGGTTTTTTTCCAACACAAATTGTAGTTGTAAGAGGATAGAAAGAAAAAACAAAAATTAAAAAAAAACAAGTTACTTAAATAAAGCAGCTTGCCATTTCAGTTTTTTATTTGCCGGGCACATGCAAATTTATTATCAAAAATTATTTTTGGGAATGAAATATTTTATTAATTAGTTCATTTATTAATGATGTGCTAATAATCCCAATTTTTTAAATGAAAACACTGAAATTTATTGTTGTGGGAAAGCTAGTTCCTATGCTTTCCCACAACAATAAATTTCAGTGTTTTCATTTAAAAAATTGGGATTATTAGCACATCATTAATAAATGAACTAATTAATAAAATATTTCATTCCCAAAAATAATTTTTGATAATAAATTTGCATGTGCCCGGCAAATAAAAAACTGAAATGGCAAGCTGCTTTATTTAAGTAACTTGTTTTTTTTTAATTTTTGTTTTTTCTTTCTATCCTCTTACAACTACAATTTGTGTTGGAAAAAAACCCAGCCAATTGTAGGGGAATGTAAGAAAGAAAAAAAATTGACGGTTTATTGTTGTGACTTTGTTGAAGCTTTGATATTGTTACATTTAAGACCAGAGTGTTTTAAAATTCTTATTCACTTTATGGTCTTACTTGTATAATATTTTTAGCTTTTCTAAAGTATTTGGAAAAAGTTTCCTGACGAGCTGGCCTAAGCAACCAGCGAAATGCGCATAGGAACTAGCTTTCCCACAACAATAAATTTCAGTGTTTTCATTTAAAAAATTGGGATTATTAGCACATCATTAATAAATGAACTAATTAATAAAATATTTCATTCCCAAAAATAATTTTTGTAAAATATTAATAAATTGTCGAGCTTGAGGTCTTTTTTTAAAAAACTTTAAACTTTTATTCAAACCAATATTTCGGCACTTCTTTGAGTGCCTTCTTAAGGGGTTTTTTCTTTTCTTATTCTATAAATTTTCAAAAATTTGTAACAAATTTAACAATAAATGACAAATAAAAAAAAAGTTTTTAAATTAAATACAAAAAAATATTTTTCAAATCAAATTTGATCTATTACAATTTAAAAAAATTATTAACTTCCGTTTCTATTTTTATAAATTAAGTGTCTATAATTTTGTACTAAATTTTCAGTGTCTGACTTAAAATTAATTCTCGACATTGTTGGAACCTTTATAATTTGTAACATAAATCTACGTTTATAATTATTTTCTGTGTTTAAAACAATTGTATTTTTGGATAATGGTTTAGATTAGCACAATGAGTTGATAAAGCTGTTTTTTGTATTGAAATATTTCCATATTTTTGATCTGATTTAAGTCCTGCTATCCTAGTTTATAGTTTAATTTTTAAAGGCCAAGTCTTGGAAACGTATCAGAACTCTTCTTTGTGTAGGGGTGATCATGTCATCAATATTTTCGGAATGCAGAGTCATGTTAACAAGCGCAATAAAACTTTTTTACGATTCACTTGAAGTCAAATATGTTTTAAATATTCGAGCTTTGCATCGGGGGTCAAGAATTGTAGATAAACAAAAGGTTTAATTATTCTCTAACCCCTTAAATCTTTCATTCAGAGCTGATACGAAGTTTGTCGCAAAATTTTTGGGACTCTGAACTATTTCCCATCTTCCTTTATTGATTTATTCTTTTTACTTATAATGTTTGAAAATTGTAAATTAGCGGAATTGTGTCAGACAAAACGTAGCAGTTGCTTTACTTATGGATTTTGTACCCTCTTCGGGGTAACCCACAATTTTCGGCAAAATTATTTTTACTTTCACAATCATCTGTCAAAAATTTAAATAACTTTATAAACTACACACCAAACGCGTAGGAAGCATATATGAACGTATCGAACGCATGAATTAGGATCACTTTCTACTTTAGCATAGACCGCGTGGTATGCACCTCCTGCTTAAGAATTAAGAGACACAATTTATTATTCTGTTTCGATTTTATGCTTTGCTTTTTAATGCGTTATTTTTCTTAGTTGTTATGCAAAAAATAATCATAGAAAATTAAATTGTTTGTTAAAAAGAACTTTGAAAAATATAAAATGTTTCGTCGTATGTACAGCAATATATTGCCGATACTTCAGATTTCCCATATATCGGTATCGGCATACGTTACATCCCTCATTTTAACACTTTTTAAAATTTGTTTTTATAATTCAAACTGATTCTTAAGTTTTTTGGGATGCTAAATCCGATTTTCCACACAGGTTTATCCCATCAAGTCACATTTATCAAATAACGGCCCATTTGTGCTTTTAGCTGTATACTTCTCTTTCAGCCGTTATCTCTCAAGTGTTGATTCAATTAAAATAAGTTACAGTATGTCAAGAATATGTTTTTACATAGTAAACTTATGTTTAACTTTTACTATTTTTTTTACAAATTAACTTTTAGTCAAATATTAACTTACTAATAACTGCAAGGCCAGAAAAACAAAAAAAATTAATATTAAGAAATAAAACCAAAAAAGAGAAGAAACAGATTTTTTTTGTCAATAAATTGCTTTTATATACTTTTGAGTATGAAAAAAATTAAGTGGATCTTTAATTGTAGGATGATCAAAGTTTTGTATGGTTACCTTTGGCATCAATCACGGCTTGCAGACGTCGTTTCATGAAAAAGATACTAGCGGTTTTCACCCTTTGTATTAAGTGTACAACACTGTTATATTTAATACTATTTTATACTTCAAAGCGTGAGTGTCTTTTTCGTATGCATTGTAATCTAATGAATTTGCTGAGTGAGAAAAAGAGACAGATAAAGTTTCTTCAACTGTTTTATTCTGGTAAATTCACACACGTTGTTTACTACTGCTTTTTGTGGGATTTTTCAAACACAGCGTAGTATATTTTAGTATAATACATTTTGTTGTTGCAGTGTTGTAAATGTTAGTATTTTTACTAAAATTATAAGATTAACAAAGTCTACAAGGGACTTTACTATCAAGGGTGAATTCCGCTACTTTATAGTGTCGATATAGAAATTTACTTTATAGCGAAGTCACTGATTTAGGCCGATTCCGAAGTTCGGCCAAATCGGTTAAATTCGACCGAACCAAATTCGAAGCCAAACTTAACTAACCCAAATTCCTAACAAGAAACAACTTTGAAAATTTTGAGATCAATTTATTTATTAAACAGAAAAAATCATTTATTTATACGAATTTTTGGTAATAAAAAAACAAGCAAAAAAAAATTTTATTAACAAGTAGGTAATCAATGTACATATCGCTCCTTTATTGCAACGGAGTTATATCTAAAAAACTTATAAATTTGAATTTACTTAAGAAAAGTATTTTTTCTGTCTAAATGAATACCCCTGTAAGGAGTTTTAATTTTTCTGCTTAAATAAAACTCATTTTGCCGTCATAAATAGTCAACATAATTCACAAAAAGAAAAAAAATTCCCAAATTCTATTTGTTAAAATTGTTGAGTTTAATACATCAAATTTTATGATGAGGAAAAACATATCGGACTCTTCTGCTGGTGGCTGATAATTGAAAATTTATTTCTTTGAAAATATTTTTATATATTTTTTTTCTTCAATAAACAAAATGCAAAATAAATTGTTTGAATATGGGCAGTTCCAGCGAAAAGTCTACTTTTTGTAACGTAACGCCAGAAGTAATTTAAATTGTTTCTCAAAAAATTGTATTTGTATAATTTACTTTTTAATATTTTGGTGTAAAGCGAATCTAGCTCTACTTTAAGTTACAAAAGGGATAACATTTGAACAACATAGTCCTAAAATCCAAGCTTATTTGTTTTCTGGCTCTACATTAAAAACAATTCACTTTTCCCTGGTAATTCCCATATGTACCTTAAACGAGCAAAAATCTTTAAATTCGATAACTTTGAAGATAACTCTTTAACGTTACGCCAGCGCATATTTTTGCTTATATCTTCAAATCATAAGAGTTGATTGTTGTATATTTTTCTAAATATAGTTCCACTTCATTACTTTGCAAATATAAAAAAACATTTTTACAAATTTGACTTCTTCATTATTTTTTTTAAATTTTGTCGTACATTACGCCACAAAGGAAATGCACATATGCAAATTTAATTCTGACGGGGAAAATAAAACTGAGATGAGTTTATTTTCTGACGGAAAAAATACAAACTCCTCAAATGAGTTTTATTATATGACGACGAAATAAAAAATAGTTTTATTTTATGACACCTTTTTTTAAGAATTTGCCTCGCCCTTTTTTCTTACGTTGAAAAATAACTGTTTTATATGGAATTTTGTTTTTTAGTTCACAAAATAACTGTTATAAAATAACTTTTTCGATATCACTTATAAACGTTACGATCCCTGAGCAAAATATATTTTATTACGTCAGTTCATAAAGGCAAATTTTTAAAACTTTAATCGCATTTTGCTAAGTTTGATATGTGCTACTTATATATTTATTATTCAAAGTACAAAAGTTATATTCTTTGATGGCAGAAAACTAATTGTTATGCATTAATACCTATAAGGTTTTAGTTCTGGAATTGGAATAAACCTGCGAGGTTGCACTAAACAGTTGATCGCTGGCAACACTAGTTGGTGTTACTGGATATTTCATTGCGTTGCAATACTCAAATATATAATTGCTTATGGGCTTATTTACATTAATACGTAATTTCTTTTCGAGAATCTTTTCATTATTTTCTTCCATTTCAATGTGTGAAACTAAGTCCTGCTTTTCCCAAAAAGAAGCTTTAATTGGTTTTCCTCTTTTTACTTCCGATATTAATTGCTTGTTTACATGTTTTTTAAGCCATATAATTTACCACAACCGAATTATGGGAAAAATGTTTTAGCTGATTATTTTTGCATGGTTTTTTAGCATTTGCATATAATGGTATAAAAAAAGTTCGGACTTCGGCAAAAATCGGCTAAATTAATGCTGAACACCGATTATTGGCCGATTAGCAATTTTCGGCCAATGCCGAGGCCTATATATCGGTCAGACACCATTAATTTATGCTCATTTTGTGTCAGGTTTTAATGCGATTTCTGCACTACTCTTTTTTCAGATAACTCCATAATCTTTGAATTGTGTTTTAATTTGGACTCCGAGCAGGAGTATGCTATTCTTTAGCACAGTTGTAGAAAGGTCAGGTACTTACCAAAAGACCCGTATGTTTATGGTCATTATCCTGATCAAATTTGAAATTCGACTTTCTACCAGAAAAAAACCCAAATGTATTGTAACTGTTAGCTTAATGAGACTTTAATATATCTAGATATTTATTTACATCAATTAGTGTTTTCGAAAAACAAATTTCTCTTACTCCCTTACCAGTTATGCATTCCCAAACCATTACCGAAAGGTGTTTTTTTTGTGCAGATGTATGAACGGACCCGATATGTGGCGCTATAGTTATGCTATTTACATAGATATTCATATCTGCGGAGAAATTTTACTTAAACTCAGAATGTATCTATTTTTCCTCATGATAATTTGTTTTATGGACGTTGGAAAAAAAAATTGTCAAAATATTAAAAATTTTCTCACAACAAATTGTGAAATTATTTAAGTTTCCATGGAAAAAAGGAATAAAAAAATTTGAAATTACGGAAAATTAAATTTCGTTAATAACAATGCCGATCTGATCTAGAGGACTAAGCATTGGTCAGAAAGTGATTCTGAGTCTATCGGTATACTATAAGCACAATACCCTCTCTACAATTAGGGTGTGGGTATAAAAGAAACATTTGAGGGTAAGACAACGTTTGCCGGGCTCAGCTAGTACACAAAAGAATAAGCTTTTAAATTGTTTTAATATACACAATTTGAAATCGGGGCAAAAGCTCAGATTTTATAGTCAATGGACCATAAATAACATATTAATTTGCTCCTGTAATAAAGTAAGTTTCTTTCTAGTGCATAGTCTGCCAAAGCTTAAAATAAAGTTGTGTTGGAGAGCAAACTACCCAGCACACCAGCTACCAAACACAATTTATTTATACAATAAAATTGTCTGTATTTAAACTCTAATAACAGTTTCTAATTAATAAAATGTAGCACATTTAACTTATTGCGTTGCTTTGAACAAATGAAATTTAAGGTTTGAAAATATTTGCACATAGAGATAATTAGAGGAAAAAAACGATAAATATTTAAAAAAAAAAAATTTTTTTAGGCCAGGATTTAATAATTTTCAATCATTAATCATGAAATATCTTTCGTATATCATTATGAGTTTTAAATGTTTGCTGGGTAAGTATTGTTGTCTCATTGACGCAGTGATGCCGTTTGGTTACATTTGTCACATTTTTGTGAAACTTTTGAAGGTCCTACGTAACAATGTTTAATGTTTTATATTTGGCCATATTTTCGTAACTTTTGGTACATGGCACAGAACTAATTTTGTTGACGAGCGCGCCTCACGCAAAGAATAGCGTGAGCACGCACTTCTCAATTACGAAACGGGCTGAGTCCCGATTTAAATGCTCACGAGTATTGGAAAAAAGTTTTCAATATAAGAAACGCTGGGAATGAACCGTTGCAACGCGTTGTTCAAAAATTTAAACAAGCAGATGTTTAATTTGTATACTTCTATTTTCCAATGCGTGTATGCAGAGATTATTTACCCAACTGAAACTTATTTAGACTGACCACCGTAATCGATTGAATACTGCTACAATAGCTTCATTACTGATGGCTAAAAAAAAATATTCAAGACGTTTCTAAATATGAGCCTTCTAAATCCATAATTTCAAGTAATTTAAAATTGCACTGACTGAAGTAGAAATTTTTATATGAGAACTTTAATAATATTTTAATTATCATGCAATAAGCATTTGCTTCAAACTTACACAGCTGTTCTTGTATATCTCTTATTTTTAAATTTACGTTTTCAAATGTTAATTTATTTTTTTATTCTAAGTTTGTTCTTGTTAAATTAATGAATTATCACTGAAATATGAAATAGAAGTATTTATTTTATCTTAATCACATAAATTTACTATTTATTCAAAGAATATTTCAATATGTAACTTTTGACGAAAAACGTAACTTTTTTGAAGTAACAGCGTAACCTTTTTGATTCTTTTTCAGGCAACACTGCATTGACGAGTAACCGAAAGAGCATAAGACTTTGTGTGAAGTGGTATCAGCATAATTGTGCTATGAATTGGATACCCATATTCTAAATATCTTAAATTATCATCACATTTAGTGATTATTGTAGTCTAATTTTGATTTGATTTAATTTTTATTACATCTTATTCGTACCCCCTTTAAAATTCACATTTCTTTTAGGTAATTTTTGTCTTTATCATTGTAAGGGTCAGTGATATTTACTTACTTAAAAATATTGTACTCATTTTTAATGTCTGAAAAGGAGAAAAATAATTAAAAATCTATTTAAGGGTGAATTGAATTTATTAATTTTAATGTATTAAGTACAATTGTTTATACTTTATATGTCACTTGTAAACTAATTGTTTTGTTTAATATTTAGTAAAATATGTGTTATTTTTTTGCAACAATATTTCGGTTGCACACAATCTTCACATATAAATCCATGTTGTATACAGCAATTGTTATTAATTGAAAAGGTATAAAGTTATAAAAAAATGCACAACTTATGCTATTATCTTCAAATGAATTACCAAGAATCCAGACGGAGGGTATAATTGGTTTTCGGATTAAAGCTATGTCAAATTCGAAGTTAGCATCTACAGCTAGAACCCAAAAGATTATAAAATTCTTTCTAAAAAAAATAAAAATAGTTTCTTTAATAAATTACTAATAAATTGTAGAGATGAAATACTTACGCTATTCCACTTGTCAATAAATTTCATAACGATTTTTTACAAACGATTCTTATAGCAGCCGCCAACCCCGGCTACTAGATATTGTTGGAGACAAACAGCAGTGCTTTTTAATAGATAATAATATTATCAAAATATTATCTCTATATGATTTTCATAAATGTAACCTTAAAGTATGTATAACTTCTAAGTGATATTTGCTAATTCTTTATCTTTAACAAATATTGTGTACATATTTGATAAATATATTTTAATGGAATCTAGATTAAATTTAGAAAAACAAAAATTGGATTCCAGTGCTCTTGAGGTTATTATCTAAAATTAAGAAATCATTAAAAACTTGTTTGCATATAAATAAAAACACAACAACTTTGTCTTACAACTTTGTTTAACTGTGACGTAAACGCCAACAACTTATTTTTCAAAAAAGAAATAAATAATAACTAATAATAAGAAATAATAACTTCTTAAATATTGGTTTTAGAACTAATTTTCATTTTGCGTGGCTTTGAGATTCTCTGAAGGGTGTAGAAACATTTTTTGAAACAAATTTTTACTAATAAGCAGTGTTGCCGAAAGATTTTTTATAAAACACCTACGCATATTAAACAAAATCCGATTATCCCTACACGTTGAAAAAAATTATCTACGAAAATCCCTACGCGTTTTAGTCATTAAAATCTAAGAAAAAACAGTGTATAGTATAGTTTTAAGGGAGATCGATTATTCGACATTTTCAAAAACCGTTTTTCGAAAATTCCGAATAGTTGCTATTTTTAAAATAACCGGTTAACCGGTTTAAATTCGAATACATAAAAAAATAAAAATCAAAAAAGTTTTTGTAATAAACAAACAACAAATATTTGACGATAAAATTCAAAATTTATCTTAATTTTTAGCAATTTCTCTTTCTTTACTAAACTTTATTTGTTAGAAGATAATTGTATACATAATGTAATATAGAAACTGATAAATGGTGTTTGAAATAGATTAACGTTTTCCAATAGCAAAAAAAAAAAATTAAAGTAATTTAATAAATTTATTATTAGAGATATTTTCCCAAATTTATTTTAAATGAGTTTTAATTTGTTGATAGTTAAGCATGTCTATATGAACCAGTAGACTTCAATCATATTTTTGAAAAACTGCAAGCAAAACCTCTTAGCTAGAATTATATATTGTTACGTTACTGCTTTTTCAGTAACGTTTTTGTTTATTTCCTTTACAATAAACCTCTTGAGTTATTTTATTGCAGCTTTAATAAAATAAATAAAACACTTTATTTACAGTTGATACTATAAACTATTCACACAACTTTATTGAACAACTTATAATTGCGACCTCTACTGCGATCTACATACTTAAATGTTTGTACTAATACTGATTAACGATGCCAACCTTCACGAGTATTTATACTCTAGCCCAAACGTCTAGATGGCTATAGATTATTCGAACTGTTTCCGGAAGGCTAGATAGCCTTATTATCTAAAATTATTCAGCTAAGAACATCATGCATTAACACTATGGCTGAATATAAATTCAGCTATTATACATCAATAAACTAAAGCATACTTTAAAGATAACCAATAATATTAAATTATTATCGAATATTCAAGAAAATTACAGTGGGGTTGAAGTACAATTATGCATAACAATTTTAACATTACATTATGCAAAACGAATACAATAACAATCTAAACTAATAAAATTACCAACAAATACAAAATAGCTAATAAATACGAGATAAATAATAAATTAAAATAATTCTTAACTAAAGTACTTTCGAAACAATATTTAAAATTATTTTGTTTCAGCATTATAGAAACGCCCTATGCTCCAGTGGGAGTTAAAGGAACATATATATATAATTATAGAAACGAAAAGTAATATGAACATGCGTTTTGTATGAAAGATTTTTCAATTCGTCGAGTTCTTTGTTTTTTAATAAATAAAACTGATGAATTTTTTCCATATCGTTGATTTCGCCGGAATGTTGTAGTTTTAAGCATGAAGATATGCTAGAACTACTTAAGGTGCCCGTAGACGACGTGTTTTTTACATCTGACTTGTAAAATTTCCCACTGTAAAATACACACATGTCGTGTGTTACCTTTAAAACATTGCATCTGTAAAAGTCAGAAGCAAAGTCATTTGCAAAGTTTCAATTAGAGCGTGCTCTTTGTAGTATGATTTCTGGTCAAGTGGAACGAATTTGTATTATTTGAATTCCGAAAATATTAATGTTAATTTTTGTAACAAAATTATATATTTTTAGGGTGGTTGTTCCAAATTTGTATTCATAACTTTTTTTCTACGCAGCCGATTCTGCTTACTTTCAATCCCTAATTGCTTTGAAGAACAAGAAACAATTTGACACCAATATTTTTCTTTTATTTTAAGTCGTTTGAAAGTGAGCGCGATTTCAACAGACGGGCAGACACACGGACATGGCTTAATCGACTTAGAAATACTCCAGCACCCATAATATATATATACCTTATGGGGTCTTAGATGAATATTAAAAAAGTTTTACACGGAATGAAAAACTAAGTATTGAAACCCTCATCACAACTATAATTGTGGTGGAGTGTACAAAAAGTTATTAGTAAGAATTGTAAGAATAGAAACTATCTTTCCCACAACAATAAATTTCAGTGTTTTCATTAAAAAAATTGGGATTATTAGCACATCATTAATAAATGAATTAATTAATAAAATATTTCATTCCCGAAAATAATTTTTGATAAGAATTGTTTTTTTTAAATTTTTTTTATTTAAATGGAAATAATTATTTATGATTTCTTAAATATTCTCAAGTACACAGGAATCAAGTATTTGTTTTTCTAAATTAAATCTGAACAAAAAAAATTTATTTATTAAAAATACAATTTTTGTTATAGATAAAAACAATAAGCAAATATATCTTAGAAATTAGAATTAAAGTTTACATTTATGATTATGATAAAAAGATAACAAATATAAGCGGTTTTCACTCTGCTTTATTTAATACGATTTTATACTGCAAAGCGTGAGTGTCTTTTTTGTATGTATTGTAAGTTAATGAATTTGCTGAGTGAGAGAAATATACAGAAAGAGTTTCGTCAACTATTTTGCCCTGGTAAATTAACACATGTGCTTACTACAGCTTTTTGTTGGATTTTTCAACCACAGTGTAGTAAGTTTTAGTCAAATACATTTAGTTGTTGCAGTGTTGTAGATGTTAGTACTTTGACTTACAATGTCTACATGGGACTGTACTATCAAGGGTAAAAACCGCTATTATTATCTATTGAAAAAGTACTGCTGTTTGCCTCCAACTCCACTGTAAATAAATCTGCACAGTAGTTTGGATTTGCACAGGTTACGTTTGTCAATCAACATGAGTTACTCTACCCTTTTTGCAATTGCATACATCGTCAAATAACTTTATAAAAAAAATAAGATATGTATATCCTACAAAGAAAAAACTGACTGTTCGTATTCATTTTAGTTCACGTGGTAATAAATATTTATTAAATGTAGTAGCCACGATATGGTCGTTGCTCCATTCGTTAGTAAGGAAAATCCTGATGATATTTATTTCTTATTGAAAAGTATATTATCTCTACAATTTGTTAGCAATTGAATAAAGGACCGTTTTTAGAAAGAATTTGATAATATGTAATTTGAGTTCAATCTGTAGGGGCTAACTTCGAATTTGCCATGTATTCAACCCAAAAACCTGTTATACCCTCATTTTGGTTTCCTGGCAATCCTTTTGAAGATAATGGCAAAAGTTGTGCGTTTTATTTTAACTGTATACCTTTTTGCATTTATGATAATTGTAGTATAGAACATGGATTTGTGTGTAAAGAACAGGTTCAACCGCAATATTTCTGGAAAAATAATCAAATATTTTGTGAAATATTAAGCAAATCAATTAGTTCACTGATGACACATGCAGTATAACGAATTGTAATTAATATATTACATTTTATAATTTAAATTCACCCTTAGAATTAGCATAAATTTGTTTTAAATTTGTTTCCACTTTCATACATTAAAAATTAGTAATAAATATAATACTGTGTTTCAATGATTTTTAAGATGATAAGTATCACATTACGCTTTCAATGTATTAAGACAAATATTGCCTGATATTAATTTGAATTTTAGAAATTATTTTTAAAAATTACTTAAGATATTAATAATTACATTGATTTCTTTCCCTTTTTGTTTTAATTTCTAATGTACATGACATTACTTGATTGAAATTAAATACGCCTTCATCGGTTCTGATTAAGGGGGGGGGGGGGGGGTGACTTTAAATTGAGCGCTGACACTTGCCCGACAACTATTCTCAATATTAAAAAGACCTCGCATATCAGATCTGCCCGGTTTTTGGTTCTTACTACAAAATAAATAAAATCCATCCTGAAAAAATAACTCTATTAATTAATTGCTAATTATTTATATAGATTATAAACTTACGATATTCCACTTGTCAATAATAGATAAATATCAACACGTTTTCCTTGCTAAGGATTGTTGCCAGTTCCATATGGCGGCTACTACAGTCAATAAACGCTTATTTCCACGTGAACTAGAACGAGTACGATCAGTCAGTTTTTTCTCTATAAGATGTACGCATCCTATTTTTTTAATAATGTTGTTTGAAGATGTATACAATTGCGTAGAATTTTAATAAATTCATGTTGACCGCCAAAAGAAAACTGTTGATATCCAAAACACTCTACAGATTTATATACAGTGGAGTTGGAGGCAAACAGCAATGCTTTCGCAATAGATAAAAATATTATCAAAATGTTTTCTTGATGTCACTATCATATATGTAAACTTTAATTTTAGTTCCTAAGATATATTTATTTGCTTATTGCTTAACATTAACAAAAATTGTGTTTTTGATAACTAAAATTTTTTAGAATCTAGATAAAATTTAGAAAAACAAATACTTGATTCCAGTGTTCTTGAGAATATAATCTAAAATTAAGAAATTTTAAAATTTTCTTGCATAATAACTTTATCTGACAACTTCTTCACGTATCATGTTAAAATCCAAACAATTATTATACGAGTATATCATGATAATCAGAGAAACCGAAAATATCGGATTGCTAATATTTTCTTGTACGACCGATTACAGAAAGCAGAAACAATATTTATCCGTTTTTTTACGAATTCTGGCATTGTATCATTTTTTGCATATTTCAGGATAAAAAGCATTTATGCAGCCTTTCACCTTTTTGAAGAATATTTTGAAACTTGTTTCTGGTTTGTGTTTTGAAGATATTTTAACGTACGTGTTGCTTCAGTTTCCCCATATACTACATTTTATTTTCAATCTCATATCGATCATTTGCTGCAACGTCGTCATAACTCAAAAAACTAAAATTTGGGATTAGTGATGCAGAATTATTCGCTATGTTTTTCTTTATATTGTGTATAAAATTCATCTTTATGTCTTTTATACTTTCCCCGCTTGAAGAGAATTTGCCGTTATCTTTTCTAACCAGCAGGATCATTTACAATTAGTTATATAATTAATTCTCTGGTATAATTTAAATAATAAATTATGTTTATTTGAAAAACAATTTATATATTTTATTTTTTGTATCCGTGGCATAATCTGTTTATTTGCATCCCTCACGCTTTGCTACTACTGTAATTAAATAACACATACATAAGAAAATGAACTGTGTATATCAAGGCCTTATTTAAGTTTTTAACGACTTAAAGGATGAATTTCCTTTTATTCCCTCATAATTTTAATTCATAATCAATTCTTTCGAAATAGTTGTTGACGAATTTTTAAATTTTGTTTTTGTCACGAAAAATTAAATTGTTGATTCCGAAGGAATGCATTATATTTTAAATTTAAAATTATATACATATTAAATAATTAGTTCTAAATGTAATTAATTCCATGTTTTCCTGCTGGGTAAGCGGTGCGAGCAAATTAAAAACTTTAAACATGTTATTTTCGAAATGTATTTTTTTGAGTTATGTCGACGTTGCAGCAAATGAGCGACATGTTTAATTAAAGCCAGTTGTATTCAAGGGCTAATGTTATTTCAAACTGTCAAATTGTATGCATAATTCATCAATTTTTTCTTGTCTGTCCTTGTTATCCTCGTGCGCATAGTGGAGTGTGATCAAATTTGGTACATACAATGAAATTGTACAAAGGACGAAGCCTGTGTAACTGGTTAAAATTGGTCTATAATATCACATAGGCCCCATACAAATTTCTTTCAGGAATAGCGTATTTGTGCCATCAAATGATGTTTGTACTTAATTAAGTTCGACCTAAAAATATTTTTCTGCAAACTCTTATGTCTGTCTCTACTTGACCAAAGCTCTCATACAAAAAGCACTCCCATTAAAAGCATAGAATGCTATAGCTCCTTTGAAATATTAATATTAACATTAATATTAATACAGAATTTGGCGAATGTCCTGAGAATCACTTTAAGACGAATAAAATGTCCTATGTCGATGATATCTAGATAATATTCTGCACAAGTAACTCGTATATGAATCTTAGCCTCATAATATAATTTTGCTCTGCCTGACTGCCTATGGGTTCCACATGGACTTGCCAACTTTTCAAATTTTCCAAAACGAGACACCATCATAAAGTCATAAACAAATTCAAACAGATGCGCCGGTTATTGTTAACCTTTTTTATTAATTATAACAACAATCAGCCAAGAAAAGCTACGATAATTTTTAAAAAAATTTTAACTAAAAATCAAATTTGTTATTTAGATGTGCATACACAATATATTTTCAAGTTTTTGTATTAATAAAAATTCGCTGATAAAATCCCTGATAATGATCTTGAACGAAGTTCGAAGTATTGGAATTAAGTCAAATGGAATAAAAAAAAACACTGGCCTCGAGCTTGATTAATTCGTATTTATTGAACTGGAAATTTCCTTCGATTTCAGTTTTACTTGATTTCGGTTTCCAGAACATGGCCGAATATCGTATTAATTGAAATTGTGTAACTCATTTATATCTGTTTTTTTCCAATGCAAAATTAAATAGTATTAATATTTGTGCAAATTTATTCCAAATAATGTAGAATATAATAAAAAAAATGAAATAATTCTATAAAAAAATACGTTTTGGTAAAATTCTAATACATTTGAAATTTGATAATTGCAATAAAAAAGCCAAATTTTTCGATTGACAATTTGACAAATCGGGCCGTGTTAGATACAACTTCCTCGCTGTGCGTGACGTTTCTAACTTTGACCGAAAAGCGTAAAGCAAAAAAATTGAAAACACTCTAAAAGCGGGTTTTTGTTTTTAAATTTAATCATTTGTTATAAAAATAAATGTTGAAAATGTTATTGGACAATTTTTTGGAATTAAATTTGGCAACAAAAAAAAAAATTTAATAAAAGAAAAATTATACTAGATAATTGTCAAAGCGTGCAAAGAGATGAGAGTTGCCAAAGTTTTCGCTTTGCGCTGCGTTAAAAGACATGTTTCGTACAAGTTTGTATATATCATCTTATATATTAAAGCGAATCTGTAAAGCAACGCGAAGCAAAGCTTTTATCTGGCATGACCCTAAGTGTTGCTTATCTATTAAAATATTCCCGTATTTCTTATAAGCAAATAAGTGGTTCCAAATTAATTCTCGTCCGTATTATGAGACATTTGCTGCAAAAACTCGTTTGAAACTGCATTCGTGTCCATACAATGAAATTTTCGTTTTGCACCATTTTAATTGCTTTTATTAAAACAAAAACTGCTTTCCCCTTTCACCGTCAAACACAAATGTTCCGTTCATAAAATGATAGAGGACTTGGTGCCAAAATTCATTATTATTTTGTGTGGTAATAAATGAAAAAGTTAATTTTTCTCAAAACGGAACAAATGGTGTCACGTTCAGAGTATCGACCGGATACTGAAAATTATATTCTTAAACTTTCCTGTCCCAACACAAACTGGACGGTTGGCAAGTCGAGTTCGGTGTATGTGCGGGCTTTACTGATATGTTTTTACCTTTCTTTTCAGTTGTTTACTAAATATTATTAAATTTATAATTTGGTTTTGGTTTTAAATAAGCAATTTTTGTTTATTTTAGGGTACATTTTTTTCACAATTTTTGAGGCACATTTTTATGTTTTACTGCATATGTAATGCGCATATAACACTTTTTAGCGCATATTTTCGGTTTCTCTGATTAACATAAATGTACGTTTTAAGTCTTATCTTTAAAAGATATTTTTTAGTTCTTATCATTAAAAGCATTTTTTAATAATTTAAATTTTATTGAGTCTGTAAACTGGAAACCTTGATTCCAGTGTACTCGGGAATTTTATCAAAAATTAACACATGAAGAAAAACTTTATTTTATTTAAATAAAAAAATTTATTTGTTCTAACAACTTTATTAAGTAACGTGTATCATGTATTATATTCTAAATTAATTATATACATCATGATCATGGAATTCAGAAATAATTAATAAA
Organism: Pollenia amentaria; assembly: GCA_943735925.1. Taxonomy (NCBI): domain Eukaryota; kingdom Metazoa; phylum Arthropoda; class Insecta; order Diptera; family Polleniidae; genus Pollenia; species Pollenia amentaria. Next base: position 149,139,145 of record OX031007.1, read on the forward strand.
AAGCTTTTTATGCGCATTAAATATGCAGTACAAACTTGTAAATATTCTTCAACAAATTGGTTTAAATATGATAAATAAAAGAAAAATGAAAAATGAATTTAAAAGCAAAGCATTCAACAATTTAATAATTAATAATATATAATAAACAAGAAAAGAAGTACAGTCTGTCAAATTTGAAGTGTAACGCTTATATGAGTACCGCTTTCTTTTCTACTGATATAAAATCGGTTATCGGTTTAATTTACAGTGATTTTCTTCTTCTTTAAATTCTGAATCGAAATGGCCAACAACTTTTTAAATTATATTACCAGGGTATTAGACAAAAAGGAGCCAGCTTTTTCCCAAGGTCTAATAAAACTTCCACAATCCGCTCTTGAGTATAATGACCTCCAAAAGCACGATAACATAAACACACATGAAGCTCTGTATGATTAATTAGATCGTCTCCACGACACTTAAGTAACGGGCTATGCAAAAGTGAGATGTAAAACACGCAAAAAGCATAGATAAAAGGACGTCCTGATTGTCCAACTTCTTTCCTACCGCTAGCAGTTTTACGAGATGATTACAAATGTAGTTAATAATTTGTGCAGTTAGTGACAAAGTCACCACCAGAACTCCCAGTTTTTGTTTATACCTACTCCCCAATTTGCTAAAAACTATTTTCTTATCGCCAAAAATCCCCACAGATCCTTTAAAATAAAATAATATTATGTCAAAGGAAAACTATGCATACATTTATTTTGATATATAATTTGTATCTATTTGTGGAATATTATAAAAACGTATGTTATTTGTACTTTGAGTTCTAAATATCAACATTTATAAACATGAATATTAAAAGAAAAAATAAATATTCCTTTTACTTTATTATTGGAGCGAGGTGCCATGTTCCAGGTCTCGTATCCATATAACAGAGTGCATTTTATTATGGAGTTAAATAATTTGGTTTTGGTTAAACTGGGCAAATGCACTCTGCGCCTTATTTATGCGACTTGATATATCTGTTGATGAGCCACCAGTTTTATCAATTGTGCTACACAGGTAGCAGAAGGACTTAACATCTTCAGTATCTTGATCACAAACGACGAAATGGTGACCTGTATATTTGTCTTCAGTCCAACCAATTTTGTGATATCACTGATGGTGGAAATTTAGCAGTAGGCATATGTCATCGGCTTAATCTAGGTCCTGCAACCGTCTTTGTAAGCCCCACATAATACCTCTCTTATGATGGGTTGTTGCCTTCTGCATCACAGCCTCGAGTACGCAGTTAAAAAGTAGATGTGATAAGGCACACCCCTGTCTAACTCCAGTTTTCACAAGGATCCTATTGCTCACCTGTTTTTCATGCAACACACGGCAAGTGGCATTCTTGTACAGGACTTTGGTTGGTCGTGTTAGTTTTTCGGGGACAGCCTTTCATACCAGAGAGTTCCATATAGCGAAAAAGAAAATAGCACAAGAAAAACAATATATTATTATAATTTATTCGACTATTCATAATTTTTATTTCTATTTAATCGAGAAGAAATATTAACTTTTATTGATTATTAAATTTTCGTAACTCCTTTGTGTTTTGTGGTCTTCAGGATATTGAAAAAGATATATAACAATAACATAAAAAAACATATTAAAAAAAATATTTAAAATAAAAAAATTGAAAACTTTTGAAAAAAATGTTTATACTAACCATAGCCTAATTAGCAGGTCTGCTCGAAACGCCTGCTGATTTCTTGTAGAATTGTGTTTTTATCGTACAATTGTTTTTGCAGCAATTGTTTTTGACATCTTGTCCATTCCTTACACAAACAAATGCATAGGTTTTTGACATCTTTAACATTATTTACACAAACAAAATGCGTTGTTTTTTCTATTGTTGCATTGTTGTAGTTTTGCGCAGACCTACTAATTGGGCTAACAAAATATTTAAATATAACACAGGTAGACATTTTAATTACAGAAGTAACGATAGGACTTTTTGCCGATACGATACCGATACTCAAAAAAAAAAAAAAAATATCGCTGATATCGATACCGATACGTATATTTAATTTGAATTCAAGCTGAAAACTTGAGGAGATTATTTATTTATAAAATTAATATAAATAATTAAAAAACAAAGAATTTAATTTGAATTCATGGTTAAATGAAATGAATGAAGAAAAATAAATATTTTTTCACACAAATAACAGCGTAAGAGATAAATTATTAATATTTAAGATTGATATTAAGAACATTTTTGTTAAAAAAAAAAATAAAGTATTCTCAACTACGCCATTTTCTTCAAGCTTGGGTATAACATGTCACTGCGCCAGCAAACAAGCGGATCCGCGTCTATAGAAATATAAAAAGATCTATTGGATCCCTCGACTTTTTCATCAGCTGAACGACAGCGTAGGTCAAGCAGAGGCTAATCCTCCTCGGACTCTCTAATAAGTTCCGATCCAAAGGCCACTTCGCGGAGACTTATCAGAACTCTTCTTTGTGTAGGGGTGACCGTGTCTTCAATACTTTCGGATTACAGATTCAAGTTAATAAGCGCAATAAAACGTTTTTATGATTCAATTGAAGTCAAATGTGTTTGAAATATTCGAGCTTTGTATCGGGAGTCAAGAATTGTAGATAAACAACAGGTTTCATTGTTCTCTAACCTGTTAAATATTTCATTCAGAGCTTATACGAAGTTAGTCGCAGAATTTTTGGGACTCTGAACTTTCCATCTTCCTTTATTGCTTTATTTTTTTTTCTAATAATGTTCGAAAATCGTAAATTGTGTCAGACAAAATGAGCAGTTGCTTTGCTTATTGATTTTGTACCCTCTTCGAAGTAACCCAAAAATTTTCAAAAAACAATTTTTACTCTTACAATCACCTGTCAAAAATTAAAATAATTTGATGAGTTACACACCAAACGAGTAGGATGCAAATATGTACGTATCGAGCGCATTAATTAGGATCACTTTCTACTTTTGCATGGAACGCGTGGTATGCACCTTCAGCTTAAGAATTAAGAGACACAATTTATTATTCTGTTTGGATTTTATGATTGCTTTTTGATGCGTTATTTTTCTTAGTTTTTATGCAAAAAAAAAGCAATAGAGAATTAAATTGTTTGCTTAAAAAAACTTTGAAAACATATCGAATGCTTCGCCGTATGTACAGCAAAATATCGCTGTTGCCGATATATGAGAAATCTGAAGTATTGCCGATATATCGGTATCGGCATACTTTACATCCCTCATTTTAACACTTTTTAAAAGTTTTCTTACCATTCAAACTGATTTTTATATTTTTTGGGATGCTAAGGCCAATTATCAACACAGGTTTGTCCCATCAAGTCATATTTATCAATAACAGTCCATTTGTGCTTTTCGCTGTATACTTCTCTTTCAGCCGTTATCCAGACTCAAGTGTTGATTCAATTAAAATTCGAAAATGTTTTTACATACTAAAAAACAGATGTTAAATTTTTACTATTTTTTTACAAATTAACTTTTAGTCAAATATTAACTTACTAATAACTGCAAGGACAGAAAAACAAAAAAAAAAAATTAATATTAAGAAATAAAATCAAAAAAGAGAAGAAACACCAGATTGCTTTTATATATTTTTTAAAATGAAAAACAATGAGGTGGATCTTTAATTGTAGGATGATCAATGTTTGGTTGGTCACCCTTGGCATCAATCATCTCTATCAATCTCTAGATTTTAGTTTTATAATACATAATAGTAAAGAATTAAATAAACAAAAATCATATATATATATCTTATGTGTTTTACATTGGGCTGGTTCACAATGTGTTATTCTTTAGAGACTGAGAACAAACGGTTATTGAAATGACAACTAAATGTTTTCAAAAAATCAACGGTGCCCCGGTAGGCTAGCTGGTAGTGAGCTAGTCTATCAATACCGGGGTTGCGGGTTCGATTCCCGCCAGAGACTCTGGTCTCCTGCAGACAAGCAAAAAGCTTCGCGGGATTTAGTGTAGGAATAAAAAAAAAAAAAAAAAAAAAAAAAATATTAACAACATGAAATGAAACAGGAAATGAAACCATAATACTGTAAATATGTTAACACTTTGTGCTCAGGTTTAAAAATCTTGATAGCTAACGTTATCTACAAACGAAGTTTGCTCAACAAATGGTGCAAATTTTGGTATTTTATACCGGATGTTCCCCTCTGTGTATTTGGTTATATTAAGCCCTTTGTTTTAAATTAGAATGCTTGTATAATGTAGCTCTCATTTTGTTTGCTAAGCAACATCTCCCCCTGATAACTAGAAATACAGCTGGGAAGAACGACGAATTTGTCGGCCAAAATTCGCTGTGTAAATTGGTTGAATTACACAACTGGGACGAAAGATGATTATCGCTCAATACAATGAATTTTTCGTTGAAAATTTTCTGTGTAAATTGTGTCCTACGAAAAAAATAACCCTAAAAAATTTCAAAATTAACAACAGCACAACAAAAAACCATTTTATAGTAAAAAACTATTTTTTTGAAATGCTATAAAATAAAAACAAAACAATTCAACCACAACCGCGAATAACGTTGTAAAAGCCACTTTGTTCAAAAACTATTTTTTGCAGATTACCGTTAACATTACTCTCCTACACTGCTTAAATATCAAATCACCTAAAATTATGCACTTAAACACCTTAAAAATACGACACAAAGATTCAGCCGGTGGAAGAACGTTTTAGTAACTAGCAAAATGATACAAACGAAATGGTTTGGCAACGTGAAATTTAAAAGCCGCTTGCGTAGTGAAAAACGTTTAAATCGGAATGATTTTTCTACTAAAAAAAAAATTATAAACTTTTAATTTAAAACTAAAATTTCTTGCTATTTTTCATAAAAGCTTTTTGTAATAAATAATCCTGCCTGTTAAAAGCGTTTTTATTTTGCTCTCCTGAAAAGTAACTATTTTGAAAGTTAAAACGTTTTTCGCTGCTGTGATTCAATTATCAAAGTAAAACGTAGCTTCATTTACTTTAATACTTGAAAACTAAAACCAAACATGGTCACATGGTACGGCGTATGGCGAATCTCGTCCGACGCCATGATATGTTTTATTTTTGGTGACGGATATTCGCTGCGAAAAATTCGTCGTTCGTCCTAGATGTGTTTCTAGCTTAACTAAACACATACAGTTTTAACAATAAACTCAAATGCCCAACTACTAATTAATTTTAAATCCAGCTCATTATTATGGGATTTAAGTTACTAAATTAATATTTGAGCAAATGTGTATAAAATTTTGTGTCATTATTAAATTTGTGGTTCGTTGCTTTTGTCGTTGTTTTTTCGTATTATTGACCCGGAATATTAACGTGAAAAGTACCTTTGAGTTTGTAACGGTACATTAATTATGGTTAAATAATACCAGGATTATTGGATCAAGTGTCAGTGGCGCAAACAAAATGTTATTCTTCCCCGTTATTGTGTTTGTTTATTAAGAACTAGCTTAACCCGGTGCGCTTCGTAACCTCCTTTGAAATAAAATTAGTAAAAAATTTGTTAAAACATCTGGTTTATTGATAACGAAGCAATATGTTCTAAATTTAGAGACTGTTACTATAACCGTCCTTCAGATATATAGTAATCTATATTGACTTTTTGACAGATGTTGTGTATTAAAAATCAATATATTTGTTCACAACTTGTACACCATTTCTAAAAACAAAGAATTGTATTTGTGCCACGCCCATCTGTCTAATCGCGTCCTCTTTTTGACAGATGTTGTGCATTTGCACCAAATTTGTAAAATGTAGCTGTTGTCATTTTCTAGATACATTAAGTTATAGTTTGTGCAACTCCCACTTCCCCGATACCGCCACTTTTGATAGATGCTATGTATTGATTGATTTATTTACACTAAGTATATATAACTTTTCACTTACCGGTGTTCACAGAATTCTATTCTGTGTACGACCACTTCTACAATTCCACCCACTTTTTTGGCAGATGTTCTGAATTGACAACTCAACTATGTGTACCAAATATGAAAATTGTTCACCTACCGTCATCTAGATAAAAAGCAATATATTTTGTGCCACGCCCACTTCTCCAATCCCGCCTGCTTTTTCCAGATGTCATGCATTCACATCGAAGCTATTTGTACCAAATTTGCAAACTTTTACTGCTACGATTTTCCGGGTACAAAGAAATCTATTTTGTATTTGTATGAGAGCTGCCACTCCCACCTCTGAATCCCGCCTAGATTTTGTGTATTGATAACCAACGTATTTGAACCAAATTTAAAGACCTTCGCTCTTGCTGTTCTCCAGATATACCGAATCTATATTGTGTTTAAACCGCCCATGTGCCACGCTCACTAAAAATTTCAAAAAACTTTCCCCGTAACCTTCCCAGTGATGCACGAAATAATTGGACCAAATTGTATCGCAATTGGCTAAGCGGTTTGGGCGCGTATAAAATACGAACACACAAATATTTATTAAGTTATGTATATTAGAAGATTGTTTGAGGATTCACATTACGGCATGATTTGTAATGTAAACAAATACATATACATAAATTTTATGTCCAAATATAAATTAAAATTACAGAGTGTACACAAATAAGATTTATTAATTATAAATATTAATTGAAGGCCATATAGATATAAGCAATGGAAAAAGAAAAAGCAAAAAAGAAAATTGTAGACGATTAATTCATATTAACTTACTTACATACATAAATACTTACTTACTTACCCAGCAAAAACTTAACTTACAATGCTACTTTTAATGACTTCCTGAATTCATTACTTTGTAGCTTTATTCGCCACTTTTTGCCTTATTAGTTATATATTAAATAATAACTTTCTTATTATATCTTAAATAAGTCATAATTATACATAACAAAAGAATACTTTAATATAATGACTTAAATAAGTTTTTATTATATGATTTTAAACATTTATTTGAATCAATTTACAATACAGTCCATTAATATTTGTTAGATATACGGTAATATTATAAAATGTTAAGATTATTCGATGTGAAATACATGGAAAATCCAAAAATCAATCAATTGTGTGTAAATATATACATAAATATGTTCCAAAATTCTTCACACAATCAGCCCAATTATGAATAAAAATTCCCCGGGAGTTTTTTCCCTTTACCCATTTTTACAATATAATTTAAATAGGAAAAATGGGAGAAGGGAAAAAACTCCTGGGGAATTTAAGTCATAATTGAGGTGAATATATTTTTGTTATCAGAATACTAGTAGTGATATCAATCTAATGTTAACGATTTTTTTTGAAGAACATAATCAGGCCTGTCACAGAAACTGTTCGGAATGGTTTTGAACCCGTATTTTCATTTCAATCGATTATCATAATTCCGACAAATTTTAATTTTGTTATTTATTTAGTTAAATGTGGCAATATTGTGCAAACCAAACAAAAACTTTTTCGATCCAAAAATTAAAAGTGATTTCATTCCGAGAAATTGTATCGGTTTTCTTTTTCTGAAAAAGCTTTCTCGGAATTAAAAAAATTTCGATCGAAATTGATTTCTGTGACAGGCCCGTATATTTTCATATATTAAGACACACATTGTTATTACAGTGTTAGAGCTATAAATTATTTTGTGCAGCAAAAGCACTCTTTATTAAATAGTTTCTTACATATCGAAAATTTTATTTTGCGTACACTTTTTCAACAAAAATTCCATAAGATTTCAGAGCAATTTTAATTAGTGTGTTTTAACATTTTTTAAAGTAAATTTTAAAGTACTTATTTCTTGTCTCTTTTTGTAACTTCTTATTTTTATACAACTTTTAAGTATAAAATAAAGGTATTATTTTTTAGGTTGTAATTGGCCAAATTATAAAGGATTACTTTTGGGACATCGCGAACAAAAATAAGTACTTTTTCTAGTTGAAAAATAAGTACTCTTTTCCTTAAGTTCTCATTATTTTTCTGCTTATTTTGTAAGCAAAGTTTTTGCTGGGTACTTAATCCATACCTCTGTCTATCTTTTAGTGAGGGAATTTTTAACAAAGGGCTCTCCATTGTCTGTCTGTCAGCTGCTAAGGATCTAGCGTTGTGAAGTGGTTTTTTCGTATTATGTCTTGTCTTTGAAATGCTAGACGAAACGAGTTTTCCCATGTTAATCGTTTTCTTCCTTTTGTTCTAAGCACTTGTCTTGGAACACGTCCTGCTGGCATTCTCGCAACGTGACCAAACCATTTAATTTTCTCTTGGACTATTATCTCTGTTATTGGTTTTACTTGAATATTTTTTTTGTAATGTTCGTTCCGTGCCCTATCCCTTCTAGTTTTATTTGCCACATCTCTTAGGAATATTATTTCGGATGTTTGAATTCGTCTCTGGCTGTTGTCAGTAAGTGTCGAGGTTTCGCAGCCACATGTTAAAGTGGTAATGTACGTTGATCTATATACTGCAAGTTTTGTTTTTGTAGTAACCTCCCGTTTTCTGATTAAGTTTCTATTGAGAGCATAATATACAGCCTAATTATGAATAAAAATTCCCTGGGAGTTTTTTCCCATTTTTTCAATTGAATTTTTATTCAGAATTGGGCTAAAAGTCTTCCTGTAGCTGCAACTCGATTGTTCAGATTCTTGTTAGGGTTGCCATCATTACTTATAATACCTCCTAAGCATTTGTATTTCGAACTTGTTTAAGTGATGTTTCATCTATCGATATTTCGTGTTGTGTAAATTCTCTTCCTACTACCATCGTCACGGCCTTGGAATTGCTTATCCATAGTCCCCCGTTTTCAAATTACTCTTTAAGTATTTTGAGGTTTTCTTGAAGATTTTCAGCTGGGTTTGCCATAAGCGCAATCTCGTCCGCATGTGCAAGAACAGACAATTTGACTTGTTGCATTCTCCAATTTTTCATATGTGTCATCATAAATTTGCTTTTACATGTTTTCAAAATGTTGTCCATTAGTATTATTCATAAACAATATGTACTCAGTAGGTTGTTCAGTCGATTAATTATTGTTCGATTAATCGAACAATTTTAATTACAAAAAAATAAATAAATTTATTACAAAAAATATATTAGAATAAATTTCAATACAGCAGTGTAATTAGTTTTAGCGTTAACAGTGAATTTCACAAAATTGCATGATATTTTTTCTGGCCATATGAATCTAAGTTGGAAGAAATTTTACCGCAATAAATATATCTGTTATGGTTTTACGCGAATTTAATTATTTTCCCAAAGTGGGCTTTATTTGGTATTAGGCGCAATAAACTGTTTTCCGAGAAACTGTGACGTACCGAATTATTATATATTACGTTTTTAGGCGTACTAAACTGTTTGCCGGGAATAGGATTTATGTGGCGCCTAGGGTAAATTATAGACTGATCTTCACAAAATTTGGCATTTTTGGTAAACATTAGTCTTGACAGTTTATATTTGGCAGTCGTGAAGTAGACTCATGGCAAATTTATTATTGAAAAATATTCGATAATTTTATTCGTTAATTTTAATGGTTAAAATATTTTATCAAAATCAATCATCGATTACTGTGAAGATGAGAAAGGTACGTGAAATTTTTGGGAGAAACAACGTGCCAACAAAACGCACTATTTATCGTGTAGTGAATAATTTCGAAGAAAGAGGGTCTGTAGGTGATAGACCCAAGCATGGACCACAACGTACTGCAAGATCTGCTGAAAGCATTACTGCTGCTCAAGAAAGTGTTCAAAATAATCCATCAACCTCAATTTAACGCCGTGCTCAGGAGCTTGGTCTTCATAGAACAACTTTGGCCACAATTTTGCACAAGGATTTGCATTTGTTTCTATTTAAGATTCAGTTGACACAAAGGCTTCTTCCACAAGACCATTTACGCCATTTAAAAACAAAGTACCTTCCCGACGGACACCCTGTACATATAGAATTATATGATCTCAATACATGTTTTATTTTTTTTATTGTTGTAAAGATTTTATCAATTAATATAAATTGTTACGTTTGTTTTGTTTTTTTTTGTTAATAAAATATTAAAATACTTGTAATTAATAATGTTTATTTACTCAAGTACCAATTTTTTCTAAAATTATCGAAAAAAAAATCTTAATTTATAAAATTTCTGGATTTTGAATTATTCGATTAATTTTAAAATTTTATTCGTTTAATCGAATAAGTCAAAAATGCCAAATATCGATTAATCGTTTAATCGCACAAAAAAAAGCCGATTAATTGAACACCCTAGTACTCAGGATATCACACTGTCGTACTTCATTGCAATGAATAAATTCACTTGATATGCATTACTAACTCTTACGTAATTTCTGCAATTCTTATAATACCTTCGTCATTTTGTGTTCTTCAAGTATAGACCTTTTTCTTAGAACTGCCCATATTTCTTGCTAGCGAACATAGTCGAAAGCTTTTTCAGATCTATAAAGCATAAAAAAAAATTTTTGAGTACATAAATATTTATTCTACTAAAAAGTTTTTTCTACAATTTGCTGTAGTGTAATTACTGCGTCCGTTGTACCACGATTCGGTCTGAATCCACTTTGTTCGTCTTCTAACTTGTGTTCCACATTTGCTCTGAGACGATCAGTAAGTATGCGAGGGTATAGTTTTCCTGGTACGCTTATGAGGGATATTCCCAGATGATTTTTACATGTCCTGTTAAAGCCTTTATTACATATTGGTGTAATGACAGCTACTTTCCAGTCTCTGGAAATCTTCACATGGCTTCTTTAATATATTTCGTTTCGTTCTTCTGTAATTTGGTTGTTAGCTGAATTGGATGTTACTTCAAAAGCGGGCTCACTTATATTTTGAATGTTACTGCTGCCACCGTTCCATTATACTGTTTTCCTCTCTCAGCAGGTTGCCATTTTTTTCTTTGAAAAACTTAAATGCATAGTCCTTTGCCTTTATCAATTGTGTGGAGGGAAAATCTTTTGATTGGCTTTCAAGTTAGTTTCTAAAGTTTCTCCAAATCTCTCTAAAGTTTTCTAATTTTGCTATTTTACTAAATTCTTTACAACAATTTTCTGTTCTTTTTAGACAGTATACGCTTCGTCCGTTTTTTTAAACAGATATGTCTTCCATCGTTCTTTCTTTTCCTTGACCTCTGATTTTACTTCTTCGTTCCTCCACTTATTTGCTTTTACATGATTACCCCCGATGAAAGCTGTTCCACATATTTCTTTTGCTTAATCTATAATTACTTTACGGAAAATTCTCCATGCATTTTCCAGGGCAGAACATTTTAATACTTCCAAGTGTGTTAGATTTTCAGAGACTAAACTTGTATATATCTCCTGAACATTATTTCTTTTAAATTTGGCTATTTTTAGCCCTTCTGTAATTGCACGGTGCCCTGGGGAAGATTTAAATAAAATATTGGTGTTACTCAAATCTTTAAGCTGATAAACGAACAAGGTGCTTTTTTTGGCGGACAAGACATTTTTTAAAAAAGAAAAATTATTTATTCTTTCAAATGCATTTTAATTTCTTAACAGTGATGAAAATTCATCACGTATTCAACTATGACTGAGATTTAAAATTATATTTGACATATATTTTGATATCTGAGACTTGTTAAAAATCTTTTTTCCAAACTATAAAAAATTGGAAAACCATGTTTACTGTATCTAAAGAAAAGCAAGAGAATGTTAATAAATGCATTTAAAATATATACATATTCTTAAGATCAATATCTGTGGTGAGTTTTAAAAAAAAATCAACCTTAAGCGATACTTAAAAGAACAATTTCACCATACAGTTAGATTAAAAAATTATTTTTAAATTTATTCAAAATATTATTAATTTTACGTTAATTTAAAACCTGGTTTTGTTTCTAGACGTTGTATGAATTAACATAATAAAAGGCTGGCTCTAGAGCAAGCTTAACAACATTTTTTTATTAAAACAATTATAAGGTACTAGCATTTAACCCGCTACTTTGTTAGCGCCCCTTTTTCTTATGTGGACATATTATTACGCCAAAGTTTATGTTTCTAGGTTTAAACCCGCTACTTTGTAAAGGGACGATTTGTACCTCTAAACGTTCGTATTTCGAACATTTTTATCTGTATTTTTTAGATACGTTACGAATGTGATATTTTTTTATTTCAATGTTGATTGGTTTAATAGATAGATGGCGTGGCAAAATAGTTTTAAAATACAGGTTTACTCCCCAAAAGGGTCTAATTTCAAAAAAGTACCAGACATTTAACCGCTTTTTATTTTAATGAACATCAGGTTAGGGAATTTCCCGTTTTAACCTTTTTTACCCTCTAACCATAAAAATTTCCAAAACACCCATCATAGGTAATCGATTTCGCGAGAGGCCAACCTCCCGGGCAAATTTCAGCATTTTAGTTCAGGCGTTTAGGTCGTGCGATGATGAATCAGGCAGTAACTTTACAATTTTATATTATATATAGGTAGATGAAGAAAAATGTTTTGAAAAAAATAATAGAATTAGGTACGATTTTCACCCCTTAAACGTTCGAATTTTGAAACGCATAAAATTTGAATTTGTATTTTTTAGATAAGTTACGAATGTGATATATTTTTTATTTTAATGTTTATAGGTTTAACAGATAGATGGCATAGCAAAAAAGTTTTAAAATACAGGTTTTACCCGTTTACTCCTTATTTCAAAAAAAAGCTAAACACCTGTCCGCTTATTTTTAATGAACAATAATTGGTATTAAATTTTTTTGTATCCCTTTTAGTTTAGCAGATATGAGGTTAACGAATTTCCGTTTTTACCGCCTTTTTTTCTATTGAACAACAATAAGTATTAAATTTTTTTGTATCTCCTTTAGCTTAGCAGATATGAGGTCAGCGTGATCGATTTGGCGAGAGGCCTGCCTCAGGTCCAAATGTCAACTTTTTAGCTTCAGGCGTTTAGGCTGTGCGATGAAAATAAATAGATGAAGAAAAAAATATCTTGGAAAAAGTAACAAAATTACGTACGATTTTTACCCCTTAAACGTTCGAATTCAGAAAAAGTACAACATTTTCTCTTGGCACTTTTTAGATAAGTTACGAATTTTATATAATTTTTATTTCTTTGTGCATTGATTTAAACGGTAGATGGGGGACAAAAAAGAACCAAAATTCAGGTTTTACACTTTTACTCCCTAAAAGAGCCGAATTTCGAAATAGTACCAGACACCTGTTCTCTTTTTTTATTTAATGAACAACAATAAAAGCACAAAATAGAGTACAAAAAAGTACCAAAAATTGCCTCTTACAGATGCTCATTCAACGCTTTGCTTGTTTAATTTTATGTTTCTAGCTGCAATACTAACAAAAATTCAATAATTACCAGTTGGCAAACAATGCAGTACGAACAAGTACCAAAAAACCACTCTTACAAATTCTCATTCACTTGGGAACTTGCATGTTTAATTTTATGTTTATAGGTCCAATTTTAACGGAAATTCAAAAAGTAACAGGTAATGAACAAAAAGTACAAAAAACCCCTCTTACAGATTTTGATTTACTCAGGAGCATGCATGTTTAATTTTATGTTCATAGATCCAATATTAACGAAAATTAAAAAAAGTACCAGTTAAATAACGAAAAAGTACCAAAAAGATCCCTCTAACGAATTCTCATTCACTCAGGACCTTGCATGTTTGATTTTATGTTAATAGGTCTAATTTTAGCGAAAATTAAAAAAGTACCAGTTAAAGAATGAAAAAGTACCAAAAAGATCCCTCTAACAAATTCTTATTCACTCAGGACTTTGCATGTTTAGTTTTATGTTTCTAGGTCTAATACTAACGGAAATTACAAAAGTACCAGTTGAAGATCAAAAAATACCAAAAAGTACCCTCAGAGGTTCTTATCCACTCAGGACATTGCATGTTGAAGTTTATGTTTCTAGGTCCAATATTAACGAGAATTAAAAAAATTGTCAGTTGTGGAACCAAAAACCTAAAGTAAGAAATAAAATTTCCCATATTTCCCCTTTTTGGTACTTTTTTCTCCCCATTGAAGCATAAAAATTTCAATATTGTAGTAGGAGCCCATAATTTAATACGTATATGTCAATGAATAAAAAAAAAATGTTTTGTAAAAATGTACCAAAAAAAGTAACGGTTTTTACCCCCTAAACGCCCGAATATCGAAAAAGTATCAAATTAGTATTTGGATTTTTTAGATAAGTTTCAAATGTGATATAACCCTTATTTCTATGTTTATTAGTTTAAAAGATAGATGGGGTGACAAAAAAAGTACCAAAATACAGATTTTACCCGTTTACTCCGTATTCCCCTTTTTGGTACTTTTTTTCTCCCCATTGAAGCATGAAAAATTTCACTACTATTGTAGTGGGAGCCCATAATTTAATACGTTTATATCAATAAATAAAAAAAAATGTTTTATAAAAAATTTATTGTTTGGTATTTTGTTTAAGCTTTGATATCGTTGCAAACAAGACTTTTTGAGTGTTTGTAGGTAATTCTCATTCCCTCTGTAGTTTTGTTTGCTGATAGCTTTGCCTTTTCTAAAATTATTTAGGAGAACGTTTCCTGATGATCTGGCCTAAGCAACCAGTGAAATGCGCATAGGAACAGCTTATCCTCCAACAATAAATTTCAGTATTTTTTTTATCAATTATTTAAAAAGGGAATTAAGCACAACAAACAAAATCTTTTAATAAAAAATGTTAGGATTTTCTAAAATCATTTTTAGCATTTTCTGGCTTTTTCTAATGCAAGATTTAGCTCTAAACAATTTTTAAATCTGGTCACGCTGATAAGTATGTAAACAGCTCCTTGGAGTTATCTTAACGACTTCAGGTGAACTATACAATCTCTCACCGTGTAGAATAATTGGCTTTATCTGTAGCCTTAATCTAATTCAGTGCACTCTTAGTCTGCACATAACACCCTTTGGGTCGCGGTGCTTATGGCTTTTATAAAATATCTAGATCTGTGGTCTCGGCGCTGCTTGGGATTTTCTAAATAAATTAAGTACTTAAAATATGAAGTACTGGAGAATTTTGTTAATAACTTGACCCCAGCATTATCTACCGGGTCAAAATTGTATCAGAAACTTATTTTTGCTTAATAAATATATTTTGTGAATTTCAGCCAAATCGTACTATAAATAAAAAAAATTTTAATATCAAGACAACAGCGCACATTGGTTGAAGAGTGGCCAAAATTAATTTTTTACATGTTCGCCGATTTGGATAATTTTTTGGTATTTTGTTGGCAGATATCTGAATATTATGATTTCGTAATATTAGGCTGATATATTTATTATTTGTTTGGATAGACACACTCGAAGTTCATATATGTTCGCTTGTTTAAAATGGCATGCAAATTTACTGTATTCAATATTTTGGTACAATCACAGTAAACTTATCATTTGACTTTGTTGTATATTTTCGTAAATGACAATTGTCAAAGATGAGATTTGCATTAAAAAAAGTTGGAAGAAGTGCCATATAAAAAATTTCGAAGAACAAAATATAAACAACATCAAAATTTCAATGTTCATCAACTTCAATAGGCTGTATCTTTTTAGCGCTGTGGAGCGCTGTTTAACGAATGATGTCAAATTACAGCTTGAAGTCTCAGCTAAAAGTTCAGCTGCACATATTTGCATTTTTCCAAAAAAAAAATAGTAAAAACTATAAAGTGATAAAGTAACAAAACATGAATTTTCGTTCATGCTTGTTGTTGTTGCCATAATTCTTAACTGTTTAATTACTGTTAATTATACATTGCATTCTTGAAAAAAGCATAAGCTTCAATTGAATTTGAATTGTTGTTTACTAATTTACATTAAATTGGCAAGTGCAGTGATAAGTGGTGTATTATTAAGTGATATAAAAATTTTATTTTATTAATTATGGAAAATTTACCAATTTCTTATTTAAATATTTGCGAAATATTGATTGATACCAAAATGGATATTGATATTACTGTCGAAGTCATTGCAAATAACAATGAAGAAATGACTGCTGAGGATGTTGAAGTCTTTACTAGATTTTTGAAAAAAGACTTTTTTACAAAGTTCAAAGATAGATGGCAAAAAGCATTTCGCATGAAAACCATATTTCTCGATCTAAATGAAAATTGGCTGAAAAATGTTTACAAAGTGTGCAAATATACCGCAAACAATGAAGCACCAAGCTGTTCAAATATGGTTAAACGTGGACGTCCAGTAAAAGCCTTCGAGGATTGCCAACCGCGAACAAAGAGGACAAAGGTACAAGGTTTTTGTAAAAACACCTCAATGGAGTTGATATCGTCTGCCGCAAAAAAAAAGTGAGTATTTAGACAAATCCATTAAGGCGTTCACCCCGAAGAAGGCACTTGGGTTGATACTTGATGCTTCCTTGTTAAAGCATCAATATGAGGTTTTGCGCAGTTCAGCTCGAGAAATTGGATGCGACATTTACCCACCCTTGCATCAGGTACTGGAAGCAAAAAAAAAAATGCTATCCTGCAAATGTTCAGGTGCAAGAAAGTTGTAGCAAAGTTGGTCTACAAGAGTTATTAGATCATACAGTAACCAGGATTTTGATGACAAAATCCGAGAATGAGGTGACAGAACTCCCCAACGAACTGCAAATGTTCTCAAAATGGGGCTGTGACGGAAGTTCGGGACACAGTGAATACCATCAAAAATTCACAGATCCAAATCACTCCGATAAATATATGTTCTTAACGTCATTTGTTCCATTGAGCCTCACAGAGCGTAATAATATGTCAACAATGTGCTGGAGAAATACAGAGCCGTCATCAACTAGATTCTGCCGACCGTTAAAATTTGAATTTATACAAGAAACAGCTGAAGTTATAAATTCTGAGGTCAGTCGTGTTAATGACGAAATAGCAAATTTAAGAAATACTGTCGTTGAATTGCATAGCAGGAACTTCAATATTTCTCACACTATGAAATTAACAATGATTGATGGGAAAGTAGCTACTACGATTTCTAGAAGCTCATCTATGGCGGTTTGCTTCATATGTGGAGCGAAGCCCACAGAAATGAATAATTAAGATGCGGTGATTTTGAGGAAATGTTCAGAAGAAGCAATTGCATTTGGTATTTCTCCCTTGCATGCAAGAATCAAGTTTATGGAGTGCATTTTGCACGTTTCTTACCGTCTAAGTTTCAAAAAATGGAGAACAGATAGTACCACAAAAATTTAAATGGCGGCAAATAAAGCTGAAATTCAGAAGAGATTAAAGTTGACACTGGGCATAAATGTGGACGCAGTGAAGCAAGGTATGGACACAACAAACAATGGCAATACGGCAAGAAGGTTTTTCGAAAATCCAGCAAAAATTGCAGACGTAATTGGCATAAAAGAAGAGTTAATACATAGATTTAAAATTATTTTGGCCGCAATAAATTGTAATGCAGCGATCGACGCTAACAAATTTCATATATATTGCATGGATACCGCCAAGTTGTGTGTTGATCTCTATGGCTGGTACTACATGCCTGTAACTGTTCATAAGATTCTGGTGCATGGTAGCAAAATTATAGCAGAAGCTGTTCTGCCAATAGGTATGTCTCTATCTAAAGGCCCTTATTCAATGATTTGATTTTGATTTTTTAGATTTTAATTAATTATTTGCAGGTATGCTGTCCGAAGAAGCTCAGGAAGCAAGGAATAAAGACTATAGAGCCTAAAGATTACATCACTCGCGAAGAACTGGACGTGTAGCCACTAATGATGACGTAATGCATAACCTTTCGCTCAAAGCTGCAAATCCAAAAATTGGAGTACGATAATGATGTCAAAAAATTAAAATTCATATTCCTTTTTTTTACATTTGTTTTTTCTGTGGGAGGTGGGCGTAAAAGCGGGCGGATCAGGTATATATTTTCAGGAGCCCATTCTACAATTATAATATTTATTTTTAGTGAAAATTGAGTTGGTACAATCGAAATCAAGGGAGTTATGCCACTTTTTCAATACAAGTTGTATGGGAGGTGGGCATAAAAGTGGGCGGATCAGGTATACATTTTCAGGAGCCATTTCTACAATTATAATATTTATTTTTAGTGAAAATTGAGTTGATACAATCAAAATCAAGGGAGTTTTGCCACTTTTTCAATACAAGTTGTATGGGAGGTGGGCGGATCATTTTGATTTTTCCATTTTTTCTTGATTCAAACACAAAATGCTTATGTGCCAAGTTTCATTGTCCTTCGACAACTTCTTCTATTTTTAGCCGCTCGTTATATGAACTTCAACCAATGTGCAGCGCCACCTCTCAGGATTTAAATTAAGAGAAACCTAGTTGCCGACTAAGATAATTTATTGTCGAAGATTGATGTCATTCGGTCCATCAGCGCTTGAGTTTTAGGAGCACATACGCGGCACAAACGTTTTTATATATATAGATAATAATGTTAGTATAAAAAATTAAAAATTATAATTTTGCCCTATCCATCGGAATGTCATAATAATTCATTAAGTAGTGTGCCAGCTATTTTTATACCCTCCACCACCACTGTGGTGAATGAGGGTATACTAAGTTTGTCATTCCGTGTGAAACTTTTTTATTATACATCTAAGACGCCATAAAGTATATATATTCTGGCTCCTTGAGTAATTCTAAGTCGATTTAGCCATGTCCGTCTGTTGAAAACAAGCTCACTTTCGAAAAACGCAAAATAAAAGAACAAACTTGGTCTCAAATTGCTTGTAGTAATCCTAAGCAGCTTGGTATTGAAATCCAGAAACATCGGTTCAGTAGGATCAGAACTATGAATCAAAATGTGAAACCACCACCCTAAAAAAATTGATAATTTTGATATAAAAACTAACATAAATGGTGGAATAATGCACGGAATGACAAACCATTTTGCACGAATTCGCTTTATACGACTGCAAATCATACTGTTACGTGAAGATCGGTCCATAATTGACCAAAGGCCCCATATAAACCCTTCTCGCGGACAGTTTATTACGCCTAAAACCGCAATAAATAACGCTAGCATACTTAAATTTAGTACCTCATAGTTTTTTAGGACCAGAAATCACACTGTAAAATTTTTTGAAGATCGGTCCATAATTTACACTAGGCCCCATATAAACCTTACTCTCGGAAAAGAGTTTAGTACGCCTTAAACCGTAATAAATAACGTTATCATACTAAAATTTGGTACGTCACAATTTTATAGCACCAGAAATCACACTGTAAACTTTATTGAAGATCGGTCCATAATTTACACTTGGCCCCATACTCCCGGAAATCAGTTTAGTTTACCTTAAACCGCAATAAATAACGCTACCATACTTAAATTTTTTGCGTCATACTTTTATAGGACTAGAAATCACACTGCCAAATTTCGTGTAGATTGGTCCATAATTTACCCTAGGCCCCATATAAACCTTACTCTCGGAAAAGGGTTTAGTACGCCTAAACCGTAATAGATAATGCTATCAAATTGAAATTCGGTACGTCACAGTTTGATAGGACCAGAAATCACACTGTAAAATTGTTTGAAGATCGGTCCATAATTTACACTAGGTCCCATATAAACCCTACTCCCGGAAAACCGTTTATTGCGCCTAAAACCAAATAAAGCCCACTTTGGGAAAATAAGTATATTCGCCTAAAACCATCACAGATATAGATATTGCGGTAAAATTTCTTACTTTAATTCATATGGCCAGAAAAAATATGCAAATTTGTGAAATTCACAGTTAACGCTAAAACTAATTACACTGCTGTATTGAAATTTATTCTAATATATTTTTTGTAATACCACAAATCAGTCTTCAGAATTTTGGGATGATTGGTCCATAATTTACCAATAGGTCCAACAGAAATTACCTCCCTTAAAAATTATTTTAGTTCGGCTAAAACTTTTACGAATCATGATATTTTACTTAAGCCATTTCAAAGTTCTAACTAGAAACGCATAAAATTTTTTTATTGTCGGTCAATAATTTAATTCAGGTCTAAACCGCAACTAATTTTAATGCTGACGTTCGTTTTTGTGAAGCTTAGTTAATAATTTATAAGTATTTATCATATAGAGCCCACTCCTGTCGGTGGAGGGTATCAAAGATTCGGCACAGCCGAATATAGCACTCTAACTTGTTTTTAAATAAAATACAATTTTTCTTCACAAATGCAAATGCACATTTCTTCTTTAAACATTTCTATGTTTGATCATGTGTTTTATCAATTGATTTTTAAATTTAAGTGGTCGAAAAATACATTTTTTGAAAAAAGTAATTTTTAAAACTGCAACTCCAAAAATATACTTTAACATTTCTAAGTTGTATTCAGGGGTACCAGATAATTTTGGTAAAAAATCGGCATATTTTGAAAAAAAATCGTCATTATCGGCACTGCAATTAAAGAAAATCTGCAAATTAAAAATATCTCTTTAAAAAACAATAAAACATTTTTTATTATTACAAAAAATAACAAAATAGAATAATTTAATATTAATTTACATATAACCCATATAAAAATATTGAATTAATAAAAAAAAGGATATTTTTATAAATAAATTGTAGTTAATTGAAAAAAAGTTTGTACATTAGGGTAAAATGGTTTTTAAAGTTGAACATTTTTTTTCAACATTTTATTTTAACAAATATTTTATAGATACATATTTGAGTTTAATAACTTAATTAAATCCATTTTAATATCAACATCAAAACAGTTTGTATTATTAAATTTTAAGTAATCTTTAGAAAAAAGAATTCCTTGAAAGGATCAATTTTCCATAGAACAACGAAATTTGGTTTTATTAAGGTTGACTTGGCTAAAAATTCTTTCCATATTTGCGGAAGAATGTGGAAGGACCATAATTTGTTGTACAAACTTTGACAGCACTAGAATCCCCAGGTTTTAAGTCTGAAATATTTTGCCAAAAAGTTAACAAATTTAATTCAATTCCTTCTAAATCTTCTTAAAAGTTAGAAAATGTTAACTCTCTAAATTCAGGGTCTAACTCTTTCAGAATTTCCATAAGAGAAATATTTTCCTTTTTCATAATTTTGTTAGGCTTATTCAAATTTAAAGATTTATAACATTTTTGTTCAAAATCAAAACGTTTTAATATTTGATCTGAAAGTTCTATATAAAAATTAATACAGTTATTAACAATTTCGTTAATATCGCTTTTGTTGAGTTTTGATTTTGATAGTAACTCATTAGCCAATAAGCCCAAATAAAGTTCAAAAAATTCTTTGTGTTCATAAATTCCGTTAAGTAAATTTAATTTTTTAATCGTTTTTTATAAAATTAGTTAATACAGTTTTAATAAGACTTTCCATTTGGTTGTATAGGTTATTACAAGTGTTCCACAGTTAAAAAATTACACGTTAACAATCAAAGTTACCGTTGTTTAAGTGTTTATCAAAAAAATCGTCATTTTGCTAATTTTAAGGTAAAATTCGGCAAAATGCCGATAATACACATATGGCAGGCCTGGTTGTATTCCAAATTTTGTACAAAAAGTCTGTAAAAACTTTTTTCTGTGATATCTTTTTACCCTCTAAGCAAATATTATTCGAATTCTTGGTGGAGGGAGGGTATCAAAAATTCGGCACAATTCAATACAGTATTATAACTTGACAATAATTTTAAAATTGCCTAAATATTTAATGAATAGTACATCTAAATTGGTAAATGTTGTAATTTAGTTTCCAGTTTATTTAAGAGCTTTAAATTTATGAAACTTTTGGGTATTAGATTCAAATACAGACATGTTAATTAAAATGTAACTTGGTATGTATAAGGATTATAAATTCTTGAACTTTTTAGAGAATATACCGTTCGTTTTAGACTATTTAATATTAATAGTACCCTTAATCTTATTATTTATTTTTCATGAAAGTGGATGCTAAAATAACATACACTTTTATACTCCTTGAATGTATTTGAAAATTTAGGGATTCAATGTTTTATAGATATTGAAGTAAATTAAATTACAAAAGTTAAATTGAAATTAAAATGTTTTGTTAATGAAAATTAATGGTCTATCTTCCAAATTAGTTTTTTATATAAAAAATAACTTTATTTAATTTGAATTTTTTTTTTAGTTCTATTTTCTTTGTTGAAATCAAAATTAAAAAAAAAAAAAAAAAATTCATTAAATAAAATACAAATTTCTGGTATTAAGTCAAAAGTGTCCATATAAATAAAGATATATTTATTAAACAGTTTAGCAAAAATTTTATATATTTTATATATTTTTTTATATTTGATATTCTTTGCAAAGAACAGTTTGTAAAAAGGTAATTTTAAACAAGTAAGAAGACGATATCAACAAACGAGCTACTTGCACTCAAAAGCAATAGACCAGTAGAAGAAGAAATTAAGAAACGTAAATGGACGTAGATTGGCCATATTTTAGAAGACCCGACGGCGATATTACCAAAGCTGCACTCCAATGGAATCCCAAGTTCACCGAAGACCAGGAAGGCCTCGCTTGACATGGACAAGATGTATGAAACGAGAATACGAAGTCCTTAATATAACATGGTACCAAGTAAGGAATCTTGCTAACGATCGAAAGATGAGAATTCATCATCGCCCTCTGTTCAACATATGGGGCACTATTTATGAAGCGGACAAAACAATAAATAAATTTTGTTGGAATTCCTTAATTCCTTTGGCATAACTATAGTTCTAGTAGATATTAAACCCCTGCACGAATGCATTTGTTTCTTGTACACAGTTGTCAACACCAAATTATTGTTGTGTCAACTACTGTAATTTTTTTTTTTTAAATCAGCTCGAATGATCCATTATGAAAAACCAAATCAATGTTAAAACAGTAGTTCGTTTCAAACAAATCAGTGTTAAGCAGTAGTTGCATTTAAATAAACCAACTCAATCCATAATTTGATTTGAACGAAAAAACCACACACAACAATTGTGTGTCTATAATACAGTTATGTACGGTAAACTTTTCAATTCACAGTCACCCTTATTATGGTTTTCGATGTCGGTAACAACCTAAGTCGAATTTTGTAGTAGATTAAAGAACACAGGTTGTGTGTTACTTTAATCTAGTACAGTGTCGTTTTCGACATCGAGAACCGTAATAAGGCTGAGTGTGTGATCTTGTTGTTTATTGCCGAATGTTTCTCAGATTTTGATCGTTGTATGTATTATTTTTATATTAATTTTGCAACTAATATAATTACCTTTTAATTTTTTTTTTTACTTTTAATTAAATATTTGATAATATGTTTTGGTAATAATAAAATAATTTAAAATAAAAACTTAAATATTCTATAAAAATATTTTTAATTTTTAATTGTTTTTTGCTTCATACAAATCAAGCTAGTCATACCTAATAGTTGAAAAAAAAAACAAAACAATTCATACTTATCACCTTTTTTGCTACAGTTCTTTCGTGTGATTCGTGTGGTTTGGTTTAGTTAGGGCTAATAAATCAGAGCAAGTTAAACTCTCTTTTTGGTTTAAAATGTGTTTAAGCCAACAAATCTATAAATCAGAAAACATATAAACCATCTTTAAACGCATAAAATAGGGCGTTTAAACTACTAATACAAACCATATTAATTTGTCAACATTTATCGTAGTGCTGCCACATGTTACTTTGTAAACTGCATATAATACATGGGACACTGATTTACAACTGTTGCGTTTAAACTACATATAGATTTAAGTTTAGTTCAACTAAACCAACGTTTAAACACTCACCGATTTATTAGCCATTAGTGTGATTTGATTTGCTTTGTTGCTGTTTGGTGTAAATTCCGTATTCTTTACACTTCGTATTTGGTCGTTTATAACACACTAATTACAAATAATTTGCAATTGTGTGTTTTTATTTATTTATTGCTATATGTGTTTTTCACAACATAGCATTTGATTCGTTAGCAAAGAGTGAGCGACAATCAGTATTTAAAAAACAAACGAATGTCTTGAAACGGCTTTTAAATGCATTTGTGCAGAGGTTTAGTAGTTATGAATAAGTGTGCGAAAATTTTTTTGTTCTATGATGTTTATTTGTCAAGTTACGGAGTGGTAAAGTGTTGTATTGTAAATTTTGTATAGGAGCCAACTTAAGGATTAGGGATAAGTCAAATGTATGGTCAAACCCCACTTATTTTTCATATCCATCATTTAATTCTAATAAACCTACCTGCTATCTTCATTCCTTAAGGTAGCTCCTATACAAACTTTTCAATACAGACTAGAAATATATTGAATAAAAAGTCCCATAACCGCCCAGGATTCGACCTTAGGGGAATAAAATGTATGACCGATCTCCATTAGTTTCTTGTTCTTAACTTTTTCTCAAAACATACTTGCCCTTTATCTCCACTTCTTAGGGGGACTCCCACACAAATATTCCGTTTTAAGAAATTCTTTAATTTAATTACAATTTTTCGGCTTTTGTGAATTAAATTATTTATGGCTTGTTTTGTTTGCAATTTCGTTTTTTATATGTCTGAACAAAAATTTGAAGATTGGCTGCATTTTAGAATTTTTTATGAATTTTAAGCAAACAGAAATATTAAATTTTGCTAAAATATTTATTTTACCACCCCCCCTCCCCCTTCCAAAACAAAGGAAAATTTTAAAAATTTAATATAAATCCTTTAACTTCATAAGTAAATAAATTTATTTTGATTTAGTAAAAAAATTGTCAATTTAAACTAGACATTTCCGGTTTTCCGTTGTTTAGCAATGCAATAACCACCCTAGAGGGAAGCCAAAGCACACTAAAGTAGTCCCGTGATAGTTCTTTGGTGGTAGAGACCGGTAATCTAGTTCTACAATTTTATATGAATGGGACCTATCACTTTTACATGGGCTTGTCATTGGAGGGGGTCAATTGATACCTAACAGCCACCATTTACGAAGTCACACATCTATTCTCAACGAACGTGTTTAGTGTTAGTTACTACAATGTAGTATTATTTCAATAAAACAAGCCCGAGAACTAAATTTAAGAACCAAATTTTAGAAAGTCCCAAAAAATGTGTCACACCACCGGTGAATACTATACTGTAATTCATTACTTTTTCTACATCTTGGTTCTTCATATAACAGTTAAATGATTGGTTCACCTTTTACTGTACGCAGAGAAAAAACATGTTTAAATATGGTCACCTCCAACAAAACTATTTTTAGACAAAATTTTAAACATATGATTGTTAAATTTAACCATATTATTATCACCGACAACCATTTTATGGTTAAATGTGTCCTCCACCAAGAAGCCACAACCATATTATGGTTGCCTCTAAACATGTTACAGTTAAATATGACAATAATTTGTTTTTAAATTAGCAATAGTATTTTCCTCTTCTCCAAGAGCAACATGCTATGGTTGAAAACCAACCATGCTATTATAAGTGTTAAACATATTTTAGTTATTGTTGACCAAAGCATGTTCGGAGGCAACCATAATATGGTTGTGCCTTCTTGATGGAGGACACATTTAACCATAATATGGTTATCGGTGATAATAATATGGTTAAATTTAATCATAATATGTTTACAATTTTATTTAAAAAAGATTTGTTGGAGGTGACCATATTTAAACATAGTTTTTCTCTGGGTGTGGACATAAGTTCTTTCTTTATGTACATGTTCTATTTTCACTAGTCCCAGGACCAGTCTGTTGGACCAATTGACACAAATTTCCAGCTGGGCACTTGCATGAGTGTAAAGAAATTTGCATAACTTTTAACGTAAAAGATGTCCCATAATAAAATTTTTACAATATAGTAATGCTAATATCGGTTAAAAAAATAAATTATTACTTAGACAAATTTTGATTTAAATTGGTAATTTTTTTCAAATAAATTTTTTTTTATTTAAAGATCAATCGATTTTCTATAAGAATTACTTAAATTTTTTTTTTGTTTGATTAGTTTTTAGTCAGAAAAAAATAATTTAAAAAAACATTTTTTTGAAAACGGCAATACTGTACCTACGGGGTGGACAAATAAACATCATAGAAAAAAAATATTTCGCACACTTATTCATATCTACTAACTAAAGTTATGCCAAATATTAAGGAATTAAAACAAAATTTTTTTATTGGGTTGTCCGCTTCACAAATAATTTCCCATATATATAAGAAGACTATATTCGGAAGACAAGAATCAAAGAACGCCAGTACCAAAAGTTTAAATAAAATCACGGAAATTTATAAAACTGAAAGGAACTAATCACACGCAGAAAAAAATGTGGTTGGGCATGGTTACGGCAACTACACTATGTTTATTGTAACAATATATTGTTGTCGTACACAAAATATTGTTATTTTTTTTATTTAATATCAACAATAATATATTTACTGTAAACATGTCAATGTTTATCGCAATTATAAATTTAAGCATGGTTCACTGAAAAATAATCATTTTTATAACAACTAAATAATGATAACTTTGAAAACATATTATTTTCCTCACAACCATTTAATGATATTTAATAGCCATAACATGATAACTTTCTACACGTGTACTAATAATATGTTTAAGATGCAAACAAAATATCTTTACTCTAATAATATTTTGTTATGGCCATTTGTAAAATACTTTTGCATCAGTTGTGTCGTTTGTTTTACATATGGGGGATTTCATGTCAAGTGACCCAACTTTTGAAATCGATGTCTTCCGATTTGAATTGATTTGAATTTGCACCAAGGATAGTCCTATTGGATAGTCGATTAGACACAAGTTTTCAAAAAGATCGGTAAAAAGTTTCTGAGTTAGAGGGGGTGAAAATTTGACATTTTGGCCAAACAGGTGTTCTTTCTCATCCATGTAACTTATTGTCTATTGGTGTTAGCAAAATTTGTCCCAATCAAATTAGATAGCTATTTCTTAAAGCTTTTAAAAATTTTTTTTTTTAAATTTAAAATTCATAAAATTTAAATTTGAAGCGGGTATTTTTTTTAGCTCAAAAGAAAGCTTAGGTCTTATTCTTTAAGATAGTTTTATATATGTATAAAAAAAAATATTTCTAAGTCAAGACGAGCATTTTTCAATTTTTAGCATATTCACTATTTTGAATTTTTTCCTATTTGTGTGATGGTATTTCTAAAATCTTAAAAATCAAACTTATGCTGAGAAACTAGACAAATTAACCTTTCCGACGGTATATAAGATACCTAACTAGCATTTCATATCCTCGATACTGTAATACCCACAATATGTTAATCCCAGGAACAAACTCAGTTTTTTTCTATAGAGATGTTGACAAATTAAATTTAAATTAAAAAAAAATTTAAAACGAAACAAACGAAATTTCGAAAGCTTGAAGAAATAACTATCTAATTTGCTTGGGACAAATTTTGCTAGCACCAATAGATAATAAGATACATGGATGAGAAAGAACACCTGCTTGGCCAAAATGTCAAATTTTGACCCCTTCTATCTCAGAAACTTTTTGAAAATTTATGTCTAAACTACTATCTAATAGGACTAACCTTGGTGCAAATTTCATCCAAATCGGAAGACATCGATTTCAAAAGTTGGGTCACTTGAGATGAAATCCCCTATATGCCTATCGAATTATTTGTTATTCAGTGGTTAAACAATTTAAAAAATACCCAATAAAAAATCCAAGTTAGATACATTAAAAAAATTGTAGGGTCACAAGATAAAATATCAATGCTAAAAAAATTTTTATATTGTTTAAAAATGGTGCAAAAATATTGTGTTATTTTAGAGAAAAGGAATAAAAATTTTATATAATAATTTATAAATAATTTCGACCTACGACAAAAATAGGCTAAAAATATTTTTTGTTTAAAGTTGCATCATATTATGATGTGAAATATCTGTAACTGTTTTACGTTAAAGTTGCCAGTAAGTAAATAAGCATAAATATATGTATATTAAAAATATTTTTCGGTTTTGGATTTAACCTACATATTATTATGATTAACATGATAAAAATATGATTACTTCTTAACTTATTATTATTAACATGATAATTATATGATAACATTAAATTATAATGTGATGTAATAAAAACAAATTAGGATTAAGGAAAAAATATTATGAAGTAATATTACGAATATGCTTGACCATAATATGATTCAATAAAAATCGTAATATGTTGACTACAATCATGAATCCTATCATAATATGTTGCTCTTAAAATATGTTTACCACAACCATGTTTTTTCTGTGCGTGCAGTTTCAAATATTGAATAACTAAATTCTAAACTATTGGTTTGTTTACGAAAGGCTGGTTATCAGGTTATATCCTTATTTAGTTATATTCACCACCACAAAATACATTTACTAAAATTTTTTTTTATAAATGTTTTGTTGCTTTAATGTAACTACATAACCATATATCCTGATAATCCGCCTTTCTTGAACAACCCATATAAGAAATTTTAAATTCTTATAAACTGCCGCTTTTAAATTTAATCTGTTCGTTAGAGTAACATTTGCTTGCAAGTTGCAATGAACAAAAGCAAAAAAAAAAATTGTATATACATATGCATGTTTTTGCTCCAAAATTCGTTACACTAACTCGTTCCTTATGGCTTGTGTCATGCCCAAATTCCTAATCGATGGTAATACTTGTAAAAGGAAATAATTTATCGATTTGGCCGATAACACAGGCAGACATTAGAAATATTTTTTAAGTTTTTTTTAACCATTTTACAAAATGCTTATTTTTTGATATGCTTAAGCCGAATATGAGCTCAGTTTCCTTCCACACGTCACAATTATCAGATAACAGTAATTTTGTGTTTTTGCTGTACACTTCTCTTTCAGCCGCCATCTAGAGTTGATTATAATGTATTATCTAGGGACATCGATTATTCGACTTTTTTCAAAAACCGGGTTTCGAATATTCCGAATAGTTGCTATTTTAAAAAACCGGTTTTCGGTTAAGCATTTTTAAAATAACCGGTTTTAATTCGAATACATAAAAATACAAAAATCAAATAAGTTTCTGTAATAAAACGTTAATTTAAATAAAAACAGAACAATTCACAAAGGTAAGGAACCAACAAAATACAGAGCTATGACTTAAGGTATGTTCAGACCTCACAAATATTTGACGATAAAATCGAAAATAACGTGACCAGTTAATTGATCCAACTTAAGCTTTATTTTAAACAATTTCTATTTATTTACAAAACTTTATTTGTAAGAAGATAATTGTATAATGTAATTTAAAAACTGTTAAACGTTTTGCAAATGCAAATAAAAAATTATGGGAATTAAAAAATGTATTATTTGAGATATTCTCCCAAATTTGTTTTAAATGAGTTTTAGTTTATTTTTGGTTAAGCATGTCTATATGAATCTGTAGACTTCAACCATATTTTTGAAAAGTTGCAAATAAAGCCTCTTAGCCAGGATTATATATTTCAAATTAATTTGTTTCAGCATTATAAAACCGAATAGTAATATGAACATGATTTTTGTATGAAATATTTGTCAATTTCGATTTCTTCGATTTAGTTTTGTAGTTATATAAATAAAACTTATAAATTTTTTCCATATCGTTGATTCCGCCGTTATGTTGTAGTTTTAAGCATGAAGATATGCTGGAGCTACTTAAGAGTTTTTAGTGTCTTAACGGGCATTCCGGGTACCACAACGGGCTAATATTTTACCCAATGAATAATTTTTGGCAGCTATTTTAGTAAAGTGATATTGTCTGTCGCGCTCGTTGAAGATAGACGTGTTTTCTAAGCTCGGCATACGGTTTATTTTTTTTTATAAAAACGTGAACAAATAAAGTATACAAAAAAAAAAAAAAGTAAATAAAAGAAAAGAAAAAAATACATGTATGTACATACATACATAAACATACACATTTTTTATTCTCGGTGTTGATAAACAATAACAAATAAGAAGAGCACAACTGTAAACAGTAAAAAAAAAAAACTCTTATGAGTGCAAACAGTGCAAAAACAATTAAGCATAATGATAGAAATGCATATATCACAGTGAGTGTTAACGAAACAAATGCAGAAATAAAAAAAGAGTCGATGATAGCAAATACCTAACGGCTAAACCTATTACTCGTACGCGAACCCTCTCACCTTCTGTTTTTAATAATACGGTTGATACACTAACAAATATAAAACCTTCAAGCATTGCCTCAACGGCAAAAACAATTTTAATAAGTGATAAAAATATTAACCCTCAATCAGGCACAATAGAAAACTCTGTATCACCTTCGGTGTCTAATAATACGGTTGATTCGAATACAATAAAAAATATAAAACCTGCAAGCGGTGCCTCAGTGGCAGAAACGATTTTAACAAGTGATGAAAAGATTACCGCCAAATCAGGCATGATGGAAAACTCAGTATCACAGGTGAAAAGTGGTCAAAAGCCTCAAGTACAAGTTGGAATGGATAGGTACATAACAGTGCTAAAACGGGGTCGCAGCCCAACTTCTTCTGCAGTTGCTTCTGTCCCAAAAGTTTTAAAAGAGGGTACAGCTGATAGAATAAGTTCTCAAAATCGGTTTGCAATTTTGGAAGAGGAATCCTCGGAAGCACAAAACGTTACAAAATCTTCTAAGCCACCCCCGATATATCTTAGAGAGCAAAACTCAAGTGATTTAATAAAGAATTTGATCTCGGTAATAGGTGAAAATTCTTTTTATGTAGCTGCAATAAAACGTGGTAGTATAAATGAAACTAAAATACAAGTTAATCGTGAAGATGATTTTCGTAAAGTAATAACTAAATTAGAAGCACTAAAAAAAAACTTTTATACATACCAACTGAAGAGCAGTAAAGGTCTTCAGGTAGTGATAAAGGGCATTGATTCATGCGTAGACCCAGGTGAAATAAAAACGTTTTTAGAAGAGAAAGGCTTTAAAATTAAAAATGTAGTTAATATTAAAAATAGAGAAAAAAATCCCCAGCCACTATTTCGAGTGGAGTTAGAACCCGGCGACGTTAAGCTTAAAAAAAACGAAACTCATCCCATTTACAGTCTGAAATATATCCTGTATAGGAAAATAACGATAGAGGAGCCGCATAAAAGGAACGGTCCCTTGCAATGTTTAAACTGCCAAGAATTTGGTCACACTAAGGCATACTGCCATTTAACACCTGTTTGCGTTGTATGTGGAGAATTGCATGGTACAGCTCTCTGCGATAAGTCTAAAAACGACCCCAATGTAAAAAAATGCAGCAACTATGGTGGTAATCACACTGCCAACTATAGAGGATGCCCTGTATACTCTATCGTCAAGCGCTCGGTTGGACCGAAACCTAATCCACCTCAAATTCAGGAACCACATCAAAATAATACTAATGACATTCAGGTACCGCAGCCTAGTAATAACAGAACATCCTATGCTAACGTCCTAAAATCAAACCATATGCCAATGCAAGGTGATTTGCCAAATAATGATGAGACCCCAGTTTCTAATTTAAGTCGTCTAGAAAAAACCATGGAAACACTAGTGCAAACAGTAACTAACACAATGGGTAATATGATGCAGGAAATGTTAAGAATGCAATCGATGTTATTGCAAGCTGTACTTAACAAGCCATGAATTGTTTAAAAATTTGTTTTTGGAACGCAAACGGCATTCGCCAACATAAAAATGAACTAGAATATTTTCTTAAAAGTAAACAAATTGATGTAATGATGGTTTCTGAAACTCATTTGACCTCAAGAAATACGTTTAAAATTAATGGTTATATATTATATGATACCAAGGACCCTCGAGATAGAGCTTGTGGAGGTTCTGCTATTTTGATAAAAACCCGAATCAAACACTACTTAATGTGTGATCATCGTGAAGATTATCTGCAAGCAACGAATATTTGTGTTGAAGAGCTAAATCGAAACTTTGTACTTTCATCTTTATACTCTCCACCTAGATTTTCAATATCAGAAAGCCAATATTATAAATATTTTAAATCATTAGGACCCTGTTTCCTAGCCGCTGGCGATTACAACGCTAAACATACCTTCTGGGGTTCACGGCTCATTACACCAAAGGGTCGTGTTTTGTATAATACAATGTCTAAAATGGATTTAAATGTGGTCGCGAGTGGACAACCAACTTATTGGCCTACTGATCAGCAAAAAATTCCAGATGTCATCGATTTTGGCGTGGTTAAAAACATCCCCGCAGAAACGATTCACGTTGAAGCTTCTTTAGAATTATCTTCTGATCACACACCTACAATTCTTACCATATCAAACCCTTATAGAATTGTATCTCCGTCTGGTTACTTAGTGACGTCAGCCACACAAATAAATTGGTTAAAATATAAAAAATATCTCAGTACCCACTGCACTGAAAATATTCCGCTTAGAACACCGGAGAATGTGAATCTTTCTATTGTAAATTTTGACAATTATCTCAAACTAGCTGTTCAACATTCTAGCATAGCCCGCAAAAATATCAAAAATAGTAAAATATATTCTACTGATGTCGAGCGTCTCTTGACTGAAAAAAGGAGAGTTCGAAGAGAGTGGCAATTGCACAGATCCCCTCAACTTAAAAATTTACTAAAAGAGTGCACAAAAAGGCTAAGAAACTTACTGCAGTCTCAAAAAACGGCTTCTCTGGAAAAATATCTTAAGGAACTTGATGCAACTCCTCAATCTGATTACTCATTATGGCGTGCAGCTAGAAATCTTAAAAGACCAGTTATCACTAAACCACCATTAAGAAACTTAAATGGACGTTGGGCACGAAATGACATAGAAAAAGGAAATATTTTCGTTAATCATTTGAAAACCGTATTTACCCCTCATACATCTTTCGATACTGCGGTCGAGTTACCACCTGTTGCTGTTAGATCAGCTGTTCCACTAAGGTTTGAAGTAAGAGAAATCGAGAAGGCTATTCATGATTTAAACCCCAAGAAAGCCCCTGGTTTTGATAAGATCAGTAACAAAATGCTTTTGGAGCTACCCAGCATAGCAAAGAAAATTATTCTACTAATTTTTAATGCTATTTTACGCCTTGAATACTACCCACAAGAGTGGAAAGTATCCTTAGTTACCATGATACCTAAACCAGGAAAGGATCCCACAAAAGTTGAGTCATATAGACCTATAAGCTTATTGTCTAATATATCAAAGCTTTTTGAGAAACTTCTAGTGTCTAAATTAACGCCGATTTTAAATGGTAACAGATGTATTCCCAATCATCAATTCGGTTTTAGAAGAAAACACAGCACAATTGAACAAACTCATCGAATAGTAAATGTCATAAGAAAAGCCTTTGAAGAAAAAAAATATTGCTCAGCACTCTTCATCGATGTGTCTCAAGCTTTTGATAAAGTCTGGCATGAAGGTTTACTACTGAAATTGCAGCAAAACTTACCAGCAAATATACACAAGCTGTTACAAAGCTACTTAGTCGGTCGTCAATTTATTATAAAAGAAGGCGAATTTTTAAGTTCTCCACAGCCAATTAGCGCTGGAGTCCCACAAGGCAGCATCCTGGGCCCTCTATTATACTTAATTTATACTTCGGACTTGCCAACAAACAGCTACACCCATACCTCAACATTTGCGGACGACACAGCTTTTCTAAGCGTACACGCAAACTGTCAAGAAGCATCTCGTTATCTACAGGATCATATATTTGAACTAGAAAGGTGGTTAAAAAAATGGAGGATAAAGATCAATGAGCAAAAATGCGCACATATAACATTCACATTGCGTCGGGAAACATGCCCCCCTATTAAAATAAATAATCAAATAATACCCCAACACTCGCATGTAAAATACCTCGGTATACATCTAGATCGGCGTTTAACGTGGAAATGGCATATAGAAGCGAAATTAACTCAAATGAAACTAAAAGCAATCCAAATTAATTGGCTTATTGGAAGAAATTCTGTTCTTAGTCTCGATTGCAAACTTCTACTCTACAACTCTATCTTAAAGCCAATTTGGTGCTACGGTATTCAGCTATGGGGCACTGCCTCGGCCTCAAATATCGAAAAAATTCAAAGGCGCCAAAATAAACTTCTTCGAATAATCACAGCCGCCCCCTGGTACGTCAAAAACTCAAATATCCACAAGGATCTCAATGTACCATTAGTAAAAACTATGATAACGAAATATGCAGTAAAATATTTAAAAAGGCTGGAACTGCACCCAAATCCATTAGCTAGAAATATTTTAAATTATGGCGGCCACACTCGCTTAAGAAGAAGAGACACTGCAGCACTCACCCAATCAGATGAGCGATAAACACCTATATATGTAAACAGAAACCGTGATGACTAAATCTTTTGTGTTTGGCACTGGCAGGACATAAAGCAAATATTAGGATAAGATTTGATTAATTATTGTTAGTTCATATTTAATATATGAAGATTCAATAAATAAATAATGAAAAAAAAAAAAAAAAAAAAAAAAAAAAAAAATTTTAGTAAAGTATTATATGTCGCCTCTTTAAAACTACTTCGAACGGAGTTGTTTTATTTGAAGCACATAATTGTCAAGCATGTCGTCTAATTTAAGGTGATTAAAAGGTCGTGACGTTTAAGAACCTTTGCTTATCATTTTAGGGCAGTTCAGGCACCCATTTTTGCTATTTTAATCCCGTTCGTAATATCTCCAGAGATAACATCGTATTTAAAATATATAATATTTAAAATACTCTCGTAAAAATTAATATTTACTTTTTAACCGAACCCTTTTTTGTAGCATTCTGAATTGTTTTTGGTTTTTTTTTTACAAGAACACACGGTTTTATAAGCGATTTGTATTTACAGTGTTCATAGTGTTTTTTAATCTTTGTTACATTTTGTTTTGATATTCTTCATTAAAAGTTTAGGTTTGACCAATATTCAATTCGAAAATACTTAAATTACGGGTACATTTACAAAACGAGTAAGGAAAACGTATATAAATTACACATTATTAAAATAACCGGTTAATTATACCAAAATAGCCGGTTTATTCGATATTCGAAAAATGAACATTTTAAAATAACCGACTTGGGCAAAACTAAAAAAACCGGTTAAAACCGCTCGAATAATAACCGTCCGACTAAATATTTTGCCAGCTCGCCTTTGTTCACTGGTCACAGGATAAGTGCTTTAAGAGCAATTGACACAAATTTCCCGAATGGATATTTTGTAAGAGAGGCTACCAAATTAACCGTCGAATGGTGGATTGGCTAAAAACTGTCTGAGGTATAGTAGACCAGAGCTAAGATTTTATGAAAATTTTAACGTTTTTCACCAATATTGTCATTTGGGAAGATGTTTTTTAATCCCATTTAATAACCAAATCCACTCTAATTTAGGCAGTTTTTTATCTGAGCACAGTTAGTTAGCTATTATTCCATGCGTAATTAAGCATAATTTAAAACACGATATAATTAATTTTAATTGAACCTGATTTTGACTCTGGATGGTGACGAAAAGAGAAGTATACAGCGAAAAACACATATGAAAAATGCGACGACATAGGGGAAAACTCAGTACATATTCTGCATTAGCATGTTAAAACAACAAATGAATCAGTTGGAATGGTTAAAAAACTTGTTCAATGTCGACCTGTGCTTTTGATACAAAACGCACTTTATTAAAGTCGATTATGTTTGTATACAAGTTGATCATGCCACAAGTAGTGAAGGTTACTACATATATAGCTGGGCTTGTTTTAGGTTTTGTAGACGAGAGGTATACATATATAATTTTTGTGTAAATTCTCTATTTTTTTCAAAGCCTTAAAATAATTTTTATCTATATAACCAAAGCCTGCACTAAATAACTAATTAAAAAATTATTTTTGTTAATTAAACTTTAAGAACGAATACATATTTTGAACGTATTTAGATTTTCCAATTACATTTTCTCATCACTTTATAAACAATTTTTTTGACCATAAATATTCAGCCTAAAGTACACCTACGCATAAATGTGTTTGTGTGCATATGCAAATGTATAAATGCGTTTTAAATGAGTTCAATTATTTAAATACTGGGGTTATTTTAACATGAATTTAGTTCCCGTATTCGGTATGAATTGCTATTTTCATGCAAAATTGTTTGAATTTTATTAGCTGTTGCCTACCTGTATGAACATTTTTGCAAAGGGAGTAAAAATCTAAAAGAATTAAAACATTGAATTAAACATTTTATGGTACTACAATTTGGCGTACAAACATAATTGTAGTTGGTAGTGGGAATTTGTCCAAAATTGGTATTATTAACCTCTTATTGTGATACTTTAAATAAGAGTTATTTATACTGAATTTAGTTTCAGTAGTGACTTTTTGTTAAGAGATTTATATTTGTTAAAAGTCGCTGCGAAATACGACCCCAGATTTGGGGATATATATTTTATAATGCAATGTAATCAATTTTTTAAAGGCAAAATATACCAAAAAAATAATTAAAAATATCCCTAAAAATAATATGAAGAAATCACCTCAAAATCTATAACAATTTTTAATGAAAGTTATGTTAGATGTTTAGGTTTGGTTCATTCATATGCCCAAAGCCTAAAATCCCAAATTAAAAGTCCCGAATTTCAAAATGTCAAGTTTAAAAATCCAGATTTTAAAATCACGAAATTAAAGAATCGCACGATATATAGCATGGTTGGGCCTTCGGCCGGGCGCAAGGATTTCCTCTATTGTATAATGAATACGGGCTTCGCTAACTTATGTTTTTTTACATATTCGGCCTTTGCACTCTGGACTGGATCGCAAAATTTTTGGCATAAAGTCGAAATTTTCATGGAAATATTTGTTCATTTTAACTATATTTTCTTAAAGTGCATACCCTAGGTACAACATTTCAGTAAATAAAAGTTATTTGATGGTAACCCTGAACTTTAACAAGGGGTACAAAGTCCAATCTATACGTCAGCTGTTTGTTTTCACAAAAAAGCAAAAAAAGTTAGTTCAGCTTTATAATAACCGAAAGCGACTGCCGGTAAGCAAAAAAAATTTGATAAATATAGAAAATAAAGATAAATGTATGTATATTATTAAAAACTAATAGCAATTTCTTTTTATTTGTTAAATGTTTTTGTGAATTGTTTTTTGTGAAGTCCTAAGAAAGAGAAAAAATTAACCAAAACACCAGTTCATAGTGGAGTAAAAACTTACTTTCGCCCAATTTTGGCCAACATTTAATTTTGCTAAAATATACTTGAAAGTGTACATTATAACGTGTTATTTACAATTTTGCCCGTTTTCCATTAATTTATGGATTTTTAGGTACATTTGAGTTCAGTCATGCTACCCTGTTCAATGTGTGGCTAGACAAAAATCGAAATGAAGATGCAATTTCAAACTGGATTTTTGAACAGCTTAACTCTAAAACTATGAGCATATACACAAAAGTTTCTGTAAAGAAAAAAGTCAGCAATTTTACTCACTTCATCCAGAAAACTTACCTAAATGCAATAGAACTGTCTCCAACTTTAAGGTAAAACACTCTTATTGGCTTTCATTGAACATGACGATTATTTTGGACAGCAAAAAGGATGTGGCACCGGGAATAATAAAATGCATAATAAAATGCCCTTAAAAGAAAGTTAGCAACCGAACTAGCAGATACCCAAGAAAACGACACAAGCCTTCTTATGCATGCACCAACAGTTTCAGCTAGGAAATCAAATGAAAAGGATACAGCATTTGTGTTGAAGAATTTCTTGGTCACTCCGAGCGGATCTAGTGGTATTAAAAAAACTGTTTTTGCCGGAACCTATACCTCTAACACAAAACGAAGCTTTGGAATTTTTGCTTGAGAACTCATTAAGCAAAAAACAATATAATGCAATGAAAGCTCTAAACAATAAGCAAAGTTGTGATATATACGCGAGCTACTATAATATTCAGAAAGCTTAATTGCAATTGAGGCACACGGAAATTGAAAATAAAAATTTACCTGAGATTAAAGAGAGCGACTCAGATTCAGAAACTGATTCCGAATGCGAAAATGTAATCAATTATTCATTAGAATTAGACGTAGAGGATGACTAATTTTTTTATTTTAACGCATATATTAAAGTAAGCTATATTTATATATTTAGGGATTCAGGGCTTTTTAAGTTAATTAATATTATTTTCTCGAATAAAAACACATTGGTATTCGAAATTTCAACTGAAATTTTTCGTAATTTAGGAATTACAGGTCCAAAAATGGCCCGATTTTGACCAGCATGGGCCTGGTGTTTAATAGGTATGCATTCCTGATCTCAAGAAGCCCTTAAATTTTGTACAAAACAATATTTTAAGCAAAATTTGGGTATATTAAATAGTTGTAACGCACGTTTTGGCCCCATATGGGAGGAAGGCATGGTCGGATTGGTCCAAAATTTTGCACAGATGCTACGCATACTGTAACTATCGAACGTACCAAGTATCAATTCTGTAACTTTATTTTTAGACTTTATGCCAAAAATTTGGCGATCCAGCCCAGTGTGCCTTGGCCGGGCAAGATGTTTTCTCCTCTATAATATAACAAACACCGGCATTCTTAACTAAAGTATCTCTGCATAGCCGGCAAGGATTTTCTTTATTTTAGTAACGGATTTTAAGTGCCGAAGTTGAATGTGAACCACACCTAAACGTCAAGTTTTTTTCCGCATTTCATTTGACATTTCTCAATTTCAGACTAACTCAATTTGAACCATGGAAAGATACACAATCGAGCAACGCGTTAAAGTTATTCTAGCTTGTTATGAAAATGAGCGTTCAAATTAAAATGCATATCGTGAAAATCATCTTCAGTGATGAGGCACATTTTCACCTCAGTGGATTCGTCAATAAGCTGAATTGCCGCATTTGGGCGAATGATAATCCAAGAGTGATTGTCGAAAAACCAATGCACCCACAAAGAGTGACTGTTTGGTGCGGTTTATGGGCTGGCGGCATCATCGGGCCGTATTGTTCCCAAAATGAGGCCGGTCAGGCAGTTACTGTGAACGGTTTTCGCTATGGTGAGATGAAAACGAACTTTTTATGGCCCGAATTGGAAGATATGGATGTGGACGATATGTGATCCCAACAGGACGGTGCCACTTGCCACACAGCTAACGAAACAATGCCTCTTTTGCGCGACAAATTCAATGGCCGTGTTGTCTCACGTGGTGACCATGTCGGTTGGCCGCCAAGATCATGTGATTTGACACCGTTGGACTTCTTTCTTTGGGGTTATTTGAAAGAAAAGGTGTACGTCGATAAGCCATCAACAATTCAAGAGCTAAAGGAAGAGATAATTCGGCACATTAATGGCATAGAACCTCAATTACTTATGCCTCAGCGTCATCGAGGTCGGGGCGGCCATTAGGCCGATATTTTGTTCCATACATAATTGAACCATACCAATATTATCATAATAAAAAGAAATAACAATAATTTCCCAAATAATTTGTGTTTTATTCAAAATCAACATCGGCCCTTAAAATGTAACCATCCTTTATTAGAATTCGGGATTTTGACACTATTCCTAAAAGTTTTTATATAAACTTTTAGAAATTGATTGAATAATTTTCTGGGGTCATTTTTTATTTGTTAAAATTTGCAATATATATTAGATAAAAAAAATCGAAAAGTGCTATATTCGGCTGTGCCGAATCTTTGATACCCTCCACCGACATTTCGAATATTTCAGGAGTGGGCTCTATATGATATCTATATATATTATTTATTATTCTTTAAAAATCGAGGGGAATTTATTTTGGACCCATGATTGACCCATGGGTCAATCATCCTAAAATTATGCAGAGTGATTTATGCTATTAAAAAAACATAAATTAGAATAAATTTCAAAACTGCTGTGAAATTAGTTTAAGCATTTACAGTGAATATTAGAAGGCTGCCTAATGTGGGATCTAAGGTAAATTATTGACCGTATATTGCATGACATTTTGTATGGCTAAATCAAACTAAGTTGGAACAAATCTTACCGCAATAAATATATCTGCTACGGGCTTAGGCGTAATTAGTTAATTTCCTAGAGTGGGCTTTATATGGGGCATATGGTAAATTATGGATCGATCATCACGAAGTATATTAGTATGATTTCTAGTCTTATAAAACTGTGAAGTATTAAATTTTATTATGATAGCATTTCTTATAACGGGATTAGGCGTAATAAACTGTTTCCCGAAAGAACGGTTTATATGGGGCCCCGGGAAAGTTATGGATCGATCTTCACGAAATTCATCAGTGTGATTTTTAGTTTTATAAAACTGTTACATACCAAAATTTATTATGATGATATTATTTATTACGGTAAGGAACTCAGACTAAGTTATGGACTGATCTTCATGAAATTTAACACTATGATTTTCAGTCATATAAAACGAATTTGTGCAAAATTTTATATCATTCCGTGCAATATTCTACAATTTATCTCAGCGTTTGTAACAAAACGATCAATTTTTTAGGGTGGGGGTTCCAGATTTTGATTCGTAACTCTGATACTGATGAACCGATTTTGCTGTATTTCAATCCCAATCAATGCTTAGGGTAACTACAAGCAATTTGAAACCAAGTTTGTTCTTTACTTTTGAGTTTTTCGAAAATTACGGCGTTTTCAACAGACGGACATGCGGAGAGACGGACATGTGGACAGACATACAGACATGGCTAAGTCGACTTATAATTACTTAAGAAGCCAGACCATATATACTTTGTGGGATTAAAGATGTATAATAAAAAAGTTTCACTTCTAGTAGTGGTGAGAGTATAAAAATAATAAGTGAATGAAAAATAGCCCCAAATTAAAAATTGTGATTTTAGTTGGGGCCATTTTTAATTTCTCGATGTTTTGATCATTTTTCATTTTACTTAAAATGCAAAAATACCCCGACGTTAAAATTAAAAATAAAAAAAATCCCAAAATTAATTATGTAAAATTTTTGGGCCTTTATTCCTTTTCTTTTTGGGGCAATATTTCCTGGGGTCGTTCTGCACACCGCCTGATTAAACTGATTTACTGCCTGGCCCACAATGTCGACAAGAACATCTCTTTCGTATATTCATATTGATAAATATGCTAAAGAAATGTTCTTGTCCAAAATGTGGGCCTGGCAGCTAAAGTCAAAAATTTTTCGAATTCAAGAACTAAATTTTTTTTAACTTTTAATACCTTTTAGGCTAATGAGACTTTTCCCCAAATTTTCACTTTCATAACAATTTTAAAGAAATTCTTAAAATTTATATGAACAATTTCTTAATGCAAAGCAAATGGATTTATAAAATAACCATATTATATAAAATTATACTGACAATGGGAATCTGTAGGTTAGTCACAAACTTTTCGTTTCGTATCATCATTTGTAAAGGG
Source organism: Pollenia amentaria (assembly GCA_943735925.1). Lineage (NCBI taxonomy): Eukaryota > Metazoa > Arthropoda > Insecta > Diptera > Polleniidae > Pollenia > Pollenia amentaria. The sequence continues at coordinate 149,180,355 of OX031007.1, forward strand.
GCTAGGTAAACTATTTTCACAATTTTAAACAAACTGTAGCCGAGGAAGTCTTGCGTATGTTTGTTTGTAAATAAGCTCAAAAGAATGTTGGTGGTATATTATCTGATAACGGGTCATAAATGGCTGAGTTATAGACAAATACGCACCAAACTCATTTTTTTCAGACCAAGTTCGAACTTTGGTAAAGTTTTAAGATAGAGCCCGAAACCCAATTTTAACTTTTTTTATTTAATTGTTTCAAAATAACAAATATAACAAATTCATTGTATTAAAAGGTATTTGTACTTTTAATGTGATATTACTAAAAATAACTTCGCACTTTTCTTGGGAAAGGTAAACGATTTATCTATCAAAGAGCTGAAGATCTATCCCGCGAAAAGCGGTGCAATCGGTAACCCTACAAACCAGTTACCGCCCTCAATATCTAAACTAATTTCTTTTAATAAAATACGGTATTCTTATCTTGGTTTTTATGAGCACCTCTCATAGTGGATGTAATCATATGGTGTGTTAATATTAAGCACTTACCAAATACACCTGTGTAAGTTAAGGATCACTTGCACACGCAAGTCACAATTTGACAGTATAATCCACCAAAAATAATACACCCACTCCTTGTTAAGTAGGCGGAGCTATCCAACATCCACTGCTTTAGTTAATCCAAACAGCTTCTGTGAATTAGCAGCAGCATCTAGGGAATCCGCCAAACTTTCCCAAAAGAATAAAAAATCAGCCTTCCAAGTGAACGTAAGCCTCCCTGCGGCTTTAAGTATGAACCACAGCTTCCACGTGCTCCCCGAAGGTACATTTTCAATAAAAAACAAGGCTTCCATGCAGACAATCATCCTGAAAGACAGGAAGCATTTCCCGCAAAAAATTACTAACGGAGAACTCAACCAACAGTCAAACCAGTGTACATGTTCACCGGGGGCTGCTAGCTCCCGTGACACCTCAGTTAACTACTGATGAACAACTTCGAATAAGTTTGAAATCTTTGATCTCAAAGAACCCTAGAAGTTATTGCCAGGGAAACTATAAATATGCAATTGAACCTTTTTCTTGTACGACTAATCAAGGCAGAAACAATAAATATATCCGTTATACAGCTTTTTATAAATTTTTGCATAGACTTGTTGGTGCATATTTCAAGGTTAATGCGCATAGATGCTTACAAAAGCTTTCGCAGAAAAAAATTTTTCTTTCCTTAAAAATTCTTGTTTTTCTGTTTAAAATATATGTTTGTATACCCAACGTGTTGCTTCAATTTCCCCATCCACATTTGTGCCCTAATTTTGTAAAACGCAACGCAACGCCAAAAATTACATTGAAAGCAAAAACTAATTTAAAACTATTTTATAATTTTGTTGTTGCTTTCTACAGAAATTTTTATTGCGTTTTAAAATTTTCAACGCCACAAGATATGCAGCGTTCAAAATTCAAAAATTCATTGTGAGTTTCTGTAGAAAGCAACAACAAAATTATAAAATATTTTTGAATTTGGTTTTGCTTTTAATATAATTTTTGACGTTGCGGTTGCGTTTTATTCAGTAACGGCCTTAATTTTTACTCTTAAAGTGTAAGCAGGTTGTCATTAAAGATAAATTTTATTTTAAGCTTTCAAATTTTATATTTATATAAGCAAAAATTAAGGAAAAACCAATATTATACGTATTTGGCAATGTAATATATAGAAATCTGGACTTATCTTTAAGTATAACTAACTAAAAATCAGTGTTTAAAATTATCTAACGATGGCCATCCGTCCGTCTGGCTGGTTGTCTGTCCATGTTAACTTTGTGCGCAAAGTGCAAGTTGCAATTTTGTAGATAATTTGATAAAATTTGGTAAATACATTTAATGTGTACTAAGGACGAAGTCTTTGTAAATGCCGAGAATCGGTCTAAAATTTCACATATTAACCATAAAAACTTTTTTCCAAATTAGACTTTTTGTGCCCGTCTAATTATGTTGGTATTTAGATTAAATTCGCCGCAAAAATATTTTACTGCAAATTAAGTCCTTTTCGAACCGTTTCGCATTTGCCCAAAGTTCCCATCTATAAATAGCTTTCACTTCATTTTAAATGTTATCATTAATAAACAGTTTACCGACCGTCCCTGAAATCCTTTTAGACATGGTTGTTATGGTTGTTATTATCTAGATAATATTAACAACAAATAACTCTTATGTGAACATTATAATATAACTTTGTTTTTGTGAGCCCATGACTGTCCATTGTTTTTAAATAGGGTAAAATCTCGAAAATTCGTTTGTTAATACTATTTTTACTATGTTTGGGCTTTACCGATTATACATGTATGTGATGGAAATCGTTTTAGAAAACAAAACGATTTTAAATCGATAATATCGTTTTCAATATGTTTAAAAAAATTTACTTCTAATACAAATTCTTCCTATTTCCTGTCTATTTTCTTTTTAATTTTATATTATACATACATATATGTAAAAAAATTAAGACTAATTCAGAAATGGATTTTAAGATCGATTGAAATTCATCACACCTTTTAAAAACAAACGTTTTGAAATCGATCGATTTTCATCACATACCGGATAATTTTCGGATTGTTTTTTTTAAATGCAAATGTTTTTAATTGTTTAATATTTTTTGGGGCATATTTTTAACTATTTTCAGTGCATATTTTTGGTTTTCCCATAAGACTTACTGACGTATTTTGTATACGACTGGATGGAAAGTGTTTTTATACCCACCACAAAAATGGATGGAGAGTATATTGATTGATTGTCATTACGTTTGTAACACATTTAAGTAATCATTGAAGGCCATATCAATTCTATCGGTCTGCTGAAACCGCGATATAGCTCGCAAAAAAATATTTAGGAAGATAAAGTTTGGTAAAATTTCTTTGTGCTTTAAGCACCATTGTTAAACTGTCGAGAGAAATAAGAAAATTTCTAGGCCATTATTTTTGTACTTATGTATTCATTAATTGAAACTTTTAGACTTCTGAATTTTGATAAAATTTTTCTTTGGTATTTCTGTAGGGTAGTTCAGGTATTATAATTCTGAAATTAAAGTAATTTTTCCCCTTAACCCATTTTTCGCCGACCGGTGACTATAATCACCAGCACTTATACTCTTTTTTTTTGTTGCAATGTTTTTTTGTCTGTCAGTTACATAAAATCTTATTTCATTATTATATTTTTTTCCTTATATAACCACTGTATTTTTTGATCCGCTATAGTCAAATAACTTCAAAAATGATCATTATTTCAAATTCTATGGTAGTTTTTTTCAAAATATTTTTTTATCTAAAATTTGAGATTTTTGAAGAGGCTGCTCTATACAGCTTGTCGTAACTTTGGAACGACATACTCAATTGTGTTAGGCAATCCATCAAGAAATGTTAAGCTACGCCAGATTTTAATCTTTTTTATTAATTATTTGATTTTGTCATGAAAATCAATGAATAAAATCGTATTTTATTCCCGATAAACTGAAAGTACTTAGTTTTGACATTTGTTATATTAAATTTGTGTAGAGCTAAAATTAGAAACGTTTACCTTTTTATTAAACAATATTTTTTTTAATCCTCCAATTTTATTGTTTTTTTCACAAAGCTGCATATCGAGCCATAACCGCAAAAAAAGCTTATGCGACAACATTTTCAATTTTCGCTTTTTTTAATAAATGAATTTATTGGCAACACTTGCATCATATCCTAAAATCTAATGGTCGCAGAAGGTATCGTTACAATTTTAGTTTAAGCGTCACTTTTCATATCACATTTTTATGAAATATAATGAAAAAAAACGGGCTCCTGTAAGATTTTGTTTTTGTCGCTTGGGCTATTTTTGCGGTTATGGCTCGATATAATAAAAACTAAATAAATTTTGTTTCATGAAAATCCATGAATAAATTCGTATTTTATTCCCGATAAAGTGAAAGTACATAGTTTTGAATTGTTTTTTTGCAAAGGGTAAAAACGGTTTAAAAATCACAACATGCTTAGCTCTACACAAATTTGCGATAAAAAATTACAAAGCTTGGTACTTTCTTTCACGTTATTGGAAATTTTTTTTGACGGAATGCATAACAAAATCGAGATTCGCACAGTACCTGAAAATCGTTTTCCATTGGCCAAAAATCTGTAACTTTTAAAACGATAGAGATACTTTTGCAGTTTTTTTTTACTAGAGAGAAGATTTCTTGAACTTTCCTACACTTTTAATTTTATTAAAATTTACTTAGCAGTTGTTGAGAAATTGAACTATGAAAAAAGAAATCATAGTTGAACTTTTGATTTTTTTTCGCATTTAGTAAGAAAATGCTCTTGATTGAGATTGATAATTGTGGTATTTTTTTTTTTTTTCAAAAAGGGGGATGTTTTTAAATAAGTGCACTGTTTGAACAACATTTCAATCTATATAACTGCCAAATTTCATTATGATATCTTTATTAATGTCAGATTTATAGAATTTCAAATCTTAAAATTACTATTTTTACTCAAATTTAAAGAATTATTTTTCATTAATTTACACTATAGAAATAATAATGTTAATGTTTGACATTCCATTAATCTGACATGGATAGAGATATCCCAATGAAATTTTTGAAGTTATATAGACCGAAAAGATCTTAAAACAGTGGACTAAAAACCATCCTCATTTTTTATTAAGAAATACCCCAAATTCCCAATACCGGAAAAACGATTAAAAAAAAAAGATTTGTTTTTACAAAAATTTCAATACTGTCACTATTTAGTATTCGATATTGATCAGAGTTTTCGAGAAATTGATGAACATATTAGAAAACATTACTGCTCTAATTTAAAAATAAGAAAATCGGTGTGTTGAATTATTAGAATTTTTTTACTTAAACTATTTTATTTTTTGTTTTAAAAATTTGATTTTTTTTTAGGGCTGGTGGGAGAAACAAATGTCAAACTGACTAAAAATTGCTTCAACAAGCATATTCATAAATTTTTCTTTCGAAATATTGCTTTATCAGCAAAAGAAAATAGCCATATATTGGTGAAATAATAAATATGAATATTCATATGTATTACCTTTAAACGCATAAACAATCGTCTCGAATATACCACTGTACTTATAGAAAAATGCATAAGCATTTAAAAAAACACCAAATCATTGCTAAGAGTCTGCTTTCCTACCAATATTAAAAATTTTAAACCCACTATTGATAACATTTTAATGTTAAAAAATCAACCAAAAAAATCCGTTTTATCTGAATATCTTTAAAGGCAAAGGAAATAACGTAAACATTTAAGCAAATTTTACATAGATTTTTCGTGAATTTTTAAGAGTTTTAATATCCGAGGTTACCAATTTTAGAGGTCTACAAGTCACTCTCCCGACCCTCTATGGACCTGTATTCTTTCAAATCAACCCAAAAGCTGCCCTGCTAAGCAGTGTGACCAGGTCTAAAAAAATTTTACAGCTAAATCTGACATTTGACAAGGCCAAAAAATGCTAAAAATGATTTTAAAAAAGAGCTAAAATAATGCTAAATTTTTTTAAAGATGTTTGTTAAAAATTTATTACCAGTATAACATTTTATTCGAAACTTAATACCTTTCAGTGATTAATTTTGTAACGAAATTTAAAAAAAAATTTATATTTAAGCCAGTGGCTAGATTTTTGGTAAAGCATAGCTATAAATATGTAGGACAGGTAGTTGAGATTAAATTTTCAATTTAGGTGGCCGTAAAACCTCTGATATATTCAAAATTTAAACGATTTATTTCTATGATATACAAAATTTTTTATATTATTTTATTTTTAATAGTTTAAGAAAAGTTGAATCTTTAAAACAATTATTGTTTTCAGCAGTTTAAAACAAGCACTTTTTTAAGCATTTACACCATTAAATTTTTATCTAAATACAAAGTAAAATTTCCTTATACTTTTATATCGTAATATTAAAGTTCAAATAATGTTTACAATCGACATGATAAGGGCATTTATAATATTGCCTAAATATTCTATATTTTTTTTTAACAAGACAGGCTTCTTAACATAAGAATTATCCATTTTCATACGAAATTTAATTTTGGGTTCAACTATTTCCAGTCAAAATTTATTATAATTAAAAAAAATGTATTAGTAAAATCAATAAAATTATTTATACAAATTTTTAAAATAATTAATGCTAAAAGAAGCTAAAAACATTTTCCAAAAATGCTAAATAAAATGCCAAGTGCTAAATGAAAATTTTGCAGCTAAAAATAAATTTTTAATGCTAAATTTAGCTGCAAAAATGCCAAAATGGCCACAATGCTGCTAAGAGAGTTTCAAGAATTGCATCAGTTACAGAACTATTTTTCAAAACAAAACGTTCGTAAGTCATTGTGCTATATTTCAGTAAAATAAAAAGAACAAAAATAATGTTGCGAGTAATTTCATTAAAATGAAACAAGTGTTCAACAAACAGTTCCAAACAGTTGCATGAGTTAAAGAGTGCACTTTCAGCTTTCTTTCTGAAGATACTAAAATCTCTTTAACCCTTTTTGACACTTACAAGTAATACTCCTCTGAATTCGAATTTAACTAAAATATTAAACCTGGGGAAACATTTAAGAATACATCGGGTATAAATGAAACAGTGATGTCACGAACCATTTCTCTAAGACTCCCACTAATATAACAAAAAAATATTTGACCCATTACTGATAACAGCTTGCGAGAAATCATAATTTAGTTCTGATCAAAGTTACAAAAATAAAATTTTTTCTAAAACAACATAACTTATTTGTTTCCAGCAGCGTGCCATACCCACAATTACCAATTCTTTAATTCAGTTTTTTAGAAACCGAGTTCTAATATGTTTGCTATCGAATGACATTGAAATTTTTTAAATCGGCGCTGATAAAAAATTGGACTTTTGGCCAATGAAATTCAATTTCCAGCCACACCGCGTCGTTCCAAAGTTATAACAAGATGTATGGAGTAGCCTCTTCAAAAACCTCAAATTTTTGTGACTATGGCAGATCAAAAAAAAATATAGTGTTTGTTCAGGGAATTTTCGCTTGTTGTATAATGTAATTGAAGAAATACAACTTTATTATACCGCATCAAAAGGATACTACCCTAATATTTTGTAGCAATAATCGAAGTTAGTTATGTTGTTGGTTGCATGCGCTTTTGTCTGCTAAATTTCATTTTATGAACATCGCTTTCAGTATGAATTTTGTATACATGTTGCATATAATTATCATTAAATTTCTGTGTTATTTTGTTATTAAATTAATTGTGGTTTTTGAAATTATTGCAACATGTAGTCGTGCAGATAGTATTACTTACTCAAATAGTTATAAGTGTGTAAAAATTCATAACAAAAAAAAAAAAAAAACAAGTTAGAGTGCTATATTCGGCTGTGACGAATCTTTGATACCCTCCACCGACAGAAGTGGGCTCTATATGATAAATACATATACATTATTAACTTTACAAAAACGAAAGTCAGCATTAAAATTGGTTGCAGTTTAGACCCATATTAATTTATTGACCGACAATAAGAAAGTTTTATGCGATTCTTGTTAGAACTTTGAACTGGCTTGAGTAAAATATCAGGATTCGTAACAGTTTAGCCGAACTAAAATGATTTTTAGGAGGGTAATTTGTATTGGACTTATGGTAAATTATAGGCCAAAAATCTAAAGACTGATTTCTGGTATTACAAAAAATAAATTAATAATAAATTTCAATACAGCAGTGTAATTAGTTTTAGCGTTAACAGTGAATTTCACAAAATTGCATGATATTTTTTCTGGCCATATGCATCGAATTTGGAAGAAATTTTACCGCAATATCTTTATCTGTTATGGTTTTAGGCGAATTTAATTATTTCCCCAAAGTGGCTTTATTTGGTTTTAGCGCAATAAACTGTTTTCCGAAAGTGGACTTTATTTGGTTTCAGGCGTAATAAACTGTTTTCCGAGAGTAGGGTTTATATAGGGCCTATGTTCAAATATGGATCGATCTTCACGAAATTTAACAGTACGATTCGCAGTTTTATGAAGCAAATTCGTGCATTATTCCATCATTTATGTTAGTTTTTGTATCAAAATTATCAATTTTTTTAGGGTGGTGGTTCCACATTTTGATTTATAGTTCCGATCCTACTAAACCGATATTGCTGGATTTCAATCGCAAACTGCTTAGGATTACTACAAGCAATTCGAGACCAAGTTTGTTCTTTTCTTTTGCGTTTTTTAAAAGTAAGCGTGTTTTAAACAGACGGACATGGCTAAATCGCCTTAAAATTACTAGAATATATATACTTTATGGGGTCTAAGATGTATAAAAAAAAAGGTTCACACGGAATAACAAACTAAGTATGCCCTCTTTCACCACTTGTTGTGGTGGAGGGTATACAAAACAAAAAAAATAAATTTTTTAGTAGTTAAATATTTGGTTTTTTTTGCTTAGTAATATTGGCTTAAAAGGTATTAAATTGTTTTTATTTTTTAGCCTTAAATTTACATAAGCATTTTCAATCAGAAATGTATTAAAATTTATACAATCAAATATTTAATTTTACAAGGGCCAAAATTCTACCACTTGACATTTACATTTAAAATAAATCCTTTTATGCACGTATGGAATATGCAATTCTTATTTAAAAGGGCTACCAAAGTTTCAGAAAATAACAAATGTCTTTCATATTTTCATTTCACTCGTTATTAGGTGTGTTCCACAAGATCTCGGGCAAGTTCGGAGTAATGAGCGTAACATTAAAATTACTCTCTAAATTTGCCAAAACAACCCAAAATTGCTGGAACGCAAAAAACCATTTTTGACATTCTTCAAATACTAATGCTGCTTACTTTTCAAATTAGGATCTATTTAAGTGACTTTAGATGCTTAAAAGTCATAACATTCTAAAACCAAAACATTTGCATCATTGTCATTTTTTCTATTTTGTTTTTTTTTTAATACAGATTGAGGGAAATATGTATGCACTAATGTATTAACCACTTTAATTTTTTCATTAAAACCCTTTATTTTGCTTTTATATGTATTTCTTAATAAGGACTAAACTTTTTCTTTTGCTTGTTAGTTTTCTGATTAATTTATCAGTTTCATATTTAAACAAAAACAGCTAATTGTTTATTCTTGTCCGAACTTACCCAAAGAAATAGTTCGGGCAAATTTGTACAGGAAATGAAAAACATTACTCTCTCAATTACTCTCTTAATTGCACAAATATTGTTATGTGGAATGCTTTTGGGTAACTTTGTGCAAGTTCGGACTATTTCGTTATGCATGTGGAACAGAGCTATTATTAAAGCATATTTTTACGATTTTACTATTTTTACAATTTGTATGCCATAAAGTTTCGAGTATAAAAGGTAAAATAAAGTTTAAATTGCCTGTTCTTGGAAATAAAAAAAACAATATGTACCTTTATTGAAACCAAGGACCGGAAAACGTTTTTTTATTTAGCTTCATTTTAATTCAAAAATATTTCGCGTTTGGGAGGGTATAAACCGAGCTTTTGAAAGACATGACTAGAATTTGCGTGGTATAAAAAAACTATTAAAGACACAAATGTAGCCCTTACAGAGCCATGAACACCGATATACAAAATGTTAAGATCGGACTAAAAATGGCGACACAGTGAACAAAAAACTAAAAGGGCGGTATTTCTAGGCGTGGCAAAAAAATAAAAAAAATATTTTTGGAATTGTTTTTACATTATCTTTCATTCTAGGGGGTGACTGACAAAAAAATTTTTTTTCGAACCACTCTATTGTACAATAACCAAAAACAGATAAAAATATTTTGTTTGATATTGTTTCTTTAAGTTCAAAATAATAAAGTTCTCAAAAAAAAAAAAATTTTTAGAAAAAAAAAAATTTTTTTTTTGTACTTTTGTACAAAAATTACGAACCGAAAATTTAATTCTTTCTTTTTAAAAATTTAAAAATCATGCGTACAAAATAATTTTTTTTTTTATCAGTTTAAAAAAATAAAAGCAAACACAAAAAAAAGATATATATTTTTTCAGTACAATATTATTTTGTACATGAAAAAAAAAAAAAATTAACCGAAAACTTAAAAATGAATTTTTTTTAATTGACAAAATTTAAACTCATACGTAAAAAATAATAGTAAAAAATATAAACCGAATTAATAATAAGTAGTTATAACATGATAAAGATTATCCTAGAACTAAATAGTAATCTTATCAATTAGCTTGATGTTAAGTTTGAGCAACAATAAATTTTCTACATGCTCAGAACTTAAATTCCTTCATAATAATTGGCAAAGCACTGAGGGCTGTATCCACAGATACCTGTGTTGCGGGTACAGCTAATGCAACAGCAGCTAGTTTTGATAATTAAGAATCTCTAAAGATTTTTTGCAATTGCAATTTTACACCATTTTATATTATAATTTTAATTAAAATTCACAATTTTAACTTCAAATTGAGTTTTTAGGCTGTGGGAAAAATCGCCCAAAGAAAAATGGCCCAAAAAAAGAAATGAAAAATCGCCCAAAAAAATTCCATGTAAAATTGGGCCTAAATTCATATGAAAAGTGACCTAAAATTTTTGGGCTATTTTTTGTTATTGTTGGGTGATTTTTCGTTTTTTAAATTTGGTGATTTTTCATTATGAAAAATCACCCAAAAATGTTGTATGAAAAATGGCCCATTTTTTTGATTTTCTCCTCTATGGTATAACAAACGGCTGTGGGAAAAATCGCCCAAAGAAAAATGGCCCAAAAAAAGAAATGAAAAATCGCCAAAATGAAGAATCGCCCAACAGAACATGAAAAATTACCCAAAAAGTTATATATGAAATTTTGCCCAAAAGAAACGAAAAAGGGCCCAAAAAAAAAAATGAAAAATTACCCAAAAAGCAAAAACGAATTTTTTCCCGGTGGCATGTTATAACGTCCAGTGTCACAGTGTCCATGGACGTTATGACACTCCAAAAAGTGTCATAGTGTCCATGGACACTGCGCTAACTAAAGCTTCTATGCACAGCCGGCCTTCGGCCGGGCGCAAGGATTTTCTCCTCTATGGTATAACAAACACCGGCTTCGCTAACTAAAACTTCTCTGCATAGTCGGCTTTCGTTTGGAAACAAGGCAGATTTTAGAAGCTTTACTTAGCGAAGCCGGTGTTTGTTATACCATAGAGGAGAAAATCCTTGCGCCCGGCCAAAGGCCGGCTGTGCAGAGATGCTTAAGTTAGCGAAGCCGGTATTTGTTATACCATAGAGGAGAAAATGCTTGCGCCCGGCCGAAGGCCGGCTGTGCAGAGAAGCTTTAGTAAGCGAAGCCCGTGTTTGTTATACCATAGAGGAGAAAATCAAAAAAATGGGCCATTTTTCATACAACATTTTTGGGTGATTTTTCATAATGAAAAATCACCAAATTTAAAAAACGAAAAATCACCCAACAATAACGAAAAATAGCCCAAAAATTTTAGGTCACTTTTCATATGAATTTAGGCCCAATTTTACATGGAATTTTTTTGGGCGATTTTTCATTTCTTTTTTTGGGCCATTTTTCTTTGGGCGATTTTTCCCACAGCCATAACAAACACCGGCTTCGCTTACTAAAGCTTCTCTGCACAGCCGGCCTTCGGCCGGGCGCAAGGATTTTCTCCTCTATGGTATAACAAACACACTATGACACTTTTTGGGTTGTCATAACGTCCATGGACACTATGACACTGGACGTTATAACATGCCACCGGGAAAAAATTCGTTTTTGCTTTTTGGGTCATTTTTCATTTTTTTTTGGGCCCTTTTTCGTTTCTTTTGGGCAAAATTTCATATATAACTTTTTGGGTCATTTTTCATGTTCTGTTGGGCGATTCTTTATTTGGGCAATTTTTCATTTCTTTTTTTGGGCCTTTTTTCTTTGGGCGATTTTTCCCACAGCCGAGTTTTTATTGTTAGTTTCTAAAAACAAAACAAAAAAAATATTTTTCTCAAAAACTTTTTTTTAAGAACTTTGAAGAACAAATAAAACAAAATTATTATAATTTTTTTTTTTTTTTTTTTTTTTACAGTTAAAAACATGTTTTGAACACCAACCCAGGAAAAACTTTTTGAATTTTGGTAATAGGTCGTAGCTATTTTCATACGTTACCTGGTAAGTAGTTGTCATTATAATTGTCATTATTCTGAAAACCTCAATTTGTACTTGCTAGTAATGACCTCAGTAAGTACTTTTCACTACTATTATTTTCAGTTATGAATATTTGCTTACTAATAATCAGCTAAATAACTACTTATTAGTTGTCTTGTTTTCAGACCTAAATATTAACTTACTGGTAACTAGCTCCATAACTACTTATTAGGTCTATTAACTAGCGATAATTAAATAAAAACTAGTTATTTTTTGGCTTCTAGTAAGTATATTGTAAGTACTTACAATTCAACTTACAAGTAGTTAAATAATAACTGGATATTTTGTGACTTCTCGTAAGTGCATTGTAAGTACTGAATTCTGTGGACACCTCGAACAAAAATAAGTAGTTATTCAGCCGAAAAATAAGTAGTGTTTATTTTTCTTCAACGTTACTTGCTAACTTACCAGGTAAGTAAGGTTTTTGCTGGAAATGATAAATATTTTTCAAAAAAAAAAAAAAAAATAATAAAAAAAATCCAATTTTTGTTTCTTTTCATGTACAAAACACATATTGTACTTTAAAAATAAATATCTTTTTTACGTTTCCAACTTTTTTTTTCACTGATAGAAATTTATTTTGTACGCATGAGTTTGGAATTTTTCAAATGAAAAACTTAAATTTTAAGTTTTCGGTTCTTAATTTCTGATGCCTGATTGAAACAGTAATAAAAAAATATAAATTTATGAACGAAAAATTTTATTTTATTTTTAAAAACAAAAATTTGTTGTATGTGTGCGTGCTTGCAATCAAATTTAAAACACTTTAATCCTAAAAAATTTAGAAAAAAATTATATTGTGAATTTATACTCAAAATACATTTAAAACGATATATGTTTTATTAAAATCGGTGGACGATAAGATACTTAAAAATCAACTACAAAAAAAATATTGTTCCCGTATTTATATTTAATTTTATATGTATATAAGGACTCACAGTTTTTAAAAAAATTATACATTTTAATCAATCAAGGACTCATTTATGTAGGATGGAAGGGTAGAATAAAGGACAGACGCATTACGTACTTACCTACTAAGTTATACAACTCTTACGGACAAAGAGAAAGAACAGAATAGAAAGCAGTCATCAGTCGTAGAAGATCAAGTTGTTGGAAGTTGTGAATATTAAAGTTGAAAAGTTGTTTCAAGCCGAACGGACATGTTAAAAATCATTTTCTTTAGCTTTATAATTAATTTGAATTAAACAGTTTTAAAATATAAAATCTACAAGTGTTAATTTAATCTTTGCTACATTTATATCTGACTTTCATAGATTTCGAGAAAGAATTCGCCACTCTTACGCCTCCATCTATATGGAATGCTCTTCTATGCAAAAGTATACACCCACTAAAATAATATCTATTTTTCAAGAATGGGTATACCATTACAGATTACAGGAGATAACAGCACTAGATGCGGACAAACCTCTATGGAACAGATTTACTGTGACGCTATGATCCTTAAATGATCGACGGTAACCTATATCGCACCTTTATAGCGTTTTAAAATCTACACAGAAAAAATTGATTTTGATCAACAAGTTTGTAGAATCAGGCAAACAATTTGTTGATTTTGGACCTAATACCAAAATGATTAAATTGATTACTTAAAACTCTAAAAATTGTAAATTCTGTTTTTTTTTTGATTTAAGATATGAAAAAGGCTGTGCGATTTCAAACGATGTGTTGATTGCTTCAATAAATAAAATAATTAAATGAAATGCTGAACTTTCATAAAGACACAAATGTAGCCCTTACAGAGCCATGAACACCGATATACAAAATGTTAAGATCGGACTAAAAATGGCGACACAGTGAACAAAAAACTAAAAGGGCGGTATTTCTAGGCGTGGCAAAAAAATAAAAAAAATATTTTTGGAATTGTTTTTACATTATCTTTCATTCTAGGGGGTGACTGACAAAAAAATTTTTTTTCGAACCACTCTATTGTACAATAACCAAAAACAGATAAAAATATTTTGTTTGATATTGTTTCTTTAAGTTCAAAATAATAAAGTTCTCAAAAAAAAAAAAATTTTTAGAAAAAAAAAAATTTTTTTTTTGTACTTTTGTACAAAAATTACGAACCGAAAATTTAATTCTTTCTTTTTAAAAATTTAAAAATCATGCGTACAAAATAATTTTTTTTTTTATCAGTTTAAAAAAATAAAAGCAAACACAAAAAAAAGATATATATTTTTTCAGTACAATATTATTTTGTACATGAAAAAAAAAAAAATTAACCGAAAACTTAAAAATGAATTTTTTTTAATTGACAAAATTTAAACTCATACGTAAAAAATAATAGTAAAAAATATAAACCGAATTAATAATAAGTAGTTATAACATGATAAAGATTATCCTAGAACTAAATAGTAATCTTATCAATTAGCTTGATGTTAAGTTTGAGCAACAATAAATTTTCTACATGCTCAGAACTTAAATTCCTTCATAATAATTGGCAAAGCACTGAGGGCTGTATCCACAGATACCTGTGTTGCGGGTACAGCTAATGCAACAGCAGCTAGTTTTGATAATTAAGAATCTCTAAAGATTTTTTGCAATTGCAATTTTACACCATTTTATATTATAATTTTAATTAAAATTCACAATTTTAACTTCAAATTGAGTTTTTAGGCTGTGGGAAAAATCGCCCAAAGAAAAATGGCCCAAAAAAAGAAATGAAAAATCGCCCAAAAAAATTCCATGTAAAATTGGGCCTAAATTCATATGAAAAGTGACCTAAAATTTTTGGGCTATTTTTTGTTATTGTTGGGTGATTTTTCGTTTTTTAAATTTGGTGATTTTTCATTATGAAAAATCACCCAAAAATGTTGTATGAAAAATGGCCCATTTTTTTGATTTTCTCCTCTATGGTATAACAAACGGCTGTGGGAAAAATCGCCCAAAGAAAAATGGCCCAAAAAAAGAAATGAAAAATCGCCAAAATGAAGAATCGCCCAACAGAACATGAAAAATTACCCAAAAAGTTATATATGAAATTTTGCCCAAAAGAAACGAAAAAGGGCCCAAAAAAAAAAATGAAAAATTACCCAAAAAGCAAAAACGAATTTTTTCCCGGTGGCATGTTATAACGTCCAGTGTCACAGTGTCCATGGACGTTATGACACTCCAAAAAGTGTCATAGTGTCCATGGACACTGCGCTAACTAAAGCTTCTATGCACAGCCGGCCTTCGGCCGGGCGCAAGGATTTTCTCCTCTATGGTATAACAAACACCGGCTTCGCTAACTAAAACTTCTCTGCATAGTCGGCTTTCGTTTGGAAACAAGGCAGATTTTAGAAGCTTTACTTAGCGAAGCCGGTGTTTGTTATACCATAGAGGAGAAAATCCTTGCGCCCGGCCAAAGGCCGGCTGTGCAGAGATGCTTAAGTTAGCGAAGCCGGTATTTGTTATACCATAGAGGAGAAAATGCTTGCGCCCGGCCGAAGGCCGGCTGTGCAGAGAAGCTTTAGTAAGCGAAGCCCGTGTTTGTTATACCATAGAGGAGAAAATCAAAAAAATGGGCCATTTTTCATACAACATTTTTTTAAAAAACGAAAAATCACCCAACAATAACGAAAAATAGCCCAAAAATTTTAGGTCACTTTTCATATGAATTTAGGCCCAATTTTACATGGAATTTTTTTGGGCGATTTTT
Organism: Pollenia amentaria; assembly: GCA_943735925.1. Classification (NCBI taxonomy): domain Eukaryota; kingdom Metazoa; phylum Arthropoda; class Insecta; order Diptera; family Polleniidae; genus Pollenia; species Pollenia amentaria. Next base: position 149,196,166 of record OX031007.1, read on the forward strand.
CATTTCTTTTTTTGGGCCATTTTTCTTTGGGCGATTTTTCCCACAGCCATAACAAACACCGGCTTCGCTTACTAAAGCTTCTCTGCACAGCCGGCCTTTGGCCGGGCGCAAGGATTTTCTCCTCTATGGTATAACAAACACACTATGACACTTTTTGGGTTGTCATAACGTCCATGGACACTATGACACTGGACGTTATAACATGCCACCGGGAAAAAATTCGTTTTTGCTTTTTGGGTCATTTTTCATTTTTTTTTGGGCCCTTTTTCGTTTCTTTTGGGCAAAATTTCATATATAACTTTTTGGGTCATTTTTCATGTTCTGTTGGGCGATTCTTTATTTGGGCAATTTTTCATTTCTTTTTTTGGGCCTTTTTTCTTTGGGCGATTTTTCCCACAGCCGAGTTTTTATTGTTAGTTTCTAAAAACAAAACAAAAAAAATATTTTTCTCAAAAACTTTTTTTTAAGAACTTTGAAGAACAAATAAAACAAAATTATTATAATTTTTTTTTTTTTTTTTTTTTTACAGTTAAAAACATGTTTTGAACACCAACCCAGGAAAAACTTTTTGAATTTTGGTAATAGGTCGTAGCTATTTTCATACGTTACCTGGTAAGTAGTTGTCATTATAATTGTCATTATTCTGAAAACCTCAATTTGTACTTGCTAGTAATGACCTCAGTAAGTACTTTTCACTACTATTATTTTCAGTTATGAATATTTGCTTACTAATAATCAGCTAAATAACTACTTATTAGTTGTCTTGTTTTCAGACCTAAATATTAACTTACTGGTAACTAGCTCCATAACTACTTATTAGGTCTATTAACTAGCGATAATTAAATAAAAACTAGTTATTTTTTGGCTTCTAGTAAGTATATTGTAAGTACTTACAATTCAACTTACAAGTAGTTAAATAATAACTGGATATTTTGTGACTTCTCGTAAGTGCATTGTAAGTACTGAATTCTGTGGACACCTCGAACAAAAATAAGTAGTTATTCAGCCGAAAAATAAGTAGTGTTTATTTTTCTTCAACGTTACTTGCTAACTTACCAGGTAAGTAAGGTTTTTGCTGGAAATGATAAATATTTTTCAAAAAAAAAAAAAAAAATAATAAAAAAAATCCAATTTTTGTTTCTTTTCATGTACAAAACACATATTGTACTTTAAAAATAAATATCTTTTTTACGTTTCCAACTTTTTTTTTCACTGATAGAAATTTATTTTGTACGCATGAGTTTGGAATTTTTCAAATGAAAAACTTAAATTTTAAGTTTTCGGTTCTTAATTTCTGATGCCTGATTGAAACAGTAATAAAAAAATATAAATTTATGAACGAAAAATTTTATTTTATTTTTAAAAACAAAAATTTGTTGTATGTGTGCGTGCTTGCAATCAAATTTAAAACACTTTAATCCTAAAAAATTTAGAAAAAAATTATATTGTGAATTTATACTCAAAATACATTTAAAACGATATATGTTTTATTAAAATCGGTGGACGATAAGATACTTAAAAATCAACTACAAAAAAAATATTGTTCCCGTATTTATATTTAATTTTATATGTATATAAGGACTCACAGTTTTTAAAAAAATTATACATTTTAATCAATCAAGGACTCATTTATGTAGGATGGAAGGGTAGAATAAAGGACAGACGCATTACGTACTTACCTACTAAGTTATACAACTCTTACGGACAAAGAGAAAGAACAGAATAGAAAGCAGTCATCAGTCGTAGAAGATCAAGTTGTTGGAAGTTGTGAATATTAAAGTTGAAAAGTTGTTTCAAGCCGAACGGACATGTTAAAAATCATTTTCTTTAGCTTTATAATTAATTTGAATTAAACAGTTTTAAAATATAAAATCTACAAGTGTTAATTTAATCTTTGCTACATTTATATCTGACTTTCATAGATTTCGAGAAAGAATTCGCCACTCTTACGCCTCCATCTATATGGAATGCTCTTCTATGCAAAAGTATACACCCACTAAAATAATATCTATTTTTCAAGAATGGGTATACCATTACAGATTACAGGAGATAACAGCACTAGATGCGGACAAACCTCTATGGAACAGATTTACTGTGACGCTATGATCCTTAAATGATCGACGGTAACCTATATCGCACCTTTATAGCGTTTTAAAATCTACACAGAAAAAATTGATTTTGATCAACAAGTTTGTAGAATCAGGCAAACAATTTGTTGATTTTGGACCTAATACCAAAATGATTAAATTGATTACTTAAAACTCTAAAAATTGTAAATTCTGTTTTTTTTTTGATTTAAGATATGAAAAAGGCTGTGCGATTTCAAACGATGTGTTGATTGCTTCAATAAATAAAATAATTAAATGAAATGCTGAACTTTCATGGTCAAACCATATTTGTATGATTGCAGGAAATGTACATGAAATGCTAAGAAACTTATGGGCTATTCAATCATTCACTCCATTTTATTTGCGATTGTGGTTAGCTAAAACTTATCTTATACCGGTTTTACTATATGGATGTGAAATATTTGCAAATTGCGACACCACTGATTTTCACAGACTTGAAGTAACCTATAATAATATAGCTAGATATGTTCTGAATCGTAGTAGAACTGATAGTATTTCGTCGTACTCCTTTCAGCTCTATGACATATGCTTTGAAAACTTACTAAAATACAAAAGCCTCCTAATGATGCATAAAATAATATAAAGGAGCCAGAATATCTATTTAATAGAATTATTTTTGCCAAATCTCCACGCGGTAAAAATTTAATTTCTCAAAAATATAGATATCTAATCTCTTCAAGACAATTCTATAACTACACAATTAGTCTCTGGAACAAATTACCATCACGTTTTCAAACACTTAGCAACACTGCGGCCTTTAAAAAGGAATTATTAAATTATTCTAAAAATCTTTAATATAACTTATATCTATCTCTATTTAATTATTAATTGTTTCTATTTTTTATTTTATTTTATAAATTTGAATGTATGTATGTATAACATAATTTAATAATACAATGTTTATATGTTCAATTGCATTTTACTTACTATCACTGTAAATTATAAGATTTATATCTTGTTGTGATAGTTTTTAAAAATAAATAAATAAATAAAAAAAAAACTATATTTCATTCAATTATTTAAGTTAATTCCAAATATATAAGAAATTAAAAATATCGGAATTGAATTTAGCAATTTATTAATTAAATTATTTGTTAGATTCAATCAAAATTTTTATTTAATGAACTATTTTGTTAATAAGTTTATGAAGTAGAAGGATATAAACAGAACAAAAGATTTTGCTGCTACTTGTATCTGTATTGATTTCTAGGCTGGATGGAAATAAATAATGTAAAGACCGTAAGGTTGTAAGGATAAGTATTGACTAAAAAATAAAAAATCAAATTGCTTTCGAATCAAATTGCGATTCGATCGGACTGCCAGAATTAGCTCCCAGGTTATATAAAATTGTCGTTTTGTTTTCAATATCTACAATATTGATAAAAGAAGTATAACATATAATTTTTTTAATATATAATTTTGGATCTTATTATTTAAACGTTTTTTCGAATGTACTTCTTTGACTAAAATTTCAATTTATAAAGATTTATTGCTTAACCCAAACTCTGGTTAACGTTGAAGCTTTAGCTATGAGCATATACTACACATATTTGGGTACAGTTCCGTACCATTCGGACAGCTCCAATAGACGGCCTATTTTCCAAGTCCCATGATTTTATTAGTTCCATTCTCACACACACATGCAGCATGGAAAAGTAAAAGAAAAAACTTATTTCCCGTATTTTCTCTTCTTGATAATATTTTCTTCGCATTGAAGTATAAAAAAATTCAATATTGTAGTATAAGTCAATACATAGAGAAAAATATGTTGTAAAAAGTACCAAAAATATGTACGAGTTTTACCCCTTATACGTTTAAATTTCGAAAAAGCTTGTACATTTGTATTTTTTAGATAAGTTACGAATTTTGTATTATCTTTATTTCTATGTTTGTTGATAAATGGGGCGACAAAGAAGTTTCAAAATACACGTTATACCCATTTACTCCCCAAAGAGCAGAATTTCAAAAAGTATTTCATTTTTTTGGATCTCTTTTGGTTCTGGAGATATGAGGTTTCCGAAAAACGAACCCGTTTTTACCCTTTTCAACACCTCAGATTTTAATTAGATACATTCTGTAAGTAAATACCTTTCAAATCGGTTGGCAAACAGAGGAGGAAACTGTTTTGCCTTTGCTAATTTATGGATAGAATCTTTTGTAAATGAAATTGAACAGGCGTTTGTTTTGAAGTGAACCTAACAAGTTTTTTTTAATGTGCTGTTTCCAAATGACAGAAAAGTGATTTTGTAGTCAAATTTATATGAAAAGCACTAAGTTTTTTGCGTGATTTTCATATAAATTTTACTACACAATCATTTGCCTAATATTTAGAAACAGCACATAAGTCTGATAGTTAAAATATAATTCAGATTAGAATTATGTAAAATATAACAAAATTATATTTTTTGATTTCTAATTTTCCAAGAAATGAAAGTTGACATTAAAAAACATGTTTAAAGTTTGCTGAAAAGTCCATGATGCATGCAAAATAACTAATAATAATTCTTGGCATCATTTCCGTTTTCATAGAATTTTTTTGTAAATGTAGAAAAAAAACTTATTTTGTCATTCATATCTACCCATAGATACTCTATGCGGTATTGTAGTGTGTGGTAATGATGATAAGTCATATATTCTTGTTATCAAAACTTACACGCTTAATTTAAAATGTAATTTTAAACTTTTGGAATTTTTATAGACATACATACATACTTGTATTCCTGCAGACTTTGATATATACAATACGTACATATAAGAAAAATTTAAAGTTGAGATGCCCTAAAGGTGGCCTTTGTTTGAAGCAAAAATGCTAACGGTCTCATTGTAAACTTGTTTGGTTTTAATGTTGAGCTCCGTTTGGAAAAATCAAGATATTTAGTTAAACCTCTTGAATTTCCAAATGTCTAGTCTGATTCCAATGCAATTTTACATGACTAAAGATATGTCTTGTATGAGTAACATTAATTTGCCTATACCAATTTTATATATCGCAAAATACGAGGAAAAATAACTTTTGTAAATGTGAAAACTTCGCTACGTCGAGGTATGAGTGATATCTTCTATGTCAGGGGGCCTGTATACGGCAAGGCGAATTCATACAGGTGACATTTTCGTGTCATCTGCTTAATGTTTGGTTATTTGTGTGCATACTGAATGTCAAGCTTTGTTTACATTATTAGTTCAAATTTAAAATTTAATAAAAATCTTAATACTTGAATACAAAACTTATTTAAATTTTATAAAACAAAAAAAGTGAATATAAAATCAAGGAATAAAAAGTGCGTAAAAAATAAGTGGAGCCACAATAAATTTGCAACACAGGAAAAATATTTACATTCTAAAGCAATTGTGTATATTTTATAAACAAAAAAAATCCCTTGTTCATGTTTTCAACAAATAATTTTGACATTCACTCTAACCTTTTACAAAAACAAAATACAAAGTATTTAAAAAAAAAAGAAATAGCTAGCATAACTCTATCTCATGATGAGGTCACCTGTATGAATTCACGAAATTCTTGACATCGCGGCGAATTCACTCGTGTCCTAGGGATAGGCAATATATATCGATATATCAAAATATCGACATTTAAAAAAATTATAATCGATATATATCTCCGATATTAAAAATACCCATATGTCGATACATCGATATTTATCAACGACTATCGAGTTCGATATTTTTAAGATATCTTTATAATAAAATTCAACATTTTAACCGTTGCTCAACTGCTTACAGTACTGTTCTTTTTTTTTTTTTTTTTTTTTTTTTTTTTAAAGATGACAACAAAAAAATAAACGCGGAAAAATATTCTGGAAAGGATTTCTAGAATCATGCAAAGAATCGCCTTAATTTTGGCGTATTAGTAGCAATAAACTCATGAAAGTTGGAATGTTAGTAATAAAAAAAATATTTATTTTTTTTTTTTATTTTTCCAATTTATTCTATGAGCTAAATTTCAGTGATGTATTTTATAAAGCTTTTTTGTAATAGTTCTATTCCTTAAATTTTTAGGAATGAATATAATAAACTAGCTTATGAAAGGAAATAATTCCCAGTTTCTATCAATAAAAAAATATTTTGTTTTTTTTTATTTGAGCATGTTCTTATATAGTAAAAATAAAATATTGCACAGTTTACTTGTATAGTATGTGTCACAAGTTTCGTTTACCGGCAGTATATAATCCGGCATTATATAATCCCAATTAATTTTTTTTTAAATTTTTTTTTTTTTTATTATAGAATTAACTGCCGGTCCCTCGATTTCAAACGAAAACGTTGTTCGCATAACTTACCTTAAAAACTAAATTTTAAAATTCTTAAGTATTTGAAAAAGTTTCCTGACGAGCTGGCCTAAGCAACCAGCGAAATGCGCATAGAAACTAGCTTTCCCACAACAATAAATTTCAGTGTTTTCGTTCAAAAATTGGGATTATTAGCACATCATTAATAAATGAATTAATTAATAATAAATATTTCATTACCGAAAATAATTTTTGATAATAAATTTAAATGTGCCCGGCAAATAAAAAACTGAAATGGCAAGCTGCTTTATTTAAGCAACTTGTTTTTTTTTTTAATTTTGTTTTTTTCTTTCTATCCTCTTACAACTACAATTCGTGTTGGAAAAAAACCAGCCAATTGTAGGGGAATGTAAGAAAGAAAAATGGACGGTTTATTGTTGTGTCTTTGTTGAAGCTTTGACATTGTTACATGTAAGACCTGAGTGTTTAAAATTCTTATTCACTTTACGGTCTTACTTGTATAATATTTTAAGCTTTTCTAAAGTATTTGGAAAAAGTTTCCTGACGAGCTGGCCTAAGCAACCAGCGAAATGCGCATTGAAACTAGCTTTCCCACAACAATAAATTTCAGTGTTTTCATTTAAAATTGGGATTATTAACACATCATTAATAAATGAATTAATTAATAATAAAATTGGTTTTTGTTTTAAATAAAAGTTAAGGGAATGAAAGTTTCGTTCGAAATCGAGGGAAAGGCAGTAAATTAAAAGAAACAAAAAGTTAGAATGGAATTACATGTAATATGTTTGTACGTATGTAAATATGTATTGGAATTTGGTAATAATTTCAGCCTAATACGTTCGATACATCGATATATCTATATTTTTTATTAATAAATATCGATACTCTAAAAAAAACGATACGTTATATATCGATATATTTTTTCAATTTGCCCATCCCTATCGTGTACGTACGCTTGTCGTCATATTCTCTGTCATATCTAATTTTTTTGATTTGCCATCCAGCATCGTCGGTGTCACACATACAAACACATTTTCACTAATACTACCATAGCGCTTAATGCGCAATTTTGATCGTGTACTACATACCTCTTAGGACTTTTAAAAATCAAAAAAAAAATTTTAATTTTTTGAATTTTGATAAATCTTAATTTTGAATTTTAGGCAAAATACATGCATTGATATATTAAAGTCACAAAATACATTTAAGTCGTTTATTTAAAACACCCAAAACAATTTGAAACCCTTTCTTGTTATTTTTTTAAATCAATATACAATATATGTACATATTTATCTATAATCAGTATGTAATATTCAGTTGGGTCAAGCTCAAAACTAGTATTTTCTTTCATGAACACTAGATTTTTAAATGGAAAGCGTAACTAGCCGCATATGAAGTGAGACCAGTCCAATACAGACCCTACGGAACTTATCACATTCAGAAATATTTAACGTTTAGTGCGGTTTACACGCTGGTGGCATTATCGGATCTTATTTCAAACATATATGAAGCCGCTTGAATTTTATAAAATTCGGGTCATACGGCCTGGTGAACAATTTCGAATATTAACGTTCGCATACAACAGCACTTCGTTTTAAAAGTATTTTCTTTATAAAATTCTAAGCGAACGTTTAAGTTCGAAAATGTTTGACAGGCAGATAATTTACACTAGCCTCCACACAAATGATCGTTCTGAATAGATTTGTAATGCTTGTGATTAAGGTCACAAAAGTAATCACAAAAGCTTTTTCAACCAGTTTATGTTTTAAAGAGACCATAAACAAAAGACTTACGAAATATGGTATGGCCTAAAAAATTAAAAATATTGCAAACTTTGGCACAAGTAACTGTAAAGTGGGGAGCAGAATAGACGCTGTAACTAGAACAATGTTAAGGCCATGTCAGATAAAACTTTTGCTTCGCGTTACGTTACCGATTCGCTTTGACATCTAAGATAAAGTATGCATACTTATACGAAACATGTCACATAAAGTACTTTCGAAGCGGAGCGAAGTAAAAAGTTAGCCAACTCTCATCTAACTTTTATTTTTATAACAAAGAATTAAATGTACAAATTACCAACCGCTTTTATAAGTAAACAAACAATGCGTGAGTGTTGTCAAAGTTTTCATTGTGTCATACATCTTTTGCTTTGCGTTTTTCTGCCAAAGGTAGAAACTTAACGCAAAGCAACAAAGTTGTATCTGACACGGCCTTTACAAATAGCGCTGCAAGCTGTGAAAAGCTAAAAATGGCAGTTTCAAAGTAGTGTCAAAAGAATACGTAGTTGTAGTAGTCGTTGCAGTTGAAGTTGAAGCGCAATGTAAGAAATTTTGAACTTGGTTGCGCTACAGAGCATTCGTCAGCTTTAGCTACTACTACAACTACTTTATTCTGTTCCAGGGCTTAGATAAGCATATACGACTTTAGACAATTTTGTTTGGAGGGGTCCACAATTGAAGCACAGCCCCGAATAACTTTGTAAGTTATTAAACATTTTTAAAAGGTAGGACTATTTATTTTTTTTTATTTGTTTTAATTATCAAAAGTAATTATAATTAAAACTTTTATGCAAAATACCAAAAAATTTTAATTTCAAATTACATGCAAATGTAAAAAATTTATTTTTTGGTGAAAAAACGTTTCATATGCACAATCGCGAAGTTATTTAAAACGTTTTTCCACTACTTAAGCGGCTTTTAAAATGTTATTGCTCGTTGCAAAACCAGGGGGCTAATTCTGGCTGTCGTATACGATCGAAAACTTACTCGTACTTTCGATTTTTTTTACTTTTGGGATTCTGACAGGCGTTATCGAATAATATGTATCGAAATTTCTAATGACAACAGTCGATAGCGAACAAGTGTTCGAATGCAACCTTGCGAGTTTTTAATCGAAAGCAAAGAACATATCGAATAACGCTTTTTTGGTTAACAAAAATTAAAAAAGAAAATGTGAGTAAGAATTTTTTAAAACTAAAGAAAAAAGTTAACATTTTAGTATGTTAGGTCAAAATTAACAAAAATAAATTATACCCAAAAATATATTATGGGAAACTTTATGGCTTACCATACGGATTTGGCAAAAAGTATATTGCCGAATACTGGGATCAGCTTACAAGCAAACTGAATGCTTCTGGGCCGCCAATAAAGGATGCCAAATTGTGGCGCAATGTAATTAAAAAAAATATATTTTAGTTTGAATAATTATTATTTTTTATTTTAGTTAAAAAAAAATTTGCATTTAATAAATCATCAAAGAAGAAAACCGGCGGTGGACCCTGCGAGGAAAAATACCAAAAATAAATACAAGAGAAACTAAGACCACTTTGTTAAGAAAAAATATTACTACAGTTCTATACCACAATGAAGTGTTAAAAAGGTTAGACAACATTATTGAAATAAACCATAAAAAGGTCGAGCTAAAGAAAAACGAGATTGAACTGACTGGCCAAATAGTTGCAATAAAACGAAAAACTTTACAATTAAAGGAAAGGGCAGAAAATATAAACAAACAAATAAGACAAACAGAATTAGAGATTCGAAAAAGGGAGTTGGAAAACTTAAACATGAATTATCAAATGCAATAGAAAATAACAATTAAATTGTTAGTTGATATTTACAATAATGGAATTCGTTTTTTTATATGTTTTTATTAATTTTTTATTTGTTTCTTTTTATGAATTTAAATCAATAAAAAGAAATACGTATTTATGAAATTAAAATATAATTTAGTTAAGGTGTTATGATACTTGCTATTTTTTGTATTGGATTTTTTTAGGATTGACTGAATGAAACAACAAATGCGAGAAAGAACAAGAAATACAATATGTAAACAAAACAAACAATATTGCCCACGTTATGTTCCCACAAAAACCGTCAAAAAAGCTATAAATCAAAAACTAAAAAAAGTTAGCAGCAGTGCCTAACTTATAATCTGGAAATGTCAATTTTAAGTTACAAATTTTTATATTTTTTTTGACAGTCTAAGATTATTTATCGATTTTTTATGGTATAATCAAACTCTTTACACTTAGTCAGTTTTCCTATGCAAATATATTTGCACTGTTCTCCAATATAGAAAAAATACAATAAATAGCAAGTATCATAACACCTTTACTAAATAAACTTGCTTTTATTATGTCCCTTAATTGTTTTCCAATTCTGGTTATATGGGTTTCTGTTCCATTGTCGATTTCAGGCACTGGTGTATCTAAAGGTGCTTGATATACGTCTTCGTAATTTGGTACTTTAAATTTAATACATAGGTTGTATAGCGCAGCACATACATTTGAGAATTGTGCTACATTTGTTGGACTATATCGGCTTCTCTTGTCATCCCATAGAATTTTCCACCGTGTCTTTAAAATTCCAATTGTTTATTCAACAATGCACCTCGCCTTAGAATGAATATCGTTAAACCGCATCTCAGGTGAATTTTCGTGAGGCTTTCGATACGGCGTTAATAACCATGGCTCACAGGGATATCCTGAATCGCTTGTAATCATTTATAAAAAGTATGTTCTACAAGGTTTGAATAGTTTCTTTTTAATCTACTTACCGAGTAACTAAAAGTTCCTTAATTTATTATTGTAATTCTGCTCAAGAAGTATTCTTTCTTCCGAATCTTTCCAAACAAAGGAATCATGAGCAGCTCCCCCATATTTTGAATTAATGGTCAAAACTCTATACTTGTGATCACATATCTAAATATTATTAATTCAACAAAAATTAAAACTCTATATTTCTTCAGCATATATTACAAGTACTCACAATCATAGAATTTATGCTATGAAAACCTTTCCTATTGAAAAACATATGTTCGTTAGGAGGTTTTTGCAACCCAAAATGTATGCCGTCCACACAGCCAATAACTGTCAAAAGTAGTATTAATTAATTATTTGTAAATACAAATTACCATATAACTGCTGAAAATCATAGACATACCTCCTGGAATATTATATTTTCCCATAAAATATTCCTTGCACTCATCATTATTTCTTCGGTTAAACTCTATGTACTGGATGCATAACTTACGTTCCATTTCATCCACAACTTGCTTCGTTATCTTGCAAAGGGCGCTTTGACTTATGCCGATTAAGAAATCATTTCCGACTGAATGTTGGAAGCCTCCCGATGCCAAAAGAGATAAAGTTGCGGCTAGTTGAATTTTAGGAGGAACCTTTGTAGAAATTCCAATTCTTTAAGAGTATAAGTAAATGCTTCCTTTGTCAATCGAAAACGTTTTTTAAAGCTTAAAACATTAAAGCAAATATTTTAAAATATGTATGTACATGTATGTATGTACATTGTACATATGAATGTTTTTTATGTATGTATATTCATTTGTAAATGCACATAATATCACCTTGGTTAACTAACTCGTTGTTTGGCAAACTTAAGGGACGTTAAAGTTTTCATTCTCGTCGGATTCCAAAGATGAGGAGTAAAAAAAGAAAGCGGTATCCATTTAAAAATATTTTTTAACTTGAAAAAATCACTTTTTTTTTTTAATTGTTTAAAAGCTTGTGAGAATGTTTCTTCTTTACAAAATTGTTCAGTGCTGCAAAACATTTATTTATTTTTTCACAACACTAAAAACAAAAAAATCGAATCGTTCAGACAGAATTAGAAATAAGACCACTTTCGAAATTTTTATCAAGTCGAAAGCAATTTCGATTACGACTGCCAGAATTAGCCCCCAGTTTGTTTGTATAATTTTCTTTTTATTAACTTAAAATGTCCTTCCACTGGCCAACTGTTTGTATCACATTTTGACGGCGTTAAGGTGCATAATTTCGGGCAATTTGATGTTTAAACAGTGTAACAGTAAATTGCAAACATTTTTTTTCAAGAAGTGGCTTTTACAACGTTATTCGCGCATTTGCATTATAGTTCCTTTCAGTGTTGCCAACTTCTCGCCACCAAAAAAGGCTCAATTCTGAGTAAAAAATAGCTAAGAAGTGGCCAAATGATGGTTAAACAAGATTCTAAGTCTAACAGAAACGCATCAGTATTTTTAAACAATATACAAAAAGCTCAATTTTTCGATAAAATAGATTTTTTTTGTTGTAAAAGTAAATTTCGTTAACTTATTAAGAAAAATTTAACACTGCAACATAAAGAATGCGGCATTTATTCTAGGTTTTGGTCTAACATTTTAATAGCTTGAAAGAAATTTTTTTTAAAACAAGTTAGAGTGCTATATTTGGCTATGCCAAATCTTTGATACCCTCCACAGACAGGAGTGATATACATATAGATTATTAACTAATCTTCACAAAAACGAACATCCGCATTAAACTTGGTTGCGATTAAGACCCATATCAAATTATTGACCGACAATAAGAAAGTTTTAAGCGCTTCTTGTTAGAACTATGAACTGGCTTGAGTAAAATATCATGATGCGTAACAAACAGTTTTAGCCGAACTAAAATGATTTTTAGGAAGGTAATTTGTATTGGACCTATGGTAATAAATTTTAATACAGCAGTGTAATTAGTTTTAGCGTCAACAGTGAATTTCACAAATATGCATGATATTTTTTCTGGCCATATGAATCTTAGTTGGTAGAAATTATTATAAATATTTTCCCAAAGAGGACTTTGTTTGGTTTTAGGCGCAATATACATTTTTTCCGAGAGTAGGGTTTATATGGGGCCTAGGGTAAATTATGGTCCGATCTTCACGAAATTTGGCACTGCGATTTTTATAAAATTGTGATATAACAAATTTTATTATGATATCGTAATTTATTATGGTTTTAGGCGTACTAAACTGTTTTCCGAGAGTATGGTTTATATGGGGTCTAGTGTAAATTATGCCGCGATCTTCAAAAAATTTTACATGGTGATTTCTGGTCCTATAAAACTGTGACCTACCAAATTTTACTGTATTAAAATTTATTCTAATATATTTTTTTTTGTTATATCAGAAATAAGCCTTCAGAATTTTGGGATGATTGGTCCATAATTTACCATAGGTCCAATAGAAATAAAACTCCTAAAAATTATTTTAGTTCGGCTAAAACTTTTACGAATCATGATATATTGTATAACTCAATCCAGTTCTTACAAGAAACGCAGGTCTAAAACGCAACTAATTTTAGTGAAGACGTTCGTTTTTATGAAGATTAGTTAATAATATATATGTATGTATTTAGCATATAGAGCCCAGTCCTGTCGGTGGAGGGTATCAAAGATTCGGCACAGCTGAACATAGCACTATAACTTGTTAATTTTAAATTAATGTTTTAGCTTGTTATATCTGTAATTTATTTTTAAGGCAAAACGACAATTAATTTTAAACGAAATTTAATGGCACAAAATTGCCCTAAAGAACTTACATCTACAAAAAAAATAAAAATTTTCTATTTGTTTTTACATGTTTTTTTTTTGCATTCTCACGACTTTCGATTTCGTTAAATTTATATCTGTAAAATTGCAAAAAATTAAATAACAATATTTTTCCTTTTGCTTATAATCCTATTTGGTATTTTGTCCCTTCGCCGTAATACGTACATATGGGTTTTGTCATATAAAATTTAACACTTTATTGTTTTAAAATACATATACATATATTTAATAAATTTGAAATAAACTACTATTTGAAACATAAAAATCTAGTATAAAGCGAATTTGTGCCAAAATTTATATCATTACGTGCATTATTCCACCATTTGTGTTAGTTTTTGTATCAAAATTATCAATTTTTTTAGGTTGGTGGTACCACATTTTGATTCATAGTTCCGAACCTATTGAAGCGATGGTGCTGGATTTCAATCGCAAACTGCTTAGGATTACTACAAGCAATTCGAGACCAAGTTTGTTCTTTTCTTTTGCGTTTTTCAAAAATTAGCGGGTTTTCAACAGACGGACAGACATACGGACGTGGCTAAATCGGCTAAGAATTACTCAAGGAGCCAGAATATATATACTTTATGGGGAATTAGATGTATAATAAAAAAATTGAACACGGAATGACAAACTTAGTATAACCTGATTCACCACTAGTGGTGGTAGAGGGTATAAAACATGATTTACTCATTTTTTTCACTGCTAAACACGATGCAAATGGCCACTAAATGGCTTAATTGGTGACACTTACCTAGAGAAAAAAAATACTGCAGTAAATTAAAAAATATTATGGTCTCCTTATTATCACATATTTTTATTCAAAAATCCTTAAAAAATTTACATACCGAACCAAAATACTTGTGCAAACGTGAAGTTGTCCACAAAATTGCTCATTGCTCCCATATAAGACCAAAGACAGGAACTAGACCTCTATTTTATGCAAAAAAAATAAAAAAAATATCCTAACGCAAAATCGGTTCGTAATTATGACTAGCTCATAAAAATCTTTCTCAAAAGTTGGTTTTGAAATTCATAGGCGAGTATCATATGACCTGGCTTGACCGGCCCTATTTTCTAACCTTTTCATATTGGTACCAGGAGCACAAAAATCGTTCATAATCAGAAAATGTTAAAATATTTTTTTGAAAAAGACATTGATTTTTTATTTATGTGAATAAATTTGAGAAGGGCCTATGATATGAAGCCCTTGAGCTGTTTTCCTCGAAAATTGTTTGCACACAAACACAAGTAAATACATAAAACACTGTATGACTGGGTACATTTAGATTCACATTCTATTATTTATTTTTCTTTCTCCTTTTTGTTTAATTTTAGTTTTATGTTTTATTTGTTATTTTGCTTTATTTTCTGGAGATACTTTTCTCGACGTTGTAGGAGAATGTGTTCTGCATTCAATGGCCAAAAGCTAACAACATGTAAAAGAGAAGAACAACAAAAGTTTTTTTTTTATATGCTCATTTCCCACAAGGACATGTATGCTTGGACAGTGGGTAATATAAAAAATATGAAACTTTTAGCCGGAATCTGCGAAATCGGTGAAATAGTAATATTGTGGTGAAAACAATAATTTTAATTGATTAAAGAAAGCAAGCTGTCAACATTATTTCATAGAAATTTTCATATGAGTTTTGACAGCACGTGAAATGTTGAACAGAGTACCAGGCTCAACAGGAAAGGAATTAATAGGAAAAACAAAAAAAAAAAAAAAAAAAATTGTTTATGTAGGTTTTAAATCTGTTTAATTCAACTTAACAAAAAAATGGCAATGGCTATGACAAAAGTATGTTGTGATAAAAATAATTAAAAAAAGTACGCTTTGTTATGCTTACTATACTTTTTCTGCAAGATTTTAGCCCAAATATTATAAAAATACCAAAAATCCTATTTCTCAATGAAATGCGAAACAGTATGCTTAGTTCTGCGGCTCCTCGTTTGCATGAATTACTTCGTTTCTATATAAGTTTTTCACTCAGTTTGAAATTTTTACAATGTTGATGTTAGACCCTAAGAAATATATATATTCTGGATCCTCATAAGTATCGGATTTAATTTAACGATGTCCACTTGTATATTGAAATAGGGTTTCTGAAGACCCCAGATATGATGGCGACCTTTCCAACAATTTGTTTTCCACCATTTTAAGTAATAACAAAACTGTTGTTATTCTTTTTTGTTGAACTTTATTTAATTAAAGTCATTAAGTTCACAAAAATATATTTTGTTGATTGCATGAAAATTTATTAAAATTCGTGCTTGTGTTGGTTTGAATAAAGCAAATAGTTGATTAGATTATTGTTTCTTTTAACATTTTTTTTTGTTCATCATGGACATTGTTCAGTCAGCGAAATTTAAACATATTTATAAAAATTTTTAAATTATGTTCTATTAGAAATATTGATTTTTCTATGATTTCAGTAACGATGTATTACTTTTAGGATCTCTACTCGAGAAGATATTCCCGGGAAAAAATAATTTCGGGAGAATTTTTAAAATTGCCATTCAAATTTTCTGATTGAAATTTAAGGTTGTGTGACATTTTTTGTTTTAACTGTCAGCGAGAGGATGACAAAAGAACATCTTTTCAATAGAAGTTTTAGGTGCTGGATTTGAGTCAGATATTTGTGTGCATGCCATGCTTGAATTTAGTTTTTTTTTATATTTTTAAAATTAATTAATACGATTTAAGCTAACTATTGTAAATATAACTCCAAAGCAATAAATGAACACAACTCAAAATTATATTCAAAAATATATTTTTTTGTTTCAAATGTAGTTGTACACAAAAAAGGCGCAACTATAACTTGCTTAAGCTTGCTTAAGATACAGGGTGTCGGGTAGCAGATTTATATTTTCAAACTTAAATAAAAAACGTAATAATTGACAAAAGTTTTATTAAGAGTATTGAACGATAGAATGAAAATGCGGATTTTATTCTTTAAAGAGTATGTCATCCATATGTCTTCCGTCGCGTTGAACACACTGTTCAAAACAGAGACTTGTGTTCTGAGCCCCACGCTGCAGTAAACTTGGTTCAATTGAGCTGATTTCTCGACGAATATTTTCCTTTAAAGCTACAAGAGATTGGGGAATGTCATTATAAACCCTCCCTTTTAAGTAGCCCCATAACAAAATCCATGGGAGTTAGATCGGGTGACATCGTTGGTCATGGGATGTCCCTAAAGCGACTGATCAGTTTTTGGGGGAAATTTTCCCGAAGCAAATTCATGGAAGCTCTGGCTGTGTGTGCAGTCGCCCCATCCTGTTGAAACTAAGTATGTGAAGAGTACGATATATGAGCTCGCATGTTTGGCAAAAATAATTCCGTTATCATGCGTTGATAATTTTCACCGTCGCCTGGCCTCGAGAATTTTCAAAAAAAATGGTATCTCATGAGTGGGACACCAAACAGTTACCCTGGGGCAATTAAATGGTTTTTAATATTTCAATCGAGCGGGTTCTTGGAGACCAGTAACGGCAGTTTTGCTTATTGACGTGGCCGTTTAAGTGAAAATGAGCCTCGTCGCTCCAATAATGGGACTTACACTGCAAAAGCGCTAAAACACCGTTTCACAAAAATGTTTGCGTATATCAAAGTCGCTTTCTTTCAGTTCTTGAGCGATTTGAATTTTAAATGGATAGAACTTAATATCCTTTTTTAAAACTTAATGAATAATCGCTCTTGGAAGTCCCAGTGAGGCTGCTCTTTTCCGTATTGAAAGTCGCGGATTTTCACGTAAACTGCTTTCAACCAGTTCAATATTTTCGGGAGTCCTTGAAGATCGACTGAGCCCTGGCCGTGGGACATTAATAACCGAAGCAGCTGCAAGGAAGCTCTGCACCCAGAAACGAATTACATTTACAATCGGTCCATCACGTTTTCGCCGAATACCGAACTTTGAACAAAATTGTCAACGAGCAATTACGTAACAGTCAATACTCTTAGAAAATGTCTCGACAGCGAACGCGCGATGCTCACTCGACCACTGCGACATCGTGACTGACAAATCCGCACAGTCGATAATTCCAACGGCGCCATCCTCCCCCCGCACCGTTTATTACTGAAATAATCGTATTTAAAAATATAAATTTGCCAACAGACACCAACAATTAACAAAAAGCCTCGCAAATGCACCTAAAAAACAAAATCAAAATACATTTGATTCCGGAAGTTAACCAAATTTTAGCGCCCATATGCCGCTCTAAAAACTTAACCATAAGTTAACTTTTCTGAGCGTATTAATAAAAAATTTTAACAAATCAGTCCAAAACATAGCAAATCAGATTACATTTTAAGCCGAAAGTGGAGAGTTTGAACAAAATTTAAAAATATATTCAAGAAAAACTATTGGCGTTGTATTATTGTATATCTGAAGTAGCCAACACAAGGAAAAAGCACATAGGAAAACATTATATAAACCAAAATATGCTGATCTTAAAGCAAGTTTGTATAAATGTTTTTTTTGAAGCAACGAAAACGTTATTACACAATGACTGGTCCAATTTCAATAGCTAAGCACGAGTTCCTGAAAAAACAATAATGAAGAAAATGAATGGCTGGATGGCTTTTTTTTTTGAATGGCTTTTGATAGAATACATATAAAATAATGCACAATAAAAAGATCAGTTTGGGTTTACTACGCGGACAGTGAAGTTGTGTGTTTATTTTTTTATTTCAACTGTTTTAACTTCTAACCGTTATTATGGAAACCAAAGGCCAATATTATTTCTCCACGAGATTCGAAAATGTAGAAGATATTAATGATAATGTTTTACCAACTTACGAATATGTTACGAAATAAAATGATTGGAATAGGGAGCAACTAAAAATAACAAGAAATACTACTAAAGAACCATCGTTTTAAGATATTGTAAAACTTGTAGCTCAAAGGATGGAATGCGTTTGGAGAAAATCGTCTCTTCCTACAGTGTCAAATACAATAGTCATACAAGTAATAAACGGTTATCATATAAATTACAAAAATCTCATAAAGTCGTTGAAAAAAATGTCCGGTTATTAGAAAGAAAATTTTCTCCGACGTGGCAGAGTTTTGTTTCATATTTGTTCCTGTAGATGTAAACAAATTGAGCTTTGTTTGATGGCCAAGGCAATAAAAGGTACCCAAAGAAGAACAGGAGTTTTTGAGTGAGATGCGAGGGCGAGAATGATGCGTATTGGAGGAGTAGTTCGAGATCTTCCAACTAAATTGCAAAAACGAGCAGCCCAAGCACCAAATACAGAAAAAAACGTAAATAAAAGTCACGATAAAATTAACTTAAAACTGCAGGAGTTATCTGTAAGTAATTTCAGTGCTTTTTGTGTCGACTCTTTTAATTTACCTTCCACGTCAAAAACTTGTAACCGTTACAGTGTATCCGAAAGGGCAGCGGCTGCTATTGCTTCGTCTGTATTGCAAGATATCTCTCCTAGCAGTGAACCAATTGATAAATCAAAAATAAGACGGGGGAAAAAAAAGTATGTAATGAATGTATTCAAGACCAGAAGCAGCTAGACCCACTAGTTTTATACTTTGACGGCCGAAAAGATAAGACGCTTAATATTATTTAAAAGGGAGCTAGGAAATATAAACAAATACTGGTTGAGGAACATGTATCTGGTAAGGAGCCAGATTCAGTTTATGTTGGCTATGCAACACCAGATCGAAGTACTTCTAAAAATATTGAAATATCAATTATGCCCTTCCTTCGTCTCAAAAAATTATTAAAGAAAATTTGATGGCAAGTAACACTGGGAAATTTAACGGAGTAATAAGAGTATTGACAAAAATACTTCATTCAGCGCCCACTGCAATGGATTATTTACATTTGAACGAATTGCCATTACACATCTATTTAACAATATTCGCATGCTGGTCCTATTGGCAACTTATTAGAAAACTGCGAAACGTGTTCATGAATTTTGGCGCAAGTAACTACTTCGAGCTATAAATTGGGATCAAAAGTTTTTCGATCCACCAATTCTTCGGAACATCACTACTGAAGAAATAAATACGGCAGTTGAGTGTCAAGAAGTGACAATCTAATTTTTTGAAATGCCCAGATTTGACAGTATACAAGGTTTTATGACCAAAAAATAACTAATAAAATTTCGTATTTTTATTGTTTTATGTTGTATAGAAACCAAAGTTTTATTTTTTTTATGTGTAATTAGAAATGTGTTAAGTTTTATTTAATAATTGGGGTATTCACAAGGTGTGCTATCATGGTTTATTGTCATAATGTTCTACCATTTTACAATGGTTTAAAAATATTGTTGTTGGTTTGTAAACAAAAAGTGTCTTAAATAAATAGAACGTTGCTTGCTATGTATATTGTGCTGTCGTAATTAATAGCACATTAAATTATGAGGGGTTGCTCACAACGGTCGTATTTTTTCATGTTATTATTTTAAGACATATGGCTTTATGACACCTTGTGAATCCCCCAAATAAATAATTTATAGTAAATAAAATATTAAAATTTAATAAATGGCGTTTTTTAAAATACTTAATTCTTAGGAGCTCCGGCGCGGGCTCAAGATGTGACTTTTTTGAACTGTTTTTTAGCATTTTTTTATTTGTTTTAACGTAAGACAACAAAATATTGTTATTAGAATATGATGCGAGAAGTTTTATTTTTTCTCATACTTCAGTGACCCACCTTAATTGTATAATTATTAATTAGAAAGAGAAAGAGCAATTGTGAAATTGAAACCAGCCGGTTCAAATTAGATCTTTGTTTCTTTTTTTGTAATGCTGAAAACTAAGTCATTGAAATAAATTTAATGTGTTATTTCCGAAAAATCTAGGTATGTTTACTATTGCAAGTTTTACATTTTGAAACCGCTTAGAAAAGTTAATAATTCGAGTAAGTTAACAACCCTTGGGACATTTTGGTTAACTTTTTCTCAAATCTACTGTAATGCCATGGCAATGCTATTATTGCCGCCCGTGGCCTCATGATGCCTTCTTTAGCATTCCACTATAAGCACTATGGCATTGTTTCTGTTTATGATGCATCGAGTGTGGGCTCCATTTTAAATGTAGAAAACAAGGCGAGTTCATTAAAAGGTGATCGAAAATCCCAGCACACAATTTTTTTACTATTTATTTTTTAGATTAAGTTAACGTTTTCTTTCTGTCAGTGATGCTCATTTAGTTACATTTTGTAGTTTTTTTTTGACAGTGCCAGGCCAATTGAATTCGCCTTTGTGGCCACTTTATATAAATTCGCCATGGTATGAAGCATAGATTACGTAAATTCTCATAATGTAAATTTCCAACTCTCGTTCTGCCAATATAAAAATCATAGACTATAATAATTCCAAGCATTAAATTAAACATACAATTTTATAAGCTGTATCTTAGATTACTGACGATTTACTTGGGACCCTAGGTATTCTATAAGTTTTATTTGTTAAAAAAATGTTTTGTGTTTAGAAAAATAACGCATACTATCGATAGTCTTAGAACATTATTTAAAACGTCGCTTACATGTATATCACAGTCATGTTGTGATTGCCCACAATCATGTCTTAGTTATGTCACAAAGTACTATACAGAGGTGTCCCGAGGCGGAAGATATTGCGTTTTTTATATATCTTTTTTTTTTTGAAAAGCTGCCCGTTCTGCATTTTTCTTTGCACCATCTTTTATGCCGCAATACAGTAAACATAAATTTATTTAGTTGAGATTTATTTGCAAAACTATTCAAAAAATTAAATTTTTACCACAACACGACGAAATAATAATAAAACAAAACAATATTACTAAATAATTTTTTTTAAAGGTTGTTGAACTAAAGGCTATGTCGGATAAAACTTTTGCTTCGTGTTGCGTTACAGATTCGCTTTGACATCTAATATAAAATATACATACTTATACGAAACATGTCACATAAAGTACTTTTAACGGAAAGCGAAGCAAAATCTTAGGCAACTCTCATCTTTTTGTGCTGTCAAAGTTTTTATTGCGTCACACACCTTTTGCTTTACGATTTTCTGTCAAAGTTAAAAACGCCACGCAAGGCGATGAAGTTGTATCTGACACGATCTTAATGCTTTTGTTTAACGTGGTTTGTGTTTTGTTGTTTTTGTTTTGATCATACAAGTTGTATTGATTGTAGCGGCCTTTTCTTATACATTGCCACTTCCCTACCAAAAAACGCTTTCTGGATTTTTCTTCGAAAGCTGCATACGCAATTGATTTGGGCCTTTTTCACACGTCACGTTTTACAGCTCTGTATAGTACTTTGTGATTATAGTTTGTGACTATTCACATTTTTAAATTAAACAAAAAAATTTTTTTTATGACATTTATATTAAGATCCTGTAAGCAACAAATAATTATGGTAATTATATAGAAAGTTGTTACAACCATAAAATGGTTGTAGGCCATTACTTTATGGTGACTATATAACTGATTTTTTTAATCATAATACAGTTCTGGTAGCATCGTTGGAGTAACAGTGTAAATAAACTTTTTCCTTTTAAACCATATTCTGTTGAAACATATTTTTCCTTCTTATGCACCGGTAAGGATTGGCAAATAGACTGTAGAATGTCCTAATGGTGTACAGCTTCTCATCACCACCTGTACAAATAAAATATTATAGTGAGAGAAAACAACAACAACACTCAAACGTTAGACTATTTGCCAGGGAAAAAACGAAAAACTAAACCAGAAAAACAAACGAGATTTTATACAAAATAAAAAAGCAACTGGAATAGAGAAGAAAAAGAAAAAAAGGACCAACAATAATATTTGCATATAAATTTTCATCCTTGTACTCATAGTGGCCATTGTAAAGTTCATAAACATAAATTTCATTTCTTTTTACTCGGTGTTACTTTTTTTTAATACACCCTCTCGTAAGTAAAATTTACAATTTTATTTGTTGTTGCTGTTGGTTTTTTTCCGTAAATTTTTATAATCTAATTTTTTTTATACGATTTTGTTTTAAACAAAATTTTAGGTGGTCGAAAATTGGAATTTGAAAAAATATAGAACAACATTCGCCAGCATATAAAAATGTCTAACGCAAATAATTTCCAACAGCCAATTTATTATGGACTGGAAAAAAGTAAATGGGAAAAATACTTTTTTCTTGTATAATTTGAGTAACGTGTTTCCTTGCATATTAGAAAGAAAAAGTACCACACAAAAACAGGCGTTTCACAAACAAAAAAAAAAATTAAGTTAAAAAATGTAAAACAAACAGGAAACATAATTGTTTGAATTTATTTTAAAAGTGAAAAAAATTATGATAATTATTAATATTGTTAGAGTTTTAAAAAATGAAATTAAGTCTACCTTTGAAAGGAACTTTTTCCATTTCCGCTTTTGCATATTTTTAGGCAAAGGAAGTTATTAAATCAAAAGTGGCGTGTTTTGTAAAACTGTTACGTGCTGCAATTATTAGTTTTTTATTTTTTGGAGGCGTTTGCAAATAGCTTTTTCGTGTTGTTTAAAAATTATAATTTTATATAATCATGGTAACTTACGATTCAAAGAAAAATGTACTAAATGTACTTTTTCTGGTTTTAATTATATTAAGATTTTTTTTTTTTTGTTTTTTTACAGTTTATCCTTATTAGTTTAATATAAATAAATGAAATAAAATATATACTTTTTAGTGCTGACACATTAAGTACATATCACATAATTGTGGCCTGGATATGATGAACGGAGGGTGGCTCTCTTCTGTGGTTCAATAGGGAACATATTGGAAGAGTAAACTCAGTGATAACTGCACCCAGAGAAAAAACATGTTTAAATATTGTCACCTCCAACAAAACTATTTATAAAGAAAATTTTAAACATATTATTGTTACCGACAACCATATTATGGTTAAATTAGATCTCCTTCCAGAAGCCACAACCATATTGCGGTTGCCTTCGAACATGTCATGGTTAATAATAACTACAATGGGATGTGTTCTGATGAAATTAGGGATCTGGTTCCCGAAACCCGTGTGTCTGTTCGTAATACACGTTTTTCCTCAAGAGTCCATCCTTTTGTGGTCGATTGGCCGGTTAATCGTACAACGCATTACAGAGAAAATTCGTTTTTTGGCCGGACTGTTCGTATGTGGAACAACCTTCCTGCTGAAGTCTTCCCTCTCACTTTCAACATGAATAAGTTCAAGTCGAATGTTCCAAACACTACTACATCTATCCTCCTTCCCATAACCCTTTTTCCTAGTTCCAACACAATGCATTGCATTTGTAGGGGCCATCCCTTGAGAAAAAGAATATGCTTAATACTTATAATAGCATGGTTGTTTTTCAACCATAGCATGTTGCTCTTGGAAAAGAGGAAAATGCTATTATTAATTTACAAACATATTGTTTTCATATTTAACCATAACATATTTAAAGGCAACCATAATATGGTTGTGGCTTCTTGATGGAGGTCTAATTTAATCATTATATTGTTGTTGATGACAATAAAATGGTTAAATTAAATATTATATGATTAAAATTTTCTTTAAAATAGTTTTGTTGGAGGTGACAATATTTAAACATGTTTTTTTTTCTGGCCGGAGGGACCCCTGCGAAGAGATTGGGCTTATAGTTTAGGTACCTCTACAGAAGTTGTCGTGACGAGGAGTAAGAGGAAAAAAAATTAATTTTCTGTATCAGTGTCCTGGAATTCGGTACATTAAGGAGATATACCTGGGAAAGCCAGTATGTTTCTGTAACGTTCTAAGCATCATTATTTGTGAAGATATATCGAAGCAATTTTTTTTCATTGACATAGCCTTTGCACCAAAAGTGTGTTTCATCAATGAACAAGTTTTAAAGGACAATATGCCCAATAAGTTTGACAAGTTGAATCATGATATTCAAAATAAATTTTAACTCTGCTCTTGCGCTGGTCTATTTATGATAAATTTTTAAACTAAACTAACCTCAAAACAATCATGAACTTTTAACACATGTACTATACGGGACGGGAATAAAGAGAAAAAGTTAAACCGGAATAAAACAATGCAGTATATGGGACCCGAAGCAGCTAAGTTGTCGCCACACTATAAAACACTCACACATATACATATAATCGGGACGGTGGCTGACCTAATATTTGCCCTCACTTTGGGAAATTTAGTCCCACCGTACATCCTACTCTAGGGTTTATCCGGATGTCCCTAAGCAGATTCTACCATCTTCACAAATTACCCCCCCCCCAAGGGTTTTTTTCTCTTTCTTGTTTTCTCTCCTCTCATTTTCTTCCTATTTAATTTTAGGGAATTTTATTCAGATTTTATTTTAACCACTAATCTGGGCCTTTTTCTTTTCTACTACCCGAAGATCCCTAGGCCTGAGCTCGACCCTACCTTTAGCGCATGTTTGGCTCAAAATCCCTAAAACGAACTGGGTTATCCGCGGTAAGCAACAACTTTAAATAAAATTCCTAAAAAATCCCTTTTAATTTACATTCATAAGTTTTTTTATTCTAATCCCTCTTTATTCTTTATTTATATTTTTTAGATTTCTGTCCTGTAAAAAACATGCTAAGTCTTCTTGGCATGCTTTTAATTTTTTTAAGTTCTTAAATTGAGTATTGCTCAACTTAAATTCTGTAAAACTTTGCTGTTAATCGGCTTATGCACATAAAAGTAACTTAGCATGCAACTAAATGTTGTATCGCCCGTAAACTTTAAGATCTTCTTCTGCAAAGCACACTTTTTAGACATAGCATGTTTTGGAATTGAGCTGTCGATACTATTTTTTGCTCACTCTGTATTACTCTGAGATAATATTCGCAGATCCTAGAAAAAAATTCTCTGATTTCCTAAGGTAATTTATACTTGTCGGTGTGTGTAAGAACTTGTTCGGATATCGTACTGTTAGAATTTAATAAAAATATTTTCATTTTACGAATAGCTATATTTTTTAACATATATGTTTGTTATTCAAAAAACCAACCTACCAAAAAATACTGTTTTTCCTTACTTATATTTTTATGTAGTTTCAATTTTTGTCGGTTAAATTATATTTTTTTTAAACAAAAACTGTCAAGTTTTACGGAATATGCTGTTAAATAAAAAAAGTATAAAAATTTATGTAAAATTCATTTATTTTAAAATAAATGTAAATGATCCGTTTTTTAAATAAATTTTTAGTCGTTTAAAATAAATTTTCTCTGGAATTTAGCTACATAATATTTTGAGTGTAGTATTTCACACACAAAGAAGAAAATTCGAACTATCCAAAAAAATCATATATATCGGGTGTTTTTTCAGTGGTATAGAACTTCGAATTGAAATAAAACACAAGAAAATCGTTTTAATGACCATCAATTTGGCTTTATTGGAAGGATAATTTTATGCCATTAATGTTTAAATATGATTTCAGGCATGTGGCCGCCGCGGCTGGCTCGAATAAAGCCAATTCTACAGGTCCAATTTTCAATCAATTTTTCGAGCATATGGGGCCGTATGTCGGCAATAACGCCACGAATGTTGGCTTCCAATTCCCCTAACGTTTCTGGTTTGTTGGCGTAGACGAGCGACTTCACATATCCCCAAAGAAAATAATCCAATGGTGTCAAATCACACGATCTTGGTGGCCAATTGACAGGTCCATTCCGCGAAATTATGCGCTCATCGAATGTTTCCTTCAATAAATCGATTGTGGCGTGCGCTGTGTGGCATGTAGCGCCGTCTTGTTGGAACCACAACTCATCCACATTCATGCCATCCAATTCGGGAACAAAATAGTCAGTTATCATGGCTCTATACCGGTCTCCATTAACGGTAACTGCCTCTCCAGCATTATTTCGGAAGAAGTATGGCCCAATGACTCCACCAGCCCATAGATCACACCAAACAGTCAGTTTTTGTGGATGTAATGGCGTCTCAAGGGTCTCATGTGGATTCTCTTCACTCCAAATGCGGCAATTTTGCTTGTTGACGTAGCCATTCAACCAAAAATGAGCCTCATCACTGAACAAAATTTTGCCATGAAAATCAGCATCGAGATCAATCTCATTTTCGGCCCATACACCAAAATCACGACGCATTGCAAAGTCTCGCGGCTTTAATTCTTGCACAAGCTGGATCTTGTAAGGTCGCAAGCCAAGATCTTTGCGCAAAATCTTCCATAAAGTTGATGGACAAAGCTCCAATTGCTGTGCACGGTGGCGAATCGATTCATTCGGGTCCTCTTCAACACTTTGCTGTACAGCGACAATTGTTTCTTCGGTGCGCACTGTTCGACGTCTCTGCGGATGCGTATTATCACATAGAGTAAACGTAGTGCGAAAACGATCCATGGTTAACCGAATTAATTGATCTGATGGACGATTATGTCGACCATAAAATGGACGGAGCTTGCGGTAAACTTCGCGAACTGAACCGTTATTTTCGAAATAAATTTGCACGATTTGCAAGCGTTGTTCTTTTGTCAACCTGTTCATGATGAAATGGCAAACCAAACTGAACATAAATGACATTAGAGTTGCCATATTTGACCACAAAATGCCAGTTTTATCTCTATTCGAAAAACAAACCTGTAAAAAAAACACCCTGTACTAACGAAAAAAGTCTTAAGAGCTTAAAATGTTAGTCAATATGACTTTTTACCAAAGTATGTGGCAGATAAGACTTTTTTGTCAAGGAAATATGCTACAGGTGGTAGGTGTGACCACTTTGCTTAACGTTTTTCAGTCATTTACAGGTGAAAATGTGTCTTTTAAGCTTGACATAAAAATCAGAAACAAATTCACGGTTCCAAGTCTGCTCTTATCTCAATTTTCGATTTTTGGCGCTTCTGACTTTCTTTCTTAGGAGGGCAGTATAAAACCGACATAAATTTGTTAAATTAAAACGACGTAAAGTTATGAAACTCAAAGGAGATAGACAGTTTAGAATATTTTGAGGTACCATTTGCATCGGGACTAAGTGAAATAGATGTAAAGGAGGTATTAAACTCAAATTATGTTGCTTGGGCGCATAGCGCGTAGCCATTATTGCGCTAAGAGTCTTATCACAGGGAGAAATTCGTATTAGGATAAGGACAAACTTGGTTCATTGTTTCTACCACACAATTCTGTTGTCTCAAGCAGGATTGCTAAAACTTTTATTGCGTGCTATGACTATGAGCACGACTACGTTTTCTTGGAGTTGAAAAGGGATCAAGAATACTTTATAGGGTCTCCGAAAATTATTTTTTTTTGTGCTATTTGTATATAATATGGTCATTTATGAAGCGATTTTGCTAATATGAACTGCCAGTATTTTACCAAGTTTTCTTAAAATGAAAGGTAAAAAATCAAGTTTATCAATAAAAAGAGAACTTTGAAAAGTTAAGGTTGATGGGTAAAAATTAAATAGCTATGGGCAGTCGTGGTATTTTGCTCATACATATCTCAGTCATTTGTCAATCGATCTGGTTGAATTTTAATAGCAACTTTTAACAGTACATACACGCAGAGAAAAATATACTACACTATGTTTACTGTAACAATATATTGTTCTTGTACACAAAATACTGTTATTATACCCTTCACCGAAGTTAAAAGGGTATATATAACTTTGTCATTCCGTTTGTAATTTCTACAATATTGATCTTAGACCATATAAAG
This sequence comes from Pollenia amentaria, assembly GCA_943735925.1. Lineage (NCBI taxonomy): Eukaryota > Metazoa > Arthropoda > Insecta > Diptera > Polleniidae > Pollenia > Pollenia amentaria. The sequence continues at coordinate 149,224,521 of OX031007.1, forward strand.
TATATACATTAGGGGTATAACTTTTGAACAATTTTTTATATTATCAAAAAATACCTATCCATGCCATATAGACCATGAAATCTATGATGAAAAGTGGGGTCACTTTTTCGCTGGCGTTAAAAAAGTTCCCCCCCAAATCAGTTTGAAGTTTAGTATTTGGATTTTTTTTTTGTTTATTAAAAATACAATATTGCAAAACAACACGCACTTTGAACTTAAGGCTTATTTCCTTCAACAAAGATAATTTTTAGTATCTGAAGTTAATATATAGTACATGACTGTATGAATGGTATTTAAAAAATAAAAATTCAAATATTATTATTTTTTGGAAGCTTTTAAAAAACGGTTTGGGGGGGGAGGTTTTTTATCCAAATTGATCTCAAAAAACTGTTTTCTTGCTATATACATCAGTGGCCACCCCGTCGTGAATGGTATTTTTTTTGGTTATACCCCTAATATACATTCTGGCTTCTTATGAGAAGGGAAGTTCAAATCCGGTTGTCGGTCTGTCCGACCGTTGAAATTTTTATTTAATATCAACAATATTATAGTTACTTTAAGCATGGCAATGTTTATCGCAATTATAAACTTAATTATGGTTTACTGAATAATAATCATTTTTATAACAACTAAATAATGATAACTTTGGAAACATATTATATTCCTCACAACCATTTAATGATATTTAATAGCCATAACATGATTACTTTCTATACGTGTACTCATAATATGTTTAAGACGCAAACAAAATATCTTTACTCTAATAATATTTTGTTATCGACATTTGTAAAGTTGTGTCGATTTTTTTTGCATATGCCTATAGAATTATTTGTTATTCAGTGGTTAAACAATTTTACAAAATACCATTAAAAAAACAAGTTTAAAGAAATTAAGAAATAAAGAAATTGTAGGTACATTAAAAAAAAATTGTAGTGTCACAAAATAAAATATGAAATCTAACAAACATTTTAATATTGTTTGAAAATGGTGCAGAAATATTGACCATTGTTTTGTGTTATTTTAGAGAAAAATAATGAAAATTCTATAAAATAATTTATGAAAAATTGCAACCTGAGACAAAAATGGGTTAAAAATATTATGTTTAAAGTTGCATCATATTATGATGTGAAACATCTGTAACAGCTTTACGTTAAGGTTGCTAGAAAGTAAATAAGCATAAATATATATTAAAAATATTTTTTAATATTAGATTTAATCTACATTTTATTATGATTAACAGGATAATAATATGATTACTTCTTAATTTATTATAATTAACATGATAATAATATGATTACTTTTTAACTTATTATGATAAACATGATAATAATATGATAACATTAAATTAAATTATGATGTAATAAAAACAAATTAAGATTAAGGGAAAAATATTATGATGTAATATTACGAATCATATTATGACAAAATATATTGTCATAATATGATTCAATAATAATCGTAATATGTTGACTATAATCATGAAGCTAATCATAATATGTTCCTCTTAGAATATGTTTACCCCAACCATGTTTTTTCTATGCGTTTGTTTTTTAAATACTGATTGTAGCTCACTCTTTGTTAACGAATCAAATGCTATGTTGTGCAAAACACACATAACAAAAAAAAAAAAAAGCACACAATTGCAAATTAATTGTAATTAGTGTGTTATAAACGACCAACGAAGTGTAAAGAGTACGGAATTTACACCAAACAGCAACAAAGCAAAACAAATCACACTAACTAAACCAAATCACACGAATCACACGAAAGAACTGTAGCAAAATAGGTGATAAGTATGAATTATCTTGTTTTAGGTATGACTAGCTAGATTTGTAAGAAGCAAAAAACAATTATAGATGAAAAATATTTTTATAGATTATTTTAGTTTTTATTTTAAATTATTTTATTATTACCAAAACATATTATCAAATATTTAATTAAAAGTAAAAAAAAAAATTAAAAGGTAATTCTATTAGTTGCAGAATTAATATAAAAATAATACATACAACGATCAAAATCTGAGAAACAATCGGCAATAAACATCAAGATCACACACTGTGAATTGAAAAGTTTACCGTACATAACTGTATTATAGACACACAATTGTTGTGTGTTGTTTTTTCGTTCAAATCAAATTATGGATTGAGTTGGTTTATTTAAATCCAACTACTGCTTTACACTGATTTGTTTGAAACGAACTACTGTTTTAACATTGATTTGGTTTTTCATAATGGATCATTCGAGCTGATTTAAAAAAAAATTACAGTAGTTGACACAACAATAATTTGGTGTTGACAACTGTGTACAAGAAACAAATGCATTCGTGCAGGGGTTTAGTGTATACGACATAAATATATAAACCTAGGCTGCATCATATCTGGGGTTTTCGGAAAATGCATCTCAATATACAGATGTTCGACGGACAGAAGAACATCGTGAAATGAACTTCTCTTCGCATAAGGACCCAGAAAATATATACTTTATAGGAAATTATAGCAATAATGTAAATATTACAAACGAAATGACATACTCAATCATATACACACTTTTATTTTCGATAAAGGATGTAAAAATAAAGGATTTTACACCTAGCAATGCATAATATTATTGCTGTCAATTAAAGACAATGCAAAACCTAAATTCATTGCTCACAGGCAGAAGAAGTGAATGTATTTAATCTGCTCTCTGACAAAAACATTTCTATGTTTTACATTTTAAATGAGCATAAGTAAATCAATGACCGTCCATTCTTTAAAGCTGAAAAACAGATAATACTTCTTGTAACACTCTCACGCTGAGTACTTGCAGGACGTGCATACAAAGACCCAACATCTACACATATTTTTTTATTATCCCAAGATGTTTTCATCATAATTGTTACTAAATAGATTTCGATTTCAAACATTATAACTTATTACACCTTCAATATACACACACTTCCGCACTTACATTCAAAACCATAAACGTTTTCATGTGCATGAATGAACGTGCTGGTGTATGTTTGCGTATATTTTTACCAATGTAACATTGAGAGACTTGTGTTTTATGGCCAACAAAATAGACATGTCTCCATGCATATGGAAGATTATATTTTAATGCCAATAGAAACAAGTATTGAAAAAATCCTCACCATATAACAACAACAGCAACGATTACAACAACTAAGTTCCCAGCATGATTATGATTACCGTAAATCGTTGATTTAGTACACAAATATATAAAGGATGTATGTATATTTGTATGTATGCTGCATATATTCACATCCATACATACATTCTAGTATTATTGTCCATAAACCGTATGGTCTACTAACACAAAAACGAAAATGTATATGCTGGCATGTTGTATTAAGAAAGGTAATGGAATTCAGCTGTAGCAAAAGTACTTTTGTTAATACATATATACATATGTATGTAAACACATTGGAATAAGTACATACACACATTCAGGATACACTACGTCAATAATATAGATAAAATAATTTTAGGCAAGGTAGACTTGTACATAATATTCTAGGATGCATCGTTTAGTTGAAAAGGATTGTCTTTAATCATTAAAAAAAAATTTCGGAGTTCCTTTATACATTTTTTCCACGGATCTCTGGAAAAAATTTCACGAAGAACCATTTTCGCAATATCAAATAGTGTAGAAATAAAATTTTGCCAAAAAACTTTAATGTAAATACAGGGTGGCACATATGTAATGTTTGGATTTGTAATACCGGTCCGGCCTTAGGAAATCGATATTTTGGGTTTAAACTATAGAAATTTAATGTGCTCTTTTCAAGTGCTAGGCGATAGATTACACCAGCAATCACCTATCATTTCTGAAATTGTTTGCCTCTAAATAGTACAAGAAATAAAATTCGGTAGCATTTTATTCTTTTGTGACAAGCCGCATTTTATATTGATTTTTTGGATGAGAAGAAATATCGCAATTAAATAAGTTGTTTCGAGTTAAGAAATTCGATATGATTTATATAGCCAATTTTTCGATTTTTTTTAAAATTTGGTATTTATTATAATGCAGGTGGAAATCTCTGTCATAAGGCGGGTGGCAAACTGGCTGAGGTACTATTGTATATGGAGGGATATATGAAAGCAAAGCTGTCATTGCAGCTCTGGCTGGTGTCTTCACGACATCTTTTTTAACAGTGGAATGTCTAAGGTCTCTAAAGGAGATCGTTTAACATTCCAGGGTAACGCTGGTATGGCAACAAAACTGCAGACGGTCTGGCCAAACAAGACTGTCTCTTGGAAGCCATGTTCGTCGACAGCCTGATCGGCATTTCAATGGCTCGCTGCAAAACTTTCATCAGGAGTGAGTCGTATAAATGGGCTCAGGAGAAACGGCAAGGGGAGCATACCTGCTTGATGGCCAAGACTTTATGGCCTGGCACTGACGCGGCGAGAACGTGCGTGCTACTTGGTCTCGGTAGGGACGTCTGATGTTTCAGGCTCACACCAAGCGTTCAATGAAGTAGGATTAATTTCAACTTTGGCATGCGTCTCGAAAAAAGAAAAACGCGTGGTGTGGGCCGACCTCCAGCTTAAGAATTAAAAGAAACAATTTATTGTTCTGTTTGATTTTTTGCTTTTAGTTGTTATGCAAGAAATAAGCAGTGAAAATTTAATTGTTTGTTCAAAAAAACTTTAAAAAAAGTGTCGGCGTATCGACAGTGAAATATCGCCGATACCGATATATCGGCAGACGTGAAGCATCGCCGATGTATCGGCTTCGGTATTGGTATTCGTTACATTCCTAATAAAAACTGTTACTAAATACGTATTCGAACATCATTTGGTTTTAACTCGTCAACATAGCTGCCAGATAGAATGTATCGAAAATCGGCAAATTCGGCAAAACAAATCGTCAAAATCGTCAAATTGACTTACTTAAATCGTCACCAAAATCGTCCCTGTAAAATAACGCTGATTTTTGTTATTTTTGAAATTTTTTAACTATTTTCCGTTTATATTATTTGAAATAAAAATTAAGTCATAAATACGTATGTTATTCTTGTCTAAAAAAATCGTTAAAAATAAAACCGTTGTTCTCACTCCTATTGACTAGAAATGCAGGTTTTAGCTCTTTTTAGAGACCAACTTAAATAAGAGCGGCAAGTGTTTTTTATAAATGACAACTGAAGGTTTTAAAAATTAAAACTAGGAAAAGATAATCTGGGAATTATTTCTTTTTATAAGCAACTTTATTATATTCAACATTTTTTATTTTTCGAATTTATTCTATGTTTTTTGTAATAGTTGTAATCCTTAAATTTTAAGGAATAGTGTATAAAGTCGTCCTTTAAAATTTAAGGAATAGAACTATTACAAAAAAAAAAGCTTTATAAAATACATAACGCAAATTTAGCTCATAGAATAAATTCGAAAAATAAAAAATGTTGACTAGGAAAATATTTTAAAAATATTTTGGTTGTACATATAAGTCAATTGTCGAAGCTTGTATATGATTTTCTTAGTTACAAGATCATTAAGCGATTAATAATGATTCGAATTTGCCACAAAAGTTTAGGAACTTAGAATTAGAGATGTGACTTTAATAAGATCTTTAATCATTCATTAAAATGATTAAAGATCTAAGATATATCGAACACCGATTTTACTTATCAGAAATTCTGTTTCAGTGCTAAAAAAAAAATGATTGAATAATGGAAATATTACCAGAATCCCAAGTGTTAACTGTTATATTTATATTTGTATTATGAACGGCATACACGGGACAATAAGTGGCAACCAAATAAACTTGTAAATTAGTACAAAATTTGTCATTTCAAAAATCGTCAAATTTAGGGTATAAATCGTCAAATCGTCAATGGGGCATTTATGGACCCCAAAGTCGTCAAAATGACGATAAATCGTCAAATCTGGCAGCCATGCTCGTCAACCAATTAATTATTGAATGGGAGAAGTTGTAATCTCCAGATATCTCCAACTACCAAGTGCATCGCCTGGTGGATAATTAGAAATTTTCATCAATACTTGCTTTCATCCGACCAATGTGCATCATTATGAACTAGACGAGACCTTTAAGCACGCGGAATATTACTTGTTGCCGAAAATGCTGAGACAGTCGGTAAATTGTTAGAGCACCCAAAATGCAGGGCATATGGAAAATTTCGATATAATCTGCATAATCGAATGTCAATTTGGCGCAACGGCATTTGCTGACTTATTTTGGCAATTACTTTGCGAATGCAGATTTCCAGGTGTTAAATTGTCACTTATTTCTCGGTGAAGATGACTGACTTTTTATAATCCCAATGAAAGTAATACAATGGGGTTAAACCACACGATCAGTATAACCAATTAACAGGACTATTACGTGAAACTGTAACATGCGCTGTGTGGCACGTGGCTCAGACTTATTAAAACAAGATACCATCAAGATTTAGGCCAGCTATTTGAGGTACGAGGAAGTAGGTTAGCGCGACTCTGTAAATAAAAGTTAGTAAGCTTGTCACAACAATAGCTCTAGAGTTATTTTTGCTCAAAAATTTATATCTAATTCAGTTTTTTGAAAAATCTTAAAAAGAAAATTAACAATGATTTTCAAAGTAGTTAAATTTATACAATTTGTAAACGTTGCTCTAGCGTCAGTCTCTTTATGATGAATTGCCATATTAACCGCACCTCAAAGCAACCAACAACTGTCAAATCAGCTGTCACAGAAGACAGCGCTGCAATTTTAACCCTTCTGCATTCCCTGGGTCAATATGACCCAATTTTACCTTTTAACTCAGTTTTGTTTTCATGTTGAGGATACAGGTTCGATGAAAAATTTTATTTTATCCTCAACAGGAATGAAAATAACTATTTAGTAGCAAATTAAAGTGAAAAAGTTTTTTTTTGTTTTTCGTTTAAATAATTATTTTATTTTATTTTTTTTATAAAAAAAATAAGTTTTATATACATTTGTCCAATGTGATCAAGCTGATTTTTTTGCAATAATGATTGGCCTACAAAAAAAGTTTGTCGTTTATTTTTTATTTTGCTATTTGATTAATATCGTAACCTCAAATAAACTGTTATTAATGTGGCAAAAAAAAAAAAAAAAAATGTGAATTCCCTCTTTAAATGCAATCATTTTATTTCATTTGTTATTAGAGTGAGTGTGGTAGTTCTGAAAGCTTCTTGCAATTTATTTTTATATTTTCTTAAATGGTCTAAAGAAGAAATGTAAGTTAATTGATGCAAAATTTCATACATATGAACGTAATCTAATATTTTCATAGAGTCTTAGTAATAGTTGGATCAAACTGACCCCTAAAGATCAAAGATGGGGAGGCGTGCAGAAGGGTTAAGTTCTTTGCCTTTTAATAAAACACTCGCTACGTTAACAAAATTGTTGTAAAATTATTCGGTTGCTTGTTTAGTTTCAAGCAAAAATATTTTATTCTTTTTTGATCATAATTTCTAAGCTAAATTGTAGGGAATTTACCGATACATATACAGTATTCAAATAACTATGTGTGTATGTGTACGTATAAATACATAAGAATATAAGTGTTATTGTTGCACTTGGATTTGGGCTGCGGCTAATTTATTATTTACTTAGACAATAAATTTTATACTGCTGCTGTTGTTGATATTATTTGCTTGTTTGTTATTGTTGTTATATGTGAATCTGAATACAAGTACAACAAAAACCGTAATAATACTAACAAAATATATTTCAACGTAAAACATACATACATAGATGAACTCGTATGTATAGATACATATACGAAATAAATACATTTACAAAGTTACACATGTCTTCTTTATTACAAATCTAGGATTTGCGTGTTTTATTTATATTTTTACACCGAGCAATTTCTATAAATCTATAAATAAAGTATAAAATAAAAACAAACAAATTCATATAAATATTTTCGCAAATAATTCCCACTAACCAAAAATATCATATTTATACACTGAAAGCAAAAATGGTAGACACTTATGTAAAATTTTAAGTTAAAATTGGAAAATAAGTTAAGAATTAACCAAGGCGAATTCATGTATACGGTGGTGTCGATACTACAACATGTAACCACACCAAAAACACAACAATGTATTTTTTCGTTGCTTTCGTTGATCGATATGTCAAAAACACAAGCAACTTTTGACATTCCTCTCTCTAAGTTAGAAAAACAAGTAGCACAGCTGTGCTTTCAACCCCACCTGAAAAATGAATTCGCCTTGGAATAAACCATCAAAATTTTGAAATCAATTAATATTAAAATTTGAAGTTTAAAATTAATTTGATTTACACAAACTAACATAAGCTGTGTTCATATACAGCAAATTATTTCTTATTTTCAATAATTGTTACTTGTAAGTGTTCACGCACTCGAAAAACTTGCAAGGAGAGAGAGAGAAAAAAGAGCATACAAATTTGAAAGACAAAAAATTTTGTTTCAAATTTCTAATATTAAAAAGAATATTTCATGTTTTTGTTTACAAAACAAAAATTATTTTCATATTTTAATCAGGCTTAAGTTCATTGAATTTAATTTTCATTAAATTATTTTTATAAAGAAAGGAATTTTACAATATGAAATTAATTAAAATTTATTGATAATTTTTCATTCTTGCCTGAGCTGGGAATTGAATCCAGGTTTTCACGGATAGGTTGCCCAGACTAGTTTCGATTGTAACCACACAATCTCTTCAGTGAGTTTTGCCGTTTAGCTCTCACCGCAATTGACGACGGATGACGTAATTAGTCAAACATCAATCTTTAAACCAAATGGTATTTCACCTTGGTAGATGGTTATTTTATTGTTAATGGTTTTTAATCCAAATTTTAATCATTCTTAAGTTCATTGAATTTAATTTTGATTAAATGAATTAAAACAATTCAATTCCCAGCTCAGTCAAGAATGAAAAATTATCAATAAATTTTAATTGCGCAAATAGTTGAAATCAATTAAATTTATTAAGAAATAATATCGTTTCTTACAAATATATAGTGTCAATATGCCTACCTTGCTAGTTTTTGCTGGTAAAGCGTTCATTTACTTTTTTTTGAGTAATTTGAAGAACATTTTTATAATTTTTAAATTTACTCTCTCGTTGCAAGTTTCTAATAGTAAAGTAAATGATCACACCCATTTTTGTGACTTTCCAGCTAGTATTTTGAATCGTGTAAGGGTCTACTGGGAATCGGATTAAGAGCGCTTTTGATAGTAAACGAGCTCATTTTTTAGCCGCAGAAGATTCCTCACACCAAAGAAATTGTTACACAAGCTGATTTCTCTGTGAGATGCTTCCACAACAAAGCGAAAGTCGCTTATGTTAATCATAGAGGGTATCGTTTGAGATATGTGTAAATATAAACTAACGAGTCTTTTTAAAAGGATGTCAACAATCGAATGAGATTCATTTAGGGATTGTCTTACAATTCGTTAAATGTTCAGCCGTATAACTGATCTACTTAAATAAGAGCGTCAAGCGTTTTTTATGTCAAAACTTCTTATTTTCATATAATTTTTACAAAGCAAACCTTAAGAACGTAATTAAACACCATCCGGTTGGAAAATCTTATTTGACAGCTTGGTCGGCATGTTTTATTGAAATTCTATTGGCAATAGAATTTTCACGTTTATAAAAAGGCGCTTATTTAGGGAGCTCAGTAATTGTTATATTATTCATACAATAAAAATAAATAAAATAATAAATAATATTAAATGAAAATAAATAAAGAATTTCAAAAGGTTCATTCAATGATGGATTGCCAGAAGTTAAACCAAAGATTCGTACAGACGGTGGTCAGAGATTACAATTATGTAAGGGCGGCAATGGTTTGAAACTATACTGACAAAGAAAAATTACCACGAAAAGTAAATTTTCAGTTCAGATGATTGTAAGAAAGCCATTACATTTCATTGGCAGACCGTCTGACAATAAATTCATCTGCCAAGTCAGTTCACACGGTTGTCAGATGGCAAGAATTGCCAGATCTGTTGTTACGCATTGTCAGAAAATTGCATGTACTTTTATAAATTGGAAAAGTGGAAATATTGTTATTGAAGGGAAAAAGCAATATCAAGGATTTTAACTTGTTTATGTTTTCTGTTAGATAGGTTTCAATGTTTTTCATTAAAATTAAATAAAATTTTGCAAAATTAAGCTTTTTTTGTTTCTCCTTTTACGCATGCATATCAGGGACGGAAACTAAGGTGCAGTTGTATATATTTTGATACATCTGCTATCTTTAAAAGAAATTTCGTAAATAATAGAAATTCTTTTTCTAAACAAATAAATCAAGAGATGAACCAAAAAATATAATATTGTTACCGGCATAGTCTCAAAACTACGTTTTGTTATTGAAGTTGGAACAAAATTAGAAACTCCATTTTCCAACCCTGATACAAGTGTGTTTGCAGCGCTGCCAATAGAAAAAGGTATCTGACAATGATGCAATCGTCAGATGCATAAACCTCGCACATCTGAAAATAAAAAATAAGCTTCCATTGGGTGACAGTGATCTGGCAAAGAAGAGTGATAAAAAAAATATCTAACAATATTGTTGTCTTACAATTAACTGACAATGGTTTTTTATACTATCTACGTTGTCAAACAAAAATTGCCTATCAAAAATAATTTCCGGGAATACAATATTTTTTTATTAATAGGATTTCTTAATGACGTGCTTAATTCCCAATATTTTATTTTTGATAAAAATGCACATGGATGTCAAAATTTTTAAGCACATTTGGCTGACAATAATGATAGATCTGACCACCGCCTGTATGACGCTTTAGTGTAATATTGTTGTGTGAAAAAATTATTAAAATATTAGCGGAATTGACCCTTGATAGTAAAGTCCCTTGTAGAACTTGTTAATCTTATAATTTTAGTAAAAATACTAACATTTACAACACTGCAACAACAAAATGTATTAGACTAAAATATACTACGCTGTGGTTGAAAAATCCCACAAAAAGCAGTAGTAAACAAAGTGTGTGAATTTACCAGAATAAAACAGTTGAAGAAACTTTATCTGTCTCTTTCTCTCACTCAGCAAATTCATTAATTTACAATGCATACGAAAAATACATTCACGCTTTGAAGTATAAAATCGTATTAAATATAACAGAGTTGTACACTTAATACAAAGGGTGAATACCGCTTTTGTTTTAGGACTTGCATGGTAAATATTCCAAGATAAAATGACGAGTGTATCAGAAAATGGAATAAAAAAGTAATAAATTGTAACTCGTCAGATCATCATCAGAATATTCTTTTAGGAGTTGCATATTAAACACAATCGTCTAAAGCCTCTAGTACACGGAATGTAAAAAGCCACATGCGCATGTGGTTCTGACGTAATTTTGACGTCAATACAAAGCCACATTGCGTATTGTGTGATGACGTCAAAATTACGTCAGAACCACATGCGCATGTGGCTTTTTACATGCCGTGTACTAGAGGCTTAACAAACCGTTTATTCTAACTGGGGTTGCTCTACAAAGTCTGCGTTCACACTATAAAATTTTTCTTTCAGAAAGTCTTAATTTCTTCGTGGGCGGGAAAGAGAACATGCTATTCTTCTCTCGCCTCTCAGCAATAAACTGTGACTTTCTAAAAAAAACTTTAATAGTGTGAACCCAGACAAATGAATCTTTTATTTAAAATTATTAACCATTAAAAAATGTTGCCCATTTGATTTTTCTTTACGGTATTAATAAATTCCTTCTTAAGTTTTACGATTTTGTACTGTTTTCATATAAACATTTCTTTAGGTTAAAGAAATTTTTGGGAATATTTTTAATGTGATAGATATTATCGATTGAGGAGTTAGGGAAACATCAATTTGTAATTTTAAGCAATTTTATGAAGTTATTTGGGAACCAGGCAAATTAAGGGTTCGAATTCCACTGATTTTAATATTTTCCATTCTAAGTGCTAAGTCTAAAAAGATTATATTTTTTTACGTCTAGGGAACCTTTTTTTTATTTTACGTCTGTTGGGATCAAACGCCTAAAGTGAATCTTTTTGATTCCATTCAGTTCAGTTTGGTGATATTCTCTGCACTTCTCTTTCGCTGAGATCACTACGTCTGATTTCGATGTTCAGTTATCGTTGCCAGGAGTGAGACAGTCTACCTACTCTTCGTTAGCCAATCTGTGGCTTTCAGTCAATGACAATTTTCACATATCATCGGGAGGTCTGCGCAGAGCGTGGACAAGCCTACGCCTTTTGCCGTGTTTCAATACAGATTAGCCGCTGATTTGTTTTATCCATAGCTCCGTATTATATATGATGTTTGGCTATAAAACTTCTTATAATCGGCTGACAAACACTTGCAGGAAGTTTGCTTCATGCTCTGTTGTTTTCCATGTCTCACATGGATGTAGCTGAAGATTTCCGTATTAGCCGAAGGGTATCGAAAGCTTAGTTTTTTTGTAAGATTCGCTTCGCCACATCCTTGCTGAGACAAACCGTGTTGGCAAGGATGCTACTTAGATAGTAAAATTATGTAAGTTTTTTAGTTTGGCATTATCAATCCGAAATTTGGTGTCATTTATGATATTGCAACGCATTACTTCGATCTTTTCTACGTTTATATTTAGATGCAGATATCATTTTAACATTCTAGACTTTCGAGTTGTGTGTTGATACTCCAGCTAATACCTCTTGTTTCTCATTATCATTAGCAACTACGACTTCTAGAAAAATTTTGAAGAGCAACGGTGAGATTAAACATCTCTGGTGAATACCAGCTTCAACATCAAAACTGCAAGTCAGAGCTTTATTATCAACAACAATATTTCAGTACATATCTTGGGTAAGGCTTTTGATTTTGAGTGAAACCGCTTTGCAAGCAAATGCTCTCAATATTGCATTTTGATTTATAGTCATAAAAGCGTTCTTAAAGTCGACGAATAGCTGATAAAATGGAGCAAAATTCTGCAGATTGCGGTAAAAGATTTAGTTGACTTAAATACAATTTACTTTAAAAATGTTAAATAAATATTTTGAAGAAATTTGTCTTAGTGTATAAATACCCTGGTAGATAATTGTATAAATATAAATGTGTTGGTTATTTCCAGTTGGTATTTGTTTGTCATATCTAGATTATTGTTTGTTGGCTTTTCTCTAAGCCAAATACAAAAAAAAAAAAAAAAAAAAAAATTACATTAAAATAAAAAAAACTCGAAAAACAAATAACAGCTTCAAAATTCTAACTAAATCACAATATGTCGTTAAATTTAAGTCAATTTTATATACATAGAGCTAAATAAACAAAACAATTTTATTTATAACCTTAGGATTTTTTTTATATACGTTAAAAGTTACACATATACATATGAACATACCATGCAAGCATTTCGAAGGTTTTTTTTGAAAATTAAAGTGACTTTACGTCTGGACGATTAAAAGAAGATTCTACATATTTTACAAAGTCTCATTTTATTGGTGAGAGGGAAAGAGCACTCTCTCGCCTCTCGCCTATAAACTCAGACTTTCTCGAAGAATACTTTCATAATGTGGAGCTATACTTAAATAAAATACATTGCAATTGTATGTCAGTCTTCTGCACAATAATAAAAAGAGAACTTAAATTTTTTCATTAACCTTTTACTATGGAGGTGGTGGTAAATATTACCCCTTCGCTAATTTTTTTTATTTAATCTCTTTTGTTTTGGGGGATTATATCACTTAGTATCCTCTCATTTTGTAATCGTTAGTATTCAGTTGTATTTTGGTTGAGATCGGCATATCACGTGCGGAGATACGCAGATGCTGGTGTAAAAATTATCCCACGTCAAGGTATACGTAACTTTTTCTTTGAAAATATTTTACCACCACGTCAAGGTTAACGTAAGTATCCAATATAAGCAAATTGACCACACGTCATATTTAACGTTGTGTTTTCTTGGAATTATTTTAACCACTCGCCCGTAATTTATTATTTTTTTTTATTTATTTATTTAATAATCTTGAAGCCACTTAACCCCAATTGATTACAGATAAATGTGTTGACAAAAATTGTAATGTATATATATATCGTCGGCTGATAATTTAATTGTCGTATGTGGACTCCGATAGTTTCGAGAAAATTAAGTTTAAACACATTTAATTTGAAAATTGCTTCAGCAAATACCACATACGACAAACCCAACACTCCATATCTCCGTATGAGGTATCGAAAAACTGATAACGCCAAATGAAAGATCAGGTCGGAAAACCTAAGGAATCGATCCTTACTCAAAACCGCAAAAAAACCACATACGACATTTAAATAATCAACCGACGATATGTATGTCTAAATATATTATATTTTTATAAAGTGTATTATAATTTAAGTGTATTTAATTTATATTCATGTATCATGTACAAATTAATAATTACTTAATTAGAATAAGTCAACACTTATTTTGTTTTTCCTATCACGAATTTGCATTTTTGGTAAAATTAAATGTCTAATATTTGATTTAAAGCGGTTTCACAACAGTGCCACTGAACATTCAATGAGATAAACTAATAGTTATCATTGGTAAAAAATAATAGTTATTATTGGTAAAAAATTGTGAATTAAAAAAAAACTTACTTAAATTGAAATTAAGATATTCCACCGGAGTTTCTTCAAAAAAAAAAAAATTGACCGCCAGAAGCATCCATACACTCTACCAAAGATTTAACAATTTTATAATGCGTGCCTTCTAAAAATCGTACTGTTGTGTTATTATCAGCCATGCATCCTACTTGTCTAACTCACTGGAAAACCTGCAATGATAGCTGATTATAATAATGCAAAAGGTGCAGTGGATGAGCTTAATAAGAAATGCTCGATATATGCATGTGGTCGACGTACACGCCAATGGCCATTAGCCATATTTTACAGAATTTTAGATATAACTGCTGTCAACGCTTATTTTATATTTTAATCTTTAAAAGATTTTGATAATCTTGCAAGACAATTGGTTGTACCACACTTGCAAAGCCGGTAACACAGCCAAAGGCTGCCGCGATCACTTCGAGATATAATAACTACAATCCAGGATCAGCACTCAAAAGAAAAACTGCTCACACTTATCCCCAGTGCAGTAAACCTATACTCAGAGAAAAAATATGGTTCGGCATGGTTACGGCAACTACACTATATTTATTGTAACAATAAATTGTTGCCGTACACAAAATATTGTTATATTTATTTAATATAAACAATATTAAAGTTATTGTAAGCAAGTCAATGTTTATCGCAATTATAAACTTAAGTATGGTTCACTAAAAAATAATCATTCTTATTACAACTAAATAATGATAACTTTGAAAACATATTATTTTCCTCACAACCATTTAATGATATTTAATAGCCATAACATGATAACTTTCTATACTTGTACTCATAATATGTTTAAGATGCAAGCAAAATATCTTTACTCTAATAATATTTTGTTATCGCCATTTGTAAAATAATTTGCATCAGTTATGTCGTTTGGTTGACATATGCCTATTGAATTATTTGTTATTCCCAGTGGTTAAACAATTTAAAAAAAAACTACTTATTAAAAAAGCCAAGCTTAAAGAAATTGTACACAGAAAAAATTATTAAATTTCTCCAATCACCAAATTTATTCCAAATTCATAATATCAAGCAAACAATTTGTTGATTTTGCACCTATTACCAAAATGATTATATTGATTACTAAAAATTTTAAAATTTTGAACAAATTTTTTCAATAAATGATATTTTTAATTTTAATTAAAAAAGTGATCAAAAAACTTTGCCATTTCAAACAATGTGTTAATTTATTTAAATAAATATTGACAATTCCCAACAACAATTCTACATGTTAAAATTATTTTATTTTAAACGAAAAAAGTCAATTAAGATTTTTTTTATTTAATTAAAATTTTAATTGAAAATTTATTTCAAAACAACTAAAATGTTAATTAAATCAAAACTAAATTTTTAATTTTCTTTCAACAAAAAAAAAAATAATTGATTCATTTATCACATTAATTAAATTCAAATACTTTTTAAACAATTTTTTTAATTGATTAAACAATTTTTATTGTGTAGGTACATTAAAAAAAATTGTCAATGCTAAAAAATTTCAATATTGTCCAAAAATGGTGCAAAAATATTGACCATTGTTTTGTGTTATTTTAGAGAAAGAGAATGAAAATTCTATAAAATAACTTATAAACTATTACGACCTACGACAAAAAAATGTTAAAAATATTAGGTTTAAAGTTGTATCATATTATGATATGAAATATCTGTAACAGTTTAACGTTAAGGTTGCCAGTAAGTAAATAAGCATCAATATATTTTAAAATATATTCCAGTTTTAGATTTATAATACACATTATTATGATTAACATGATAATAATATGATTACTTCTTAACTTTTATGTTTAACATGATAATAATATGATTACATTAAATATGATGTAATAAAAACAAATTAGGATTAAGGGAAAAATATTATGTAAGTTATTTGGTCATAATATGATTCAATTATAATCGTAATATGTTGACTACAATCATGAATCTTATCATAATATGTTGCTCTTAGAATATGTTTACAACAACCATGTTTTTTCTTTGCGTGTATGTGGATGTGCTGCACCAAGCGCATATGCCTGCAATGTACAAATAGTGAATCCAGTATATAAATATAGTGCCTAAAGGTTGACCCGCATTTTTACAAATTAATTTTTTTATTAATGGTCTCTTTTATTTCATAATATATACCATTGGCTGTGAAAAAAATGTCCTTTAACTTGTTGATTAATTTTTAATTATTATATTTTATTAAGTTTACGATATCATATTTTTGCTGTACAAAAAAAAGTTTGTAAAGTAAAGTGCCTGTTTTTTTTAACTGAATTAAAAAAAAAGATCTTATTTTTATTTTTTTAATTAGATATTGGGAATTATTTCTTTTTCATAAGCAACTTTATTATATTCAACATTTTTAATTTTTCGAATTTATTCTATGAGTTAAATTTCAGTTATGTATTTTATAAAGCTTTTTGTAATAGCTCTATTCCTTAAAAATTTTTTTAGAAATGACTTTATACACTACCAGACTATTATATTGTATTTTCTTGTTACATTTTACCTTAGCTTTCCGTTGGATAGCAATGAAGTATATTTATGTACAGAAAAATTTACAATTATTAGACACCAGCAGAATGTAATGCATTTTCTAGCCCGCTACGGCCTTCGTCAGCATTCTTTGTGTCACACTGGATAGTGATACTTTATAAATTGAATGTATTTAACTCAACTATTTTAACAAATAGATATTGGGAATTATTTCTTTTTCATAAGCAACTTTATTATATTATATTTATATTATTTATTATATTTAATTTATAAATAATTCCCAATATCTATTTGTTAAAATAGTTGAGTTAAATACATTCAATTTATAAAGTATCACTATCCAGTGTGACACAAAGAATGCTGACGAAGGCCGTAGCGGGCTAGAAAATGCATTACATTCTGCTGGTGTCTAATAATTGTAAATTTTTCTGTACATAAATATACTTCATTGCTATCCAACGGAAAGCTAAGGTAAAATGTAACAAGAAAATACAATATAATAGTCTGGTAGTGTATAAAGTCATTTCTAAAAAAATTTTTAAGGAATAGAGCTATTACAAAAAGCTTTATAAAATACATAACTGAAATTTAACTCATAGAATAAATTCGAAAAATTAAAAATGTTGAATATAATATAAAATATTTTTTTATTAAAATTTTTAAACAAAATTAAAGGGGGTAAAATTTACAACCACGTCCAAGACTATGCCAAAAAATTTCACATCCCAAATAAAAGGTTTAAAAAAAAACATTTCGTTGCTTAACAAAAACATACAAAGCACACATTTTACAAAAACAAAATACATTTCTATTGCCATTTCATCTCCTAAGCGTGAAGTGTGAAAATTTTGTGCGTAGAAACAATGAGGAGAACAAAGAACTCACGCAAAATTTTCTTTGCCAAATCTTGAGTTTGTTGAAGATATAAGGGGAGGAAAAGATTTGGGTGAGTATGGATTTTCTTGTAAAGTTTCCCTGTTCTTCGTTCATCGTTTATACAAAGTTATGTTTGGTTTAATGCTTAATTTAACAGACATGAACACAAGACAACAATCGAACAAAAAATTTGTCAATGTAAACTATTATAATTACAAAAAAATACTTGTAAAATAAAATGTTGCCTTCTGGATAATTTCTAAATTAAGTGCCATAAAAATAATTAAATCAAATAAATAAATTAAAAAGCAAGACAAAATATCGGGTTCTCAAAAAGATCGAAAAGCTTTCTTTATTTAAAAAAAAAAAGAATTTTAAGCATTTTGTTAAAATGAAGAAAAGTTTAAATTTAAAATAAGAAAACTGCATGGTTTTTTAAATTCACTTCTGATCAGGGCTTTCAGGTACTTTTTCCATGTCCACAAAAAACATAAAATAAATCCCCAAACAACTCCAAATTAAAAAACCCTTAAAAGTTATTATTATTTTTTGTTTTCTTTTCTGACCAAATTTAAAATTTGTTTTAAATTATTAGAAAAATTATAATAAGAAATGCCCAAAAATTCCCAAGTAAAAATTTTTATAAAATTTTTTTTTTATTTAATATTTGTACTTTCACATTGAATATTTATAAAGGAAAACATATACAAACAATTTCATAATTCATAAGCTTCTGTTTCAACATCAACGTTTTTAGATTCACTGATATTGTACATAGTTTGAGGATTAAATTTTTGCATCATTTCCTTAGTTTGAATAAAATTTTGGCAACATATGTTGTTGATATAGAGGTAGATGTTTATCTTAGTAGTGCTTCTAAAAGTTCGTACTGCAGTTTATTACAAAGCTTTGTTTTAGCCAAGTTCATTGTTGAAAAGTTTTTATTTGGTTATTTTTATGAAGAAAGGACCTAAAATTATCAATAAATTTTAATTTATTTCATGTTGTAAAATTCCTTTCTTTATAAAAATAATTTAATGAAACTTAAATTCAATGAACTTAAGCCTGATTAAAATATCGAAATTTGGATTAAAAACTATTTACAGTTCAATAAAATAACTACAATACTAATTATTGTTAACAGCTAAGGCACAAGCTATATGTTTACATTTGTCCTTCAAGTTGTGCTGAAAAAGGTCAACAAGAAAAAAGAAAGACAAAAACATGAAAGAACAAAAAAATTTACTTTGGATTTCAAGAAGAACTCTTGACAAAAAGTACGAAAAACCGGAGTAAGA
Source organism: Pollenia amentaria (assembly GCA_943735925.1). Lineage (NCBI taxonomy): Eukaryota > Metazoa > Arthropoda > Insecta > Diptera > Polleniidae > Pollenia > Pollenia amentaria. The sequence continues at coordinate 149,243,768 of OX031007.1, forward strand.
AAGAACATGTAAATCAAATAAAAGCAAATTTGGATCTACCAAGGTAAAATACCATTTGGTTTAAAGATTGATGTTTGACTATTGACGGTTAAATGGCAAACCCCTCTCAAGAGATTGTGTGGTATCAATCGAAACTAGTCAGGGCAACCTGTCCGTGAGAACCTGGGTTCAATTCCCAGCTCAGTCAAGAGTGAAAAATTATCAATAAATTGTAATTCATTTCAAGTCGTAAAATTCTTTTTTTCATAGAATTAATTTAATGAAAATTAAATTCAATGAATCAAATATCGAAATTTGGATTAAAAACCTTTTACAGTTCAATAAAATTATTGTTTATTAAGTACCTTTTAAATTGTGAACTAGAGTAAGATAAAAATTTTGGTTCTTTATTAAGTACCTTTTAAATTGTGGATTAGAGTAAGATAAAAGTTTTGGTACTTTTTTTCATATTTTATATGCGAAACAAAAAAAAAACAATAAGCCTAAATATTAAAAAAGTGGAAATATATTAGGAAATGTAAAATCCCCAAAAAATCCCGGAATTTTTTTTTATATCTTCAAAAATTACTTTATTTGTCCTTTTTGCTCGGATGAAATCCCCAACTTTGGGGATAACACTGATTCTATACCCATGTTCTGTAACTTTGGAGAGAACTTCTCGCATCGAAAAGATGTGAAACGAAATATTCCACCGTTTCTCGAAAAGTTAGAAAAAAATGTGTGTCGAAAACTATCAAAAGATATTAAGTAGTTATGCTATAAATGTCATAATATTCCACTCGAAGCCGATATGAAATTGCAGATGTTGAGAACGCCCGTCAAACATATCGTTAACGGCGACCAAAATTGGCTTTAATTTAAAAATTTTCAACGACGGCGGCGAAAATACAGCCATCGGCTATACGATCAAATGGTATAAAAAATGTTAAGACTTTAATGTTTGTTGATTACAAAATTGCTTTGAAAACATTCGTATATTTTTCAAAAATGTTAAAAGTAAAATAATTAAACAGTGAAAAACTCAGCCAAGAACAAAATACTTATCTCTTCCGTATTCATATTCATGTCATTTTGCATTTTTTATTTAATTTTTAGTGTTAACGTTTTTTCTCACAATTTTTTTATGCGTGAGTTTATTTGACAGTTCAAAGCGGGAACTTTATCACAACAATTTTACAGACGCACTTTTTTTTGTAAATTGGCGAGTAATTTCCTTACGTGACAGCCATTACTCGCTAAAAATGTTACAGACGCAGTTAAGTGAGAAAAACAGTTGTTTGCTTCAATTTATGGCATTTTTGTTTCATTTCTCGCATTTCAATCGAAAAGTTTCTCGAAGCGAGAGTTACAGAACATGGGCACTGATCTAAACATTGTTAGAGACCTTGAGAAGTGCCTTCATAGTGCCGTCTGTAAGACTTTTGTTCGTATTCCGAACTTATGACCGTGATATGATTGGTAATGGTTTTTAAGGAATACGACTCTTAACTTACGCAATAACAAATGTTTGCAAGGATATGTGTGTGTGTACATATTTTGTTTTATTTATTATTCATCTACTTTTATAGATGTTGTGGCGGAATTTGTATTTATTATCGAATTAACGCTTTGACAAATTGCCCTCGAAGAATAATTTGTTTAAATCTATGCGTGCCAATGACTGTGTCCTTAAAAAATTATTCAAAAAGTTATAAAAATAACAATAACAACTTGAAACATAAATCAACAAATTTGCTAAATGTGTGATGTATGATGACACTTAAAGAAAAATATTGTGCTGAATTAAAATTAGAAACGCAAACGAGTTAATTTTTTTTATATTATATGTTAATATATCATTTAAGCTTTATTATTATTTTTTTTTTTTTTTGAAAAAACTTATCTATAAATACGGGAAACATTTTTTTGTAGTTGATTTTTAAGCATCTTAGTGCCCTCCGATTTTAGTGAATCATATATCGTTTTAAAGGTACTTATATATTTTTTTTTTCTAAATTTTTAGGATTATAGTGTTTAAAAAGCGTTTTAAATTTGCTTGCAAATTTTCGTTCAGGAATTTATATTATTTTTATTGTTGTTTCGATATAATTTTATATTTTATTTTCTTTTTAAAAACAGGCAATTTAAACTTTATTTTACTTTTTGTAGCCTTCAAAAAAATACACAATGTAATGAAAAATTGCAAACTTGGAAACAAACCCTATCATATATTTGAAATTGCTAATTCGGTTAAAAACCAAAATGTAGGGGAAAAACAAAAAAAAAATGTTGCAAAAATAGCGAAAATTCGCGAACCATTTGAATATTTCAAACAAGTCATACAATTTAGTAAAAGTGCCTAAAACTATAAGGAATGGCAAAAATTCTATAAAAATTTCTAAACTAGCAGTAACTCGCAAAAATTTGCTAATAGCGGCACGATAGCAAAGTCTATTAATTATAAAAAATCTTTAAAATTGTTAAGAATCCGAAAACTTACAGGAAAAATTGCTTCTATCCGGAACATGACTAAATTTATTTGTCGTTGTTTGCTCTTACAATTTTTTTGTAATATCAAATAAATGTTTGCTCAAATATTTAGAAAATATTTGATTTTTTGTGTTCACACTATGTTCACATTGGACAAATATTTGTTTGCCGGCAAAAACTTTTATTTGCTCAAAATCAGCTGTTATTTTATTTGATACTCAAAAATATTTTGTGTTCAGACTACGTTAATGAAATATTTGATGTTTGCTTTCAAATATTTCATCAGTCTGAACATACCTTAAGTTAAATTTATTTTTGCTATATTAAAATGTTTTGTGCTGTAGTTCTGTGTTTGGGAGACACGCAGAACTTAAAACAAAACCTCAGTTTGGGCTGCAGAATTACAGGACACTACAAGGGTTGTGATGATCTTTTACTGAGAAGTTGTAATTATAATCGCTCATATGACTGATTATAATTATAGGGTTAGAGAAAAGAAATAAGTGAGAATTAATTTCTTTTTCAAATTATAAACATAATATTTCGTTTGCTAACTTAGCCAAAATACATACATTTTATGCTCCGTGTACGATTCCCACTTTGCCAGATAGCTTTAAGGCGATTAAAGCTGAGGTAGGTATTTTAATTAAGGGTTGAAATAATAAGATTTGAGTAGGTTTAAGTTCACTATTTTAAGGTTAATATTTATTATTTTCCTTCATGGAGTTTAATCTAACAATTTTGTGGATAAGTATTTTTTTAGGTTATGACACTTTAGAAATATAAGTATTATTAATTCACGAAATAATATCAACTTATTTTAGCTGTTGCTAAGGCGCAAGTGAAGAAAACATATTTTTAATTTTAAATCTTAATCTGACTTCGGTTCGCAGATACCCGAAGAGGTTTGGAATAACCCCGTAAGTACTAAGTACTCAAGTAATCAAGATACTTATACAATGCAAATTATATCAATTAGGGATTACATTTCATACATTAAAATTCAGTTATAATTCAAATATTAGTTCTTATTCATATTACATTATAATTTCTTAAATTTTACAAGTTTCAATATTAATTTTAATTCAGTTTATAACTTTTAATATTATTTATGTTTTTCTAAATCTCATTTCAATTTATAGTGTTCAAATCACATTTGAACAATGCTTTTATAGTAACGAATAAAAGGAAATATGAAAATCCATTTGTTAGTTTCTTAAATTTATGTTGCCCTTTTAAATAAGAATCCATATTCCATCGTGCATTAAAGGATTTATTTTACCTGTAAATGCCAAGTGTTCAAATCTCGGCCACACTAATAATTTTAATTTTATTATTGTTTTTGATACAAATATTTCATATAAGTTTGGCAAAGTACAGGCAGTAGATTTACATGGGAACAAATGAAAAAAATGGCAACAATGTTTATGCTTATTAAATATTTCGAAATTTAAGACAAATTTCGCAACAGTGAGCATATTTAGAAAGCGGGTTAAAGCTAAGAAATGGTAAATAGATTAAAAAATCGATTTTCAGATCTTCGAATGACTTTTTGTAGTTATTTTTGTGAAATAAATTAATTCGAATCTTAAATCGATTTTCAAATCGTTTAAAATGAATTTGATTTGGGGATTTTGTAAAATAAAAAACTTATTTTGTTAATATAAAGACTATTAATCCTGTGTCTTTGCTAAGAAAACAACCTTCCACAGGGCACTGTTACCGCAAGGATGCACAAATGTTCTCTAGCACAAATGTTGATAAATTCTGCTGAATAAAAAAATAAATTCATAGAGAATGTCCAATCTGTTTGTTACTTGGGATGTACAATTTCAAAGAATAGTGGTGCGGATGTAGATGATGCAAGTCGAATAGAAAAAGTTCTTAAAGACATGTATTTAAGAAAAATGTGGATATATAATGACTTTTCCCGTGATCTATTTATATAGTGTTTTATTTTCTACAAAAAATGTGACATATGATTTAAAAAAATGCAATTTGGTGTTCGTTTCTTAAAAATGCTTCGCTCTTTAAAAGGGTGGCTTGATTTATTCTAAAAAATGCACCCTCACTAATGGCATAAGGCATTGTGCACTTTACGCCCCGTATAAATCGACAGTGTTTATAATGCCCTGTTAAAAGATGGCTTATGTTTGTATATAGGGTTACCAGACGAAGTTGGGAAAAAGTCGCCTCTAATCAGGACAGTAAAAATTTAAAATTTTAATAGTTATTTTTTCTATTATTTAATAGTAAAAACATAAGAAAGCATTACATTGTTAATGATAGTAAATTCAAGTGGATTCGGTGTTATAAAAATTGTTTTTGAAAAAAACGTCAAATCAAGAAATCTGAAAAACTTGTTGTTCATAAATCAGCAAACTGGCAAAGGTATTTTCTTGTTAACATATCATATATATTATTTCTAAAGCATATATATTATTTCGGTTGCAAATATCTCCCATACCACCGCATCAAATTTAATGAATGATATCTCATTTTAAAGCTTATTTCTAACACTAATGGCGAAAAATAATTAGAAATTGAAAAATTAATATTTTCATTGATAAAAATTATATTTTATATAGAACTGCATGATAATACTGTTGTCATTATGATTGTATGTTTTTGTTCAAGTGTGGTAATACAGGGTCGCTTAATAATAATGCAGTTCTACATAATATAGTATGTTTTAAAATCCATTCTGGCAATACCGCTATTTACGATAATGCCGTTTATTACTAAGTCAGTTATATATAATTGCGTACGCTTAAAGATATTTTTGTTTGTATTAAGGATTCGTACGGGCAAAAAGTTAACGATGATCATGTCATTACCTCTAACATTGTATTCAAAGAAGTATTATAAAAGCATTTAAACATATGTATGTATGTAAATATGTATGATATATATTATGATTTCTAATATTTTTATACTTTTAACAAAATGTATTGAAGTTATTAAAATTTCTATTAATTATTTTCATTTTATGTTACAAAAATGACAACTAACGGTGCGAAATATTCTCACGGGTCATCTAGTTTTATAAAAAACAAACTAAAGAAATTGGAATTTCGTCATACATTTTGTTCATTTATTTATTTTTTTAATATCAATCTATCAACAAATTTTGGTTTATGTATATTTTTTTTATATTTTGAAGAACAAACTTTTTAATTTACGTACATATTTTTTTTATATATTAAAGAACAAACTTTTTGTGAGCTGTTAAAAATAAGGCGGTCAAATTTTGTGTTTTGTTCTCGTTAAATAAAAAATTGCATTATTACAGGGTCGGCAATACATGTTATACATGTACCTTTTAACATGGTGGTAATTTTTTTTGTAGAAAATAAAACACCATAAGTATTAATAAAACCTGCATTAACCAGAAAGTTACCAGAAAAGCACAGACTTTTACTAACCGTTGCCTATGTCGTATAATCCGGTGTTTTTGGCCAGAGACCAAGATATCATACGAACTAAGTTTGGTTTCACGTAAAGGTTGGAGAACACTATCGCTAAAACTGCTCTTACAAAAAACCCAAAGGGTATTCGGCGAAGTGGTCGCTCTAAAACCACTTGGCGGACATCAATGCTAAAAAAGCTAACCACGTTACAATTAACGTGGGACGATGCAGCTAGGAGAAAACAAGACAGAACCAGATGTAAATTTCTTATTGAGGCCATTTGCTTCCAAGATAGGGAATAGCTGATAATCATGATCATTGTTTTTAAAACTAAGTGTTTTTCATATAAATTTTTTGTGGAAGCGCTACATTCCTTAATAGCTAAACAAACAGTTTATAAGTTACTAAACAAAATAACAATAATAATTTTTGATTTTATTTAAATTATTTTATTTAACTAGTTTAAACTTGTTATTTTGTAAATCACAAAATTTTCTTTCTATTTTTATAGTTTTACTAATTGTAAAAGTACAACTACAACTGTCATTTTTATTTTTTTTATATTTTGTTTATTATATTAATTTTTATATTTTTTTTTTGTTCATATAAAACTTTTAATGTGTTACAGAATAAATTTTCCAAGTGTAGGTTGTGATTCACAGGCGTATGATTGATATTTTTAACTGTATTTTATCTTAAAGTGAAAATATTACTCATACGCGTGATGGTTATTAAAATAAGTCAAAAGTTGTTAAAATGTACTTGAAGCATATTAAAGAAGAAATTTATCAGTCTTACTTAAGTTTTCATATCCTTTACTACTAGTGGCGAATTAGGTAATTTTACTTTATTAAGATATTATTAAATGCCTTATAAAGCTTATTAATTCTGGGTCCATGAGCAATTTTAAGTCGATTGAGCAGTGCCCGTCTGTCTGTTCCTCTTTCGAATGACTCAAAAGAACAAAGATTGAATTTTGGTGTCAAATAATTTATAGTAGTTCTCATAAACAGTTTGGAATTAAAATTGGACACAACCAATTCAGAAGGAAAAAAAATTTGAGTGTGGAACAACCAACCTATAAAATTTATTTTATTTTTAAACTAACATATAAAGCCTACTCTAGGCTAAAACTTTAGTTTAAAAACATTACGAATAATGCTATTCTAGTAAATATAGTTTTATTTTAAAATGTCAGTTGCAGTTGGGCTTGTCAGATTTAAATTTGCAAAATTCTTGACATTCACTAAAAATCTTGATTATGAAAAAAAATTCTTGACAATTAAATACTTTCTAAAATAATTTTTTATACAAATAACACAATTGTTAAAACCATTTAAAAGTGAAAAGGTACAGTCAAATGAACTCATTATACGCACCAAAAATGTTTGGTTCTAAGGCAGCTGTTTAACGTTTTTACTTGAGGGGCTGTAAAGCAAAAGAGTACAAGTGCCAAAGCTAACAAAATTAAGTTTGATTCAACAACTAATACGTAATACTTATACCTATCATTCTACAAAATTTTTCGGAACTTTATAATTACCCCAAATTGTACTTTATACAGGCTTTACGAAAAGTCTTGGTATTAATAATTATTATTATAATTATTATTGTACAAAAATTTGACAAAAATTTATTGTCTAGTTCTGAAAATAATAAGCAATAAAAACTGTTTGGACAATTTTTGACCAACGAACACACTTAACGATGAAATATTTATTTACTTTTTACACAACTTTGTTTAAGGAAAACTGTTAGCAGATTAAAAGATTTAAAACGTGTTTGTATGTTAGGATTTAAAAATTCTTGACGAGTACTGAAAATTCTTGTAAATCAAGCATAATCCAGACCGTATGGCAAGCCTAGTTGCAACTTGCTTTTTTAAATCCATTCTACAATGCAACCGCATAGAGTTTTGCAATGGTATATGTGTCTAAGTGCACCAAAAAGGACTCAGCCTATCATAAGACTAGAAATCACACCAACAAATTTCATGGAGATCTGTCGACAATGTACCCCAGGCCCCATATAAACACAATAGTATGCCTAACAAGTCATGAACAATGCTATAACTTACTCTGAAAATGCATTAGAATACGTCTAAAAACGCTTTACGCTTTTGCGAAAGAATTCGGTTTGTCTTAGTTCCATAAGACTAAGAAGAACACCAACAAATTTTGTGACAAAATTCCACAACTTACCATTCGCCTCATTTAAAGTCAATTATCGAAAAACACTTTAATACGACTAAAACCGTAACGAGTAATGATATTCCGCTTTATGCAACAAAAAGTAGAAGTTCGCATTACAATTTAATCCTATATTCTATTGCTGGACTTAATGTGTTGGCTTACTAATGTGAACTTAAAGTTTTTTTTTTGCATAAGGCGGATTGTGTTAAACTGGGTCCAACTGAGCTTGGTGTTGCTAGAAATAATACCACGTACTGTTCGATATTTCCTTCATAAACCGGTCTTCTGAAAACCTCTTCAAAATGCATAAAATGTTAAACAAATTATATTTACTGTCTTAAAATTTGTTATTTCGATACTAGAAATTACTCTACCGAATTTTATGATAAGCGGTTTATAATTTACCATAAGTCCAATATAAAATCCCCTCCTTCAGTAAGATGACCCACAAGCTGCTACATTATTTGTCTTTGCTCTGGAGAAAATTGTACGAGTTCCTGCAATAAATCTCAATAATACAATAATCAATAAATCATCACTTCTGGCCTATGTATATGATATTGACTCAGTCATCAGAACAGCTCCATCTCTTGAAGATAACTTCCTTAAACTAGTCGTTACGGCAAAAAAAATAGGACTACACCTTAGTGAAAAAAGCAAAATACATATGCACTTCGAAAACAATTAATACATAACGCTATATAAACCTAGGCAACTAAAAAATTTAGGGCGTAACCACCTTTAAATATTTGGGGTCCACTATACGACTGCTGCTATTAGTGAACACGAAATAAATCTCCAGAATTCAGAAAAAAACAAAGCCTTTCTCTCCCAGTATAAGCCATTGGGATAATCAGTATTGACAAAGAAAACAAAATTATAATTATATAAGACTATTATAAGGCCATCTATAAACTATGCTGCTGAAATGTGGGAAATACGGAAAGAAGACGATAGAAGAATAAATGTATTTGAACGAAAAACTTTAAGAAACATTTTAGGACAAATAAAAATTAATGACGATATTTTCCGACAACGTAACAATAACGAGTGAATTATGGAGCTTAAAGCAGAAATCACAACACTACAAAGACAACAGTGGGGCATGTTGTACGAGTGGAAGAAGATGAAATTGCCAAGAAATTATTTTCTGGGAACTTATATAACTCAGGAATTCAGAGCCTTCCAAAAATATTTTGGAAAACTACAGTAAATGTCGATGGGAAACTGCTAGATATTACCAACTGGAAGAAAAGTTTAAAAATTGGTATTTACTTTATTGCCAAAAACAACTAGTTTTGTTAATATTATAGGGATATCAAATGGTTTTCATCTGCTCTCTATTTTCTGTCATCCTTCTCTCCCATTGAAGGATATGATCTTAACCATTCCAATGTAATTCACTCTATTATTCGCTTCACGGTATTCATAATTCCATCTATAATTTGCAGCATGCTGCTCCTTTGCCAGGTTTCTAGTTATTTTAGAAATATATAATTGAAGCATTTATTTCGAAAAGGGCCAGGTACAAAAATACAAAGAGTTCAGGAGACACAAAAAGCTAAATATCTCTTAAACATAACAATTGTAATTTTTAATTGAAGTTTTTGATATTTTAATTAGGCTTAAGTTCATCTAATTTAATTTTCATTAAATAATTTTTATTTTATTTACAACATGAAATAAATTAATTTTTTTTTTTGATAATTCTTTACTGAACACGGGATTGAACCCGGTCGAATTTACATGTTTCGAGAATAACATTCCCAGCATCAGAATTCGTTCTACCGTTTGCGCCACTGCGCCTTCCAGTCTATAGTCAAACATCAATCTTTTACCAGTTGTATTGGTAGATCGGAATTTGCTGTAAATGATTATCAATTTTTTAATTTTTATTTGCATGTCTATCCTTTCTTCTTGTTGTTCGTACTTTTTGCCAAGACTTTGTCTTAAAAACTTAGGTACATTTATTTTTTATGTTTTTCTCTTTGTCTTTTTTTCCTAGTTGACGTTTCTTTGTACAAATTTAAGGACAACTGTAAACACAAGCTCCTGTGCCATAGCTATTTTATAACATTTGAATTTTTGAAGCAGAATTTTTTCGTCTGTTAATGTTATTATGGTAAAAACAAATAATTATTTTAAGTAATATTTGAAGTAGAAAATTGTCATTAAAGTTTCCGGAGATGGGGCCTTTTCCAAAATTATTTTTGAATTGTCGTGGTCTTAGTAGCAAAATAGAATCTTTGGGGTATGTTATTTATTGAAGCACACGAATATTCCGTTAATCTATAACGTTTAAATTGTATATTTTCACTTTGAGTATAAGATTAACCTATTGACGATTCATTTATGAACTCGGAAATTTTTACAACATTTTTAACCAAAGCCTTTTATATAAAGGAACAATAAGAATATTTCGGTACATTTCTATCTGCTTATTAAAACCTAGTACTCTGTTCAAATCTGTGAAAAATGTTAAGCAACATCTATTATTTCATACGAAAAATTTGACATGTATCAATGTTACCTATCTCGAGAGTTTGCACAATTTGAAGTTTTTAATTTTTCAAAGTATGCGACATTGTTTTGCGTATATAAACAAAACCTACATTTATTTTATTAAACATTTTTTTTTTAATAAAAAATTAAATAAAATAGAAAGTAATTTTCAAAAAACATTGCTGGTTGCTTTTTATAAAATTAAATTTTGTGAAAAATTTATCAAAAACTTTATTTACAGCTGTCAAAATTCCGTATGAAATAAACAGCATTTGCTTTATTTCATAGTTGTAAATAAATGTTGCCAGAAACATTTCGCAACTTTTTTACAAAATGAACAGAGTACTACTCTATCAACGTTATTTCATAGATATTCCGTACAAGTTTTTTTTCATTTGAGTTTTGACAGCATTTCACGTGAAATGTTGAACAGAGTATCAGGCTTAAGCTTACAAATTGGGAAACACATACATTCATAAAATATCAAAATCGAATATATTTCATCAAGGTAAAAATCTTCTACATCTGCCTGTGAATATATGTCAGTTAGCCATTGTAGAATGTCTTCATAAAGAAATTGCAAATGGGCAATCTGGATATCATTATCCTCTGAACAGCTAGATTCACTTATTTTCAAAATGAAGTTAAAAAAATGTGTATTAAATTATATTTTTATCCTTAAACGGTGTTCATTATTAAGAGTTATTAAAAATGGCAAAATCAAAATAATTTTTCATAACAAATTGACAACATAATCTAAACTAACCTCTCACTATAAAAAATTTGAATGCAAAGTGTTTTCCATGGCTAACTAAAACACGTATAATAAATATTCTAAATAAATATGCACGCAAAGAAAAAACATGGTTGTGGTAAATATATTCCAAGAGCAGCATATTATGATAAGAATCATGATTGTAGTCAACATAATACGATTATTATTCAATCATATTATGACCAAATATATTCGCAATATTACATCATAATATTTTTCCCTTAATCCTTATTTGTTTTTATTACATCATATTATAATTGTATGTAATCATATTATTATCATGTAAACCGTAATGGGCTGCAATTTTATATAACAGACACTTCCGATCATGGTCATTTGTTATATGATAATCATGTATTTACAAAACATATATATATATATATATAGAGAGAGAGGTTATAACAAAATAATTCATCAACGAAATAAATATAAACGGAAAATATATAAAAGGCTTTGTTATAAACATTGAGATTAGGGAACTTATGTTATATATACATTTTTAGAAAAATTGTCACTAAATTTCATATGCCTAAAAGAAATATGTCTCATAAAATTAAAAATTGTTGTGCTCTACTGAGAATTATTACATTTTGAGTTACTACTCTGTTTATAATCAAGTGCGATATGTTTTTTAACATTAAATAAATATATTTCTACATATGTATGTATATACATATTTAATAAAGTTTTAGATTAAATAAATATTAGAAATAACGGTACAAATAAGTTATTTCTAGATTGCAGTCGATTGTGTCGACTGCTGGCCCATACTAGTAATTAGTTAAGAAGTAATCATATTATTATCATGTTAATCATAATAATTAGTCAATTCACAAGGTATCCTAACCATAGCTTGGGAATTTCGATTAGAATTAGAAATCATTACGATTAGAGTTATAAAATAATCTAATCATTAGAATTGAATTTTGAAAACAATTTCATATAACTAATTGATTAGATTAGAAATAATCAAAAATCTAATCGCAATTAGTGACGATTAGCATTTCTAATCAAATCTAATCAAAACTAATTAAAAAAGTAATTGATTAGATTTCTTGATTATTTTCGATTAGATTTGATTAGATCAACTAATTTTAAGTATTTTTGTGAAAAGAAAACATTTATTTATCACATTTGTTGCTTTATTTACATAATGTAACAGTTTTTGAACACTGTATAAAATTGCATTATATATTGCAACATACATACATATACATATAATCACAAAAAATTTACATTAGACTTCATTAATACCAACTTTTCAAAAGAAAAATCTGACAATGAATTTCGTCTTGGACTATTGATGATGCCTGCAAATGAAAAAAGTCGTTCAACGGGTGCTGACGACGTCAGTGGGGTGTTACATAAGAGGAATGCTTCCTTCAACACATTATATTTGGTCCAAATTTCAGGGCCGGAATCCGGGTCATTTAAGTATGCGTAAAACTCATTGCTTATGGCATTTTTGAAAACGTTGGACTCGGTTGGTGTTACCGGAGTTTTGGGAACGTCATCTTCTGTAACGCAAATAATATAAAGTTTGAAAAATCATGAAATACTGATAAAGTTACCGTCATCATCGAAATCATAAAATGAGTTGTCATTATTCAAATTCGGCACGTCCGTTTCATTATATGAAAAACCATTTTTGAACAAAGTGCATATGACTTCAAGCACCCTTTTGCTGATCTGCTCCTCAGTACAGTCGGGTGAAGTTTTTTGGATAACCCGCAACCATTTCATTTTCACATTTGGAGTCAATACAGCTGCCGCTATTGCCATGTTAACCTCTGGAGCCAATGTGAAATACAATTTAAACCTTAGTCTCAATTGCTGTTCTAATTGCACTGCTATTGAGCTTATATTTCCCTCGAGTTTTCTGGATAATTTTAGCAGCTTGTTGCTCAAAGAAAGCAACGCAGGAATAATGCAACCATACTTCACATTGGCTTCACCTTGGAGAAAGTCCAAAGTTTGGGCAATGGGCTCCATTAGCAGCTTGTACGACTCCAAATATTGAAAATCACCAGCTGTAAAAGGAGGCAGAGTCAGTTCATTGGCAAGCTCATGCAATTTCTCCTTGAACTGCAGTAACTTCAGGATTGCATCATATAGTGAGTTCCACCTTGTTACTACAGGTACAAGGAGAGCTGAACCTAAAATGCTCTGGATGACTTCAGAGGATTTCGGCCATTTGCACTTTTTCCATAACTGATGGCACTTTTTGATCGTCTGTAAGAAATCAATGTAATTGTTTGAATCAAAAAAATATTTTTTCTGTGTAAATTTTACCATTGTGTGTTGAATATACAGTGCTGGCTGTTCTCGAAAAATCCTCTGGAAATCAGTGGTGGCCAGTAAATTCAGTGTGTGACTGGCACACCTTTCGTGCTTCGGCAAATATTTTGCATTTTCGAAAATCGGCAATTCGTCTTCACTGTCTTCCTCTGCCTCTTCGCCATCATAATCACTTTGGCTCAAGCCATGGTCACGAAATGCCTTGACAAAGTTTGACCCGTTGTCCGTGATAGTCATTATAATGTTGGTCGTGTTGAGGCCAAAGGAAGTGTTCATATCCCCGATCATTTGCGCGATTTTCTCCGCCGAGTGGACATCAAAAATTCGCCACACATTTAGCGGTTGTACTCCCATTTGTCTGTCACAACAAGAAGAAACAATTAACATATTGATTTATTTCATTTCATTTCATTTCATTTCATTTATTTGATTCATTTTTTGATTTTATTTGATTCATTTAAAATGAATATCAATAAAAATTTGTATTTATCACATGTAAACATCACAATATACACCAAACCTAATGCAAGATAATGGGTAAAACTTACATTCGTAACCATTGCCACATAAAACTCGGGGTTGAAAATTAATTTGGGCGAACTTCCGGTGCTACGCATTCTTTTAGCACTCACTGACGGCTCATTCTCCAAACGTCTTTTCCGGATCACCTTCGTCGGTACATAATTTGGATCATATAAATCATCATCTGCGGAGAAGTCTTGGTCTTCGAATAATTCTGAACACTTTAATTTGAAACAAAAATTACAATTTCACAAAACAAAGATTTTACTTTTAATGTTAAGTAAACAAAAAAGTTATACTTGTACTTCCACAAAACACGTTGAAAATAATCATTAATAATAACTGTTATTATTACACAACGCAACAAAAAAAAAAATTTTTGCGAATGGTTTTAAAATCACTATACAATTTTGATGTATCATGACTACCTTTGTACAAAAATGGTTAAATTTTCAAGTTCTATCGAAAGATTTTTTTTTTACATTTTTTTGTAAAATTGCATTTTTTTAAGAAGTCTTTTCACAAAAGTAGTGATAACTCATAAACGGATAGTCAAATATTATTCAAATAAAGTCAGAAAAATTAGAATTTATATAGTCTTTCATCCGTTTATATATTTACCATTTTTGTACTTAGGTAGCCATGATACGTCAAATCTATATAGTGGTTCTTCGACCATATTTTTGCTGTTGGCCTGTGTTATTATAAAATAACACAACAACAAAGTGTACCAGCTGTGTCAATTGTTTAGTTTAAGAACAGGGTACACCGTATGCAATTTTATGCAATATTCAAAAACGATTACATTTTTTAAATATATGTAGCAACAAATGTGATAAATAAATGTTTGATTTTTTGGGATTATATATGTATGTATGTATGTTGCAATATATAATGCAATTTTATACAGTGTTCAAAAACTGTTACATTATGTAAATAAAGCAACAAATGTGATAAATAAATGTTTTCTTTTCACAAAAATAGTTAAAATTAGTTGATCTAATCAAATCTAATCGAAAATAATCAAGAAATCTAATCAATTACTTTTTTAATTATTTTTGATTAGATTTGATTAGAAATGCTAATCGTCACTAATTGTGATTAGATTTTTGATTATTTCTAATCTAATCAATTAGTAATCGTCTAAAATGGCTAACTAATCATAATTAATCAATTTTTTAGCACAATAAAAATTTCTAATCCAATTGGTAATCATTAGGATTACTAATCATTATTCCCAAGCTATGATCCTAACATGTCATATTGTCAAAATGTCCTAATATTTCACAATGGAGTAAAAATATTGTTGTTGGTTTGTTAACAAAAAGTGTCTTAAATAAATAGAACGTTGCTTGCTGTGTTTATTGTGCTGTCGTAATTAATCAGAAAAGTCCAGCGCTGAGCGGCTGAGCCGTTCAACAATATTTTTAAACCATTGTGAAATATTAGGACATTTTGACAATATGACATGTTAGGATACCTTGTGAATTGACTAAATATATTTATTTAATCTAAAACCGAAAAATATTTTTAATATTTTTATGATTATTTACTTACTGTTAACCTAAATATAAAACTGTAACAGATATTTCACATCATAATATGATGCAACTTTAAACATAATATTTTTAAACCAATTTTTGTCTAAGGTCCCAATTATTTATATATTATTTTATAGAATTTTCATTCTCTTTCTCTAAAAAAACACAAAGCAATGGTCAATATTTTTGCACCATTTTCAAACAATATAAAAATTTTTTTTAGCATTGATATTTTATTTGTTTAATGCGATAAGCATTGACATGTTAACATTAGCTATAATATTGTTGATAATAAATAAAAATAACAATATTTTGTGTTCGACAAAAATATATTGTTACAATTAACATAGTGTAGTTGCCGTAACCATGCCCAATCATATTTTTTCTCTGCGTGTGGAGATGAGCCCTTTTCGAAATTCATTTTAAAAAGCGACCGGCTTTCACCGCTATGGAAGGGGTATATAATCTTTTATTCTCACAGTGTATCGGTCTATATGTGTACCTTCAAAAACAGCAAAAAACTCCATTTCCAAAAGTTTATACCTGACACATTTTTGAAATAACTTATTCCATTATACAAAGCTAAAATGTAATTAATTTTTGCAGTGTAATAGAATTCTATTCATATAATGTGAATATTTTTTGTTAATTACATCGCCTTTCTCATTAGTTCATATACATAGTTTAGTTTAACTCCAACATAATCTAATGCCATAAATTATGATTAGCGATTAATATTTATGATGTAAATAAATATTTAAAATAAATAGATAATAAGTGAGTGCACTGCGCAATTTATTAAAAATAATTATGTGGTTTGCAAAAAATTTCCAGTGGGGAATAATTGCATTGATGATAATGACAAGAAAAAACTTCAAAGCTTTCCAACATTTTTTTTCTTGAATCCTTTTAAATTTACAAGGATTTTGGTCAATATTCTATATACAGACATGAAAATCTTGAAAGAAGATTTTATTACAGATATTGAAAATAGGTAACATAGACACAAAAAATTAATTTTTAGTAATCTATATAATCATTTTGGTAATAGGTGTGAAATCAACAAATTGTTTGCTTGATTCTATGAATTTGGTATGAATTTGGTGATTAGAGGCAAATTTTAATCTTTTCTGTGTCAGGTTTTGACAATTCCCAACAACAATTCTTCAAGCTTAAATTATTTTTTTTATACGAAAAAATCAACTAAGATTCTTTGATATTTGATTAACATATTAATTAAAAATTTATTTTAAAACAACTAAATAATTCAAAATTATATTTTTCATTTTCTTTCAATTAAAAAAATAATTGATTCAATTATCACATTAATTAAATTGATATACTTTTTGAACAAATTTTTTAATTGATAGAAAACTACTGATAATTTTTCTGTGTAGTTAATACCTTACCAGGTAATTTTGTACTGTTTTTTAACTTTTCTATTAAAGGTTGGCATAACCATAATGCATGATGTCAATTGTAAGTTACACATTAACGTAAACTTTTTTGCCCAACTTAATTTAGCATTTCTTTGTTTCAGTGTTTGACAAATTGAACAATTGAGCAGAGCATTAATATTGTTGAAGACTTTTACAAAAATGGGCGTTCAAATAAAAATGTATTTCGAGCATTTCGTGAACTTCTTGATTTTTTTGTCAGCGTAATCGACCTCAGTGGATTCGCATTAGGGCAAATAAGAATCCACTAGTAATTGTTGAAAAGCCGATGCATCGTACTTCTTGGAAAATGAGGTCGGCCAAGCAGTTATGATGACAGAGTTGTTGTGACCAGAAATGTTGGATATGGATCTGGATGAATATGCAACAGGATGGTACCGCTTGCCACACAGAAAACCAAACAATTGCTCTTTTGCGCGAGAAATTCAATGGCCGTGTTATTCCACATCGAACAGGGCTTTGTCCTCATATAACGAAGGGACAAAAATGGAATGAATAGCTAGCTTAGTTAAGAAAAATATGAATTTTTGGAAAAATCCTGAAATTGAAAAATGTAATTTTAGCTTCAATAAAGCCCACAAAATTACAAAAAACAGTCATGCTTGTATACAAACAACTACCAACGTGTGTGTAAATTTTCATTTAAATCGGAACAAGGACTCAAGATCCTGCAATATACCCTTTTTACTAAAAACGCTATAACACCTACACAAATTCGTAATAAAATTTGGTATGTACATTGATATATGTAAGATATATATTTATGCCAAATTGGGGTAGAATCGGATTATCAATGTGAAAAATACAGAAACATTCTAGTGTTTTGTGTAAAAACAACAAGCAAGAAAGTAAAGTCGGTTAAGCCCGAACATATGGTAGCCTACAGCACAGTATTTAAACATTTTTTTCTAAAGTGTACCATATTTCGGACCCATAGGCAATCATGGACCCGCCTGAACCAAATTATGTTATGAGGTTAAGATTTATTTAAAAGTACTTTCTGCCAAATATAATTTAGATATCTGCATCCATATGAGATTTTTGCAACGGGGTTTGTATGGAACATATGGTTTATTTTGGACCTACTGTAACTTATTTGAGTATTGCTTAGAAACCAGCGTAAAAAGTTTTATCTTAGACAAATTCAAATTAAAGTCAGTTCTCCCCTCTACGAGCTAACCCCCATATTCATAAAAAATATTTTAGGTTTATAGCAGATTTATGTAACAAATTTTATATGAAAATTCGTATAATAAAACTTTTATTAATCAAAAATGTTTTTTATGAATATGGGGGTAAGAATATAAAACTTTCATTTATTATTTTAACTACACAGTTTTAATTGATTTCTCAAAATGAATGTTTTGAAGTAGTTTGCTTTCTGCACTTAGCGATTCAATTTAAGTAAACTATTAAAATATAAATTTAAGAGGTTCATGGCAACGTGCTTGTTTAATGGTGAATTATTATATACACAGCACCCTGTAAAATACTAACAATCCTTTAGTCCCAATTTACATTATACGATTTTTGTCGTTGCGATTCTTACCTTATAGGCGAGAGGGGAGAGAGGCATTAAAAGGGGTACACAAGCGAGTGTACACTTCGATTCGTTTTGTTCATTCATTCGCTGTGTAAAAATATATGTATACAAAAGAAGTTGTAACGACAAAAATCGTACAATATAAACACTAGACCGACTTCAAAGAAGAAACGACAATAATCGCAACGACAAAAATCGTAGTTGTTGTTAACTTATTGCGAAGTCAGGCCTTACATTATAATTCTTGTACGGCTACTGTTTTACAAAGCATGGTGGATGCATTGCATAAATACTGTGTGAAGTGGAGCTTGACGGTTAACTTGAATAAGTCCAAAATTATGGTATTTTGGCGAGGAGCGAGAATTTCTAAACATTTAAAATGGAATTTTGGTAATGATAATATTGAAATCGTAAACAGTTATAAGTATCTTGGCGTGGACATCACATATAATTTATCGTTTAAGAAATATTTGACAAATAAACTCTCTGCTTCCAAATTGGCCATTAACTCAACTTGGTTAAAGTATATAAATCAACCGAAAATCTTTAAGGCCAATAGGTTGAAAATATTTCAATCAGCCTCTAGGTCAATTATGTTTTATGCTGCTCAAGTTTGGGGTTATGCAAAATATGATGAAGTTGAAAAGCTGTTGCGCTTCTACATTAAAAAAATGCTAAGTTTACCTGCAACAACTCCTAATTACATGATATACTTAGAAACAGGAATGCCATCTTTATACATCTCAACCCTAAAACTGCACTTCTGCTATATAAATAAAGTTCTAAACATGCACCAACATAGATTACCCCGTATTTTAGCTGAGGCAATTATTGCACATAAGATCAGTTGGGCGGACGAATGGTATAATCTAAGCCTGTATCTGCAATATCTTCCAAACAATTCTGATCAACCGCTTTGCCACGACTGGAGTACAATTATAAAGCTACTAGAAATTAAAGAACGTGAAGAAAATGTTTACGAAGCGTCAAATTCGCTACATCATGACCTTTACTGGCAATTAAATTATAGTGTTATGCCTCTGCTTGCAAGCAATTTTTCAGCCCATAGTGTATTAATAAAAGCAAGAGGTGGACTACTTGGTCTGAACGCAAGATCATACTGTAACAATTCAGTAACCATGTGCACTTTTTGCAATCTAAATAAAGCAGAAGACACCTACCACTTTATAGGTGCTTGTCCAGCTTTTAAAAAGCTTAGGCTTAACCTATTTGGTAAAATTTATTTTAGTATGGAGGAGGTTCTTGGTATTTTAAACGGGCTTAATTTTCGCTCTTTATTTATGTTTATAGAATGTTCTTTGAAATATCGAAAACTATTTATAAATGAATTTGATATATAATAGCTCTCTACCATTAATAATTTAATTATGTTTATTCCTAATTTCTACTTTTTATTTTGTTATAATAAGTAATAGTGTCAATCTGGCTCACAACATTATGTTATGCCAAAAATAGATAACAACTTTAAATATTATAATACATATGTACATTGTTAAATGAAAAACTTGTACCTACAAATATATTTTAATATCTATTAATAAATAATAATAATAATATAGTTCTTGTCCTAAACCTAGCCCAACGGGAAACTCAGAAGACCTTCTTACTTCAGGCCTACATGATCTTTTTTTTTAATAATTTAACATTATTATCTAACTGCTAAAGAATGCCTAATAGAAGGCCTCGGCTCTTGCGTATAAAAGATAAGATACACAGTGCACATTCTCTTCTATGAGAAGGGAGAAGAGAAGGAGTAACAATTTTTGTTTTGTTTATTTGCCAAAGCAAAATAATTATTTTTTTATCTAGTATCCATTCTTATGTAACTGAGAAAGAAGTCACAACGTGTGTAAAAAACATATGAGTATGGAATGGAGCAAGCAGGCCTTCAACATCAAAAAGGAGCAATACAGAGGCCTTTAATAAGGGATCCGTACTCCTTATACTCTTTCTAGTTTCGATCGTTAACGTAAAAAAGTATAAACAACAATTTTATGACTCTTTGTGATTTAAACATAAAACAAACTGAATTGTGGACCTTTTTTACAAAACGAAAAAAAAAACAGTGCAACACAAAATATTGTAAACAAAATTGCAAATAAAGATCAGTATACATGACATGTTTTTACATCTGACTTGTCAACTTTTTAAGACATTTATAATTGTGCATGTCTGTCAAAATTGTTGTTTTACAGGAGGCTTATTATATTCGGTCATATTAGCTACGATATTTTGCAAGCCTAATACTGAACTCCGCTTATGTATTTTATACACTAAACAATTTATCATTTTATCAATGCAAGACTTTTGTAAAAAATTAAAACAAAAGCAAAATCTTAAATGTGCTTTTAGCTTTTTAAACAACCAAACATTTTTGTTAAACCTTAGAAATGCATTTTATTTAAGATACAGACAATTTACACTTACATTATATTAGGTAGGCTAGTTGGTATACTATTTTAAGAGCGTTGGATATTTCAAGAAGGCCTCTTTCATTTGATACCTTTAATCAAGGAATTGGGCTTTTACGGCAGTAAATTGGCTAAATTGCTCAAATATTTTACATATACGCCCTATTTCAATTTGCAATTATTACTTACACGTAGAGATACAACGATTTTTATTTTCGAATATTTAAAAATATATCTAGAAAATATTTCCAACTAACTGTTACCATTGTATTTTATAATTTTTAGTCATTTAATCCTAACAAATGAAGATGGACATCAAATATTCAGCACTGCATTCTCACTTGTAGTACACGGCATGTAAAAAGCCACATGTGCATGCGACTCTGACGTCAGGAGAATGTTAAGCACTTCGGTTACAGTTTTCGAATGATACGCAGTGATAACCATAGCTGCCAGATAAAATTGGTCGAAAATCGTCAAATGTTGAGGAACAAATCGTCAATATCGTCAAATTGACTAAGCTAAATCGTCACAAAAATCGTCATTGTAAAAAACCACTAATTTTTTATAAGTTTTGAAAATAAATTGTTATTTTTAGTTTTCGTTGCTAATAAAATTTTAATATATTCGTTACGAAACTTTTTCACGTCGAAAATCCTGTTTAAGAACTTAAGTCAGGTAAACACAAATAAAATTAGACTCTCTGAAAGAAAAGTATCCCTGCCGGAGATCGAACTAGTACCTAGCTAGTACTAAACTAGTACAAAGATCACCAGTACTAGTTCTCGACTGTATACTTTTCTATACTATCTTAATGCTCAAACTAGCATTGTATGTGCTTAGAAAATCACTAGTACTATTGGTTCTAGTCGTGTACCAGTTTACTTGGACCCAATTGGACATTTTCAATTAATTTTTTTTTAAATTGAACGCATCTTTTCCTGATTTG
This sequence comes from Pollenia amentaria, assembly GCA_943735925.1. Taxonomy (NCBI): domain Eukaryota; kingdom Metazoa; phylum Arthropoda; class Insecta; order Diptera; family Polleniidae; genus Pollenia; species Pollenia amentaria. Next base: position 149,265,858 of record OX031007.1, read on the forward strand.
AAAAGAGGTAGTGGTGAAGGTTAGTGGACCTCAACATATGAGGCATATAAAAAAATTATTTTTATAAACTTTAAACACAGGATAAATTTAAAATTTTGTTCGATTTCAATTTCTCATGATTTCAATTTCCAGAACATGGCCGTAAATAATGTATAAATAAATTATAAATTAATTATTAATAGCCTATTTCCAATGTGCGAAAGAGTTCTTTCGTTCGCATAACTACATTGAAAACAAAAACAAAGTCTAAAAATTTGTTTTTGCTTTCAATGTAGTTATACGAAAGAAAGAATTCTTTCGCACATCGGAAATAGGCTATTAAAATCATATTTAAAAATAAGTATCAAAATACGAATTTTTGTTTTTAAAAAAGTTTTTGCCCAATCAGTTTACAAGTGATGCTCTTGTACTACATCAAGTACTAGTACTAATAAGCACTAGTATATTTATATAAAATCTTTAACACCGTTACCACTAGTGCCTCTTGTTCTAGTAATTGTACTGGTGGCTTTTTGACAGTTAACGCCTAATCTCCTGAAGGGTTCATAATGTGAACCCAGCCTAAAGAGAGTAGTTGTACAGGCTTTGATCAAATAGAACTCTTACAAATATTTATCGTGCTAAAAAACAATCGTATTTTATATGATGAACAGCTAAGACATGAAAATTACTGCCAATCAAATAATTCAAATAAAATTATATTAGAAGCCTAAATAAAATGTGAAATTATATTAAAAATATTTGTAAATATGAACAAAATTTTTCATATAAAAAATCGTCAAATTTGGGGTATAAATCGTCCTATCGTCAATAGACCATTTTTGTTCCTAAAAATCGTCAAAATGACGATAAATCGTCAAATCTGGCAGCTATGGTGATAACATGCAATGAAATTTTGATAGTACACGAAATGTAATTTTGTCCCAAAATTAAAATGTGCCGCATGTGACCGAAGCTAGCACATTTGCAAAGATAGCACATGTATACACATGTAAATGCCTGCATGAATGTTACCTACTAGTACACGGCATGGAGCAAATGTACCCTGTCGAATTTTTATTAGCTAGCTCAACATTTAGTTGACTTTTAGCTAACTTATTTACAACTGACTAGTAAACTAACTCATAATTGGTGTATATTTGAGTAAGTTGTGTTTTGTGCGACTGACTTCTTCTCGATAAGTATTGAACTAGCTTTTGGCTAACTCAAAAGTTATGCAGAGATTAGTGAGTTGTGTTTCGTGCGACTGACTTCTTCTCGATAACAATTGAACTAGCGTTTGGCTAACTCAAAGCTGATGCAGTGGACTTTGTTAAAAAAACGTTTTGCTTGTTTTGTGTACTTTTTCAAAGTTAAATAATGAGCAAAAGTTCCCATATTCTTTTTGTTAATATCATTTAGTTAAATACATCTCATTTTCAAAGTAGAATTATTATGAAAACCATATCGAGCATGCTGCTGGTGTCTTGTAACTGAGAGTTTTTCTGTAGACAAAAGGGGAAATACAACAAAAGTGAAAGAAAACATATGTGTAATAGTCTCTGTTTCTCTTTAAAAAATAAATAAAGCAAAATACGTAATTTTTTTTTATTCTCTTATTAAAGTCAACATATTGTATGCACCACAAGCTAACTCATAATGAGCTAACTTATGGTTATCTTAAAGTTATGCAGTGTGAGTGAGTACTGACTCGTACTGCGGACATTGCATGTAAAAACTGAATAGCTTTAACCATGTAAATGAGCTAGCTTGTGAGTCACCTCTGACTAACTTCTGGTTAACCATGAGTTAACTTTATGCTAACTCATTTTCCGACAGGGTACACATTTTACGTGCGTGTATTGAAGAAATCTGCATGTGTATGTGAATTTCTAGTACACGGCATGTTACCAATAGTATTATTGACAGTGTTGTCAATTTTATTTTTTGAGCAATGTTTAAGCGCTTTTTAACAATTCTTTGCATTTCAACTTGTGCAATTATAATTTGCTATTTAAAATAGCAGAAATTGTTTTGTGTATATTCATATCGCAAATTAATGCATTACAATATAATATCTTCTATACATAAATCGGCAAAGGCAAAACAGTTAATAACACTTTCCCCATTTGAAAGGTTTATTTATGTACAGAAGTGCACATTTTTTTAATATATAAGGGGTAAAAAGGGCAAATACGGGTAAATCCGGTTAATAGTGCATTTATACTTGTAATTTTCAAACTAGTTTATGATCGTAAACTACTTCCATAAACTATATCGTTTACATCAGCAGTTTTGACAGTTAACAGTTTAACAGCCGTGTCACAAAACAGCTGACTTCAATAAAAAAAACTTAAAAACGTTGGTGCACGTACATTTATACATACGATAAACATACCTTTTATTTTCGTTATCCATATTATATAAAACAATTTTCAATTAATTTTTTTAAACTTTTTCTTGATGTGTTGCTTTTTTTAACGCAAACTTTTTTTACTTAATTTTTTCTTTTTTTATGAAATGTCAAATATCACTAGCGTTGCCAGAGCAAAATTTGAAAAGAACAGAAATGCATTAACAAAAACTGGTTGTTTGCAACTAGTTAATCTCAAAAGCTAGTTACAAACGTGTTTATAATTTGTATGGATAAACAAGTTTCTTAAACTAGTTTATCATCATAAACAACTTATAACCTGTTTATGGTGTAGGTGTAAATGCACTATAACTCATATCACCAAAACTTAAAGAGAGATCCAAAAATATTTTATAATTATCGTTGTTCATTAGAAAAATAAGCGGACAGGTGTCTGGTACTTTTTGGAATTCGGCCCTTTCAGTGAGTAAGTGGTTATTACCTATATTTTGGACCTTTTTTGTCACCCCATTTATCTTTCAAACCAATACACACAGAAATAAGGATTATACCATATTCGTAACATATCTTAAAAAAACAAATATACATTTTATACTTTTTCGAAATAATGTTTAAGGGGTGAAATTGTACCTATTTTTGGAACTTTTTTTACAAACCTTTGTCCGTATTTATTATAATAGAGAACTTCTTGGTATTTTTTTCTTCAGCTGGATATTTTTGAGAATCTTGAATTTTTACAAACACTGAACTTAAAAACATAAAATGCAACATGCAAAGTCCAAAGTGATTGAGAAACTAAGAGGAGACTTTTTATTTTTGATTGGTACTTTCTAATTTTTTTTATATGAACTTACAAAACTTAATCAAAAATTCACGGACTTGAGTCCGTGAAGGCGTAATGAATGAGATGAAAAAAACCGTTGCTCAAAACATTTAAATTCATATAATTATATGTATGTTTTCTTCATATTTGCATAAATAATTATGGTCGAATTTCGACCACTAAGCAAACCCAAGCAAACACTAGTCAATATAATTTCCTTAACGAAAATTTTATTTTTTATTACAAAAACATGCAGTTAATTTGTTTTAATAAAATATTTTGTTTTTACACATCGAACTTGATCAATACTTTTTAGAAAAAATCGACACGTAATATTCATATCTACCCGCGGAAATATAAAGTGCTATACGTAAATATTTTGGTTGGTGCTAAAATTTTTTCATATGCCTTAATTATTTAAAAGTTTTATAGACATAATTATGATAATATATAATTAAAAAGTTTATACACATTGTAATAAAATAGTAATCATAATTTAAGCAATTATCTTCAAATGTTCATACAGACAATAAATAAGAAGAATTCATGCCATTTAACATAATAAAAATTAAGCTCAAATTAATATATAGCAAAATTTATAAAAATTATGGATTTTTTCTAGATTAGTGCTTCTCAAAATTTAAAAGTTGGCAACACTGATTATGTGCTATTGGTTTGGAAAAATATAAAAAAATTTCTTTGTCGATGAGGCCTTTTTTGCGAATAATTATCACTCATTTTTATATTCTTATAAAAAAACTTGAATTTTTATAAATAACACTTTAATAGCCAATAAGTTTTATCAAAACTGAAAAAAAGCAAATGCCATTAACCAAGGCATATATAACAAGGTAGTAGCACTAGGAAACTAGCTGTCCCTTTTTATCGTATGTAATATAGATTTGCCATAGAATACATATAAAATTACATACAAAGGAAAGGGACAGCCAGCATAAGCTTCTTTAGTACATAAGCCTTGTAATAACAACATACACATTTTAGAGTTGCCAGTAGAAGCGGTACAAATTGCAACATTAAAAAATTGCTGGACAAAATAGATAAAATAAAACATTCCTATTTATATTATATATGTATATACTTTATATATATCTTATTTCCATTTTAAATTTAAAAAGTATTAAATGTTCTAAAAAAATATTCACAAAAAAGTTCATAATTACACTGATTTTTTGTTTCTTTTTAATAATAATAAATGCGAAACCCTGGCAACTCTAATATAAGGGTGTTTTTTTAAGCTAGATAGAACTTTAAATTGTAAAAAGTAACACAAAAAATTAAATTTTGATGAAATATTTTTTTTATCGTTTCAGTATACTCTGACAAATCATCATGAATAGACTCACGCTTGAACAACGCTACGAAATTATCCAAATTTACTTTGAAAATCAGTCGTCGATTCGCGCAACTTATAGACGACTTCGTCATTTTTATGGCGTACATAATTTTTGGCTTAACGGGTTTGTTAATAAGCAAAATTGCCGCATATGGAGCGAGACCAATCCACAAGAGACCCTACAGACTCCATTTCATCCAGAAAAATGCACCGTTTGGTGCGGTTTTCACGCTGGTGGCATCATCGGACCTTATTTCTTCAAAAATGAGGCCGGAGCTCGCGTTACGGTCAATGGAGATCGTTACCGCACCATGATCAATGATTTTTTGTTTGAAAATATGGATGACATTGATCCGGAGGAGATGTGGTTTCAACAGGATGGCGCTACGTGCCATACGGCGAACGCAACCATCGACTTATTGAAATCAAAATTTGGCGATAAGTTGATTTCGAGAAATGGACCTGTCAATTGGCCTCCAAGGTCGTGCGATTTGACACCTCTCGATTATTTCCTGTGGGGCTACGTGAAGTCACTGGTTTATGCTGATAAACCAGCAACAATTGACGCCTTGGAGGCCAGCATTGTTCGTGTTATTCGTGACATACGGCCAGCAGTGCTCGAAAAAGTGGCCCAAAATTGGACGTCCAGAATGTGCTTCTTCAAGAACAGCCGCGGTGCCCATATGCCCGAAATCATTTTCAAATGTTAATGTCACGTATTGATCTTTCGAATAAAAAAAAAAATTTTGATTACAATTTAATTTTTTGTGTTATTTTTTACAATTTCAAGTTCCATCGGGCTTAATTACATGCAGACCGCAAACGCCACGTCAAAAAGTTTTGCTTTTACATATTTTGTGACGGCTTCATGCGTATGTTAAAATGTAGAATGTGTCCGAATGAACCAAAAAGTGGAAGTACACGGCATGTAGCCATTGTGGTTTCGTGATGACGTCAAAATTACGTCAGACCCACATGTACATGTGGCTTTTTACATTCCGTGTACTATAGCCTTTATATTTTGAATAAATTAATTTTTTAAAGTAAGCGATCTAAGTGTGTCAATAAAGGAGCCACTCTGTACTAAAGTTATGTTCACACCTATTAAATATTTAACGTCCTACACGTAACCACTAGTTTTATTAAAAAATTTTTGCTTCTGCAAAACGTTTGGCTACATCAAACATCTTTTAACAGTTTCTTAAATCAATAGAAATTGTTAAAATTATAGCTAAATTTTGATAAATTTTCTGGTCACGCCTTTTTGGATTTTTTCGTCAAATATTTGTTAGGTCTGAACATACCTTAAGCTCATTTAAATTAAAATACCAAATTTACTATAATGTAAAATTTTAATTAAAATGTTTATTTGAAAGAATGAAGGTTATGGTTTTCATCTTAACTTTTTTCAATTCTGCGCCTTATTTTAAATTATTTACCCACTATTTTTGGTTTTGTTTTGTATTAGGTTGAATGCTTAGTATTTTTTCTAAAAAAGGAAAATTATAGAGCTCAATTTTTGTTTAAGTGTTGTAATAAAAAGTGTCTGACATGCAAAAAAGTTATTCAAATCGTCTTAAGAATATTAGTCTAATTGAAACAGTTCTGACGAATTTATTTTCTTATTATCATTTATTATGCTTAGAGATCCCACTGGAATTATAATACACTTTAAAAAATCATTATTGGTAAGAATAATTATATATGTATAACTATTTATTACAGAATTCATACAATTTTAAATTATAATAAATCACACTTGATCATAAAAAGAGTGTTAACATAACAATTTTATTTTTCACTTTTTGGAAATAATCGACACGTAATATTTTGCCTACTTTTCGGTTATGATTTCATATGGCTTTAATATTAAATTAAAAATTGTTTTGCTTTTCCTAAAAATTTTAAAATTTTTAGTTAAAACCCTATTTATGATCAAGTGCGATATGTAAGTTTGTATGTAGAGGAACACTTCAAAATGAATATTGAAATTTCTGTAAAAGCTCTTAAACATTTAAAAGCAAATATTTTGCAATTTACATTTAATAAAGTTTTCAATCATTTACTATGCAAATTCATTAATCAAAATCAAATTAAGAATATTTTCGTAAAATGCAAAATCAATTTATATTTGCATATATTTTTATTCTGTAGAAATTCACATATCTACATGAGTATATGTAAATATAAATGAATACACGCATAAAAACACTGCAGGATATGAATTTATACAAGCGTATAAGGATGTATTATAAGTATATTTATAGTTATACATACAAACAGTGTAAAACATGCGTTTAATTGTGTGCAATCAATTACATTTATCTGTGTTAGGAAATCAAGCGTAATATTACATTTGTATAAATTAAAAATACAAACACACATACACCCATATACATTCTTGTATACAATAACAAAATAAATAAGCAACAGCATCGACGACGATGACGATGAAAACTACAACAGGAATAAAATAAAATTTATCTGTAGCTACTCAGCATTTCTAGGATAGTTTACAACTTCTACAATTTACTAGATATTGCTGCCATTAGGAACTGCTGTGTGTTGCTATCGCCATAATTTTCATTACTACCACAATTACAGCTTCAACTGCGATTGATAGTTGTTGTGGGTACAAATATAATTGTTGTTTTTGTATGTTCTACTCCATTTTTCTATCTTCATTTACTGTTTAAGTAAATAAAAAATACAAACAAAATTACACTCACAGGGCTCAAGCACTCACACACACACACACACACACACACACACACACACACATATAGATAAAAAAAAACTATTTAAATACACTCAGTTATACGTTTCTATGCCATATTCTGCCAATGACATAACAAGGACTCTTTTACAATATTTTTTCTTTCATTTTTATTTTGCAGTTTTGAGAACAATAAAAACTGTTTATTTTCAAACAGTGATGCTTAAAAGTATATTACTTTAATTGAATTTATAATTACAATACCACAATTTGGTAGAGTTTTTTCATTGAAGATGCACGTGCTCGATTTTTTTTGTCGTTTCTAGCATTATTAAAAGATTTATCGGTATTAAAACAATTCGAGAAAGAGACTTATATGACGGTTATGAGTTTTGTTTTTGATTGTTAAGCAGATAATTAAGGGGGAAAAGGTCTAATAAAAAATTATTCGAAATAAGTTTCAGAACATACACAGAAAAAAATAAAAATTGATTTAAATTAAAAACTTCGTGATATTTATTTAAAAAATTAATTATATTTGCACTAGCAGACAAGTTATTAGTATCATTTTAACGTTTAATTTACTTGAATTAACGTTTAGTTCACTTGACTAAACGTTAAAATCACTTGATTAAATTTTTAATTTAGGCGGATTTTGTTAAATATTAATATTTTTTGATATTAACAACATTTTCTGCAGAATTGTTGTTGATATTAGTAAACGTTTAATTCCCTTAATTGAAATTTTAATTAAAACTGATTTTATTTTTGAATGGTTTAATTAAAAAAAAAAATAAAAAAAAAATTTTCAAGAATTTTTAATGTGTAAAAATCCAACAAAACTCATTCAGTAGCCCGTTTCTTTATTTCTCTCAACGTAAAATTTCCCGCATGAAACAAGTGAATTATGACAAAAACAGTGCAATATGAAACAAAACATGGGTTTTCTCACATAAGTTTTTCTTTAGCATTACTTTGGGAGAATTATCTGTCATTTAAATAATTTTCCAGCAATTATTGGAAGGATGTGAGAAAAAGTGTTTCTGTATCAATATTTTGCTAAAAGTTTCTCACACGAACTGTCAAAATAAGTCACATTTGAAATTGATGCCAGAAAAATAAAATTTCAAAAAATGGAGCACAAATTATGTATGTACATTAGACCGACTCAAGTTGTATAGAGCCGAAAAAGGGTTTTAGTTACCCCTCTGAAAATAAAGCTTGATATGTTTTATGATGATTCCCAAAATATTTTTGTTGTAGCGTTGACCATCCGTGAGCTGGACCATTTTTAAAAAAGGTCTTTTTCAGTTTTTCGAATTTTTTTGTACTTTGCTCTAATACGACAAAAATAAAATTTCGTAACATCGAAAAGAGTTTTTGAAGCAGCATCCAATGGTATATAAAACTTGACCACTTTCGAGCTCCTGATTGCGATATTAAGCTAAATACATATTTTCGTTTCGGGTTTTCATACAAATTCTACGTATGTGGAAGTAATGTTCTGCTTTTCAAATTGAATCTGTTATAAAATAATGTTGATTTCCTTTTTTTTTTGTAATTGTTCACATAAAACGCGAAAATCGCGATATATTTCACCTATTTTATATTTTTCATATATAGGCAATATGAGTATCAAATTGTTTGATTTTACAAATATAATAACCTGGTGATAAGCAAAAGATCCGTTTTCAAATCCTGGATGCTGTGAGCTAAATTTAAGTTCTTAAATATTAATTTTTTAATTAAAAACATATTAATAACATTTCCCGTTGGTTTCATCCATCCCGATTTTGACTGTCGCATAGTGTAATTTATGGATTTTTTTTAGCAGATAACGAAACTTAATTATTAATAGTAAAAACTAAATTTTCTGAACTCGTAATTGATAATATATTTAAAAGTTAATCGTAGCAAAACATGGTTTCGATTTGAAAATTTTTCGGAAATCAATGCATTAGTTAAGGCATATGTCTCTTTTCCATCTCATACATGATTCTATCGAGCGTTTTATGTAGGGTATTCATTTAATCAGACTTTTGCTTTAATCAGTTAACCGCTCGATTAATTAAACGAGGTTTTGGTTTAATCGGTTAATAATTATTATAATGGGTAAATTTTGTAATTGATCAGTTAACCGATTAATAAAGTTTTTTTTTTTTTATAAATAAAGTAGTTTCAATATATACAAATGCATAAATTATTTATTATATGGAGCTTATTTGTAAAAAAAATAACATATTTCACATAACAACTTAAGCATAACAATTGTTGTACTAAAACGAGCAAACAAAAAAATTATTCATAATTTTGTAAAACATATTTTTTAGTTATTACTAAATATTATGTAGTAATTAAAATATAAACTGTAACATAACTTTTTTAGTTATTTCAATAGTTTAAGGAGACCTTAAAAAAACTATTTTAGAAAAATAATTTGGTGTAAATGTTTAGGATTTAAGCGATTCTTTCCTTTAGTTTTGATAAAACTTGACTTGGGAAAAACCCCTTTCAAAATAAATAACAAAACATCTGGCCACTCTAATGCCGACAACGAGAAAAAACAATTTTAAAGTGTAAAATACATACGTGGACTTTCGGATAAACAAAACATCAAAGATACAATTGGGGGATTCACAAGGTGTCATAAAGTCATATGTCTTAAAATAATACCATGAAATAATACGACTGTTGTGAGCAACCCCTCATAATTTAATGTGCTATTAATTACGACAGCACAATAAACATAGCAAGCAACGTTCTATATATTTTTGTTAACAAACCAACAACAATATTGTTAAACCATTGTAAAATGTTAGAAAATTATGACAATAAACCATGATAGCACACCTTGTGAATACCCCAAATAAAAAATAAAACATATGGTTTGCTAACAAACCTAACAAAACTTTAAGCACAATATTTACAAACATAAAAACACCAATAAATAAACAACAACAAAGCAATGTTGTTTACGAAATACCATGTAAGGGGAAAAAGGAGCCAACAGCTTATCCTCCAACAATAAATTTCAGTATTTGTTAACAATTATTAAAAAAGGGAATTTAGCACAACAAACAAAATCTTTTAATGTTGTATTAAATTTTAAAAAGTATTTTTGGCGTTAAGAGAAAAATCGTGGATTTTATAAGCTGTGTAGAAAATTTTTCCAATAGGTTTTCTAGCAACACTGGTCCCAAGTAAATTATTTAATTAAAAACTTCACTGTTTTGCATAACCTGCATGAAATTAACGTTTTTTTTTAACACGAATATAACTGAGAATAGAACTTGACCCAAAAAGTTTTACATACAATGTTGTATGATATTAATAATGAATTAAATGGATTTTTGTGGTTTTTTGCACGATAATTCGTTAAGTTTAGGTCTATGTTCAAAATTCGCCAGTAAAAACAGAATCAGTTTTCATGGCACACGAATGTTTTCCGGGTATATGATTTTAAAACTTGGCTTAGAGAGATGAAAATTTGTTTATACTAGAGTTTGCCAATTGGTCGAAATTCGACCATCATTTTTTATGCAAATATGAAGAAATCATATATATGTTCCCATCGATCCTATAAGGAGCATAGGGCCTCATGAAGAAATCATACATATAAGTAAAGGGTGTCCCAACTAGAACGCAATTTTTAAATTTGGCGCCATTCGAAGTGTCATTGTTTGACATTTGAACAACTGTTATTGTTTGCTAGTAGAAGGAACGAGGTTAGTAAAAATGGAGCGCTACACGAATGAACAACGCATTCTCATTGTGAAATTTTTTAACCAAAATGGTGAAAGTTTTGCGGCTACAGTTCGCAAATTGCGATCAATTTGGGGTCACAATAATGCTCCAAAAGAGTCAACTGTAAATAGATTAATGGATAAATTTGCCGAAACTGGGTCTGTTAGTGATGTAAAGACAACAACGCGCCTTCGACCAGGTCGATCGACCGAAAATGTCGCAGCTGCACGTGATGATGTCACTCAAACTCCATCCACCTCAATTCGACACCAAGCTCAGCAAATTGGTGTCTCCAAATCCACTATGCAGCGAATTTTGACGAAAGAATTGAAGAAATGAATGTGGTGGGCATGTGGTTTCAACAAGATGGCGCCACATGTCATACAGCCAGAGAAACAATTCAATTGCTGCATCAGTCATTTTCCGGTCGTGTTATTTCGCGTTTTGGAGACCAGAATTGGCCGCCTAGATCGTGCGATTTAACACCTTTAGATTTTTTTCTTTGGGGTTTTTTGAAGTCGATGGTTTACGCGAATAAGCCGACGACGACTCAAGCCTTAAAAGAGGAAATTGGACGCTGCATTAATGAAATACCGCAGCATTTATGCAAAAAGGTCATTGAAAATTTCATTAAAAGATCGTGTGTGTGCCAGCAAAGACGCGGCGGCCATCTGCACGATATATTGTTCCATACATAACCTCATTCTGTCTACTTTACGATATAATAAAGTTTCACGATGTTTTTTTTAAATACCTGTGTTTTATTTAAAATTTAAAAATTGCGTTCTAGTTGGGACACCCTTTATTTACGAATTTAAATGTTTAGAGAATTCGTTTTTTTCGTCTTAGAGGATCGATTTGGCTAGGAACCAACCTCCGAACCAAATGTTCTCTTATACTCAAGTCCGTGAATGTTTAATTTAGTTTTTTATGTTGAGTTATATGAAAAAAGTCAGAAAGTACCGATTGAAAAAGCATAAGTACAAAAATTTCGCCTCTTAAATATAGTTTCTCAATCACTCAGGTCTCTGTTTGCTGAATTTTATGTTTCTATGTTCAGAATTATTAAAAATTCAAAAGTACCAGTTAAAGAACGAAAAGTACCAAAAAGCTCTTCCTTACAGATTCTTATTCACTCAGAGCCATGCATGTTTAATTTTATGTTTCTAGGTCCAATACTAACGGAAATGCAAAAAGGACCATTTGAAAACCAAAAAAGTTTCCTCTTCTAGATTCTCACCCATTCGGGACATTCCAGGTTTAGTTATATGTTTCTAGGTCCAATATTAAAGGAAATTAAAAAAAGTACCAGTTGTAGAAACTTTCCCTTACAGATTCTTATTCCCTCAGAACAATGCATGCTTAATTTTATGTTTCTAGGTCCAATATAAACTAAAATTCAAAAAGTTGAAGAACAAAAAAGTGCCAACATTTTTCGTCTTATAGGTTCTCATTCACTCAAGAACTTGCACAAATAATTTTTTATTTCTAAGTTCAATATAACAAACAATTTAAAAATTACCACACGCAGAACGGAAAACTAAAAGAAAGTTATTAAATTTCCCGTATTTCCCCGTTCTAGAAATTATTTCGCTCCGTTGAAGTATCAAAAATTTCAGTGGTGTAGTGGGAGACCATAATGTATTGCGTTATATGTCAATATACAGAGAAAAATGTTTTTAAAAAAAACGTACCAATGGGTACGATTTTATCCCATAAAATTTATATTTGTAGTTTTTAGATAAGATACGAATTTGGTATAGCCTTTATTCCTATACTTATTGGTTAAAAAGCTAAATGGGGAACCCAAAAGTTCCAAAATAGTGGTTAAACCAGTTTACTCACTGAAAGGGCCGAATTGCAAAGAGAACCTGACACCTGCCCGCTTATTTTTTTAATGAACAACGATAAGTATACATTTTTTTTTTGGGGTTTCTATTGGTTTTGGAGATATGAAGTCACCAAATTTTTGCCCTTTTTACGCTCTTAATATATATTGTGCACTTCTGTAGGTAAATGCCTTTTAAATGGTGTATTTTTTGTTTAAATCGGTTTACAAACAGAGACGGAAAGTGTTCTTAACCGTTTTGCCTTTGCCGATTTATATATAGGTACAATATATATATGTATATATATTATATAACACGTGCTAAGCAATATTTTCTTTATTTTTACCTAAATGCCTTTTTGATAAAAGGCTTAAAGATACAAACATGCCATATAAATGGGAGTGATCATTTCGGTTTTATAACCATAAATTAGGCTCTATAACCATTCATTGTTTTATCCATCACTGTACAAATATGCATGTGATACTTGTAAGTTTAAATACATGTAATGGCTATGAGATTTTATATAACGGGTGTTTGTTGAGAGTGTCTAAGAACATGGAATTAAATAATGTTTCCCTGATATCCCTAACATTATTCTTACCATTGACTTCGACTTTGTCAATTGTCTGATTTCAATTAAAGCGTTTGTGATATTAATTAAATTTGCACGAGTAAATAAATTACAAGCATCAATTAAATGTTTAATTGACTTGATTAAGCGTTTAATTCGCTTGATTAAACTTTTAATTCAGTTGATAAGATTTTAAATTAAAGTTGGTATTATTTTTGATTAATCTTTAATTGGTGAAATACTTTGGACATTTTTTTCTATGTCTGTTGAATTATTTTGTTTTATTATTTTCTGCAATAATAATTCAAATGCTTACAACTCCGACAATATTAAATATATTTGAATAAAATAATTTTTGTGTGTACGTAAGTAAATACATTTAAAATAGTTTTTTTTTTGGTTCAAGACGGTGGAGGAACAGAGGTGGAAAGTGTCTTAGCTGTCTGCCTTTGCTTATTTATATCGGGTGATTCATCGTGAGGTTTGAGTTATAATGTAAAATAAAACACATAAATTTGAAAGTGAACTTAAAATTTTTATTATCGGTTAAAAGAACAATTTATGGCATTTACTGTTTGAAAATTATATCATGTAAATGTTACTTAGGACTACGTTTGAGGTGGTCCTAGGGAGATCGATTATTCGACTTTTTTCAATAACCGGTTTTCAAAATTACGAATTTTAAAAAACCCGGTTTTCGGTTAAGCAATTTTTAAATAACCGGTTAACCGGTTTTAATTCGAATACTTAAAAACACAAAAATCAAATAAGTTTTTAAATAAAATGTTAATTTGAATAAAAACAAAACAATTTTAAAGCTAAGGAACCAAGAAAATATATAGATATGAATTAGATCAGAGCTAACAAATAGTTGATGATAAAATCCAAGAAAAGTGGGACCAGTTAATTGATCAAACTTTAGGTAAATTTTCAACAATTTTTTATTGATTTACTAAAAAAAATGCAATTTAGAAACTGTTGAATGATATTTCATCTAGAGAAACGTTTTGCAAAAGCAAATAAATTATAAGATTTGTATAAAGTTATTATTTGAAATATTCTCTAAAATTTTTTTTTTTTTTTTGAATAAGTTTTAATTTGTTGGTGGTTAAGTTATCTATATAAATCAACCATATTTTTCAAAAGTTGCAAACAAAACCTCTTAGCCAGGATTATATATTTTAAATTATTTTGTTTCAGCATTATAGAAACGAATAGTGAACAGAACATTCTTTTTGTGTAAAATATTTGTCAATTCGTCTACTACAATTTAAACATTCCATGACATTGTTTGGTTTCTTCAATTTTGTATTCTAGTTCTTTGTGTTTTAATAAATAAAACTGGTAGAAATGTTTCCCATATCGTTGATTCCGCCATAATGCTGTATTTTTCAGCATGAGAAGATGCTACTTAAGTTTGTTTTTAGTGCCTTAACGAGTATTTCGTCCTCGGCAACACAACGGGCTAATATTTTACCCAATGATTATTTTTTTGCAGCGTATTTTAGTAAAGTAGTATTTGTCGTCTCCTTAGAACTACTTCGAACGGAGCTAAGTTTCATTTGGATCACATTAATGTCAAGCATGTATACTAATTAAAGGTGATTAATAAGTGACATGGAAGAACCTTTGTAACTTATCATTTTAGGGCACTTCAGGCAACTATCTTTGTCTTATTAATCGCGTCTGACAAATATCTAGAGATAACCTTTATATAAAAATATATTTAATATTTAGAACACTCTTGCACAAATTACTATTTACTTTTTAACTGCACACGTTTTTGTAGTATTTTGAATAGTTTTTTGTTTTTTTTTTACAAGAACACACGCTTTTATAAGCGATTTGTATTTACAGTGTTCATAATGTTTTTTGACCTTTGTTACGTTTTGTTTTGACATTCTTCATAAAAAGTTTAAGTTTGGCCAGTAATCAATTAGAAAATATTTAAATTACGGGTACATCTACAACAAGAGTAAGGAAAATGTATATAAGTTACACAGTACTAAAATAACCGGTTTATTACACCAAAATAACCGGTTTATTCGATATTCGAAAAATGACCATTTTAAAATAACCGACTTTGGCAAAGCTAAAATAACCGGTTAAAACCGGTCGAATAATTACCGTTCGATCTCCCTAGGTGGTCCATTTAGAAGGTAAAATTTTAGGCGACTTGTTCGTGGTATCTCACGAAAAACACGAGTAATGTTGGTTTTCAAAGCGTCACGCGTAGCTGGCTTATGCCTGAACACCTCACACTTTACATATACCTAGAGAAAAAAGTCCAAAGGTGTAATATCGCACGATCTAGGTTGCCAATTTGCCGTAGAAAAACTTAAAATTAAGTGCTCACCAAAATAATTTCTCAACAATGTCATTGTTTCACGCACAGTAATGCTTAGCACCATTTTGTTGAAACCAGAGCCCAACGATACCACTTCTTGAACTTCAAGAAGCACATAGTCCCTTAACATGGTGTGATTTTTTTAAGAAATATGGACCAATGATTCCATCAGACCGTAATGCACACCATTTCGTTGTTTTCAATGGATGTAATGGCAGCTCTTGGTAAGTTTCGAGTTTTTCATCAGCCCAAATACGGAAATTTTGCTTACTAACGTATTCATTGAGCCAGAAATGTTCTTTATCACTGAACAAAATTTCCCGATAAAACATCGTATTTTCATTGAGTTTTTTCCGTGCCCATTCCCAACAATTTGGAGACAGTGTTGTGGGGTTAGTCTTCCCATTATGACCTGCCAAACGATACTGAACAAAAATGACAAGGAAGTTTGATAGGAGTCAAGAAGGATCTGTAAAAAAAAAAACATATTAAAACCTGACAATGAATCGCCCTTATATAAAAGATTCTTAAAAGAAATATATTTAGAATAGAACCCTTCGGTGGATTATTTTAAGTATTTGCAGGAAATAAATATGCTTTGCATGAAGTTGGCTAAAAGTGGCAGGAAAGCTTCGAACATATAAATTTCTTTAAGTCCCAAAATTTATTAAGTTCCGAAAATAAATTCTTGAATTTTAATTCATAAAATATAACATAAAAAATAAAAAAAACAAATTTCATATTAATTCGAATGTGTATTCTAAGCCAAATTAAAATTTAAAAAGCATTCATACTTTAAAAGTCTTATTCCTTCAATATTTCTCCAGGAACTTTTTCTACGCACTATCCAGTTATAAACTACAAAGAATGCAAAGACGAAGGCCGTAGCGGGCCAGAAAATGCATTACATTCTGCTGGTATCTAATAGTTGCATACATTTTCAGTACAATTTACTTCATTGCTAGCTGAAAAATAGCTAAAGTAAGCCTCGCAGCTGATATATAAAAACAAAAATTCTGATAGTGCATAGAAAATATTCCTTGAAAAATGTTGAAGGAATAAGACTATTAAAGTCTGAAAGCTTTATAAATTGCACTTTGACTTAGAATACACATTCGAATTCATATTAAAATTTATAATAAAAAAAATGATACTCAACAAGAGAACGAAAATTTCCAGATTCTATATGTTAAAATAATTAAATTAACAATTAATATTGATTAATTTATAAAGAAAATATTATCATTTGTTTAATAAAAATAGTTTTGGCCAGAAAAATTGGGCAACGTGCAGAGTTTAATTTGAATTTAGCAAATTCGATTTAGTGGAAAAGACTTATCGACCCAACTCCTCAAAGCTCCAAAGTATAACGTAATTACTACTCAAAGCCGACTTTTCTTACTTTTTTTTAATATCCCTAGAGGGAAGCGAACTAACACCAAAGTAGTCTTGTGATAGGTCTTTGGTGGTAGAGACCGGTTCTAGTTCTAACACTTTATATGAATGTGACCTATGACTTTTACATGGGGCCGTCATTGTAGTGGGTCAATTGACAACTAACAGCCACCATTTGACAAGTCACACATCTATTCTTAATAAACGTGTTAATTGTTAGTACTAGTCCTTGGCATTTGTCACATAAAAAAGTCCTAAAAATAATTTTAAGAACAAATTTTTTAAATAGTCCCAAAGAAATGTATCACTCCACCGGTGAATACTGAACTTGTTACGAAAACGGTCCAATAAATAAATAAAATAATTTATATACAAAAAATTATTAAAACAAAATTAATACAAAATTAAAAAAATTACCTTTTTGGTCTTACTTAGTATACCAGTTAAGTGATTAGTTCTCCTTTCACATGTCATTACGTATTTCTGTTTGTTCTTATTCTAATTTCAGAAGCCCCAGGACCAGTTCTGTTGGAACAATAGACACAAATTTCCTACAGGGTTATTAGTAAAACTAAAAAAAATTCTTGATTAATTTATTTTCGTAACAAAATCATAACGATATTTTGGTATTTGAGTAAAAATAAGTTAAAGTGCTATATTCGGCTGTGCCGAATCTTTGATACCCTCCACCGACAGATGTGAGCTCTATGTGATAAATATATATATATATATATATATATATATTTAGCTAAGCTTCACAAAAAACTAAGGTCAGCATTAAAATTGCTTGCGGCTTAGACCTCTATTAACCTTTTGAACGACAATAAGAAAGTTTTATGCGTTTCTTGATAGAACTTTGAACTGGCTTGAGTAAAATATCATGATTCGTAACAGTTTAAGCCAAACTAAAATGATTTTTAGGAGGTTAATATGTATTTGGACCTATGGTAAATTACGGACCAATCATCCCAAAATTCTTAAGACTGATTTCTGGTATTACAAAAAATAAATTAGAATAAATTTCAATACAGCAGTGTAATTAGTTTTAGCGTTAACAGTGAATTTCACAAAATTCCATGAAATTTTTCTGGCCATATGAATCGAATTTGGAAGAAATTTCGCCGCAATATCTATTCACCACTAGTGGTGGTGGAGTGTATAAAAAGGTGGACGCTAGTGTTGTAGCTTTTATAATCATTGATTCCGGGTCATTTGGTATACAAAAAGGTAAAAAAAAAACCAAATTGGCTATTTCAAGCAGCGCCTTTGCCAATTTAAATTGTTAACACTCCAAAAGTAATACCCGGCATTCAAATACATATGTTTTAGTTATTTTAAAAGCTTAACCATTATATATTGTCGTTTACATTTACGCCAATTGAAAATCCATTGTCTATTAATGCAAAAATGTACTGTTGTCTAGTACATAAATATACTTACGTACATACAAACTCAGCCCACAAGCTCACACATTTAATACATTTATAGATGAGACTTTTCTTTTTATACCCTTCACCAATACTAGTGGTGAATGAGGGTACACTAAGTCTGTCATTCCGTGTGAAACATTTTTATTATTCATCTCAGACCCCACAAAGTATATAAATTCTGGCTACTTGAGTAAGTCTAAGTCGATTTAACCATTTTCGTCTTTCTGTTGAAAACACGCATCTGAACAATGTTGGTGTCAAATTGCTTCTAGTTATCCTAAGCTGGTTGGAATTGAAACCCAGCCAAATCGGTTTAGTAGTATGAGAGTCATGAATTCAAATGTGGTACCACAATCTTGAAAAATTGATAATTATGTTACAAAAGCGAACATAAATGTTGGTACAAAGCACGGTTTGATATAAAATTTTGCACTAATTCGTTCGATATGACTAGTAAACATATTGTTACATTTCGTGAAGATCGGTTCATAATTTACAATAGGCCTTAAACCGTAACGAATAATGTTTCTGTAGCTGAATTGGTTGTGTCTTAGGTTTAAAGCTTTAAATCACATTAAAAAATGACGCGATGATCGGTCCATAATTTACCATATTCTCCATATAATGCCCACTCTGGAAAATTATTTAAATACGCCTCAAATCGTAGCAGATGTAGACATTGTGGTAAAATTTGGTCCAATTTAGCTTCATATGGCCAGAAACCACATTAAAACTATAAAGCGCTATAACAAATTTCACTTCTATATCGAAATTTGCTTCAAGTTCTAATACAGGTTTGTGAATACAAGAAAACACCCTACAGAATTTTGTGATGATTCAATATAAATTCTGCTCTCAAAAATTATTTTAGTTCGGCTAAAACTGTTACGAATCATGATAATTTACTCAAATTTGTTCGCATTAACTTTCATATGAGTAGAAATTAAAGCATAAAGCTTTCTGATTGTTGGTCAATAATGAAACATATTTAGGTCTAAGTCGCAACCAATTGTACACAGAAAAAATTATATTATTATTTATTAATTAAAAGAGATTTTTTTTAGTTTTTCGAATATACATATCGAACTTCTTGCTCTAAACAGCGTCAACTCAATTTTTATATATTCACTTTTTGCAAGAAAACGATTAACAGTGGCCATATCATTCCACTGTAAAAATTTTAGATCTATTTCTCTAGTATTTTGCCATAAAAATAATGCAGTCTTATTCCCTTTTTTTTAATATAAGAATGCATATAAAAAAAAAGTTTTGTGTCTACTGAAAACTTATAAATTTTGAGTTGACTCTGTTTCGAGGAACAAGTGCGATATGTATGTATGTAACAATTGTCATGACTAACATATTTTTTGCCATATTAATCATTTGTTTCAGTTAAAAAATAAATACATATAGTAAAAATTTTTTGTTGTCAAATAGGCAGATTATTGAAGAACTGAATCAATCTCTGGGGCACGTTAAGTTGATGTTGGAATAGTTAAGAGATTTTAGCGGGTCTTTCGTTTATTTTAATCTCCAAATTCTAGTCGATAATAGTATCAAGGTTCGTTCCCCTTTATGCAGATGTTAAAACATTATTGTGCATTCAGTCTGAATAAGTATGAATAAGTATGTTTATACTGCAATAAAAATTAATTAAGCAAATATTTTAAAACTATTTCATTCTTTTTAAAGGCAAACAATTAATTATTAACAAAATATTTAATTAATATGGCAAACTCGTATAAAAAATTAGTGTATAATTGTTCACAAATATTTTATTCAATATTACAAGTTCGTTGTTAAACATTTTTGTTGAATATCAAGAATTTGAATTAACCAATTTTTCGCCGACCGGTAATTATAATCACCAGCGATCATACTCTTGTTTTGTGATGCAATGTTTTTTTCTTCTGTCAGTTATTTAAAATCTTATTTCGTTATTATATCAGTTTACTTGGTGAGGCGAAAAATGGGTTAAAAGAAGTACCTTTAATACCTACAAATTTCGTTTTTTGTACCTTTTCAATTAAAAAATTTATTGCATTGACGGATATGGTATTCAACAATTGATATGTCGTAATTTTTATCTGTGTAATACTGACTTCCGTTTTTATAAAAATTAATTAATAATTTATTGATCTCATAAAGGGCCACGCGTGAAATATTCTAATTCTCTGGTGAAGCGGATCAGCGATTCGGCACAGACGAATATAGCACTCTTGCTTGTTATGGCAAGTACATGAATATACATACACATACAGAAACATTTTTACATACATTCAGTTTAATATACAACTATATATGTGTATTGTTTGTTTGTGTGTTGTTTAGTTTGGCTTGTTTGTTTAGTAACTGATAACAAAAAGAACTTTCTTTTTTCGAAGTAAACAATATAATTATTTATTGAATATACCGTCATCTAAAATGCAAGAGGGCGTAACAAAACAAAATGCGAAATAGAGTTTTTGATTGTTTTGGTTCATTTTACTAAACTTCATGTTCACAAAAAATGATAGATCCCTGCGATCAAAAATGGCGACTTTGTTAAAGAAATTTAAACGCCAAGTACACCTTGTTGTTATGGATTTGTAACGTTTTTTGCTACTGTAAAAAAATAAAAAGTATTTTTACGCCCATTTGATTTTTAGGTGACGATATGTATATATGTACGTTGTTTTTTTTAATCAATTTTTCTCCTAAAATTTCATTTCAAAATGAAATTGTTTGTTTATGAATAAGAAAATAAAAAAAACCAGCTTCTGGTATAGCACATTTACAGACGCATCAACACAATAACATTAAAAATGAGTTTTCCTTAAGCGATGCACGACAAAAAATGATTCTTTATGCATATAAAATCATGAATATTACAATTAGTATCAGGGCAAGTTTTAATGTGCTCAAAAATAAGAAAAAAAGACATGAATATACACCAAAAACTTAAATAAAAAAATTTGGTTGACTGAGTGTTCAAACAGGACTGCGTAAAATTTGGCATACAAATTTGTTATATACCCCTTACCATAGTGTGAGAAGAAAAAAAGTTATATAAATAAATATACATATATATATATATATGTATATATATATGTATATTTATTATTAAGAAATACAACAACTTAATTATAAAAAAGTGTTAATTTTGGGATTTCAGTATTTTGGTCATAACTCGGCCATTTTCCAACCAATTTGACAGATTTATATACCGACGTCTTAAGGAAGAAATTTACGATTTATCTTGG
Organism: Pollenia amentaria; assembly: GCA_943735925.1. Lineage (NCBI taxonomy): Eukaryota > Metazoa > Arthropoda > Insecta > Diptera > Polleniidae > Pollenia > Pollenia amentaria. The sequence goes on from OX031007.1 coordinate 149,287,665, forward strand.
CAATAAAACTTGTACTCGGGAAGATCAATGGTTCTCGAATATGGGTATTTTTCAAAAAAAATTTATATTTTGGCCATAACTTTTTTGTATCTGAACGTTTTTTAGCCAATTTTTGAAGTATTTTGCTCATAACTTAGCCATTTTTTAACCGATTTGACAGGCTTATATACCGTCGTGTTTAAAGAAAAATGTACCTTTTACTAAGATGATAAGACTTGGACTTGGGAAGATCTATGGTTCCTGAAAATGGGTATTTTTTAAAAAAAATTCTGTTTTGACCATAACTTTTTTATATCTGGACTGATTTTTCTGAGTTTTTCAGAAAAATATTCTACTTAAGATATTCGATTTCTTAGTATATACAACGTATCCATAGGTCATATGACAGCCCAAAAATTACAGTTTTTTAATTTTTTTTATGTTTTCTGTAGGGAAGGTACCACACCCACTTCTCTAATCCCGCCCAAATTTTGTAGAATGCTGTTATTGATAGCCGAGATGTTTGCACCTAATTTGGAAACTTTAGCTCTTTTCGTTTTCCAAATATACATGAATTTATAATGTCTTTGTATGGGAAGTGCAACGCCCACTCAAAATTTAAAAAAAAAAATATAAAGCTGGGTTATCAATACAGAGCCTCTCTAAAAAAATTCACAGTATTGGAGAAGTGGGTGTGGTACCTCCCATATAAAGACATTATAGGTTTATTTATATCTACAGAACGGTAAGAGCCAAAGTTTCCAAATTAGTTACAAGCATGGTGGTTACTAATGCACAACATCTGACAAAATCTTTGCGGGATCGGAGAGGTGGGCGTGACATTTAATGGATTTATTTATATCTAGAGAACGGTAAGATCAAAGTTGTCTAAGTTTAGTACGCATAGCTGCTTTATCGACACGCAACATCTGTCAAAAAAGGTGGGAGTGGACAAGTGAGCGTGGTTACTTTCATTTAAATGCAAAATAGATTTCTTTACAGCTAGAGAACGGACAAAGCTAAAGTTTCCAAAGTTGGTACAAATAGCTTGGTGCTCAATTCGCAACATCAGTCAAAAAGTGGGCGCGATAAGATAAGTAAGAGTGACACAAAATAGAATCCCGTATATTTGAAGAACGGTAAATGACAATTTGCCTAATTTGGTACAATTTGAATGAATATCAGTATAGAGACAGCATCTGTAAGTAATGTGTGGGATTGGGGAAGTGGGCGTGGATCAAAAAAGATTTCTGGATATCTAGAGAACTGCCACAGCTGCAATTTACAAATTTGGACCAAATAGATTGGTACATATATCTGTAAAAGGTCCACTGCCTTATTGTAGACATATGTGGGTCAACTTTAATGCAAATACCATTAAGATTTCTGTGCAACTGTTGAATGGTAGCAGTAAGAGTATTCAATCTTGGTACAAATAACTTCAAAAGCAATGCACGAGATCTATATAGAAAAAGTTACATGTTGTATTTCAATAAGGGTAGCGAGGCGAACAGGGATAAGCTAGTAATAAAGGGTGGTTAAATTTTAAGGGCCGATATTGAATGTAAACCACACCTAAGCTTCAAGTTTTTTTCTGCATTTAATTTGACATTTCTCTATTTCAGACGTACTCAATTTGAACCATGGAAAGATACACTATCGACCAACGCGTTAAAGTTATTCAGGCTTATTATGAAAGTGGGCGTTCAAATCAAAATGCATATCGTGCACTTCGTGATTTTTTGGTCAATTTAATCGTGCAAATGTGCATACAATCGAAAAAATCGTGCAAAAATTTGAGCAAACCGGGTCTGAAGGAGATGTGAAAACACCAGTGCATGCTCGTACAGCTCGTACTGCAAAAAATATTGCTGCTGTTCGCGATAGTGTGTCTGAAGAGGTGTCCACCTCAACTCATCGTCGTGCCCAACAATTGCACCTCTCACGCTCGTCGTTGATGAACATTATGCATAAAGACATGCATTTACACGCTTACAAGGTGCAATTGACTTAAGAACTAAATTCTCTTGACCATTCCAAACGTCGTCAATGATCAGAATAGTGGCAAGAAATGCCAACAGTGGATGATCAAATTTTGAAGAAAATCATCTTCAGTGATGAGGCACATTTTCACCTCAGTGGATTCGTCAATAAGCAGAATTGCCGGATGATAATCCAAGAGTGATTGTCGAAAAACCAATGCACCCACAAAGAGTGACTGTTTGGTGCGGTTTATGGGCTGGCGGCATTATCGGGCCATATTTTTACTGTTAATGGTGTTCGCTATCGTCAGATGGTAACGAAATTGTTATGGCCTGAATTGGAAGATATGGATGTGGACGATATGTGGTTTCAACAAGACGGTGCCACTTGCCGACAAATTCATTGGCCGTGTTGTCTCACGTCGTGGCTATGTTAATTGGCCGCCAAGATCATGTTATTTGACACCGTTGGACTTCTTTCTTTGGGGTTATTTGAAAAGAAAAAATGTACATCGATAAGCCAGCAACAATTCAAGAGCTTAAGGATGAGAAAATTCGGCACATTAACGTCATAGAACCTCAATTATGCCTCAGCGTCATCGAAAATTTGGACCATCGGTTGGAGGTGTGCCGCCGAGGTCGCGGCTGCCATTTGACCGCTGTGTTGTTCCAAATATAATTAGACCATACCAATATTATCATAATAACAATAAATGACAATAATTTCCTAAATAATTTGTGTTTTATTCAAAATCAACATCGGCCCTTAAAATTTAACCACCCTTTATATAAATACAAATTAAATTCATCCATTTGTTTTATATCACGTATTTAATTTTTATATTTTGAAATAAACTAAGCTGAGTGAAGATTGTTTTCTAACAAATTACAACTAAATATATGTAAACTACTTAAATTTCAGAAAAACCTAAACACTTTTGTGCATCTCAAAAAACTTGCAAAAAAAGAAAGAATAATCTTAGGACAACACTACTTTTATTAAATGTCATACATTTTTTAAACAGAAAATGTAAAACAAAAGATAATAAATAATTAAAACTATAAAATGATAAGGAATTTGAAGTTACTGCCGACGTTTTAATTATGAACAGTAGGATTCTTGCCTGAAGTTGAAGTATAAATTCTATTTGAACACTGAGAATATATTGAAAACGATGTTTTCAAGGTTACCATTATCAATTAATATTTTTGGCCTCCTAGAATTGACGTTACTGACTGCAGTTTCAGGACATTTCTAGTTTTATGATTTTTTACAAATTTCACTAAAACTCGACGAATACAAATTGCATAATTTTGTAAAATAAAAACTTAAATATGTTTGTCGTTATTTTAATTAATATATTTTAAGATTATAGTCAATTCGGCTTAACAAATATTTTGTTTCGGATTTATAAAATAAATGGCATATAGAAAATATTTTCATAATATTTTTTTTTTTTTTTTTTTTTATTATTGCTACACTAAATCCGGCGAAGCTTTTTGCTTGTCTGCAGGAGACCAGAGTCTCTGGCGGGAATCGAACCCGCATCCCCGGTACTGATAGACTAGCTCACTACCAGCTAGCCTACTGGGGCACCCACAACTGTTATTTATTTATTTATTTATTTATTTATTTATTTATTTATTATTATATGTCTATGGAATTATATTCCTTACAGACAATTTAAAAAATAATTGATTACAAAATGTTACACATAAAAATATAATACATAATTAACAATAAAATTACTAAGTGTTAAGAAATGTGATTATTGCCCTTTTTATAGCATCAGGACTTAATGAAAAGTCGATAAATCTATATAAGTTGTTAAATGCATTGCTCATTCTCCTGAGAGGGTCAGCATTAGCATAATTAGCTCTAACAAATGTTACTGATAAAGGTATGTAATTACGGGATGGACGTTGGGGAATGTTGAGAGAAATATCATTAATCAATTATAAAAATAGCTATTCCACAAGCTCCTATATGTTTAGATTTGCCCTTCAAGTTTTACAAAGGAAGGTCAACTAGAAAAAGACAAAAAGAAAAACATAAAACACAAATGTACTTACAAAAACAAGAAGAAAGGAAAAACATGTACGAGTAAATACAAATTGATAATCAATTACAGTAAATTCCGATCTACCAATACGATTGGTTAAAGATTGATGTTTGACTATAGATTGGCAGGCGCCTCAGTGGCGCAAACGGTTGAATGCAAAGAATTCTGATGATGAGAATGTTTTTATTCTCGAAACTTGTAAATTCAACCCGAGTTCAGTCCCGTGTTCAGTCAAAAGTTATTAAAAAAATTTTAATTCATTTCAAGTTGTAAACTCCTTTCTTTAATAAAAATAATTTAATGAAAATTAAATTTGATGAACTTAAGCCTCATTAAAATATCAAAAACTTCAATTCAAACTCTTAAATTCTAAAAAGTCTTAATATCTATATGAAAATTGTGTCCAAAAATCTTGAAAAATAAGCAAAAACTTATTTTTTAATTAAAAGCTTACAAAACTTGCCCTGATTATTACTTTTTGATTAAAAATATCTATTAAGAAATTAAAAATAAATAAACATAGTAAACAGAACTTCTATATTGTATTTTTTGTAATTTCAGGACAGTTTTACAGATTTGGTTTATTCCATTTTCATTAACTTAAAAAAAAAAAATACTTAATTTATATACTTACAGGTCACAAAAAAGAATCAATGTGTAATCAACTTCGAACGTTATACTCGGTTTTGACAAAATTTTAACACCTCTCTCAAAAAAATTCAAAAACAAAACTAAATATTTCATAAGAGAGAAAATGCAATTATTTAAAAAAGTCAAAAATTTGCCTCTAGGTATTCCACTTGACCTCTTTATTATTAAAATCCTTACTACGGGATGACATTTGTGTGGGGTTCGAAAGATTTGATAAATTTGCAATAATAAAATATACAAAACAAGTTAAAACATAAATTCAGTCAAGCCCAACAACATGATATCCTATATCACAGTATTTACGGATAAATGTGTGTACCCTATTTGGGACCCACATACCCTCCAAAACATTATAACGTTATGAGGTAAGGATTAATATATGAGTTTTCTGAATGCTATCTATTTATTAACATCTATAAGAAATTTTTTCAATTTAAAATTATTATAGGCGGAGGGTTTGTAAAGGACCTAAGATAAATTCAGGACCACCAAGCACAAAATGACATGTCATAGTAGCCATTATTTAAGTTATTGTCATCAATTATTTAAGGCGAATTCATACAGGTGACATTTTCGAGTCATCTGCTTAATGTTTATTTAATTGTGTGTATACTGAATGTCAAGCTTTGTTTACATTTAGTAAAAAAATTAGATAAAATTTAATAAAAATCTAAATACTTGAAAAAAAAACTTATTTAAATTTTATAAAATGTTAACAGTATGTATTGTTGACCTTTTTTGTTGTTGTAGCTTATATTTGGTTTGGCTTAATGTCATTTATTACAAATTAAAAAACAATTTTGATTTAAATTTTTAATATTTTTATTTTTGTACTCCGTTGCACATCTTCAGGGGATCTAATCAAAAATATATACTCAAATTTGTTGTTTATAAATTATTAGAAAAAAAAAAAAAACACCAAACAATCAATAACAAATAACAATAAAAACATACTTATTTAAATAAAAAACAAATTCAAAAATTAAAAAAATCTTGTTGTCACTGTGCACTGTAAGCTTTGGATTGCTAGTGTTGTTTTGTCTGGCATTTATATCTATATTTGTTTATGGTGTGTTTAAAATCTGAGCTACGTTCTCTGTGTCTCTTTTGTAGTTTAATTTCTTCTCTTCTGGTAAGTTTGTAATGTGCAGCATTTCAAGTGTATATCTTCTATTGTAATTATTCTCTTGTACCAATACTTCTACATTTTCAAAATCAGGCTGATGTCCACTCAATGCACAGTGGGCTGCCAGTGCATTATGTTCCAATGGCTTGTGTACCGCCTTTAAGTTCGATTTGTGCGATGAAATCCTAGTTTTTAATTTGGATTTGGTTGTGCCCACATATGCCTTTCGGCATATATTAGACTTGTCACCTTTACACGTTATTTTGTAAACCAAGTTGGATTTGTCCTCTTTAGCTAATTTAGATTTAGTATTGCTAATTAATTTGTAAATTGTGTCATTTGTGCGCAGAGCTAATTCATAGTTATCTTTGTCATAAATGTCTGAATGTTTTAATCGTTCCGAAAAACCAGGGACATATGTAATGGATTTGTACATTTTTTGTGGTTTTTCTTGTGGTTCTAAAATGCTTTTAGTTTTTACGTATTTAGTCAAATTCTTAATCGTTTTTCTCGGAAAGTCATTCATACCTAATATATTATTAATTTTTATAACATTTGTTTGTGGAAAACTTTTTCTCTGACTTCTAAAACTTTGGTAATAAAATTTATAGCCGTATTCATTATTATTCTCCGTGGGTGCTTAGAGTGAAAGTTTAGTAACCTTCCTGAGGCCATTGGCTTTTGGTACCAATCTACCTTGACGACATTTCCTATTCTATGTACCATAGTGCCTAAATATGGTTATTTATTGTCTTTTTCCATTTCAATCGTATATTGAATTTGTCTTTGGATATCGTTGAGGATTTTTAAAGTCCTCTCAACATCATATTTTTTAATAATTGCAAATATATCGTCAACACAAACTGGCAGCTTACGCTCAGTGAACCAAGCCGATTGCCTTGCAGTCGGTGGCTAAGCGCCGTCGCTTAACTCTCATTCTTACCCGTCAACGCTGACCTTATTTGGCTCTAAAGCAGAGTCCGCCAAAACACCGCACATGTGCGAATGCTCTCACGCTAATGCAAAGAGCATAAGAAGATAATTTGTATTTTTATTTCTCTTAGCACCAGACAACACTTAACAAAATGTTCTATATAGAATGGGAGAATGCTCTTTTACTGACTGATTTTGTAATAAAAATAAAAATTTTCGTTTGGGAGTTTACATTAAAACAACAAAAAAAAAACTTAGTTTTCTCTACTCTAAAGCTTAAGGCTCAGTTAGGCGAACGTTGCTGTAGCCGTAACATACTGTAACGGACTGCTAGCACGTTGGTGCACACATACATACACAAAAAAGCAATAGCATACATAAAACAACACACACAGTGATGGGAAATCAAAAGGTTTAAATGGTGACCGCTGTGCAGAAAAAGTACCAGGCGATTAAAATGGTATTAAAACAGTATTTAGTGTATGTAAAAAACATTAATAATTTAATATCTGATATTTAAATTATACATTTACAATAAACAAATATGTATTTTATAAATGTGCATGGACAAAACAATGGTTAAAGCCTTTTATATATATCTCATTTCTATTATATGTGCATATGCATTTGTTTATTTTGTACATCTAAGCATATGTATATTTATATATATGTATTGTTAGTAGTTTGGTTGAAAGTCCATAGATATTCTGAAAAAAAGTACCAAAACAAAGAGCGAAAATACCCCCATTCAATTTAACATAGCAGCAACCCATCACTGTTTTACAAATGTCACGTAACAACGGTATGAAATTCTGTTTTATACAGAATGAAACGTTACAGCTACGGTACATTACATTTCGGTAAGCTTTTGCATTGCTTTTCATATACCAAAAAGCGAACAGCTGATTGATACAGTACAGATACGGTACAGCAACGTTCGCATAACTGAGCCTTTAGGCTGCTTAAAAAGACGCGGCTTGCAATCAAGTGTTGCATACGTCGAGTAAATAGCGGAGTTCAGTGCTTAGTGCAAATGGTCATACGAAAGAGCAAGGGCAAAATATTATAGCTCTTTTTTGATTTCCAACAACAAAATAGACATAGTTTCCGTTAGATTTCATAAAAAAACAACGAAATTTGCTCTTTCGCCAGACCATTTGCACCAAACACTGAACTTCGCTGATATAAAATATTGGTTTTAAGCGTTGCATATCTGCAAAAGAGTAGCAAGTGCATTACTCAATATTTTGTTAGTGTAGAGTAGAGATGAGCGATCCCGTGATTTTTAAAGATCATCGTGATTAGTGAATGTGATTTAAAAATCACTGCTCCTTAAAACTGTGATTGTGATCACTTTTAAAGCAATTGCGGCCAAGCTATATGTACAATGCGCGAGCTTTTGCAAGAGCTTTTGTAAGCACTTTACAAAGAAACAACAACAAATTGTAAGAGCTTTCAAATCTGTTAACTTTCATATACATACATACTTGAACAAATAAATGTTGGCATAAAAAAATTCTAATAAGATAGAAGAGAGAAGGAAAGGAACAGCAATATCATTCGACATTACATTCAAAAAACGCTATTACCCACACAAACAGTGAAATATCATAAATTTGTATATGTAACAAAATACAAAAAGAACGACTTAGAAAGTAGCTGTTACTTGACAAATTTGATCACAACTGTGATTCGTGATTTTTCAGTAACAGTGATTAAATCACAGGTACAGAAATATCGCTCATCTCTAGTGTAGAGTAAAAATATCGCAGCATTTGCAAAATGGTATAGAATTTACTTTTTATTATTATTTACTATACCATTTTGCAAATGCTACGATGCAAGTCCATTTGCACAAGATTGTGAATTGGGCTATTGATTATTTTCGGTGTACAATATTTCGTCTACTGCTTTAACACAGAAACTAAAATAGAAAAAAAACATCAGCATTAATTACTTTTATATATTTTACCCAGTTGGATATGGACGACAAAGCTTTATTCGTTTTTAAACATTTTTATAAAATTGTTGATTTTTCATTTAACATAAAGTGTGTAGAATTTAAATGGAATTTTAAAATACTCATTATACATTAAATACATGTTGTGGTTTATCTTTTGTACTCTCATCAATTGAATTGTTTTAAGAATATTAATGGAATCATTTGCCTTTCAGGTATTTGAAAAATGAAACCACATTAGTAGAGAACAGACATTAAAAAAAAACTTTTAAGCTTTTTAAATTCCTTTTATTTTCCAAGTGTTTTGCTTTTGTTAGAAAATAACACTGTCCACACACAAAAAAATAACAATGTTCTGCCAACTGATTTTTGAAGAGTAGACAAAAAAAGATATGCATGTTTCGGCGTTTTAGAAGTTTACATCTGAAACTCATTTTAAGGCCTATTTAAAGTTGCACCCTTGTGTAGTAAAAAACGTAGACAGTCGTGTTTTTGGTATATTGTGTCTTGCGAAGATTTATTCAGAACATAACAAGAAACGTTTTGTTGGTATGCATTAAACCCCTACCACTTCTGGAAATTGGTCGTTTATGCAATTTTTTTTTAAAACAAAAAATCACCCTTAAACCAGGAATATATGTAGTTGAAATATTCTGCGAAAATATTTGTCATTAAATTCTGCTATAGGTCCCAATACACTACAATCGAATATTCAAATTTAATACCAGAAACAAGCAAGAACTTAATAGGTGGTTATGGTTAATTATGTTTATACTTATGTCAACATGGCGATAAAATATTGCAGAAAAATTATGTTACAACAAAACCAAAACTAAGAGAAGCAAATATATTTTTTCAGTTATTTTATTCATTTATTTATTCTATTTATTGGTATTCCTACACAACAGGTTTTAAAGTCTTATTAGTAGATGAAAAACAATTAGTAGCTATTTCATAAGCGTCACACAATGAAAGATTATAACAAAAAAACATAAAAATAAAAGAATTAAATAAATAAAAGCAATTTTTAAGGGCATTGTTCATACGATATTAAACATATATACATTAAACATATATACAGAAAAGGCGGATACAACTTTTCAAATACGGGAATACAAATTAAAAATACATTTCCTAAACTGCGTTGCATTACTAGTAAATCGAACAGATGCTAATATGTAGTGTAGTCTAAAGACGAATACTGTGAACGAAAAACTGCCATTCCGATACCAACTTTTTGAATCTTATCGGGATCAGGTTGTTATTTCTTCTTGACTGCGAAAAGAAACACGTTTAAATCAGGGACCCGAAATAACTCTTATTATTTTTTAAATATCTAATAGGTTATGGAAAAAATAACTGAAAAAAAATTGGTCCTGTAGTAATAATTATAAATTACCCAGAAAATTGTAGTTCTGCGATTAAAATTATGAAAGATTATTATTTTTTTGATCTTTGATAACCGTTATAAAAGATTATTATTTTTTTTGGTCTTTGATAACCGTTATGAAAGATTATTAATTTTTTTGGTCTTTGGTAACCATTATGATAGATTTGTATTCTTATTGGTCTTCTATAACCATTATAAAAGATTTTTATTTTTTCTGTCTTCTATAACCACGCTACAGTTCGCAAATCTTAAGATATTTTTATAAAATTTCGCACACTGACTGAAAATTTTGCACAAGGACGAACTTTTTTTATTGATTTTAATTAGGATCCGCAAATTTTTTGATATTGGAAAACAAAAATGTACTTTGGATTTCAAGAAAAATTCTTGACAAAAAGTACCAAAAAACAGAAGTTAGGAAGAACATGTAAATCAATTAAAATAGCTAATCATTCATTCAAAAGCAAATTTCGATCTACCAAGGTGAAATACCATTTGGTTTAAAGATTGATGTTTGAGTATTGACGTCATCCGGCTTCAATAGCCGAGTGAGTAAAGACGGCAAACCCCACTGAAAAGATTGTGTGGTTACAATCGAAACTAGTCAGGACAACCTGTCCGTGAAAGCCTGGGTTTAAATCTCAGCGCAGTCAAGAATGAAAAATTATTAATAAAAATTTTGATTAATTTCATGTTGTAAGATTCCTGTCTTCATAAAAATAATTTAATGACAATTAAATTCAATGAACTTAAGCCTAATTAAAAATATCTAAATTTGGATTAAAATTCATTAACAGTTCAATAAAACGTGTTCTAATTCAATTGGACTAATTAAACTATCTATATTTCCAAAAATAAATTCGGGCCTGATCTGGAGGGTTCAAAAACCCAGAGTTTTTTTTCCAAATTATAGCAGAAAATATTCCTTATATCATTGAACATTGTTTGTAAATTTTGCTACAAATTTAGCTAATTCAATTGAAATTTCAGCTAAATTCAAAGACCGGTTAAAGCTTAATTAATTTCGAATATTTACTAATTTTTTTCTAAAATTTAGCTCATCTAAATATACAGACAATGATTCTTACCTTGATTGATTTTTCTACAGCCGAAAATACTGGTACTGTTATCAGTTATTTCTGCAGAGGTTTCGCTATTTCTACTGACATTTTTTGATGAGTGTAAACAAGAGCTTAAAACTGATGAAAATCTCATCGATTCTAAAGTGAGGGTGAAGAAATCTTAAAAAAAACCGCAACAAATGCAAATATTGCTAGTAATACAAATGGTAATAAAAATCATAATTTAATGAAGTTCTTTTTAGAAATGACTTTTATGAAACTGTATCATAGATTCTATAAAATGCTTCATTACCTGACAATTTATTGTTTCTGTAAAGAGTTTCATTAATTCTATGAAGCTTTTCATAAACATTGACTGTAACGAAAGCTGTTTCATAGATTTTATTAGGAGTGTCATTTGCTGAACTCCAACGAATATTTTCATAAAATTTGTGAAGAAATTCAGTAATGAAATGAAGATAATTCCCTAATAACAGAAACGAAAAAAAAGAAAAGAAAATTTTTTTGAATGGATATGGAAGACCGAAAAAAATAAAATTCTTTTGTAATGGTTACGGAAGACCAAAAAAAATTAAAATCTTTTGTAATGGTTATAGAAGACCAAAAAAAATAAAAGTCTTTTGTAATGGTTACGGAAGACCAAAAAAAATTAAAATCTTTTGTAATGGTTATGGAAGCCCTAAAAAAACAAAATGAAACTATAACGGTTATCAAAGACCAAAAAAATATTGGTTATTTGTAACTATTATTCAGAGAGCAGGTTTTAAAAATTCGTGATAAATTATTATATCAGGATTTTTTCAAATATTGGTTATAACGGTTATGTCCCTGGTTTAAATAGATACGTCGGCTTGCCATTATAGATAAATTTATGGAAATAAATTATAGATCGAATATTTAAAATATCGGAAAAACGCACACCATAAAGTTTAGTTTCATAGGGCGTAACATGAGAGAAATGTCCTTTGTTGTAGACATATTCAGAATGACATTATAAGTAGAATCTACATTGTATATGTTAATTCTCTGGTGCGTTCTTGGTCTTACAAAAAAAAAAAAAAAAAAACGTAAAAGATATTCTGCTCTAAACTCTAGCGTTTTACAGTTCACAAGTCTTGACGCTTTAAAAACGCAGTCTACTTTCAAGGTAAAATTAGATCGATTTAATAATTAAACATTTAAAAAAAAAAAAAAATCATAGTATATTTGTACACAGAAAAAACTATTAAATTTCTCCAATCACCAAATTTATTCCAAATTCATAATATCAAGCAAACAAGTTATCGATTTTGCACCCATTACCAAAATGGTTATATTGATTACTAAAAATTTTGAAAAAATATTTTCAATAAATGATTTTTTTAATTTTAATTAAAAAAGGGATCAAAAAACTTTGCCATTTCAAAAAATGTGTTAATTTATTTAAATAAATATTGACAATTCCCAACAACAATTCTACATGCTTAAATTATTTTATTTGAAACGAAAAAAGTCAATTAAGATCTTTTGTTATTTAATTAAAATTTTAATTGAAAATTCATTTCAAAACAACTAAAATGTTAATTAAATCAAAATTAAAGTTTTAATTTTCCTTCAACTAAAAACATAATTGATTCAATTATCACATTAATTTAATTTAAATACCATTTTTTTAATTGATAAAACAGTTTTTTCAGTGTAAGGATTTAGAAACTGGCTAATTGTTCCGAGAAATAACACCTCCTCTGTTACGTCTGTTTTTGCTTATTTCTGGTATTAAAGTTGCATTTTCGACTTAAGTGTGCTTGGAGACCTTTAGCAGAATTTCATGACAAATATTTTCGCAGAATATTTCAACTAATTTTAACCCATATCATCCCAAGCGATCTTCTAGTCATCAGATCTTAGTAAAAATTGTATGACGGCATGTAAGATCCCTCCTAAACAATAATTTTAATTAATACTTTTAATAATAATGAAATATTTGAGCAAAACAAATACAAACACTGTGTTTTACATAGTCAAGGTTTACTTTACTTTACATAATTGCATTCATGCACAGAAAAAATTATTAATTTTCTCCAATTACCAAATTTATTCCAAATTCATATTATCAAGCAAACAAGTTGTTGATTTTGCACCTTTTACCAAACTGATTTTATTGATTACTAAAAATTTTAAAATTTTAAAAAAATATTTTCAATAAATGATATTTTTAATTTTAATTAAAAAAGTGATCAAAATCTTTGGCATATCCAACAATGTGTTAATTTATTTAAATAAATATTGATTATTCCCAACAACAATTCTACATGTTTAAATTATTTTATTTTAAACGAAAAAAATCAATTAAGATTTTTTGTTATTTAATTAAAATTTTAATTGAAAATTTATTTCAAAACAACTAAAATGTTAACTATTTCAAAATTAAATTTTTAATTTTCTTTCAACTAAAAAAATAATTGATTCAATTATCACATTAATTAAATTTAAATACTTGTTAAACCATTTTTTTAATTGATAAAACACTTTTTTCTGTGTGTGAAAAAATTAAACACAAAACAATTTTATATTTTGATTTGTTTTAGAACTATTTTGTACATTTACGATAAATATATGAGTTTTAAGAAAAATATTCTATTACATTGTGACCATTGTTTGCAAAAAACTCAAACAAACAACACGCAACAAAACTTAAATTGAGTACTGAGCAAATAACACAACCTAAACAAATTTACAATTGCCTTCACACAGAAAATTACGAGTAATAAAAGCAAAAGCTTCAAAAATAGAACACTAGGATGATATGGGTTAAAATGTGATTTTCGCTTTAATTTTAAAAAGTTGCAAAAAGGCCCATTTTCAGAAGAGTCAGAGGGTTAATGTATAGCATTTTTTATAGTTTTTTTATACTCCCATATAAGAATCATTTGGCAAAACATTGTTATTTTGAAAAAATTTCATTTTGTTGTACAGTGTTATAAAAGAGAATTAATTTAAAACTATTTGTATAATAAAATTGCAAAGTTTTTCAGGTTGTTAGTTTTTGAAAACAAAAAAAGAACATATGTTAAATTTTAATATTTGTTGAATAAGTACGTGACATATATTTTTTCACTGTCATTTCTTGGTTGTGTGTTGACAATATGCATGAATAGTTTGTTGAAACAGAGTTTTATACTAACCCTTTGTGAAAAGAAGGATTAAAATTAAAAGGATTGTCACTTCAACCCACAAAAAGAAAAATAGACGACCATGCCGGACAATATGCACACTATAGCGTACTACCTTACAAGGAAAAAAGTGCACCGTACCACCCCTAATATAAAGTATTTTTGCAAGGAGGTTTGAAATTTTTTTTTTTTTTTTTTTGCCGAACGTAGAGGTCGCCTTTTTACATTTTTCGCTATTTCTTAGGTATTTACAGTCAGATCTTAAAGTATGATATATAAATGTTTTGGTTTCGAGAAGACAAATGCTGTGCCCTTAGGAGCCATTGATCTCTTTTACTTTTTTTGTATGAACAGTTTCTTATATATAAAAATGGTTTAAAAAATGTATAGTACTTCACAAAATGAGAACGGCTGGGGCGAATTCTGTAAAATTTTTTGTCAGTTGCCAGTTGTTCGTAGGAGAAGGTTTTTACGGAAGAAAATTTTGGAAAATCCATCCGGAAAATTTGGAAAATTGGAAAAATCGAAAATCGAGTTTTTGTATGAAATTTTGTGTGAAATTATTGCACAATTCAAATTGGGGCGAGGTGAAGTTCACCGGGTCCGTTAGTTTCTTATATAAATTCTTCCTTGAACACCTTTCTTTAAATTTGAATTATTTCGGTTTTGCTGTATATTAAATATCAATTTCCTTTTTACTCATCAGCAATGGCTGATGATTTGGTTACCCTTTTTTTGCTCTTGCTAAAGTTATTATTTCATTTCGCCTTTTTCTATTTGAAATGAAAGGTTTTTTAAAGGCACATCGTTTAAAATTCAAGCTTATATTTTTCACTTACTTTCGTTTCCGTTGGTAAATTACTAAAAGTATCTTTTTATAAGCCTTTACTATACTCTTCATTAAAGGTAAAGGGGTAAAAAATAAGTTTGTCAATCAGTTTGCAATTTGTAAAATATTGATCTTAGCTCCTAAAAAGTGTTAATATTCGGAGTCCTTATGAGTAGCGAAGTTGATTTAACGATAACCGGCTGTACAGGTGCACAGAAAAAATTATTAAGGCCCTAATCATGTACAACGCAGCGCAACGCCACAGAACTAACGCAACGCCAAAGAATAACATTGAAAGCACAAACAATGTCATAAATATTTTGTAATTTTATTGTTGCTTTCTACAGAAATTCACATTGCGTCTTAAAATTTAAAACGCTCCATTGCTTGTGTCGTTGAAAATTTTAAAACGGTACATGAATTTCTGTTGAAAGCAACAACAAAATTACAAAATATTTATGACATTGTTTGTGCTTTCAATGTTATTGTTTGGCGTTGCGCTGCGTTGTACATGATTAGGGCCTAAATTTCTCCAAACACCAAATTTGTTCTAAATTCATAATATCAAGCAAACAAGTTGTTGATTTTTCACCTATTACCAAAATGATTATATTGATTACTAAAAATTTAAGAATTTTTAAAAAATATTTTCAATAAATGATATTTTTAATTTTAATTAAAAAAATGATCAAAAAACTTTGCAATTTCAAACAATGTGTTAATTTATTTAAATAAAAATTGACAATTCCCAACAACAATTCTACATATTAAAATTATTTTTTTTAAACGAAAAAAGTAAATTAAGATTTTTTGTAATTTAATTAAAATTTTAATTGAAAATTTATTTCAAAACAACTAAAATGTTAATTAAATCAAAATTAAATTTTTAATTTTCTTTCAACTAAAAAAATAATTGATTCAATTATCACATTAATTAAATTTAAATACTTTTTAAACCTTTTTTTTAATTGATAAACCACTTTTTTCTGTTTGTATTTTGGAATGGGGGTTTTTGGAGACCCCAGAAACAATGGGGACTAGTTTGTTATATGTTTATGTCACATATATACCACTTAGCGTTGATATTGAAATTCAGCCAGATCGGTCTGTAAATACCTTAGATATGAGCAACAAACATGACCACCTCTAATTTTAAACATTAATCCATTGTTTTTTATATCTGAAGAATGGCAAAATCCAAATTTGCTAAAGGCTTCATTATTTTTTACTTTCTGTTGCCGTTCTGTTCCGTTCTTTTCTATAGCAAAAATTTTGTAATTATTTTTTCTATGAGAGGAATGAGCTGCTTTAAAAAGGAAAAACATTGAAACTAGACCTCATTTAGGTCTAGTATTTAGCCGCCAGATCTCTGTTCGTACCACCCTAATGTCAGAAAATTAAAGCTCGCAAGAAACCTTTAAAGTCTTGCTAAGGGTGTTATTCGATAATTGCAGCAGAAACATTTTTAAACTTAATTAGAAAATTAAAGCTTGCTAAAATCATTTTAGTTTTGCCAAGGAACGACTGTAAATGCTACAGGACAGTCAGCATTTACAGTCGGATCTTAAAATATTATGTTAAGAAATCGTTCCCTTTTGTGTACCCCTCTTTCTTCTCTAACCCGTTCGCTGCGAAACAAAAGCAAATGTTATGTTTTTTTTTGCTGAACCTAGTGGTTGCCTTTTTTCATTTTTTGTTAATTCTTCGGCATTTACAGTCCGATCTTAAAGTGTGATATATCAATATTTTTGTGTCGAGAAGACCAATGTTTAGCCTTAGGGGCCAATGACCTCAAGTATCTCGTTCTAGTATTCATCCACCAGATCTCTGTTCGTACAACCCTAATGTAAGAAAATTAAAGCTCGCAAGGAACCATTAATTTTTTTGCTAATTTTATTGTACAAAAATATTTAAAAAGATTAAGATAAAATAAAATGTTGTGTCTAATCGAAACAAAAACATTGATATATCATACTTTAAGATCGAACCATTCACGGTCCGATATTACGAAAAATTTAATTAGGCGACCCCTACATTCGGCAAAAAAAAATTTCGAAACTTCCTTGCAAAAATACTAAATATTAGAGGTGGTACGGGGAAACTTTTTTTGAGGAACGGTCTAATGTACGCCGCTTTAATGATTATTAATTATTTGACCCAAATCGATTTTTGTACCGTCCTTTTATTTGGAAAGTGTGGGTAAAATGGAGATTTTTGTTATACATTAATTGTTTTAAAATTCCAAACGTATGGGAACAGAAAAAGCTTAAAATTTGAACTTTGGTACTTTTTGTTAAATCTTTTTTTAAATAACTTTTAGAAACTTTAAAAAAAATATAATTTTTGAAATAGATTTTGGGAATTAAGCATTTTTTGTAAATTATTTTATTGCTTTGCTATGTGCTTCTTTGAGTCAAATTTCAACTTATAAAGCTGTTTTTGCAATAGTCCTATTCTCCCATTATTTTACATATTTCTTGCTTAAGCCAACCTTTGGCTAACATTGAAATTTCAGATATGTATATATACTTAAGAATGATTCTTTCTATACACTATAAAAAAAGCAGATTCGAAAATATGTTCAACAATGATATTTTATGTATTAATTAATATTACAGTACCACATCACATAAAGTACTGTAGAACATTAAAGGGCAGTATGAGTCAAAAAGTATGAAAAGAGGTAAAAATGGAATTTTATTATTCATCGTAATAAAAATACTAAATTTTTATAATCTTAAAAATAAGTTTGCTTATAACTTTTTTATTATACCATAAAAAACATCTATTTAAAGAGTTCATAATTAGAGGGCAGAAAAGGTGTAAAAATCTGTGGTCATGGTAATTTTTTTGGAATTCTTATTAAAAAATGCCACATATAAAGTGCTCTACAGGATAAAAAGAACACTTTGAAACAAATTGGAAAATAATTTAAGTTTGTTAACACTCAAAAGTTTTATAGTGCTGTGAAAAAATTTTGAATATTTTAGTAGTGGGCTCTATTTGGGATCTATAAATTATTAACCAATCTTTATTAAAACTGACGCCAGTATCAAATATCCCAGCAAAAAGTTAACTTACAATGCTACTTTTAATCACTTCCTGACTTCATTACTTTGTAGCTTTATTCGCCACTTTTTGCATTATTAGTTATATATAAAATAATAATTTTATTATTATATCTTAAATAAGTCATAATTATACATAACAAAAAATACTTTGTTATAATGACTTAAATAAGTTATTATTATATGATGTTAAATAATTTTTTAAATCAATCTGCAATATATTATATTAATGTGTAGTTTATAGAACACGAGCTCCTTACTCGTCCGTTCAAATAACATTTAAAACAAAAACAAATTTCGAAATTTTGTTTTTATTTTTAATGAAAGTTGAACGGACGAGTAAGGCGCTCGTGTTCTATAAACACCACATAATATTTGTTAGATATCCGTTAAAATTTTAAATTTTAAGAATAATTTCGATGTGAAATGGATGGAAAATCCAAAAATCAATCAAATGTATGTAAATATATTCGTAAATATGTTCTAAAATTACCAACACAATATTAGAATACTAGTAGTGATATCAATCTAATGTTAACGATGTTTTTTTGAAGAACATAATCAGGCCTGTCACAGAAATTGTTTGGTATTGTTTTGAATCAGTGTTTTCATTTCGATCGATTTTCGTAATTCCGGCAAATTTTAATTTTGTTATTTTTAAGTTAAATGTGGCAATATTGTGCAAACCAAAACAAAAACTTTTTCGATCGAAAAATTAAAAGTGATTTCATTCCGAGGAAATTTATCGGTTTTCGTTTTCTGAAGAATCTTTCGATTGAAATTTATTTCTGACATGCTCGTATAATTATATATATTAATACACACATTGTTATTACAGTGTTAGAGCTATAAAAGCGCTCTTTATTAAATATTTTCTTACATTTCGAAAAATTTATTATTGTGTACACTTTATCAACAACAATTCCATAAGATTTCAGAGCAATTTTAATTAGTGTGTTTTAAACTTTTTCAAAGTTAATTTGAAAGTACTTATTTCTTGTCTCTTTTGGTAACTACATATTTTGAAACGTCTTTTAAGTGTAAAATAAAGGTATTATTTTTTAGGTTGTAATTGTCCAAATTATAAAGAATTACTTTTGGGACATCGCGAACAAAAATAAGTACTTTTTCTAGTAGAAAATTAAGTACTCTTTTCCTCACGTTCTCATTATTTCTCTGCTTAAATTGTAAGCAAAGTTTTTGCTGGGATGGTTACTGTTAAGACCTATGTTAAATTATAATTATAGTTTACAAGAAGACAGTTACTGTGCTAAGACACGCTAGAAGTGTTACATATAATAATAGAGTTTGCTAAAAACCGTAAAAATGTGAAACCGCGGTTTCGGCTTTTAAAATGATTAAGACCAATCGATTTCGGTTCGGTTTTCGGTTTATCTTACAAATCTTGCATATTGCTGTGTTTGACTGGTGTTCTGATAATTTTTAATGTTTCCAAACTACAGATTTTTCCAGATATTTTTTAAATCAAATTAGTATAATAAAATGAGTAAAAAAAAGGCAAATCTTATTGGTAATTATTATGGCTGCGGTTTCCATTCAAATGCATGTTTGTTGTCGATAGCCAAAGGACTATGTCGACTAATTATCTTTCCGAACCATTAAATATGCGTTTGAATGGCATCGTTTTGTTTTGCCTATTGTTGCATATTTTGGTAAAAATTCCATATTAATTTCCATAAAAAAAATTTATAAATACACAAAATTTTAAATACAAAAAATTTCCTATGAAAATTTGTTCAATAAACCATTTATAAATAAAAAATATTTTTTTTTTAGGAATATGGGGATAAATCTATAAAAAAAATTATTTTGGAGCTGGCTTAAAATACAAGATATTTCAAGATTTCGACAAAAGAACCTTCTATTTTTAACCGATGCAGCACCTTCTCAGTACTTTTTTTTTTTAATTTTAAGAATATTTGAAACACCTTGCCATTGTTTCCGGATGTAATGTATACAATTTTTTTATAATTATATAATTTGCAATTTTTTTAAGCATAAATATATTTTTAAAGTAAAAGCTGAAAACTGACATTTTTTGTGCCAATACCAGCAGTTACGAGTATAAGGAAGTTATGGCATTCAAAGCTTTTTTCGGGAGTAGTATTTGTATAGGAGCTATGGTCAAATGTGGACCGATTCCAATAACATTTGGTAAGATGATTTTAATTGCAATAAAATTAGTTTGGACCAAATTTTATCTAAATACCGACATTATAAGATTGTTTATGGGCACAAAGACCCTTTTACGGAAAGAATCTTTTATGGGGGCTATGTTTTCAAAAAACTTCAAAATCCGATTTCACTATCGTTATTATGGAAAATAAATAAATTGTTTTCGATTTCAATGGAAAAACGATATTATACGGAAAGGTACAATTAAGTTCGTAAAAACTATCGTTTTCGATTCGAAAACGATTACCACGTCTGAGACTTTCTATCAGCTATGTGATATCGCTTCGATATCGTTACGTTGGCCTTATAATGATGTCTTTGTCGTAGTCGAAAACCAGTCGTTAAAAATCGGTATTATGATTGTCGTAAACAACACAAATACGACAAAATAGAACACTTGTAGAAAACCAGATTATCTATCAAAGATCAAAAAAATCTTGGATGCGGGAGCCCATTACCCGTAAGCAACCCCTTCTTAGAACTAATTATTTGTTAATTTTGTAGTTAAACTTACAAATGTTTTTTCTGGGTTTCTGCAAAACTTTTTCGGTAACTCCCTCTGTCTTAAGTGTTCACCAAAAGTCAAATCCAAAAAATCGTCCAAATCGTTCCACCCGTTTGGCTGTTATTAATTTTGACCAACAAAGGGGGAAACTTTCCTTTAGTGCAATGTAACAAAATTTTTAATTTTTGTAGTATTATAGCATATTTTTTGTGTTTTTTTATTATTTGTTTTGTCTCATATTCAAAAGGAATATGTTAGGGAAATATTTTTTCATACAAACAAAGAAGGTGTTCAGTGATCTTCATTTAAAATTACAACAACAGATATTTGTTTAACGTACTTTTTATATGTTAAAGAATTTTTCCTACGTCAAGTTTTAACAAAACTAAAGAAAATAATCACTTAAATCCCAAATATTTGAACCAAATTATTTTTAAAAGATTATTTTAAAAGATCTCCATAAACTGTTGACATAACTAATAAAATTATCTCCCTGTTTATTTTTTTAATAATACATAATATTTACGTATTAGTTAAAAAATATGTATTACATATTCAATTCAATTCAATTCTTTATTTATAATAACATTTGTACAATGTCCTTTGTATATATACAATAGTTGTGTTTTAAATGTAGAGAGTTTAGACATATTTTTGTTTTCTACTCAGAAATAGTATTTTTTTAAACTAACATAAAAAAGAAACTAATAACAGTTTAGATCAAGAGGAAAAAAGGGTTCTTACAATTAGTGACAAGGTTTATTACAGAAAAAACATAATTAAAATTAGAAATATATTAAGGGAAAACAATTTTCCAAATAGTTTGATTTATAGATTAATTAATCAATATAAAGATTGGAGCAATGTGAATGCAGGAATAACGAGTACAAAAGAACCAATGATATACAAATCGTTATCATACATATCCAATGTTTCGGAGAGAATAAAAAAATCGAGAATCTTTGATACTGACAAATATAAGGTAGCATACAAGGCTTATAACACATTGAACAATTTATTTAGCAAGACAAAGGATAGAACTAGTAAATGGGATATGTCGAACATTGTCCATAAAATTCCTTGTAAGGGAAATGATAATGAAAGATGCAACCAGGTTTACATAGGTACAACCAAGAACAAATTAAGGACTAGAGTTGCAGGACATAAATCGGATCATAAATATAGGGACATTAATTCTAGAAAAACAGCATTAAGTCATCATTGTCATCAATCACTATCCAAATTTTGAAGAAGCATTGGTTGTAAACACTGAAACTAACTACAAACGCAGATATATTTTAGAAATGTTACACATAATTAATACACCAATGACAAAAAGAATAAATTTTAAAGCAGACACAGAACATATAGCGAATAATTATAGGAATTTAGTTATTAAGAGCTAAAAGATTAGATATAATATAAATACAGCAATCGCAGCCTTGGAACAAGAGGGTTCAATTTTTGCACCTAAATTATATAAAAATATTAGAAACTTCTTGAGTTTAATTAAATATGTTTTAATAAGTATAAAAATAAGTTTAGTTAAAAAATTATTATATGTTATAGGAATTTTCTTTAGTGAAACTATTTTTATTATTGTAAATATAGTTTTTGAATTAGGTTTTTAGATAAGAAATTTTTTCAGTTTATATGAACTGTTATACTTTAGTTATATTTAATTTTTTTGTTATTGGGTACGTTCATAACACGTAGCTGTTGAGCTCAACTGCTAGAAAACCGTTGACAACTGTTGAGCCGAACATTTTCGTCTTAGAAACGGCATTATGAGTATAATGCAAAATTAACAGCTGATAAACATGAACAATTGAAAAAAAAGAGGTTGAGGTTGAGCACAACATGTTGACTTTAGGTAGCTAAAAAATTTTATGATGGAATAATGGCCTCAAATACCCAACTATTGTGTTGAGCGGAAGTGCTCAACTATGCGTTTCTAAGACAAACACTAAACGGTTACACAACAGTTACGCCTTATGCACGTGCCCATTATGTTTTGAAATTTTTTATGACAAATAGGATTTTGAATTTAATTTATGACAAATAATTATTTCACAAGTTTGTAACTGTTTGGTTTTTCTATATAAAAATTTTTGTTAATTTCCTGAAGATGCTAACCAAAGGTTAGCGAAATATTGAAAAAATAAATAAATATAATATTTTTTATAAATAAAGCTTAATTAATTAAAAATAATAATAAATATATATATATATATATATATATATATATATATAAATATATATATATATATACATGTTTGTTTATTTTAGTTAAAAAAAATCTTAAATCCTAAAACTAATCTACAGGAGATACCATATTGTTAATATGCTGATATTGTGATAACTGACAACTTTGGTCGAAATAGCATTTAAGTCGTCATAATTTTTCATCTACCATTTCGATATTGCTTATGTTATGCAGTCTTCAAGTTGAAAAGTGCCTCGGGAGGTTGTACATAATTTTGAGTAACCTATTTTGTGCTACTTGTAGAGTTTTTATGTGGGAATTGGCTATATTTACCCAGACTGGAGCATCATAAAACCTTATTTATTTATTTATTTTATTTGGAACTTCTACAACAAAACATAGGTTTTAGTGAGAATAAATCTAATGACGTTATAATCAAAAATATTTATCAACAACATAAAAATCTAATATAATATTATTGAGTGAAATATAATTTTCAGCATTATAATTTTGTAATCGCAGCTTAGTTTTGATTTTCTATTAATAAAAGGATATAATATTCTTGTAACTTTGTTGATTTTGTAGACGGTATAAGAAATACATATGTTCTTTGAAGTTTAATTTTGAGTCCAATATGACTCCAACATACTTAACTTTTGATTCCCAAGGAATATCAGATGTAAAATTCCTTTCTTTTCCTAGTGAAATATATGGCCTGAGTTTTCGAGCAATTAAGACTATTTTTCCATTTAGTGCTAGCTCTCCTGAGTATAATAAAGCTGTATCGGCAGCAAATATGGATGAATTACAGCCATGAAAAACTGGGAAATCAGAAGTGTAGATGTTATATAAAATGGGTGAGAGACAGGAACCTTGTGGACAACCAGCAAAGGTCTTGACTTTATTTGAGGGAAAATTTCCTAAGTGTACCTTAAATTCCCGGTTTTTAAGAAAACTTTTTATTATTTTAATTAAGTGTGTGGAAAAGTTTTCATTTCCCATTTTAAAAAGGAGGGCATCGTGCCAAACTGAGTCGAATGCAGCTTTTTCATCTAATAAAATCATACCCGTAGAAATGCCATTATTAAAACTTGACCTGACTATGTTTTTGATTCTTAATATTGCATGGGACGTATTTAGGCCGGTCCTGAAGCCCTGAAGCCAAACTGTTGCGGAGAGACTATACCATTATCATTAATAAAGGCGGTTAGTTTTTATTTTATAATTTTTTCCAATACTTTACTAATTTCTGGTAAAAGACTAATAGGGCGGTATGAAAGGGGGTTATTGTTGGGCTCTTAAGGCTTGGCAATTGGTATAATTTTTGCTTCTTTCCAACAGTTTGGAAAATTAGCAATTTTTAGACAAGAATTAATTATTGACGTTAGAAGTCTAATACCATTTTGTGAAAGGCTTTTTACATAATTTAATGATTTCGTCAGCACCTGGTGCTTTCTTATTTTTTAAACTTTTGATTACCCCCTTTATTTGTAATTCTGTAATTAAAGGATCAGGATAGTCAACATCACCGTTGATTTCAAGATGTTGATTGTAATTGTTTACTTCTAATGTGGTATCAGAATGGCTGAGATTTACTGAGAGAGAGTTTTTGGTTTTGAATGTTTCTGCTAGGATATTACATTTTTCGACACGCGATGCATATTGTGTTTCATTGTTTATAAGTGTTGGTATTTGTGTTAACTTCTTCCTTAAAACTGTTGTAATATTCCAAAAGGGGGAAGAGCCTTTTTCTAGAGTTGACAAATAATTTTTCAAGATGAATTTCTAAGTTGAAAGATTTCTTCCTGAATAGTTTTAGTAATAGGTCTCATTTCTACTTTGTCTATAATATGTCTGTACCGTATCCACCTACTTCTGAAGTAGTTTCTGCTAGCAATTAGGTTTTGAATTTGTTTGGTAATGGTTTGTGGTGATATGATATCTGTTTTATAAGTTTTATCGTGAATTAGTTAAGGAATAAGTATTACATTGTAACTGTTATTCGGTTTTCCTTATTATAATTATTATCTCGCAATTTTTATTTTTTTTTATTGCATGATAATAATTATTGATAAGGAAAAAAAATATTTGTTTCAAATAACTCCTATTTCTTGATTTTTATTTATAGATTATTTCGATAATAGTTACTCGAAAGACAGTGAAATAATAATTATTCGTAATAGTTATATTAATAATTATTAATGTACACGTTTTGATCAATATTGTAAAATGCGCGATTATAATTGGGTTATTAACAAGCCCTGTTCAGAGTTCTTCACTTAAAAGAACTCTGATTAAGCTTTACAAACATAAGTGCCAATTTTTCGTCAGATATATTGCATCTTTGGTCATTCAAAATCATACGCAAAGCGGAAAAGGCTCTTTCAACGGTTACCTGCGTTTTATACAGATTTTTTTATTTAATAATTTTTCATAAAAAATAGCAAAATTTTAATTATTATTTGTAAAAATTTATTAATAACTATTAAAAACCAATTTTTAAAATATAAATTGGAAAATAATAATTATCCATAACAAATACTTTTTTTGTTATGCATAAATATTTCAAAGCAATAAATAAAAATATTAATTGGATATAATCGTTATTTGCAATTAATTGCTTTTTAAGTCGTTCATAATAATTATTAACCAATTTTTAAAAATATTCCTCAAAATCGATTTTGGAAATGAAGATAATAGTTATTTTGGGTCCTTGATTTTAATCATAGATTCTGAGGGTATGGTTTACCTGATTAGAATATCTGTGTTACATATTTATGAATTTTTGTTTGCTTTTGATCATTTTAGTTTAAGAATTGTTATGTTTGTGAGGTTTTTGTTTTTTTTTTTCTTACTAATAAACTCCAAATAATAAATAATTTATGCATATTAATTTATCGAAATAACATAATTTATAAAAAAAAACATTATTAATCGGTTAACCGATCAATAACAAAACTAACCGATTATTAATCTAGCGATTAACCGATTGAGGCGAAAGTTCGATTTAATGAATACCGTAGTAGCTAGAGGAGGAAATGAAAATGGCTCCTTAGCCCTTGATGGATACTTTTCATTAAATCGACAAAGCTCATGTACATTTAATCATATAATTTTTTAAGTGTATTTAAATTACGCTCTTTTTTCAACAACGTTAGCTGATGACGTAAGCTTATAAAAAAGTGCTCAACTCCTGCAAAATTTTAATAAAGAAAAAAAAAAACGTTATTTTTTAATAAAATTCTTATATACAAAAATTTTTGTTAGATTTTTACTTTAAAAATCATTCCGCTAGAACTTTTTTTTAAACAGTAAACGAATAGTAGATGAAAGAAATAGTAAACGAAGAGTAACCTTATTGTTCTTTAATGTAGAATGTAGGGTTTATGTGTTCGGGTAAAAATGTTTATAAATATTTCTTGAGATAGATATTTTTTCTAATTGGTTTAATAAATGTATGTTGAACATGCTTAATTAATTTTATTTATTTATTTAATTATTTAGATTTAACATTAGAATAAAAATATTTTAATGCTGACAGTATAGCTATAGCTACAAGGCATTAAGCTTACAAGATAAAAAAAAACTAATTATAGTATTACAAATTCATATTTACAACTAAATCTGATTTTATGTGTGTTCTTAAATCTGGTGATATAATTTGGTTAATTTTAAATACTTTGTTAGTTCTTTAACATATTCATTTGAGGGAGATGAGAGAGCAGTGTGTCCAAAGATTAATTTTAGTTCTTGTGAATAAAGCGGACAATCGGATATAATATGTTTAATATTCACTGTTTTTGTTTGATTACAGTTGCATATTCTTTGGTCATTTTTGCTTACTGAATCCGTAGTCGCAATCCGTAGCCCATACCAAATGTTTGAATTTTCCCAAATGGTATTCTGTCTCAGGATTGTATTTCTCTCCTGAGATTTGTAATTAAATCTTTAACGTTAAAATTTTGAGTTTTTAATGAGAGGAGACTTCAAGCCCTGTTTGGCATACGAATCTGCGCATTCATTTCCCGTAATCTGCATGTGGCCTGGAACCCACACAAGAGTAATCTTTTTATTGTTTCCGATTAAAAATTCACTATTTTTATTAGCATAGATATTATTGTGATTCACATTCGAAATCGCGTTTAAGGCAGATAAATAATCAGTGCAAATTATGAATTTGGCCTTTATGATCTCGGCAAAATTAACAATAACTTAGAAACCTTAATTTCCTTATTTCCATAAGTTACTACATAGCATGTATTTTCTCCACATTGGTAACCGTCGATATAAATGAAAATGCAGTTGTTCTGACTTTCGGTTATGCCACGGAATAATGCTTGATATTAATAGGTAATATATTATCCTTAAGATGTGTTTGAAGAGAGTAATCAATGGAGTCTTCTCTAAACCTCCATCGAGGATTCTTAGATGGGCTCGCTTTTATTGGGCTAATCTTTAAATCTATCACTGAACAGTTTCCAAAAACTCTACCGATACACGATGGTATTCTTTGAATTTTCTTTGATTTCCGGAATTTCTGAACTATAGTGTTTAAAGGACTTTCGCTGCAGAACATAAAAGTTTTCATTTATTTCCCAGAGGTGAAGTCTCGTTGATAAAGTATGTCAATAATATTCGCTTCAAATAGTTTATTATTAACTGGTGTAGAACGTAGGGATCCGAGCTTTACTCGGATTGCTGCATTTAAGATTCTACTAATTTTTCGTAGTGTACTTTTGGGAGCGTATCCATATAGAAAAAGTCTATAACAAACTTTCGATACTATAACCGACTTAACAATATTTATCAAAGAGATAATGTTACAATAAAATTTTTGACTGGAAAGGCACTTAAAAATATTGAACATGCTTAATTATTTTTCTTTTATATCTTTTTGTATACATACATTCATAAATTTAATAAACAATAAAATATGATACATACATTTGTAAGTGGAATATACATTGATGTATAATCTACATATGTTTGTATAATCTACATTGTATATACGTAATCTTTCATTTTTAAAGCAATCAGTCATCTATTTTTTTTTTATAAAAATATTAAATTAAAAATAAAGAAACAAAAAATAGTGTCAAAATTTTACCATGAAAAAAGCTTTTGCCTTTTAACACATGTTCTTAATTTCCTTAAAAAATATTAAAAAAAAAAATTTAAATAGAGAAAATGTGCATTTTTTTAAAATAATTTTCCTCATACAATTTTACACAAAAGAATTGAGTACTTTTCATTTCCGACATAATACATAAAAATACACACCAACACAGCTTTTATACATAAATAAAAAGGATGTTGATAAAAAAGTTACGTAGATTTACATAAAAATGTGTTAAACTGAAGGATGTAAAAAATTGTATGTGGATGTGCAAATTTTAGTTTCACTGCCTTGTCATATACGTTGCATATGAATGTAATACTATTATATCCTTGTATGTATTTGTTTAATACTTATATGTAAAATATAATTGTGTGTATGTATTTATATTTTGCATAATTTTTTATTCTTGTATGTGTGTAGGTATTATAGTTGTAGTTTAGATGTTTGTGCAAGTGAGTTTTTCTAAGAAACAACAACAAAATATGTATGTACATTCTCAGACTATGTGCTATCTACTCGTAGAGTGGTGGAAAAAATTATAGAAGCGACCAATTATTTTAATATTCGTTAAAATTAATTAAAAGATTTAATTTGTTGTGCTTAATTGCACTTTAAGTGATAATTTGGCCGCGAAATAAAAACAACATTTTGCACAATAATTCTTATGTGTAATTGCACATTTGTAAGTTGGAAATGAAGCGTCGAAAATTATTGTTGTGCTACGCATAAAAATGTCTACCCTTATAATATTTACTTTGATGGTTTTAAAAAAATATTTAGATTTATTTTTTGATATAAATACTCTATTTTATTAAAACATTAGTATACTTTTGCATGTTTCTTATAGTTTTGCACACCTGTTATAAATCTCAACTTCAAATTATATTTTGGGTTTTTTTTTTCAATAAATAAACAAACCATTAAAAAATCTTATTTATTATTTTCTTTCCCATACATACAGAGCAAGGCGAATTCATACATTTTCCAGTCATCTGTTTATTGCTTATTTATTTGTGTTTATACTGAATGTCAAGCTTTGTTTACATTTTGTGAAAAAATTAGTTAAAATTTAAAATTGAATAAAAATCTAAATACTTGAAAAAAAATTAATTAAATGTTATATAACAAAAAAAGTGGATCCACAATAAATTTGCATTACAGGAAAAAGATTTACCTTCCAAAGCAATCGTGTATAACCAAAAAAAAATTCCCTTGTTTATATTTTCAACAAATAATTTTGTCATTCACTCTAACTTTTTAGAAAAACAAAACAGATAGTATTTTTTAATAAGTTCGGTGAGTTATCTAAGTGTTTCTGTTTGTCAGCTCACAATTGTTGTGTACCATATTTTGTTTGTGTACAAATGCACAAACAAAAGTTAAAAAAACTGTGTGGTACTCTAACTTGCTGTACTTTACTGTTTATTTTTGAACTCTGGTATCAATGATTCGGCCCAGCCGAATTTAGCAATTTAAGTGTTGTTTATTATGTTGTTGTGCATTATTTTTTTCCTCCACTGTATATTCCCATTGCAGAATTGCAAAATCAACAAGGTTTATAAATGTGAATTATTACTTTTTAGCCATTTTTTCGGTAAGAATCATGTAAATTTTAGTATGTTAAATAACCATGATGGAAATGTCTATGGTTAAGCTGAACTAACTCACTTTTGACTTTGTTTTACCAGTTATATTACTGACCAAGTGTAGACCCGACAATGCTTTGTGTTATAAACATTTAGTATGTGCTTGTCATTAAAAATTTACTACTTATCTACAAACTATTGACTAGGTAGTTCTTGTGTGACATTGGATTGATTACTAGTACATTTTAATAGTTTTATGCCAATAATTACAACTTGGCGTTAGTTAAAGTTTCGATTTTGTGAGACGTATAAAAAGCTATTTACTATTTAAAATTTACTAACCTTTGCAATTGGATAAACTTGCCGTTAACATATCCCTAACTTTAGGTTAAAGCAAAGTTGTAAGAGGGAAACACTTAATATAGGTGGGACAAAATTCTATCATTAACTAACGCCACTTTTTACTAGATTTCCGCACTAAGTGAATAAGGCAATTAATTAAATCGAAAAACGTGGATATTTGGATTTACTTTGTATAAATAAGGTGTTCAAATTAAAAAAAAACTATTTTTTCAAAAAAAAAAAAAAAAGCTTTCAAAAAATTTCTTTTTTTTCCCGAAGGCAGACAAAAGTGTAAACGCTTTGTTGACAATGTCAGCAAAAAGTCATCAAAATAATCAACAAAAATGGCGAATTGGAGACACTTGATCCTTTTTGGTATATATTGTTGAGTGTGCGTGTGTGTGCGGGTGATAAATGCCCACATCTACTCATAAAGTATCTGACTGTATACATAGTTTTTATGCTGTTGACATCTGTAACAACTACAACATAAATTCAATACTCAAGCAATATTATTTTATACATTCATCATCATTGTTTAAATAATTTAAGTGTATATTTAGTTACCTAAAACCCAAACGAGCCTATTTAACATTTGGGAAAGTTAACAGGAGAAGCCAAGAACCGTTTAAAATTATACATTGAAAAATTGCCTTAAACTGTTTATAAATAATTTTTCTTCAATCAACAATTTGTGTGACAGTAAAACTTACCAGTTTTGACAATTGACAGAACTGCATTTTATGCAAACGATTAGTGAGGTCTTTTTGCGTTTGCCATATATTCGCTTTTGTGGATAGGGATGATTGTCTTTTGTTAATAAAATCGCTAATTTTGGTTGAAAGATTCCAAATTTGTATGGACATTTGTGTTGATCCAATACCTTAGAATCAATGAAAAAGTCTTTTTTTAATTTTCTAAGTAAGAGCTTTTTGTTTTGTTTTTGGTAACGATATACATATTTGAAGATGTAATGCTTTTTTAATAAAAACTTAAACACTTAAAAAATTTAAAAATAAAAAATTGCTGCACAGTGTACTTTTTAATGTAGCGATTAATCAAAAAATATATATCTTTTATAAGGATTAATGTTTTTCATTGCGGTTTTTGGGTATTTATTTTAAAGGGGAAAAATCGAAGGTTAAATGATATCAAAACTAATAGAGTTAATTTATGTCGTAAGGCTGCCAAAACATCTCCCAAATCAATGTGTGGAAAGTCGACCACAAATTTTTTATACAACTTTCGGGTATTTTGCATATGAAATATTACACTTCTTTTCGGGTGATTTTTCGCAGTTTTTTGGGTAATAATTTACTTTTTCATTGTTTATAGACATTTTAATTGATCTATTATAATTCCGAATTCAAAAATCCCAAATTTTAAAATCCCAAACGCTAACTAAAGCTTTTGTGAATGGCCGGTCTTCTGCCGGAGTTTCTCCTCTTTAGTATAACAAACATGGGCTTCACTAGCTAAAGCTTCACTGCGTAGCCGGCCTTCGGCCGAGTGCAAGGATATTCTCCTCTATAACCTGCGCCAGTTCACAAGGATTTTCTCTTTTATTGTAGAACAAACATTAGCTTCGGTTGCTAAAGATTCTTTGCGTAAGCAGCCTTTAGCCGGGTGCAAGGATTTTCTCCTCTATGGTATAACAGTTACCGGCTTTGCTAAATAACGTTTTCAAAATTGAGCCAAAGAAGATATGTTCTATTTAGTGAAGAAGGTGTTTGGTAAACCAAAAAGAGAAAATCCTTGCGCCCTATGCAGAGAAGCTTCAGTTACAATAGAAGGGAAAATCCTTGCGAAATCCTTTTCAAACAAACAGGTAAGAGTGACACTCTAAACCAAGAGTTTGAATATTTCAGGTGTGTGCTTTATATGGGATCTAAAAATTATAAACCAAACTTTTTTAAAACTGACTTCATAGTATTATAATTCGCTGAGGTTTTATGTCAAAGTTTTTTCGAAAAATTCATAAAAAACTTAATTTGACTTTAAAAAGAAAAATTATAAATTTATATATCATGATTTGTTTCCGAAATATAATTAGGCGTTTTAAAGTGATTTTTAGGAAGGAATTGTTTATTATACCTAATGTAAATTATGGCTCGCTCATCACAAATTTCAGTACTGATTTTTAGTTTAAAAAAAAAAACCTAAATTACCCCAATTTTCAATACAAAACAGGGTGATTTCTAATCTCACAAAACTATCACAGACAAAATTTTACTGCAATAGCATTTTTCATTACGGGTTTAGGTGTACTTAAGTTTTTTCTGAGAGCGGGCTATGAAAGGGGCCCATGGTAAATTATGGACTGATCTTTATAAGATTTAGTTTTTTGATTTCCAGTTATTCAAGAAGAATGTCTGCAAAATTTAATGAAAATCAGTTCATTGTGGCATTAATTTAAATTAGTTGAATAAAAAATAAATAAATTTTTTAAGGAGCTCGTTCCACATCTGGTTGGTTGATTGGTAAACGTGGTAGCACACACAGAACTAGGCGTGTTGCAAGTAGAGACGACAGCGACTTCATTTTGACACTACAAAACTCGTCGAGAATTGGAACCCCCAATCAAACTTGACCCAGGGGCAATACTGAGGTGGCTATAGCCAGTCCGTTGCGTTGAGATATTTCAGCAAGTTTCTGAGTTTCACCAGCGATATCTCTGAGAGTCTTTGTATAAGGTAATTCCCAAATAATACATGTCGTATTGAATTAAACGCTGGACAATCACATAGAAGATGAAATACTGACTCCTCAGTTCCTGGTTCCCTGCAGCTGCGGCAGCATTCATTAAAAGGGAGGCCGAGTCTCAAAGCGTGCTTACCGATTGTTCAGTGACCAGTAAGTACGTATATAAGTCTCGATTGAAGTTGAGAAGTCGCTCAGAGCGACCTACTTATGTCATATGAGGACCACGCTGCTTTGGTAGCCCTACAGCTATCCAGTTTCCTCCGTGTATCGTCCGCCATATAAATAAGATTTCGCTCCTGATAGTTCTCAGGGGTGTTGCGACTGGCACACCCTGTGAAATATCAAGAGCGGCTCCGTTCTTGGCCAGCCCATCCGCCTGTACATTACCGTAATGGTCCCTATGCGCAGGGAACTAACTTAGGGAAATATCAGATAGGCTGCCAAGTCTGGATAGTTCTTCCCTACACTGGTTGACGAGAATGGACGTTGTTTTATGTGACCTTAGTGACAACAGAGCCGCCTGGTTATCAACGAAAATGCCAATTTGGCCGCTGATGTTCCTTCTGTACAGTGTTCTATATGCCTCTCTTATCGCCAACATTTCAGTCTGAAATACGCTGGCCCAATCTGGCAGGCGGAAAGAGAGATTCACGTGCAGTTCCTTCGAGAAAACCCCAGAGCCAACACCACAAGTCATCTTTGATCCATCTGTGTAAACCCTCGTGATCCATCTGTGTAAACCCTGCTCCATTCCCGCCTTGACGAAAATATGACCTTGAATTTCTGATCAAAGCCTGTACGGGGTATCATATCGTCCGTTGGTCGTTTCCGATATGTGGGTTGTTTCTGTAAGATCCCTGCATGACCGTACGTCCTCGCCATTCGATCAGTCTAGGATTAAGGCCCCACCTGGCGCCAAATATTCTACGGCAGGCATAGTAATCCACCGTAGCCTTCCTGACCCTGTGTTGAGTACTTAATTTCCATGATAACTTTGAGTTCGGGATAATTCTTAGATATATCGCGTGATCCGACAGGGGAAATTCGTAACCTCAGCCGTGGTAGCCTGAAAATCGGGATTTTCGTCCTTCTGGTGAACAGTAACAGTACCGTTTTGTTTGGGTTCACTCCCAGTCCGCCCTCTGCGGCCCAGTTGCTAAGCTCCCCCAAAGCACTGGACATAATGTCACTCATCACATTCAGAAACGCATCCGATCCTAATAACATTACGTCATCCGCGTAGGCCACCGTCTTCTGTTTCACATCTCTGTTCATAACTTTTTTCTTATTGAACCGATTGTACTGGATTTTGATCACAAACTGCTGAGTAGGCATGATTTTTAAAGTCGGAGAGACAGATTAACATCGCTAAATCGACTTAGAATTACGCAAGGATCCAGGATATATATATATATATATATACTTTATGAGGTCATAGATAACCACTAAAAAATTTAACACGCAGTGACAATTATAGTATACCCTCATTCACCTCTAGTGGTGGGGCTATAACAATGTTTATTTAAATGTGCCAAAATTTGTGCGAGTTGTAGAGAATTCGCCATTTTCTGTTTTTGGATCAATTTATATTTCAATAAAGAAACATAAATGAGCATTGTTCATGTTTTACCAATTTTATATTAATCAGCTTAGGAAAAATTCCACTGGGTGAAGTTTTAGTTAAAAGTTACTTCGGACTTAAGAGAGAAAACATAATTTGTAAATTACATTGAGAAATACTATAGAAACAGCTGGACTTTTCGATCCGCAATGAGCTTAATTCTTGCAAAGAAAAATATCCTAAATGGCTTACGGATGTTATAAGTAGCACAATGTTTCTATGCTCAAACGCTTTTCTACTTACCAACAGTTCCCAAATTTTATCTATGTATATAAACAAGAAAAGTAAATCCATTGTCACACATTTATATGTCCACGTTTACCACCATTTACAAAATTAAAACAAACAAGCTAAAAAAAATTTTTAACACATCCCTTTACACACACTCTCAAACGTACACAATCAAATTTACACATCCTTAACTTTTACACAAACGCAAATTGTATTCAACGAAAGTGTAAATGCGTATTTCCGTTAAAATGAGTGACAATGCGGGATAATATTTTTTTAACATGTTACGTCAGTAGAGTGTGTATATTTTTGTGTCCGAACAACTGTTAATATAAAAGTGATGATGAAAGGGACCATGAGGGTGGGTGTGTGTACGGTGTGTAAGAGGGGTACGTATAGCATAATGACGATAACATGTTAACATTTGTTAACTTTGCCAACACAATTGCTCGCAAAGCGTTTTTCATTCGCTTGTAGAGAAGGAGAAAAATTGAGAGGAAGCAACAGCAGATATACAAAAGTAAAAAACTAATTAACACACTGTAAAGGTTTCAAAATGACACGTGATGTGATGAGTTGATGCCTTAGAAATAATAAGAGAGAAAGAATTTTAAACAAAGGTATTGTGTTGTTGTGTTCGTTCGTATATTACAACGGCTTGTTTTTTAATTAAAATCTATTTTTTTGACACATGTTTTCCACTATTTTATTATTATGTACATATGTATGTTTTTGTTGGATTTGTATTTAAAATAAATTTCAAATAAGAGAACAAAAGAAGTATTTATTCAATAACAAAGGATAAAAACCATAAATAGCTTGTGATTAGACTTAAAACTTTTGAACGTAATTTATGTGTTTATATGTACAGTCTGTCAAAAATATGTTTTTACATTGCTTTGTTCGGCCTATCATAATGAAAAAAAAATCTGTTTTATTTTTACTAATTGTTTTTATTAATTCATTTTAAGGCAAATTTAAACTAACAAATAACGGCAAGGGAGAAAAACAAACAAATTAAGTTTAAGAAAAAGATCAAAACAGACAGGAGCTCCAGATTTTTGTTGTGAAGAAATCGTTTTTACATAACATAAAAATTTAGGTGGTTGTGTAATTTTCTCCGCTTGCTGTTGTTTGTTAATTAATTTTTAAAAAAATCGATTTAGTAAGATAATAAGCTAAAAAAAAAAAACGGAAAAGCAACTAGTTTTGTTTTTTTATTTTAACTTTTCTAACATACGAATAACGTCAGCTCATTACTGGTTTGACCTACTGACCATTTTTAAAAAAAATGAGTTAGGTATGAGGAATATATTTTTTGAATACCCTCTTTCTAAATCAAAAACCTGTTTCGCGAAAATTTTTATGGTTTCTGAGATATAAAGCATTAATTTTGCTGCATATCAACTGTTTCAAAATCTTTTAAGTACTGTTTTGCTCTACAAGCCATTGTTTGGCGATTGCAGCAAATTCTTCATACAAAAACGTACAAAATATATTTTACTGTTGCTTTGCTGCATAGACCTATATAATATAATAATAAGAACATAAGCAAAAGCAAAATAAAATGACAACAAGAAAATAAATTTGGGAAAAATAATTTTATAAAATAATAACACCTCGTGTTAATAAATAGTAAAAATTTATAAAAAAAAAAATATAAAAATGGAATCTTCTTCACCAGCTCCTACACTTCCAGATGAAATTAAGTAAGTATTATTTAAATTTTTACCATATTAAGATATTTGTTTAAATTTTTAATGCTTTTAGAATGATTTATGAATACTTTGAGGATGATGAAAATTGGACCGATTCTTACCTATATGACAAATCTTTAACTCAAAAGCTACCGTTTAAATGTGCGTCAAACCCTCCACAAATGGAAAACAATAACAGGTACATACTTGAATATTATTTTGTTTTATTTGAAAATAAAAGTTCATTACTTATATACATTCATATGTTATTCAGAATCCTTCCTTCGTCATCAAAGAAAAGGCAAACAAACCCTGAACTGTGGGAACGTAACGTAAGAAAACGGCTTCGAGAATCTGGACAAGCTTACCTTTCTATAAATAAGAAAGAATCTCCAGCAAAAACTCCTCAAAATAAAAATCGAATTAACTCAACCGCAATCGAAATGTTTATTAAACAAAATAATATTGATACCGTAATACAAAAGTTTTCAGAACCAGGACATTCTTTAATTCAAGAAGTGGACTGTGTTCATGGTGTTATTGACCGGTACTTAAAGAATATTGAAATTCATAGTCCTCTTCATTTACTAAATTTGCTTAAAACAATACCAAATAATAAAACAAAATTAAAAGTTATGGAAATGCTTCCGGAAGATTTTCGCACATACTCGTTGGTAGCAAATAAAATGGACTTTCGACAACACCCTTTTGCTAAAATTAAAGTACTTCTATACAGTAAAAATAATGATTTATGTATACATTATAAAACTTCGACGAGAGAGGAAAAATATAAAAATGCAATTTTGGTTAAGTCTGCATCAAAAAATTGTTTGAAAACTCCTGAGAATTTGTTGACGAACGTTTTGAAAATATCGAAACCATCAATTATTTCCAGCGATAAAAAGAGAGACATAAAAGACTTGCTTATATTTCTTCCACATGTTGATAAAAGTTATTATAAAAATTTACTCAATATTTAGTTTTAAATTTTAAGTGTTTTTTCTTGATTCTATTTTACTTTTGTATTATTTAAGTTGTTTACTTTGTGGCTTTTTATGTACCTTTTCATAACAGTAGAACTGTTTTTTCTGTTTTTGTAAAATAAAACCAAATAAAAAAAAAATTTCATTAATGTTGACTTTTTATTAGATTGTAAATATAGAAACATTCATCTCAACAATAAGTTACTCAATACACAGCAATAAGTATACGTATGCAGCATAAAAAGCCATTTTTTAAGTTTTTTTTTAGAAAAGTGGCGTATGCGGCACAAAACAATATTTTTCATTTTCAAAAAAATACTTTTAAATTCTAACTTTATTCATGAAAGTGAGCAAAAATTTACATTTTTCTTCATAACATATACCGGAAGCAGTGGTAAAAATATAAAAAAATTCTATCGGGTACATTTTGAGAAATCTTCATGCAAATCTTCTTTGTCGTTTTTCTCCACTCCGACTTTTTGGCATATGCGCCAAACCAATTCTGAGCTGACGATAATACAGCAACAAATACTATATAAAAAGACTGATGGAATTGGTAACTTTGTAGTGTTGATAAGAGTGAGTGAGAGAGAGAGAGTGGAATTAGGAGGGATTCACAAATGCTTGTATTCTTGCGATATGTTTAGTTTCGTCATTTGAAACAAAATTTTGTTTCAGGCGCAAATTCGTTACTTTTCAAGTGTTCATACATGAAAAATGAATTCAATAAAAATGTCACATTTAACCCATTAACGCCAATATCAAAACTGTAAGTAATTTTACCAATTCAATTGTTATTACCAGTATTCAAACACTTATTTAAAAATATGAACTACAAAATAAAAAAAATATTTATAGATAATAGAGGTGTACTAAGTTTAGTACAATTGGCACTTAAGGGTCATAATTACTAAAACATCCTCTTTCCAAACAAAGAGTTTTCAGGTACTTGTAACATGACGTCTTAGCTCGATTTAACCAACATCTAATTTGGCATTGTATATTTTGGGAGTTATGACCATTCTTTTTTACTGTCTTCTTCCTCAATTCTAGACGATCATTGTCAAGTTTTACTGTTTTTTCTTGCTGTTCAGTTACGCCAGTGCTTTATATTGCAAAAAAGACCTTATTTATTGTCCTTTTTTACGTCACAACTCCCGACCCACTATGGACTCGTGTTAATCCAAATTATGACAAAAGCAGCCCGGCTATGACAGTTTCAAAAATGTCATCAGTTGCAGAATTATTTTTCAAAAAAAGTAAGCCATTGTGTTATATTTCAGTGAAATACAAAAGCAAAAAAAAATTTTGCAACCAATTTCATTGAAATAAAACAAGTGTTCGAAAGACAGTTCTTAACATTTGCAAAAGTATAAATGTGACGCGCAAAATAGAAAGGGACCTACGGGTAAAAACCATTTTAAAGACTTAAATACGTGTATCTTTGGTGTACCTACCATCACTGAGCGTGTTGGTATTGGTCTCATTTGAAAGCGACACATCTCATGACGTCAGGATCGTGTTGGTCAACCTTGAAAACGCGCTCAGATGTTGTCCACTTTCTCTATGCGCAGTCACATATGGAGTTAAAGAGTGCACTTTTGGCTTTCCAATGATAGTTATAATCCTCTGAAATTCGGATTTAACTAAAACATAACACATCAGGTATAAATGGCACAGTGATGCTATGAACCATTTATTAAAGATTGCTATCCACCTTGTAGCAATCTTGGTACAAGCTAGGAAGTTATGATATTTTAATTTTGATAAAATTTATACAAATTAAATTTTTTCAATAATAACATAAAATATTTGTTCCCAGCAGCATGCCACACCCACAATTACCAATATTTTGATCCAATTCTATGGATACCTTTTTTCCAATATGTTTGCTGTCGAATGGCATTAACATTTTTGATATAACAAATAATTGCACTTTTGGACGATTAAATTAATTTTTCAGCCACCGTGCAGCGTAGTTCTTCCTCGCGAATTAATAATTTGCAGTTTGAATTTGCTTTAGCTTTGATGTTTGATCATTTTCTTGTAATCGACAAAGTATTCTCTCGGCATCTCGACAATTCCAAATAAATTTTTGTACCAACGCATTCGGTATATAATTTTGTGAAATATTTTAAACGCAGCATAAATAGTTACTACACAGAAAAAATTATGAAATTTCTCCAATCACCAAATTTATTCCAAATTCATAATATCAAGCAAACAAGTTGTTGATTTTGCACCTATTACCAAAATTATTAAAAATAATAAAAATTTTAAAATTTTGAAAAAATATTTTCAATAATGATATTTTTAATTTTAATTAAAAAAGTGATAAAAAACTTTGCCATTTCAAACAAAGTGTTAATTTATTTAAATAAATATTGACAATTCCCAACAGCAATTCTACATGTTTAAATTATTTTTTTTTAAACAAAAAAAGTCAATTAAGATTTTTTGTTGTTTAATTAAAATTTTATTATCAAAAATTATTTTCGGGAATGAAATATTTATTATTAATTAGTTCATTTATTAATGATGTGCTAATAATCCCAATTTTTAAATGAAAACACTCAAATTTATTGTTGTGGGAATGCTAGTTTCTATGCGTATTTCGCTGGTAGCTTAGGCCAGCTCGTCAGGAAACTTTTTCCAAATACTTTAGAAAAGCTAAAAATATTATAAAAGTAAGACCATAAAGTGAATAAGAATTTTAAACACTCAGGTCTTGCATGTTACAATATCAAAGCTTCAACAAAGACACAACAATAAGCCGTTAATTTTTCTTTCTTACATTCCTCTACAATTGGCTGGTTTTTTTCCAACACGAATTGTAGTTGTAAGAGGATAGAAAGAAAAAAACAAACTTAAAAAAAAAAACAAGTTGCTTAAATAAAGCAGCTTGCCATTTAAGTTTCTTATTTGCCGGGCACATGCAAATTTATTATCAAAAATTATTTTCGGGAATGAAATATTTATTATTAATTAGTTCATTTATAAATAAAATTTTAATTGAAAATTTACTTCAAAACAACTAAAATGTTAATTAAATCCAAATTTAATTTTTAATTTTCTTTCAACGGTTTGTTGTTGTGACTTTGTTGAAGCTTTGATATTGTTACATTTAAGACCTGAGTGTTTTAAAATTCTTATTCACTTTATGGTCTTACTTGTATAATATTTTTAGCTTTTCTAAAGTATTTGGAAAAAGTTTCCTGACGAGCTGGCCTAGGCAACCAGCGAAATGCGCATAGAAACTAGCTTTCCCACAACAATAAATTTCATTGTTTTCATTCAAAAATTGGGATTATTAGCACATCATTAATAAATGAATTAATTAATAATATATTTCATTCCCGAAAATAATTTTTGAGAAAAAATAATTGATTCAATTATCACATTAATAAAATTTAAATACTTTTCAAACCATTTTTTTAATTGATAAAACACTTTTTTCTGTGATATAAACAAATATGTACATATATTCCCTATATTTTTTCCTGTATTGCCATGAATGTTGACTTTAGCGAATTTTCTGGATGACCTGTGTCGTAGATGCGATTGAAAACTTTGACAAGAAGTTGTCCGTTATCTCCGGCTACTAATTTCAAACTTTATTTGGACCTATTGCTGGTCTTTTCAAAGATTTGATAGCATATTCTACTTTGTTTTATTTTTGTTAATGGTGCTACTGTCTTTGGACTCTCTACATTGGATTCAAAAGCTGAATTTCCATTTCAGTGAAAATCTTTAATAAATAATTCTTTCAAATCTATTTTTTATTAACTAGCAGATACAAATTCCTTGAAAATCTTAAAAAAAACATATTCCATCGTTTATATTTCTTTATCTTTTAATGGCACAAGACAATAAAGCTAAAGTTACCAATAAAAAGAACTGCAAATATTTACAAAAACAAAAAGACAGAATTCAACTTAAATACATGATTTAAGAATTTATATTTCATTATTGAAGAAACAAATGTGTTAATGAATCCCTTTTGTGTATTTTAAACAAAAATTTATTTAGAACTCCTAAGTACTCTTGTACTTGTAATTATAAATAACAATTAAACAAACTGCTCTAACAAAATATTTATACATATTTACTACTCTCTTCATCTTTTCGATTTCCTAATACTCAATGTATAATTTTGTTTGCATGATTGGATGTTTTTTCAAAATATCTTATGTTTACATTCGTTGAATGGTGTTGTTTGTTTATAAATAACTGGGAATGGGGGTGAGAAAAAGGTCTGAGTAGTATGAAAGTGTATTCCGTTATTATAGTCATTGAACATGTACTTTTCTTTGTTCACCATACACTCTATTCGCATGCACTCGCTTGCTGGGTAAAGAGAATGCACTTTAAGAAATAGTTTCGTTTGGTTGTTGGTTCTTAAAATTGAAAATATATCTTTTTTTTTTGATTTAACAGAAATCTCAGAATATTATACGTATGAGCAGAGTTGCCAGTTATGGTTTCTTAACAAAACTTGGTCACTTCTTTTTATTAATGTGGAGATGCGAAAATTTTTTTAATTTCGTTACTTTTTTTCTAAAAAAATATGTATGAACCCTTTTTTTTATTTGTTAAATAAGCTTCCAAACCACGTTTCTAAAATGTTGCACATTGTTTATTATTTACCTGTTTAGTACAC
Organism: Pollenia amentaria; assembly: GCA_943735925.1. Classification (NCBI taxonomy): domain Eukaryota; kingdom Metazoa; phylum Arthropoda; class Insecta; order Diptera; family Polleniidae; genus Pollenia; species Pollenia amentaria. The sequence continues at coordinate 149,329,729 of OX031007.1, forward strand.
TGTTAACAACTGTACCTACTTTAAAACGCAAAATGCATATTTGTCGCGTAAAAGCAAAAAATATTTGATTCTGTGAATTTCAACCAGTGATGCCAATATAAAGTTCAAAAAATACCTACGTGTCTAAAAAAAAATTCCCATTTTCCCTACAACCAAAAAATTATCCCTACACTATTTCCTACGTTAAGAATGTATTGTTTTTAGCTTCAGGCAAACCAATACATACTTTGTTAACATTTTGTAAATAGTATAATTAAATTACTTATTAGCAGAGGGCGCCTCAACAAACACTGTGTGACAAATTACATTTTTTCTTTTTGGCAGAAACGCCACTATATACATATATCCTTCAATCTAGAGTCAAACTACGTGTTTGATTTTCATTTCCTCATCTTTTGTCCTTTTTAAAGGACTTAACCTTTTTCAAGAATACTTATTTTAAATAATTTTTTTAATATAAATTTCTAATATTTTTTAGCAAATATGGTACCAAATAAAAGGGCAGGCTCTGTAGAATTTTAAAACAATTTTTATTTCAGTTCCCCTTAATAAAAATATAAGAAAAACTTCCTTCTAAAAATTTATCCTTTCACATCCTTAAAAGTTTTCATTAATTTTTTTTAAAATTCCAAATTGTATGATTTTATTTCTCTCAATTTAGAAGGTATGATAGCAAAAATAAGCGAAAAGTTCGCAAATGCGAACCCGAATATTCGGCGCTCCGTAATATTTACGTTCATTGGCTTGGTAGTTGTTGATGATTGCCAGGCTGTTAGGACTCATAGTAAAATACTACATTTGTGCTTAAAAGCTATTGTATTTGATGAAATTTTTTAATGATTTTGAATGAAATTTTCGAATATTTAGGTATTTTTACAAAATATATTGAAAATGATATTATATTTTCAAAATTCCCTACAATTTCCTTAAAATAAAAAAATCTGTCCCATTTTCCCCTACGCTTTAAATTTTCCGAAAAAATCCCTACAAAAAAGGGAAAATTCCCTATTATTGGCATCAGTGATGTCAGCTTGTATTTGCGGTGTAAAATTTTTCAATTAGAGCTCTTTCTTTTTTGAATTTAAAAACCATCTCAACTGTTTTGCAAGTCAATTGTTTGTGTTGTCATATAAACATACATTAAAATCTTTCTTTTTGCGAAATATAAATCCGTATATAATTTGCTGTTGTAAACGATTTAAGGTTATGTCAGATGAAACCAAAAACGATCGTTTGTAAGCAATAATTAAAGCCTACTGTGTTTGTTAATTTTGGCAGACATGCGCTTATTACATTTCGCTCCTTTTTTGCATATTGATATGACTATGTATTTGTACCTTCTTTATATATAAAACAAATCAGTATAATACTGAACTGAAGTTAGAGCAAAATATATTCTATTAAATCTGCATGTAAGGTACATTTTTAAAACTTTAATCGCATTTTGTCAAAATGGTTTTTTTCTTGAGATAGTGCTATGTTGCAATTAATTAGCGATATGGATTTTACATCTGACAAAGATACTGCCAAATACATATCGTCTAAAAGTAGTTTAAATGATTAACTCCACGTTAATAAAAAATACATACATATAAGGGCGGGTCGATTTGAAGGGACGTAAAAAAATCGCCCAATTGACAAGGAAAATCGTATTCTAGGGATCAAAATAAGAAACTTTGCCAAGGAATCATACCTCTAAAATGAATTCGGATGTTCCTTATATTGACCCAAAGGTCAAATTTTGAAAAATCCCACTTTGACCCATGTAAAGTGCCCCAATCGAGTCTAAATTTATGACCGACGCCCACTAACTTTGGAGGACCGACCCACCCTTGTGCGATTTTTAAATCGGCCCGCCCTAGTGTACATATTTGTTATTTATTTTTTTAAAGAATAAATCTGCAAGGAAAACATCTGTCAAGTTACTTGGTTACGTATGAGTATTATTTTATTTCAATATATAAACATGCATACGCCATGTGGTACAACTACTAAATCAAACTTTTAAAAAGCAATAAGCGAAAAAAAGACTTTTTGTAAAAGTAGGGCTTTTTCTGAAGAGAGACATGTGAAATTAGGCTTTTTTATAAAATTCTTGGCTTGTTGTAGAATTGAGTGACTTTTTGTAAAAAAATTGATTTTATAATTTTTCTAACTTTCAAAGTGGGATTTTTCAAAATTTGACCTTTGGTGAATGTTCCGTGGGCAAAGCTTCTTATTTTGATCCATAGAATACGATTTTCTTTTTCACTTAGGCGATTTTGAAATCGACCCGCCCTAATACATACGTATCTGTTGTAAACTCAGATACATAAGCCAGATAATGTACGAAATTATACTCCGCAAATCGACAAATTAAATTTTTTTTTAAGAGTTTTGTAAAAAATCGCCAAACGTAATTAATATATCTATTATATGGAAGTCGTAATTAAATGAAGTTGAAGTCGATAGTGATTTTCCATCGGTGTGATAATTATTTAACTACCTAAAAAAAACTTCGATACATTTTTCAAAATAAATTTTTTTCTTTCACTCATTAGTAGCATTCTTCTATGAGTACTTCTATAACTACTTATTTTCTGGATGTTTGTAATGTGTGTATGTAAAAAATAATGACTTACTTTTCAATGCGTTTGTTTTGGTACATCCCTTGTAAAATTCTTTGGTGCTGTCCGTAGAATTGTTAGTAGTATTTTTATTTGGGTTCTGTTTACTCAACCAATTATTGTATGGGATAAGTTTTAAATGGGTATAACATGCAAAAAGCTTTTGTAGTACAGAGCTGCATAAAAATAATTTTACAGCCAGGCTCCTTATGTCGATCGACAACTTCAACGAGCGACAACAAGTCACTCATTGTAGCTCTCTTAAGCGGCCCACTAACTATCGACTTGTCGGTCGACAGGTTGTACGTGTCAAACGTAATTCATTTATTTATTGTCAAATAACTGTATTGCCACATCATCAATTCCATAAATAAAACGGAAACTTGGAAACAAAAGTCGACAAAATGTATAAATTAAGCCAAAAAATAGAACTCTGTCTACAACCAAATTAGAATAGAAGACAAAGGAGTAAACAAAAAACAAACAAAGCAGTAAACAAAAAATACGTAATGGAATTTTATACAAAATATTTTAAAAACCTATATAATCTTATAGGCGCCCTATGCTCCAATGGGAGTTAGAGGAACACTCATATATATATATATATATAATCTTATAAGTGGTGGTGTCTAAAGGAAATATAATAATAAAAAAAATATTTAATGTTTGTGTTTAAATAAAATTTTGTTATATATTTTAACAAAATGCCTATGTTTCCAATAGATACTTGACAACTTTGAATTAAATTGTGAACGCACTATTGCGCTGATCATCTAACTGTTACTTTCCTTTTTTTCAGTAAACTCAACATTTTCATCATGGTAAAGCACACGAACGAACAACGCATGCAGATTATAAAAATTAACCACCGAAATTCGGAGTCGGTGACCGCAACTTTAAGAGCGTTAACTCCAATTTTCGTCCTAGAAGACAAGCAACAATAAGTTTAGTGTAAATATTTGAGTCCACATATTCATTCTGTGATGCTGCCGTGCCAGTGAGACAGAGGGTTGGTCGAAGTGATAAAAATATCGCTGCCGTTCCGGCGTCCGTAGCAAACGATCCAAACCAGTCGATTCCTCAAGAACTGGACATCGCCAAAACCACTTTATGGCGAATTTTGCGTAAAGATCTTGTTTTACACTCATACTTGATCAAGCTGACTAAAGAATTGAAGCTGACGGACCATTTTACGCGATATACGTTCTCCGATTGGGCTCTGGAGAAGATGCGCCAAGATGATGAATTTCATCGCAAAATCATCTTCAGTGGCTTAGCTCATTTTTGGCTCAAAAAATAACGCTCAAAAAATAACTGTTTGGTGCTGTTTGCATGCCGCCGGCGTCATTGGACTATATTTTTTCGTCGACAATAACGATCGTCACGTTAATGTGAATGGCGATCGTTATCGCGCCGATTGATTTTGGCCCGAATTGGAAAACATGGACTTGTAGTTTCAACAGGACGGTGCCAAAAAGCCACACAGCACACATTACAATCGATTTATTGAAAAGTAAATTTGATGAGCGTGTTATCTTAGGAAATGGACCAGACAATTGACCGCCTTATTCGTGCGATTTAACGCCATTTGACTTTTTTCTTTGGGGCTACGACAAATCATGGTTCTATGCCAAAAAGTCGACGACGTTGGAAGAACTCAGAGCCAACATTGAACGCGAAATAGCGGCCGAGATGTGTGACCGAGTCATCAAAAATTGGGTCCAACGAATCGACCTCTGCCGACATGCCCGCGGTAGCCATATAAATGAAGTCGAGTATCATTCATAAATATTTTGATTGTATTTCAAGTCGATCATAAAGTTTTGGAAATATCTCAAATGGTTTGCGTTGTATTAAAAAAAAAGTTGTCAAGACCTGATAATGACATTTGTGGTCGCATATTATTTTTTTTTTGTTGGCCGCAAATTTTTATGAAAACTGTTACGTTATCGGTAACTTGCATTATTGATCGATTTGTCGTGCTAAAAATTTGTAAGTGGGATGCAAATCAGCTGTTTGTCGTTGTAAATGCAAGCGAACGATAGTCGACATCGGGGGCCAAGCTGTTAATGTTTGTAATAAAAATGCGAAATTAACATATTTTAATCTCTATTCGATTTAGTTAAATACGGGTCTCAGCTTTTTTTTTGAAATTCGTGCTAGTTCGCGTTTTGACAAAAATGCAATGGGGTGGTAACCCTTCGTTTTAAATAGGGCAATATGGGTATCAAATTTTTTCTTTTGCCAAGTACATCATCTTTGTATATAAATAATTTAGAAAGGCATTTTAATCACGACACAATGAACAATTATTAAAATTTTTTTTTAGCTTAAACCCAACGATATTGGAAACTGATAAACTTAAATTTACAATTTGGTTTTTATGCATGAAATTTTTCATGCAGCATACCTTGATTTTATATTTTTGCAAAAATCTAAATTATGTACATACAAAGATGATGTACTTGGAAAAAGAAAAAATTTGATACCCGTATTGCCCTATTTTACTTTTTTCTCAAAACGCGAACTAGCTCGAATTTAAAAAAAGCTGACACCCGTATTTAATTAAATCGACTTAAGATTAAAATATGTTAATTCGGCATTTTTATTACCAACAACCCCGAACAAAAAATTCAAAAACCGTTCTTTTTTACAGAATATCCTAAAAAAAAGGACATGGATGATCGTCCTTGGACAAATTGTATATACAGTTGAACGCGTCTTAAAAAAATTATGATACCCATATTGTATATGTTGGTAAGGAAACAGATTCTCAAATTAACAAAACATGCAAAAATAGACCCTTTTTTAAAATGGTCCAGCTCACGAGAGGTCAAAGCAGGAGCTGAAATATTTTAAATGTCATCTTCAAAAATTTCAAGGTTCATTTTTAGGAGGGTACATCGAGCACTTTTTTTGGTGAGTCGCTCTAATATAATATATACATATAATAATATTTTGGCCGTGGCAGCACTGCGTATGAGTAATATTGTCTTTATGCTACTTACTAGTGATGTCTCGAATATCAATTTTTAACATTCGCGAATACTTATACGAATACGAATATCTGCGGCAATATTCGTCGAATACGAATACGAATACATATATCCAATTTGAAATTTAGTGCCACACGATATTTAAAATTTGACTAATAAAATCCCCTATTCCCGTCCATCACAATAAACAAGAAAAAAAACTAGCACACTACTAAATGAAATTACAAAGTTAGCACCTGAATGCCACTACTGAACATTTTTAAATTTGTATAGTAAAATTATTATTATTATAGAAAAACCATAAGCATCGCGCCCCAAACGGTCTTATGGGGAGCTCAAGTGTTCACTGAAATATATTAAGGCTACAAATAGAGCAAATTATTCAACACGGTGAGAGATTGTGTACTTCACCTGAAGTCATGAAGATAACTCCAAGGAACTGTTTTCATACTTATCAGTGTGCCCAGATCTTAAAATTGCTTACAGCCAAATCTTGCATTACACAAGGCCAGAAAATGCTAAAAATGATTTTAGAAAATGCTAAAATGTTTTCAAGATTTTTGGTAACAATTTGTTTACAGTATTAAATTTTATTTAAGGCTACATAAATTTCAGGGTCGCGTTTTAAACAAAATTTAAAAAGTTGGAAATATTTTGACATATTTAGGCGGCCTGCAATACCCCTGAAGTAAACAAAATACAAGCGAATTTATTTATATGCTTTGCTCTAATTTAAAGTATTCTATAAAAAGAAATTTTAGTGCAGTTTATTTCTTAAAGTTTAAAAAAAGCTAAAATTTCAAAATTATTATTTTTTCAGCAGTTTACAGCACAAATTTGTTTAAGATATTTCTTTGGTTTAACATGAAATGCCCGAGCATTAACACTATGGAATTTTTATCTTAAGATCATTTAATTAAATTTTTACAAAATTTTTATTATCAATATGATTAGGGCATTTCTAAGATTCCCTGAATGTTAATTTTTTTTTTACAAAACTGGTAAGACGTTTCTTAAGTTAAAACTAATCCACTTTTATACGAAATTTCTTTTTGAGTGCAATTGTTTGTAGTCATAATTTAAAAAAGTTTATAAAAAGTTAAAGCTAGAAAAGCTGAAAATGATTTATTAAAATCCTAAATAAAATACCGAAATGCTAAATGAAAGTTTTGGAGCTAAATCATAATTTCGAATACTAGATTTGATTGCAAGAATGCTAAAATTGTTACACTGATACTCACACCTAAACACTCTCAAATTTCGTTTCACTCTTTTTGCGCTATTACTTAGTAATTTACCGACATATTTCGATTGTTTTTCACATATTTAATTTATTTTGCTTACCATTCTTTCTCACAGTGTTAATTAATGGATATAAAACTATTTAGCTTCCCACTCCTTATTATTGTATAATAAGCAGAACGAAAAGATCTCTCCGCGCTTCTTTAAATGAAAAATGTCAATCCACCGCAGTGAACGGATTTCTAACTTGTGTAATGGGATCAGAATAATCTTGACATTTCATTGTCCCATTCCAGTTGTCGATAATTTTCGTACGATTATTAGACAATTGCTGCAAATAAAAGTTTATCTAGGAATCATTGAAATTAACTTGAGTAGTTTTCATAAATTCTTTTTGTGGCGGCACAACGTTTATTTGTTTTTTACTTTACTAAAAGAAGATTTTATTTTGCGTCAAAGACAAGAGGTTTTCTTTTAAATAAAAATGATTAAAAATAACATGTTAAAATCTTAATTATTAAATTTTTAAATTCAATTTTTGCATTGCGAAATTTGAGTGGAATGTGCGGCACATAAGGGTTTTTTGCATAATAAGAAAGTATATGTAACAACAAAACAAATAAACAACAAAAAAAAAAAAAAAAAATTTTGAAACAGTAGCCAACAAAAACGGATGGAACAATAAAGAAAAGGCAATTAAATTAATTTTGGCTTAAAAGGAACGGCAGCGGAAGTGTTCCAGGTAACTGAAGAGACAATTATGATGACGTTATGGAAGCACAATTCGTTGGAAGCACAATTTTTTATTGGGATGTTTTCGTTTTTGTAAACCAAATATTTTGTATATCAAAAGTTGTTTTCGGAATTACAAAATTTATTATTAATAAGATTTTTCTATGACTTGCTTAATTCCCAATTTTTATTTTTGATAAAAACACTACTATTTATTGTTGAGGAAAAGCTAGTTTCTATGCTCATTTCGCTAGTTGCTTAGGCCAGCTCGTCAGGAAACTTTTTCCAAAGACTTTAGAAAAGCCAAAAATATTATACAAATAAGACTTAAAAGTGAATAAGAATTGTAAACACTTAGGTCTTACTTGTAACAATAACAAAGCTTCAACAACAATAAACAGTGAGCTTATCTTTTCTTACATTTTCCTAGAATTTTCTGGTTTCTTTCCAACTCGAATTATAGTTAAAGGGTAAAAAGAAAAACCAAAATTAAAAATTTTGTTAGTAAAAACTTTTCTTATTTTGTATTAAAATTTTTTGTAAACAAACCGCGTTTAACATTAAGTTATTGCATTTTTCAGAATTTTTTTTGTGCTTTTGAGTAAGGAATTATGAAAAAGATAAATAATTAAAAAAGTAGAGTAGTCACTTGAATTTTTTTTTTATTTTTGTTCTAATATTTCTTAATTTAAGATATACGTTATTTAAACAGACATTTATTATTTTTAATTGTTTAATTTAAAATTTTTCTAAGTGTATCATATGCACAAGACTTGCAGACGAACACATAGTTGTGTAAGCTTGGAAATGAGTAAGTGTATGTGACCACTAACATTAACAATACGAATAGCAAATATCTTAATCTGAAATTCTATTACGAGTATAAACAACTATGTATACGTACAAATATATATATCCTTTTATCCTTTAACATAAACTTGTGTGCATACTTAGAAATATTTCAGGACTAGCATATTTCATATGCAGACGTATGTTTTTACTTACGACTCGTCACACACAAAACATATAAGTTTACATGCAACAACAGGTACTAATTCAAAAGTGTTGCTTTTGTTTTCTTAAAAGGTGTTTTGTGTTTGCTTCAACGCGTTACCTTTATTGTTGTTGTAAGTAGTATTTCTAGTAGTATAACTAGTATTTCTATTTAGTACCGGTTTTCCTTTATTTTCTTTCTTTATTTCTTAATATCCGAGAGGTCACACATATTTACACATACACATTTAAGGTTTATGGAATATGGAAGTGTATGCAAAGCATTAAACAAATGACTTTTATGGACCCAGAAACTAAGCAAGTTGTAGCATTTTACAATCAAACGTTTTACTAACGTATAGTAGGTCACACTGAAAAATAAAAATAAAAAATATTTAGAATATTTTTGAAGAGAAAAATATTAAAAATGAATGTGGTAAATTCAATCATATTTCGTGTTATCACAAGAATATCAAGAAAAAAATTTTTATTATAAATTTTTAATTAAACAAGAAATTAAAGAGTTTCTATGATTTTTAATTAAGTGTTAGAGGACATTTTCTTGGCATTAAGCTTAAAAGGAAATATCGGTAAATGACCACAACCAATTAGCCCAAATTTTACCACTTTTTACCAAATTTTACCGCAATATCTATATTTGTTAAGGTTTAAGGCAAATTTAATTATTTTCCCAAATAGGGCTTTATTTGGTTTTAGGCGCAATAAACTGTTTTCCGAGAGAAGGGCTTATATGTAAGTTTATATGTAGGCCTAGTGTAAATTATTTACCGATCCTAAAAAACTGGTGATGTACCAAATTTTAATATGATAGCGGTATTTGTTAAGGTTTTAGGCGTACTAAGCTGTTCCGCGAATATGGTTTATATGTGGCTTATGGTCAATTATGGAATGATCTTCACGAAATTTAACAGTATGATTTGCAGTCATATAAAGCGAATTCGTGCAAAATTTTATATCTTGGCTAAATCGAATTACTCAAGGAGCCAGAATATATATACTTTATGGGGTCTTAGATGTATAATAAAAAAGTTTCACACGGAATGACAAACTTAGTATACCCTCATTCACCAATAGTGGCGGTGGAGTGTATACAAATTATCGCTAAAAATATGATTTAATAAAGCCATGATTTCGAGACATATATGCACCCATATTAAACCATATTACTGTCACCAGCAACCATAATTTGGTAAGATTAGTCCTACATCAAGAAGCTACTACCATACTATGGTTTCAACCGAACATGTTTTTGGTTTGTTTGTTTCACAATCACGCCCAAGCGGCTTAATCGCTTTTGATGAACCTTGGGATCAAGATGGAAATAGCTATAGGCTATGTTTTTCCTGGAATTTTGGACTATGAAGGTGCATAATGGATAAAAATAAGAAATGGAACAACAGTTTGTGGTAGTAACGTTTCAGCTAAGTCGGTAAGTCACTAAAAGGTACATTTTGAAAGTCAGCCTTTCAAGAGGTTAAGTTGTCTAAAAAGGGGAAGTTTTGGTTCTTTTAATTTAAAATCATTTTGAATGCTAAATTTTAAAAGTATATCTTATTTGATGCTTTAACTTTCACCAGGGACATATATTTATAAAATAAAGACATTAGTTCTTATGAGACAACCCACACAAAATAAAACAACAGCACATTTGTCTTTTTGAGAAAAAAATTGTCTTTGATACAACATACCAACACAGAGTAAAGCCTGGTATGGTACTATATTCAACATTTAACGTGAAATACTGTCAAAACTCATATGAAAAAAACTTGTGCGGAATTTCTATGAAATAATGTTGATAGAGTTGTACTCTGTTTAATTTGTGAAAAAGTTGCGAAATGTTTCTGGCAACATTATTTTTACAACTGCGAAATAATATAAGCTGCACTTATTTCACGTGAAATTTTAAGCAAATGAAAAAAAATTTAAACTTAATATTGAATAAAAACGAAAAAACATAAATAACACAACCGGTAACAGTTTTTCATCCATATTTACTTTCATTTTTATTAAATTTTTTGTTTAAAAATATACTTATTAGTAAAATACATGTGGATTTTTTTACAAATGCAAAACAATGTCGCATACTTTGAAAGATAAAAAGGTAAAATTATACAAACTCGCAAGATAGGTAACATTGATATATGTCAAATTTTTTGTATGAAATAATAGATGTTGCTGAACATTTTTCACAAATTGTAACAAATACTAGGCTTAAGACAAAACAAACTAAAAATAACCTCGTTGCATAAATAATTACGTGCTTTTTTTTAATGTAACCCAGATTAATTAACCCAAGTAAAAAAAAAGGAATTAGTCAAAAAACATTGTCGCATTGCTGTCTGAATACCGTTTGTCTTTTAAAACAAAAACTTGATTAGACGTCTGTTTTTGGTGTGGGTAAGCATCAAACAAGTGTCTTCGACTTTAAAGGCAAAAACGTTTTGTCTTTTGTTGGTGTGGGTTCAGCCTAAGTCAGCAGCAGATTAAGCACATTAAACTGGTAAAATATATTATAAATTCGTACTGTTGATATTTTTTGTAAGTAGATTTTATTTTTAAATAATTTTGCACAAACTTAAAATCTATTTTCTTCGCCGTAAATACGTAAAACAACTAAAGTACATTTGGGTCAAAAAGTGTTAAAATTTGATCTTTTGGTACTCTTTGCAAAGAAGTTTTTTTATTATTTTTATTTTAACATAAAATCTGCGAAAAAATAAAGTTCATTTGAGTGCAGAGCGAATAAAAGGACAAAATGAGCTAAAAGGCATTAAACGGGAATTTTATCTGTTTTAATAAACATACAAAAATAAATTTTTTTAAAATAAAATTACATAAGAGCATCAAATACCACTAAAGATATATATTTTTCAAAGTTGAAGGGACAACAAGGACTGAAAAATTTTTATTACTGGTACTTTTCCTGAAAACCGCTATTGTTTTAAATATTTTTATAAAGAATTAAAAAATATTATTAAAGAACATTCTTAATTAAAGGCGACGAAATGTTTAAATATACTGGTATTTAGACAAGGAAAGGAGATAATAGTAGTACAATAACTAAACTTTTGAGTTTTGTAGTTTTTGTTTGGTTCGGCTTGAGGTCATTTATTATACATGAAAAAACAGTTTTGATTTTAATTTTTAATATTTTTACTTTTGAGTTTTCTTTAAAAAAAACCAATCTAGAGAGTTAAAATTTAAAACGTTGGTTAATGTTTACTAGAAAATATTATAAGGAGTATAAATTTAAAATGGGATAGCCAAATTATGTAAAATTCTTTTAACCCTGGTACTTTTTGTGAAAATAATATTTTTTTCGAAATATGGGAATGCAAGTTCAAGAAATGTTCTTTAATGTACTGTACACAAGGACTAAAAAGAGCACAAAGGGAATTTAATTTTTAAAAACATATAAATCGACTTGAATACTTCGGAGCAAATATAATAACTATGAGGGAAATCCAACAACAGCATCAAAAATTCACTCATATTAGTTCCATCATTTACTATTTACATATTTCGTATTTCTTGACATACCAGCATTACAAAGTATTAAAGCTAAAGGAAATGATTTTATAATAATATATTAAAGCTTAGTTTTAAAAGCTAGCAATATATATTGTTGAGTAAAAAAATCATATGACTATGTAAATAGACAAATACCAAAATCACTTTCCAAGTCAATATAATAATATCAGCTTGTGTAGTTTTAAGGATAATTTGATAATTTGAGTTTTATTTGGCTCAAATACGTGATTTCACTTAGACATTATTACAATTGTGCCCCGAAAAAAAATTGTATTTAAAAGATCAATATTTATGTTCATTAATATTTGTAAATGATTTTGGACATACGGCGGCTGTATTTGACATAGCGCTCTACGGAGTACAATTTTGGGCCACTTTTTAGAGCTTTGCTGGCCGTATGTCAGGAATAACATGACCTATGTTGGGCTCTTAGCCGTCAATTGTTGCCGATCTATCAACATAAAAAAGCGATTTCACGTAGCTCCGCGAAAAAAAATCGAAAATAAGTAAATTGCACGACCTTGGAGAACAATTAATAGGTCTTTTTGTCGAATTCAACGTATCACCAAATTTTCAAATCGATTAAGCGATGGTTGCCGTGTGTCACGTAGCGCCATCCTATTAATATCCCTGCGGGAAATTTATGTCAATTGGTCTTAAAGCACTTATCCCGTGACCAGTGCACACAAAATTATAATTTAAGAAACGAATTGTGATAGGTGAAAACAAGACATATCACTAAACTGATGATAATGTGTTTAAAGTGTGGTTAGTTCAGAGGAAAGGTTGTTGGCACAAAACTATTCATGTGACTGGATTTTGTGCGGGTAGTAGGTGATTCTTTCTGGTTCTAGTACTTTATGTGAATGTGATCCATTATATTAACATGGTGTTGGCCTAGGAGGTGGTAAACGATATACTTCTGGCTCTTTGTGATGGGCCACACAGTGAAGGCAAACGAGCCTGATCTGTCCTGTCTTGGATAATATAAAACTGGTCACCAAAAATTAAAATTATTTTTACTAAATTCGTTTTAAGATCATTGAAAAATGATGAAATTGTTGGTATATTTTCTGCGACAGGTAATATTTACCGAAATTTAATGTGTCAATTAGGGTTATTTCTGTGACCTGTTACAGAGTGTCAAAAATATGCCAATAAACCCCCTGATAGGACATCGCCATGTTAAGGTGACAAGTCCCCTTTATATAAAGTGTTAGAACTAGAACCGGTCCCTACCACTTTAGAACTATCACGTGACAAGTTTTTTCTCAGTTCCCTTTCCCTTAGGGATCATTTATATTTTTTGATTTAAAAATTATTTATTATCCATTCCATTCAACGTAACTTAAGTTCCGGCTTAATTTTTAAAGAAATAAGACCGGATGATGCCACCAGCGTATAAACCGTATCAAGCAATGAACTTCTCTGGGTGTTTTGGAGCCAGTAAAGTTTGTTTTGGATTGGTTTTACACTATATGCAGTAATTTTGTTTACCAACATACCCGTTAAGCCAAATATTAGCCCCATCGCTGAACACAATTTTGTCATTAAACAGCGATGACTGAGGTAACCCTGCGGGAAATTTGTGTCAATTGTTCTTAAGGCACTTGCCCCGTAACCCGAGAACACAATATTATAAAAAAGGAACGAATTGTGTAGGTGAAATCAAGACATATCACTGATGAAAATGTGTTTAAAGTGTAGTTACTCTAGAGGAAAGGTAGTTATAATAAAACCAGTCATTAGACTGGATTTTGTGCGGGTAGTGGCTGATTATATCTGGTTCTATTGCTTTATAGGAAGGATTTCTATCAAATCAACATGTTTTACTCGAGATAATATCCGTGACAGGCATTATTTTAACCGAAATTGCATGTGCTCATTTAGGTTAGTTCAGTGCTCTGTTACAAAGTGTCAAAACGGTGCCAATTAACCCCTTCCTAGGACATCACGATGTTAAAGTGACAAGTCAGCTTCGTATAAAGTGTTAATTCTAGAATCACTCCCTACCACTTTAGAACTGTCGCGTGACAAATTTGGTGTTAGTTCCCTTTCCCCTAGGGTAAATTAAATGTACATAATGATCATAAATGCATTGAAGCAAGCGTATTATGATAGTTGGATTAACAGCTTACACTGTCGTAAGTTCTATGGGGCTTAAACAAAACATCATTTATTACCAAATCTCATATAATTGTTGTTAATGATATTACATTCCATACATATAACACTTATTTAAAATTTCATCGCACCGAAAATAATGTTATTGTTTGTCTAAAATTGCCTATTGGTCTTATTGAGGGTTCTTTTTATCCTACAAAAGCAATTCTCGCACATGAAAAACTAAATTATAAAAATTGTATTCAAATTATTTGCTCTAATCTTTAATATCTCGACAAAAATTATAAATAGTACTTTAGAACAGTGTTCGATCTTCTTAAGGGTTCGGTAATAGTGTTTGTGTAGTAAATCGTTAAAAAATAACTGTTTCTCTGTTTTTGATCTTCGAACACAAAAAAAAAAAAAAACTGTAGTTATCCAGTTCAACAAAAAGATGATAACCGGGGTTTAAAAAACTGAAGTCGAAACCAAAAACTGTCCAACAGAAAACAAAAATTTCGGACAACTTTTCGCTTTTCGGGTTTGTTTGACAGCGAATGTTGACATTTAATGAATCGGAGGTGGAAAAAAGTTTTTATAAACGCTGATAAGAACGTTTAATTGCGTTTTTTTAACCGCAAACTTTGCTTTGTTTGGTCCAGCATATTAATGTCCGTTTCACTTGTTCTTAGCGCCTATCTATATACGAATAATACAAATTTTACACAAACAAAACATGTACATAATACACACACAAGCTTTTCGTGATGTGGTCGTCGCTTTTCTCATTCCTTTATCAATGTAAAAAGAAACACTTTAGACAATTAAAATATAATGTTCGTCTACAGAACTATTTACTACAGTTGTTCTGTTTTATAACGAAGAACAGAACACTATATAATGTTCGTAACTTTCTTGCAAATAGCTATGAACGGTATTAATGGTTGTGTATTCGTACACAAACACTAAAAAAATAGAAATCGTTTCTGGGTGTAAGCCGTACGCTAAATTATGTTCTTTTAATTTTCGAACACTTCCGTAGCATTTGTTGAAAAATCAAGGCATATTATCTGATTAAGTGTTTTATCTTAAACAAAAAATGTATTTGCTACAAGTATAAAGCCAGATTTGCATTCATCATTTGTTCAAAAAGATTAAGGAATAGGATTTACGTCAAATTAAGATATTTTTTAGCTTGTTTACTGTATTTTTTTATTTGCTTTTCTCTCCCAATCTTTTTTTATTATTTTCCATTGGGATATTTTAAAAATTATTTTCCTCTGATGCAGGAGACTTTTCATCCTACTTTCCTATATTTATACAGACAAGTATACATAGTTGCATTTCATCCATTAACCACACACTTTTGAATGGTTATGTTTCATTCTCTTCTTTTCTCTTGCTGTTTGGCTTTCAGTGTATCGGTGAGGGCCAGTGTGTTATGGAAGAGTAACTGAGTGCCATTTGGGTTTACCACCAATACACAGTTTTGCTTTTATAACTGAATGAAACCGGAAATTGCAAGTGATGGCATGCATGTGTGTCATAAGTGTTGGCAACACGCCTCTTTCTCTTGCACCTTCAGTTTTGTTGTAGCGATTATTTGTGGTCGTCATGGCCTAATAAGTTTTGCTTACGTTATGTGCTCTTTTTGTGACCAACATTTGGTTTGCGTTTCCTTTTTTTTTTGGATTTTTATTTTTCCTATAACCACTTATTTTACAGATGATTGCGTGTTACTGGTCAATCAGAGCAAAATAAAGGTGTAAAATATTGTGTTGAATTTCTTGTTCAATATTTAAAGAACAAATAACAAAGAACAAAAAAGTGAAAAGAACGTGTATACTACTAAATGTTTAAGACATTTTTGATAAAAAACATTATAATAGGACTTTTAGATTCGTTGGGCAATCGATTAGAAATCACGTGATTTTTACAATTGATTTAACAAGATAATATCTTTAATAATTCTTTTAAAAGGAGGCTTATTGGCATTTTAGTTTAAAATACATTGCACAGTAAAAAATAATAGTTCTATTTTATATTATTATGGAGACGGTTCTGGGATACGTTAAATTAGAGAACTTGGGGTTTTTCGGGATAGGATTTTTAATCAAAATTGGTTATGGTAAAACGAACATAATATCGAGTCTTTACTGCAATAGAGTCTTAACTCAAATTTGAATTTTCTAGCACATTAAAATTTTATGTTTCTCTCTAGAGTTATGTATATTAGATATTTGTATAAAACTTTTACACAATATCAAGAAATGATATGGCGATTCACCACACGTTATTAGCTAGTAGGCAGCCTATGTTCCACCGGCAATTACAAAATTAAATACATTAGCTGAAAAATAAGATGTTTTAGTTATGACTCTATTGTAGCAAAGGCTCGATATAATTTTTATTTAAATTTTATATATATTTATATATATATATATATATATATATATATATAAATATATATATATATATATATATAAATTGACAATATGGAAAAATTTAATGTAATATATAAAATAAAATGCAACGGCAACGAAAAGGAAAAATGCGAAAAAGTGTACGTCGGAACAACCAAGAACAAATTAAAAACCCGGATATCTGGACACAAATCAGATTTAAAATGTAAAAATTATTTGTCTACACAAAAAACTGCACTGCTGGCCCATTGTGTGGAGAGAGAACACTTGCCAAATTTAAATGATATTGATATCCAACACACAGAATACAAATATAAGAGAAGACTTACATTAGAAATGATATACATTATAAAAGCAAAAAAAAGAGCATAGGATGAATTTTAAAAAAGATGTGGAAAACAATTGTGCAAGCAGCTTTCAACACATCATAAACAAAACGACTAATTAGTACAATAAAGATCGGATTAGCGGGCAGTCGTTTAATGTACGTCTATTGTTACTCATTTTAATAAAAATTTCTATATTTTTGTGAGTTTTTGTTGTTGCTATATACTTTTTATGTTTGCAATTTTGTTTATGCAGTGAAAATTTTGTGTTAATTTTTTGTATTTTCTTTATATTTATTTAAGATCGTGAAGATGTTTCCCGTAGGGTTACGAAATATTGACTATTAAAATAAATAAATAAAATTTATTAAAAAACTAAGGCCTTGAGCTTAATTATTCGTTTACTTATTGAAGCATCCCACTGTTCTTTAATTCTTACAATATCTCACTCAAAAAAGTCTATATGTATAAAAAACACCCAATGTGGTATGGGGTGGTACTGATCAGTATTCCTGGAATTCTTTTATTAATGTTATTCTTTTATAACTTTGCAAAAAACTTTAAAAATTTCCACAAAGAACCTCAATATTTTTGTCATTGCTGAGTAAAAATTTAAGCTTACCAACATTACGAGTCATGACGTTAACGCCATTTGTTGCCAATCCGATAAATTTTTTTAAAGGAATATTGTTCAGCTCAAATAAGGTGACAAAACTATCGTTTATAAAACTAACACTGTCAAACACAGAAAACAGTGTTTTATTAATTAAAAAAATGGTTAAATAGGTATTTAAATTTAATTAATGTGATAATTGAATCAATTATTTTTTTAGTTGAAAGAAACTTAAAAATTTAAGTTTTATTTAATTGAAATTTTAATTGTTTTGAAATAAATTTTCAATTAAAATTTTAACTAAATAACAAAAAATCTTAATTGACTTTTTTCGTTTAAAATGAAATAATTAAAACATGTAGAATTGTTGTTGGGAATTGTCTTTGTTAAAATTTTTAGTAATTAATTTTGGTAACAGGTTCAAAATCAACAAATTGTTGGCTTGATATAATGAATTTGGTATAAATTTGGTGATTGGAGAAATTTGATAATTTTTTCTGTGAAGTAACTTCTTACTAACGTAATGCATTTCGTTTCATTGGCACATCCAAAAAAAAATTGTGAATTTAAAAAAGATACTAGATTGATACTACTTCGACCAAAATAAGGTTTGGCCTACCATCCGAATAAACGGAAAATATCCGACCAAATTTGGTCGGAAAAGACCAAGCTCGGCAACTCTTTTTATCTTACAGACTTTAAAGTTAAATTCTAATAATTTCCCAATTAAAAATCAAGGGAAACTTTGTATATTTTCCCGTAAAAATCCGGGTTATTTTTTTTTACCAAATTCTCTTGAAAATTAATGACTTTTTTTTAGAAAGTTTTCAACCATATTTCGAAATAATGATCATTACACACATTGAGTGCCCCGGTAAGCTAGTCGGTAATGAGCTAGTCTATCAGTGCGGTTGTTGCGAGTTCGTTTCCTGCCAGAGACTCTGGTCTCCTGCAGACAATCGTAGAACTTTGCGGGATTAGCTTAGGGGAAAAAAAAATTCGATTTTAGCCAATCGAACGATTAGTCTTTGCTAAAAATCGCTTATAAAGGGTGTTTTTTTTTTTAGCTGCATGAGAACTTTCGATATCAATACCTATGGTTTCATAGCTAAAAATTCCAAACTATGTTGATATTTCTTTTCAGTAAGGTCGCGCAAGCCGTTATGCATTGTTTAACGCTAGGACAACAATTCCAAATTGTGGAAATTTACATTAAAAAAAATCAATATGTTTGCGAAGTTCATTGAGCCCATTTCTGGTTAAATAGCTACGTCAATAAGCACAATTGCCATATTTAGAGCGAAGACAATCCTCAAGCCGTTAGCGAATCACCATAACATCTACTAACATTTACTGTTTGGTGCAGTTTACACACTCTTTCAAAATAAACAAAGACCCTAGGTCTAGACGAGCAATTAGTTTGACAATTATTGCCGTGTCAACTATCAAATTCTATCGCCACCACTAGAAACTCGTATTAACTTATAGACCGCATGAATATGTTCTAGAATACATGTTCATCAACAAATGTTATAATACTTAGTTAAATTGCTGAGCAATTATCTTTTAACACAAGCTGTTAAAATCTATTATTAGCTACAAAAAAGAAAAAATGAAAACTTTAAACATATAAAATATTAATACAAAATTTACAAACTTATAATAGTAAATAAATTGGTTGTTAGAGAAAATGTAAAGGTACGTTCAGACTAATGAAATATTTGACGAAAATATTTGTTCTGATATTTGCTTCAAACTGTGTGAAACAAAAAAATATTTTGTTTAATGTTCAAACTAAGCTCAAATATTTGACAATTTTTGTTTAATGAAACAGTTGGCAAACAGTGTTAAATAAAATAAATTAATTCATGTTTGCCATGCGTTCAGACTAAAAGAAATATTTGCATCAAACAATTATTTAATGAAAGTGTTCAAAAATAAAAATATTTTTCTCAAATAGTAAAAATTAATTTATTTTATTCTGTGGATCAGCATCTCTTATAGTGTTAGAACAGGAGAATGTAAAAGAAAAAAAAAATGGAAGCCACTGGGTAACGGGAACATGGCTAAAATTTGCGAAAAATTGCAAAGTTGGAAACAAACCCTAAAATATATTTGAAGTCGCTAAATCGGTTAAAAAAAAAATGTCAAGAAAAAACCAAAAAAATGGTGCAAAAATAGCGAAAATTCGCGAAAAATTTAGATATTTCAAACAAGCCATTGTTCAAATATGAACATAATCTTCAATAGTATAAATAGGAGCATATGTATGTTAAATAACAATTTGTTTTAGGTTTATGTTTATTTAGGATTAAAGATTTTTTATACTTATCTTAGTTTATGGCAATACA
This sequence comes from Pollenia amentaria, assembly GCA_943735925.1. Taxonomy (NCBI): domain Eukaryota; kingdom Metazoa; phylum Arthropoda; class Insecta; order Diptera; family Polleniidae; genus Pollenia; species Pollenia amentaria. The sequence goes on from OX031007.1 coordinate 149,349,666, forward strand.
AATAGTTTCAAATATGAATATGATCTTCAATAGTAATAATAATGAGCATATGTATGTTACATGACACTTTGTATTTAGGTACTTATCTTAGTTTATGAAATAACGTTATATCTATGGCAAACATATTATCAGTGTTTGTACCTAAAAACACCCTTATCTGCATTTTAAATATTTAATGGAATTCTTATCTTTTAGTTCTATTATTATTTTTAGTTTATGCTTTTCCTTTAGTTTCACTTAGTTTTAAGATTTCAAAAATAGTATATAAGGCTATGAATTTATTGAAATAAATCTGTACTAAAAGAGTATTCATGTGTATTTAATTACAGCCATAAAATTTATTAAAGTTGCCTAAAACTATAAGGAATGGCAAAAATGCGATAAAAATTGCTAAATTAGCGGAAATTACCAAAAATTTGCTAATAGCGGCATGATACCAAAGTTTAATACTCATAATTATTAAAAATACTTTAAGCTGCAAATAATCACAGAAAGAAATCGCTTGTTTTGCGAAAATAGCTAAAATTCGCGCAAAATTGCAAACTTGGAAGCAAACCCTTAAATATATTTGAAATTGCTAAATCGGTTAAGAATCAAAATGTAGGGGAAAAACCAAAAAAAAATTTTTGCAAAAATAGCGAAAATTTGCGAACCATTTTAATATTTCAAACAAGCCATAAAATTTAGTAAATGTGCCTAAAACTATAAGGAATGGCAAAAATTCTATAAAAATTTCTAAATTAGCGGTAATTCGCAAAAATTTGCTAATAGCGGCACGATAGCAAAGTCTAATAATTATAAAAAATCTTTAAAATTGTAAAGAATCTGAAAACTTACAAAAAAAAAATCGCTAAAAGAAAAGCACATAGAAGTTACTTCACGGTCTACAGTTATAAGATCCTATGAATGCAAGTTTGTTTGTTGGTAAGAGCACCATCTCTTTGTATCAAAAAAAAAGCTTTTTGATTGTGTTTTTGGGATTTTCATTGCTCAACCAACACAATTGTTCTGTTTTTTATGGCAAGAAGGATTTTGTTGCAACGATAAGCGTCAGTAAAAGCGAGTTAATAGTAACAAATAAATGCTAAACTAAACACACTTAAGTTTTCTTATTTTTTCGATTTGCTTGTTTCGATATTGAGAATTTTCATGAAGTTTTATTCTGCTTTGGAGGAAGCTTTGCTTGTTACTGGCTGGCTACTTCTGAGGTATATAAAGATATCGAAAATGACGACACAATGCCGCTGTTCAATTTTGGCATATTGGAAAGTCTATGGCCAAAAGTCATACGAACAAACATTCGACTACAAGTTGCTCGATTTCGTATTAAAGTTTTGTAAGTTCTTCCATTTGAATAGCAACAAGCTTCATAACAAAAAAAAAAAAAAAAAAAGCAACAAGTCTATTGTTTTTCCTGCCATCTTTACTTGGCTACCGACTAATACAGATGGAATATTAGTTCTTTTCTACTTTTTTGCTTGTTTCCTTTTTTTCGAGATTTTTTTTCAGTATCAATTCTTCTAACAAAAATAGTCTAATAATTATTAGACTTTGCACGATAGCAAAGTCTAATAATTATAAAAAATCTTTAAAATTGTAAAGAATCTAAAAAATTAAAGGAAAAATTGCTTTTATCCGGAACATGGCTAAAATTATTTGTCGGTGCTTGCTCTTACAATTTTTTTGTAATATCAAATAAATGTTTGCTCAAAAATTAAGAAAATATTTGATTTTTTGTGTTCACACCAGAGATCAGCAATGAGTAGTGAAAAAGTGAGTAGAGCCGAATCATGACTCATAATTTCTTGTACTTATACGCACTCATACTTATTGTAATTTGATCGAAACTCATATTCACTCAGAAGTTTGATTTTACTCATCGTACTCATACTTAGAACATTTATGTAGTGGTTGATTTAGATTCAACAGAACTAAATGTGTATAAGAGAAGCAAAATGTGAGTCCACAATGGGCTTCTACCCTTACGTTTTTTCACTAATTGGAAAACTCCGCTATTTATTTTTTCCTTTATCTCACTATTTCTATCCATTTTTTACAACCTGCTCATAAATATCAATAATAATAAGAAAAATGTAATTTCCCCAAAATGTTTCTGTATAAACTTACAATTTTATGCTTTTTTATATTTTTATACATTTTATACTAGTTAGAAACTGTTAAATGACTAAACTTGTAAATATACTTGGATGAGTTAAATGAGCTGAATCAATGTGAGTATTATAAGTATTTTCCTGAAATTACAAATCAAATTGAGGTCATTTTTAAATGTGTGAGTATGAGTCGACGTCACACTCATATTTGTGAGTGTGAGTGAATCAGAGTAGTTGAGTTAAAATGATTTCTACTCACTTATACTTAAAATTTCATGAGTCAGTATGAGTAGCGAAAAAGCGATTCATTGCTGATCTTTGGTTCACACTATGTTCACATTGGACAAATATTTGTTTGCCGACAAATACTTTTATTTGCTCAAAATCAGCTGCTATTTTGTTTGATACTAAAAAATATTTTGTGTTCAGACTACGTTAATGAAATATTTGATGTTTGCTTTCAAATATTTCATCAGTCTGAACGTACCTTTAGTGTTTATTAACGTACAAATTCATGGTTTGTGTTTAGACATACGTTTACTTCCCAGAAAAAATATTTGAATTTTGGTAAAAGATAATAGATAAGTATTTCATACGTTACCTGGTAAGTAGTTGTCATCACAATTGTCATTATTCTGAAAACCTCAATAAGTACTTACTCAGTACTTATAATTGTTTTCGGTACTGAATATTTACTTACTGGTAACTAGCTCCATAACTACTTATTAGGTCTATTAACTAGCGCCAATTAAATAAAAAATAGATATTTTTTGCCTTCTAGTAAGTATATTGTAAGTACTTACAATTCAACTTACTGGTAGTTAAATAATAACTAGATATTTAGTGACTCCTAGTAAGTGTATTGTAAGTACTGAATTCTGTGGACAACTCGAACAAAAATAAGTAGTTATTCAGCCGAAAAATAAGTAGTGTTTATATTTCTCCAACATTACTTGCTAACTTACCGGGTAAGTAATTTTTGCTGGGTCCTCTCTGAAAAAAATATTAAGCACAGAAAACTTTTCTGACGTCATTTTGTCGACATTATTGCTTATGTTAACAAATACAAATTGCTCGTCTATACGTAGGGTAACGGTAAATGGCGAGCGCTATCGAGCCCAGATTACTGTATTTTTGTTTTTAAAAAATAATCAGCTAAACATCAACGACATGTCGTCGGCTGATAATTTAATTTTCGTATGTGGATCCCGATCGTTTCGAGTAAATTGAGTTTGAACACATTTAATTTTAAAATTGCTTCAGCAAATACCACATACGACAAACTCAACACTCCATATCTCGAAAACCGTATGAGGCATCGAAAAACTGATTACGCCAAATGAAAGATCAGGTCGGAAAACCTAAGGAATCGATCTTACCTCAAAACCGCAAAAAATCCACATACGACATTTAAATTATCAACCGACGATGTTGCTCCAGTAAAACTTGCCATAAAGCACGCTAAACAATTGAGTTATTGCAGAATAAGTTTAGCGACATCTTTTTTTCCAGAAGTGGTCCTGTTCATTGTTATGTCATTGGTTTATGCCGACAAGCCAGCAACTATTGAAGCATTGGAAGCCAATATTCCAGCCACCATTGGCGCTATACGGCAAGATTTATTGTTAAAAGTAGTCAAATATTGAAGTGATTCAATGGACCATATAACTCGTAGCCGTGGCGAACATATGCCATGCAATTATCTACCAAATTAAAGTGAAAACATTTTATTCCATCAATATTGCTGTCTTGCAAATATTATAATTTTAAGTTCTCATTAGTCTTGAATAACAGATGGAAAATTATTAAAAAACAAACTTTACACTTTTACCTTCGGTGAAGGGTATAATTATGTATGTATGTCAAGTTTGGTTTTCACTTTCTCCGACTCAAACTTATTCAACTTATTTGAGTTGACAGCATTTTTGTAGCACTTAATACCACAAATCTTAAATTTGAGTTAAAGGCTTTACGGAAACTTTCCCGAACTTAAAGCCATACAATTTTTAGGGACTTATTTTCTAGTAGAGGCTCTTTCTTGTTGGTTTTCAATAGCAATTTATAAAATATGGCGTAAAGTTACAAAAAGGAGACTTTTTGGTGAAAATGCGCATATATATATTATATATTATTATTTATTATTATTTATTAGTAGTATTTAATATTTTTTCAATACATTTCACTTAAATACATTTCATCATATTTTTCTTTTTAAGCTCTAATTTTCATTAACATTTTTAATAAAATCAACAACTTTTTTGCTAAAAATAGTATTGCTTGTTTCGTTTTTTATGTTGTTTGGCATCATATTGTAAGTTCTCAGTCCTTTGTTAAATAATGATCGTTGTGTATCACTAGTATTTGATCGTTGCAATCTGAAATTCTGATTATTTCGTAGATTATACGGCTGAACATCTCCAACATATCTAAGTTGCTCTACCAAGTAATCTGGTGCTTCTCCCATCTTCATTTTTTTTATAAAAATTAATGTGTTAAATTCCAGTCTTTGGTGTATGTTCATCCATCTTAGGGTATCTAACATATATCTTATTGATGTAAAACGATTGAATTTTAATATAGACCGCATTGCTTTATTTTGCAATTTTTGTAATCTATTTATTTGATTATCCGTGCAACATGTATACAGAATTGTTGACCCGTATTCAAAATGTGGTTTTATAATAGTATTATAAATGTTTATTGCCGTAATAATAGACACTTTGTTTCTTACACGCTTAAAAAATCCGATATTTTTTCCAATTTTTTTGCAAATATATTCTAAATGTTCTTTAAAATTTAATTCTTTATCTATAAAAAACCCCAGATATTTTATTTTATCTACTTTTTCAATTACTACATCATTAATCTTGAATTCTTTATCACTGTTCATGTTTATTTCCATTAGCTTGGATTTATTTTCATTTAATTTTAATTTGTTCATTTTTAGCCAGTTATTAATTTTATGCATATTTGTTTTTAATTTTTCATAACATATATCCTCTGTTTGGGCTTCTGTGAAAATCAGGGTATCGTCGGCATAAAGAACTATTTCACAATTTTCTAAAACTTTTTCCATGTCATTAATATATATAATAAATAACAGAGCACCTAGAATGGAGCCCTGAGGTACACCAAAATCATTTTCTTTCTCCACTGATTTTACATTGTTAACTTTTGTCATTTGTCTTCTATTAGTTAAGTAGGATTGAAACCATTTTAATTCATTATCCTGTGTCCAATATTTTTTTAGTTTTTCTAACATAATATCTCGGTCAATAGTTTTGAATGCCCTTTTGAAATCTAGAAATATTGGCACAATTTTATTATTTTGCTTCATGTATTTCCATCTATTTATGACATAATTTACAGCAGTCTCACATGAGTGTTTTCTTCTGAATCCTGACTGATATTTTGAAAGAATTTTATTGTGTTCAATATATTCTTCCAGCTGATTTTTAACAATTTTTTCCAAAATTTTTTCACATGTTTTTAGGCTGTTTATAGGCCGATACTCTTCGCACTTCACCGTATTTTTTACTTTTTCTATTGGAGTAATAACTGATTCTTTCCAATTGTTTGGAAATATTCCGGTTTAAAGAGATTTGTTTACTATATTAAGTATTTTATTGCCAACTATGTCCCAATTATCTAATATTAATTTATTACTTATTTTATTATAGTCTAGTTTGTTGTTTATATCCTTACATATAACTTTTAACTCTGTTAAACTTATTGCACGAAATTTATATTTGCTTTCTATCACAGGTATATTATTTTCATATTGCACATAATCAATTGAGTTATTTATTTCCTTAATACTGTCTATAAAATAATTATTAAAATTTTCCGCTATTTGTATATTATCCTTATATTCTATTTCTTTAAATATCACAGTTTTTATTACAGATCTGGGGTTTCCTAGCACTAGTTCTTTATTTTTCTCCACATATCTTTTTGGTTATTTGTATTGTTTATTCTATTATTTATATAATTGTTTTTTTCCGATCTCAATTTTTACTTTATATGCATTTCTTATTATTTTATAGGCATTCCATGCCTCATTTGTATTGTAATTAATTGCACTTTGGTATTTAAAAATCTTTTCTCTTTTCATGTTTTTAAGTTCATTGCTAAACCATTTATTTCCATGCTTTTCATTTATTTTCTTTTTAACAGTAAATTTTTTTATTGTATTTTCTATACATTTATCAAAATGATGGACATAGTAGTTTAGATTGTTCACTTCATTACACTCTATTACGGCACTTAATTCATTATTGAAACGGGTTTTATTATATTTAAATATTTCTACTTCTTCTACTTGTTCATGTAATATATTTTCGTTTTTGATAAATATGTCTATGGTTTCGTGATCTGCTATTTTATTGTTTATATTAGTTTTTGCTAAAATTTTTTCATTATTTGTTATAACATAATCTATTAAAGTTTTAGAAGTCTTTGTTATTCTAGTATATTCACTAATTATTTGCTTTAGACCGTTATCATTTAGAACACTTTCTATTTTAGATTTATAAAAGTCTTTTAACCAATCTATATTAAAATCTCCGACTATTATCATATCACAGTTTTCTTCACACAGTTCTTCCATTATTTCTTGAAAATCGTTGCAAAATTCCGGCTTTTGGCTACTTGGTGATCTGTATACTATTACTAATATAAAAGTTGTTTTTTCATATTTTGCTATATAAGCACTAATCCAATATTTTGATTCTTTTACATATTCACTTATTTTGTTTATGTTCCATTGTTTTTTGAAATATGCGATTACACCACCTGTTTTGCTTGAATTGGATAATGTGTTAAAATGGTTATATTGCTTTATTAGAATCTCCGATTCATCCACTGTATCAGTCAAATGAGTTTCAGACAGAATTATGAACTCTGGTTTATTCATTTCAGCCATTGTTTCTAATTGAACAAAGTTATTGAGGAGTCCTTGAATGTTTGTTTATATTCCATGTATTTGCTTTTCTATTTGCTTTGGTTGTTAGGCTGCAATGCCTATTCTTCTCTTTTTTAGATTAACTTTATTTTGGTACACAGGGCATTCTCTATTATTGGTAACGTGATTCTCATCTAGTCCTAAGTTGAGCCTTCTATTTTCTTTCATGCAGTTGACGCATTTAGCTATTACTTCTTTACTACATTCACTACTTTTGTGTTTTCCATGACATTTGTAACATATTTCTTCGTTTTTACATTCTGATGCTTTATGATTATATCCTTGACATTTAAAACATTGTAATATATTTGTTCCATCAAAAACTCGGCATCTGTCCCATCCAACATTAATTTTTTGACTCGACATAACTCTAGCATATGACTCATTATCTATTTTAATTTTGGCATTATATATTGTTTTATTAAATCTTTTTGTTTCAAACATTTTTATAATTTCAATATGACTTTTTCCTAATATTTCATTTTGTTTGTTCATTTTTTCAATTAATTCTCTCTCGGATATTTTAAAGTTCATGTCCGTTACGATTATTTGCATTTCGATTTGCTTTGGAACCGTTATTTCATATTTTTCACTTATTTCATTTTGTATAACTTCTTTCATTTTTTCTCTTTCTTCAACATTTTCACTCTGAATTACTAAAGTTCCATTTTTTCTGTTTTCTACATTTGTTATTTTAAAATTTATTGGATTTATTTTCTCATTCAATTCAGCTTTTGTTTTTACGACACTTTGTTTCTCTTTCGGCTTTATAATTAGCGGGATATTTTTTGAGACATCTGGCATCACTGTTTTTGCTACTGTTTGTGCATATGTATTTTGGTTTTGATGTTTGTATCATTAATCGCTTTTTTTATTTCATTACACATCTTTGTATTATTCTTCTCTATTATATCATACATGTTTTTATTTTTATTTTCTATTTCGCTTACATTTCCATACAAGTTTTTCAAAATTTCTACGTTTTTTTCACACATTGTTTGGATTTTATTAATTTTTTTAAATCTTTCATCATAACGATTCTCTATTGCTTCCAGCAAAGCTTTTATTTTACATTCGTTTTGTTTTAGGCAGCTTTCAAATTCATTTTTATAATCCACTAATTTTTGTTTGTTTTTATTTACTCCTTCTTGGATGTCTCTTAACACAAGATCTACATTCTGAATATAAAGCATACAATCATTGCAAATAAAACGCACAAAATTGTCCTCATCTATAATTTTTGCAGAATATTGATCGATACCGGCACATTTTTTGTTATAATGATAAACTTTATCACAAACACCGTTGCATCTAATGCCGCTTTCACCTCTTATTGCTGATTTGCATTTACTGCATTCAGCCATTTTTCAATTTTATTTCACAAAATTTTTATTTTTTATGTTAAATAAAATAAAAAATATTTGTTATTTATTTATGTTTTCAATAGTCACTATCTATTTTAAACACTTTTTTTTATTTTTATTTAAATTTTACACAGAGCTTTGTTATTTTGCTTGTTTATTCAACCAGGGTTGCCTTATGCAAAAAGCAATGAACAAATTTTGAAACGCTCATATTTAGTTTAGGAAAAAAATCCATTTTTTATTCTTGATACTTTAAGTTCTTATTTTCGCCAGATCTTCTCTTATAGTCAGGTAAAACTACGGTGATTAACAAATTTTTAGCTGAGAATCTGCATCGATTTAAAGTTCACTTGATTTCCCGGAATAATAAATTGGCTTGCAAAGTTTTTCATAACTGGCTGGCACCTCTAATAAAAAAAAAATCTAAAAGCCTTTGTCGAATAGCAATAACACCTAAGGAAAGCCGCCATATACCAAACTTTCCCACAAGGCAGAAAAACGAGCCATCTGTATGGAAGTCTCTCTTCCAAGGGGTTAGGGCGGCATTTTGAAACATTTTGTGAGTCATTCCTTGAAAAAGCCACTCTCCAATCGGACGACGAACAATTTGATAAAAAGCAACTTTGTATAAGAAAAGTTAAGCTTCCGCAAAGACAATTATTCTGAAAGACATGAAGCATTTCTCGCAACAAGCATTAACGGAGGCCTCAACAAATAGTCAGACCAGGTCTTTGCGCTCAACGGAGAATAATGGCTCCTGAGGTGGCAGATGGCAAGGTACTCTGGTGAGTACTGCAAAACTTGAGCTTTTATCGCAGAACGACAAAATAAGTTTTCTTTTGATGACGTTAAACTAACAGTTAGTTTCTAAACTGCTACAAATGCTTGAATTAAGTAAACGACCTTGCGGAACTGTACCTGACTTTGAAAAGTACACTTTTCGATTAATTAATATCAATTTGGATGTATTAAATCATGAAAATTTTGTTTATTTTGCATTTGGGTTTGTTCAAACAATTGTTTTATATAAGTTCTATTGGTATGGACAAACTGAAAGTTGGTATCATAAAACGGCACAATTCTTAAATTTAATTCAAAGACTTTGTTATTTATAACTCAAAGACTTTAAGAAAATGATCCAACATTTTCCATTTTACTGAAAGAAACCAAAGCTGATTTTCAAATTTTATACGTTCCGTATCCTCTTAAGACCTGAACGTGAACCGATTGAGTAAAAAGTTTTTTTAAACTATTTTTTAATTTTTTCTAATTAAAGTGGTAGAAAAAGGAGGTAGAGATATATGTACTTCAGGTCTAAACGATTAGTTAGTGAGGAACAATATCCATAACAGTATGGGTTTGCCAAACTGTTTAAATTCAAATCCAAAAATATCGGGTAACATTTCTAAGCACCACCATCTATTGATATTTTTTGAAGCCCAGTAAAGCAAGTAATAAAACTGTTGCTATTGATCGCACGATGTCACTAGTCTTTAAAACGTGCAATAAGTTAGGGTACACAGATGTGTACCCAAGGTCTGAAGGGGGTATAAACATATGTATATACAAATTTGGAATGTATCCGCTTTTTAAAATAATTTTTACCAGCTTCCTTAAAATTTATATAGAGGGTATTTCTGATTTTTAATTCTGGAAAAAATATAATTTCTTACTTGTTAAAAGAAATTTTTTTCGTAGCTTGTGGCTTTTTTATTTTGCAAAAAATAAGCAGCATTCTCTCGAAATTTAAAAATAAAGTAGTGCCAAAACTTCACTGGAATAAATTTAAAAATTAATGACATTAAAAAACCTACTTGCAAAATGAAATAAACCATGGATATAAATGTCATACATAATATTTCTACGTTTACAGAAATTTACGTACTATGTACTCACATACATATGTATGTATGTATATGTAAAATATATGTAAACATAATAAAATATATATTGTATTTACTTATGAATAAATTGTGACATGCATAACAAGCTCACTTAAATGAAAACCAAGAAAAAGCAAAAAAGAAAACACCACAAATACAGATAATGCATACACAACCACACACACACACACACTCACACACATACACGAGTCTGTGTGTTTCGGATGCATGAAAATATTTTCTGTCTAATGTAGAAATTTACATTTGTATATAAAATTATTTAAACGAAAATTTAGTCAACCATATAGAAATATTTTTTTATTTTCGTTTAACATGAAATCCTAACTACAACAGCAACGCAGCGTAAAATGTTAAAAACCAACACATGGAATTTTTAAAACACACACGCACACACTTATATGACATTTTCATGAAATAAAACCAAATCACATCGTTCGTTCGTGCACACATACATATAATCAAGAGTCAACAAGGATTTGGTTGAAGGTGTAGAAAATTATGTTATAAAAATTCTATGTTTTCACCATGTAAATTTGTGTCAACTTAAAATGTGTTTGTATTTGTGCAAGAAAACATCACATTAATGAATGTTGTACATAAATATGTACACTGAGCCAAATCTAGCAGCAGAAGCTTTCTTCATTTCAAGCTATTTTATTTCGCTTGATTGTCAGCCGACACGAGGACGGCTCATGTAGCTCCTTACAACAAAAAAAAGTAAACTTCCAATACAGCAGGTTTGTAAGGTAAAATTGTAAAAGTATCGTTTATTATCTCACTTACGGAAGACATGAATTTTATATGACGAGCTCCAACTCTGAAGTAATACATTTTTGACACAAAAAGCGCTTTATTAAGCGCATATAAAAATTCGTAAATGCTTGTACATTGAATTTTTTGTTGTTATTGTTATTCTTTAATATGCGGCCTTAAACAACTGCTTCGAAGTAAGGGGATGTCGTGGCTCTTTACTGCATCTCTGTATGTCTTATTGCTTAGCGCCCAACTGGTCGCTTACTTTTTAATATTTACTATAAGTGCACCGCAAATTTTTTATTGGTGGGTTAGAACAAGATTATTACACATGTGTGAATTCTCGGCTAACCAGGCGAAAATATTTAAATGGTACCAATATAGCAGATATAGCACAACTAAAAGGGCTCCTTTTATTTCGAACTGCTAAAATCGGACCAGATGATTAAATGATGCCTGCACCGATAACAGCTGATTTTTTTGACTCAAGCATTGACCGAATAATGACTGGAATATGCCACAAGACATGAAGCTGTCATTTTTATCTTTACAACGAGCAAGACCAGTTAAAAACGGTTTAGAAACTGAAAACTGGCCTCATTCGAGTGGAAGCCAAATTTGGCAACAGATTTACATGGGCTCCTGCTAAATGGCCTTATCTCATGGTGGACCTTAACCACTGGGTGACAAACAAGGCGTTATCCAACCTTTTCCGTGGGTGCTGGACTAACACACTCACCGGTTGCAATTATGAGTGTATAATCCGAGAAAAATTATACAATCCTTGTTAGGAAAATGGAGCTATCTAACCTCCGCTGCTTAAGTTCTAGTCAGCAGCATCTGTTCAAATAGCAAGATCACTTAGGAATGGTGTGTCCGCGCAGCTAGTGCCCTCCTCCAGTGAATTGCTCTCCTCTACTGACGACTTATGACAGTTCTTCTGCCCGCGATTTGGGGTTAAACCACAGCCACCACGTGATTCACAAAACATCTCTTCTTAAAAAAAAGCTACCTTTCGTTGAATTTTTTTGTGAGTTCATGCCTTGAAGAACGGCACTCCTCCATCGAACGGAGAACAACTTGTTAAACATTAACCTTCTATGAGAAAACAAAAGCTTCAGCAAACACAATCATACTGAACGACAGAAAACATTTCCCGCAAAAAGCATCATAACGGAGGCCTCCAACAACAGTCAGACCGGTGGCATGCTAAACGGGGGGTTTTTTTTGACTCCGCGGCAGCAAATAGCAAGGATTTCTGGTGAGCCGCGAACTCAAGAGATCTATCAATTTTTAACTTTTGTCGAGTTCCTGGTATCAGCTGCTTTGGATTACGCCATAGATTTTCAATATCCGTGGAAAGATATCGACACAACATTTTTTTAGATTGATTGCACTGATCGTCTGGCCAAAATGGCTTTTAACCTTCCACGTAGGAATCTTTGTCACCATAATTTGTTTTTTATTCAATGACATCCTTCTAATTTTGAACTTAATATTCAATTTATTAGAGCTTTACCTCTACTCAATAAATTATCGCATAATCCTTATGTAGAATTTAGTATGCGGAAACATGAATTTTAGTCTTTACTTTTTTATAATATTAGAAATAATCATATTTAAATATTTATTTTTAATAATATTTTGTAAATAATATTTAAATTTTGTAAATAATATTTAAATTTTGTAAATAATATTTAAATTTTTTAAATAATGTTTGAGTTATATTAAATAATATTTTGCATTAAACAATTTTATTTTTTCAAATAGTCTGTAAAGGCAAAATGTCATGCTCAACTACTCTATCTACCATCTCTCTTCATAAAAACTTCCACTGTAGTACGATTTTACTGCAGAAAATGAAACTCTTCCGAAACTTCTCCACGGCTTCTCTATGTACGTACCTGTTGTCAGGAGTTCGATGAATTTTGAATCCTTTGAAAAAATAAACATTTACCACACCTGTTTTCCCCAGTGGATGTAACATTAATGCCCGTAATTTCTACAAATAGATATCTAGCTGTGTATAGATATCTATTGTGTAAAGGATTTTTAAACCTATTTTTTACCTACGGGTTAAAGTGTAGTGTATTTAACACCATCGATTTTCGATAGTTATTTCACGTTTGGCAATTTTACGTTAAATTGATAAAAGTGTTACCGGATAAGTAAAGACCAGATATCTGTTAGTAGAAATTACGGGCATAAGGACTGAAAATCCCTTTGATGCTTAACTACGTCCTCTGGGGGACGCAGTACATAGCCCTAGTGGATCGCGTGAGAGAAAATTCGACTTTGAAATTTTAAAGTATCTTATTTAAAAATGTTATGCGGAAGTCCTCGGCCTCCAACATAGAGAAAAATCCAAACGCGCCAAAGCAAAGTTCTTCCAATCATACCATCCGCTCCTGGTATGCTAATAACTCGAAGATTTATAAACACCTCAACGTGCCATTAGTAAAAAATGTGATTACAAAGTAATCGATTAAATATTTTAAGTCCTACTCAAATTTCTTTAATCGTACTCAAATCCAATAGCTCGAAATATTTTCAATTATAACGGAAAATACTCTCTTAAGAAGCAGAGATACTACAGAACTTATCCGATCAGAGGAGCGCCTTCAGAAGAATGTAAACGGGAAACGTGATGAGGCATCAATGGCATTAACGGGACGTAAACTTAAGAATTTGATTAGTTACTAATTCCAATACATGAAGATTTAATAAATAAATAGGAAAAAAATTATCTTCGATATGAAAATTTTATTAAAAACGTAGACGTGTCGCAATTTTCTCGATAATTTAAAGAAATCCGGTACATGGGTTTGAATTGGAAAGAGGATCAAGCTCATTGGAAAAGGTAAGAATTGGCTCATAATTTTACATAGGCCCACAACACTTATATCTGGAATAGTATCTTTGTGTTCATAAGCCAACGTTTGGTATTTAGATTAAATTTGGGGTTTATTGGAATTGGTCCATATTTGACCATAGCTCCCATACAAATATTACTCCCACAAATTATTTTTAATACCATAACTTCCTTATAAATGTTGGTATTGGCATAAAAATTGGCGGCAACAACTTTTACGATAGCTTCTTTGTGAGACCAGCATATTGTGCTGGTATGTCCAAAATTAACCCGAGGTCCCATATAAACCCTTATCCTAAAATCACTTAAAGGCAAAACTTAAAATCTCATATAAACGAAGATATCTAATCGATTTTCGGCACAAAGAACTTTTACACGAATTTGAGTCTTTAAACATAATTTGGTTCTGTCGGTTCCATGATTGCCCATGGGTCCCAAATTGGGTGCACTCTCGAAAATTTTCTGTTAAATACTGTGGTGTAGGGACTCATATAGTCTGGCTTGACCGACTATACTTTCTTACTTTTTTTTAACTGAAAATGGTGCTTAAATTGAATGCAAATTTTGGTTCAGTGTAAAGTTCAAGTGGGTACGAGTGAAAAAGTGTGGTTGTGCGTGTTAAGACTTCTGCTAGCAAGAGGTGACGGCATTTAAAATGATATAATAAAATATGTCTTTTAAATTTGTATAATGTCTGCACTTATCGTTCCTTGCCTATACTTATTACCCCTTTACAACCTTTTCCTCCTCTGCACTCCAACACTCTTATTTTTTTCTATTTGTTGTGTAAATGGATGTTACAATTTAGTTTTTTGTTTAAAATGTTTGCGTTTTTTTTTGTGTAATTTAAAAAATACGTGTTTAATGTAACACAGAAATAAAAGCATACTTTTAGGAGGGGGCTCTCTCATGTGAAAATTATGTGCAAAAGTAAAGTAAAATTTTGTAAATGCAAAACATGTTTAGTTGCAACTTGTGCTTTATTATATGGGAGTAAATAATAAAAATAATATTTTAACACTTGTTGTTTTTGGTTTTCTTATTTGCATTCGCATTTACATTCGTTTTTGTTGCAATTGTAGTTCTTTTCTTTATAATTTTCATTTTACTTTGTAAAATTTGTATAATGTGCATACAATAGTGTAAATTACGAATTAGTACGTGAAATTTTTGTAAAACAAAATAACTTTTTGCATTGAGGTTTGTTGGGTGTTATTTATTTTTGTAGAAAGTTGAACTTTCGAGTATATCTCTTAACTTTAATGAAATAGTGTAACAGTTTGGTTATTTATTTTAAATGTTAGGGAATACACAGGAATTTATAAGTTTTTTTGTTTAATTGGCTTAACGGTTAAAGTTTTTGGACTTTTAATACTGTTTTAGGTTGATTAGAAATAATTTTCGGATTTTTAAAGGAAAATTAAAATTAATTTAATTCATATATTGATAAGCCAAATTGCACAGAATTGGCTTAGCCTTATATCTAAAGTAAGACTAAATATTATCAAATTTTTTCTTGGGAATATATAATTTTTCATTAATAAGATTTTGTTTTTTGTGCTTAATTCCCAATTTGTATTCTTGATAAATACACTGAAATGTATTGCTGGCAAAGCTAGTGTATATACGCATTTCACTGGTTGCTTAGGCCAGATTATCAGGAAACGTTTATTTTATTTTATTTTATTTTATTTTATTTTTATTTATTTATATTTATTTATTTATTTATCTATTTTCGATGTTCCATACACAAGACTTAAGTCTTATATTGCAGTATGGAACTGAGCATATTCAAATACAATCAATCAAAACTTAAATTAAAAATAATAAAATTGCGTTAAATTTAATTAATAGTAGTCTTAAAGTTTCCAACAAAATTTAAAATTTAATAACATTTAATTATATGAAGCTAGAAAGTGCTAATAAAAATAAGCTAAAAAAAAGGTAAAAAAAAACGAAAAATCGAAAATGTGAAACCAGAATAGTTTAAAACATACATTTTTATACTTTTATATAATCAGAAATTTTTAAAACGAATAAATCTGTATTCAGAGTGAAAAATGACAAAAAAATACGTTTCCTGAATTTACGTGCGTTACTAGATAGAGGCTTGTGATGTATAGGGAATTCCGTTCCTTAGACTGATTGCATGGATAAAGAAAGGGTATTTAGAAATCAGTGTTCGATGAAAAAATGCTAGAAGTCTTTTACCTCTATTAAGTGTGAAAAAATTTAAACGTGTATAGAGATGCCCAGGCTGATGTGTGTATACAATTTTGTGCATAAACAGTAAAATACGCACTCTTAAGTAATCATCAAAAGTAACTCTGTAAAGCAATGTAACGTAGGGGGAAATATGGTAATATCTCCTCAGACCAAATACGTACCGAACAATGTTATTAAACGCCACATTGAGTTTTCTTTTGCTTTCGCTATCGCAGCTGGCAAATAGTTCACAGCCATACAATAATATCGGTATTAAATAAGATTTAGCAATGAGTTTTCTGATTTTAATAGGAGTACAATACTGAGATTGCCAGAGATTCCTTAACATTGAAAACGTTCGACCGCATGCAAAATTTACGTGGTTAGTCCAAGTGAGGGTGTTATTAAAGAAAATACCAAGATTTTTGGCAGAGTTTACTATTGCAATGGACTGTTTGTTTAAATTTAAAAAAAGATTACCCCCAAGTTTCAATAACCGCTTTTTAATAATCAAACACTTGGACTTGGTAGGATCAATAGCGGTGGCCCACTCGTAAACATGACCTAACTCCTGGTTTAAGGTCCCCTCGCATTCATTATTTGCGATGTTACTGCAGCTAATATAAAGCTGAATATCATCCGCATACAATCTAAGCCTGCAGTGCCCAAGCCTATTCTGAAGATCATTCACGTATAACGAAAGTAACGGGCCTAAGATTGATCCTTGTGGAACACGCTCTGGAATGATCCAAGAGAACTAAAAATGTAACATTACCGCAGTCTACCTGTGGCCTTATATCCTCGGAAACATCTACCAGGGCCGTTATACAACTATGATTTTTACGAAAACCAGATTGCCGATCATTGAGCATATTGTTGCACAGAAAAAATTATTAAATTTCTCCAATCACCAAATTTGTTCTAAATTCATAATATCAAGCAAACAAATTGTTGATTTTGCACCTATTTCCAAAATGATTATATTGATTACTAAAAATTTTGAAAAAATATTTTCAATAAATGATATTTTTAATTAAAAAGTGATCAAAAAACTTTGCCATTTTAAACAATGTGTTAATTTATTTCAATAAATATTGACAATTCCCAACAACAATTCTACATGTTTAAAGTATTTTATTTGAAACGAAAAAAGTCAATTAAGATTTTTTGTTATATTAATTAAAATTTTAATTGAAAATTTATTTCAAATCAACTAAAATGTTAATTAAATCAAAATTATATTTATAATTTTTTTTTCAATAAAAAAAAATAATTGATTCAATTATCACATTAATTAAATTTAAATACTTTTTAACCTTTATGTCAACAGCAGAAAAGTTATACTTACGTCAACAGTATGCATACCCGGGTATGCAAGCGCATTTTATATGGGAATTCACATGTTTTGTTGTTTTTTTGTTTTATTTGTATTTTTTTTTTGTGTTTCTCCCACTTTGATTTCTTTTAGTGCAGGAATGCTAAAAATAGCGGTAGTTTTAGCAGACTTATAAAACCCTATATATTATGAAATAAACTTGCAATATTACTTTATTTTAATTTTTTCATATACATACCCGGGTATGGTAGGGATGAAAAAAAGCCGATGTACATGGTCTGGTTTGTCCAATTTTGTTCAAACCTTAGAATTAGTTAGAAAACACTTCTAGTGGGTATATCATGAAATTTAAAAGCGATATGAAAGCCACTTTCAGAGATACAGCGTTATTAATATTCAAAACATACCCGGGAATGCAGTTGTTAACGTAAGGGATAGGAATTAAAAAATGACCACATCCATGGTCTGCTTAGTCCAATTTTATTCAAACATCAGAATATGTTAGAAAACACTGCAAGTGAGGATATCATGAAATTTCAGAGCGATATAAAAGTCACTTTCAGACATACAGCGTTTTTAAAATTCAAAACATACCCAGGTATGTAGCTGTTGACATAAAGGTTAAACCATTTTTTTAATTGATAACACTTTTTTCTGTGTGGATTCAAGATATTGTGATACTTGGTTGTGAATTAATCTTTTAAAAACCTTAGATAAAAATGGGAAGATTGCTATGGGCCTGTAATCAGAATTAGTTTTCGGTAAAGGAATAATCTTAGCAAGTTTCCACATTTAAGGATAGCAGCTGGTTGTAAAAATCTTGTTGAAAACGAATGTTGCGTTTTCACAAAAAATTTTTGGTATTAGTAAACTCTGTGTGTATTTTTTTAAGTAATGGAAATATAAGCGTATACGGACACCATTACGGGCTAAAAGACATTTGTCTCCCAGTTTTTTGTGAGCCCCCAAAGATTTGGGGCCGCTGTGTTATTTTTGCAAAAAAAGGGATAATTTTTCCGGGCTCATGTCTTTCAAACCATTCAGAATTTTGATTTACTCTCTGAGGCAAAGCTATAGCTTTTATCATAACATGAACAAATAAAATCAAAGCTTTTTTCAAAATTCAAGAAAACATTCAGCCACAAAAATGTATCTAAGATCACACTTAACAACTTTCTAGAACATACGAACTTCCTACGAATGATTCTTAATACCGTTTAGGTAGCGCTTAGGTAGCCGCAAAAGTAAAAAATTTCCCGAAATTTTTTTGGTATCATATGTTTTTCTTTACTTCAAGACTCTATGCGCTATCTATTACAAAAAAAATTAAAAAAATATTCGTATTATGTTTATAATCTTGATAGCCCTACACTTTCAAAACGCACTTTCTTAAGTTGTTGATCCAAAACGTCGTCCGAATCTGACTCGGACTCAGAACTTATGATGTCCACAGGCACGTTGCTGCCAGACTGCCCTCCATCATCAGCTTTTTCTTCTTCAAATACTTCATTAACATCATACATTGATGTTGGGAGACACTGGTTTTTTTGGGCTTTTATCACGTCGTGGTGTCCGTATATCGTGTTGCACTGTGTAAGGGTACGTCATCACCAATTTAGATAACAAATTATCGATAGTCTATCTGAACTAGGTCTCAAAAGATAATCAAAATAATGAAAATACAAATAAAAATTATAAGTTAAATAAAATAAAGTATTAAATTTAAACACAGAAAAAATTAAAAATTGTATCTAATCACCAAAATTATACCAAATTTATAATATCACTCAAACAAGTTGTTGATTTTATTGATTTCTAAAAGTTATAAAATTGTGAATATTTTTTTTAATAAATCATATTTTAAATTTTAATTAAAAAAATATTTTATTATTAAAGTTTCCTGATGATCTGGCCTAAGCAACCAATGAAATGCGCATAGGAACAGTTTATCCGCCAACAATAAATTTCAGTATTTTTTTTTATCAATTATTAAAAAAAGGGAATAAAGCACAACAAACAAATTCTTTAAAAAAAAATTATCAAAAAACTTTGCCATTTCAAATAATTTGTTAATTTATTTAATTAAGTATTGACAATTCCCAAAAACAATTTTACAATTTAAAATTATTATCAAAGTTGTTTTTGGGAATATAATTATTTTATTTTATTTTAAACGAAAAAAGCCAGTTAAGTAATTTTGTTATTTAATTAATATTTTAATTAAAAATTTATTTGAAAACAACTAAAATGTTAATAAAATCAAAATAACATTTATAATTTTCTTTCAACTAATAAAAAAAATTGATTCAATCATCACATTAATTAAATTTAAATACTTTTAAACCATTTTTTTAACTGATAAAAAACTTTTTTTTGTGAAATATATTTTTTATTTCTACTTACTTTTTTGATCTATTTTAAATAAAATTATACTAACAGCAAAAAAAAAAAAGAAACTAAATACACATTTGTACATCTGTAATAAAAATATTTGTACATAAAAATTTCAAAATGAAACAAGAATTAGTCATTGAACAATATGCATAGCAATCTAGTTTTAGAGAGCGAAACAACTGGTTTATATCGTTGTATGAACGTACTCAGTAAAAGATATTTATATTTTTTTAAGAACTTTAGAGAAAAAACGCATAATCGAGCGCTTCAATAGAGAACTCTTATACAGCAGTAAATGATAACGAATAAAATATACAAAAAAAGCTGCTATTTTAGTGTAGAGAATGAAGAGAGCAAAAAAATAAAAATACATAATGGTTTACGAAAATGATTGAAAAAGGCATTTAAACCAGTAAAAGCAAAACATTAATATATATGTTAACATAGTTAACCCTTAAAAATGCGCTTTATGAACGCTATATTTGCATGTTTTATTACGTTAAAAGAAGCGCTTATTGTTAGCAGAAAATAGTCCTCCAAACCGGGAACACAAAAATCAGGCATTCCATCAGCAGCTTTGAAGCGATTTGAGGTATGCATTCATATATAAAACCTGCTCCTTTTGGAGCACATTTTATACTGGAATAGTATCATATTAATAAAAGAATCGGCAAAATATACACGCCATACTTCTGGCAACATTGATTTTTAGTTAGTTCAAATAAAGTAAGAACAAAAAGTGGAAGAGAACCATTTCTTCTTTGCTTCGATCTCAAAATGCTCCATGGGGAAGCACAACGACTAAAAACAGTTGATGATAATGGCATTTAACATATGCTGCAAAGCTCTTATATTTAATTGGTCGCTTCGATGCATCGAAGAAAAAAATCAATGTTCATTCGATGTTAATGAGTAAAAAAACATTGGATTTTTTCGATGTATCGATACCTTAGATCGAGTGGTTTTAAAACATCGATGTATATCGTCCACCACTAATGTATACTAGGACCGCCATGTGGCCAAAATTCGACCACTTGGCATTTACTCTGAAAATAACTCATTTTATGGAATATGCAATTCTTATATAAAAGGGCTACCTAAATTTAAAAAAATAACAAATGTCCTTTCATATTTCCTTTTATTCATTACCGTAAAAGCATAACACATTTTAATATGGCGAAAATGTTACCATTTATATTAAAACAACAATAAAAAAAATAAATTTCTAAAAAAAAAAATATCATTTTATTCGAGGAATACAATTGAGTCGTACGTCGTATGAACGAAGGACGTAACGCCGCCGTAAATTTTCTAAAACACGCTTCACTTACCCACAATGCCGTTGTAAACGTATTTTGTTTTCTCTTGAAAAAAAAAATATTAAAAATGCAAAATTTATTGAAATTGTTGTTTATTTTTCTATCCTCTATTTTTTTTTTTATCAAATATTCAATTTGATAACACAAAAATAATTTTATTTAATATATTTAATTTTTTTTTACTATGACAATACGGTCGTAACCGGCTTACGATATATAATTAGATCTATGTCGACGTACGACGTAGATACGCTTTTACGTTTGCGCCTGATTTTGTGTGCCTTTATATAAAATTTATACATTTTAGTTTGACAAAGTATCTACGTCATACGCTGCGGCGTTCATACGGTGCAATTGTGTTCCTACGGTTATTTTCAATAACAGCATTTTTTTGTACACTCCTGTTCAATTGATTAGACCCACATAAGTTTTCTTACTGAGCACGCCACATCTTTTGATATTTTATGGGTAGAACAAAAATTTTACTACTAGCGGATAGAGTATTTAATTGAGCTCAAAAGTATATGCAAATATTTTAAACGTAAAGAGCGATGGAATTTTTAGGATACTTTTTCGAAAAATTGATTATACCCATTTAAATAATTTGACCTTAAACTTTATTTATTCATTGATGTACCAAAATATTTTTAATAATTTCGTTTATTTATAACATTGTAAACATTTTAGTAGTTGGTGTGCCCGCCACGATTTACAATAACTTCAAATAATCGATCTTTTAGTGAGTCATAAAGTGACTTCAAATAGTCTATTGAAATTTCTTGCCAACATTTTTTAATGGCTTCAATAAGTGACTGCTTGTCATTGAATTGCATTCCTCCTTCATATACCTTCCGGGTAAACCATCCCCAGACATTTTCAATTATATTTAAGCCAGGTGAATAAGGCGGCTTAGAGAGAAGACGAATTTTTTGGCCTGAAATTAATTGTTTTACAGCTCTTGCGTTATGTATAGGAGCATTATCCTGCTGTAAAGTCCAAGGAATCGGCCCAAAAATTTATTTCTGTAAAAGCCTTAGTAAACCGCTTGGAAATTGTAATTCGATTGTTCCATAGTACGTAACACTGCCCTCTCTGCTGTGGTGGCGGTTCAGAAACAATTCTTTTTTTTCTTATATCATGGAAATAGTATTTATATCCATCTGGTCCATCGAGGTTGAACTTCTTTTCATCCTTAAAAACCACAACTTTCTAATCATTACGGTGACTACTTTCTCGTATAATCTACGGCATATGATCCCTCGCAAATTGCAACCAATTTTGTTTGCGTGTCTCATTCAACGGGGTCTTTTTCTTAAATTTTTTTTTAGCTGCTTATGATGGCTCTACGTACTTTTGGGATACTTGCTTGTGAGCCAGCCTCCAACCTAATTTTTGATACCGAAAGGCTTGAGTTCGACGCAATTCTGCGAAATTTTCTCGTCTCTGCCGGCTTCTGAGGCTTCGTCCAATTTCATGGCCGATGGCACGGCAGGAATAGTTTGACGATAAATACACATCGATTTTAGATCTTTCCGCTTCACTTAGAATTTTATTTTTAAACATATTTACCAATTGTCAATATTTTATTGTGGAAATCATGGCCTATTATTTGCAAAAAGACTTTAAAATTCAAAGTGGGTATAATCAAGTGAACAAAAAAATAACACTTTATTTCCTTAATTTTTCGAAAAAATTATTCTAAAAATACCATCGCACTTTCGTCTAAAATACTTTCATATGCTTTTGAGCTAAATTAAATACTCTATTCGTTAGTAGTAAAGTTTTTGTTCTACCCATAAAATATCAAAAGATATGGCGGGGTAAGTAATAAAAACTATGTGGGTCTAATCAATTGAAAGGATTGTATGTACGTGGGTTTGCAAGAAAATTTAATATGCTTTTTAAAAACAATTTAATCGAACAAATTTGGAGAAAAAAATGTAGATTTTGCATATAAACACAAAATACCTTTAAGACGATATATGTTTCATTAAAATCAGTGGACGATAAGATACTTAAAAATTAACCACAAAAAATTATATATAAAATATATATATCGTTAGCTAAAATGCAAAAAGGCGTAACTAACAAAAATATAAATTTTCAGGAGAAGCAAAAAACTTTTTAAAATGAAAACTATAAACATTTTTAACGAAATTTTTTCTCAGTTCAGAAAAACATGCATTGATAAGTCCTCCATGGAATTCTTCAAACAAGATTCAAAGAAACCCATTTCATTATATTTTGTTGGAAAAAAATGTGTAATTACGTCGTTTTACATGTATCAAATAACCACACTTTTACATACGTTCCTTTGTTTTTTGTTAATAAATTCATCATTTTCGATGGCAAAAGTGTAAAATTTTGTCAACACATGTAGTTTAATGGCATTCATAATGCTCAATGAAAAACCCGATTTTGAATTTTCTGTTAGTTACATATATATATATATGTTAGTTACATATATATATATATATATATATATATATATATCCACTAAAAGTGTCTTTTTTCACATGACGTTAAATTTTTTTTCACTAAAAGTGACTATTTTCTAAAAAAAAGTAACTTTTTTCAAAAGTCCGTAAACTTACACCACACCTTTTCCAGAAAGTTAGAGTAATTATCAAAATTAATTTTTTTTTACAAAAAGTCACTCTATTCTACAACAAGCCAAGAATTTTCGAAAAAGCCTAATTTTACATGACCTTCTTCAGAAAAAGCCCTACTTTTACAAAAAGCCTTATTTTTTCGCTTATTGCTTTCTTAAAAGTTTGACTTATTAGTTGTACCACATGGCGTATGCATGTTTATATATTGAAATTAAATAATACTCATACGTAACCAAGTAACTTGACAAAGGTTTCCTTGCAGGTTTTTCTTAAAAAAAAAAAAAAAAAATAAATAGATAACTAATATGTACTCTATGGCGGGTCGATTTAAAAATCACCCAAGTCATAAGGGTGGGTCGGCCCTCCAAAGTTAGTGGTGGTCGGTCATACATTTAGATTCGAGTGGGGGCACTTTAAATTAGTTAAAGTGTGATTATTACAAATTTGATATTTGGGTCAAAATAGGGAACATAAGAATTTATTTTAGAGGTATGGGTCTTCTGGCAAAGTTTGTTATTTTGATCCATAGATACGATTTTCCTTGTCACTTGGGCGATTTTTAAATCCATACCGCCGCGCAGTGCTTAGGCACATACGCAAAACTAAAGTTAAATAAATTTCTTAGAATATTTATATAATACTAGTTTCACCCGTTGGCCGAAATTCGACCACTTGACATTTACTTTCGAGACAGACAGTGCTTTATAAAACAAAAACGTACACATTTTAAGAAAGCAACAAAATTCACTCTTTTCATCCATATTTGTTCGTGTGTGTTTGCAAAAAAACGAAAACATTTTAAAACAACAAAAAGCATTGGATTTTTCAAACCACCGCACAGTGATCCGAATAGAACATGATAGCGGGACAAAACTCATAATGCAATTTCCAGGAGCCACTGATAACGTCTTGCAAGCAAGCCCCCCAAGTAACGAATTCCAAGAATTATTTTGCTTATCACCTCATAAACGTATATTATCAGGGGGTCAAAGTAACCCTTATAAGGGAAGTCATTTTCATTTGCAAATCAGTTGCATTTTATTCACACTTGTGATAACATATTTTAAAATTGGAAGCAAAGTGAAACGAGTTTTTTGTTATGGAATATTCTGTTATGACTTATATTTTTTATACAAAATATGTGGCTGATTCTGAGATTACCGGCTATTTTAGACATATTTTTTCGGCATTTAAGTTTTTTGCGGAATTTAGTATTTCAAGTATGTAGCTTTAATCCTTCAGAGAAAAGCTACTTAATTAACGTAGGTACACATCAATTTCTTAATGATTAACCGAATTATGTGCAATTGCAAAATATGTCCCCCCAGGGTAATGACTTATGGGACAGTGAACTGACGATGACAAATAAAATCAATTTATTTCATTTAAAATCAAATGTTTTAATTTAGTAATAAACGATAATTATAAAAAAGGCTTATTCTAAGCTGTCGTCTTCACTGGAATTGTACACATCCTCGTATTTCCAAGCTTTTAAAGTATGAATTGCCAAAGAATCATGTGAGCGGCAGGAATTAAGCTTTGTCCTTTGCTGATGATAATCGACAATTCCTAATTCAAAATGATGACAATCTTTACAACCGAAACAACTTAAGCTTTTCATTTTTAAGCGACAAGACAGATGATTACCACAAACTTGATGCACTTTTAAAGTGCCAGAAAATGGTAAAATATTTTTGTTCTCAATTTTTTTTAACTTTGTCTCAATATCTATATTTTTTATAAAAAAAAAAAGAATTCCCGGACAATTGTTTTCCAGTTTCTGCACTAACATATTGAAATTCACCAAATCGGTACCTTGTGCAACAAGACGATCCGCGGTTCGTTTAACAGTTCCTCCAATGCCATCGGGAGCACCTTTTCCGTGTCCAGATTCACTGTAGTTCCATGTAAACTTTTTCATTTGAGGATAAAAATTGTGGAGTTCGTTAGCAAGAAAATAAAACATAGTTTTGTTTCTGTACTGTGTCGCTGGACCGTCACTTAAAAAATTTATATTCGTCGCTTTTGTTGTTGAAGCTATGCGATCCAAAATTGGCTGTAAGTGAGCCCATATGGCAAAAACATTGTGAAGGAGTGACTCAGACAATGTACAAAAACTTTTGACTTTCGGAGTGCCGTTCTCACATTTTGTATAAACAACAACGGTGTGTAGAGTTATTTGCTTGCGCGATCCACCGAAGTGAAAACTTTGCACTTCTTCCGCATATTTCAGATTATAATTCTCGCTAAAGTCCATGTGGATTAATACATCGTTTTCTTTAAGATTTTCTTTCAAGTTCTTGATTTCGTTAAACTGATGCATGTTCTTACCTTCGTGATTAAGAAACAGAGGCAATTGTTTTTCAAAAGTGCGTACTATATACTGCAGTTGGCATTCAATTTTTTGTTTTAGATTTCTTGTCACAGTTTTATTTTGGTTGCTTCGCTTATCGAAATATGTTTCTTTATTACATCCCCATTTGAAGTAGTATGTAGGTTCTTTGCTTACAAAATCCTTAAAAGTAACTTTAAGCTCTTTACACAAATCACACATCCTTAAGTTTTTTTTCATTGGGGACGTTGTTATTAAAAAGGGATTCAACCAAGAATTCGAAGTTGGCGTGATGTATGCATTTACATGTTTCGCGGTTGCTAACACTCATTTGCTGAATCCAAAATGGGCAATATGTGCAAAACGTTGCATAACTTAGGATGGTATTTGGATATTCTTTCAAAAATTTCTTATGCAAATTCTTAAAGGTGTCATTTAAGAATCGTTTTTGCCTCGACATTTTTCCTTTTCGGACCAACTCACGCTTGCCAATAAAAATCCGGCTGTTAATATCAAGCTCAAGAAACTCCTGTACTGATATCCTGTTTTTTATTGCGTCAAATCTATATTTTCGTGAATAGGTCAAAGATGAAGTATTGATATAGTCCTTTGATGTTCTCTTGTATTTAAAGAATCGAGAGCATTGATTTTGCATTCTATATTTTTTAATTATTTTACCCGAAATTAGTTTTGTGAACATTTGCCTTTCTCGATCCGATTTCATACTTGTAAAATTATAAACTAACTGATCTCGTAGAACTTTTCCGAACAAAATATTATTTTTACTTTCCGGACTATGAGATATTTCAGAATCCGAAACCATTTTATTTACCTCACATCTTGGTTTCCTTATAGCCTTTAATCTGTTATATCTTTTCTTATACATTTCTTTTTTGTTTTTCAATATACGAATGATGTTATCTTTTTCCTTTAGTGCCAAAGAATATCTTTTCCTGTTTCTTGTTGCCAACAGTTTATCCTTTCGAACTTTCTCTCGAAGGTAAAGAGCTGCCGGTTCAGAAGATGCACTTGGCTCCAGGTCTGGTGCATTGCTTCCATTATCGTTATCAGAGTCTGGTGGAGAATAAGCTCTCAAAATATTTTTAAACACGGTTTCATTTTTCTTCTTGTTTTCTCTGTAATTTTTTGAATTATTTCTCCAAGACTTTCTCTTGGCACGTTTTTCTCGTGATGTCATTTCAGAAATAGGTTTTACTAACTTTTTCTCTTTTTTCTTAGGATACTTTAATTTCTTCTTTTGCTTTTGCTGTTCATACTTAACTAGGTCGTTTTTAATCTTATTATATCGCTTTTTTTCTGCCTTTCGCTTAGCCACCAATACTTGTTCTTTGGTTTTTGCTTTATTTTTAGGCATCATGAAACTTTAAAATATTACACTTCAGTAACTTGCGTTAAATTATCATTCCCCTGTTAGTCATAATTTCCCTGTGCATATTTTTGACAGGGGAATGATGGCAGGGGAATGATGAATATCTAAAAAAATTGTATTTGCTGATAATTGAAGTACCTACCTCTAAATAAATTTGTCTGACTTGAAAGCTGATAATGAAAATGAACTTAAAAAAACATAAAATATTGTAAAATATTCAGAATTTTGTTATTTAAGCAATACCGGGGAATGGCGAACGCAAGTGTGAATGCTCGATACGAACGGCAAAATGGCACTGACCTCTCTTTATTAATATTGTTAGTGAAAATGCTGCAACATGTTAGCACTTCAGCAGGAAACTTTTTGAAAAAAAAAAAAAAACAGTTTTAGGAAAATTTTTTTCAGAGACAGACCTATAACCTATAAAACGTTGCTGTGAAGTAAATAATAAAGTTGAATATATTTATTTTCTTAAATTTTTAATACAAATATAGCAAATTTGCCAGTAATCTCAGAATCAACCATGTATTCTTTTGGTGTCACATCAATTTGTAAATGTATTAACTTTAAAGAGTAGCAACTTTTTTTATCCACATATATCCTCCTAGATTTTTCTATATGTAAAACCTACAACATTTTAGCACAGATTCACATATCGTCCCCTTAATAAAACAATAGTGTATAATTTTTTTGCCATTTCGCGATAATAGAGTTTAAAATTTTTGAGTTATAAGACAAATGGGAAAACACTAATATTTTAGAAAATAATCGATGTTTTTGAGTTGTGATCATTTAAATATGTAATGGATAATCAGGCTACTAGTAGATGATATTACATTAATTTACAAGTGCTTTAATTGCAAATAAATGGGATTCAAAGTACCATGATGTCACTTAGGCTATTTTATTTGTTTTATAATATATATGAAAATCATAATACACTATTTTATTTTGTATGGTATATTCTTTTTTATTTGAATATTTTACACCAAATATATTATTAAAAAATTGTGTATATCAATATAAGTAATTTTTCGATTTTATTTTGTTATAGTGAATAATAAAAATAGTGTATGCTTTATATTTGATACCCTAGTTTTCTTTGAAATGAAATTCAGAGTAACAACTAATTAAAACACCATACCTGCACTTACTTAATTATTAATGAAAAATTTCACACGCAATTATACAATAATATTTCAATTAATCTTTTGACCCACTTTGTGGAAGTAGAATTTCACCAAATTTAGACCACATTTAGAATCAGTTATGTAGATTCTTATTATGCAATAAAAAAAATAATGGTGTACATGCGTATATACTATGGTTTTATCAGGGGACGATATATTATAGACCCCGAAAGGCCCGAAATTTTTCCAGAACGAGTCGCGCACTGCTTTGTCCCCATACAACGAAGGTACACAAATAGAAGGAGTTGTCTGATATTTTTGAAACTTGGTACACTAGCATAAAATATTTTAGAAATGCAAATTTTTGGAGAAACCGGTCCAAGGCCTACCTAAAAAATGTGTCCTAAAAATTAAAAATTTATTTTTAGCTTCAATAATGCCTATTAAGTTACAAGAAGGCATGGTCATGCTGCTAAACATACAACTAGCAACGTGTGTGTAAATTTTAATTTAAATCGGACTAAGGACTCAAGGTCCTGCCATATATCCTTTTTCTTAAAAACGCTATAAAACCTAATTGTCCGATCGTAATAAAATTTGGTATGTAAATTGATATTTGTAACATATATATTTATGCCAAATTTAGCTAGAATCGGATTATTAATTTGAAAAATAAAAAAAAATTATTTATTGAAAAATGGGTTAAAAACGATTAACGACTACGGTACACATTTTTCAAAAATTTTTTTTTTAAATAGCTTAAGATGCCTGGAATATACATAAGCAATTGAAATAAGTGAATAAATAATTTTGTCCCGCTAGCTTGTACTAGTCGAGACACTGTGCACACCGTTAATATTTTTTTTTAAACAAATAATTGAATGCAATTTATTACAATCTTTTTATTTGTTTACTTAAACTAAAACTAGTTCATATAAGAACTATCTAGTAACGCGTGATACAGTTCGAGGTTCCCCACTTTTTTAAAGAAAAAAACACAGAGAATTCAAATTTAATGGGGAATGTTTATTTAGTATTATTCTATTCTATTTGATATTATATTTAATAATGGCAAATTTACCCTAAGCTGATCAATGGGTTTTGTACGAACCAATCTTCGTTCGTTACATGGATTAAAGAAAAGCCGATATGCTTCCTCATTGGTGTTTGGTTGAAATTTTGTATGAGGAGTGAATGCATACTTTTTATTAGTGGTATATACACTATCAACTCCTAAGTCTCGATGAAGGTCGGTATTCCTTATGTACAATAGAGCGTTCACCATTTTTCGTAAAACTTTATTTTAAAAACGTTGTATTTTATTTATGTTGGATTTCTGCGCACAGCCCCACAGCTGAATGCCGTAAGTCGAAATGGGAGCTTGTACTTGTTTGTAAATTATCAGATTATTGTGCAAAGATAAATCTGATTTAAAATGTACTTCATCTCAAGTTGAGTGTGTTTTTTTTATGTGTTCCTTCCATTTCAGTTTAGCGTAGATGTTTATGCCAAGATGTTTTGTAGTGTTTGCATATGGAACTTCAACATTCAAAATGTTAAGTTTGAGGTGATACATTTCTTACTTAAAAAGTCTACGGGTATCAATTTGGTATTGTTCAATTTTATTCGCCATTTTGATGTCCATGCTGTTATTTTACTTAGCTGCAAAATTTTCATTAAGCACTTGGCATTTTATTTAGCAATTTTAGAAAATATTTTTAGCTTTTGTTTAACATTATTAATATTCAAAATTTGGACGAAAAGTTTTATAGACTATAAATTATAAAAAATTTTGACTTGACCCAAAATGAAATATATGTTAAAAAACATCTTACCTGTCTAGTAAAAAATATAATATTCAGGGAATATTAGAAATGCCCTTACCATGTTGATTGTAAATATTATTTGCCGTTTGATATTACGATGTAAAATTACAAGGAAATTTTGCTTTGTATTAAGATAAAAATTCCAGTAAAAATGTTTAAAAAACTAAACTGCTAAAACGTCATTATTCAAAAGCTTCAACTATTCTCAAACTATAAAAAATAAAATGATCTAAAAAATTTGTATATCGTAGAAATAAATCGTTTAAAATTTCTATGTATCAGTGGCTTGCAGACCCTAAATTTCAAATTTAATCTCAACTATCTGTACTACATATTTTTATGTATTAGATGCTTTACCAAAATCTACCCGCTTGTTTATATATAACCAGTTATTTCAATTTCGTTAAATAATAATCACTAAGGTGCATTTCGTTGCGAATAAAATGAAAATTTTTTAGCATTTTTATACCCTCCACCACCACTAGTGGTATACTAAGTTTGTCATTCCGTGTGAAACTTTTTTATTATACATCTAAGACCCCATAAAGTACATACATTCTGGCTCCTTGGGTAATTTTAAGTCGATTTAGCCATGTCTGTCTGTCCGTCTGTTGAAAACACGCTCACTTTCGAAAAACGCAAAAGAAAAGAACAACCTCGAACTCAAATTGCTTGTAGTTATCCTAAGCAGTTTGGGATTGGAAGCCAGCAACAGCGGTTCAATAGGATAAGAACTATGAATCAAAATGTGGAACCACCACCCAAAAAAAAAAAAATGGCAATTTTGATACAAAAACTACCATAAATGGTGGAATAATGCACGGAATGATATAAAATTTTGCACAAATTCGCTTTATGCGACTGCAGATCATACTGCCAGATTTCGTGAACATCGGTCCATAATTGACCATAGGCCCCATATAAACCCTACTCCCGGAAAACAGTTTAGTACGCCTAAGACCGTAATAAATAATGCTATCATAATGAAATTCAGTACGTCACAGTTTCATAGGACGAGAAATCACACTGCCAAATTTCGTGAAGATAATTTCCACTAGGGACCATATAAACCCTACTCTCGGAAGACCGTTGATTGGGCCTAAGCACACTTTGGACAAATAATTAAAAAAATTTAATATAGGTCTAAACCGCTACCAATTTTAATGCTGACGTTCGTTTTTGTGAAGCTTAGTTAATAATAGATATGTATTTATCATATAGAGTTAACTCCTGTCTGTGGAGGGTATCAACGATTCGGCACAGCAGAATATAGCAAACTAACTTGTTAAAAATCATTTTTAGCATTTCTTGGCCTTGTCTAAAGCCAGATTTAGCTGTAAAAGTTCTTAAATCTGGTCACACTGATTGTACTAAAATTCAAAATGTTGCTACTGTGCGTATGATTGATTTAATTTGAAACCAAATTCAATATTACTCATACCTTATAATAAAGTTCTTGATTAATTCTTAATGCGTTTTGCAGTATTAATTAGTCAACATTTAAATTTAGCTAGCATAGATATTTTCAATAATTAATATAATCTTAGCTTATACTTTCAATATGTCCAAAGAATTTTTCTCAATTTTATATTTGTAACCATTAAAAAGCATTTGCTTCCTGTTCTTTGCGGTTTTCATAAATTTCCTTTGATGATTCAAATTTTTTAATAGAGTACATGATCTGTCTCTTGTCAATGTTATCAAGTGTTGATGAAAACCATCGAACCATAAACTTTGTCTTTTTTTTGCAAAAGCTTTTTTATGGTTTTTCTTCGCATATTGCTTAACGAAACAAAAAAAAAAAAAATGCTTTGGTATTTTTTAAACTCCTTTATTTCACAGAACAAGTAAAATAGTATAATGTCGACAACAAGAAAATAAAATGACGATAAAAATATCAAAGAAGATGGTACATAATTACTTTTCAACCTCAAAGATCTTAATAATATAATTAATTTTCCCTTTAACCCATAAAAGGCACAAGAAAACACAAACACCTAATTGAAGTGTATTTTTTTATTATTGTAATAGTCGCATAAATTTTATTTAAAGAGCACCCGTTTGAAGTTTCAATTTTATACCGCTTTCCTGACTTTGTCCTCCTCTTATTTGTAAGAATATGTGTCACTTTGAATTAGTGTGCAAGTATGTGTTGTTTTAATTAATTGGTTGCATATTCTTTACTTTAGCATAGTTTTCCTTCTTTTAAATCTGTTCTTATTTTGTAAATGTATGTGTGTGTGTGTGTAAGTCGTTTTTGTAAAAGAGAGTGTGCGCTAGAGACTGCAGTAATTAGTGACAGCTTAAGTTTTCTTCTTGTTCTTGTAGAATTTTTTGAATAAATTTGTGATTGTACTCAGAATTTGGTAGCTTTTGTTGTTGCAGTCATTAGTTGTTTATGTCGTCGTTCTTTGGTCATGAACCTTTTCTATAAATATTTTGTGAAAAGAACAAAGTTTACTAACAAGTTGAATTTTTAGTGTCATGTCATCTTTAGTTTCTCTTTTAGTTTTTGTCTAATATTTTAATGACTTTTTTTTTAAAGGTGACATGCTGCAGTTCGTTAACTAGTGCAGTTGACCATAACATTTTAATTAATATGTTATAACTATGGGTTAAAAAATATTCATAATAAACAAATAAGACACATTTTTACAGCAGAAGTTTGTTTTATTGTATCTTGTTTAAATCCAGTTAATAAAGCCAAAATTTGTATTTTAGTTCTGTTTTGTCCAATGCATGAAATGGTGCTTAGTTTTATACATGTTAGTAGAACATCGGCTAGTTTGAGCTTCAGCTTGATCTTCTAAGAACAGCACGAATAATCACTTTTATCATTTTTATTTTTTGAAAGTCGACGTGGACGGAGGAAAAATTTTATTATCTTAGTCGTTATTGTCAATAATTGATAACTATTGACAGTTCCACCGTTTTTGTCGACAGAAAAATTTGCGATAGTCCCAATAAAAGTTAAAAACATTTTAGTTAGAAAATCCGTATATTTATTAAATACAAGACAATTTATCTGATTTTATCAGTATTTTTCTACGTTTTGTTGAGAGTTTCCAACTTCCTTAGGAATTGATTTTTATTATTGGTGTGGCAACATTAAATAAATACATTTTATTAATTAAAGTGCTTTAAACCAGCTTTAATTTTTGCCTTTATTTCAAGTAAAATTCCAGTTCATACTAAAATTTTTGAACCATTTTCTTATTTTTTACTTTTGTATTGCTTATGCTATCAAAAAAAATATTTGTGAAAAAATATTTGTAAATATTTCCATGTGCTGGAAGGAAAAAGGATCTTACACTTTTGAAAAAAATGGAACCATTTAGTGTAAATGCACTGGTGATGCCCCATCAATTGGAACGAGGTTTCCAAGCCCAAATTCTATTAAACATATACATACATATGTATGTATACATATGTATGTTTGCATGTGGTTTTACGGAAACATCTTAAGGTAAATCTAATGGTACCATTTTCGTTATTGTCTTTGATACCGTATAACATCACTTTAGGACAAACATTTTACCATAGTCCTTCAAACTTTGTTTCCGATGATATCACATTTTTATATAAGTAGATGATTTAAAATTAAATGTCAATAAACCACTAAACTCCTTAGGATGGTGATGAAGAATTTCATACACCACAAACAAATTTCAGTATGAATTCCATTGGAATTGTAGGCTTATATTGTAATTATAGGGTTGACTTATACTTGCCTTTAATACTTGAATTCAAGTATAATTATTACGTGTTTGCGACTGGAATTTTACTTTAATTCAACGATTGAATTTCACTATATTTACATTGTTATGTTCGACTGGATTTCCCGTACCCCTTTTGCTGGAGTATGCTATTGAATTCCAGTGTAATTCAAGTATAACCCGAGGATTGAAAATGGAATAAATCTTGATTTATACTTGAATTCCAGCAAAATTGTTTATTGGTTACATAGATACAACAAATAGTCAAAATAATCAAAACATATAAAAAATCAACTTACAAATTAACTTTTTCTGCCCGTTTACATAATCCTTAGAATTATATCACAGCTTTGTATTTGCAAAGCTGGACAACACAATACAAAACTTAAAAACATACAAGACCTGCTGTATGGTCCCGTCACTACTCGGGAATTTCTAAATAAAAATAAAAATTAAGTACTGAATAATTAATTATATTCCTATTATATCGACCTTTTTTCAATTAAATATTATATTTTAATATATTTTTATTAAGCTTTAGGTCACTTTTTTATAAAAAACAATTGAAATATTATTTATTTTTCGATATTTCGATTTCCGTTGGAAATCTTCTTCAGGAAATTTTTAAAATAATATAAAAATTAAAAAAATTTAAAATTTCCTGAAGAAGATTTCCAACGGAAATCGAAATATCGAAAAATAAATAATATTTAAATTGTTTTTATAAAAAAGTGACCTAAAGCTTAATACAAATATACTAAATAATAAATGTTTTAATGACTTGACCCCAGCACTATCTACCGGGGTAAAATTTAATAAGGAAACTCATTTTTGCTTAATAAATGTTGTTTTGTAAATTTCAGCCAAATCGTACCATATAAAACAATTAGTATCACGACAACAGCGCCACCTGTCCAGATTAAACTTAAGAGAAACCTGGCTCCCGAGTAGGATAGTTAATTGCCCAAGTTTGATGTCAATCGGTCCAGCGGTTCTTGAGTTTTAGGAGCATATACACTGATAGAAAAAGCGTCATAACACTGATGTATTTTGACATCAGTACCATGAGAAGTGTTTTCGTTTTGGACCCCATGCCACTTTACATCATTGTGATATCAGCCTTAACATCACTTGCTCAAATTGCCATCAGGGACAAAAATTGAAATAACGTCATTAATGGGTTGACACATGGGCATCATAGAAATGACGGATCGAAGTTAGTTTAATTAAACATGTCATCAGTACGATGACTCAGTTACATTGAAGAAACGACTCATTAGGCTCAATTTAATGACAGTTTGTCATTGGGATTAACTTAAGTTAAAGTGAGAGAATATTATTATTTACTTATCCGTTACACATGTTTATATTGACTTTTGTTGTATTCCGCCCTTTGTTAACAGAAGAACTCTGAATTATAAGACACCAGCAGCATACCCGATATGGGTTTCGTAATCATTCTTCTTTGAAAATTTTATGTATTTAACTAAATAATTTAACAAAATAGAATATGGGAATTTTTGCTTCTAATTGTACTTTTTAAGCATGACAATAATGTTTAAAATTAGGGTGTTCAGTCGATTATTTCTTGTTCGATTAATCGAAAAATTTTAGACGATTAATTTTTCGATTAATTTAAAATTGCTGATTTTGATTAAAGGAATAATCGAAGAATTTATGCCGATTACTCGATTAACAATACATGTATGGTTTTTCTTTCAAATGCAAATAAACCCACTGTCTATTTCCGATGTGCGAAAGAATTCTTTCGTTCGTACAAGTACATTCAAGACAAAAACAAAGTTTTTAAATTTTGTTTTTGTTTTACGAGTAAATTTATTTGTTCGAAAGAAAGAATTCTTTCGCACATCGGAAATAGGCTACAAATGTGTGTGTCCATTGGAATTGAAAAAAAAAACAATGAGCATACTGTAACCAGTACATTTTTACTGATTACTGAAATAATGCAGTAATCCGTTTATTTTTACTTATAATTGAAATAAATGCAAAAAAAAAATATTTTTAACCCTGGAGCGTTCACGTTCAATTAATCACCTTCAGGTTGTTTAGAAAAACTGCTTGTCAAAACTTGTTTGAATTGACAGCTGTGTCACAGGCTGCACTCAATTTGACATTAAATTTCATTTTAAAAATGCCCCGACAAAGAAACAACTAAAAAAGAACAATAATTTTTTAGAACACATTTTTTTTTTAAAATATATTTTTTATAAATAAAGAGCCAAAGTGAATTTGTGGTCAGTTTTTAAATTGAACGTAAAATTGGGACACAACTGGAAAGGTACAATTGAGACCAATCTCGGGGTTAATTTAAAAAGTGTGAGTGTAGTAAAAAAGTGAGAGTATAGCAAATTAAAAGGAAAGACAAAACTTGATCGTGTGGCTTCCAAGTAAAGCAAAACATTTAAACAACATTTTATTTTTAAAAGATTATTTTAAAATATCTGTTTAATTGTTTGTACATTTGAAATTATATGAGCTTAATACATGTTTTATTTTTTATCGTTATAAAGTGTTACGTTTGTTTTGTTCTTTTGTTAAAAAAAATATTAAAATACTTGTAATTAATAATGTTTATTTACTCTAGTAGCAATTTTTTTTTTAAAATTATAGAAAAAATCTCTTAATTTATAAAATTTCTGGATATTTTATTGTTCGATTAATCGATTACTTTTAAAATATTATTCGTTTAATCGAATAAGTCAAAAATGCTAAATATCGATTAATCTATTAATCGACAAAAAAAGCCGATTAATTGAACACCCTATTTAAAATACACAAAATGTGGCATCGAATTAAGTTCACTGTATTCCTAACACCATAAAAATTCTGATGTTAGGGTATCATCAATATGAAGATGCATTTTTCTATAAGTGTACACGGCACAAACGCAAAAAGAAGTTAAAGTTCACATTTGTTAACCAATACTTAAGGCCCGCCAAAACTTAATGGGCTAATTGTATTGGTTTTTTACTGTGAACTTTAACTTTTTTTGTGCATATGACGGTAAGAAAATAAGTTGTAAGTTGAATTATGAAACACTTTATAATAATATTTTTAGATAATATTATATTGAAGATGACCCACATAGTTGGTCGAAATGTTAGAAAGAATAAATAATAATAACCAAAATTAAAAATATAAAACAATAGTTTTTATATTTTTATTCTATTTAATATAACCCAATAAGCAATTTTGCTGGAATTCAAATATAAATCAAGTGTAACTCCAGTTCTGTTTTCCATTTTCAAGCCTTCAATTATACTTGAATTACACTGTAATTCAATAGAATACTCCAGCAAAATGGGTACTGGAAATCCAGTCGAACATAACAATGTAAATACAGTGTAATCCAAGAGTTGAATTACAGTAAAATTTCAGCCTCAAACACATAATAATTGAACTTGAATTCAGGTATTTAAATCAAGTTTAAAGCAAACCTATAAAACCAATATAAATCAAGCCTGCAATTCCAATGGAAATCAAATTAAAAATATTTAATATTGAAGAAAGAAAAAAAATGGTGTATGAAATTATTGATCATCTTAAAGAGTTTGGTTGCTTATTCACATTTTATTATAAAGCATCTGCATACAAATGTGATATCATTGGAAAAGAATTTAAAAGTGCTATACGGCGGTATAATTTTTTGGTGCTAGAGTAATATAATACGGTATCAAAGACAATAACGCAAATGGTACCATTAGATATAACTTCGCAATACCACATAAATATTACATACATAGATATACACATATGTATGCATGTATATTTGTATTTGTTTTTTGAAGACCTCGTTACGTTTGATTTAAATCCAAGGAAATTAATAATTTAAATTAAAATCCTTTTCCTCCCGTTCAGCGCACAGAAATAAATTTTTAAAAATATTTTTTTTTCACAAATTTTTTTTTGTAGCCAAAAGTTTAAAAAACAGATTTTCAAACATTTTTGTATGAACTGAAATTTGAATTGAAAATTGGGCATAAATTAAAGCTGGTTTCCAGCAATATTTAAAGCACTTGAATTTCAAAAATTTATGTGCTTATTGGGAACATACCTTAAACTGAAAATAAAAACTAAAGATGTTTTTTTTCATCCAAGTTCTTTTCCTTAATTCTCTTTAAAACTTTAATTAAATTAAAAGCTTTCATGAAAACTTCTGAGATTTTAATTTTTTTTTTTATTTTCCTTTAACATTCTTTTTATCATTCGTCCTTAAATTAAAAACACCTTAAGTTTTTAACAGAAAATCTTTAACAGTTTCCTAAAAAAATAAATTTTTTCTTAATATTTCCGTTTATTATAAATTTTTGTTGCCATTAGATTGAAAAAAATGAAACTTTTTCAATTTTAAGCAAAGCAACTTTTAATTTTTGTTATCGTTCTTTCGTGTGCGTATTTCTCCTACTAATTTGTTTTGCAATTTAAACTGACAATATGAAATAAGGAACGATACTGAGAAAAAGGAAGCGAAACCTAAACTTTTTAAATATCTTTCAATAATTACCAAAACAAGATTATTTTACAAACAACAAAACTTTACGAGACATTTTTTTTTGTATAAATGTAAGTAAAGAAAGTGTTACAAAAGGATGAGTAAAAATTACTGCAACCTAGAAAAAGAAACACCAACAAATTAAAACATTTAATGGAATTTTACCACGGCATTGCTGCAGTAGTTGACAGCAGAAGAAATAAAAATAAAATTTAAAATTAAATAAAATTTTCTTAAAAGAGCTGCACAAACCAGCGTATAAATAAAAACATCTGTTGCTTTACAAGGAAAGTATTTCCACAAACATAAAACTTATATACAGAAGTGAGAGAAAAAATAGCAAAGAAAAGAAATTTAATCAACTTCCACACAATTATTTAACCAATTTTTATGGGATACTTCTGTTTGATACTCGATTTTAAAACCTCTGTAAAAATATTTCGAGACATATAATATCTATAAACAGTACGAACTGAAATTAAATTAATAAAAATGAAGTGCCGTTGTATCCAGGTAAGTTCTCTAATGGCCATTATTACAACATGCCGTTAGTTGAAGGAAGAATTTTGGCCCCACGTATAAAAAGTTTTTTACTTTTACAACTTTGCTTTAAACTAAGGTCATCAATTTGTTAAAGGCAAATTCATCCTACCGGGTAGGTTAAAGTAAAGTTAAAATAATAATAAATTACTTCTTATACGTCCGACAAAATCCTACCTTTAATTAACGGTAGGTTGTAATAATGGCCCTAAAAGAACTTTTAGACTTATAACTACTTGTTTTATATTATGCCACGATTCAAAATTGGATGGCCTTTTACATTTTTGTGCAAAAAATATAAGGAGAGGTCCTAGATCATTGTAAGCTAGCATCGAGCCTTACATTCACTAAATTAAGAACAAACTGAATTTATATCAAAATTGGCCACATTTAGCACCCACCTCCCGTACAATCAAAATAAATTTTTTCGCATTAAACGTTTCCTGTTCTAGTAAAAGTCTTCAAATTTGGTATATACACTTTTGAGAATAAACAAAATATGCATGCCAAGTTTCATCAACACTAGCCTCGCCCACCGCCAATATGCAAGTTCAAACAAAATGATTGCAAAATATAACAGGCCAACAAATTTTTTACCCATAAACCAGAGTATACTATTATAAAGACTAATAAATCAGTGAATGTTTTAACGCTGGTTTAGTTGAACTAAACTTGAATTAATATGTAGTTTAAACAGCTGTAAAGTAGTGTCCCATATATAATATGTAGCATACAAATAATAATGCGGCAACATTTTGATAAATGTTGTTAAATTCATATAATTTGTATTTATAGTTTAAACGCCCAATTTTATGCGTTTAGGGATCGTATATATGTTAAATGATTTATAGATTTGCTGGTTTAAGCACATTTTAAACCAAAAAGGCATTTTAACTTGCACTGATTTATTAGCCCTAAAGGTTAATGTTCAATGCATTAAATTTCAATTTATAAAGCTTTCTTGCAATAGTCCTATAGTTCCTTCGATATATCACATACGTTTCGCTTAAGCCAACCTTTGTTTTAAATTGGTAGTGTATAGAATCATTCCTAATTGAATGTACATATTATGGTATTCATTCGGTTAACCGTTGATCGGTTAATTTTGGGTGTTAGAAAATTAGATATTCTATATATTCTGTATTTCGATAAATGAAAGAATTTTTTCCAAGTCAAGTTTTATTATAACTGAAGAAAAGAATCGCTTACATCCTAAACATTTAAACCAAATTAATTGCCTAAAAGATTATTTTATAAGATCTCCTTAAACTATTGAAATAACTAATAAAATGATCCCAGTTTATTTTTTTAATTAAAACATAATATCATTATCAAAGTTGTTTTTGGGAATACTATTATTTATTAAAAGATTTTGTTTGTTGTGCTTAATTCCCTTTTTAAATAATTGATAAAAAATACTGAAATTTATTGTTGGAGGATAAGCTGTTCCTATGCGCATTTCACTGGTTGCTTAGGCCAGATCATCAGGAAACGTTCTCCTAAATAATTTTAGAAAAGCCAAAGCTATCAGCAAACAAGACTACAGAGGGAATGAGAATTACCTACAAACACTCAAAAAGTCTTTTTTGCAACGATATCAAAGCTTAAACAAAATACCAAACAATAAATCAGTGATGAGTTTTTATCTTTTCTTACATTTCCCGCTACAATTAGTTGGAATTCTCCCAACATTAATTGTAGTTGTAAGTGGGTAAAAAAAAAAACATATTAAAAACAAAAACAAAGTGCTTTTATTGTTTTCGCAAGAAATCAAAATAAAAACAATTTGCCAGTTCAGTTTTTTATGCACGTGCACTTGCTAAAATTTTATTATCAAAGTTGTTTTTGGGAATACTATTATTTATTTAAAGATTTTGTTTGTTGTGCTTCTCATTCCCTCTGTAGTCTTGTTTGCTGATAGCTTTGGCTTTTCTAAAATTATTTAGGAGAACGAACCGACTATGCAGAGAAGCTGTAGTTAGCGAAGCCGGTGTTTGTTATACCATAGAGGAAAAAATCCTTGCGCCCGGCCGAAGGCCGGCTGTGCAGAGAAGCTTTAGTTAGCGCAGTGTCCATGGACACTATGACACTTTTTGGAGTGTCATAACGTCCATGGACACTATGACACTGGACGTTATAACATGCCACCGGGAAAAAATTCGTTTTTGCTTTTTGGGTCATTTTTCATTTTTTTTGGGCCCTTTTTCGTTTCTTTTGGGCAAAATTTCATATATAACTTTTTGGGTCATTTTTCATGTTATGTTGGGCGATTCTTCATTTGGGCGATTTTTCATTTCTTTTTTTTGGGCCATTTTTCTTTGGGCGATTTTTCCCACAGCCCGTTTCTGTATTTCTCGCATCGTAAAATTTCCCGCATGAAACATGTAAATTGTGACAAAAACAGTGCAATATGAAACAAAAAATGGTTTTTCTCACATAAGTGTTTCAGTATCTTTACTTTGGGAGAATTATCTGTCATTTTAATAATTTTCCAGCAATTATTGGAAGGATGTGAGAAAAAGTGTTTCTGTATCAATATTTTGCTAAGAGTTTCTCACAAGAACTGTCAAGATAAAACACATTTGAAATTGATTCGAGAAAAATAAAATTTCAAAAAATGGAGCACAAATTATGTATGTATGTACACAAGAATGTGTATTATTTTTTTTTATTTGAAGAGAAAGAATTTAAATGATGAAAATAAATAAAACACAATTGTTATATTTTGTTAAGCCCTTTATTGCTTTCGTTTTATGCAGGGCTGCCAGATGAATTTGTAAAAAATCATAAGATAAAATAAAAAAAATCGTCTATTTTGTTTTAAAAAATCAGACAATTTAAATTTAATTTTGACAAATTTTGTTCACTTTTTATTAAAACATAATCAAAAAAAAATTTTTTGGTACAGTTCATGTGAGCAAAATACATATTTTATACATACAATTTATTTTTTTTATTTTTTCTTTAATCCGATAACAATTTAAAATTTCAGAATGTTTTTTTTTCCTGAAAAAAATCACACAAAGGCAAAGAATTTATATGATGGAAATAAATTAAACACAATTGTTATATTTTGTTATTTTAATTGCAGGGCTGCCAGATAAATATTTGAAAAAATCGTTAATGTCCTAAGAAAAAATAAGAAAATCTTCTTTTCTGCTATAAAAAATCGGACAAATTATAATTAATATTGACAAATTAAGTTCGATATTAAATAAAATATAGTAAAAAAACATAGGTAAGGTTCATGGGTATTTAATACATATTTTATACACACATACTTAAGCTTGTGTTCTATTATTATAAAATTAATTATTTCACTTTTCTTTGATCCGATAATAATTTAAAATTTCAGATTGTTATTTTTCCCTGAAGAAGTCACACAAAAGCGTGACAAAATATCATATTGAACTAAACTAAAACTTTTGGACAAAATAGAGGCAAAAATTTCCTATAGTACATTGACTGAAAAATGGGGTAATAGTTTAATGTTTTGATCACATAAACAAATGTATTAAATAATCTAGGAAATAAAAATTACAGTTTTCCTCCGAAATTTTGATTTTGCCGATATTTTTTTAACCTGCATTGTTTTTAAAGATATCGTTTTTCCATGGTGCCTAATATACAAACATATTAAACTATTTAAAATTATTTTATTTCGAAGATTGAATAATATCGCCATTAGAAAAAATCAGCAAATCGGCACTTTGCCAATTTTGGAACAAATAAATCGTCAAAATGACGGTAAATTGTCAAATCTGGCAGCCCTATTTTTATTATATTTATTTCTTTCGTTGACGTTTCGCTTGCATTTGACACTTAATTACTGGAAGTATTCCAGTAGAATCTGTGTTGTCTGTTCTCGCATTCAAATACAGAAACACTTTTTTCTCACTAATCGAGAAACGATGGAATTTTGCGATGCGAGAAATACAGAAACGAGCTACTGGTTGTTTTTATTAATAAAAAACTCCAAATAATAAATTATTTATGCATTTTAATTTATTGAAATTAATAAATTTATAAAAAAAACTTTATTAGTCGGTTAACCGATCAATAACAAAATTAACCGATTATTAACCGATCAAACCAAAATATGTATCGGCTAACTAATCGAGCGATTTACCGATTAATGCAAAAGATCGATTAAATTAATACCCTAGTGCATATCTATAGGTTCAATATGAACCAAACTTATAAAAAGAAATAATTCTCACATTCTATTTTTATTAATCTTTTTCCGGGAGCAGGGTTCATATGGGGCCAAGGGTAAATTATTGCCCAATCTTCATGAAATTTGTCAGTGTGAGTTCGAATATTTCAGAGTGGGCTTTATATGGTATTTATAATATATAACCAATCTTTAGAAAAGTTTACCTCAAAGTACTATAACCCTCCAAATAATACGACTAGACCATACACGCATGTAAAATATAGCCCATAAGGGACTAGAGCTAGTTCAAAGGTAACCCAAATATATTGAAAAACATGGTCTATTTAACATTATGATGTCCTAGGGCCGGACCATATAAATCAGCTTTGCATTACAACGGTATAGTCTTAAAACTACTCCATGTTCATCCAAACTCCCAGTGGACTAGTTTTGAAACAACTCCATAGTAAACTCCAGAGGATTAGTTTTGAAAACATTTAAAAACGCAAACACGTCGTTTAAAAACGAAGTCATATCGTTTAACTACAAACTATTTTTTAACAATGACATGGTCCACGATTGCATTACATCGGACCATGTTGTAAGTAGTCCATTTAACCTCAAATGGATCATGTAGTCCAACATTTTTTGCAGCGAATTCGTTGCCTTATTGAAATTTAATATCATGAATTGTTTCAGAAGGGATTTTCAGGAGGTATTTCTTTATTGGAGCTACCGTAAAATTCGGAAGAGTGATTTCTAGTATTACAAAATCTTAAATTAGACCAAATTTCAGTATAGTAATACTTTTATATGAGACATATAGTTAATTACGGACCATTACCATAATATTACATGGCGTCATTTCTAGCCAGACAATACTAAATTGGACCAAATGTTACCATAATATTTGCTACAGTTTTAAACGTATTTAAATGATTTTAATATGGTGCTATGATAAATTATGGCCTAATTTTACTTAACTATGACATACTAGGC
This sequence comes from Pollenia amentaria, assembly GCA_943735925.1. Lineage (NCBI taxonomy): Eukaryota > Metazoa > Arthropoda > Insecta > Diptera > Polleniidae > Pollenia > Pollenia amentaria. Next base: position 149,394,101 of record OX031007.1, read on the forward strand.
GTACTTAAGTGTTTTCCCAGAGTGTGCTTTATATGGGGCCATTATTGACCGAACTTTGCAAAATTTGACATAGTGACTTCAAATTGTATAAAACTGTTACAAACCAAATTATATTACAATACCATGATTCTTTACGAATTAAGACCTACTAAAGTTTTTTTTTCGAGAGTGGCTTTATAGTGAGAATATGGTAAATTATGGAGCTATTTACGAAAACTTTCATTCTGTTTTTTTAAATACCACCACAAATACAAAATATTAAAAAAAAAACAGAGCATATGTTCCTATAAGACATAAGTTAATGATACAATACATTCGTGTAACGTATGTTTTCTTTATCTTTACGACTTGTTTTATACAGTATGCAACGCCTTATCAAACAATCAAGAGAGAAAAGAGCGTAAAAATCAAGGGAATTAAAAAATAGTAACTATGAAGATTTTGTAATTAATGTTACGAAACTTATCATTACATTAACTAAACTTTCATTATCATAATCTAACGGGACTTAGATTAATATGAGCACACAAATATTTGTACACTCATATAATTTTTAGTAAATATAACAAATGGTTTCGTGAATACAATGATCTCGTCATCCAGATAACACAATTTACGAGTATCTTACAACAATTTCATAATTTTTAAATGAATTTAAAACGAATATAATAAAAATCATTTTAATTTTTGCTGACCATTTTTACATTATCCAAGATAGGACAGGTCGCGTTCGTTTGCCTTCGCTATGGGACCCAGCCAAAAATATATCAGCCATGTAAAGTTATAGAACAAGAAAGAATCAGCCACTACACGCACAAAATCCATCCACATGAATAGTTTTGAGCCAATAACTTTCCTCTGGACTAACTACACTTTAAACACTTTATCACCTGTTAAGTAATATGTCTTGTTATCACCTATCACAATTTGTTCCTTTTTATTATAATATTGTGTACACTCGTCAGGGATAAGTGCTTTAAGACCAATTGAAAAAATTTCCCACAAAAATATTACAAAAAAGCTAAGATATTCCGTTTTATTAAAATAAAACGTAAAAAAACAAAGCTATTATTTCAACAGAAAAACTTTAAGAAAAAGCTTTCTAATCGCTTTATCAAAAATTTTTTTTAAGAAAGCTTGTAGCGACCACTCTGATATCAACTCCTCTTTCTAAGAAAAATCAAAAGCATCTGAAAAAAGACTTTTCTTTACCTTAATATATTGATCAGTTGTGAACACAAAATGAATATGAATACTAAAAAAATCGTCTCAAAGTCAAAAAATAAGAAAATTTCAAACAACATAAACTTTTAAATCAAAGTAGAAAAAATCTCACACATCCCTTAAAGAAAAGCGTGGGGCTCGTGAAACAAAATGCTCAATTATTGAAAAATCGTAGCTTAAACATGATTGGTTGTATTTCTTTCGGTCGGAAATATTAAAATTTACTCACGGCAGTCATGTTTTTTTTAAGTTCAGGTTGGTATGGGCGCCCCACGCTTACTTTAAAAAAACCATTTTACAACAAAAAAAAAAAAAATTCTGCCCCCCCCCTACATTTCATCCTGGCTACGCCAATGTATTCGTGTATTGCCATCGGGAGTATGAATGCCTGCAAAGTTTCATCTATTTGCATTGAGTAAAAGGCGGTTGAAAAAGTATTTTACAAAAAAAAAAAAAATCTGCCCTCCCTAGATTTCATCTTGGCTACGCCCATGTACTCGTTTTATCCATTTGCATTGAGTAAAAGGCAGTTAAAAAAGTATTTAAAAAAATTGTTGCCCCCCCCACCCCCTAAATCCTGGCTACGCCAATGTATTCGTGTATTGTCATCGGGAGTATGAATGCCTGCAAAGTTTCATCCATTTGCCAAAAAAAAAAAAAAATTAGTTGAGTTAATGATTCAGTACATTTCAAAAATGAAAATGTACGTTGATTTTTAAAATTTATGGCATAGAATTAAAGACAAAATTTCATTGTATTAATGACAATTTCGAACTTGATGAAACGATTTTCGTAGCGGGAATGACGTGCTACGTTTGTTAAAAATAATGACACAATTCATTGGAGGAATGTAAAAAATCACTACATTTACGAAGGCTTTTCTCTTAGTATTGTTCAGCGATCGCTGAAGTTCCGTGGACTTTTTTTTGGTAAAAATCCCTTTCATTTGGTTCCATTAATAAGACCGAATTGGCCAGAGCTAAAATCTTTTCTTTGCAAGGAAAGCTGTAAATGCTTAATTTTTAAGGCCATTTTAGTTCGCTTATCTCTACTACTATCTACTACATGATATCTAAATATTTTTTTTAGTAATAATTAAAATTGTGGTTATTTTATTGAACTGTTTATAGTTTTAAACCCATTAATTAGTTTAATTAGTTAAAAAAAGTTGCTGTGTATTAATAAAAATGACAATAAAATGTAAGTAGCAAAAATATTTACACGCGTAAGCTACTGCGTTAGATGAAAATTTTCATCACTTTTCGTGGTAAAGTACTCAGCATCATAAGATTTTTGAAAAGTTATAGTATTAAAATTGCTTTTTTGTTTTGCCCTTTACTGTGTTAACTTTGATTGTCTTCACACTATTACTAAAAAGTTTTTTACACAATAAGACAACATATAGAAAACAGCGGAAGTTAAAGGCAACAAAAAGACAACAAAACTTGTATGTTAAATAAAGTTTTATTTTATCTTTTGCCAAAAATAAACCGGAAGTCATAAGAGACTAAAAGTTAAAATATATCATCACTATTGTAAAAATAAATGTACCATTTTAATACATATTCTGATCAAAATTACTTTGTTGTAGAAGTATCTCTTCAACATAGTGGAGGCGATAATGCTTTTAGCACTTAAAAATATAATTTCTCTAGAACCCCTTTTAGTATACCTATCGACTAAGAATTATTGTCTGAATCGATCTCACGATAACCGTCCATCCGGCTTGCTGACTGGCCATGAATCCTTGCGGCAATTGGTCCCAGCAAAAAATAATCTTGATTTAGAAGCAATAAATTTAATTATTGCATTCTTGTTGCTTCTAATTGTGCCGACAAAAATGTTAAGCTTACCAAAATTAATTATAGAAGGCAATCAGTTAGTAAAAAAGTTCAGTGGTTTCTGAAGCAGTATTTAAATGGTAAAATGTCACTTCTTCAAATATGCATATGTTTAAAATGATATTATTTGCACGTATGGGTGTTAGTATATAATTTTATATTATTTTTACATCAAACTGATAGTGGAACATAACCATACATACATATATAGTATACCAACATACATATATATGAGAGGGAGAACTTTCGAAAACATTTGTTAAGTTAAAGAGAGAGAATTGTTGTTTTGTTTAATATGCTGTTGTGCTTCTCTGAAGCACTAACGTAAGCTAAATGCATTAAAATTACATAAAATTTAAAAGAAAAAAACTTTTTTAATATGTACAAACGCCACGCAAAAGCTGTAAAGTAAGTCAGAGTAAAAAAATTAATAACGAACCTAAAAAGAGAAATGCTAAAGTTGATGAGTACAATTTTTTAAATTCAACTTAATTTAGCGCTTCTCCAAAGCACTAACGTAAGGCAACTACATTTGAAACGAATATGGAATTCAACAGAAGTATCGTTTTCGATATATATTAGCGCTACGCAGAAGCACCATTGTAAGGTAAAGTAAAAAAAAAATTATTTACGAACCTAAGACGATATCAAATGAGTAAACTGGTGATGCAATTGTGTAAAGTTTTAAAATAATATTAGTTGACATTGAATGTTTTACCATTTAAGACGTGCGCTCTAATAATATTGAAAAATTTTAGTAGACGCGAGTCAGTTACTTGAAGTGAAAACACAAAACATACCTACAATACTAAATAACGGTACAACATTGTTGAAAAAACTAAAAGGTAAGTTTGTTGAGTATACAACATTAAAAATTTATCATAAATATGTAAAAGAAATTAATTAAAAAAGAAAAAACAAAAAATAATTTAGCGCTTGCCACATTTTCTAATGATGAAAATAACTTTCCAGAAGAAAATTCTTCCAACATTGATAAAATATCATCAGAAAATATTCTGAATTATCAAGGAATTGATATACAAAATATAAATATAAGGGATAAAATAAAAGAATGGTATTTGAAATTCCGACCGTCTCACGAGTGCACTTCATCTTTATTAGAAATATAAAATAAAAAGCATTCAGAAATTCCTAAAAGTATTTCTACTTTAATAGGGAAACAACAACTAGTTGTAAAACGTACTGTTTCGCCTGGTAGCTATTTTCATATAGGTATTGAAAATAACTTATTAAAAATTGTCGATGTCATTAGAAATGAAAATATTAAAGAGCTTATTTTGGATATCGGTAGTGACGGCCTCCCTGTGTTTAAAAGCACGAACAAAGGCCTATGGCCAATATTAGGCCGTATAATAAATATGCCAAAAGTAAATGTTTTTTTTGATAGGTAGCTATGTAGGAGAAAAAAACCCTTTGACGTTGATTTATATCTCCCCGACTTAGTTTACGAATTAAAACATATTAAAGAAAATGGGTTTTTAGTGGATGGCAATAACTGTTCAAGCATTTGTGTGCGATGCCCCCGCGAGATCATATGTGTGTGGCATAAAAGGTCACAAAGCATTAAATGGTTGCAGCAAATGAGACCAAATGGGAGCAAGAATTTCAAATGTTACGGTGTACAATACATCAGTTGGGAAATTACGCACAGCTAATTACTTTAAACGCAGACGTTTTACGGTGAATCCAGCGTAACATATAATGTTCATAATCTTTTACATTTAAAGGATGATGCTCAACAGTTCGGCAACCTTTTCAATGTCACTGCATATCCCTTTGAAAATGTTATGACAAGTTTAAAAAGAGCTATTAAAAAGCCTCAACACATTGAACAACAAATGTTCAATATTTTTTCTAAATTAAAAATAGTAAAACAAATGAGTTACGAGGGAGTTAAACGATCTTCAAAAGTAAATACGTATTTACCAGGGATGGGCAAACTTAATACTGATATGTGCGATATTAATTTTTCTCATTTATGCGGGATATACTGCCTTGTTAATTTGTCAATTAAAAAATTTACTTTGGGTTTATCGTTTAACGAAATAACTGATTTTTGACAAATAACGCTGCATTTACACAAGTACTTTCAAAGTACTTTCATGAAAATTCTGTTTACGTGTTATCACCACAAATTTCACAAAAAAATAATAAAATTTCATGAAAATTTACATGAAAGTAAAATTTCATTTTAAAAATGTCGTCAAAGGGCAAATTTCTCTTCTTCTTCTTTTATTGTTTTGGTTTTTTCCAGTTTCAGAGTTGCCGAGCCAATTATTTACGCCGAACTTCAGGCATTCGTTCAAAATAATGTTTATTTTTATTAGTTTTTATGATATTTGTAAATTTTAATTAGAACCATTGTGTTCTTAATATTAAGTTGCAAAAATTTATTAAAATTCTTTATTTACGAAAAAAATTTCAATTGGCAACACTGCTTAGTGATTGTCATTTACTTACATGAAATCGTTTTCTTGAAATTTTCATTTAAAGCTGGCTGAAAGTTGGACTGAAAGTAGAAAAATGTAAATGTGTTAGTGAAAAATAGTGAGTGTATTGCGACTTTCAAGAAGCTAGTTTCATGTGTAAATGCCCAGTAAGCCAGACATTTTTCAGAGCGAATTCAGGCGAGTCTACCTGTTAGAGATGAGCTATATTTCTGAACCATCGATTTAGGTGCTGTTTTCACAACACTCAAAAAACTTAGTTCTTTTCATATTAATTTTACTACACGTTCAATCACTTGTGTTGTATAAACCACACATTAATCGCTATTACTGAAAAGTCACGAATCACAGTTGTAACCAAATTTGTCAAGTAGCAGCTACTTGCTAAGTCGTTCTTTTCGTTTTTTTGTTATATACACAAATTTATGATATTTCACTGTTTGTGCGGTAGTAGCGTTTTTTTAATGGGATAACAAATAATGTTGCAATTTTGTATTGGCCGTAAGAAAACAGTAATGTTTTCAATACAATAATATTTTCTTACTTGATAAAAATACCTGCTTAAAAAAACTTTATTTGTTAACATTTGTACATGTGTTAGTGCATATTTTGTTGTTTTTTAAGTTCTGAGTTAATTGATTTGATTCTTCTAATAAACAATTTGAAATATACCAAATAAGAGGCTATCGCGGTTTTTGCTCATAACGTTGTCATTTATGAACCGATCTGGATCAAAAATAGCAAAATGTTACGGAATCATATGTCACAGCAAACTAGTATTTACCATTTCGGGGTCTTGGGAAACCCCATTTCAACAGACAACCCGAAAGACGGTAGGACGGACCGACGGAAATCTTTAAATCCACTTCGTTACTCATAAGGACCAAGAATATATGTTTATAATTGATATTATCTCAGATCAATATTGTAGAAACTACAAGCGGAACGACGCCCTAATATATACCCTTTCCACTTGAGGTGAATGGTATCACAAGCAAAAGTTATCTGCCTTGCAATATATACATACATATGATACCAAACACTATTAGTAAAAATAAAACAACGAAATATATAGCATTATTGTTAATAATATCGTAAGCGACAATTTATTGAAAGTTTGTTTTTTTCTTGCAAGTAGTTTATAAGTATTCGCTACAATGACGAACAAATTTATAGCCTTTGAATTTGTACCGTTGCGGGGAAAAAGCCCATCTTAATTCAAATAAAGTTAACTTTTTGTCGCTTACGATATAATCGCAAACAGGACTCGATATTACAAATAAAAAATGAAAATAAATACATGTTGAACTATTCTTATTTTTAAATTTTTAAAAATGGTGCTGATTCAGTTTATATGTACATATAATGCATATGATGTTAAAACAAGATTCCATCTTGTCTAGCGATCACAAAATTCAGCTCATTAAATTGCGCCAAGATGCGTTATGAAGTTGATCTCCAATCTGACTGTTAATATTTAAATTTAGGTCACAAACTTCACCAAAAAATTTCAGAAGTTTCCCGTTTGAACAATTCCGAAAATTTCTTAATTTTTTCCGGGATTTCTAGGATTTTTTTTTTTCGAATAGAAACCCTAGACATAACGTGTGTAACACTTTTTTCATTTTTTAATAATGATATCCTATTTTAATTCTAAAAAAATGTAATGTAGTTTATATTGTACACTAGAAAATGTGTTTATACACAGAGTTTTTAATCCCAAAAGAATTAATCTCTTAAAAATCTCAGACAAAATCATAGAAAATAAAACTGGTTTACATGAATATATAGATGTTTGATAAAAGGCTATATGAAACTTTAAACTAAAACTTCATTTGAAGGAATAAGAAAGAAGTCAACAGAAAGCAAAAGTACGATTATGTTAAAATAAGACTAAAAAAAGTTAATTAAAATTTTGCATACTAAGTTTAAGTTTAAAAATGTAAGGCTGGGTTTTTAAGATCTCTGCTAAACTAGGTTTAGTTAATCTGAACACATATAAACTAAACAGTCATTACCAAGTTTGTATACAAATTTTTAAAGGAACAGTTTAGTTTTGCTTAAAATGTTGATCTTTAACAAAAAAATAAAAAATCAATCAATATTGTCGAAAAATCCGAGTTTCAGACTAAGTTAAACTAGGTTTAAGCTTTATCTCAAAAATCCGGCCTAAGAAGGTTATATTTGACTGTGCTAAATCTTTGATGTCCACCGACGGAAAAAAAATCTTTTCTTAAGGCTAGTTTACACGGTAATACAATGTGTTACGACAAAAAATGATGTAGAATGAGAAAAATCTTATCATGTAAAAACAAAATGCATTGAGTAAGAGAGAATACGGATTAAAAAATATGACAATCGGTCGGTAAATGTACATTTTCTAAACCATTTTAGAAACTTATGTATTCTCATCACACCAGAGTCGCATTTTAACAGTGTATATTGAAGGTGGTAACATTTTTATAAAATTACAAAAACAAGCAGAATCAACTCAGGAAATGTTCATGTTGTTTTTCTAAATGTTGTAAAACTGCAACCATCTGCTTATTTGTTATTAACTCACTTTGCTTTTATTTTACTTAAACCATCCGTGTAAACATGAAAACTACTTACCAACAGATTTTTATTTTAAACAGCCGAAACAAATAAATAATCACACATAATAACACAGGTCAACAAAAGTACAACACCCCACACACGGAGAGAACTTCATAATATTTTGATTCTACAAAGTCGTAATACATTGTATTACCATGTAAACTAACCTTTAGTAATATCAACCTATTGGCTAGTGGTGCGGCGAATGTGTGTTAAGCGAAATCGCATCCCTACTAATCGCATCTGAAAATTTGAGTCAACTGGTGCTCTTTGAGTTTTCCTGTACGTATGAGTGATATTTTATAATCCCAACTTCACTCATTAATATTAAGCTTATCGGCAAAAGCTTAAAAGCTAAAAAAGCATTTTAAAAGATCAATTGCAAAATATTTTAGCGATTTAGTGCGGGGTTTATGTTAAACAATTGTTCGATAAAGCATATTAAAAATAAAAAATAAATTTTGTATTGATCGCACTTGCTCAACAATAGTGTATTATTTATTTGTTTTATTTTTTTGACTTTTTGGAAAAATTCGACATGTAAAGTTATGAATTTACCGCTGTACAAATATAGTTTTATTTTGTCTATCTTATGGTAATGAAACGTTTGGTTTAAACCATTTTTCGCCGGCTGGCGATTAAAATTACCAGCACTCTTACTCTTTTTTTTAATGTTTTATTTTTCTGTTAGTTACTTAGAATCTTATTTCTTTATTATCTTCAATATTAATCAACAGGAATGCGGGGAAAATGGATTAAAAATCCTTTTTCATATGCCTTTAATTATTGTGATTCCACTGAAAAGTTTTAAATTTTGAGTTAAACCGTATAGGCCTAATGTTCCACTTTTAGAGCAGTTACTTTTATTATTCATATTTTATTTTGTGTGAATGCAGTTGTTATTATTTTTATGTTGTGGTAACCCTGAGGTAGTCACCTTACCAACTAAAGAGCCGTTATTTTTTTCAGTCCTAAATTTTTGTTTTATTGCGTGTTGTTTGTTTAAATTTTTTGAAAAAATAATGTCTCGACGGAAAATGTAAATTATTTTGTGTTTGGTCACACTGTAAACGAATATTGTTCTTAAAACTCATGAATATATAAAAAAGTTATAAAACAAAACAAAATTTTAAGTTTTTTGTGTTCGGTTTTTATTCACACAAATGAGTTCCATTATTCTACAATATGACAATATACCTATGTTAAGTAAAGTAAAACTTTAGTGGGTAAAATAGTTTGATTGTACTTGTTTTGCTCAACATTTTTTTAATGTTAATAATAATAATTTATTATTGTTTACGAGGGTATTAACATACAATCTTACAACTTTTATTAAAATCCGATGACTAGAAAATGGCTTGGGATAATATGGGTTAATACAGAATTGTTGAACAAGTGCGATATAAAAAGTAATTTCGCAAAAATTTTGTTGTTTTCATCTCAGCTCATGTGTTAAAATTATTATTTTAGGAGAACGTTTGCGATTTGGATTGGCTAATCTTTGCTGCCAGGCATTCGTTGTACTCGTATAAGGAAAGATTTATGCAAAGTATCAAAGATGAATATAGTTATTTGAGTTTATTGCGTGTGGCCCAAACTGTGCAAAAAGCTTTCATTCGAAACTCATAGCGATACAAATTGTCCCATTTTGCAAGCAAACACAATTTGTGTAAAAGAGTTACTTGAGCTAAATGTTGTTGAAAATAGAATGTAGGAATTATTTCTTTTTATAAGTTACTTTTTATATTCAACATTTCGATTTTTCGAAAGAATTCCCTGAGATAAATATTAGTTATATAAAGCTTTTTATACCCTCCACCATCACTAGTGGTGAACGAGGGTATACTAAGGAATATTGTTACAAAAACTTACATAATTTATGGAATAATGCACGGAATACGATTTTTCACAAATGCGTTTTATCATACTGTTAAATTTCGTGGATATCGCTTCATAATTGACCATAACCCCATAGAAAGCCTACTCCCAGAAAACAGTTTAGTACGCCTAAATCTGTAATAAATAACCCTATCATTCTAAAATATCGTCTGTCACAGTTTTATAGGACAAATAATCACACTGTAAAATTTCGTAAAGATCGTTCCATAATTTACCCTAGGCTCATGAAAACCCTACTCTCGGAAAATAGTACGCCTAGATCGGAAATAAATAATGCTCTCATAATTAAATTTCTTATGTCACCGTTTTATATGACTATAACTTCATAACTTACTCTAGGCCCCATATGAGCCCTACTCCCGGAAAACAGTTTAATACGCATAAGACCGTAATACATAATACTATAATAAAAGCATTTAATGCTTCACAGTTTTATAGGACTAGAAATCACACTAATAAATTTCATGATGGTCGGTCTATAATTTATCATAAGCCCCATATAAAGCCCACTTTGGGAAAATAATTAAATTTGCCTAAAACAGTAGCAGATATAGATATTCCTGTAAAATTTCTTCCAACTTAGATTCATATGGCCAGAAAAATATTATGCAATTAAGTGATATACGTTCCATAGTTTACGTTAGATCCTATATTAGGCAGCCTTCTGAAATTTACTATAAACGCTAAACTAATTTTACTGCTGTATTGAAATTTATTCTAATTTATTATATTTAATGCCAGAAATCTGTCTACAGAATTTTGGCATAATTTACCATAGGTCCAATACAAATTTCCCTTCTGATAATAATTTTAGTTCGGTTAAAACTGTTACGAAGCATGATATTTTACTGAAGCTAGTTCAAATTTCTAAAAAGAAAAGCATAAATATTTCTGATTTTCGGTCAATAATTGAAATTAGGTCTAAACCGCAACCAATTTTAATGCTGAAGTTCGTTTTAATGAAGATTAGTTAGTAATATATATGTTTTTACAATATAGAGCCCACTCATGTCGGCACAGCCGAATGAAGTTCTCTAACTTGTTTTTTAATAGTATATTCCTTCAATATTTCACATAATGTTTATGCTTAAGCCAACCTTTGGTTAAAATTAAAGCTGTAGATATGTACATATATAGATTTTAAGGAATGATTCTATACACTACCAGACTATCTTGTATATCCTGTAACATGTTTCACTTTAGCCATCCTTTGGTTTGCAATGAAGTATTTTGTATGTACAGCAAAATTCACTATCCAGTGTGGCACAAAGAATGCCAACGAAGGCCGTAGCGGGCCAATAAATGCATTGCATTCGCCTGGTGGCACTGATTCGGTGCACGTTTTTTAGCAGTGCATAAGTTGCTTTAGTTGACTTAACCTAAATTTGAGTTAATGGCACATTTGAGATCTTCCTGTTACAGTTTACCTCCGATCTTCGACATTAGGAATATTAAGGACAAGAACTTAAAAAAAATAACCACAGGGAAGTGATGATTATATTAGAATAGGAGTAAATTTTCAAAAAACACCTTCAAAACTAAATAAATGGACTTAAGAACTGTTTTCTTATTGCCACAGAATTGTATACTAATTTACATATTAAAATAATGTTAATCATACCTATCTTATGTTAACTAAACTAATTCACAAAGATATAAGTTAAAAAAAATGGCTACGTAAATCCGGCGGCTAAGCAATGACTTCCTCGTCATATGGAAACAATTTTTTTACCTGTTACTTTTTTCTTAACGAAAAATCTTAAAAAAAATTAATAGGTTATTTTGTAAAAAAATCAAATCCCGAAAAATATATTTATACAAATTTTGAAAATTCAAATCATTTTATATAAAATCAAGTGCAAGGTTAAGGGATTTACCAAAAATAAGAAAAAAAATCTGTCAAACATGCTACCATAACAATCTCTATATCTTGACAACCTGCAGATTACACTGAAATTAAAAGTCATGCTGGTCTTTTATACCTGAAAAACGTTTTTTGTATATGAAGTGTTAAACTTTTTTCATTGTTTACCACCTTCATTCACTACCCGGTCCACAGAAGTGGCTCATTAAAAACTTTTCGATATTACCGATATTATCTACGCTAACTATAGAAACTATCGATTGGGCGGGCTAGTGATAGTTTTGCAACTCTACGTCAAACCGATAGTTGGAAAGTAATGAGTTCAAAAAATGGAACTAAGACTCTTAAAATAAATGAGCCAAGAAACTTGTATCAATCTCAAAAGCCTCCAAACATTGCAGCAATATACATATGCACAAAGATTACCACTTATTTTGCGACATTCGTTGCCATTAAAGATATATTTATTTTATTATTCTTTGTTAATTTTCTATATGCTGCTGGAAATTTTACATATTGTACCATTAATTTTGCTTGGTTTTAGGGCATTTCCAAAACTGGTATGAACTTACTTTAAAAAAGGCTGCTTTAAAAGGTATTTTATGCTATTTTTCTTAACAAACCACGCACCGCTCTGTAACAGAAATTATATCCGAATTTTTCTAACGCAGTATTTAAGTAAATTAAACCGTAAATCATTAAGGTGTATGATGTAAATAAAAGATCATAAACAGATAATATAAATCAGTAGCACTACTTGTAGGCTAGTCGACGATATTATCTTTGAATAAAGGTTTTACTCTTTAATAAATATTGAGTGTTTGAGAACATTTTTTTTTCCAAAAATTACACCCGTACATATATTTGTTAGAATTGTAAAACAAAATTACATTTTTGTTTTTTAAATGACAAACTAAATCAAAATAATAATGAAAAATAAAAAATTCATTCCAACAACTAGTTCCAAAATGACCACATTTGCCTTCCTTCTATTTAGTTAACCAACATCCGCCTGGATGTATGTAAATATTCCATCTAGATAATAGTTCTCACTTTAATTTTTTGTTTCTTATTATAAGACTTTTTTATGTTATAAAATAGAATAAAATAAAATCTACCTTTATTTCAAATAAAAAAAAAACTGCAAGATTAACAGGCATTAAACACAATCAGAGCCAAATATTTAAAATAAAAACTAAAAAGTTTAAATTTTTGTATAATATATTTAAAAAATTTAAGGATATAACACTATTTTTGCAATTCAACAATGAAAAAATAGGTTTTCCAAAACTTCTATAAAGCAATAGAATTTTTAAAAATTTTTCCTTAAAATTGTTAAATATTCCACAGAATAGTGAAATATTTCAAACTTCACTACTTCTTATAAATGTTTTAAAAAGTATTAAAATTTTTAAACATTTCTTATTAAATAATAAAACTTATACAAATTTGGGGGAAAAAATAATAAACTTTATAAACAAGTAAAATAGTATCGAACAAAATTATGTTATACGTTTAAAGGCTTCTTACACTTGTCAACATCTATAATCAATTTGCAAAGACGTTGACATTTTCCCACAATGGCCTTTTCACCCTTGCCAAAATCTAACATATATCAACAATTTGCGAAGATTTTGAAATTTTGTCATAAGAAATATATAGGGCTTAAAATTAACGTCTTTACAAGATTTTTAATACGATTTCTCTTTGACGTGCTAAATTTCCAATTTTTATTTTTTACATATATACTGAGGGAAAGCTAGTAATGCTAATTTCCTTGGTTGCTTAGGCCAGATCATCAGGAAACCTTTTCCCAAAGACTTAAAAAAAGTTAAAAATATTATACAAAAAAAAAAAAAATTGATACAATATGTTCCTATCTCATTGTGTTCCATTCTACATCTTCCGATTATTTTAGTGTCATCGCTATAAAAGTGGCAATAAATTCTTTTATTATTGTTCACTGACAAAATGCCATTTGTTTCGAAAGCAGCGTTACTATTTACCAAGCGTTTCATATTTTGAAAATCGTTTTTTTTTTTTTTTTTTTTTTTTTTTTTTTGGTGAAATTTTTAATTGATAGTAAATGTTAAATGTAGCAAGTGTGAGTGCATGTTTCACATTTTCAATACACAGAAAAAAGTGTTTTATCAATTACAAAAATGGTTTAAAAAGTATTAAAATGTAATTAATGTGATAATTGAATCAATTATTTTTTATCAAAAATTATTTTCGGGAATGAAATATTTTATTAATTAATTCATTTATTAATGATGTGCTAATAATCCCAATTTTTGAATGAAAACACTGAAATTTATTGTTGTGGGAAAGCTAGTTTCTATGCGCATTTCGCAGGTTGCTTAGGCCAGCTCGTCAGGAAACTTTTTCCAAATACGAAATGTGCATAGAAACTAGCTTTCCCACAACAATAAATTTCAGTGTTTTCATTCAAAAATTGGGATTATTAGCACATCGTTAATAAATGAATTAATTAAATTATTTTTTTAGTTGAAAGAAAATTAAAAATTTAATTTTGATTAAATTAACATTTTAGTTGTTTTGAAAAAAATTTTCAATTAAATAACAAAAAATCTTAATTGACTTTTTTCGTTTAAAATAAAATAATTTAAACATGTATAATTGTTGTTGGGAATTGTCAATATTTATTTAAATAAATTAACACATTGTTTGAAATGGCAAAGTTTTTTGATCACTTTTTTAATTAAAATTAAAAAAATCATTTATTTAAAATATTTTTTCAAAATTTTAAAATTTTTAGTAATCAATATAATCATTTTGGTAATAGGTGCAAAATCAACAACTGGTTTCCTTGATATTATGAATTTGGAATAAATTTGGTGATTGGAGAAATTTTATAATTTTTTCTGTGTATATTCTATGCGTTTTTCCGAAATATGTACATGCCACTGAACAAAGGGTATTAGATTCATATTTGTGCAGAATATTAGCCAAATGAGATTTTTTCGTCATAAATTGATTTTTGGGACGGGGTTTATATTGGACCTAATATTCATTTCAGAATTACGCATAGTAGCTGTTATAAAAATTACTCTTGCAAAACTTTAAATGAAAACCTAACATTTATAAAAAAGTAATGGCATTTGAAAGCTATTTTTTGGAGTGGAATTTGACTGACAGCTATGGTCAAATATGACCCGATTCCAATAAAATTAAGTAGGGAAATTTTACTGCAACCTAATAGAATACTTTTAGACAACTTTCACTTAAGTACGAACATAACTAATAAGATGGTTTATGGTCACAAAGACTATATTTCTGATAGAAGTTGGTGAAATTATGGAACTATTTTCAATATTTTCAAGAGGCATAGTTCTTATTACGATTAAAACATACTTACCATAAGTTTAACACCTGACAGCCAGGCACACGGACATCGTTAACCCGATTCATATAAAAATTCTTAGTCGACCGATATACTAAACGATGGACCTAGAATCAATACTTCTTTATTTTACAAGTGTTGCACTTAAAATTATTCTGGATTTTGTACAGGGCTAGTCCGATTGGAATATAGTTTCAGATGATGTCTTGGATTTGGATCACTATAGGTTCCCTCGTAAGGAGAGGTAGTCATATTTTACACCAAAGTGTAGGGTATCATTTATGGATTTCAAAACCTGATATTACTTTTAACAATTCTAAAATTTATTTTACACATTTTGCACAATAGTGCAAAACCTGTTTCTGTTGAATTTTTTCCATAATATTAATTGTTATTTATGCAATAAAAATATTACAGTACTTTTCGTTTATAGTCGCTACCGTTTTAAGTCACATTGTCCATTTTATCTGCTCATTTCGCCACTTAAGGTAAATTTAATATAAGGTATTTACGTTATAGTCCATTTAGCGATTGTAACGTGGAAATATATCTTATATCTC
This sequence comes from Pollenia amentaria, assembly GCA_943735925.1. NCBI lineage: Eukaryota > Metazoa > Arthropoda > Insecta > Diptera > Polleniidae > Pollenia > Pollenia amentaria. The sequence continues at coordinate 149,409,919 of OX031007.1, forward strand.
CACGTACATAATTTATATTTTAGTTTATTTAATGTAATATAATTTTAGCTTATATACTATTTTAGTTTAGGTTATTATAAAAGTTATTATTAGTTAGTTATATAATCTTAGTTTATTTTATTCTCATGTGGTTTATCAATGTATTTACATAAGTAGGAAAGGTTTTGTTACAGTAGGGGCGATTCGCCCTACAAGTCGCGGAAGTTGGAAGTAGAATTAACGAGCCGACTGATTTCACGAAGGTGAACTCGGTTGTATATTTTATTAAAGATACTTAACCTGTGGGTAAGGTATCAAATAAATTTCCCCGCACCTTCGGTTGGACAGGGGCTCTCACAAGTGGGCTCGTGTCGCCTGTACTCACAGGTGGCTTCGTGTCGCCTGTTCTCACAAGTGGCTTCGTGTCACATGTTCTCACAAGTGGCCTCGTGTCGCCTGTTCTAACAAGTGGCTTCGTGTCGCCTGTTCTCACAAGTGGCTTCGTGTCGCCTGTTCTCACAAGTGGCGTCGTGTCGCCTGTTCTCACAAGTGGCGTCGTGTCGCCTGTTCCCACTAGTAGTATTGTTATCGTAGAACTTCGTAGAATAAGTTATTTCATAAAATATGTAGTAGTTAGGTACTAGCTGTAAGAACCATTGTACGTATTATATATACCATTTATACGACGAACGTGTGATCCGAAGAAGCAGCCGGAGAAAAGCCGAACTAATTACCTAGCAAGCCCGCCGCCAACCGTACCCGCCGAAGAGCCTAGCCGAACGTTACCGCCGATCCGAATTTACCGAAGACGAACGCTGTACCTCGGGTGCCGATCAACACACGATCCCTCAGGCCGTACACACCTATATCAATATTGTCGTAGGTTATTGTATTTCGTGAATTGTAATTAAATTATTGAAGAAAGAACAATAGAGAAAATATTAATTCAACCCCCGAAAGGGTAAATATATCGTCTTCTCACTTAAGGCTAGTGGATCCGTAAGTACACCCTGGACTCGTCTGAGCTACCTCAGCCGAAGAATAAAACCACGTTACACGATATAAGTACATTGCATATATACCATCCATCAGTAACTATCAAAGGCAAAAGAAAAGAAAATTATTGGCGTTATAGCCACATTAGCAAAATTTAGTTCCTTGTAATTTTCGAAATTACAATTCATCTAAAGAGCTAAACATTAAATCGCTTAATTTTTGTCATCAACTGTCTTCTCCTAAAAAATTACTGCCTGGCCCACAATGTCGACAAGAACATTTCTTTCTTATATTTACATTGAAAACAAAAACAAATTTTAATTTTTTATTATTGTTTTCAATATAAAAATGCGAAAGAAATGTTCTTGTCGACATTGTGGGCCTGGCAGTTAGTTTTTTTTTTCTTTATTCACATAACTTGATTATATGCGAATTCGGTTATATGCCTCAAAGTATAATTAGGATTATAATCACATTAGCGATATAGTCTACGACTTGTCTGCAACTAAATAATGTGACTATAACCGAAAAGTACTGTATTAATTAATATTGTTAAATTAAAATTTACAACCAAATATATTTTTCAATGCTTATCACACAGAAAAACTTTTCAGTAGTATTTTATCAATTAAAAAAATTGCAAAAAAATAATAATACATATAATTTTGATTTAATCAACATTTTAGTCGTCTTGAAATACATTTTTAATTAAAATTTTAATTAAAAAACAAAAAATATTAATTGATTTTTTCGCTTAAAATGAATGAATTTTTAATTGAAATATTAATTAACTAACAAAAAATTTTAATTTGTTTTTTCACTTAAAATAAATAAATTTTTAATTGAAATATGAATTAAATAACAAAAAATTTTAATTGCTTTCTTCGCTTAAAATAAAATAATTTAAACTTGCGTACAGTTTCCATGTATGTTCCTGTGTCCGGGGACCCACTTAAGGGTAACCAATGAATGTCTCGCTATCTCCTCCAGAGACATCCGGCGTTCTTGGAAAATTCTCGACGTGATGAACACATTCCACAGGGATCTTATGGCCGCCTTGCTATTGGTTATAATGTAAATATCCCTGCCAGATATTTCGCCGTACCGAATTTGTCTCTCGTCTCTGCAGATGGACATTATTTAAGCCTGAATGACACTGCATCATAGTTAATAACGTTATCCAAAATGCTTGTGGTGAAGCCAGGATCAAAGATTGGCTCAGGTGTGACATAATCAACGTCCTTGTGCCAATTTATCTCTACCAGGATTTTATCATGTCCGATATTGTAATTCCTCCATGCTCTAGTGGCCTTAGGTCTTACTTTTTCGCCAAAATGTCCAGTTTAGGCCAATAGCCCTTTTGCAACAATATAATACAGTTGCTGTCTTATTAGTTCTGGAAATGGTGTTCATCAGTTTACTATCCAATACTAGCCCAAGATATTTGGCATTATCGGATAGTGTCAGTGAGAACCAATTTATTTTTGGGGTATTAAATTTGGGAATCTGATATCTCCTTGTAAAAAGAACCAGTATGTTTTGGCAGGATTAGCATCCAGTCGACATCCCTGACACCATCTTGTTAGGACATCCAGTGCGGACTCCATAAGTTCAGACAATAGTCCAGGATTCTTACCCATATCCACAACTGCAACGACATCCGCATACGCAATCGTCCTGCAGCACGTCCTTTCCAGTAGTCTCATAGCATTAAAAACCGATTCAGGCTTAACGTTGTTAACAGCTCCCTCAATATCCAGGAATGGAACTAAAGCAAATTTCTTGTAGTGCAGGGATCTCTCTATGTGGCCCAACAATTAGTGAAGCACAGTTTCAGTGGACCTTCGTATAGGCGTGTTGAGCCGACGACAAGGAATTATGGCCCAACGATGATCTTATATGAATATCCATAATCCTCTCCAATGTTTTCAGTAGAAAGGAGGATAGATTAATTGGCATAAAGTCTTTAGCCTAAGTGTGAGGTATCTTTCCCCCCTTGGAAATGATGACAATCTTATATGTTGTCCAGATTGTTGGGACATGCTCAGCCAGGCTCTAAATATTACCAGGAGCCATGACATCAACATCTCCAGGTTCTTTTGTTGATCCGCTGGGATAATCCCATCCAGGCCTGGAGATTTTTTTTCTGTATATAAACCAACCAGTGAAATGGCCTAAGCAACCAGTGAAATGCGCATAGGAACAGCTTATCCTCCAACAATAAATTTCAGTATTTTTTATCAATTAATAAAAAAAGGGATTTAAGCACAACAAACAAACAGATCTTTTAATAAACAATAGTATTCCAAAAAACAACTTTGATAATAAACCAACAAAAATTTATTTTGAAATTTCAAAATTACAGCCACAATTTCCAAAAGCTTTCGAAAATTCCCAAAAAAAAGTTTTTTTTTTTATTATTATTTTTTGGGAATATTTTCCTTACCAAGAACGGGTCTCAGACCCGCAGCTTGTTTTTAGAGCCAACTTAAAATTATAGTGTTTGACAAATCGTATAGATATAAAATTTTAAGGCCTGGATCAAAAGACATTTTTATCCGATCAATACACTTGTTGCATTGGTTGAAAGAATAGAGAGATATGTTTTTAATAGTGTACAACTTAGTTTATTCACACGAATTCTCATTCAGATAAAACTTTTGCCAATAAACAAAAACACTGAACAACCAAAAAAGATATATTGTTTTTCGCGAATATCGCCAAAACGCGCATAAAAAAAATAAATTAATTTCATATTCGTGTTCAGCGACCTAATATTAGCCTTAAGAATGCTTTTTTTATTGGAAATATTGAAGTGATTAGTTATATGTAATTGTTTAATATTAGCAATATGAATCACCCTGTATATTGTATACACAATGAACTTATATTAAATAAATTTGAACAAGACACTCTAATAGAGATATGACAATAACTTAGGAATTCAAAAATCTACCATCTTAAGTTTGTGTAAAATCTAACATTTTGTGTACAAAAATTGTGGATATTTTGAGTCTTATGAGGCACCATATGATGTACCACAAGTTGATCGATTTGTACTCATTTCAAAATATTGATCCTGCGGTAGAGGGCTAACAGCAGGTGCCAATTTTTTTCATTGTTTTTCCTATGTACCTGAGAATAATAAAAAAAAAAATTGTGACGCTCCACCCTAATGTACATATGCATTATGTACGTTTAAACAATATTCCTTAATTGAGTAATTTAAAAAAAAAACTTTGGAATCGGAGTTTAGTATCTACATGTTGCATTGTTAGAAATTTTTAAACAAGTTTGGTTAGTTTTAAATTTATATTATACAAAACTTTTTTAGAAGTTTTCAGTATTTTATTTTTATCTTCTCCTACTTAAGGCAGAACGAGTATTGTGCCTGTTTACAGAAGCTTGTAACTTCGAAAAAAAGAGCTTGTCCTGGACCCACCAAAATTAGAGTATATCGAAAACAATTTAGGAATACATATTTTCGACCGTAGTACTAAACTTGGTATTCTTTTGTCAGAAAATAATTGAATTTGGAAAACCGATGAAATATCTTGTATGAATTTTGTAAAGACAAGAAATTTAGCGGAAAGAAAGTAGAGGAGAGAGCCTCATAACATAATATAATATTGTTTCCGCCCTGACTTTCTGTGAGTTCTAACCGGTGCACACTCCTTAAATTAAATTTTAACATAATGGGGATACTTTGTAGAGGTCGCATGTTCCGTAAGGAGCCAAGCGGAAAAAAGGAAGAGAAGAAGAACGTCGTAACATAGGGTACACTCTTAAAAATTTGTCGGTGTATACTGTGATGTAGGGTATAAATTGGTCGTGCTTGCCAGACAATAATTTCTTCCATAAACTTATTCACATTGACAAAGATAACCTTTCATTGTGGGATTTAAAATTTATTGTCAGTTTTTGATTTTATTATTCTTGAAAGTAGTTAAGCCATATAAAATAAATAAAAACTTAAATCCAAAAAATTTCTAGAGAAATTAAATATTTTCTATTTATGGTTAAGATTTGCTTTTCACATATACAAAATATGAATGCATATTTGCATACATATGAAAATGTCTTCAGAAACCTAAATCACTGGATGATAAGTTTGTCATTTACAAATGTTATTTAACTTTCAGATTGAGTTTAAAGCTATTGAAATTGAATTTTAAATTAAGTTTATATATTGTTTAATTTGTTTGTTGGTTTACAATATCAATACTGACAATTTTTTTTTAATGATTTAAAAGAAGATAAAAAAATATATAAAAAATATTTTAAAATATTTTGGTTGGACAATTATTTTTGTAAATCAATATATTTACTTATGCAGTTTAAAAAGATGTATATAATTATACCAACACCAACAAAGTGGAGAGCGTAGTATGCGTTTTATATGAGTGTAACATATAAACATATTGATAATGGACTGCGTGACCAGATCTTAAAATTTTTTTACAGCTAGATCTGGCACGGCCAAAAATGCTAACAACAATTGAAGAAATATTTTTTGCAATTCTTTGTTTAAAACTCATTAATAGTGTCAAATTGTATTCGGAACTAAATAATTTTAGTGTCTTTTTTTTAAAAAAATTTATATATGGAAATATTGAAATAATTGGGTTGATTAAAGTAAAATATCGGATATAAATAGCTCAGATGGTTAACAGTTAGACAGAATGGGTCGATATGGGTTGCGCCGATTCAAAAGATTCATTAAAAAAGTTTTTAAGTTTAGCTTATTTCTTATAATTTAAGGAAAGTTTAACAATTTTTATTTTTCAGCAGTTTTAGATTAACCTAATATAGCCCATGATCCCATTTGGGAACATGCACAAATAATTGAATAAATAATAATTTAATAAATTGAATAAATAATATTATATTCTTCGAAAATAGCTAGGCAAGGTTAAAAAGGGTTATGCGCCCAAGGGCACACCTCTACTCGGAAGCCAATGCGGTCCATTGTGAATCCCTTCAATACAAAGGGTAAGTTGATTTAAAATATATAGAAGGCAGCGGATAGAAAAAATTCCCCCTACAGAACCTTCACCAGAAGTAAAAGTCCTATTTTTCTGACAAACCCCAGTAGATCAATTGGCTTACATCCAGCTATACTCCCCAGCTCATCATGAAATTTATGCCCTAGTCATTTCTACCTGAGACCCTGCATCCTAGGACAGTGGCACGGTACGTGCTCAATCATAAATGCCCTAACAGAACAATGACCCACCGAGTACCCTATACAAGTCATGATACCACTCCTAGCCAAGCCCCATAGAACATTGGTTCAACTTGCATCAAATCCGGGCCATAATGCCCTGCACATTCTACAATTCGTCCTATTCATCGAGGACCAGTTAACGCAGTCGCGGAATCTATTCCCAATTAGTCCATAGTATTGATAACGAGGTGTGTCTCGATATTACCCCTAAGATAGATAGCTATCAGACTCTCAAGTGTCTTCAACAAAAATGAAGATGGAATAAATGGTCTGAAATCCCCCGGCTTCCAGTGGCCTGTCCTACCAGCCTCCGGTATAAAAATTATCCTGATCTTTATCCGCCCCATAGGCAGATACTTCTTTCTGCGGCATTTTATGAATATATTGACTAAAAGAAATAGCTAACAATCTTTAAAATAAAAATTAGGCGCTAATGGGTTAACAAGAAGAATTTTTATCTTAGGATTAAAAATTTAATTTACATTAGACCGTACCTCAACAAAAAAAAAAGTTTCCCTGTACCACCTCTAATATAAAGTATTTTTGCAAGAAAGTTTCGTATTTTTTTGCCGAGCGTAGGGGTTGCATTTTTAAATTTTTCGTTATATCTTAGGCATTTACAGTCCGATCTTAAAATATGATATATCAGTGTTTTTGTCTCGAGAAGACCAATGTTTTGCCATTAGAGGTCATTGACCCAGAGAAAAAAGATGTTTATATATAGTGACCTCGAACAAAAGAAAAATTTTAAACATATTATGTTTAATTTATTAATCCCTTTTTTACCGACAAACATATTATGGTTAAAATTTGTCCTCCATTAAGAAGCCACAACCATATTATGGTTGCCTCCAAACATGTTTTGTTTAATAATAACTAAAATATACTTAACACTTATAATAGCATGGTTTGTTTTAAACCAAAAGAGGAAAATACTATTGTTAATTTAAAAACAAATTATTGTCATATTTAACCAAAACCAGCTTAAAGAAAACCATAATATGGTTATGGCTTCTTGATGACAATGACATGGTTAAATTAAACATAATAAGGTTAAAAACATTTTTTAAAGAAAGTTTTGTTGGAGTTGACCATTTTTAAACATGGTTTTTCTCTGCGTGTAATTTCGCCTTCTACCGCATTAATTTTATTTAAAGCTTTGTCAAATATTTTAATTTGTTTCAGCAACTAATTGTTGAAGCTAATCAATTGTACAGGGTTATTTAGTGATTTAAAAACTCTCTGGCAAGGCTGCAGCTGTGAAATATCTGCCATCTGAAAAGACATTTATTTATTATATATTAACCGAAGAATTCATTTAAATAATTAAAACTTACAACAAAAAAGTGATGGTTCAAACGTGGCCACATATCATGCATTACGAGGGGATTATGGTCGTAATAATCGATCTAATGTGCAAAGAATTTACAAGATTATATGAGAAATTTGAAGAGACTAGATGTTGTCAGGCCTTTACCTTTATACACTGTGGTGTAAGGCATCAGTTGGCAGGCTTGACCGACTATACCTGCTTACTTGCTTAAAAAACAGGCGTATATATGAACCGCTGCCAGCATAAATTGGCTGTTAACTTCTTACGAAAAAAGTCGCCAGTAATAAATATTTGTCATTAAAAATCGTCAAAGTAGCAACTTATCTTTAATCTTAAAGTTGTATAATCGTATACCTTTTCTACAACAATGTAAGCAAATGAATTGGCATAAATTGGTATGCGTCATTATTTTCCAAAAAAAAATTTTTTTTAATTTGAATTTTCCACAAAATATTCATTTATATCATCAAAATTTTGCAAAAATATGCACTAACAAATCGATAATAATAAAATAAAATGGCAAATAATTGCTACAATCATCATGCTTAGAGCATATCTTGAGAGAAGAACTATCCATTTTTATATGAAATCGCTTTTTGAATGCACGCATTTTTAGTCAAAATTTATAATAATTAAAATAAAAATAAATTTTAATCAAAACCCAGCAAAAATGCCAAAATAGTTAAACTAGTTATAGAACAGTTGTGGCAAAAATTTAATTGCAGTTATATTTGTGAGTAAAAAGGTTAAGTTATCTAACAAGACATTACTCAAGCATCACTTTACACATGTGAGCTTATATTGTCGTTTTCAAGGTCGCGGGTGGTAGAGGCCGCCCGCTATCTTGAATATAAGGATGCGAGTAGTTTTCTTTGCTTATCTCGTGAACTATAATGAACACGAACATTTTCCTAGGAGCTTTTTGTAGATTGATGTTTGACTATTGACGTCATCCGTCTTCAATGGTGGTGTGAGAAAAACGGCAAACCCCTTAACAGTTCAATAAAATAACCATAATCAATTATTAAAAATATTATATCAATACACTATCAAATAATTTGAAAAGCAGAACATTACTGCCACATACGTAGAATTTGTATGATAACCCAAAACGAAAATATGTATTTAGCTAAATATCTCAATTAGTAGGTCGCAAAGGGTCAAGTTTTATATACCATTAGATGCTGCTTCAAAAAATCGTTTCGATGATACGAAATTTTATTTATGTTGTCTTGGAGCAAAGTACAAAAAAATTCGAAAAACTGAAAAAAGACCTTTTTTAAAAATGGTCCAGCTCACGGATGGTCAACGCTTGAACCAAAATATTTTGAAATCATCACAAAACATATCAAGCTTTTTTTCAGAGGGGTAACTAAAACACTTTTCTCGGCTTCATACAACTTGAGTCGGTCTAATATATATATAATGCTTTCTACCAAAATAACCTAGAATGTTTTCAGTTCGAAAGGAAAATAAAAAATGTGACAAAGCAGAAATAAACTTTAAAAATTCTATAAATTTTAAGTAAAGGCCCAACTATAATATGCATGAGCTAGCTTAAGCAAATCTCAAAAATTAGCGAAAGGCCTGGCAAATCCATTGAAAAAACGAAATTAAAAAACATGTGATTCCTTACAGATTCTCAATTTGCTTAAGCAAATGAAAGTTTCATAAAACTTCAACAACATTTACCTTTAGTTCAATTTGGTTTGACACATATGGTTAACATGTATTCGCACATTTGCTTAAGCCAGTTTATGCACAATGTGGTTGGGCCTTTTGATTTGAAATCATTTTTAGGACTTCTGGTACAAAGTTTTATTATGGGCAATAGATTTTGAATTTTATTTAAGATATAGTAAGAAAAACGCTTATGTTTTAAGATATAAATTTTATGATATTAAACACACTTAAACAAATTTCAGTTTTAATTGTTAAAACTTTGTAAACTTTCCTTTACGTATGAAATTTATTTCTCTTAAATTAGGACTACGACTATTAAAGTATACATTTTTTTTTTTATTATAATTTGACTAAGAATACACATTAGAATTAATATAAAAATTGTTAATTAAAATGGAAAAGCTTATAAATCGAATTAATTTTTCTGACAACAATTAAAAGTATAAGTTCTGCTCTATGAGGTTCATTTTGAATAATCTCTCCTTATACATGATCCTCTTAACCAAATGTCTCCCAAATGGATACTATATTTTCATATAATTAACATTTCCCTCTCCCTCATTTATCTTAATACGAAGGTCACATTAATCAAATTATATTTAATGTTTATTGATTTGTCATAAATTTTGCTTTTCAACAATTATTTCCGCAATCTTATTTAAGAGCAAACAAATTCCATTGACAGAATAGATACGAGTACACACGATTATTTATAGTATGTTTAGTTTATTGCGGTTTCTGTAGTGTGGTTTTCAGTGTGGCTTTAACAAATTCAACTGGCTTAAATCTAAATTAAATTCTAGTTAATATTTGAATTTATTTGTTTAAGCCAATTATGCTTAAATTTATATTTAAAAGAAATCATTGCTTTAACAATATAATTGTCTTTAAAGCAGTTTGCCAAAATTTTAAATTTAAATGCAATTATGAATAAATACTCTATATAAATAATAAATATAAACAATTAGTCAATTCACAAGGTATCCTAACATGTCATATTGTCAAAATGTCCTAATATTTCACAATGGTTTAAAAATATTGTTGTACGTCTCAGCCGCTCAGCGCTGGACTTTTCTGATTAATTACGACAGCACAATAAACACAGCAAGCAACGTTCTATTTATTTAAGACACTTTTTGTTAACAAACCAACAACAATATTTTTAAACCATTGTGAAATATTAGGACATTTTGACAATATGACATGTTAGGATACCTTGTGAATTGACTAAATATTACATATCGCACACTACATCATAACCAGTCACGACTCAAAATACAAAAATTTTAATGAGAGGCAACAACTAGCTTCAAAAACATGGTTGCAATTATTTAATCAATTTGAGTTTTACAAATCTTAAAGAAGCAAAACTAAAGATGACAGTGACGTGTTAAAGAAGAAAGGCTAAAGACGACAGTAACGTAAACGAAATTTTCGAAGTCGTTATAAATTTTATTGGTGAAGTGCTAAACGGGAAAAACGTAACAACAAATTTCAAACTTCCGAATAAATAAAAGAAAGCTGATTTTGTTTTTGTTAAGTTGTTTTGAATCACTTTCGTGGTTCCCTAAAATTCCCGTCGATCCGTGTGTATGTAGCTTAGGAAATTGCCTACAAAAAAAAAAAAAAATATATTCGTCTAGCCTGCATGTAGTGCTATGTATTATATTGAAAATTTTTCTTATTGCACCATTGCGAATCTCTATTGGTCATACATACATCTTCTAAGCGGTATCGTAACCTTAACTGGGAGCCATTTCTGCTCGAGACCATGTTTGTCCTGAAACTCTGCGGCTTTTTCTCATAGGGTGTGCTCTCAACCATTTATTTGACCCAGGTTTGCAACAAGAAAAAAATTTCTTATACAAAACAACATTCAATACCAAAATTTTCTCACCATGCAGCAATGTCAATCAATAGAGAGGTGGATGTTAACCTCCAATCGCCCATTTTCCAACTATGACTGTGGGATATCCATTTATCCTATTTTTTTCCACAGTCCCAGAACCCCATCATTCGTCGCACCTTCTGTTTTCAACAATCCCAAAAAAAAATTAAATCTACTCGGATATGTTCATTTTTATCTCTTACATCATTAATACTTTATTATTATAATTTTTTTTCTACCATATACCTTATTCTAACACATGCAAGTGCAAGTTCGAAAAATCAATACACTCACACATTTTTACTAACACCATCACAATTTTCGTACTTGCAGCTCAACTTGCAAGAGAATTTGCTTGGAAGTAAATTTTTGACACTTGCAGCAAGTAAAATGACAAATAAAGAAACAGTGTTACCGTGGATGGCTTTTGTATCAATTTAAAAAAAAACACTACTATACAGCAATACATCTTCTTGGCATTTTTAAACATAAATTGCAAGCATTTAAAGAAAAAATTGTTAATCATAAAATTTTCTCAGAAATTTAATCATAAAATTTTCTCAGAAATTTAATGATATCGGTAACTACGGCAATACTGGATTCACATATTTTAAAAATAAACATAATTTTTTCATCAGATGGACCAAAAGTAAAATAAAGAATAAATTATTAAATATATTTCGTGATAACGTTAACATGATAATGTGTTTTAAACCCAAGAATAAAGCTTTTTTTCATAAGATGTTTTCGTTTCGAGAGTATTTGAAAAATAAACTTGCAGATGACTGTGTAAACACTCAAGATACTTGCAAGACTTTTGGATATTTCTTACACATTTTCGTTGATAATACATATGTATACACTACTTGCAAGTAATTACTTGCATGTGTAATGGCAGGATTAATGGGTTTAGAAGTTATATACAAAATATTCCTGCAACAAGTGCTGAAAGTAATTTTTTGATTATGTATTAAAAACTTTATACTAAGCTTTCTTCAATAAACAAAAAGTGTTATGTGTTCAAACAGGTATGGACATATTTTGAAAAAAGGCTGCTTCAAAAAGGGTTATGTGTAGATTTTCTTAAAAATCCGCCACCGCTCTGTAACACATATTTAATCCGAATTTCTTATAACGCAGTATTTAAGTAAATGTACCCGCGAGTCATTGTGGCCTTTGATGTCAATAAAATATCGTAAAAGGATAACATTTATGTTATTTCGCCCTTCTGGGTTTTCTAAACGGTTAGTCAGATTGGAAAATTTCAAATTTAAGTCTTGGATTTGGCATACATGGACCTATTAAGGGGCTGCCATAAGTTTCCAAATTTGGTTAACTTGGATATTACAAAAATTAAACACGATCCAGAATTCTTAATTTTTGCCCGCTTTAAGCAATTTTTTTATCAAAAAAATATGCGACGCTAGTCTGTAAATAGAGTAAAAAAAAAGAATTTCTTTATACAACGAAAAATTTTATTAATTAGAATTCAATTGATTTAAATTAAACAATGATTCCAAAACTCAAAACAAATATCGTTATATGGTACTTTAGTATTAAAATTTTGAATCGCTTATACGAACGCTAACATCGAAAATTTTTTTTCTTATGCTAACCTCTTAAAGCTCTACACTTGTCTGCAGAAGATAAGAGTCTCTTGCAGGAATCGGACCTGCACCCCCGCACTGATAGACTAGCTGCCTACCAACCAGCCTACCTCTGCACCCAAAATGACTGGATACATTAAGTTCAGCGTACTCAAGTCAGCTTTAGCGGTAGGGTGCCAAGTTTATTTTAAAACAGTATCGAATTCGAGCACAGTGAAAATATTATATACTCAGAAACTAAGTACATTTGTAACAACATCCATCCCGAAATGCATTTTAATCCAGATAAAATCGCGACGATTGAAGGTGACAATTCCAGAACACTTTTAAAGAAAAGCTTAAGGAAAAAATTTCAAAATATTAGGAATTATATGACTATACATTTAATTATGTAACAGTGCAATATCCTAAGTTTATATTAATACTTCGAGCCTTTGAAATATTCAAAGTCGTCTGATTAGAACTCGCTCACTTCCAGACATTTCACAGTGCGGTCAGAAGCACTTTGTTCACGGATCAATTTAGGGATGCTTTTTTCATATAATTTTTCATCAGTTCCTTCCTAATACCTTAAGCATTGGCCAAAAGAAGACGTTTTTAAATAAATGGATGTAGTTTTATTAAATAAAATAACAGTTTTGGTTTGAAAATCATACAAAATTTAAACAAAAACAAGTAAGGAAGTACAGTCGGTTATTTACAGCATTTAAAGGCAAATTTTCGAAAGTGTAACCTATTATGGCCCCAAAATCACAGGTTTACATTCATATAAAAGTTCTTTGTACCAAATACTATCTAAATATCAACATGAGATTTGCTTGCCTAAAGGGATTTTGGAGAGGGCGGTTTATATGTTACCTTTGGTTAGTTCTGGGCATACCAGTACCATGACATAGTACCTATTAAAAAATTCGCTACATTTCTTATGAATACCAAAATTTATAAGGAAGTTGTGGCATTTAAACCTTTTTTTCTTAAACAGGACTTTTGTAATATCAAAATCTATAGAAAGTGACAGCATACGTTTCTGAATATACATACATACTTACACTAATATAAAAATGCATCTTCTTATTGATGACGCCCTAACATCAGCATTGTGACTTCAATGTTATTACAAATGTCACCAATGAGACAAAAAGTGACTACAATCCAATGACGAATGTCATCATAAAATTTTGTCATATTTTATGCGTCATCTATGCTATGACTACAGTGGCATCAATTCGATGGCACATTTTGTGTATTATTAACAACGTTTTCATGTTTAGAAGGTAAAATAAGAAGCAACAATTCCCATATTCAATTTGTTTATATTATTTAGTTAAATACATCAAATTTTCAAAGTAGAACGATTACGAAAATCATATCGCGCATGCTTCTGGTGTCTAATAATTGAGAGTTCTTCTGTTAACAAAGGGGGGAAAGCGACAAAAGTCAATATAAATATGTGTAACGGGCAAGTAAAAAAATTTAAGAATTTTATTAAACCGCCATATTTGTATGGTTCCTGCAGCGCCTAGGATGCCCCTAGATGGGTCAAATGTATGACCAACCCCACTTTATTTTTCATTCCAAACATTTTTTTCTAAGATACCTACCCGCTATCTCCATTCCTTAAGGGGGCTTGCATACATAATGTTCAATACAGACTTGAAATATCATCGGCAGATAATTTAATTGTCGCATTTGGATTCCGATAGTTTCGAGTAAATTGAGTTTGAAGTTTGAACTCTTATAAAATCCACATACGACATGTAAATAATAAGTTAATTTTTTGGTCGTTTTATATGAAAATTTGTCGAGGGTGGCAGTTACATACGACATTTAATTTGAAAATTGCTTTAGCAAATACCAAATACGACAAACTCAACACTCCATATCTCGAAACCCGTATGAGGAATCAAAAAATTGATTACGCGAAATGAAAAATCAGGTCGGAAAACCTAAGGAATCGATCTTAACTCAAAACCGCAAAAAATCCACAGACGACATTTAAATTATCAACCGACGATATATTGAAGAAAAAGTGCCATAAATGTCGATGAGTCGCCCCTAGTGGGATATAATATATGACCAACCTCAATTAGTTCTTTTTGCTTAATATTTTCTAGAGACATACTTGCCATTTATCACCACTTCTTAGGGGGCTCCCATACAAATAAAGCGTTTAATTAAATGCTTAAATTTATGTGAATAAAATCAAATGCTGTTAACAGATTTTAATCACATATGGCTTGTTTTGTTTGCTACTTCGTTTTTCATATGTCTGAAAAAATTTAAAGGCATAGCTGCACTTACCCATTTTTGAAAAATTTTTAAAAAACAAAAATTTCAAAATGTTGCTAAAAATTATATGTTTACCAAAAAAAAAAAAAAAAAAAATTTTGTTTCTAACACGACTCCGTATATGAGAAAAAAGTTTAACCTTTCTTAGAGAAAATTTTATTGTGGAATTTCGCTTCTTTGAGTTTGTTCAATAGACTAAGCTGGTTTTGAGTTACGCGAACATATGGTGGCCAACCTCCTCCATTTCCGAAATAACGGTATATTTCGAAAACCAGAGCCAACCTTAAAAAAAACGGTTAGCACCACTGGATTCAGCGTGCTAGTATTAGGTTAAAATGCCAGGTCTCCGGCTTGTAGGTTTTTTCAACTATAGCACAGTGTAGTTTATCATTAAATTCAGCCTAATGATTCCTTTCTCCGATGTTACTGAGTCATCGAACTAATGACATGTTTTATTAAACTAACTCCGATTCGTCATATCTGTGATGCTGATGTGAAATCCCATTGATGACATAATTAAAATTATTTACCCTGATGGCAATTTGGCCAAGTGATGTTAAGGCTGACATCACAATGATATAAAGTGTCATGCGGTCAAAAACGAAGACACTTGTCATAGTACTGTTGTCAAAATTCATCAGCGGTATGACGCCATTTTTATCAGTGAACATATTAATTTAAATAATTGTTCTATATTGTCCAACAAATAATTTTTTTGTTAAGACTTTAATTTTTAAAAATTGATTTTAATTTAACTATTCCCCAATTTAATGTTGTAAAAATAAATACATATCTTTTATTTTTATTTATTGACATAAGTGTCTTTTAAATTTTTAAAAAAAAATTAACATATTTTCCTTGGCCTCAAGTGCCTTAATAAAATGTCACTTTGATTTGGGACTTTTGGATATTTTATTAGCGAAGGATTTAAAAGTTAGATTGAGATTTCGTTTAGCATAATAACCCATTTTTTTTTGTTTTCTTTTAATATTTTCACTCAATTCAGTTTAAATTGATTACATTGTCTACTTTAAATGCCATTTATTATCTCTTTAAATTGTCCAAAATGTAATCAAATTAAGTACAGACATGATAAATATCTGCTTATAGCCGAAGGATAAATAAATATTGAATATTTTTACTATGTCTACCAACATCTAATACAATTTCACACGTACATTTAAAATGAACCAAAGAATTTATAATACTCGTTCTCAAGAAAATCGTTAAAAGGAGATAATATGGGAGAACTTACTAAAAAAAATGTACCATTCATTCGCTTTTTATTTAACAGCTTTTTATTTCAACACATATTTGGTTTTTCTTTTTATTACATGCTCTAGAATGACATACTTGAAAATATTTTATTCCTTTTTTTCTTAGCCAGCCTTCTAGAGTATCCTTATGTTGTAGTGATGATGATGACCTTTTTTTTGTTTGTATACGGCTGGCTGGGTTGTTGGTTGGTTGGATGGTTGGTTGGTGTTTTAGCTACTCGTATCTCAGTGAACACTACAAGTTCGCCTTGTAACATTTTCACATGCTCGACAAACCAAAAAATTCTGTTTAAATTTCATGAATAAAATATTTAAAAAGTTCAAATATCTAACCTTTACTATAACATGTTGTTGTTGTAATAGGATCCTTGGTTAGTACGAACAAAAAAGGTGGGGAGAGGACTCTGTTAGATGCATACATAAAAAACTCTAACATATTTATTAATACGAGGGTAGTTGAAGAACTATTAAGTTTTTGTAAAAGCGTATAAGTCCATGCGGAAGATTAATATTGCAATGATTTTGGAATGTTTTGTATGAGTTTGGAATGTCAGATTTAACCAGAGTTGTTTTATACTTCGCCTAGCCACAGATTCCACACAGATATGTAAAACGTGACCTGTGAAAAAGGCCCAAATCAGTTGCGAGGGCAGCTTTCGAAGAAAGAGACACATAGCATTTTTGCGTGATAAAAACAAAAATAACAAAAACAAACCACGTTTAACAAAAGCATTAGTGCAACAAACTTTTTATTTTGTCCAAAAAAATTTATTTAGTAGTTTTGTTTTATTTTATAATGTTATTTACTTAAATATTATTAACTAGTGTTGCGGTAAATTTAAAAGTTAATTTTTACAACAGGTTTGCAAATAAATATCAACTAAGTAAATTTGTGTTCATTGCATTGCGGCATAAAAGATGGTTCAAAGAGAAATGAAAAAAGGGCAGCTTTCTAAGAAAGAGACAAAAAATCTTCCGTCTCGTGACACATCTGTGTATAATCTGTGGCCTAGCTCTCATATAAATTCCACAGTATGTGAAATATTGAGGGAAAAAGACTATTGTAAAAAGCTTTATAAATTGAAATACAACACATAGAAGCACATTCGAAACAATAAAACGTTTAGGGCTTGTTTCATTAACAACTTCTTTTTTAATACGTATAAAGAAAGTAGAATATATAATTTTTTATGATTTTTAAAAAACAAACATTTAGACATTTTGCTAAAAAATTAAAATATGTTTCTTAAACGACCGAGTATACTAGAAAAAGTTCAACCTTGTTTTTATTGCATTTTTGAGTTACGCGAATATATCTTGTGCAACCTCCTCCATTGTCGAAATAACGGTAAATCTCGAAAACAAGAGCTAACATAAAACAGCGGTTAGCACCAAACCCCTTGGCGTGCCCGAATAAGGTTAAAACGCCAGGTGCCCGGCTTGGCTGTTTTTCAGAGAGGGACAGAAATAGCATTGTCTTTTCCCTCTTCTTCTAAAAGCGCGGGACCTTGCGGCTTAAACTTAAAGGGTGTGAACCGGCGATTATTTTTGTAGTCTTCTAATTTTCAAGATCCTGACGAGCAAATTAAGTATATAGTATGACATTTTTTATCCAGCTGAAAATAAGGGAAACTATCGCTTATTTTTTGAAGAATTCATTTTCATATAAAATTTAGAGGTTTCAAATAGGGTATGTATTTAAAAAAAACTTTTCGGAAATAATCGCATTCACTGTATATTAAGAATTTCGTAACGACTAAGTAACTCTCGTAAAAGTTGAATGTGCAACAGATCCCAAACTAAATAATAGACTCGGTTTCCTCTAATCATGCTAATTTTATTGCTAAACCCGAATAGTCATTCTCAATAAAAGCAATAATCTTATCTATTTCTTCATGCTATAAAATCTAGATCCGAGAAAGCCAAAAAAAAAAATAAATAAATGAGTTACGGCTAATTTCCATAAATACTATCAGAAGCCGAAATTAAAATAAGGTGCACATTTGGTGGCCCTTAAAATGTTATAGTAGTGTGAGTGTAAACAAAAAAAAAAAAACAAACAAAAAAAATCCCGTAAATGAAACCAAATTTTCGAAATTAAAACTTAAACTCAACTACCCCAGCAAAAACTTATATTGCAAAGAAATGAGCTTAAAAGCTTATATGACTTCTCTTCACTACTTATACATTGGCATTTGAACTCATTATTTTAACACTTTGCTGTCAGTGGACGCAAGTTCTTACCACACTCGCTTACAAATAGGGAGTTAAATAAGTCATTACCAAATTTGCTTACAAATAGACACTTCACATTGTTATCAAACAAACTGAATTTGTCAAACAAATTGCGTCTTTAACTTAATTTGCTTTCTAATGCAATATTTTACTACCCTACATCAAGGACATATTCATACCCAATAAACCAGAGAACGATATGATTGCAAAAACGATATGTTATTTTCGTGGAAAAACGATATTATAAGGAAAGCTACAATTTAAGTACTATCGTTTATGATAAAAGATCGATATCATATTCTATAATTTATACCACCTAGATGATATCGCTATAATATCGTTTGGTTGATTTACTACTGTAGTTTTTATTCAAAATTTTAATTTTAAAATACATACATTTAATTTTTTCATATTCAAATTCATATTATTTATAACAAATAAAAAAAAACAAATTGTAAGAACAAATACTTAAATATCAATTTGTATTAGATTTTAAAAAACTTAAAGGTATTTTATTATGAATCAATTATAAATTTCGTTAATCAAGTCATAAATAAGTGCTTATGTATAAGATTATATGTCTGCCATTACTTAACTACTTCTATGTAATGCAGATGGTATGAAGTAGTCATTGAAAAGTAAGTTGTTCAGTAATTTCAAGTCATTACCTAGTTGTTGCTGGGACATTTGTACTACAAATATATTAAATTTTATCCGTTTTAGTTTCTATTTTATTTATTTAAAAGGCTTTTGAAGTCTGCCCTTAAAGGTACATAGTAAATATATGTACGATGTCGTATATGCATATCATGTATCATGTATGCTGTGTTAAGAATTTTTATTGTATATTTGTTTTTATTTAATTTTTTTAAACAAAATAAAAAAACTAGAACAAACATGAGACACACTAAAAGTGATGAATATAAAGATATAAAGAAATACAAAAACAAGTACTTGACCGAGAAATCCGTTCCGAAACTTTAAAAGAAATAATCAAGGGAAATGGGTTTGATTTTATTAAATACAAAAAAAAAGACCTATTGAAAGTCATATAAAATTTAGTACATGTTTTTTTTTTGTTTTGCATATTTTTCTTTAAAACCAAATGTGGCTTAAGTGGAAAACAGAATCCATAAAATTCGTGACATGCAAAAATTGTATGTCTTGTATATTTGAAACAATAAAATGTGGTTATACCCTTTACCACAGGTTGCAAGTATATATATATATATATATATATATATATATAGTAGAGCGACTCAAGTTGTATGGAAGCGAAATTCGTCCAAGGTGTACCCCCTAAAAATGAACCTTGAACTTTTTTAAGATGACATTTAAAATATTTCGGCTCCAGCTTTGACCTCTCGTTAGCTGGACCATTTTGAAAAGGGGTCTATTTTTTCATGTTTTGTTAATTTTAGAATCTGTTTCCTTACCAACATATACAATATGGGAATCATAAGAAAGGTTTTTTAAGGCGCGTCCAACAGTATACACAATTTTTCCAAGGACGATCCATGTCCTTTTTAAAGGATATTTGTTTGTAATAAAAATGTCAAATTAACATATTTTAATCTTAAGTCGATTTAATTAAATACGGGTCACAGCTTTTTTTTGAAATTCGTGCTAGTTCGCGTTTTGACAAAAATGCAATGGGGTGGTAATCCTTCGTTTTAAAAAGGGCAATATGTGTATCAAATTTTTCCTTTTTCAAGTACATCATCCTTGTATATGAATAATTTAGAAAGGCATTTTAATCACGACACAATGAACAGTTATTAAAATTTTTTTTTAGCTTAAACCCAACGATATTGGAAACTGATAAACTTAAATTTGCAATTTGGTTTTTATGCCTGAAATTTTTCATACCGCATACATTGATTTTATATTTTTGCAAAAATCTAAATTATTTACATACAAAGATGTACTGGGCAATAGAAAAAATTGCCCTATTTAAAACGGAGGGTTACCACCCCATTACTAGCGAAAAAAGAATTTAAAAAAAAGCTGAGACCCGTATTTAATTAAATGGACTATAGATCAAAATATGTTAATTTGGCATTTTTATTACCAACAACCCCGAACAAAAAATTCTAAACCCTTTTTTACAGAATATCCTTAAAAAAAGGACATGGATAATCGTCCTTGGACAAATTGTATATACAGTTTTATATATAGTGTGAAATGGTTTGCTATTAATTTCAGTTAGACTAGTTCACAAATGGCTGAGATATAATCAATCAATACCATAAAGGCAGGCAAGTTGTGGGACCTCGCTTCGATTTATTTCTTTTTCATATTTATTTATTTATTGGATCTGAAATAATATTTATTTATAAATAATAATAATAATATTTATTAATCAAATCGTGTTCCAATTGTCAAGTTCATGTCCTGCTAGTACCGGATAAAAATATTCCCCATCATGGTTTCTGTATACATATGTAAGTGCTTAGCGCTCTTCTATTCTGATAAGACCAGCGGTATCTGTTCTCCTTCGGCGGTTGTGGCCAATAAGCATCATTTAGAATATTGTGAGCTAAAGAATTTGGGTGGCGTTCAAACCTTTTAAAATAATTTACTGAATATTTCGTGATCATAGTTTTTACTAATAGCATATTGAGATCCTTGTGAATATTCGAGCTTTTCACATACCAGGGTATCGTTGTGATTATTCCAAGAAATTTATTTTGGCGCTTATAAAATTTGTAAAAATTTAAGGTCGAGGCGGTGACTAATAATGTAGCAACAGATTAGCTTTTTAATAGAGTTGAAAATTAAAAGTTTACAATCCAGATTAAGGATATCATTTCTTTTAAGGATAGAATTATTTTTGAGTTAATTTTGCTTCTATATGCGATTTACACGTTAAACGCCGATCTAGATGTATACCACGTAGGGAGATCGAGTATTCGACTTTTTTCAAAAACCGGGTTTCCGATATTCCGAATAGTTTCTATATTAAAAAATAGGGTTTCGGTTAAGCATTTAAAATGTAACCGGTTAACTGGTTTTTATTCGAATAAATAAAAACACAAAAATTCCAATTAATTTTTGAAATAAAAAGTTAATTTGAATAAAAACAATTTACAAAAGTAAGGAATCAACAAAATACATACACTCACAATATTATTACAGTAACGGACTGTCGGTTATTTAAGAAGTATTCCGTTCAGTCATTTTGAAATAAATAAACATTTAAAATTCCAAGCAAATTAATTTTTAACTGATTCTATCATTTATTAAAAAAACTAAGAGCACATTTATACGTATTTTCGGTTGCATTTAATATTGTCAGTTGATTAAGTAAAAGTATTCTGTATGTAAAATTAAATGAAAATGAAATTTAAAAAAACTGTAAATTTACTTAAAACCCGATCTACTTATTTTGCATTTTATTTTAACAAAACTTTAATTTAATTATTACTGTCAAAAGTTCAACCGCGAATTCCATAAAAAATTAACCACAAATTCCGTAAAAATAAATGAATTTTCAGTTATTTTATATAATTTAACTATCAAACAAATAACCCACAAATTGCGTAAAAACAAATGAATTTTCAGTTATTTTATATAATTTAACTACCAAAAAATAAATCTATTTATAAATCTGTGGCAAAAAGTAAAAGTAAAAAACGATTTGCTTGTTTTGTGTAGAAAATTCCCATATTCTATTTGTTAAAATTATTTTGTTAAATACATGACATTATTGCGCATACCATATCGGGCATGCTGCTGGTGTCTTATAATTGAAAGTTCTTCTGTAAACAAAGTGGTTAGTACAACAAAACTAAAACAAACATGTATAACGGGGTAAGTAAATAAAAATAAATATTCTCTCTCTCTCATTAGAATAACAAGCGGACAGGAGTCTGGTATTTTTTAGAAATTCGAGTAAAACCTGTATTATATAAAATTACTGAATTACATAAAATAACTGAAAATTCATTTGTTTTAACGGAATTTGTCAGTTATTTTTTGATAGTTAATTTTAATAAAATAACTGAAAATTCATTTACATAATTTTACGGAATTCGCAGTTGAACTTTTGACAGTAAAAATTAAATGAACTTTTCTTTAAAAATAAATGAAAAATAAGTAGACCGGTTTTAACTGGATATTCATTTATTTTATGTTACAATTTCAGCTAATTTTACGTACAGAATATTGTGAGTGTAGATGTGACCATGACCCAATTAGTAGGTCAGCGCAAAACTACAACAATGCAACAATAGAAAAAACAACACGCATTTTATTTGTGTATATTATGCTTAAGATGTAAAAACTCAATGCACTTGTTTCTGTAAAAAATGGACAAGAGGTCAAAAACAATTGCTACAAAAACAATTGCACGATAAAAGCAAAACTCTACAAAAAATCATCAGGCGTTTCGAGCAGACCTACTTAATCGGGCCATGGATATGACTTAGAATATTTGGAGAACTTGGATTCTTAAAAATTATAGGAATTTAATTAACTTATTATTTCAGATATTCTCCCAATTTTCTTATAAGTTTTAATTTGATTGGTTAAGCATGTCGATATGCATCATTAGACTTCAAACATATTTTTGAATAGTTACAAACAAAACCTCCCAGCCAGGATTATATATGTCCAAAGATTTTGTTTCATCTTTATAGAAACGAATAGTAATATAAACATGATTTTGTTGCATAAATTGCATTTCTCCCAATGATTCATTTTTGGCTGCGTATTTTAGTAAAGTGTTATTTGCCATCTCTTAGGAACTGCTTGGAACGGAGTCAAGTTTTATTTGGCGCACATTTATGTCAAGCTTGTGAACTAATGAAAAGTGATCTAGTGAAAGGTGAAGTCAAAGAACCTTTTCAACTTATAATTTTTGGGCAATCCAAGCACCTCCGAGAGATTACATCTGTATAAAAATATATTTAATTTATATAAAACCGGTCAAATAATAACTGTTCGATCTACCTTATACCGAGGTTTTATTAAATTATTGATTTAAATAGGTGACCTGTTTCTCGACGAAAAGTGACAGTTATAAGTACGTTTTTTTTGCTCATTGACCTTATTCTTCCATTGCTTTAAGCACATTTCTAGTGGAAATGTATAATGCTGTAAGTAACGAGATGCTTTATGGTGGTTTTTGTGTAAGTTTAGAAAAGCTGCATCATCAGCAAAACTTGGGTGTAGTTGCTTGTTGCCATGCACGAGGTAAGTTTTAGGAGGAACCAAGGGGCTTCCTTGTGGGACTCCAGGGTCAATTGGATGATGAGAACTTAAAAAATCGCATTCTTTAATAATAAATTTCCACCTTGTACACAAGTAAAAAAGGGAATGGTGGAATTGCTTACAAAGCTCAATGATAAGAAATTTTTATTTCCTTGCTTGCCGTCTATGAGTTGTCTCCATCTTGGTCGACGTGCGGCTATTTCTGAGCTCTCCAGTGATGTTGAAGTTTCTCCAAGTCTATGGGATTTGGAATGCATTTCCTAGAGAGCTAATCGCCGCCAGGAGGCTTTGTGCCTTCCACAATTTTTACTTCTGTGGTGATAAATTTCTTCAGGTGGTTTTTGAAGTGTGTACCCCATTCAGCCAACTTTTCTTCTACGCAAATATACTTAAAGACCACCCCTTTCAGATCTATTCTTATAATTTAAGAAAATTAAAACCTGCTATATATTGTCAAGACCCAATGGAAATAAAAATGTGCTTAGACTATTTTCAAACTACAAGTGTGTAGTTACGTGCTGTTCATTGAAATAGTGATTGCAGTTGTAGTTACGTACTTTTGATTTTCGCTTATAAATCAAAAGTAAAATGTCTAATTTTCATTATCAGAGAGTAAAAATTGGAGAGAACGTGGGTCAATGGGCCCAAGTCGACGTTAATCAATGGACCCAAGTGAGCTGTGCATGAGAGTGGCTGCCAACGGAACCTAACCTAACTTAAATCAGTCAAAAAACTGATTTCGCATTTCAGATAACGATATACAAATACAAAAATATAGACCGATTTCAAAACAGTCGTTTTTTAAATGTGTTATGAATTTTTAGCGATTTTAAAATCCATTTTTAAATTAAAATCCTTAGTTATTACCCGAAATACAACTTTATTTACATTATATGATATTTAAAGGAATATACATATGAAAGCGGGCCGCTTTGTAAGGACAAAAATTTGTCGATATTGTGCCATCGATTTATCGATAGCTTTTGTCATGAGGAAAAAATTACATACTCAGAAAAAAAGAAGAAAATATATAAGAAAATAGTGTAAAAACAAGTAAGAGTGCTTTATTCGGCTATGCCGAATCTTTGATACCCTCCACCGACAGGAGCGGGCTCTATATAATAAGAAAGTTTAATGCGTTTCTTGTTAGAACTTTGAACTGGCTTGACTAAAATATAATGACTCATAGCATTTTTAGCCGAACTAAAATAATTTTTAGGAGGGTAATTTGTATTGGACCTATGGTAAATTATGGACAAATCATCCCAAAATTATGAAGACTGATTTCTAGTATTACAAAAAATAAATTAGAATAAATTGCAATACAACAGTGTAATTAGTTTTAGCGTTAACAGAGAATTTCCCAAAATTGCATGATATTTTTTCTGGCCATATTACGGTTTAAGGCGTTTATATGGGGCCTATGATCATTTATGGACCGATATTCACGAAATTTAACAGTATGATATGCAGTTGTATAAAGCAAATTCGGGCAGTTTCGAAAGTGAGGGTGTTTTAAACAGACGGACAGACGGACAGAATTACTCAAGGAGCCAGAATATATATACTTTATGGGGTATAGATGTATAATAAAAAAGTTTCACATGGAATGACAAACTTTGTCTACCCTCATTCACCAATAGTGGTAGTGGAGGGTATAAACATACTGAAATCGACATCGACATTGCTATTAATCGTTTCGGTTTTAAAATTTATTTCCATCACATACCTGTATCTTTATTTTATTTTTCGATCCAAAAAAAAAAAACGCGTACAAATAATTTCAATATATTTTCTATCTTTTTGTTTTAAGTATACCAGCTAAATTATTCGTTCACCTTTCATCGGTCCGTATTTTTTGCCAACAAATCCCTGGACCAAAAACGTTTTTATAAAAAACGTTTTCTTAAATTTTACACAAAATATCTTATATCTTGGGTTAGTAAAATTGTTCTTGTTCACACGGTTGGAAGTTAAAGTCATTTTAAAATTAAAATTTGTGAAGAAAGTTTTAGTCTTAGCATCTTACTGAGAAAGTTTATTTTGAGTAACCCTGTTTTGGTTCTCTCGTTTCAATGGTATATACATTAAAATAAGCGGCATAACCTAAAAATACGTAAGTAAAATCATATGATTTTGGCCGCATTCTCAAAATATGGTCCACAGTGTGTCGTCCCGAATTGAGGTTTTCGGTACGATATAGTCCAATCAAAACAAGCAATGTTGATAAATATTTTCTATATATATATATAACATTTATTTGGTTTTCAAAATCAGCGAAATAAACCAATTATTTTACGTAGCGCCTACACAAATATGCTCTCGGACACTATAGAGCCCAAACCATATAATACCATACCATACCATATCATAGGAAAATGTTGCCTTTTCAATACTGTGGTAAATTCAAGATAAAATTCCGCACAACATGTAAATAAATTTATTATTATGTATGTACTTACATATATATTGATTTTATTTGCATTTGTAAACAATAGAAAAATATGTATATATGTATGTATATTGGTTCCTTTTTTTATTAGTTAGTAGAAATTGGTTGAAATTCATTAATTATTCATAGCAAATAATTAATATTAAATATTGATATTTATTAAAAATAAATTTTGGTTTTTTGCTCTCTTTTTGAAATAACTGTGTTTTAAACATTAAAAATTTTAACTGAAAATACAAAGTTGACAGATGTTTTTATTTATTATTCATTGTTTGTTTTATCAAACATAAATTTGTTTATCAAATAGTTATTTTTTGAGCAAAAAACATTAATCGCCTATTTATTAAATAATTAATTTGTTTTTTAATCCTACATTATTTAAGTTAATTGTTTTTATTTAAACATAGTTTTTATTGAAAGCGGACACAGAGTGAAAATATAACAAAAACGTATAAAATAATTTTTGCTGTTAATACGTAATATTTACATATCAAAAACAAATAAAATACAATAATTGTTTAAAGTGTTAAAAAGGTAATGTAATTAAAAGTAAGAAATAATGCTACGAGGGCGGGTCAATAATTCGTGACTTTTGGAATTTACCGCCTCTTAACTGCAACGGCAGTTCGACTCCTCATAACAGGCATCCCTTGAAAATTTTAATTTGCGTCATTTAGACAGCCATTGATAGCAGACTTCATCATGATTTGAAAGGAAAATGTGTCAAAAATGAGTTTTGTGTGCGTACTAAGCGTAATATGGAAAAATCTATGAATTAAGCAACTAATTAAACCTGAAGAAATGAGTCGGCGGAAAGAGATTTGAATCCAACGATGAGAAAATCTCACAGCCAAACGAACTCGGCAAATCTACTTATTTGGAAGGATTAGAAAAATTAGCTTAAAGAAGACCATGTGAAAAGGAGTTTTAAAGACAAGTGATGCTGAATTTCATAGAGATAATAAAAGGAAGATTTCAAATATTTTAATAGATAATAGCTTTTCTAAGCAATTAATGGCAGATTTATTAATACAATATAATAATTGCAGAATAAATAATCAAAATAGTATTACAGAACAGAGAATTGATAAATCTCTAACGAATATACCAAAGTTTTCAGAAAGATTAGAAAAATAAGCATTTCTTCCGAATGGTCAACCAGGACAGAAACATAAAATGTTGATAATCTTCGTGTTTTATTGGTTATAGTTATAAAAAAATCTATCTCAGCTGTTTTACTTAAAGAAATGGAACTGGAAGCTGGAAAATTTAATATATTCTTTTTAATCTGTTTCTAAGACATTTTTATATTTAATTATTTTAAATGCAAAAAATATGTTATGTTTACACTCTTTCTTCATAATCTCTCTATTACAATCAATTAAGAAGAGAAAAGTGTAAGGAGAACAAAAAAGGTCGATTAACGGGTATTTAATGGTTAAAACATATGGAAAAATCATTAAACAAAAACCAATAGAGACATTTTATTGTGTAAATACTGGATAGAGACCTACATTAATACACTTTTAAAATTAATAAATCCCATTTCGCAGATTTTTTAATTTCACTACTGTCAACCAAAGTTGACTTCTATTTTGCGAATGTTCGTGACCACATGTTTATAACAATCATTATGAGAACTTTAACCCGATAAAATCCATCTTTTGCACTAAACATAGAACTACCAAAATTCTATCGATTCGAAAAAAACATAATGCTAGGGAAAGTTTTGTTTTCTTTATTATATGTAAATCAACGGCGTACGAACGTACGTTCGTAACCCCAGGAAATACCCATATGCACATCGATTTCCACGATAGATGCGTTTCTGAAAAATCGTGTAAAAAGAAATGAAAAATGTTTCTATGAGAAATCGCGTTAATCAAAAAAAGGCTCCAACACGAATAAATTTACAATTTGTTTGGAAAATTCATTTATTTTAAAGTAAATTAAATTCGATTCATCTGAATTGAAGACTTGATGAGGAGTGCATGAATTGGCAGCAAGTTTTTCAGAATATCCATTAGCAGCTTCAATATCAGCTGAAGCTTGTTCACATTTTCATTTTTGATTCTGCCAGGAATGTCTTTGCTTAAAATTTTCCAACCAACCATGACTTGCCGTAACGATGTTTTTTTTTTGTAGATGTTAGATGATCAAAGTTTTTCATAAGACCTCAAAGCTCTATTTGTAATAGTATTTGTATCAATTGGGATTATACTCACAGGCGTTTAATCTTCTATCCAGATCATTATTGGCTTTTCCATATTTTCAATTATAGTATCCGAAAGGTCTGAAGTTATACTCAGGCTCGTTTAAGTGCCAGCTTCTACACCTTTCCTAAGTATGTTTTCCTTTTTCTATAGATCTTATTGTCGCTTCGGGAATGGAAATTAATTTAGAAACTGTTGTTACTCCGCCTCCCTTACATAGTCTATCTAAAATCTAAATTTTGGTTTCTAAAAATATTACTTTCCTTTTCGCCTGGTTTTTATGAATATTTTTCGACATGTAAAAAATGTAAACTAAATCATACCCTACATATTAAGCAAAAACCATCTTCACAATTTTTTTTATATTTCTAATTAAAACATGTACCGCGTTACACACCTCTCTGTTTCTGAACACTAAGAGTGGAGTTTTAACATCGAGTTTAATCTTAGCAGCAAACTATAATTAATTAACCTAAGAATAAATTTAATTGAGGACTAATTGGATTTGGCGTTTTTAAGTTGTAGCTTAAACCTCGCTGCATTGCCATACTGAATAACAACAATGGCAGCAACATACTTCAAAATGGCAACTTTTTATTAATGTACTTTGCATTTTATACAGACGAAAAAAAATTCCGCCCTTTTAATTATTATAAAAAGAAATTTACTTTTTATAATTGTTTTATTTAGGTTTTCATATATTTCAGAATCACTAAAGTCTTCATCTTCACTAGAATAATCCGTTCGTTTCGTTTATCAATAAGCATTCTTTCTCTGTATCCTAATAGCTGCTTTTGTTATACAAGTAAAGGTGGTTAAACTTTAAGCCCCGATGTTGATTTTGAATACACCATAAATTATTTAGGAAATTATTGTCATTTATTTTTATTATGCTAAGATTGGTTATGTATGGTACAAAATACCGGCCAAATGGCCGCCGCGACTTCGCCGGCACACCTCCATCCGATGGTCCAAATTTTCGATGACACTGAGGCATAATTGAGGTTCTATGCCGTTAATGTGCCGAACTATCTCATCCTTTATCTGCTGAATTGTTGCTGGCCTATCGACGTACACCTTTTCTTTCAAATAACCCCAAAGAAAGAAGTCCAACGGTGTAAAATCACATGATCTTGGCGGCCAATTGATATCGCCACCACGTGAGATAACACGACCATTGAATTTTTCGCGCTAGCTGTATGTTTCGTTAGCTGTGTGGCAAGTGGCGCCGTCCTGATGAAACCACATATCGTCCACATCCATATCTTCCAATTCGGGCCCTAAAAAGTTCGTTATCATGTCACGAAAACGAACACCATTGACAGTAACTGCCTGAACGGCCTCATTTTGGAAAAAATACGGCCCAATGATGGCGCCAGCTCATAAACCGCACCAAACAGTCACTCTTTGTGGGTGCATTGGTTTTTCGACAATCACTCTTGGATTATCATTCTCCCAAAATGCTGCAATTCTTCTTTTTAGCGAATCCACTGAGGTGAAAATGTGCCGCATCACTAAAGATGATTTTCTTTGAAAATTGATCATCCACTGTTGCCATTTCTTGCCACCATTCTGTCCATTGACGACGTTTGGAATGGTCAAGAGGCTTTAGTTCTTGAGTCAATTGCACCTTGTAAGCGCGTTAATGCAAGGTTTGTGCATAATTTTCATCAACGACGAGCGTGAGAGGAGCAATTGTTGGGCACGACGACGAGTTGAGGTGGACGGCTCTTCAGCCACACTATCGCGAACAGCAGCAAAATTTTCTTCAGAACGAGCTCTACGAGCATGCACTGGTGTTTTCACATCTCCTACAGACCCGGTTTGCTCAAATTTTTGCACGATTTTTCAGATTGTGCTCACATTGGGACGATTAAATTGAACGAAAAAATCACGAAGTGCACAATATGCATTTCGCTTTGAACGCCCATTTCCATAATAAGCCTGAATAACTTTAACGCGTTGCTCGATAGTTTAGCTTTCCATGGTTCAAATTGAGTTAGTCTGAAATTGAGAAATGTCAAATGAAATGCAGAAAAAAACTTGACGTTTAGATGTGGTTAAGATTCAACATCGCCCCTTAAAATTTAACCCCCGTTATATGTTTTGCATTTTTTTGATATAGATTAAATCACCAATATTGGCCGCCATTTTACTTTTGATTATGGCCCTAATCATGTAAAACGCAACGCAACACCAACAAATTACATTGAAAGCAAAAACAAGGTCAAGCTATGCAGCGTTCGAAATTTTAAAACACAATGTGAATTTCTGTAGTAGGCAACAACAAAATTACAAAATATTTATAACTTTGTTTTTGCTTTTAATATAATTCTTTGGCGTTGCGTTGAGTTTTACATGATAAGGGCCTAAATAACTTTTGTGCGTTTTTTATTGTATTTGCCTCAAGTTTAAAGCGATGCTTATATGAGAATTTTTATATTGCCATATATTAAAATTAGAATCTGGGAATTATTTCTTTTCATAAGCTACTTTATTATATTCAAATTTTTTTATTTTTCGAATTTATTCTATGAGCAAAATTTAAGTCATGTATTTTATAAAGCTTTTTTTTTTTTTGTAATAGTTCTTTTCCTTAATTTTTTAGGAAATATTCAAGATAATGGTCATGTAGTGTATAGGGTCATTCCTACAAATTTAAGGAATAGAACTATCACAAAAAAGCTTTATAAAATACATGACTGAAATTTAGCTCATACAATAAATTTGAAAAATAAAAAAATTTTGAATATCGAGGGCCTATATTCAAAACCCTCTATCTTTGATTTTTACGAAAATGACTTTTTAATGGTAAAATATTCAGTAAAACAGCCCTCATCTTTGGTGTGATTTTCATAACAAACATAATTTTATTTGCTGTTTTATTTGCATTTTTGTACTTTCTCTATCTTACACAATTAATTTTTCTGAATGCAAAACCCTCTATCTTTTCTAATAATTAATTTTCAAATATTTTTTGGAATAACTTGTTCATGCAATACATGTTTTTTTTTACTATTTTTTGCAAGCTGAACATGAATTTGACATTATACCACCGGAATACCATTATTTTTACGATCATTTACACCAATCAAACTCCAAACAAACTTAAAAAAGCAAAAACAAAAAAAAATTGTTGCTATAACTTTTTGTTTAATATTGTTAATAGTTAATTTTTTTTTATCTTATGTTGTATTGTCTTAAATTAACCACGTTAAAGACCGACAGATGGCATAAATAAAATCAAAATAATTTATTTTTATTAAAATGCAAAACCCTCTCTCTATCTTTTCATTTTCATACATACATATTGTATATTTTTGAGAAGCAAAACCCTCTATCTCCCAATAATGCAATATTTTATGAACCAATTATCTGTAAGATTCAGTAGTTGATTTAAAAAATATTGTAGAATAGCGAATTTTATAAACTCAAGTAATACACGAAAAAAACAGTTTTTTGGCTCTCCTGAAAAGTTGTGTTTTTTAAGATAGAGGATTTTGAATATAGGCCCTCGATATATTAAAATTATATTATGTATATTGTGATGCATAAATGCAGGATATGCATACAAGCAAATGCGTACACAATAACCAATTTAGCTATATTAAATAGCAAACTTTAATTGCACAAGTTTGAATGCATAAACGCTTAAAATACTTATAGCCCGCATGCGAATAAGCGATAAATATTGAATTCATTTTTTAATATATTTTTATGCATCTTGTGTGTGTGTTTGAATAAAAAAAAACGGGAACTCCCTTTCTATATTTAATGCATGGTACCGAAAATACTCGTTTGGAAATAAACGTTAATTTCAAAAACTGTATAAAGACTTGATGTGTAGAATGTTCGTGTGTAAAAGCTTCATAATTCTTAAACATATATATTATAGATATGAAATAAATATTTTTGATAATTGTGAAGGATAAATTCTCTGAAAAAAAAAAAAATAATTATTGCTCAAAATATTAAAAATAAAAATATCGAGTGAATTGATGTAATTTTTACATCCTTGGATGTAAACGAAAACCAAAACATCGCTTAAAAGTGAAATCGTGCAGAAAAGGATCGTATAAATCTAAGGATAGGTGTATATGATAACCAGAGAAGACAAAAAAAAAGCAAAAAACAAAGTGTTTACAGCAAAAAAAAATATATAAAAAAAGCACAAAAATTTAGAAAAAAAGCAGCAAAAAAAGCATTTTTATTTTTTTAATATATACGTTTAAATATAAAAAATTACAGTTATTCTATTTCTTCAGATTCGTGAAAACAGTTACAATAACCAATCATGTGGGCTTTTATATTTGGGTTAATTCCAAACACAATGCTTTTTTTTCGTCTCAAGCTTTTTATTTCTTTCATGTAAAAGAAAATAAAAAAACAAAAACGGCAAGTAAGCTCTAAAATAATTAGCAACAAACAAAAGTAGTTATTATTATTGTAAAACTTTCTGCTAAATTGTGCAAATGGTGCTTTAACTGTATATCATGCCTATTACATACAAATATACCTGTCTCCACACATGTTATTCATTAAGCAACATGGAAAAAGAGTTGAAAACAATAGAACAATAATAAAAAATTCAACTGTTTTTCAATGATTGTATTTATTTTTATTGCTTTTTCCTGGTTTTACCTGAAAAATGTTATCAATGTCATTTTGACGTTCTAATTTTACTTTGTCTCTGCGTTTTTTCCGTAATGTCACATTTTTTTTAATTAAGTCATAATCATTACTTGAGCTGTTTCGTTTGCTTTATGTGCATCGCTATTAAAAAGTGCTAGAAGTGATAAATTGATTAAGATAAAAAATAAAATAATAAAATCAAT
Source organism: Pollenia amentaria (assembly GCA_943735925.1). Classification (NCBI taxonomy): domain Eukaryota; kingdom Metazoa; phylum Arthropoda; class Insecta; order Diptera; family Polleniidae; genus Pollenia; species Pollenia amentaria. Next base: position 149,443,147 of record OX031007.1, read on the forward strand.
TATTTGGTGTTTTCAAGTGAATTTATAATCGCACGATGGTAAGTACAGCTAAAAATTTCCGTACTGTCACACAGTTATTTAATAAAAAATCGTAAAAAATAAAATAAATAAAAATGTATATTAATATATTACGAAGTTTTGATCACTTTTTCTTGTTTTTATTTTCCGTGAAATAACTTTTTAGAAGAAAAAAACAAAAAAAATATCACAAATTTCTTTACTGTCACTTTTAAGTAAAAAGGTTTTTTTTATTTTAAAAGCTTATTTCTCGAAAATTCTGATTGATTTCAATACTGTAGTTCTTTTGATGTAAAGATAATAACAAATAGAAAAAAAACCAATCGGGAATCAATTTTTTATGAAATATTCACAGATTCCGATGAATAGATTTGTTCATGAATTTTTTGTTAATATAATTGGATTACTTTTATTTTTTGTTTCGTTTTTATAAAAAAGAAAAAACAAACAGTAACCAAAAACAAAATAATGAATAAATGTTTAAGTTTTCGTTACACTTGAAATTTAAATTGGATTTTCTTTACTGTCACAAACTGTCACAGCAAAATACAACAATTTCTTCCAAATTGTTTGAAGCAAATTTGTTACTTTAAATGTAAGCTGCACAAAAACAAATTTTTGTAAAAAAATTTTTTTTTTTAATTCTTGAATTATAAAAGGAAAAAAAATAATTGGAATCTCTTCGAAAAATAACTTTTTGCTATTACTAACCCGTTTTTTTTTAAGAAAAACATCCAAAGCTGGTAAATAATAACTGAACGAATGCGATAGTAGGCTTTGTTCTAACATTTTTGCATTAATTTCTTAGTTTTGTAAATTTTTGTAAAAAGTGACATTCCGGAAAATATTTCACCAAAATGCAATAAAAAAGCAAAACAAATTTTTTTTAAAGAAACTAAAAGTAATTTCGCAATCTGCACAAATCTTAATGCAAGTAAACAATTTCAGAGAATGAATTCCTCAACCTTAAAAAAAAAAAAAAAAAAAATGCTCATGTACACTACTTTTGGAATTAACCCATTTGTAAACGTCATTCTTCTTCGTCTTTCTGTTAAAAGTGAATTGTATAAGTAGAAACTTCTTTGCACGTGAATGGATGTTGTTGGAGCAAATTTATATTTCAAAATTTCATTTCGTCATCAGGTTTAGCACCAGTTTGAAGAATGCTGTTTATTTGTAAAATTTGTTTGAACTCCGGATTTCTTTGAAATACATACTGCATTAAATTTCTTCATATATATTTTTTCATGTAGATTCTCAAGAGCTTTTCGTACATTTGACACAATATTTACACTTTCGTGAATAGCTAACCCAACTGTTTGTAGCTTCCGTATACATTTGAGGTATGTATTTACCTCGAATAGAACTTTCGCTTGGAACTGAAAAATTGGCGTACTTTTGAAAGATGTTTTTGAAACTGGGATGGCTTACTTTTTTTACTGGTATATTGGTCTCCAACAAAAATTTACATATATCTTCGTGAAATATATTAGCAGTAATAGTAACAGGAAATTCCGTTATAAGTTTTTGTGGACGATTTTCTTGGCAAGCAGCTAATTTGTGTTTTTTGTACTAAAATGTTGCTCCACACTGCACTTCTTTTCGCTATTAATTTTACTCGAACACACATTACAAAAAAGCCAATCTTTTTCAACTTTAAAAACTTCAGGATACAATTTTACCATTTTTAGCAAAAATAACATATCTGACTTTTCTTTCGGCATTTTTTTTTATTATTTTTTCGTTCACAACGGCCGGCTTACTTATTTTGTTTTAAACTCAAATAAGTAACATGGCTGTTTTTTTTTTTGGATGGTAAGTTTATTAATTTTAGTTGTAATAAAGCGCCCAAAAACGTTGAGTCCACAACTAACATATTTTTGTTTTAACCCAGAAAAAAGTTGTCAATTATTTTTTTTTTCTCATGTTTTCTCAAAAAAATATTTTTACGTAAAAATTATGTTAAAAAAGCTATTTAACAGCAAAAACATAGGAAAAAAGCAAAATAAGAACCATAATAACAAAAACAGCAAAAAAAGCAAATATGGGCAAAAACAGCAAAAAAGAAGCAAAACAGCAAAAAAAGCAAATTGGTCTTCTCTGATGATAACACATCCACAAAATAGCTCATAAATCTTTTAACACAGTATACTTTTTACTATTTACTAAAATCAAAGACAAAGTAAATTTGATGGAAATGTAAAATCGTTAGTCTAATTCGCAAATGTGTTAAATCCCTTTTTTCAAATTTTACAGGAGACACGAACAACATTGTAGCTTTTTCAGTTTTTAAAATTTGTAAACTCTTCAACGCAGTTATTTTTACAAAACAGCTATCTTTAAATGACCTACATCAAAATTCCATTTCCACAAAATCTTGGGATGGAAATTCGCACTTTTTGGGCTTAGCATTTTTGCTTTGTAAAGTTATTCGTTTTATTGTGGACTTAGAACGTTTTCCTAAAATCAGTTTTAATTTTAAAAATAATTTTGATTTAATGTTCTATATTAATTTTATTAAAAAAAAGAAACTTAAGACTAGCTTAGTTCATTTCTATTAAAAAGATAGAAAAATATAAATGAATAAATTGTTAAGCTCATTTAATTCTTATTGCAAAACTTAAAATAGAAAAAATTTAAGTGTGAGGCAAATCACCGTAAAGTTTGTGGTGTTCATTGGGTAAGGTTGATTTGAGAAATTGTAAGTCTTCATACCTTCTTGCAGTAATTTTTCTACTTTCTTGATAAAGTTGCTGCAAATTTTCAAAGTCTATAGGATCAACTTTATCATCAACTTTATGCGGTAATATTTTCCATACATCAGAAAAACCAATTTTAAAATATATTTCTTTGATTGGGGTGTAGTTTATACCTCTAAAATCTGTAACTTTTCTATCACCTTTATTACGCCCAGGTCTGATACTCCTAAGAAATTGAACGTTATCAAATGTTGAACGTTATCATAGGGTCTGCGGTCTTTTCGAGCATCTTTACAAACATCTATGAATTTTGAAGGTACGTTAATTACTCTTTTTTCATAGCTCTTGCTTTTGTGGAATGAACGCTATCTGCCTTTATTTGCGTATGGCCAAATTCAAGAATTTTTTGATCAATATCAATGCCATGTTTGATAGCCACATTGAGCAAAGCATTGCTAAGTATATTATTTTTTTAGTATTTATTTTTTCTTTTTAGATCTGCACTCTTCACGGCTTTAGAAAAAATAGAACAGAAAACACCAAAATCAATTGAACAAATTGATATTCGTGGAGTTAGCACGTGCTTTTAATATTTTTCGAAGTTTTGTGGTCTTAGCGTTTTTGCAAACCACAAAAAAACAACATCTTTCAACTACATAATGGGCACGTTCATAAGGCGTATCTGTTGTGTAACCGTTTAGTGTTTGTCTTAGAAACGCATAGTTGAGCACTTCCGCTCAACACAACAGTTGGGTATTTGAGGCCATTTATTCCATCATATTTAGCTACCTAAAGTCAACATGTTGTGCTCAACCTCAACTATTTTTTTTTTTCAATTGTTTATGTTTATCAGCTGTTAATTTTGCATTATACTCATAATGCCGTTTCTAAGACGAAAATGTTCGGCTCAACAGTTGTCAACAGTTTTCTAGCAGTTGAGCTCAACAGCTACGTCTTATGAACGTACCCAATGACATTTAATGTTGTCGTAAAATATCTATTTTGTATAGAATTACCGTTTTGCATTAAAATCTCAATTTTGGAAAGAAGTGGACTTAGCGTCTTTGCTAATTATACTAACGAAATGTTGTTTATAAAATACCCTGTAGGGGTAATGATAGTGAACCGTGTACTAAAGTATTTATTTGGTACAATAAGGAATCAACTAAAAACTAGCAAAGGAGGACACAAGTCAGATCAAAAACAGAAATATTTTATAACCAAAAACAGGTTTATCAACTGCGCTAATCTAAGCAATTATCCAGATTTTTACAAAACAGTTTTAACTACAGCACAGGAATTAATTTTAAACGTAGATTTATGTTAGAAATGTTATAAATTATAAAAGTTCCAACAATATCGAGAATTAACTTTAAATTAGATACTGAAAATGTAACACAAAATTATAGACATTTTATTTAAAAAAATAGAAACGAAAATTAAAATTTCAAGTTTGAGATGAAAAATATTTTTTAATTTATTTAAAATTTTTTTATAATTGACATTTTGATATATGTACTTAAGACCGACTCACCTTATATGGGCAAGAAAAAAGTTAAAGATGTACCCCCCGGAAAATTAACTCTGACATGTTTTATGAAGATTCCCAAAGTATTTTGGCTCTAGCCATTATCTCCCGTGAGCTTAACCCCGTCAAAAAAGGTCCAAATATGTATTTTTCATGAATTAAAAAATTCGGTAAATTTTTTGTTGCTTAATGAATAACTGAATATAATAGATATTTAGGTATTCTTTAATTCTGCATTAAAACATTTTTAAAATCGAATCACAAACTCGAGATAGCGAGATGTTTATGTCAGTTTTTTGATGCTTTTCAATTCGATTTTTATGAAAATTTCATTAACTTAACCATTTGTATCTCGTTTAGGAAATACCGTCATTTGATATCAAATAGTGGCAAGGTTTAACCTTTTTACTGCCAAAATTTTTTTGAGAATATTTTTTAGGATTATATTTTAGTAAGCATTGAATAATTACTCTTCTGTGCCCCTAGCTGAAATATTATTTACCAAGAAGTGACAAAATTATTAATTTATTTAATAAAATCAAAACCAAAATGTTGTAAGCCTATTAAAATTTTGATTCAGACAAGGATTCCTGGTATTAAGCATAGATGGGGGTAGTGTACTAATTTTGCAGTTTCAACTCTCAGTTATGGATAGTGCAGAAGGGTAATTATTCAATGCTTACAAAAATATATTGCTAAAAAATATCTTCATAACAATGTTGGCTCTAAAAGGGTTAAATTTTTTCATTGATATCAAATGAAGATTTCCTGAACGAGATACACTTTTAGTAGATAAACACTTGGTTTTTAATGCTGTCGTGTTAAGTGTGCCTTTATAGCAAATATATATTATTTTTTTAAGTATACAACAGGACTTACATTTTTTTTCATGTCCTATTAAAAATGTTGGTCATAAGCGGGTTAATTTAGCTAAAGTTATTAATAAAACATGTTTTCAGCACAAAGGCATGCCTTTTGTGGTTATAAAATGGGTTTTAATGATGTCGAAATGAATGTCATTCATTGAACAAAAAAAATTTACCGGATTTTTTTTCATGAAAAATACCATTTTTGGACCCTTTTGGACAGGGCTTAGCTCATGGGAGATAAGCGCTAGAGCCAAAATTATTTGGAGATCTTTATAAAATATATTAAGGTTAGTTTTGAGGGAGGTACATCAACAGCTTTTTTTTTTGAGACGGTCTAATGTACACATTTTATTAAATTGGTAAAAATAATATTGTTTAATAATTAAGAAGAACGCTGAAGAAGGCACACAAAGTAGTGCCGAAATATTGGTTACAATAAAATACAAATTTTGTATCAAAATAAGACCTCTAGCTTGAAAATTTAATTTTAAATAAAAAAATAAAGGTCGAATAAAATACATCATTATTAGAATATTTATCGCTGCAAAAATTTATAATTGATGTGTTTGTTAAATATAGGAAGACAAGACCATTTAGATACTCGACTTGTTCAATTACAGATGAAAAATAATATATAGGTATGCCGTTACAATTGGCAATGTATGATCTTCTTTGATCGGCGTCATATTGATATAGTTATAGTTATAGTTCCAAAAGGTCATTGCATGTACTTGACGTACAGCTTTAAATTTATAAGACTAGAAGATAAGGCCATGATTAGAATAAAAACTCTAATAAAAAAGGTCCCATAAAGGTCCCATACTCATGTATGTGGCAAATGTTTAACCCAAAATGTTGTAATGTCATAATACGAACACGTCTCTGGCACCAATGATTGATCAGTATTAATAGATATCATTAAACATATTTCACACAAACAGTTACGCCCAATTTTCACGATGATTTAAAAAACATTTTTTTTTTGTATTTCTTGTTTAAAGAAACTTCCAAAAACTTGTTAAATTTTCCCCATGATTCTTTTTTTTCAATCAGAATTGATTTTTTCTGATTTCCATAGTTCCTTATTCGTATAAAAATATTTAAAATTTTGTTACTCCACATAATTTTGATATGTTTTGAATTTTTCTTTAAATAAAATTTTTTTATTTTTCTATATTTTAATAAGCACTTGTCACTTTGCAATAAGGATAAAACATAAATTAAAAAACACAAATAAGTTCAAAAAGGAATGTCAAAAAAGAAACATAGAAAATTCGAGTCATGGCTTTTTTTCTATCCTGCTTACTTCTCTACCCCGCTCGTTATCAAACGAAAAAAGACATAATTTGGAAATAGGGGAAAAAATCATCGTGAAAATACATTTTATTTAGCCATTATTTGTGATACCAAAATGTTTTGAGGAGCATGATTTTATAAACAATTTTGCTATGTTCAATATTAGCTGTTCTTAGGTCCCATTTTAACGCAATTCCGAAAAAAAACGTTAGCGTTGATAGAATTTAAAAAATTAAAACGAATTGCTTTAAAATTTATATTTATATATAATCAGTCATTTTGGTTTTTATATTGCTTACCGTTTTACTCTATTTTTTTAATCCTACATATCGTTACCTAAAACGCAAAAGGCCCTATCTAACATTTTGAAAGTTTAGCAGGAGAAACAAAAGCTTTTTAATATGATAAATTTATAAATTACATTAAACTGTTTAAAATAAATGTTTGTTCTATTTTTCTTATAAAACCTACCAGTTGTTTTGACAATTAGCAATGTTGCATATTATGCAAATTGTTAGTTAGTCCTTTTAGCATTTTATGCGTTATCTTTTGTAGATTTTCCTTTTGTTTTTGGTAAATAAAATCGCTAATTTTGGTCGAAAGATACCAAAGTGTTTTGTGGCCATTTCAGTAGATGCATTTCATCAGAATCTGTGATATTTTTTAATGTTTGTTAGATAGGGCCTTTTGCGTTTTAGGTAACGATATATAATTTTATATTAACTTATCAACTTATTTCACGTCAATATTAACATAAACTGTCAATTTGAATTGTTATTTCTTTGACATTTGGTTTTTGAGCGAACTAATGAAAAAAATGTGTTCATTCTAAAGATTGTTCAGATTAGGTGGTAAGTTCGTAATGTTTTATTAAAAAATAAAAAAAATATTTCTACAGAATAGCTATAAGACAATTATTTGGTAAGCATCAAGCAGAATCATTTATGTTGCTTAAGCTTGATTTTGACAACAGATTTTGACGAAAAAACTAGATTTTTTTCAGAGTGAATTCGGCCGAGGTTACCTGGAATGAATTTGCCTTGGCTTGTATATAAACATTTTTTTACTGTTCTTCTGCCGGCGTTATTGCTTATGTTCGGAAATAAATATGTTTGTCCTGTACTGTTTTTGTAAACATAAAAATTTCATTGCTTACAGGGGATATCAATAAAGTTATGCAACGTGAATTCATTTTAACAAAGCTACCTTTTTTTTTTGTGTGTGTAATTTTGCTTCAAATGTGTAATTTAGGCCACTGGTATGTGTAATTTCCGAATTGTTTATTAACAAAACTGAGGTTTTGTCATTGCCACGAACTGACTCGCAATCATAACGTGTTGATTTTGTTTTTCGTCCTGAAGTAACCGTGCGACCTGAAGTAATAATTTTTTTGTGAGAATTTAATTGTCATGTGCATTTCTTTATTACAAAGATACATTCTTATCCTAAATTTATCAAATGCATTAGGGAATAATAGATCAACTTCTCGATATATTGAAGAAATAGTGATAAAAGCATATTCTAGTTATTGGGTATAAAAATATTAAGATAATATTTATTACATGTAAAAAAATAAAAAAAATTTGTTATTCGACTTTATGTCGTTTATTATTTTTTTTAAGCTAGTTTGAATTTGAGCTAAGTCAATCTAAAAAGGTTTTTAACATTTTCGGTACTTTAAGAATTCAGTGAAAAGCTCAGAGTATTATGTTTTAGCAATTTAAAGCAATAGTAATTAATTTATTTTAATTTCATGTTGCATATTGCATATTAAACCTGCTGTTTAATACATTCATAATCTTTGTTTGTATATGTATTGGCATATACGTTTTAATATTAACCTACATAATATATTAAAAATATACTCAATTATATAGAGTTAAATACACAAATTAGTGCCAATATGTTATTGATTTTTTGGTCCATTGCAAAAATAACATTGAACTCTCATTAAAAACGTTTCAGTGCACAAAAATATTAAAATAATAGAAAAAACTTTTTACCAAAACACATTAAGAGTTTTCATGAAATCGCTTAAAATTCTAATTTGTGAAAATGGGCAAACTTGTGAGACTCGTTTAATGAAGCCCCTTTTGAAAGCGAGTTTAACTGCGGGTGGTGCCAATACTACAGCAATGCAAAAACAACTTAGAGTTTTTTCCATTGCATTGATAGTTTTTAAGGTCCAACTATTCCCAAAAAACACTAACAAATCAAAATAAACTGGTTCGAACTGTCAATATCAGATGGTGTTTCGACACCACCTGTAGTTGAATTCGCCTTGCCAATTTTCAAATTTTTTGCATTTTAAATAAAACGTCAATACAAGATTATATTAAAAACTTAATAAAAAATATCCAAATATCTAGTGTAAATCTAACACAGAAAACGGCGGTAAGCATTTAAAATATGTATCTGTTTGCATAAATGAACAATTGAGCAGCAAATGCTTACGTGTCAAAATTGTTGGGCAAATTTACGATGTTTGTGTAAATTAATTCTGATATAATTTTCGACAGTTCATTTGCGATGGTGTGAAAAATGCACAGTTTGCACAGATTGTGAGGCTTTTAAGCGATATCATGAAAACCCTTATTGATTTAGACAATTTTAAAATTTTTGCCTTATACACGGAAAGAAAAAACATGGTTGTGGTAAACATATTGTAAGAGCAACATATTATGATTGAAGTCAACATATTAAAATTATTATTGAATCATATTATGGCCAAATATATTCGTAATATTACATCATAATATTTTTGCCTTAATCCTAATTTGTTTTTATTACATTTTATTATAATTTAATGTAATCATAATATTATCATATTTATCATAATAAGTTAAGAAGTAATCATATTATTATCATGTTAATCATAATAAGTTAAGAAGCGATCATATTATTACAATGTTAATCATAATAATATATAGACTCATTCTAAAACCGAAAAATATTTTTAATATATATATATGCTTATTTACTTATTGGCAACCTTAACGTAAAACTATTACAAATATTTCACATCATAATTTGATGCAACTTAAAACATAATAATTTTAACCTATTTTTGTCGTAGGTCGCAATTATTTATAAATAATTTTATAGAATTTTCATTTTTTTTCTCTAAAATTACACAAAACAATGGTCAATATATTTGAACCATTTTTAAACAATATTAAAAAGTTTTTAGCACTGATATTTTATTTTGTGACACTTTACAATTTTTTTTAATGTACCTACAATTTCTTTAAACTTGGGTTTTTAATGGATATTTTTTTTAACCACTGAATAAAAAATAATTCGATAGGCACTGATTGAGACTGATGCAAAATTATTTTACAAATGGCGATAACGAAATATTATTAGAGTAAAGATATTTTGTTTGCATCTAAAACATATTATGAGTACACGTATAGAAAGTTATCATGTTATGGCTATTAAATATCATTAAATGGTTGTGAGGAAAATAATATGTTTTCAATGTTATCATTATTAAGTTGTTATATAAATGAATTTTTTTCAGTGAACCATACTTTAATTCGTAACTGCGATAAACATTGACATGTTTACTGTAACTATAATATTGTTGATATCAAATAAAAATAACAATATTTTGTTTACGACGACAATATATTGTTACAATAAATATAGTGTAGTTGCCATAACCATGCCTTACCATATTTTTTCTCTGCGTGTACGCAAGAGTATTGTTTTTAAAGCATGCCAAACATGGATACATTAATTAAATAGTGAGTAGGAAATTATACATTTATGTATGATTGTAAGTTTTTTTTTTATAGACTAATTTATAATTGAGTAGATATTGCTGTAATTTTTTTTTTAGAAAACATACAATATAATTGTTTAATTTCAATAATAACAGATAGAAAAACATGTGAGCTAAATATATGTATGCAGATACAGTCAATTATGAAATATTCCTTGAAAAATTTAAATCACAAAATATAAATCAAATAACACAAGTTTGTGGTTAATCCGAGAATATGCTTTATAACTAACCGATCAAATTTTTAGTACATTTGTAGTTATATAGTTTATATGTTATTCCAAATTGTATGACAATATCTATATATTCAACCGATTTTATACAAATGTTTCGTATTTTGTCGCGCAAATTAAAAAAAACAAGGTGGGTGATTCAGTTTTTTTTTTAATGATTTAACAATATTTACAAATTTTTAGTACAGACAAAAAATTGTTTTCTTTTTATATGCGCTCTTTTACCACAAAGGGGGATTCAATTGCATTTTTTTTTGAAAAATACTAGAGAAAATGATGTAGGATTTTTACAGTAGGTAGATATAACCACTCTATATCGATTGCTTGCAAAATTTTAAAATTGAAAAATTTTGAGTTGACCCTCTTTAGGGGAAGCAGTGCGATATGTGTCGCCTGAATACGCTACAAAACAGTAACGTTGGTTCTAAGTTTTGCCACAATAAAAATTTATTTCCGAACTCGTACTTGATATAATAATTATTTCATATTTTTTGATTTATGAGCCGCAACAGTGAAAAAATGCTTCAGACATCATAGCTATGCCGCAAAACCGCGAATAAAGTTGTAAATTTATTTTTTTTCCCAGAGAATCTTCATATATTAAATTTGAACTAACAATAAGTAATCAAATCTTATCCTAATATTTTAGTTCATGTCCTGCTAGTGCCCGACAAAAAATTTTCTTATCACGGTTTCTGTTCACATATTTAGGTGTTTATTGCTCTTCTGATTGGGTGAGTGCTGCTTCTCTTCTCCTGTGTGTCTCTTCTCCTTAAGCGAGTATGGCCACCATCTCTTAAAATATTTCGACCTAGTAGATTTGGGTGTAGTTCAAGTCTCTTTAAATATTTTACTGTGTATTTTGTAATCATTGTTTTTACCAATGGCACGCTGAGATCCTTGTGGATGTTCGAGTTTTTAACATACCAGGGAGCGGCTGTGATTATACGAATAAGATTATTTTGGCGCCTTTGAATTTTTTCGAAAAAATTGTAAGTGACAAAATAATAATTTTTCAGGAGAGCGAAAAAACGTTTTTAAAAGGAGAGATCCATTTTTTTTTAAATTTTATTTAGATGACACTGTCCAAAACACAAAGAAATAACAATGTTCTGCCAACTGATTTTTGTATAGGGGACTAGGGATGAAACCATGCTAGTAACTACAAGTACTTACTCGATACTTTTCACTCGATACCGAGTTTTTTTGGCATCGATACTTTGGCACCGACTACCAAGTTGGTATCGGTCAAAAAGTACTCGCATCGGACAAAAATACTTGTTTCGTATTGTGAGACAAACAAGGCCATTTTTAACATAATTTAGAATTTGGGCTTGTTCAATACAATAAAAATAAAAAACTTACAGTTATTTTTGTACGAAAAAATAAATATCAAATAAAAACTGTTATTTAAAAAAAAAAAAAAAAAAATAAAAAAATAACTTTTATTCTTGTTAGAAAAAAAATCAAAATTTTTAAAAGGCTAATATTTTATCATAGACTATTTCATAACACTGGGTCAATAACTGTCATAAAATACCAAACATTAAACCTAAATAATTCCTCAATGTAATGAAATTATCACAATAATTTCATTACATTACGTTTCAAAAACACGAGTTTCCTACACGTCGGTTTCAATGCAAATGACTTAAAATGCTTTTGAAGCCGGTTGTAACAAGGAGCAGTCGGGATTGAAAGCTCTTACATAAAATCATTTGATGGCTAATGGATCAATATGGTGTACTTGAATAATGTTTTCGACATTTACTTCTATGATATTTTGTTTTAAAATTTCAAAATAATTGTTATATTCGGTCAATGTTTAAGAACATTCATATTTACGAGCTTAATAATACAATGTACAACACGTACTTAGAATCACGTACCTTTGAATTTACTCTGGTTTTCAGTAGCTCTAATCATATGAAATTATAGACCGATACAAATTAGTATCAATGCTTTTTGTTCGATACCGAACAAAAAGTTGAATTTGGTAGAAAAGTTGAATTTCCGACTTAATTGTGTTCGGAGGCCTATAGTAGAATTTCATTCGAAATATTTTAGGAGAATATTTCAACTATAAACATCCCTGTTCTAAATGTGATTTTTGCTTTTATTCAAACAAATTGCAAATAGACCCATTTTCAGTAGAGTTAGAGGGTTAATGTATTACAATAAAATGGTGCTTTTATTGTTTTGAATAAATCTTTTGAAGACACTATATACCAAAAACCTAAGTATCACACGATTTTCTACGTTTTTTACTACACAAGAGTGCAACTTTAAATAGGCCGTAAAATAAGTTTCAGATGTAAGCTCTTAAAACGCCGATACACGTACATCTTTTTTTAATCCCCTCTACAAGAATCAGTCGGCAGAACATTGTTATTTTGAAAAAAATTTGATTTTGTTGTACAGTGTTATCAAAAATTATAATAATGAAAGTTTCTATGCAAAAATGAAGAAATTTTTATTTCAAACTACATGCAAATTTACTGTTTAATATTTATTTAGTGGAAAAACATTAAACCACTTTTATTTTATATTAATAGATCCAGGTGTGTAAAAATGGCAGATTTGTTTTTCAAAAATTATGTTTTTGCTCTTAATTAGTGTGAGCTTCGAGACGCCATTTATAAAACAACTTGCATTTTTAAATTGAAAGTAGCTCGTACATATTCTAATGATCTCAGTAAAAAGTAGATCAAGGATTTACGATAAATTAACTGGGCTATAAATATAGGGGGTTTCATGTCAAGTAACCCAACTTTTTAAATCGATGTCTTTCGATGTTGATGAAATTTGCACCAAGGTGAGTCCTATTGGATAGTAGTTTATTTTTTTCATCTAAATCGGAAGACATCGATTTCAAAAATTGGGTCACTTGAAATGAAATCCTCCATATATAAACTTTAAGTGCGGTTTTATTGAAAACTTTAGAAGTTAGTGAAAATCTGTGATCACTTAAAGTTTCCAAAAAAAAAATTATTTCCGTTTTGATATTTGTATGAACAATTTTAAGTGCGTTTTTCTTGAAAACTATAAGAGCTAGGACAAAAAAAAATATTCAAATATGTGATCACTTCTTTCTTATGATTTTTGTTTGGAAAGCTTTAAATGCATTTCTTCTAGAAAACTATAAGCGCTAGAGCAGAAACATTGGAAATCTGGGATTACTTCTATTTTCTTCTATTTTACTTCAATTTATAAAAACTGATTTCCTTATGATTTTGGTATGAACAGCTTTAAATGAGTTTTTCTTGAAAACTACAAGAGCTAGAGCAAAAATAATGTAAATCTGTTATCACTTCTATTTTCGTATAAAAATTGATTTCCTTAACCTTTATGTCTAAAACCAAAAATTGGTCGTTAAATATACAACCATCATACCCGTGTAAGTCGTGTTGTTTGGAAGCAAATTTGGTCAGATTGACATACTGTTTTGAGTTGATAAAAAAAAATAATAAAATTTATTGTTGGAGAATAAGCTATTCCTATGAGAGATGAGCGATATTTCTGTACCTGTGATTTAATCACTGTCACTGAAAAATCACGAATCACAGTTGTGACCAAATTTGTCAAGTAACAGCTACTTGCTAAGTCGTTATTTTTTCATTTTGTTACATATACAAATTTATGATACTTCACTGTTTGTGTGGGTAATAGCGTTTTTTGCATGCAGTACCGAATAATGTTGCTATTTTTTTGTTGATAGCAAGAAAACAATAATGTTCTTGTACATGTTAAAAACTACCTTGTTAAAAGAACTCTATTTGTAAAAATACATGTGTTAGTGCATATCTTGTTGTTTTTTTTAGGTTCTGAATCTATTCACTTTATTCGTGCAATAAAAAATTAAACATATACTGGATAATAAAGCGTGATCCATTTCGAGGTACCCTACTCTTTTAAAGAAAAAAACACAGAACATCAAATTTAATGGGGAATGTTTATTATCATTTGAAAGAACATTCTTTGGCATTTATTTTTTGTAGATAATAACGCAGATGGTCCATCCGTTGAGTCCAGTTTTCGATGACTCGTTCGAGCATATCGACTGGTAACTGGCGAATGACACGCTTGTTGTTTTCCTCCAAGGCCTGAATCGAAGCGGGTTTGTCCGCATAAACTTTAGACTTTACATATCTCCACAGGAAAAAGTCTAACGGTGTAATATCACACGATCTTGGTGGCCAATCGACCGGCCCTCTGTTCTCACAATAAATCCATTGATTGATGCGATGTGTGGGAAGTGGCGCCGTCTTGCTGAAACCAAATGTCACCGAGATCACGAGCTTCAATTTCAGACATCAAATAGTCGGTTGTCATGGCACGATAACGGTCGCCATTGACAGTTACGTTCGCACCGGCATCATTTTTAAAGAAATATGGACCGATGATTCCACCGATCCACAAACCACACCAAACCCTTGTTTTTTCTAGATGAAGTGGCAGTTCTTGAATCTCTTCAGGTTGCTCTTCGTCCCAAATGCGGCAACTTTGTTTGTTTACATACCCATTGAGCCAGAAATGGGCCTCATCGCTAAAGAAAAATTTGCCTCGAAAACGTCGGATCTTCTTGGAACTTTTCAAGAGCCCATAGAGCGAAGCGATGTCGCTTGGGAAGGTCGAGCGGCATCAGTTGTTGCACAAGCTGTATTTTGTACGCTTTCAATTTACGATCTCGACGTAAAATGCGCCAAGTCAGTGCGAGTTTTCGCGAACGGCGCCGAATCGACTCTCCACGGTCTTCGTGTACACTCTCAGCTACGGCCGCTATATTTTCTTCACAGCGTGATGGACGTGGTCTATTCGGTCGAATATTATCCAAAAATGAATGCTGGGTCTCAAAATGGGTGATGGTGTTGCTGTTGCGAATAGTACGCTCAGTAGGCCGATTACGTTGACCATAAGTTGAGCGAAGTGCACGAAACACATTCCTCACAGAACGTGAATTTTCGTAAGTGTTTCCATTATGAAATGCCAAACAATACTAAACAAAATTAACATGACAGCATAACACGACTCACACGTGATCTGTAAAAAAAAGGCTATTGAAAAAAGCATCTCTACTTGAATCACCCATTATAACTGATAACTAACAAACCGTGATAACAATCACAGTTTTAAAGAACAGTGATTTTTAAATCACATTCACTAATCACGATGTTCCATAAAAATCACGGGATCGCTCATCTCTAGTTCCTATGCATATTTCACTGGTTGTTTAGGCCAGATCATCAGGAAACGTTCTCCTAAATAATTTTAGAAAAGCCAAAGTTATCAGCAAAGAAGATTACAGAGGGAATGAGAATTACCTACATACACTCAAAACAGTCCTATTTGCAACGATATTAAAATACCAAACAATAAAACAGTGATGAGTTTATCTTCACTGTTTTGAAAAATACAAAAATTACAAAAGTTTCAACATATATATATATATATCGTATCGGGGTTACTGCAATCTGGAGATGCAATAGCGCAGGTGCAGTGGGGCGTGTGAATACCATTGTCAAAATTTACATACTTCTTTGCTACTCTAATCTTTCGTTTTATATTAACCGATTCAAGTGTGTAAAAATGGCAGATTATTATTAAAAAAATTATGATGTTGCCTTAAATTAGGGGAGTTCCAAAACGTCATTTATAAAACAACTGCCTTTTTTAATTAATGCAAACGTGTAGAATTTTACAATTATATCTGCCCCAAACTGCAGAACTACCCATGCGTACACTATAAACAAACGTAAAAATCGTAAAACTTGATGATATATTTTTCACTTTTACTGCAATGTATTATAATTTTTTGGAACTCAACCTAACATTGTTTGAAAAGATTAGGTGAATGCCCCGGTAGGCTTGTTGGTAGTGAGCTAGTCTATCTATAAGTGGGTTGTGGCCTCGCTTCCCACCAGAGATCATAGTATATGTTACCTGAAGGTCAACATGACTATTACTCGGATAAATAAAGTTAGAATATAAGTAGGCGTATACGTAATATCTATATTAGTTTTTCGAATAACCATTCGTATATGGGATGAAATTTGCAATAAGGTAAGGTAAATACTATCCAATAGTTTGGATAATTTTTTTTTTAAATATTGTGGGTATTACAGTATCGAGGGTATGACATTTGAGTTAGGTGTCTAGATTCTCAGCATAAGTTTTATTTTTAAGATTTAAGAAATACTTACACACAAACAGGAAAAAAATTCAAAGTAGTGCATATGCTAAAAATAGAAGAAAAAAACGTTGTTTTGAGCTACAAAACATTTGTTTTACTTAACCCTAGGTTTCTTGGTAACTTTTTACCACTAATAGCCTATTTCCAATGTGCGAAAGAATTCTTTCGTTCGCATAACTACATTGAAAACAAAAACAAAGTCTAAAATTTTGTTTTTGTTTTCAATGTAGTTATACGAAAGAAAGAATTCTTTCGCACATCGGAAATAGGCTATAAGTTATCCTCTTGGTCTGGCCAGGCCACAATTATAACAGCTAAAAACCCCAATTAAATAAAAACTAAATAAATATATCAAAAATTATTTTTGGGAATGAAATATTTTATTAATTAATTCATTTATTAATGATGTGCTAATAATCCCAATTTTTTTAAATGAAAACACTGAAATTTATTGTTGTGGGAAAGCTAGTTCCTATGCGCATTTCGCTGGTTGCTTAGGCCAGCTCGTCAGGAAACTTTTTCCAAATACTTTAGAAAAGCTAAAAATATTATACAAGTAAGACCATAAAGTGAATAAGAATTTTAAAACACTCTGATCTTAAATGTAACAATATCAAAGCTTCAACAAAGTCACAACAATAAACCGTCAATTTTTTCTTTCTTACATTCCCCTACAATTGGCTGGGTTTTTTCCAACACAAATTGTAGTTGTAAGAGGATAGAAAGAAAAAACAAAATTAAAAAAAACAAGTTACTTAAATAAAGCAGCTTGCCATTTCAGTTTTTTATTTGCCGGGCACATGCAAATTTATTATCAAAAATTATTTTTGGGAATGAAATATTTTATTAATTAATTCATTTATTAATGATGTGCTAATAATCCCAATTTTTTTAAATGAAAACACTGAAATTTATTGTTGTGGGAAAGCTAGTTCCTATGCGCATTTCGCTGGTTGCTTAGGCCAGCTCGTCAGGAAACTTTTTCCAAATACTTTAGAAAAGCTAAAAATATTATACAAGTAAGACCATAAAGTGAATAAGAATTTTAAAACACTCTGATCTTAAATGTAACAATATCAAAGCTTCAACAAAGTCACAACAATAAACCGTCAATTTTTTCTTTCTTACATTCCCCTACAATTGGCTGGGTTTTTTCCAACACAAATTGTAGTTGTAAGAGGATAGAAAGAAAAAACAAAATTAAAAAAAACAAGTTACTTAAATAAAGCAGCTTGCCATTTCAGTTTTTTATTTGCCGGGCACATGCAAATTTATTATCAAAAATTATTTTTGGGAATGAAATATTTTATTAATTAATTCATTTATTAATGATGTGCTAATAATCCCAATTTTTTTAAATGAAAACACTGAAATTTATTGTTGTGGGAAAGCTAGTTCCTATGCGCATTTCGCTGGTTGCTTAGGCCAGCTCGTCAGGAAACTTTTTCCAAATACTTTAGAAAAGCTAAAAATATTATACAAGTAAGACCATAAAGTGAATAAGAATTTTAAAACACTCTGATCTTAAATGTAACAATATCAAAGCTTCAACAAAGTCACAACAATAAACCGTCAATTTTTTCTTTCTTACATTCCCCTACAATTGGCTGGGTTTTTTCCAACACAAATTGTAGTTGTAAGAAGATAGAAAGAAAAAACAAAATTAAAAAAAACAAGTTACTTAAATAAAGCAGCTTGCCATTTCAGTTTTTTATTTGCCGGGCACATGCAAATTTATTATCAAAAATTATTTTTGGGAATGAAATATTTTATTAATTAATTCATTTATTAATGATGTGCTAATAATCCCAATTTTTTTAAATGAAAACACTGAAATTTATTGTTGTGGGAAAGCTAGTTCCTATGCGCATTTCGCTGGTTGCTTAGGCCAGCTCGTCAGGAAACTTTTTCCAAATACTTTAGAAAAGCTAAAAATATTATACAAGTAAGACCATAAAGTGAATAAGAATTTTAAAACACTCTGATCTTAAATGTAACAATATCAAAGCTTCAACAAAGTCACAACAATAAACCGTCAACCCAGCCAATTGTAGGGGAATGTAAGAAAGAAAAAATTGACGGTTTATTGTTGTGACTTTGTTGAAGCTTTGATATTGTTACATTTAAGATCAGAGTGTTTTAAAATTCTTATTCACTTTATGGTCTTACTTGTATAATATTTTTAGCTTTTCTAAAGTATTTGGAAAAAGTTTCCTGACGAGCTGGCCTAAGCAACCAGCGAAATGCGCATAGGAACTAGCTTTCCCACAACAATAAATTTCAGTGTTTTCATTTAAAAAAATTGGGATTATTAGCACATCATTAATAAATGAATTAATTAATAAAATATTTCATTCCCAAAAATAATTTTTGATAATAAATTTGCATGTGCCCGGCAAATAAAAAACTGAAATGGCAAGCTGCTTTATTTAAGTAACTTGTTTTTTTTAATTTTGTTTTTTCTTTCTATCTTCTTACAACTACAATTTGTGTTGGAAAAAACCCAGCCAATTGTAGGGGAATGTAAGAAAGAAAAAATTGACGGTTTATTGTTGTGACTTTGTTGAAGCTTTGATATTGTTACATTTAAGATCAGAGTGTTTTAAAATTCTTATTCACTTTATGGTCTTACTTGTATAATATTTTTAGCTTTTCTAAAGTATTTGGAAAAAGTTTCCTGACGAGCTGGCCTAAGCAACCAGCGAAATGCGCATAGGAACTAGCTTTCCCACAACAATAAATTTCAGTGTTTTCATTTAAAAAAATTGGGATTATTAGCACATCATTAATAAATGAATTAATTAATAAAATATTTCATTCCCAAAAATAATTTTTGATAATAAATTTGCATGTGCCCGGCAAATAAAAAACTGAAATGGCAAGCTGCTTTATTTAAGTAACTTGTTTTTTTTAATTTTGTTTTTTCTTTCTATCCTCTTACAACTACAATTTGTGTTGGAAAAAACCCAGCCAATTGTAGGGGAATGTAAGAAAGAAAAAATTGACGGTTTATTGTTGTGACTTTGTTGAAGCTTTGATATTGTTACATTTAAGATCAGAGTGTTTTAAAATTCTTATTCACTTTATGGTCTTACTTGTATAATATTTTTAGCTTTTCTAAAGTATTTGGAAAAAGTTTCCTGACGAGCTGGCCTAAGCAACCAGCGAAATGCGCATAGGAACTAGCTTTCCCACAACAATATATTTCAGTGTTTTCATTTAAAAAAATTGGGATTATTAGCACATCATTAATAAATGAATTAATTAATAAAATATTTCATTCCCAAAAATAATTTTTGATAATAAATTTGCATGTGCCCGGCAAATAAAAAACTGAAATGGCAAGCTGCTTTATTTAAGTAACTTGTTTTTTTTAATTTTGTTTTTTCTTTCTATCCTCTTACAACTACAATTTGTGTTGGAAAAAACCCAGCCAATTGTAGGGGAATGTAAGAAAGAAAAAATTGACGGTTTATTGTTGTGACTTTGTTGAAGCTTTGATATTGTTACATTTAAGATCAGAGTGTTTTAAAATTCTTATTCACTTTATGGTCTTACTTGTATAATATTTTTAGCTTTTCTAAAGTATTTGGAAAAAGTTTCCTGACGAGCTGGCCTAAGCAACCAGCGAAATGCGCATAGGAACTAGCTTTCCCACAACAATAAATTTCAGTGTTTTCATTTAAAAAAATTGGGATTATTAGCACATCATTAATAAATGAATTAATAAATAAATATATATTTTATTGAACGTATGCTTATAAATGTATATTGTACGAATTTATTCAGCAATTTATTAATTCATTATTTTATTCCAAATTCAATCATCCAAAATGAGGTCCTTAATTTCAGACATTTCTCTTTCACATCTACCACAGCTGAAACGAGTTTTGATTTAGACTTGTTAGTTTAATTGAAATGGCCGTAGTTTTCTGATTTGATTCATTCGATTCAGAACATATCATTGATAGAATTCACGTTTCTGTTTTTTAATATATTGTCCTATTTGAAAGAAATTGTAAGCAAAAAAAAAAAAATTTTGGTGTGGCCCAGCCAATGGAATTTCACCCCTCTTATTTGCTCTAATCGAATTCAAATAAGTTTCATTCGATTCAGCAGATATCATTTATAGAATTAATGTCCTTTTTTTTTGATTTTTTGTTATATTAAAAAAAATATTGCAAGCAAAGCACAAATTTGGTCTGGCCAGACCAAGATGGTAATCCTAGGGTTAAAAGGAAGGACCCAATCTTTTTTTGAGCAACAAAAAAGGCCAATTTCGAAAAAATTAAAAAAAAAATTTTGTTTTTCTAAATATTGATGATATAACTATTTAAATTACTTGAAACACCTCTTGCTAAGAACAATAGATAATAAGTTACATGGATGACAATAAATTTTGAACCCAGATAACTCAGAGAATTCTTCACCGAACTTGTTGAAAAATTGTGTCCAAACTGCTATCTAATAGGTCTAAACTTGTTATATTAAATATGAACTAACAATAATTAATCAAATCTTATCCTACTACTTTATTTTATGTCCTGCCACCGCCAGACAAAAATTTCATCATCACGATTTTTGTTGACACATTTAGGTATTTATCGCTCTTATGATTGGGTGAGTGCTGCAGTGTCTCTTCTCCTTAAGCGAGTTGTGGCCGCCATAACTTCAAATATTTCTAGCTAATGGATTTGGGTACACTTCAAGCATTTCTTAATAATTGACTGCAAATTTCGTAATCATAGTTTATACTAATAGCCCTTATAATAAATATAGGTTTATAAAGTGATTAACCCTGCATGGTTACTGTTCTTCGGTGGCGAAAGCTTCTGGGACTTTTTGACAGAATGGGTCAGAAAGTCGTGGCCTACGCGGATGATATAGTGATATTGGTATCGGGCACGTTTCTGCTGACAATTAGCGAAGTCATGCAAGGGGCGCTGGGTGAACTGTCAGCATGGGCGAGTGATAAGGGACTGGGAGTTAATGCGGAGATGACGAAGTTGGTTCGTTTTACTAGGAGGTACAGGGTAGAGAATCTTAGACTGCCGGTACAAGCATGAGTAGAGCTTAGACCATCTGATAGCGCTAGGTATCTAGGAGTTTTTCTGGACAGCAAGCTGTCATGTGGAAATAATACTCAGCAGAGACTTAAGAGAGTCTCGATGCCTATAATGCTTGCAGATCATCGAAAGGCAGGAGCTGGGAACTCCAGCCGTCAGTAGTGTGATGGCTGTACACACGATGGTTATACCCATTCTTACGTATGGATGCTGTGTTTGGTGCGAGTCATTGAGAGTGGCTTGTCAAAGGAACCTTCTGACTGCAACATAAACGGCCATTAGGTGGCTGATGAGTTGGCGAGACAGGGCTCAGAGATGGAGGATCCTAACTGTTTGGAGGCCGTAAGGCCTACAATAGGCTTCTATTTTAGAAGGAGCAGGGAATGGATTCTGGACGCGACCAATTGGGCTTGGGGTATCACGGACGCTGTAGCCGGTGCTTAGGAAGTCATATTCGGAGTCGCTGCTGGGTAGGAGTAGGATCTGCGTTAGGACCATAATAGGAATTATCACGGGCCACTGCATTATAGGCAGGATATCGATGAGGATGGGATCCGACTTGTCGGAAATCTGCGGGTTGTGTGAGCCTTAAGGAGTTAGAGACAGTTGAGCACATTCTGTGTCACTGTCCCAGTATACAGTGCAGCGGCTGAGGTGGCTGGGCAGCAGATTCCTAGGCGAGTTAGGGAATGTCTCGAGAGTCTGATAGGATTCGTAATGGGGATGGCCTGGCTGCGTGACAAGAGGCTAGCCGCACGTAGGGCGAATTTGTGTTAAGTGGGGTTTCTCTCGGGTTTGGTTTATTCCACCTACTTTCCATCTTTCCATATCTAAACAAGGCGTCACAGTGGACCATATTGGTCTCTGGGTAAAGGTGTGAAGGAGAATTTGTACCTACCTACCTTTAAAAATTAAAAAAAAATACATGGCGGTTCGTATGACAAAAATTTTGTTTGCGCTTAGTTTTGCTCAAGGTGTTTGTAGTGCATACGAAGCAAATTTCCAACACGTGTGTATTTTTAAACACATTTGCATCGTTTGCACAACCCATCGGTAGTGCTAACTACCCAACATCATAATAACTCGTATTTACCTATATGTATATTAGGGCGTGTGGACTTGTAGGTACGCAAAAAAAAATCGACCAAGTGACAAGGAAAATCGTATTCTAGGGATCAAAATAACAAACTTTGCCAGAGGGACCATACCTCTAAAATGAATTCTGATGTTCTTTATTTTGACCCAAAGGTAAAATTTTGAAAAATCCCACTTTGACCCATTTACAGTGCCCCAATCGAGTCTAAATGTATGACCGACCCCATGCATGTTAATAAATTGGAATTAAATAATACTCATACGTAACCAAGCAACTTAACAGATGTTTTCCTTGCAGATTTTTCTAAAAAAAAAAGATGACAAATATGCACACTAGGGCGGGCCGATTTAAAAATCACCCAAGGTTGGGTCGGCCCTCAAAAGTTAGTGGGGTTCGGTCATACATTTATACTCTATTGGGGCACTTTAAATGATCAAAGTGGAATTTTTCAAAAATTTTGCCTTTGGGTTAAAATAAGGATCATCATTATTCATTTTAAATGTATGGTTCCTTGAACAAAGTTGATTATTTTGCTGCCTAGAATATGATTTTCCTTGTCACTTGGGTGATTTTTTAATCTACCCGCCCTAATGTATATTCATATATTTATACAAGGTGGCGCAAAATTTATCATCCTATCGGAAGGCGCTTTATTTTCTTTGACATTTGAGAAGCATACAGAAACAGAATACCAGTCAATAAGTAGTTGAGTGCTAAATTCCTCAACAATGCCGAAACATTTTTTAAATTTCTTAGGACTGCATTTCTGTGTCGCATAATCTGCCTATTTGGTTATTTGTACTGGCAGGTAGTAGCCTGATTTCACCGTTCTGGACTATAAAAAAAAACGTTAGATTTTTGAAGTCTTTAAAGATAAAATCCGTCAGGAATGTGGGAAGTGCTGGTAATATAAGATAGAAAATGGTATAAATAGGGCCCGTATGGTCAATAATTCTGTTAGCGTCAACTTGGCCGAAATAATTTTTTCGCAATTTTTGAAGATATTGGAAGTTGTTGCTAAAATTTTTTCTTAAATATTTTTTGTTGACGAGGCCATTAAACTGAAAATGAGCTTCGGTACATATTATCAGATTGTGTGAAATATTATAATTAAAAAAAAGAATTAAGTGCAAATATCAAAGTTTGTTGTATGTTTATCTACGATGATCATTCGTTCTGTATTATGCAGAGCAGTTCTGTATATCAGAGCTTCGTTCTTTAATACATATACAGGAATAGTAACTTAAAATGTGAAAAAATCTTACTTATGACAGATTTATACTAAGGAGCACTTCAGGCTCATAAACACTCTTTTCGAAACCTGCGATATAAAAATAACTAATTTTAAAATTAGATAGATATACTATGTGAAGAAGGCAATTTGCACAGCGACCCAAAGTTTTTTGTATAGCCTGTTATTATCCCCATGTCAGGTGCAGGGTGCGTATAAAGCCTATCGACCTGCTCGGTGAAAGATCGTAGATTTCAGTTGGACCCATAATTTGGCCGTCGAAAAATTTCAACACGGGACAGCAGTAGAGGGGATGTTCCGACGTTTCGTTTCAACATCTGCTTATCTTGGTGCCAACATTACCCATTATATATTGCTGGAATCTGAAATCGCCATGCCCCATAAATAGGCACATAAGTAGCCTAAGTTCCCCCCTCTCAAGAAGAAGTAGCCTTCCTACCCTGCTACGGGCCATAGTTACAAATCCCTTGGACTGTCTTAATCCAGAAATGGACGTCCATGTGTGAAGGATTTCACCAAAATTAAAAAAAGTATGCACTGAGATTTTAAGTTTCCACGAAAGTTTTAAGCCGAATTTTGATATAATACCCATGAACGTTGTTACATAAATTTGTTGCTGGATAAAATTCCCATCCAGTTCTAAAATCGCTTATATTCTTTTCCCATTATCGATAAACATATCATTGATACTTTTCTAACTATAAGCTAATTTGGTTGTTTGTTTGCTTAGAATCCGAAATGTTGAGAAATGAAATTACCATTTTCCCAACTTTTTAAAAATAATTGCGGTTATAAGACGCGTTTTTCCATATCATTGATTTCGCCGGAATGATGTAATTTAAAGCATGACGATGTGCTAGAACTACTTAAGTGCCTTAACAGGCATTCCGTCCTAGGCAACACAACGTACTAATATTTCACACAATGATTAATTTTTGGCTGCGCATTTAAGTTAAGTCATATTTGCCGTCTCTTTATAACAACTTCGAACGGAGTTAAGTTTTCTTTGGAGTACATTAGTGTCAAGCACGTGGACTAATTAAAGGTGATTAGTAAGTGGTGACGTGGAAGAGCTTTGGAAACTTTGCATTTTATGGCACAGCAGGCAACTAAGTTTGTCTTTATAGTCCCATTCGTTTTATATAGATAACATCTATATAAAAATATATTTAATATTTAGAATGCTCTTGCACAAATTACTATTTAATTTTTAACTCAACACGTTTTTTTAGTATTTTGAATAGTTTTTTGTTTTTTTTTTTTTTACAAGAACACACGCTTTTATAAGCAATTTGGATTTACATTGTTCATAATGTTTTTTTACTTTTGTTACATTTTGTTTTGACATTCTTCATAAAAAGCTTAAGTTTGCCAAATATTCTATTAGAAAAATACTTAAATTACGAGTACATTAATAACAAGAGTTAGGAAAACGTATATAAATTACACATTATTTAAATAGCCGGTTTATTATACCCTAATAACCGCTTTATTCGATATTCGAAAATGGACATTTCAAAATAACAGGCTTGGGCAAAGCTTAAATAACCGGTTAAAAGCGGTCGAATAATAACATTTCGATCTCCCTGGGTGCGGGCAAATCAATAAACTATAAACACGTTTATTTCAAATGTATTTTTTTGTTTGTGAGTTATGACGACGTTGCAGCAAATGAGCGATATATCAATATAATCTATTTGCATAAAATACGATTTTTGTATTCTGTATATTTTGGTCATACATTTAAAAATATTGAAGACATAGACCATTGAAAACCATTCATTTATTTTTGGTAACCCTGTAAATAATATTAATATACACATATAAATTCATTTCCGTATACACAAGTTTGTATATAGATTAATATATATTTTTAGTTTTTTTGTTGATTTTCATATGATTGAGTTGCAATTATATCTGCTTGATAGAGTGTAAAACAATTATCATAATATCAAGTGCTATAATAACGATAAAAGCAATAAAATTTTAATTGTTTATTTTATAATATAGAGTGAATCTGTTATTGAACTCTGTGTATTGAAAGAAAATTAAGATAATTATGCAAAATAGTTATTTAAAATATTTAATATTTATTTAATATTTAGTAGATATTTCTAAAAATGTTCTTAAGATATGCAATAAAATTAAAACGAGTCATATTGATATTATAAGTTATGTAAATATTTTACTTATCATTCTCTGAAACATTAAAAAAATTAATTCCAAGGTTTTTAATGTTATTGAAACAATTTATTAAGAAATGTATCCTTAAGGGCGAATGTGTCAAGTGTGGCAATAATTGGATGGAATTTGTTTCAAAGATAATTTAAGTTTTTAATTTAAAAGATGAGCAGATGAAAAAGATTATTTTTGGTCATTGCAATTGTCTAATTGCCCATCTACACGTTCTGCTAACGTAATGTCAACACGCTATAAAATTACTTATCAATTTATCAAAAAAAAAAAAAAAAAAAAAAAAATTATAGGGTGAAAACATGTCAAACCATCATGCCGTTCGGATACAACACCCCTGAAAATGTTCGTTGCTAATTTATGTTTTACTGTCTAAATAAATGTTATAAGGTTTCAAAACAATTTATGTAATAAATTTTAAAAATTTAAAACATAAATTACCAATTAAAAGCTTTAATAAAAAAATTACCTGAATTATATTTATGTTTTCTTCAATACTTACTATTTTTGTACTACATTTTAAATTTTAAATTATTGCAAATTTCAACTGAAAGCTTTTTTTAATTATTTATTTTAATGTTTTGTTCAATATTTTGTAATAAAAAACTAAATGAAAACTATAATGTCTTCTACAATAATACAATATAAATAATTCGCAAGGGAAATACATTTTGAATAATAATCCTTAATGTCATATTAAAAATCCAACATAAAAGGTTTGTCTTGTATGAACACAAAACATACTTAGGATCACGTTCTGGTCTGTAACACTGACACCAATTGAGTCTCCACCTTTAAATTTTCTGCAAATGTAGAGGAGGGTCTAATACTTGACATATGTTTTTTTGAGAATTTTAAAAAATTTACTTTTTCAGATCTGGACCTTTAAACTCAAGACCCCAAAAAATTATCTCTTTCCCCTTTTGTAAGGAGACTTTTGTTATTTTTTAACATATTTCACATCTTTTATGACGTCATATTTCGGAAGCCGAAAGAATCTGGGGTAACATTTTTTTCTTTAATTATACTCTTATAGTGTATGACATTTGTGTTGAATTTCATTGAAATTGGAGGTGATGATACCAAAAACGCCATTTTTTCGTGATGGTTTGACGTGTTTTAACTCTATAACAACATAATAGCATACATTTTTTTTGTTTAGATTTTGCTTATTTGTGATATTATACGCAAAACACAAACGTAAAAGTCATATAAGTGTGTTGTCCACTATTACTGTTAGTCTGCCAAAAGGTTATGTTAGCATTTGAAAGGTTAGAAAATGCCATTTACCTAGACTTTCTTGTATTGTTAACCTCCACTTACCAATAGCTGTAGCCAATAGCTGTAATTCGGCGAAATAACCAACTGGCAGATAGTTTTGCGTTTGCGGCTAACCGTAGTTTCTATCTGGTTCCACGGGAGTTAGTAAGTCCCGCACATTGCTCTGTCCAATAGATTAATAAAGTGCTTAGAATATTTATGTAATATACATTTTTGTAAAGCTTACAAATTACTTTAAATACATATTTTAGTAGAAGTCATAATTTTCACTTTTTGTTTACAGTGGAGGGCTCCGAAGTCAAACAATTTTGAGCTAAACTGTTGAACAAAACAAGTTAGAGTGCTATATATTTGGCTGTGGCAAATAGTTGATACCATCGACCGACAGTTTGAATATTTAAGGCGTGGGCCCTTTATAAGTCTATACATTATTAATTAATCTATATAAAAACGAACGTCAGTATTAAAATTGGTTTTGGCTTAGACCGAGATACATATATCGCACTTGATCAGCAAGAGAGTAGTAACTCAAAATTTCTATTTTTACTTTTTTAAAAAAAATCGACACGTAGTATTCGTATATAACCGCAGTAAAAAAGGTAAAATATGGTCCGATTATTACAAAATTGCATGGTATTATTTCTGGCCATATGAAGCTAAATTGGACCATATTATATTAAAATATCTGCCAAATTATCAAATTGTATTACACACCATTATTTGTTACGGTTTTAGGCCAACTAAATTGATTTTCGAGAGCAGACTTTATATGGGGCCTATGGTAAATTATGGACCGATCTTCACGAAATTTACCAGTGACTTCTAGTCACACAATACGAATTCGAGCAAAATCCTATATCCATCCGTGCACTGTACCATCATTTATATTAGTTTTTGTACAAAACAAAAACATTTTTTAGGGTGGTTGTTCCATATTTGGATACTCGTATATAACTCTCATCCTACTGAAAAGCTTTTGCTGGATTTCAATCCCAAACTGCTTAGGATAACTAAAAGCCAACATTGGTCATGAGCATATTTTAAAAAGACGAACAGACATATGAAAATGTCTAAGTCGACTTAGAATTGCTCAAGAAGCCGGACGTTGTATACTTTATGGGGTATGTGATGAACATAAAAAGTGTTTCACACGGAATGACAAACTTAGTACCCTCATTCACCACTGGCGGTGGCTTTCTTTTTGAAAAAGTTGTTGTTTTCAAATGTTACAGTTGATTTCTTTAATTTTTTGCATATGAGCAAATTTAATGATGCATTATTAAGACTGTTTTGTTGTATTTATTAAAATAATTCGGTGGCGCTTTACTATTTATTTGGTGCTTCTTAAATTATTTTTTGTTGGTATTCTTTACCTAATTAACGAAATTAATACTTGTATGAAATAATATAATTTTGAATTAAAGTGACAATGTTATATAGTAATTAACAAAAAATTTTAAATTCTTGAAAAATGCCTCACCGTGGTAACTTGACAATAGAGTTGGAAGCTCCGAAGGAAACATTCCACAACTTTACCAAATAATCCAGTCGTTTTCACGTCGAAGGATGATACTGGCTTCTCAGATGATTCTTTAAAGTGTTCCTTGAATTTAATCCCATGTAATTTCCATTACTGAATAAAAGAATGTTTTCAGAAGTGGTATAGGAGCTATGGCCAAATATGGACCGATTTCACGAAAATTCAATATTTTTCTGGCTGAATTCAATCTAAATTACAATATAATAAGATGGTACTAAACTTTATTCCGGCACGAATTTTGTAAAGGGGATATGTGAAATTATGATGCGATGCTCACTATTTGCCAAAGTCATCATTTTATTCAGCAGAAACGTATATCACCCTAACCAACTTTGGCGGTTTGGGTACAAAAGCAGTAACTCTTCAAAAAAGCAAACTAAATATTTACAATTAACATTCGATTGTACTGATATGTGTAACAATATTGATTACGGGCAATCACAAAATTATGTAATTAGCTTAAGATTCATGTAAAAAATCTTTGTGCTAAATACTATTACGATATCAAATTCTACATGTGATTTTTTGTCTAACATGGATTTTACAGACGGGGTTTAAAAAAAAATTTGTGTTTTTTGAAGCACTTAAGAGAAAAAGCGCAAAATTGAGCGCTAATGAATAAAATATACAAAAATAGCTACTATTTTAGTGCTGCAACGAAGAAGGTTTTAAAGCGATAACAGAATAAAAATATGTTATGGTTTACGAAAATGCTTAAAAAAGACATTTAAACAAGTAAAAGCAAAACAAAAATGAATATTTTAATATAGTTAGCCCTTAAAAAAGCGCTTTAGGAGTGCTTTGTTTGCGTGTTTTATTATGTTAAAAGGAGCGCTTATTGTCAGCAGAAAATAGTCCTCCAAACCGGGAACACTCCATACAAAAATCAGGCATCCCATCAGCAGGTTTAAAGCGATTTGAGGTATGAATTCATATATAAAACCTGCTCCTTTTGTAGCACATTTTTTATTGGGAATGCAAAATTCACATAGAAGCTGCCATATATATAATATTGTTTCTAAAGTTACTATTAATTCCAACATTTCTAAAGAAGTTATTTGTATATGAGCTATAGTCAAGTGTACCGATTCCAATAAATTTTGGTAACATGATTGAGGTTGCAAAAAAATATTAGTGGGCTAAATTTAATATAAATAGCAACATAATAAGATGATTTTTGAATAGGTGAAAAGTTTATTACGCGATTGTTCTAATGTGTGCTACCAATAATAATATTATTTCAGTGTTCCGATGGAATGAGTGCGTTTGGATGGCTGGCTGGCAAACACTAGACAATGTGTTTATTTCTAGACTGCCAAATAAAGAAATGGAAATAAAAAAAAAAAAAATTCTAGACTGGAGTCGGTTGCGTCGACGGGTGGCCATACTTGTTTTATTTTAATGTGTGTAGCG
Organism: Pollenia amentaria; assembly: GCA_943735925.1. Taxonomy (NCBI): domain Eukaryota; kingdom Metazoa; phylum Arthropoda; class Insecta; order Diptera; family Polleniidae; genus Pollenia; species Pollenia amentaria. The sequence goes on from OX031007.1 coordinate 149,473,608, forward strand.
AAGCACACCGGTTTAAACTAGTAAAAAATTAAAACCAAAAGCGTAAAAAATTAAGGCATAGTGACATTTTAGGGTTTGACAAATAGTTGCAATAAAGTAAAAGTGATATTTTCGTAGATATTAGGTTGTGCATTTAATCAGGCTTTAGCTTTAATCGGTTAATCGCTCGATAAATTGACCGAGGTTTTGGTTAATAGTTGGTTAATTTTGTTATAAATCGGTTAACCGATTAAATAATAACATAACGAAGATAACAATTCTTGAACTAAAACGAGCAAACAAATAATAATTCTAAAATATATAATACATATTTTTTAATTAATACATAGTATGTATTAATTAAAAAAAAACTGTGAGATTACTTTATTAGTTATTTCAATAGTTTTAGTAGATCTTATAAAAAATTCTTTTAGAAAAATAATTTGATTTAAATGTTAAGGATTTAAGTAATTCTTTTCTTTAGTTTTGATAAAAATTGAATTGGAAAAAATTCTTCCACTTGGATTCCTCTAAACATATAAAATCTTCCATTATGCCAGTAGAGTCCTGATTTTAATTTTTTTAAATTTTTTACACTTCTAATTGTTTGGGTTAACTCTATTAAAAGATTGATATGAGAAGAAGCAAATATCTAAAAACATACATATGAAAATTACGTGAAACAAAAAGGTGTTGACAGCTAACTAAAGTATCTAATTATTTGACTTTTGGTTCTGTTCGAGCAAGGAATTAATCGATTTTCGAATTTAAATTTTGCCCGATTAAGCGAATAAGACTTTTAATATGTTCGAGTAAGTCGAATAACTCGAATAATTCAAATAATTTTATCCAATGGGATAAATTCGAATGGGAGTAAATCGAATAACTTAAATAATTCAAATAATTTTATCCAATGGGAAAAACTTTTTTTTTTTTTTTTTTTTTTTTTTTTTTTTTTTTATTATTCCTACACTAAGTCCCGTGAAGCTTTTTGCTTGTCTGCAGGAGACCAGAGTCTCTGGCGGAACGTACATGTCTATTTGATTTGATACTTTTATTATATTAATAAACGGAAAAAAACAATAAAATAAAAAAAAAGTTAAATAATAAAATAACAATTCATTTATAATACGCAAACAGTTCTAAGACTTTTAAATAAAATAAATAATTAAAAAATCAAAAACCCAGCTGCAAAACATAGAGTTTTTAAGGCACTAAAGCGACCTAAACAGGATTCAGGAAAAAATAAAACTATAAACAAAATAACCACTATTTCGGTTAAACAGACTATAAAAGTACCAATTGGGGTCCATTAATTTTATTTCAGAGAATTTACAATTATGTCCCGCCTGCCATACTTAATATGGGAATTCAACATAGGCTTTCATCTCATATTTTTATAAATTATTTTTAAATTATTTATTTTAATTCAGACTTTTCTACCGCGTCATTTTTATGAGAGGTTAAGCATATTTAAACAAAATTATTATTCGTAATTCAATTTAACTAATTTACCTGAAAATCAAGTCAAATTTAAATCAATGGAGTTTCTCAGATAATTTTTTTTTAAACATCGTATTTTTCCTAATTTTAAGAGAGGTTCTGGTTAGGATAAGAACTCAAAGCATGAAGAAACTTTTTAAACTGGATCGTTTTCAAAGTTTGTTGTATTTCAATTTTAATCATATTTATTCGATTTACCGAACATGGCTGATAACTTTATTTTTCTTCATTTTAAAGCTCTACTTTAAAGGTTTGGGTAAATTCTTTCTTTAACGAATTACTATTTTGCGCCAGCAATTCGTGATTTAGTTTTCAACTATGGAAGTTTAAGGTCAGGTAAAAACAGGTAACCCATAATCTGACAGACAGATTTTGTTACAATGAACGCAAAAGCGACATTTTAGTACGAAATTTCTTACGTATGGAATTAGTATGTAATCGTATATTACATGATTTGTCTCATACACACCAACATCTTAAAAGGGACTAAAGTATGTTCAAAAGTGCGAGTAACACAATAGATACAGAATATACTCGTAACAACATGTTGTTTACACGCAAAGAAAAAACATAGTTGATACAATCACAATCGCAAACTATCATTAATGTTTGTGGTTATGATTGTGTCAAACACGTTTTAAGCAACAATATATGTTCAGTAATAATGATTTTAGATAATTGTTGTCTCCAACATATTATTATGTTTAGAAGAAAAATGCGCACGATCTTTCAAACCATTTTTCTATATTTCAAAATACCATGCAAAATGTCTACTTCATTTAGACATTTTATATGGTTCTTACAATAAAAACAATAAAAAATGTAATTTAAAAATTTATATTTTATTACGAATATAATAAATAAAATATAGCATATATTAAAATTAAAATTAAGTATACATATTTATACGACAGTGTATGTGTTTTAATTTATAAATTTTTTATTACGTTATGCGGTGCAAATATATCCAAAAAAATAAGAATTCCGTTCACTTAAGACTTCTAAAAAAAAGTCAAACACAAACTTACCTTTTATTTCTTTTATGAAATCTACTACATATATTAATATACTGTTGAACTGTTTTTGAAAAAATTCGGGGCTGATGACAAAATTATGTGTCAAAATTTGTTATATGTTTTTTTGGCTGTAAGAAAGACAAAGTAATTGCATATTTATATATTTTTATAATTATATTTAAGTAACTTACCTGTTTCAATAAACGTATAATAATTTACATCGTTAGTTTTGAAAGGCAGCATGCCATTTTTCTCCCCGAAAAATCTTTTAATTATTCTGTCATCATTCATGTTTCCTGATTAACTGACGCTCGTGGACGAAGAAAATGTAATTTTCTTTATATTCACACACTGTTTGTTTTGACAATAAATGTTTGCTCCTTAAGAGAATGTGTTTTCAAGCAAACAAAAATTATGGTATTTAACATACCTTTTGTGTTCAACTAATATTATGATTTTAACTGTATAGTTGAATATATATATATATATATATATTATAGTAACTAACATATCAAATAATTTAATATGTTTAGCTAGACCAGAGTACCTTTTTAGGTGTAAGCCACCATATAATATTATTATAGTGAATTTAAAATTGTTAAAGACAAAAAACAATTTTTTAAGTTATATTAAGATTATAATTAATTTATGAGGGTAAACATATTATTCAAATATGAATAAAAATGGTCGTAGTGACCATTAATTAATCATGTTTTTTCTCTGCGTGTAGTTGTTATATTTTTTAATATTTAGAAATCTAAAAAAAAATATTTTTATATCAAGAAAGTAGTTTTTAAGAAAATAATTTTAATCGATTAAAATTATTTATGTAAGTATTTATGTAAGCTCAGTTCCATACTGCAATATAAGAATTAAGTCTTGTGAATAGGACATCGAAAAGAAATAAACAAAACTAACTGCCATAAATTGTTCGAGTTATTCGTTATTTGAAATTGGCTATTTTAATAATTCGATCAAATAATGGCGAAAATTTTCTTCGATTAGTCGAACAACGATTAATTGAGTGGATACTCTACAGCTAACACTTATGTATTTAAAATGAAGACCAATGAACACCTTCTTTGTTTGAATGAAAAAATTTTTCTAGCTTCTATTGTTTCGTGTCAATTCATAATTAAGAACGCAAAAAAATATGTTACAGTACTAAAAAAAATTACAAATGGTATTACATCGGCTAATCGGTTAATCGAAATTAACCGGATTAATCGTTAATCGAAAATAGCAAATTTTAAATTAACCGGTCAGTTAATCGGGTAGTAATTAATTGGTTAACCGATTAACGGATGACCGAATGAATACCCTAGTCGATATACAAAAATATAACAATATCAGGATTATTATAAAAAATTGTTTCCTAATTTTGATAACCTGGGAAAATGTATGTATATTTAATTCCAATTTTATTGCGAATCATAAAGCTTTACAAAATTTGATTTTTTTTTTTAAATTATGTATAATATTTGCCACAGAGCTCAATACACAGAAAAAATTTTTGCCAAAAATTTTTTAATTAAATAAATAATTGGTGAACATTAATTTCTTCAATTATTTTTTTTATCTTTTGAAAAAAAGAAATTTTATTTTGCCACCTTTTTTTACAATCATACACTGCATGCAATTTTCTTTAAATGTTTCCCATTCAGTCTTAAGGCCGCAATATGGATGTACATACAAAAAAGTGGTTGACAAAGTATTGGTAAATGTTTTGAAGTATAACTCGTATAAATCTAGATGAATATGCATACCATAAATATGTAAATACAAACATTTAAGCAACCAACTAAACAACCAACCAGGCATTCATTCACACAACCATCGAACCATGCAACCAAACATTGCAGCAATATTCCGCCCAAAAGCTCTACAGCAGGAAAAATAGGAATGAAAAAACACACACACACACATGCACACAGAAGCATTTGATGAATGAATGCATGCATCTACTTAAACATAAAACGTAGTATGATCATGTGTTTTCAATTCACTCAATCGTTCCTGCGACAACAGCTTCAATTTGTTCTTTTTGGGCTGTATCGGTCCGAATTGCGAAAATGTTTGTTGCAAGGGTAAGTCTTGTCATACGTTTCGATGTATGTTTGTCTGTTTTTGCATGATTTTGTCATTTTTCAACCACCAACATTCACACAAGCATATGCTTATACGAATTTGTTGCAATAGTGTTAGTATTTTCTGCAGCATATGTATATAAACGCACATATATACACACATGTACATATAGATATACATTGGTTTTTTTTTATTTTTTTTTGCAGATTTGTAAATACCGGAAATATCTCAATTTGCTGGCATTACGTGAAGTGATTTTCAATTTTCTCCATTCTGATGGCACGATTTGTAAAAGACGAAATCAACAAAAATAAAATCACACAAAAAACAAAAAAAGCACCACAATATAAAAAAAGTATAAGAACTTTAAAACCAAAATACAAAATTCCGTCGCATTTGTTTCAACAGAAATGACGCACAAAAAAAAAGCATGAATCTCTAGAAAAATTTACCTAAATTCATGCAATTTTTATTTTGTAATTTTACAATTTCTTTGCGAGATTGTTCTTCATATTTTTGTCAAGTTGGATTTAAGACAGCAGACAAACGTTAAAGCTTAATAAAAAACAACAAAAATATGCTAGGAACACAATTGGGTCGCACGTCATAAGAACGTAGGAAGAAAGGAAGTTAATTAAAAAAAAAAAAAAAAAAAAAAAAAAAAAGGCTCTCTTTACCGACAATTCGGTGGATAACATATTTTGTTTTCTTTTTTTGAACATATTTTGTTTTCTTTTGAAAATTATATTAGAAAAATCCACACTTAGCAAAATGTTTGTCTATTTTTTCTTTCATTGATGTATTTTATTTTTAAATATTCAATTTGAAAACACAAAAATAATTTCTTATAACATTTTTAATTATTCTTTTTCTATGACAATACGGTGGCAACCGAAGTCGACATACGAAGTTGATACGTTTTTACACAGAAAACAGTAGTTTTTTCTCATTTAAAAATTTAGTCTGAAAAGTTTTTGAACTTAATTAGTGTGATAATTGAATCAATTATTTTAATAAAAATATTAATTAAATAAAAAAAAATCTGTTTTGACGTGAAATCGAACACACGTTTATTTTGCAATAGCCGACGAAAAATTGTTCAATAACAATAATGTCCGTGAAATCAAACGCACGGGCAAATAATTTGTATAAAAAGCCAATTAAAACAAATTGCTTAGAATTCAATTATACAAATGTTTATTTTAGCAACAAATGTTTAAAATGTTTCTTAAGGCCCAACCATAATATGCATAGCCTTGCTTAACCTACTGTCAAAAATTAACAAAAAGTGTCTCAAATGTATTTAAAAAAACAAAATAAAAAAACATTTGATTCCGTACGGAATGTGCGATCAGTTTCGCACTTTGCTTAAGCAAATGACAATTTCATAAAACTTAACAAAACGTGTCCTTAAGTTCAATATGATTTGCCTCATATGATTTACATGTATTCGCACATTTGCTCAAGCTTACTTAAGCACATTATGGTTGGGCCTTTAAGCAAACCAGTTATCAACAAGAATATTTACAAGAATAATAATAATTATTATTATTATATAATAATTTAAGCTGAGCTTCTTTTAAATGAAATTACAAGAGCTTAAAAAACCTTTAATTCTCAGTTAACTAATAAGTACAAACAAGTACATAAATCTTAATTTTGGAAATTACGATATGAAAGTTTACTTAAAGAAAGAGCAAAACTTTACAAAGTAAATAAAATAGTAATGTGTAAAAATAAAGTTGCAAGATATGAAAATGTATAAAATATAAGCAGACAATTTAGTTTTAAATAAATAAGCTGATTTATGCTGTAGCTGAACAAAATCTTTATTGATTTGTTCGCTTAAAATAAAACAATTTAAATTTGTAGAATTGTTGTTAGGAATTGCTAAAAATTTAAATTAAATCAATTAACACATTGTTAAAAATTGCAAAGTTTTTTGATCATATTTTTTTAAAAATTCACAATTTAAAATTTTTAGAATTTTAAGTAATCAATATAAAAATTTTGGTAATAGGTGCAAAATCAACAAATTGTTTGCTTGATTCTATGAATTTGGTGATAAGAAACAATTTGCAATTTCTTCTGTAAACGTTTGCGCCAGCAACTGTCCGCTTTTGTATAAAATATAAAACGTTGTAATTTGACAACGTATCTACGTTATACGCTACTACGTTCATAGGGTGCAATTGTTTTCCTACACATTATGTTAAAATACACATTAAAAATGCGTAAAATTTGTTTATTGTTTTACATGGCCCCTAAACACATAACCCCTTGAATTTGTCGTTTTGACATACAGGCATGTTCTGAAATTACGTTGATTTCAAATCACGAGATTTTAAATTTTTAGTAGTGATATTTATTATTCTAAATCTCGAGCAAACAAGTGTGCAATTTTTTTTACCTGGGCTGTGGAGTTGGAGCTGAAGAGCCTGAGTTGAGGTTTTTGTACCAGAGTCGGAGTCGTGGTATCCACAAAAACTCACTACTCCGACTGCAAAATTGTTCGGCACAAAAAATTAAAAAATTTTCTAATGTTTTCCTAAATAAAAATTCTTCGAAATTGGCGATGCAATATTTCAAATAACGATTTGAAATTTTTACAGAATTATTTTCTTGCTATATTAAACCATTTAAAAAGTACTGCATTAAAAACAAGCTAGAGCGCTTTGTTAGGCTGTGCCTAATTTTTGATACCCTTCACCGACAGTAAGCATATATGAATGATAGCTATAAATTATTAATTAATCTATATAAATATGGACGTCAGTATAAAAATTGATTCGTGTTATGCTTTTATTTCTGGCAGTGTGAATAAAATGTCATAATTCGTAACACTTAATGCCGAACTTGAATGATTTTCAGGAGAGGAATTTATATTAGACCCATGGTAAATTATGGACTAATCATCACCCAATCCTGCAGAGTGATTTCTGTTATTAAAAATCTAAATGAAACACATTTCGATATTAGGGAATTTTGTTTAAGTGTTCAAAGTGCTTTTCAGAAGGCTGCTTTATATGGGAGCTAAGGTAAATATGGACCGATAATCAGAAAATTGCATGATATTATTTCTGGCCATATGAATCACAATTATACCAAATTTTACCACAATATCTATATCTGCTACGGTTTTAGGCGTATTAAAATAATTTACCAGAGTGAACATATTATTGGACATTATGGACCGAGCTGCAGCAAATTTTATAGTGTAATTTTTAGTCCTATAAATCTTTGACATACCACCCTAGGGAAAGGGAACTAACACTAAACTTGTCACGTGACAAGTCATTTTACCATGGCGATGTCCTACGAGGGGGTTAATTTGCCCCTTTTTGACACTTTGTAACAGGTCACTGAAATAACCTTAATGGGCACATCCAATTTCGGTTAAAATAATGCCTGACGCAGATTTTGTCCAAAATGAGCCATGTCAATATGATAGATGCCCTTCATATAAAGTAGTTTTTGTGCCAATTACCTTTCCCCTGGACCAACTACACTCTAAACAAATTATCACCAGTTAAGTGTTTTCACCTATCGCAATTCGTTCCTTTTAATAATAAGATTTTGTTCACTGATCACGGGATAAGTGCTTCAAGAGCAATTGACACAAATTTCCCCCAGGAAAAATTGTACTACAATAGTATTATTTATTACAAACTGCTTAAGATACCTAAAAGCAATTTAAGACCAAAATTGTTCTTATCTTTTGAGTTTTTCGAAAGTGAGCGTGTTTTCAACAGACAGACATGGTTAAATAGACTTAGAATTACTTAAGAAATCAGAATATATAAAAAAGTTTCACACGGAATGACAAACTTAGTATACCTTCATTCACCACTAGCGGTGGAGGGTATAAAAAGAGTTTAAAGTCAAATAACAGCCTGTCTCATATACATTTAGCATCAAGGTAAGAGTAGAAGTTGTAGTCGGAGTCGTGAGTCGAAGTTGCACTTAAAAAATTTCAGCGTTTGGAGTCGAAGTCGGAGTAAGTACTTTTTTCTGATGACTACACAGTCCTGCTTTTTAAAGTGCTGCCACATTTATTTAGTACTTATTGTTGCATTTTTCATTTATTTTTTAAATTTATTTATTTTTTACCTTTTAAACATCATAATTGTTGTTTCCTTTCAGTTTGTTTTTAACAAATTAATAATTTTTAATTCAAATTTCGAGATTTTAATCAGGCTTAAGTTTATTGAATTTTCTTTAAATTAGTTTTATGAAGAACGGAATTTTACTACATGAAATTAATTAAAGTTTATTGATGATTTTTCATTCTTGACTGAGCTGGGAATTGAACCCAGGTTTTCACGGACAGGTTGCCCCGACTAGTTTCGATTGTAACCATACAATCTCTTCAGAGGGGTTTGCCGTTTAACTCTCACAACATCAATCTTTAAAACAAATTGTATTTTACCAATTATTGTTGAAAGCTAAGGCACGAGCTATATGTTTACATTTGTCCTTCACGTTATGCTGAAAAAGGTCAACAAGAAAAAGAAAGACAATAAATAAAAAAATGCCAACCGTGGCGAGATAGTGTGGTTACCATCGAAACATGTCAAATTGATTTGTCCGTGAACGTGGGTTTGATCCCCCGGTCAGCCAAGAATAAAAGACTATCAACAAATTTTAAATCATTTCACGTGGTAAAATTCCTTTCTTCATAAAAATGCTTTAATTAAAATTAAATTTAATGAAATTTAGCCTGACTAAAAAAAAAATTTGGTTTAAAATTATTTTAAACAAAAGTTTTTAAATAGATATTGGGAATTAAATCTTTTCATAAGCACCTTTATTATATTCAACATTTTTATTTTTCGAATTTATTCTATGAGCTAACTTCGAAAAATAAAAATGTTGAAAAAAAGTTTTTAAACAAATCCGACAATCGTATTATTGGAAAATTAGTCCTCCATCAAGAAGCCACAACCATATTATGGTTATTTTTGAACATGTTAAAAATTACTATAATTTGTTTGCAACTAATAATAAGTGTTTGTGATGGAAGAGCGCTGGTCAGACCATCGGTGTACGCTGCGGATATGCTTGGCTGTTTAAATGTTTGAAGACCTAGTCCTCTAATGTGCCTAGCTTTGTTGGGCTTTCGGATGGCTTCCAGTTTGAGGTGGATAGTAGCAAAAAGTAAGTGGTATTGACAAGCGTCATCCGCTCCTCTTTTATTTTTCGCATCAAGTAATGAGCCACTCCATACTGTGGGATGGCATCATATATTTTTGTGCGAAGCATATAAGGAGTGTTAGTAGTTCTTTAAAATTTGGCACCGAGTATTATATTGACTTAATTAAGAAAAAAAAATTTATTTCATCATAATTTTCCATGCCCAACTCCTACCGCCAAGGCAATGCAAATCGATTTGTTCGCATGCAATATTTCCTATCCAAGCAAAAGTCTTTAAATTAAATACATACATTTACTTAGAACAAAGAAAGGACGCATGCATAATTTCATTTAAATCGGCCATGCCTACCGGCTTCCGCTTATGCGATCCAAATAAATTTTTTCGCATAAAATTGTTCTATCCAAGCAAAAGTCTTAAAATTTGGTACACAACTTTTTGGAATAAAAAAAAAAAAAAAAAAACGCTTGCCGAGTTTCAATAAAATTGGTCACGGTGGGCGTGAAACCCATACAATAAGAATAATTTATTACTTTAAAATTTAAGCAATTTTTTACTTTTTCTTAGAACCTGGTTTTATATCTTTCGCGACTGACCTTCCAGCTATATTTCATATTTCTTAAAGAAATCTTGTTTACTAACTTGTCATTTATACCAACTATCATTAAAACGATTAAGAAACTACTTTGAAATGGCTTTTTAATATCTTTAACTTGATCTCAAGTAAGTTCTAAATTTTAAGCTTTTTTAAAATTGCTTAGTCGTTCAATTTCTTCATTGCAATTAATTATTTCTTTACGGTGTGGTGACATCGAAAACCAGTTCATTTTTAGTATTATATATACAAATTTTAAAAACTTTGAAAATTAAAATAGCAAACGTTGTTATTCTTCCTTTTGTTAACTGCAAAATGATGAAGCAATCATTTGATATTCCTGAAAATCATATGTTTTTGTTTTTAATTATGACATTGTATTTTTTTCGTTCCAATTGTTAATTAATTGTTGTTAAGTTACCCACGCACGAGGGTACGTGTGTGCGGATGTTTTTCTTGTTGTGATGAAATTCTTGTTACCTTTTTAGTTTCTCAAATATCAAAAATTTTTGAAATTTTATGTTTACAAACGAAATGTTTCATCGTGTGTGGCGATGTTGACTGTTTTTTCTTTCTCATTTTGTTGAGAGCAGTTGTTGAGTGAGGTGCTTTTGTAACTCTCGGAGAAAAAATATGAATAAATAAATAGGAAAATGGCAACAAATTCAAATTGTGAGAGTTGGAAATCAATTATAATTGAATATAAAATTTTTCCAAATTTTTGGGACCTAAAATATGATAGGTATACAAAGAAAATAAATAAATTTTTTTTATTGTGTTTTGTAGTAGTACATTCAAAAAACACGCAATACTGAAACATAAATAGTAACTCGTGTTTTGACAAATGTTGCATCGTCTGTGGCTACCATTATATTCAATATTCAATAAATACCAGGCCTAAAAGTAGGCAAGGTTGTGCTACACTATTTTTTTTTAAAGGAAAATCAAAAACAGGCCAATTTTTAGAGACTTATAGGTTTAGGATTTTAAACGGTTTATGATATCCCCACGACTTTTTTTAAAAAAAGAAATGCTATATTTTTCTAATATCTTAAAGCTGGATGCTATTATGAGGAAAATTATACATAAACTATTTTTCGTGAAAATATAAGTATATTTTTGCTTAGCACCCTTGCATGGACTTTACTTACTTTTTTTTAAAATAAAATACGAACTATACACTAAAAAAAAGTAAGAACGTTTAGTCAGTCAAGCCGGACCATATGCTACCCTTCACCATAGTATTTAAAAACAAATTTCGGAGTGGCATAAAACGCACCCTACTTCCTCGTGATCCTGGTTTTAAAAATGTATAGCTAATGTGGCTATTGAATATGGATCTATGGCGGCATGAAATAACCACCAAGAATTAACTCCCAAAACCTTATTGAATATGAAATAAAACTCCAGTTTTGGAAATTAAATAAACCCCCCCAATGAAATGAAATAACACCCCAATCAAAAATTAAATAATATCCTAATTTTTGGGGTCTTTCTTCATATGAAATAAGACCCCAATTTCTGAAATGAAATAAAACCCGAATATGTGTAATAAAATTAATTGTATAGGTGTGGTTGTAGGAAACACGCGATAGTTGGTTGGGACTTCGGCCGGGCGTAAGGATTTTCTCCTCTATGGTATAACATATACCGGATTCGCTTACTGAAGCTTCTCTGCATTGCCGGTCTTCGGCCGGGCGCAAGGATATTCTCCTCTATGGTATAGTAAATACCGGCTTCGCTTATTAAAGCTTCCCTGCGTAGTCGTCCATTGGCCGGGGACAGGACCGATTTTAGGAGCTACAAATAACGACGACAATGTTTGATATACCAAAGAGGAAAAAATCCTTGCGCCCGGCCGAAGGCCGGCAATGCAGAGAAGCTTTAATAAGCTAAGCCAGAGCTTGGAGGCAGGTGAATGTGCGAAATGTTTTGATTTTATGGAGCACAAGTATGTCAATCAAGAAGAAACGTATAAACAATTGAAAGCCCTCAACAATATTAAAAGGAAATGCACCGAGGTTCACTGTGTTATTGGAGAAGCAAATGCTTTAAGTGGTATAAGGAATTCATTCTAAGAAATTTGAGCGAGGTAAGGCGACTGCTTATGAAATATCGATTTATTTTAAATATTTTTTTCTGTTACAGCGATCAAGATGCAGCAAAAAATATAGACTTTTCGAAAATGCAGCGTGGACTTCAATATATTAGTAGCGCCTTTTTTAAAATTTCTCCAAAAACTCCCTCCCTTGGAACGCATGTACCAAAAAGACAACATTAACAAACATTTTGGCATGAGTTTGCACCAAGGGAACGACCATAAAAAATTTTTCACTGTCAAATGCTCGTAGCATTTTGTTGATTTTCTATCCGTCAATATGAACACAAATGGAAATATCTGTAAACATTCAAACGATATTGTAATATGTTCACAGGCTTAACGTTTGCTTGTAAAAAGCCTATTTTTATATAATTTTTTTACAAGCAAATGCATACCTTTGCGGAAAACTGTATATGGACCATTATTTATTGCTTAAAACATCCAAGCGGAATTGCTGCAAATGTGCCATTAACTAAAATTGTCCGGTTTGAGTTGCTCGGTATGTTGTCTTCAATTAAAAGTACAGTTTTGTCAGAAATAAAAATACAGTATGTGAAGTCCTTTTGTATGTGGCACATCTCCATTACAGAAAATAACTGCCTTCTTTACAACATTGTAAGTATAATAGCGTCTCCCATGAGTTGGATTTCCAAGCCATTCGTAAAGTTTTAGGATAGCTCGTTGGTGGCTGATCTGAAATAGCCTACGATGGAGGGAAAATAACTGCACTGGACTTAGCCCATTCACAAAACCAAAAGTAGTCACTATTAAACGAGCTTTGTATGTTCCATCACTAAAAATATATATAAAATATATATCCTTATTATAAAGAAGACGCCTGCGGGCCTCCACACGATTAATTTGAATAATTTTGCGACTTTGCTGTTGGTCCATATTGATTTCATGAAATCCTTGGTGAAACTGACTCTTTTATGAATTTTGGGCATAATTTCATTTGTGTTGCTGATGGGGTTTATTTCATTGGTGGTTATTTCATTTTCATTATTGGGTGTTATTTCATATGAAATATTGGGGGTTTATTTCCTTTATTTTTCGATGTTATTTCATTCACTGTTTTTGGGTGTTATTTCCTATTTTTTAGGGGTTGTTTCATTGGGGGTTATTTCCTGGGCGTTGTTTCATTGGGGGGCTTATCGTGGAGCCGCTTTCTGCACAAATATTTTTTGGGGAGTTAGTTCTTGGGGGGTTATTTCATGCCTCCTCAAAATCATTTTTGAGTCGATCGGTATACTTAAAGGTGGGTCTAGGACCAATATTTTAAGGTATTACAGACATCAGCACAAATGCATAATACCCTCTCCACTATTGTGGTGTAGGTAAAAAAAAATATAAATGCACATTTCATCATTAAACATTTTTCTACAAAGCTGCATCATTTCATTTCTGAAGTTGAGTGGTCAAAATAGGGGTTTGACAGAAAAATTGCAATTGTGGGGTTCAAAAACAAAATTCTGAGTAAATAAGCTTAAAGTTATTTGTTCCCCTGCATTTCATATATAATATTTTTGCTTTCTGGTCTTTTGAGATTATAATGCAGATCTGAATTTATGTCGAGTGATAGATATTGGCATTACGTGTTGATTCTTGCTTGTAACTAAATTTTTTTATATTTGGCACTTGTACCCCTTTGCTCTTAAGCCCCACAATTGTGCGCTACTTCCTGCTAATGGGGATATTTTCTTCGATGATCCGGAGATACCTAAGTCACTTTGTGCAGGAACTTGTTTGGGTGTAGGATTCCTTTAATTATCAGATCATTCGTAGAACACAAATCAGCTAGGAAGTTGCTATTTTCATTTAGTCGGCAACATTCAAAATTCCGAATTTTACTTCCGTGACTGTTGTTATTGGAGCCAAGTTGTGCATTAAAGTCCCCCACCAATAGTAAAATGTCATCTCTTGTGAGCTATTTTCAGATGTTCGTAGAATTCTACTATTACAGAAAACCATATATGGTCACCCAAAATGAAAAAGGGCGTAGCAAAAAAAAAAAATTCGAAAAATAGCTTTTGATTGGTTTTGGTTCGTTTAATTTAACTACATGTTCACAAATTCTAAATCAGTGAGTTTAAAAATGACGAATTTATTAAAGATATTCAAACGCCAAGTACACCTTGTTGTTGTTGATTTTGTAAAGCTTTTTGCTTCTCCCTAATACAATTATTATAAAAATTTTCATACAAATTGTTGCTGAACTAGAAGTTGACTCAACTTTTTAAAAAAATTTAGTTACATTATTGTTCGAAAAATGAAAGGAAAATATAATAAATACTCTGGGAAGAAACAAGATAATAATAAAAAAATAATTATAAATACGTAATTTTGTTCTGGAAAAATTTGCAAACGATTTCTTAACTGAAAATGTGTGTGGTTATGAAAAAAAAAAAATTTTTTGCTTTATTATGAATACCAGTGAAAATGTTGCTGTATATTGTTAACGAAGCTTTATAATAAGATTTTCCTTTTTTCAAAGGGCAACATGTTATGTTTGAAAAATACGCATACATATATTATTTTAATGTTGTCATTTACCACTACATATTTGGATGTGGTTTCCATATGAGCTCCAGATTTACTGCCAGGCCCACAATGTCGACAAGAACATTTCTTTCGCATTTTTATATTGAAAACAATAATAAAAAACTAAATTTTGTTTTTGTTTTCAATATAAATATACGAAAGAAATGTTCTTGTCGACATTGTGGGCCTGGCAGTTAATTATTTAAATTATTTCATATATTTTTTTTTAATAGAGTGTTATGTATTAATATACATTCATTTAAGCATTCACAATTCTTTAATTCAAATTAAAGACATGTAATCATTTTATTGCTTTTGTTTTAATTTTTAAGATTTTTTTTATTTAATCTTTTAAATGACTTAAACCACATATTAATTTTTCTCCATAAAATTTATCGATTTTTTTTGTAAAAAAAGAAACATGCCTGCATTTAAAAATAATTTTACATTGCAACAATCTTAATATGTCAACAACAGCTGAACGTTTATGCTCAATAAATATTTGGAAATGATTGATTGTATTTTCGTAGATGTATGTATATTCAGGTATTATTTGTTTACAGTTGTAGTTCTTTTTAAAAGTGTCTGTATTGAAACATTTGAGTTGTACATTTGTTAAATGTTTTCCAAAGAAATTTTCAATAAGGACAGTTAAAACAAAATTTATTTTCCTCCTGGTAATCAGTGCAACAGATGCCTGTCTGGTTGGATGGTATGGTATGGCCAAAAGGTAATCTGGGACATTTACCTGGCAACTTTAATTAAATCTTTTCTCTTTATGAATTGTTCATGAGTTTATTCTCATTCGTCCGTTTGTATTTTACTCCTTGCAAGCTGGTTTTCAAGAACTGTCTGACTGACAACTGGAAGTTGATGGTTTTATCCAGAGAAGAAAAAACGTGTTTCGTGTTGCTGTATTTTCCTAGTAATTTCTTTTTAACTCAGTCTATATGTGCTGATGGATTTGTGGGCGTTGTATGTTTATTTGACTAAAATAATTTCCTAACATGATTTCTTACAAGTGATTGTCTGCGAAAAATTAGATAAACAAAAAGTTAAAGATGCATATCGCACACCTAGTTTAAAAGTGAATCAACTCAAAATTTTTAGCTTTCGGGTTTATATGCTTAAACTTTGCACAATCTATAATATTTATCTATACAAAAAATACCAGTGTATTTTGTTGGTGTTAACTGTTGCTAAAAAAAATTATGTCTTTCCTTATGATTCAATTGGTATAAAGTTGCAATTCATAAAGTGATTTATTTTTAGTTTTGAAAGAAAATATAATGGTAGTATTTCATTACTGCCAATTGCTAAATAGTTTTAATTTGAATTGTGACACTTTTGATACAATAAATTTTTTGGGGCATACATTAATTAGTCTTTAGCAGTATAGCCCAGTTAGGTTAGTACGATTCATTTCTATCATTCAGCTTAAGTGAAATAACTTTTAATATTTCGCTAATTTGTGCAAAAAGACACGACAAAAAATTGTTCATTATCTAGTGTATAAAATATTAAAAAAAAACTTTTAATATTATAATCTGTATCAGTGATGGGATACGAAAATTTTTATTTTGTTCCAAATTTGTAAGAAAATAAGGTTTTTTTTATATTGTGAGTAGAATGATTTTTTTTTCAAGTCATCTATAATATTATTTTAGTTTCATTACCTCCTTTTGAGCAAATAAAAAATTTAAATTCTACAACAAGAAAATAAAAAAATTTTGCGTATTACATTTTGTATCGAAAAAATTCAAAGACGCCAAAATAAACTTCTTCGAATAATCACAGTCGCTCCCTGGTATGTTAAAAACTCTAATATTCACAAGGATCTCAATGTGCCATTAGTAAAAACTATTATTACGAAGTCAAAATATTTAAAAAGGCTTGAGTCGCACCCAAATCCACTAGCTAGAAATATTTTAAATGACAGCGGCCACTCTAGATTAAGGAGAAGAGATACTGCAGGACTCCTAAAAATCTACATATGTGAATAGAAACCGTGAAGAGAAAAATTTTCGTCTAGCATTGGCAGGACAAAAATAAAGTATTACTATAAGATTTGATTAATTATTGTTAGTTCATATTTAATATATGAAGATTCAATAAATAAATAATGAAAAAAAAACAATTTTTTTTTGTAGCGTGCGTTGCGATTTGAGCTCTTCCAAAAATTGTATAAAAAACCGATTCAATAGTTATTTTATTTTCTTATATCTTCGCTTCTTATTACATTTCTTCAGAATTAGAGCTGTTGTGAAGCGATATATTTGGCAGGTTTTTGACAAAATTTTATATAAATAGCATTTATGTTTTAAATGTAAGCATATAGATATATAAAAGCCAGTAAGAAAGTATAGTCGGCAAGCCAGACCATAGGAAACCCTACCCATTGTCAATCATTGACCCACTACAACAAAATTATGTTTTTAGCTTAAGATTCATATAAGAGTCCGTTGTGTTATATTATATAGATAAATAAATGTATCAGCATGAATTTCTTTCGACTTTTGTGGCTAAAAAATCAGTGAATGTTTAAGCACAGCTTAAACTCAATAGCTGTAAACAGTGACCATATATAATTTGTAGTTTAAAAAATAATAATGCGGAAGCCCAACGATAATTGTTGTCAAATTCGTACTGTCTGCACGTAACTGATTTATAAGCCCTAAGAGATTTTAAGGAGGGGGATTATCTGACATCTATAGTAAATTCTAGACCCACCAGCGCAACATATTGGAATAACATAGTAGATATCGTAAATGTATTGTCGCCATAGTTTTATTACCAACAGATATAAAGAAATTAATGTATTACCTTATATTCATAAAAAATATTTTAGGCTTATAGCAGGCTTATGAAACGAATTTGGTATGAAAATTTGTTCAATAAACCTTTTAGTAATGAAAAATATTTTTTATGAATATGGGGGTTAAAATATTTTTTTCGGGAGTAATATTTGTATGTGAACTACGGTGAAATATAGACGGATTCCAATAAACTTTGGTAGGATGATTTAAAATGTAATATAAATACCAACGTCATAAGATGGTTTATGGGCACAAAGTACTCTTTTCTGAAATGCAGCTTGTATGGAGGCTATGCAAAATTATCGAGTGATTGTCACCATTTTCAATAGGCTTGGTTCTTATGACGATGTAAGAAATTAAGATATATGCCATTCGAAAGTACACAGTAATGTCACTAAGCTCTATGTATAAGATGAAGCTCTTTTGAAAGATCAAAAAATGTTTATATATTAATCTGAAAACGCGTACAAATGTAGCGTTCGTCACGCAGGATTTTCCCATATAACAAGTTGTAAATAATTATTACATATCCTTACTCTAATTTTGAAAGGGCGTATCTAACATATACATAATTTTGAGACATAAAACTTGATAACAAAAGAATACATTATGCATAGTCTTAGAACTGTAACTGTTAAACCTTTCCTAGTTAGATTTTTTTAATCAATCAATTAATGAATAATCAATTTTTAATCAATCTTACAATAATCAGGGAAACCGTAAATACGCAATAAGTTTTGCGTTGCGTGACCAATAGAGGCAAAAACAATAAATGTATCTGCTTTAGAGCTTTTTATGAATATTAGCATTTATTTTTTAGTGCATATTTTTTTAACCCTTGTAGCATTGTTTTACATATATTATGGAAAATAGAATTTTTTTAGTAAATAGTGTATATTCCACCTTTTGAAGCCTATTTGGATACTTGTTAATTTTTTTTAATTGAAAAATAACTCTTATATGAATCTTAACCTCATTAACATAATTTAATTCTAGTTGGTACACGCAAAGAAAAAACATGGTTGATACAATCACAATCGCAAACTATCATTAATGTTTGTGGTTATGATTGTGTCAAACACGTCTTAAGCAACAATATATGTTCAGTACTAATGATTTTAGATAATTGTTGTCTTAAACATTATATTATGTTTAGAAGAAAAATGCGCACGATCTTTCAAACCATTTTTCTATATTTCAAAATACCATGCAAAATGTCTACTTCATTTAGACATTTTATATGGTTCTTACAATAAAAACAATAAAAAATGTAATTTAAAAAATGTATGTTTTATTACAAATATAATAAACTAGCTTAACCCGGTGCGCTTCGCTACACTGACCCCGCACATTTTTATATTGAAATTTATAGTTTACTATAATAGTAGCTTTAACCACGTTTGAAGACTATCCCTTTAATAGTTCTTCAGTTGAGCGATATTTAATGTATGCATCCTATGGGAGGTATTTCCCCCCCTGCGCCTACCCGTTTTATTTTTATTTTCAAAAGTGTAGTATACCATAAGAGTGACTTTTAGAAAGTTTGAACATTCTCACTATTACAGTTCTTAAGATATGCGATGTTAAACATTGGCGTCCTATGGGGTATTCCTATACCCCCGCTGCTATTTTATTTCAATTCCGGGGCTCAGAAGATCCTACTACAAAAAGTTCAGCAAAATGCGTGCAGCGGCTCTTAAGATATGCGATAATTAATATTGGCATCCTATGGGGGGTACCAATTCCCCTGCCCCTATCGAAAAAATAAGTAGCCTATTTTATTTTTAGGGCTCACGTGATGTTACTGTAAAAATTTCAGGAAAATCGTGTGATAATTAATATTGGCATCCTATGGGGGGTACCAATTCCCCTGCCCCTATCGAAAAAATAAGTAGCCTATTTTATTTTTAGGGCTCACGTGATGTTACTGTAAAAATTTCAGGAAAATCGTGCGATAATTAACATTGGCATCCTATGGGGGGTACCAATTCCCCTGCCCCTATCGAAAAAATAAGTAGCCTATTTTATTTTTAGGGCTCACGTGATGTTACTGTAAAAATTTCAGGAAAATCGTGAGATAATTAACATTGGTATCCTATGGGGGGTACCAATTCCCCTGCCCCTATCGAAAAAATAAGTAGCCTATTTTATTTTTAGGGCTCACGTGATGTTACTGTAAAAATTTCAGGAAAATCGGTTCAGTAGTTTCGGAGTCTATAAAGCGACAAACAAACAAACAAACAAACAAACAAACATACATAATCCATTTTTATATATATAGATAAAATATAGCATATATTAAAAATAAAATTAAATACACATATTAATATACCTGTGTATGTGTTTTAATTTATAAATTTACGTTGTGTGGTACAAATATATCCAAAAAAAAATAAGAATTCCGTTCATTTAAGACTTCTAAAAAAAAGTCAAAAACAAACTTACCTTTTATTTCTTTTATGAAATCTACTACATATATTAATATACTGTTGAACCGTTTTTGAAAAAATTCGGCGCTGATGACAAAATTATGTGTCAAAATTTTTTATAGGTTTTTTTTTTGGCTGCAAGAAAGACAAAGTAATTGCATATTTATATATTTTGATAATTATATTTAAATAACTTACCTGTTTTAATAAACGTATAATAATTTACATCGTTAGTTTTGCAAGGCAGCATGGCATTTTTCTCCCCGAAAAATGTTTTAATTATTCTGTCATCATTCATGTTTCCTGATTAACTGACGCTCGCGGACGGAGAAAATTTAATTTTTTTTATAAGCACACACTGATTGTTTTGACAATTAATGTTTGCTTTTTAAGAGAATGTGTTTTCAAGCAAACAAAAATGATGGTATTAAACATGCCTTTTGTATTCAACTAATATTATGATTTTAACTGTGTAGTTGAAAATATATATAGTAGCTAACATATCAAATAATTTAATATGTTTAGCTAGACCAGAGTACCTTTTTAGGTGTAAGCCACCATATAATATTATTATAGTGAATTTAAAAATTTTAAGGACAAAAAACAATTTTTTAAGTTATATTAAGACTATAATTAATTTATGAGGGTAAAAATATTAGGCAAGTATGAACAGAAATGGTCGTAGTGACCATTCATTAATCATGTTTTTTCTCTGCGTGTATCTAACAGCCCAGCGGCCGCAAAATTTAACACTCAAAGATTTTCCTGTGCATACTATGGCATAGGCTTGGCCGACTATTCTTTCTACTTGTTTATTTTGTACAAATTTAATAAAATTGATTTTAAGTGCATATTTCCGCTTAACCTAACAAAAATCAAACTTAGATTGAACTTTTTAATTATTAAATTCTATTTCTTCTTCGTATATACCAAACTTAGATTGAACTTTTTAATTATTAAATTCTATTTCTTCTTCGTATATACAACACAAATACGATTGTATTGTCACCGGAAATGTAAAAGGGCCTAACAACAAAAAATATATATATGTGAATCTAAAAAGGGCCAAGAAAGAGAGAAAGGGCCAAGCCACATTTAATAGTACCAAAAATGGCCTAATTTTGCCATAAATCCCATCACTGATATGTATGAATTTTCTACTAAATGGTCCAAATTTTTAACTACCCATTAAAAAATGTGCTCTAAAAGAAGCAGGTTTTATGTATGAATTCATACCTCAAATCGCTTCAAACTTGCTGATGGGATGTCTGATTTTTGTATGTGGTGTTTTTCCGTTTGGAGGACTGTTTTCCGCTGACAACAAGTGCTTCTTTTAACCTAATAAAACAAACAAAGCACACCTTAAGTGGGTTTTTAAGGGCTAACTTTATTAACATATTCATTAATGTTTGGCTTTTACATTTAGCATTTTCGTAAATCATAATATATATATTTATATACATATTAGGGATGCCAATCGGGACTGACTTTTGAAAATCCCGGTATTCGGGATTTTGGAAATCCTGACCCCGAAATCCCGGGATTTTCGGGATTCGGGATAAATGTGTTTCTTTAAGATACGACTTTTTTTTTAACTAAACAACACTTTTTGAATATTCAAAAGATTTTATAAACATAAAATAAATTTTAAAAAAATAAAACAACAAAACAAATTAGTTTATACAGTGTTATGGCCTCACACATGATCAAACTGATCAGATTCTGAAAAAATATACGTATCTCTTGGTTTTTCTAGATCAATTCATTTCGATTCAATTTTTAATGTGAATTAAGTTGTGACGACATTAATACATGGCAAAGTGTAGTCCCTCATCGAGATCGATAGCCGAGTTAAAAACTGTAACACTATGCCGACTGCAGTGCAGTACACCTCCAGGGTGAGGGCGAGATTCATAATCAATAATTTAAGGACATACGTTTGAAATTTATTTTAAAACAAAATGTTTATACAAATGTTTTTTAAAACAGATTTCAAGTTTAAATAATTTTTTTATGAATACGTCAGATAGTGTTTATTTATAAAAAAATTATTTTATTTACCGTATGTTTTTTAAGCAAATTTTTTATTATTGGACCGGAAGGAATATGAGCTATTTCATCAATATTACGACTTAATTGTTATAATTATATAAACTTTTATTCTTTAGTTTCTGAATAATACTTTAATTGGATCGTGAATAATTTTTATTTTTTGCTTGATATATAACAATTATTTATTTATTTCTATATTTTGCATAAAAATAATCATTTTTATTTTAGTATTTTGTCTTAAGCCAAGGCTGAACTTGCTTAACGTAATTGTAAAAAAAGCTTGAGATGTGAATCTGCAAATTTCGTTTCTACTTAAAATAATGGTTTTTATTAAGCAAAATACAAAAATCCAGAAATAGTCGTCATATAACAAGCAAAATATGAAAATTTTAAATACTCGCTGTGTTCCAAAAACAAAAATTAAACTAAAAAATAATAATTATTTGCAATAAAAAATAAACTTAAGTATAATTTTTAAAAAATATTTTTGTATAGAGTATACAAATTAAAAAAAAAAACGAAAATGTTTGTGCATAAAAGTTGATATGTTAAAAATCCCGGTACTCATAAAAATAAATCCCGGGATTCGGGATTTCCCGTTTGGCATCCCTAATATTTCGCTTTAAACCCGTCTTCGTTGTCTGCACTAAAATAGCAGCTTTTTATATATATTTTATTCGTTATCATTTACTGCTGTAAAAGAGCTCTCTTATTGAAGCGCTCGATTATGCGCTTTTTCTCCTAAGTGCTTCAAAAAATACAAATTTTTTTACTGGGTATTTTTATTTAGGTCAAAGACTGTTTTTCGATCTCTGAAAATTCAAGTTTTTTTTTTAAATTGTGGCACTTTTAAACTAAGTGTGCGAATATTTCGTCAAGACATATAAATAGTTTAATACATAAAAAAATATTTTTAAAGTAGTTCAAGAGTCCTCTTAGACCAATTCCATAATATTAAAGTTTTCTTAAATTACATTTTATTATTCCCAGTTTACACGTTAAACATTGATTTGATGTACAAGTTTTGAATTCCCTAAAATTGTTAATATACGTTCTTTTCTTGTTTGTGATTATGATTTGAAAACAGAAAAAAGTAAAGTATCCGCCAACAGAAAAAGTAAACATAAAAAGGCAATACAAAACATACACTTACTGACACATGCACACAATTACACACGTTTACTTTAATACGAAATGTCGAAATGTTAATTTTATACAAAATCAATGCAGTGACAAGTGTTTACTTACAACAGCTTCTCAGACACATCCTACCTCACATATAATTTTACACAACCAATCATTCACACGATACTCTTTCTTTAAGCCTTAAGTTGTCATTGTATACATATTTGTTTCACAAAAGTTGGAAGTGACTTTACGTTCGAGTAAATAAAAATTTCCAAATAAAAATTTCATACATCAACAACAAAGACAAATCTGTACTTAAACTTGTAACATGAAATAAGACTGTCATACGCTTACAAACAATTTTATAGCTTTTTTTGTTACCTTTAACTTTACGAAATATGCAAAAAGTATAATCAGACGATAATTTAGAAACGAAAAAAGAAACAGATTGAAATAAAATCAGAGGATACGACTTTATGTAAAACGATTGATATAAAAAATGTGTTTATTTTTGAACAAGTGGGGGAAGGTAGCAACATACGCACTTTTAAAAGATAAAAGTTAACGAAGCTAAAAATGTCAAATTTCAAAGGCGGTACTACTACAAGATTTAACAATTGGTACACTGACTGCAAGATTTGTTACAGCTTAAATTCATGGAAAATATTTAAATATTCACATGCCGTTTCAGCCAAATCTCATGGTGGATCTTACTCACTAGGTGACAAACAATGGGCTTACCAGCCGCCCCTTTGTGTGAGACATACCATCACAAACAATTCGTAATCATAAGTATATAATCCGGCAAAATTATACACTCGCTCCTTGTTAAGGTGCTGAAGCTTTCTAAACTATAATGCTTTTGAAGAAATGCTAGCATGTTCTGTTGAGAAGCAACACCACCTAGGGTTACTCCTCCCTCAAAAATTATGAAAAATCAGATTTTTGGGGGGATTTTTAGGGTATCCCTTTGGATTTAATTAACGATTTTGGTGTTAAAACGCATCCACCATGTGATCCCCAAAACTATCTCTTCATCAAAAAACCATCTATCCGTTGCACTATATTATTCTGTTACATTATGCTTAACGGAAGCGCAAACTTGGAAATTGTCAATTATCAGAAAAGTATAAAATTCCGTAAAGATGATCAGCCTTAAAGGCAGGAAGCATTTCACCCAAAAAGTATACTAACGAAGGCCTCAACCAATTGTCAGTCGGGTGCCTGCTTACCGGGGTCTTCTGACTACCGTGATGCCTGATAGGGTATCTAGTCATCCGAAATCGCAAATGATTGCGATGAATTTCTGGAGAGCTGTCAATTTTGTATTTCGCCCAAATACCAGATATTGATTGCACCTCAA
The DNA here is from genome assembly GCA_943735925.1 of Pollenia amentaria. Lineage (NCBI taxonomy): Eukaryota > Metazoa > Arthropoda > Insecta > Diptera > Polleniidae > Pollenia > Pollenia amentaria. Next base: position 149,498,371 of record OX031007.1, read on the forward strand.
TTTCCCCGGAGGATGTAACACTAAATAGGAAATTGAGATTACCCCTATATGGCGCGATTGATGTTACAGGCTAGATAGATAGAACTTAACTGGAACTGAACTTAACTAGAATTAAACTAGATCCTTACCGTTATTCTGTGACTTAACTTCTGAAATCGTTAAGTAACGAGACATCTGGTTAATTTGATGAATTTGTTATTCTTTGTTTTAAGTATGACTAACGTTGGTAAAAATTTAGGATCGTCGAAGTTGAAATTGAAAGTTTTTTTTTTATAAAATATGAATAAAATTGAGTAAGTATTTATTAAATTTCTGCAAAAAAGGAATTACTTAAAAAGTGTCATCTGCCAAAAAAGTAAAAATTCGGAAAAGAAAATCGCCCTAAGAAATAGGAAGCATTTCCCGCAAGAAGTATACTATCCAAGGCCTCAATCAGTCAGACAATTTGCTTAAGGGGGATACTGACTCCCCTAATACCAGGGAGGGTATCTGCCCATCGGCAATCGCAAATGATCTTGAAGATTTTTTGTGACCTTTAAATTTTTTTATTTCGCCCGACTCTCTGATATTGGTTGCACCTCATTATCCCCGGAGTATGGAACACTAAATGTAATACTAAAATATCGTTGAGATAATCCTTCAATATAATACCAGCGGGGGGGAGCGAAACATATATTCAACCAAATATAAAGTTAACTATAGTGGAACTAAACTTGAACTCAACTAGATCTTAACATCAATTCTGTAATTTAACAACTGAAATCGTTAAGAAACAAGAAGTCTTGGTTACTTTAATGAATTTGTTTTCCCTCTTTTTTTTAGTAAAAACATATTTTCGTTTAGAAATATAAACGACTAATATCGGCAGAAAAAATGAATTAAATCCAGTAAGTGCTTATGTAGTATATTTCTGAAAAAATTTGTATGAAGATCTAAATCTTCTTATATTGAGAGATAAGATTACAGGTGATCAAGACACTCTTACTTTTTATACTCATAAAACTGTAAGTGGAGACGGCATTAGGTGTCTGTTCTAATGTGGATAGCACACTTAAATATAGTGTCTATGTATAGGTTTAGTATACCGATTACCTCAAAACTAATTTTACAATAGATCTAACGATGTCCTACCATTCATTTTGCTTGATGGCTGGTTGTCTGTCACACAGAATGCCGAAGCCTCTTGAAAACGATAAATGAGTCTTTTAATTTGTTGGTATTAGGGTTAAGGTTGGTGCAAAAATATCTTTTGGAATTGGTCCATGTTTTACTAAATTTCCCATATATATACTCTCATGAAAATAGCTTATAATAAATAAGTTAAATAGCTACATTTAGATAATGTTTAGATAATGGTGGCTTTTCTTGAAAAAACGTCGAAGCAGTGAAAATTTACATGAGAACAAAAACAAATTTACAAAAATATTTACAAAAATTGTTTTTAAAAGAGACAGAAACGTGTTAAACTCTCACGTTTATTTAATTTTAGAAGTGTATATATAACAAAAACAATTTTCGTATATATTGTTTTTGTTTCCATTTAAATGTTCACTCCTTCGACGCGTTTTCAAGAATAGCCACCAATATTTGCCATACATTTTTTTGGCGGAATCATGAGTCCCTAAGGGTCACAGGTACTGCGATGTAGGGTCGGGCTAGAGTTGACACCAAAATACAGGAACTGACAATTGAAATTTCAGGAACTGATTTTTTGTTTTTACAATACACTCAGATAAAAAATATGTTTAAATGCGGTCACCTCCAACAAAACTATTTTTAAAGAAAATTTCAAATGTTTTATGATTAATTTAACCATATTATTGTAACCGACAACCATATTATTGTTAAATTAGTTTTCCCTCAAGAAGCCACAACCATGGTATGGTTGCCTCTAAACATGTTATTTTTAAATAATTTGTTTTTAAATTAACAATAGTATTTTCCTCTTTTCCAAGAGCAACATTCTATGGTTGAAAAATCAACCATGGTATTATAAGTGTTAAAAATATTTTAGTTATTATTAACCAAAACATGTTCAGAGGCAACCATAATAAGGTTTTGTCTTCTTGTTGGAGGACTAATTTAACCATAATATGGGTGTCGATGACAATAATATGCTTAAAAATAACCATAGTATGTTTACAATTATACTTAAAAATAGTTTTGTTGGAGGTGACCATATTTAAACATATTTTTTTTCTGGGTGTAGTTACTAAAGATTGAACATAGAATTGACATTTAAACAGGTTACACCTAATCTTTACTAATGAAGAGCTGCGTTGACTCAAAACAAAAACATGTGTTAACACCGAAATTGACACTAGAAGTTGAAATCCCAATAAAACTGACATTATTACTTAACTAAACTAAGATTGCTAAAATTGAGCATTAATCTTGAAAGTGAATTAGATAATATAGAACTTAACTAGGCCTAATCTATAGCTAATCTACACCTTTACTTCCACTAAACATTAAGCAAAACTACACTATGGCGGCATTTATACGATGTTTTTTTAGACATATCTGTTTTATTCATTCTCTTTTGAACATGCTACCAAAAATATTTTACTTTTTCACGATGTCTTTCCAAACATGTCTGTTTTCATGGCTAATCTTCTTTATATACACTAAAAAAAACATGAAAAATCATGTTTACAAACATGAGAATTAATTTCGTGTCTGTTTGGCAGCCCCTCTTTTTTCTCTAGATAGATAAAGCGACCCAGTGGATCTTTCGTGCAGCGGGTGCATATCACCATGCCAGATTCAGGCTATGTAAAAATCACCCTATCCCAACTATCACCCTGCCCAGTGAAAGTTTATAGATTTCAGTTGGGCCCATCACTTGCCCACAGAAAAATTTCCGCCTGAAAGTTTCCAAAACGGAACAGCAGCGGAGGAAATGTTCCGATGTTTCATCATTAACCTGACAAAATCTGCACATCTTGGTACCAGCTTTCCCCATTATATATTGACGTAATTCTTCTTTTATCCGATCGCCTACAAACAAACAAAACGTGTTTGTTAGAAGTGTCTGAAAAGACATTGTATAAACGCAGCCTAAGATTTAATTGCTTTTCTTTTTGCTGCTTGAGAAGTAGTAAAGAATGTCCGACTTCAATTCTAGTAAACACTTTTGTCTTTTGAAAATCTAATTTTAATATGTAATCTTATTAAGATAAGTAAGGAAGCGTAGTCGGTCAAGCCTGACCATTTGATGCCCTTCACCACTGTATATAACGACAAATTTTCGAAAGTGTACACTATTTGGGATCCATGGGCAATCACCCCGGAAATAAATTATGTTATGTTGTTTTCAAGAAAGAGTACTTTGTGCAAATTTTTCATTAAGATATCTCAATTTACATGAGTTTTGTTGCCTTAAAGTGATTAAAGGAAGCGGGTTTGTATTGGACCTTTATTACGTTTGGTCCTACCAATACAACATCTTGTCATGACAAAGTAGATAGCTATCGTAAAAGTTATATACCGACATCTATAAGGAAGTTATGGCATTAAAATAAATTTTCGGGAGTGGTATTTGTTTGGGAGCTATGTACCAAATTTAATCTAAATGCCACCATAACACAGTACAACATTTTTCAGTTAATTGATTGCCAACTCAATTCTGTGAACTGTATGTCAAATTAGACCCAAAAAGAAGAATTTCTGCATCATTCGTTTTGTCTTCTTACATGCGATTTGAAGTTAGTATCGATTTGAAATTAGTACTATCGTATAGGGGAATTTATCACGTTTTAGGCCCTGTTGTTTGACATAGCTCGACAACCACTAGCCCAATTTAGTTGAAATAAATTTTAAAAAATTAAGAATTACAATTCCCTTAATCTGTTCATATATTGTTTTCCTATACAAGTAACACTTTCGAAGTTAAAAATGAATGTATGAAGGGAAAAAATTATTTTTTGCCTAAAAATTTAAATTTTTTTTTTAAAAAATACATAAAAAATGCAAAATGGAAAAAAGTTTCAAGTCTAGTTATTTTTTCGCAAAGTCACATAACCTATGAGCAAAATGAGACAAAGATCATAAAAATCGATGCACGCGTTTCGCTTTTATTCGCAATTGAGTAAATGTATGAATTTCAAAAATTTGCTCGAGATATGCACAACATTATTTGGAGAAAACATTGACACCTTTTTCATGATTCTGAGAATTAAAAAAAAAGGAATAAACAAAAGGTTATTTGATTTTTATGATTGCGGTAATAAATGTACGTGGACAATTAAACGGAAAGTGGACCTTTTTATTATTTGGGTTTTTCCGGTGGCTACCTATATGATTTTTTTACAGAAATTGCACCCACATTTAAGGGTGGTCATTATTTGGAAAGTTTTGCACAGTTTGAAACGTACAAGTGCTGAATCAGGTATATAGCCAGCCGCCCTTAAAATATGCGCCCATTTATAAGTACCTGGCAGTAAAATATTCAAAAATACGTAGTATTTATAGGTGTGCATTGATCGATTTTTGGCATTCAGCCAGTGCCGACGAACGCGAACAGTAAAAGTGATTTTTCTCCAGTTTTTTAAAAGTGAATAACAACAAAACATAAAATATATCAATATGGAAAACAACAAGTGCCCATATTTGGATAAATATTGTTACGTTTGTGGTCATATCGTCCGAAAAATACAGAAAAAAGATCGAAAAAATTTTTTTACTGAGCAATTCAAAACCGCGTATTGTAATTATTTCGATGAAGCAGATTTAAGTGGTGCAAATTTTACGCCGAACACAGTGTGCAACAGTTGTTATACTACCCTTCTAAAATGGATTCACGGAAAAAGTAGAAAGTTATCTTTTATGAAGCCAGTAATTTGGGTGGAAGACACAACTGGACATGATGAATCCAGGTGCTATGCATGCATAAATTTTCGTCCTGGATTAAACAGACAACAATTGAAAACAAAAGTATACACTGCTGCATTTACTGCCACACTTCCAGTGCAACGCCCTGCTGATACCGATGCACCTAAACCTCCGAGTGCGGATACTGTGTCCCTGCTAGCCGAAACCGTTTTCACCAATCCGACCGATTTGGATGATGCTGATTGGATACCCGATATTGAAAATAGTGCACCACAACCGCTACCACAAATCGAAATGGATTACATTGTGGCCAAGCTGGGACTATCACAACACGACTCCGAATGGCTGACATCATTTTTGAAGAGAAGAAAACTCACACAGCAAAATGTCAGCGCAACATCATACCGACAACGCCAAGACGATACAGACTCAGACCATGAATATGAACAACCTACGAAGAAAACAAGATCATCAGAACCACAAGCGTCAACTTCTACAAGGATGGATATTGCCAATAATTGAAAAAATGTTCTAAATTTTGTTTTTATGCATATTATAATTGCGTATTAATTGCATATTATTTTATTTTCATTAAGTTTTTATAATTAAAGTTTTTTTTTGCATGATAATTTTTTAATTTATATTTTTATTTTTATTTTAAGGGTGGTGGCTATAACTGATTTTTGAAATTCATACATTTACTCAATTGCGAATAAAAGCGAAACGCGTGCATCGATTTTTATGATCTTTGTCTCATTTTGCTCATAGGTTATGTGACTTTGCGAAAAAATAACTAGACTTGAAACTTTTTTCCATTTTGGATTTTTTATGTATTTTTAAAAAAAAAAATTTAAATTTTTAGGCAAAAAATAATTTTTTCCCTTCATACATTCATTTTTAACTTCGAAAGTGTTACTTGTATAGGAAAACAATATATGAACAGATTAAGGGAATTGTAATTCTTAATTTTTTAAAATTTATTTCAACTAAATTGGGGTAGTGGTTGTCGAGCTATGTCAAACAACAGGGCCTAAAACGTGATAAATTCCCCTATACGATAGTACTAACTTCAAATCGATACTAACTTCAAATCGCAGGTAAGAAGACAAAACGAATGATGCAGAAATTCTTCTTTTTGGGTCTAATTTCACATACAGTTCACAGAATTGAGTTGGCAAATCATGTGTTGTACTGTGTAATGGGAACTAAGACTATAATCCGGAAAAAGATTGTATCGCACTATTTTTAATAGGCTTCGTCCTTATAACAACTGAAACGTACGTACAAAAGTTCATCAAAACAGCTCCACAATTGCAACCTGTACTTTGCGCACAAGGTTAGATATACAGAACTACCCTGCCAGTTGAACGGATGAACATGGTAAGATCGACTCACTAACTGGGTCTAGGAGCAATATTGTTCAGTTTTACACACATAAGCACAAATGCATAACACCCACTCCACTATTTTGCTGGGAGCATAAACATTTATTCTTAAAGTATAATCGTCTCTACCTCTTCTTAATAGTAGGGGTTATCTAAAGTCTTAAGCATTAAATATTTCATGCACACCTGTCGTTTGTTCTTTAGAACACTGATTTTTTATGCAAATAATATACAAGCCATTTTATACTTGTTCAATTTATATATTAAAACAACAAAAATAACTTCGGGCAAATAAGAAAATTTAAAAACGAAACAGAAAGAAGAAACATGTAAAAAAAAAACACTTAACACGTTCAAGCGGTGCTCAATACCTGTTCCCATCTACAACCACCAACAATCATCATAGATGTCGGCATACAAAACAACGGCAACGCTGTCGTTGATGATGGTGTTGCTGATTGTAGATATATTTTAATATGAGTAACTTTTCATGTTAGTGTTAAGGTGAAATCATAAAAAACAATTGAAATGTGAAAATATTGCTCATGTTAAATAAACACAAATAAAGAATAAAAAAAAAAAAAGTGAGGGGGGGCAAACAAAAACAATACAACCACTCAATAATTCAAGTATTTGGGTAAATGTACAAAATAAATGTAGATTGTTACCCACATTATATATACTACAAAATATACAATATTTTTATGTACTATATACAAACATATGTAAATAAAAATGTAAAAACTACAGAAACATTTTTAAAGTCGTTACGAAAATGGCATCCAAGTTGTTTAGAAAATATAAAAAAAGAAAAAGACATGAATATACTAAAGCTAGATTTACACGATTGAAGGTATTTTAAAGTCTTATCAAAATTTTGAAAATTTATTTTGATATTCTATTTACACGTTTCAAAAATTTGATCAAAATATTCTTTCAAAATCTTTTGATAAAAATTTGATCAAAATTTGTTGAAGCTAATTTACACTATTGGTAAACTTTTTATATAGAAAATATTGACTTTGATCAGCTGTTTTGTTTATTTTGTGAAATAATTTATTATTAGAAAAAATAGTTTATTATTATTAAAAAAAAAACAATAAATAAGAATGGACGACGACACAATCATCATAGCATCAACATTTTTAATATTGGAGGAAGAAGTAGCTGATAATAATGCAAAAAAAAAGAAGAAAACAAAAGGAACATTGGGTTCGACCTTTTCTTTTGGAAGGAAATGGTACGTATGTCTCTTTTAGGGAGCGATTGAAAAGGAATGATCCCACCCCACCCTATACAAAAACTTTGTGCTAATGTCACCAGACGATTTTGATTATTTTCTTAATCTCTTCACCCCATCAATAGAAAAGACCAGTACTAATATACGGGAATCTATATGTCTCGGAGAACGCCTGGCAATTACTTTGAGATTTTTAGCGACTGGGGACAGTTACGAAAGACTGATGTTTTTGTTTAAAAGATCAAGATCATCGATATGCAATATTGTGCCTGAAGTCTGCGCTGCATTATATAAAGTATTAAAAGAAAAATTTTTAAAGGTAAAACCTAATTTATTAAATAAAAAAACATATCAAAAATAATATCTTTTGGGACAGATGCCAGCAACAGAGGAGGAATGGGAGAGTATTTCCCAAAGTATAAATAAAACGTGGAATTTTCCCAATTCAATCGAGATGTATGGAATCAAAAGAATGAACATGCTGTCAAATTATTTATAGTTATCAATATTGCCAGATGCGATATTGATGACACTGCGTCAATAAAATCTTCAAAACTTTTGTTCAATAAATTTTGATCAATAAATTTTAAAGAAATTTTGCTGTTTACACGAGTTTGGCGCATTTTGAAGAAAATTTCAATCGTGTAAATCTAGCTTTAAGGAAGAAAACGAAATTTTGTTTTTCTTCGATCATTTCAGATGATTGTGTGTACAAATTCTTTCTTTTATGTTGGAAAGTAGAAATTGGTGCTATTTTGGAATACAAAAAAATTATTTGTTTCTTTGTTTACCCTCCACAACTAGTTGAAAAGAGGGTGAACTAGGTTTTTCAAAACGTATGACTCCAAAAAGTATATTTATATTATGGGTCCTTAAGTAATTCTAAGTATATTTACCCATGTCTGTCTGTCTGTCCGTCTTTCGAAGTCACACTCAAAGAATTATGAACCTAAATGTGGAACAAATACCCTTAAGAAATAAATACTTATTTTTGTTACAAAAACTAGCATAAACTGAAGGCGATAGGCACCGATTGATTTTTAGCAAACTTGCTTTATATGAAATCATACTGCTAAATTTCGTGAAAATGGGTTCATAATTTACTATTACCGACAATTAATTGTTTTTTATTTGCAATTTGCAATACTAGATTATTTTAAATTCCTTTGTGTTCCTATTTTTTTTTTTACATACCAAAGTTCTAAAGCTTCTTTGTTGGCCAGCCCTTCCAAGCATTTCCAGGGTGGTTAACGTTGCTGGTGTAGTCTTAAATGAGGAAGAAAACCTAAATGCAATTTTTTTAATTTTTGAATAGCATTAGATTCACGCTGTATTTCGTGTTAAATCTGTACTTTTGCATAAGTAAAGTTCCAAGATATTAGCAGATAAAAACTGATACAAACGGTAGGTAAAATGGAAGTTCTTAGGATACTCATCTATGAAAATGCTAAAGTCTGCAAAGTGGATAAGACTCTTTCAAAGTGACAGCGGTTAAATTGATAAGATTAAAATTATAATGTATTAATAAAACCCCTGCACGAATGCATTGGTTTCTTGCACACAGTTCTCCACACCAAGTTATTGTTGTGTCAATAACTTTATTTTTTTTTTAAATCAGTTCGAATCATTCATATGAAAAACCAAATCAATGTTAAAACAGTAGTTAGTTAAAATAAATCCGTGTTCAGCAATAGTTTGATTTAAGCAAATCATCACAATGCATAATTTGACGTGAACCAAATCACACATTCGGTATGTAAGAAAACAGCAAAGAAATTTTATTGAAAACAAAAACAAATTTTGGTATTTTATTGTTGTTTTTAATATAATCTCTCACACGAAATTTTGTTTTTATTTTCTTAAAAGAAACAGTTAAGCTGAAGGTCCACATCATGCGTCTATGCGTAGATGCGCTTGATACTTTTTATGCATTTCATGCGTTCCGGAATTCAAGTTACATGCAATGCGTTTTATGCGCCAAATTGTTTTTTTTATCATCTGTTGTACTAATTAATTTATTAATTAATTAATTTGGGAAAAATGGAAGGTGTAACTGATATTTTAATAGAATTTATTTAAAGGAATTCATAGAATTATTTTGATAATAATTCTTTTATTATCAAAAGAATTCGTTATTTTTCATGATGTCAATAAGTTTCCCTTTCAAGGCATTTGTTAAAAAAAATAGTAAGCACAACAAAGACCGCACTTAGAACATAAAAGAAATCGATAACTAGAATAGCAAATTTTGTTTATGAAAAAATTGTTCTAAAAATGAATTTCAATGTATTTTGTTCCAGAAAGTTATTTCAATCTTTATTACGAAAGCTTTTCTTTTATTTAAAACCTTTTTTAATACAAAAATAGAAAAAAGAAATCCACCACACAAACAAATTTATCGATAACATTGAAAATAAAATATGATTTGTCATCCATGGCCATCAAAAACAGATGACATTTTTTCACCACACATTCGACGCATACAAAAGTAGAAAGTAAACCTACTTTCAAGCGTTGAAACGTATATTTATTCTATGCGTTTTGCTGTGTAACTTGTCACATGCCATTACACTGATTATACTTTCTGAAATATGCATAAAAAGGAACAACGCATAGAATACACGGCATGGACCTTTTGATTTAGCCGTCGATGATTCAGCGACAAGTGCGCATGCGGTGAATGATTGTTTCTTTTTATGTCGTTGCTTATATTTGTTAAATTTTTTTTGTATTTTTTTCAAGAATACTTACACAGCTAACACAAAGTCAAAATACATTTTGCCAACTTTTAGTTTGACGAATAAAAATTATTTTTGATTTAAATTTTTAGTTTTTGCGCAAAAATAACGATTAGCTGCATGTTTGTTTAAATAGAAATAAAAATTTTCGTTTGAGAATTTATATTGAAAACAAAAACCGATTTGATATTTATACGGCTGTTTCAATCTTTGGCCCTAATCATGTAAAACGCAACGCCAAATAATTACATTGAAAGCACAAACAATGTCATCAATATTTTGTAATTTTGTTGCTGCTTTCTACAGAAATTCATGTACCGTTTTAAAATTTTCAACGACACAAGCAATGGAGCGTTTGAAATTTTAAAACGCAATGTGAATTTCTGTAGGAATCAACAACAAAATTACAAAATATTTTTGACAATGTTTGTGCTTTTAATGTCATTCTTTGGCGTTGCGTTGCGTTTTACAAGATTAGGCCCTTAATTTTCAAAAAAAGGTTTTATATTTATTTAATAACAACCAGTTTTACTGCTTGTTTTAAGATCACGAGTGCAAAATTCTTTCGTTTGACTTTAAAACCTGTTTTGAACTTAGTTTGTTTTTGAGCAAGCAAATAAAACTCAAAATAATCTTATTCGGTAAGCAATAATTAAGTTGGCAAATAAAAAATTTTAATTTTTATGATATTGCTAATAATCGTCACGGTCCCTGATTTAAAGTATTTTAAAAATATTTTTTTTTGAAGGCTTAAAATATTACCTAAGGAAATATGTTTGTTAATGCATCATCATATTTCAAATTATTGACTTTGTGGTTGCTGGGTAAACACATACCTAAATAAAATACAATATTAATATCACCTATTTTGCTAATTTTGTTTGGTGTGTTTGATGTGATTTGGCGTAGTAAGTGTGATTTGTTTTCTTCTTTGTTGTGTGGAGTATATTCTCTACTCTTTACACTGCTTATTTGCTCGTTTATAACACACTAATTAAAACCCATTTGCATATGTGTGTTTATATATTTTATGTGATGTGTGTGTTTTTCACAATATTGTATTTGATTCGGAAGCAAAGAGTGATCGACAATTCGTATTTAAAAAAACACGAATGACTTAAAACGGTATTTAAATGCATTTGTGCAGGGCTTTAGTATCAATCCCTTATTTTCCTACATATAATAACATATGGTTGCCCAAGTTCAATAAACCGCCTTCATACGTGGAAAATATAAGTGTTTTTAAAAGAAAATGTTGAAGATCATTTACATCATTATTCAGGACTCAACAAAGCGAATATTTAAAAAACATATCTAATAAGAAATTGTATAATAATGCTAATATAATAAGAATAATGTTATAATAAACCTAAGATGAAATAAAATATCAATGGCCACTCATTACACAAACAATGAACATATAAATGATTTCTTGCAAAATTAATTTGTTCCACTTGAGGCTGTAGTTTACCTTGATAATAAAAAAAATATTCAAAACAAAAATGGCATACCGGTCTTTTACCATAACTATAGGCGTATATATCAAATACTTAAATCACAAAAGTAAATAATATTATGTAAATAAACATAAACGCAAGTACTGAATCAAATATTAGATAATATTTATTTTGTGGTTAATTCGTATACCATTTTACAATATTTCCGCATTCTTTTTTATTTTTCCCAAATACGTTATTCATTAATAGGTCTTTTATATCGCCTTGCATTTTCCTTTTCCTCTTCAGCAACTGTCTTAGCCGTCTACATAAGAATATACAGCGCAGAACGAAATAGCAGGGATAATTTCTTCCTTCCAAATAACATTTCGTAGAAAATTTTGCATTAAACTTTTGTTGATGAAACTTACTGTAAAATTCTTTTAAATATAACCTCTGCGAAATTCTTAAAACTAAAATTGGGGCATATAAGTCGACAAATAGGAAGGCAATGTGGCAAATGGTTTAAAAAAATTGGTGCTGAATTTTTGCGGCTTCCACCAAAAATTCAAATAATATTAAGGTTGATAGTTTTTGCCCATGCGATATCGATACAAAAAAAAAGTATCCCCGAAATCGATACCGATACGCATATTCAATTTTAATTCAAGTAAAAACTAACAAAACTCAAGTAGAGTTATCCTTTAGTTTACAAAATTATGGTGTAAGAGATTATAATTATTTAAAACTGGCTGGACTCGGTCCGCTTTACTGGCCCTTAGTAAAGGTTTGAAATTTTATAAAAGTTTTATTGTACTTTGTTTTTTATTAGTGAACCCTGGACTTTAAATGTTGCCATGAAATTACCAGTAACTATTCTGCCAGCATGACTGATGTCATTTGGAAACAACTATTTTATTTTCTGATATTATTAAGAATATGTTTTCATTGCGGTGTCATCCCAGATACCAGTGTTTGTAATGGTTCGGGTGGCTTATTTAGTTCTGGCCATTTAAATTTACCATTAACGCAACACAACCCTGGGGCTTCTTTTTTGTATTTCATCGCTTTTCAATGGGCGCATAATACCATTTTCAATATTGTTATGTCAATTGTAATCCACTGTTGGGACGTAGTTAAATGACAGACTCATAAATGTTATTCGATTAGTGTTATGAATAGCTGTTCTTGCTTGCCTTAGTTAGTTCTTAGACTTTGTTCTTTATTTCATATCTCGCGTTGTTGCTATGTGTAATTTTCTCGTAATCGTGATACTCGATATCTAGTTTCTTCGATTAATTAATATACGTACGCAATTTGTTCGTCGTGTATTGCGACCAATATTTGCACGTGGCATTTTGATTAAATATGTAACATACGAAAAATAAAAATGTTTTTAAAGCGAAAAAATTTACAAATATGTATTCTTTACACATACATATTTATGATAACGAAGGTCCATTACAATACGAATATCAACGAGCCCTTTCGGAAATTAAAGTTTTTTCACAAGCACAAAAAATCGCAAATAAATATAAGTTATCAAATCTAAAGTTCCATTAGGTTAAAGAAGCGCTTCTTGTCAGCAGAAATGTATTTCGCATTTTTAACAGCAAAAATATTGGGCAAAATATTTTTTATTTTTCCAAGTGTGTAATAACATTTGACTATGGCTGTATATTTCATCTTTTTAATGAAAAACTCAATAGATATTTAAGAAACTATTAAACGAGCCCCAATTTTTTTTCTGGCAATGTATTTTAATGCATAATTTTTTTTTTTTTTAAAGTCACTTATGAGTACGACAATCACAAACTTTTAGATATAGATACATATATATGGTGTTACGAATTTTTCATAATTTTAATACGTATGACTTACCTGATGGTAAAATTGTGGTGCATTTATATAATCGATTTTCGCTAGTTAATTCTAAAGGTTAATAAAAAATACAAATGTTGACCTATTTTAAAGGAAACTTAAAGTCAAAAACACGAAGGCCAAACTAAGTTAAACTACCAAAATTGTTTAACCGGATAGGTAAAGATAACTCTTAGGTACGAACACGACCAGATATCTGTTGGAAGAAATAAGGGCATATATAAAAAATTATTTATAAAGCTTATTTTCGTATAAACTGATTCTTACGATGAAAATGTATCTACATATTTGGAAAATTTTGCAAAGTGCAATATATTTTCAAATTCTGTTCATAAGGAGAATATACACTGCAGGACTCACCCTATCAGAAGAGCAGTAAATACCTACATATGTGAACGGGAACCGAGATCAGGAGAATTTTCGTCAGGCATCGGCTGGACGTAAGCTTAGAAATAAGAACAAGATTTGATTAATTATTGTTAGTTCATATTGAATATATCGTCGCAAGAATTACAAAACGCTGTAACTGACAAAACATAAAATGTTCCCCAGAGCCAAAAAAAAACCTTTATGAAAATAGAAAGAATATTCATATCAAAAAAACTATAGAACTTAGGAACATGATTTTAAAAACGTATTTTTATTTTTTCTCGCTTTATATATTGGCTACTTAAAATTTTTCATATTTAAAATTGTGATTTTTTTCAGTAAATGATATTTTTAAATTTAAATTACAAAAAAACTTGCCACTTCAAACAATGTGTTAATTGATAGAGTATAAATTTGTTACATTTTTAAATTCCTCTGGAAGGTAAACATTTCCTCTCAAGTCTATTATTCCCGGTGATTCTGCGGCTTACAGCACAGACCTATAAAATGCTGTAACTACAATTAATTCTTTATGGAAATACAATTTTAGAATTTTAAAACGCTTTAAGTGACACATTTGTTTTTTTTTCTTTTTTTTAAGTAAAAGGGTGTTTCTACGTTAATAGGTACTATCGACGGCTACATTTAAAACACATATATAATTTGAAAATTTGTGGAAATAGCAAACGTGTTTAATAATAAATAAAGTATACTTTTTTGACAATAAATTGCAATAACTAAATTACCTTAGTTTAGTCATAACTTCATGTTTACCTAGAAAAAATTATCTACCCTGGCCTGTCCCTTTACTATTCTGTAACAAAATCTTTGAAATTTAACACATTACTAATTCACTAAACATCTAATCATTATTTATTACATAAAGTAGTATAAATAACAATGATAGTCATTGAAATAAACTTTGAATTTACTTTAATATTCTATTAAAAAAAATTACACAGTTTTTGTCCCTCGTATTTTAAGTCTCCACCACTGCACATTTTTCGACCATTTAAAAATGCCTCTAAAATGCGTTGACGCTGTAAATTTAAATTGCAGAGCATTTGTCTCGAAGCGAATTTAACAATAAAAATGGCACGAGCCACTAGCGTACTCTTATTGGGCCGATAAATCGACCACACCACTCGGGTCGCTCGCATGTATCAGTGATTGATGTATCTCCACTGGTGAGTTTTATTCGCATGTTATTTGTGGTTTAAGTTTGTCTGTAATATTTATTTATTTTAATTTCAGTATAATTTACTGTGTTAGTTGGTTTTTCTCGTTACAATACATATTTTTCTGATTGTGCTAGTTTTTTAATGAAAACATCTCTCCCCTGTCGTATTTCCCCTGCTTCATCAGATGCCAGGGTATAGATTTTGCGTCCAGGGTAGATAAGGAAGTGAGATATTACTTATTTCTTTGAAATTTAATTATATTATTTTATATTCAATATACACTTTATTTTCACGTGGAATTACCACGAAGCCGGTCACGGCAAGGGAACGCCTGATGGACTAGGTGCGACGTGCAAAAGGACAGCAGATAGACTTGTTGGAGCTGGGAATGACATTTCGTCACTGAAAGATTTAACTAACGCCCTCCAGAAAAATTGTCCTAATGTAAAAGTGTTCACCATTGATGACGAAGACATTTCAAAGAAAAAAAAAGGAACTTAATGAAAAAAATTTAAAAAGTTTCTCAGG
Source organism: Pollenia amentaria (assembly GCA_943735925.1). Classification (NCBI taxonomy): domain Eukaryota; kingdom Metazoa; phylum Arthropoda; class Insecta; order Diptera; family Polleniidae; genus Pollenia; species Pollenia amentaria. Next base: position 149,513,962 of record OX031007.1, read on the forward strand.
CACTATGAAGGTTCATCAAATTACTGGAAGTATGTTTTGCCCCAATAAAATGACAATGAAGAGCTCTTAAGCTGCTTCTGTGATCTTGAAGTGTGCAATCATTTTGTGGTCGGCACTTTAGATTTTGCTTCCATGAATACCAAACCGCGCCTTAATGTTGATAATGTATATGGGCCTGAAAGTTAATCTGACGACGAACCACTAATATATTATATAAAGTCAAAGTAGCTTAGAGTGTCTTCTTAGTCTTGTTCTCAAGCAGTTTCCGAGAAAGCATGCCAGCTCGTAAATGAACAACATAACAGCCCCCAATTTAAAAATTAAAGGACAAAGGATTTTTTATGCTTTTGACGAAAGTGTTAACATCTTTGAACAGGCGTGATCACAATCGTTATATTTTTTATGTTTGTTTTTATAAGTAGAAGTTTCTATTTAAGTTTAAAGTTTTTATTGGAGCATTGATGCTCTATATGTTTTTGTCACCTTATATTGCAAAATATGTGCAATTAAATCATTTACTTTTTTTCGACTACGTTTATGTAAGCAGATACTAAGTATTTTTGTTTTCTAAGTTACATAAAAGAAGACTGTATGGAAATTTTAGTCTAACCCAATAAGCACTGAAATTTTAAAAATTCAAGTGCTCTAAATATTGCTGGAATCAAGCTTTAATTTATGCCCTATTTTCAAGTAGAATTCCAGTTCATACAAAAATGTTTGAAACTATTTTTTACTTTTGTATTGCTTAAGCTATCAAAAAAAAATATTAGTGAACAAATATTTGTAAATATTTCTGTGTACCGAAAGGATTTAATTTACTAAGTGTAAACTAATCTTAAAATGAAGATGATGATTAGGAATTTCATATACATACCATTTTTTTCTTTATGCCATGTTAAAAAAAATTAATATGATTTCCATTGAAATTGTAGGCTTAATTTATATTGGTATTATAGGTTTGATTTATACTTGGCTTCAATACTTGAATTCAAGGTTAATTATTACGTGTTTGAGACTGGAATTTCACTGTAATTCAATGCTTGAATTTTACTGTATTTACTTTGTTGTGTCTGACTGGATTTCCAGTACCCGTTTTGCTGGAGTATGCTATTGAATTCCACTGTAATTCAAGTATAATTCAAGGCTTGAAAATGGAAAACAGGACTGGAATTACACTTGATTTTTACTTTTATTCCATCAAAATTGCTTATTGGGAATTTTTTTTTTGTTTTTAACTATCGCCAAATATTGAATACTTAAAGTTGAGTCTTACGAAAATAAGGTTTGTTTTCAATTTTTCTTTCCCCTGTAAAGTAAGGTATCCTGTACTGGCCTTTATGTCTTTACCCTGTGTAGAGTATCTCCCCTGGTCGCTTATAAAAACCGGTAAAAGTAGATTACTTGACTGGCCATTATTAAACATGCATTCAAACTACCTGAATTAATACGATTACATTGAAAAAAGTTATTATTTTAAATATTTTTATCACGCCGCCATTCCTAATATCAGATAACCTCTTCATGTAGAATGACCCAAAACTTAATAGCTGTAAGTTAAACTGAATAATGTGGGAAAAATATTTTCTGAACAAAACGCAAAGATTTGAGTACATTTATTTAATAATCTAGAACTCAATACATTTATTTAATCATTTATAACTACATACATATCAACAGGATAAGCCCTTTTTTAAAATATTCAGTCTTCTTCATCGGTTTGTGGTAGGCAATCTGCTACATTATTGTTGTGGTACAGGTCCAGAAATTCTTTTGCGTAATTATGTGGAATAATTTTCTTTTCTGCAAGACTTTTTAAAGCATTGTATTTTTGGTAAGAAATCGGTTATTTAGTGGTATATAAATTTTCATTTGGTTTAGCGTAATTCCAAGTGAAATTTCGGAATATTCAGCATCATCTGCCATAGATTTTTTTTTACAAATATCACGTTAGGTTTGCTCTTTTTTAAAAGTACTATATTTATGGTAGAAATCTGAATATTTACATTTTTTTTAAAGAACTTGTTTGCGATGTCGTTAAAACCCATAAAAAAGTGAACACCTCGTACATGAACTTCATAGGGAAACGGGTTTTTTCTAGCGATTTCCATGATAGTTGGTCACTGAGAAGAGCACACAGTTGTATTTTTAACCGCTCGTTCTATAACTGAATGCATACTGTCCACTGGCATGTATGTGTGACCTGGGATTAGGTAATTTATTTTAATGAGTCTTAAGTTTTCGCATTGGGAAAGTGCATAATGTAGCATGGCTAGGACGATTTTTCTTATTTTGGCCAAAACAAGAGTCGCAATAAAGTAGTACTGTCTTTACGTTACCCCTTTTGTCAACATCAATTAGAATGTAATTGAACAAACAAGTTAATATTTCATTTGCTCCTCTGCGAGCATCGTCTTCCATCCACACATTGCAATAACCTTTTCGAGTTTCACTCTTATAAATTGTGAAATTATAAACTGCAATTTTACGTGAATAGTAAAGGGACATATTTCTAGTGCCTTGAGGCGTGACCAATACCTTCTGTAAATCAAAACTTGCACAAATAACCCTCCTGTGTCTTTCATATAAATTTTGTTGAAAAAGAAATCTGTTCATTGAATCGTCTTTATTTTTTAACAGCCGTATTGATAACGAAAATTTGGCATGAAGTTAGCACAAAGTTTATTCATAATACACTTACCAAACTCTGGCTAACGATTTGCTAAACTCTTGTCAACAAGCTGCCAAACGTTTGCCAACTTGTGTTAAACAGCTGTTTTATGTTGAATAATTTTGTAATTTAGAGTCCGCCTTTAAATCTATTTTAATTTAAAAACATTTCAAATTTTTATATTAAGAGGGAAAATAAAAAAAAAATTAAATGAAATGACAAAATCAGCGATGATTAATGCAAACCGTGTTACATTTTTTAGTATTATAATGTGGCATCATTAATATTCAGAGTTGATTTATTAAAAGTTAGCAGACGGATAAAATTTGTTATAAATAAACTCTGTGCAAAAAGCTGCTAAGCTTAATCGGCATTCTAGTTAGCAGCTCGTTATACGTAGTGTACAAACTGTGGCTTTTTGTTATGAATACGGCTGTAAATGTCTATTTATCTTATCTGTGTCCTCTGCTGTCAGTACATCGTATGATTTACAAGAACCAATGTTAAATATGTTTTTAAAATATACCGAATACACTTTAAATGACATTGGGTTCTGGTCTTCTAAGCGTAAATAGAGTATAAATTTGTAATATTTTTAAATTCCTTTGGATGGTATGACCGTTGATTATTCTTTCTACAATAATGAGAGGGCAACAAAGTTAAGGAATAAACAAAGTTTTTGGCAAATTCAATTACTTCTGGATGGTTTCTTTTGTAGGAATTGTATTTTCATCTTTGGTCAAATTTGAACAGCCTAGATCTGTTGAATTTTAAAAGTGTATAAAATAAATCTTTGTGACACATCAAGAGTTTGAATCACAAATTTCTGGCAAACTTGTCTCCTCGCTTCTGCTTCATGTATATAAATAATTGTAAGTGACACTACGTCTAGAATTAGTTGGTGAACCGTACTTTCTGTGTTTGGTAGTTTTTTTAACGCCGCTGGATCAATCCAATCTTTACGTCTTTGGGCGCTTTCTAGGCCCCAAAAAATAAAGCTTCACGTCGCTCTTCTGTGATTACAGAACATTTGTAATGGCACGCTTTTCCAATACAAGGATTTTCCTTCAATTTTTTCCCCTCTATATTTTTGCCTTTTCTATTGGTGTAACTTTCTCCCTTCTGTCTACATGTATAGTTCTGTAATTTAATTTGTTTTGTTTTTTTGTTTTACTTATTTCAATACTTATAGCCTCATATTCACTTCCTGCAAAAAGATTTTTTATAATTTTTGTCTTCAAACTTTTCTTTTTCTCATTAGTATTTTCGTCTGTTTCACTAGACTCATCTTCTAATTCATCCCGACTGCCAGAATTTTCAGATGAATATGCTGCATTTACTAATAAACTGTCTTCAGAATTTTCTTCATCCATAAAGTCTAACCACAATATTTAATGAAATTTTTCTTTACCCTAAAACAAAAAAATCAAAACTACAATGATTAAAATTAAAATTATAAACAAAGTATTTCACCGTGCACCTCCAGGATGAGCGTTACAGTGTTAAAACTTTATTACTGACAAAAAGTGTTATCTTGAATAATTTTTAAAATAAGTGATATTTATTTGTAATAACGATACTTTATAATTAATCACATACGCAAAGAATGGCGTAAGTGTTAGTTTGAAAAAATTTGCTGACGCAAAAGTGTCGTAAGCAACAAATGTAAAAAATTCTAGTTTTTATTAGGCTTACGACAAAGAAGACACTGGTATTTTTCAAAACGCGTAAGTGAACATTTTTCATCATACAAATATGGGACCGGGACCATTCGACGCCGTATTTTTTTCTGATAAAAATTATGCAAAACATATTTTCGATTTTATGTCAGTTACATTGTTCTTTAATTCTTGCCACGATATGAAGATTAATGAATAAATTATGAAAAAAATTCTGTTCGTAAAACTTGTTTAAAATTCAACTTTAAAAACGAGTCCTTAAGAGTCAAATGTTCTTTTAACATACATACATTAAACATAACGGAAAACAAATGAAGAATATAAATGTTAAAGGCAATTTGTCTGCACTCTTTGCATTCTTCCTATTAATTTCAGTTTAAGGAACAAATATATGGCAAAAGTACGACCACTACATACTTAAAAATGTGTTGGATATCAAAGAGAAAATAATGATAATAATAAAAATAATAGAAATTAATTTTTTAGCAGCCAACTGTGCTTCAATACAACCATGGCGAATTCATATAAGATGACCTTGCCTTGCTAGGCAAGCAACAGCTGATAACTAACCATATGTCAAAATAATATGCCGGTATTTTTTTTTTTTTAAATATTTTTATTTTAATGTTTATTTAAATACAAATGAAATTTCAATGTTTTTTTGTATCTCTAATTTGGCCACACCGCTAAACAAAAAGTAAATGAATATTATAAATTTTCATATTATGTAATTCAAATGTGTATTCTAAGTCAAATTACAATTTTAAAAGCTTTCATACTTTCAATAGTTTTATTCCAGAAAATGCATTACATACTGCTAGTATCGAATAAATATAATAAATTTTTTGTACAATTTACTTCATTGCTTGCCAAAGGATAGATAAAGTAAGCCTCGTAACAGAAATTTACTAACAAAATTTTGATAGTGCATAGAAAATATTCCTGGAGAATATTGAAGGTATTGGACTATTAAAAGTATGAAAGCTTTTAAAATTAGAATTTGACTTACACCCAATTTTCACAATGATTTTTTCCCCTATTTTTAAATCATGTCTTTTTTCGTTTGAAATCGAGCGTGGTAGAGAAGTGAGCAGGGTAGGAAAAAAACATGAATCGTATTTTCTGGGTTTCTTTTTGACATTCCTCTTTGCACTTATTTGTGTTTTTTAATTTATGTTTTATTATTATTTTAAAATTATATAGAATATAGCAAGGTACATATACCATGGAATATAGAAAAATAAAAAAATTTAAATATAAAAAATAAAAAAAAAAATTTTATATACTTCAAAATTATGTGGAATAATGAAATTTTAAATGTTTTTATACGAATAAGGGATGAAGGAAATCAGAAAAAATCAACACTGGCTGCAAAAAAAGAATCATGGTGAAAATTTAACAAGGTTTTTGAAGTTGCTTTAAAAAAGAAATGTAAAAAAGACATGTTTTTTAAATCATCGTGAAAATTGGTTGTTAGAAAACACATTCGAATTAATATGAAAATTTATAATAAAAATGAAACTCAACATGAGAAATGAAATTCCCAGATTCTATTTGAAAATTAATATTACTTACAAGGAGGATAAAATATGACAAAAAAAAAAATTTGTTTTTGTCTTCAAAGTACTGGCAAAGTTTTGACCGTTTGAGAATAAAAATTCAGTATTCATATTCTTCCCAGGTAGTTGTTATGGCGCTGGTGGTTCTACTACATTCCACAATACACGATTTAAAATTAAATTTAAAAATAAAATGAAAAATGCCAGTATATATTTTTGACACACAGCTATTTTGTTGACTAAATTGCACATTGGGGCAAAAGGATGTATTTTGTGGCATCAATTAAATTGTTGGGTTTTGACAAACCTTATATACATACATAATTTTAAAATGGCGCAAAAAAAAATATATGGGGGATTTCATGTCAAGTGACCCTTTTCAAGTGAACTTTTGAAATCGATGTCTTCCGATTTGGATAAAATTTGCACCAAGGTTAGTCTTATTGGATAGTAGCTTAGACACAAATTTTCAACAAGATCGGTAAAAAAGTTTCTGAGTTAGATGGGGTCAAAATTTGACACTTTGGCCAAACCGGTGTTCTTTATCATCTATATAACTTATTATCTATTGGTGTTAGCAAAATTTCTCCCAAACAAATTAGATAGCTATTTCTTCAAGCTCTCGAAAAATAATTTTTTTGTTTTTTTTTTTAAATTTTTTTAAATATAAAACTTATTTTTTATTTTTTTTGAAAAGATTATTTTTTTTTTGCTCAAAAGAAAGGTCTTTTCCTTAAAGTTAATTCTGGTCGCTATTTGGGCCGCGAGTGGGTTATGTATAAAAAAAAATAATTTCTAAGTCAAGACGAGGATTTTTCAATTTTTAGCATATGCACTATTTTGAATTTTTTCCTATTTGTGTGCAAGTGTTTCTAAAATCTTAAAAATAAAACTTATGCTGAGAAACTAGACAAATTAACCTTTCCGACGGTATATAACATACCTAACTGGCATTTCATTCCCTTGATACTGTAATACCCACAATATGTTAATCCCAGGAATAAAATCAGTTTTTCTATAGAGATGTTGACAAATAAAATTTTTTTTATTTATTTGTAATAATAATTAAATTAATATAAAATAATAATAATAATTAAAACAAAAAGATAAATAATCTAAAAAATTGAATCTTAATCACCTAAGTCCTTTAATAAATTTTTTTTGTTTTTTTTTTAATTTTTTAAGCTTTCTTTTGAGCAAAAAACAAAAAAAAAAAAACCCCCGCTTCAAAAAAAAAAAAAAAAAAATACAAAAATAATTTTAAATTAAAAAAAAAGAAAGTATTGGGATTTTATATTTGGTAATAAATAAAAAAATTAAAATGGAAAATATAACCTAGAAAATATAAAAATCAGTGAAAGATATTTATAGTGCAATTGCACAAAAAATGCACTTTACGAGCAAGATTTTAAAACTGGTTCAAATTCAAAACAATTTAGCCTACCAAACGGCGAGGCTGTAATATGCAAACATATAACAGCTTCGACCATTGAATTTTCATTTTTTTAATTTGGCAAAATTAACTGCTTTAAATGCGCGTAATTCTAAAAATAATAGATAGAAGTTTATGAGAGTTAATATAATAGTTGTTGGTAAAATTATCTTCAAATGAATGTGTATTGTTATAATGTTTGAAATTTTCTACCTTTTATTCAAGCTTTTACCTTAACACTTTAATTTTTTTGTTTAATGTTTTTCTTTAATTTTCCAAGTTTAACTCCGTGCCAATGAAAGACGAGTGCAATCTTTCAAATGCTAGAAACAAATTTTTAAAAATCGCAATTTGAAAAATTGAATTCCTGGCAAAATAAATACATTTCTTCAAATTATCTTTAAGATTTTATTATACTATGAGTTAAACAAACTTTTTTAAGATGCATTTAAATTTTTGGTCACGGTTAACCTTTTGCAGGATATGCCTATATTTATCATTTGGCAAGGGAAATCGATATCATTTACCATCTGTAATATATTTTCGACCATTATGAATCTATTACGTATGGTTCTGTCGAATACATAACAGCCCATCGGTCCCAAATATGGTACACTTTCATAGAATAACGGCAAATTTTATCTCTGTCGCCACTGTGGGCAAGTTATTTAATTTAGCTTAAGAAAATTGTTGTTAATATCAAACATAAATTTGAAAAACCCCTACGAGGCAAACTGTTATAAAGCCATAATCGGTGTTTCAGCACTGACACTAGTATTTTTCATAAAATAACAAAAACAAAGCAGTTCTCAATAAAATGACAATAATAGAAAAATGACAAAACGAAATAAACAGAATTTAATTTTGTATACAATAATATGCTAAAACAAGAAGCCTTAGAAAATATCGAAAATATAGCTCAAAATAAAGGATAAAGTTTGTGTAGAAAAAAATAAATTATTTTTATGTATATTTTCAGGAAAATTCTTTTAAAGCAAAAAACCAAAAGATGTCTTTCTCAAACAAAAAATATCATATTGTTTTAAAGTAAAGGTTTCGGTATCACAAAGGAACCAAAAGAAGAATAAAAATCGTTCACAAAACTTATTTCAGCTAAAACTCACTGGCATTGAGGCGTAAATAAGTTACATTTCTGTCTCTTATGTAAAGAGTTTTTTTTTTTGTTACAAAATTTGCTAAATTAAAGTAAATTTTATTATTTCCCTCAATTGATTTATGCGTTTACACTTTGAGCATAGCAAAATTACAAGTGTGAGAAAACTTTTACTTTTGCCTCAAAACTTTCAATTTAAATTTGTTCTTTGAATTGACTGCTTTTGCCTACTGGTGGTATTGTCGGTGTTTACAAGAATTTTTTATTATATTTGATTTTCTTTTTGCGTGGGGGGTAAAACAAGGGTTCTTTGTTTTAGCACTTTTTATTTCATTCCGGGAAATCTAAAAAAAAAACTAAATTTCCGGTAATAATATATATACAGTCGACTCTTGATAATTTGAAATTCAAGGGAGCAGAGAAAAATTTCAAATAATCGAGAGTTTATATAAAAAATGAGTTTCAATCATTAAAGATCGGCCAGGCGGCCGCCTTAACCTCATGTTATGCCTCTGTTGTTGCTCGTTACATTTCTCATGATAATGTCCAGCACTACGTTGAAGAGCAACGGCTACAAGATGCAGCCTTGTCGTACGCCAGCTTAAACAGAGACCTTATCGCTTACCGAGTTCTGGTGGAGTATACGACAATCTTCGTTTGGTGATCCCTCTTGGATGATCCCTATTATTTTCCTAGGTACAACTTTACACGTAAGTGCCTTCCAAATAGCAGTGTGGACAAGTGTGTCGAAAGCTTTATCAAAGTCGATGAAGACCAAGTATAGGGGTAATATCCATTCCACTGGTTGCTCAATTATTATGCGGAGGCTGTTTATGTGATCTACACAGAATTCTATATACGCCTTCTAAAACACAGGACTTAGAATAAATATTAATAAGACGAAGGTAATGCGAGTAAACGCAACATCCAGCCGGCCATTCTTAATCCAAAATATCCAACCACAGGACGTGCAACACTTTTTCTACTTGGGCAGCATCATAACACCATGAGAGCTCGGAAGGCTTTCGGCCAAATAAACACAGTGTGGAAACGAACATCAAATTCCATCCGCACTAGAAGAATTCTGAAAATCTACTGGCCTAACAGGATATCGAACAGACACCTCTGGGCACTCACACATCAAAGCCAACTACATATCGAAGTTTTGAGAAGGAAATGGCAATGGATTGGTCACGCATTACGAAGACCAACTGGAGATGTAACCCGCAATGCCCTTGCCTGAAACACGCATGGTAGTAAAAGAAGAGGACGCCCAGCCCATACTAAGCGAAGGCAGTAAGACATAGAGACTTCGCGAGCAGAAAAAAGCTGGAATGAAAATAAGAACCTAGCATCAAAAAGAAACGACTGGAATTCTCTTGTTGGGGCCCTATGTCCCTTATAGGAACTAAAGCAATTAATATTTAATTATTAAAAGATTCTGATTACCAGTTAAAATTTTAGAGTATAAATAAGAGTAAACTATCAAACATTGCATTGTACACCAAAAAATTGCAGTAGTTTTTATCAATTAAAATAATTGTTTAAAAAGTTTTTCAATTTGATGAATGTAATAATTGAAAAAAATATTTTTTTAGTTAAAAGAAAATTAAAATATAATTTTGATTTAATTAACATTTTAGTTGTTTTGAAATAAATTTTTAATTAAAATATTAATTAAATAACCAAAAATCTTAATTCATTTTTTCGTTTTTAATAATATAATATAAACTTGTAGAATTGTTGTTGGGAAAACCGCCAAAACCTGAACTATATTTAATGAAATCAATTACAACATTGCTTGAAACGGCATAGTTTTTTGATAATTTCTAATTTATATTAAAAATATCATTTATTGAAAAAAAAAAAAAATATTCAGAATAGTCAATTTTTCAATTTTTAGTAATTTATATAATCATTTTGGTAATAGGTGCAAAATCAACAAATTGTTTGCTTGATTCTATGAACTAGGTATGAATTTGGTGATTAGAGACAACTTTTAATTTTTTCTGTGTATATAAACTATCACAGAGCACATTAAAATAATACAAATTATTGAGTAAAGCAGGGAAATAACTTAAGTTATGGCGTGTTAGTGAGCTAAATGTCATTCAAATAATTTCAAATTACCAAAGTTCATGCATTTTTTTAATTTATTAAATGTTTTTCAAGAGACCTGCGAAACTGTTCAAATTATCAGGTGATGCAAATTAACGAGTTTCAAATTATTAAGAGTCGGCTCTAATTTCTGGTGGTCTCTATGAGCCATGATTAAATGTGAGCCATGATTCAATGTTAATGTTAAATGTGGTCTGTGTTAGATCATTCAGTTTTATTATCATATATTTCTCGACTTATAAAATATATTGGCTGTGGTTGAATTCTTTAACATATTCCTAATAATGTAATAACATTTTATTTTTTAAGCCTTCATCCCAAAAAATTGGCCAGATTTAGAAAAAATATATAAAAAGTTACATTCTCATTCACTCGGTAGCTGTTTACATGTTAATTTGGCAAAGCTTCTATCACATTTTGTTGTTTTAAAATTATTAATGATTTGCATATATGACTATATGTTAAAGCACTTGTTACCAATAGTGTCTTAACTCAAAATATTTTTTTTTCACTTTTTAGAAAAAATTGACACGTAATTTTCCTTGGATAAATTGTATGTACAGCCTTAAAAAACCTTTCTTATGATACCCATATTGTATAAGTTGGTAAGGAAACAGATTCTCAAATTAACAAAACATGAAAAAATAGACCCCTTTTCAAAATGGTCGAGCTCACGAGAGGTCAAATCTGGAGCCGAAATATTTTAGATGCCATTTAAATAAGTCCAGATTCATATTGAGGGGGGTACACTTTGCACGAATTTCGCATCCATACAACTTGAGTCGCTCTAATGTATATATATTATATATTATTATATATATATATATATATATATATATATATATATTTAAAGCTATTCCTTTTAGTTTCAAATAAAATTTCCGAGAAAACTAGCTTTAACTACATATAAATTTAAGGAAAATCTGAGTGAAAACCCCTATTTAGGATGTTGTCTCTTTGTACAACGTTTAACTTTTTTTTTTTTTTTTGTTGTTTTATCAAATGTTATTACTTTGTACAAAAAAAGGTAGACTTCATGTTTTTTGTTTTATTTCTGCATAATTTCTCTTGAAGGTCTGCTACCTTTTTGTAAGGTAGAAGCAATTGGCTGCTCACTTGGGCGTATGAGTTATGTCTTGTGTGGGTAATTATTAATTATACGGCATGCTGGCAAGTATTTTGGGGTAAACAACTTAAAAAAAAGTTTGCTATTTATTGACTTAAAGAGAGATTGTTTTGATATTTCTTTTAAAGTTGAATTTAACTGTAAGTTGTGCAGCTAAAATTTAATAAAGCCTTTAAAAAATTTATATGAAATATAATTTATATGTGAATATTTTTTCTTGTATTTTTGCTATAACATTTACCTTTGCCTTTTTCATATACATGCATAAATGTTTTGAATTATTTAAAGATTTCGAAAAATCGTTGACTTACAATTCATGAAAAATATCGTCAAAAGTTATACAAGTTAATTATTGAATCTCAATTTCGATTGAGGCTAAAATAAAAAAAAATTCGTAGGGTCCTAATTTAGACAACTATTCTAAGACTCAGCGTTTATTGAACTCCTGAAACGAAAAGAAACAGAAATTTGTCTAGAACCCCAGGACATGTTTGAGAGCTTTTTGGTAACAATAAAATTTATGATTTATTCTAAGTTAATTGACAACTAGTTGTGAAGAGGGTATTCTAGATACATTTGTTATTCAGTGTCAACCTTTTTTAATATTCACCTAAGACCCCATAAAGCATATATTTTCGGGCTTTTTGGAAAATTCTAAGTCGATCTAGTCTTATCCGTCTATCTATCCGTCTGTTGAAATCACGCTCACTTTAGAAGAACTCAGAAGAAAAGAACAATATTGCTGACAAATTGTTTCCAGTTCTCCTAAGCAGTTTGGGATTGAAACTTAGCAAAATCAGTTCGTTAAGAAAATAGTTATGAATCAAAATTTCGGAACAGCAACCCTAAAAAATTGATAATGTTGTTACAAATCTAGCATAAAAAGAAGCAGAAAGCACATATTGAAATAAGGTATTGTACAAGTTCGTCCTATATGACAAGAAATCATACCACAAGATTTCGTGAAAATGGGTCCATGATTTACCATAGGCCCTATATTAAGTCCACCCTCGGAAAACCGGCTTGTTACGCGTAAAAGCGTAACGAGTAATGATGTTATAATAAAATTCGTTCTGTTACAGACTCCCACGATTTTGTTTAATTATAGCCTTTGGGTGCTAAAGCTCCTTTGTTCCTAAACCTTATTTTGAAGACCGGTGCTCTTTTTTAAAGGGATTAAACCAACTTTTACTTTTTTATATTTTTGACGATGCTTTTAACTGTTTATTCGGCAAGATAATTTTAGTCTATACTTCGATATTACTCCTATCCCATTTTTATTTATTAGCAATCAAATTTCGAATTTCTTTACAAACTGGCTTGTCACGATTAATTGTCGAAATTAAAATAAAACCATGATAAAAAAAATCCGCTTTTTCGCTTTATGATATTGCTTTACTTTAATTATAATTGCATATTGCAATTTTTTATTAATGATCTAATTTTTAAGACGAATTTATAGACTATACGAAATAATAATGTTCAAATAATAAATTTTATATTAGGTATGTCTTTTTTAAATAGTTTTTCTAATATATGCAAAAGTATTTTTATAAATTTAAAGGCAGTAAAACACCGTTTCAGGAAAGTGAGCTTTTTAGGCGTAGTCTATTTTCTGAAATATGGAGCTTTAAATGTATATTTGTAAATAAATATATGGTGTATGAATTAATAGTGGTTAGGGCTCGTAAAGCGCACTCTCGGAAAATTTGTCTGACGCCTTTTCGTTTTACAAGAACTATTTGATAAGCAAAACATTTTTTATAACTATTTGTTTTTTAAAAATAAGACACGATTGTTTTAAGTAAAAAAATATAAAAAAATATTTAATTAAAATTATTAAATTAATTAGTTTTTTAAATTATCAAATTAAATCAGCAGCATTTATCCGCACGTGATTTACGTATTGCAGCTAAAATTCGTAGTTTACCGCTTTAGCCTACTAGGACATATGAAGCATAATTTCCGAGTAACAGGAGTGGAATCGATTAGAGGTTGTGCTATGGAAACAATATATGTAATGCAAAAGCAAACTAGAAGTAATTTTTACACCAGCCGCTGTATTTCTCCAGACATGATTTATGAACGGCAGTCAAGGTACAATAACAAAAAACACATATGACGATACAATAAGAATTTGTTTGGAATTGGAACTGTAACCAATTAGCAAAAACGCAATTGAAATAAAACTTAAAAGAGAATGTCAAATTTACCACCTCCTCAGTAGTTAAAGGTAAAGCTAAGGGGATCTTTGAAGCTGCCATTGGACTTTTCTACTGATCAGTAGGCCAGTTGGCGGGTTGTCAGCTTTTACATTAACTCCAACTTTAGAGATTGTATTTAATTAAATTCGACCTTTTGGTGTTAAACGTCGTGACCCCAGTAGGTGTATTTAGCGTTGTTATCACCAGCAACAATAAAACAGGTACCTAGTGACTTAAAATATCTATAATATAGTAAATTTACGGGGACAGTATAACGATGAAATAACTTCAAAGTTTTCAATTTAAGTCTTCAATACAAATGCTAAAAAGTAGTCGTCACGAAAGTCACTTATTGGGAAATATTTAATTCGAGATCTTATAAAACTGTCCGTACGTAACAATTGATTTAAAACGCATTTCTTGAGGCCATTAGTCATAACAAGAAATTTGTCAGTTCAGTATAATTCTGTAAATGTACTTTGAACTGTTATTGTCAACTAGAATCAATATGCAAGCATTGACCGCTTTGTTAAAAGTATCAGATTGAAGAACTTAAATTTGGTACTGACCTATCTTAACAATATATTTTTGTAAACACACGCTAAAATGATTTTTGTTGATCCTTTTGAATAACTTGAACTCTACGGATACACTTCATTGAAATTTTAAGTCAATAAATACCCTACAGTCTCTTTAAGTGCACTTTCTGCACTCACCTTTGAACTTTTTTCCTGAAAATTTAGAAGCAGTTTCTGATGAACATGGGAAACGATGTAATCAAGACGTCACGTAGTTGGACACTATTTTCCAAAAAGTGGAATGTTGGTAGAATACTGCTCACATATAGTCCATGGAATAATTTTAAAATTGATTTAAAGCACATAATTCACAGAATCCAGTAAACAAATTGTTGATTTTGCACATATTACCGAAACGATTATATTGATTAATAAAAGTTCAAAAAATATAAATCTGTGAATTTCTTTTTTCAATAAATGATATTTTTAATTTTAATCTAAAAAATTATAAAAAACAGTCCGATTTTAAAAAACGTTGTTATTCTACTAAAAAATAATTAAAAAAATCTATATTTATTTACCTGAGGTAAGGAAATTAAAAATAAATGATGTAAATAAATAATAAAATATTTCAATTCAGCAAGCTAGTAACCAAATAATTTATTAGATTCAATTAAAATTTTTATTGATTGAATTAAAATGTAGAATTTAAATTTTTATTAAAAATTAATTAACTTGGTTTTGTATATCTAAAAATAACACCACGTAATCTTGTGATGATCGGTCCACATCTTGCCATAAGTCCCATACAAAGCCAACTCATGGAAAACACTTAAACACGTATAAAACTAAAAAAAAAAAATGATGTGGAGAAATTTGATCCAATTATATTTCCTGAGACTAGAAACACACTAAAAGGCTTTTGTGATAGTCAATTCAGAATTTTCCATAGGACCCACATAAAGCCGCATCTCGAAAAGCACTTTAAAATTACTGAAACAGAAATTAATCACAATGTTTTATTTCAGAAATCGTCCTAATAAAATTCAATATTTTTACCGTTATAATAATACCTTTTATAATCTGAAAGCTTTATTAGCAATTCCTCAGATATTGATAACTTAAGCTCATTTTTCGACAATAACAAATATAAATCATATCCAACTATAGTTATTATTTTTTTTAATCGAAAAAATCAGTTAATATTTTGAATTCTTTAATTAATATTTTTATTGCATATTTTTGTAAGCAATTAAAATGTTAGTTAAATCAAATATATCATTTATTTATTTTTGTTCAATTAAAAAAACTTAATTCAATTAACACATAAATTAAATTATAAAAATTATTAAAAAATTGAATATGGGAATTATTTCTTTTCATTAGGTACTTTAGTATATTCATAGAATAAATTCGACAAAAAAAAACAAATTTTTTAAAAATATATTTAATTGATGAAAAATTAATGACAATCTAAGCAACCAGTGAAATGCGCATAGAAACTAGCCTTCCCTCAACAAGAAATTTTAGTATATTTGCCAAAAATAAAAATTGGGAATTTAGTATGTCTTTAAGAAATCTTCTTAATACGAGTAATAAATTTTGTATTCCCAAAAAAACTTTTCATGACAATTTTTTCTGTTTACGAAAATTTTAATCTTAATTGTGCAAGAGTAAAGCAAGCACCAAATGACGGTGTAAATGAAAATATTTGAGCCGAAATATAAGGAAAAATTAAATTTGGAAGAAAGTAAGAAGTAGTTGTTAGTTAATTTAAAAACTATAAAATTATTGAAAATTGATAAACTGTTTCCCCTGAAAATGGTAGGTGATAATCAAAAGTAGAAGATTTGACTTAAGTATCAGGCGAAATGGTATCAGGACTCGATTCCTTATTTCGCAGACGAGTGTTATTTTTTTCTTTTATAAAAGTTTTTCGAAATTACACTTCCAAAATTTGTGATTGGTTTTGCTTGGCCCATTTTAATAGATTTTCGAATTAGTGATTATTTAAATTTTTGTTGATTTTTACTGTTAAGCAAATACAATTGGGGGATTCACAAGGTGTCATAAAGTCATATGTCTTAAAATAATATCATGAAAAAATAGACTGTTGTGAGCAACCCCTCATAATTTAATGTGCTATTAATTACAACAGCACAATAAACATAGCAAGCAACGTTCTATTTATTTAAGACACTTTTTGTTTACAAACCAACAACAATATTTTTAAACCATTGTAAAATGTTAGAACATTATGACAATAAACCATGATAGCACACCTTGTGAATACCCCAAATGAAATAGTTTTAATCTCAAAATGTTTTTCTGATTAGGAATATTTTGCGGAAAATTTGTTAGAAATCAAATTCTAAAAATCAGGGCTGTGGAGTCGGAGTCGGAGTTAAGGTTTTTGTACCGGAGTCGTAGTCGGAGTCGCAGTACCCAAAAAAACGCGCGACTCCGACTCCAAAATTTTTCGGCATAAAAAATTTAAGAAAATTTCTAATATTTTCCAATATAAAAATTCTTCGAAATTGGCGATGCAATATTTTGCAGATCAATATGAATAAGTAGATTTTAATTTATTTGATGAGAAATAGTTGATTCAAGTACTTTACTATTTAAGTATATTTAGGTATATTTTTTATACGTGCGCGAAAAAGTCTAAATTACATTAGCAAAACTTATACTCAGTTATTGATCTAGTTGAAAAAGATGTGTGATTTTTTAAATAATTTACTCATGCTTAAAATGTTAATGACAGGAATTGCCAATAATTTTAATATCAGAATTTTTTAACCATCAACGCTGAAATATTTTCCACATTGTACAGAATAAGTGTTGCTATAGCGCATAAATACTAGTATGTATTAGAAAAATTGTGACGTAAAATTATTTCTCTTTTGTGTAGAAACATCTTTATCGGCCTGCCTTTAATTCCTACCATAACACTCATGTTTTTCTTATGCACATTACGCGGAGATTCCCATAATTCGTTTAATAAAGATGTTTCTACACAAAAGAGAAATAATTTTACGTCTCATTCATTTCGCATCACGGTTAGAGTAGGATTCGGAGTCGTGAGTCGGAGTCGGAGTCGCACTTAAAAAATTTCAGCGTTTGGAGTCAGAGTCGGAGTTAGTACTTTTTTCGGACAACTCCACAGCCCTGCTAAAAATGTTTTTATATGGTTTCGGTTTTATATGCTTTCGTTTCCAAATTCGATTTCTACCATATACCTGAATATCTTTTACCACTTTCGATATATACGATTGTAACCGTATAACTAATAACCCACTATAATTTTTAATCATATTTAATATAAAATCTTTTAAACAAAAATATAAAACCAACTAAATAATTTAATAATATTTAAAAAAAAAATCTTTTAACTGCCTCTTAATTTTTTCATAAAAAACTGTTGGCTAAGTTTTTGCGTTTGTATCATCTTTAAATGCTTATATCTATTGAATTCCTGAAATAAATATCAAAACTGTTCAATAAAATTACACTTAAATTATTTAGTTTTCTTCTAGATCCGAAGTTTAACTACTTTATAATTTATTGATTTTGCAGCAACAGATGCTTAAAGTGGTAACACCGGTTATGCAGTCTAGAGTAAAAGATTAATATTTATGTTAAAACAGTTGGTCGTTTTTCTACAGATATCATGATTTGCTAATAAAAGGTTTGGTTCTATTAGTTGTATTAAAACAGTTACTACTTTATGCCAATTTTATCATCCCAAAACCTCTACATTTAAAATATTCATTTATGTGAAGACTATTATATCTATTTATATAAAGAAAATGCATACCGCCACCTTCTACTTTAACGGCATAAAGTGCTTAAATTCTACAATTTATATGAAAACTGTTTTTTATACAAGCCATTCATTTGTAGTTTATCTTTCGAGTTTCTGTTGACAAAATTTCTCCTTCGATGCTGTGTTGAATTTTACATTTTCGAACATTTATCTTTATTTCCCCATTATCAAGCTTAACAGCGACCATCTGTGTTCAGTTAAAATCTCTACTGCTAAAAATGAAATGTTAGCCTTATCTCCAGTTTGTTATTCTGTAAAGGAACAATATAATGTTTAAGTACTTTATAAAATAATACTAACCTACATTATTTATTAAAGAGTTCACTGTTATCAAAAGAACTTTGTACATTTCATTGCTTTAAGGTGGGAAAAGGTTTTTACAATTTTTAGTTAAATGCTAATAAAAAAAGAAACAAATACTTAATATCATCCTATTTTAGAGTTAATTAAATGGACTTTTCTCTGTTCAAATTATAAATAATATTTCCAAGTTGTACCAGATGTTAGATGTATGTATTTTATCACTCCTCTTATCACCGGAGACGCCATAAGCATTCTAAGACCATCTAAAAATGTAAAAAAAGAAAAAAATAAATAAACTTTATTTTGGCAAAATAATTTTTAAGCGTACAAATCGCTTGGAATTGAAACTGGCCCATATCGGTTCATTATTTCACTTAGCTCTGATACAGATTTCTCTTCAGGATGATACCTTTGGCATGATAATATATGAGGGGCTTAAATCCTAAGGGGTTTAAGTGCCTTTTCTTAAAATTGATATGAAGGGCTCCTATAGCCAGTGTGCTCCTGGCGAAAAAGGTATTTTAATGACAACTGCTAGAATAAGTCGCCATATCTCGCTACCGGATGTGTTCTGAACTTTTCTGAAATTCACATACTAATTCCATATGTAGTCAAAATTTTTTTTAAAAAGCACTTAAACCCCTTGTATGAAAATGTGTTTGATTTGAAAGTTTGTCAAAACCGATAAGTTTGTTCATCTATACATCCCCATGTTGCAATTCGCATAAATTAGTTATAACTGGGTACACCTTAAGTTAAACTTTTAAACTTCTACACAGAAAAAAATGTTTTATCAATTAAAAAAATGGTTTAAAAAGTATTTTAATTTAATTAATGTGATAATTGAATCAATAATTTTTTTAGCTGAAAAAAATTAAAAATTTAATTTGATTTAATAAACATTTTAATTGTTTTGAAATAAATTTTCAATTAAAATTTTAATTAAATAACAAAAAATCTTAATTGACTTTTTTCGTTTAAAATAAAATAATTTAAACATGTAGAAATGTTGTTGGGAATTGTCAATATTTATTTAAATAAATTAACACATTGTTTAAAATTTCAAAGTTTTTTGGTCACTTTTTTAATTAAAATTAAAAATATCATTTATTGAAAATATTTTTTCAAAATTTTAAAATTTTTAGTAATCAATTTAATCTTTTTGGTAATAGGTGCAAAATCAACAACTTGTTTGCTTGATATTATGAATTTAGAACAAATTTGGTGATAGGAGAAATTTAATAATTTTTTCTGTGTAGTTAAACTTAATATTTCACAAAAAAGAATTGGAATATTCCTTTGCAGTTTTAGTTTTCCGTTGTTTTAAATGATTAAACTGATGATGGCGTGCTTCATTATGTTTTACCTTTTTATGTCCAACATAACTAGTTTTAAAGAGGGTATACTAAGTTTGTCATTCCGTGTGAGACTTTTTTAATATTCATCACAGACCCCATAAAGTATATATATTAGAGCGACTCAAAAAAAAAGTGATTTTGTAACCCCTCTGAAAATAAAGCTTGATATGTTTTATGACGATTCCCATAATATTTTGGTTCTAGCGTTGACCATCCGTAAGCTGGACCATTTTTAAAAAAGGTCTTTTTTCAGTTTTTGAATTTTTTTGTACTTTGCTCCAAGACGACATAAATAAAATTTGGTACCATCGAAAAAGATTTTTTGAAGCAGCATCCAACGGTATATAAAACTTGACCACTTGCGACCTACTAATTGAGATATTTAACTAAATACATATTTTCGTTTCGGGTTATCATACAAATTCTACGTATGTGGAAATAATGTTCTGCTTTTCAAATTGAATCTGTTTTAAAATAATGTTAATATATTTTTTTTGTAATTATTCACATAAAACGCAAAAATCGCGATATATTTTATCTCTTTTCATATATAGGCAATATGGGTATAACAATTTTTCATTTTTCAATTTATCAAAATGTGAAAAATACAATTACAATAGAAAATATAAAATTTATAAAAAATTTTTTCTATCTTTGTATAAAGTTTGCACGAAAAGTTTGCAATATGACTTGGTCGCTTCCTTTCGATAACAGAACGATATCTCCTTGTGAGATATTCCACCTTCTTCCATATAGCTGGAAAACTTTTTACCGGAATTTGAACAAATTTCCATAACTCACACAACTCCGTAAGCGTTGCTTTATTAAATTGTTGAGAGTCCATATGACTAGTTGTTGCACTGCTGTTGCAAAAATAATATATATTCTGCTTTCTTGAGTAATTTTAAGTCGATTTAGGCATGTTCGTCTGTCTGTCCATCTGTTACCCCAAGTAGTTTGGGATTCAAGTCTAGAAAAATCGGTTCAGTAGGATAAATGTACTAAAAACTCAAAAGAAAAGAATAATTTTGGTGTCAAATTGCTTCTAGTTACCCTAAGCAGTTTGGGATTCAAGTCTAAAAAAATCGGTTCAGTTGGATGATAATAATAAATCTAAGTGTGGAACCACAACCTTAACAAATTTATAATATTGTTACAAAAACTAACATCGATAGTTGCGCACATATTAATATAAGATTTTGCACAAATCCTTTCTATATGCCTAGAAATAATACCACAAAGAAAGATCGGTCCATAAATTGCCATAGGCCCCATATAAAGGCCACTCTCGAAAACAATCTAGTACGCGTAAAACAGTTACGAACAACGCTATTGTAATAACATTTCCTCCGTCATAGTTTCATATGACTAGAAATTTCGCTGGCTAATGGCCAATCTCGAAAAACACGTTAGAACGCTTAAACCCTTAACGGCTACTGCAATAAATTTTGGCTTGTAACAGTTTTTATGACTAAAAATCACACTATGAAATTACGTGAAGATCTGTTCATAATTTACCATAGGTCCGATATAAAGCCCACTCCTGAACTATTCTAACTGTCGGAGGAGGGTTTTAAAGATTCGGCACAGACAAATATTGCACACTAACTTTTTTTAATTAAAGGTTTTAAAATATATTGAAAGGCAGAGTCAAATTTGGCCTAGAGAAACCAAAATGACACTCCTAGGGGGACACAAGCATATGTTGCCACTTTAATATAATTTTAGAGCACTATCTTATAAATTTGGCCAGAGTGAGGAATTAATAGACGATATCGAGCCATAACCGTTAAAAAAGCTCAAGCGACAAAAACAAAATTGTACAGGAGAAGGATTTTTTTATTATATTTTATAAAAATTTTGTACGAAAATTGGAGCTTAAACCTAAATTGTTTTTGCTTTAAAATCGTAACGGTACCTTCTGCGATCATGAGATTTTAGGAGACGATGCAAGTGTTGCCAATAAATTCATTTATTAAAAAAAAGAAAATTAAAAATGTTGTCGCTTAAGCTTTTTTTGGCGTTATGACTCGATATTTTTGTCAAGCTAATAGGGCCTAAATTTCTTCAATGCAAATAAAATTCAATTTTTAATTATTATTTTTGTTCCCGACGAATTCTGAAGTCGTTAGCGTGTATAATTTTGGGTGATTTGCTGTTTCAGCAGTGTAAGAAAGTAAAGCCTATAGTACATGGCATGTAAAAAGCCACATGCGCATGTGACTCTGACGTCACTAAAATTTTTTTAATAAATTTATTTGACACTAATTTTTTTCTGTTGTTAATATTATTAAGGCCAGCAGAGTAGCATTTCTTGGTATAAAAATAATATTTGAAATCATAAATTATTAAAATATTTTCCGATATTGCAGAATAAAAACTTTGCAAACATTGTTTTTAAAAGTTTATAAATGCAGCCAGCATTTAATAAATTAAAAAATTTATTGAGCTAATAAAATTTTATTTTGGAAACCAAATTTTTTCCACATTCTATACAATTTTATGCAACTATGTTTAGTGGTGGAAATAGTTTTATACACCAATACACTTAAAAAAAATCTTACTAATCCAAACATAAATTAGGTTCCACTGACAATTTAGTTATGTACCTGTCAAAGAGTCGGCATACTAGTTATATACTATGAGTTGTATACTATGCCCAGGACTTCGAAATTATTATCGCTTCATAATTGAGGCAATTGTAACACATATTTGTCCTCATCTGTCCTTTTTTTAGCCCCGCCCATATTAATTCGGCCTTGAGAGGGTTAAGAACAATTTACTCCTGTGTTTGTCAACCGATTTCAACAAGAAATACACAATTTGAAAGGTATTTACGTACATACATTTTATTAATATCTAAGGGGGTAAAAATGGCAAATACGGGTAAAGCCGGTAACCTCATATCTTCAAAACTAAAAGAGAGATACAAAAAGAAGTTTATAACTATGTTCACGGTGGTGTAAATCTCATACAGCTAATGACTCATTCGTCGTCTACACCCTTTGTCAACGCATATGGGCTCATATGTTTTACGAATTATTTTTCTCTCAAAAATGCGTAACATATATTTATCGGTTTTTGAAGGTACCCATGTTTCGGAACGGGTATCACAAGATGTTTTCGTTTTCCTGGAGATGGATGTGCTTGGCCTGTTTACAAGAACTATCCTTCGTTTTATTTCAAGGATGATGTTATTTTCTCCATTAACAGTGGATCTTGATAGATTAATTCGTCTACTATTTCGAAATTATAGTTGCCTGCTTGAACGTCGTCGCCATATTTTATTTAAGTTGATTTTTCTGCAGTTGCAATGCAAATCTCTTATCCTCGTTTATACCCAGAACCCTTTTAGCTGAATCTTTCTCAATATTTTCATATATAACAGATACATCCCGAATGTCTTTTTCAATGATGCCAATATAAGCGTTGTCCTTTTATTCCAAATTTTTTCTTCACTAAAAGGTTGAAAGCATTACACGATAAGTTGTCCCATTGTCTGAGACATTTTGTGGTAGTAAATGGCTCGGAGATGACAGCTCTAGTTCTTACTTCTTACAACGGCGCACCAATTTTACAGAAATATCATCATCAGACAATTATAAGGCTTTCCATTTATTATCCAATGTGCTCGAAAGATACATCCCGAATGTCTTTTTCAATGATGCCAATATAAGCGTTGTCCTTTTATTCCAAATTTTTTCTTCACTAAAAGGTTAAAAGCATTACACGATAAGTTGTCCCATTGTCTGAGACATTTTGTGGTAGTAAATGGCTCGGAGATGACAGCTCTAGTTCTAACTTCTTACAACGGCGCACCAATTTTACAGAAATATCATCATCAGACAATTATAAGGCTTTCCATTTATTATCCAATGTGCTCGAAAGATCTGCACTATAATTTAATTTCTTTTGTTCTTATTATTTATTGAGTTTTGGTTTTCTTTATGTTTCCGTTTCTATCTTTTATAAAATAAATTCTTTACGTTTATACTTTTTATATGCAGACTATCATTAGTTTTTGCAGAGCTACTACCAACTTCAAACAATTTACCTACAATGACCGCATTCCGATTTCAAACACGTACAGGTACCCGGGTATCTTGCTGCGCATTTAAGAGTGTTAAGAGTAAATTGGTCTCTCACGCAAATGGCAAACAAAAAATGTTGCTAGACGGCTGCAAAAATACAAAGTTGGTTTAAAGTTCTCAAGAAGTTTCAGACATGCAGATTATCAATTTCAATGACAAAATCTGTGTTGAAAACGCCAAAGGTACCCGGGTACCTTGCTGCGTCCATAAGGGTTAAAAAGGATTACAAATTCTTAAAAGAATAAACAAAAAAGTTTATAATTACACTGACATTGTTTTTTCTTTTTAATAATGCCAACAATTTGTGCTATTACATATTATGTGACGGCTTCATGCGCATGTAAAAATGTTTAATGTGTCCGAATTAACATGCAACAGGATAGTACACGGCAGGTAAAAATATGATATGTGTGCATGTGCCTTAAAATCTACATGGGGTTCCCATGCAAATGCGTGCTATATGTGAGAGATCCGAAAATTGGAAGTACACGGCATGTAGCCATTGTGGTTTTGTGATGATGTCAAAATTACGTCAGATCGACATGTGGCTTTTTTACATTCCGTGTAGTGCTGGCTTAATGTTAACGATTATCAGCAACAGTTTTTGGCGGTGCTACAATTATATTGTCCTTGTATGGGAGGTGTCACGTTCGCTTTTCGACAGATGTTTTGTATTGATAACTAAACTATTTCTTTAAAATTTGGAAACTATTACGGCATCCATTCTTTAAATAGCTGATCGTAAAGTGTGGTTTATTTGGTGTTTTACCATGCCACTATCTACATGATGGTATTGACACTGCTACGTTGGCATTCTGATTTTTGGTGCTCTTATCTAAATATCAGTAGCGGCGTGTTGCATTTTACTGGCTGTTTTGGTAATGCCATTGAAATTCGGTTTCAACATCACTTTGCTGTCTTTGCATGAGATATGCCAAGCGCACTTAAAAATTTACAAATTTGTTTAGGCAATGCTAATCGCCGGGTAAAAAGGAAATTGCTGCTTATAAGTTAGGGAAATCGGTTCAGTTGTTTTAGGAATAAGGGAGATCGAATGGTTATTATTCGACCGGTTTTAACCGGTTATTTTAGTTATACCCAAGCCGGTTATTTTAATATGTCCATTTTTCGCATATCGAATAAGCCGCTTATTATGGAATAATACACAGGGTTTTTTAACCTTTAACTACTGAGGTGAAAATTTTGACGAAGTCGGAGTGGTGGTGGTAAATTTTACCCCTTTTTAGTTTTTAAAAATTTTTTCCAAAAAAAAAAAGAAATTTTTAAATATTTCTTTTTAATTGGAATAAGAAAATACATATTTAAATGTATAAAATAATAAAATTAAAGAAATCGAAATTATAGTTAAACAAATAAAGGATTTTATTTCATAGTCACTTTTCTTAAAAGTAAAAAAACAGTACAAACATGGCTTGAAAAAAATTGTATTAAAAAAAAACTAAAACATAAAAGGCACTTTTTCACAGCCAAATATATAACATAAATAATAGAAAAAAAACAAACAAATATTATATTCGAAAAAAAAATTGAGATCAATATATTTGGAGGAATTTTACTCATCAAACTCCTTATCTGCACAATACATGCATACGCGTTTTCTGCATCCCATACACATAGGCTTAGTGCAGAACAAACAAACATGTGTATCCTTCCGCTTTAACTACTAGGGCAAATGTAGCATAACTTCTTAGCAACTGTAGTCGGCTCTGCTGGATGGGGAGCTATGGAGTCTGGTCCTAAAATGCTAGTTTTATTGTCTCGCAGTAACTTAGGCAGTCGTTGGTTATGCTGTCGCCTTTGTAAATGCGGTAAAACCAATTGCCGGCATAGATTTTTCAATAAGTCTTATCACAACATTGATATGTAACATAAGCAAGCACTTATATCCAATAATCTATAAAAAATTGAAAGTGGCCAGCGTCGTGTACGTCGACTAGATGAATATATGCTACATTTCTTGTCAAGTTCGTCAACTCCCCGTTTTGTATTATTATAGTCTGCTATAACTGCCGGTTTTCCACTTTGAATATCGTTTTCCTTTTTGTGATGCACAGAAGATAATAAAATAACAGCTCTGTTTTTATGAGGCACATATGATAGAATGTAACTTCTTTGGTAAAATCATATAAAAACGACTCAACTGGTCTGTTCCTATTGGGCTGAAATTCTGGGAATTTGACATAGTCTATAAAAATAAATTGCCGTACACTGTAGGAGTAGTCAAAACGATTCCACGAAAAACTAACGCTTAACCTGAGGAGTGGTATTTTATTTTACATTAAATACTTACGCTGGGTCTGATGTGGTGGTAAAAAATAGTAATAGTAGTAATTTTTTCACCAGCATGTTAATATGTCCGCTTATAGGTTACCCAAGAATTCAAATTCCGTTCCACAAAATCCTTAATAAAAACTTTATTTTTCATCCGATTTTATTTATATTCCAGATCTTTACTATAACGTAGAAAAAAAAAACGGAATAAAAATAAAAAATTTTGAAACAAACGTAAAAAATAGTTTTGTTTTTGTCGTCCCAACGTATACTTTATCGCATATATTGAGCCCGTTACCACTACAGGGAATTTTATATACCACATTTGACTTGTCTTCCTTTTTAATTTTTGATTTTGTTTTGCTAAATAAATGATTTACTGTGTTGTCCGTTCTAAATGCTAGTTCAAATTAAAAATCTTATAAAACGTGCAAAAAACAACAGGTGACAGGTGATAGTCGATTCGGCGCCGTTCGCAGCAACTCGGACTGACGTATGAAACGACTTGGCGCATTTAATGTCAAGATCTTAAATTGAAAGCGTACAAAATACAGCTTGTGCAACAACTGAAGCCGCTCGACCTTCCCAAGTGACATCGCTCTATGGGCTCTTGAAAAGTTCCAAGAAGATCCAACGTTTTCGAGGAAAATTTTGCTCAGCAATGAGGCCCATTTCTGGCTCAATGGGTATTTAAACAAACAAAATTACCGCATTTGGGACGAAGAGCAACCTGAAGAGATTCAAGAACTGCCACTTCATCCAGAAAAAACAAAGGTTTGGTGTGGTTTGTGGGCCGGTGGAATCATCGGTCCATATTTCTTTAAAAATGATGCCGGTGCGAACGTAACCGTTAATGGCGACCGTTATAGTGCCATGATAACCGACAATTTGATGCTTGAAATTGAAGCTCGTGATCTCGGCGACATTTGGTTTCAACAAGACGGCACCACTACCCACACATCGCAGCAATCAATGGATTTATTGAGAGAACACTTCTGTCAGCACATAATTTCACGTTTTGGGCCAGTCGATTGGCCACAAAGATCGTGTGATATCACACCGGTATACTTTTTTCTGTGGGGATATGTAAAGTCTAAAGTTTATGCGGACAAACCCGCTTCGATTCAGACCTTGGAGGAAAACATCACGCGTGTCATTCGCCAGTTACCAGTCAAAATGCTCGAACGAGTCATCAAAAATTGGACTCAACGGATGGACCATCTGCGACGCAGCAACGGCCAACATTTGATAGACATAATCTTAAAAAAATAAATGCCAAAGAATATTCTTTCAAATGATAATAAACATTCCCCATTAAATTTGAATTTTCTGTGTTTTTTTCTTTGAAAAGGGAGGGAACCTCGAAATGCATCACGCATTATATTAAAATATAGCCTTTCGAAGTAGATGCTAAAATCTAGCAACAAAGTTTCTTTTTAACCCTGCTGTTAGATAAAGCCCATTTAGACCAATTTTTAAAATTTTTCCATTGTAATTTGCAGCTTTCTTGCTGCAAATGGAACATTTAATTTTTTTGTGCCCCTGAATTATACATTTTATTACTTGTAGGCCACTGGAGCTATGGTGAATGTATTTCAGTCAATAACTGTGCTGAGAACTCTTGTTGAGGTACTCTTTTACATTTCATCATATATGTCTTAGCCGGAGAAAGTGCTAGATGCCGCAAAAAGTCTAGTCTCCTGCGATTCAGATCAGATAAAGCCCTTAAACCTAGAAACTTAAATTTCAGAAAATGTATGTACGCATTCAAAGCGGATATATCAAGTATGTTTGCAAAGACAAGGTTTGGCCATTGATTTGTTTTGCTTTTTGTGCTGAAGGCACCAAAATTTGATCAGCAGTTTTTTTAAACTTAACCCTGACGTACTTATTAGTATTTTCGATGATAATTTTTTCTATTGGAGGCGGAAAGTACAACAAAAAGTTGACAGCATGTCAGTGCATCTGGACACTGCAAATCGAGTTGGTCCTGGTTGTTATGAGATAATATCTCAGCCGTATATACAATAGGCTTAGGTAATGGAGTGGCACTACACACTATTTTGTTTTTACAAATACAAAACAGATCAACAGAGCTAGCTGCAGCTCGAACAGGTTCCCGTTCAGTAACTGTTACAGAAAAAGAACTTTTCGCTATTTTCTGTTATATAATCAATTTCCGAGTCTGAAATATCGGAGTCACTTTCTGCACTGAGCAATTCTTGTATGTCATCTTCGCTCAAATTTGCCATGTAGTAAGTAAAACACGTCTGAACTTATGAAAACAACGCCCAAATTGAACCAAACAGTACAAAAATCTTCTTTATAAAAAATCAACCAAAAAAAAAAAAAAAAAAAAGGGGGATCCCACAATTATCTCTTACATATTTAATCTATGTTGATTAAAAAAAAAAACAAAAACAAAAAAGAGGAATCCAAACTTGTTTTTTTACATAAGCAGTTTATATGGACCAAATGGTCCATTAACCTACCATTCGTAAGTTTTTTCTAATCTAACAGCAGGGTTAATTAAGTACAAAGACTACAAACATTTGTTAAAATTTCGGCAAATATTTGCCGTAAACAAGTTGCCAAGATTAATTGCCCACTTCTGTTTAGATTTTTTTTAAAATTATACAAATTTATAATGAGCTTTAAAGTTAAACTTTAAACAATTTTTTCTTATTTATTTTTGGCATAAAAGCGGAGATTTACTTTTCAAAATACAAAAACCTTGAAGAAAAAGTTATCTAAAAAGAAAAACCGTATCTCAATGCTTTATCGCATTACAGTGACCCTTGTAAAATAATCTGTAATTTGATATCAAAACAAAAATTGTTAAAAAAAAAGTGAAAAGAATATTGAAACAAAATGCAACAACAATTTAACAAAGAAAGTTTTTATAAATATCGGTAAATGGAAAAATTCTTAGTAGAAAACTTCAAACATAAAATAATCATCCTTCTTAAACATCACAGCTATTACTAATTAGAAAAACAATAAAGATAAAAAGGCAGGATATCAAAAAGAAACAGAAAAATGTAAAAGACAGTGAATAAATGGCGGGAAAAAGGCAAACCTCTTTAGACTTTGATTCGGTAACATAGCGGCGTTCTTTCGTTGTTATTTCACTCTTACGCTAGTAATATCCTTTTTTCTTTTGAGTTTTCATTTTGTTGTTGTGCTTCTTGGTTTAACGTTGCCATAAAACATTTATGCAAATTATTTTATGTTCATGGCAAAAGTATGCCTTGAAGCTAAACAATGGCTTAACAGCGAGCACGAACAACGTAATGTAGTTTCACTCAAGTTTCATCATCGCAAACACTCATACACAACTGACAGACACACACACAAATATTTGCATATAATGCATATAATTCCAGGAAATGGATGTTATATACCAGGCTATTCAAAGCAGCCAGAACCAGAACTAAAACAATAACAGCACTCAACTGCTTTTTCCATTAAAGTTTTCCTTTTTTCTCTCTGTTTTTCTTAGAAAATAGGAAAATTATCAAAATTTGTTGCAAGAAAACACTCGTTGTTTTTCAAACAGCGGTTCAAGAAGTTTTTAAAATGGTATACAATAAAATGAAATGCCTTAAAGGCTAAAAATAAGACTGTCAGCGAATTTTCAGCTAATCATCTTAGAAATGTTAAAAATGAAAATATTCCTTAAAAAAAAATAACTAGAAATATGTAGTACAAGACATTAAATGATTAAATTGAAGTGTTCTGTCTCAAAGATAAACGACTTTAAAAAAAAATTTTGTTAAAGGCATTTTCTTCTTATAGTGCAAAACAGAAAATCTTGAAATATGCACTAGTTTGTATGTAGTGTTTTTTTATTTGTATTTTTAATAACGTTTAAGTACTTGCGTTAGATATTTGTTTAAAGTTTTTAAAATTATGCTGTAATGTACAATTTCTTACCAGGACAAGTTTTACATATCGACGTAATTTATCCAAAATGGTTTATCTGCAAAACCCTGATTGTTCAGGAGAAGCAAAAAACTGTTTAATTCCCTAACTATTGAGTATTTAACAAATCGTTCTTCTTCTAATTCCCTAACATACATATAATTTATAAAATAAAACCCGTTGTTCGCATATTTATGGTAGATAAACCATTTTGTTTAAGGAAATTTTCAATGTTAATATTAAAATGAGTAGATAAACCATTTTGTTTGAAAAAATTTTAAATAGCATGAAGTAAAATTTTAAATTTAAATACTGTTGTTTTTCACTTCTAAATAATTTTAGGATTAAAAAAAATAGAAGAAGAAACTTACTTCAGGCCCAAATAATTATCTGTTTGGTTAATGTTAGGATTATTTATATTATTTATTAAATAAATTATATTTATTTCGAATGAAGATTGTCATAGAAAGAATGATATTCATTAGGTATCACAAATTTAAATTCCTGTAGATATTTCTATTTACTGGTGGATATTGGAAGATATTCTTGATGAAGTGATTGTGTTTCTGTACATCCTGGGTATTTTTTTTATTCGTATTGGTAGATCTTTGTACTCATCATTAAAACTGACTTTGTATTTTACGGTACCATTCGGTAAATATAAAAGTGATTTCAGTTTTGTAACAGTTGGGTCATTCTTAGTTCGTCCAGGAAGAAGACTGGAAGATCGTTTAACATTTTCATCGTTGAAGTTTTTGAAAAAATTGTATTCTAAGTATTCGGTATCAAACGGTTTGCTTATTTTTTTGCCACCAACTATTACACTTTTCCGCGCCTCTTTCGTTATATTGATATAATCATGAGGTATATATATGGATTGGTTCTTCAACTTTTTTTCAATTTTTGCATATGCACTGTCACATTCCATTTGAGTGTGTCCCTTTTCAAGATATTTTTGCTCAATAATTTTTTTTTCTCTTTTGAGAAATTAGCCAAGGCAGTTACAAGAAAATGGTTCCGATATTGGTAGCCGCAACCATCGGATTAAATAATTATAGGCAAATCATCCTTTAGGCAGTGTGTCTTAACGGTGTGCAGTATTATTGAAATAAATGTGGATGCAGAAAGATCACCGTTCGTTTCGCTCCACCAATAATAATGTATATTTCCACCAAAAGTTATTATCAGCAAATGAGAAATCTGCGTGGAATTCATTTCGACAAATTGTTTCTAACTTTCTAGGAAATATCAGGAGTCCAAATTACAAAGAAATCGTCCGTGATTTGCTTGAAAACTATTCAAAAATTCATATTTGCTTATTTTTCCTAATTTCTTATTTAAGGTGTAAATATGTCACTAACAATACATTTCTTGCACTCGCATCTGGACTGTTTTCCGGAAAACCTTGGTGAATTCATCAACAACTTAAGACCATGGAGCAACGTTATCAGGGCCTATGAAATGAAAATATGATAGGAGATTTTATTTGGTTTCTTAAAACAAAAGTCGAAATTATTTTTAGATTATGCTTTGTAAATCTTGTTGCTAAAAAAATAACTACTTGATAACTTTGTTTGTGCTTTCACTTTATCGGGAATAAAACAGGAACTTAAAAAAATTTATTTTTTTTCTAATATATACAGCTTTATGAAAAAATAATAAAAATAAAGGATTAAACAAAATACTATGCAATAAACAGGGTAAACCTGTTTAAAAATCACAAAACTTTTAGCTCTACAGAAATTTGCGATAAAAAAATGTCTTTCACTTTATCGGGAATAAAACAGGAATTTATCCATGGATTTTTCATAAAATAAATTTAATTTTACTTCTTATACATGCAGCTTTGGGCATACGTACTAAAACTGGTAAGTATTTGTTGATTTCAATTTTTTATGAATTTTTTTAATTCAAAATTTTTACAAAAAAACAAAAAAAAAATATTTTTTTTCTACTTTGGCCTCAATAACTCTAAAAATAATGGCTAAATTAAAAAATAATATTAGAGAAACTCAAATCTGGCGTAATTTAAAATGTTTTGACGGATTGCATAACAAAATCGGGTACGTCGTTCTAAAGTAACGATAAGATGTAAGGAGCAGCCTTTTCAAATATCTCAATTTTTAGAAAAAAATTTTTAAAAAAAAAACCTTACCATACAATTTGAGATACTGATGATTTTTGTAGTAAGATGACTATAGCGGATCAAAAAAATTAGTGCACTGATGCGATGAAAGATTATATACTGTGAAATTGTGAACCTGCAAGCGTTGTTTATAATAAATGGCAGATGCGTTTATATTGTGACATATTTTGATTGTAAAAAGATGACACAGTTTTTGGGAAGCTGTATTTTTATCATTTTGTTTCTCAAGTTCAGCTTGTTCTTCTTTTAAAACGTGTTCATTATATAATTCAGTTAAAATCTGCTTAACTTTGAAACCAATACATAAATCACATTGATCTTTTCGAGGCATAAATAAAGCTAGGTTCTTTTCTTTAAAATAATTTGAAAAAGTAAACATTGAACCGGTTGCACCTGCTTATTATTACATACATTTTAAGGCATGGTCTCTGTAAATATCGGATTTAGTTTTAAATGCAGAAGCTATGAACATTTAAGAGCTGCTTCTTCGACAGTAGTGACTCTCGTTTTTTTTGCAAATTGTCAATAAATTCTTTGAGGTGTATATTTACATGAGATTGGAGCCGACAATCAGATTTAATTTCGAACTTCTTAATCATTATCCCACGTCTAAGCGTTGAATAAGGGATGGCAAGAGTCGAGAGAAACATCCTCTGACATACCTGCAATTTTTTGTCTTCTTGTGGTAATTTGAAAACAAAACTTTTCTGCCTTTTGGAATTTGTTGTAGTCTCTCGCTGTTTATTTGAAACAGTCACATGGCCTTGTGACTACCGTTTATACCAAGACTTACTGAACATCACAAAATAAGGGAAATAATAGAAGACAAAACAATAACACTATCACACAAACCCAACAAAACAATAAGCAACCTATTTACACAAACGAAAACAAAGATACATAGCAGGGAGCAAGGTAATGTTGTTTATCAAATTGAGTGTGATGACAAAAACAACAAGTAGTGTGGAAAAATTTATATTGGGACGACAAAGAGAAGCTTAGGAATAAGAATTGACGCAGACATACGAAAAGGTAAACAAGCAACCGCACTTGCGCAACATTGTTTTGATAGTGGACACATACCTAGTTTTGAGAGAAGAGCGAAGGCAAAAGGTACACGTTGGAGAGCTTGATACAACAAAAATCAAGAATTGCAGTAAACACTAAAGAATACCCTGATAAAAGTAATGCAAATTACACCATAGTATTAATTTAGTTACAATATGTCTGTGATCAAAACAAGTAAACTGTGATATTACATTTTTGTTTACAATTGTTTTAATTTATGTATTTAAGTTTTGTGTTGTGTTGTTCAACTTTACAAATACAAGACTGTGATATAAATTCAAGAATAATGTAGACGGAAAGAAAAGAGATAATTTGGAAGTTGGTTTTTTATATGTTTTGATTATTTTGACGATTTGTTGTATTGATGTAACTAGAATATGTTTTTCTTTTGTATTTATTTGATGTTGCCAGACCAATTATAAAAATCAATCCCTGAGGAAGTTGGAAAATCCCAACGAAACGTAGGAAATATATTGATAAAATGCGATAAATTATCTTTTATTTAATTAGGGGAAAAAACAAAGACCTTGAAAGCCTGTCTATAGGTAACTATAGGAGAAAACATTTTTGAAAATATAATCATAAAAAGGTCGATTAATAATAATAAGGAAAACAACTTTTTAGCTTCCCAAATCATATTCCAAAACATCTCAAATATACCCTGTCTTGCAGCACTATCAAAATGTTGACAATATCTATTTTATACTTTAAGACATGTTTTCCATCGTTTCGTGATATTCCTAAATATACCTCACCTTTCATTCGCTTTAATTTGTTATCTTTGCGTTTCATTGATGTGATAACATAAGCTCTTTTTCTTTTTTTGCGAACGATTTCGTTGGATTTTAACTGCTCAGCGTCTAATTCTATGGTAAATAACTAATTCCTATTATTGGGAAATAAAAAAAAAACGCTAAATGACAAACACTTTATAATATTACGATCAGCTTCGTTTGACGATGAGTTGTTAATAGCAATTGCACGTAAGGAATCATTATTTCTACCATCTTCTTCATGTTTCTTTAAAATCTCCATTTTTTATTTAATAAAAGCGATAAGATTTTTTAGGACAACCGATTTAAGTATATCTAAAATGTTCACAAATGAAATTTGAGGACAAATATACATACTATATGAACACTATGTTAACTTATAATATTTTTGGCTAAAGTAATAAACTATCATCCAAATTGTCGAACTTCTTCCATATTAAACTGTGTGAAGATAGAAATATTTTGAAAACATATTTCAAATCAGCGTATTTCATAAGAAAAGTTGAATTCGTTTTAAAATAATTACGTTCTTACAAATTTTTAATATACGACTGGTATGACAATCTCGCAAATACATTGTAGATAAACCATTTTGCTTTCAAAGAGAGAAAAGTGTAGATAAACCAAACAAAAAATGCAAATAACTCGCAAATAAATCAGCAATTTGATAAGAAATTAATACCATAGGAAATGTGCATCACAGGGAATAGTTTGGCATCAAAAACTTATTTTTAAAATATCTGCAGATAAACCATTTTGGATAAACGCCGTCGATATGTAATTAAAATATAAAACAAATTAAAGTGATATATTCGGCTATGCCGATTCTTTCACACCCTCGACCGAAAGTTAGATTATTTTAGGAGTGGGCTTTATATGGAGACTATAAGTCATAAACCAAACTTTATAAAATCTGGCCTTACTATATAACATTTCGTTGCGGTTTTAGGCGTATTAATAAAACCCTATTCCAAAAGCACCCTGATTATATTTCGAGTCATGCTAAAGTTACTTTACCCTTATTTATATCAAATATCATGACTCCTTTCAGTTTAGGGCGTTTTTAAGGGACTTAGGAACGGGGTTTCTGAAGCGATTATTACCGAATTGGATAGAGAGATTTTTAGTATTAAAAAAACTAGATTAGGTAATATTTTACTACAATAAAATTATTCGCTACGGTTTCAGTTGTGTTAATGACTTTTTCAAAAATTAGCTTTACATGAGGGCCATGGTAGATTATTGACAGATCGTCACGAAATTTGGTGGTGTGATTACTGGTCTTATGGAGGGTAATTTTGACCCCAAAAATTAGATTTTCTTAACTTGATGCCATAATTTCTACATGCACAAACTTTATCAAAAATAAGCAAATAAACCTGAGGTAAAAATGGAATCTGTTTTTGGATGTATGCAAATTTATACAATCATATGCGGCACAAGTGTGGGGTTACGGATATTTCGATGAGGTTGATACTTTACAACGTTTTTTTCTGAGCTTTTAGCCTAACAACACACTAATGCTGGAAGCTGGAGGTGTTAATAACCATATATATATATATTTGAATTACATTAACTATATATAACGAGAGTAATATTCCAGTATAACGCCAATCGATTGCCTTTACAAATTACACAGCTACTTCTTCGCAAGGAGATATTTTGGGTAAGAGAACTAAAAACAGTTGCAGTCTTACCATAACTTGGTCTAGTACACAACTTCAAAAACAACAGTGGATCAACCAAAATAACGAACTTTTAAACGCTATAATAGAAACACAACATTTATAATATTTAAAAAACCAAGAACAATGCTCCAGGGTTTATAAATACCTTGATCACAATAGAGGGAAAAGCTTTATAACAGATAACAAAAACTTTCAAATTTTCAAAGCACTTTGTGGTGTTATCATGTTAAATTATAACGTTTTCGGTGTACTAGATGATAATAGGTTTTGCAGCCTATTCAATCTGAAGGAAATGGAAACTTTTGAACACTTTTTGTGCGTTTGTCCGACTTTTAAAGAATTCAGACAGGCGTGTTTTGGAAATACAACTCTATTATCAAAAGAAATGATTGACATACTAAATGGAATTAGAAATACAGATTGGGACAATTTAGTTACATACTTAAAAGTTGCCTTACAATATAGAAGTTTTTTACTACAAAAATTCAATTTAATTAGCTTTGTTAACATAAATGTTAAATAGAATCTGAGAATTATTTCTTTTTCATAAGTAACTTTTATTATATTCAAAATTTTTTTATTTTTTTTTATTTTTCGAATTTATTCTATGATCTAAATTTTAGTTATGTATTTTATAAAGCTCTATTCCTTAAATAGAACTATTACAAAAAGCTTTTTAAAATACTTAACTGAAATTTAGCTTATAAAATAAATTCGAAAAATAAAGAAAAAAAAAATGTTGAATATAATAAATGTTAAATATTTTATATCGACAAAACTAAAAAAATGTTCACATCCTTAAAATAGTGTAGGCATCAGATAAGCTTTAGCAAGGAGAATTCTTATTTTTAACGGAGTGCAATTTTTAGATTTCCAAAGAGTCCTGATCATGGAAAAGTACGACCGCATGCAGATATAATGTGGTCCTTCCAACTCATATTGCAATTGAAGATAATACCTAAATTGTTAGTAGAGTCGACAACTTGGATTATTTGTTTATTTAAAATAATCGGATGTACAGGTCTAAATGAAATTGATCTTTTCCTGATGATAAGACATTTTGATTTATCTGGGTTAATAATTATTCCATTGGCGGATGCCCATAGAAAAATACGCTTTAAGTCGTCATTGAGTTTTACGATACACTCATTTGTTGATGTGGGATTACTGATGATATAGATCTGCACGTCATCGGCATTCATTCTAACTATAGAAAAACTCAACTGATCAGGTAAAGCATTTGCATGGACTTTATTAAAAATTTTATTTCTAACAAAATTTGTGCTTATTTCATGTCTAAATTGTCCCAGGAAAAACTTTTTGAAATTTGGCAATAGGTGGGTGGTAGTTATTTCATACCTAACCTGGTTAATTGTTGTCATTACAATTGTCATTATTCTTAAAACCTCAATAAGTAGTTACAAGTAATGACCTCAGCAAGTACTTATTACTTCTATTATTTTCACTACTGAATATTTGCTTACTAATAATCAGCTCAATAACAATTGAATATATTGTTTCTATTACTGAATATTTTCTTGCTGGTAACGAGCTTAATAACTACTTATTAGATCTATTAATTTTCGAATTTATACAATTAGCTTTAATCAAAAGTATTCGAAGAATTTATTTGAAGTGATTAAGGTATTATAAAATTATTAGAATTATGTCTGTTACTATATCAGTGGATCTGCCTGACTCTTTGAATAAGTATAGTGTATTTCCTTTATTAACGTAAGCGTAAAACCATACACTCAAAAGAAAAATCAATCCATCCGTACTCAAATCAATCCGAAGCGGTATCAGTAGTACGGTGAGTACGGATTTTCTTAAATCAATTAAAGAAAGATTGATTCAAGTACGAGTTTTTAAATCGCGAATTACTCAACTTATCCATATTCAATCCCGAATTCGTACTTTTAATAGTCCGAAAATGAGATTAATTTAAGTAAAACTGAGATTGAATCAATCTCATGATGCGATTGATTCAAGAATTATAAAGTTGATTTAATCCCGAACTCGTACTTAAAATAATCCGAAAATTTGATTAATTTAAATAAAACTGAGGTCGAATTCGTACTTATAATAAACCAAAAGTGATATTAGAAGAATATTATTATGATTGATTTACTTACCCGTTTCACACCTTACAGAGTTCCAATTATAAAACAACAGCATCATTCATGTCCGATATGATTTTTACTTTAAAAACTTAATGTACATATTTAACTAAAAATATAAACTAAATGAGAAGTCTTGCTTTTTTTTAAACTTTAAAGAGTAAAATTGATTAAAATTTAAACATGAAAATAATGTGTTTTCTTCTTGTTCTGTTGTTTTTGTTGTGTCTACACACAACAAGCAAATCGTTTTTTAGCTTCCTGTGTGGTGTTGTTGTAGTGGCTACAACAAATTTTGATAAGTTATATGAGATTAAAACGCTCATTTTGTAATTTTACTCTCAGAGTGGTACTACCAACGAAAAGTTCTATCTTTTTCGTAATTGGTTTAAGAATTTTATACTTACTTTAAGAAATTCCGGGATTGATTTTCGAAAGTTATCCCATTAAGGATTGTTTTGAGCACGTTTTAGTGTTATTCGTACATGAATTTTTGAGTACGACTCGTACTTAAAGTAAGTATAAAAAGCTTAATTTATCCCGAGTGTTTTTCTTTCAATGTATACATACATATATATAAATCGGCAAAGGCAAAACAGTTAATGTCGCTGTTTTCCTCTATTTGTCCATCGAATTAAACAAAAAATACACCATTTTAAAGATATTTGGTATATACTGTAAGTAAATACTAATAACTTACAGTTTAATGCCTTAAAATTTGCTACTAACTTTGATACACTATTGTTGAACAAGTTCAATATGAAAAACACGTAAAAAACAAAATAAAAAATCTGTTTTTTTCCAATTACATAAAGTTTTTTCTGTCAACAAATATTAAATATATGAAAATATAAAATAAACTAGCGCTATGACGTGTTCTTAAGCAGGACGTTATTGCTCCTGATACATATATAGTGCTTTCTCCACATTATTCATGCTGTATTGAATAATGTATATTTAATAATAAAATACCTACATATGTACATACCCTGTCTGAAAATGAGTAAGCTTAAAATTAACTCATGGTTAATCAGAAGTTAGTCGTAGGTGACTCAAAAACTAACTCATTTGCATTGTTAAAGCTATTCAGTTTTTACACACAATGTCCGCAGTATGAGGCAGTACTCACTCACACTGCATTTTAGCTCAGTTAGTTTCTGGGCGATAAAATTTTAATGCACTCTAAATTAGCGGCGAACTGGCTAACGAATGGTTGGCTCATTATGAGTTAGCTTGTGGTGCATATAATATGTTGACTCTAATAAAAAAAATTTACGTATTTATGTTTTATAAATTTTTTTAAATCAAGATTGTATTTCTTACACTAACCCCTCCCAGTGAGCCAGAGAATGTTAATATTACTAAATTACCCCCGCCGTTATACATATGTTTTCTTTCACTTTTGTTGTATAGCCCGATATGGTTTTCATAATAATAACTTTAAAAATGAGAAGTACTTAACTAAATAATATTAACAAATAGAATATGGGAACTTTTGCTTTTTATTTAACTTTGAAAAGTACACAAAACAAGCAAAACGTTTTTTTACCAAAGTCCACTGCATCAGCTTTGAGTTAACTAATCGCTAGTTCAAAACTTATCGAGAAGAAGTTAGTTGTACAAAACACAACTCACTAATCTCTGCATAACTTTTGAGTTAGCCAAAAGCTAGTTTAATACTTATCAAAAAGAAGTTATTTGCACAAGAAGCAACTTACCCAAATCTGTACCAATTATGAGTTAGTTTACTAGTCAGTTGTAAATAAGTTATCTAAAAGTCAACTAAATGTTGAGGTAGCTAATAAAAAAAAAGAATTGATTAAATATTTATTAGGTAAGTAATTAAATTGGTAACTACTTATTTTGCAGTATTTGCATTAGTAGTGATTATTTCGCCTCTGGTAAGTAAGAAATAACTACATATTTTTAAACTCCGTAACAGTCGAAAAATAGCTAGATGCAATTTAAGATACTGTCAACTAAATAATATCTAGTTATTTTTTTCTTTAGCAAGTATATTGCAAGTACCTACAAAAAAACTTACTGGTAGTTAAATAATAACTATATATTTTCTGACTTCTAGTAAGTGTATAGTAAGTACTGAATTCTGTGGACAACTGGAACAAAAATAAGTAGTTATTGAGCCGAGAAATAAGTAGTGTTTATTTTTCTCCAGCATTACTTGCTATCCAACCAGGTAAGTAAAGTTTTTTCTAGGGTATTTTGAATTACAAAAATTAAGACTGTAATTCAGAAATAAATCTTAAAGTCGGTCAAAATGCATCACACCTTTTAAAACAATATTTCTGAAATCGATCGATTTTCATCGCATACCGGAATATCATTTATTATTGCAAACCAAAAATTATTGAGCATGGTAACAATCTTCATTGACAGCAATGCGAGCTTTGGACTTTATATATATAGAAGAATGGTCCGATAATGCTACCGGCGTTTTACCTTACCAAACAATTGTTTTTTGATTGTAATAATACACACTTTATGTATCCGTCCGTGGATCGCTATAACCCGATAAGCTAAAAATGAGCATAACTGCTGTAAACTATTTTGTAACGAAACATTGATAACTGGGTATTAAATTAAATATTAATAAATTGAATGCATTTTTTGGGAGAAAGTCTGTTAATTATGATTTTCCAGAGTATACAAATCGTAAATGTCAAAACGTGAGCGCAGTGCATTTTACAGCTAAGACTTTTTTATTTAGTTCTATCGGGCTTAAAAAAAATACCCTTTTTTTGAATTGAAGACAAAGTCTCTGTTTATTTTCACTTAGTCGTTAACCTTTTTACTGTATAAATATCACCGTTTTTTTTTTTAAGATTTATTTTTGTTTTCTTTTAATTTGTCTGCAAAACAAAGACAGTTTTTTGTGCTGCAAGGATTATGAAAACTTGTTAGACAACATAAAGGTTAGTAAATAAGCTACAAGTTCTTTAAAATGTTTTCTAAGTTAAAAAGAAATCAATGCTCTTACAAGTTAAACCAAAAACGCATTAATTTTTAAAATTTTCCCTAATTCTGTGTAATTGAGTGTATGTGTTTTGGTGTGTTTGCACCTTAATAAACATTTCCTACACCTTGGGTTTATTATGTATATTAGGCATGTAACTAAATTTTACGAAAAATTTGGCATAGCA
Organism: Pollenia amentaria; assembly: GCA_943735925.1. Classification (NCBI taxonomy): domain Eukaryota; kingdom Metazoa; phylum Arthropoda; class Insecta; order Diptera; family Polleniidae; genus Pollenia; species Pollenia amentaria. The sequence goes on from OX031007.1 coordinate 149,555,133, forward strand.
CTACATTCCAGTAAAAACTTTGCTTACTAAATAAGCAGAAAACTTATTGAGAACTCGACGAAAAGACTACTTATTTTTCTTCTAGAAAAAGTACTTATTTTTATTGGCAATGTCCCAAAAGTAATCCTTTATAATTTGCCAATTACAACCTAAAAAATAATACCTTTATTTTATACTTAAAAGTTGTATAAAAATAAGAAGTTACAAAAAGAGACAAGAAATAAGTACTTTCAATAAGGTTAAAACACACTAATTAAAATTGCTCTGAAATCTTATGGAACTTTTGTTGAAAAAGTGTACGCAATAATAAATTTTTCGAAATGTAAGAAAATATTTAGTAAAGAGTGCTTTTGCTGCGCAATATCATTAATAGCTCTAACACTGTAATAACAATGCGTGTCTTAATATATGTAAATATACGGGCGTGTCACAGAAATCACTTTCAATCGAAATTTTTTTTAATTCCGAGAAAGCTTCTTCAGAAAACGAAAACCGATAAATTTTCTCGAAATTAAATCACTTTTAATTTTTCGATCGAAAAAGTTTTTGTTTGGTTTGCACAATATTACCACATTTACCTTAAAAATAAAAAAAAATTTAAATTTGTCGGAATTACGAAAATCGATCGAAATGAAAGTACGAGTTCAAAATCATTCCGAACAGTTTCTGTGACAGGCCTTATTATTTTTTTTTTTTTTTTTTTTTTTTTTTTTTTTAAGAAAGTAATTATTTAATATATAACTAATAATGCAAAAAGTGCCGAATAAAGCTACAAAGTAATGAATTGAGGAAGTCATTCAAAGTAGCATTGTAAGTTAAGTTTTTGCTGGGTTGCTTACTTGATATTATTAATTTGATATAAAATTGGTGATTAGAGAAAATTTTTAATTTTTTCTGTGATTTAAGATATAATAATAAAGTTATTAATGTTAAATTTTTTGTTTGGCCAAGTAAACTGATATTCCAGATTTTGTTGTTTTTAAGCTAACAAGGCCTAGAATGTTATTTATTTATTTATTGATTATGATTTACAGTGCAGGATTTTGTATGTGTACAAATAAGTTTCCAAATTTAATAAAGTTAAACTTAAAAAAACATATGTTTATAAACATTTTATAATAAAAATTAAAAAAAAAAATCAATTTAAAAAACATAAATAAATTTTAACTTAAAAAATTTTAGCATTAAAAATTTAAATAAAATAAATTTGGCAAAATATTTAAAAAGGAATTCCCTGAAAGACAATGCGTTGCTGTTTATTTGTTGGTCATAAGGAAGAGCATTCCAAAGACGAATAGCGTTAACGAAACATTGCTATTGAGAAACGAGGCATCGAAATTTCGGAAATATGATTCTTTTACCCCTTGATGATCTAGCAAATATTATTTTTTCAAAAAGGTATTTCGGCTTTTCAGTGTAAATCACTTTATGTAAGAACAAAAGAACCCGTATCTTAAGAAGGCTTTCGAAAGTAACTCCATAGAGAGTTTTCGAGTATGCTGAAACTGGGTCGCGCTTTTTTAGCCCATGAATATATCTTATGATGTTGTTATGTAATACTTCCAGTTTTTTTGCACTAGTGGAATCGCAATGAGAAAACAACTCTCATCCGTATGTTAGGCTTGGAACCAAATAAACTTTTGCAAGTAGGATTCTGACATTCAGCGGTGTAAAGTATTGTACGGACCATAGGGCTCTTAGTTTAACATCAATTTGTCCCACCATTGTATTTATATGGCTTGACCAAGTTGAATTGCTGTTGAACACTAATCCCAGATTTTTTGCCGTTTTTACGATGTCAATTTTCTCATTTGGGGTATTCACAAGGTGTACTTTCATGGTTTATTGTCATAATGTTCTAACATTTTACAATGGTTTAAAAATATTGTTGTTGGTTTGTAAACAAAAAGTGTCTTAAATAAATAGAACGTTGCTTTCTATGTTTATTGTGCTGTCGTAATTAATAGCACATTAAATTATGAGGGGTTGCTCACAACAGTCGTATATTTTCATGTTATTATTTTAAGACATATGACTTTATGACACCTTGTGAATCCCCCAATTGTTTATGAGGATATCATTTTCGATTAAAGGAGTGATCTTTTTCTTGTGAATAACCAGACGTTTTGTTTTACGTGGATTTAAACACAGACCATTTTGAGATGCCCAACGATGTATGTTGCTTAGGTCGTAATTGAGTTTGTCAATGTTTCCCTTAATTGATGCTACTGGACTACTAAGGTATAATTGTACATCGTCTGCATACATGTGGATACTGCAGTGAGTTAATTGCTGCTGCAGATCGTTAGCGTAAATTGAAAATAATATTGGTCCAAATATGAATCCTTGAGGAACACCACTAGACAGTAATAAGGGATTAGACGCTTTGTTGTTTACGAATACCGATTGAATACGATTTGTGAGGTACTATGAAATTAGTTTTGTTGATGACGACGAAAAGTTAAAAAGAGTCCTTAGCTTTGTACATAAAATTTGGTGGTTTACCGTATCAAAAGCTTTAGAGTGATCCAGTAGAGTAAAGTTCTCGCCGTATATTCTCCGATACATCAACTAGAGCAGTTATGCAGCTGTGTTTAGGACGAAAACCTGACTGTTTATCAGATAGTAAATGATTATCATTAACATAAGAACTTATCTGGCGGTGCAAGACCTTTTACATTACTTTTGACAGAAAGCTAAGAATAGCAATTGGTCGATATTCGGTGTTCGATTTTGGAATTGGAATTATTGTTGCATGCTTCCACTTTACAGGAAAATTACTTGTAGTGATGATGTTGTTAAATAAATAAATTATATAAGGCAGGAGAACTGGTAAGATGGATTTAATAAACTTGGGATGAAGATTATCAAATCCTACATCATTAGATTTTATTTCAAAGCAACTAGTGAAAACATTAAGCTGGCTAACGGATGAAAACTCAAACATATTTTGTTCAGAAATATTCCTTTTAATTAAAACAAAATTTTTTCTTACAATTTTCCGAACGTTTCGTCGGTATATGCCGACATCTTCAGCGGTCGTCTATTTATTAAATACAAACATTTATTAGACAAAAAGCATTTTCCAAAACATGTATAACTTACAATATTTTACCTTGAAATTTTAAGACAATACTACTATATCACAGTTTCTTTTTAATTTAAGGCAACTTTTTTGCTGGCATTAATGTTATTGGTGTCTTCCTTTACGTTCATGGTTTTGTGATGTTTTTTTTTTTTCAATTCGCAAGCTTTGTTTTACAAACCTTTTCTTTTCTAACTTTTCAAAGTCTAAGATTTTAACATTCTCGAAATCAGCAGTGTGTGTATTTGTAATTAAATGTTGTGATAAGCCTGTAGCTTCTTTCCACCGCGTAATATCCATTTTATGTTCTCCAGTTCTTGTCGATAGTGCTCTCTTCGTTGCACCTATATAAATCATATCACAGTTTTCTTCTATATTTCCCTTGCATTTTACTTCGTAAACAATATTATTTTGTTGGTCCATTCTTATTGGTGCTTTAACGTTTGTAAAAATTGTATTAAGTATTTTGTTGGGTTTGTATGCTAAGCTTACTTTGTTATCAATTGTTTGTTTAATGATTCTATTGTCCGTAAGTCCACGTCTGTATTTTACACTGTAAAATTTCCTTTTTTCCTCTGCGTTTTCAATGTTGTCACGTTGCTTGTTATTTTTAAAAAGCCTGTTCAAATTTTCTATTAACATTTGCATTATTTTTTTGGGGAAACTGTTTTCAACTTATATTGTTAATATTTTTTCCACGTTTCTGGTGTAGAATTGTTTGTCGCTTGTTCTTAAAATTCTGTCAATAAAGTTTTGCGCTGTGTTTAAAATTTGACTTCTAGGTTGTGTAGAATTAAAGTTCATAATTCTTCCAGAAGCAGTTTCTTTTGTGTACCAGTCAAAATTAATTCTGTTATCTTTTCTTTGCAATTTTGTGTCCAAATATGTAATCTCATCAATTTTCTCTACTTTAATAGTTAACTGTATCTTTTGGTGATAACTGTTAAGCGTTTTTAAGGACTTCATCCTGGTCGTTTATTTTAATTACCGCTAAAATGTCATCTACATATTTCGTTATGTACCTTATGTAAATTTTCTTTTTCTCTAATTCAGTTATTACGTCGTCTAACAAGGTATCGAGGACTATATCCGCTATTGCAGATGATAGTGGATTTCCCATTGGCATACCGAAAATTTGATTATACACTTTTGTGTCATAAATAAAATAATTATTTTCCATAATGCAGAATTTAAGAATTTCCAGAAATTTTGATCCAGGAATCTTGGTGCGTTCTTTGATTTTGCTCCATTTTTTCATTATATTTTTAATTGCAGTGTGTATTGGGATATTAGTGAATAATGAAATCACATCAAATGATACTAATAACTCATTATTGTCTAATTCAATATCCTGCAGTTGATTTTTTAATTCAGTTGAATTTTTAATATTATATTTTTCTGATATAATGTCCTATGTTTTTCGAAAGTTGGTAGCATGGGACTTGTACTGACGAAACGATCGGTCTAAGGGGGATTTCTATTTTGTAGATTTTTGGTAATCCATATATTCTTGGTGCTGTTGCAGCAGGACTATCAATGTGTTAATTTTTGTGCAATTCTGATATTATATTGTTGTTTTTCTTTTGTAATTTTTGAGTGGGATCCGCCTTTGGTGTTCGGTTAGCATTTCTGTCTTCTAGAAATTCTCGTTCTTGTATAAAGCTACCGTTTTATTGCCCTTATCTGCTATTATGATAATAATGTCCTTATGTTTTCTCAAAAATAGTTTTGTTTTATCAAAAACAGTAAGTATTGTTCGGATGATATCCTTCTCCTTATCTTCTTGTTCGTTCATATCTTGTATGAAATATTCTATGTCCGCTATTACGTTAATTGTTGAGAAACTATTTATATCTACATTTAGTGCAAAGTTTATATATATATATATATATATATTATATAACTAATAATGCAAAAAGTGGCGAAAAAAATTACAAAGTAATGAATTCAGGAATTCATTAAAATAAGGATTGTTAGTTAAGTTTTTGCTGGGATGATGGCAAATATTGTACAAGAAATGAATATCACATTTTTAGATGATTTGGCTTCAAAAATATTCCGCACCAAACGTGATTTCTAGGAGAAGAATTGAATTGAAACACAAATGTTATCAATTCATAGAAAAAAGTGTTTTATCAATTAAAAAAAATGGTTTAAAAAGCATTTAAATTTAATTAATGTGATAATTGAATCCATTATTTTTTTTAGTTGAAAGAAAATATAAAATTTAATTTTAGTTTAATTAACATTTAAGTTGTTTTGAAATAAATTTTCAATTAAAATTTTAATTAAATAACAACAAATCTTAATTTACTTTTTTCGTTTAAAATAACATAATTTAAACAGGTAGAATTGTTGTTGGGAATTGTCAATATTTAATTAAATAAATTAACACATTGTTTGAAATGCCAAAGTTTTTTGATCACCTTTTTAATTAAAATTAAAAATATCATTTATTGAAAATTTTTTTTTAAAAATTTAAACATTTTTTGGAATCAATATAATCATTTTGGTAATAGGTGCAATATCAACAAATTGTTTGCTTAATATTATGAATTTGGTATAAATTTGGTGATAGGAGAAAATTAATAATTTCTTCTGTGTTGTTATATGAAATAAGTTTTAAATTTAAAGTATGTATGATTAACATAAAAGCAAAATGCCTTGCACAATTTTTATCGCGCGTTCTGCGCAGATGTTACTTTGCTGAACTTCCTGAATAGGTAAGGAAATGGGTAAAACATTCATTTGCTTTTGCATGGCCGGACACTAATTTTTATAGTGTGACGACATTATTTTTCTTGAAATTATAATTAGAAAACCACACTTTGCTCCGCAATCAAAAAACCAAATAGAAAATAATTGCAATCGATTTTCCAGAATAAGTATACAAGACAAAAGCGCAGAACAGCTCAAGAATTCCAGTGAGCAATACTGAGTGCTGGCACTGCTCTAAATTTATTATAGGGAAAATCTTTACTTTTTAAAGTGTTGCGTGTCACACTATTATCACTTTTTTAAACAGTTTACACAAAAAAATATTTCTTTAAATTTCTAAATTTAATAATAAAGCAAATGGCTTTATGATCTTTTAAAAAAAGTAGTTGCATTTCGTGCGGAAATTTTTTTGCGGTTTTTGAAAAGATATAAATATAATTGGTCTTCATACTTTTTATGCTCTATTCGCCAATGCTATGCAATTTTTTCTGTTTGAAAAAATTGTTATATGCCTAATGTATACATACATATATGTATTTGTTGAATATAACAAACCTAAGTTGTCGTTGCTCTCATTTTATTACGAACCACTAAACATCTAACAGTACGTTTTTTTTGTTTATCTTAGTAAATATTATGGTTGTTATATTAACCATAATAACAAGAGGGATTTACTCTCAGGTTTTCAATTACATATATATATATATATGTAAGAAGATGAGTGTAACTGTGTAAAAAAAAGTTAGCCATGATGATATGTTGTTCCTTACATGAACCCTTATACGCAAAACTGTTTGCTAATCCGTGTTGCCAAATTTGTCATTTTCAGTTCTAGATTAAGAATTTTCCTTTCGAAGAATTCATTTTTTTTAATATGCTAAGTGCTATTTATAGAAGAAAAATTTATTTTTTCAAACATTTTTTTTTTCGTTTTGGTACTTGCAAATTAACCAAATATCAAAAATTAACTGCCTGGTCCACAATGTCGACAAAAACATGTCTTTCGTATATTTATATTGAAAATAATAATGAAAAACTAAAATTGTTTTTGCTTGCAATGTAAATATATAAATTAAATGTTCTTGTCGACATTGTGGTCCAGTCATTAAGTTTCTTATGTTACAAAAGATAGCAAAACTGCTTTTATTCTTAAATAGATGTAATCCTTTTACCTTTTTTAACATTCAGAAAAATACAATATAAAAATACTTTCTGGCAACACTGATTTCGATGCTATTTGTTTTTTTTTTTTTTTGTCTGTTTGTTAATCTTAATACTTTCTTAACACAAATATTGCGGAAATCTTTAATATTTCTTCTTTTTATATTCCTGATAAATATTTGAACTCTACAATGGAATGACTTAGCATAGCGCTTACACTTGACAGCACTGTCATGACAGTAGAAAAACATGCAAAAATGTTCACAAAAATGTACACACAGCTTTTACTGGCTTGTAAACTCGCTTGCAAATATCGAAGACAGTTAAATTGGACATCGATTTGCCATTTGTTGACAGTAATTTGAAATTTTGCCCACAAAAGGAAATGAAAACAGAAAGTTAAAATTAAATATATATATTCCGCTTTGATTTTTTATGTTTTATTATTCATGATTTAATTTAGTTGTATGAAAAGATTTTTTTTTTTTTAAATACATTCAGATATGCATAGAAGCGGAAAAGGATAAAAACCAAGAAGAAACACAAAGTCTGATGCCGATATTTTAAGCTCTTTGATTTTATAAAAGAAACTTGAAGTAGCCACTTTATACTTTTTTTCTTATTTTTCTGTTTATTTTTTATTTTGTATAATTCATACAAAAAACAAGTGTAGCTGAAGCCTGCACTACAACGTTTACGTTTAAAATATTTTGAACTTCCTTTATAACTGTCTGTACGCTTCGGTAGCGAAGACATTGAACAGCGTTTTTGACAACTGATTTACTTACTGTCACGACAGTATAGTCAAGTGTTTAGCTTAGATATGCAGAATTTTAGGCTTTTAAAAAAAGAAATTTTTAGAATATAACTGTTCTCATCCCTAAAAATAGAAATGAATATCGTCATGCTTTGTATTAAATTAACTAAACTATTTAATTGTTCCCCTTCTGCGGATGATCTCACCATAACCTGTTAATCACTATCAGTATGTTAGCCCAAACAACAAACAAAAATTGGCACTGCCTGCGACCAAAGGTGATTCTCAAGGGTCCATACTAGGACCCCTTCTCTTTACAATATTTATAAATGATTTGCAAAAAAAAGCCATCACATTGTAAAATTCATATGCACGCCGATAGCGTTCAGGTTAATATATGTAGTGAAACTGACAGGACTGATGAGTATATTTCAAGATTGAATTTTGATCTATAAAAAATTGAAGCCCGGGCATTGGCAAATGTCTGTGTCTAAGTCCCGCTAAATCTAAGTGCCTTGTAATTTCCAGGAACTATACGCAAATAACTATTGAACCCAATATAATCTTAAACCCGCAGCGAATTGAAATTGTCAAGAAGACTTAAAACCTCGGTATTATTTTTAACTCTTCACTTATTTGGTCGGATCATATCAACTCTGCCGCAGGGAAAGTATTTGCGATTCGTTCACTTTGGGCAACTGAGCACTCAACCCTTCAACATACGTATGATTTTGGCTTAAACATACTAATTCCAGCTTGAAATTATACCAGCGAGGTTTTTGCAAGCTGTGACCAAATAAGCTCAAGGAAATTAACATCTACTTAAAATGTCATTCTGACATAATGATGCCTTACTTGCTGAACCTCGTATCTTAAAAAAAATACGGTTTGGACTTTTTCATATAAAACGATTGTTTTTTTGTGTTCTATTACTGCAAAAACTTATTATTTCAATAATTTAGTAATATTTACAGAATTGAGACAAAGTATTGAAATAATAAGTTGTTGCAGTAATAGAACACAAAAAAACAATCGTTTTATATGAAAAAGTCCAAACCGTATTTTTTTAAGATACGAGGTTGAGAAAGTAAGGCATTGATATGTCCCTCAACTGTGGACGTTTCTGTCATGTGTTACACCCTTCCGACATGTGAATATTCGATGTCTAATTTTTTGCATACAATTATCTATATCTGGCGAGCCGACGTATCTATTTTATCTTCAAGAAGTTAGTATTTGAATGGCAGTTTTTCTTTCACAATATTCGTCTTTGGAACACACTACCAGAATATCTTCAATTTACTAGTAATTCAATGCGGTTTTGGAAATTTATTTTTAGTTTTTATTCCCGTACTTGAAAATGTGTAATCTCTTTTATTTAAAACGTCTTTTAATGTTTTCATGTTTGCTGGACAAAAGTCGTTTTTTGAGTTTAAATGTGATTAAATATATTTATCAAATATGCAAGATCACTTGTTATAAAATAAGAAAATGCAAAAACCTTGCCTAATTAGTCAACAATAACAATATAACGTTACTTTAAACTTGAATGTTTTTGAGTAAATTAAAAACAACAAAAACACTAACATAAAATTGCTCATTTTTAGAAGCGTGTAACTTTTTATTGAAATGGAATTTTTTTAACGATTCTCTTTTTGTTTTTTTTGCTGAATTAATATCGTGAGAATTTATTTTTAGAAGTGGAAAATTCTTTTAGAGCTATTTCATTTAAACAATTATTCTTTTTGTTAAGTTAAGAAAAAAAAAAAAACTAAATTCTATAATCGATAAATTCCTTTCTTCATAACGCTTCAACACCAAATTAGTTTTTAACGAACGTCTGAAGTATCTACTTTAAGGCACATATAAAATTATTTGCCGATATTTACCGATAACAAAAAAAAAAAAAAAAAAAAATAACAAATAATGAGTGATAATACCACATACCACGAAATTTTTGATATATGGCTTAAAACAACTGAAAATGAAACCATATTTGTGAAAGAACTGAAGTACTATATTTATTGCAATCTACAGAAATACCAGAAGAAAACCATTAATTTTAACATTTTATTCTTACTTTAATTTATATGTACATATGACATATATTCTTATTTTAAAATTAATGGAAAAAATTAAACACTTATTATTACTTCTACCTCTTCATTATTTATTTTAAACATTCTAATGTATACTCGCTTTTTTACTTTTTGATTTTCCAACGCGAATAATATCTGATATAGATTTTTGCAGTTATATGGGAGGTGGGCGTGGCAGTGATCAAATTTCGCCCATTTTTTTGACATAGTAGCCAAGTAACACCTTGTACCAAAATTCATAAGTCTAGTTTAATTTTTTTCCAAGATATTTAAATTTGACTCCATAGAATGGATAAATCTTACACAGTGTAATGCATTTTAAAAATTGTTTTTATTTATTTAATTCTTTTATTTTTATGTTTAATGTTAAAATCTTTTATTCTGTGACGCATATTAATCTGCTACGAAGTGTTTATATTGTACTATAATTATAAGACTTTAAGTCCTGTTGTATAGGAATACCAATAAATAAAATTAAAATAAAAATAAATTCAAAAATATTATGCCATTTACACACAGAAAAAACTTTTTTATCAATTAAAAAATGGCTTAAAAAGTATTCCAATTTAATTAATGTGATAATTGAATCAATTATTTGTTTAGTTGAAAGACAATTAAAAATACAATTTTGATTTAATTAATATGTAAGTTGTTTTGAAATAAATTTTTAATTAAAATATTAATTAAATATCAAAAAATATTAATTGATTTTTTCGAATTGTTGTTGGGAATTGTCAATATTAAATTAAATAAAGTAACACATTGTTTGAAATGGCAGAGTCTTTTGATCATTTTTTAATTAAAATTAAATATATCATTTATTTAAAAAAAAAAAAAATATTTATAATTTTAAAATTTTTAATAATCAATATAATCATTTTGGTAATAGGTGCAAAATTAACAACTTGTTTGCTTGACATTACGAATTTGGTGATCAGAGACAATTTTGAATTTTTTCTGTGTACAGAAAATTTATAAAAATTTGACCTGTATAGAAAATATAATTCTAAAAATTTTATATCTTACCCTCGGCGACTGAAGTGACTTTGTAATAATAATTCCATTGAGGTGGTAGTACGCTAGACACCATTTTGATGGCTAATATTTGTCAAGCTCTGTTTTGTAAACCTTCTGAAATTATTTTTTATTTTAGATTACGGTTATAGCTTGTTATTTCCTGTAATAAATTTTTGAGAACAAAACGACAATTAATTTTAAACCAGATTCTATGGCATGGCGCAAAATGGCCCTAAAGATTTACATCTAATCAAAATCGAAAATTTGGACCATCGGATGGAGGTGTGGCGCCAAGGTTGCGGCGGCCATTTGGCCGATATTATGTTCCATAAATAATTGAGCCATACCAATATTATTATAATTAACAGAAATGAGAATAATTTCCTAAATAATTTGCGTTTTATTCAAACTCAACATCGGCTCTTAAAATTTAACCACCCTTTACAAAAATTCAAGGTTCTAACTTAAAACAGGACGGAGAAAAAAAACTTTCTCATCTTTGGTCTAGGTACCATTTGGTCCATAGTATATTCTCTTTGGTTTTCTTTGATTTTTATTCGTTTATTTAAAAAAAAATAGTATATATTAGAGTGTTTATGTCATTGTATGATGAGCAAAAGGTTTTTCGGTTAGTTTTGCAAATAAACTTGCTACAAATGGAGCATTTTATGTCAGACTTAGATTTAAAGCAACTACAAATTCCACGCTTTCGACCCCTGAACTAGAAGTATTATTATTTGAAGGCCACTGGAACTATGCATGGTGATCGTATATCAGTCAGTAACTGTGCTGAGAACTCTTGTTGAACTAATCTAGTACGTTTCATCTTAAATGCCTTAGCCAGAGTAAGCACTGGTATCCTAAGATTCCGATTAGCTATAGCCCATGAAACTTCTTATAAGTATTTTCGATGATAATTCTTTCTATTGGAGGCGGAAAAAATAACAAAAAGCTGACAGCATGTAAGTGCATCTGGACACTGCAAATCAAGTTGGTCCTGGTTATGTTAGGATAATATTCTCAGCCGTAGCTTCAAAAGGCTAAGGTAATTAAGTGGCACTCTTCACAATTTTGTTTTATGCAATAAAAAACCGATTAACTGAGCCAGCTGCAGCTAGGGAGGATTCCCGTTCAGTATCGGTTTCAGAAGGACTTATTTTGATTATTTCTGATATAAATTCGAATTCTGAACCTGAAATATCGGTTTCATATTCTGCATTGAACAATTCTCGTATATCACCTTCACACAAGTTTGCCATGTCGTAAGTAAAACACGTCTGAGCTATTGAAAACAATACACAAATTGTGCTTCTTTACAAAAAAAATCAAAAAGGGGGATCCTTCAATTGTCTTTTACATATTTAATCTGTGTTAATTAAAAAAACTCCAAAAAAGGTTTTTTTTACATAAGCTGTTTATATGGACCAAATGGTCCACTAATCTAACAGTTGTAAGTTTTTTCTAACCTAACAGCAGGGTTAAGTAAGTAAGATAAAAAAATTAAATCGCAATGGTTACTTGGGTGGATATTGGTAAGGCGTAGGTTCAGTCAGATACTGAATTTGTATCACAGAATTGTAGACACCTACATAGTTAATAAAATCTAAAAAGGAAATGAGCCAAAATAAATATCTTTCGACATTAAAATTATTTTAAAAGACATTTTCTGTTCAATAATATAAAAAATTTATTAAATGTTACTTTCTCTTAAGATGCTGCAAAACGAAATAGCAAAATATCGGGCAAAATAAGTAAATATAATTTACAAAAAGGTTATCTGTTAAGCGAACTGTAACGCTGCGCTTATATTTTGACCTTTACATCAGTATATTCGCTTTATTAAAAACAAAGAGATAAGAACGCAAAAATATGATAATTATTGAATTTTTCCAAAATTCTTTATTTATAAGGAATTTTGTGAAATTCCAATATCTGTAAAGTTATGACTTAACTGTTGTGGCTGTTGTGTAAGGTTATTTTTTAAGCAGATTTTATAATGTGTGTGATGTTGGGGCTTCCTCAACGTATGCCCAATCCAATTCCGCTAACGTCGAGTTTCGGTTTTATTGGGAATTGGTTGGTTGTTGCTCACAATGTGGCGTGTAATATGGCGTTCGGCCAGAACACGCGTAAGATTTGCCGAAGATACCAGTTTATAAATACTTGGAGAGCATTTGTTTCCCTAGTGGCAACGTGCCATATTTCGCACCCGTACAAAATAACGGATTTTTCACAGGCGTCGAAGATTTCGTGTTTGGTGCGCTTGTAGATGAATGCTGATCGTTAGACTTTATTCAGCTTTCCGAACGATGTTCTAGCCCTTGTGATGCGGGATCTTATATCCACATATACTTCAACATTACTAGAAATTATACTTCCCAGGTAGCAGAAAGAGTCGACAACATCGATGGGTTTCCCGTTTAAATTGAGAAATTAAGTATAGCCGGTATTAATGCTCATTAGCTTGGTTTTCGCAATATTAATCTTAACGCCTGTTTTAGCTGCACACTAGCTGAGGTAATTGTGTACCAGAATAAATATATCATCTGTATAATTTAGGTCTCCAAGTGTAATTTGGAGGCCCCATGTAATACCGGTGTTGTTGCTTGTCATCCGGCTCATTATTGTGTCAAGCGTAAGGATGAACAGTATAGGCGAGAAAACACATTCCTGAAGGACACCCGCCCGGATATATGTATTGGCACTTAATTTGCTCCCGTGAGTAATTCGGCAACATGCTCCATTACTCAGCTCTGTGACCAGGTTGATCACTTTTTTCGGCACTCATTTACATCATAGTACTCCTCAGATCACTTCATAGATCAATGTATCGAAGGCCTTTTCAAAATCAATGAAGCATATATATATAGGAGTGCGCCACTCTAATTACTGCTCAACTAAAATGCGTAAGGTATTCACATGGTTAATGCATGAGCTTCTGAAACTTAATCCTGCTTGTCTAACCTTAGGCCAGATGCAAGCGATTCTGGGCCAATATTTTGTTGACCATTTTGGTATGTGTTTACAGTCTATTCAATAAAGAAGTTGTCTGTTTTAAACGTTTTAGCCTTAAAATGCTTTTGCAATTACTTAAGTTGAATATTTTCATATTTTCTTTTATAGTGTTTAGATAAAAGAGTTAAAACTGTTTTCCCACAACTATTAGCAATTACCTTAAGGCATTTTTGACTGTTAAGTTATTTTTTGTTATTTGTTTCTTTGGTAATACTATGCATATCCTATATATACTTATATTCTATGTATACAAATATATTTTTGTTAGTGTCTAAAACAAATATAAATAAAAATACATGCATAAAGCTTAACTACAAAACAATATTAATTGAAATTTCTTGAGGGACTTTTTGTGTACAGAAAAAAACCTACATATTTTTTAAAGTGCCCCTTAAGTTACCTTACAAAATATTAAAAAAAAAAATAAATATTTCATAGCACCAAAAGCAAGCAACCAACCAATATTTGAAGTGGTTGTAGATATTTCGACAAAGAAAATAAAATTAAGCTAAAAATAATTTAAGCGAATTTTATATATAAAGCCTTAACATAGAAGGAAAAAATTCCATTATTTTAAGCAATCAAAAACATATAAATTTTTCTGCCTCCGTAAAGTATGCTAATTTTTTCAACTATTTTGTATCATCAAGCCGTATGTGAAATATTACCTGCGAAAACGGTTTTCAACATCGAGTATACGCCGTGGTACATTAAACAAACAAGTTTTTAATTATTAAAAAAAATTCAAGTGAATTATTTATTTATTTGTAGCATTATAAACAAATTTAAAATTGCAGCCTAACATAAATGTTTTTAAATTTTTCCGAAATATCTTTTAGCTGGAAGTTGGAGTAAGTTTACGAATTAAATTTAAATTTGCTTAATTAATATGCAAAATTTTATAATTTATTTCTTTCAAGCCTACACCAAAAAACCATTTTGTGTCGAATAGAAGAAACTCAAAAACTTAAAGTCTGACAAATAATAATAAGGATATACGCAATTAAGAGAAAAAAAGCCGATTTTATTTCCCATACAATCAGGTGTGTCACAGAAACAAAATTTGTACGATAATGAAATCGAAAACGTTTTTACCTTCTCTAGAAAACGTAAAAATTCTTCGTTTTCAATTCGTTTCAAAACAGTGAGGGGAAATTACTAATTTAAAACCACTGACATAAACGAAACGTTCAACACATATTTCAAATGATAGATAATGCTCTTGTTTCGTATGTTGTGTTTTGAAAAATGCACAAAACCTCTTTAAATAACAAATATTTTTTAATTCTAACAAGAAAAAAATGTGAAAAGAACAAAAAAAAAACATTGACTTATTTTTTTGTTCTTTTGTCTTTTCTATCCTTGCTGCAGTTATTGAAGCACCGGGCACATTAATCAATATTGATATTTAGAAATTTATGAAGAATACATATAAGTTTTTAAGCAGTTTTCTTTATTTATTTTCGAAGTACCCACAATCATTTTATTTTATTTTATGTTTACAAAAAAGCTGTTAACAATGATATCATATTTGATAACATAAAAACAATGTTTTGATTTTTTTCCGGCTTTATGACAACGCACGAAAGCTGAAGAAGCACACTTAAAACGGTACGAATTGAAAAATGTGAAAATTTTCACTCTCGTACAAATTCTGTGACATTCAGGTATGTTTTTATTTAGAAAATAAAAAATTATATTTTAAACTGAATTAATTTTGTGTAAAAAAAGTTCGGCTGTTTCCACTTAGTGACTTATATATTTCTTAATTTTTGCCTCAATTTACAAATTTTATATATCGTGTGAATGTCACAAATAAAAAAATAATAGTTTTTACATAATTTCAAAAAATTAACTGTAACTTTTTTCCAGTTTTTAGTTATTGAATCTTCATATATTAAATATGAACTAACAAGAATTAATCAAATCTTATGCTAATATTTGCTTTATGTCCTGCCAGTGCCAGACGAAAAAGATTTCGTCATCACGATTTCTGTTCACATATTAAGGTGTTTATCGCTCATCTGATTGGATGAGTGCTGCAGTGTCTCTTCTCCTTAAGCGAGTGTGGCCGCCATAATTTAAAATATTTCGAGCTAATGGATTTGGGTGCAGTTCCAGACTTTTTAAATGATTTACTGCATATTTCGTTATCATAGTTTTTACTAATGGCACATTGAGATCCTTGTGGATATTTGAGTTTTTGACGTACCAGGGAACGGCTGTGATTATTCGAAGGAGTTCATTTTGGCGCCTCTGAATTTTTTCGATGTAAGAGGCCGAGGCAGTGCCACACAGCTGAATACCGTAGCACCAAATGGGTTTTATGATAGAGTTGTCGAGTAAAAGTTTGCAATCGAGGCTAAGCCAATTAATTTGAATTGCTTTTAGTTTCATTTGTGTTAGTTTTGCTTCTATATGGCATTTCCATGTTAAATGCAGATCTAGATATATACCGAGGTATTTTACATGCGAGTGTTGGCGTTTTATTTGATTATTGATTTTAATAGGGAGGCATGTTTCCCGACGCAATGTGAATGTTATATGTGCGCATTTTTGCTCATTGATCTTTATCCTTCATTGTTTTAACCACCTTTCGATGTAAAATATATGATCCTGTAAGTAATGAGATGCTTCTTGAGAGCTTTCATGTACGCTTAGAAAAGCTGTGTCATCCGCAAATGTTGAGGTTTGTGTGTAGCTGTTTGTTGGCATGTTCGAAGTATAAATTAAGTATAATAGAGGGCCCAGGATGCTGCCTTGTGGGACTCCAGCGTTAATTGGCTGAGGAGAACTTAAAAAATCGCCTTCTTTAATAATAAATTTACGACCGACTAAGTAGCTTTCGAACAGCTTGTGTGTGTTTGCTGGTCAGTTTTGCTGCAATTTCAGTAATAATCCTTCATGCCAGACTTTATCAAAAGCTTTAGACTCATCGATGAAGAGTGCTGAGCAATATTTTTTTTTCTTCAACAGTTTGTTCAATTGTGCTTTCTTCTAAAACCGAATTGATGGTTTGGAATATATCTATTTTCATTTAAAATCGGCGTTAATTTTGACACTAGTAGTTTCTCAAATAGCTATGAAATATTAGATAATAAGCTAATAGGCCTGTATAACTCAACTTTGGTGTGATCCTTTCCTGGCTTTGGTATCATGGTTACTAAGGAAACCTTCCAACTGTAACCCAATACGCTTTTATTCGATCAACACAATTGTGATATTAGCTGAAAGAATAGATAGATTGTTTTTAAATCATGTAAAACTTATTTTTTTCAGATGAAACGTTCTCGAAATTTTTGCCAATTAACCAAAACACTAATAAACCCAAAAAAGCAACCAAAATTTGTTGGCCAATATCGCCAAAACGCACACAAGGAAAAGTAAATGAATTTCAAATTCATGTTCACCGATCTCATATTAGCCTAGAAAATGTTTTTATTATTTTAGAAATGATATTAAAATTAAAAAATTGGTCATCGTAAGTTTGTCTGAAATCTGACCTTTTATTAATACAAATTGTAGATATTTGGAACGTTATCATTTACAACAACTTTAACATATGTTAAATGTTTCATAAATTTATCGATTTGAAGTCATTTTCAAAATATTGATGCTGCGGTTGAAGGCGAAAAGTAGGTCCCAATTTTGTTTTAATTTTTTCCCATGTACCAGATAATTAAATGCAACGTTTTAGTCAAGGCTGTGGAATCGGAGTCAGAGTTAGTACTTTTTTCTGACGACTCCAGATCCCCTGTTTAAGTGCTATTGAAAATTTAAATTCGCAAAAAAAATTTGTGACGATTCATGTATATAAATGTGTATGGCTTTAAAGCCGTAGGCTCAAACACTATAAAGTAACTTTAAAAGTAGATTGTAAAGTAAATGATAAAGTAAATTAAAAAAACAAAATAGATGGTAGTACACTTTAACTTCAAAATTCCTTAAAAATTATTTCTGATTAAATGATACCTTGCAAATCAAGCGACTATATAAAAGGCTTCAGAATCGGAAAAGATGCATTTTATTTAATGGAGGCCAAATGCTATTATGGGCTATTATGCATTGAAATGAGTTAGCAGATTAGATTCTAAGTAAACTTATTTTCAGTAACAGCCCTGCTTTATGTAGCGAACATTACTGAAAAAGTGCCGTATTTAGAGAAATTTTAAATGATTTTTGCTTCCAGTGAAATAGATTTCGGTAAACAAAATACAATTTTACAAAAGATGTAACAAAAAATTAAAGTCGAATAATATAAATAAAAAAAAATAAAATGGAAATGGAAACTAAAAATTTTAAATGCCCAGCTTTGAATTAATTTAAGTAAAAGTTTGTAATATCTAAAGAAATGTTTATAAATAAGTCCTGCTCTTTTTGACCTAAACTGAGTCATATTTCAGATCCTGGAGAGCATTTAATGCTTCAAACTATGTATGTTGGAAACCTGTATGAGATTTAAGAGTAAAAATCATAGAGTGCCTATATGTATACTTAAATCGGGTTATTTATTTTATTTAGTGATTCCATTTCCTGTACAACACGGCTGGGTCTTATTTTTATATTACATGAACGTATTACGTTACAAAACAAACTTGACATAAGTAAATATAACAAATTGTAAATTAAAATTGAAAATCAAAAATTATTTTAAAAGATTAAATAAAAATGTTTTGAAGCTATTGGCATTTCTGTTTAGTTGTTGACTATGTAGATATTATATTATTACAATAACGGACTGTAAGTTATTCAAGAATTATTCCGTTCAGTCATTTTTAAATAAATAAACATTTAAAATTCCTAGCAAATTAATTGTTAACTGATGTTAACATTTACTAAAAAAAACTAAGTGCACTTTAATACGGATTTTCGGTTGCATTTAATATTGTCAGTTGATTAAGTAAAAGTATTCTGTATGTAAAATTAAATGAAAACGAAATTTAAAACAACTGTGAATTTACTTAAAAACTGATTTACTTATTTTGCATTTTATTTAAACGTTATTTTAATTTAGTTATTTTAATTTTTACCGTGTATTTTATATAATTTAGCTTTCAAAAAAATAACTTTCAAATTCCGTAAAAACAACTGAATTTTAAGTTATTTTATATAATTTAACTATCAAAAAAATAACCTTCAAATTCCGTAAAAACAAATGAATTTTAAGTTATTTTATATAATTTAACTATCAAAAAAATAACCTACAAATTCCGTAAAAACAACAACCAAAAAATAAATTTTCAGCTATCTATTTATAGATCTGTGGCATGAAGAAAAAGTAAGAAACGATTTGCTTGTTTTGTGTAGAAAATTCCCATATTCCATTTGTTAAAATTATTTAGTTAAACATCAAATTGTTTAAGTAAAATAATTGGGAATACCATATCGGTCATGCTGCTGGTGTCTAATAATTGAAAGTTCTTCTGTAACAAAGTGGTCAGTACAACAAGAGTTAAACAAACATGTATAACGGGCAAGAATGATATAATAAGAGATTACGCCATGCGCATGTTTTCCTGTTAGATGACGTAGCTAAACCCAAGCTAGGGTTACCTATTCGTGTATGTTTCGTGACGTCATTTAACCCACCTACGCAGAAAATTCAATTTTTGAGTCGTGTTGTCGTAATCTTTCTTCTATCATTCTTGTATAACGGGGTAAGTAAATAAAAACAAATATCCTCTCTCTCTCTCTCATTAGAAAAACAAGCGGAGAGGTGTCTGGTATTTTTTAGAAATTCGAGTAAAACTTTTACTATATAAAATTACTGAATTACATAAAATAATTGAAAATTGTTTTTACGGAATTTGTCAGCTATTTTTTAATAGTATATTTTAATAAAATAACTGAAAATTCATTTGTTTTAAAGCAATTCCCAGTTGAATTTTTGACAGTAAAAATTAAATGAACTTTTCATTAAAAAAAAAAATGAGAAATAGACCGGTTTTTAACTGAATATTCATTTATTTTATATTAAAATTTCAGTTAATTTTACGTACAGAATATTGTGAGTGTAGTCAATGAAGTCGGGGTATTATAATATTTCGATTTTGTGGGGATTGGAAAAACGTATTTTGTCGAATATATATTTAGGTGTTTGACTGTTTATTATTTTGTGTAAAAAAATAAGAGTGCACATTTTTAGCAGACTTTCAAAGGATACTCCCTAAAGATTATTGGCAACAGAAGAAACATGATCAAACCGTCGTAAGCCATAAACATATATTATTATGTTATTGAACAATACATCCAACAAGCAAGAGTGCTACATTCGGCTGAGCCGAATCTTTAGTACCCTCCACGGAAAACTAGAATATTTCAAGCGTGGGCCCTATATGAGATCTATAAATTATTAATAAATTTTTACAAAAAAGACGTCTGTATTAAAATTCGTGGCGTAATTCTTTATCCGGTTTCCCTTTAATCCTGCGCATGTAAAAACTATTATTTTTATTATATAGGTAATCAAAATCTTCGTCTATGTGTATATTTGAGTCTTATTCTCTAAGACCTTCGGCATTTTGATGTCACACACTACATTTTCATGACAGCATTCAGTTCAGAACTACACTCGACTAAATACTGGGCTACTTTAGAAAGTTACCTATATTAACGATGTTTCGAAAATCATATTATTCCTTCTTTGGGTACCTGTTTTTCAGCATACTTCTTAAGGCTTTCAGTATCTCTTTTATTACCCTCATTTCTAGAAAAAAACAAGCAAGAGTACTACCTTCGGCAAAACCGAATCTCTAGTACCTTCCACCGACAACTAGAATATTTCAGGAGTGGGCCCTTAATGGGATATATAAATTATTAAAATTTTTAAAATTCGTCAGGTTTAGACCTATGAAACATAATTCACTTACAATATGAAAGTTTTTTGCTTTTATTTCTAGTTATGTAAAATAAATTTGAGTAAACAATCACGATTTGTAAAAGTCTTATCCGAACTGAAATTACTTTCGATAAGGACCAATAATCACAAAATTCTATAGTGTTTTCTGGTATTAAAAATTCTAAATAAAAACATATTTCGATATAGAAGTGAAAGCTGTTATGGAGTTTTATAGCTTAAAAGTGGAAATTTAATAGTGTGTTTTCTAATCCTTTCTGTTAAATATAGAACGCACGCATTAAAGGTTGTAAAGAAACTGATTTTATTTCCTTATTATCTTATAACTAATAATTACAGAGTTGTCTAATAAGAGTATGGACAAAAGAGTTGTATTATAAAAGGAATTCAATTTAACTGAAATATACAACATTAATTCACCCTAAATTTTTTAAGATGTATGAAATCAAAACATAAATTATAAAATTCATTTAATATAAAATTATAGTTAATCTTTCAATTCAAAGTTACAAAAATACTGAATAAAATAATGTTAGTTGAAGGAGATGTTACAATATCGGCTGGCTTACTATCCGGTGTTTGTGATGAAGAAGGTACTGCATTTGAAGATGATGGTAACTCTATTCTTTCGCTGGTTACACTAGTGCCTTCCGGTTCAATGGCAAGCGAACTACGAGGTTTCATCTGGTTTATATAACGTCTGCAAATTCCATTCTCAGTCTTTATGGTGAAAATAACCTTGCCCATTTTTGTTTGTATAACGCCAGGTATCCATTTTTTCCCCTTACCGTAATATCTTATATATACTGAGTCGTTTACTTGATATTTGCTAGGATTTGAGAAATTCTGATGATTTGATTTTGAAGATTCAAGAAACTGTGACCAAATAATTCTAACAGGTCTGCCACGCATCAGCTCTGCTGGAGACTTCCCCACTGCATTCGGCATGAAACGATATGTTGTTAAAAATTTATGTACAGCATCCTTAGTAGCCATGTTGTCGTCAATGTTTTTTGATACAGATAATTTAAACGTTCTCACAAAGCGTTTTGCTAAGCCGTTGGAAGCTGGGTGAAATGGAGTTGTTGTGATGTGACGAATTCCAAGATTTGTACAAAATTGCTCAAATTGTTTTGAACTTATCTGTGGACCGTTGTCGCTGACGATGGTATTAGGTAAACCCTCAATGGAAAAAATAGCTGATAGAGCGGAAATTGTGTCTTCCGTGGTAGTATTTTTCATTGAAGAAACGTATGGAAACTGTGAATACGAATCAACACATATAAGCCACATAGAATTAAATATCGGTCCAGAAAAATCTATATGTATTCGCTCCCAAGGTTTTGCTGATTTCGGCCAGGATTCGTATTCTTTACTAGGAGCTTGGTTTTGGACTTTACATATCTCACAGTCAGAAGAAATTTTCATTATATCAGCATCGATATTGTTCCACCAAATATACTGTCTAGCGAGTTGCTTTATTTTAACAACGCCCCAATGTCCATCATGCAACTGTTTCAATGTTTGCTTCTTTAAGGCTTCGGGTATGACGACGCGAATATAGTCAGTCTCCAAACAAAGCAGGTTATTGTGAATGGTTAAACTATTCCTACGACTGAAATATGGTTTCAGGTTTAATTGATCTTGATTAACTGTTTTCGGCCACCCATTTTTTACATAGTTAAAAACTGTGCATAACGTCTTATCAGCTTTAGAGTATTTAAGTATATTACTTTTTATCTGAAATTCATCAAAAGTTACATTCAAGCATTTTTCCTCCTCTTTATCAAAGCTTTCATCGGTCCCAATGGGAAGACGCGATAATGCATCCGCATTGCCATGATCGGCAGTTTTGCGATATTTTATTTCGAATTGGTACGCCATAAGCGTTATAGCCCAACGCTGAATTCTATGTGCAGTCATAGTTGGCAACTGTTTATCAGGCTTAAAAATGCTGACTAATGGCTTATGGTCAGTTATGAGGATAAATTTCCGGCCATACAAAAATTGATGAAAACGTTTTACACCAAATATAATAGCTAGGCCCTCTTTTTCAATCTGACTATAATTTACCTGATGTCTGTCCAATGTTTTGGAGGCAAATGCAATAGGCCTTTCGGTTCGGTCTGGGTAAAGATGAGAAATAACCGCTCCTATTCCGAATGGTGACGCATCGGTAGCAAGGACAATTGGAAATTTTTCCTGGAAATGTGCAAGTTCAGTTGCCTTAATTATGTAAGACTTTAGTTCCTCAAAGGACTTCTGTTGAATCTTTCCCCATTTGAAAGGGACGTTTTTTCTTCGTAACATGTTAATTGGAGCGGCAATATTTGAAAAATTTGGAACAAAATTATGATAATAATTAACCTTGCCCATAAAAGCTTCAAGTTCTTTAATATCCTTGGAAGGGTTTACATTTTTAACAGCAAGTACCCCAGAGTCGTCAGGTAGAATACCCTCGGAACTAGTTTGACGGCCCAAGTAAGTGATCTTGTTCTTTAACAATTCACATTTTTCCTTTTTGCAGCGGATACCATTTGAAAATAAAATTAATAATACCTTTTCGAGACGCTTCAAGTGTTCCTCTTGAGTAGGTGCTGATATTATAATATCATCAAGATAATTTGCACATCCATCGATTCCCTGAAGTAATTGTTCAATATATTTTTGGAAAATGGCCGGAGCGCTAGCAATACCATAAGTTAAGCGTTGGTACTGAAAAAGTCCAAGTGGTGTATTAATAACCAAAATTTTCTTCGATGCGTCATCCAATTCCATTTGGAGGTATGTATCTTTAAGGTCAATCTTTGAAAAATATTTTCCATCGCGAATTGTATGAAATAAATTTTCCCGAGTAGGAAGCAGATACTGCTTCACGTCAATTTGCGAATTTACGGCCACTTTGAAATATCCGCATATACGTATAGAGCCATCTGGTTTCTTAGCCAAAACGTTAGGCGATGCCTAGTCACTGAATTTAACCGGAACAATTATTTTTTGCTCTACAAGTCTTTCTACTTCGCGTTTGAATTGAGGTATTTGGGCAAACGGAATTTGTCGACTGCGAAAAAATTTCGGTTGAGCCTCAGGTTTTAAGCGTATGTTGGCTTTAAAGTCTTTAACCGTACCGAGGGATGACTGAAAAACATCACGAACTTTTTCACAAAGTTCACTTACACTTTTGTTATCTTTATTCGATATTAAATTAACTTGTTGAATCTTAAAACCAAAAGCTTTAAAAAAATCGTAACCAAATAAATTGTCTCCCGCATTGGTGTTAACAACAATTAAAATCACATTTCTTCCACGGTTACCACATTTTACATTTATATTAAGTTCACCTAATTTTGGTATTAATTTTTTGCCAAATTCATACAATATTCTGTCTGTTTTCACTAATTTCGGACTGTTTAACAATTTAAATGTTCTTAAATTAATTATTGAAATCGACGCACCCGAATCCATTTGAAATTTCACAATTGTATCATTTATTTCAACATTGATTACACTCTTTGAATTTTCTGTTTTCACTTGACCAGTAATGTCAAATATTGTTTCAACATGATCAATGTTACTTTTTTGTTTTCTATTCTTATATTTATATTTATTTTCATTTGGACTTTTCGACATACACACGGGCGCAATGTGTCCCTTTTTTCCACATTTGTTACAAATTGTATTTCTGTGTTTGCACTCTTCTCTTTTATGAGTTTTAAAACATCCCGAACATGACTTGTATTTTTTATTTTCAACGGAAAATTGTTTTTTCACTGTGTTAACATCACTTGTTTTTTCACATGGTGTTTCTTTTATTGCAGCTACGGTTCTTGTTGTTGCCTCGTATGATTCTGCTATTAGTAAAACATCAGAAAGTGTTGCGCTCTGCTTTTGTAATGCGGCAGAGCGAACGGAATCGTGTGGTGTATTGACGATAATGTGATCGCGTATCATCTTGTCGACGTAACTTGCGGTACAAGAATTTGTATTGCAAACAAGTTTGCATGCTCTAGCTAAACCACGAAGTTCCGCTACCCATTCCTTATAAGTCTGTGTACTTTTCATTTGTTTTTTGAAAAATTCGTAACGTGCTGCAACGATATGTTGACTGACTGCAAAATGTTCCGTTAGTTTCTCTGTCAATTCTTTGTATGTGTAATTATCAAGGTTTGTTACCCCGAACACATTTTTAAGAAGATCAAATATTTCTGCTCCACACCAAGATAAAAAAAATGATTTTTGTTTTTCTGCTAACGCTACAGAATACGCCGAAGAATGCTGTTCAAGCTGTTGCAGATATTAATCCCATTGTTGTTGTTCTTTGTTCAACTTATGGAACGCTGGTACCATTGATTGGTCAGTGAGTTTCTTTACGGAAGAAGTTTCGTTTTTGTCTAAAACTGACTGCATCCACATTTGTTGTTGCAGTAGTAAGTTTTTTGTAAACTCTTGCTGCTGCTGTAGCAGTAAATCAATGCCGTTGAAATTATTTGTCATTTTTTTTTTTTTTTTTTTACACACGCACGAATGATATGAGAAAAAAAAGCACGAACCTTCTTTTATGTACTTTTTTTTTACACGTCGCCAATTGTTAAATATAGAACGCACGCATTAAAGGTTGTAAAGAAACTGATTTTATTTCCTTATTATCTTATAACTAATATTTACAGAGTTGTCTAATAAGAGTATGAACAAAAGAGTTGTATTATAAAAGGAATTCAATTTAACTGAAATATACAACACTTTCGAATTGTAACTAACCAAATTTTATTATGGTAGCATTATTTGTTACAGTCTCCGGCGTTCTTAATTTTTTTTATGGACGGATCTTCCCGAAATTTAACAATAATATTTCTAGACATATATAACCAATTTTTGTAAGCTTTTATATTAATCCGTGCATCATGCCACCATTTATGTTAGTTTATCTAAAAAAAATATTAATTTTTTATTGTGGCCGTTCCACATTTGGATTCATAGCTCTTACCCTTCTAAACCAGTTTTGCTGGCTTTCAATCCCAATCTGCCTAGGATAACTAGATGCAGTTTCACGTTAACATTGTTGTCTAAGTATACCCTTATTAGGGGGTTGATTCGGTTAACTGATTAACTGATCGGTTAATTTAAAATTGCATATTTTCGATTAACGATTAAACCGATTAATTTCAGTCGATTAACCGTTTAACCGGCGTAATAAAATTTTTAGCTTTTTGTAGTATTATTACATATTTTTTTGTGTTTTTAATTAATTGTTTTGTCTCATATACAAATATTATTCAAAAAATATTTTTTCTTACAAACAAAGTAGGTGTTCATTTTAAATAAGTGTTTCCTGTCAACCGCCTTTTGTTATACGTACTTTTTATATATATTCGTTTAGTTAGTTGTTTCTCTCTCACATCCTTTCATATCAATCTTTTAACAATCGAAATAATGCGAAGTGTGAAAAATTAAAAAATATTAAAACAGGAAAACTAAAGACAGGAAAATCCTGGAAGAGGACTGAGAAATAAGAAATTATGTATTATTTTGGAAGAGGACTGAGAAATAAGATATTATGTATTATAGGTTGCTTTTGATTTCTTGAATATCTACGATAAATAAAAGAATGTTTTCAAAGTCAAGTTTAATCAAAACTAAAGAAAATAAACGCAGAATTCCTAAGCATTTAAGCCAAATTATTTGTATTATTTTATAAAATATGCTTAAACTATTGAAATAACTAATAAAATGATATTACAGTTTATTGTTAAATTAATACATAATATTACATATTTATTAATTATTCTTTTGTTTGCTTCTTTAAGTTCAAGAATTGTTATGCTGTTTATCGTTTTGATTTTTTTTTACTTAAAAGCTCCAAATAACAAATAATTTATGCATATTTATATACTGAAATACTTAATTTATAAAAAAAATTTATTGATCGGTTTAAATTAACCGATTATTAACGGATTAAGCCAAAATATCGGTTAATTAATCGATCGATTAACCAATTAAAGCAAAAGCCCGAATAAATTAATACCCTAACCCTTATTCACCACTAGTGGTGGTGGAGAAAATGCCAATTCAGTTTTAATATTTTTTGACATTTCGAGCTGCAATTCAGCTGGCACATGATTTATTACCCTGTTAGAGAATAACTTTTAGGAACCTCATTAACACATTGCTGCCTTATGGGTATTTAAATACCCAAAAAAATAAGGCAGTAAAAAATTCTAGAAAGGGCCAAATAAGAGATAATACAATATCTGCAAATTACATTTTTATTTAAGAGAAAAAAATGGGAAAATGTTTATCTTTTTGCAAACAACTGTTCCTAAATAAAGCACAATGCCAAAAACAACAAAAATCAACCCATTCCAATTAGTTTTAGGCTTCCCCTTAGAAGTAATAATAAATAAAAGTGATTTGTTAACACACCTGGCCAAAACACTTTTTACAATAAAAATGGCTGTTTATATATTTGTAAAATTTATTTGAAGACAGTTAAAAGGTGTTGCTATTTTGGAATTATGTGGGCCAACACCATTGTGGTAAATCCAGGCGAATTTGCTACTACACTATGGACAATGATGGCATGTGGGTAGTTTGCCGATTAAAGCTTTATAGTGAGCGACCTTTTGTGCAACCACGACATTTACCATAACAGATCTATGATAAGTACAAAGCTTATTATTTTGCTAAGTGAGAAAGCGCAAATTGCGGTTGGATCTCGCAGAATCTTTATTAATGACTTCACATAATATTACCTGATGTTATCTGAGACACAGACACAGCGGCCAGTGAACAGGCTAGTAAGTGCTCTTAGTTCACTTTTTGCAGATGATTTTCAGTGTTGTTTAAAAAGTCTTATTAAATTATTATAAAGGGTGGTAGCACTACTAGTTATATAAAAAATATAATAACAAGATGCATTTATTTATAAAGTGGTTTTAAAAAAATAGCTAATTTATTTTGCTTTCCCGTTGCTTGTGTATTGTTGTGATGTTGAGGCCCCAGGATAAATTATACACAATGGAAACTTAATTTGATTTTAAATGTACCATGTTGGTGAATTAATTTTCATTTAAGTGGCGAAATTATGTTAATTATTTATATTTTTAAAGAAGAAGTATTAATTTTTATTTATTATCAAATTTTCGAAGCTCCTTTGCGTTACGTCTTAAGACTAAATTACAAATTATGAAGAATAAATTAGAAATTATTAAGAATAAATTACAAATTATTAGGAATAAATTATAAGACAAATACGGATAGTGTAGCCCATAGTTATAGGCATTCAGATAATAAAAATAAAAACGAAAACCACATAAATTTTTACGGCCTTATTTATAAAAAACTAGCTGTATGGTCCTGGCGCTGCTCGGGATTTTCTAAATAAAAATAAAAATTTAAATACTTGAGAATTTGGTTAATAACTTGACCCCAGCGCTATCTACCGGTTCAAAATTTTATCAGGAAACTTATTTTTGTTTAATTAATATATTTTGTGAATTTCAGCCAAATCGTACCATAAATAAAACAAAATTTAAATATCAAGACAACAGCGCCACCTATCGGGATTAAACTTAAGAGAAACCTTGTTCTAAGGTAATTTGTTGTCCAAGTTGGGTGTCAATCGGTCCAGCGGCTCTTGAGTTTTAGGAGCACATACACGACACAAACGTTTTTATATATATAGATAAAATTAGTTTATTACAATTGTGTAATAAACCCTTTATACATCTGTTTTATTTTTTAGTATACATTTTTTCATATCTTATAAATTTTTGTATTTTTAGGAATTTTGGTTATTTTTTTTATTTTTTTTATTTTTGTAATTATTGTAAATATTATTTAATATCCTGAAGACGTAAGACGAAGGAGTGCCGAAATTTTAATAATTATTAAAATTAATAGTTTCTTTTTAAAGAGTATAAAAACTTACAATAAATTAAATTTTAAGCCGATGTTGAATATGAACCACACCTTAACGTCAAGTTTATTTCTGCATTTCATTTGACATTTCTAAATTTCGGACTAACTCAATTTGAACCATGGAAAGATACACAATCGAGCAACGCGTTAAAGTTATTTAGGATTATTATGAAAATGGGTGTTCAAATCAAAATGCATATCGTGCAAATCATCTTCAGTGATGCAGCACATTTTCACCTCAGTGGATTCGGCAATGAGCAGAATTGCCGCATTTGGGCGAATGGTAATACAAGAGTTATTGTCGGAAAACCAATGCACCCACAAAGGGTAACTGTTTGGTGCGGTTTATGGGCTGGCGGCAACATCGGGCCGTATTTTTTCAAAAATGAGGCCGATCAGGCAGTTACTGTGAATGGTGTTCGCTATCGTGAGATGATTACGAACTTTGTATGTCCCGAATTGGAAAATATGGATGTGGACGATATGTAGTTTTAACAGGGCGGTGCCACTTGCCACACAGCTAATGAAACAATGGCTCTTTTGCGCGACAAATGAAATTGCCGTGTTATCTCGCGTGATGGCGATGTCGATTGGCCGCCAAGATCATGTGATTTGACACCGTTGGACTTCTTTCTTTGGGATTATTTGAAAGAAAAGGTGTACGTCGATAAGCTAGCAACAATTCAAGAGCTCAAGGATGAGATAATTCGGCACACTAACGGCATAGAACCTCAATTATGCGTCAGTGTCATCGAAAATTTGGACCATCGGATGGAGGTGGGCCGCCGATTATGGTCCATACATAATTGAACCATACCAATATTATCATAATAAAAAGAAATGACAATTGTTTCCTAAATAATTTGTGTTTAATTCAAAATCAACATCGGCCCTTAAAATTTAACCAGCTATATTTGTAATAATCGGATTAAACGTATGTGACAGCTGCCAAATTTCAGAGTCACCACTGCACAGTGGCCGAAATATCTAATCTAGCGTAGCTTTAGCGAAATTTTAAAATTAAGAATTGGCAAGCTTTTTTTTTTTAAACTAAAACCTCAACTAATTTTTTTCTGTTTTCTGTTTTGTTTTGTTCTTAATATTCGCACAGCTGTGAGCATCTAAACTAACCACATGTTGCAGCAAGTGCAATAACTATTTTTGAGCTTTTTTCATGTGCAATTTTGTTGACTGCAAAAAATTATATATATAATTTTTTAATAAGATTTGCGATTTCGTTTTAATTAAAAGGTATGTAAAAAGTGTTTTGTGATCTGTGATTGTTTGTTTTAGTGCTAAACAGTGAAAAAAGAAAATGTCCTTTGTGAAAGTGTTTTTAGATATTAAATCCAATTTTGTGTGGAATAAAAGTAGTGTTGGCGTCTGGCTGGTGTAAACATGGATGTGGAAAGGGGCTTAATGAAGGGGTGCCATATGGCAGCCCCCTCATGTCATGTGCAGCTCAGGTGTGGTGGCAATGCCACCTGAAAAATGAATTCGCCTTGATCACTGCTTCGCAAAATGCGCCACCAGCCAGATGCCGGAAATATTAAAATCGGGGGAAAAAGTTAAAATTAATGATAATAAAATAAAAATAAATTAAATAAACGTAATTTTGTAAAAAAAAAAGACCTAAGGGAAAGAAAAAGAGTGAATAAAAATCGGTGGAAAAAAGTGGAAAAGCCAAAAACTAAGTCATTTGTTTTTCTCAGGAGAAGGAGCCACGAGCAGACACGTATGTAACAAATAGGGGTTGGTTGTTTGGCCAACTATTGCATCATCACCCATCGAACCAGACCGCAGGTAACTTATTCAGCACGACAACTAGTAGAAAGGATTCGACTGTTTGTATAGTTGGTTTAAATGGGTTGTTGTCTACGCCAAGTTCAAATATAGGCTGCAAGTTTTTGCAAAGTTTTGATTTTTTTCGTTTTTAATTTACAATGGCAGAATCTAAACGCACCCTTTTTTAATATGGCATAGTGAACCAGTGCCAACCAAAAAATTTTAATGGTTGAAAATCATATATTTTCCAATGTCGTTGATCGCTTGAAATATAGCGAAGAACAATACCACCAAATTCAAAAACAATTAAGAAAATTAATTAGCAAGCTGCACTCTGAAACCTTTTTCAGAGTGCACTAGACTAAAAAAAAAATTGCATCTATTGCCAATTAAACACCGAACCAAGAGTTAATGGTAGTGGCAAGCGTGAGTCTTTACAAAGCTGAAAAAAGAAGCGCGTGATAGGTTGTTTTAAAGTTATGCTTATAATTTGCAATAGCTCCAAAAATGCTCAAATCTGTAGACTCTGAAACAAAAACACATATTCCGTATACACCTGTGCTTCAGCTTTAGCTCTTTATATGGATGGTGGATACTCAAAAAGGTCATACAGACGAATGCAATATGGTGCCAAAGAAAGAAACTGCAATATTTATCCAAGCTTCGATATTTTGGCTAAAGCTAAAACGAAGTGTTACCCCAGTGACATACACATAACTGAACGTTGAACCGAAGTTGGCATGCAAAGTCTCGTAGACCATACTGTTGCACGTATGATTCAAGGCTTTTCAACAGCTTTTGAGGATCACATGACTATAGGCAATATTAACGATTGCATAAAAGCAATATTTAAATGAAGCTGTTAGGTATAGCCTCCTCATGTTAGTGTTTTGTTTGTGTTTTAACAGCGTTGTTAAGCAATCTGTCATGAAAGCTATTTTAGACCATAACTTGACGTTTAAGTTTGACAGACAGCTTTTTTTTGTTGCTTTTTATAAACTTTTTTATACAACTTGTCAAAAATACGCGCGTGGCTGATAAGTAATTAAAATTAAAGCGCAACGGTAGCAAAAAAAAAATATAACAAGCACGTTAATATGTAATATTGTTATTTTTAGCGATGTAGACTATGTTTAAGCGCTAAACTTTTTCTTTGCTATGAATATAGCACACAACCTGTCTTTAGCTTGTTTTTAAACTTATGTTGTAAGATATTTACGTGTTCTCCACCTAAAACACATTGGCAATTTGACGAAGTTATTCTGCCGGCGTTATTGCTTGTGTTAAGACATCACAAATTTCACGTGGGGCCGTAGGGTTAAACTCGGCTCTGCAGACCCATTAAAATAATTTTTGAAAAAGAGTCCGCGGATTTAGTTAGGGCTGAGAGAGAAAATGTAAATAGACAAATTGCACAAATTCTGCCGACAAAATTAAGGTTTTTTGAAGTAGCGCACGAATTTCATTTGACCACGAGCGATGGAAAAGTGTCTAATACCATAGATGAGTCATCATCACTGGCTTATGGAATTTGTGTGGCGACACCAAAATTGATGAAAAATCTAAATTTAGTTCAACTGAGGCAGCCACAAAACGCCCAGTATGAATATGGATTGTCGACACTTCATGCTTGGATACGGCGCTTAGAGTGTACAATTCATACCGCCTATAGAATACCGATAACAAATTGGCAAATTCATGGAGAAAATAAAGAAATCGCTCAAAAAACCAAAAGAAAAATTCAACTTGAATTAAGAGCACAAATGGGTATTTTGGTGGACATTACAGCGACAGGTTCGGGTAATACAAAAACTGGGAAAACCGTCAGAATGTTTTTCGAGCAGTCAACTTTGGCCTCTATGGAAACTGGCGTACAAGTGGAATTAAAAAAAGGTTTGGCTTAATATTGCGCACAATGGCATGTGGGTGTGCAGTTAACGTAGAGGCTTTTCAGATATATGCCTGGGAAACAGCAAAAATATTTGTTTTCGAATACTCTTGGTTTTATATGCCTCCATCTGTTCATAAAATATTAATACATGGAGCAAATAATATTGAAAAAATTTCGATACAAATAGGAATGATGTCAGAAGATGCACTTGAAGCAAGAAGCACACGTGAAAAGACTCGAGATTATACACAATGGAAGACTTACTGCACGCTCTATTTTTCGTCGGATCCTTTTATTACATCTAAGTCCGAAAACACCTCGAAGTACTCCAAAAAACACATCAAAATAGATGATGAGGTCAAGCAGCTTCTTTTAAATATAAATGATATACGGGACAGCTTTAATTCTGAAAGCTCCGAATCTGAATAGTTTTTTTTATTTATTTTTTTGTAAACTGTAAAAAATATGAAGCAGAAACCTTTTTTAAAAAAATTTACTCGGTAATAAAAAAATTAAGTATTCTTACATTTCAATAATTCATAGAAAATATGACCTTTGTCCCTTAACAAAAAAATTCTTGTTTGACAGCATTTAAGTAGAAACCTAATTAGCTTTATAATGAGATTTTGTTGATTGTCGTTGCATAAAAATTGAGAAAGATATAGCTAATAACGTTGTACTACTAAGGAAAGATTTTGATGATTTTTTTACTTTTCATGACCTGATTTGTATTTGTCTTAACCATGTAGAATACAATTTGTATGCCGAATTTCGTCAATTTTGGAGAGATTCAGGTCCAAAATGTTTATTTTTTGGTTGGTTGTATATGGAACTACCCATATACTTAAAAAAACAAACAAATTTTAAAATTAATGAATGTATATTGTATTGTATATTGAAATATATATGAATTAAAAAAATAGAATCTGGGAATTATTTCTATTTCATAAGTTACTTTATTATATTAAACACTTTTTATTTTTCGAATTTCTATGAGCTAAATTTCAGTTATATATTTTATAAAGCTTTTTGTAATTGAAGGAATATAACTATTACAAAAATCTTTATAAAATACATAACTGAAATTTAGTTCATAGAAAAAATTCGAAAAATAAAAAATGTTAAATATACTTATTAAAAAATTAAAAAAAAAATGAATTCACAATTTTTAGGTTTTAAAAGTTATTTACAAAGCTTCGCTAGATTGGGTATTTCGGCCACTGTGCACTGGCTCAAAAAAAAAAAATTTTAATTTGAGAAGTGCCCTTTTATTTATTAATTGTATGTTAATTAGGGTTGCCAATCCCCTTCCCGAAAATCCTGGGATTTTCGCTAACTTAATTTTTTCGTTTTACCTTTTTTTATAAAAATAAATTCATCATGAAATTATGTTATTCTTTTTAAGCGTGTCCAGCAATTATAAATAATTTTTTTTGTGACCAGTGCTGAAAATAACTAAAGAACTAAGTTAATTAAAGAAATAAATGTCTTTTGAAATGCACAAAACAAAAAGTTCCGTTTGGTTTTATTTAATAATTGATTCTACTCCGGTGCACTAACTGCAAAATTACGACTTTTCTCTTTGCAGGCTGAGGCTTATTAAAGTGTTTTCCAAGCGTGGGCATGGGACTGGTACTTTATGGAGCTATTTCACGAAATTAAGTACTGTAATTTATACACTACATAATTTCTACCAGTGGTGGGTATAAAAATGTGGTTTTTTTTTAAAATAAGATTTTTATGGTTAGCTAAAAAAATTGATTTTGCTTATTCATCTCGAATTCCAATTTCAATTATTCATTAAATTCATTTAATAAAAACTTAAATAGAATCTTACAAATAAATCCATTTCTAGTTTGCTCCATTCAATTACTATATTAATTATATTTTTATTAAGTTTGAAACAGCTGAGGCAATTGAGTTAAATATACACAGGAAAAAGTGTTTTATCAGTTAAAAAAATGGTTTAAAAAGTATTTAAATTTAATTAATGTGATAATTGAATCAATTATTTTTTTAGTTGAATGAAAATTAAAAATTCAATTTTTATTTAATTAACATTTTAGTTG
This sequence comes from Pollenia amentaria, assembly GCA_943735925.1. Lineage (NCBI taxonomy): Eukaryota > Metazoa > Arthropoda > Insecta > Diptera > Polleniidae > Pollenia > Pollenia amentaria. The sequence goes on from OX031007.1 coordinate 149,589,503, forward strand.
TTTTGAAATAAATTTTCAATTACAATTTTAATTAAATAACAAAAAATCTTTAATGAGTTTTTTCGTTTAAAATCAAATAATTTAAACATGTAGAATTGTTGTTGGGAATTGTCAATATTTATTTAAATAAATTAACACATTGTTTGAAATGGCAAAGTTTTTTGATCACCTTTTTAATTAAAATTAAAAATATCATTTATTGAAAATATTTTTTCAAAATTTTTAGTAATCAATATAATCATTTTGGTAATAGGTGCAAAATAAACAACTTGTTTGCTTGATATTATGAATTTAGAACAAATTTGGTGATTGGAGAAATTTAATAATTTTTTCTGTGTAGATTTTATGTTAACTATTTTTTAATTGAATCAATTAACGCATTGTTGGAAATCGTACGTTATTTTTTTATATCATATTTTTAATTAAATCAATTATTAATTAAGAAAAAAATCACATTTTTAAATTTTTATAAATAAATTAGTATACTTAATATTATACTTCCTGGTCATTAATATACTTCCTGTTCTTGTTAAGGTATTTGAAACAATAACGTCACGACAAATGGTTGAATTCATCAATGCAAATTGCTTGCTGTCTCCGTTGCAATCTGGGTTTCGCCCAAACCACAGTTGTACTACTGCTGTACTGAAGGTACTGGATGATATTAGACCATCATATGATGGGGGTGATCTGTCGCTGATGTTGTTACTGGACTTTTCAAAGGCATTTGATAGCGTATCTCATTCACTTCTTTGTAGGAAATTGGAATGCTTCTTTGGCTTTGGTCGAAGTGCAGTGTCCCTCATAAGTAGCTACTTATCTGAGCGTGTAAAAAAGGTGGTTATCGGCTTAAGAGAGTAAGGTTTCAAGGATATACATTCTGGAGTTCCGCAGGGCTCAGTTCTTGGACCTTTGCTATTTAGTATTTTTATAAATGATATATTTAATGTCGTCAATTATGGTAACATTCACGCATATGCTGATGATATCCAACTGTATATTGCAAGTCGTATTGGCCTTGTTGTGACATGTGTTACAAACTTAATGAGGACATAAAAGCTGTTTCTAAGTGGGCCATAGATTACAATCTTGAGCTGAATCCGGTCAAATCTGTCTTATTACCCATCAGCAGGATGAAACTTCCTATTTTTAGCCTCGGTCACACTCCACTAGCATATGTAGAAAAAGTCAAGTACCTTGGTTTTCACATCAACTTCGCTCTGTCGTGCAATGAGCATATCAATAATGTTATACGCAGTGTGTATATGGCACTTTGCAACTTACGGTTAACCTCTGCTTACACTCCGACTGAAATCAAGAAACGTCTTGTCCTACAGTTAATTCTACCTTTTATCACTACTCCTGCTGTGGTATATAGTAAATTGGACTCGTGTGCTCTACATAAATTACAAGTCTCGTTTAACAATGCAACTCTTTATGTTTATGGTATTCACAGATTAAGTAGTGTTTCATCCTGGAGGACAATGCTTCTTGGTTGCGACTTAGTGGACTACCTTCGTATGCGAAACCTACTATTTCTTCACAAATTACTAAATGATCGATCACCAACATATGTACGTGTTCGACAAAATTTCATTCGGCAGGTCGACCAGGGCACTATAGGAAATTTTCCCTTTTTTTTGGCCAAAACTAATTTTTAGCCAAACGAGTGGGCCAAACTAAATGATTTTTTAGATTCGCTTTTTGGAAGTGTTCCTCCTAAATTATTTTTTAGATTCGCTTTTTGGAAGTGTTCCTCCTTAAGCTAATAAATTTTTAGTCACGCACCGTCACGGGGAAAAAAGTTTGTCACGCGTAAGTCTGCATTTGGTACGCTGAAGTTACCTGGAAAAATACGCTTTTTTCAAGACATATGCAAGTATATGCAGCTGAAATAAATTGCGAATGGATGACAACTTATGGCTCTATCGAAATGCGTAAGTGTTATATCTATCACTTTTAATCATTTTTTTTCGGAGCTTAGTGAAGTTGCAATTTATTATTACAGTATATAACATCAAGGTCTTTTTCTTTCCTTCGATTTAACCATATTAAAAAAAAGTTGAATATCTTTTTAACTACTATAAAAGTACTCACTTTTAGCATTATTGTTCATTTTTCACTTTTTTTACATAAATTTTTTGAATAAAAACTTTAAACTTAAATACACGTCTAATTTAATATAGTAACTTCCTCGTTTTGTTTAATAAACAAACCTCATGTTTTTGCATTTATAAAATAACGGTAAAGCATCATTGATGCTTTATTATTCGGGGATGCTTTTTTTAGTATGTTTTTAAGAACATAGTGAAAAAAAAACCAAAAACTCCAAGAAAAAAATTAAGTACTTTTGGCCAAAAAAAAGGGAAAATTTCCTATAGTGCAGGGGTGTGACTTCAATACCACCACGATACAACTATCTAAACACAAGCAGATTTTTCTTCATCAATGCCATTAGGCTTTGGAACTCGTTGCGCTCAAATATAAAACTAATTGTTGAAAGACAGAAATTTAAGAAAACTCTTATGGATTATGATTCACAAAATTGCTAGCCTATAACTTCAACTTTCTCTTTATTCTGTCTAACAAAAAGTCCTATTGTATTTTTTTTTTTTTTTTTTTTTTTTTTTGGCTTTACTAATCGTTATGTTTAAAACTTGATTTTATTATTATATTTTTATTATTATTATTATTATTACCATTGTTATTATTTTTATTATTATTACTGTTTGACTATTGACGTCATCCGGCATCAATAGCCGAGTGAGTAAAACGGCAAACCCCACTAACGAGATTGTGTGGTTACAATCGAAACTAGTCTGGGCAACCTGTCCGTGAAAGCTTGGGTTCAAATCTCAGCGCGGTCAAGAATGAAAAATTATCAATAAATTTTAGTTAATTTCATGTTCTAAAATTCCTGTCTTCATAAAAATAATTTAATGAAAATTCAATGAACTTAAGCCTAATTAAAAAATATCTAAATTTGGATTAAAAACCATTAACAGTTCAATAAAATAACCACAATACTAATATTATTATTATTACTATTATTATTATAATTATTACATTTGTTACTATTATTACTATTATAATTATTAATATTATTATTACTATTACTAGTGGTATTCATTATGTAATCCTCTGGACTATAAACGAATTTTGTTCTTAAAGTCCTTACAGTTGAAATAAATAATATAAAAAACAACTAAATAAATAAATTATAAAACTTTTGTTTTTAAACCTCTTTTAAAGACTTTTTTTTAAATAAATATCTATAAAAAGCATTTATTGTTTGATTTTGAAAAAGCCCGCATCCCGAAACATCCCGATAATCCGAAAAATACCGGGATTTTATTTTTTGAAATCCCGAACCCCGGGATTTGCGAAAACCAATCCCGATTTACATCTATAATATTAAAGCGAAAATTCCGCCACAATGAGGGCGACACAAGTTTTGTCAACTTTTGTAGGGTATTCTTGGAAAAAAAAAAAATTAATTGTTTTTAACACTAATGCTGTAAACAATATTTTTCATTGCACGTTTTTTTCTAAACTATTTTAAATAAAAACTTCTTGATACAATTTCAAAATTAGTTAAAGCTATACAAAACAATAGATTCTATTATAGATAAATGTAAAATAAACTGTTAGAAATGTCTATCTACTAAATAACTACAAAAATTATAATGGTTTTTTTTCAAAACTGTTTAATCCTCTAATACACAACACTTTTTATGCTGCTTACCAAGACTTTTTTGTAGTTATAAAAGGATAACAAAAGAAAAACTATTACCGTATTTTGTTAGAGTTTAAAAAATACATTTATATGAACATGCACGTAGAATATGAGTGTAATACTTTATATTTTTATGCTCATATATTTACAATACTGTCGACAAGTTTAACAAGGTTCACTGAGAGAAATTGTTGATAAGAATTATTGAAGTTTTATTAACTTTTATGAATTTTGGAACGTTTTTGTCGCCTTTTTCTAAGTGCTTGTCAGCTAAAATTTAAATTAAAATAACTCATTTAAATATTTTTCCAGTATACGAACATTTTAGATATAAATGTTATAAAATGTAATACAAAACAAGAACAAACTTGTTTATAAACCTTCTTTTACCCTCAAAAACTAACTAAATACGAAAAAGTTTGTACGTTATTTCTCTTTTTGTTTCACGTTTGAATGCTGTTAAAAAATGCTCTTCTGTGTAAGAATAATATAAAAGAGACAAAAAAACAAACTAAAAAAAATATTTAAAACACTTTTATTTTGAAACCATAAAAAAACACATACACATAGATTTTTTTATCCATTTATTTCATAGCAGAAAAAAAAATAATGATACCCACTAGTGATCATACGAATATTTATATTCGTATCGCTGAACACTCGCCCATTTCACGACATTCGTATTCGTCAAATTCAGGTGAGTGTTTCTCGAATATTTTGTGAATACATTCAAAAAAACGATATACATATGTATATAAAAGTGTAAAAAAACTACATAAAATGAAGCAGAAAATATAAATTTTTGTTAAATTTTTAATTTAAAAAAAACCTTTGGGTTAAATAAATTGGGAATGCGTTCGTTGCAGTGGATTGAACTAAGTATGTTGAGGGCGGAAAACTAAAACGAACCAAGTCAAAAAAGATAATTCATATCTGGAGCCACTGAATTGAGTTTATTACCGTTAACTTAGGAACGGACAACTTTTTGAGTTAGTCTGTTGCAGAACTAATAAGAATTTAAATTTGCGGAGAATTTCGCACCAGTTTTGAAATATATATTTATATATTTTATTTTATGACTTGGTTCGGCTCAGCTCTGAGCCCTCCATATTATATATTGCCAACTATATAACTATATAAATATATTCTTGGAAAACATGACCGAAATGTAGGAGATGTTTAAAGAAACTCAAAGCGATGCTTAAATTCTGCTTATTATACAATAATTACACTGTGCTAGAATTGGACACTTTTTTGAGACAATCGGGGCAGCTAGCCCATAACTGCCAATGAGTCGCCCATAGGGGGATGAAATGTATGACCGACCACCATCAGCTTTCTGTTCTTAACAATTTACCAAAACATACTAGCCCTTTATCCCCACTTCTTAGGAGGGCTCCCATACAAATATTGCGTTTTATGAAATTCATAAATTTAAGAAATACTTTTTATATTTTGCGAATAATATTTAACCCTTAAATGCATTGGGATGTAGATCTATATCACCTGAATATCTCTTGATGTGGCAGCATTTGCCAAGTTTTTTTTACATTTTAAATTCCCAAGAACTTATTTACCCTTATCGTGTGCAACTAAGAAGCTCAAAAAGTGTATTTTATTATCTGTAACGATATAAATATGAACAACTCATTTTGTGTATAATTTCAATTTAGCGTGTGTTAAAATTTTTTTTCTTTTTCTTACTGTGATCTTTTCTATGTATTTTGTTATCGGGAATTAGTAGCTACTAATCCACCGACGAGATAGGAGCCGGATGTATGAAGCCTGCTACTGCTGCTTATTGCTCGTAAAAACTAAGGAAAATTTAGACCGTTACACGCTATGGATATAAAAAGAATAATTTTGGCCCAATTGGGCTGACTAACATTGCAGAGAGTCTTAAAGTTTGATCTTATGAAGCATCCATACAAAATTAAAATTTTGCAGGTGCTGCTACCGCAAGACCACAAACAACGAATACATTAACATTCAAAAAAAAAAAATAAGAATTGATTTCAATTAAAAAAATTGTGATATTAATTTAAAATTTAATTAAATATGGCCCAGTTAGCATATTAGTAGTATCAATAAAATTTTTTTTGATATAAACAACATTTTCTGCAGTAATGTTATTGTTATAAGTAGACGTTTAATCCACTTAATGAAATTTTAAGTTAAAAAAATATCGAAATTTGGGTTAAAACAGATTTTATTTTTGATTGAGGATTTTACTGAAAAAAATGGGCTAAAATTTTTTTGTGTTGGTAGGTCATATTTGGGCCAGCGTGTATAAGCTTTTTAAAGAAAGTAAGGTCTATGTTAATAGTGACATTCTCCTTATCTAAAGTCTTGGTTAATTCTTTTTTTGCTAAATTGCTTTTAAAGTTTTTTGTCATAATATCAACTTATCCTCACAAACTGTTATGAATTTTTTCGCTTTTTTTATTGCAATTTTTTGTTAGCTGTGAAAAATTTCGAAATATGTGTACAAAATTTTATAAATTTAAAAATAGCTTTAAGCAAAAATTTTCGAATTAAAGGGAGTTACCCTTTAATTAAAAAAGGAAGCTTTAATCTAAAAAGGCTTAAATTAATCATGCCTTACATTGATAGTTACCAAGTAATGTATGACAGCGACAACAAATTTCCTATCTTACTAAAGGCTACTCTAAAAAAAAATTCAATGTATTACTTCTTTCCAAACTTTTAGAATGTCTGCATCCTTCTAGGAGTATATATAAATCCCTGTGGCAGCTTAAGTTCTTAGTTGGAGAATGTAAAGAGAATAAATCAAACTTCTAACAAGTACGCTTTTTGCTTATTAATATTTGCTCATACGTTATTGTTTGTTCAGGCATATAGATGCATATACACACACACGCATTCATTAACACTTATGCTGACAGAGGCTACACAAATACATGCATATTATGCTTTCTGTATTTCTCATTTCTTTCTACTTGGTTTTGTGCAAGTAAAAAGTATGTATGTTCAAGACAATGACTGTGAAAAGTGAAAATATTTTCTGCTTTGTGTAACTTGTATGATTAAAAAAAGATTTAACATTTGTGTTATAATTGTTACTGGAGAAAAAGAAAATGAAGTTCATAACATATATGCTTGGTGCTTATACAAGATTATATTATTCTGCCTTTGGGGAACTTATTAAAATTATTGAAGGGAATATGTTTTGCAAAAATTTGCTTAAACCTTTTTAGAAGATTTTGCTAAAATTTTTATTTGTAAACTAATTTGTGCAAAATTTTCTTTTATACTTTATTTACAAATGTTTCCAAAAATGTTTTGCTGATAAGAAATTTTGCATTTATGGGAATTTTTTCAATCATATATATTTATTTTTTATTTTATTTATTTATTTCAATATACGTTATAATTCGGTGAAGTTCGTCTCGCGCCTACCATTGGCCATTGGGAAATAAACAGGTGGCATTTCTACGCCAGATGACAATTTTTTGCTCCTGCATTGTTTGTCCCATCCTTTGTCAGAGTAATGTTTATGTTTACAAAAATTCCACGTTTTGTGTTGAGATTAGTGTATAAGTTTTTGAAAATTTTAATTAAAAATAAGCAAGTAATTGACCATAATAAAATAAAAATTTACTTAAATCTTAAAAGTTCATCAATTTCAGCAGCATGCCTTGATTTATGTTTAAAATAATTTCTGACATTAGCTGAGACTTATCTCCATTTTTGTTGTAATGTTATATTTGTTGCCGTAGCGATGTCACCTGTATTATTTCACTATGAAATTGGCTTTGTGAGAAGAGTTGGCAACAAAATTATAGTCTTACAGTTATGCAAATTATTATATTTCAATTAAAGAAATTTTATATTGAAAGTATAAAAAAATAATAGAAAAACTATCCAAGAAGCATTTAAATTTTATGAAGGAGATACTTTTTTAATACTTTTCTCAAAAACTGATAATCAATTGCAGTTTTCAATGGGTTCCGTGTAATTTGAACTATTGGTCTTACGGAGCAACACATTTCCAAATGGCTCTTACTTTTATCCATTCTCGGATATGGAATTTTCCGAGGGGCTATCAAATTAAAAATGGTACAGCAGCAGTGGACCACGCACTAAGATATGGCTTGCTAGATTCTACATAGATATATAACATTTCGGCAAACTTTCTGGAATGTTCAAGAAATAATAGCCTTGCTGAAGCCCAGCAACTACCCAACCAGTTACTGCCCCCTCGCCCTCCTTTCTGTCTATTTTAAACTCTTTAAACTTTTAATATTAAGACGCATAGAAGAACACATTGAAAGGGTCAGTGTACCACCCGTAAGCTCAACAATGGTATACCACAGGGTTCAGTTCTAGCGCCGGTACTCCTTAATCTCTATATCAGCGATTTTCCAAATTCAATATCCCGCAAATTCAATTATGCCGACGATATGACTTATGCTTATCAAGATGACAGCTAGAAAGAGTACTAGAAACTGACCTACCCAAAATAACATCATACTACAGCTAGTGGAGACTTAAGCCATGCTCTACGAAGACCGAAGTATGCTGCTTTCACCTTACTTATAGAGAAGCTGATGGGAAGCCCACATACAATTTGCAGTCAACTAAATAAAACCGCTCAGAAAAATAAGTAGAAAAATAACATCATACAGAAACTCGCAGGAGCAAGATGGGGGTGACTCCGCAAAAAAAAAATTTGTTTAATATATTGTTTATAGCCCCCCAAGTATTCTCTTTAAAATGACATATAAATCATCTTCGTATGTGCAGTAAGTTTATAGATATTGAAAAAAAACTCAACTGAAACAAAAATTTAAAATTTTTTTTTTCGTTAATATATGTTCCTTATAGGATTGAAGGAAACTTTAAACCAAATTTCATTCCAATCGAAAGGGGTCGGGTCCCACTCTTTGTCGATTTGACATGGAATTACCAATATAAATTTAGACATTTAACTAATTGCTCATTTAAACAATAACTAGTTCTATGTAAGCCAATATAAAAATAATCATGAAAGCTTAAGGACTCAGAAGGAACATTAATGTTAATGCAGGACATCACATCAGAACAATTAATTATGTAATAATATTTGCAGCACTCTTTGTGTTAAAGCTTGTTTGTCTGAAGTTAAGCTCGATATTCAATGTAATCTTTAAATAGATTTGTAAACATATTATAAAAGTATAGACCATATATTGGCAAAATGTTTTTAGCATAATGTTTATATAAAGATATTGTTTTGTGTCTAATATTTAAATTAAATACATCTCTGAGTAGTTTATGTTGAGATGGTTTTGTTTAAGTGGAACATTTTCTTTTTAGCTTAAAGAATGCATCACAAGCGTAGGCTATATTTGCTTTAAAATGTTAAATGTATTCATCCCTTGAGAGATGGCTCCTCAATATAACTTCTAAAAATTTACTTTTTTGGTCATCTTTAATAATTTTATTATCAATGAAAATAGAAAAAATGTTGTTAAAAAACTCGAAAATAAGGTCGAAAATGTGCTTGATTAGTTTGGTTTGAAATCAATCTGCTTATCGTGCGAAGTCAAATAAAAGTGCCGTGTTTATTTTCGTTTAAGTTTTGATTACGTGATTAAGTCCTGCTTATATGGATAAAAGAGAAATATGCCATCAGCAAACATTGGAATTCCATTAAGTCCTAAATTTTTAATACCATTAATATAGATCATAAATAATAACAGTCCTAAAACACTACCTTGTGAGAATCCATAATTAACAGGAATTATTTCATTCTTTTCTCCCGCAGTTTCAACATACTACGGTTCTTCTGTTGAAAAACTTTCAATAAATTAAAGTTCAGAACCAATAACCACAGAACCACAGTACGTTAAACTTTTCCAACAAGATTATGTGATCGACTAGATCCAAAGCTTTACTAAGATCATAGAGTACTTCTGCAACTCCATTATCCAGCTGTGTACATAATATTTTAACCACAGCAACAAGGGGTTCATCCGTTCCGCTTTATTTTACAAAACCATACTGAATTTTGTGTAACAAAGACTTTTTTCAAATATTTTGTCTACTGTTGAAAGAAGCGCTATTGACCTTAACTTGTCAACAGTGTTTGCATTAACCACCTCCAAAATGGGAACCACTTTGAGCCCCTTTAAGACAGCCGGGTGTATAGATGTATTTATCATACTATTGAATATAAAGGATATAAAAGGTGAAACTGCTTTATAACAATATATCGTCCTGACCTCTACTGTATGTCGGTTTTAAGCCTAATATACAATTTTCAACATCATGAGTTAAAACGTTATTTAACGCAAAGTTGGGATGGCATTTTAAATTTCTAAAGTTATTGTAGTTACCAAAAATTATAAATTTAATTTTTAAAATCCTATAAGAGACTAGTAAAAAAATTTTTTAAAGTACTGGCTTTAAGTTTGTTAGTTTCTACACATAGTCCTTTAAAACCAACAATATTAATCCCCTTCTTCTTTCAGCGGGCGGTTTCGTTGTATAAACATTTATTTTATTCTCATAATAGTAATTTATAGATTCTTTCATAGATTTATTTATTGCTTTACTTATCCCCCTTAAGCAATATAAGATTCCAATGTCATCTCTGTTCGTTTTCCTCTTTTTTAGCCGCTCTTTTCGTTGTTTCGATTAAACACCAAAAATTATGGCTTATCTAATGAGCTATTTCTGCCTTCTACTTCTGTGTTGACCACTGTTGCCACTTCGTGGGTAATTTTTTACACCAAAATTGGTGTAATTTTTATTGTCGTGAGAAGAGCGTGATAAATTTATTTTAGGTTTACATCAGGCTGAATTTTGTAACTCTTTTGTTTCAAATGCAGATAATTTTTTTAACCTAAATGAAATAACTAAACAGTATGATCCTGCCCTCCTGGCAGGATCGCCATGTTATAATTAAAAGAGTTTATTTCTGTTGTTTGGACGGTGCATTTGGTGCACTCGTTGGCTTTATTATTTATATTGTTTTTAGTGAACAATTTATTTTAACTTATATACTAACAATGAGAATTATTCTTAACCTACTCTTATGTGTAAATTATAATGACTTAAACTAAAGTATGGGAAAATTAGTGAAATATGATTACACTTGCAACTTATAAATATTTCCCATACATTTGGGTGAAGTACTTTATATGTGGCATGTGAGGGTTTAATATTATGGTGAAATAAGATACCCGTTTATGTATGCGCTTTAAAGGTATGAATTGATGCAAGTAATTATATTAATATTAATGAATTCATGCGACTTAATAATACTAAACGGTATTCTCGTTTTCAAGTTAACACATTTTTTCTTAAAGAAATTTTAACGACAAATATCAGTGAGATATGTAAAAACGTCAAAGTTAAAGTTTTTTTAAAAATGGTTAATATAACAAAAATTTAAAAATTAATAATTCCCACATTCTGTTTGTTAAATAAAAATAAAATAAATTAGCTTTTTTTCTGTATATACATTTTTAAATTGTTTATTCTAGTATCCCGGGAAAGCAAGAAATAAAAATAATTTAACGGACGGGAAATCCCGGGAAAAAGCTCTAGTCTGAATAGATTTTGATATTTTCAAAGTCACAAACTGTTCTATTTGTTTCATAATAAGTATTATATTCCATGTTTAACTTTAATTTTGAGAAAATAATGTTATGATCAGATAAACTGCACTTCACTGAAAATTGGCTATGTATAATAATGTTCCAAAAGTTTTCTTAAAAATTTGGCATTTATAAAAAATAAGTCGAAAACTTTTAACAAAAATCTTTGCAAAACAAAGAAAAACACAATTGATATTGATGTTATATATAATACATTTTACATATTCAAAACTGTTTATTTTTGTTTAAGAGGCTTAAATTTTGTTTCTGACTTAAGTGCGTATTAATTCCTTTTTCGGAAAAACTTTGTATATATTTACTTAATCTTTTTCTGGATGGGCAGTAAGAAATGTATTTCAAAGTCTTTAAAAACAGAGTCTAAAAATAGTAAGTATTTTTTTTTTGCAGCTCAATTGTTAAATAAAAAAAGCAGATTGTTAAGGTGGTCTATTAAAATGTCCCAAAAGGAATTCAGAAAATAACAAAGCAATTCATTAGATTTTAAAATTTAAAATATGACATAAAAGAATTTTATATTAATACAAGAATTTATTGTTGTTCAGTTTCTATTGGGATTTGGCTTTGGTTACTTACGAACAAAAATGTTTAAACAAGTTTTTTAACAATAGATTACTTAATAAAAAAAATTGGTTATTGTTTCTTCAACTGTCCTTTTTCAAAACATTTGTGTATGCTTAAGTATTTGACTAAGATATTTAACCTTCAATATTATACGTCAGTCAGTTTTTTTTTTTTTTTTTTTTTTTTTTTTTGGGTATAAAATGAGCGTAAATAAGTTTTTGCTACCTTTTATTTTTTTTTGTGGTTCAAGTGAAATCTTTGATGAAATGTGTCTTTGTTCTCGTTAATTTTGACAAATGAGTTTATTTATGTTTGGAAAAAATATTTTTTTTCAAAAACAAACTTATGCAAGAAATAACCAGAACAATCATAATTTTTATGTTTTTTTACATGCTAAATCAGTTGGGAATAGTTTTTTACTTCTTGGCATTTTATTATCGCATTCAAACATTCTCATATTAATTTAAGTTATTATTAAATGTTTTTGTTTAGGAAAAAGTTTTGTTGATTTACCTGAATATTGTTGACTACAAGTATTAGGAAGAAAGGTTAAACTTCTGCGTTTATTACATTTGAAATTTTATCGGAATATATCAAATATAATATTAAAATCCTGTCGATACTGGACTCAATACGGTTTTAAACCAAGTTATGCTACAATAAACTATACACGCAGAGAAAAATCATGATTAAAGAATGCTCACTACGACCATATTTATTCATATTTGCCTAATATGCTCACCCTAATAAATTAATTTAACTTGAAAAATTGGTTTTTGTCCTTAATATTTTTAAATTCGCTATAATAATATTATATGGTCTTTTATACCTAAAAAGTTACTCTGATCTAGCTAAACCGATTAAATTATTTGATATGTTTGCTACTATTATATATATATTTTCAACTTTAAAATTAAAATCATAATATGAGTTGCACACGAAAGGTATGTTCAATACCATAAATTTTGTTTGCTTTTACACACATTTTCATAATGAGCAAACATTTATTGTCAAAATAAACAATGTGTTCTGATAAAGAAAATAAAATGTTCTCCGTCCGCGAGCGTTAGTTAATCAGGAAGCATGAATGATTACAAAATCATTGAAACATTTTTCTGGAAGAAAAAGGCTCCCCGCAAAACTAAATGAAAAAAATAATTATACGTTTATTGAAACAGGTAAGTAATTTTTATATAATTATAAAAATATATAAAAATAAATTACTTTGTCTTTCTTGCAGCTAAAAAAAAAACTTAGAACATTCTGCTGGTGTCTAATAATTGTAAATTTTTCTGTACATACAATATACTTCATTGCTATCCAAAGGATAGCTAAGCAAAATGTAACAAGAAGATACAAGATAATAGTCTGGTAGTGTATAAAGTCATTCCTAAAATTTTAAGGAATAGAACTATTACAAAACAGCTTTAAAAAATACATAACTGAAATTTAACTCATAGAATAAATTCGAAAAATAAAAAATGTTGAATATAATTAAGAGACTTATGAAAATAAATAATTCCCAATATCTATTTTTTATTGTTTTTATTGTGAGAACCATATAAGATGTTAAAAAAGACATGGAGTCGGGAAATATAGAAACATGGTTTGAACGATCGTTTGCCTTTTTCTTCTGAACATAATAATATGTTTGAGCCAATAACACAATGCTAGTTGAAAAAACAGATAAGCTGGGCACCTGGCGTTTTAACATAATTCGGGTACGCTGAATCCAGTGGGGCCCGCGGTTTTTTAAGATTGGCTCTGGTTTTCGAGATATACCGTTATTTCGAAAATGGAGGAGGTTGCACAACATATGTTCGCGTAACTCAAAAACGCTTCAGCTTATTGAAAAGCTTAAAAAATCGAAATTCCGCAATAAAATTTTCTTTAAGAAAAGAAAACCTTCTTTCTAATATGCGCAGTGAAAAAAAAAATAATTTTTTTAACAAAATTTCGAAATTTTTGTTTCTTAAAAATTCATAAAAAATTGGAAAATGCAGCTATGCTTCTAATTTTTTGCAGACGTATAAAAAACGAAGTTCCAAACAAAACAAGCCATAAATGATTAAAATCTGTTTGCAACTTTTGATTTTATTCACAAAAGTCGACAAACTTTAATTAATTTAAGAATTTCATAAAACGCAATATTTGTATGGGAGCCCCCCTAAGAAGTGAAGATAAGGGGCAAGTATGTCTCGAGAAAATGTTAAGGACAAAAAATTAATTGAGGTCAGTCATACATTATATACCACTAGGGGCTACTTCTGGGAATTTATGGGACTTGTTCTTCAATATATTTCTAGTCTGCATTGAACATTTTGTATGGAAGCCCCTTTAAGGAAAAGAGATAGCGGGTGGGTATGTTAGAAATAAATGATTGAGATGAAAAATAAAGTGGGGTTGGTCATTCATTTGACACATCTCGGGGCATCATAGGCACTGCAGGGGCCAAATTTAAGAATTTCATTAAACGGCCATATTTGTATGGGAGCCCCCCTAAGGGGTGGAGATATATGGCAATGTTTTAAAAAAATGTTAAGAACAATAAACATTGAAGGTCGGTCATACATTTTATCCCCCTAGGAGTGAATCCTAGGCCTTAGAAACAAATGATGGGAATGGAAAATAAAGTTGGGCTCGTCATACATTTGACCCGTCTAGGGGTATCTCAGGCGCTGCAGGTGCAAAATTTAAGGCTAGGGTTCTACGCGCATAAGAAACACAACATTCCGGCGGAATCAACGATATGGAAAAATTCATCCGTTTTATTAACTAAAACACCAGAAACTAGAAACAAAATAAAAAAAATCAAACAATGTTAAGGAAGGTTTTAAATTGTGGTCAACGAATTGACATTTATAAACTTTTAAAAACAATGTTTGTAAAATTTTTATTCTGCAATATCGGAAAATATTAAAATAATTTATTATTTCAAATATAATTTTCATACCACAAAATACTACTCTGCTGGCTTTGATAATATTAACAACAGAAAACATTTAGTGTCAAAAAAAAATTTTTAAAAATTTTTAGTTTGTGAAAAATAAAAACATTTTGCAAAAGCAAATGAGCAAAATGTATTGGAAAAAAATATGAATTATGTGTTTGTGTCATAGAACTAAACAAAAAGTGTTATATTCTGAAAAATTTTTAATTGAAAAATTATAATTAAAAAGGGGGTGAATTAAAAAATTGAGAACGCTCTCTCGAGTTGGCATATATATATACTATGTCTATAATGCTGAAATAAAATAGTTTGAAACATATAATCCTGGTTTAGAGGTTTTGTTTGCAACATTTAAAAAATATGGTTGAAGTCTACTGATTCATATAGACATGCTTAACCACAAACAAATTAAAATTCATTTAAAATAAATTTGGGAGAATATCTAGTCTATAAGTATCGGGGTTGCGGGTTCGATTCCCGCCAGAGAAGCTGGTCGCCTGCAGACAAGCGAAGAGCTTTGCGGGACTAACGTATGAATAATAAAAATAAAATAAGATAATATACAAAGTTAACCCAAATTTGGTTAATATTTATACAAAAAAAAAAAAAAAATAAATTTATTAAATCCCTAATATTTTTTGTTTGCTTTTGCAAAAAGTTTGTCTAGATCAAACATCATTTACCAGTTTCTAAATTACATTATACAATTATCTACTTACGAATAAAGCTTAGTAAATAAATAGAAATTGTTAAAAAAAATAAAGCTAAAGTTTGATAAATTTTTTTGATCACACTTTTCATGGATTTTTTCGTATGATCATACCTTTAGTCATAACTGTGTATTTTGTTGTGTCCTTACCTTTTTAAATTGTTTTGTTTTTAATTAAATTAACGTTTTATTAAAAAATTATTTGATAGTTGTATTTTTATATATTCTAATTAAAACCGGTTAACCGGTTATTTTCAAAATGCTTAACCGAAAACTGGTTTTTTTCAAATAGTAACTAGCCGTAATATTCGAAAACCGGTTTTTGAAAAAGGTTACTTTTTCCATATTTTGTTTTTATATTATATCTTGATTAAGTTTTGCACTGATGGTTAAAAATCAGTCCAAAATTTGATATAGTTTAGCTTTGTATGGCTGGAAACAACACCATGTAATTTTTGAAAATCTGTCCATAATTAAATAAAGGTCCCATATAACGCGGTCTTCAGGAAATCAATTAAGGAAGCATTATATTCTAAAAAATTTGTCGTACTGTATTGAAATTTGGTCTAATATAAATTTCTTTTGATACAAGAAATCACTCTACTCTCTAAAATAAACACTCTACTCAGTCAAAATAATACCAGATCACTCTATTCTATCACAATAAACAATGTACGGTAGCTCCAAAATAAAATACCCTCATTATAGTCCCTTTAATACGATTAAAAATATTTCTGAAAAATCTTGATGTTTAACTTAAATTAGGGAACGAATTATAATAAAGAAAAAATAGGTTTATTTACAGATCCCATATAATACCCATTACTGAAGTACTCAAACTCTCGGTGTAGGGTATTACAGATTCAGCACAACGGAATAAAGCACTATTACTTTTTTAAAAAAAAAATTCCTATTCAACTTACAATAGCCTATATTTGCTTATTTTGTTATACAAGTGAACGTTTATTGAACCCTGCAAAGAAATCTAAATAACAGCTTCTACTTAAAAGTTGTAAGTCACTTACAAACGATTTTGTTTTATCGATTTCCACTCAAAACCAAACGCAAATAACAGATAATAAATAAAAAATGCTTTGTGAAATATTTAAACTTATTGTATCGTTAAAATATGTATGAATTGAACAAAAAACAAATCACTGCATTAAGGAATTTTCGGCTCAACCAAAAACCAACCCCCACCATAAACGATAAATCCAGCAGAAGAAAAGCAAAAGCAGCAACATGAATACAAAGTAAATGTTAATAAAACCCATTGAAATATTTCTATTTTTCACAGGCTATCAAGCATTCGAAATGAGTAATATCACTAACCAAAACTTAAAAACCAATGAAAAAATGGAAAATACCAAACGAAAAAGGCAAAAAGTAAGTGGCACATACCCGCAACAATACCCTCAAAGTAAACAGCAAACGGAAAAATTTTCGCAAAAATTTCATTCCAAACACATACTGGTTCTTCTCATTTAAGTTATTTTTTTTTGTTTGTAGCACGATTTTAGGAAAAAAAAAAAGATTGAAACAATAACGCTGCGTTAATATTGCGTCGATGGCAATTTATATATTTTGATTAAGAACCAAAAAAAGCAAATGGGGAAAAAATCTCAAAAGCATTTTTAAGAATCTGTTTAACAATTTTTTTATTTTTAACAACTCTAAATTTGTTATTCGGCAACTTTAGTAGATGAAATGCTTTTAAATTGAATATAAATTGCACACCCAACCTTATTCAAACAAATACAGGGTGACACAAAAGTAAAGTTATTATTTGGTGAGTAAATACACTTTTATACCCACACAGCAATAGTGGAAAGGTTATTATGCTCTTGCGTTGACGTGTGAAACTCATTAAAATATTAGTCCCAAAGCCATCTTTTAATTTACCGATCAACTTTGAATCACTTTCTGGGTCGATCTAATGATGTCCGTCCTTCCGGCTTGCTAAAAATAACACACATAGCGTTGTCTAGGTTGCCTTTGCTAAGAATTTCCCATAATTAATACATAAGAATACATTTGATGGCAGCACAACTAACACAGCTCGCCCAACTATGGCTCTTTTTGGATTTTCCAAAACTCACTGGCTACTGCGTAAGCCAAATTAACGGCTCCCGATTTTTTTTTCTTTTAGACTATCTGAAAGTTTAGTTGTACTAAGAAACATTCAAGATTAAAATCTGAGAAGATGTAAGATCATTGGGACCTTAGACTCTACTGATAATTTTGGGTAATACTTTATAAAGAGCACGTTAAGTCTAAGCAGTAGGAATCATACAAAAGATAATTTTTTTAAATATAATTTTCTAATATTGGGTGTATAACCAAAATGTGCGATATTACCCCGATATTCATAAAAAATATTTTAGGTTTATAGCAGGTTAATGAAACGATTTTTCTATGAAAATTTGCTCAATAAAACTTTTCAAAAATATCAAAAATATTTTTTATGAATATGAAGGTTAGTGTATACCGTGGAATATTATTAAAGGCTGTGGGAAAAATCGCCCCAAGAAAAATGGCCCAAAAAAAGAAATGAAAAATCGCCCAAATGAAGAATCGCCCAACAGAACATGAAAAATGACCCAAAAAGTTATATATGAAATTTTGCACAAAAGAAACGAAAAAGGGCCCAAAAAAAAAAATGAAAAATGACCCAAAAAGCAAAAACGAATTTTTTCCCGGTGGCATGTTATAACGTCCAGTGTCATAGTGTCCATGGACGCTATGACACCCCAAAAAGGCAGATTTTAGAAGCTTTAGTTAGCGAAGCCGGTGTTTGTTAAACCATAGAGGAGAAAATCCTTGCGCCCGGCCGAAGGCCGGCTGTGCAGAGAAGCTTTAGTTAGCGAAGCCGGTATTTGTTATACCATAGAGGAGAAAATCCTTGCGCCCGGCCGAAGGCCGGCTGTGCAGAGAAGCTTTAGTAAGCGAAGCCGGTGTTTGTTATACCATAGAGGAGAAAATTAAAAAAATGGGCTATTTTTCATACAAAATTTTTGGGTAATTTTTCATAATGAAAAATCACCAAATTTAAAAAAACGAAAAATCACCCAACAATAACGAAAAATAGCCCAAAAATTTTAGGTCACTTTTCATATAAATTTAGGCCCAATTTTACATGGGATTTTTTTGGGCGATTTTTCATTTCTTTTTTTGGGCCATTTTTCTTGGGGCGATTTTTCCCACAGCCATTATTAAAAAATAAGTTTTTTTTTTAGAAGTATTAGCTATCGGTAGCAATGTCCTTTACCTTTTTAAGGCCAAAAACGATGTAAGTCAATTTCGTATTCTGTGTTTTAAAGTGAAACGTCCATTGGGAGCACTTTGCGTCTGCCGCAGCAAACGGTTATCAGAATGAAAATCAGATGTATTAAAAGGCGAGTAAGGCAAAACTTTCCAGCCACTATTTTCAAAATGATTTTTGACTTTCCTTGGATATTGTGGCCGAGTGATGTAATAATCAGATATTACAGCTTGATGCCTGGTTGCATACTTTGGAAATATTTTGTATAATCTTCACTTAAAGCGATTTAATTGTAGTCGGTACATGATCGTCGGGATCAACTTAAAATAGATGAAACCATCGAGAGACAGCTAACTTGGATCCTTCAGCGGTCCCTTTGTGATGATTGTACTAAATATGGAGCGTGGTCTTGGTGCAATAATTATTTTGCTTTTACCTTGATTCCTCTGGTTGCACCCTAGTCACAGAGGATTTGTTGGTGAAAAGTTACTTCTCTTAAGAACGTTCGAGAAATACTTTCGTCATGCAAAAGTGTCTACCTAATTACTTAGCTCCTGGAATTGATAATTCTGCTGGGGTGGTTTTAATTTTAAAAGTCCTTCTTCAGTTTGACAACAATATACAACAAGTAATGTCTTTAACCCTCTGCGACTGACGTGACTTTGTTATAACAATTATAATGACGTGGTAATTCCAATGACGCTAGAACCCATTTTGATGGATTATATTTTCCAACTTTTGTTTTGTTAACCTTCTGAAATAATTTTTTATTTTGAATTAATGCTTGTTATTTCCTGTAATTAATTCTTGAGAACAAAACGACAATTAATTTTAAACCATATTTAATGGCATGGCGCAAAATGGCCTTAAAGAACTTACATCTAAGCAGACCGCAAACGAGCAGAAGAGTCTACAGTTTTGGTTTTCTTGAATCAAAGTTTGCGTTGGTGTCCAACGTACCAAAAAAGGGAAAAGCAGTTGTACTAATTTTCAGTATGCCTTTGACAAATATTGTACCTGAGAAGAAAAACAAGCCAGAATACATCCGTGACTACTACGCAACCAAAGGAAGCGTCGATGCGATGGACAAAATGCTTTTTGCATGTTCAACTAAACGCAAAACTTTGCGCTGGCCTTTGGCAATGTTTTTTAACATGATAGATTAAATGCTAGATTTATTATAATATATATCAAATCAATCCGAGGCGGTATCAATAGTACGGTGAGTACGGATTTTCTTGAATCAAGTACAAAAAGATTGATTCAAGTACGGATTATTCAATCGCGAAATACTCAAGTTATCCATATTTAATCCCGGATTGGTACTTAAAATAATCCGAAAATGAGATTGATTAAGGTAAAACTGAGATTGAATCAATCTCAAAATGCGCTTGATTCAAGAATTATAAAATTGATTTAATCCCGAATTTGTACTTACAATAATCCGAAAATTAGATTGATTTAAGTAAAACTGAGATTGAATCAATCTCAAAAAGTACTTAAGTCAAGTGTTATAAAGTTGATTTAATCCCGAATTCGTACTTTATATAAATCAAAACTCAAATTAGAAGAAGAATATTATTATAATTTATTTACTTACCTGTTTCACATCTTACAAAGTTCCAATTATAAAACACCACCACCATGGCCGGTATGATTTTTACTTTAAAAACTTAATATACATTATGGCGGGCCAATTTGTATGGAGCCGAAAAATTCGATTAGAGCCGCCCCCTAGGATGATTCTATGGACAATTCTAAGCAACTTTGGTGAAGGAACCATAGGTCTATTTCGATTTTCGAGTCTCCCACTTTTCAAAAAATGATTTTTTCCCTATAACATCATTTTGATTCAAAATTCGATTTTTTATTCATCGTTATATTATCTTTTTTATGTGTATATGGGGGGTTTTTTGGGTCGAGAAATTCATTTTTTTTTTTTTACCTATGACCACCACCAGAGGGCGTTTCATGCATATTTTAACTATTTTTCGTCTATTTCTCGAGATATGCAGAAAAAAAGAATTAAAAAAACAACAACAACATGGGATTTATGGAAAAAATTAGAGGTAGTCGTGGTTTTTTGCTCATATCTCAGCCATTTATGAACCGATCTTCCTGAATTTCAATAGCAAACAATTCCGGACTATATGTGACATAAATGTATAACAACCTAGCCTTCATCATATCTGGGGTCTTCGGAAAACCCATTTCAACGGACGGACAGATGGACAACCGGATTTGAACTTCCCTTCTGATAAGAAACCAGAATATATATACATACTTTATATGGTCTTAGATCAATATTGTAGAAATTACAAATGGAATGACAAAGTTATATATACCCTTTTACCTTCGGTGAAGGGTATAAAAAAGTAAATATTGGTATTTCAGTAATTTGGTCATAACTCGGGCATTTTTCAATCGATTTGATAGATTTATACACCGGCGTCTTTAAGAAGAAATTGGCCATTAACTTTGCTAATACAACTTGGACTCGGAAAGATCTACGGTTCCCGAAAATAGTTATTTTTCTTAAAAGAATGTTTTAATTGACTTGAAAAAATCATTTTTTGAAAAGTGGGAGACTCCAAAATCGAGATAGACCCATGGTTCCTTCACCAAAGTTGCTTAGAATGGTCCATAGAGTCATCCTAGGGGGCGGCTGTAGTCGACAAAAAATTTGGCCCGCCCTAATGTACATATAAAGCTAAGAATATAAACTAAATGAGAAGTGAGAAATTGAAGGCAAGACAATTTTACATTTTAAAGTTTAAAAAATAAAATTGATTAAAATTTAAACATGAAAATAATGTGTTTTCTTCCTGTTCTGTTATTTTTGTTGTTTCTACACACAACAAGCCAATCGTTTTTTAGCTACTTGTGTGGTGTTGTTGTATTGGCTACAACAAATTTAAATAAGTTATATGAGATTAAAACGCTCAATTTGTAATTTTACTCTAAGAGTTTCAGTACCAACGAAAAGTTCAATCTTTTTTGAACTTGGTTTAAGAATTTTATACTTACTTTAAGAAATTCCGGGAATGATTTTCGAAAGTTATCCCATTTAGGATTGTTGTGAGTACGTTTTAGTGTTATTCGTACTTGAATTTTTGAGTACGACTCGTACTCAAAGTAAGCATTAAAAGCTTAACTTGTCCCGAGTGTTTTTCTTTCTGTGTATGAACCATTTGCCAGATATTTCTAGCGACAAACAGCCCATGCACCCTGATCGTTGTCTACATTGTGAAGTTGGAAAGCGTTAAACATAATAAACATGCCTTCAAATATAACACACTGCGTACTAGTTTTTGTTTATATGTTGACATAGTTTTCCATACAAATACATATTTGCTACAAATGTAGACTTCCGCCCGCCTACGTTAATTTACAATCCCGAGCACATAAAGGTTAAGAAGGTACTGAATGCGTGAGAGCCGATGTTTAAAACAGACCGGAGAAAATCCCTTTTTTTCTTTCATTAGTGTCTGTTAGACAACCACGTCAGTCGTAGAGGGTTGATTATAATCTACGAATATTTTTGTTTCACCTGGCAACACGTTGACATGGAAGACATCCAGAATAAGCTTTGCTGAGCACAGACCTGGGCGATTTGCACAACTTTTTCATTATCATTAAATTGATCGAAAATTAATTCTGTGTAAAATTATTGCACTACCACTAACTTATTCACTTTTAATGCATCTTTTTAACTGTTTTTACTTTTATTTGTAATAAAAATAGTATGCACTTTTTTAAATTATTATTATTAAAACTTCACGAATAGTGCATTATTATCGCATTATCACTAAAACTATTATGAATACGAATAATGCATTATTATTGCATTATCACTTAATCATATAGTGAACAATAAACTAAATCATATAACATTAATAAGCAAGGACCACAACAGTTATGACATTTATAATATAATTGTAATTTTCTGGCTTCTTGTTCACAATGGCCCGTAATCATAGCCAAAATAATGTATATATTCTTTAAGCGAAATCTGCCTTTAGATGATTGTGGACACCATTAAAAATAACTTTAGAAAAAGTCGCCTTTATTCATGATTATGATTATAAGACAATACGTTTTAGAGATAATGCAGTAATAATGCATTATTCATGCTTACAATATTTCTAGCAGTAACTCAATACAATATTTCACCCCTTTAAGATTAAGGGCTTTACTTGCCAAAACATACTGGATTTTTCTAGGGTATTAATTCGATTAACCATTTAGCGGTTAACCTATTAATAACTAACAGATTACCTGATTAGTTAAATTAAAATTGTCTATTTTCGATTTCCGATTAATCCGGTTAATTTCAGTCGATTAACCTATTAAGCGATGTAACCAAATTTTTAATTTTTTTAAGTATTAATTTAACATATTTTTTGTGTTTCTAATTATTGTTTCGTCTCATATACAAAAGGTGTATGTTTAGAAAATATTTTTTCATACAAACAAAGAAGTGATCTTCATTTTAATTAAGTGTTAGGCTCAAACTCATCGCAAGTGCAATGAATAAAAAAAAATTATAATGTTATCACCTAAAAAAGTGTATTCCTTCCGATTGTCATAATTTGTATGATAATTAACCTTTATTATTTAAATTATTAAATTGTCCAGCTTGAGGTCTAACTTTTTTTTATAAAAATTTAAACGTTTATTTTAACCAATATTTCGGCACTTCTTTGAGTCTTCAAGTTTTTTTTTCTTTCTTATTTAACAAAATTAAAAAAAATATTTTTTAAACAAATTTAACGATTTAATATGTATTTTATTCGACCTTTATTATTTAAATTATAAGTAAATTGTCGAGCTTGAGGTCTAACTTTTTTTTATAAAAATTTAAACGTTTATTTTAACCAATATTTCGGCACTTCTTTGAGTCTTCAAGTTTTTTTTTCTTTCTTATCTAACAAAATTTAAAAAAATATTTTTTAAACAAATTTGATATATGTATGTATGACAAATGAAAAAAATTTTTAAATTAAATACATAAATATTTTTCAATTCAAACTTGATCTTTTGCAGTATAAAAAAATTTTGAACTTTCGTTTTTATTTTTATAAATTAACTTTCTAAATTAATTTTCTTGATAATCCTCTGTTTAAAATGCGAAATTAACATCATAAAAACTATTTGAAGGGAACACAAGATATAAAGTGCCATAAGAGACTATTTTGTCTGCAAAATATGCCAAAATTATATTCCCAAAATGGTTAGCCATTGTTCAGATGTGTACAGATTATGAAATTATAGTTTTGCAATTTTATCTTGGCTTTACTCTTCTCCTTTTTGTATTTTGTATATATATATATAGATTTTGTTAGACGTTGTGTATTACAAACCAAGATACGTGGACGGAATTTTAAAACTTTGGCTCTAGTCGTTCTCCAGATACAAATATATCTACAATCTCTTTAGAAAAGTGGGAGGTTCTACTCCCTCTGTTCCAAACCCACCCACACTTTGTCGGCTGTTGTTTATTGATAACTTACATGTTTTTACGTAATTAGGAAACCTTCGCTCAAACCGTTCGCTAGATATACAGCAATCTATAATAGCTTTCTATGGGAGGTACTACGCCCACTTCTCCTATAATATGTATTAATAATACAGATATGTGTGCCAAATTTCGACAACTTTTCTCTAACCGTTCTATAGATATACATAAATGCATTTTGTGCCATGCCCACTTAATCAATTAATCCCATATTTTGTCGGATGTAGTGTCGTGATAACTAAAATGCTTGTACCTAATTTTAAAACTTTGGCTCCTGTCGTTCTCCAGATATACATAAATCTATAATGTCCTTGTATGGGAGATGCCAGCCGACCATTCCAATCCTGCCCATTTTGTCAGAGATGTTTTGTATTGATAACCCAGTTATGTGTACCAAATTTGGACAATTTTTCTCTAACCATTCTTTAGATATAAATAAATCTATTTAATGCCACGCCCACTTCTCCAATCCCGCAAATATGTTAGAGATAGAATAACTTTTTGTTAAAAAAAGAAAAATTGATTTTTATAATTACTCATCTTTCTTGAAAAAATGTCTTGAAAGTTTGACATAGCCGTTGCTCCTTGCTCTTCATTTTCAATCACAAATGCATCGACTGGTAGTCTTCTCTGATTATGTTGATCGTGCATAAAAAATGAGGCGTGACTTTTTTCACAATAAGTCACATTTTGTTCACTAAAAGTGTCTTTTTCACAAAAAGTGAAAAAAAAAATTCCCTAAACGTGTCTATTTCCTAAAAAAAAGTAACTTTTTTCAAAAGTCCGTTCTTCAAGAAAGTAAGAGTAAAAGTCACTCTTTTCTACAACAAACCAAGAATTTTTAAAAAAGCCTAATTTTACATGACTTTCTTCCGAAAAAACCCTACTTTTACAAAAAATCTTATTTTGTTGCTTATTGCTTTTTAAAAAGTTCGATTAATTAGTTGTACCACATGGCGTATGCATGTTAATAAATTGTAATTAAATAATACTCATACGTAAGCAAGTAACTTGACAAATGTTTTCCCTTCAGATTTTTCTTAAAAAAATAGACAACAAATATGTACACTAGGGCGGGTCGATTTAAAAAACGCCCAGGTGACAAGGGTGGGTCGGTCCTTCAAACTTTGTGGGGGTCGGTCAAAAATTAAGACTCGATTGGGGCACTTTAAATAGGTCAAAATGTGATTTTTCAAAATTTGACCTTTGGGTCAAAATAAGGAACATTAGAATTCATTTTAGAGGTACGGTTCCCTGGGCACAGTTTGTTATTTTGATCCATAGAATACGATTTTCTCTGTCAGTTGGGCGATTTTTAAATGGACCAGCCCTAATAGATATATTTTTCCAGTTTTCGTCTTTTTTTGTTCTCTGTTGAGACAAAATTAATTTCGACGATTAGTTGCCAAGCAAGCACTGCGAATATAATCTGAAGTTCCGGGAATACAAAATTTATTTATATGCTCATTTCACTGGGTGCTTAGGCCAGCTAGTAAGGAAGCCTTTTCCCAAAAGCTTTAGAAAAGCAAAAATATTATACAAATAAGACTGTTAAGCAAATAAGAATTGTAAACACTCGGGTTTTACTTGTAACAATATTAAATCTTAACCAAAAATAACAATAACAAACAGCGAGTTTATCTTTTTTTAAATTCCCCTACAATTGGCTGGTTTTCGATTCGAATTGTAGCCGCTTTATAAAATATTGGCGTTTCCTTTTAATGTTGTTCCAACAAAAGTAAAATGTTGAATTTATTGCATAAATATATTTCAGTTTCATTTTTTACTAAGTTATCAATCGAAATGGTGACATTAACAATTGAAGAACTTGATTTAGAAAATAGTTCCTTCTTTTTTAGAACTTGTTCGAGTCTGTTTTCATCACCTTCTGAAGCACTCTCTTTTTCTCTTTCCATTTGTAAATTTTTGAACATTTTTATTGTTTTTAAAATATGTTTTTTTATAAGGCTCATCATCTTCGGGACTTAGCATAAATTTAAATCTGCTATCTATAAACTAGATATACTGTTGCAATGAAAAGTGAATTATCTATAAAATGGCAATACCCCGACTTGCATTTCTAACCGAAACGATGCTAACCAAAGCACTTTTTTCCATACATTTATACTGATTTTCAATAAATTGGTTCCGAGATTCAAAATTGTTGCTACAAATATCAATACTGACTTGATAGGCTTGATAGCAGATAATGTTTTCTTAGATACCACAAAACCAAATAACGTTAAAGCTCTCTTTTGAATTACTATTTGTTTTAAGGACATTCTTCGCTGGTTTTATTCTTCAATCTAAATGGTACGAAGTGGCTCCAATTTTTTCATTAAAGGACTTCTCATTTGGTTTCAGCAAATTTTTTAAGTTTATCAGCATCTCTGGAACAATAAATGGATTTTACTGATGAAGGTGCTAGTCCAAGGTTTCTTCCAATATCAAAAGCGTTTTCCCCTATTTTAGAACGTTTCAAAATGTCCAGTTTTTGTTCTAAGCTTAGTTTCTTTAATTTTTGACTTACTGTTGCGATATATTTAGATTTAACTTCATTAATGCATATGTGATTTTAAGCTACTAACGACATTCAACTTGCAACCAGCAGACAACTTTCACTTTTCGCTTTGAAGAGACACTGTAATATTAACGACGCAAATCGAAGAACTAACAACGCAACTTCCATACAACGTAACAAAAACGACGCAACTTCGAAATCATAGAAATCTTAAAAAGACGCAATTTCGAAACGATGCAACCTAAGCAACACAAATAGGGGAATTGGTTTACTAAAATATAATTATTTTTAAGATTTACATATTTTTAACAAAAAAACAGAAGTTAGGAAGAACATGTAAATCAATTAAAATAGATAATCATTCATTCAAAAAGCAAATTTCGATCTACCAAAGTGAAATACCATTTGGTTTAAGGATTGATGTTTGACTATTGACGTCGCCCGGCCTCAATAGCCGAGTGAGTAAAACGGCGAACCCCACTGACGAGATTGTGTGGTTACAATCGAAACTAGTCTGGGCAACCTGTCCGTGAACGCCTGGGTTCAAATCGCAGCGCAGTCAAGAATGAAAAATTATCAATAAAAAAATTTTAATTAATTTCATGTTGTAAAATTCCTGTCTTCATAAAAATAATTTAATGAAAATTAAATTCAATGAACTTAAGCCTAATTAAAAATATCTAAATTTGGATTAAAAACCAATAACAGTTCAATAAAATAACCACAATACTAATTATTTTTAAAATGTTTTAGTTTTGCTATTTTTTGTCAGCTCTAATTTAAAACTAAGCCAGGTTCTGTAAAAATAGCAAAAGTTCATATTTTTTTCTTGTAGTTTGAGCGTGCATTTTTTAACGAGTGACTTCTACGGTTTTTTTTTTTTGTTATGACAGAAATCAATATTTTTTTTTTTGGATTTTTCTATCAAATATTTCTCATGCCATGAACATTAAGAATATTTTTACTTTGATATTTTTGAACACGAATCTGAGAGCTATTTTACTAATCTTCAATTTCACAATTACAAGCGTTTTTGCCTGTAAAATTGTGAACTTGTGAATAATTGTAATTCATAAAAATGCAATTACAAGTTTGTGGCTACAAATGAATTTTACAAGTTACAAGTCTTTAAGTCATACTTCTACATCACGCAAGTATTTGGGGTCTTTTGCACTTATCCTCAGTCCAAGTGCAACCCACCTCGCCGATATTAAAAATACCAGTGTTTAAAATTATCGATACCAGTATTTAAAATTACTAAATAATTTTCATTCCAGAATGCGTTATTTGCTGTGACTGCGAAAATGATTTGCAAAATAACTGAAATGAAACCGATACACACAAAATTATTGGTTAGCAATGACAACGAAACACAAGTCGTTTGCAACAGCAATATTCATGCGAACGAAATGAAATGAAAATTAATATGCGTCCGTCGTTTGATTTTGCTGTTAAGTTGTTTGCGGTGTGCGAAACAAGTGTGTTTGTTGATAATCAACTCCAATTAAATAAAAGAATATAAAAATAAAATTAGAATAATGGCACCAAGGCTCAACAAAAGTTTAATTTTGGAAAAATTTTACATTTGTGCTGAAAGTGAAAATGCAAAGTGCAAAATTTGCTGAAATAAATTGAAAGAAAAGTAGAATTTTTAATTTAAAATCACATTTACTAAATATAAAAATTGTTTTCTTCGAATTAATGAAAGCAATATCAAAAATTTTACTTAGTAGTCAAATTACACACAAGTCAAATGAGTAACACCGCAAACAACTAAATAGCAAAAAAAAAAAAAAAAAAAAAAAAACGACTGACGCATATTCATTTCAATTTGCCATCAGAAAATTGTTGTCGTTGCTAACCAATCATTTTGTGTGTATCTATTTCATTTAATTTTTTTCCAAATCATACTCATAGATGAAGCAGTAGCAGTAGTCGTTTGACAAAAATTTTCAAGTTTTGTCTGCTGTTGCTATTTTTTTGTAAGCAATTTAAACACTGATCGATACATAGATATTTATTTACGACTATCGAATTCGATATTTTTAAGATCTCTTTATAATAAAATTCAACATTTTAACCGTTGCTCAACTGCTTACAATACTGTTGTTTTTTAAGAATTGCATCATATGTTTTTTAACTAATATTAAGAAAATAATGGCGATTTTCCATTGTACATATTCATAGATTACACAGTTCAGTTTTGTCTTGGTTTTTTAAGAGCTGACAACAAAAACATGAGCGCGGAAAAAATATTCTAGAAAGGGTTCCTAGAATTATACAAAGAATAGCCTTAATTATGGCGTATTAGCAGCAAGAGTCTCATGAAAGATGGAATGTTTATAAAAAAAAAATATTTTTTTTTTGTGCATGTTCTTATATATTTAAAATAAAATATTGCACAGTTTACTTGCATAGTATGTGTCACAAGTTTCGTTTACCGGCAGTATATAAGCCGGCATTATATAATCCCAACTTTTTTCATTTTTTTTGAGATTTCATATGGCGAATAAATAAAATTGTTTTTGTATTCTTTACTGCCGGTCCCTCGATTTCAAGCGAATACTTCGATCGCATAACTTACATTAAAAACTAGATTTTTAAATTGGTTTTTGTTTTAAATAAAAGTTAAGCGAATGAAAGTTTCGTTCGAAATGGAGGGGCAGGCAGTAAATTTGAAATTTAAATAAACAGTAAAAATTTAAAATGGAATTACATGTAATATGTTTGTACAAATGTAAATACATATGTATTGACATAGATATATTAAGTTTTTAAAGTTGGTAATAATTTCAGCTTAATATGTTCAATACATCGATATATCTATATTTTTAATTAATAAATATCGATTCTCTTAAAAAATATCGATACGATATATATCGATATATTTTTTCAATTTGCCCATCCCGAAGATATAATGGATATTAAGAAAAAAAAAAAAATTTTGGGTAAATAATGGTTACTTATAACCAAAAATTAATTAGTTACAATAACTAAAACAAAATCTATCTATATATGTATATAAAAATTAGTTGCGCTATGTTCGTCATATTATAACTCGAAAACCACTCAATCGATTTTCAAACGAGTACATGCGTTGGAAATATCTACTTTCGCTGATGGTTTACAAAAAAATCATCGGATATTTTCAACGAATATGCGTTATATGCGTACTTTTATGTTGGTGTGTTTTCTCTATATAAAATGTATTTTTTTCCTTATGAGAATTAAATTTTGTCGGTATATAATACAAAGACGTAAACGTATGTTATTGTATTGTCCATCAACGCGGGCTGGGTTACTCTTGTATAATTATAATTGTTGATTAAAACCTTTATTTAAAATTCATCAGTATTAATGGTTACAAATTAGTTTTTCCTGGTTTATCTTATAACTGTTAGGGTCCCTGATCAAAATATACCTTTGTTGCTAAAAGTAATTCGATTAATGAGTGCATCATAATGAATTACAGATATTTTCCCTCTAAACAGAAACGCGTTTTATTGTAAAGGCAGAATTTTCAAGTTATGCACCCACTATTTTGATACTATTTTATAATAATAATATAAATAATATGAAAAATAAATGCCATTTTTAAATATAATCATAGAGTTAAGAGTTGTTCATTGAGCAACGTAACTTATGTGCCACTCTGTATATATTAAACGAAACTCTCTTCCAAAAGTTAAGACTCTGATTTTGGTGATTGTGCTTTTGTAGTACTACTATTGGCAACAAATGAAGCATTTTGTTATTTATTTATATTTATGGTAGTTAGTTATTGCTATTGTATAGACTTTATAAATTATAAATATTTTTTTTTTGTCTTTTAAACGAATAACAGACAATATCATAAAATCATCTACAGACAAGCATTGA
This sequence comes from Pollenia amentaria, assembly GCA_943735925.1. Lineage (NCBI taxonomy): Eukaryota > Metazoa > Arthropoda > Insecta > Diptera > Polleniidae > Pollenia > Pollenia amentaria. Next base: position 149,620,267 of record OX031007.1, read on the forward strand.
TATACAAAATAGAACACAAATAAACATTTTACTGATTGCTATGTCGGCATACTCTTTTGTAGCTGTTTTGAAATATAAAACCATTAAATTTGTATTTCGCACAGCGTTTTCCCAGCGGACCTTGTTTGACAGATTTGTTTGTCACGCAAAGATAATAAGAATTACAAAAGTAGAATGTCAAAGACTATTGCGATTTTTGGAAGAATGACTTACGAAAGAACTTTGATTTAGTTTTGAACATACACTATAGTGTTACTCCTACAAGTCGCAATATTAAAAGTTTTATATTAACAAATGACAATTGCCCTACAATCGAAAAAAGTTTTTTACTATCATAAAGTTTTTTTTTTTCACAGTGAAGCCAAAATATTCTTTTTTCTGTCTAATTTTGTCCCAAAGAATTTTATATATTTTCGTTTTATTTTTCTATGCTAAAATTAACTGAAGTTTGTTTAAACATTAACTCTACTTTAACTTTAAGGGCACAATAAACCATACAAACTGCTTGGCAAACATGTCATATTGTTACGTTTGTACAAATATTTTGTGTTGTTTTTTGAAGCAGTGTTTGCAGAAATATTATAAATTTTTTAATATGATATCCTTCCTTTAACTAACATTAAGTTTTAATAATGGTCCTAAGAATTATGGGTTAAATTCAAGCGTTTGTGTAAACTTTTATAATATTCAAGTTACATACGGAATGACAATAATTATATTATAAATTCGACTTTTAGTACTGAAACTTTTAACAAAACTGAGTTCTTCTGTAGTGCCCAATTCTATTCAGTTTACTGTATCTTCGATTTTCATTTTCTAAATTGAGAGTATGAAAGTCGTATAAATATTTTTTTCTTGGCATAAAATGAATTCTTATCATTTTTTTTTTGTCAAATAAATTTCTCCTCAATATTTTCTTATTTATCTCCACTTCAAGCAGTAATTTTGTTTTCTTCTAGATTTTTCGGCTCTGTTTTCATCGTTGTATTTGGCCGTTATATAAGACATGTATTTGAATCGTATCATGCTGTTATTTGTATTTGTTGTTTTTAAGTGTAATTTTGTCGATTTGCATTAAAAAATGAGTATGTAGAAATATGTGCGAAATAATTTATGATAATAATAATAATAATTTATCATAATAACTTGGTCATAAAATAAAAAAAAAAAAAAAACAAATTCACATTTAAATGAAATGAATATCAAAAAGGAGGATACAAGAAAATTTGTTTATGTTCTTGTAGATAGCGAATAATACTCGTTCTACAGAAATTTTTGAATTATAGATACGTAGATATTAGAGTATCCAATTATTTGTCTATTGGTTTTGTTCGAGTAAGGAATCAATAGATTTTTAAATTTTAATATTACTCGAATAATATTATAAGAGTATTAATTTATTTAATTCACTCGAATGACTCAAATAAATTTATCAAACGGAAATAACAGGCATGTCTATTTTCTTTTACTATACATATTAATAAATAAAAAAAAACAAAAAAAATTGTACATTAGGACCATTCAAAAAATATGTTGAAATACCCCCTCAAAACTAACTTTGATATGTTTTATGAGGATTACCAAATATTTTTGGCTCTAGTGATTATCTCCCGTGAGCTAAACTCCATCAAAAAAGGGTCCAAAAATGGTATTTTTCATGAATAAAAAAAATTCGGTAAATTTTTTCTTGTTTAATTAATAACAAATAGATATTGGGAATTATTTCCTTTTTCATAAGCAACTTTATTATATTCAACAAAAAAAAAAAAAAAAAAAAAAAAAAAAAATAAAAAAAAAAAAAAAAAATAAAAAAAAAAAAAAAGTCATTTCTAAAAAAATTTAAGGAATAGAGCTATTACAAAAAGCTTTATAAAATACATAACTGAAATTTAACTCATAGAATAAATTCGAAAAATGAAAAATGTTGAATTTAATTAATAACCGAATATAATAGATATTTAGGAATTCTTTGATTCTGCATTAAAACGTATTTAAAATCTAGCCACAAACTCTAGATAGCGGGACGTTTATGTCAGTTTTTTGATGCTTTTCAATTAGATTTTTGTGAAAATTTACATAACTTAACCATTTTTTGTTCGATTTTTATTTCATATACGTTTTATTAATAAATTTAGCTAAATTAACCCGTTCATGACTATTATTTTTAAGGGGACATTAAAAAAAATTGTGGAAAAAATGTAAGTCCAGTTGTATACTTAAAAAAATAATTGAGGGATTCACAAGGTGGTCATAAATTTGTAAGGTCATATGTCTTAAAATAATTACAAGAAATGTATATGACTGATGTGGCAACCGCTTATAATTTACATTTTTACTGTACAGTACTGACGAATTAATAATTTTTTTTTTTTTTTTTTGAAACACAACAATATTTTTTCTAAACAATTGTAAAATATAATTTAGGATATTATGACGATATGACTTGATAACACACTTTGCGAATCCCCCAATTATGTATTTGCTATCAAGGCACATATGACAAGACATCATTAAAAACCAGGTGTTTTATCGCCAAAAAGTGTATCTCGCTAAGAAATATTAGCCATATGTCTATCAAATGGATCATATTTTTAATGACTCTGATACATAGTTAAGGTTCAATGTCGTTAATGTGCCGAATTATATCATCCTTTAGCTCTTGAATTGTTATTGTGTTATTGTCGTACACTTTTTCTTTAGAAAATTTCCAAAGAAAGAAGTGCAACGGTGTCAAATCACATGATCCTGGCGGCCAACTTACTCGCCACGACGTGAGATAACGGCCATTGAATTTCTCGTCCAGTTCAATATCCTCAATTTCTGGTCACAAGAAGTTCGTTATCATCTAGGGATAGCGAACACCACTAACGGTAACTGCTTGGCCGACCTCGTTTTCGAATAAGTATGGTCCGATGAAGCCGTCACCGTATAAACCGCAGCAAACAGTCAGGGTACGTTCGTAAATGCATCACTGCGCTGCATCAGAAAAGCAAACTATTTTTAATGCCGTTAAAAAAGTAATTATAATTTTTTTTATTGCGTGACTATTATTTTTGTACAGTATTTGACATTTTGCTGGTCCACATCTACTTCACTGATTTGTTTATAAATATTTGAAATAACTGATGCAGCGCAGTGATGCATTAATAAACGTACCCTCGCTCTTTGTGGATACATCGGCTTTTACATAATCACTCGTGAACTCTCATTTCCCTAAATGCGCACAATTCTCCTGATCGTAGACACATTTGGTAAAAAAACACATTTGACCAAAAAAAATCAATAAGTACACGAAATGCATTTTGATATGATCGCCCATTTTCGAAAAATGCTTCAACAATCTTAGCGCGCTGCTTGATTGTGTACACTGAAACAAATAAATGTTAACCTTGACGTTAATTTATGACTCACAATTAAGAATGTGCATTTTGGTTGAACCAATATTTAGTTCTAAAACTTTTAAATAACATAAATTAATTAAAAATTTTAAAATCCGGCAGCAAAAAATACAGTTTTGAATGCAATAAAAATATTAAAACGGAATAAGATTAGCGAACAAAGTTAAAATAAACAAAATACAAAATAAACACTACTTCGGCTTACTTCCAGGGGTATGTAGGGATCATATAAAGGATATTTCAACTTTTGCAGCCAATACCTGGGATTCGGCAAAAATCCTCTACGATCTTCTGTAGTCGCTAGTCAGCCACCTATATGTAATTAACTGAGTCAGCAGCCCCTGGTGAACAGGCAGCGGATTGACTGCTGTTTGAGGCCACCCGTTAGTGTGCTTCGTGTGGGAAAACGTACTTTCGGGAATCACGTGGCTTGCTACCTCAAATCGTGTGGACAGATTGACCTGAGGATCTTCCCTTGGTTCGGAGGTTAGAGAGCTGCTAAATAAGGGGCGAATGTATAATTTTGTCGAATTATAAACGCATAATGCTGCATAATTAGGCGATGCATTTGAACCACATAATTTGTCATACAATACGAGTACATACACATCTAAAAAGGGTGTAAAATATGTTCAAGAGAATATGTTATAAATGCAGAAGGTAATAACATGTAATTTAGCTTTAATGTATTTAATTAGTTAGAAATATAAAAAAATATTGTTATATTTAATAAGTAGAATTTTCTAAGAAATTAATTCTAATCGATTAGTTGTTATAAATTTTTCGAGTTATTCGTTATTCGAAATTAACCATTTCATTAATTCAATGAAGTAATGGCGAAAAATTCCTCGGTAAATCAAATAACGATTAATCGAGTGAATACTCTGGCACATATATGTTCATATTATGTTTTTTCCCAATGTTCTTTAGATGGGAGTATGAGTGAACAAATTTGTTTGTTGTATGTTATTTTTAGGGCCAGTTTTTAATATGCAAAAATAAATTTTTTTCAAATTTACGATCAACACGCAACCTAAACTATTTAATAGAGAAGTTGTTGCTCTAATTAAAAAGAAAAATCAAAAGAAAGTGGAAATTATATAAATTTATATTTTTAATAAATTTTTAATTTAAAAAGTGTAAAATGAAGAATAAAAGTCATCTACCACCATAAAAACTGTAAAAACAAGTAAAAAAGTCAAGCCTGAACATTTGATACCCAACACTACAGTATTAAAAAACTAATTTTCGAGAGTTAACCCTATTTGGGGCCCATGGGCTATCATGTACTCGCCAGAACAAAGTTTTTTTATAATGTTAAAATTCATTTAAAAATTGTTTGAGCCGAATATTTTTTAGTTATCTTCATCTATGTGAGATTTGTTTGCCTTTAAGTGTTTTTAGAAGGGGGTCTTATGGGACCTGTGGTTAATTTTGGACTTCCAGCACGATATTTTGTCAGGACATAGTAGCTATCGTAAAATTTATTGTCGAAAATTTTAATGTCAAAACCACCATTTATAAGGAAGAAAAGGCATTAAAAGCTATTTTCGTTAGAAGTATGTATTTGTATGGGAGCTGTTGCCGAATATGAAACGATTCCAACGAAATTTGGTAAGATGACTAAGATTGCACTAGAATAGGTTTGGACCATATTTAATCTTAATACTAATATAATAGGTTAAGGTTAAGGATTACAAAGACTCTATGGGGGCTATGTAAGATAAAGGGCCGATTGTCACCATTTTCAATAGGCTTGCTCCTTGTGAAAATTAAAATCGGCGTATTAAATTTCACCAAATGATCTCTTATGTTGCGGTCTGTTCTGTGTGCACAAAGTTGATATGGGGAGCCAGTCAGCCTGCCTGCCGTACGGACATAATTAGATCGATTCAAAAGTGATGGTGAGTCGATCGGTATACTTAAAGTTGGGTCTAAGACCAATATTTTAAGATGTCTTAAACATCGGCACAAACGCATAATACCGTCTCTATTATTGTAGTGTGGGTATAAAAAGTTAATATAGTCTTATATAGGGGAGTTTTAAAACGCCTGCTGCAAAGCAACTATGTCTGCCTTTATACACCAAAATTTTTTTTAATTTATTCTGAGATTATGGGAGAGAGAAGAAATAAGAAAAAAGAGGGGCACATACTTGCATGTACTGAAAAGTTACCTTAAATCTGTTTTGTTGTATGATTCCCAATATGGAATCATATGTCATATGTCATGTTACGCTGACCCACTTGCTTCAAGAATGATTGATGTGTGTTAAAGCAGACTATACAAAAGTCTCGCCATCTAAAATGCAACCGTGTAAAATTTTACAATATTATCTGCGGTGCACCAAAAAAGTCATCAATGCGTACGCAATAAGTAAATTGTTCATCGTTGAACTTGGCGATTCTTTGCTGACTTTGACTGCAAGTATTATGATGTTTTAGAACTCAGCCATGATAATTTTTCATGTAATACTCCAAAAACATACTTTCCCGATGACAAACATGACCCTAGAACAGCAGCTGGTACAAATTACACATGTAAGTCTATATATCCATAAAGAATTAAAGGGCCTGATAATCAAATAAATCCAACATTCCATCATATTTTGTTTTACAAAATGTTTTACTGATGTAGACGTTCAATTCTTTTGCTCCATTTCTTGATCACATTTGTTTGCTAATAAAGCCTATAGGCTGTTAAAACTAAAATCAAATACTTTGTTATTTATAGTTTTAAGCTAAAAAAAATATATTAAATTAATCATGAATTCTTTACATAAAAAAATTTTTCATAAACAAACGGAGATGGTATTGCCACACTTCCTTTCGAGTATTTTTGTTAAGTTACCAAAAGATGGTGAAATAGAAAATTGTACATTAATTAAACCATTATTAGGAATTACAATGAAACACATGATGAAAAGGAAATCAGTGATTTATTCGCAGACTTTTTTCTTCCACACATTCTGATGCACATTGTGCTGAAAACGTTCATTATCCATTTAATATTATTACTGGTCAAACTATATCATTTTCAAAAATAACCACAGTCAATCAGGCCTATTCTGAAAATCAATTTAATTCAAATCACTTGATTTAAAATCACATGTGCCTTTTTATATCACACGTTTGAAATTTTCGTGTTCCGTTTTTGTGTGTTACGGTGTTATTTTCATTTGCCGAAAGCACATCGAGAAGCACAAAAACGGAATGGTTTTCAGAACCCCACAATATCAAACGTGTGATTTGAAAAGCACGTAATCTTAAATCACTTGATTTTCAGAACAGGCCCCAATATTACCAATTGCTTAAAATCTTTTAAATATTCAAACGCAATGGGTCCGGATGGTATACCAAGCAGTATTTTAATGGAAGCTTTAGCCATGCCGTTGTCAATTATTTTTAATATTTCTATGAAAACTGGTTATTTCCCAAAAATATAAAAAGAGTCATATTTAATTCCGTTGTTCAAATCTGGAAATAAATCTAATATGATTAATTACAGAGGTATAGCCAAACTTAGAGCAATTACAAAACTTTTTGAAAAATGCATTTAAGAGTCATTGGTTCATCAAGTTTCACCGTTATTAACACCTTTTCAACACGGATTTCGTAAAGAATCATCAACTATGACAAATATTTTAGAACTAACAACTTTGGTAAATGAAGGATTTATCAACAACAAACTACCGACGTTATTTATACCGACTTCAGTAAGGCATTTGATAAGGTAACTCATAACCTTCTTCTGACAAAAATTGATATTATGGGTTTCGACAAAGTTTATGTAAGCTGGCTAAAGTCATATCTTCTCGGCAAAATGCAATGCTTAAAATTTGGGTTTTCAACTTCTAAGCCTTTATTGGCAAAATCCGGTGTTCCGCAACGACTTGCCAGAAATTATTAAACATTGACATATACTAATGTTCGCAGACGATGTAAAAATATTTTTAAACTTAACGAACTCTTTAGACCATATGTATCTTCAAGAAGACTTAGATAACTTTTATAATTGGTGTAAACATAACCTAATGGTTAATTAGTTCATTTATTAATGATGTGCTAATAATCCCAATTTTTTAATGAAAACACTGAAATTTATTGTTATTGTGCGCATTTCGCTGGTTGCTTAGGCCAGCTCGTCAGGAAACTTTTTCCAAATACTTTAGAAAAGCTAAAAATATTATAAAAGTAAGACCATAAAGTGAATAAGAATTTTAAACACTCAGGTCTTGCATGTTACAATATCAGAGCTTCAACAAAGACACAACAATAAACCGTAAATTTTTCTTTCTTACATTCCCCTACAATTGGCTGGTTTTTTCCAACACGAATTGTAGTTGTAAGAGGATAGAAAGAAAAAAACAAAATTAAAAAAAAAACAAGTTGCTTAAATAAAGCAGCTTGCCATTTAAGTTTTTTATTTGCCGGGCACATGCAAATTTATTACCAAAAATTATTTTCGGGAATGAAATATTTATTATTCATTAGTTCATTTATTAATGATGAATGGAATTAAACATAATGAAATGTAAACATATGCGCTTTTCTAGAAAGTGTAGTATTATGTATAACTATAAACTCGGTGACTATAAAATCGAGATAGTGGACACAATTATGGATCTTGGCATCTTACTGGATGTAAAATTGAATTTTATTCAACACATAACAATGACTGTTAACAGGGCTCGTTGTACTCTGGCTTTTATTAAACGTTGGGCGAAAGAATTCAATGATCCTTTCGTCAGTAAGCAACTGTACACATCTCTCGTTAGACCAATTATGGAATACGGTTCGGTTGTATGGGACCCACATTATATGGTGCATAATGATCAAAAACAATTCTTGCTTTTTTGCCTGAGAGATACATATCGAGGATATGATAATTTCCCCTCATATTCAACAAGATTATCCTTAAAACGTTTGGCAACACTGAAAAGTCGCAGGGTTATGCCAAATATCTCATTTGTACTTAACTTAATAAATGGAAAAGTATGCTCCGATTTTTCATTAAGTAGTTTATCATTTAACATTCAACGACGTACGGTACGGTACTATAATCCCTTATTTATAAAAACTTTTCGAACAAACTATGCTAAGGCAGACCCATTTAAAAAACTGTGTTGTTGTCATTGTTTGAATTTGTTGATTTTTGTTTAGATGTAAATATTGTTAAACGTAATATCATAATCATCATCATATATATTAATAGGCAAGTGGATTTCTTAGGATCCCTTTTACGCCTTAACTATATATTGTATTTAAACAAATGATATATCATTCGAAAGATATTTTAATAAATTAATTTAATTTAAACTGAATCAGTAGTTATTTTAACTTCAATATAAATTTTAAAAGTTACAGAGCATTATTTTTCAAATTTATGCTAAATTTACAAAAAAAAAAAAAATGTGATTAAGGGGACCCAAATGAGCAAAAAAAAACATAACCGAAACTTTTAATATCTGCACAGGGAAGTAAAGTTTGAGAAGTTTTCTTTAAAAAAATTGACTTAGTAACGAAGAAAATCGTGCTAATGGGCCGAGTAATCAGCAAATTCTAAAAAGTCGAGAAAACCCGATTTTTGGATAAAATTCGATTTTAGCGACCTCTAAACCTCTTCCGAAAAATCTGAAAAAATCACAAAAATACTTCACACTATAAGCTTTCAAAAAAAGGTGGGGCATAAAAGAATATTTTTTTTTTGGGACACACTAATGTATATACATATTTAATAAAGTTTTAGATTAAATAAATATTAGAAATAACGGTACAAATAAGTTATTTCTAGATTGCAGTCGATTGTGTCGACTGCTAGCCCATACTAGTTATACTTAAGTTAAATACTCATGTGTTTTAGGCTGTAAGGATTTATCCATAGACCTTAATATATACAGCCGTATTCATAACGAAAATTTGGCATGAAGTTAGCACAAAGTTTATTCATAATACACTTACCAAACTCTGGCTAACTATTTGCTAAACTCTTCTTAACAAGCTGCCAAACGTTTGCCAACTTGTGATAAACAGCCGTTTTATGTTGAATTATTTTGTTTGTTTTTTTTAATACATTGTTTTTTTTTAGTTTAGAGTCCTTTTTTAAATATATTTTAATTTAAAAACATTTCAAATTTTTATATGAAGAGGGAAAATAAAAAAAATAAAATGAAATGACAAAACCAGCGATGATTAATGCAAAACGTGTTGCATTTTTGTGACATCATTAATACTCAGAGTTGATTTATTAAAAGTTAGCAGACGGATAAAATTTGTTATGAATAAACTCTGTGCTAACAAGCTGCTAAGCTTAATCGGCATTCTAGTTAGCAGCTCGTTGTACTTAGTGTACAAACTGTGGCTCACTATTTGTTATGAATACGGCTGATATTAAATAAAAATAAATAAAAATAAAATAAAAAAAAAAACATTCGGAGGCATGCCTTAAGGCTAGGGCTCCCTTATTTATAAAATGCTGCTTAAAACAAGAATGGATCTTTTAATTATAGAGCAAGAGTATTAATGTTAACAAGTAGAACAAATTCTAAAAAATTTGATAATTAATATTTTACAAAGAACAAAAAAAAAAAAAAAATTAAATTAAAATAAATTGGATTTACAATAATATAAAACAAAACAGATTTAAATTTAAATCTAATTTAGGCATAAATAGGAAAGTAAGTAATAGTAAAGATATTAAAAAGAATTTTTTTTATTGTATTTCGTTGCTCACTTATTGTATGATACTTATTGTATGGAAGAGAATTCCAAAGACGTGCAGTATTGATGAAAAATTGCCATTCCGATATAAGGTCCTTTACTCTTAATGATTTTGTGCAAAAACATGAGCAATTTTATATATATTTTCAAATGATACACCATAAAGGCATTTTGAGAATGATGATGCCTTTGCAATCTATAAACGTAGCTAATAATTTTGTTACAAAGTAAATAAAAATTTCTCTTACTAGTAGACTAGGGTGCCCCGGTAGGCTAGCTGGTAGTGAGCTAGTCTATCAGTACCGGGGTTGCGGGTTCGATTCCCGCCAGAGACTCTGGTCTCCTGCAGACAAGCAAAAAGCTTCGCGGGATTTAGTGTAGGAATAATAAAAAAAAAAAAAAAAAAAACTTATACTTGCCGAATAGTTCACAGCCATACAAAAGTCCTGGAATTAAATACGATTTAGCCAGGAGCTTCCTAACGTTGAGCGGTGTAAAATATTGTATAGCCTAAAGCGACCTTAACTTTTGGTAAATCTGTGCTACTAAAGCGTAGATATGACTTCGCCAAGTCAAGTTGTTATTAAAAACTATCCCTAAGCTTTTCACTCAATCAGTACATAAATGCCGGTGATATATTGGGATCTCCTATGTATAATTATTAGAGTTTTTTTATTCCCGCACTTTTTGGATTCCCGGGAAAGCGGGAAATAAAAATCAAATACCCGGGATCCCGGGATTCCCGCCCAAAATTTTGTATTAATTTATTTATTTATTTCTCCAATGAAACTAATATTTCTTATTGGCTATTACGCTTAAAAGAATTAAATCTAGTATCTATTACACTTAAGAGGTATATTGATGCCAATAGGATAAGAAAAATCAATATACGTATATACATTGTCAAATTCAGAGCTTATTTGCATAATTAGAATAGAAGTATTAGGAAGTATTACGCGAATAAAAATTCTGAAAAGGTGATTAGGAACTAAAAACTCAACATTACGAAGTAGGAACTCCGAAACAATTTTACCGTTTAACATATTCAGCAGAAAGGAGAAATTTTATTTACTACATATATTTAACAACATATTTTTTAAAATTTTTAACCCTTAATCAGCAGTGGTGTACGAAGGTATACTAAGTTTTTCATTCCATGTGATTTTTTTTTTAATATTCATCAAAGATCCCATAAAGTATTTTTATTATTAGTTTTTTTATTAATTCTTAGCCGATTTTGCCATTTGGGTGTCAAATTGTTACTAGAACTTCTAGGCTGTTTGGGATTGAATTCCAGCAGAATCGCTTCAGCAGAAAAAGAGTTGTGCACCCAAATGTGGAACTACATCCCTAAAAACTCAACTAAAACTAACATAAATTTGTGGGGAAATGCGCACAAATTTCTACTTTTATAGGATCAAAATCACTTAAAATGCCGCATATGAAACACCATCAAGGAAAACAATTTAGTACGCCCTGAACCGCAAAGCTGTATAATAATGTTGTAAAATTGACACTTCAAAGAAATAAAATTTCGTGATGATAGGTCTATAATTTATCATAGGCCCAATATAAAAGCTATTCTCAAAAATCAGTTTAAAGCCTTAAACTGTAGAAAATTTAAATATTGTGGTGAAATTAAGTAGGATAAAACAACTAAAGACGCAAGTCTGACATAAATTTACTAAAGTTTTAAAAAAAGATTTTCTTAAAAATTTCCCGGGAATCCCGCAATAAATTCCCGGGAAAGCGGGAATTGAAAACAACTGAAAATCCCGGGAAGTCCCGGGACGAGAAATCCCGGGAACAAACTCTAATAATTATACATTTTGATACTAGTATTAGTATACAAGCCGTTTCTGTCTGCCCACCATTAAATTCAATTCAAATCAAAATTAAGTTTGTCAACATGCTCCGTTACACGTAGAGAAAAAACATGTTTAAATATGGTCACCTCCAACAAAACTATTTTTAAAGAAAATTGCAAACATATAGTGGTTTTATTGTCACCGACAACCATATTATTGTTAAATTAGTCCTCCATCAAGAAGCGACAACCATATTATGGTTGCCTGTTATGGTTAAATATGACAATATTTTGTTTTGAAATTAACAATAGTATTCTCCCCTTTTCCAAGAGCGACATGCTATTGTTGAAAACTAACCATGCTATAATAAGTGTTAAACATATTTTAGTTATTATGAACTAAAACATATTCGGAGGCAACCATAATATGGTTGTGCCTTCTTGATGGAGAACTAACTATACTGCAATATGGTTGTCAGTGAAAATAATATGTTTAAATTTAACCATAATATGTTTACAATTTTCTTTAAAAATAGTTTTGTTGGAGGAGACCATATTTAAACATGTTTTTTCTCTGGGTGTACGGAGATTACTGGGCTTCTTATAATGACTTATGTAGAAGTCGACGACGAGGAGGAAGAACCAATGGAACATCTTCTCTGTCATTGTCTGCATTCGGATAGTTAACAATTAAACTGTTTATTTGAAGAACCCTTGGGGACAAAACTTGCCTCTCTGATATTGATTTGAACAGGATTCACTTCTTTATTGAATCAACCAGGTGGCTGAGTACGACTCGTACTCAAAGTAAGTATAAAAAGCTTAATTTATCCCGAGTGTTTTTCTTTCTGTGTATACACACGTACACCCAGAGAAAAAATATGTTTAAATTTGGTCACCTCCAACAAAACTATTTTTAAAGAGAATTGCAAACATATTATGTTTAAATTTAACCATACTATTGTCACCGACAAACATATTATTGTTAAATTAGTCCTCCATCAAGAAGGCACAACCATATTATGGTTGCCTCCGAACATCTTTTGGTTAGTAATAACTAAAATATGTTTAACATTTATAATAGCACGGTTGATTTTCAACCAAAGCATGTTGCTCTTAGAAAAGAGGAAAATACTATTGTTAATTTAAAAACAAATTATTGTCATATTTAACCATAACATGTTTAGAGGCAACCATAATATGGTTGTGGCTTCTTGATGGAGGACTAATTTAACAATTATATGTTTGTCGGTGACAATAGTATGGTTAAATTTAAACATAATATGTTTAAAATTTTGTCTAAAAATAGTTTTGTTGGAGGTGACCATATCTTAACATATTTTTTCTCTACGTGTAGCTATGTACATATTTATATTTTGTTTAGTGTACAGAAAATGTTCCAAAGTACAAAACTCGATAATAAGGCTAACTCTAAATGGAAAAACATAAACAATATGTTAAATAATAAAGAAAAATTATTAAATTTTTCACACAACTTTATGACTGGTGAAGTGCGTAGAACTATTTCATTAAAAACACTTCCAGTAAAAGTTGTTAATGGGCGGGTTAAAAAAACAAATTTTTTGTATTTGTACTCATAATGCCCCTATAAACAGTAAGTAATCATTTATTTTCAAAATGTTTAACCTGATTTTGATGTTTAAAACGTAACTATATATTTTTTTTAATTCTTACAGCTTTAAAAAATATTTTATTTAAAAACTCTTAATTCAAAATGTTTAATTGAAGTGTTTTCTAGAAACAAATGATATTTAGATTAATAAAATATATTTAGGCTTACCATTTTAATATTAAAACTCTATTTTTGATAAAAATTTGTTTTTTTACATGTTTACTTATTATTATTAAAACCTGGAAGTCCTAAATATAAATTGTATAAGTTTTGCCTATAAACTTACCTACAGGACCTGCTTTTACTATTATATCTAAACAATAAATTGTTAAGCTTTCATGTTGCTTATTAAATGTACTTATACACTTAAAGAAAAACCGTCATAATGCTGATTTTTTTTGACATCAGTACTATGACAAGTGTCTTCGTTGTTCATCCCATAACACTTTACATTATTGTGATGCCAGCCTTAACATCACTTGCCCAAATTGTCATTAGGATAAAAAAATTTATGTAACGTCATCGAAATGAGACGAATCGGAGTCAGCTTAATAAAACATGTTATCAGTGCGATGACTCAGTAACATCGAGGAAACGACTCAGTACGCTCAATTTATTGACACTTTGTCATCGGGATTGTCTTAAGTCAAAGTGAGGGAATATTTTTATTTACTTACAGATCTTTGATTCACTTTTATTGTATTCAGCCATTTGTTTATAGAATAGCTCTCAATTATAAGTAATCAGCAGCATGCCCGATATGGTTCTCGTAATCATTCTTCTTTGAAAATGTTATGTATTTAATAAAATAATTTAAAAAAATAGAATATGGGAAATTATGCTTCTCATTTTAATTTTTAAATATGAAAATAATGTTAATAATACACAAAATGTGGCATCGAATTCATGTTACTGTAGTCATACCATAGATGACGCATACAATATGACACAATTTCGTCATTCGATTGATGCCCCTTGTTGCCTTATTGATGCCATTTGTAACAACATTTATGTCACAATTCTGATGTTAGGGCATCATCAATATGAAGATGCATTTTTCTATGAGTGTAAATATAAAATTTTTTGTTGTCAATAATAACACTATGCTAGTTGAAAAACAGACAAGCCGGGCACATAGCGTTTTAACATAATTCGGGTACGCTGAATCCAGTGGTGCCCGCGGTTTTTTAAGATTGGCTCTGGTTTTCGAGATATACCGTTATTTCAAAAATGGAGGAGGTTGCACAATACATGCTCGCGTAACTCAAAAATCCTTTAGCTAATTGAAAAAACTTAAAAAACGAAATTCCGCAACAAAATTTCCTTTAAGAAAAGTAAAACTTCTTTCTAATATCCGCAGTCGTTTTAGAAACATAATTTTATTTTTGGAAAAACAAATAATTTTTCTAACAAAATTTCGAAATTTTTGTTTTTTAAAAATTCATAAAAAATTGGAAAATGCAGCTATGCCCAGCAAAAACTTTACTTACTTGGTAAGTTAGCAAGTAATATTGGAGACATATGAACACTACTTATTTTTCGGCTGAATAACTACTTATTTTTGTTCGAGTTGTCCACAGAATTCAGTAGTTACAATACACTTACTAGAAGTCACAAAATATCTAGTTATTATTGAACTACCAGTAAGTCGAATTGTAAGTACTTACATTATACTTACTAGAAGCCAAAAATTAACTAGTTTTTATTTAATTGGCGCTAGTTTATAGACCTAATAAGTGTTTATGGAGCTTGTTACCAGTAAGGAAATATTCAGTACTGAAAACAAGACAGCTAATAAGTAGGTTTTTAGCTGATTATTAGTAAGCAAATATTCATAACTGAAAATAATAGTAGTGAAAAGTACTTACTGAGGTCATTACTAGCAAGTACTTATTGAGGTTTTCGGAATAATGACAATTGTAATGACAACTACTTACCAGGTAACATATGAAATAACTACGACCTATTACCAAAATTCAAAAAGTTTTTCCTGGGTGCTTCTAATTTTTTGCAGACGTATAAAACTTTGTTTTTTTAAATTATGTTTCTAAAACGACTGCTGATATTAGAAAGAGGTATTACTTTTCTGAAAGGAAATCTCGGTTTTTTAAGTTTTTTCAATAAGCTAAAGCGTTTTTGAGTTATGCGAACATATGTTGTGCAACCTCCTCCATTTTCGAAATAACGGTATATCTCGAAAACCAGAGCCAATCTTAAAAAACCGTGGGCACCACTGGATTCAGCGTACCCGAATTATGTTAAAACGCCAGGTGCCCAGCTTGTCACGAAAAAAAATGTCAATTTCTTGGACAGTGTAATTATTATTTGTGAAAAAAAGATATTATAAAAATAGTAAGTTCTTCATTTAAAATTTTTTAAAAAACAAAAACTTTTGATGATTGCAAAAACATACAAATTTGTCTTAAAACAGATTTCAAATCCATTTTAGTTTTTTATGAATACGGCAGTAAGACTTTAAGACAACTTTATTTCAAGTTATTTTGCGTCTTCTATAATAAAATTGGTAAATCTCTTCCTAAGTTTTGATTAAATCGGTGGAACGAACAGCATCTTCAAACCCCGAAATTTTAGAAAAAACTTATCAGTTGAGTTTAAAAATGTTGACTGTTTTTGTAGTTGGGAGACCATGACATCAAAAAAATATGGTGGTCATAAAAGGTCGACAAAAGTTCAAATTATTAGTTTGATTTCATAACAAGTAATAATTAAGAAATATATTCGTGAGCTATCCTGTCTATTGCTAACCCCTCATCCATCGGCTGTGCGTATACATCTTACGGAGCAGTTTTGGTCTATATATGTGCAGTATATATACTAAAGTGTATTGCTGATCAGCTTCCTATCTGGTGCCACGAGTTGTTGAAAATTTTCCTAGGAGATTTGTGGCTAAAACTCAAATTGTGAGCATAACAAATGTGTGACGTTGTGGATGTGTACGAAAAATATATATGTAATGAGAACCAAGAGCGAAAACTGACAATTTAAAGCAAGTAATATATATTTATTGGATAAGATATGTATTCTTATTTGTTTAAATCAGAAGGGCGTTTCAGCTATTTAAAGTAACTACAAAAGAACTACTACACGCTGAGAAAAATATGTTTAGATATGGTCACCTCCAACAAAACTATTTTTAGACAAAATTTTAAACATATTATGTTTAAATTTAACCATATTATTGTCACCGACAAACATATAATTGTTAAATTAGTCCTCCATCAAGAAGCCACAACCATATTATAGTTGCCTCTATACATGTTATGGTTAAATATGACAAAAATTCGTTTTTAAATTAACAATAGTATTTTCCTCTTTTCTAAGAGCAACATGCTTTGGTTGAAAATCAAGCATGCTATTATAAATGTTAAACATATTTTAGTTATTACTAACCAAAAGATGTTCGGAGGCAACCATAATATGGTTGTGCGTTCTTGATGGAGGACTAATTTAACAATTATATGTTTGTCGGTGACAATAATATGGTTAAATTTAAACATAATATGCTTGCAATTCTCTTTAAAAATAGCTTTGTTGGAGGTGACCAAATTTAAACATATTTTTTTCTCTGGGTGTAACCAAAAAGGGATGCATCCAAGTATAGGGTTGCGCAAAATGACTCTTACCGTTCCTTTTTTTCGCCATTTTTTGGCAGAATCGAAAAACGTACCAACACAATTGTTCTCTTATTTAACCAATAATCCATTGTAATAAAACAGCGTGCGTGTGTAACACCCAAAAATATTGGTCCTAGATCCTCCTTGTGGTCAGTCAGTCCACTTGGCTGGCTCTTCATGTAAACCTTGTGAGCAAATTAAGAGTCATGATCTAAACTATAATTTTATGAAATTTTAAAATAATCAGAATCGGGCCATCATTTCATATAAGCTCTATACAAACTTATTTCCGGAATAGAGTCTTTGTACCCATAAACCATCTTATTTTGTTTATATTTTGATTTTGATTGGCCCAAAAACATAATATTGCAACATAAACCATCTTACCAAATTTTATTGTAATCGGTAATTCGTTGACTCCGGAAAAAAAAATTTAATGCCATAATTAAATGAAAATGGTTGTTATTGAAATAAGATTTTGTGACGAAAAATTTTGTAATCTCTGCAAGATTTTGTGCTTGTAGGTCCACGAATGCCTATGAATCCCAAAAAGGTCATGCAGGACCAGCAATAAGTTCCCGTTGTGTTACAATGTGTCAATGTCTCCTAGACGTTCTATATTAACTGGCTGCTGACATTATCATTTATCCAAGCGGTTGATTCAATGAATCAAACCAGTGTCAATGAGACCAGTTTTGTCCCTTGGGTCAGTGATTACCAAACAGCAGAGCGGCCGTTTTTGGTTATTTCTAACCAAAATTGTTAATTTTTTTTTCAATGTGGAGATGTGAATATTTTTTTTTCATTTGGGTTATTTTTTTTCTAAAATATAAAATACGTATGAATATGTTTTTTCTTAATACACTTGCACCTTACGTTTTTTTTAAATTTAAACGTTTTAATTTACACGGGGGGCTATCGCGTTTTTCAATTCGAAGGCAATTATTTACGACTTCGAATAATGTGTACTTTGCACTACGATTTTTTCATTATTTGTTTCAATTTATACATTGTCGAAAACAAAAACTTGAAATCTGCTTTGTAGTAGGGAAATGACGTAGCACTTTGAATCTTATTTTTAAAAAAAAACTTGGTCGATCACTAAGATCTGTAACAAAACTGAAACTTCTAGTTATTTTCGAGTTTCATTTGAGTTTATGCCATAGACTCCTTTGAGGGACCAAACATGACGCGACCATTTTGAGACTGGTTTGAAAAGCATTGGAAAACAGTTGCATTGTAACCAGCAGGAATGAAGGAAACGCGTGTTTGCGTTTCAGTTGTTATCGAAGAAAACCGAAATAATTGTGATAATTTCATTACATTCTGGTACAATTAAGGCTGCAGGGTGTATGGAAAACGATAGATACTGATTTCTAAACAATAATATCTAAAGAGTTTCGTTGCAGTTGCGTTTAACTGTCTCTTCTGGGCCTAACTCTTATAAAATAAAAATATTTTTTATGAAAAAAGTGTCAATTTAAGTTTCTCGTTATTTTGTTGTACAATATGTACAAGAATTATGTACATTTCTTGTTCTGTTTTCTTAAGTTGTAATTAATATTTTTCTATTAAGAGCAAATAACCTTTGTCTTACAATGCAACTTAAAATAAATTTTAATGTTTTTCCCAATTAACAAAAGGCATTTATAGTTTGTATATATTTTTTTACAATTGGTAACTTTTTCAAAAATGCTGGTTGAAAAATTTTATTAGTCGTGGCAGCACTGCCAAACAGTTTAGGTTGTAGGTCGTTGAATGCCGGGCACTGACAGAGAGGATATCCCGTTGATTCAACTTCTTTCTCGTCGTCTCAGCTTCCACTAAGGTTATTGTAGGGGAGTCCTAGCTGTCGGGCTTCTTTTCCTAATACGCCAGTAGCCAGTTGTAATTGCAATTAAGTTTCTAAGTTGAAGTCTGGACAGCTTAAATACCCGACCAGCTTTCGTTCTATCTGAAATGAGCCTGATTTTTCTGATTTCCCCACAGGGAGTTTCATCAAACCATCTCTGACTAGCGATAAGATGATATTTATGCAAAATAAGTTGCTTGCTCTTCGAGAGTAAATTACCTATATCACATATGGAACGTTCTGATTCTAGTTGGTTCCTGCTTGCGCCAACGATTCAGCTTAACAATTTGTATGTATGCCCCTGTTCCCCTGTGGGACGCCTTTAATGTATCCTTTAGGACACCCGGCATTCTTCTAGGGATCTTATGGAAACTTTACTATCGGTAAGAATGTGGATATCCCTGCCAGATATCTAACCATACCGAATGGGCATGAATAAAAGCCAAACTTAATTGGTCAAGTAAGCTGCATTTTTAACGGCGCTTGTTAGGCTTACAAAAGCAGACCTACTATTCGCATTAAAGTAGCATTCTGTGCTTCAAAGCATGCTACGAAGTTGTGCATGTAGCCTTCTACCTAGAAGTGCACTTATGCTACTTTTTTTGGCAGATGCGAAGGCTACAAAAAGAGTAGGATGATGTGTACCTTCAGCTTTAGAGGGTAACTTGCTTACCTTTTTTTCAAAAAAATTTTCACTTCTGCAAATAGTATGCGATGGCATTTCACAGCACTATTTCTTTTTTTTACTATTTTTTGCTTTATCCAAAAAAAAAATACGAATAAAACTACCAAAAAGAATTTCTGGATATTTATGTATGTAAGATTGAGTGTTTTATTTTTATACGTTCTCTTGGGAAATGAAGCATACTATTGAGATATGAATGAATGAGTGAACGAACGACCCAAACGAACGAATAAATCACTGGAGGAGTCTTCTGTGCTTGTGCCGTAGGATACAAAACGATATTGCATGCAATATAGGGAAAGTCGAATTTTTCAATAATATTAAGTGGGTGTTATTTTTGGAAACTGCTCTATACCCATACACTCATACATCTCATAAATTGCCATAAAAATATATACTACCGCCATTAGTAACGAACAGTAAAAGTTATGAAAATACTTTAACAACAATGGGGAATATTTATAAAAGCAAATGAAAAAAAGAAAAAAAAATAAATATTAAGAAAAGTGAATGAAAAGTAGTAAACAGTGAAATATTAATACAAAACTGTGTACTAAGATTTTGCCAAAAGAAATATTGTTAACATAATATTACAGCAAATCGATTTTTTGTTACATTTTTTATAGTTATTGCGTAAAAACAAACAATTTTCTAAATGAGTAGTTGTATTGTGGAAGAAAGAGTCAATAATTTGAAAAGAGTTTTGCATGTTAAATGAGGCATTCATAAAAATGTAATGAACAAAATGTTCATTATTTTTGAAACTCTGTGTCATAATGGGTAAAGAGAATAATAGAAATAAAAAATGTTTGTATCAGGGTGACCATTTCTATTTAAATTTTGAAACATTCATATCGCACTTGGTCTTAAAGAGGGTATTAGCGCAAAATTTAAACAGTTTCAGTAGAAGTACAGAAATTTTAAATTCAACATTAAAGGATTAGGAAAAAAATATTTTTAACCCAATCGCTTCATTACCAAAAAAAAGTAGACAAAATAGCAAAATATTTTTAATATAACGTGTCGATTTTTTTCAAAAAATAACAAATAGAAATTTTGAGCACACAGAAAAAAGTGTTTTATCAATTAAAAAAATGGTTTAAAAAGTATTTTAATTTAATTAATGCGATAATTGAATCAATAATTTTTTTAACTGAAAAAAATTAAAAATTTAATTTTGATTTAATAAACATTTTAGCTGTTTTGAAATAAATTTTCAATTAAAATTTTAATTAAATAACAAAAAATCTTAATTGACTTTTTTTGTTTAAAATAAAATAATTTAAACATGTAGAATTGTTGTTGGGAATTGTCAATATTTATTTAAATAAATTAACACATTGTTTGAAATGGCAAAGTTTTTTTTGATAATTTTTTTAATTAAAATTAAAAATATCATTTATTGAAAATATTTTTTCAAAATTTTAAAATTTTTATTAATCAATATAGTCATTTTGGTAATAGGTGCAAAATCAACAACTTGTTTTCTTGATATTATGAATTTAGAACAAATTTGGTGATAGGAGAAATTTAATAATTTTTTCTGTGCATATACCCTCTTTATGATCAAGTGCCATGTATTAGAGTATATGCAGTTTCCTGTTATTCTTAAGGCCTTTTTTTTGTACTTAACAAAAAATGATTAATAATCTAAATGAACTACTATGCCCAAGACTACTATATTTTACTAGCTAAACCCGATGCTCTTTGCTTCCCCCCATTATCCCGTGTACTGATAGAGAAGCAATTTGTACCAAATTTTAAACTTCTACTAATATCCTTTTCCAAAAACTTAGACAATTATATTGTTTTTGCATGGAAGTTTTTACTCTCAATTTTCTAGTTCGGATCGAATTTTGACAGATGTTGATAAACAAACTTTTGGACACCTTTACTGCAACCATTCTGTTAGCTGATCGTATAGTTCTGCCATCTATATTATTTATTTATTCCTTTTTTAACGTGCTTGTTTTGTGCTGCCATCATCTGTTCGGCTTTTGCACCATTTGTTGATGTGATTTATTTTGGCTTTGGCTTTCTACAAGAGGTGCCAAGCCCATTTGTATATTTATATAATTTTATTATTAATATTAAATATTACTGTGGAAATTTCTGCAAAATCTAGTTTGTAGTTAATGAGTTAATAGGAACTAAACAAACAGACAAACACACAAACAAACAAATGCATTTTCATTATTATTAGAGTTTTTTCCCGGGATTTCCCGTCCTGGAAATTACGCATAAGTTTCATTGCGGAAATTAGTAAATATTTAAATAAAAAATTGTGGATGATAATTCCGGGATCCCGGGAATATTATTTGTATTTCCCGCTTTCCCGGGAAACCCTAATTATTATATAAATAGACTCTAATTATTATATAGAAAGATAGAATTGATTTTTATCGCTTATTTTCAAGATTAACAAAAAATAATAATTCTATTTGTTTTTGCAACACTTGTGTTGTTTTATCAACACCAAAAGTTATACAGCATTTACCAGATCTAGATGTCCTGAAAAATTATTTAAAGTGCACAGAAAAAATTTTCATTAATTTTTTTTCAATTAAATACATTGTTTAAAAACTATTATAATTTAATTCAAGTGGCATATGAATTAATTGTTTTTTTCATTGAACGAAAATTAAAAATATATATTTAATTTGATTACCATTTTAATCGTTTCTTTTTTCATAAGTTAATTTAACATTTGAACATTTTTTATTTTTCGAATTAATTCTATGAGCTAAATTTTGCTAATGTTATATATAAAATGTTGCACGAATTCGCTTTATGCGCCTGCAAATCATACTGTTAATTTTCGTGAAGATCGGTCCATAGTCTACACTAGGTCCCATTTAAACCCTACTCCCGGAAAACATTTTAGTACGCCTCAACCGTAATAAATAATGCTATCATAATTGAATTTGGTACGATTAGTTTTGGAAGACTAGAAATCACACTGCTAATTTGCGTGAAGATCGGTCCATAATTAACCCTAGACAACATAAAAACCCTACTCCCGGAAAAAATTTTAGTACGCCTAAAACCGTAATAAATAATGCTATCATAATGAAATTAGGTACCTCACAGTTTTATGTGACAGTGTAAAATTTCATGAAGATCGGTTCATAATTTACTCTAGGCCCCATATAAACCCAACTCCCAGAAAACAGTACGCATAAGACCGTAATTAATAATGCTATTATAATAAAATTTGGTATATCCACGTTTTATAAGACTAGAAATCGCAGTGTCGAATTTCGTGAAGATCGGTCCATAATTTACCCTAGGCCCCATATAAACCCTACTCTCGGAAAACAGTTTATTGCGCCTAAATCCAGATAAAGCCCACTTTGGGAAAATAATAAAATTCGCCTAAAACCATAGCAAATAAAGATAGTGCGGTAAAATTTCTTCCAACTAAGATTAATATGGCAAGAAGAAATATAATGCAATTTTGTGAAATTCACTGTTGACGCTAAAATTAAATTCACCACTGTATTGAAATTTATTTTTTGTAATACCAGAAATCAGTCTTTAGAATTTTGGGATGATTGGTCCGTAATTTCCCATAGGTCCAATACAAAATACACTTCTTAAAATCATTTTAGTTCGGCTAAAACTGTTACGAATCATGATATTTTACTCAAGCCAGCTCAAAGTTCTAACAAGAAACGCAAAAAACTTTCTTATAGGTCTAAACCGCAACCCATTTGAATGCTGACTTTCGTTTTTGTGAAGCTAAGTTAATAATGTATGTGTATTTATCATATATATCCCACTCCTGTCTGTGGAAAGTATTGAAGATTCGGCACAGCCGAATATAGCACTCAAACTTGCAATTTTTTGTTTTCTGTTGTAAATTTCGTTTATAATAAAAAACGATTTTAAGTTCAAAAGTTCAAGTTATCCAGACAAAAAAAAAAAAAGGAATTATCTGAACGGTAATAATATTGAATTTTTTTATACCTACCGTCAGCGCATTATTGATTTGACCTACTGACCATTTTAAAAATATGAGTTTGGTAATGGTTATATATATTTTGTATACTCCCTTTCTGAATCCAAAAACTGTTTACGAACATTTTTATGGTTTCTGAGATATTAAGAATTAGTTTTGCTCCATATAAGCTATTTTAAATTTGATTTAGTTTTATTTTGCTCTACTCGCCACTGTTTGGCTAATGCTCACACAAAGCCGTACAAAATAAATTCTTACGTCTTTATTGTCGTAAGAAGAAGAAGTAGTTAGAGCGAACTTAAAATAAAATGACCACAAGAAAATAAATTTCACTCTTGCTTCGCTTCTTTGTCAAAAGAAAAAAAAGTAGTTAAAGCAAAAGGAAAATAAAATGTTAACAACACAATACCAGCAGTAAGTATATAAATACAACACAAAAAGCTACTTTTTAAAAATACATTTGGAAAAGTGGCGTATGCGGAACCAAACAATAATTTTTACATTCAGTAAAATACTATTTACTTCTAGGTTCTTTCAAATACGTTGACAAAAATTTTCTTCAAAATATATGCCGATAGCAGTGGTAAAAAAACAAAAAAATTCTATCGGGTATATTTTGAGACAACTTCATGCAAACCTCCATTGCCGTTCCTCCATTCGGAAATTTTGGCATATGCCCCAAACCAATAATAAGGTGACTATATGTTCACAGAAAAAAGTGTTTTAGCAATTAAAAAAATGATTTAAAAAGTATTAAAATTTAATTAATGTGATAATTGAATCAATTATTTATTTTGTTGAAAGAAAATTAAAAATTTAATTTTGATTTAATTAACATTTTACTTGTTTTGAAATGAATTTTCATGTAAAATTTTAATTAAATAACAAATAATCTTAATTGACTTTTTTCGTTTAAAATAAAATAATTTAAATATGTAGAATTGTTGTTGGGAATTGTCAATATTTAATTAAGCAAATTAATACATTGTTTGAACTGGCAAAGTTTTTTGATCACTTTCTTAATTTAAATTAAAAATATTATTTATTGAAAATTTTTTTTCAAAATTTTAAAGTTTTTAGTAATCAATATAATCATTTTAATAATAGGTGCAAAGTAAACAACTTGTTTGCTTGATATTATGAATTTGGAATAAATTTGGTGATTGGAGAAATCTAATAATTTTTTGTGTGTGCATCATTTCTGTTTAAGAAAAGTTTTTTCGGATTACAAAAAAATTGCATGGTGTTGTTTCAAGCCCTAACGAGCGTATCATTTGAGTTTTTCAAACAGACATGATACAATCGACTTAGAATTACTAATGGACCTGGCATATACATATATAATTTATGGGGTCTTATACTCCTGGTCGAGGGTATTAAAACATGTTTTCGTTTAACAAGTAATTTAAAAATTTTATTCAGGTTTTTTAAAAAATCTACTTCTTCCTCAACACCGAATTGTTAAAAATTTTAAATTATATTTAACAATTTTTATTTTTCGAATTTATTCCATGAGCTGAATTTCAGTTATGCATTTTAAAAAGCTTTTTGTAATAGTTCTATTCCTTAAATATTTAGGAATGACTTTATTCACTACCAGACTTTTATCTTGTATCTTCTTGTTACATTTTGCCTTAGCTATCCTTTGGATAGCAATGAAGTATATTGTATGTACAGAAAATTTTACAATTATTAGACACCAGCAGAATGTAATGCATTCTTAGTGTCACACTGGATAGTGATACTTTGTAAATTGAATGTATTTAACTCAACTACTTTAACAAATAGAATCTGGGAATTATTTCTAAATTATTTTTAAATTATGTTTATAAAATTTTTTTTTTTTAAATTTAATATACATATAAATTTTTGCGATATCTCTTGAAAATTTTAATTTTTTCGAAATATTGTTCAGGACAAAATTTGAAAACTTTTTTTTTTACTTTAAATGTGTGTTTTAGCAAAGCTGTTTAAATAATTCTTGCTATTACAGAATTTTACTAGCGACAATTTAAAAAAAAATTTTTTGTTTCTTAAATTTTTACATTCTTTTTCCACTCTCGTTGCAAATTTTTCGAAGACTGAACACTTACTGGCATGGAAGATTGACCAAAATGTATACTCTCTCAAAGCTAAATAAAAATTTATATCTAAAACTTTCGTATGTATATAGTTATAACAACAAAGTTATACACAGCCCAGCTAGCATAGGCTGTTTGCTAGATGTTAATTTTTAATATACATATCCTAAAAGAATCTTCTGATGATTATCTGAAGAGTACCAATAAGAAAAACATCTACAATTTATTTTTAAATTTATTTTATATATTCTTTTACACGCTCGTATTTTAATCTTTAAATGAACCTTTTGCAATTCTCTGTATGATTCATATAACAATTACTGAGCTACCTAAATAAAAGCGTTTTTGAAAAATGAATATCCTAATGCCAATACAATTTCAATAAAACAAACCGATCTATGAATCTGCCAAATAAGATTTTCCATCAAGGCTGGCGTTGAAGGCGCGATCGTAACCTTTATGTCTACAACCAAGATCGGTCCATAATTTACACTAGACCCCAGATAAACCCTACTCCCGGAAAACCGTTTAGTACGCCTAAAACCGTAATAAATAATGCTATCATAATGAAATTAGATACCTCACTGTGACTACAAATAACAGTGTAAAATTTCGTGAAGATCGGTCCATAATTAACTCTAGGCCCCATATAAACCCAACTCCCAGAAAACAGTTTAGTACGCATAAAACCGTAATTCATAATGCTATTATAATAAAATTTGGTATATCCACGTTTTATAAGACCAGAAATCGCAGTGTCGAATTTCGTGAAGATCGGTCCAAAATGTACCCTAAATTTACCCTAGGCCCCATATAAACCCTAGTCTCGGAAAACAGTTTATTGCGCCTAAATCCAAATAAAGCCCACTGCTGTATTGAAATTTATTTTTTGTAATAGCAGAAATCAGTCTTCAGAATATTGGGATGATTGGTCCATAATTTCCCATTGGTTCAATACAATATACACTCCTTAAAATCATTTTAGTTCGGCTAAAACTGTTACGAATCATGATATTTTACTCAAGCCAGCTCGATCTTAACCTTTATGTCTACAACCAAAAACTTTCCGTTAAATATACAACCATCATACGCAGGTAAGTCGTGTAATTTGGAAGTGAATTTGGTCAGATTGGCCCTCTGTTTTGTGTTTTTATCAGCAAATCGAAGCAGTTGCATAGTATATTATAAAAAAGAAGCCTTCGTTGACCTGAGTTAAGTGGCTACGAGAATGTAACTTTTTGCCATAAATCATCAAACTAAATAAAAAAATTTGTAAAAAAAAACTATATATCCTTATGGATCTCTGTATCTTTAGCCTTTTTTTTATCAACATATGCAATTTTTTAATGTTATAAAAACTAAAAATTAAATTTATATTAAATCAAATTCAAAATACATACAACTATGTTAATATTTTTGCATTATGAATCAAACAATTGTTTGAATTGTTATGTGCTTACCCGGGTATGCCGGTTATATGGTTAAGAGGGGATTCTCATAAGCTGCATTTAGATTTTTTCCAAAAAAAAAAAAAATTTTTTTTTTAGAATTATTTTTTTTTTAATATTAACAAACAATATTTTAGAAGCATATTTAAAACTTAAAGTCGAGAGCTCACCTGGTAAAGTAAATATATCAAATCGAATATGAAAAACATACCCTTGTAGGTGGTTGTAGACATAAAGGTTAAGGGTTGTTTCGTATAAAGTGAATAAATTAGAAGTTTTGACTTGAAAAAGACGATTGATTAGGTAGCTCATTTATACGGCTGAGCATTCCACGAGTTGTAAGATAATCCCTGCATGAGCCTCATTCGATTCTTGACATGCTTTCTGAAAGACTCATTAGATAAACTTTACACACATTACAAGCGATTCCCTCTACGATTAATAAAAGCGTTAATCGCTGTGTTGTAGAAGTATCTCACAGAGGGATCAGCTTATTATTTATTATTTATTATTTATTTATTTAAGGTCTACGGAATAAATCCTTACAGACCAAGTATAAAAAAATTTACATAATATACAAAATAACAAAAGATTTAGACAGCCATTTAATTATATTGATTAAGGCACAAAATAATATTACGTTTAATGACATTAACATTAACAGAAAAATCAATAAGAAAGTAAAAATCATTAAAAAGTTTACACAATTTTCTTAGAGAATCAGAATTAGCATAATTAGTTTCAAAAACTTGTAAATATATTGGGATGTAGAAACGAGTTGATCGATGAGGAACATTATAGTGTATGTTGCTGAGTAGGAAGTCGGAGCAGACCGCACCATTTATTAGGTTGAATAGAAATGAAACGCTAAGCATAGTTTTTCTGCTCTCCAACGTTGGTAATTTTATTATTGCAAGCCTTGTGGTATAAGAAGGAATAATGGCGTTAGGATTCCATGTTGAATTACCCAAGCAAAAAAGAAGGAATTGTTTTTGGACTGATTCTATAATGTTTTTGAGATAATCCGCATCCGGATCCCAAATAACAATTCCATATTCCAAGATTGGTCTGACTAAAGATGTATATAATCGCTTAGTAATGACTGGTTCAGTAAACTCCTTAGCCCATCGTCTTATAAAAGCCAACACACCACGAGCTTTGTTCACAATCATGAATATGTGTTTCCTGAGATTTAATTTAGGATCCAAAAGTATTCCAAGATCTGAAAATTCCGTTACCAATTCAAGTTGATGTCCGCCCAATGAAAAGTTAAATAAAGGGTTATCATTTCTTGAAAAATATGTTTATATATGCTTACATTTTTTTAAATTGAGTTCCATTAAATTAAGCACTCACCATTGAAATAGCTCCAAATCATGTTACAGCGTCCAAATCATGTTGCAGCTAATTTTTTTCAATGTTATTGTCATAGCTATGAAATATCTTCACATCATCGGCATACATTAAGACGTTACAATATTTAATTACGCATGGCAGGTCATTGATGAATAAGGAACTTAAAATTGTACCAATGTGGCTACCTTGGGGCACTCCAGAACTGACAATAACGTTTTTTGATGTGGTATTATTAAAAACAACATTTTGTTTTCGATTTGTTTAATATGATTTAATCCAATTTAAACTCCCATGTGTAAGTAAGTCCCATAGCATAAAGCTTTATCAGAAGTAATTTTTTTTTTTAGTAGTTTATTTATTTAAATATATTTAATCAATGGACATTATCCTTACTGACTAATAACAAGATTGACTTAAAATTAAAGAATTGCATTAGGGATTTAAAAATGTACATAAAAAATTAATAGTTAAGATAAACAATTATTTTATGCTTTATAACATTTAAATTTAAAGAAAAATCAACAAATTGAGACAAAGAATTAAATTGTCGACATAACCTTGAAAAAGGATCAGCAATAGCGTAATTTACTCTACAAAACTTTACAAAAAGAAGATTATAATGACGAGTATTGCGACAAGGTATATTAAATTTAACAGAATTTAACAGAAATTCACAACAAATATTACCATTAATAAGATTAACCATAAAAGATACATTTAACATTGTACGACGACTTTTGAGCGATGGTAGTTTTATTAAAGCCAGTCTGCTAGAATAGGAAGGAAATCTTGTCGAGTGACTCCATTGAAGACCACGTAAACAGAACAACAAAAATTGTTTTTGAACAGATTCAATATGAGAATTATGAATGTTGTAATATGGATCCCAAATGATTGACCCGTATTCTAAGATAGGTCTAACGAGTGACACGTAAAGTTGCTTCGTTATGTATGGATCGGTGAACTCTTTAGCCCAGCGTTTTATAAAGCCAAGAATACCTCTAGCTTTATTTACAGTTAACTTTATATGTGAAACAAAGTTTAATTTATGATCCAGTAGGACTCCGAGATCAAGAAATGAATCAACCAACTCCAATTGATGACCACCCAAAGCATAGTTAACAGCAATACAGTTATTTCTATAAAAACGCATGCATTTGCATTTCAATAGATTCAACTCCAACATATTATGATTACACCATAACAAAAAGTTATTAAGATCCGATTGAAGATAAAAATGATCAACAAAGCAATTAAAAGAATGGAAAATTTTTACATCATCAGCATACATCAATATATTGGCGAAGTTGATAACATTGGGCAGATCATTAATAAACAGCGTAAATAAAAGTGGGCCAAGATGACTGCCCTGAGGAACACCGGACGAAACATATATGTACTTGGATATACAATTATTGAATTGTACTTTTTGCTTTCTGCCAATTAAATAAGAACTTAACCAGCTTAAACTTCTACGGGATAAACCTAACAAATCCAACTTAGTAAGAAGAAGTTGATGGTTAACTTTATCAAATGCTTTACTGAAGTCAGTATAAACAGCATCAGTTTGTTTCCTTTGTGTAAATGCAGAGTTAATCGAAGTTGTTAAATGAAGTATATTGGTTGTAGTCGAACAGCCTTTCCGAAAACCATGCTGGCATGCTGCCAGCAATGACGATGTGTGATGGCATAGGAAATCAGCAACAAGTTTTTCAAATAGTTTTGGAATAGCACTTAATTTGGCAATCCCTCTATAGTTTGTTATATCCGATCTATTACCAGATTTAAATAAGGGTTTTATATACGAGTCTTTCCATAATACAGGAAAATAACCACATATAATCGAAGCATTGAACATTAAAGTTAATGGCGTAACTAATGATTCAGCACATTGATTTAAAATACATGTTGGAACAAGATCAGGACCATGATTAAAAGACATCTTTAACCTTTTTAAGTTAACCAAAATATCATTGCTATTAAATGAAGGGAAAGATATTGCCTGGTTTGATGAGAGCAGATATGGATAACCATTACTATCATCGTATACAGCATCAGAATAAGTTGTTGCAAAAAAATCGGCAAACATATCACAAATGACATCAGCATCTCCAGATTCTTGGCAACGAAATTTCATAACGGATGGGTATCCATTAGATTTTCTTTTAGAATTTACAAATGCAAAAAACGATTTTGGATCACGAACGAAATTGTTTTTCACCTTATTTATGTATTGATTATATAAAGCATGATTCAGCAGATTATATTCAGAACGACTGACGGAATATTTTCCATAATCAATAAATGATCCAGACTTTTTGAATTTCTTATAATTTTTATTCTTTAGATTTTTTAGCCTAGTCAGCTGTTTAGAGTTCCATGGTGGACCAACTGGAGTATAAACAGTTTTTTTAGGTACACAAATATCAAAAAATGAGTAAATTTTATTATAAAATGTAGAAATCATTACATCAATATCCAAGCTGTTTAAAGGAGCAGGTAAGACGCTTCTCCAGCAAGTATTTCTTATTAATTGGTTTAATAAGACATAATTAGTCCGTTTGAAAATAAAAACTTTATCAACATTTAAGGGCTTTAATTTCACTTCAGATGGAATCGAAAAACTGACTTCAATAGTAGGATGATATCGATCTTCAGGCAACGTTATAGGATCAGAACGGGTAATAATGCAATCATCAACATTATTATATTCAGTTATTATCAACATTATTTATGATTGACTTTATCAAAAGCTTTACTAAAATCCGTGTATATACAATCTGTAAATTTCATTTTAATAAATCCATGATCTACTATAGTAGTCAGCTGCATGAGATTAGTTACTGATGAACGGCCTTTTCTTAAGCCATTTTGACAGGGAGAAAGTAGGGACACAATTTGATGAAGAAGATTGTCGGTAACACACTTTTCAAAAAGTTTAGGGATTGCAATTAACTTTGCTATTCCTCTATAGTTTGTAACACATGACTTAGTGCCAGATTTAAATAGCGGAATAATGAAGTAGTCTTTCCACAACTGA
Source organism: Pollenia amentaria (assembly GCA_943735925.1). NCBI lineage: Eukaryota > Metazoa > Arthropoda > Insecta > Diptera > Polleniidae > Pollenia > Pollenia amentaria. The sequence continues at coordinate 149,651,882 of OX031007.1, forward strand.
TGAAAATAACCATATTTTAAAGATATATTAAATATTATGCTTAATGGAGTAGCTATTGCATGTGCGCAATTCTTAAGAACACAACTACAAACACCATCGGGACCCATATGGTATGATGACTTAACAGATTTTAAAGAGTTTAAAATCTGATTTGTATGGATTGGAGAAAAGTGTATTGTTTGATGGCCCGCAATTGGATGTGGGTATTCATTTAAATCATATTGGGAATCAGTGTAAGTGGTGGAAAAAAAATCAGCAAACAAGTTGCTTATTATTTGATCGTCACTAGATTCGTAAGCACCGAACTTCATTGTTTTAGGGAAGCCACCAGATTTATTTTTGGAATTAACATATTTATAAAATGATTTCGGGTCGCAGTTAAAATTTTGTTTCATATTAGATATATAGTTTTTATACAGCTTTGTGTTTAATAAGTTATATTCAGCACGTGAAACCGCAATTCTGCTATAATCAGACAGCAAGCCAATTGTTTTATATTTTTTAAAGAGTTTATTTTTTATGTTTTTAAGTCTAGATAATTATTTTTTGCACCACGGGGGACCAGATTTTGTGTGCATTGCCAATTTAGGAACACATTCATTAAAAAAATTTCACAAAGTTTCTTAAAATTTTGCTTGTGTAACAGTTTTTCCCTTGTGAGAAATCTACTACGATTAAAAAATGCGCTCCTTGGCGATTAAAAACGTTCTTCATGAGATTCCCAGCAGACTCTTACACGATTGAAAATGATAGCTGGGACATTTATTTCTAACACAATCACAGAGTTTGGCTTTTTTTAACGGCAAAGTTAGCTCTCTTTTAATTTTTTTTTATTTTAGCAAAGATTATATACTTACTAGAAACAATTATTGCATGCACACCATAATATTCAGTTACAGAACAGACCTATTTCAATATGCAAATATAATATATTGTTCTGTTTTCAAAGAACAAGTGATTGAACGTGGAATGAAATTTATATGAGAAGTACTCAGTTCTTTGAGTGTTTTTCATAAAAATTTTACTTCACGTTTAATCAATTGTGTTATGAAAACCTCACATATGTGAACACAAAGAAAAATTGACCAAAGGGTGCTTTACACTATCAGACAAGTCTTACGTATTTTGACGATAATGCACTTTTGATAAATATTGTTGAAATTTTTCAAAAAACAATAACAAATTATCATGACAGGTTTGTATTTTTTCAAAACACGTAAGACTTGTCTGATAGTGTAAAACAGCCTTAAGTACCAGTTTATGAGAAAATTACATTTTTAATTAGATAAATATTTATTTTTAAAATTTTTCGATATATTTAGCTTGTGATTAAAAGTAACGATGGTGGGAATCTAAGAGTCCTTATGGCTAAACGTAGCCTTGTTGCTTGTAGTTTTCAAAAGATTTTAAATCTAATTAGCAGCATTTTAAACATACCGTAAGATAAGTATGTGGAAATAAGGAAAACGTGATTAAGTTTACATTTTTTAGTTTTCTCGGAAAGTAGTTTTAAAGTTTATAGGTTATTTTTAAGACATGTTCTTATTCTAATAAAATCATCACTTCTTTTCGGTTGTAGTTTTTTTTTAAGTTTTTATTCCTAAATAATCCAAACGCCAATGATCGAAAATAATATTAAATTTTTTTACGAATGTTATTGCACATTTAAAGAAATAAGCAAAAATTAATTTTGCCATCACTTCCTAAAAAATCGAACAATCTAATTGAAACTTTGTCCGCGGGTACATTGAAACATTTAGATTTCACAGGTGCCATTAAACTAAATTTTGCTTACGTCGACTTAAGGACTTTTCCTTTTTGCCCCAGAAGTATAGCGAATCATATTTTAAAACAAAAAGTAAGACCCACGCCATAAAAAAAGTTTTCTAAAAATCAATTTTCTGATGCTTAGAAATGTTTATTTAAAATTTTTTTATTAAATTTGATTAGAGTAAAAATAACAGACATTCAGAAAAACATTTAATACCAACACTTATTTTCATTTTTCATATTACTTTTCTAAGAAAGGCCACAATCTGTCATAATGTGACATTTATTATGATTATGCCACAACTTAAAAAAGTAAATCCCAAAAATGACAAAAACTCTGCTCTATCTCCTAGTCACAATTTTAATGGGTAGAACAAATTTTAAGAAATACAACAAAAAGAAGAAGGGAAAATTTGTTAGAAAATATTTAAAGATCTCAAAATCTCAATGTGCGTATGTAGCACATAAAATAACACTTCAACAAATTCTAGAACACTTCCTTACAACCTTAAACACATACGCACACGCAATTACTTACAGACACATGCTTAGTATTGCAAGAAACACGTAAAGTGTCATTTACTAATTTGCTGTCAATTGTTATAATGTTCATCCCCAAAGTAAACTTATGGAGAAAATAGAAAAAAAACCAAAAGATAAATAGAAGCAAGGAAAGTAAAAAATTTTTTAAAATTTATTGTAGATAAATTTTATACTTAAGATGATGAGCAACATCAGCACCCGCAACAATAGTTGCAAAATATTTTATAACATGCTGTAGTCTGAAACTTATCGGTAATAAAAACCCAGAAAATATTTAAATTTCTTCATTCTTTTCAAAAATGTGATTTGATAGAAAAAACTTAATGGATTTTTTTTAAATAAAATTAGCATAAACCAGTTATTGAGGTATGGACAGTGGGACAATTAATGACATATTTATTTAAAAATTTACAATACTTCTCTGCGGCGTTTTATACCCTTCAGGTGGAAAAATTTTTACAATATTGATTTAAGGCCCCATAAAGTATTTATATTCCTCATGAATATATGTTCTGTACGGTCAAATAGGGTATGCCAGATATGCTCCGTTGAAGTTTGTAATTGACATTCATCCCGATCAGTCTTCAAATGGCTAAGATTTGAGCAAAAAACCAAGACCGCGTTTAATTTTTTCATAAAATCTCATGTTGTTGTTGTTTTTTTTGTTCCCAGTTTTTTTTATATTTTTTTGCGTTTTTTACACAAAACATAACGTACATGTACAGTAGTGTGTACCAAAATAAAATATTTTTTTATGCCCCACCTTTTTTTGAAAGCTTATAGTGTGAAGTATTTTTGTGATTTTTTTCAGATTTTTCGGAAGAGGTTTAGAGGTCGCTAAAATCGAATTTAATCCAAAAATCGGGTTTTCTCGACTTTTGTGAATTTCGCTGATACTTCGGCCCATTAGCACGATTTTCTTTGTTACTAAGTCAATTTTTTTAAGAAAACTTCTCAAACTTTACTTCTCTGTGCAGATATTAAAAGTTTCGGTTATTTTTCTGCTCACATTTTTTTTGTAAATTTAGCATAAATATTAAAAATAACGATTTGTAACTTTTAAAATTTATATTGAAGTTAAAAAAACTAATGATTCAGTTTAAAAGATGGATAAATTCTGAGTCATTGCAAAAAAAAAATAATTGAATTTGCTCATAATATTCCAAAGTTTTACCCTTTTTAAGTTTTGTACCCATTTTGTGAAATTGAAAATATTGTAATGTGTTTGCCAGTTATGCTTCGGATTTGTTTTAATGTTAGATATTTACCCCCATATTCATAAAAAATATTATTGTTTAATAAAAAGTTTATTAAACAAATTTTCATAGAAAATTCGTTTCAAAAACCTGCTATAAGTCTAAAATATTTTTTTATGAATATGGGGGTTAGATATTAGGTATTCTTTCAAAATATTAAATATGGGTGGTTTTTTGTTCTGTTGCACAGACTTCAGCAATGCGAGTCCAAAAAATTATATGCAGCTTACTTTTCATACCCAAAAAAAAAAATTAAAAAACTATTTTTTTTTAGCTTTCAATTATTTATTAGAGCTTTAACGATGAAGCTCTTAGTCTGTTGCAGAGGTTGTTAGATTAATGTAAGTATTATCTAAGGTCACGCCGTGTTCTTGCGACATCACTTACCATGTGCAATATTTTTCAAATTTATACTAAATTTACAAAAAAATGTGATTAAGGGGACCCAAATCAGCTAAAAATAACCGAAACTTTTAATATCTGCACAGAGAAGTAAAGTTTGAGAAGTTTTCTTTAATAAAATTGACTTTGTAACAAAAAAAATCGTGCTAATGGGCCGAGTAATCAGCAAAATTCAAAAAAATCGAGAAAACCCAATTTTCGGGTTAAATTCGATGTTAGCGACCTCTAAACCTCTTCCGAAATATATGAAAAAAATCACAAAAATACTTTACCCTCTAAGCTCTCAAAAAATGCTGGGGTAACTATAAAAATCAAAAAAAAAAATATTTTTTTTGGGACCCACTAATGTACAGCACACTTGATTTGACGATATCCTTTTGTCTGCCTGTTTTTCTATTTAGTTGAAGAACGGAGAGTACAAAAGATTCCAAATAAGTTATAAGCATCTTGGTTATCAATACATAACATCTGACAAAACGTGGGCGGGATCGATGAAGTGAGAGTGGCATAAAATAAATTTATTTATACCAAAGGAAGGGTAAGAAAGAAATGTGCCAAATTTGGTACATACTTCTGGGTTATCAATACACAACCTCTCTAAAAATATGCAGATTTTGGTGGATTTGAAGTGGGCGTGACATAGAATAGATTTAATTTTATATAAAGGGTGGTATTTATATAATTTTGTGTTCTTATCGCAGCATGATGAAGAGTACATTAGATTCGGCATAGCCGAATAAGAATAAGTAGTCGATTAAACATTGTCCACCATTGAGTTTCAAAGTTAAAAAAATGTGCTTAGATATGAAATGCATTCACGTAGAGAAAAAATATGTTTAGATATGGTCACCTCCAACAAAACTATTTTAAGACAAAATTTTAAACTTATTATGTTTAAATTTAACCATATTATTATCACCGACAAACATATAATTGTTAAATTAGTCCTCCATCAAGAAGCCACAACCATATTATGGTTGCCTCTAAACATGTTATGGTTAAATATGGCAATAATTTGTTTTTAAATTAACAATAGTATTTTCCTCTTTTCTAAGAGCAACATGCTTTGGTTGAAAATCAACCATGCTATTATAAATGTTAAACATATTTTAGTTATTACTAACCAAAAGATGTTCGGAGGCAACCATAATATGGTTGTGCCTTCTTGATGGAGGACTAATTTAACAATAATATGTTTGTCGGTGACAAAAGTATGGTTAAACTTAAACATAATATGTTTGCAATTCTCTTTAAAAATAGTTTTGTTGGAGGTGACCAAATTTAAACATATATTTTCTCTGGGTGTTATACAAGTAATATATTTAATTTTCTAATAATCCAAAAATGCTGTAAACTAGAATGAAGAATATCGGTTTCTTAATATATTATTAAGAAAGGACCAAAATCAATTGAAGAAACTGCAAAAGTCGTCGGAGTTAGTTTGAGGTATCCACTTATAATGGTGTGTTTTCTCTAGATGTCCACAATGCTTTTTGCTATTAACAAGTTAGAGTGTAAAATTCGGCTATGCCGAATTTTTGATACTTTCCACCGATAATTAGCGTATTTAAGGAGTGGGCTGTATATGGGATCTATTAAATATTTACTAGTCCTTAGTTATTAAACCGACGTTGTGATTAGGGCTGGTTGCGGTTTGGAACTATGTTAATTTATTGGCCGACCACCAGAAAATTTTACGCTTTTTTTTTGTCGTATCCAATTTAATTTGAACAAATTTGAATAATCTATCATGATTCGTCACTAAAAGAATTTTTAGGACGGGAATTTTTATAATAATTTTTTTTATTAAGGCCCAAATCTACAGCCATTAGTTTACTTATAACAGTGGGTTACCCAAAAAAAATATTATTTCCAACGTTTTGTTAACCTTTGGATAATCCATCAAATGTAATTTGTTAATAACTAGTTAGAAAATAGCTGTTTGGTTAAAAATTATTATTTAAATAGGTTTTTTTTTGTGGAAAATCACTATAAGAAATTGTACCAAGACGCTGCCACCATCTTCGTTTTGTTTAGCAGAAGCACTTTTTTTGTTTTCTATAACATTTCGCTACAAAAATTAATATTTGGTATTTTGATAGATTTTGCATTTTTGATTTGTTCAAAATATTTAGGTATAATTTTAGCTTACTAACAATTACCTAATCACTGTAAATTTGGGCCTAAGAGTTACAAATACAATTACAAATTATACCCTCACCTAAATATCCAAGCAATAGTAACCTAGACCTTCAGCCCGTTGTAGTGAAACAGACCAGAGTCTCTGGCAGGAATCGATCCCGCAACCCTCGCTCTATTAGACTAGCCTTCTGGTGCACCCGAATTTATATTGGAACAATGGAAATTATGGATTAATCACCGCACCTATGCACCGATTATTGATACAATTCGCCACTATATTTGTTAGTCTTTTTATCAAAATTATAAATTTTTTAAGGTGGCTGTTCCACATTTGGATTCATTACCATTATCCTACTGCACATACTTTGCTGTTTTTAATCACAAATTACTTAAGGGAACTCGAAACAATTTGGCGGCAATATGGGTCGTTTATTTTGTGTGGTTCGAAAGTGTATGTGATTTCAATAGACAGACGTGGCTAAATCGACTTAGAATTACTCAAGGACCCTGAATTTACTTTATGGAGTCTTAAATAAATATTAAATAAGTTTTACACATTTACAAATAAGATGAAAAGCGACAACATTTCACCTTCAAAAGCTTGGACTACATCGTGTCATATAAATGTTGTCAAACGGTACGTATGAGTAATATTAAAATATTCATATAACGCATACTGCTGGTGAGTATTAGTTAAATATCGCATTTCACAAAAAAAAAAAAAAAAAAATAATAATAATAAAATAAAAAAACTGTATTTAAAATTTTTTAGTGGAAATGAGTAAGTTTAATATATTTGTGCCTCATTTCATCAAGAATTATAGAAAAATATGTATTTAGAATTAATAGAAAGTGTGGTGTGCTGCAGAAATCTATTAGTGGGGTGGTTTATGGGCTGGTGGAATCACTGGTCAATATTTTTTTTAAATGAGGAAAAAAAGAATGTTTCCGTCAATGGTACCCGTTAACGCACAATGTTATCGGACTATGTGTTAGCGAAATTCAAGCGTACATTACGTGAAACAATGACTTTGTTGAGAAATTATTTTGGTGACCACGTTATTTCACGTTTTACTACGGTAAATTGGCCACCTAGATCGTTCAATATCACACCCTTGGACTATTTTCTCTGGGGGTATATAAAGTCTGAGGTCATCAGGATTAAGCCAGCTACGATTGACGCTTCGGATGCCAACATTGCTCGTGTTATTCGCGAGATACCAGCCGCTATTCTCGAGCGAGTCGCACAAAATTTTACCTTCCGAATGGACCATTCAACATATACATGATATTATTTTCAAATAGTAAAAGCCATAAGTTGTTCTTTTATTCGATAATAACATTTTATATTCACTTTAAAATTTATGTATTTTATTTTACATTATAAATCGAACCCCGGTAGGCTAGCTGGTAGTGAGCTAGTCTGTCTATCAGTACCGGGGTTGCGGGTTCAATTCCCGCCAGAGACTCTGGTCTCCTGCAGACAAGCAGAAAGCTTCGCGGGATTTAGTGTAGGAATAAAAAAAAAACCTCACGACAAATCCCCGGATAGTACTACACCACATGCCTTTGATAGATAACACCCGAACCGGAAATGCGTAATAACTGTGGTGTAGGGTATCATATTGTCGAGCTTGACCTCGACCAACTTAGGTCTTTTGGAAGTTAATGTGTTCTTTACAGACAGAGGGACGTACATAGTTTTATTATTAATATATGATATAGGGTCTTAAATAGTTTTTGTATTGTAGACGGAATGATAAACTGAATGAACTAATAACATTCATTACTTGTGTGGTGGGTGCAGGTAAAGATGTTTGAATAACATTTTTAATTTTTTATTTAGGTGCATGTTTTCATTATATCCTACATCACCTTTTTTGGGAGGGTATTATTCATTCGTATTAATGTGTTTAATACAAATAATTATTGGTTTTAGACCTCTAAGTATACTGATCATCTTAAAATTGCCTTTTTACATTCTCGATCACTAGTCGTCAATGAGGGTATACTTAGTTTATCATTACGTGTGAAACTTTTTTAATATTCATGTAAGACCCCATGAAATATATAAATTATAGGTTCTTGAGTAGTTCCCAGTCGATTAATCCATCTCCGTCTGTTAATGTCACGCTCACTTTCGAACGACTCCAAAAACAAGAACAATATTAGAGTCAAATAGTTTGTAGTTCTCCTAAGTAGCTTGGGATTAAAATCGTACAAAATCGACTCAGTAAGATGAGAGTAATGATTTCGAATGTGGAACCACCACTATAAAAAATTGATAATTTTGTTAAAAAAAACTAACATAAAAGGTGGCGAAAGGCTTGGACTGATACAAGTTTTCGCACAAATTTATTTTATATAACCAGAAATCATACTACTAAATTTCGTTAAGGTCGGCCCAAAATTTACCATAGGTCCCATTTAAAGCCCACTCTGGGAAATTATTTAAAAACTCCGTCGAAATAAATACCGTCGAAAATATAAATTTTGTGATAAAATTATTAAAAATATTCAGCCATGTTCTGAATATCGAATTCGATTGAAATTGAAATCGAACAAATTTTTAAAACTATTCTGTCTTAAAGGTTCATAAACATTATTCGTTTTATTTACGTTATACTCAGTTGCTAGTTGCTCTTTTTTGCAAGCGGACGTATTTGATAAGTGCTCTACATAATAGTCAGAAAAATCCTTCTAAAAGTGCAAATAATTTTTTTTTAAATTATCGTTATAAAGAAATGTGTTAATCTATCCAGTCGTATAGAAATGAAATATCTTTAATCAAAATCAAATCAAACAAATAATTTTGTTAAGAAAAACAATATACAGAAATCATATAAAGTCAAATCAATAAGTGCAAGTACTCAAAATTCAATATCTCTTAAATAGCAAAAAAAAAAAATTATTTTTAAAAATGAGTCAAAACGTGATATGCAACCAATATAAAATATAAATTATTTGAAATTTTTCAATTGCAACTCAAATAACCATTTTGCAACCTGCTCCGCTCTGTCGGAAAGCACATATATAACCATGTCCAGCGAGAGGAAGAATACATGGAAGTGTCACATATGTAGACCGCACATAAAATCTCCGAGGAAAACAGCAACAATAAGCAGGCGAGAACCGATAATGAGGGAGAATAATCAAAAATGAGAACACGAAATTTAAGAAATCAGTGTAATTGACCTCGGTCAAAACAAAATTAAACTCTGTCCAATCTGATGTCTATGAACTGAAAACTGATTTAAAAGACATAAAGAGAACGGTAGAACAACTTGCCGAATGTCTGGAGTGGGTAGAACAACTTGCCGAATGTCTGCTCTCAATCTTCCGTCCCCCACATTTGAGTGTCCCAATATTTACAAACGAACTTGAAACATTAATAAATAGTATCGATAAAAAAAAACAAATTTTACTTGTGGGAGATGTAAACATTAATATTTCTAAAGATACCGCAACAACAACAACATACCTAAATATGATAACGAGTAATGGTACACAATGTCTGATTATAGAGAATACTCGCGAAGGCATAAAGATAATTACTGCATAATGCATAGAACATCTCTTGTTAAAAACAAATAAAACAACAACAAATGTGTACTCTGCAATAATAAAAAGCAGCATATCTGACCACTACTGACTTTTTTTGTTCGATTTGTGAAGAAGTAAATAATCAGGGGAGGGAAAACACAAATATAAAAGCGCAAGGACTACAGTTGAGCAACTGTAGTTGAGCAACTACAAAATCAAGAAACAGATTGGAATATCATAATCAACCGAACGACAAATCCTAATAATCTTTAAAAAAAATTCCAGGATAAATTTAATGATATATATACAAATTCAGCTAAAAAACAAAAACCCAGCAAAAAAAGATCAATAAATCCGTGGATTAGTGAAGAGATTGTTAAATACTGTGATATTAGGGATAAACTTTTCAAAAAATGGCGAAATAAGCGCAATAATATATTATATGAAAATGTGTTCAAAACATTTAGAAATTTTGTAAATATAAAAATCACATTCGAAAAAAATAAATTCTTTGAAAACCGATATAACATGCGTGCAACGGGGCAAATAATTAATGAAATTACTAGCAAAAAAAGTAGTAATATTGGCACTTGTATTATGCGAAGTTTTAACGGTAATAATTTAAATAGCGTCTTAGATAAGATTGCATTTAATTTTAGTACTAATGTGAAAAATATACTTCACACCTGCAATGTAAAGACAATAGAAAACTTTGAAAGTTCATTGCAAAACACTATATACGTTGAATACACAAATGAGCAAGAAATTTATGGTATATTGAAATCGCTTAACGAAAAAAAGGCCCAGGCCTAGATAAAATCCGACCAAAAGATTTAAAATTAAACGCAAGGCATTTAACACCAGTTTTAACCAAGCTCGTAAACTTAAGCATTGAACATGCAACAGTTCCAGACCTATTGAAACCCTCAATAGTTAGGACGATTTACAAAAGCGGGACACAATCGGAAATAAACAATTATAGACCAATTGCCATTCTATCTGTAATATATAAGGTTCTTGAGGAGATCATTGTCAGAAGGCTCACAGATTTTCTCCAAAAATATAAAATTATCAACAAAAATCAATACGGGTTTCAAAAAAGGAAAAAATATCAACCAGCTCTTAGGAAACTTTGCAAACTATATCAACGGGTGTTTAATCTTAGCAAGGAAGTACAGTAAGACTGTACTTCCACAAGTGCCCCAATGATCTAAGCTGGGACCAATTTAATACATAATTTACGCGAATGATATATTAAATTGCTTAAGAAATTGCGAGACTTTTGCATACGCAGACGACACAGCTGTTATTGTTACAGATAAAAACATTCTAAATGCAACAGAAACAATGCAAAATCAATTGGATGTCGCAACAAAGTGGTGTCATGACAACGGCCTTATAATCAATGCTAAGAAACGAAGATTATGCTCATTTAACCTCGTCATCTACCAAGCTCAGAAATAAAACTTATATTTCACAGAACAGACTTTCTACGTGCCAAAGTACCAAACAACACAAACTTCGTTGAAGCATGATCCACAATTATAGGGAAAGTTGAAACATACAAGTATCTCGGAGTATACGTTGACAACAGTTTTAAATGGAAAGTACACATAGAAAACTTGCAAAAAAAAAAAACTCAGAAAAACATCCTACATGCTGTACCACTTAAGCCACTGTGCAACATACAGTGCACTACGACAAGCATATTTTTCGCTAGCAGAGTCATATATTCGGCATGGCATTACAGCGTGGGAAAGCGTGCCACACTTCAAAGAGCACACAACCAAATCGGTAATTCCATGTCAAATCGACCAAGAGTGGGACCCGACCCCCTTCGATTTTAATGTTCCTTTCATCCTATAAGGAACATATATTAACGAAAAAAATTTAAAAATTTTTTTTTGCAAAAGTTACGTCATATTCAAAATGTCATAATTTCGCCGAATGTGTTGAATTTATTTTTTCAATATCTCAAAAACTACTCCACATACGAAGATGATTTGTATGTCATTTTAAAGAGAAAACTTGGGGCTACAAACAATAAATTAAAAAAAATTAATGTAATATCTACAAAATAGTAAATTTTAAAAATGGACTAAGTCAAAAACCTAATTTTTTTTGGCTGATTTTGTTTTTATGTAATTCCTCAAACTGTTCTTTTAAAATCCTGACATTTTGAAGAAGCTGTTTTTTTTTTAAATATGAATTTTTTATCCTCTGCAACCTTGTAAAAAATAATTCTAAAATAAAATCTTAATATTGTGATTTTGAGAAATAAGTATTTTTTTAATCTGATTTGTGTGATTTAAGGTGTTCCCTCGCTTGAAGAAGATGAAGCTTTTATTTTTATATATTCATTCGAAATAGTAATGGCTGCATGACACAATCGGCAGGAGTAGAGCCAAAGAAAAATCGACTTCGCTAAAATAATGTATAAAAATCATTTAATTTCTTGGTAACGTAACGTGACAAAAAGTGTACTTTTTTTTAAGGTGCCCACATTGAGCTCCAACAAAAAATGCAACAAATAAACATAAAAAACTGTTGCAATGTCGTTACTGTTTTTAACACCTAAAACCACACAAATCAGATTTAAAAAATACTTATTTCTCAAAATTACAATATTAAAATTTTATTTTAGTATTATTTTTTACAGGCTGCAGAAGAAAAAAAATCATATCTTAAAAAAGATAAAAAACACCTCCTTCAAAATTTCAGGATTATTTTTAAAGAACAGTTTGAGGAATTAGATAAAAAAAATTGGCCAAAAAAAAATTAGGTTTTTGACTTAGCCTATTTTTAAAATTTAATATTTTGTAGATATTACATTTAAAAAAAAAAAAAAAATTTTAATATATTGTTTGTAACCCCAAGTATTCCCTTTAAAATGACATACAAATCATCTTCGGATGTGCAGCAGTTTTTGAGATATTGAAAAAATTAACTCAACACATTTGGCTAATTCGGCGAAATTATGACATTTTGAATTATTATGTATAATGAAAAAAAAATTTAAAATTTTTTTTCGTTAATATATGTTCCTTATAGGATGAAGGGAACCATCACACCGAATTTCATTCAAATCGAAGGGGGTCGGGTCCCACTTTTGGTCGATTTGACATGGAATTACCCAAACATTTAAAATTTTATTGAAAAAATTAAGAAAAACATACCAAAAACACAATGTAATTAATAGTTCAATACCACAACAAAACCATATAATTGTCAGCAACAATAATATTAACACCAAAGGAAGGAAAATAAATCTATTAATCAAAAAGCACCTTATTAGTTGGCAATAAATAGAATCTTTTAAAATATTTTAAATCTTTTAAAATAATTAAAATCTTTTAAAATATTTATTTATTATTTATTTACTTTACTTTTATATTTTATTATTTATACATATATTAATTATATTTTTTTTTTTATTTTTAATTTTTCACCACAACAAATTTTTTTCTTTATATAATACAAATATAATAATATTTCTGATTATATGAATATTAGCAACTAGTACTCTCTGCAGACAAGCTTTAAAGCTTTGCTGATCCTACTGCAATATGAATTTTTAAATAAATAAGGGCCGACCCACCCTTGTCACTTGCGCGATTTTTAAATCGTCCCGCCCTATTGTACAAATTTATTATCTATTTTTTGTTTTTTAAGAAAAATATACAAGGAAAACATCTGTCAAGCTACTTGGTTACGTATAAGTATTATTTAATACCAATTTATTAACGTGCATACGCCATGTAGTGCAATTAATATATCAAACATTTAAAAAAGCAATAAGCGAAAAATAAGACTTTTTGTAAAAGTAAAGCTTTTTCTTAAGAAAGTCATGTAAAATAAGGCTGATTTCTAAAATTCTTGGCTTGTTGTAGAATACAGTGACTTCTTGTAAAAAAATGGATTTTTATAATTACTCTTACTTTCTTGAAAAAAATGCTGTGATAGTTTACGGACTTTTGAAAAAAGTTACTTTTTTTAGGAGATAGTCACTTTTTGTGAAAAAAGACACCTTTAGTGAACAAAATGTGACTTATTATGAAAAAGTCAAGCCTTAAAGAGTTTATGCACGATCAACATAATCAGAGAAGACTAACAGTCGATGCATTTGTGATTGAAAATGAAGAGCAAGGAGCAACGGTTATGTCATCAATGCCAACAATGTATACCGACATTTTGTTCACTAAAAGTGTCTTTTTTTTAATTTTTTCACTAAAAGTGGCTATTTCCCAAAAAAGTCACTTTTTTCAAAAGTCCGTAAACTTTTACCACATGTTAATCGAGAGCTTCAATAATAGAGCTTTTATACTGCAGTAAATGATAACAAATAAAGTATACAAAAAAGCTGTTATTTCAGTGCAGACAACGAAAAAGGTTTTAAAGTGAAAAAAATATATATATATTATGGTTTGAACACCTAACAACACATTGTTATATATAAATTGTATATGGGTTCCAAAAAAATGCCACTTGGAAAAATCTCTTGCTAAGCTAACAACTAGTGTAGAGTATCATGTGTCGAAGCTTGCTCGAGTATATTTATTTTACTTGATGCTTACATCGATTTATTTGATACTTATTATCCGTAGGACAAAATATAACGTTTTATTTTAAAAGTTTTAAGAATTTTTGTTAGGGGTTTAGACTATTCCAAAAAATTATAGAATTATAACAACTATTGCATTAAGGTTTAATTGTCAACTACGACGGCGGATCAATAACTCCGTGACTTTTCGAACTTCCCACGTAGTTATATGAAGAACAAATTATTTTTCAACATAATATCCTACACTTAGTCTAACGTTTCTCCAATTTGTGTATCCCTTCCAAAAAAATAGGATTTTTGGAGGTCAATAAAATAGGCATTGGTTTGACCAATAATTTCATCGTTGGAGCTAAATCTCTTTCCAACGAGCCTTTTCTTTAGGTTCGGAAATAGGAAATAGTCACTGGGGGCTAAGTCCGGAGAATATGGCGGATGAGCTACCAATTCGTAGCCCAATTCACGTAATTTTGCCATTGAGACTGCACACGTGTGCACCCGTGCATTATCTTGATGGAAAATAACTTTTTTCTTGACCATATGGGTCAAGCACTTTTACTCTTCGATCAGCCAACACCATATCGTGAATTTTTTCGACATTTTCGGGTGTATTGACTTCAATTGGCCGTCCAGAACGTTCAGCGTCCTTTGCACTTGTTCGACCACAACGAAAGTCAGTAAACCACTTTTTTACCATTGAAATCGATGGTGCAGAGTCCCCATAGTATTTATCAAGCTTTTCCTTGGTTTCAATGAAAGTTTTTTTTTTCGCAAAAAATAATGTTTAATGAGCACTAGAAATTCACTTTTTTCATTTTTAAAAAAAATCCACGAGGTTGTATGTTTTGAATAGCTTTTAAACGCAAAATAAATGACGGAACTTGCTCAAAACTTGACAGTAGTTTCTTAACAGGTGGTACTTGATGGTAGTAGTATTGCATTTCATATAACTACGAGGGAAGTTCGAAAAGTTACAGGCTTATTGATCTGCCCTCGTATATTTGTTATTTTATTACAAATAGTTAATTTTTAGAAGTCGATGTCCAGCTCAATGGTTCTTAAAAGTTAATGGATTCTCATAAAATTAACCTTTGAATAAGCCATTACTAACAATCATACAATATGATGGGAATTGAAAGCTTCAGTGCTAGATGTATTGTGATTGCATACTGCCCTCAAGTGCTTTGGGTGATTCATGATCACCCTTCTACAAAACAAGTGTGGCCTTGAGCACGGAAGGTAACGCTGAGCGTTAAATAGTCATCGCTTATGTGCAGCAAATATTTAAAAGTTATTTGACAGTTATTTTATTTGCTGGCACACTGGCAATGTCGATTATATTTTATTATACGATATTATTACGCTATCCCACTGTTCACAAAAAAAACTAAACTAAAAAAAAAAAAAAAACCCCCTTAACAAGAAGCAAAACTTTTTAAGCTTGAACTAATAAAAACTAGACAATTTTACCAAAATCTCGCAAAAAAGTTTAAAACAAACGTTTGTTCATTTTTTGCTTAATTTTTGTTAAAAACACTTGTGAAAATATGAGAGGTATAAATATAAAAACGAATACCTTCTATGTAGAGTATAAATAAAAACCAAACAACTAATTTCCCAGAGGGTAAGACTTACTTTAACACATTCCAACACGCATACAAACACACCCTCATTTAAACAAATATTTAAACATCTCTATTAAAAACAAAACACACCACTAAGGAAAGGTTGTATGTAGGAGTGCTTGCACAAAAATAATTACACACATAAAAACTCATAGCTCACCCCACTTGCGCGAGAGTGTACAAAAGATATGTGAATGAAACCCATTTCCTTGACAAGATTTTTTGGTTTCTGTAATATTTGGCCACTTTTAGACACACACAAGCACACGCACAAACTCACACACATAGAGGAAATGCGTTTATTTGTGTGATGTGTTTGGAGGAAGGATATTATGTGTACGGATTTTTCCTTCAATTTCTAACATTTTCAGGCAACTTTGTGTTTAATTGTAGCGTTGTTACATTTGGTTTTGTTCATATTTCCATGCTCATACACACTCTCTCATTCACTCATCTCATTATATAATTATGTTGTATGCACATGCATATGACGACATTCAAACTTAAATGCATATTTAAGTATGAGTATGTGTATGCGTGAGTGTGTGCATAGGTCCTGGCGTTTATATGCAGTATGTCATTGCCATACAGTCGCTATTAAAAAAATTAAAAATAATAAAAAAAATATAATGAAAGTTAAGCATCACAAAGATAGAAAAAATAATGTGCTCTTTGACCTTTTGAGACACATTTATGAATTTGAATTGCTATCGCAGCCATGATTTTGTAAACTAGAACGAACCCTTGATGCGAGATTAACATGTTAATTTGGGTTCAGGAAATATTTACGTATATTAGCGAGAATATTTGTGTAAATAAAGTGTATTGGCAAAATTATTTTAAGGAAAATAATTCAAATTTGGGGAAATTTAAGCTTTTTAAAATTTAACTATTACTAAATTGAGAAATACATAATTTCGCTTGAAAATTTTTTTTGAATAAATCATTATAAAAATATTTTTTTCCAAAACATTTATTGTGATAAAAAAAAATTGTGAAGAAACTATTTAAATTTAAAAAAATATCAATTATCTAAAGATCAGCTTTCGTGGTATTAATATACGAAATTTGTAAACGTTGCTTTTTGAGCAGGTGCAGCTCATTCAATTTGCTTTAACTTGAACATCTGTGGAAATGTTTTGTTTTTAACATCACTCACATTAGATATCCTTTTTAAACAAGTTTAAAGTTAAATAAATATAATATTTGACAAAATAAATTTTTTTAAATGTTTATAAAAAAAGTTTTTATGTATAAAATATTAATTGCAATTTAAGCCTAGTACTCTGTTCAACATTTCACGTGAAATGCTGTCAAAACCCATATGAGAAAAACTTGTGCGGAATTTCTATGAAAAAATTTATTGAGTTGAACTCTGTTTAATTTGTGAAAAAGTTGCGAAATGTTTCTGGCAACATTTTTTAATAAGCTGCACTTATTTCACGTGGAACTTTAAGCAAATGAAAAAAGTTTAAACTAAATATTAAAATGAGAACTGCAAAACATAAATTACACAATCGGTAACAGTTTTTTATAATATTTACTTTAATTTTTACTTAATTTTTTATTTAAAAAAATACTTTTAAGTAAAATACATGTGGGTTTTGTTTACATATGCAAAACAATGTCGCATACTTTGAAAGATTAAAATCGTCAAATTGTGCAAACTCTCGAGATAGGTATCATTGATACATGTCAATTTTTTCGCATGAAATAATAGATGTTGCTGAACATTTTTCACAAATTGGAACAGAGTACTAGGCTTAAGAAAGAACAATCGATCATGAGATTTTTTGTCCTTAATAATTTCTAAGGCCGTGGCTTATACATTGTTTCGCACAAACTTTTGTTCTCTTACGATAATTGAATTTCAAGCTCCAATCACACCGTCCAGCAGCATTTGTAAAACAGAATATAGACCCTATAGTTCTGAAAGGCCATGGTTAGAAGATCATTTTTGTAAAACAAACTTATAAGCCAGCTAGTTTGAGTTTAATCTTACAGTTGGTCAAAGTTGAAATTTTTTGTTCGAAGGCATCATTAGACTTAATGAAGAAAATGTTAATATCTAAGAGAATTCGTATGGTACATATGTTCAGATCTAACAAATATTGTACGAAAAAATCCAAAAAAAGCATAGCCAGTAAATTGATCAAAGTTTAGCTTTATTTTAACCAACTTTTATGGACTTCCTTATTTTTATTTGTAAGAATATAATTATATAATTCAATGAAGAAACTAATATATCTTGTTTGAACCAGAAAACGTTTTACAAAAGCAAACAATTTTTTAAAAAAAACTAGTGGTTCCGTGCAGGACGTCAAATATTAAATAGATGTGAACATAGCTTTACTGTCAGAGTTATGTTGTGCAACTTTATAAGGATCATTTTCGTGGCAGATTTAAACCCTCCAGCTTGATTCATTATGGTTCAATCGGACCCTTTTTTCGTTAAAAAAAATCATAGATCAAATAAAGTCCCTTTAAAAAAAGACATAAAAGGATTAAAATATTCTACGAAAATTTTTGCCGGAAAATTTCTGTGGGCGTCACCATCTAGCTCCTGTCTTAATGGGTCAATTTGACCACTTTTCTTAAAAATCCTTAAAAAAAAGTACTTTCAAAAAGAAACTTACAAAAAGAATTTGTTTAATCTATACATATTTTTTTTTTATAAGTTGGCGTGTTGTTTTGTTAATTAAGCGTAAAGAGCTTTATTAAATCTTTAATGTATTTGGTGTCTTGGGTGGCCCCCACTGAAACTTTTTGACAAAACATATATTATTTATTTTTTTAATTATTACAAAAAATATTCAACATATTTTTATTTTTCGAATTTATTCTATGAGCTAAATTTCAGTTATTTATTTCATAAAATTTTTTTGTAATAGTTCTATTCCTAAAATTTTAGTTCATAGAATAAATTCGAAAAAAATGTTGAATATAATAAAGGTACTTATGGAAAAGAAATAATTCCCAGAAGCTGAAAGCACTAGCAACAATGGCTATCGGCTTGCATATTATATATATATTTTATTTTTCAGGCGGAAATATTTGCGGCTAAAATGGCTGCAGATTTGGCTCGAAGCTCTAAAAGTAGGAACTCACACGTAAACTCCTTTAAAGATAGTCCAGCGGCGGTCAAGATGATATCCGCTGAATACACATATTCTTTGATAGTCCAGGACTGTAAGGAAAATGGAAAGACTTGGTGCTAACAGGAGAGTACATATCTTTTTTGTTCGTGCCCACCGGGGCATGGAAGGTTACGAATTAGCGAAACGGGGGGTTCAATTACCGTACAACAGAGTAATTGACATTCCGATTCCATTTCGTAATATTAAGGGAGATACGTAGTCTACCATACAAAGGAAATCTGAAGCAGTTTGGAGAAACACCGAAACGTGCAAGCTATCCAGGGTTATGTGGGAATCCTATAGACCAAAGTCGACTAAACTTCTTCTATCGCTACCAAGAAGGGACTGTAGGCTTTTGTTAGGTTTTATAATGGGTCATTGTTGACCAGCAGTATACGCCAAAAGGGCGGGAAAACTGACTACTGACAATTGAACATTCTAAGGAGGACCTTTGGAGAAAAAGTCATCGGAGCACATACTCTGATACTGTACTGGGTATTATCTCTTCGAACTAACCTTTTCAATTGACGGTTATCGTATATCGGGGTAACGCAAGGGCCAACTAACCTAATCTTATATATGTAATATTTACTTTTCAAAGTGTATTGAATTTTGGGTTGTGTATTTTTTTTTTTGTTTTTTAATTAACAAAATAAAAATTTGTTTTAAAATAGTTTTGTTTTATTAATAAAACAAAATTGCTTTCAACCTATAATACAGTAGATGTGTTTATTTACAAAAAAATATTGCTTATTTTCAATAATTGTTACAAGTGTTAACGTACTCGAAAAACTTGCAAGGAGAGAGTCAAAAAGAGCATTACAATTTGAGACACAAAAATTTGTTTGAAAATTTCTAAAACTAAAATTTTTACTAGCAAGAATTGTTTAACCACCTGTTTCATGTTTTTGTTTACAAAACGAAAATAATTTTCACAATTTTTAAATTAAAACTTTTTCAATAACAGAGGATTTTTATTTGTTTGCGCACTTAGTAGAAATAAATTGAGTTTATTAAGAAATGATCTCATATCTTACAGCTGAATATTGGCAATATAACTAACTTACTAGTTTTAGCTGTTAAAGCGTTCATTTACTTTTTAATTATTTTGAGTAGTTTTGAGCAAAATTTTGTCAATTTTAAATTTACTTTTCCGTTGCAAGTTTATACTAGTAAAGTAAATGAACACACCTAATATAAAAAAAACTTAATACAAAAAAAAAACAAAAACGATTATGCCGTAAACCTGTTCAAAAAGTCAACCGAATTTTTTTTACGTTTTTAAGGACATTATAAAATATAAAAATAAATCCGAAAAACATTTTCCAAATAAAATTTAGCCCAAATTGTCGCTGATGCAATGACTACTTTGCAATTTGTGATATTATAGCTGCAGGACGGCAAATGTTCCTAACGCCCAAAGCAGTACCAATTGTTCAGCATCGTCAGGGCGAGATAGGAACAAGGTAAGTAAAATTGGTACATGAGTTGTTCAATTTTAATATAATCCCCATCGAACTTTCTTTTATATTTAATGTTACTATTGCTATTAAGGTGCAATACTTTAACAACAGCAAGATGTGAGACTAGTAGCATGTCTCTTTGTTAGCCTATAGAGCAAAATGAAGGAGTTGAGGACAGTAACATGACTGTTATAAAAGCAAAATGAAATAGAAGAAGAGTGAGTACATTTTTATTTTGAAAATTTTTAAATTGTAATCATTTAGTATGTTATATATTTGTGTATTTTCCCGTAGATCCTAGTTGGAATATAGGGCCGTTTAATATATGTATATGTAAGTACTGTATTTTGTTTATAATTAGTTAATTAAATGAAAATTATTAGACACTAAAAAGAGTTTGAATTGTGTGAATTTACGACAATCGTGTATCAGAACAAGACAAAAATCAATTTACTGTCTATTTCACTAAATGCGAACCAACGCTTTCTTTCGCACAACTGCATGTAAAACAAAAACAAATTCTCAAAATTTTGTTTCTGTTTCATATGTATTTGTGCGAAAGAAAGCGTTCTTCCGACATCGTGAAATTGGCGGTTAAAGTCTGAAAATTTTTAGGTAATAAGAAGGACTAGTTTTTCATGCTATTTGGATGAAAAATATTCTTTAGAATTTTTTTTTTAAGTTTTTCCCAAAAAAAAAATTATTTTTAAAACCAACTTTTATATTTTAATCAGGCTTAAGTTCATGAAATTTAATTTTCATTAAATAATTTTTAATGAAAATATGAATTTAGAACATGAAATAAATTTAAATTTATTGATACTTTTTCATTCTTGACTGAACAGGGATTGAACTCTCGAACAGGTTGATTTGACATGTTTCAATAGTAACCACACTAGCTCTTCAGAAATCTTTGCCGTGTAACACTCACCGCCATTGACGACGGCTGACAGTCAATAGTCAAACATCGATCTTCAAACCAAATAGTATTTTGTATGGTGCAATGAAATTTGTAGTTGTGATTATCTACACTCACAATATAATAACAGCAATGGACCTTATGTTATTCGAGAAGTATGCGTTCAGTAATTTTTTTAATAAATAAACATTTAAAATTCCAAGCAAATGTATTTTTAACTGATTCTAAAATTTATTCAAAAAACTAAGTGCACATTAATACGGATTTTCGGTTGCATTTAATATGGTCTGTTGATAAAGTAAAAGTACTCTGTCTGTTAAATTAAATTAAAATAAAATTTAAAACAACTTTAAATTTACTTAAAACCCGATCTACTAATTTTGCATTAAATTTTAACGAAAAGGTAATTTAATTTTTACTGTCAAAAATTCAACGGCGAATTCCGTAAAAAATTAACCACAAACCCGTAAAAACAGATATTATAAGTAAATTTATTTTATATAATTTCACTACCAAAAAAAATAACCGACAAATTCCGTAAAAACAAATGAATTTTCAGTTATTTTATATAATTTAACTATCAAAAAAATAACCGACAAATTCCGTAAAAACAAATGAATTTTCAGTTATTTTATATAATAATTAGTATTGTGGTTATTATTAGTTATTGTGGTTATTTTATATAATTTAAATATCAAAAAATTAGTTTTCAGTTATCTATTTATAGAGCTGCAGCAAAAAGTAAAAAACGATTTGCTTGTTTTGAAAATTCCCATATTCTATTTGTTAAAATTATTTAGTTTAATACATAAAATTTTTAAAGTAAAATAGTTGCGAACGCCATATCGGACATGCTGCTGGTGTCTTATAACTGAAAGTGGTCAATACAACAAAAGTTAAACAAATATGTATAACGGGGTAATTAAATAAAAATAAATATTCTCTCTCTCTCTCTCTTTAGAAAAACAAGCAGGCTGTTATTTTTTAGATATTCGAGTAAAAGCTGTATTATATAAAATTACTGAATTACATAAAATAACTGAAAATTCATTTGTTTTTACGGACTTCGCAGTTGAATTTTTGAAACTAAAAATTAAACGAACTTTTCGTTGAAAATAAATGAAAAATAAGTAGACCGGTTTTTAACTGAATATTAATTTATTTTATATAACACCCAATTTTCACTATGATTTTTTCCCCTATTTTTAAATCATGGCGTTTTTTTCGTTTGATAGCGAGCGGGGTAGAGAAGTAAGCAGGGTAGAAAAAAAAGACATGGATCGTATTTTCTGTGTTTCTTTTTTGACATTCCTTTTTTAACTTATTTGTGTTTTTTAATTTATGGTTTATTCTTATTTCAAAGTGAAATATAGAAAAAAAAATTATTTTTTGAAAAAAAAAATTCAAAACATATCAAAATTATGTGAAATATCGAAATTTTAAATATTTTTATACGAATAAGGAACTAAGGAAATCAGAAAAAATCAATTCTGACAGAAAAAAAGAAACATGGTGAAAATTAAACAAGTTTTTTAAAGTTTCTTTAAAAAATAAATACAAAAAAGACAAGTATTTTAAATCATCGTGAAAATTGGGTGTTACAATTTGACTTACATGTTTTTTTCCTTTACTTTTAAAAAATTTTGCATAAATTTGCGAATTTGTTGCAGGTAAGAAATAAAAATATTTCGTTTATTTTCTCTCATATTCCTTTTTTATGGTGTTTTCTTTTCTAAAAAATAATAATACATAATAATTGTGTACCACATATATATATTCACACGCACCCTTACAAAGTAATATATTTTTCTAAATTACAATGGATCATAATAATATCTAAGTTTTACACTTAACACTAATGTGTATGTGTCAAATATTGAATGCAAAGTTAAACTAATAAGTGATATTCACTACGGGATGTAGCGATTTTCCACATCAAATATTCGTTGAATTCCAATAAGCGTTAACAACACGGATTTTCAATAAATAAAGGCAGCTGCTGTAAAAAAATATTTCATTGCATAAAAAGGATATTATATTACTCTCAA
The DNA here is from genome assembly GCA_943735925.1 of Pollenia amentaria. Taxonomy (NCBI): domain Eukaryota; kingdom Metazoa; phylum Arthropoda; class Insecta; order Diptera; family Polleniidae; genus Pollenia; species Pollenia amentaria. The sequence continues at coordinate 149,675,288 of OX031007.1, forward strand.
TTATAGCTGGGTGTAAGATATGGAACAAATTTGCCATTTATTTTTGCAACATATTAAGAAAGGAAAACGACGACTTCTTCTTATATTTTTGTATATAATTTTAGAATAGAACAAAAACCCGCGCGAATGGTAGCATACATGGAACATTATTGTCAGAAAAGAAAATTTTTAAAAAAAACTAAAAATGCTTACATCGGGCAAGATTTTCTAAAAGAAACGGTCACTGAATGCTTTGGATGCTTTGCTTTTGATAGTGAATTATTTAAAAATGCTATGAGAAGTTATATACAAAAAAAACTGTTTAATGCCCGTATTGAGAGATAAACCAGGAGATGATTGTTCCGTTATGTTTTGTGTGCTTTAAATGAAAGTTTATCCGTAATAGAAGACATAAAAGAAAAAAATTTAATAATAAGAATAAAATATATGTTGAAAATTTTAACAAAATTTGAAATGGAAAGATTGACCGTCAAACCGATGAATATGAATTAGATCGTGTCGGCCCCCATGCAAAAAAACAATGAGAGATATATCAATGAAGTTTCATAAACAGCAAACCCTTTTTTTGCCACGCCCCCAAATACAGCGCTTTTTGTTTTTTATATATAGCGCTGCAATTTAAAGTCTGATCTCGTCATATCACATACAAGGCAATGACAATGGCTTCAGCTCTGCCCATCTCGAATCCATCCCCCCCATTTTCAAATTTTTTTTATTTGCCAATAAAGTCCTTTAAAAAGTAAGTATGTATAGCATTGCATATACTAACTTTTATGACACGCCTCAAAAGTAAGCTCCTCTCTATTTGAGTAGTTTTAAGCTTTAAGTCTGTATATTATCGTACTTGTAAAAACGCCAGTAGAGGCTAAAAGTAAATGTTAAAAAAAAATTTTTGTCAATATAAAAGCTTTTACATCTTTTCTACTTGTAACAACTCAGGTCCGCCCCATATCGGCTTAAGGAACTATTCCATATGTCCATGTGAACTTATATTATTTAAGTACTCGCTTGTAACATTGACTTGATGTTGGACGTTTATTTTCAATTTATTTGAATGTCTTGCTTGAAAGTCGAAGATAATTTTAGTTTTAAAACTTGTAATAAACATTTATTTTACTAAAACTACTTAGCAGTGTGGTTATTTTACTGAACTGTTAATTGTTTTTAATCCAAATTTCGATATTTTAATCGGGCTTAAGTTCATTGAATTATTTTTCATAAAATGATTTTTATGAAGAAAGGAGTTTTGCAACATGATATGAATTAAAATTTACTGATAATTTTCCATTCTTGACTGAGCTGGGAATTGAACCCAGGTTTTCACGGTAAGGATTCCCTGACTAGTTTCGATTGTAACCACACCATTTCTTCAGAGGAGTTTGCGGTTTAAAACTCACGTCAATAGTCAAACATCAATCTTTAAACCAAGTAGTATTTTACCCTTGTAGATCGAAATTTCCTATTTTAATTGGTTGACATGTTCTTCCTTACTTCTGTTTATCATGCTTTTTGTCAAGAACTCTTCTTCTATTTTAATCGGGCTTAAGTTCATTGAACTTAATTTTTATTTAATTATTTTTATGAAGAAAGGAATTTTACAACATGAAATTAATTAAAATTTTTTGATAATTTATCATTCTTGACTGAGCTGGGTTGCACTGACTAGTTTTACGCAAACTAATAATTTTTAACTAGTTAAAAATAACTATTTTTTGTTTTTTCGCGTGTAAATTTTTGTTTTTATTTTTAAGTTTTTTTTTTTTGGTTTATTTGCATGCATATTTTAAATATTTTTGTGCATATTTTAATTTGACCTCATAATAACGAATTTTAAGACTTTTGCAAAATTTTTTATAACGTATATAATTGTTTAAGAATAATTTTATTTTAAATCAGTCTCCAGTTCATCATATTTAATTTTCATTATTTTAAGTGGCGGAGGTTAAAATTGCAACGAACTCTTCTGATGAGAATGTGGTTATTCTCGGAACATGTAAGTTCGATCCGAGTTCATTCCCTCGTTCAGCCAAGAATAAAATTTATCAATAAATTTTAACTCATAATATGTTGTACAATTCCTTATTTAATGAAAATTAAATTTGATGAACCGGAGCCTGATTTAAAAAAAACTCAAATTTGGATTTAAAACCATAAACAGTTCGACTTACTACAAAGAAACTCATTGTTGTGAAGCTATAGCATGAGCTATATTGTTTATATTTGTCCTTCAGAAAATATAAAATACAAAAACAAATGTACTTATGTATTAAAGAAAAATTCTTGACAAAGGTACGAAAAAATAGCAGTAATGAAGAAACATGTAAAAACTAAAAATAGATAAATAATTACATCAGCTTTTGATTCACTAAAATACCATTGGCTAAGAGTTTGATGTTTGACTATAGATAGACTGCCGTCGTAGTGGCGGAAAGGTTAAAACTGCAAAGAACTGTAATAATGAGAATGGGGTTATTCTCGAATCATGTAAATGCGAGCCTTGTCCATTTCCTCGTTCAGTCAAGAAAAAACATTTTCGATAAATTTTAATTTATTTCATATTGTAGAATTCCTTTCTTCATTAAAATAATTAAATGAAAGTTAAATTTGATAAACTGGAGCTTAATTTGTATAAAATTATAAATGACGTTTTTGATTATTTTATTTACTTTTGAATGAAAATTTTAACAAAAGGCGTGTTCATTTACAGAAAATTATTGCTTATTTTCAATAGTTGTTACTAGAAAGTGTTCACAAAGAAAGTCATTTGGAGATTGGGGATGAAAAAAAAATCGGGGATTTTACACATTTTTAATATATTTTCCCTTTTTTCTTTATTATTTTTGCTTATTTTTCTTTGTTTTGTATATAAAATATAAAAAAGTACCAAAACTTTTTTCTGACTCTAATCCACAATTTATACGGTAATCTTACTTAGGACCCTTAACCCTAGGATTACCGTCTTGGGCTGGCCAGACCAAATTTGTGTTTTGCTTGCAATATTTTTCGCATATAACAAAAAATCAAAAACAGGGACGTAAATTCTATAAATGGTATGTTCTGAATCGAATGAAAATAATTTGGATTCGATTGGAGCAAATTAGTAGGGTTTAATTCCATTTCTATGTAAAAGTCTACTAAGTTACCCTTTGGTCTCGCCAAACCAATTTTTTTTTTAATTGCAATATCTTTCAAAAAGCATAAAACATCAAAAAAAAAACCGAAAAGGGAATTCTATAAATGATATGTACCGAATCGAATGGAACAAGTTTGAATCAAATCAGAAAACTTAGGTCCATTATGCGCTCAGTTCAATCTAACTTCAAAAACCAAACGCATAACTCGTTTTAGCTGTCGTAGATGCAAAAAAGCAATGGGCGAAATAAAACACTACATTTTTGATGACTTGCATGTGGAATAAAAAAATTAAATAATAAAATTATATAATAAGTTCGTATAATCTAAAGTAATAATCATACGTTCAATAAAAAATATATTTATTTCCTTTTCATTTAATTGGATTTTTTTGGCTGTTCTAATTGTGGTCTGGGCAGACCAAAAGAAGAACTTAATGGTAAAAAGTTACCGAGAATCCAAAGGTTAACCAAAGTAAGATTACCTTCTTTTGTTAAATGTGTAAAAGGTACTTAAGAAACTTTTGCTGTTATTCTTGTGAGTTAGTGTTTTAAAAAAGAAAAATCTAAAAAAATTCTAAAACCGTTGACAACATCAATCATTTTTTGATTTTTTAAAGACAATTTTCTAATAAATACGTCTTCCCCTAAAATAAGTAAATATGAAAGACAATATAACAAAGATTGGAAAAAAGAATGCAAGTACTTATGTTGCTTCGCAGTATTAAATAAATGATGGATATATGTTTTTTTTACTGTTGATTTAAAGAATGGCTATAACCGATTAAAAGAGCTCCAAATTCTTATATATAGCATATTGTTCTGATTCAATTCCTCTTTGGAATCGCATAGAGCTAAAACAAAGTTCGTAATAAAATGCAGTCCGAGCTTTTAGAGGCTAAGATAAATATCTAAATTTAATTCCAACTAAGGAAATTAAGGAAACTAAGGAATTTTTTTAGTTTTATCCTTCCGCTAAACGAATATGGTTGTGTATACGCTTGAACAACGCTGGGAAATATTGCGACATTACTTTGAAAATCATGGTAATGTTGCAGGATGTGTGCGAAAATTGCGTACGGATTTTGGAAGAAGAGAAGCACCGTCAGCTCCGTATGTTCGTTATCTTTTAAAAAAAGTGAAAGAAACTGGCATCCTCATCGATAAACCAAAGCGTGAAAAGCCAAAAACAGTGCGTACACCCGAGAATATTGCTGCTGTGGCAGAAAGTGTGCGTGAAGCGCCATCAACATCAATTCACCGTCGTTCTCAACAATTGAACATTTCGGAGACATCATTGAGAAGAATTTTGCATAAAGACCTTGGTATGACGCCATACAAGGTCCAATTGGTTCAGGAGTTGAAGCCAACTGAACATCCAATGCGTTTTCGCTTCGCTAAGTGGGCCTGCGATCGACTTACAGAAGATGCCGATTTTGCCAAAAAAAATTATCTTTTCAGATGAATCTCATTTTGATCTTGGCGTATCTTGGCGTAATCTTGGACAGTAAGCTGTCATGGGGGCTGAACATCCGGACGAGGATGGAAAAGGCAATTGTTGCTATATATGCGTGCAGAGGTGCAATCGGCAAGAATTGGGGCATGGGCCCGAGGTGTGTCAATTGGATCTTTGAAGCTGTAGTAAAGCCGACTATGTATTACGGTGTTGTCGTATGATGGACTGCGCTGGACAAGGGCAGGTACCGTGCGATGCTTGAGAAGGTTCACAGACTGGTCGTATTGATGATCACAGGATCAATGCGCTCCACTCCCACCAGGGCGCTGTTTACAATGCTAAACTGGCTGCCGGTGGACATCATGGCCAGACAGATGGCTCTTTGTTCGGCGATTCGGTTGAACGCGGCACACGGCTGGTCGAGCCGGGACTATGGACACTCCAGCATAATGGGATACTCGATTGTCCCTGAGGGAGTGGACTACTGCACCCCGGAGCCTTTCTTTGGTGCGAGGTATGCGACACATATAGCGCACGAAAGTGCTCCGTCGGTAATGGGCACCTTCCATGGACCAACCCTGGGGGTTTACACTGATGGTTCAAGGAAGGGGGAAAGAGTTGGCGGAGGTTTCTACATAGAGGAACTGGGCGTAAAAGTCTCCTTTCGCCTGCCGGGTGGATGTAGTGTCCTGCAGGCGGAAATCTCGGCTATAAAGCGGGCAGCCAACTGGCTTAAGTATTATCGCGTATCGGGAGATATACGTATATTTACTGACAGCAAGGCTGCCATTGCCTCTCTTGCGAGTGTCTATACGACATTTAGGTTAACTGTGGAATGCCGGATGTCTTTAAATGAGATTGCTGAACATTCAGAGTTAACGCTTATATGGATACCAGGGCACTCAAACTGCCCGGGAAACCAGATAGCAGATGAGCTGGCCAAGGAAGGTGGTCATATGGATGAAGCATTCATTGATCAATTCATTGGCCTTCCAATGGCTCACTGTAAGTCACTCATTCTGCGCGAGAATTATAGAATTGCGCAAGAGGGATGGACCCGTGAGTCCACCTGCTCTATATCCAGGGCCCTTTGGCCTGGATATAATGAACGGAGAACCAAATCTCTACTTGGGTTCAATAGGAACCAAATCAGGACCGTGGTGTCGGTCATAACTGGACACTGGCCTGTTGGGACTCATGCTAGAAGAATGGGTCTGGTATTCAATGACTACTGTAGAAGTTATCATGTTGAGGAAGAGGAAGAAACTGTGCTTCACTTTCTCTGTCAATGCTCTGGGCTACGGGGCATCAGGGGAAAATACCTGGGAGAACCGGTGTTTTCCTGTTTGGAGGATCTATCAGAAATAAACCTAAAATTGCTTCTTCTCTTCATTAGGAAGACGAATTGGCTCAACACTGCAGTGACGCCAAACAAGTAAAATTGTCGCATTTGGGGCACAGAAAACCCGCACGCATACATTGAAAAGACGATACTCCCAAAACGAGTCACTGTTTGGTGCGGATTTTGGTCCAGAGGCATAATTGGGCCATTTGTCTTCGTGGCCGTTACAGTCAATGGCGATCGTAATCGGGCCATGTTGAACGAATTTTTGTGCACAAAAATTGAATAGGAGGATATTGGCAACATTTAGTTTCAAAAGGACAGCGCTACGTGCCACACAGCCGAAGCTACACTCGAAGTTTTGCGCCCTGTTTTTGAAGATCGCATTATCAGCCGCAGAGCTGATGTCGTTTTGCCACATCGGAACTGCGATTTGACACCGTTGGACTATTATTTGTGGGGTGCCGTCAAAGATAAGTGTTACGCCGACAAGCCAGAGACAATTGACGCTTTAAAGGACAATATTCGTGAAGCCATTGGTGAAATACAGCTGCACACAATCGATAATGTGCTTAAAAATTGGACCGATCGTGTAGGCTATTTCATGGCCAGCCGAGACAGCCATTTGAATGAAATTATTATCCATTATTAACCGGAAGGATTGTACTTTCAAATAAAAAAAAGAAATTTGAGAAAATATTCAGTAGTTTTTTTTATAGCATTTTCAAAAAAAAAAAAAGTTATTTGGCGGACCCTTTACAAGCAAAACAATTTGCTTAATAATTTAGTGCTATAATTCTTGACCCAGTTGAATTTTCGGATGTGAATATGATTTTTGGCAGTAAAGGTACAGATATTCCCAATTTATTAGCACGTCGACAAAGAGATTCAAATAGATCCGTGTGGTCACACTCTCGTACAGCATCCATAGCTCCTCCAGGCAAACAGGTCGAGCAACAGTTTTTTGTAATTCATTACCAATTAAAATCTGGTTCTAAAAACGAATAACTAAGATTGTTATCGTGTTTACACTGATAATCGTTGCGGTATCAAAATTTTGTCGGTATTTTCTTTTTGTTGTTACATTTGGTCTCCGAAAACCTAACAATAATGAAAACTTTTTACACATTCTTTTGCACTTAATATGATGAAATTATAAAATATATTTAATTGTGCACGACCTGTATAAAATTGTAAAAATAAAAAAGTTATGAACATATCAAATAAGCTTTTTTTTATAAAACATATTTCAAAAATAAGTTTTTTTGTGACAAGAGCTCATATCTGGTTTATTGTATAACAATTTTAGCTAGGGGAAATCATGGAATAGTTTTTACTTATTGTAGGAAATTTCGTGTTTGGAATTCAAAAGGCTTTTGTACCACAGTTTAGTAAATTATTTTAAAAATGTTCTCCTATAGCATAATTTTTTAGTTATAGTAGCTTAAGCTATATCTCGATCGATGAAATGCTAAAAAAATTTAGGGCAAATACTTTTGGCGATGTCGCAAAATCGGTATTCTGTAAGTCTAATCCCTTAGCTTAAGTTTAATCTTTTCGACGTACATAGCTAATTTGCTCTTAGCAGACTATTTCTTTCTTTCGCTAAATTGATTTTATAAATACTTAGTGATGGAGATTTAGCATTAGAGTGTTACATATTGATTACAAGCTTTGCATAGACACAAAGATGAACATACTCTGATAGACTGTAATGAACTCAGGATTGCTTTATGACCGTTACTTGTTGACGCCTCAAACACAAGTATAAGACTAGAATATGCGACAGAACTATTTCATGAAATAAAAGATTGTTGGTATAGGATATAAAGACGATTGTGGTGTAAATAAGGTCGCACATAATGTAAAATCAGGCAACGATTTGATGTTTCTCTTTTATATGATTCGTAAAACTTTTTAAAATGTAATAGTTTAATTTGAATTTAAAACTTACTAGTGTTTGCCCACTGGTCGAAATTCGACCATAATTATTTATGCGAATATGAAGAAATCATACTTATAAGTAAAATCAATTAACATATTTCGAGCATTTGTTTTTTATTAATCTTAGTGGGTCGGTTTGGCGAGGGACCAGCCTCCAGTATATATGTTCTCTTCTACTTACATTACAATAATATAAAAAAAATCAGAAATTACCAGTTATAAAACCAAAAAGGACAAAAAATCTTCTCTAAGATAAAGTTTCTCAATCACTCTGCATGTTTAATTTTATGTTTCTAGGTCCAATTTTAATGAAACTTCAAAAAGTATCTGTTGAAGAGTAAAAAAGTGCCAACATTTTTCTTCTTGTAGGTTCTCATTCACTCCTATAATTTTATGTTCCTACGTTCAATATTATAGAAATTTCAAAAATTATCACATGCAGCACGGAAAAGTAAAAGAAATTTATATCCCGTATTTTCTCTTTTTGATGATTTTTTCTTCGCATAAAAGTATCAAAAAGTTCAATATTGTAGTGGAACCCCATAATTTAATACGAATGTGTCAATACATAAAGAAAAATATGTTGTAAAAAAGTGGCAAAAATAGGTACGATTTTCACACCTAAAACGTTCGAATTTCGGAAAAGTACCAAATTCATATTTATATTTTTAGATAAGTCACGAATTTGGTATAATCTTAATTTCTGTGTTTGTTGGTTTAAAAGTTAAATGGGGTGACAAAAAAGTTGTAAAATACAGGTTATACCCGTTTAGTACCCAAAAGGGCCGAATTTTAAAAAAGTCCTCTTATTTTCTAAAGTACAATGATAAGTATTACAGCCTGTTCCTCGATTTCGAACGTTATCGTTCGCATAGAAAATTACATTTAAAATAAAAAGAAATTTTAGAATTTTGTTTTTGTTTTAAATATAATTTTCTATGCAAACGTTGATGATCGAAATCGTCAAACAGGCCGTTAAATTTGTTTTTTGGATCACTTATTTTTACCCTTTTTACCCCGCAGATTTTAATGAAATATATATTGTGCACTATTGTAAGTAAATACCTCTCATATGGTGTACTTTTTCTTCAAATCGGTTGGCAAACAGAGAACCAATGTGTTCTTAACTGTTTTGCCTTTGCCGATTTATATATATGTATATGTATATGCTAGAAACACAACTAGGCCGTGCGTCGTAATCACGAAGGACGTTACGACATAAGTTTCTAAAAACACGCTCTATTTATCCACAATTCCATCATAGGCGTATGCATAGTATAGAACTAGTATGCCAACTGGAGAGAGCGTTCTCAATTTTTAAGTTCACCCCTCACACATATACATATGTACGTTCTGTGTGAATTCAACACGAATAAAAACAACAAAACCAAAACAAAATTTTAAATTTTTATATTTTAAATTTTTCACAATATAACACATTTTGTTTAATTTTATGACACAAACACATAATTGATCATGTTTTCTAACACATTTTGCTTATTTGCTTTTGAAAAATGTTTTTATTTTTGAGAAACTAAAAATATTTAAATAATTTTTTTTTGACACTAAATTTTTTCTGTTGTTAATATTATTAAAGGCAGCAGAGTAGCATTTTGTGGTATGAAAATAATATTTGAAATCATAAATTATTTCAATATTTTCCGCTATTGCAGAATAAAAGTTTTACAAACATTGTTTTTAAAAGTTTATAAATGCAGCCAACATTAAATAAATTTAAAATTTATTGAAATATAAAAGTTTTATCTTAGAACAAAAAATTGTTGCGACAATCTATATGATTTCATGCAACTATGTTTAGTGGTGCAGGTTTGTTCCTATGATTAAACGTGAAATTGTAGCTTGCAATAAAAAAAACGTAACGTTTGAACGTATACGAGATTTCGAAGGGACGCCAAGAGAAAATCAGAATATTGTTGCAGGGACAAGTCGCATAGTCTGAAACAGATTTTAAATTGTACTATTATAGTACTATTTGTAACACGTAATATGATTATCTGATACTCTACTAATGAAACACATTCTCGATCCCCCTTGAAATCACGAGATGACCTAACCATGTTTGTTCATTTATCTTTTTAAAAAACGTACGAGATGAGCCCATTTTGTTTCACTATTTTATCCAGCTTTCCTGCAACTGACCACCCGGAATGAAAGTGCATATTTAACTTTTGTTTATTAACCCTGCTGTTAGGTTAAGCCCATTTGGTCCAATTTTTTTACTGTTTCGCTTGTAATTTTTGAACGGTGATATATAATGACTTATATTTAAAGCTCACGTGGTCTTTTTATAAAACAATGTTATAAACAAAAATTCAAGGATCTGACTTAAAACAGGACTGAGAAAAATAAAAAATTACGAATCTTAGGTTAAGGGACCATTTGGTCCATAGTATATTTTCTTTGGTTTTCATTGATTTCTTTACATTTATTTCAAATAAATAAGTATTAATTAGTTTATTTTATAATAATTGTCATTGAACGATGAGCAAAATGTTTTTCGATTGGTTTTGCAAATAAACTTGCTGCAAATGGAGCATTTTATGTCAGACTTAGACTTGCAACAACTACAAATTCCACGCTTTCGAGCTCCTAAATTAGAAGTATCGTTATTATAAGAGGCCACTGGAACTATGCATCGTATTTCAGTCAATAATTGTGCTGAAAACTCTTGTTGAGGTAATCTAGTCCGTTTCATCATATACGTCTTAGCCAGAGAAAGTGCTAGTTGCCGCAAAAACTCTGTTCTCCTGCGTTTCCGATCAGCTGGAGCCCATGAAACGTCGATTTCAGAAAATAATATGTACGCATTCAAAGCGGATATATCAAGTATGTTTGCAAATACAATGTTTGGCCATCTATTTGTTTTGCGTTTTGTGCTGTAGGAACCAATCATTTGATCAGCAGTATCAACGCCACCTAAAGAGATGAAGCATTAGAAATTATAGGAGAAGATAACACTAACATACCTTTTGTTGAATTGTAATACGAAACAATCTCTGGTTTTTTCTTCAATCCACTCTCATCAACAGCAGCTGTCTTATGCATTGAACTTATCAATATTGTTGCTTTGTTCTTGTGGCTAATGTATGATACTAATGTCGCAATGTCATTGAATGCAAATGTGGAATGGTACAAAGGAAGTTTTTTGACAGTCAGCAATTTCGGAGGAATGAATGTTTTATTTTTGCGCACTGTTCCCACATATGTAAGTTTTCTTTCCTGAAGTTTTTTTACCAACTCAAAAGTGGAAAAAAAATTGTCGCCTGTTATATTTTGCCCTTTCAAGCCTTCTGTCAAGTCCAATACAACGCGTTGTCCTTGGTTCTTTTCAGGCTGTGCATTTCTAGGCTTACCAAGGTATGGTTGTATTTTCCATACATAGCCTGACTTAGAATCCACTGATAACCAAAATTTCAAACCATATTTTGCTGGTTTTGAAGGCATAAACTGCCGAAAAGAACATCGGCCCCTGAATGCAACCAGTTGCTCATCAATGGTCACATTTTCGTGGCAATTGTAAAACATTGGAAGAAGTTGTTGCCAACGGTCCCACAGTTCACGTATAGGAGCTAATTTATCGCAACTACGCATTTGTCGTCGACTCAAAACATCATCGAAACGGATGGCACTATTCATCATATGAAATGTATCTTCAGACATAATTGATCGGAAAATGGGGCGACCAAATTTTCCATCAAATAAACCATGAACATCTTCATTTTTTCCACTGTCAGTAATAGACTTTATATAAGCCAACTTTTTTGCTAAAATAAAAAATATACTTACCGACATACGCCTGCAAGAATGAGTACTGCTATATATGCGCGCAATGCGTCTTCATCAATATCTTTCCATTTGCCACCAAACTTGACCCTGCCGTACTTATTTGTATTTTCGATTATAATTCTCTCTATTGGAGGCGGAAAAAACAACAAAAAAGCTGACAGCATGTCAGTGCATCTGGACACCGCAAATCGAGTTGGTCCTGGTTGTGTTGAGATAATATTCTCAGCCGTAGCTCCAATAGGCTGCGGTAATGGAGTGGCACTCCAAACCATTTTGTTTTTAGCAATAAAAAACGGATCAACAAAGCTAGCTGCAGCAAAAATGGGTTCCTGTTCAGCATCTGATTCAGAAGAACTTGATTCGCCATTTTCTGAAATATAATCAATTTCAGAATCTGAAATATCTGAGTCACTTTCTGCATGGAGCAGTTCTCGTATTTCATCTTCGCTCAAGTTTGCCATGTCGTAAGTAAAACACCTCTGAACTATTTAAAACAACACACCAACTGAACCAAGCAGTCAAATATGTGTGCTTCTTTACAACAAAAATTTAAAAGGGGAATCCCACAATTGCCTTTTACATATTTAATCTATGTTGATTAAAAAAAAAGTGGTTGCCATACTTGTTTTTTACATTTTCTGTTTATATGGACCAAATGGTCCACTAACCTAACATTGGTAAGTTTTTTTTAACCTAACAGCAGGGTTAAACCTTTGTATATCAACTTTAACATTTTATTTTACAGCTGAGAAAGTTTTCGTAATTCCATATTTTTTTTTTTTTTTTTTTTTTTTTTTTTTTTGTTGACTTGAATATTGTATTCAATAATTTTCTGTTGATAGTTCCGCGAAGGGCTTAAAGATATTTTTTTAGTACAAAAATAAAAGAAAAATTTTTTTAAATATATTGTGTTTAAAAATTTTTCCTTGCCTTGTGGCTTTGAGCTTTGATGATTTTGAAGAATTTCCTTTAGTTTTGTGACCAAAACCTGCAACAGCAACGGCCTTAACAGGATGCTGTTCTCATAATAGAAAAGGAAGAGATGAAGATTAAAGAAGAATGAAACGGCATGCGACCAAAGTGATTGTAGTATTCTTCATTTATTTGGTTTGTTGGAAACTTAAGTGTAAATTCAAGGTCTTTTTTGCGTATTTTTCTATTGCTGCGTTTGTCGTTGTCTTCCTGTTCTTATTTGGCTTTTAATAAAGACTTTTTTTCATTTTTCTATTCTTCAGCTTCTACAGAAATTTATGCTTGTTGAACATAATTGTTGCTCTTCGTCTTTATATTACGCATTTTATTTCTCTTAGTGTGTATTACATGGTAGCAAGGATGTTTTTATTTTGGTCTTAAATACTGTTTTTTTTTTTTTTTTTTGATGCACAGGAGCTATGCTTGAAGATAAATTGTCAATGTTGAACGGTGTACTCTTTTTCTTCGCCAGAGTGGGCCTTATATGGGGCCTATGTTAAATAATGGACTGCTCATCCCAAAATGTAGTAATATTTTTTATACACTCACAATATTATTACAGTAACGGACTGTAGGTTATTCAAGAAGTATTTCGTTCAGTCATTTTTAAATTAATAAACGTTTGAAAATTCCAAGCAAATTAATTTAAAACTGATTCTAACTGTTGATGTGTCTGTTGATTAAGTAAAAGTATGCTGTATGAAAAATTAAATGTAAATGAAATTTAAAACAACTGTAAATTTACTTAGAAACCGATCTACTTATTTTCATTTAATTTAAACAAAAAGCTAATTTTATTTTCACTTTCAAAAATTCAACCCCGGATTCCATAAAAAAATAACCGACAAATTCCGTAAAGACAAATAAATTGTCAGTAATTTTATATAATTTTACTACCAAAAAATAAATTTTCAGTTATATATTTATAGATCTGTGGCAAAAAGTAAAAGTAAAAAAAACGATTTGCTTGTTTTGTGTAGAAAATTTCCATATTCTATTTGTTAAAATTATTTAGTTAAATACATCAAATTTTTAAAGTAAAATAGTTGCAAACACCATATCGGTCATGCTGCTGGTGTCTTATAATTAAAAGTGGTATAACGGGGTAAGTAAATAAAAATAAATATTTTCTCTCTGTCTTTAGAAAAACAAGCGGACAGGTGTCTGGTATTTTTAAGAAATTCGAGTAAAACTTGTTTTATATAAAATTACTGAATTACATAAAATAACTGAAAATTCATTTGCTTTTACGGAACTCGCAGTTGAATTTTTGACAGTAAAAATTAAATGAACTTTTCGTTAAAAATAAATAAAAAATAAGTAGACCGCTTTTTAACTGAATATTAATTTATTTTATACACCCAATTTTCACGATGATTTTTCCCCTATTTTTAAATCATGGCTTTTTTCGTTTGATAGCGAGCGGGGTAGAGAAGTAAGCAGGGTAGAAAAAAAGATATAAATCTTATTTTCTGTATTTTTTTTTTTGACATTCCTCTTTTAACTTCTTTGTGTCTTTTAGTTTATGGTTTATTCCTATTTTAAAGTGACAAGAGCATATTGAAATATAGAAAAATAAAAAAATTAAAAAAAAATCCAAAACATATCAAAATTATGTGGAATAACGAAATTTTAAATATTTTTATACGAATAAGGAACTAAGGAAATCAGAAAAAATCAATTCTGACTGAAAAAAAGAAACATGGTGAAAATTAAACAAGTTTTTTAAAGTTTACAAAAAAGACATGTCTTTTAAATCATCGTGAAAATTGGGTGTTACAATTTCAGTTAATCGGGCATGCTGCTGGTGTCTTATAATTGAAAGTTCTTCTGTAAACAAAGTGCTCATAACAAAAAAGTTAAATAAACATGTATAACGGGGTAAGTAAATACAAATAATTATCCTCTCTCTCTCATTAGAAAAACAATCGGACAGGTCTCTGGTATTTTTTAGAAATTCGAGTAAAACCTGCATTATATAACATTACTGAATTACATAAAATAACTGAAAATTCATTTGTTTTTACGTTATTTGTCGGTTATTTTTTGATAGTTTAATTATATAAAATAACTGAATATTCATTTGTTTTAACAGAATTTGTCAGTAATTTTTTTATAGTTAACTTATATAAAATAACTGATAATTCCTTTGTTTTTACGTTATTTGTCGGTTATTTTTTGATAGTTTAATTATATAAAATAACTGTAAATTCATTTGTTTTTCAAGAATTCGCCGTTGAATTTTTGACAGTAAAAATAAAATGAACTTTTTGTTAAAAATAAATGAAAGATAAGTAGACCGGTTTTAAACTGAATATTCAATTATTTTATATCACAATTTCAGTTAATTTTACGTACAAAATATTGTGAGTGTGGTCGTATAAAACCATTTGGCAAAAAATTTAGTTAGAATCGGTGAGTCCTGTCATCAATTCATGTTAGTTTTTGTAACACAAATATCCATGTTTTAGTCCTTGCCTATTGAACGGCTTGTACTGGGTATTAATCCCAAACTGGGTAGGAGACCTTCCAAAACTCTAGAGGGAAGCCAACTTACACTGACACTAGTCCCGTGATAGGTTAGTCGGTGGCAGAGACCGGCACTAGTTCTTCCACTATATAAATTTTACCAGTCACACATCTTTTCTCAATAAACGTTTTTAGTGTTATTTCTTCCAATAAAAAAGTCGTAGAAAAAATTTTAAAAACATATTATTAAATAGTCCCGAAGACATGTATCGCACCACCGTTGAATAATGAACTTGTTACAAAAACTGTCCTTATAAATAAATAAAAAATCATTTATACACAGAAAAAAATTTCAGTAGTTATTTTTATCAATTAAAATAATTGTGTAAGATGTATTTCAATTTAATTAACCCTCCGATGAGTGACAGTTCTGAACTTCACGGCCGTGTGAAAAGGTCCATACGGACCTTTTTTGTAAATCATGTTTTTTTCATATAAAAAATTTTTTTTTGATTTTTGTTTTGTTTTTATTGTTAATAACTAAATTCTACATACAAAAATAATTTTTTCAATTTTTTTAATTTTTTTTTTGCTTGAATTTTCTTAATGTGATAATTGAATAAATCATTTTTTTTAGTTGAAAGGAAATTAACAATGTAATTTTGATTTAATTAACATTTTAGTGGTTTTCAAATAAATTTTTAATTGAAATATTAATTAAATAACAAAAAATCTTTATTTACTTTTTCGTTTAAAATAAAATAATTTATACTTGTAGAATTGTTGTTGGGAATTGTCAAAACACATATATTGTTTGAAGCGGCAAAGTTTTTTGAGAATATTTTTAATTAAAATTAAAAATATTATTTATTGAAAATAATATGTTCAAAATTTTAAATTTTTACAATTTTTAGTAATCAATATAATCATTTTAGTAATAGGTGAAAAATTAACAAATTATTTGCTTGATTCTATGAATTTGGTATGAACCTGTTGATTAGAGATAATTTTTAATTTTTTCTGTGTATAAAAAAATTATTAAAACCAAATTAATAAAAAGTTATAATATGTATCTAACTTTTTGTTCTTACTTAATATACCAGTTAAGTGATTGGTACTCCGTTCACATATCATCAATTATTTTTTTTTTTTTTTTTTGTTATTATTCTATCATTAATTTCTATTTATTTAAGCTAATGGTCTATTTTTTATTTTATAGAAAAGCTAATCTTTACTTTTCTTTCGAATTTTTGTAACTCCGTTGTGTTACTTCTTCAAGATTGAAACATTTTTAAAAAATTGGTTTTCCAATTTTTCGAAATATTCATCCATAATGCCTATTTGTTTAATACAGAAATATTAGTTACTTTCAAACTTGACGATATGGCAATTCAGAGAAAAGTTGGTTGAAAATTTCTGATAATACCAATAAATTTCACTTCCTGGAAGCTATTCCCCCAACTGAAATTAAAAAATTTCCAACTAAGTCATGTCGAGTTGTAATAAGGCAAAGAAAAGAAATGAGTCTAGATATATATGCGCAGTCTGTCCAGAAAAGCAAGCTGCTTGTGTGGATGACTGTTGTAGAATTTATCACCAAAATTAAAATAATATATGAATGATACTTATACCAAGGAAATCTTTATGTTTATATTGAAATTTTCATTATAGTGTAGTTTATTTATTACCACATCAACCATTTTTTTTTTTTTTCAAAAAATACTACGAAATATATCGTAGATCGGCGTGGGTTGCTAAATTTTTTTTAGAGGGACCATCTACAAGATATCTCGTAGGAAATAAAATTACCTATTAATAGCAAATTACAACCTTAAAATTTTTTTTATAGTTTCTAACGCAATATTATCGCTTGTTTATGGTTATGAATAAAAAACTTGAACTGGCCTCAATGGTTGGTTTCATAAAAACAGGTAACTCAGCGAATGCGTTAATATTAACACTATGTTAAATCTCACTAACTATTAACAAAACTAGTTGTTATTCTTGTTTGGTGATAAATTTAAGTGAAAAAGGCGTTTTAATAGGTTTTTGCTAAATTTTTACCTCCAATATAATTTTGTGAATATATATGTATATGATAACTAATCGAAATATATTATAATTAAGCAGAAAAAGATACTTATCTTAAACTCTTTACAACTAATTATATAAAATTGAGATGTAACATATTAAATGTGAAATAAATTTAATTAAAAAAATATATTTAATAAGTGTCACCGTAGCTTTGGTCTTTCGAAGGTGAGCGTGTTTTCCACAGTCGGACATACAGACAGATGGGCATGGCTTTAGCTACTAAGATTTACTCAAGGACCCGGTATATTTATGCTCTATATATAAATTTTCCAAATTGAATATGCAGCGTAGCCAATAGAAATGTTTTCTGACAAGATATTGTCCGGTATAATATTTTACACAACAATCAATAAAAATTATCCTACAATATCTGGCAATTATCTGAAAATGCTGACTAAGAGTGTTCACATGATTACCAGATGTGTAACAATATTGTTGTCTTACAATTAACTGACAATGCTATTTTAACTACGCTAAAAAACTTTGGTAACTGGTATTTCACACAATTGTAACCTTTTATAGGTAATTTTACTGACAATTTTGTTAGATCTTACAAACGTCTAGCTTTAAGTGAAGGCTTTGAAATTAAGCTAAATAGGTTTTTTATAACAAAATTGGTTTCATTTTCACACAGAAAAAAAAATAAAGCAAAAAATGCTCCTTGATTTGATCCCTCTTTCATCAATTTAGGACCGCTTTATGTATAAGTTTCAAATTAAAAATCTAATCTATTAAAGACTTGTAAAATCAAACTATCTGTTTAGAAAATCTTATTCGGGCTATATAAAATACTAAGACAAAATGTTGTGTCTCTCGGATGATGACCATTTAGCCGCAACCACGTGTAAGTGAAAGTATTTAATATTTTCCCAACCATCGTTTCCAGTCTTTACTACTGTGCATTTATAGAAAATTTTATTTACTATTTTAAGTTTGTTCTTATTATTTTATGTTTTGGAATTTTATCGCTTTTTGGTATACATACATTTTTTCACCATGAAGTATTTATTTATTTTATACCAAAAATTAAACTTGAATATTGTTCAGCTTTCTGTTTTAAGTGCTTCACTACCGAAGAAGGTTTATAAGTACATACAAAAAAAAAAAAAAAAACATAATTCTTGTTTTTGGCTTTAAGGCAAGTTTTTCATTTCAAAAGAACTTAATTGTGTTGGTTGCTGTTATTGTAACTATAAAAAGTAGGCCTCTTATTATTTTTTGTTGCAACAAAAAGTAGCAGCACAAGTATCTTTGAGTGTCTAAAGTTTATGACCTGTTTGTCTATTAAAAAATCTTAGATAGTTTGTGGTAGTATTTAGTAAAGAAATTATTATTGCATGCATTTTATGGCAATTATAAAAAAAAAAAAAAATTTTAAAGCTGTTCATGTGAGGTTTTTTTTTAAGTTTAGTTAAGAAATCTATGGAAAACTGCTCTCAATAGTATATACTTAAGTTTAAGAGCTTTACAATTTGTTGTAATTATAAGTGATAAGTGTTTTTAATTTGAGCATTTGCTTAAAAAGATTGTGATATCGAAATGGCTTACAGACTTACACAGATTTTTTATTTAAGTTCCAGATATCCAAATCCAGCAAAATCGGTTCAGTAGAAAAAAAATTATGAATCAAAATGTGAAAACAACCACACTAAAAAATTTTTAATTTGGTTACAAAAAATAGCATAATTAGTAGCAGAGTGCACATATTCATATAAGATTAATGATCGGTCCATAGTTTACCATAGGCCCCACATAAAGCCCACTCTCGAAAAACACTTTGGTAAGCCTACAACCGTAAAGAATAATGATATTGTAATAAATATTGGTTTACCATAGTTTTATTTGACTAAAAATCACACTACCTTATTTAATGTAGATCGGTCCATAATTTACCATAACCCCCATATAAAGCCCACTCTCGGAAAACCGTTTAGTACGCTGCACATGTTTGTTTCACTTCTGTTATATTTCGCCCTTTGTTTACAGAAGAGTTATCAATTTTAAAACACCAGCATGCCCGATTTGGTTTTCATAATCATCCTACTTTAACAATTTATATAACTCAAAAAATAGAATATGGGAATTTTTTCTTCTTATTTTACTTTTTAAACATAAAATTCAGTTAATAATACACAAAATGTGGCATCGAATTGATGTCACTGTCGTCATAGCATAGATGACGCATAATACATGAAAACATTTTATGATGACGTTCGTCATTGAGTGGATGTAATTTTTTGCCCCATTGGCAAAATCCTGATGTCAATATGAAGATGTATTTTTCTATGAGTGTATAAACAAACAACAACAACACGGATTTTATGAAAAAAAGGGGTCCTCGGAAAACCTATTGGCAAAATTTGCCATTTCTTTAAATAAGACGAAATTGCAAATAAATGTATGTTTATAAAATACATCCACCAGGGCTGTGGATTCAGTTGAGGCTCTTGTACCAGAGTCGGGATCGGAGTCGAGGTACCCACAAAACTTCCGACTACGGCTCCGCAATTTTTCTACTTTAAATACGTAATTAACTATGTTAAGGCCCTGATTGTGTAAAAAGCAATGCAACGCCAAATTTACATTGAAAGCAAAAACAAACTCAAAAATATTTTATAATTTTGTAGTGGCTTTCTACAGAAACTCATACTGCGTTTTAAAATTTTCAAAGCTACAAGATATGCAGCGTTTGAAATTTACAAATTCAATATGAACTTCTGTAGACATAAACAACGAAATTATAAGATATTTTTGACTTTCTTTTTGTTTTTAATATAATTGTTGCGTTTTACAACATTAGGGTCTTGAGCTTTACTCAATATCAATTTGAAATTTTACAGAATCATTTTCATGAAATATATAACCATTTAATAGGTAGTGCATTAAAAACAGAGGTTAAAATCAAATAAGGACCAGACTCATATACATCCAGCATCTTGGTTAGAGTCGTAGTCGAACTTAATCATTTTCAGCGGTTGGACTCGGAGTCAGAATCAACAAAGAAATAAACAAGTATTTTAAAAAAATGGTGTTTGGTCGCTTCAAATTACCTTGATTCTTTATTTCGCAACTTGCGAAATATATCAGCCTTTCAGCGAGTTAAGAATATTTAAAATAATGGCAATAAAAATTTAAATTTTATTACGTTTTTGCAAAAGGACTTTCTGTTGATTATAATTGTTGGCATTATGTTTCGTTTAACAACATTAGGGCCTAAAGCTCAATATGGATTTGAAATTTTTACAGAATCATTTTCTTTATATATATAACCATTTAATGGTAGTGAATTAAAAAAAGAGGTTAACATCAAATAAGGACCACTCTTATATACATTCAGCATCATGGTTAGAGTCGGAGTCTAAGTTGAAGTCAGAGTCGAACTTAATCATTTTCAGCGGTTAGACTCGTAGTCAGAATTAGAACTATTTTCTGACGATTCCACAGCCCTGACATCAACAAAGAGTTAAACAAGTATTCTTAGAAAATGATATTTGGTCGCTTCAAATTACCTTGATTCTTTATTTCGCAACTTGCGAAATATATCAGCCTTTCAGCGAGTTAAGAATATTTAAAATAGTGGCAATAAAAGTTTTAGTTTTATAACGTTTTTGCAAAAGGACATATTTGAGCTAAGTGTTTCCTGGATCCAAATTTAAAAAATTTGGTACACAGAAAAAATTATTAAATTTCTCCAATCACCAAATTTATTCCAAATTCATAATATCAAGCAAACAAGTTGTTGATTTTGCACCTATTATCAAAATGATTATATTGATTACTTAAAATTTGAAGATTTTGAAAAAATATTTTCAATAATTGATATTTGTAATTATAATTAAAAAAGTGATCAAAAAACTTTGACATTACGAACAATGTGTTAATTTATTTAAATAAATATATACAAGCAATTCCCAAACAACAATTCTACATGTTTAAATTATTTTATTTTAAACGAAAAAAGTTAATTAATATTTTTTCAATTAAGAATTTTTTTGTTTTTTAATTAAAATTTTAATTGAAAGTTTTTCAAAACACCTTAAATGTTAACTAAATCAAAATTAAATTTTTAATTTTCTTTCAACTAAAAAAATAATTGATTCAATTATCACATTAATTAAATTTAAATACCTTTTAAACCATTTTTTTAATTGATAAAACACTTTTTCTGTGAAGGCTTTAACTTTCTTATGTTTAATACATGCAAGAAATGCCAAAGAGTTGGAACAATTTTTCTGTCCTTTTTTAGGTTTTAGGATATATGGAAGGGACTTGTATTCTTGCCTCGATATGTTGGAACTTTCGAGTGTTTTTATCTTTTATGAAAATAAATAAGTGTCAAAAATTAACTCTTTGTGGAACAACTCCTTCTACGTGTGACCACTTATTATATGAAATGACGATAATGTGCATCGTCATCGTAATCCAAATCATGCAGGGGTATAATCGCCTAATGGAATATCTAGTGAAATTTATCGAAATTTTTTAGTTTTATATCATGACTCTCGATATCGAATAAAATTTGTCGTAATTTGAGATGATAGCAATCGATATCGAGAAAACCAACAAAACACATAACACCTCCAGAGTATTTATTTGTCACGTCAGTGTATATCGTATGCATAAAAATAGGATAGTTTACCCCTTACGATAACTTACTCGATAGCGAATGCGGTGATAAGCTTTTTAATTTTTTATCAGTTTTACATAAAATAAACTGCTGTTTTCCCGAGTTTTTTCCTTTAAGGTAGAGTGTTAGAGCGACATTAGTACACAAACAGATGGACATAGATTGGTCTTCACAGAATTTCGCGATAACTTATCTGAAAACTTTGCAGTAAATGCAGAAGTATTGTATGAGAACCCCTGCATATTTATTTCCTTTAATTTTGTTTGACTATGTTACTTTACTTACTGTAACATAATAAAAACAAACGTGCATAGATAAAAGGTGAAATGGAAGACCTCAGCAGATAAAGCGTTTGATTGATTTTTGCTAATCAGGGTAGCTTTAACGATTATTTTTCGATTGAAATTGCTTGAAAGGTATCATTACAGCTTGAAATAATTTAACAATGGAATAATTTTTAAATATTGATGTTAAAGCAAATCTAAGGATGGAAAATTTTGCGATTATTAAATGCAATATTAAGTCCAATAAAAATTCTTAATAATTAATTTATTAGTCTAATAATTTTATCCAACGTTTTTTTTAATTTAACTTACAAAGTGCTCTAAAAATAAATCCCCCATCCTTAAGGCGACTCTTATTTTTACAAACTTTTTTTATTCTTTCTATAATATTTGGAATCTACGAGTATTTAACTCTAGTCTTCAGTATTGTTTGGATTAAGAGCTAAGAATTTTTTCATTTCAAGTTTCTTTAACCATTTGATGACAAATGTTTATGGCCTACCAGCTCAAAAGTTGTATAGCTGCGAATTTGTAAATGCATGACCAAAATAATAAAATTTCTGGTTTATTACTGTCTTGGTCTTTGGTAGACGATATGAATTTTTTTCATTTGTAAAAATGTTTGATGAAAATTTGATTTTATTTGCTTTTTTATGAATCATTAAATCTCAGCGTTAAAAAGGTTTTCTGGACTTTGTTCTTTATTAAGTATTCTCAGAAGTTTTATTTAAAAAATAAAGTGCTAACGAGGAAAGATGTAATTTATTAAGGTCAAATATTGAGCTGAATACTAAGTGGAGATTGGCGTAAAAAATCCAGATATTTGAGGACTGAATCTCGATGGTTAAAGCCATAGATTACACAGATGTCAAAAACCTAAGTCTGTTGTCAAAAAAAAAAAAAAAAAAAAAAAAAACTTAAGTGATGAGAATGTGTTAGTGAAAATTGTATCATTGTGTAAGTATGAAATAAATATTCCCCATATTCCCAGCAAACACAAATAAAAGGTCTGAAAAATAATATCGATTTTATTTGAATTTTATTAAAAAATTGACAAAAAGTTCTTTTTTTTCGAAAATGCTATTAGTTTTGAATGCTATTTAGCCATTTTGTATCAATATATATTTCAGAAAGGGTTTATTTAAATATCATTATTAATTTCACATCAAGCTTTACTGTTTGCTGGGAATATTTCACCACTTTAATGATATTTACCTAATTATAAAAAAACAAGTGAGAAAGCCCGACTACCCTATACCCAACACAAATTTTCGAGAGTGTACCCTGTTTGGGACTAATGGTATTAGTTTAAGACTCATGTACTTATATGAGTACTTTGTGCCAAATATTATCTAGATATCTACATCTGAATAAGATTTTTATGAAAGCGTTTGTATGAGACCTACATGTCATTATCGTCACCAAATTTCATGTCAATACTAATATTTATAAGGTTGTCATGGCATTAAAAATTATATTGGAGGAAGGTTTTTTATGGTAGCTGTGGCCAAATATAGTCCAATTCAACTAAAATTTGGTTTAATGATTCAGGAATAAAATATTTCTGGGCCAAGTTCAATCGAAATACCAGCATATTAAAAAGGTTTACATGAAAGAAGACAATATATTTTGGAAATAAGTTTATATGGGCGATTTATGAAGGTATGGCCGATTCCTCCTATGCGTCCTTATTAAAATTTAATAATTTGTACCAAATATCATCAAATTGTCTCTAAAATTGTGAACTGTAATTGGCGTACAAAGGTTATACAGCCAGCCAGATTAACGGACATTGTAAGGTCGATTCAGGAGGTAATTCTAAGTCCCTCGACGTGCTAAAACAACGGCTTCAGATATAAGCTACTGTCTACCCAGAGAGCCACGCCTAAAGAACAAGCTCCTCAACACCCATACGAACAACTCACGGAAACACTTAAAAACGAGAAAGTGGCATGTTTTTCTTTTCGGTTTTCTACGTTTTAATATGATAAGGAACCAGCGCCAAGGATAGTACGGAATAAAACTTAAGGCATTATTTTAAATGCAATAAAATGCAAAAAATTTAAATCTCTTTTAAAAAAATTTAAAGAAACACATCAAAAAATTTTATAAAAAATTAGTTTTTTCCAATTTCTCTTTATTTAAGCTTATGGTCTAGTTTTTATTTTATAAAAAATTTATCTCTATTTTTCTATCGAATTTTCGTAACTCCGTTGTGTTACGTCTTCAGGATTGAAAATTTTTTTTATAAACAATTACATAAAAAACAAATTAACAAAATTTCTTAAAATAAAAATATTGACAACATTTGAAAAAATTCTTATGCTAACAAAATATTTAAACATAATCTATTACAGTTTGAAAAATAAAGATTAACTTTATTATAAAATAAAAACTAGACCATAAGCTTAAATAAATATAAATTGGAAATAATATAATGGATGGTCGAATAATTTATAATAATATAAATTTGTTTTTTATTTGTTTATTGTTTACAAAATATTTGTAAAAAATTTTAGGTGAAACTTTGCAATTTACACAGTGTGTGATGAGGTAAATATATATATATATTTTTAATTTTAAGGGAGCTTCATATCTATGTAATCTATGGTTAAAGCTTCGTTCATAATGACAGTAACATTTTCATTTGGTGTTCACAATAAAGCAACAATTTTTTTTTCGCAACCAAACACAATTTAGAAAACGTTTGCAATTTTTATTCACAACAATATTACGTATTTATTATTATTTTTCACAACATGTTGTTGAAATTTTCATTTAAAACTAAATAAAATTATTACAAACGCCATTTACAATTTCATACAAATTGTTGCTAAAGTAGAAGTGCACTCAACTTTTTAAAGAAACCTTAGTAACATTTTTGTTTGAAAAATGGAAGAAAAATATATCACAAGCTTTGGGAGGAAATAAGATAAAAGAAAAAACGAAATTTTTGCTGCCATCGTGAAGGAAAGTTAATACAAATTTGTATTTTTTGCGTCAGATATACATATCGAATACTTAAGTGTAGACTTATTTAAAAAAAACTATTTTCTGTAGAGCCGTATACAATTTTTTAATAAAATAGCAAAAATAAAAAAACCGTTCTAACACAAAATTAAGCGTGTATTCTAAAAAAATCTACGATCTTAACATTTTGACTCTTTTGCAAGTGTCATTGTTATAATTAAACAAGAAGGAGTAATATATTCTGCTTTGCCATGGTACGATAAGAATAAAAAGTAATTTAAATACCGCTCTTTAGATATAAATAAATCTTATTTAATTCAGGGCCGCTTCGCCAATCCCGCCCACATTTTGTCGGATGTTGTGTATTGGTACCTAAGATGCTTGTACCGACTTTGGAAACTTTGGCTCTGCCGTTCTCGAGTTATAGAGAAAAAGGAATAAAAAACATAAACAGTCATATGGATAAAATTAGAGGCAGTCGTATTCTGGTGCTCATATGTGAGTCATTTGTGGACCGATCTAGTTTAATTCGAATAGCAAACTTTAACGTAGTGTATGTGACATGAATACAAAGCAACCTGGTCCCAATAATTCCTGGGGTCTTCGAAAAACCCATTTTAACATACACACGGATAGACGGACATCGGTATATTAACTTCGTTAATCACAAGGACCCAGATATATGTATATTCCTATAGGGTCTAAGATCAATTTTCTAGAAATGACAAACGGAATGTAAAACTTATACAAATGTATGTATATACCTTTTTTCACCTGTGGTGTAGGTTATAAAAATTTCGCGATATAATAACTAAGATAACGGCACATTTTTATCGGAAACGGTTATTCATCTATATTGTGCACTTTTATGCATATTAAGTTAGAAAAATTGTGCTATTTTAATTATGACATTATTAAAGTAAATGAGTGATATTTTAGTGTTGTTTTGATTGTTATACTTCATTTACACCTACACAAAATGGGGTAGATTTTAGTTACACCACACACCACACAGAAAAAATTATTAAATTTCTCCAATCACCAAATTTATACCAAATTCATAATATCGAGCAAACAATTTGTTGATTTTGCACCTATAACCAAAATGATTATATTGATTACTAAAAATTGTAAAATTGTGAATATTTTTTCTCCAATAAATAATATTTTTAATTTTATTATATTCAACATTTTTTATTTTTCGTATTTATTCTATGAGTTAAATTTCAGTTATGTACTTTATAGTTCTATTTCTTATTTTTTTTTAGGTATTACTCTATACACTACCAAAATGTTGAATATAATAAAGTTGCTTATGAAAAGAAATAGTTCCCAAAATCTATTTTTAATTTTAATTAAAAAAATTATCAAAAAACTTTGCCATTCCAAACAATTTATTTAAATAAATATTGACAATTCCCAACAACAATTCTACATGTTTAAATAATATTATTTTTAACGAAACAAATCATTTAAGATTTCTTGTTATTTAATTAAAATTTTAATTGAAAATGTATTTTAAAACAACTAAAATGTTAATTAAATCAAATATTAATTTTTAATTTTCTTTCAACTAAAAAATAATTGATGCCATTATCACATTGAATAAATTTGAATACCTTTTAAACCATTTTTTTAATTGATAAAACACTTTTTCTGTGCACTGCTTTTTGACATATTGTCGGATCTCTTTTTTATAATAGAAACAGCTGAGTGAAAAAGAAGAGAAATTGTATTGTACACTTTTATTAGCAAAAAGGGAAAGCCAAGAACTACTTTTATTATATTTAAAGAAAATACAATCGGAACTAAGATTGTTGCGTAAAAAACCCCAGCATTTGCTTTATACTCGTATAAGGTTTCACAAATTTTCTGCAAATGTACTACTCGCAATAAATGATACCTGGGAAAACGGTATTGATACGGAAAAAGAGCAGCCAAATGGCGAGGAGTTTACTTACGACTATAAGCCAAAAGGTGAACAAATAAGAGACAATATTGTATATTTTTAAGTGAAACAATTTCATTGCAAAACAAACAAAAACAGATAAAAACTTAAAACACAATATTAAAAGTATTAAAAGCGCCTTTTCGTTGCAATTCCACTGCTCTTTCTTTCTGCAGGTACGTTTTCTGTAAATTAAGGTCTTTGTAATTCTACACAATTTATATTAATATAATTTATATACCCTTTACTTATTACACAGTAGCACATTTTGCAACTTCAAAATCTTGAACCAATTGAGACCCCCAAAATCTTAAAGCTTATGATGCTAGAAGAAAAACCCTAGCTGGGTTTTGAATTAGTAGCTAAGGTTTTTTTTAAATTAATTTTTGAAGTTTTCGACTGATGGGTGAATTTTAGTACAATTTTGAAAAAACATGTACTGATTCTTAAGTCTTTATCTCGTGAACTATTTTCTCTTCGGCAAATTTTTAGCTCTTAATCAGATCTAAAAATTTTACCTTGAGATAAAATCAAAAAAAAACAATAACATTTTACTCAAAACAGTAAAACTCTCAAAAAACGTAAAATTTCGTCATAGATTTTTTTTGTTGATGATGGAAAACATAAGGACACTTCAAATTTTTTAAAATATATACTTAGAAAAATTTATGATTGTTGACATAAGGAAGAAAAAATAAGGACACTTCAAATATTTTTAAATATATATTGAACTTTAGTCGTCGCTTTCGGAGTATACAGTTGCTATTCTGGACCAAGACCAACTTGGTGGTGTGTTGGCTTCAGAATGTTCTGGCGGGAGAGAAGCATGGGGACCAGGAATGTGCACTACATTTGACATTTTTTTCGCTTCATTACACTTTTAAAATGTATGTGTTTCATCGTGTCTATTTGGATATGTAACAAAAACAACGTCATTGAACCTTTGGGCACATAAACACCACAAACGTAGCAAAACAAGTTCAGCTTCCAACACTTCTCAATATCAACTTTTTCTTTCTGCAATGTATGCCGTAATATTTAAATTTCCCAAATTCAAAAATGCTAATTTTTTGACATTCATGGTACAGATTTCTCTGCGTGTGAGTAAGATGTTGTTGTTTTTTTGATTTTTTTTTCAGCAATATTTCAATATGTCACGAGATATAGACATATGATTCAGTACAAATTTTTTTAAATTGTACTTAAACCGACCCCCTAGTCGAAAACTTTAAAAATGAATTAAAAAAAAAACTTAGATTCAACATTTTCTATTTTTCGAATTAACTCTATGAGCTAAATTTCAGATATGTATTTTATATAACTTTTTGTAATAGTTCTATTCCTTAAATTTTTAGGAGTGACTTTATACAATTTATACACTCCTAAAAATTTAAGGAATAGAACTATTACAAAAAGCTTTATAAAATATATAGGTGAAATTTAGCTCATAGAATAAGTTCGAAAAATAGAAATCTGTTGAATATAATAAAGTGGCTTATGAAAAGAAGTAATTCCCAGATTCTAACCTAAATAAAAATGCTAACCTTTTTTATGTAAAATAACTCCTTTAATAAAATTTATATTTTTATTTATATTCAATATCTGTCGGCTGAAAAATCTGATTTTGCTGATAGCCACATCAGTATTTTATTCAAAATGTATCTGGCGTTTCGCGCAAACCTAATAATTGGACCATATAAAAAACTCTTTTGTTTAGGTCGACCTGTAAACATGCTAAGAAGTAAAATTACTTTTCAACGTATATATGTCCACAAATATTGATATTTCATGCGTAAAATGAATATGCTTGTGTGGTCGTTATAATAATGCTTATGTTCCACATTTGAAATGTTCACAGCTTCAAAAGTTCATAAACGATATAAAATCATTGAAGATGGAAAACCATTAATGCTAAAAGTGTGTTTGACAATATGCACATGTTGCATTAATTATATTTAAACAAGCAGTCATACAGAAAATTTTAAGTAAATTATTAACTGAATGATCCTATTTCCTTAATAACGTATCTTTTTGGTCAGAATTTGAAAGATAATTACCAAATTGTAAAATTAGTTAAAATACACTATTGCCTTAGTGTGAGTTTAAAATATAAATTTATAAGATACAAATAATCCCCATTGGTAAATAATATTATTCATTAATTTATTTAGAATTTATTTATTTAGTGGCTTCTTATTTTAAAATATTTTAAATTTGGGATTGAAGAAAAAATGTATCTGGCAGCCCTAGCCTAAAATGAACAAAAGCAATTGAGTCAAAAAATAAAAGATAAAATAAATTATTTTTAGAATTAAGAAAATAACAGTTTTTATAACATAAACGTGTGCAATTTTTGTGAGCACTTAATTGCAAATTCGGTTGAAGTGAACTTTGCATTGAAATTAATTTAAACCGTTTCTTTTCTGTATTCATTTTATGCATTTGTACATAAAAACAGCCCATTAACATAAAAACACCTTTAAGATATAGTGATAATGGTAAAAATTAGTTTTTGTGACCAAAAAACGATCTGTACCTAATTCTTACACATAGATTAATTAATCGTCTCTTTATTTTTTAACCTTTTCATTAATAAGATGCAAACTAAAATTTTATTTTTAAACACAATTTTAAAAAGCACTTTTGACAATTCTGGCCTGACTAAAAAAATTAACTAGCTGTCTCTTCGCCGCCACCTGAAGTAAATTCGCCTTGGTAAGGAACCAACACAATACTAAGATTTGACTTAAGGTATGTTCAGACCTTTCAAATATTTGAAAATAAAATGCAACAAATGTGACCAGTAAATTTATCAAACTTTAGCTTTATTTTTAACAATTTATATTTATTTACTAAATTTTATTTGTGAGTAGATAATTGTATAATGTAATTTAGAAACTGTTAAATGATGTTTGATTTAGACAAACGTTTTGCAAAAACAAATAAAAAATTATAGGAATTTAATTTCTTTATTATTTGGAATATTTCCCAATTTTTTTTTAAAGGAATTTTCATTTTTTGGTGTTAAGGCATGTATATATGAATCAGTAGCCTTCAATAAGATTTTGCAAACTAACCTTTTTTTGCCAGGATTATATATTTCAAATTATATTGTTTCGGCATCATAAAAAACAAATAGTAATGTGAACCTTTTGTATGAAATATTTATCAATTCGTCGACCACAAGTTAAAACCTTCCATAACATTGTTTTATATATTAAATTTTGTTTTTTAACTTCATGGTATTTTAATAAAAAAAAAAATATTATGAATTTTTTTCATATCGTTGATTCCGCCGGAATGTTGTATTTTAAGCATGAAGATATGCCAGAACTACCTGACAGTTTTTGTTGCATTAGCGGGCATTCTCTTGTTACCCACAAAATGGCCTGTAGTTTATATTTATGGATTTTTATTTTGCATTTAAAGCTATTTTCGGCAGTAGAATTTGTATTAAGCTATGGTCAAATAAAGGTAAATTTTTAAAAAATAGGTAAGGAGATTAGGATTGAAATAAAGTAAGCTTGGACCAAATGTAATCTAAAGAGTTTTACGAAAAGAATTTACGAACCTAGTATCAGCCTTTTCAATAAGTTTTATCCTTATAATAATTAAGACATTTTCACCAAACTTAATCAAGCTATCTTCAAAGTTGCGAACTGCATTTTGCAGACAAGTTACAGGGACAGACAACCACCCAGCCAGCCAGCCCGACGGATGGAAGAAAATCGACAGATCAACTCGGAAAGTCTTTCAAAGTTGATTCGTAAAATAAAACGTTTTTCTTATCTGTAACACATATCTTCACAAACGCATATTCAATTCCCTCCCTCTCCACTCGACTCAGCATCAGTAAGAGCGTGTGTTTTACAAAAACAAAGGTCATACTTTTTCTTACTATCAGGACTGTTCTGAAAGTCACATTTTATCAAAGTGATTTGAAATCACAATAAAGGTGTCTGGGCATATTATTTTGTGATTTCAAAACGTTCAGCTACGTAAACAACTTTTTTAAATCATTTTGTTATATTTGCTACTATTGTATAATAAACATCACAATAAATTACTTAAATAAAATATTCAATGTTCTGTTTATTAATTTGTGTTTTTCTTACAACAAATCAAGAAAATTCGACGACACTACAAAAATGATATTTGCTTTTGTAACTTCTGTTGTGATTAAAGGCTTGTTTATTAGTTAAATAAAAGATCGCTAACTTGCTTACAGCGGCATGATAGCAAAGTCTAATATTTATTAAAAATCATAAAAGCTGTGAAGAATCACAGGAAAAAATCGGTTCTATCGCTGAACATCTCTAAATTCGCGACAAATTGCAAACTTGTATACAAACCATAAAATTTAATTGAAATCGCTAAATGGGTTAAAAAATAAAATGTCGGAAAACAAGAGAAAAAATTTGTAAAAATATTTCACACACAAGTTTTTAACAAGCAGGTGTTGAAAACTTGTGTTTGCTTGTGTTTTCGGATGAAAGCAGAACCCCACAAAATCACACAAGTGATTTTAAAAGCACATGTGATTTGAACACAGAAAAAAGTTTTTTATTAATTAAAAAAACGTTTTAAAAAGTATTTAACCGAGGCTTAGACATCGAAAAGATATTGGAACATCAGAAAGACCTTGGCGAAGAGTCCACATCTCTTCGAGAGAAAATTGCCGAAGAAAGAATTCGGTCAGTGAAGATTGACGAGAAAAGAAAACGTTTGAATAAAATTTAAGCTGAGTTTGAATCAAATAATAAAAAATTAATCACATTGGAAATACAGGACGAACAGTATTTAAAAAAAAATTTTGCGCGATTAATACTGTAATTGAAGAAGATTTTCGAATGTTGGGTGAGAGGGAATCTGATGAAAAACGCTTCGACATAGCAGCAGCTTCTAAAAAAAAAATGTAGAAGATAACCACAAAGATGAAAACCCAAGCAATAGTAATCACGTTTCGCAAAAACGAAAATTTAGAAGTAAAATAAGTAGTCTTCAAGAATTAATGGACGAAGCGCATGAGGAGATCAACAACAATAAAAAAACACAGGTATCAGTAACAAGGGCGTAGCTAGATGATCGTTTCCAAGAAATTAAGAAGGAATATGCAAACATGAGCAAATTGGGAACGATGAGGCAGAAAAAGAGGAGTTTGAAAACATTGCCCGGGAATGCAGAATGACTCTTAATTAAATATTGGTTGCACTAGAAAACGCTGCAACAAATACAATTTAGAGTTCCGTCAAATTGGAAGATATACAAATTCAATGATTCCATGACCTTTTTAAAAATTTTGTGCATAGCCAGCATAATTTTTCTAACTCAGAAAAAATTTATGGATTAAAAAAATAACGTCGGGGTCACCAATATGTTATGTTCCGCAGGAATTAAAAGAACAATGTTTTTTGGACTATAAAATAGAACTCAATTTATTTTCTAATATATTTTCCCTAAATACTAAATTATACAATAAAATAATAACTAAACAATAACAATTTTCTTACATACTAGATTTTATTACTAAGAATACATATGTATGCAGCCTAAATAAACAAAGATAAAATTACTGTTTGCTTAGGACTAAGCAAAATCTCTGTTGCTTACAACTAACAAACAAAAAGTTCATACCAGTGATGCATTTTGAGTTTTTAATTTTTAGGCCAAAATGACGATTAATAAGGGCCAAAAAACCTTTGATATGACAAAAAATTTCCCCAGAAATATCCTGCGTATATAGTGGCGCAATAGAATTAGTGATGCTGGCTTGTCGTCATAAGCCAGCAAAAATTTTACTCAACAAGCGCTTACTTGCAACGCTATAGGTAGAGGAAAAAAGCTGGAATGAGCTATTGATGAGACTCTGCGTCCCGCAAATCACAATAAAGCGAATAAAATATTGAAATACAGGTGTACGGTTGAGGTGCTATAGTCCAATTAGAGAGATCGATCGGTTATTATTCGACCGGTTTTAACCGGTTATTTTAGCTTTGCCCAAGTCGGTTATTTTAAAATGCCTATTTTTCGAATATTGAATAAACCGGTTATTTTCATATAATAAACCGGTTATTTTAATAATGTGTAATTAATATACATTTTCCTTACTCCTCTTGTAGATGTACCCGTAATTTAAGTATTTTCTAATTGAATGTTGTTCAAACTCAACCTTTTAATGAAGAATATTAAAACAAAATGTAACAAAGGTCAAAAATCATTATGAACACTGTAAATACAAATCGCTTATAAAAGCGATTATAAAAATCATTGGTGAAATATTAGCCCATTGTGTTGCCGAGGACGAAATGCCCTAAAACACTCTTAAGTAGTTCTAGCATCTCTTCATGCTGAAAACTAAAACACCAAGAACTAAAAAACAAAATTGAAGAAATCAAACAATGTCATGGAAGGTCTTTAATTGTAGTCGACGAATTGACAAACATTTCACACAAAAAGCATGTTCAATTTGATATTCGTTTCTATAATGCTGAAACAAAATAATTTGAAATAGTAATCTTGGCTAAGAGGTTTTGTTGGCAACTTTACCAAAATATTATAGATTTATATAGACATGCTTAACCACCAACAAATTAAAACTTATTCAAAATAAATTTGGGAGAATATTTCAAATAATTTATTAAATTCCAATAATTTTTTTGCTTTTGCAAAACGTTTGTCTAGATCAAATATCGTTCAACAGTTTCTAAATTACATTAAACATATATCTTCTTACAAATAAAGTTTAGTAAATTAATAAAAAAATTGTTGAAAATTAAGCTAAAGTTGGATCAATTTACTGGTCCCACTTTTTTTGGATTTTATCGACAAATATTTGTTAGGTCTGGGGCCTAGTTTTGGCAGTCGTGATCGAGTACTTTCTAGATTCGAAAGCAATTTTATTTCTAATTCTTTCAGGCGATACTGAACGAATCGATATTATTTTTTCAGTATTGTGAAACTCAAATTAATGATTTACAATACTGAAAAAATAATTCCGATTCGTTCAGTATTGACTGAAATAATTAGATATTAAATTCCTTTCGAATCGAGAAAGTACTCGATCACGACTGCCAGAATCAGGCCCCTGATCTAAGTCATATCTATGTATTTTGTTGGTTCCTTACCT
This sequence comes from Pollenia amentaria, assembly GCA_943735925.1. Taxonomy (NCBI): domain Eukaryota; kingdom Metazoa; phylum Arthropoda; class Insecta; order Diptera; family Polleniidae; genus Pollenia; species Pollenia amentaria. The sequence continues at coordinate 149,709,458 of OX031007.1, forward strand.
TTGCAAACTGTTTTGTTTTTATTCAAATCAACGTTTTATTACAAAAACTTATTTGATTTTTGTGTTTTTATGTATTTGAATTAAAACCGGTTAACCGGTTATTTAAAAAATGCTTAACCGAAAACCGGGTTTTTTAAAATAGCAAGTATTCGTAATATTCGAAAACCGGTTATTGAAAAAAGTCGAATAATCGATCTCCCTAAGTCCAATACGAGAAAAAAATGACAGTGATTTTTGGTACTAACTTGATATGTTTTGTTAATACCACCATAATTATGGTTTATGAATCGGGATCATGTAATACTTATGTACACAATTTTGTAATGATCAAAACAAAAACTATACTTTCAAAGAAAGTTTACATAAAAATACTTTAATTGTGGGTACCATGTCCGACGGCAAAAAACATTAATTAATTGTAGGTATCATTTTGCAATCATATTTTTTCTTTGCGTGTACTTACAAAATAGAATTTTTATTAAGGAAATGATAGATTTGCCAATACAATATGAAGTTTTTTTTTTAACAAACAAAGCATTGCAAAAAGGGCCAAATAGATTAGAAAGTACCACAGGGCCATCAAACATGCAAAAGTGCCACAAATGGCCCAATTGCGCCACATTTTGAATCACTGGTTCATACATATGTATGGTTTTAAATTATGTATTTATGTGTGATATTATAATTATTTGGTTTTTAAACTCAACAGTGAGTGTATTGAAAATGAAAAGAAATTGAAAGGCAAAGCTTGATCCTGTGGCCGGCAAGTAACAGTCAATTAAATAATATGGAATCACGACAAACAAGTATTTACGTTATTCGTAATAGTCTGGAGTTAAACCTCAACTTAGCCAACTCCTTGTTCTTTGAGTTATTGACACTATTTAGGTTCTCCGCAGTAATATAAAAATGTAAGTAGAATTTAAAGGAGGTATCTCTTATGAAAATAATGATTTTTTTTTTTTGAAATAGTGAGGTTAAATATCATCACTTGGAAGAGACACAGTTCTTATATAAAATCTTGTTTAAGTCACATCATAAAAACACTTAAACAAATCTTTAAAAAGTGTATTCTTAGAATCGCCTGTAATAGTATTTTTCGTGTCTCAAGGCGACGCTCCCGCGGTAAGCAATACTTTTCAACGAAATAGAATAGTTATGATAGGTTACTCTTTTTTTTTTTAATGGAAATTTCAATAGAATGGCGATTGTTTTTTGAAATTCCGCAGAGGTATTTGCTTGCAGGGTTCAAAAATTACGCTTGCACTCACACTTTAATTAACACCAACACATACACGCATGTCATAGCGAAGTTCCATAACAGCAAATAAATTTATGAAATGCGTAAAAGGGAGTATGAGAGTCAGATTTATAGACAAAAAAATATTTATGAAAAAAACTAAATGTTTTGCACTGACACTTGTCATCAAGAGTAACAATAACAACTACAACAAGAACAACATCATTGTTATCATCATAATTATCATTACACTCAATGTCGCCATTATCATCATGTTCATACTCTTCGTCATCTCAAACAGATGACAATGTATGAACAAAAACTAAAAAAAAGGAATAATATGAAAAGCATGCGGAGTATAGTATGGGAATATTTAAGTAGAAATAAATCAAGCAACAAAAAAAAAAAAACAAAAAAATTGTGCGTTGCAAATGAAGAAAAATGGAAATTCTGCAGAAAAAATTAATGAAACCCAAGAAATACACACACAAAAACTTAATCAATCAGTGTTACTTACTGTTTAGTTGTCACAAATGCCAAGCAAATATTTTAAGTTCAATTCCTATTGTTTTCGTATATTGTTTTATCTCATCCACTCCTTTTTCTGCTTGAAACAACTGAAGAAATATATTTTTTCATTAAAACTCAAAATACTCGTAACTTCAGGACAGCAACAATTGCATAGCAACAGCTGTAAATCACAAAAAATAAGAAAACATGTACAGGGTGACCCAAAAGGAAAAATGTGCTAAAAAAGACTAGAATTTAATTATTTTTAAGTAAATAATTTTTTTTTTCATCACACTTCAAAAATTAACTGCAACATTTTTCATTGAAATTAATTTGAAATTGAGAAAATTCCAATTGAAATTGAGAATATCAATTTGAAATTGAGAAAATTCCAATTGAAATTGAGAATATCAATTTGAAATTGAGAAAATTCCAATTGAAATTGAGAATATCAATTTGAAATTGAGAAAATTCCAAATGAAATTGAGAATTTCAAATTGAAATTTAAAAAATTCCAAACGAAATTGGAAGATATGCCTGTTGGACAATAATACTGCAATTTGTATTTATTTTCATTTCTTCATCCTTATGTTTGTTGTATGAATATAATAAAATTCATATAATTCAGCTTTATCAATTTAAAATTAAAATTTCTCAATTTCATTTGGAATTTTCTCAATTTAAAATTAAAATTTCCCAATTTCATTTGGAATTTTTTCAATTTCAATTTTAAATTCTCAATTTCATTTGGAATTTTCTCAATTTCAAATTGATATTCTCAATTTCAATTGGAATTTTCTCAATTTCATCTGGAATTTTCTCATTTTCAATGAAAAATGGTGTAGTTGATTTTATAAAACGAAACGGCAAAATTTAATAAAATTTTGTATGAAGATAATATAGGCACTAATTGTGTAAAACGCAACGCAACGAAAAATTTCATTGAAAGCAAAAACAAATTCAAAAATATTCTTTAATTTTGTTGTTGCTTTCTACAGGAATTAATATTGAATTTTTAAATTTCAAACACTTCAGCCCATAATCATACGGGTATACTACATTTATACGTAGCCTATTCGCAGATAAAAATTATATGCGAATAACTAGCTTACTGATTATATGTAACTTTGCATACGGAAAACTCTTAATTTTATGTGATGTCGTATAGGAAATTGAATGATATGGAAGCATTTTTATTAGAAAACATACATACATATATGTAAAAGACCATGTACGAGGGCGGATCAATAAGTCCGTGACTTTTCGAACTTCCCTCGTAGTTATATGAAATGCAACACTGCTCCCATTAAGTACCACTTGTTAATAGACTACTGTCAAGTTTTGAGCAAGTTTCGTCATTTACTCTGCGTTTAACAGCTGTTCCACATCGATTGCCTTCAAAATGTGCAAACAATAAACGACGAATATTATGCCAACTTATTGGACCGATTTAACTAGTATTTAAAAAAACGAACCCATAATGCCAAGAAAAAAGTTATTTTTCATCAAGATAATGCACGGGTGCACACGTGTGCAGTCTCAATGGCTAAATTACATGAATTGGGCTACGAATTGGTTCCTCATCTGCTCCGGATTTAGCCCCCAGTGACTATTTCCTATTTCCGAACCTAAAGAAATGGCTCAGTGGAAACAGATTTAGCTCCAACGATGAAATTATTGGTCAAACAAATGCCTATTTTATGGACCTCGTAAAATCCTATTTTTTTGGATTGTAGAAACGTTGGACTACACTTAGTATTGAGCTAAAAGGAGATTATGTGGAAAAAAATATTTTTTTTCATATAACTACGAGGGAAGTTCGAAAAACCACGGATTTATTGATCTGCCCTGGTATGTATTTATATATACTATTTATTTTTTAAATAAAAAATAACAATATTATTGTGAATTTGTAATATTTATGTACACAATTTTGAATTAATTTTATTTTTGTTGTCATATGGATGTGCCACATCGAAATAAAAACATAAAACGGTTAAACGGGTGGCAATGTTTAAAATCTTATTTGCAAATAATGTCGTTAATCAAAAGTTGTTTTCGTGATTTTGCTATTCGCAAATAAAAATTTAATTCACTGTTTATGCGGCAATTTTTTCTACTTGCAATATATTTTTTTTTTGCGAATAAGTGGCGCGTATAAACGTAGCAATAAAGTCTACTTTGTTTTAAAGTATACTTTAGAACAATTGTGTTCACATGCATCTAAAGCCGGTTTTAGTTTTAAGTACAGGGTGGTTAATGAAATCCGCTTCCAAAAGAAAACTTGATCTGAACAGTAACGTGAATAAATAAAATTGTCGCATATGGAGTAGTTCCAACCCAGAAATACTGCATGAAGGGAAATTGCATCCAATTCGTGTCAGTTTCTTCACGCAGTATTGCCGGGCCGTTCTTCTTTGAACAAAACGGAAACAGCGTAACGGTTACTGGAAACCGATACTTGAGAATTTTTCTAAGCGGAACTATGCCGAAAGAGAATTTATTTCAGCTCTGTGTGGTTTCAACAAGACGGTGCAGTTGCTTAGCCGGTTATGTTCGAATTACGCATGAAATTTTCTAACAGGTTTATTTCAAGAAACCCAACCTTCCGTTGGCCGACGAAGTCGCCTGACCCAAGGGCGGGCATTTTAATTTAATTATCTTTAAGACTTAATTAAACTATTTTCAATAAAATTCAATCAGCTTTCAAATGAAAAAGGATTGAATAAATTCCATGTAGTACAAAAAAATAATTTCTAGTTTCTTTATGTAGCAAGATTCTTGCAAAATTCATCAGCTACACTGTATACATTATTTTGACTATGAGTATGGGCCTTCATATTTTGTGGCGTTGAACATTTTAAAAAACAATCACCCCTATGATGAAAAAAAAGTGTAATTTTGTTCCCATGAAATTTCTATTCCCCTCGAAGGGAAAAATGCTATCGTGAAACTCCCGTGAACAATTTTTCGCGCTATCTGTTCTCAATGAATGTAAAAAAGAAGAAATATTAAAAAACATTAACTGCCAGTTCATCGATTTCGGACGTTAACGTTCGCATAGAAAATTACATTAAAAACAGCAACAAAATTTGAAAATTTGTTTTTGTTTTAAATGTTATTTTCCATGCGAACGTTAGCGTTCGAAATCGTTGAACAGGCAGTAAAAAACAAAAAAAAAAAAAAAAAAAAAATTTCAAAAATATACACGTATATTTTCAAGAAAAGTTAAAAAACAAAATAAAATATATAGTATTGAAGTGATAGCTTAATCACACAAAGAAAAAAACATGGTTGTGGTCAAATATATTCTAAGATAATATTATGATAATATTGATGTATATTACGATTATTATTTAATCATATAATGACCAAATATATTCGTAATATTACATCATAATATTTTTACCTTAATCCTAATTTGTTTTTATTATATCCTTTTATAATTTAATGTAATCATATTATTATCATGTTAATCAAATTAGGTTAAGAAGTATACGTAGATATACTCTAAAACCGAAAAATATTTTAAAATATATTTTTGCTTATTTACTTACTGGCAACCTTGACGTTAAACTGTTACAGATATTTCACATCATGATATGATAAAACTTTAAACATAATATTTTTTACATGTTTTTGTCGTAGGTCGCAATTATTTGTAAATTATTTTATAGAATTTCCATCCTTTTTCTCTAAAATAACACAAAACAATGGGCATTATTTTTGCACCATTTTCAAACAATATTAAAATTTTTTAGCATTTATATTTTGTTTTGTGACTTTTTTCTTTATTTTTCAATTTATTTAAACTTTGTTTTTTTAATGGGTATTTTTTTTTAAATTGTTTAACCACTTAATAACAAAAATTTCGATAGGCATATGTAAAACAAACGACACGATAACAAAATATTATTAGAGTAAAAATATTTTGTTGGCATCTAAAACATATAATGATACACGTAGAGAAAGCTATCATGTTTTGGCTATGAAATATCATTAAATGGTTGTAAGGAATATAATATGTTTTCAAAGTTGTCATTATTTAGTTGTTATATGATTATTTTTCAGTGAACCAAACTTAAATTTATAATTGCGATAAACATTGACATGCTTACGGTAACTATCATCTTGTTGATATTAAATAAAAATAACAATATTTTTGTACGATAAAAATATATTGTTATAATAAACATAGTGTAGTTACCGTAACTGATTGCACTTTTATGAAGTAAAACCATTTCTAAAATTCTGCCACCATGTCTTTGAAAAGCTTCTTAACTCCTCAGGCAATCGACCTGTTTTTGTTGAACAATATTCATAAAAGTGTGTGCCTCTTTTAACGGATCTTGAGCTTAAAATTAATTTTGTAAACTTTAGTATTCGAATTATGAGAAGAATTACTTACATATATGTTTTGTTCCCCAGCAAAAATAAAGTGAGAAATTCAAAGGGAAAATGGAAAACATTTTTCACGATAAGGGGATTTTTCCCGCGAACATTTTTTTCACGTTATTATTATCCTATGAATTATTTTTTTTCAGCGGAGTTTTTTCATGATCGCAAATATGTGAAAAGGGAAAAAATTAAAACGGGAAAAATTATTCACGATAGGGATGAATATGAAAATATGTAGAAAGCAACAAAAAAGAAATAAAATATATTTAAATTTGTTTTTGCTTTCAATGAAGTTTTTGGGGTTGTGTTGCGTTTTACACAATAAGGCCCTTAAAACTATTAAAAACAAGTTAAACACTATAAATGTTTTTTTTCCGTAAAGTTAAGATTGTTTAAAAGCTGAAATTCATCGATTACCAGTAGCAATTTAATTTTTTTTTTTTTTTGGATTTTTTAAGTGAACCTAAAAGGCAGAGTTTTTAATTAGCCGCCGGATTTATTCGCTCTTTTTTGTTCAAATGTATTTAAAAGATCGTATGAATATACATTAATAAGCCCTAAAATATTCTTCACCACAGAAAATAAATCAAAAAGGAAATTGATCGTTAGCCCTGGAAATCTTTAAAATGTATACAATAGATCTTCGAAAGAGCTTGAGTTACGAAGCTAAGAATTGGCGGCACTAATGCGACATTAAGTTTTACGTCCAAATTGACTAACACTCACTTTATAAGTGTAACCACGCCAAAATCGATGATATCTGGAATTTTCTGCTGATAACTATGCCTGTAGATTGGGTTCTAATCGTAGTCACATTTAGTCCCAATTTAAAATAATTAGAGGTCGTAATCGCCAGAAGGTATGTTTAGCATTATAAGCCCCAGCAGGTGATTAAGTGATTTTTAATATTGTTTTTCAATTATTGCATTAAGCATAAAAATTAAATTGATTGAAATTAGTCCTCACGAAAATCCCACATTAAAGATTATTTGATTCGAGCTCTTATCCAAATGGCCGAACCGCCGCAAGCTCTATCTCGAGGGTCCTTGGTTTTATAAAGCCATTTATCCATATCCATATAACAATTGATTATAAATGAATTTCTTGAGCTAAAATGATTTTGAATCCTCTTCTTCATAGGCAGACCTAGTTAAATGTTTATTGTGTTTTTCGTTGTTGTAACGTTGTCAGAAAGAGCCATCATTCATTTTTATAAGGCCTAAAATTCTTTTTAAAATTTTTGTTTAAATATATTTTTTTCTTCTTTGTGTCTTTTTTCGTATTTCGAAATTTAAGCTGCGTAATTTATAAACGGCCTAATAGTATTCTTTTATAATATTAATTTTGTTTTCTTCGTCAATACAGGGTATAAAAGGCTTTGTTTCCAGCCTAAATTCTGGCTATTATTTCGTGTTTACTAGGTATCAGTAGTCGAAATTTTGGGGCCCAAGCATTGAAAGGTGGTTACGCATTTGAAGTTGTAAGTATGCCTAGGGTGATATAGCTTTGTGTGTTAATGGTCTTCGAAGTGCACATGTATTTTGCTTTTCTTTATTTACGTGTACTCCTTGTTTTTATGCCGCATTGACTAGTTTAGGGACGTTATCCTCAAGAGATTTGGTCGTTATGATAACTAAGTCAATATCAACAGCGTAGGCCAGAAGTTGTGACGATTAATTGATTATTGTGTTGAGTTTCATTAGTTTGCATTTCCTGCATCATTTAACTTATAGTGTCCGGAAAATTTTGAACAGATCCAGAATATATATTGTTACATATCTATTTTATTTTTGGGTTAAATAATGAAGTTATAGACAATTTCATATCTTTTATGTTCACCCTGTATATGCAACTACAATCATACGCTTATGAATTTTCATTATTCATCTATTCATCCATGTGCGGTATTAAAAGAAATTACAACGAATGAATAATAAAAACAACAAAAATTGAAAAATAAAAAATCACTCTATAACAACAGGAACTCTAGCTGTTAAAGACCGAATAATAATAAATATTGAAATGCTTTTCAATTTATATTTTTAAAGCAACTATTGTAAAAATAGCACCGTAGAACAAAATGAATTTCTTTTGTTTAATACAAGGGTTCACTTGATTTCAAATGATTGACGATGAGGGTACACAAAACAAAATTATTTACGCGGGTATCGATATCTTGAAAGTTTACAGTGAGGTAAGTTTTATGGTGAGGTAAAGTTTTCTCATTTGGCATATTTTTATAATGAATCGATATAGATAACAATGCTACACTTACATTTTAGTCTGTATGTAAAATTCTACTAGGCCGGTACATTTAAAACAATGAAGCCCAGCCCATTCCACACTTGTGTAATTTAATTTAAACATATTCTTATGCTCTTTCATTCAGGTGTCAGTTACCCAGCAACGAGCGTTCATGCGGCTGATGCTCACATATTTTTTTAACTTCAAGAATCTTTCAAACACACGGGCTTCATTCCATATTTAGAGAAATAATATAACGATGCAATTTGAAAAAGATCTTTGCAATATTCAATTTCTTTAATGAATTCTCAGATTTTTTTTAGTGTTTAATTTTAAGTAATTTGCTTAGTAATTTTTATGAAATTGATCATAATCGTTCCTGTCTCTGATTTAGCTCGAAGGCTTAAAGTTTTACATAAGGAAACTCGTTCTCTTTACTAATCCTTATATGCAGCAATACAACCACAGTTTTAATTTTGGACATCACTGATTTAAAACCTCTTACTTACAACCGAATGGCTTGTTTTGTCAACAGGTGGAAATATGATTTTAATTATTCTACGAAAATATTCCTTACAAGATTCTACCAGCTAGCAAAATAATCTGCCGTTGTCTGAATCAGACATTTCTTGCAAATCTGCCAAAATTCATAATTTCATACATTTTTGGGCCAGAAATCTGACAGACTTCGTTTATGCTTTCAACTATTTCTCACAGATATCTGGAAGACATTTGACCTTTTTTGCTAAGAGGTTCATATTTTTTGGGTCAGAAATCTGATAGCATTCATATATGATTCCCACTATTTTATCGACATTTCTTTCAGATATCTAGGAGACTTATGACTATTTCGCTGGGAGGTCTCTGAAAACAACAAAGCTCGAAATGCTGGAAATAAATATAATTTAAAATTATTTCTTCTTTAATCACTATAAGTCGCAACCATTTGCCCTAATCAAAAATGTTTTGCCACAAAAAATATCCACGTAAGCGTAAGGAAACTCAAGAAACAACATCTGATATAGGGGTGGCATAGGTCCCTAATATAATGCTCTTTCTGTGCCAATAGTCTTTAAATAAAGCAAGTCAAAAATATAATATCGTCTTGTACAATCTTGAACACAAATTTTTATATTTAGGCAACAATTAAGTTCCAAATTTTTTTAAGCTCTAACCTATTATGAGATAATATCCGGCATGTTTTCGCATTACTGCTGTACCTAACAAAACAGAAGTATTAAGCGCCATAAATAGTCTGAAAAATGGAAAAGCTCCAGGAAATGACAATATTACTGCTGAAGCTCTTACGTGTGACGCTGAGCTAGCTGCCTTTGTATGGCTCTCACTTTAAGAAAAGGTGTGGGGAGAGACCCTGCCATCATCTTGAAATGAGCTGCAACAACTAACGTGGTATAACTTTTCTACCGATTCCCAGCAAACTTATATGAAAGATAATTTTATCCGCGTATCATATGCAGTTCTGAATATCTGTCGAAAAATGCAATTTGGAATCCGCGAAAATCGTTCTTGCGTGGATCTTAAAAACACCATAAAACTCGTATTTGAGCAATGTAATGAGTTCCAAACGCCAGTGTATGCAGCGTTTATAGACTTTAAAAAAGTATTCGATAGTGTTAATAGATCCATCCTGTTGTAGAGAAGAGAGGAATGCCTAAAAAGATCACAAACATATTAAACATATATAGCACCGTTGTAAGGTGCTATATAGAGGACTCTTATCTGATCCACTTGAGGTTGCAACCGGAGTAAGGCAAGGTTGCATATTATCACCACTTCTCTTTGTCATAATTCTAGACGAAGTAATGAGACGTAATATACGGGGAGGTAAAGGTATTCAGTGGAATCCATTTAGTCACCTGGAAGATGTCGAATATGCGGAAGACGTATGCCTACTTAGCCAACTGCTAAGTGACCTTCAGAATACCTTTCAGATTTGAATATAAATGCTAAAACCGCTGGTATTGAGATCAGTATAAATTAAACTAAATTTATGACTGGTAAGCAAAGTTCATTACAGCAACCAAGTTTATACATAGGCGATGACCGTATTGAAAAGGTCCAAAACTTCACCTATCTTGGAAGCATTGATGGAAATGAAGACGTAAAAAATCGCACAAACAAAGCTAAGGACACGCTTGTATTGTTAAACAATATATGGCGATCGAGTCAAATATCTACCAACACCAAACTTAGAATTTTCAATTCTGATGTAATATCTGATTTGTATTATGCCTGCAAAACATGGAAAAGCATGAAAGATATTGAAAAACGCTTACAGACACTCGCTAAGAAATGTCTCCGAAACATTATTGGTATATGGTGGCCCAACCGGATCAGCAACACCGATTAATGGATAAGAACTAGCCAAACCCCAGTTTCCAAGCAAATCAGAGAACATAAATGGCGCTGGCTTGGTCATATAAAAAGACGATACAAAGAAAACATTGCCCGTCAAGCTTTAAGATGGAACCCACTAGGTAGCCGACGCCCTGGCGCACCATCAAAAACATGGCGCAGCAAACTACGCCTGGAACGATATCATTCGCGGTGCCACTAATAGGGTGAGATTTAGCAAAATAGTAGAGGCCCTATGCAGGCCTGCCATATTTGCTGAATTATCGGCATTTTGCCGATTTTTTGCCTTAAAATTAGCAAAGTGCCGATTGGCCGATTTTTGCTCCAAAAATGCCGATTTTTTGATAAAGACTTAAACCACGGTAACTTTGCTTGTTAACGTGTAATTTATTAATTTTGGGTAACTTTGGACCACTTGTAATAACCTATACAATCAAATGCAAAGTGGTTTCGAAACTGTATTAACTAATTTAATAAAAAGCAATTAAAAAATTGAATTTAATTTATCAACACAAAGAATTTTTTGAACTTTGATGGGGAGCATTTGGGCTTATAAGCTAATGAGTAACTATCAAAATCAAAACTCAACAAAAGCGAAATTAACAAAATTGTTAATAACTGTATTAATTTTTATATAGAATTTTCAACTCAAATATTAAAACGTTTGGATTTTTAACAAAAATCTTATAAATCTTTAAATATGATTAACCCTAACAAAATTATGAAAAAGGAAAATATTTCGTTAATGGAAATTCTGAAAGAGTTCCCCAGCTTTATTTCTCAAAAAGAAAAAGAAATTTTAGACCCTGCATTTAGAGAGCTAAAATTTTTAAACTTTTAAGAAGATTTTAAAAGGAATTGAAGTAAATTTGCAAACTTTTTGGCAAACAATTTCAGGCTTAAAACGTGGGGATTCTACGGATGCATTTCCAGTGCTGTCAAAGTTTGTACAACAAATTATGGTCCTTCCACATTCTTTCGCAAATGTGGAAAGAATTTTTACACAAGTCAACCTTAATAAAACTAAATTTCGATGTTCCCTGGAAAATTAATTCTTTCAAGAAATTTTTTTTCTAAAGATTACTTCAAATTTAATAATAGAAACTATTTTGATGTTGATCTTAAAATGGATTTAATAAAACTATTAAACTCATATCGTCGCTGTTTTTACTAACTGACCTAAATGAAATTTTTGGAAAATTGAGTTAAGTACAAACAATAAAAATATTTGTCCTTTTCTTTATTTCAAACATAACAAATAATGCATAAACCCAATTTAACTTGTATCTTGGCTAGAAAATTGCTACATTTAAGAAAAAAACATCAAGAGTGCTCCCCTGTAAAATTCGTTAAATGTTAGTTAGGTCGGTTAGTTAAAACAGCGACCATATCTGTGGTCCCAAGCAATAATTGTTTGTGGTCACAGATATAAGTATCTATAAAATATTTGTTAAAATAAAATGTATAAAAAAATTTTTCAACTATAAAAGTTATAAAAATTTTATGTTTTTATATGGGTTATATGTAAGTAAATGGTGAATTATTCTGTTTTGTTATAAAAATATGTTTTATTGTTCTTTAAAGGTATATTTTTAATATGCCGATTTTTATTTTAAAATATGCCGATTTTTTATCCAAATATTCTGGCACCCCTGGCCACATGGGAGAGAAGGATAACAGAAGAAGATGTTTTTGCATTGGTTTTTTTTTAAATCAACTTGAATTGACTACACTGTTTCGCTTCTAAACAAAAAGTCATGTCGAGCGAATTTTGTTACATCATCGTGTTCTTATCGCCTCTAACCATTTACTGGATTTCGCTTTTAGATTTAATTTTAGATTTTCTATACCACCCGCTACTGTTCGCTTGGTATGTGTCATGTAAATCCATGTTTAAGGAAATAATTTGTTATTTTGTATATTTGTACTGTGCGCTCTGGAATAAATTTATTAAAAGAAATTGAGGAATTAGAGAGAAAAAAAACAGAAGAGAAAATACAAATTCTGTATTCAATGTTGTTGATGCTGCCTTTGTTTTGATACAAAACAATGACTTCCGTTTAAAGTCATTGATTGTTTATTTAATCCATTATTGAATTAAATTGTTGTTTAGCGAAATCAGGTTCCGGTTTGGTATTAAATATTGTTCTTTTTATTATTTTGTACATGTAGTTGATAAATGATATAATATAAACGCAGTTCAATGTGTGGTGCATATGGTCTTGTAAAACAGTAAATGCAAAACATCATAGCTGTTTTATTAAATCCAACAATAAAATACACAGTTTCCAATAGATTTCATAAAAAAGCCGGGAGATTTTGCATATGATCTTTCGCAAGACCATTTGCATCAAACACAGAACTCCGCTACACAGAAAAAAGTGTTTTATCAATAAAAAAAATGGTTTAAAAAGTATTTAAATTTAATAAATATGATAATTGAATCAATTATTTTTTTAGTTGAAAGAAAATTAAAAATTTAATTTTGATTTAATAACCATTTTAGTTTTTTTGAAATAAATTTTTAATTAAAATTTTAATTAATTGTTTAAAATAAAATAATTTAAACATGTATAATTGTTGTTGGGAATTGTCAATATTTATTTAAATAAATTAACACATTGTTTGAAATGGAAAAGTTTTTTGATCACTTTTTTTATTAAAATTAACAATATCATTTATTGAAAATATTTTTTCAAAATTTTGAAATTTTTAGTAATCAATATAATCATTTTGGTAATAGGTGCAAAATCAACAACTTGTTTGCTTGATATTATGAATTTAGAAAAAATTTGGTGATTGGAGAAATTTAATAATTTTTTCTGTGTATAGATAATTAAAATTTTTTAGTACTTGAAATTTTTAAATTAAATTTTTTTTTAAACACAAATTTTTGCTGGTAAAAGTTTCAGTTGTAAACAAGTGGAAGAGTCTAGTCAGCCAGTCCCGATAGTTGTGTTTTGATTTACATGGTACCTGACATATGGCCTAATCTTAAGGTGGAACTTAAACACATTGTGAGTTTCTATATGCACTTACCATATGCCATGTGTATGCTTAGATCATTTTCCGAAACAGGTCGCAGCTCGAGAGTATAATTCGCCAAAATTAAAAACTCATCCCTGTTGTTTAGGAGACGGAGCTATCTAACCTCCAATGCTATAGTGAATCCAAGTTAAATAGCAACATCACCTAGGGATCGCCGAACTTAAAATACCAACCTTCCGCCGAATTTCAAAAAGTATTTCTTCATGAAGTGCAAGGCTTTTGTTAAGACAATTTTCTCGAAAAACAGGAAGCATACTGAAGGAAGCCTCAATCAATAGCAAGACCGTTGGCTTGTAGGTTCAGAGTCGCCTAAAGCTATCATATGAGCTCCCTCTCTAAATTCACTTTATGACAACAAAATCTTAAAACAAGTTAGAGTGATATATTCGGTTGTGTGAAAAGAAAATGGATAACATTTTTAAAAGTCCCCAACTTACTCCTTGAAGTAAACTATGCTTGTTCCATTTTTAAAGTTCAAAAGCTCGAAGCATTTTATTTCTACAGAAAATATCCCGTAACTGTATCTGCACCCAGTAAAAACTTCGCCTACAAAATAATGCGTTGAGTAATAAGGAAAAACTAAAAAGACTACTTACAATTTAACTGAAAGAATCAATGAATTTTACAAGGGTTGTTCCAAAATTAACGAATTCAAAATTTACTCATTATTTTTGAACTGCATACATCTGGAAAATAAGTAGTTAAAGAAGTATTTTAAGCTGTAGTTATAGAAGAAAGCTACTAAATAATGAGTGAAAGAAGCTTTTCATTTTGAAAAATTAAGCGAAGCTTTTACTGGGCACTTTATGAAACAATAAATATATTGTACAAAGCTATTTTATATAAATCCATCATCATCTAAGTATGAAGCACACATCTGCTCGTGTCAGGTTTTGTTGTAGATTTTTTTTTTAGATATTTCTTACAAATAATCTTTTGTTTTTATTCATTTATTCATGCAAATGTTATGTTGTTAGATTTGACTCCATTTTAATCTATCACACACACATACACACACACACACACATATGAATCATACCTAAGTGTATACAAATTAGGGTAATTCATATGTGCTCCATAGTAATTTCTTAATAGAGTTTAAATTTATTGTTCGTTCTCTAGTTCCATCCCAGCAAAAACTAGGTAAAGACTTGAAATTACTGAGCAACTTACTTTTCAACTACTACACGCAAAGAAAAAACATATTATGATAAGATTCATGATTGTAGTCAATATATTATGATTATAATCGAATCATAATATGACCAAAAATAAACGTAATATTACATCATTATATTTTTCCCTTAATCCTAAGTTATTTTTATTACATCCTATTATATTTTAATGTAATCATATTATAATCATGGGAATCATAATAATATGTAAATTAAATCTAATACCGAAAAATATTTTTAATATATATTTATGCTTATTTACTAAAACTATTTCAGATATTTCACATCATAATATGATGAAACTTTAAACATTATATTTTTAACCTATTCTTGTCGTAGGTCGCAATTATTTATATATTATTTTATAGAATTTTCATTCTAAAATAACACAAAGCAAAGGTCAATATTTTTGCACCATTTTCAAACAATATTAAAATTTTTGTAGCATTGATATATTATTTTGTGACACTACAATTTTTTTTTTAATGTACCTACAACTTCTTTATTTTTTAATTTCTTTAAACTTGGTTTTTTAATGGGTATTTTTTTTTAATTGTTTAACCACTTAATATCAAATAATTCGACAGGCATATGTAAAATAAATGACACAACTGATGCAAAATTATTTTACAAATGGCGAAACCAAAATATTATTAGAGTAAAGATATTTTGTTTGCATCTTAAACATATTATGAGTACACGTATGGAAAGTTATCATGTTATGGCAATTAAATATCATTAAATGGTTTTGAGGAATTTTCAAAGTTATCATTATTTAGCTGCTATAAAAATGATTATTTTTAAGTGAACCATACTTAAATTTATAATTGCGATAAACATTGACATGTTTACAGTAACTATAAAATGGTTGATATTAAATAAAAATAACAATATTTTGTGTACGAGAACAATATATTGTTACAATAAACAAATTATCGTAGCCGTAACCATGCCGAAACATATTTTTTTCTCCGCGTGTACTGCATACAATTTGTATTACATAGAAGTAGTTAAGTAATGTCCGACATATAATCTGATACATATGCACTTGTTTATGAGTTTATTAACGAAATTTATAATTAAGTCATACTAAAATACATTTAAGGTTTTATTTATTCAAATCTAATACAAATTGATTTTAAATACATATTTGTTCTTACAATTTGTTTCTTTTTATTTGTTATAAATGAATATGAATTTGAATATGAAAAATTTATAGGGTTATTTTGTAAATCCCATCACCTTGCGTTGAAACATTTTTCACATAAAATTTTACTAATTTTTAAAATTTTGTATGAAAATATTTTTCAAGTGAGGTGAAGTGTTTTATTTTAAAATTAAAATTTTAAATAAAAACTACAGCAGTCAATCAACCAAACGATATTATAACGATATCATCTAGGTGGTATAAGTTATAGAATATGATATCGATCTTTTGTCATGAATGATAGTATTTAAATTGTAGCTTTCCTTATAATATCGTTTTTTCATGAAAATATCATACCGTTTGGAATCATATCGTTCTCTGGTTTATTGGGTATGAATATGTCCTTGATGCAGGGTAGTAAAATTTTGCATTAGAAAGTAAATTAACCCTTAGAGTACGGAGTGGGGGACTTTAGGTCCCCCAATGCTAGTTTTTCTTTAATAACTTCGAAAATAATTTCTTTCTATCTTGTTCGTCTTAGGTAGTCGAGTTTTATTTTGAATAGTATACAAAAACTTATAAGTGGCATAAAAATATTAATCAGTTCGTAATTAGAAGGTAAATTATTCGCTTGGGGGACCCAAGTTACCCCACGTCGTACTTTACGTTACAAATATAAGTCTGATGCATGGGATAATTATATTTATGTTATAGGTGTTGAATTATTATATATATTTTTTTTTGTATTTTTTTTAATGTTGAGAAAAGAATTGAATTCCTTAGTTTGTGTTTGTTAATAGTAATTTTAAGTTTATTTGAGGTCAAAACATAAAATATTTGAAAATGAGAATTATTTGAAAATTAATACTTTTTGATGCGATTTTAGAAAATAAATGCTGAAAATTAATAAAATAATCCTTTTTTACTTTTATAATAATCTTTTCTATACTAATATGCAAACCTTTATACTATATAATCCCATTTTTCTGTGGGGGATCTTACTGACCCCCTCCGTACTTTATGTCAAAAATTAGGCTTCGTACGCTTAGGGTTAAATTAAAGGCATTTGTAGGGATTTTCTTCTAAAAATGGCCGTAGGGAAAAAGGACAGATATTTTAAAATCATTAAAACGAAGGGACTTTTCATAAATGTGGCAACATTTTATATTTTTGGCAATCTTTTTCGATTTGTGACAAAATACTAATTAAATAATAAATTGTTAAATGTCTTTCAGTGGTCGCTTGCCCCTATTTGAACTTTGATTTTAAGTTAAATTTGGGACTCTCTTTTACAAGAATTTAAATTTACAGAGCAATAAATTGATAAATGGTTTAAGATGGGCATAAAAAACTTTTGGATTAAAGTCACCAACATGAAAAATTTTAATGAAAATTAAATATTTCCTTTTTAGTCGAAATTTGCTATCATAGACTTATCACTGCCACACTAGAGCTGCAAAACAATCGACAGTACTATCGATAGTCTTATTTCTGACGGACTATCGATAGGTTTTTGAAGGTAACTAGAAAGTTGGTTAGATTTAGTTTATGAAACGTTTTTGAAAAAACTTTATTAATTTTGCGGCGACATGGAAAAAGTACTTGAGTTGACTTTACCTTAATTTGAGTTTTTGCACCTTTGAGGTCTCCACGTTCAACAGATAACATGGGCAAACTTTCAATTATTTTGTACGATTTTTCAAAATGACTCTTTGCGTATCTCTTTTCAATGTGCAATAATATTTGGAATAAAAACTCAAGTTAACTTACGATCTGTGACAATAGGAATGATTAGAAACATAAACTTTAAACAAATATAACCGCAGATAAGTCATGATTACACAAGGCAACAAGATTTTTGTTGACTAAGAACTGAATGTTCTTTCAAATCTGAACTCAGTTTTTTTGTCAACTCGACTTTTCGAGATATACCGTTATTTTCAAAATTAAAACGATTCCACTACATATTGTAATAACTTGAAAACGGTTCACCATATTCAATTAAACAAAACCAAAATTCCCTAACAATATTATTTTTAAACCTAACAGTGCTAGCATTGTTTTAACATTTGCTCAGTAGTTTTAGAGATATTATTGGAGTTTAAAAAAAGAACAATTAAAAAAAAAATTTATTTAAAAATTCATAAAAACTTAAATTTCGGCAACAATCACAGTTTTGGTATAAAACCAACTACCATATTTGGAATAAAATAAGCTTTATTTCATTGATTTTGTTCACAATTTACTGAGAAAATTAAATTGATAAAATCGCGATTTCCATACAAAAATAAAATTTTTTTAAGTGTATTTGTGTTTGCTGCTGTTCTATTTATGGACTTTTTTCCTTCACTTTACTTCACTTGATTGTGAATAAAAAAAAATTACTGCCCAATTAACTGATCGTTTAATTTTAAATTGGTTATTTTCGATTAACGATTAAACCGGTTAATTGCAGTCGATTAACCGATGTAGCAAAATGTTTAATATTTTTTAGTATTATAACACATTTTTGTGTTTTTAATTATTTGTTTCGTCCCATTTACAAAAGTTATGTATTTAGAAAATATTTTTTCATAGAAAAGAAGGTGCTTAGTGATCTTCATTTTAAATAGGTGTTTGCTGTCAACAGCTTTTTGTTTCACGTACTTTTTATATGTATCGGGAATATTCTGGAAATCAAAATCACGTAGAATTGAAATCGAACCTATTTTGGAAACTCTACCGTGTTCGAAGTTCATAAAAATTTGTCCTGATCTATCTCATACTTTGAGGACCAACATCTGCTACCTAAACTACTTTTGAAATCAGGAATCGCTACGTTCACTTTAACAAAAATTCAATTGAAAATCTCTATCGATTTAAATTTCACGTGATTTCGATTTTCAGAACATGGCCGTATGTGTTTAGTTAGAAGAGTTAAAAATTACAAAATTAAAACCGGACTCTAATGGCATAATGGAAAATTTTATACGTTTAGAGAAATCCAGGAAAAGGACTGTGCAATTAGATATTCTGAATTATGGGTTGCTTTCGATTTCTCCAACATCAGCGAGAAGCGAAAGAATTTGTTCAAGTCAAGTTTTATCAAATCTAAAGAAAAGAACTGCTTAAATCCAAGGACCGGAAAACGTTTTTTTTTTATGTTTTTTAAAAAATATTTATCATAGGTGTTCGAAAAATATTTTAAATTGTACAATAACCAAAAATAGATAAAAAATATTTTGTTTGATATTATTTCTTTAAGTTCAAAATAATAAAGTTCTCAAAGAAAAATATTTTTTTTTGTACTTTTGTACAAAAAATTAAGAACCGAAAATTTAATTTTTTCTTTTAAAAAATTTGAAAATCATGCGTACAAAATAATTTGTTTTTCATCAGTTTAAAAAAATAAAAGCAAACACAAAAAAAGATATTTATTTTTTCAGTACAATATTATTTTGTACATGAAAAAAAAGAACCGAAAACTTAAAATTGAATTTTTTTAATTGACAAAATTTAAACTCATACGTACAAAATTATAATAAATAATATAAAGCTAATTAATAATAAGTTGTTATAACATGATAAAGATTATCCTAGAACTAAATAGTAATCTTATCAATTAGCTTGATGTTGAGTATGAGCAACAATAAATTTTCTACATGTTCGGAACTTAAATTCCTTCTATTTTTGGTCATAATAATTGGCAAAGCTGTCTCCACAGATACCTGTGTTGCGGGTACAGCTAATGCAACAGCAGCTAGTTTTGATAATTAAGAATCTCTAAAGATTTTTTGCAATTGCAATTTTACAGCATTTTATATTATAATTTTAATTAAAATTCACAATTTTAACTTCAAATTGAGTTTTTATTGTTAGTTTCTAAAAACAAAAAAAAAAAATATATTTTTCTCAAAAACGTTTTTTTTAAGAACTTTATTATTTTGAACTATGAAGAACAAATGAAACAAAATAATTTTTTTTGTACAGTTGAAAACATGTTTTGAACACCAATGATAAATATTTTTCAAAAAAAAAAAAAAAAAAAAGACGTTTTTGTGTATTTTTCAAATATTTGTTTTTTTGTTTCTTTTCATGTACTAAACACAT
This sequence comes from Pollenia amentaria, assembly GCA_943735925.1. NCBI lineage: Eukaryota > Metazoa > Arthropoda > Insecta > Diptera > Polleniidae > Pollenia > Pollenia amentaria. Next base: position 149,729,685 of record OX031007.1, read on the forward strand.
ATTGTACTTTAAAAATAAATATCTTTTTTTGTGTTTCCTATTTTTTTTTTAACTGATAGAAAAAACATTTATTTTGTACGCATGAGTTTTTAATTTTTCAAATGAAAAACTTAAATTTTAAGTTTTCGGTTCTTAATTTCTGATGCCTGCTTAAATCCTAAACATTTTAAAATTAAAACTCATCACTGATTTATTGTTTGATATTTTGTTGAAGCTTTGATATCGTTGCAAAAAAGACTTTGAGTGTTTGTATGTAATTCTCATTCCCTCTGTAGTTTTGTTTGCTTATAGCTTTGGCTTTTCTATTTAGGACAACGTTTCCTGATGATCTGGCCTAAGCAACCAGTAAAATGCGCATAGGAACAGCTTATCCACCAACAATAAATTTCAGTATTTTTTTTATCAATTAATAAAAAAAGGGAATTAAGCACAACAAACAAAATCTTTTAACATTTTTCTAAAAGATTATTTTTGAAATAACTGATAAAATTATCTTACAGTTTATATTTAAATACCACATAATATATATGTACTAATTAAAAAATATGTATAACATATTTATGGATTAATATTTTGGTTCAAGAATTGTTATGATTGCTATGTTAGTATTTTTTTTTACTAATAAACTCCAAATAATAAATAGTTTACTCATTTTTATTTATTGAAATAAATTAATTAAAAAAAAAACTTTATTAATCCGTTAACCGATCAATTACAAAATTAGCCGATTATTAACCGATTAAACCAAAGCCACGGGTAATTAATCGAGCGATTAACCGATTAAAGCAAAAACTCGCTTAAATGAATATCCTAGTAAACAACCATTACTCGGCCATTTTTTTGTGATTTGCAAAAATAATTTAACATCTTTTTAAAAAAGAAGAATTCTGAAAATCGCTTCATGAAGAGTGAAGTTGTATTTTTTGAACTTTAAATTTTTGGAAAATAGTCAAAAATTCGATAAGTACCTGTAACTTAAAAATGCGAGCTGATAGAGAAAAACGGAGATTAAATTTTAAATCAGCGACCTCAAATTAGTAAAAAAAAAAAATTGCAATCAACACACAAAAAGTTCAATTTTGTTTCCCTGTGTTATTTTTAAAATTTTCAGAAATCACATCTATTGCCACACAATTATGAACAAACATATAGTATATATTATAATAATGTTAATCATACCTACCTTATATAAACTAAATTAATTCAAAGAGTGTTACCTTATTTATTCAGCTAATAACACTGTGCTACATTCGAAAAGCACTTCTGAAATGACCTAGTGTGCGTTAAAGGTGTTGGTGAGCAGGTTACGAATCCGGGCTTAAAAGTTTAAATATACCTCCAAATTCCCGAGTTATGGACCAAAGAAATTTTTTTGAGGCTGCTACTTTTAAACATTTATAACTGTTTTATTTATTAACCGATTTTTGAAATTCAAACGGTTTTAGAAAGCCAAATAATTGTTATTTTTAAACATATATACTTCTCATACAATATTAGCACAAATATGAATAGATTTTTTCAATTATTTGGAAAATTTTTATTTTTTTTTAAACTTTTAAAATTTCTACGAGACTTTTTTCCGAATTAAGTTTAAAGACAACAAATATACTAAAGACAGTAAAAATGAGACGTCGTTTGTTGAAATCGGTTGAGAAATGAGGAAGTTATAGTACTTTTTATGAGGAGCTATTATAACAAAAAAAAAACAATATAAATTCCTAAAAAATACTATTTTTTTTTCTTTTGTTAATACAATACAAATCGCTTATTTTAAACAAGTAAATTTGAATATATAGGTACAAAAAAAAACTAAAATAATAAGAACTCGAATTTTTGCTAATGACAAAAGAAATTTAAGAGAATCAAGTCAATTGTACTTGTAAATAGCTCAATTTTTCTTCTTTTTTATATGGGTGTAGTATGCTGAGTGTAGGAGTTCACTAAAGTATAGAGAGTATGAGAGAAAGAGCATGAAAGTGTAAGAAAGCAATAAAAAAGATCGTTGAACCAAAGATGAGTAAGTGAGCCGATTTTGCGTGATTCACTTGAAAAACACTGACGCAGAGTGTTTAAACATTATTCACGTGAATCACGCGATATTTTGAGTTTAATCACGTGATTGTGAATGTGTATAGAACTAAAATGAACCACGATGTCAGTGCGTGATTAGAAAATTTTTGTCTTGATGTGAGTGAGTGTGAGTCAATATCCCCTCACGGATCCATCACTAAAATAAACATTATTGAAAGTACTTTTTAAAAATACTGTTATTTTTTTTGATAATTGCAAAATTTCTGTTTTTTAGTTAGTGTTTTTAAAGTCGAATTAGAAAAAAATTGTTTTTTTAAATTAAGGTATTTTTTTACAATAATATTGTGCTTAAGTGAAGCGTATTTTTAATATTTTATAAAAATTCAATACGAAGTTTGCCCACCTTTATAATGTGTAATAAGCGTAATGTTTTTTGTAACATTTGTGGCTTATTTGTTGACAAAAAACATCGCATCGAATTGGCAAAAAATAAGTCTGTGGTAGAAGCTTATAATCTATATTTTGGTCGGTCGTACGTAAGGAGTGCTTGGAATGAACCCCAAACTGTTTGTTCAAAATGCTCATGTATAAATTGGTGATACAAATATAAAATTCGTTAAGTTTTATTAGATTAAAGTTATTTAATTAAATCATGCTAATCTAATGGAAACAGGTTTCCACTCTTTTGTTCGCAAAAAGTACTATTACTTCCTCATTTCTCAACCGATTTCCACAAGTGACGTCTCATTTTACTCAGAAAAATACTGTCTTTAATAGATTTGTTGTCTTTAAACTTAATTCGGAAAAAAGTCTCGTAGAAATTTTCAAGTTTAAAAAAAAATAAAAATTTTCCAAATAATTGAAAAAATCTATGCATATTTGTGCTAATATTGTATGAGAAGTATATATATTTAAAAATTACAATTATTTTGCTTTCCAAAACCGTTTGAATTTCAAAAATCGGTTAATAAATAAAAAAGTTATAAATGTTTAAAAGTAGCAGCCTCAAAAAAATTTCTTTGGTCCATAACTCGGGAATTTGGAGGTATATTGAAACTTTTAAAACCGGTTTTGTAATACACTCATCTAGACCTATAACATACACTAGGTCACTTTGAAAGTGCTTGTAAAAAAGGAAATTTTGTAGCACCGTGTAAAAAAAAAATATAATAATAACACTGAGCAAGAAATTGAGACTTTTTTTCGTGACAAGCTGGGCACCTAGCGTTTTAACATAATTCGGGTACGCTGAATCCAGTGGTGCCCGCGGGTTTTTAAGATTGGCTCTGGTTTTCGAGATATACCGTTATTTCGAAAATGGAGGAGGTTGCATAACATATGTTCGCGTAACTCAAAAACCCTTTAGCTAGTTGGAAAAACTTAAAAAAATTTTACGTCAAAATGTCATTGAAAATAAATTTTCTGCATTGGTATATTCTCCATATCGGCCCTTTGATGCAATAGAGTCATAACTCAAATTTGAATTTCTAGCATCTAAAAATTTAATTCTTCTCTCCAGAGTTGAATATAGAAGATATTACATAGTTGCCATATACATATATCCACCCCTTAGGGGCTCCCATACATATATGGCCGTTTAATGAAATTCTTAAATTTGGCCCCTGCAGTACCTAGGATGCCCCTAGATGGGTCAAATGTATGACCAACCCCACTTTATTTTTCATCTCAATCATTTATTTCTAACATACCCATCCGCTATCTCCATTCCTTAAGGGGCTTCCATACAAAATGTTCAATGCAGACTAGAAATATATTAGAGAAAAAGTCCTATAAATGCCCAGGAGTCGCCCCTAGGGGGATAAAATGTATGACTGACCTCCATTAGTTTTTTTTTCTTAACATTTTCTCAAATTATACTTTCCCTTTATCACCATCCCTTAGGGGGGCTCCCATACAAATATTGCGTTTTATGAAATTCTTAAATTAATTAAAATTTGTCGACATTTGTGAATAAAATCAAAAGTTGCAAACAGATTTTAATATTTTATGGCTTGTTTTGTTTGGAATTTCGGTTTTTATACGTCTCCAAAAATTAGAAGCTGCATTTTCCAATTTTTTATGAATTTTTAAAAAACAAAAATTTCGAAATTTTGTTAAAAAAATAATTTTTTTTTCCAAAAAAAAAAATTATGTTTCTAAAACGACTTCTGATATTAGAAAGAAACTTTACTTTTCTTAAAGGAAATTTTATTGCGAAGAGCCAATCTTAAAAAACCGCTGGCACCACTGGATTCAGCGTACCCGAATTATGTTAAAACGCCAGGTGCCCAGCTTGTTACGAAAAAAAAGTGTAAATTTCTTGCACAGTGTAATTGATACTAAAAGTATGAAGTATATAAAAAGGAATATTTTTGGAAATTTTATTAACAGGGTCGTATTACGAACTTGCTCGATTTTAAATCCACTTCATTTCGATTTCTGAAAGATGTCCGAATACTTTTGTTCTGGAGTGCCCATGACAGGTGTACACAAAGAGGGTATACTCTTATACCGCGCGTTGGTCTGAGAGACCGACGAAATACTTTTCTAGGCATATTTATTTATTTAGCTGCTAGATTTATAGCCAGTTTTATTTAAATGCCCTGCACCTGTTTTTACTAGGCGTCCGTGCTAGTGTATTCACTAACATTCGGTTTGTGAGACCGATACCGATACGGTTTGCTGTATGTCCTGATTTTTATTTCAATGCTGACTGCTTTATATATTGAAAATCAAGTGTTGTTTGTAAAAGTTAGTTATTGATTTTTGTGTTTTTTTTTTTTTTTTTTTTTTTTTTGGAGGAAAAAAATGTTTAAGTTTTGTTTTTGTGTTATCCAAAAACATCGATTTTGATGACTATTTTGTATAATTGCAAATCAGTTTAATAAATGAAAATTAATTTTATGCATAGTTTAGTTGTTTTATTATATCTTTAATTTCAAAAAAAATTATTTGTTAAGGTTTTGTTTTAAAAATCTATGAAAGAGGAGTTAAAATTTTCGGGCTTTGATACGGAGCGCGGGTATATGTGTTACAAAAATTTGAGCGGGTATAGAAAGTTTAAGAACTTATCTGCAAATACTGTGGTTAGGGTATCATATGTTCATCTTTAATCGGCTATACTTTCTTATTTATTTTAAGTAAGGTTGGTGCTTTCCTTCAGGGTGGTGTTAAAACTTCATTCTCATTTAACACGTTTAAGATCGGAGGGTAAACATTTTTACTTTTGACTACTTTCCCTAACGTATTTTTAAAGATACATACGACCCTAATATTTCCAAGTTTCAAGCTTTACATATATACACGTGTAAATGTTACATACAAAATTAATTTGTATTTTGTTGTACCTATAATTTCTCTGCAAAAATAAATACTGGGAAGAATGATTAAAAAAAAAAAAACTTGGTAGCTTTTTATACACAGTGATGCCAAAGTAACAGATTGCATCCATTAAAAAATTTATATACGTAAATTTTTGAATATCACCACAGCTTTTGCTTATGTATTTCAATCTGAAAAATATATTTATATGAGTAAAAAAACATATATATTTAAATTTTTAAAGTACCAACAGTTTTCAGAACAAGCAAACTCATCTAGTTATTCTCATTAAATTTCAGAATTGTGGTTTATAACTGATAATTTTTCAAGTGTGGTAAATGAGGGTATATTAAGCTTGTCATTACGTACGTGCCACCCAGAAAAAATTATCGAATACCACATAAAGTATTTCGTTACCTAAAATGCAAAAGGCTAACAAACTAACCAAAAATTAAAAATCGACTTTTTAATTGATTCAAATGTATTGCATCAATGTCCACAATTGACTATTTCAACCAAACTTAGCAATTTTAATAACAAAAAATAAACTGCCCTATCAAAAAAGATTATATTACAAATGCTTTAAGAACTAACTAATAGTTTGCGAAATATGTAATATTGGCATTTGTCAAAACCACTGGTATGTTTTACAAGAAAAGTAAAATAAAAATAAATTATGAACAGTTTAATACAACTTATCAGTTTTAATTTTATTTGGCTTCTCCAGTAAAATTTTAAAAATATTAGATAGGACCTTTTGCCTTTTAGGTCCCGATAAATATAGTCGTCTTATCCATGTCTGTTTTAACTGCTATAATTTGGGTGACAATTGGCCACTTTTGCAAAATATAGCAAAATGTATTTATTTAACCCTTAATGCCCGTAATTTCTACAAAAAAAAATCTAGCTGTGTGTAGAAATCTATAGTGTAAGTGCTGAAATATTATAAAAGAAAACTTAAGGTGTAAATATGTATTGTAGTAAATAAAATCAAAACGAAACGTACCAAAAAGCATACGCAACACATACAAATTCTTTGTTTACAATAATAAGTGTTGTGGTTATTTTATTGAACTGTTAATGGTTTTTAATCCAAATTTAGATATTTTTTTTAAATAGGCTTAAGTTCATTGAATTTAATTTTCATTAAATTATTTTTATGAAGACAGGAATTTTACAACATTACAACGCCAACAAATCGGGCGTTGATACAATGGACCAGATGCTTGGCACATAAACATGCAAGCGCTCAACAAACCGCTGGCCATTGACCATGTTTTTTAATATGGTGGACATTGCTGCATTAGCTGCATTTATTTCATACAATGAGAAAAAGCCAATTAAAAGAAGTGACATACGACGGTCATTCCTACTGATGCTGACAAAACAATTGGTACTACTAAATATAGAGGAACGAGCGCTGAACAACCGCATAACTGTATATCCAAGGATAAGGAACGCAATGGAAGCATTTGATGTAAAGTTAAGAAAAAACAATTCTAATGTTCAAAAGCAGAATAACTACATAATTTTGTTCTTTTTTAGATATTATCAAGACCGGCAGAAGGAGCTGCACCGTCGTTTGCGTCTAGAACGTCGCCTATGCCGTTCTGAGTACGAACGGCAGTAGAAAACAAGGGTCTATTGTCATTCCTGTAACAATCCAGTTTGTGCAGAGCATTCACCACTTATGCATCGATGCTACACCTGCACAGAAAATATGTTGAACGAGGGACAATATACACAACAATAGTTTTTTAGGTTTTTTTCATATAAAACTCATAAAAAATTAATAATGTTATATATAGAAACACAATTTATTTTCTAACATTCATTATACATGTATAATTAGTAAATAATAATAAATCAAAACAAAAAAAATGTAAAAAAAATGCGTTTTCATATAAAATTCCATACAAATAGAAATAGGTCCCTGTGGACCTTGTACTTCGTATAAGGGCAACGGATGACTCAACCGTCGGAGTGTTAACAGGATTCTTACTAAACATCTTTATCCAAGTTGCAGAAGAAATATATTTTTTTTTTAAATATATTTAGTTGTCGTCAAAAGACGACACAACCAGGACTTAAACTTTTTTTGTTTTCGGGTTTTTTATCAGTAGATTTCTTAGCGTCGCGGACATTTTGGATATTTTATATGAAGAAAATTGGTCAAACAAGTTTTACATCGAACCTCCAGATGTTGACGTCAGGCTACCTTTTATTGTGTTTGATCCATCTCAAGGAAAAACTTATCCGGGTAATGAAGAAACGGAAAAACAGTTTGGAAAATGCGCATTCACTTTGTTGCAATTAATTGATCCATATCCGTTATCAAAATCAGTGCTCCTTTACCATTTCTTTTGCGACAATTTATTTACAACACTTCTTTTCATCAAAGAGAAGAGAAAAACAGGCTTCAATTGCACTGGAACGAAAAGAATCAATCGTTCAGGTAACAATTATTGCTTGCTAGATGTAAATGATTTAAAAAAGATAGAAAGGGGTTTTACACAAACCGCAATAGCAGAATTTTAAATAGAAGATTTTTATTGTAACAAGGTAGAGAGACTATGTAGTGGCCACTGTAGCATCAACTGTTTTTATCTGCAGATCCTGAGGGAAGAGCAAAGAGGTGGAGTAAGATCAATCTAAAATACGTTGAAGGAAATATTCCATATTCTATCCAAAATTATAATAAAAATATGGGCGGAACAGATTGAAAAATTTGTGGTGGCCATTATTTACCTGGATGCTGGATGGGTGAGTGCAAAATGCTCGGCTTCTAGCCAGACATCATGATCCTAAACCCAAGCAAAAGAGTTTCCGAAGAATATAAGCAATGTCGTATCTATTCTCAAAGACTAATTTTCCGAAAGGTCCGGGAAGATTATCGAAATCCCAGCTGATTCAATGAGATATTATGGACATAGGTCAATGTAACTAAACTCTTAGGACAGAGTGCCAAAAATATGATTAAGGTTCATTTATTAATGATGTGCTAATAATCCCAATTTTTTTAAATGAAAACACTGAAATTTATTGTTGTGGGAAAGCTAGTTCCTATGCGCATTTCGCTGGTTGCTTAGGCCAGCTCGTCAGGAAACTTTTTCCAAATACTTTAGAAAAGCTAAAAATATTATACAAGTAAGACCATAAAGTGAATAAGAATTTTAAAACACTCTGGTCTTAAATGTAACAATATCAAAGCTTCAACAAAGTCACAACAATAAACCGTCAATTTTTTCTTTCTTACATTCCCCTACAATTGGCTGGGTTTTTTCCAACACAAATTGTAGTTGTAAGAGGATAGAAAGAAAAAACAAAATTAAAAAAAACAAGTTACTTAAATAAAGCAGCTTGCCATTTCAGTTTTTTATTTGCCGGGCACATGCAAATTTATTATCAAAAATTATTTTTGGGAATGAAATATTTTATTAATTAATTCATTTATTAATGATGTGCTAATAATCCCAATTTTTTTAAATGAAAACACTGAAATTTATTGTTGTGGGAAAGCTAGTTCCTATTCTTATTCACTTTATGGTCTTACTTGTATAATATTTTTAGCTTTTCTAAAGTATTTGGAAAAAGTTTCCTGACGAGCTGGCCTAAGCAACCAGCGAAATGCGCATAGGAACTAGCTTTCCCACAACAATAAATTTCAGTGTTTTCATTTAAAAAAATTGGGATTATTAGCACATCATTAATAAATGAATTAATTAATAAAATATTTCATTCCCAAAAATAATTTTTGATAATAAATTTGCATGTGCCCGGCAAATAAAAAACTGAAATGGCAAGCTGCTTTATTTAAGTAACTTGTTTTTTTTAATTTTGTTTTTTCTTTCTATCCTCTTACAACTACAATTTGTGTTGGAAAAAACCCAGCCAATTGTAGGGGAATGTAAGAAAGAAAAAATTGACGGTTTATTGTTGTGACTTTGTTGAAGCTTTGATATTGTTACATTTAAGACCAGAGTGTTTTAAAATTCTTATTCACTTTATGGTCTTACTTGTATAATATTTTTAGCTTTTCTAAAGTATTTGGAAAAAGTTTCCTGACGAGCTGGCCTAAGCAACCAGCGAAATGCGCATAGGAACTAGCTTTCCCACAACAATAAATTTCAGTGTTTTCATTTAAAAAAATTGGGATTATTAGCACATCATTAATAAATGAATTAATTAATAAAATATTTCATTCCCAAAAATAATTTTTGATTAAGGTTTGTTATCAAAAAAATTTTATCAAATTACCAAAAATCAAAAATATTTTGATTTAAATTTCATTATAACTACTTAAAACATAAAAGACTGAAAAAACGTAATAGCGTCGTCATATGACCACATCCATTTTCTCGAAAACTGAACCCGATACGCCAGTTCTCTTTTTAAATATATAATAAATGCAGCGAATTAAATATTAGAACAATCGGATGACTATTTCATTAACCGGGATAGTTCGGTGTAGGGTATCAAATAGTCGACCTTAATCGACTACAATATTTTACTTGTTTTATTCTTAAATCAAATAAGTGCTCTTACAACACTTATTTACTTTAGATTTTTTTTTTAATTTTGTGTTTTTTATAGATATAATTTATATGTAAAATGTTATATGTAATGGGAAAATTTTTGTTCTTAATTTACATGTAAATTCCATTTTTATACTTTATTCAAATGATGTGTGTTACAAGCTCTTACTTGAATTTCGTATAGACAAAGTTTATTTCCACTTCTTACATTTTTTTTTAAAGTTTGTTAGGTAGAAATTATTTACAAGCTGTTTTTGTTGTTGCTGTTTCTTTTAAGGAAATAATTGTAATTGAAAAAATTTTTATTTTAAAATTTAAACACTTATTCAAATTAGAGTAATGAAATTAAATTTTAAGTATTTAGTGGGGAGTTTGTTACAAAGACAAGTTAAGGAGCTATAAAAGCAAGTAAACAATTCCAACAATTTGATGCCCTACACCACACAGTATATAGACAAACTTACTAGAGTGTAGCGTATTTGAGACCCATGGCAAAAAAGTTAGATTTCACATACGAGTTTATTGTGCAGAATGTTACTGAGATATCAATATTTATTTGAGATTTTTTTCTTGTTAGATCAAATTTAAGGTTTATTTGGCATTACAAAATAAAAGAGCTTGGTGAAATTAGTGAAAAAAGATAGCCGTTTCAAGCCTGTCAGGACAAAAATAAGGAATGCCACTAAATCTTTATTAGATTTTACTGGGATTTTCGGATAATTTTTGATTTAATGTTCCCATTAATTTTAATTTAATGAGCTTGTGATTATAAGTCAAAATACTTTAAACAGTTTTTGTCATTTATAATAGATAAGCCAGAGCTCTGCAAAAAGGGAAACACGAACAGAACATGTCTCATTGTTCTGAAAATAGACGATAGGCACAAAAGTTTATTTGATTTCAGTTCATTGTCCAATCAAGTTGAAAGTATTTATAAAAGATGCTTTAATATTCTTCCAGTAAATATAGACAAACAACTTTCTCGCAAAAGTTAATGAGATTTATGGCCACTTAGAATTATCTATTCGAACAAGTATTCAATCAACTGTGAACTATATTAACAAAATTCAGTGAAAATTTACAATATGTTCAACAACTGAAGTTCATGGTATTGAACCAAAAATTTAATAAAAAGCTAAACAATAAAATTCAATAAAGGACTACTCTAAACAACACAGATTGTATTGGCACAAGTGCGTAAAGTCGACCCAAACTCAATATGTGATTAACACTTTGATATCAAAAACAAAAACGACAATGCAATAGGAGCGAAGAAAAAAAATGTATCTACGTGCATGCTGTATGTGTGTGCCTCCATGTATTTGGGGGGGATTATAAATAGAAACTAATACAAATGAAATTCTCTACTTCCTGTATAATGTGGCTTCGATTAAAACTTTAGGTAAGTGTTTTTATTTGTATAAAACCAGAAAAGAAAAAAATAAATATAATACTTTTAAACGTATTTGTGAAAGAAGAAAGGCAGAAAGCAAAAAATTGTTTGTTTAGTTACCGTAGTTCAATATAATTGAGTTTGCGAGTGTATAAAGTTTGGTTTCCTTATTTTTCTTAACTTTCATGTACACATACATACATTTTCCTTTACACACATGTGTTTTTATGGCAGTATATCTGTTTGTATATATACTATGGATGCCAATCGGGATAGATGTTTAATAATCCCGGGATTTAAGATTTTGTGCTTTTTCCCGATTTCAGGAATAAAGTTTTTCTTTAATATAAAAATTTTTTTAAATGAACAAATTATTATCTACAAATTTTTAAATTTTTTATATATAACATATATTTAAAAAAAGTTAATATGAAAAACAATTCATTTTATTAAATAACTTATTAATAGAACGTTAACAAGACATAAAAATATATTATAGGAGAATGTATACATAAGATTCTCGTGTCACGGTGTTTGTAATTGAACTCCTCCGAAACCGTTTGACCGATTTTTATGAAATTTTGTCGACAAGAACATTTCTTTCTTATATTTATATTGAAAACAAAAACAAATTTAAATTTGTTATTATTGTTTTCAATATAAAAATGCGAAAGAAATGTTCTTGTCGACATTGTGGGCCTGGCAGTAAATATTTGTGTAAGTACATACAATAGATTCAAAATTATCTTTAATAATTCGTAGGTGTTACTCAAATCATTTCAATAGAAAACAGTTTCGTAAAACAAAGACGGCGTTTTTTCTTCAGCACAGAAGTTGCTAACACTTAAAACAACAAAACAAATAAGAGCGAAAATAAAACAACACAAAAAAGAATAAAATACCTATGCATGAGCCGTTGTTCAAGTTTATCAACCCCGTTTTCTTTCCTATATATCCTATTAACAAACCAAATGGTGCATGCAAAAGTTGCGGCGTTAATATCATAATCTAAATAAGGTCAGAGTGTATAAGAATTCAATTTATATTTATAAGAATATTTATAAGAATTCAATTTATTAATGTATGTTTTACAAACAAATTTCAAATTTGTTATAATTGTATCATGAATTTCGAAAAGGCCTCAGGTTGAGAAGATACTGATACTGAAGCTGTATATCTCTTAAGTCATTTGACTTTTTGAAGCGGAAATTTATCCTAAAGTTGTTAACCTCTGTTTATGTTATAATAGGAAAAACAACACATTATTTTCATTGTTAAACTCAAACATTTTAATAAGAGTAAACAGCATTTTTAGCGAAAACTTTTCATGATAAAGAAACAATAAGAATATTTCGGCTTATTTTGATCTATTTATTATATTAGATTAAAAATAAGAAAACATATGGACATTTCCTACGAATGGTCAACCAGGATAGAAACATAAAATGTTGATAATCATCGTGTTTTATTGTTTATAATTCAAAAAAGTCTATGTTTTATAATAGAATGGTTTCATAGCATATCTGAGCTGTTTTATTTGAGAAAATTGGGCTGGCAGTTGGAAAATTTTATATTTTCTTTTTAAGCTTCTTCTTAAGACATTTTTATATTTAATTATTTTGAATGCATAAAATTTGTTATGCTTGCACTCTTTCTTCATAATTTCTCTATTACAATAAATTTAGAAGATAAAAGTTCAAGGAGAACAAAAAAAGGTCTATTAACGGTTATTTAACGGTTAAAACATATGGAAAAATCGCACGTACGCGACCGGTACTTAAGCCAATTAAACAAAAAGCAAAAGAGATATTTTATTGTGTAAATGCTGGATAGAGACTTAAAATTTCACTTCTGTCAGTTAAAGTTGACTTCTATTTTGCGAACGTTCGTGACCACATGTTTATAACAATCATTATGAAAACTAAAACTCAATAATTTACCACCTGTGATATAGTTTGGCAAAAAATTTTATAATTTAACATTAATAATTTTTAAATAGTATTAGTTTGTTTTTATTTGTGTTGTTAATAAAAAATTTATGTTTTATGTTGTGTGTATAAAACTAAATTTGTAAAATAACGTAAAATTAAAACAATTGACGAAAAGATTATAGATATATCAATAAAAATATCTCCCTGAAGACGTCGGAAGAAAAAATTATGTTATAATCTTTTTATTTTCATAAAACACAAGACCTTAATAAGCTCGTTTAGAGTTTTCTAAAAAAACATAACAATAAAACTCGGTCAAATCCATCTTTGGCACTAAACATAGAGCTACCAAAATGCTATCGAATCGAAAAAAATGCTAGGAAAAATTTTGTTTTCTATATTATTTGTACATCAAAAGCGTACGAATGTACATTTGTGACCCCAGGTAATGCTCATATGCATTCTTAAACTAAAAAAAAAAGAAAATATTTCTTTAAGATAAACATAAACATTTGAAATCGTTTTCTACATCTGCTGTGAATGTCGGTTGGTCATTGCAGAATATCTGTATAAAAATTTTGGAAATCGGCTATTCTTTGAGCAGCTCATTTTCAAAATGAAGTTAAACAAAAATTGTGTACTAATTTTAATTTTCCGCCTGAGTTCAGTATTCAGATTTTTTTAATAATGGTAAAATTAAAAATAATTTTTCATAACAAATTGACCACATATTCAAACTTACCTCTCACTGTAAACATTTTGAAATCAATGTTTTTCCCCATTGCTTACTAAAACACACATATCAAATATTCTAAATAAATGTTGCGATGAGCCCTTTTGGAAATTAATTTTAGAAAGGCACCTGTTGTTCACCGCTATTGAAATGATTCTCATAGTGTATCGGTCTATATGTGTAATTCCAAAAACAAAAAACATCTCATTTTGTTTCTGAGCTCTTTTCGAAATTCATTATTCAATTATTTCTGAATAACACTTATTTTGGATCGTAAAAAGTTTAAATTTTTTGTTTGACAAATAACGATTTTTATAATTTTCAATTTTCTATTGATAATATATGTGATCATTTAAAGAAAATGATTTGTTATTATAATTGTTACTAGTAAGTGTTCACGTACTCGAAAAACTTGCAACGAGAGAGTGACATAATGTGGAAAATTTCTGATAGCAAAATTTTTTCTAGCAAGAATTATTCAACCACATCTTTCAAGTTTTTGTGTACGAAACAAAACTAATTTTCATAGATTTTGAATAAATGTTTTTCAATAAAATGGGATATTTATTTTTCTGGAGCAAATAGTTGAAGCAAATTAAATTTATTAAGACATAATCTCGTATCTTCCAGCTGATTATCGGTAATATACCTGGCTTGCTAGTTTTTGCTGGTAAAGCCTTCATTTACTTTTTTATTTCCTTGAGTAATTTTCAGAAACATTTTGTAAATTTTAAACTTACTCTCTCGTTGCAAGTTTCTGCAAGTAAAGTAAATGAACACACATAATAATTTTTTATTTTTATATTTTGCATAAAAAAACATTCTTATATTGGTTTCATAACTTAATCGTAAGTTTTATATGCTAAATTCAATGGTAATAAATGTTTGACGTGTGAAACAACAAATTTTGTTTATAACTATGTAACATCATCGACCAAAAAATTAAATCTTAAAATAATGGCTATTAATAAGCTAAATATAACAATTCATAAATTATGAAAATTTACAATTTTGAGTAACGATTACACTGTGCATGAAATTTACACTTTTTTGTCGTGACAAGCTGGTCACCTGGCGTTTTAACATAATTCGGGTACGCTGAGTCCACTGGTGCCCGCGGTTTTTTCAGATTGGCTCCGGTTTTCGAGATATACCGTTATTTCGAAAATAGAGAAGGTTGCACAACATAGTTCGCGTAACTCAAAAACGCTTTAGGTTATGGAAAATACTTAAAAAACCGAAATTCCGCAATAAAATTTTTTTTAAGAAAAATAAAACTTCTTTTTAATATCCGTAGTCGTTTTAGAAACATAATTTTTTTCTTGGAAAAAAAAATTATTTTTTTATCAAAATTCCGAAATTTTTGTTTTTTAAAAATTCATAAAAAATTAAAAAATTCAGTTAGGCTTCTAATTTTTTGCACACATATAAAAAACGTTGCAAACAAAACAAGCCATAAATGATTAAAATCTGTTAGCAACTTTTGATTTTATTCACAAAAGTCGACAAATTTTAATTAGTTTAAGAATTTCATAAAACGCCCCCCTAAGGGATGATGATAAACGGAAAGTATAATTTGAGAAAATGTTAAGACCAAAAAAATAATGGAGGTCATTCATACATTTTATCCCCCTAGGGGCGACTCCTGGGCATTTATAGGACTTTTTCTCCAATATATTTCTAGTCTGCATTGAACATTTTGTATGGAAGCCCCTTAAGGAATGGAGATAGCGGATGGGTATGTTAGAAATAAATGATTGAGATGAAAAATAAAGTGGGGTTGGTCATACATTTGACCCATCTAGGGGCATCCTAGGTACTGCAGGGGCCAAATTTAAGAATTTCATTAAACGGCCATATTTGTATGGGAGCCCCCCTAAGGGGTGAAGATATATGGCAACTATGTTTTAAGAAAATGTTAAGAACAAAAAACATTGGAGGTCGGTCATACAGTTGATTCCCCTAGGAGTGAATCCTAGGCCTTTGAAACAAATGATGGGAATGAAAAATAAAGTTGCGCTGGTCATACATTTGGCCCGTCTAGGGGCATCTCAGGCGCTGCAGGTATAAGTGATTAAAGTCTGTCTACAACTTTTGATTTTTTCAGAAGAGATGAAATTTTTTTATTTTTTATAATAACCAAACTTAAAAATTTTAAAACATTTATTTTTGTTGTTAATTACTTAATGTTTTTATTTCGAAATTTTTTCTTCTTCCTCCTACAGATTCCAACAAATATCCCATAATAGGGAATCAAGATGTTTAACGCTAAACTAGTGTTCGAGCCTGCCTGTTACTTGGTGAAATCTCTCGCCATGTTCATCAGACTCGGCTGGTGATTGTTCATTAAATTTTTCGGCATGGTAATGCAAAAAATGTATTTTCAATGACATTCTAACGTTTAAGTTTTTAAATTCGGTTAGCATATTTTTAATACATTTTCTATTACTGGTTTCACACAATTCCAGGCCAATAGCTCGATATAATTCAATGCAACCTCAAATTGATGGTCCTTCATAAGACGACGAATGTCCGGTCCATTAAGAATTCCTGTAAAATAAAAACATTAAGATATGAAATATAAATCTTATTTAATATAGTTAGAGTTCATACCTTATTTTACTTTCATGCCGCTTAATCGTGGAAAAAATCGGCGCAATTCGGTAAAAGCAACACCATCTGGGCTCAATGCTTTTATTAAATTTTTTACAATACCCAGTTTGATGTGGAGTGGAGGAAGCAAAATCTTTTCCATCGGTACAGGTGTAATTCAATAACATTATTTCTATGCAATCTTCTTTCCTCACGTAAAGCCCAATCCCGTGTATTGTACTGGTCGCCATCGAAACGCGTATTCCATAAGCACATGAAGCATTATTTTTAGTATAGATTGTATGACTCTTAAAAGAGCTACCACTTTTAAATCTGCGCATATTTTCCACTTGTGGTCTTCATATTTAATTAACTGTACTATTTTTTTCATTGATGCGTAGTCTCTTTAGTATTTGTGCTTAGTGCTATCGGAACAGGACTTTTTAAATTAGTGACATGTGGCAAAACTGTTTTTAAGCTACTTTTGGAATAATCGATGAATAAGCGCCATGTCAGTACAATACGCGATAGAATTATTCTCAATAGATTTAAAAAAACTCGTAAATCGTCTATGGCGACTGATAGCCCCGTATATTTGTACATCTGGTGCTAAAATATTAGCTCGTTTTAACTCTTTTGTCAAGAGAATGCTCTGTGTTTGAGATAATTTTAGACGTTGTACCTAGTGGTATATAATGTATGACCGACCTCAATTAATTTTTTATCCTTAACATTTTCTCGAGACATACTTGCCCCATATCTCCACTTCTTAGGGGGACTCCCATACAAATATTGCGTTTTATGAAATTCTTAAACTAATTAAAATTTGTCGACTTTTGTGAATAAAATAAAAAAGTTGCAAGCAGATTTTAATCATTTATGGCTTGTTTTGTTTGCAACTTCGTTTTTGATATGTCTGCAAAAAAATTAGAAGCCCAGCTGAATTTTTTAATTTTTTATGAATTTTTAAAAAACAAAAATTTCGAAATTTTGATGAAAAAATTATTTTTTTTTTCAAGAAAAAAATTATGTTTCTAAAACGACTACGGATATTAAAAAGAAGTTTTATTTTTCTTAAAGAAAATTTTATTGTGGAATTTCGGTTTTTTAAGTATTTTCAATAAGCTAAAGCGTTTTTGAGTTACGCGAACTTATGTTGTGCAACCTTCTCTATTTTCGAAATAACGGTATATCTCGAATTATGTTAAAACGCCATGTGCCCGGCTTGTCTGTTTTTTCAACTAGCATAGTGTTATTAACAAAAAAATTAACTCAAAAATAAGAACTATTAACTATAAATATATATCTCAAATATAATTCTTTGTTTCAATTTTGTTTGTTTTAATAAAGTGTAAAAGGTCCTCCAAAATGCACGATGGTTATTGTAAATAAAACAAAAAGTTTTCAGAGAATTACCTTAATATATTTTATTAAGATCGAAGGGTCTATGGCAATTATGTGCGCAACAAAATATCAGACAAATTCTCGCCATGGCTTCTATGGAATACCTCTATCCGACGTACAGAGGGGGTGATTTGCATGATCAGCGTGGGCGACTGATAGGGGTTTGGGAGTTTACTAGGAGGTACATGGTGGAGAATTTTAGGCTACCGGTACAAGGGGGAGTAGAGCTTAGGCTATCTGATAGTGCTAAGTATCTAAGAGTTTTTCTGGACAGTAAGCTGTCCTGGAAGAGGAATACTCAGGAGAGACTAAAGAGGGGTCTCAATGCCTACTATGCTTGCAGATCGTCGATAGGTAAGAGCTGGAGACTCCGGCCGTCAGTTGTGGGATGGCTGTACACTTCGGTGGTTTGGTGGGAAACATTGAAACTGGCAAGTCGGAGGGACCTTCTGTCTAAGACTCAGAGGTGTGCGTCGATCGGCATGACAGGTGCCTTGAGAAGTACCCCTCAGGTGGCTCAGAATGTTATTCTTCATCTTTTGCGTATAGAGCAGTATGTGATGGGAATGCCAGCGAGGAGAATTCTTAGGCTGAGGGAGCTAGGGCTGTTGGGAAATTTCACGGACGGTCACCCGCGGATCTTAGGTGAAATAAGAATTAGTTGTTATCACTCGGGCTCGCCCGGCTCTACGAATTATTTCGGCACTAGGGTCGATTTTGGAAGGTTGCCAGGGGTTATATTGCCTTCTAGGGTATATCTGGTCAGGCCAGAGCAGATTGTATAGGGGATCGGCTATTTTCACTGATGGCTCAAAAATAATGGGCAGGGGTGCGGGGGTCTACATTGAGGATCTGGACATCAGAAGGTCATATAGACTTCCCGACGACTGCAGTGTATTTCAGGCGGAGGTTCTGCGGGTTCTCAGAGCCGTGGAATTGGTAGGGGCTAACATTGCCAAGGGCTCGGAGGTCACTTTATATGTGGACAGCCAAGCGGCTCTTAGGGCCCTGATGGGCTGTTATGTGAACTCCAAGCTAGTGTACGATTTCAGGAGGGCTCTATAAGGAATCGTAGGGAATTATGTTGCGAGGCTCTGCCGGGTACCGGGTCACTGCAACATCACCGGCAACGAGATAGCTGATGAGCTGGCAAGACTTCGCTCGGAAATCGAGGCTCCTGACAGTTTTAAGGTGGTCAGGTCTCCAATGGGCTTCTACTTTGCGAGAATTAGGGAATATATTCGGGCTTGAAAACGGACTGCCGAGTATCGCGCATGCTGTGGCCGAAGCTTAGTAGATCAAATTCAGACGCGCTGCTGGGAAAGAGTAGGGCCTGCGTCAGGACCATAATAGGTATTATCACGGGCCACTGTATGATAGGCAGAATGGCGGTGAGAATGGGGTCTGGCCTATCGCATATATGTAGGCTATGTGTGGACTCAGAGGAGTCGGAGACATTTTTGCACTTTCTGTGCCACTGTCCCAGGCTGAGGTGGCTGGGTAGCAGATTCCTGCACGAATTGGGAGACGTCTCGGGCTGCGAGCTTGAGAATCTGACGCGATTCGTAATAGGAATGACCTGGCTGGAAACATGTATGGCAGTTTTCCTGTTTTGTAGGGTTGTTTTTGCTTATTCTGTGCGATTTCTTATCTTATACTATCTTCCCTTCCTGTGCTTTCAACATTTACTTCTCCTACTCTTTTACACTAGATTTCTTTTACTTCTTTCCTTCTTTCTTTCACTAATTAAGGCGTCACAATGTTTGCTTCACACAAGCCTTTCTAACCTAACCTAACCTAGCTGCTGCACAGGTGGTAATATTAGTCTTAGATGTAATAATTTAAATAAAAAACATCTACGTACAATCAAAACATTTCATGATTGACGAAAGGGTTTCTATCATATGTACCTATACAAGATGAGCAAAAACAGAAAAAGTTAAATATTCTTAAAAATGTATAATATTTTAAAAATGCAACTAGATTCACTTTCAAAAACCTTTTAATTTTTTTTACAAAAAAGTGGACCAAAAAATCGCAAGCACATCACATTTCTCCCAAATGTGGACACATTTGGTCGATTATGCTGACCAAAAAAATCACGAAGTGCACGAAATGCATTTTGATTTGAACGCCTATTTTTGTAGAATGCTTCAGCAATCTTAACGCGCTACTCAATTGTGTACCTTTCTATGGTTGAATTTGTGAAACACTGAAATAAAGAAATGTCAAATCAATTATGGCAAAAAACTTGACGTAAAGGTCTGATTAATAAACATCGTGCATTATGGTTGGAACCCCCTTTTAAGAAATTGATCCTGTAGATGAACTGTAGGTTCGAAATATATTGATCTAAAAGAATACTATAACGTTTTTTTATTCCAACGGATTAAAAAAGAGGCAATACAAAAGAAAAAATTCAATATTATAATTTGATCCAGCAATACAAACTGTTAATCCATAATATAAAAATTCAATTAAAACGAACATATTTTGTACATAAGACTTGATAAATTGTAAATCTCAAAAGATAAGTCCCGGGATTCACCATCCCGAAAAATCAAAAATCCCTGGACTTCAGGATTTCAAGTTTGGCATCCCTAATAAATACCTATACATATATGTATATAGGAAAACCAATAGCAATAAAAAAAACTTTATGCTCTGTTAAATTGAATTTCTGAAATTATCGACATATTTGTTTGTTTTAGTGCGTTTCAAAGAACACAAAACAAAAAAAAAATTTTTTTTCTGATGAAAAAAAATAAAAATGTTTAAATGTTGGAATTTTGTATGTTGTATTTGTAATTTCAGTTGTTTTGTTCTTTTAATGGTCTGTTTAATTTCTGTTTTTGTCTGTATTTCTTAAATGTGTTTGCCAATGTTGTTGGTTTAATAAAAAACTTTTGTACTAAATAGAAGTCAATATGTTTGAAAGCATTTAAAGGCTGATTTGCCAACTGTCATTCCGTGTTCATATCAAACTGTATATCAAATTTTATGTAAACATTTTAAATTTATGATATTATTAGCAAAATATTGTTAACAATGTCATAATTTATAAGCGTCATGTTACACAAGAACGTTAGTATTAAGACAGAAATAATCTTTCAAAATACTCTTATGCATTAAACATATTGAACTGCATGTAATTGGATATTTCGAAAATTGGTTTAGATAAAAATTTAATATTTTTATAACAATGAAATTTAGAAATATTAGTTAAAACCTATGGGACCCTAAACTACTTGCGTATACACAAGAACTTTAGGAAAATATTTAAAAGAAATTTTATATTTTTATTTAAATAGTAAGTTGATGTGTACGTGTTGAAGCAAAACAGTTACTTTTTGCAACTTAAAATACATTTCTGTCCAATTTGCTTGGATAAAAATGCTAAAAATAATATTATTTACTAGAGCTCTACATCGAATAAGTTTTTGATATACCCGTAAAGTTCTTTTTATCTTTCGATTAACGCACATACTTTTTATAATTTTTTAGCACTCAAATAATGAAAAAGCACCGATATGTTGTTTATCAAATACCTTTAAGTATGTAGTTACAGTTTAGAATATTTTTAAAAAATTTAACTTATAAATATGTGAACATAAAAAAGTATGAACACAAAAGAACAAGTACTGCAGAGATTATACGCCCTTTATATGGTATAACACTCATAGAAAAATGCATCTTCATATTGATAATGCCCTAACATCAGAATTTTGACATCAATGTTATTACAAATGGCATCAGTGAGGCAAAAAGTGACATCAATCAAATGACGAACGTCATACTAAAATTTTGTCATATTGTATGCGTCATCTACGCTATGACTAAAGTGCCACATTTTGTGTAAACTGATAGAACAGGCGTCAGAACGCAGATGTATGTTGACATCAGTACTGACAAACTGTCATCAGTACGATGACAAACCGTCATAAGTGCGGTGACGTAATATATCATGTAATCAGTGCGATGACAAGCTGTTATCAGTGCGATGACATTATATCATAGAATGATGAAGAAAACGATATTGGGGCTTTCTGCATGATTCTTAATTTTTGTAAACAAAGAAGAATTCAACAAAAGTGAAACATGGTGTAACAGGAAAATAAATTTTAATATTCCCTCTCTCTGTTTCCAGTGGTAAATATTTAGAATTAATCTAAAATAAATAATTAAGGTTAAAAAATGTATTGAGCGGAATTGTCAAATTAAGTTATGCTTATATAACATTGATGTGAAGCCCATACCACAATTGTGAAAATTAATTCACACACATTCTTCACACGGATTCTAACGCTCTTTCATTTAGTCCACGAGAGAACACAATTCAGTCGTCAAGTATCAAGCGACGAGTTCTCTTAAAATGTATAAATTTTTGCTTTTACTTGCAACCACACATATACGCACCTGTATAAATACACTGGCTCTCTCGAAAAATATTGCTTTGCTGTACTGTAGTCCTTTGTTGTAGTCATTTATTTTTAATAGTTTTTCACGAATTACAATTTTTTAATAAAATTAACGAATAAAAGGATATGTATATGGAAAGCCATTTGTTATTTTTTCTTAAATTTTAGTAGCCCTTATTTAAAGAAAGAATCACATATACATATGTACATATAAACGTACATAATATATAGGCGTACATATTATAATTGAGAATGTGAAAAAAATCGTTGCTTTATTGTGAATACCAAGTGAAAATACTGCGATCATTGTAAACCTGGCCTGAATGAAAAGTTAATTAAGCTCGAACATATGAACGCCAATATGGACATTACCACAAAAAACTCTGCTTTTTGATACGTTACGCCTCCAAGCAACTGAAATTGTTTCTCAAAGAAAAATTAATTTATTAGTTTTATATATTATCGGCCATATTCATAAAAAATTCTTATTTTAAGCTTAAAGTATTTAAACGATTTTTTTCTTTAAAGCCTTTTATAAATAGTGGTATTCATAAAGGTACATTACCAGCTTCTTAGCTATTATCTGTTTGTAGCGATTTTGTGTTTTAGTATGGCAACTTTATTTACGTTTTGTTGGCTTTTAATTGCTAGTGATGCATGAAAGTTCAATTCGGTTCACATGATATTCTTTAATTAATATATTTTTTACAATTGAAGCAAAGCCGCGAATAACGTTGTAAAACCCACTTTTTGCAAAAACAGTTTTTTTGCAGATTAGCGTTAACATTACTCTTTTACACTGTTTAAACGTCAATTCACCTAAAATTATGCACCTCAACGCCATCAAACTGCGATACAAAGAGTCAGCCAGTGGAAGAACGTTGTAAGTTACTAACAAAATGATACAAACGAACTGGTTTTTCAAGGTGGAATAACGTTCTAAAAGGCACTTGCGTAGTGGAAAAACGTTTTAAATGACATCGCGATTGTGGATATGAAACGTTTTTCTACTGAAAAAAAGAATATAAACTGTAATTAAGCATGTTATTTAAAATTCGATTTACTTGATATTTTGCATAAAAGTTTTTATTGTCATTATTTTGGATAATTAAAAAAAAAAAATTTAAAAATTAATAATTCTGCCTTCTAAAAACGTTTTTTTGCTCTCCTGAAAAATATTAATTTTGTAACTTACAACGTTATTCGCGGCTGTGCTTCAATTAAAGACCTTAAAAATTATTCTTATAATATAAAAATACATATAATTTTTTTATATATACGATAACAAAATATTCGAATAAGAGGTTTGTTTACTTTTTATTCACATCACTTTTATTATGATTTGTTTATTTTATTTTTTTGAACAACAATTCGTTGTTTAAAACCTAAAAAAAAGCTAATTGCAATAATTTAATAAATAATAAAAAAGAATATCTGCATTTGCCCCTTAACAATATAACTTTAAATTCGTTGTCTAAATTAAAATAAATTTAGTGAAATATATTTAACATGTCCATATTAATAAGTAAGACATTTTTTCATTGTTTTAACACACATTGCCCAAAAATAATATCATTAATTGCAAAAATTTATCAAAATGTCATTTTATTTTTGGTTTAAAGAAGGGTTAATCCAACAATTAATTTTCATTCTTTATGAATGGTTTATTAAAGGTTTAATAGATTTTTTTTCGTTTATAAATACACCCTTAGCACTTTTTGCTTATAAACGGTTAATTAATCATAAATAAATTTTTATGAATACGGCTGTATGTATTTTTTTTTTTTTTTTGTTTTGTATTTTGATGTAAATGTTTAAAGAGGAGAAAGATTCGAACCACATGGGCGTAACGTGTCAAAAAGTAGACTCTTCTGTGGAAATGCTCGTATATATTTGAAGTAGCTTTATCATAACGTACTTCCTTTTGTTTTAAATAAAATCTCTTTAAAGGTGTCAAAATGACATTTTAAGTGGCTTACAAATTCTTTGCAAATAAATAGCACGCTTAACATTTTAATATTTTCCCTTATGCTCTTGTCTACAATATCCTTTTAACAAGCAAAATTTAATTGTTAGTTCTTTATAAATTAATTAAAAACTATAAAATATGAACTTAATTGTGAAAAAGGAAAACGACGATAATTAAGAACATTCACAGGAAATAAGCAGAAGTAGAGATATTAAAGAAATGATTGCAACCAGGAGAAAGAGAAACAATTTTGAAGTGAAGGACCAAACCGAGAAACTGCACAATATTGGTTTAATCATTTCATATTATTAAAAAGTTTCTTTGCATTAAGAAAAAAATAATATGAAATTAAATTTTTTTTTACCACATTTATTAGCAACACCACTCACTGTCTTTGCCATCTGAGGGAGGACATTGACTAAAGTTGGTAGCGTTGGCATAATTAACCAATATGTGAGACTACACATTTATTTAATCTTTAAAACAACAATGGCTCGGCAAAGATCAATTCAGAAGCATTTTTCAATTCAGAAGTCTAACAATACACTCAACTAGAGCTTAATGCACTATATCTGCGGGTGCGGTTGGAATTACAATAAAATGCTCTAGATATGTTATAAGAGGGTGTAAAGATATACGAGGTATATTTTTGAGGTAAACGATAGTGTAGGTACCGACAATTGAAAACTACGGCTAATGCAATGCGGTGTTTAAGATTCGGGTAATGAAAAAATGAGAATGAGATGAGGGTCCTTATGCCAAATTTATTAATCTTAAAAAATTTTATAAATATTTTTTTGGTAGTTTAAGGCTCAAAAAAGTTAAATTTTAGAAGCAATTTTGAATAATTTTATTACTCGAATTGCCATCCCTGGTATATAAGGCTCTTCTTGTGTGCATTTAAATGAAAATTTATTTGTACAATTATTAGCAGTGACTATTAGTTGTTACACATGTAATGAAAGGGAAAACGAAGTGTAAAATTTTTAAAATTATTAGAAAAGAAATAAAAAAAATAATTAAATCCCCAAGGATTCTTGTAAGAATTTTTTAGAAAACCAGTAATGTCAACTTAGTAATTTTTTTTAGCTCTTTTTAAGTAACTTAAACGCGAAAAAATTAAGCCCTAAATTAAAATTCATCCCTACCATCTTCTAATACGTTCTACCATACGTAAGAATTTTCGTACTAAAATAGCGCTTTTTTATATTTTGTTTGACGTTCATTGTAAAAAATTTCATCAGCAGTTTTATATGTAAACCATGCATTGTCAGATTATGGGTTACCTGTTTTTACCCGACCGGTGGTGCAATTTTTAGTTTTAAGAAACTGTATTGTACTTAATTTTACCACAATCAGCCATGTTCTGGAAATCGAAATCACGTGGAATTAAAATCGAACAAATTATGAAAACTATCCTGTGTGAAAAGTTCATAAAAATATTTCCAGTTGTATAATTTATCATATGTGGACCACTTTCATTAACCAAACCTACTATTGAAATCAGAAAAAGCTACTTTTATTTTTATGAAAATTGAATTGAAAATCTCCATCGATTTAAATTTCACGTTATTTCGAGTTTCAGAACATCGCCAATATTCTTTATTTATTACGGTTTTTATTTGTGTATTTAAGTGATTTCTTTAAAAGAGGGGGTTTTTTTAGGGCATATGAAAAATTTTAAGCCGATCTTCATGAAATTCGGTAGAATGATTTCTAGTCATAAATAATTCAATGGCAATCGGTGCATTCTATCACAATTGTTGTGGGTTTTTGTAACAGAAGTACAAATTTTTGAGGGAGATTGTTTCGCTATTGAGTCCTTAACCCTTTTTCTACAGTACCGTTTGTGCTGAAACAAATAGAATCTGGGAATTATTTATTTTCATACGCTACTATTATAGAAGAATCTAAGTAGGATGAGCCTGTCTCCATCCTCAGCTGTGGTTCTGCTTAAAAAAAAGTCTAGACATACACGCAGAGAAAAAATATGTCTAAATTTGGTCACCTCCAACAAAACT
The DNA here is from genome assembly GCA_943735925.1 of Pollenia amentaria. NCBI lineage: Eukaryota > Metazoa > Arthropoda > Insecta > Diptera > Polleniidae > Pollenia > Pollenia amentaria. Next base: position 149,756,033 of record OX031007.1, read on the forward strand.
ATTTTTAGACAAAATTTTAAACATATTATGTTTAAATTTAACCATATTATTGTCAACGACAAACATATAATTGTTAAATTAGTCCTCCATCAAGAAGCCACAACCATATTATGGTTGCCTCTAAACGTGTTATGGTTAAATATGACAATAATTTGTTTTTAAATTAACAATAGTATTTTCCTCTTTTCTAAGAGCAACATGCTTTGGTTGAAAATCAACTATGCTATTATAAATGTTAAACATATTTTAGTTATTACTAACCAAAAGATGTTCGGAGGCAACCATAATATGGTTGTGCCTTGTTGATGGAGGACTAATTTAACAATAATATGTTTGTCGGTGACAATAGTATGGTTAAATTTAAACATTATATGTTTGCAATTTTCTTTAAAAATAGTTTTGTTTGAGGTGACCAAATTTAAACATATTTTTTCTCTGGGTGTACCTAAGATCTCCTAATATTTCTTGAGAAGCAGATCCGCTTGGTGTAGAAGCTCTAAGGTTTTTAAATGAGTTCTGTAGCATCGGAGTGAATATTTTCCACTGCAGGTCTGGTCCAAACAGATTTCCGATCTCCTCAAGAGTTAGGAGTACTTTGTAATTTTAACACAAATCTCATTAATTAAAATTTTAATTATTTATAATCTCTTACACTGTGCTTTTCTATAAAAACATAATTTATTTTTGTGTTAATATTACTATAAAATCCAATTCTTTGTTTATTTAATCGTATAAATATAAATTTTAAATAATCTCTAACCCTCTAATTTTATTTAATAAAAAAAATGTTACCTGAGTTTTGCCAATTTTACCTTGGATTTAAATTTCTACATATCGGTATCGCCGATATTTCTTTTTGAGTCGGTATAGTATCGACAAAAAGGCGTATCGTTACATCCCTTGTTTGTATACCCTCCACCACCACTAGAGGAAATGCAAAAAGGCCTAACTAACACATATGGAATTATTTTACAGGATGTGCCGTTTGTATAATAAAAACTGTAAGCATATTTTGTTCGGTCGTGCTCGTTGAAAACAGGCGTGTTTTTTTAAACTCCGTATGGAGTAAAATATATGAAAGACCCCCAATATTTTTGCTACCCAAGCATTTTTTCAGAGCATATCTAGCTTCCATCTTTAATCATTAGGGTCTCCCCATACGAAAATTTTTAATATCCAAAAAAAAAATTATAAGAAATATAAAAACATATTTTTATAATTAAATTAATTCATTTTTATTATGAGAGGGATATTTCTTTCTATTTTCAGCAACAACCTGAAGCAAAAATATTTTTTCTTCTTCATTACGGCATAATACGTTGTTATATTCTTCTATCAACTACACGCCTCTTTCTGCAGCGTCATTCACAACATGTATTTAACGCAAAATTTCTTTCGCTTGCTGGTAGTCATCGTGTTCGTCCCATATTTCTGGCTCGGTAGCAATGAATTCCAACGGCAATCCAGAGCGCACAAAAAATTTTGATGTTTCAGCTGTTACGTATTGGCTTAAATCATTATTTATCCGGTTTTGGTTTATTTGTTTTGATGTCACGTTAATTCTTTTCATACCTCTTACTCCAAAAATATGTGCTGAACGATTTTGATTGCCATTGCTACCGCAATGCTCTAAATTACCATCGCTCTCCTTTTCTAAGGCTTCATCCACGTCGTCTTTCTCCCTGTTTTTGTTTTTCCCAAATTTCTCTCTCTCCTCATTAAATGCTTTGATTGCGTTTGCCATTTTGCGTTTGGTGTCGTAGGGAACATTTTTATCAAATAATGCGAGAGAAATGGCTTCACCACTGAGATACCAAAGATGTCCAGAGAACCTCTTCCACACTCTTTGCGCCACATATTCATCAATTAAAGCGTAATCAGAAATCGCTATCAAAAAATTAAAATCATTATACGGGGCTTCGATTGCACTAGTGGTGGTAAACCAAGCTTTTACGTAAAGTGTTACAATAAAAATGGTAATATCGCGAAGTCCACTTATTTCTTCTTTATTCAAGCCGAGATATTTTCGGAATAAAAATATTTTTTGGCAGTATATACCTTTCGCCATCCATAGAGCATGACTAATGGCTCCTGGTGGTCTAAAACGGTAACTTGGAATATTTTCACCAAGAAACAATAAAGTAATTTCAAGAAACTCTTTATAATTATCTCTGGGTTGGTTTTCCTTCAGTTGCGCTAAGCAAAAAGACTTCATCTCCTCCTGAACTTTAGCTGGTATTTTTTCTGCAACCGTATTATCTTCTATGCCAGAACTATAAGGTTTACGTTTAATGTCTTCCCATTGCCTTTTGAAACGAGAAAAAATCGGCACTCCGGGCCCAGACATTTTACCGAATTTAGCTTCAAATGCTTCTTTTAATAGCAATTCGTAAATGTGATGTCTACATGGTAGATAGAAAAGATCTCTTTCTAGTATTTGCTCCAACAAGACTGCCGCGCCTTGAAATTGGCCAGTGTTTGTTGACGTGGTATCGAAGGAAATAGCTTGAACACGCTGAGTGAGTTTCCACTCAAGCAAAAGCCCGTAAATAGCATCGGCAATACGCTTACCTTTGCCTTTACCCGACGGTATCTTTGGCACCCCCAGTAGCTGCTCCTTTCCATCGTATGTGACGATTACAGGAAGTCGATCAACTTTTTTATCGCTGCCTTGCAAGTCCTGCAACATTTTGCCATCCCAGTGCACATTGAAAAATTTTGTTTCATTCAACTGTAAATTTACTCGTGCTACGTTTTACAGATATATAAATTTTATTTTATATGGCATACCTGTGGATTTTCCTTTAAAAATACAGCTATCTCCTAACGATTTTTAGTACGGGCTTGTCGAAGGGAATTCCGATTGATTATATATTTTCTTGGATCAAGTTGAAAAGCTCGTGCGGCAGCAATCAGTATACGAACTGCTGCTACATCTGATATCTTACATCTATCGAAAACAGACACAAGATCCGGAGTGATGCATTGCATTTTGCCTCTTGTTCCGTTTGGTATTCGCTTACAGGACAGCATTGCATCATGGACAGTTTCGAGCTCATTGTCTGATTCACTAGATTCAGTGGATAAAGTCTTACCAACTGAAATTACACAGTTCGCATTTGTAAATATCATAATTGCACTGTAAAATAATATTTATATTGTAATAATAATAGTTACCCGGTACTGCAGATTCATTTTGTATTTTTGCGCGTTTTCTTCGCTTATCTTCTAGCTCTTTTTGTTCCACTTGTCTTTTCTGTTTTTTACATAGAATCATATCAACACCCGTCATGCATCCTTGACGCCCCTTTTCTCTCTGCAGTTGTAATAAAGCCATATCTTCCGGGTTGGTTACCATTTCGAGTACATTTGCATGTGCAATGTCAAAAAGATCATCCAATTTCGCGATAAATTCAGCCTCCCTTTTTCTTTGCGTTTCACCACCTCTTAAAGTATTCTTTTGTATGGCTAACCATTCTGCGACCAAAGAATGCACTTTTTTTTCACATCGCGCCTGTGTTTAGTCGGAATAAACGCTTGGCGCCAAAAAACCATGACAGTGTCAGTTACCAAATAACCACTTTCGTCGGCACTTATTTAACGCGCTCCAGTACCATAAAAATACATTCTAAGCACTTGTTGTCTAGACGGTAACTTTGCTCCCTACACTTGTTTCTTTGTCTTCTTGTTTATTTATTATTACTTACCTTTATTTTTAATTTTTTTTTTATAATTTACTTCAAATAAAACACAATTTCCCACTTTCAATATATGTACAATATATATAAACACAAGAATGTAAGTTTTTTTTTCACTACCTACAATTGTGACTTTCCACTTCAAAACTCAATAAAAAGTACAAAATGTATGAAAAGATTTATGAATAAATCCAAGCAAATAATATGTGAATCCCCTAACTATAAATACAAAAAGAGAACTATGCTACCATATGCTAAGGTTTAAAAATACTATTATCAAGTTGTAAACGTTGCCCAAGGTATGTGGCAGCTCTTGTGAATTATGAATGTATAACCTATAAAAACTATATTGCGTAATTTATTATTATTATTTATATTATTTACTGCGTAGTTTTACAGTAATTTGTCAATGACGTTGAATAAAAAATTTTTATAAAAAATTTTTAATTTTTGTATGGGGACAACCCTAATGATTAAAGATGGAGGCTAGGTATGTTCTAAAAAAATGCTTGGGTAGCAAAAATATTGGGGGTCTTTCATATATTTTACTCCTCTAGGGGCACTCTGGGCTAGTTAGGGCGGTGGCGGGTAATTGTATAAAAAATAATATTTAGTATGGGAGCCCTCTTAAGGAGCGCAGATAGGGGGTTAGTATGTTAATAAAAAATGTAGGGGGGGAATATTAGTGGGGGTCAGTCTTACATTTTACCCTTCTAGGAGCGACTCTGGGACAGTTGTGAAGCTATTTTTAGATTTTGTCTCGATTTCCCTTAGCTTTGACCCCGATGAGGAGCCATTTACCCCTATCCCACCCGCCTAATTTTTTTGGCTCATGCATTTTTTTTATAAACCTCACAAAATTGGGGGTTCTAGCGCATCCAATTCTTGTTGCTAAGGATTTCCATATAACACTTTTCCACCCCTAAGAGCACAGTCAACAAAAAAAAAAAAAAAAAATAAATAAAAATAAAAAACAAAAACAACTCTCTATATGAGTAATAACAATGAAACAACAAAAATAAAAATGATATTCGTGCAAGCGAAAGCAATGTGGAGGTAAACATAACAACAGAAAACAATAGCAACTACCTAACGGCAAAACCAACAAGTGTTACCATTGCAAAGACAATTTTAGTAGGAAATAATACCATGAACTTAAACACAGACGTAATTGAAAACACATAAATAAAAAGTTGTCAAAAACTACAAGTGCAAGTTGTATAGACAGGTATATAACAGTTCTCAAACAGGGTCGCAGCCCTGCCTCTTCAGCTGTAGCCTCGGCCTCGAAAGCTCCATCTTTTGATAGAATAAATTCACAAAATCGTTTTGCAATTCTGGAGGATGAATCTTCTGAAGCACCTAACGTCATAAAATCGTCGAAGCCACCCCGATATATCTTAGAGAGCGAAATTCAAGTGAGCTAATAAAAAGTTTAATCTCGGTGATAGGTGAAAATTCGTTTATAGCGTGGTTATATAAACGAGACAAAAACACAGGTTAATCATGAGAATGATTTTTGTAAAATAATTAATAAGTTTGAAACACTTAAAAAAAGCTTCTATAAATACTAGAGATGAGCGATCTCGTGATTTTTAAAGATCATCGTGATTAGTGAATGTGATTTAAAAATCACTGCTCCTTTAAACTGTGATTGTGATCACGGTTTATCAGTTTTCTGTTCTTTTATAGCAATTGCGGCCAAGCTATATGTACAATGCGCGAGCTTTTGCAAGAGCTTTTGTAAGCACTTTACAAAGAAACAACAACAAATTGTAAGAGCTTTCAAATCTGTTTACTTTCATATACATATGTACATACATACATACTTGAACAAATAACATTTGGCATAAAAAATTCTAATATGATAGAACACAGAATGAAAGGAATAGCAATATCATTCGACATTTCATTCAAAAAACGCTATTACCCACACAAACAGTGAAATATCATAAATTTGTATATGTAACAAAAGACAAAAAGAACGACTTAGAAAGTACCTGTTACTTGACAAATTTGGTCACAACTGTGGTTCGTGATTTTTCAGTAACAGTGATTAAATCACAGGTACAGAAATATCGCTCATCTCTAATACATACCAACTGAAAAGCAGTAAAGGTCTTTAGGTCTTGTGATTAAGGGCATTGACTCATGCGTGGACTCAAAAGAAATAAAAACATTTTTAGAAGAAAAAGGCTTCAAAATAAAAAATTTTGCATATATTAAAAGAAGGGAAAAAAATCCCCTACCACTATTTCGAGTGGAGTTAGAGCCCGGCGACGTTAAGCTAAAAAAAATTAAACGCATCCCATTTACAGTTTAAAATACATCCTGTATAGACAAATCACGATAGAAGAGCCGCACAAAATAAATGGGCCCGTTCAGTGTTTAAACTGCCAAGACGTTGGTCAAACTAGGGCATACTATCATTTACCCCCTGTTTGCGTCGTATGTGGAAAATGACCCTAATGTAAAAAAATTTAGCAACTGTGGTAATCACACTGCCAACTATAGAGGATGCCCGGTATATTCGATTGTCAAGCGTTCTGTTGGACAGAAACTTAATCTCCCTCAAACGCAGGCAACTAATCAAGAAAACACGTACGGCGTCCATATACCGCAGCCAAACAACAACAGAACCTTGTACACTAATGTCTTAAAATCTAATCCTATGCCACTGCAAGGTGATGTACCAAATAATGACGAAATTTCCATTTCTAATTTGCAAGAAATGTTAAGAATGCAATCGATGTTATTGCAAGCTGTACTAAACGAGCCATTAACTGTTTCAAAATTTGCTTTTGTAACGCAAACAGCATCCGCCAACATAAAAATGAACTAGAATACTTCCTTAAAAATAAACAAATTGATGTTTTGATGGTTTCTGAAACTCATCTGACCTCAAGAAATACGTTTAAAATCAATGGTTATACACTATATGATACCAAGGACCCTCGAGGTAGAGCTTGTGGAGGTTCTGCCATTTTGATAAAAAAAACCGAGTAAAACACTACTTAATGTGTGATCATCGTGAAGATTATCTCCAAGCAACGAACATTTGCGTTGAGGAATTAAATCGAAACCAAGTAATTTCATCATTATACTACCCACCTAGATTTTCAATATCAGAAAGCCAATATAATAAATATTTCAAATCACTAGGACCCTGCTACCTAGCTGTTGGTGATTACAACGCTAAGCACACTTTCTGGGGGTCACGACTAATAACACCTACAAGTCGTGTCCTGTTTAACAGAATTTGTAAAATGGATCTTAATGTGGTCGCGAGCGGTCAACCAACATATTGGAATACTGATCAGCAAAAAGTTCCAGATGTCATAGATTTTGGAGTGGTTAAAAACATCCCCGCAGATACGATTTATGTTGAAGCTTCTTTAGAATTATCTTCCGATCACATACCTACAATTGTAACTTTAATGAACCCAAATAGAATTGTATCTCGGCTGGTTACTGAGTGACGTCGGCAACACAAATAAATTGGTTAAAATAAAAAAAATATCTCAGTACCCATTGCACTGAAAATATTCCGCTTAGTACACCGGAGAATGTGAATCTTTCTATTGTTAATTTTGGCAGTTATCTAAAACTAGCTGTTCAACATTCTAGCATAGCCCCCAAAAAAATTAAAAATAGTAAAATATATCCTATATATGTTGAGCGTCTTTGACTGAAAAAAGGAGAGCTCGAAGAGAGTGGCAATTGCATAGATCCCTTCAACTTAAGAATGTACTAAAAGAGTGCACAAAAAGGCTAAGAAAGTTACTACAGTCCCAAAAAACATCATCCTTTGAAAAATATCTTAAGGAACTTGATGCAACTTCTCAATCAGACTACTAATTATGGCGTGCAGCTAGAAATCTCATACATCTTTCGATACTGCGAGTTACCACCTGATGCTGTTAGAGCAGCTGTTCCCCTAAGATTTGAGATAAGAGAAATCGAAACGGCTATTCATGATTTAAACCCCAAGAAGGCCCCTGGTTTTGATAAGATCAGTAACAAAATGCTTTGAAGGCTTCCCAGCATAGTTACCATGATACCTAAACCAGGTAAGGATCCTACAAAAGTTGAGTCATATAGACCTATAAGCTTATTTTCTAATATATCAAAGCTGTTTGAGAATCTGTTAGTGTCAAAATTAGCCCCAATTTTAAATGTAAAAAGATGTATTTCTAGTCATCAATTCGGCTTTAGAAGAGAACATAGCACAAGTGCACAAACCCATCGTATAGTAAACGCCATAAGAAAAGCCTTTGAAGAAAAAAAATATTGTTCCGCCCTCTTCATCGATGTTTCTCGAGCGTTTGATAAAGTCTGGCATGAAGGATTATTACTGAAATTGCAGCAAAACTTACCAGTAAACACACACAAGCTGTTAGAAAGCTACTTAGTCGGTCGAAAGTTTATTATTAAAGAAGGTGCTTTTTTAAGTTCTCCTCAGCCAATTGACGCTGGGGTCCCTCAGGGAAGCATCATGGGCCCACTGTTATACTTAATATATACCTCAGACATGCCAACAAATAACCACACCCTAACTTCAACATTTGCTGATGATACAGCTTTTTTAAAAAAACTGCCATGAAGCATCTCGTTACTTGCAGAATCATATATTTGAATTGAAAAAGTGGTTAAAACAATGGAGGATAAAGGTTAATGAGCAAAAATGCGTACATATAACATTCACCATGCGTCGGGAGTCATGTCCCCCCCCCCCCCCTATTAAAATCAATAATCAATAAGTGCCCCAGCAATCGCATGTAAAATATCTCGGTATTCATCTAGATCGGCGTTTGACATGGAAATGCCGTATAGAAGCAAAACTAACACAAATGAAACTAAAAGCAATTCAAATATATTGGCTTATTGGAAGAAATTATGTTCTTAGCCTCGACTGCAAACTTCTACTCTACAACTCTATATTAAAGCCAATTTGGTGCTACGGTATTCAGCTAAGGGGCCCTGCCTCGGCCTCAAATATCGAAAAAATTCAAAGGCGCCAAAATAAACTTCTTCGAATAATCACAGTCGCTCCCTGGTAAGTTAAAAACTCAAATATTCACAAGGATCTCAATGTGCCATTAGTAAAAACTATTATTATGAATTAAGCAGTAAAATATTTAAAAAGGCTTGAGTCGCACCCAAATGCACTAGCTCGAAATATTTTAAATGACAGCGGCCACTCTAGATTAAGGAGAAGAGATACAGCAGGACTCATCCGACGAGAAGAGCGCAAAACATCTACATATGTGGACAGAAACCGTGAAGAGAAAAATTTTCGTCTAGCATTGGTAGGCCAAAAATAAAGTAATAGTATAAGATTTGATTAATTATTGTTAATTCATATTTAATATATGAAGATTCAATAAATAAATAATGAAAAGGAAAAAAAATATATTTAATGAAGTTTTTTCCCACGTCAGAAAAAAATGCATTGATAAGTCGTCCATGCAATTCTTCAAACAATTTTCAAAGAAAACCATTTCTTTATATTTCGTAAAAAAAAATTTGTGATTACGACGTTTTGCATTTGTCAAATAAACACAATTACAGTTACGTCCCTTTGTTAATTGTTAATAAAAGCTTTGTATTTGACCGCGGAAGTATACATTTTTATCAAGACATAATCAATCAACGACTCGATTTTGAATTTCCTTGAATAATTCTAAGTCGATTTAGCCATATTTGTCTGACTGTCCGCCTGTTGAAAACACGCTCACTTATGAAAAACTCAATAACAAAGATAAATTTAATGACAAATTGCTTGTAGCTATCCTAAGAAGTTTGGGATTGTTATCCAGCAAAATCGGTTTAGTAGGATCAGAGCTATGTATAAAAAAGGTAGAACCACCACCCTAAAAAATTTACAATTTTGTAAAAAAATAAATGGTGTTATAATGCACGGATTAATAAGATTTTGCACAAATTTGTTCTGTATGGTTAGAAATCACACTGTAAACTCTTGTGACGACTGGTCCATAATTTACCATAAGCCCCATATTAACCCTAGTCTCTAATACGCTATCCTTATAAAAATTGGTACGTCAAAGATTTATGGGACTAGAAATCATACTAATACCCTAGGCCCCATAGAAAGCCCACTTTGGGAAATTAACTAAATACGCCAAAAAGTGCAGCAGATATAGATATTGCGGTCAAAATTGTCCAATATAAAATCGCCCCCTTAAAATCATTTAAGTACGGCCAAAGCTGTTAAGAATTATAATACTTTACTCAAGCTAGTTCAAATTTCTAAAAAGAAAAGCATAAAATATTTTGATTGTCGCTCAATAATTTAATATGGGTCTAAACCGATACCAATTTTAATGCTGATGACGTCCGTTTTTATAAAGATTAAATAATAATATATATATATATCATATACAGCTCACTCCTGAAATGAGGGTATCAAAGATTCGGCACAGCCGAATATAGCGCTGTAACTTGTTTATATTTCAAACCGACTCCTAACCAAAAATATGAGTAATAACAGAATGAGTTAATTTGTCATTTAGAATTTTATTTATTGAGTTATTAAGGTTGATTTTAGTCTTTCATATTTGAAATTGATTCTTAGTAAAAAATATGATTGGACACAGTAGGCTTGTGTAGTTCTTGAATGAACTACTTCAACTGAATGATTTTCTAAAGTGATATAATGAAATGCTTCTGTATTTTACTTCAATTTCTTTCATCTTTCGGTTTAAGTTTATTTCTTTAATGTTTCTGTTTGCTTTCATTTTCTACTTTATGTCTTTGTGTTTGTAATCCCTTTTCTCGTTTGTTTGTCTTTTATTGCAATACATTTTTTTATTTACTTTTTTTGACGAATGGCATTTTTAATAACCAGTTTGAATTTCTACATTCCTAAACATACTATATGTATCATTTTGTCAATTATCAATTTAAATATTCCTCAAAAGACACTTAATTCTGAGAGCGCTATGTCTTTCAGAAAGGTAAAGAAAATAAAGAATTAATTCACTTAACCTTTCTTAAAGAGTATGCACGGTTCACATAAATAAAAAATGTTACCCAATACTAGATCACATTTACGGATTTATTAAGGTGTAAAGTTTTATTGAGTTTCTTATATGAAAAATCGACTTTTAGTCAAAAATATGGGCGATCACAGAAAAAACTTAATTTTTGCATTTAGACTTATATTTATGGAGTTATTAAGGTTATAAGTATTTTTGAGTTTTTCATATGAAAATCGATTTTTAGTTAAAAATATGAGTTATCACAGAATAAGCTTATTTTTCAAATTAGGGTAATGCATATGTAAGAAGTTATAAACAATTTAAGATTTATTGAGTTTAAAAAAACCTGAAAAGGCCTTTCAAGCTTAAAATTTTTGATGCATGTTTGTATGTAGCTATATTTTGTTGTTCTTAAAGAAGGCAATTTTTCAAGTTCTCCTCAGCGAAATGACTCTGGAGTCCCATAAGCCAGCATCCTGGGCCCTCTATTTTACTTAATTTATACTTCGGACATGCCAACAAACAACTGCACCCAAACTTCAACATTTGCGGATGATACAGCTGATACAATTCAAATTAATTGGCTTATTGGAAGAAAGTCTTATCATAGTCTCGATAGCAAACTTCTACTTTACAACTATATCTAAAAACCAATCTGGTGCTAAGATATTCAGTTATGGGGCACTGGCTCGGTCTCTAATATCGAAAAAATTCCAAGGCGCCAAAATAAACTTCTTCGAATAATCACAGCTGCTCCCTGGTATGTTAAAAACTGAATATTCACAAGGATCTCAATGTGCCATTAGTTAAAACTAAGATGACGAAATATGCAGTGAACTATTTAAAAAGCCTTGAACTGCACTCAAATCCACTGCTCAAAATATTTTAAATTATGGCGACCACATTCGCTTATGGAGAAAAGACACTGCAGCCCTCACCCAATCAAAAGAGAGATAAAACCTGTATATGTGAACAGAACTCGTGATGACGAAATTTTTTCTCTGGCACTGGTAGGACATTAAATAAGGTATAAGGATAAGATTTGATTAATTATTTTTAGTTCATATTTAAAATATGAAATGTCAATAAATAAATACTGAGAGAGAAAAATGTTTTGTTGGTAAAAAAATTAGATGTCTTAATAAAATTTTATTTAAAAAATAGTTGTATTTATCATAATATCGATAACTTAAAACTTATTACAAACGTAAATAAAAATTTCGATTAAAACAGCTTACGGTTTTATCAGTAATTGTTTTATAATATTTATGACATTTTCTTATAAATAAAAATACTTTTCTTATCAGATGTTATGCCTTTATGCATATTTTGGTTAAAACTTGAATTTTCCGAGGAATATTAAATTTTTCTAACGGCTACATCTCGGAAACCAAAGGGTATTTTGGTTTTCTGTCTTCGGCAAAATTGTAAATACAGTCCAGAGCTTCCATATTTTTTTTTTGAAACGCTTCATATTAATAAAACAAAAACAGATTTTTACTTGAAAAAACTGCACATAAAACAGCCAAAAAACAAGCAAGTACCAAGAAATGCAATACTATATATTATTAACGAAAATAGTTTCTTTGTAGGTTAGAGGATAGAGTGGACGTAACAGAAGAATACAAATGCAAGTTAAGAAACGATTCCATCATTCCATAAATAAAATACAAATTCTTTCCCACAAAATTACGCTGACGCTATGTCTGCTTAAAACAAAGGGTTTAATGTTTCAGCGTGCAAACGCAATCAACAAATGAATTTCACAACAGCCCAAAATCCTCATATTACAAAAAACAGCAACTATCATACTTTTTGCTAAACAAAAAAACGGCATAATTAATTATAAGAAGTATTTGTTAAATCGTAGTTAAGTTAGTTCTAGTTTTGGAATTAAATAAAGAAGTCGATCTTATGATCGACAGAAAAATATTTTTTTAAACATTATTTAATTGAATGTTTTAATTGGCGCCCAACGTGGGGCTAGCCAAAGTAACATATCCTGAAAAAACAAAGTAAGGATCCGCGGCTAGTGAATAAAAGTAAAAATAAGTATCCCAGTGAAAAGGGAGAAAAAATATTAAAAAAGTATCCCAGTGAAAAGGGAGAATAAAATTAAAAAAGTATCCCTGTGAAAAGGGAGAAAAAATTTTAAAAAAAAAGTATCCCAGTGAAAAGGGAGAAAAAAAATTTTTCCAGTGAGAAAGAAAAAATTTAATAAGTACCTCAGTGAAAAGGGAGGAAAATAAAAAGTGGAAGAAACAAATGTTAAGAAAGTTATGTTTTAATAAACAATCTATTAAAAATAAAGGTTGTGCGGATTATGTAGAAATAAAAACCATATAAAATAAAAAAAACATCTTTAAAAACTGTTAAATTTTGTGAACCGAAACCTGATTTTATAGAACAAACAAATTTCCATTTGACTCAAAAAATATATTGTGAACCAAAGCAGCTTAACAGGACAATTTGTGCTACAAAAATAAATCAGTGTTTGAAATCATGATTTATAATAAAGTTAATTATTATTCGAATGACTTGTGAAAAAAAGAAGGGAAATATAACCTCATGCAAATAGAGAAAATTAAAACCTTCCCTTAATTTGGAATAAATTTAAAAGTGATACTAAGTCTTAAAATATTAAATAAAAAGAACTTGAACAAAACATCAAGACGGCCAACTTTAATTAATAAACAATTACTCAACTACAATTGATGACAACGATCTTAACAAGATCCAACTCCAATCACCACTGGTAACAACAGCTTCAACTGAATCCCAACAACAACTTCAACAACTGTGGATAATATTTCCTGCAATCAACAACCAACTCTTTTAAGTAAGTTAAGCTAGTTAATTATTGTAGAAAAACATTACTTGTATTTTTAAATAAAAAAGAATTTCCTAACAAAGGATTATTAAAATTTTTTGAATAGTAATTATAAATAAACCCTCTTGTTTAAAATAGAAACAAAAATCAAAACAATTTTCATAAACAATTTTGTTGTGCTCATAAACAAATAATAATAAATAGAGCGATCCATTAATAGGAAGAGATTTCACTGTTTTCAAGGAATATACAGTAGTAGACCGAACTCCACTGATGCCAGACGAGACAATAGACGATTTGACGGACAGACTAAATAGGTCACTCAGTATGGCGCAAAACGCAACGATAGGTGCAGGTACATCAGGCCTGACAGAATCACAAAAAAGGCAGATAAGGGAATTAATTAGGGATACAATTGACACAGGCTCCTTGAATAGGAGAATGGACGAAATCAATAGGGGGTTACAAGAAATAAGTGGAATTAATTTGGTTGAAGAATTCAGGACGCAAACTATTGATGAAAGGATAACTTGCGACGAATCATTAGAGGTTATTAAATCATTGCCCGTATTCAATGGCAAAACCTCATATGTAAGTTGGCGGGAAGCTGCCAACAACTCAATGAGTCTTTATAAGAAAGGCAGTCGTAGATACTACGCCGCCCTCACAATCTTAAGGAACAAGGTAGTTGAGGAAGCGAACGATATTATTACCAATCATGGTACAGTGTTGAATCTGGAGGCTATTTTAAGTCGTTTAGATTTCGCCTATTCAGATAAAAGACCAATACATATCATTGAGCAGGAAATGAGCATAATGAGACAGGGCTCATTAACAATTCTTGACTATTATAATGAGGTCAACAAGAAACTTACTGCCCTGATCAACAAAACTATCATGACACACGGATCAATTTCGGAATTAACTAACGAACTTAATAAGAAAAGCCGACAGCACGCCTTACGAGTTTTTATCACAGGACTAAATGCCCCCTTGGCAAATATTTTGTTTTCATTGGCCCCTACCGATCTTCCAAACGCTCTTGCGAAGGCTCAAGAATTAGAGTCCAATAATATAAGAGCTAATTTTGCTCTACAATTTAATAGAAATTCCCAAAATTCTAACCAAAAACCACAAAATACATTGCTCTTTCCTCATCATAATGAAAGGAACCTCCCAAGGAATAAATTTTTCCAAGACAGTCATACCCAACCAAAACCAGTACCAATGGATTTGGGCAGTTCAGCAAACATCGTGCAAAGAACACAACCATTAAATAATGGATATAATTTTAGAACAACTGCTAACACTAATTTTGCAAATAGAAATCCAACCAGTTTTCGAAATTACGGACAGAATCAGTATCCGCAGGGCATAAAACGCCAACAACAAAGCGGTCAAAATAGTTATCAGCCGAATAATAAGGCTCAAAGAATAAACAATCTAAATGAGCATGCTTTTTTAGAAACAGCACCGGATTGCCCTACATCATCAAACGAGGAGAATCCGGAAGAGTCTATACAATATTAATTGACAGCGGGGCAACGAGCTGTTATTGTAGGCCGAATATCCTAAAAAATAGGGAACAATTAGTCATAAGGAAAAGGGTGAAAACCATAAATGGATTCACTATTATTGATTATTTTAGCAAAGCACAAGTATTCGGAATAAATGAAAGGTTTTACGAGATCCCCAATCTCGAAGCGGACATACTATTAGGTTACAACTTTATGAAAAAAGCCAACATTATACTAGATTTTAAAAAAGGAACACTCACAAGTGGAGAGCATTGCAAACAATTTTTGAACTTTAATAAAAAAGAGGAAGTGGAACACATTAGAGGAAATGAATCTGAGGATAGTGAGGAAATTGAGAGAATTAATTATATGAAACAAAATAATGAATATTGGAGACAAAAAATTATTGGAGAAATTATGAACCTCCATTCGCGTATAAATATGCGATTGCCCTTTAGAACGGACATTAAAGCAGAAATTAACACAATTGCTGGAACTCCTATATGGAGTAAGCAATATCCTTATCCCATGTCTGTTAATGTATTCGTGAACAATGAAATAAAAAAATTATTGGACGACGGTATCATTCGCCCAAGTAGAAGTCCGTACAATTCTCCGATTTGGATTGTACCGAAAAAGGGAACGAACGAAGACGGATCCCCGAAGTTGAGGATGGTAATTGATTATAAAAAATTGAATGATCAAACTGTTGCAGTAAATTATCCCATTCCGGACTGCAATGTCATACTATCGAATCTGGGAAAAGCTAAGTACTTTTCCACAATTGACTTGGAATCTGGTTTCCATCAAATATTGATGAAAGAATCAGATATTGGTAAAACAGCTTTTTCCGTGAAAAACGGGAAATATGAATTTTTAAGAATGCCCTTCAGGCTAAAAAACGCTCCAGGTATATTTCAAGCTGCGATGGACGATATCCTGAGAGATTATGTTGGAAAATTCTGCAATGTCTATATAGACGACATTATTGTGTTCTCGACTTCATTAGAAGAACACAGCAATCACCTTTTAAAAATAATAGGAACTCTTCAGGAGGCAAACATGAAGATTTCTTTAGAGAAATCTGAATTTTACAAAAACGAAGTTGAATTTTTAGGTTACATTGTAGGATATAACGTTATTAAAACAGATCCCAGAAAAATTGAAACCATACAAAATTATCCTTTACCAACTACTCTGCGACAACTTAGGAGTTTTTTAGGAATGTCAGGGTATTACAGGAAATTTATAAAAAATTATGCCCTAATTACAAAACCACTAACAACCTATCTGTCAGGAGAAAATGGTAGGATATCACAAAATATGTCAAGGAAAACTAATATTGAATTAAATAAGGAAGCTATTGAAGCGTTCAGGAAAGTAAAGGCGTTGCTGGTAGACCAAGTTGAGTTGGTACAACCAGATTTTAACAGCAAATTCATTTTAACAACTGATGCCTCAAACGTAGCCATAGGAGCTATACTGAGCCAGAATAGGAAACCTATAACATTCATTTCATAAACCTTAACCCCCACTGAAAGGAATTATGCGACAAATGAAAGGGAACTATACGCCATCGTGTGGGCGTTGAAGACACTGAGGAATTATTTATATGGCGTAAAAGATTTAGAGATTCAGACTGATCATCAGCCGTTAACATTTGCTGTTTCGACCAGGAACCCAAATGCAAAAATGAAAAGATGGCATGCCTTCATCGAAGAATTTGCCCCAAAAATTACTTACAAACCAGGCACAGAGAATGTGGTTGCCGATGCCCTTTCTAGACAGATTTTAAACCAAATTTCAGATAATGATAGTATCCATAGTACACAACACTCAATAGAAAGTAGCGACAATTTTAACATTTCCGAGACTAATAAACCTCTTAACGAGTTTAAGCAACAAATACTTTTATTAAAAAATAGATTTACAATCCATGAATCTGTTAACATTTTTGATAGAACTCGTCACATAATAGAATTCGACACAAGGGAGAATCTCTTGACTATTCTCAAGGAATTCCTAAACCCAAATTTAGTTACAGCAATACATTGCACACCAGAAGATTTATATGAATTTAAGGAAACAGTTAGGAATGTATTTACCAATAGATTTGTCTTCACCAAAATTTTTCCAAACGACATTACTAACGTGGATGATCAACAATGTATTGTAAAAGAAACACACATTCGCGCACACAGAAATTTTAAAGAAAACTATAAACAGATTTACAGACAGTATTATTGGCCAAAAGTGATAGACAATTTTAAGGAATTCATAAGACATTGTGACATTTGCAACAAAGCTAAATACAATAGGCATCCACAGAAAGTAAATATTGGAGAGGCTCCAATTCCCAACAAGGAGGGGGAGTGCCTTAACATTGACATTTTTTATGCTCAGAACCTTAAGTTCATAACTTGCATTGATGCGTATTCAAAATTTTTGGTTATTAAATCCATAGAAGATAAAACTAATCTAGGAGAAAAAGTATTAGACGTATTACAGAGTTTCCCTAATGCAAAGAAACTCACTCTCGACAACGAACCTGGATTTACGTCACCTCAGTTCAAAGCATTAATGCAGCGACTGAGGATAGAACTTTACTACTGTACTCCTCGTCACAGTACAACCAATGGACAGGTTGAAAGGGTCTATTCTACCATTATAGAGATAGCAAGATGCCTCAAGGAAGAATTTCATTTAATTGACGATACGGAGGCCTTCTACAGAGCGGCCCAGCAATACAATAATACAATACACTCCGTAATCGAGAATAAACCAGTAGATATATTCTTCAATAAAATCTCACATAATCTGCATGATCTATTAAAGAAAGCACAGGAGAAAATGATTGAAAGAAATAACTCAAACGGAATTAAAACATATCAACCTGGTGATGTTGTATATGAAAAAATAATTGGACAACGTAATAAGTTGTCACCTAGATTTAAGAAACAGAAAGTTCAAGAGGACTTAGGAAATAAAATTAGAATACAGTTTCGTAATAGAATCATCCATAAGGACAATATTAAGACCTGATTTCTTGCTATAATAAATTTTTCCCATTCTATCTTTGCAGAAATGATTTTTACAATTATTATACTCATTTCGCTCTTTGCTACGTGTCGGCTTGAAGTGCAAATACTGGACTATACTAATTCACAATTAATTTCGGTTCACTTAGGACAAACTAGATTACAGAACGGAAATTTTAAACTAATTCACGTATTAAACTTGACGGATTACGAACAGATAACTCATAACTTAAACGTTGAAATCAATAGAAATTCATTAAAGAATAGTACAAACCTACCATTCATTCTACATGATATAATTCAAATAAAAACCCTTTTGGAAAGAATAAAACCAAGACACAAACGTTCAATAAATGCCATAGGAACAATATGGAAATGGATAGCAGGCACACCGGACCATGAGGATCATCAAATAGTAGTAAATAAAATGAACGGACTTCTTACCAACAATGAACTACAGAGAATAATTAATAGAGACTCTATTGAAAGAATTAATGCACTGACCAATACCACTAACCAAATTTTGAAAACAGTTAAATCCCTTGAGCAAGTCCATAAGACAATAGAAGATACCATTATAAACAAGTTAAAAATTATTAAGGACGAATTGTTGAACATTGAATACGCCTTACAATGGGCAAGAGTAGGAGTTATTAACTCTTTCATACTTTCAGAAAATGAAATTTTTGAAGCAAAAACATTTTTAGACAATGAAAAGTTTCCGTATAATAATCTTGAGGAAGCCTTAGGATTTGCTTCCATTAGAATAGCAACAGATGAGTCAATAATACTATATATTGTAAACTTACCAGTAATAGATAAAGATGTTTGTGAAAAAATACTTATTAAACCAGTTAAAAAACACCAAACTATTGTAAAAATCAATTCAGAAGAAATAATTAAATGTAATAATAAATTTTATGAAATTAAAAAGGATTGCAATCAATTTAATGATTTGTCTATTTGTAGTAAAAATAATTTATTAGATATAAGTGAAACAAACTGTATCCCACCGCTTTTAAATAGCAAAAAGCATGATTGCATAATAATAAATAACCAACATGTACCATCAGTACAGGAACTTTCTAAAGGAATGTTATTTTTGAATCAATTCGAAGGATTTTTGGAAATATCAGGAAACAAATCTTATCAATTATCTGGAACTTATATAATAAATTTTCATAATGACACAATCACCGTAGAAAATAAAACCTTTATATCAAGAGAATTAACAACATTAAACCCACTTCCAGCTGTATTACAGCTTTCCAATATTAATTCTACTACCCAAGAGGTCCTTTCACTCGAAATGATGAAAGAACTACAAACAACCAATGTCGATGAGCTCGACTTGATATCAACGAAAGGAAACATTATGTTTTCACTAAATTTAGTCCTAACGGCAATTCTAATTTTCGGGTTCTTTTTCATATTCTTCAACCTTAAAAAACAAAATACCGATCTCAGTGTGACGGCAATAATCAATGAAACGCCTGACCCAGGGAATTCAGATTTTGAAAAATCACCTTCTGTCACTTCAAGGCGAGAATTTCGAAGCGTCAATGACCTTCCAGTCTTTTAACAATCGGGACGATTGATTTTACGGAGGGAGGAGTTAAGAAATGATTCCATCATTCCATAAATAAAATACAAATTCTTTCCCACAAAATTACGCTGACGCTATGTCTGCTTAAAACAAAGGGTTTAATGTTTCAGCGTGCGAACGCAATCAACAAATGAATTTCACAACAGCCCAAAATCCTCATATTACAAAAAACAGCAACTATCATACTTTTTGCTAAACAAAAAAACGGCATAATTAATTATAAGAAGTATTTGTTAATTCGTAGTTAAGTTAGTTCTAGTTTTGGAATTAAATAAAGAAGTCGATCTTATGATCGACAGAAAAATATTTTTTTAAACATTATTTAATTGAATGTTTTAATTTGCACATACTCTTGCGATTCATTTTGTTTCCTGATTTGGCACAAAATTTATGTTAGTTCGGAGGATAGCTTGTTATTTTTCATGTGTACTGTGCATGCAACATTGATGCAATAGAACTCTCACAATTTTAAGGCAAATGCAATTTTAAAAAAGGAGCAACAAAAGCCTCAGTGACAAACCCCATTCAACGTAAACAGGGACATATTTACATTTTCAAAAGTAAAAGCCAAATAAACTACACAAACGGCTTGGCAAATGTGTCAAAATCCTTTTGCGCAGTTAATTGGGGTTGTTTGACTGACTCCTAACAATAGGGCGGATGAAAAAGCAATTCATAGCCTACATCGTTAATTTTTGTCAAGGAATGCTTAGTGGGCACACGAAGTTAACTTCTTTCCATTTTGTCCTCAAATTACGAGGTTATCATCTATCATTGGCTGGAAAACTTAAACTAAATGACGCAGTTTATTTAAATGTTGACAGTAGTTAACTGACAGATACCTGTTGACAGGAGCGCTATTGAAATTTCAGTTAAGAGGTGGGAAGCAAATGGGGTAAGATTTTAGCTTTAGAAAATTTGATGTCAAATTCATTCAATATAGTAGCACAATTGTGTTGGTTAAAAAATTACACAAATTTTTAAGGCCCACAATTAACAAAAAGCCTCTCAAATGAATTCATAAAAAAAACAAGAGCAAAATCAAAAAATATTTGATTCCACACGGTAAGAGCGATCATTTTTGCTTAAGCAGATGACTGATTCACGAAGCTTAACAAAAATTTTCCTTAAGTTCAATATGGTTTGATAGATATGATTTACTTGTATTTGCACATTTGCTTAAGCCAACTTAAACATATTATAGTTGGGCCTTTACTCTCTATCATTTAATCAGCAATTAGCCAGCGACGATAACATGAATTGCGGATGTATTATTTGCTTTAATTTACTGCCCAACAAATCAAAACGGTAAAACACAAAGCGGACGTATTAAATTTGTTTTTAAGTCCCCCGATAGAAAAGAAATTTGATATGCGAAAATATTCAATGAGTTTTATGTTGTTTTGATAATATTTTTAAGTAACTTTTTAGTAATACAATTAAGAACAAATATAAAATAGTTTTGTTTATAAACATAATTTTCGTATTCCTTATAGTCCACAAGAAAATCTGAGAGAACTTGTTGCACCCTTTCTTCACTTCTGAACCGAAGGCATCGGATTTGCCATCCCTGGTTTCCATTTTGAATGATGTTGTGCCCTAAGACGAATTGACACCTTGAGGCGCCACTGTCATCATGTATTATATTTTAAACTTTTCATTGATTTTTATGTTTTTTTGTCTCAATTTTATAATAATTGTAATTTACAAATTTTTTAGTCTCGTTGTTTGAAAGCCATATGAACGGCTTTTTTTATTCGCGTTTTCACTAAAAATAGTTAAATTGTTTTAAAATTTAATATTATATTGTGTAAATTTATTATTTTGATAATATACCTAAATATATGAAAATTTTATAACGTTTTTGGAAAAAAGGAAAGTGTTTTAATATCGTTGGAAGTCCTTTTCTTTCGTTTACATATTTGTGCCTTTTTACCTCTTTTTTCTAGCATTTATAATATCACCAAGTTGTTCAGATACTTGGCTGATATTTTTGCGCTAATACCCACTCCATAACCTGAGAAATACAATCTGTGTTTTCTCTGGGAATATCAACAAGGTGCTAATGTAAAAACTTGTTAAACAAAAAACTTCAGAACTACTTAACGCTTAGAAAAACTTCAAATACGGATAATGCTGCACATTTGGCAACACTGATATAGACTAGAAAAACAAATGCCAAGCAAACTAAACAAAAAAAAATTCATTTCGTTTCGCCATTAATGGCCCATTGCTGTCAAACTGTGGATAATTCGGCTAAGTAGTCTTCAGAAAAACATTGCTTATAATATAATTCATAACTCATCTGAACATTATAAGACTTGAAAACAATATTTTTATATTTTCCAGTTGTAATTTACAGCGAAGATTCGAGAAATGTATAAAGAAGTAAAAGGGAAAAAAATATGAAAACAGTGTAGGCTCGATAAACGCAACTCATCTATAATCGCAATACACTAATTCTTATCATTGGTGACTCTGTTAACGCAAAAAAACCTCAACTAACGCAACTTTATAAACAAAGTTTGTTTCTTTTCTCTTTTGCTTGTTTTGTTCGTTTTCTTTAGTTTTTTTTTATAAATGTAATAAAATCTACAAATGCACGAGTACATGTTGTATTTTTTTTTTTTTTTTCTTCTTTATTCAAAAAAAAAAATATATTTTACAATAGTTTGTGCCTCAGCGTCCTTTGGACATTATTGAGGCGAGTTGGCAACAACAAAATTCTTTGCTACAAGCATATAAAAAAAAAGATAATTAATAAAAAAAAAAAAATTTAAATTTTTAAAATTAAACAACAAAATTTAAATGAATATGGAATATAATAATTCATATGAGACCAATATTCTCAATTGAGAACAAAAAAATGTACAGTATATAAAGTTTTCACAAAAGAAGCATTTCTAAATCTTGCAATAAATGTCCTTTTAATTTTTTTTTAAAGATCGAAATTCTTTCTATATTTCTTAAATGTGGAGGAAGGTTATTATACTCTAAACTAACCATATGCAGTTTGATTTCTGGAGAATGTTATGGTGTGGTGACCAATATTATGCAATGATTTAAAAACATGAAGCATAAGTTGCATTTTATATAATCCATAAATTGGCAGAACCGTAATAGCAACATCTTTATATAGGCTCAAAGTTGAATATCGTAATGGCAAATTAAAAACTGTTTTCAAAGCTTTATTCTGAACCCTTTGTAATGATTTAAGTTTACTACTCTTTTTGTAACCATAAATTATAGGCAAATAATTTAACCCTTATGTGACTGACAAGGTACCCGGGTACCTTTTGGGTTTTGAAATTAATTTTTTTTGTAGAAATGTTCAACCATAGTACTTGAAACTTCTTGAGAGCTCCTAACTTTCGATATTTTATTCATTTTCAAAACTTTGAAAAAAATTAATAAATTCAGATAGGCGTAGCATGCCGACATTCTTCATACACCTCTAACTGTTCGACAAGGTACCCAGGTACCTTCATGCGATTCTAAGAGAAAATGCTCTGTAATTTTTTTTTTCTTTTTTTATTGGAAATTATATTGACAAGAAGTTGTAAAAATTCCGTTACATATTTACATGTTTACAAAAAGAAAAAGCAAAAAAATGTATACAAACATATGTTCCTATTTACATTCATGTGAATATATCATTCATTTACATATTTATGTATGATTGTAAATTTATTTAGGTTGATCGTCCTGTAAACAGTTTGTACATACTGGACGATTTACCGAATGCGAGTTACAAATTGGTAAAGAGCAATTGCTACAAGTTTTGCGTGTTTTCCTTTTCATCAGACGAAGTTTCGAACAGATTTTGCAACTTCCTGCTACTGCGATACGGCCACTTTTATCTCTGCATATTTGAGGTATCTGGATGTTCAGAAGTATCAAAATCTTTATGAAGTATAATATCTATTGCTGTTCGAGTGTGTGCTTTTGCCATCACCTTTAGATTTTTAGCACGCCGCTTTATGTTTTCAATAGACAATTGCACACTGAGATCTTTTAAAAATTTTCTACGGCGGTCAGCAGAAGTTAAAAGTGTATTGTGTTCCATATAAATAATATATGAAGCCAATGCTGCTACATTTATAGCATCAACCAATAAGAATAGCGGCCACCGACTTGTTCTACACTTGCAAGTATATTCGCCCAACAACTTATCCATGTAATCGACACCCCCTTTGGTTTAATTGTAATATTTTATAATTTCGGGCTTAGCAGTCAAAGTGCTTTCGGCTGACGGGGTAAAATGCATGGTTGATAACAATATTACAGCTTTCCTTTTTTTTTGGCACGTAAGAGCACAACGACGGCTCTTTGCGAAATACAAAATTTGTAGAAATAAATTGTCTAAGCCATAATTATGAACGTGAATAGGTTCTATCAAGTAAGATTTTGCCAAATGAATATGTAACAATAAACTTACCTGTCTTTATGTGCCCGCATATTAGCTGGTATGCAACGTTTATTTTTTCTCACTGTTCAGATAAGTGTGAGAATTCTCAAACTTAATACTTTTACCAGTTCCAGAGATGTAAACAAATAAACGGATGTGACATTCCTTTCTGAGTTCCTATATGGACTTACAAGATCTAAGACAGTCCTCTCTTTCACATTTGTCTGGCGCGCACTTTCTGTTTAGCAGTATACAATTGGTCATGTACGGGGAAGGAGTTGGAAGCTTCGCGAGCCCAAAATATTTTTATCCCATACTTTTAAGGCTTTGTCGGCATATTTTGTGTAAAACGAGTACGTTCACGATATCCGTATAAATGCTCATCTGCAGTTAAACACTCACCGCGCCTGTAACTTTGGCGTAAATTAGCATTTAGCATGATCCAAAATTGCAAAATGGTTAATTTTTCATAAGATTTGTATGAAGGTACCCGGGTACCTTGTCGTACACAACAAGTAGTTTTTTTTGTCAATCACATAAGGGTTAAATGGCTATGTATTAGGGCCTGGTATATAATCAATTTTGTTTTTGAGTCAAATTTGTTCTTAAATTTATACATAAATCCAATAACTGAGGTAATTTTCTATTTCAGATGTTCTATATGCATATCCCATGATAAGTTATTCTGTATGTATACACCAAGATATTTCGTTGAACTGCTTTCACAAACTTCTCTTCCGTCTATATATATGCTAAACACTTCTATATCATTTAAATAAGGCTTAAATCGCAGTATTTTAGTTTTATCAGTATTTAAAATGAGTTTGTTTAACCTCAAAAACTCTGTCATCAACGATGCATCACGTTCCATATGGGCTTTTAGAGCTATTTCATGTTTATATGGATAAAATAAACAAATATCATCAGCATACAAAAATAAATTTCCAAACAAACCAAGATTCTTTATATCATTAAGATAAATAGTAAATAAAAGTGGACCTAACACACTTCCTTGCGGAACACCATATTCAACCGATCCAACATGACTTTTGCAGTTATTTACCTCGACAAATTGCTTGCGACCTGTAAGGTAATTTCTTAATAAAAGTAATGCTCCTGGGCCAACACCATAATATTGCAGTTTTTGTAGAAGTATTTCATGATCCACAAGATCAAATGCCTTTGAGAAATCATAAAATATCTCAGCCACACCTCTAAACCCGTTATCCAGTCCTTGACAAATATTATTTATAACGTTTACCACCGCTTCTTCAGTACCACAACCCTTTTTGAAACCATACTGACATCTGTATAATAAATTGTTTTCATCTTAATACGACGACAATTGTTTATGTAAAATTTTCTCAAAAATGTTATCTACCAAAGGGAGTAAAGCGATCGGTCTAAACTTGTCTATTTGATTAGCGTGAGTTTCTTTTGGTACAGGAATTACTTTAGAAATTTTCAAATCAGTTGGATATACTGAAGTATCAATCATACTATTAAATATATTCGAAAAATAGGAGGAAATAACATATTTGCATTCAAACAACATTTTTGGTGAAATTCCATCATAACCACAGCTTTTAGATAAGTCCAGGTTTGAAATAATTTCTATTACTTCCTGTTCAGTAGTATACGAAAAGTTAAGTCTATGTTGATATTGATTTAAAGTTCTAAGTCCATTGCATGAATCACTAGACGTATAATAAATTTGCTGCTTTAAAGTTTTTGGTATTTGCAAAAAATACTGATTAAACATATCACTTTTTATTTTATCATCTAAAATGAATTCATCATCAAAGTTTTTCACATTTTTTTTACTTTTTATGTTTCTACCAAGGGTCTCGTTTAAAAATTTCCAAAATTTTTTTGGTTCCTGTTGAATGTTACTTAGATTGTTGCACAAGTAGTTGTTCATTGATAATCTGCAAGCTTTCCTGATAACACTGCTTATTCTTCTAAGCCTTCTTTCCATATCATCACATTTTCGCTTTTTTCTTAGTTTTAAAAGATTTTTTTTATACAATATTAAAGCTTATAAATTTGGGTTTATCCATGGTGTTATTTTATTTTTAATCAAAATTTTATTACGCTTTTTTACTGTAGAGTCCAGTACTGCATTTGAGATATGACCCATAATTTTCGAAACATCTGTACATACATTACCAGTAACTTCAAAGGTTTGCAGAGAATTACAAAGCTTTTCTTTCGCAAGTGCGTAATAACAAATTTTGCTAACTGATTCAATATATTCTGAATTATTAGCTTGGCTTTTGAGCTTGCAGGATATAAAATTGTGATCCGTTATAGAACACTCAATAGTATCAATAAATGTATCTTCCGTTACATTACTATAGACATGATCTATAGATGAACCTGACGCAGGACGTGTTACTAAAGTATGAAAATTTTTATAATTGAAACTAGATAACAAATTTATTATGTTTGTAGACAATGCTGTTTGTAAAAAGTCAACATTTGAATCACCAACAACGATATTAGGAAACCGACCATTTTTAGCAAGTAAACATTCAATAAAACTCAGAAACTTTGTTAAATCACACTTTTGCGATCTATAAAATGATGTAAGTATAAGACATTTCCCATTTATCTTGTAGTTTTCAATCGATATTGTTATTGACTCCAAAAATTCTTTACTTTCACATACCTCAACGTTATATTGATAATCATTGTGAATATAAATAGAAGTCCCACCATAATTATCACTTCTACAACAGTGAACTAAATTGTATCCTGGTATATTGTAAATTTGAACCAATTTAGCACAAAACCATGTCTCTTGTACTGCTATGACACTGGGTAGTTTAGAAAATTTTGCAATTATCATTTTAAATCTATTAAATTTTTCAATAGATGAAATTCTTCTAATGTTTACACTGAGAATATTAAATACTGGAAAATTTACTGTATTAAAATAATCATTAAATGAGTCAAGGTTAACAAAATGTTGATTATTATTCATAAAAAAAGTTTATATAAAAAACAGTTATTTCAAAATTAAAGATTTTTATACTTATTTTACTAAGCAGGTGACAAAAACGAAGCACGGTCCTCATCGCCATCATCATCATCTTCTACATTTTGCATTAGTACTGTCGGCTGCATATTTGATCTACATCTTGCTGTCTTATTTGTTGTAGCATCTATAAATAACTCATCTACTTCCTCTTCAGTTTTTATTAACTTAGGCTTTGATGTTTCGCTTCTCTTCGTGAAAACTTTACCATTATATGTGTACACTGACTGGTAACCCACTCTCTTTAAAGCCTTGGCGTGCTTGAAAACGTTAAGGGATTCCTTGCTTAAATACCTCATTTACATATATTTCCTTTGTATTTTTATTTTCTTTGAGTTTAGGTTTTGCTGACATTAACTTTTCTTTAGATTTTTTCGATTCAAATTTAACCACCATAGTACGCTTTTTGTTTTTATCATCTTTTTGTTTGAGAAAATAAGCTGTATCTACTTCACTTTCGGTAAGGTTTACACCATTAGCACTTGAAATGGCCAATAATTTATCTACTGCAGTTGACTGATCATTTACTATAACACCACAAATTAGACAATCTTTCTTTAATCGTTCATCATTCAACAACTTTACAGAGTCCTTTAATATTTTTACTTCGTTTTTCAAAACTCGATTTTCTCTTTGCACATTATCTATTTTTTTTTATTTTCAGCCACCCCTCGTAGAATCTCATCAAATTGTTTTGACATGAAAGTCATTGTGTCTTGCAATGCAGACAGCTGATCTAGTTTGTTTAGTTGTTTTTTTATTTCACACAATTCTGCTTTTACTGATCCATCACTGTTGTTGTTGCATTTATTACACAAATACTCTTCACTATCGTTATTTATCAAATATTCAAATTGACGTTTATTTAGATTTGTACACAATGCATGAAAGGTTATGGCGCACTTATCACATTCCATGCAATCTTCATTCTCTTTCACCTCCATTCTGCATTCGCCACAATTAATTATTGTATTTTTTATACTTCGACGGTTTTTAGAAGACATACTCGAATTAATTATTTATCTTTATACCTTGTTGTACAAAACAAACACAAGTATATGTATAAAAACACGGTTTAAACCAATATTTTTAATTAAATAAACAAATTTATATGCCTGCGATAGAAAATTGACGTTTACGCGCAAGGGTTACCAACTCTTTTTTTTTTTTTTTTTTATTTCCCAAGTTAGCCTCAACCCAGTTGGCCACGTCTTTAAGGCATTCTTAGCGACGGGTACAAGACAACCGTAATTCGTAGAAAAGATACTGAGGACAGCTCAATACAAATCGTCGAAGAAATTTGCATATGCGAAGAGGTCACACAAGACGAAATGAGTGACAATGTATTTAATAATTTCGTCGACAACTATATACAAGACAATATATCCTATATAATCAGCCATCAGTCTCAGGGTACAACTCCGTTTAGAATGATTCCGTTCGGAACCGAAGAAAGCATATTTGTTTATTGGTAGAAAGTATATTTTTATAGTTTGTTGGCCTCTTAGATACAGAAAACTCCCATTCCGTTCATGAGACCAAAAATATTTTCATTCGGCAAAGTTTTTTTCTAATTTTCTAAAGCACCAAAATACGGAATGAATTTCGTTTCCGAACGGAGCTGAACTCTGCCACTTGGCTGCATATGTACTATTCTACTTTATCTTTAACGACTCTATGCATTAAAACGTCATTTTTTTGTCGTTTATTGCATAGTTTTTTTTTTCATACAATTTTTCCATTTGCTTTTTAAGTATAGTTACATTTTTATTTTGCTTCTTTTATTTTAATGACATGTTTTATATTCCACTTTTATTAGCAATTCTTAAATTGACATTGTAAATTATGTATAGGTATTTGAATCAGGTTATGTTAGGTTAGGTTATGTCGAAAGGAGGAGGAACATCAATGTGCAACCTTATATATGTACGATATACACCTAGGCCACTATCGGGTCTGTGGTGCGCTCTTTAAGAAGAAACATGGGTGATTTAGGTAGACAGTATTGTCACCACCTATAGGGAGGGATAAAAGTCAGGCGTTAAGAACCCCAGTTTCCCGAACGTAATTCTTTAAGATTTTCCAGTCAACGTTCCTAACTGAGCTACCTAAATAAGAGCGGCAAGCGTTTTTTGTATGTCAAAACTTTTCATTTGCATAAAGTTTATACGAAAAAAAACCTTTAGAACGCGAATTCGACACCACCCGGCTGGAAAATCCTATTTGACAAATCGCTATGTCGATTTGTCTTATTGAAAATGTATTTGAAATAGAATTTTCATGTTTAAAAAAACGCTTGCCGCCCTTGTTTAGGTAGCTCAGTTAGGGATTCCAAGCCCAACATGACATCGCTCCCGAGGTGTTTGGATCGTAATTCGGTGAAGACCTGACAGTAGCAGGGGAAGTGTTCTGGCGTCCCGATCTTCCCCGATAGTAAGTATATTGGCCCCTCTTTTCCGATTAGCCCCGAGTGGCGCAGCACCGATATGATATGGATCCTACCGCCCGAGAATAATTCGGTAATGACCTTCCTACAGTCAAGTAAGGTCCTGGAACTAACCCTATTAACTGATAACGCCCTTATTGCCCTTTGGCTGTCGGTAAATATATTAGCGTCTACCCGCCTAATATTCGATTCAATCAATCTCATACATTCCGTAATAGCACGGACTTCCGCCTGGAAGCTTGCGTTGTCATCCGGAAGGCGGTAGAATATCTCGGTTTCCTGGTTCTCAACATAGACCTCTATGCCCGTTTTATTCCCCAGGTTAGAGACAACTGTTTAGCAACATATCCCCACAGGCGTTTGCCCCAGAGTTCCCAAGTTTCCGACAATTTCCGTCTCTGGTATTCGTTCGGGCATATCCGGTATCGTGTTTATCTACTCAATGTATTCAATATTCACTGATGATGTGCCCTGAAGTCCCCTATATATAATAAACCGAGAGATAAGAGCCTTTCGGCCGGGATTTCCGCCTCGTATCGTTTCGATCGGGGTATATCCAACTGTATTTCCAAAGCCTCGGTTGATGCGGTGCACATCGCCCTACTTATTCCCAAGCAACATGTACGCTGGACTCCCTGAAGTGGTCTTATATTACACGCGGTATTTGAATCAAGTATTAAAAAAAATATTGTGAGAATTTTAAGCAACCAAACCAAGCAATTAAAAAGCATTCAACTACGGCAGTAAAAAACTTTGTCTTCAATAGCTTTTTATAAAATCCGAACAAAGAGGTTTCTAGAAAACAACATACAATAATGCCGCTCATACCGTCGCATATAGAGATTGATAAAAGACAACTTATACGACAATGTCGCTCATACTAACCCCCATAGAGTTTGATAAAAGACAACTTTTAAGACAATGTCATTCATATGTCCCACATAGAGTTTAGTAGCAGACAACTTATAAGACAATGTCGCTAATACTGTCGTACTCGCCGATATCCTTCAAATTGTCTTCTAGCAAACCTAAGCGGTATAGGACAAGTAATGCATAGATCATTTACGACGATGTCGTCAACAGCATACTGGACAACTGGGGATACTACCACAAATGCATACCGCAATACAAAGGCATTTTGTGTTTTGATATATTTTTCATGAAGGGCATTGCTGTTTTAGGCCCAGTACCTTAAACATTTTTTTTGACGTGTGTCTTTAATTGGCGGATTAGAAAATCAGATCTTCGGACCATCATGGTCTTAAAAAAACTTCGCGAAACTGAAGACCAAAAAAATATTTAAAACAAAAACGCGATCGATACTTTCACACTTTATAGACATGAATCTTTAACTGGAATAAAACTGTCGTTACACATTTTCATACATAAGATCATTTTATTTTAAAATTTAGTTATGATTCTTTCTATTTGATTAGTTTTTATTTATTTTGGGCAAAAAAAAATGCATTTATTTGACAAGCTGACATGTGTTCTTTTAAATATATCTTTTATTTGGATAGTTATAAATTCTTTGCTAGAACAATAAGCATAGACATTTTTTACTCGGTTAACGCAACAACCTCCATTAATGCAACATCTTAAATTTCTATTGGTTGCGTTTACCGTGGTTGCTCTTCTTGTCAAAATCTTCCGGTTTTTGAAAATTCAAGTTATAAATTCAAATTATAAATAACTTTGCCAAATTTAACTGTGTAGGTTATAAAATAGTTGAAATTTGAAACAATATTTTATATACAACAATTTTAAATGCTTAACAATCAAACTGTTTTAAGCACCCTTTTCAAAAAGGTAAAAAATAAATTTACTTAGACAAATAGTTTGTTTACGTCGATTGAATTCCTTAAAGGCAATAATAAAATTCAATATTTTCTTAGCACACATACACGTTTTGGATCTCATTTAACTAGCACAAAAAAATTTGAATGCTGAGCACCACCCAAAAATGTATAACTATTCATTGTGGCTTAGAAAAAAATCTATTTCATCTTTAGACGTTTTATTTTTGTGCTTTGTTAACAAGTATGCTATTTGTATGCTAAAGGTATCATGGTGTAACATGGCTTAACTAAAGAAAACAAACACATATTCAAACACTTTTACAAATAAAATCATACCCACGAAACTTTTAGAGGATTTTTGGAAAATGAAACAGAATGGATATCACTTTTTCTCCACTTCTTACCTGTTAAAAGAAGATTTAACCTATTTCAGAGGAACAAAATATATTGGAATCGTATTTTCATCGCATGATCACGGTCACCCCTGGGAGATTTTTTTGACGGATGTGCTATTTCTAATTAACAGGTGCTGCTAGCGTGCTAGAAAAAAATGTTATATAACTCCATATTCTTAACAAGCAGCGATCGTATAATTTTGCCAAGTTATACCCACTAATTGCTACCTGTATGTACTGGTTTCTTTCACACAAAGGGTTGGTAAACCAATTGTTTGTCACCCAGTGGTTAGAGCCACTGGGTTCGAACCACTGGGATAAATAAGATAAGCACTGCCCACATGGCAGGTGCTTATCTTATTTATTTTCTACAACCTGATCACGGTCGTCATGTAGTCACTTCTAGATGATAGCTAGAACATAAAAAATATTTTTAGAATCAAATAAACATTGCATCAAGGAGACATTTTATTTAAGGAAAAAAACGGTGCTTTATATGAGAACTGGGGTAAATTATCCAAATTGCATGGCGTTATTTCTAGCCATATAAAAGGGCGACCAAACTTCACAACAACATTGAAGAAAATTGATTTGAAGTCTTTTCCGAAGACCTACGGTAGATTATTTAATGATCTCTATGAAATTGATATGGGTTTTTTTTATATTCGTATGATATAAATTATATAATATCACGTATGGGTAATTCCATATCAAATCGACCAAGAGTGGGACCCGACCCCCTTCGATTTGAATGAAATTTGGTGTGAAGATTCCTTTCATCCTATAAGGAGCATATATTAACAAAAAAAATTCAAATTTTTTTTTCAAAAGTTACGTCATATTCAAAATGTCATAATTTCGCCAGATTAACCGAATGAGCTGAGTTTATTTTTTCCATATGTATCTCAAAAACTACTGCACATAGAAATATGATCTGTATGTAATTTTAAAAAGAGTACTTGGAGCTACAACCAATATATAAAAAAAGAGTTCCTGAAGGTTTCTTTCATCCTATAAGGAGCATATATTAACGAAAAACACTTTTAAATTTTTTTCCAAAAGTTACG
The DNA here is from genome assembly GCA_943735925.1 of Pollenia amentaria. Lineage (NCBI taxonomy): Eukaryota > Metazoa > Arthropoda > Insecta > Diptera > Polleniidae > Pollenia > Pollenia amentaria. The sequence continues at coordinate 149,788,878 of OX031007.1, forward strand.
TCATATTCAAAATGTCATAATTTCGCCGAATTAGCCGAATGTTTATTTTTTCAACATCTCAAAAACTACTGCACATACAAAGATAATTTGTATGTGATTTTAAAGAGAATACTTTTGGGGCTACAAACAATATAATACATTTTTTTAAAATGTAATATCTACAAAATATCAAATTTTAAAAAAGGGACTAAGGCAAAAACCTAATTTTTTTACGGCTGATTTTTTTTTATATAATTCCTCAAACTGTTCTTTAAAAATCCTGAACTTGGAAGGAGGTGTTTTTTTTTCTTTTTCAAGATATGATTTTTTTCTCTTGCAACCAGTAAAAAATAATCCAAAAATTCCTTATAGGATGAAAAGAACCTTCACACCAAATTTTATTCAAATCGAAGGGGGTCGGGTCCCAATCTTGGTCGATTTGACATGGAATTACCCGTATATAATATAATATATGTAAAATAGCATGTTTATATAATATATGTATCGTATGGATACATCGTTTAAATACTTTTACTTTAATAAAAGTATTTTGCCCAACAGGCTCGGCATGTGGCTCGAAGTCACCAACAACCTGCTCACCGGTATGCAGCTGGAGAAAAAGCTTTCTGATGGGGGGAGGGTCATGAGAAGAGACCACATAATGGCAGAGAGAGTCATGCAGATTAATCTGCAGCATTTACCATAGACGGTAAATGGTAAAGTTAAAGAATTCCCGGCCAAAAACTATAATGTACTCTACGCAAAAGGCAAAGGTAGGCCAAGAGCATGTCTTGTTACAAAAAAACGTATTAACATTTTCGTTTGTACACAGCTTAGCTCAGCAGACCTCTCAGTCGCAACGGTCGAGATAGCAGATAAGAGAAGCTTTTTGATTGCCTCTTGCTATATGACACATGATAGAGATGTCCCTCCCGGCGCTAAAGAGGATATCATCCTGGGATGTGATGCCAACGCTTGGCACACGATCTAAGGCAGTAGTGAAATGAACAAAAGAGGTGAGTATTTATTCGATTCTGTTCTGGTTCCAAAACAACATATAGATTTCCTAGTTCGTGAAATTTTAATAGCTGAGAAGAGGTGCTGCACATCACACTACTGAATGATAGGTCTAAGTTATCAGTTGATGGGTTGAGGGTATCGAACAATATCTTCGATATTGGACACATAGGTAATACGGGGAAATTGTGCTTTACTAATCGGAGACGGGCGGAATGGGTTAAGCTCAAAAGGAATTCTCAGGCACAGACAAAAGAGTGCCAGTCATTCAAAATTCGATTTCTGCACTCAATAAGGTGAAGGAGACCTTCAGTGGCGCAATGATTAAGGCGTTTTAAAACGGCTGTCCCATTACAAGGGCCAAGAGGAGTATACCTCCTTGGGTGAACTCAGAACTGTCGGCACTAAGAAAATAAGCCCGTAGGGCTTTTAACAGTAGCTATATCGGTAAGTCGTGGCGGGAGTTGCGCAAGAAGCAGAGGACATTTAAGAAAGACATTGCAGTCGCAAAGAGAAGATCATGGAAGAGCATCTGGGAGTCAATCGAAAATACCAAGGAATCTGCCAGGATTAGCAGAGTTATGGCCAAGGGACACTTAAACCAAACTTTTGTCAAGAGAGCAGATGATACATTGTCGGAATCATCGGCGGATTAACATTTTTGAGGACATCTTTTGATTTTATTAAATACAGTTCAAATACAGAACATTAAATTAAATTAAAACAACAATCTAAAATACAGATTTGTTCTAAAATACAGATACGAATATTTCATACAACTGAAAATTAAATGCGCCAATGAACTTTTATTTATAATGGTTTAAAAAAGTGATTTCGAGTAAGAGCTCACAATCTAAAAAATACAATTCCTACTTTTTTGGTTAACTGCTTTAAGGCATTTCTTTGAGACATTTCTACAAATCTTAAGAAAGTGCCTTCTTAATATCCTCTTGAATTCTGTAAGTCCCAAAGCCAAAGTTGTACTAATAAAAATAATTTGATTGCAATGACGAATGTTAATTCCAATTTCCGCATTAACAAATGGTTGCAGGGATATATACAAACTTTTTCATCACATCTCACAAACAGAACTATGTGTAAGGAAACTCGCATCAGTTCTACAAAGAAACAAAAAGAAGAGAGTAAAAGCAAAAAGTTTCAAAACATTGTCAAGTGTATTTGTATGGTTAAATATAATTGTGCGAGTAAACGTTGGTGAGTAAATTTTGTGTTGCTAAAAGATGCAATTACAAAAGCCCGCCTTTATGTTTGTATGTTGAGTATTGTTTTATTTTTTCAGTTTTGTTGCTTTGCATTGTTTGTGTTTCTTTCTTCGGCTCTTAACTTTAAGCTTTTTTTGTATATTTTGCGTGTAAACACATCAACATGATTGCTTTAGGGAGGTGTTTGTTTTATTTAAACGAGAGTTATTTTCTTTTTGGCTTTATTTTTTTCAAATCTTCTTTACTTCCATGGCCTTCACTCCCATTGCTGTTTTCTTTATAACCGAACCATTGCGACGAATTCAGATGTCTCTTAAAGATAGTGATTGAAGTGCCACGTGTTAGTTGAAAAATGTGTCACCGCTATTCGATATTTAATCAAACTGATAGATAGAACAACGACATCGTGTTTAAACAAGTTTATAAATAACTAGAAAAAAGATAAAAATGTTAAATTGATTTCATTGAATTAAAAAAGTATTTGTATGACGTTCACAAGCAGAATTCATGTATTTTTTATTTGTCTGTTTCTGAGAAAAAGTTTATGAAAAAACAATCTTTTAATTAAACTGCTTTAGGATAAACATAAAAATTAATTAAATTGTCAGCAAAGGCGACATTTGTTGTACATCAGTTGATAACGTAACTATAGGAAATTTCATTGAATGTTGATCAGACAAAATTTGAATTTTTTAAATAAATGAAACTTTTCTTTTCCAAACGCTTTTGCAATATGAGTGCTGCTTTTAAGCAAAATGCAGGACCCTGCGGACTTGAGCTATGGGCTTTTTGTTTAGGTACTTACTGCCTTATTTTCAGAGTAAAATACAAATTTTCGTTTAGAAATTTATATTGAGAATAAAAAAATATATGAGTTTTTTATTGCTGTTTTATTATAAATGCCCTAGCGAAAATTTTCATTTTATTTTGAAATGCAGGGACATTATTATTTAAATTATTCAAGTTAAATTATGAGTAAAACTCCATATAGTTAGGAGTATTATGAACATATCCTGGAGAAATGTTTTTATAAAGGCTAGGCGAAATCTTGGGAAATCTTGATTTTTTGTTAATGGCATGTAGAATAGTTATGCCGGAGATGCTTAAGCTAGTGAAGCCGGTGTTTGTATTACAATAGAGGAGAAAATTCTTCCACCATGTAGAGAAATTTTACTTTGCGGAGCCAGTGTTTTTATACCATAGAAAAGAAAATCCTTGCGTACGGCCGAAGTCCTGCTATATAATGAAGCTAAAGTTAGCGTAGCCAGTGTTCGTTTTACCATAGAGGAGCAAATCCTGAACCGAAGTTCCTACCGATCGTGCGATTTTTATAAGTTAATAAAAAATCAGGGTTTTGAAATTCTGGTTTTTAAAAATGGGACTTTGAAATAAGGAATTTTAAATATGGGATTTTAAGCGTCGGGCATATGAACCCAACTCAAATGTTTAATAAAACTTGCTTTGCGTTTTTTTAATGTTAATTTTTTTCTGGTTAAAATTTATTAAACATTTTGAGGTGATTTTTCATAATGAAGTATTGCCCCAAATTTTGAGTCATATCTCATTTTCTTTTAAAGGTTTTTTTTTTTTTTGGGAATTTGTTCAATAAAAAAATAGGGTCATATTGCATTATGAAAAATTTCCTCAAATACTTCGCAGCGCCATTTCGCTTTCTATTAAGACAAAATGGTGAAACGTCCGCCTTAGTTGGCATATCCAAAAAATTTTTGGGCCAAGAAATGTGTGGAAAAGATGTACATTTCTTTTCTTAACTAAAGCGATTTTCTATTTAAATCATAATCTGTCTAACCCTTATGTCCTCAACAAGGTACCGGGGTACCTTTGGCGTTGTGAACCCAAATTTTCCCATTAAAATTGATAATCTGCATAGCTGATTTTTTTTTAAAGTAAATTTAGTATTTTTGCAGCCGTCTACTTGAATTTTTTTTTTGTTATTTCCGTATGGGAATGCGGTCATTATAAATAAATTTTTTGAAGTTGTTACGGGCTCTGCATTACCTTGTAGTAGTATACATTAAAAAAAAAATTCAATAAAATAACAAAAGAAATAAAATCAAACATTTGTGCAGATCTTTCCACTGATTTGTACACATTGGACCATTAATTGGCTGACCAAAAAACAGGGCTATTTTTTCAACCTTTAAGTGAAATAATTTTGGAATTAAAGGCCAACGCTGAAGACAAACGTCATATGCTCCTCGCTTATGTAGGTGATATAAACAATTTTGAAAGACACATTCGAGATGTAGCTGCTGTCTATGAGAAGATAAAGAAGGATTCAGCTAATAGCCATCTCGATATAAACAAGGACAAATGTTGATTGCAGAAAAATCAACGCAATTAAAATATGGCGACGAAGCGCAAGTATCCAGTTATAATTCTAAGGTAGAAGAAGAATTTACCTAACTTAGATCCGCTTTAAATAAGGAGAATGAATGGCTGCAGCCTTTTAATAAAATGAAGGATAGTTCTTGCAAACAGGCGTTATTATGGACTAAGCAAGCATTTCAAAAGTAAATCCATCTCCAGGAAAACAAAAACCACTTGTGACACCCGTCCCCAAACAATTACCTTCAAAAATCGATAAATAAATGTTAGGCATTTTTTTTAAAAAGAAAAACAATTTGTAATATTAATGGGCTCGTATGCGCTGTCGAAGAGTACACCACAGTGAACATAATAAGACGCCCAAAGATACAACGATTGCGCTGACTGGGACTCAACGAAAATATGAACGCGGATACTACAGAATGAGGGACATTCGACAATCTATATGAACGAAAGCGTAAACGCGGAAGACCTTAAAATCCCTGATTCATCAAACTGGAGCCAAATTTCAAAAGATCGAAGCGCATGGAGAATATTATTAAGCAGGCCGAGATCAGGAGGTCGTGCCATCTACGTAAGTAAATAAGTACCTTTTGCCAAGCATAATTATATTTTACAGCGTTTTAACTAGATATTTTAGTACGAAAACGCTTGTTATCTACGTATCTACTGTATAGGTACCCGGATACCTTGCCGCACAATATAATGTGTTTTTCTTTTGCCGCACACATAAGGGCTAAGAACACTAAAAACAGTTTTAAATTGAAAGAGTTATTTTATATTAGATGAGTAGATTAATTAAATTAAACAGCTAAAAAATTTACAAAGATCCAGAATATACTTAATGAGGTTTCAGATAAATAATTCTTGTTGTTACACACGGAATGGCCATCACAAGACGTTATAAGGGTATTTTAAAAAGAAGTCCTATAAGTTAAAAAACAATTACAACAAATTTTCTAGCTCAGAGCAAGGATTCCAAGTATGCAGTTTTAAATACTTAGTTGTTTAGTAGCCGTATCTAAAAATTTGCCAAATTTGTACCGCAATGTCAAAATTCTCAAAAATTGTAATCTTTAAATTTTAAAAATGACTGTATTGACCTTATTACTAGTGGCACTTTGGATATACCAAACTAACAACTAGAAAATGTTTTTTTTTTGTAAGCAGGGCTGTGGAGTCGTCAGAAGAAAGTACTTACTCCGACTCAGACTCTAAACGCTGAAAGTTTTTATGTGCGACTCCGGCTTCCGACTCCCGACTCCAATTCCTACTCAAACATTAATAGGTATATGAGTCTGGTCCTTATTTGACTTTAAAATCTTTTTATACTTTCCGCCATTAAGTTTGTCATTCCGTGTAAAACTTTCTTACTATGCATCCAAGACCCCATAAAGTATATATATTCTGGTTTCTTCAGTTCCGCTAAGTCGATTTAGCCATGTCCGTCTGTCTGTTCGTCTGTTGAAAACACGCTCACTTTCGGAAAATTCAAAAGTTAAGAATAATGTTGGTGTCAAATTGCTTCTAGTTATTCTCATTTAAATCCAACAAAATCCGATCAGTAGGATCAGAGCTATGAATCAAAATGTAGAACCACCACCCTCAAAAATTTACAATTTTGTTACAAAAACTCACATAAAAGGTGGCAAAATGCACGGCATGATATAAGATTTTGCACAAACTCGTTCTATATGACTAGAGATAATACTGTTCGTCTACTTCTACGTCATAGTTTTAGAAGGCTAGAAATCATACTTTAAAATTTCGTGAGGATCGGTCCATAATTTGCCCTAGGCCGTATATAAAACCTACTCACGGAAAACAGTTAAGTATGCCAAAAAACGTAATAAATAATGATTTGCTATACAATTTGGTACGTCAAAGATGTATAGGGCTAAAAATCACACTATAAAAATTCGTGAAGCTCCGGCCATAATTAACCATATTATGTCCAATATTATGTCCACTCTAGGAAATTATTTAAATACGCCTACAAGCGTAGCAGATATATATATTGGGGTAAAATGTGGTCCAGAAATAATGTCATGCAATTTTCTTATTATCTGTCCATTTTTACCTTATGTCCCATATTAAGCAGCCTTCTGAAAAGCACTTTCAACGCTAACACAAATGTCACTACTGTATTGAAATATGTTCCCTTTAGATTTTTAAGAACAGAAATAACTCTACAGGATTTAGGGATGAGTAGTCCATAATTTGACATGGATCCAATATAAGTTCCTCTCCTGAACATCATTTTAGTTCGGCGAAACTGATAGAAACCATGATATTTTATTCAAGTTAGTTCAATTTACTAGAAATAAAAGCATAACACTGTCTGATTGTCATCCAATTGGCTTAAGCCGGAATCAATTTTTATACTGACGAACGTTTTTTTAAAGTTAAATTAATAATTTATAGCCTTCATATAGTCTAACTGTCGGTTGAGTATTGAGTCGGTATCAAAGATTCGGCACAGCCGAAATAGCACTCCAACTTGTTTTAAATACAGTACCTTTCAAATTGTTAAATATAGCAAGAACATGATTCTGTAAAAATTTCAAATCGAAGAATTTTTATTTTGGAAAATATTAAAACATTTTTTTTTAATTTGTTATGCCAAAAAATTTTGGAGTCGAAGTCGCAAGTTTTTGTGGGTACTACGACCCCAACTCCGACTCCGGTACAAAGACCCCAACTCCAACTCTTCAACTTCGACTCCACTGCCATAGTTAGGCTAAACGTTTTATAGATATTATTTGTGCTGAATTTAATTTAGTTATTAATATATGCACGAGATTCGGAAGGGGGTATATATACTCGTAGCATACATGGGGGTAGTGCACTCATTTTGCAGTTTCAACTAACAGTTAATGATAGTGCAAAATTATTGCAATCATTTTGTTGATGTTGAGTGATGAATTGATAAATTGAGAAAAAAAATTGTTGGATTTAAGAAAAAGCAATCATCAGTTTATTACAACTTTTTTGCTCTTCACTTTTTTAAGTGTAACTTCAAACTTGCTTTTTCATGATTAAAGCCATGAGATATTCCGTTATTGACATATTATTGACATGTTGTTTAATTTCCTTTCGTATGTATATCATAACAAGAATCAAAAATTTTGCTCATATAAAATTACATTTTTCAAATTTAAGTGAGAGTCTGTTTATATGCAGCTTTTTTGATTTCAAGTACAAATTTTGCACTATTTTAATTGAGTGCAGATTTTTGCACTCAATTTTCGTTTAGTGATAGTAAAAAAATTCCCAATATTACTAATTTTTTTAGTGGTAGCTTAAAAAAAAGGCAATCATCACTAAAGCTGGTAAAAAAGAGTACAAACTAATTTTTTTTCAGTTTTATTTAGTGATAGTGCACTAAACGATTATTAGAATTTTTGTTTGTTAGAAAGCTATGCTAAAAAATCATAAAGCGATTTACACTGTTTTCAACCGGCTTTGTCCTTTGGTCTTTATACCAACTGCCTATTTCACTAAATGCGAACGATCGCTTTCTTTCGCACAACTACATCTTAAACAAAAACAAATTCTCAAAAATTTGTTTTTGTTTCATATGTATTTGTGCGAAAGAAAGCGTTCTTTCGACATCGTGAAATTGGCAGCAAATCTTATTGAATTTAAAATTGTCACCTACACGTTGTACATGAAGACACAGATTACCATCTAGACGAACGAACGAACATGTTTATTTTGAAAAATAGATTGATTCTGATCCGACCGGAATACACAAACATTTGTGCCTTACCAATTATAGTGCAGGGTAAAAAAAATTAAGGAGTTAAACTTTGAATATATATAAATCTTCCTAATGTAGGCCTAAAGGCCCAACCATAATGTGCATAAGTTAGCTTAAGGTACTATCGAAAATGACCAAATTAAAAATAGACTTTTAGGTGGTCATACTGTACTTACATAAACTTAAGATCCATGTTGCATATTTGTGAAATATTTTGTTTTCTTGCGAGTTTTTCAAATTAAAAAGTACCAAACATTAAAGCCCTTTATTTTTATTTTATTTTATATATTATTCAATTTGTAAGCAATGTTTAAAAGAGTCAAAAATTAAGGGTTTTTTTTACATAATAACTAATAAAAAATGGACACATAATTAAAATTTATAAAATTCAATTCCTCTTCTTCTTTATTTTTCTTTATCTTTATCCGTTTCAATTTATTTTATTTTTTAACAGTGCACAATCAGCTGATTCTGTGCGGAATGTGTGTTCAGTTTGGCACTTTGCTTAAGCAAATGCCATTTGACGAAACTTACCGAAAAGTTTTATTAAGTACATTATAATTGACCACATATGTTTTATGTGTATTCGCGCAGTTGCTTAAGTTGACTTAACAGTTAAACTCAATTTTAACAATGAAAATTTACACAATCGAGCAACGCGTTAAAGTTATTCAAGCTTATTATGAAAATGGGCGTTCAAATCAAAATGCATATCGTGTACTTCGTGATCTTTTCGGTTAATTTAATCGTTCAAAAGTGCGTGCAATGGGAAAAATCGTGCAAAAGTTTGAGCAAACCGGGTCTGTAGGAGATGTGAAAATACCTGTGCATGCTCGTACTGCAGAAAGTATTGCTGCTGTTCGCGATAGTGTGACTGAAGACCCATCCACCTCAACTCGTCGTCGTGCCCAACAATTGCACCTCTCATGCTCGTCGTTGATGAACATTATGCATAAAGACTTGCATTTACACGATTACAAGATGCAATTGACTTAAGCCTCTTGACCATTCCAAACGTCGTCAATGTTCAGAAGGGTGGCAAGAAATGCCTACAGTGGATGATCAATTTTTGAAGAAAATCATCTTCGGTGATGAGGCACATTTTCACCTAAGTGGATTCGTCAATAAGCAGAATTGCCGCATTTTGGGCGAATGATAATCCAGGAGTGATTGTCGAAAAACCAATGCACCCAAAAAGAGTGATTGTTTCGTGCGGTTTATGGGCTGGCGGAATCATCAGGCCGTATTTTTTCCAAAATGAGGCAGGTCAGGCTGTTATTGTGAATGGTGTTCGCTATCGTGAGATGATAACGAACTTTTTATGGCCCTAATTGGAAGATATGGATGTGGACGATATATGGTTTCAACAGGACGGTGCCACTTGCCACACAGCTAACGAAACAATGGCTCTTTTGCGTGACAAATGCAATGGCCGTGTTGTCTCACGTCGTGGCGATGTTAATTGGCCGCCAAGATCATGTGATTTGATACCGTTGGACTTCTTTCTTTAGGGTTATTTGAAAGAAAAGGTATACGTGGTTAAGCCAGCAACAATTCAAGATCTAAAGGATGAGATAATTCGGCACATTAACGGCATAGAACCCCAATTATGCTTCAGCGTCATCGAAAATTTGGACCATCGGATGGAGGTGTGCCGCCGAGGTCGCGGAGGCCATTTGGCCGATATTTTCTTTCATACATAATTGAACCATACCAATATTATCATATATATTTTTATAAGTACAGAAAAAATCGGCATAGCCGAATATAGCAGTCTTATTTGTTCTTAGTTTATATTTCATATTTACCTTTTTGAAGCATATTTTGACACTTCTTATTTTTTCTCTAATACGCAAATAACTTTTATATTTACATATCTGACCCTTATAACATAATTTTATTATGGTTGTAAAGGAATGTTAATACTGTGGCGTAGGCTTCTCGTCTATACTTTTTTATTCGCAGTGGTGGGAGAGACCTGTCCTAGTTCTAGCACTTTATATGAATGTGACCTATCACTTTTATAAGGGGTTGTCATTGTTGGGGGTTAATTAATACCAAACAGCGATCATTCAATTGTTGCAACAGAGTGGTCCTGGGATTTGTGAAAATGGAACAAGTACAAAAAGAAAGAACTCAAGACCAGTGAAAAGATACCCAATCATTTAACTGGTATATGAAGTACCAAAATGTAGAAAAAGTAATGAATTACAATACAGTATTCACCGGTGGTGTGACACATTTTTTTTGGGACTTACTAAAATTTGGTTCTTAAATTTAGTCTAGGACTTGTTTTATTTAAATAATACTACATTGTATTGAAATAATACTCCATTGTAGTAACTTACATTAAATACATTCATTAAGAATAGGTGTGTGACTTGTCATTTGGAGGTTGTTAGGTGTCAATTGACCCCATCCTATGACAACCCCATGTAAAACTGATAGGTCATATTCATATAAAGTGAACCGGTCCCTACCACCAAAGACCTACTACGGGACTACTTTGGTGTCAGTTCGCTCTAGGGTATATGCACACCACAAAAGTGGAGAGGGTATTATGCAATTGTGCTGATGTGTGTAACACCTTAAAATATTGGTCTCACAAACTCAGAATCACTTTCTAAGTCGATCTAACGATACCCATCTTGCTGGCTGGCTGGCTGTGTGGCTGTCCACGTAACCTTGTGCACAAAGTACAGGTCGCAGTTTTGAATATAAGTTGATGAAATTTGATACAAAGGTACTAATTGGCACGTTGAAGATAGACGTGTTTTCTAAGCTCGGCATACGGTTTATTTTTTTTTGAACAAATTAAGTATTAAAAAAAGTAAATACAAGTAAAGAAAAAAAAAAAAAAAAAAAAATACATGTATGTACATACATACATAAACACACATTTTTTTTTTATTCTCGGTGTTGATAAACAATAACAAATAAGAAGAGCAAAACTGTAAACAGTAAAAGAAAAAAAAAAAAACTTTTATGAGTGCAAACAGTAGAAATGCATATATCACAGTGAGTGTTAACGAAACAAATGCAGAAATAAAAAAAAGAATCGATGATCGCAAATACCTAACGGCTAAACCTTTTACTCGCACGCGATCCCTTTCACCGTCTGTATTTAATAACACGGTTGATACAATAACAAATATAAAACCTGCTAGCGTTGCCTCAACAGCAAAAACAATTTTAATAAGTGTTGTAAATATTAACCCCCAATCAGGCATAATAGATAACTCAGTATCACCTTCGGTGTCTAATAATACGGTTGATCTTAATACAATAAAAAATATAAAACCTGCAAGCGGTGCCCCAGCGGCAAAAACGATTTTAATAAGTGATGAAAATATTACCCCTAAATCAGGCATGATGGAAAACTCAGCTCCACAAGTAAAAAGTGCTCAAAAGCCAGTAGGTATTGATAGGTACATAACAGTGCTTAAACGGGGTCGCAGCCCAACCTCCTCAGCAGTTGCTTCGGTCTCAAAAGTCTCAAAAGATGGTACAGCTGATAGAACAAGTTCACAAAATCGTTTTGCAATTCTGGATGAGGAATCCCCGGAAGCACAAAACGTTATCAAATCTTCTAAGCCACCGCCGATATATCTTAGAGAGCAAAACTCAAATAAATTAATAAAGAATTTGATATCGGTAATAGGTGAAAATTCTTTTTATGTAGCTGCAATAAAGCGGGGTAGTATTAATGAGACAAAAATACAAGTTAATCGTGAAGAAGATTTTCGTAAGGTAATAACTAAATTTGAAGCACTTAATAAGAATTTTTATACATATCAACTGAAGAGCAGTAAAGGTCTTCAGGTAGTGATTAAGGGCATTGACTCATGCGTGGACCCAGGTGAGATAAAAACGGGAGAGAAGGGCTTCAAAATAAAAACTGTGATAAACATTAAAAATAGAGAAAAAAATCCCCAGCCACTATTTCGAGTGGAGTTAGAACCCGGCGACATTAAGCTTAAAAAGAACGAAACGCATCCCATTTATAATCTTAAATATATCCTGTATAGAAAAATAACAATAGAGGAGCCGCTTAAAAGGAATGGTCCCGTGCAATGTTTAAACTGCCAAGAATTTGGTCACACTAAGGCATATTGTCATTTAACCCCTGTTTGCGTCGTATGTGGAGAATTGCATGGTACAGCTCTCTGCGATAAGTCTAAAAACGACCCCAATGTAAAAAAATGTAGCAACTGCGGTGGTAATCACACGGCCAACTATAGAGGATGCCCTGTATACTCTATCGTCAAGCGCTCGGTTGGACCGAAACCTAATCCCCCTCAAATGCAGGCAACAAATCAAGTTTACATTAATGACGTTCAGGTACCGCAGCCTAGTAATAACAGAACATCCTACGCAAACGTCCTAAAATCAAACCATATTCCAATTCAAGGTGAGTTGCCAAATAATGATGAAACTCCAGTTTCTAACTTAAGTCGTCTAGAGAAAACCATGGAGACATTAGTACAAACAGTAAATAACTTTACAAACACAATGGGTAATATGATGCAGGAAATGTTAAGAATGCAATCGATGTTATTGCAAGCTGTACTAAACAAGCCATGAACTGTTTAAAAATTTGCTTTTGGAACGCAAACGGCATCCGCCAACATAAAAATGAACTAGAGTACTTCCTTAAAAATAAACAAATTGATGTTATGAAGGTTTCTGAAACCCATCTGACCTCAAGAAACACGTTTAAAGTCAATGGTTATATATTATATGATACCAAGGACCCTCGAGGTAGAGCTTGTGGAGGTTCTGCCATTTTGATAAAAAACCGAGTAAAACACTCCCTAATGTGCGATCATCGTGAAGATTATCTCCAAGCAACGAGCATTTGCGTTGAGGAATTATCTCGAAATATAGTAATTTCATCATTATACTCCCCACCTAGATTTTCAATATCAGAAAGCCAATATAATAAATATTTCAAATCATTAGGACCATGCTTCCTGGCTGCTAGCGATTATAAAGCTAAACACACTTTCTGGGGGTCACGACTTATTACACCTAAGGGTCGTGTTTTGTTTAACACAATTTGTAAAATGGACCTAAATGTGGTCGCGAGCGGACAACCAACATATTGGCCTACTGATCAGCAAAAAGTTCCAGATGTCATAGATTTTGGCGTGGTTTATAACATCCCCATAGACACGATTCATGTGGAAGCGTCGCTAGAATTATCTTCAGATCACACACCTACAATTGTTACTATAATGAATCCAAATAGAATCGTATCTCCGTCTGCTTACTTATCGACATCAGCCTCACAAATAAATTGGTTAAAATATAAAAAATATCTGAGTGCCCATTGCACAGAAAATATTCCCCTTAGCACACCGGAGAACGTGGATCTCGCTATTGTTAATTTTGACAGTTATCTCAAACTAGCTGTTCAACATTCCAGCATAACACTCAAAAAAACCAAAAACAGAATCATATATTCTACAGATGTCGAGCGTCTATTGACTGAAAAAAGGAGAGTTCGTAGAGAGTGGCAATTGCACAGATCGCCCCAACTTAAGACTTTATTAAAAGAGTGCACAAAAAGGCTGAGAAAGTTACTGCAGTCTCAGAAAACGGCTTCCCTAGAAAAATATCTCAAGGGACTTGATGCAACTCCACAATCAGATTACTCATTATGGCGTGCAGCTAGAAGCCTCAATAGACCAGTTATCTCTAAGCCACCATTGAGAAACTTGTATGGAAGTTGGGCAAGAAATGATATTGAAAAAGGAAATCTGTTTGCTAATCATCTGAAAAATGTATTTACCCATAATATATTTCACGATATAGCAGTCGATTTACCGTCTGTAAATGTTAGAGCAGCTATTCTCCTAAGATTCGAGTTTAGAGAAATCGAAAAGGCTATTTGTAATTTAAACACCAAGAAGGCATCCGGTATTGATAAGATCAGTAATAAAATGCTTTTGGAGCTACCAAGTACAGCAAAGAAAATTATTCTTTTTATTTTTAATGCTATTTTACGACTTCAATACTACCCTCATAAATGGAAGGTTTCCTTAGTAACCATGATACCAAAGCCAGGAAAGGATCACACAAAAGTTGAGTCATACAGGCCTATTAGCTTATTATCTAATATTTCAAAGCTATTTGAGAAACTACTAGTGTCAAAATTAACTTCGATTTTAAATCAAAATAGATGTATTCCAAACCATCAATTTGGGTTTAGAAGAAAGCATAGCACAATTGAACAAACTCATCGAATAGTAAATGTAATAAGAAAAGCCTTTGAAGAAAAAAAATATTGCTCAGCACTCTTCATCGATGTGTGATAAAGTCTGGCATGAAGGTTTACTACTGAAATTGCAGCAAAACTTGCCAGCAAACATGCACAAGCTGTTAGAAAGCTACTTAGTCGGTCGTCAATTTATTATTAAAGAAAGCGATTTTTTAAGTTCTCCTCAGCCAGTTAACGCTGGAGTCCCACAAGGCAGCATCCTGGGCCCTCTATTGTACTTAATTTATACTTCGGACATGCCAACAAACAGCTACACACAAACCTCAACATTTGCGGATGACACAGCTTTCCTAAGCGTACATGAAAACTGTCAAGAAGTATCTCGTTACTTACGGGATCACATATTTGAACTGGAAAGGTGGTTAAAACAATGGAGGATAAAGATCAATGAGCAAAAATGCGCACATATAACATTCACATTGCGTCGGGAAACATGCCCCCCTATTAAAATCAATAATCAAATAATACCCCAACACTCGCATGTAAAATACCTCGGTATACATCTAGATCGGCGTTTAACGTGGAAATGGCACATAGAAGCAAAATTAACTCAAATGAAACTAAAAGCAATTCAAATTAATTGGCTCATTGGAAGAAATTCTGTTCTTAGTCTCGATTGCAAACTTCTACTCTGCAACTCTATCTTAAAGCCAATTTGGTGCTACGGTATTCAGTTATGGGGCACTGCCTAACTAAACTTCTTCGAATAATAACAGCCGCTCCCTGGTACGTCAAAAACTCAAATATCCACAAGGATCTCAATGTGCCATTGGTAAAAACTATGATAACGAAATATGCAGTAAAATATTTAAAAAGGCTGGAACTGCACCCAAATCCCTTAGCTCGAAATATTTTAAATTATGGCGGCAACACTCGATTAAGGAGAAGAGACACTGCAGCACTCACCCAATCAGATGAGCGATAAACACCTACATATGTGAACAGAAACTGTGATGACTAAATCTTTTTGTCTGGCACTGGCAGGACATTAAGTAAATATTAGGATAAGATTTGATTAATTATTGTTAGTTCATATTTAATATATGAAGATTCAATAAATAAATACTGCAAAAAAAAAAAAAAAACAAGGACCAAGCCTATTAAATATGGGTCCATAATTTCATATAGCCCCCATACAAGTTGCTTTCCGGAATAAGGACTTTGTGCCCACTATGAAACCAAATTTAATGAAATTTAAAACATAGATAAATCCATATTAATATGGACACATAAGCAATGCATTTTATAAAAAATATGACCACGAGGGAGATAGGGGCAATTTCTGCCTCTCTGAAACTTTCTTACAGATTTTAATGAAAATTAAAACATACATCGATATGTCCCTATTCATATAGCGACACTGTGGTGTATGGTATCATATGGTGGGGCTTTTTTTAACTTTGCATATATTCACAATCTTGATATATTATTTTATATCATAAAATTATTTATCTACATTTTGACCTCTTCTTTTTGAATTGCAAAATGGCATTCGTAAATATAGTAAAATACAGTGACTTGAATGTAATAAATAAAAAGAACTTTTTACAGCGTCTAGTCTAATGAACATTCTATTATTATTAGAACTTTATACCGATACATTGTAAATATATAAAAAAATACAACGTTAATATCATTTAAAGGTGAATGATTTTTTCTTTCTTAAATATAAGTGTGTGTTTCCAGCGAACTGTCGAATTGGCAGGCAGTTGCAAAATTACCTCTCCTTAAGTGATAATTATGAATTAAAAAAATAATAGACTGGCAGTATGGTATAGACATGATTGCGCGTGCAGACACGTGCATTATGAAAAACAATCTGGTGAAGAATCCAGATTTTACGCACATTAACTTCCATTAAGCCAACAAGTAAAAAGAGCAGAATAATATCGAAAAAGATTATTACAAATAAAAAATGAATGTTGATATTGGCATTTGATTACAAAACAAAACAAACGTATTATGAAGGTTTATTGGTTCAGTGTAAATATATAATGGTTCGTACATATGTATGCATATGAATTTTTATAGGATTTTTTTTTAACATTTACCAGTTATTGTTATTGTAATACTTAGTATTTAAACATATGGCTTTTAAGTTTAAGTATTCATTTATTTATTATATGCATGTATGTATTTATAAAGGGTGTTTTTTTGACACATAGTAACAGTTATATTTATAATTTGTTGAGATATATTTAAACTTATGGCGATTTCTTTTCTGAGAAAAATGTTGCATAAATGGTACATGCTCTACACAAAAGAGATAGAGCATGTACCATTTATGCAACATATTTCTCAGAAAATAAATCGCCATTAATCTTAAACTTTCAGCATTTTCTAACACATACGCTTATTAATCTTTATTAGCCTAAGCAAGCTTATCTCGCAACAGAGAACGGCTTTGTGTGATTGCAAAATGTCTACACTTAATCAACAAAACAAAATACATTTTTTTGCGTTCATGCAACCAAACCTGTTGAGCCAAACACCTTAATATTGGTTTTTAACAGTCCAATAATGCGCAACTGTGATTTTAATCATCTTAAAGCATCGTGCGTATAGACATCGATTATTCGAATTTTTTTAAAACCCGGTTTTCGGTTATTTCGAATAAAAGTATAAAAAAATATTAAAAGTTTATTTGAATAAAAACAAATCAATTCACAAAGGTAAGGAGCAAACAAAATATATATGTAGTTACCCAGCGCTAAATACTGACAGGAGCGCAAGTGGAAGGGCTCTTAAAGGCCTCTATACTCATTTCTAAAGGATTCGTTTCCTATAATATTCTGTCTTCAGAAATATGCCTTATAGAAGTTATAAATATCTTTTAAAAAGACTTTTCCCATTACCCTTGTTTCGGAATGGAAAGAAAGAAGTTGCTCCATATTTTTTTGTCATATTACTCTTACGTAATCGAATACGTTGCGGATCAGCTGTTCCATTTTCCTTACCAAGCTCATGTATGATTAATAGGGATGCTTATCCCGACCCCGAAAAATCCCATAATTTTCGGGATTTAGTCAATTCCGAAATCGTTATTTTAATTTTTTTGTTTTACCTTTTTTATAAAAAGAAATTCATCACATTCTCCCTTGAGGGGATAGGGAACACAATATTAATCTTTATATTTATTTGATTTACTTTGTTAATACTGTCATTAAAAACGAAAGAAAAAAGTTTAACTTTGTCAATCTTTTTAAGCGTGTCCAACAATTATAAAGAAACTTTATTGTGAGAAGTGCTGAAAATAATTAAAGAAAGCAATGTGTTTTGAAATGCACACAACAAAAAGAAAACCAAAAGTTCCGTGTGGTTTTGTTTTCTAATTGATACCACTGATGCACAAAATGCCAAATTTAAACTTTACTCTTTACAGGTTACGCTAAAATAATTTATGGAGTGATTTCACGAAATTAAGTAGTGTAATTTAAACACTTCATAATTCCTACCACCAGGGCAGGGTTGGTGGGTATAAAAATGTGTTTTTGTTTAAATAAGATTTTTATGATTAACTAAAAAAATTGATTTTGTAATTTTGATATTAAATTTGATTTGTAATTAAATAAAAATTTTAATACAATCTTACAAATAAATCAATTACTTTTTGCTCTATTCAATTACTATATTAAATTTTTTTTATTAAGTTTGAAACAATTGTTGTAATTGAGTAAAATATAGATGTTATGTTAATTATGTTTTAATTGAATCAACTAACAGATTGTTGGAAATCGTACGTTCTTTTTTTTAAGCTATTTTAATTAAAGTAATCATTAATTAAGATAAAAAATCACAATTTTAAATTAATATAATCATTAAACAACCTTGTAATATTAAATGAAATATAAAACTCTTGTTTTGTTGACTCCCGTTAGAGGAACCAGTGCGATATGTTTGTTTCACACGTACTCACAAATAAAGGACACCAGCAACATAGCCCCTATGGTTTTCGTTATCATGCTATTTTGAAAATTTGATTTATTTAAAAAATTGTATTTGAGAATTTTCGCTTATTTTTTACTTTTTAAACATGAAAATGGGTGATTCAAGTAGAAATATTTTTTTCAATAGCCTTTTTTGACAGATAACGTGTGAGTCGTGTCATGCTGTCATTTTATTTTTGTTAAGTATTGTTTGGCATTTCATAATGGAAAGACACGCCTGAACAACGTTTACAAATCGTTTAACTTTATTACGAAAATTCACGTTCTGTGAGGAATGTGTTTCGTGCACTTCGCTCAACTTATGGTCAACATAATCAGCCTACTGAGCATACTATTCGCAACATCATCACCCATTTTGAGACCCAGCATACATTATTGGATAATATTCGACCGAATAGACAATGTCCAGCACGCTGTGAAGAAAATATAGCGGCCGTAGCTGAGAGTGTATACGAAGAGTCGATTCGGCGCCGTTCGCAGCAACTCGGACCATTATCGTGCCATGATAACCGACTATTTGATGCCTGAAATTGAAGCTCGTGATCTCGGCGACATTTGGTTTCTGCAAGACGACGCCACTTTCCACACATCGCATTAATCAATGGGTTTATTGAGAGAAAACTTCGGTGAGCACATAATTTCACGATTTAGGCCGGTCGATTGGCCACCAAGATCGTGTGATATCACACCGTTAGACTTTTTGCTGTGGAGATATGTAAAGTCTTAAGTTTATGCGGACAAACCCGCTTCGATTCAGGCCTTGGAGGAAAACATCACGAGTGTCATTCGCCATTTAACAGTGGAAATGCTCGAACGAGTCATCGAAAATTGGACTCAACGGATGGACCAACTGCGACGTAGCAACAGCCAACATTTGATAGACATAATCTGCAAAAAATAAATGCCAAAGAATGTTCTTTCAAATAATAATAAACATTCCCCATTTAATTTGAATTTTTTGTGTTTTTTTCTTTAAAAAAGTAGGGAACCTCGAAATGGATCACGCTTTATATGTTTTTCTTCGTATAGTGTTGTTGTTGTAGCTTTAACCATGGAAACTTAATACAGAGGAAATAAACTAAACTATATGTAAGGAGATTTGTGCTGGTAGTTAAAGAGAACCACCGATGAAAAGGATACTGACGATGAACAAGAACCACAATTATACACGGATCCACAACATCAAAAATTGTTTTTTAGCCTCAAAACTAAATATCAAAAATGGATTCCTCGATTCAAAAACAGAAAGATACCACAACTTTACAGGATAATAAAAATAAGCGTAATTTGAAAGAACTTTTAAAGAATTTTTCTTATTAGATGAAAGCATTTTAAAATCACCAACTCCAAATGAGTATAAAAAAATCTAGCACTGAACTAAAAAAAAGCTTTGAGGGGCTTGTTATCGAAAACATCAACTTTGATTTGCTTTTCGTTCATCCCATTCCGATTCGGAAAGTTCGATAATATATCACTTTGTTATCAAAAAATTGCAAAGTATTATTTCTGGCCACTACACCTTAATTGGACCAATTTTCACCGCACTATCTATATTTGCTGAGGTTTTAGAAGTTTTTAAATAATTTTCCAGGTTATGCTGTGATTTGCTGATAAATAAATAAATAATAAGTGTGATTTTAAGTCGTATAAAAATATTACGGACCCAATTCTACTAAAATAACATTATTCGTTACGGTTTTAAGCTTACTAAAAGGTTTTTGGAGTGTGAACTTTATATTAGGCGTGTGGTAAATTATGAACCAATTGCTACCCGGTTTATCTCCGACACAACGGCAATTGATATGGAAAACCATACATGAACAAGTCTTACTAAAAACTTGTACAACGACATCCATTTTTATAAGGTTAATGCACGAAGTAGAGCATCTTATAAAATTATTGTTCCGGCGACACTATTTAATAGACTTGCAAGTCCCGACTTTGGCCAAGAAACACAATAGTTCGGAAATTTATTTATCGCGAAGACAACAATGCCACACTTCCTAGAGCAAATCCAAAAAAAACTAAATAAATCTTCTATTCAAATAAATAATGTTTGGAGTATAATTGAAAATAAAAAATTGTCCTTCATTTCTATTGTTTACCAAACTGTTAGAGGTATGAATTAAAAACTAAAACCTCTTTATCTACAAAGTTTTGGTGTCGAACATTCCATTGAAGTTCTTACTGAAACATGGTTACGTTATAATCCTGGCAAAAATATACACAATTCTGAAATCATGTGTAATAAATTCTAGATATATAGATGCGACAGTATTGGCAAAGGTGGTGAAGGAGTTTTGTTTGCAGTATCGACTCTTTTAACATCTGGAAACATTACTCCAACAGATGTCCAAGAAATTGAATTCCTTTCCGTATGCGTTAAATTTGAATCCAAAAAAATGTTTATCAGCCATGTTAGAGAGTACAATTCCAAGTAATTTTTTGCAAGCGTTAATTATTTGCCATTAGTGTGGCAGAAACAGAGATCTGGTGAATAAATGCTAGCGCGGGATACTTGTGGTCTAGGGCTTTTAGAGAAAAACACTGGACTTCTGGAGACAAAAACTTTGACATGTCATACTTTGAGGTGTAAACGACTTAAAAAGGCGTGTAGTGTGCGATTTTAATATCAATGAAATGTTTTTTTTTTTATTTAGTATGAAAACCATAGTTGTAATATATTTTTATTACTATCCGTATTATTCATTACTTTTAAATACCTATTTCAAATTAACGTAAACCTTATTAACTTAATGCTGTTGATGAGTTTAATCAAATTTGCTGTGTTTCGTTGTAACAAAATTTTTGTTAGCATGATTTTCGTCTGCCATTTTCGTTAAATCGCCGAACGAGGGCTTAGAAACGAGGTTTCCTTGCACAATTTGTACCAATTAGAATTTCGTTTTCATCCGGAATTTGACTCGAACACATAAAAGTAATTAGAGATATAAAAAAATCAAATATTGTTTGAATGGATATCTTCCTATTAAAGTGTTTTGTAACCAGAATAATTAGCTCTCAAAAGAAAAAATTTTAAAAGGTATGTAATTATAAGCAAAAGAGTTGCTTAGTATTATATTATCTATTTCTCCAAAGTAATAAAATAAATTCTTGTTAGAGTTTCAAATTAACCTGCATAAGCCTTGCCTTCTGCAAAAGCCTAACAAAGGCTTTAAAATTTTGTAATTTGTATTGCGTTTTTTTCTACCACAAATTTTTTGGCACCATTGTGTTAAGGTAAATTTTTAAAAGTTAAATTAAAATATCTTTTCTAAGAAATATAATTTAAAAATTACCAACAGCCTTGTTTTCGTTTTACTACGGACTTTTTTTCCTATTAAACAAATTTCGTTAAAACAATAAAACCCCCCAAAGTGCATTTAATAACATCGCCACGACTATTGATTTATTTCTTATTAATTATTTAATAAAAAACAATAAATCGCAGCAACAATTAAATTAAGTAAAAGGCAAGTCAAAAGCAAAAGAAGCATAAACAAGTTGAGTAAGCAGAGAAATCATCAGTTAGCGGTAAAACCACGTTGAGCATAATTAAGTCTTTATTAACTAAAAAATTAAGAAATTTAAACAAAGAATAAAGCATTAATACAAGATCAACTGAATACTGCCCGTAATTTCTACTAACAGATATCTGGTAGTGTTCGTACCTGACAGTTATCTTTACTTATCCAGTAACACTTTTTTGTCAATTTCACCGTTAAATTGGCCCACGTAAATTAACTATCGAAAATCGATAGTTTAAAATACACTACACTTTACCCCGTAGGTAAGAAATAGGTTTTAAAATACGTCACACAATAGATATCTATACACAGCTAGATATCTATTTGTAGAAATTACGGGCATAAGTGAATAATTATAATATTGGAAGAATCAATTGTTTTTCAGCTTGAGCATAAACATTTTTGCAGCTAAATACAAAATAGTGAAAACTCTAAACCTCATCAACTTTACAATATGCATCGTAATGGAAAAAAATGTATCAAATTGTGTAACTATTTCGTAAATAATGAAAGCTTAAATTAAATTTCAAAGTGCCTAAAGAAAAAAATCCAAAGACAAATTGTTCAAATGTAAAAAAAAAAAAAATTCTAAATGTACATATCAAAAAAATTTACATCAAATTAACATCATAATCCAATATCTTTTGGTTTCATGTAAAATAACCTACTGCTAAAGAAAAAAAAAAATGGTAAGAAGTATGTATGTAAAATGGCCTTAAACCTTTATTGCACAAATGTTAACATCTAAAATATTGCACATTGAAGTTTAATTCTAGCCATTTTTTTTATATCACTAAAATTATTGTTTTAAATTAATTTAGCCTACATAAATTTAAGTATCTATATGGAACACCCATATGCCCAGACACAATCTGAACATACATAGTTAAAACATATAAGAGTAATTAATTAATCTTATTACTACCAGCGATGTTGCCAGGGTTTGAAGAGGCCTCCTCAGCATCTGTTTGAATCAACAATTTTCTTGGTGAGTCTAATTAAAATTATTTGTGTTATAAGTATCCATTTCCCACATTAATTACTCTTAAGCCTAGTACTCTGTTCAACATTTCACGTGAAATGCTGTCAAAACCCATATGAAAAAAACTTGTGCGGAATTTCTATGAAAAAATGTTGATAGAGTTGTACTCTGTTTAATTTGTGAAAAAGTTGCGAAATGTTTCTGGCAACATTTTTTTATTTCTGCGAAATAATATAAGCTGCACTTATTTTATGTGGAATTTGAAGCAAATGAAAAAAGTTTAAACTAAATATTAAAATGAGAACTGCAAAACATAAATAACACAACCGGTAACAGTTTTTCATCAATATTAAATTTAATTTTTACTTAATTTTTTATTTAAAAAAATACTTTTTAGTAAAATACATGTGGGTTTTGTTTACATATGCAAAACAATGTCGCATACTTTGAAAGATTAAAAACGTCAAATTGTGCAAACTCTTGAGATAGGTAACATTGATACATGTCAAATTTTTCGCATGAAATAATAGATGTTGCTGAACATTTTCGACATATTGGATCAGAGTACTAGGCTTTAAATAGAAAGAATAAAAGAAGCAATGATCACACGCAACTTGTTGGAGAACAAATGTATATGATCATTTATTTTCGATCTCAGTTAAACATGGAACATTTGTCGATTCAAATGTTTATCAACCTGTAATTTAATGAACAATAATTCAAGTTTTTGCTGCTTTGTACCCTATAATTAAATATTCAATAATATGCTACTAGATCAACAATAAGTAAATACTCTTATTTTTGGTTTTTGTTATTAACTTTTATAATATTATTTTTAAGTTTCATGCGTTATTTTAAGTCGATTCCTTTTCTCATTTTTTCGCGGGTAATGATCGAAATGTGTTAGGTGATAGTGGGATTTGAGCAGAGATTAATACGCCGCTCAGATCAAAGGTTGGGTGGGTTAAGAGGCATATCTCTCCGACAAAAAACCAAATTTTGCTGTTGGAAATAGTGCACTTTTCCACTAAATGCAATTTAAAAAATCTTTGCAGTATTTGGTTTTTTGTCTGCGGTTTGGCAGTATCAAGGTCATCAATCATTTTGCCCACACACCACACATTCCTTGTATTCGACAAAGGCATATCTATTTTAAAAAAATATTACCCAATATTTCTTGGACTACTTTATGATAATTTACAAATTACCGGAGCAATAAAACTTCAGATTAACAAAATATTTTAATTAAAAAGACGGGACTTCTTGTAATAATTCCATATGTTATTGTTATGTATGACTGGTAAGTAACTATTATTTTATTTGTAAAACATTTTCTAAATCCAATTATTTAAAGTTTAAAGCAATGCAAACCTAGTTCACACCTTATAGTATTATACATTTCATACAATGTGTACAAAGCTTTAAAAGGGTATAACTCGAGAACGGTGAGAGAAAATTCATTTTTTTTTTTGCTAATTTATTTAAAACTTCATAATCTTTTAAACTGCATCATTAGTTTTTTTAGTCTTAATACAAATTTTAAAAGTTATAAAGCATTTTTTTCATATTTGCTGAAAATTTACGAAAAACTGATATATAAAGTATCAAAATGTAGAAAATCCCTGACAAAACTTATTATTTATGCACATAAAATTAAAGATCGGAAAATTTTCTTTAAGAATATTGACTCAGAAGCTGAAGAAATATCTATTTTTTTACCAATTTTCAACCGAAATTAAAAAAAACCCAAAAAGGTCGATTTTTGGTACAAAATCAATTTGCGCGACCTTTAAACCACCTCCGAAAAATCGGAAAAAAATCTCAAAAATTCTTAGCCTTATGAGTATTCAAATTAAGAATGATCCCCAAAATTTTTTTTTAATGGGACACACTAATGTACACCAAGGAGAGAATATAAAATTTCAATTATAAAGTTAATTTTCTTGTTGTTTTTCCGTCATTTCGTTGATCTTAACTGGAGTCTAGTTAACATCTTTTATAAATATGATCAACACCCGGTCCATTATATTATTTAGGGAGTCTATAATAATATTTATGTAAAGGAAAGATTTCCGTTTTGGCAAATGAGATTGATAAGAACAAGAATCCCCCCACCCGGCTGATAGCTAGCAATATAAGTGGCTGATTTTATTGAGCGACGATCAACTGTACAGTGTGCATTTATGCTAACACTTTTTTTTATTTATTTATTTCAATCATAAATACAATTCATATTAATCATAGTCGTCAGCGCCTTAAAGGCATTATTGAGGCAAGCTGGCGAAAAAAGATATTTTAGCGTATGATATTACAATATTTACAAATGAAATATGGAGAAAAAGAAAATAATAAATTAATTAATGCAGAATTTATATGTACGTATTAAATTTGTACAAAGTAAATACTAAGATATGTAAATGTTTATGTGAGAAGTTCATCAACGTTAGATAGAAGAAAGTGTTTTAAGCAATTTTTAAAACCTGATATTCTATTTAATATCTTTAAATTACTAGGTAAATTTTAAAAGTCACGTGTACCCATATATTCAACACGCTGCTTGGTTACTTCAAGCCTACATCTAGTGACAGCCTAATTAATTCCACTGCGTGTGTTGAACAGTGACTGGTTCCGCTGAAATTGTGATGTCCAATATGGTGAACACATTTGAAGACATACAGCATCATTGGCATTTTGTAAATGCCATGGATTGGCAAAATTGTTTTAAACTCGACACTATACAATAAATGTGTTGAAAGAGTAATAGGAAGATTTGCAATAACTTTCAGAATTTTATTCTGCATGCGCTGAAGAGATTTAAGCTCAGTCGCTTTTTCCAAACGTACAAAAAGACAAGTAATGGAATTTACTTTGTATTATGGCATAATATATCATTAGTTTAGTTTCACAATTAAATTTTTAAATTTGTATAAAAGGGCAGTAGCGCTGGCAGTCTGTGAATTTAGGTTTTGAATATGCTCAGACCAAGAGAGATTACTATGCAATTGTATGCCTAAATACTTAACAAAAAACACTTCATTGATTTCAGTTCCATAAGCAAATATTTTAAAGTCATTACTCCTCTGATTTTGCGGGGTGAATCTAACCATTTTTGTTGGGTGCCCCGGTAGGCTTGCTGGTAGTGAGCTAGTCTATCAGAGCCGGAATTGCGGGTTCTATTCCCGCCAGAGACTCTGGTCTACTGCAGACAAGCAAAGAGCTTCGCGGGATTAGGATAGGTATAAAAAAACGTTTAGTAATAGCATGCTAATTCTAACAAATTCAGTCAATAGAGCTGCATCGCATTCCATGTACACCTTTGCTACTTTCTCATCCTTGTAGGGATACAAAATGCACATATCATCAGCGTATATGGAACGTTTTCCAGTTAATAAAAGATTTTTTGTATCGTTCATATAGATTAAAAATAATAGCGGGCCCAAAACACTCCCCTGAGGAACACTCTGACAAAACCAATAAGACTGTTGTGTGAGTTAATTTCAAAAAATTGTTTAGGGGTAGTTAGATAATTTTTAAACAGTTCCAAACTGGTACTACATATGCCATAATATCGTAGTTTTATTAATAGTATACTGTGATATATTAGATCAAAAGCTTTTGACAAATCATAAAAAATACCAACTACTCCTTTGTGTCCATCATCAAGGCCTTTGCAAATAAAGTTTGCCACATTAAAAACTGCCTCCTCTGTGAAACAACCTGTTCTGAATCCAAATTGAAAATCGTGTAATAAATTTTGTGTTTGCAAGTAATTAGATAATTGATTATATAAAATTCATTCAAAGACATTGTTAATTACAGAGATCACATCTATAGGTCGATTGATATAAAGCATAAAAGTATTTTTTTCTTTAGGAATAGGGATTACTTTATGAATTTTCAAAACATTTGGATAAATATTTGTGTTAACAATATTGTTAAAAATAGTAACTATAAACGGTGTTAGTTCGTCGATGCACGTTAACAAAAGTGTAGGGAATATGTAATCATGACCTGCGCTTTTACTTGGTGATAGGTTTGATATGACATTATATACTTTATCAAGACTAGTGTTAAGAACTCTAACCGATCACTGTGTTGTGTCAACGTTCGCAGGGAATTACACGTATCAGTCTTATTGTTTTGATTGAGTCAAGCAAATTTTTGTTAAATGTCTAAGCTTTCACAAAGTCATCAATAATTACTTCACCAAGAACGACTTCAATCTGATTTGATTCATTAGCCGTTCGACCAAGAGTCTTATTTAAAAACTTCCAACATTTCCTAGGATTTCGACTAGTCTCACTCAGAGTGTTGATATAAAAGTTATTCATTGATTCACGCTTAGCGTTTTTAATTACTCTGTTTATTCTTCTTAATCTAATTCTTCTAATTTTTAGAATACTATTTTTATACTCTATTTACTTTGATAGATTTTCACTCATCCATGGTGCTATATTCCGTTTTAGATTTGTCTTTGTTGCTCTGTTGACAGTACAACGCTTCACACTATTCCTAAGACATGTTATCAATCAGTGTGTGTCCTTCGATGGATCACGGGTTTCATATATCACTGCCAAATTTTCTAGGATATACATCTTAACATTTTCATAATTGCAGGTCAAACGAACTTCTTCTGTAAACTCCTTGATTCGCTTCTCCAAATTAATACCACAAAATATAAAGTTGTGGTCAGATAGATCGTATTCCACACTGTCAATTCGTAAGTAGCTGCTAATATTACTGTAAACATGAACAATACATTTTTGGCTCTCTGGTCACGTTACTAATGAATGGCTATTTTCAAAATCGTAGTTGCATAACAAGCAAAAAAGCTCAGCTGACAGTGTTACATTAAGACAATCAATATTGGAGTCACCCACTATTAAACATGGACTGCGTCCATAACTTTGGAGAATATATTCAAGTGAAGGTAAAAACGTATTCATTTAACACTTTTGTGATCTATAAAACGATACTATTTTAAATTTTTTGCCACTTATTTTAGTGCAACTAAGGGCTTATGCAATAACATCAAAATGATGATTGCTTGAGCAAGTTTCAATTTGATATTGTAAATCACAACTCAGAAAAATAGAAATCCCTCCACAACCGTCAGTGCGACAGCAATGTAGAGGGATGTAACCAGCAATATTGTATAATTGTAATTGTAATTTTGAAAACATGTTTCTTGTACAGAAATTATATGGGGTAAACGTGAAAATGTGCTAATTAAACTCTTAAATTTGTTAAATTTACTAATTGAAGAAATACTTCTCATATTAATTGATACAGTATTAAAAAGGAATTTTGGAAAATTTACTGAATGGTAAAAAGAATTAATATCAGAAAAATAATGATCTTAATACATAATGAACAAAATTAAAAATAAGGAATTTATAGTAAATGTTAATATTTATACTTATGGAGATAAATAAATTTCATATTCATCACAGCCTGTTGAGATCTGTGAACCATTGACATCTTAGTAGTCTCTTCTAAGAAGATTTCATCCACTACTGATTCATATCTAATAATTCTTGGTTTTGATAATTCACTTCTCTTTGTTAAAACTTTTCCTCCGACAGAGTACGCCGCACGATATCCAACCTTTTTCAACGACTTTGCGTAATTCCATAGCGTTAAAGTTTCTTTACTTAAAAAATCATTAACAAACACATTTTTCATATTTTCATTTACCCTAAGTTTGGATTTTATCGACAATTTTTCTTTGGCTTGCTTAGTGCCCATTTAGACAGGGAAACATTTTGCTTGTTAGCAAATTACGGGTGGGGAAAAGAGAATGGTTTTTGTCTTCGGTACTCGGCGACACGCTTTGTTCTCATTTTATTTGTTGATATTTGCTTTAATTTTTAGCAAAAAAAGCAACAATAGTAACAGAATGTTGACGGCAACATGTTCGTCTGTGTGACCGAGAATGAAAAAACAAAAGAGAATTCCAGATGTTTTCCATCCAAATGTTTCCCTGTCTAAATGGTGACTTAGAGCTAAACTTGACATCAAATCGTTTTGCACTTGTTGGATAACGTATTTTCCTGAAATTTTTACAGTAACATCACATGAGCCCCGAAAATAAAAAAAGCTTCTTATTTTTTCCATAGGCGCAGCGGAAGTGGTACCCCCCATAGGATACCAATATTAAGTATCTGATGTCTTAACCGCCGTTGCACCCATTTTCTTGAATTTGTTGTAGTAGGATCTTCTGAGCATCGAAATTGAAGTAAGACCGCTGCAGGGGAAGTGTTACCCCCCTCCCCCCATAGGTCGACAATGTTTAATATCATATATATTAAGAACTGTTATAGTTGGAATGTTCAAACTTGGTAGGAGTCACTTTAATGAAAACTACACTTCTAAAAATATAAATATAGGAGGTATGCGCAGGGGGAGTAATACCCCCCATAGGAAGCATATAGTTAATATCGCGTAACTGAAGAACTATTACAGCGACAGTCTTCAAATGTGGTATAAGCCACCATTATGGTAAACTATAAATTCCAAAATAAAAATGGGCGGGGTAGACTAAGGAGGAGCAATACACTCCATAGGGCGAAAATATTAAATTCTTCATATTTGAAGACAAAAGCCTTCAAGCTTTGTAGGACCCATTCTTGTGGTAAAGTACCCCTTTAAAAATAAAAATATAATATATAAATGAAAAAGCGTATGCTTGTTTGTTTTCTACAGACTCCTAAGCTACTGAGCCGATTTCCTGAAAGTTTCACAGTAATTTCCTGACTACCCGGCGTTTAACATAGGATATTAATATTTTTTAATTTTCAAGTAGGCGTGGCACCAACCATACAATAAAAATATGAATAACCTAATATCTAGAGAACGGTTACAGTAAGAGTTTTCCAATATGAAACAGATAACTTCGTTATCAATACACGACATCTGTCAAAAAGTCGGCTGGAGTAGACAAGCGGGCGGGGCAACTCTCATACAATGGCAACAAAGATTTCTACGTATTTGGAGTACTGCAATAGTGAAAGTGTTCCAATGTTGTACAAATAGCTTAGATAATAACCCGCAACATATTTCAAAAGGTAGGTTCAATGGAAAAAGTAAGCATGGCACCCCCATACGAAGACACTTGAAATTTCTGTATATCTGTTAAACGGTTACTGTCAGGTCATTCAAATTTAGTCCAAGATACTTTGCTTTTTCAAAAAAAACTTACCAATTTTATTTCGATGGGGGTAGCACAACGTACCGAGCTTAGCTAGTTCTTTATAAAATAAGCTTCATCAATGCACTCAGGTTTTAGAACCACACCAGCATCGCTTGAAATCTTCAACACTTTATCAACTGGAGAATCTTCATCGGTAACCTTAACTCCTCTGATTAAACAGTCATTCTTAACTTTCATATTGTTCAAAAATTGTACAGAATTCTTAAGACATTCCACCTTAGCTTGTAATTGCTTTTTATCCCTTGTTATTCTTCCCAATTTTTTTTTTATGTTTTCTGCAACTTCATTTACAATCTCAGCAAAATATTTTGACATCAAATTCATATAATCATGCAGACTGGACAACTAATCAAATTTTTTTTCAATTCCTCTTTGATTTCCTTTAGTTCAACATTAGTGTTACCACTGTTATCCCATAAATAGCATACAAATTCTTCACTTTCTTTGTTGAGAATATATTCATATTTACTACAATATTCACTACAATAATATTTACATAACATTCTTTTTCTAACACAAATTACTATTGTAAACTAAGCAGATAAATTATAACTAAATTTGCAAATAATTCTTGACTTAATTTAAATTCGTAGTAATACTATTATATATCTTGTGTTTAATTGGGAGTTATACATATGGGGGATTTTATGTCAAGTGACCTAACTTTTGAAATCGACGTCTTCCAATACCCTTTTCAAAAAAAAAAAAAAATAAAAAAAATAGTTTTAAATTTAAGAAAAAAAAAATTTTAAAAAATTTAAAAAAAAACAAAAAATATTAAAGGACTTATGTGATTAAGATTAAGTTTTTTTAATTATTTATCTTTTTGTTTTTATTATTATTAATTTATATTTATTTAATTATTATTACAAATAAATAAAAAGATTTAATTTGTCAACATCTCTATAGAAAAAGTGATTTTATTCCTGGGATTAACATATTGTGGGTATTACAGTATCGAGGGAATGAAATGCTAGTTCGGTATATTATATACCGTCGGAGAGGTCAATTTGTCTAGTTTCTCAGCATAAGTTTTATTTTTAAGATTTTAGAAACACTTACACATAAAAAGGAAAACATTCAAAGTAGTGCATATGCTAAAAATTGAAAAACCCTCGTCTTGAGTTAGAAATTATTTTTTTTTATACATATCCCACTCTCATCCCACTAAGCGACCAAAACTACCTAAAAGAAAATAACATAAGCTTTCTTATGAGAAAAAAAAAATAAAAAATAAGTTTTAAATTAAAAAAAAAAAAAAATTTAAAAATTTTAAAAAATACAAAAAAATTTTTTTTCGATAGCTTGAAGAAATAGCTATCTAATTTGTTTGGGACAAATTTTGCGAACACCAATAGATAATAAGTTACAATGACGAGAAAGAACACCGGTTTGGCCAAAATGTAAAATATTGACCCCCTCTAACTCAGAAACTTTTTGACCGATTTTGTTGAAAATTGGTTTCTAAACTACCATCCAAAGACTAACCTTGGTGCAAATTTCATCCAAATCGGAAGACATCGATTTCAAAAGTTGGGTCACTTGACATGAAATCCCCCATATATTAAAATTTTCGAAAAAATCATACATTTTTTAATTTAAGAAACTAAGCAGAGAATAAAGTTTTTCCTTCTTTTGCAAAATACTGGGAATAAAAGGTATAGCTATTTTACTATTAAATTCTATTTGTGTAATAAATTTGATTCAAATTGTAAACATAAGGATTACAAAAAGTGTGTTCAACAAAAATTTCTTTGTGCAAAATAATTATTTTTCCTTTCCCAATTTTATAAACAATTTATTAACGAAGTTGTTATCATTGATTGCACAACGCGGCAATATAATTTCAATTCAAAGGTAATGTCTTTATATGACACACGAAAAGGAGAAAATAATTGCTATTGATAACACTTAAATGTTAATTAAACAATTTACAATGAAATTTCATTAACAAAAGCCTTGAATGTAAAAATAAATTGAGGATATTCACGAAAGTGGGTAATCCTTAATGGTTATTTGATAACAAAAATGGAAACATTTAAAATATTTAAAATAAGATTAATAGTTTCTTTAAGAATTTTTTTTCAATTTTTATCAAAACATATTTAAATAAAGCGAACACCAATAATATTTTTTAATTTCTTTTGTTACCTTTTTGTTACTTGAAGCGAATAGCAATAATATTTTTTTTTTTTTTTTGATTCTTTAGAGGTACTTTTACAGTTAATGCTTTTTGTTACCGTATTTTTTCACAAGTATGTGTCAATTGTTGTAACATTTACGTGTATTTGTTAATAACATGTATAAAAACTTTAGCATGCCATTACAGATGAAAGAAAAAAGGAGACAGTTGTTCTCAAAAAACAACAAAATGACTCTCTTTTATATCTATTATAAGTGCAAAAACTGGATTTGCAAAAAAATTCAACAATTTTGAACAATAAACTTTTTTGAATCAGCAAAAACAAATTTGCATTGACTTTTTAATATTGTTTTCAGTTAATATAAAATGCATTTGTGTGTGAATATGTATAAATGTAAATGTGGAAAGTTTTTTTCATCAGTTTCTGTCAATATTGTGAGTGAAGGCAAGAGCTTTAGTAAAACACAATTTCGCGTTTAAATAGAATTGTTAACAAGAATAGTGTGGAGAGGGTAAACACCTATAAACAATGATTACTATTAAACCCACTATGGGTCAAAAAACTAAATAAATTTTCAACTTCGTGAGGCATTTCTTATTTACATATATACAATAAATTATACTTTGCACTATTTTAAAATTTTTACTTAAATAACTTTTTTTTTACTTGGACAAATTACCTTTGACATTTAATTCCATTTGTATTATTTTTTAATTAAAAATTTTTGTCATTGTGGTGTGAAAATTGAAAAAAAATTTTTGGTTGTGAAAATATCTTGTTTTGAAAAAGTAATTTTGTTTAGTGTTGTTGTGTTGCAAGTCAAAATTTTAATTGTTTTTACTTTGGTTGAACATATGTTTCCTGAGGATTTGTAGGAAAATCCAGAACATTTCTTTTCTAAAGGTAAGAAAATGATATTGCAAATTTTTCTTGTTTTCTTAGTAGGTGCTTTTCTTTCTCGTTAAATCTTTAATTGTGGCATTGTTGTTGTTGGGGCCCTATTTCTATTTGGAAATTGGAACAAACATTTTCTTGTTTGGGCGCAATATTAAAGTCTATGTCCCCTTTTAGACAGGCAAAGTTTACTTTGACAACGTTTGTTGGATTCTCTTTTAAGCTTTGTGTTGTGTTTAGACACGCAAAGCTTAATTTGACAAATTTTTGTTTTCTTTTGTTTGAATATATTATATAAACAGCGTTGCCAGAATGATGATTTTATCATATTTTTGATTATGTTTTGACAAAAATATTAATTAACAATTTGTTTTCAAATGATGATTTTTATTTTTAGAAATTATGATTTTTCTTTAAGTTTGATTGTAAATAATACACAATTTTTAAAACAATGAAGTTTTCTATCAGCTTGTTGTTTATTGGTTTTGCACACTTTTGCACCCAGTGCCTAGAATACACAAAATTGCATCTTTATTTCCGGTCATACAAAATATTAAAGAAGCATCTAGATAAGCGGTTGTTAATCTTGAGAACATTGATGAAAAAAAATGTTATTAAGTCTTATTTGACCTTTATTTTTTATAATTATTTAAGTTTGAGGTCTTTTTATTTATAAAAATTATTATATTTATTTATTTTTTTAGCATCTTCAGGAAATTAACAATTTTATAGAACGAAAAAACAAACAATAACAAAATTATGAAAAAATTATTTGTCATAAATTAAATTCCAAAACCTATTTGTCATAAAAAATTTCAAAAAACGTAACAAAAAAAAAAAAAAAAAAAAAAAAAAGAAAAAAGAAAAAAATAAAACAACTAAAGTATACCAATTCATATAAACTGAAAAATTTCCTATCTATAAACCTAATTCAAAAACTATATTTACAATAATAAAAAAATAAAAAATAGTTTCACTAAAGAAAATTCCTATAACATATAATAATTGTTTAACTAAACTTATTTTTATCTTACATACTTAATAAAACATATTTAATAAAACTTATTTTTAATCTAACATACCTATATGTATATCGTGACCTAAGGTCAAGAGGTCCAAATATTTTTATATAATTAAGGTGCAAAAATTTAACCCTCTTGTTCCAAGGCTGCGATTGGTATATTTATATTATATCTTATCTTTTATCTCTTAATAACTAAATTCCTATAATTATTCACTATATGTTCTGTGTCTGCTTTAAAATTTATTCTTTGTGTCATTGGTGTATTAATTATGTGTAACATTTCTAAAATATATCTGCGTTTGTAGTTAGTTCTAGAGTTTAAAACCGATGCTTCTTCAAAATTTCGATAGTGATTAGATTAATGACAATGATGACTTAATGCTGTTTTTTTAGAATTAATGTCCCTATATTTCTGATCCGATTTATGTCCTGCAACTCTAGTCCTTAATCTTGGTTGTACCTATGTAAACCTGATATTCTTTTTTCCCTATCTCTTCTATAAACTCAAGAATTTGCAACGTAAACCTCTTTAACTTGTTTGCTTCACTCCATTTCATAATTAGTAATTAATACTTCTATAACATCTCAATTTTCAGATAAGCCACCATTTCTAAAATTACGAATTTATTAATTGATTTAATAATTTATTTCATATTTTAATTGAAACAGCATCCTTTTTTTAAGAGTGATTGGGCCTTCCTATTATACAGGGATTCAAGGCTATTTTTAATAAGGCTCCAGAATAACAGGCTCCCATCAACCTGAAAAGGGTCTTTCAAATTCAGGGACAGCTTGGTGAAAGCGTTAAGCATGTAACTTCAGCGCTCAAATTTAAAAAACGCCTGAAGAAAATGAATTTCTAGTGCTATTTTGCATGCCATTTGACAGTATCAGTTTATCAAAACTTTTATTTTGTTCAGAAAATCATACCATCGAATCATACCAAGGAAAGTCTTGATGAGATCAATAGAAGCGTTCCATGTTAGTTTTTCAATATTGGTAAGCGTATACGCAAAAGACGAAAAATAAATTAATTTTCTTATATCTTAATCTACGAAAACGTCTTCTTTAATTTTTGCGTCACTAAGCTTGTGAAACTTTTCCTATAGAAACTGGAAGGCAAAACCGCCTTTGCTTGTTGTTTTACAAAACTTTTTATGTGTCTTAATTTGATGTGAAATTCCTTAAAAATAATTTTGTTTGTCGTAACCAATGACCCGTAACCCGGTAGGCTAGTTGGAAGTGTGCTAGTCTATTAGATCGGGGTTGCGGGTTCAATTCCTGCCAGCGACTCTGGTCTCCTGCTGACAAGCGTAGAGCTTTGGGGAATAAGCATAAGAAAAAAGCTACTAGGGAGTGAAATGATGGCGAATCTTTTGATTAAAATGTGATAGCGCTCGGCGATGTAGCGATATTTCTGTGCCTTGTACGATACGTGAAATATCCTTTAAGATTTGAGGAAGAATTTGAAACAAATGGAGGCGTAAGTGAATTTTGTTGCATTCAATAATTATACCAAATTCCAATGAATATAAGTCGCTTAGCTTTTATACTCACATATCGAAATAATTATCGAATACAAATTATTAATATTCTGGGACCTAGTGATAGTCTCAAATGAGGGTTGGATGAAAGATTCATTTGGTACTAATAATTGGCTGATTTTATTAATACTGTGTCGTTTTATCATAACATCTTAAGTTGAGATAATATTGCCAAAAAGTTTAAAAAACTCGCCCAAAAAAAATTATAAAATAATAAAATAAACCAAAATTTAAGAGAAATGTCGTAATATAATACTTTATTTTAAAAATGTAAACAAAAATGTTTTTTGAATGAAAATTCGTATGATTAATAAAATTGTTTTAAAATTTTAAAATTTGACTTAAGACGTTATGATGACACGACACAGAACTATTTTCCATAGAACAACCTCTAGAACAACCAAGGCTATAACAACAGAAATGATCATGAAAAAATTCTCTTCCTAGGGTATTTTGTGTGTAAGCTTTTATATCACAATATTTATGTATCTTGAAAAGATATTTATAGGGGACTTAAAAAAAAATCACTTCAAGAAATATTAAGGTAAAATTTTGTCTTCTCGATGCTCTTTAATTAGACCATGATCGTTGTACAAAGTAATTTTATCATGAGAACAAGGTGAAAATGGCAATTTCCGTTTGCTTTGCTTAAATAATCTCTATGCAGCTAAGAATTTATATGTAAATTTATAAAAATATCTGCAGCCCATTTAAGTTCTTTTTAATTCAAATCGAATTTACTTTTATTAACACTCTGAAAAAATTCTTAAAAATTTTACCCCAATTAAAGCATTAATCAAAAATAAAATCAGTCTTAATAAAAAATTTTATCAAGTGAATTAAAGGTTTAATCAAGTAAATTAAACGTTTAATCAAGTCAATTAAAAGTTTTTAGCTTTTCTAAAGTATTTGGAAAAAGTTTCCTGACGAGCTGGCCTAAGCAACCAGCGAAATGCGCATAGGAACTAGCTTTCCCACAACAATAAATTTCAGTATTTTCATTCAAAAATTGGGATTATTAGCACATCATTAATAAATGAATTAATTAATAAAATATTTCATTCCCGAAAAAAATTTTTGATAATAAATTTGCATGTGCCCGGCAAATAAAAAACTGAAATGGCAAGCTGCTTTATTTAAGCAACTTGTTTTTTTAATTTTGTTTTTTTCTTTCTATCCCCTTACAACTACAATTCGTGTTGGAAAAAAAACCAGCCAATTGTAGGGGAATGTAAGAAAGAAAAGATTGACGGTTTATTGTTGTGACTTTGTTGAAGCTTTGATATTGTTACATTTAAGACCAGAGTGTTTTAAAATTCTTATTCACTTTATGGTCTTACTTGTATAATATTTTTAGCTTTTCTAAAGTATTTGGAAAAAGCTTCCTAACGAGCTGGCCTAAGCAACCAGCGAAATGCGCATAGGAACTAGCTTTCCCACAACAATAAATTTCAGTATTTTCATTCAAAAATTGGTATTATTAGCACATCATTAATAAATGAATTAATTAATAAAATATTTCATTCCCGAAAATAATTTTTGATAATAAATTTGCATGTGCCCGGCAAATAAAAAACTGAAATGGCAAGCTGCTTTATTTAAGCAACTTGTTTTTTTCTTTCTATCCTCTTACAACTACAATTCGTGTTGGAAAAAAACCCAGCCAATTGTAGGGGAATGTAAGAAAGAAAAGATTGACGGTTTATTGTTGTGACTTTGTTGAAGCTTTGATATTGTTACATTTAAGACCAGAGTGTTTTAAAATTCTTATTCACTTTATGGTCTTACTTGTATAATATTTTTAGCTTTTCTAAAGTATTTGGAAAAAGCTTCCTAACGAGCTGGCCTAAGCAACCAGCGAAAAGCGCATAGGAACTAGCTTTCCCACAACAATAAATTTTAGTATTTTCATTCAAAAATTGGGATTATTAGCACATCATTAATAAATTAATTAATTAATAAAAGTTTAATCGTAACTATTAATTTGCCCCAGTAAACAAATTAATAGCTACAATTGAACGTTTAATTCACGTGAATAAACGTTTAATTCACTTGATTAAATTTATAATTAAAACTAATTTTATTTTTGATTAATTCTTTGATTGGGGCAACATTTTTTCTGCACAGGATCTACATATGATAATTTCCGTCTGCTTTGGTTAAATAAACTCTATGCCGTTAGAATTTAAATGTAAATTTATAAAAATATCTGAAGCCCATTTAAGTTCTTTTTAATTCAGATCGAATTTACTTTTTTAACACACTGAAAAAATTTGTCAAAATTTTTACCCCAATTAAAGCATTAATCAAAAATAAGATCAGTCTTAATAAAAAATTTTATCAAGTGAATTAAGGGTTTAATCAAGTAAATTAAAGGTTTAATCAAGTCAATTAAAATTTTAATTGTTACTATTAATTTGCCCCAGTAAACAAATTAATAGTTACAATTAAACGTTTAATTCACGTGAATAAACGTTTAATTCACTTGATAAAATTTATAATTAAAACTAATTTTACTTTTGATTAATTCTTTGATTGGGGCAACATTTTTTCTGTACAGGATCTACATCAATCAAACTCTGCCCCAAAAGGACATACAATGTGCATGACACAAAATCCTTATGACAAGATACAATTATGCAGAGGATGGTCTTAGAATTTCCTTAGAAACCAGAATGCATAGTGTTCAGTATTTTCGAAGTTCTGCAAATTAAAAAAAAAACAACTTATTTTTCATACTTTTGATGGCCTTCTTGAACTCCATAAAAAATGCCTACTATTAAACAATTGACGACCATTGTGCACCATTTCAAAAAAGATTTACCACTCCAAAAGTTGAATTTAAATGTCAACTGACATCTGTTTTTATACCTACAATTGATAAATTTATTTTTTCTAATTTCAATGACATTAAGGGTTATCATAATATCGCTTAAAATTGCCCTTTGTTGAAATGGGCAAACTTGCGAAACTCGTTTCATTAAGAGTCTTATTTAATTTTAAACAATTAATGTCAGTTTGTAAGAAACGTCAATACAAAAATAAATTTAAAAAAAAATATTAAAAAAAAATTGAAATTTGTGGTTAAAAAGTGAAACTTATTTTTAAAAATGTCTACAGGAGGCCAAAAGACTAATTTGCTCAGATTTTTGTTTGTTATTTATTAACAGTTGTTGGGCAAAATTTACGAAGTTTTTGTAAATGAATTCTCATACAATTTTTGACAGTTCATTTTTTGGGGAGTAAAAATGCACCGTTTGCACTGATTGCGAGATTTTTAAGCGATATCATGAAAACCCTTATTATTTAAAGAATAACTAAATGTTGTTCAATTTTTTTACAAATAAAGGTAAGTTTTTGTATACATATTTACATATATCAGAATGTATGAATTTTTCCTCATGACAATTTGTTTTATGGACATTCGAAAAAAAAATTGTCGCAATTAGTATTGTGGTTATTTTATTGAACTTTTTAAAGTTTTAAAGCCAAATTTTAAATATTTTATTCAGGCTAAAGTTCATTAAATTTAATTTTCATTATATTGGTCTTAGAGACCGACGAAATACTTTTCTATGCATATTAATTTTTATAGGAACGCTAGAAAATTTAGTTTTCTGCTAGCTGCAGGATTTATACCAATTTTCGTTTAAGTGAACTCAGTAACGTTCGGTCGGTGAGATCGACGCCGGTCGGTTGCTGTATGTCCTAATTTTTATTTTAAGGCTGATTGCTAATTCAACCTGGTAATTGAACATAGAGTTTTTAGAAAAAAAAAAAAGAGAAAAGAGAGTTAAACGGAAATAAATAGCGATCGATATGCAAATTGCAATTATTCATTCCTGCGGTATAAGCTTTCCGCAAACTTTTTTACATCTCTGTTTTAAAAGTTTCGGAGTTGATATTGTGTCAAATGTTGGTAAAAAAACATTTAAAACAAGTTGTTAGAGTTTTTGAGAGTAATAAGTTTTTTACAATTAAAATTTATTAATAATATTATTAATATTATTAATAATAATTAAAACTAACTCTGCTTATGAAAAAAACTTATTCATTAAATATGCTGCTGGCTATCGGCGTAAATGGAAGTGCCCACTTCGCTTAAGTAATGCAGGTTTTGATAGTAATGAGCCATTTTATATCAATGAGAACTTAACTCCACATAACCACGGTATCTTTAAAACTGCACTACGCTTAAAAAAGGATAATTGCTTGAATGCTGCTTACACACAACGTGGGATTGTTTATATAAAGAAAGAGGATAAAGATGATCCTATTAGAATTGATTTTCCCGAGCAAATAAAGCCATTTTTTCGGACTTAAGGTCAAAATAATAGACTTATACCTTTATTATTTAATACGCATACTTTTATTATTTATCTATGCACTTTTTTACTTTGCATTAATTTTTAACTCGTTTGCTATTTTATGTCAATTTATATTTATTATTTTCTTATTTATATGTCATACGTATTGTTTCATGGGAAAGTTTATTTTTTGCGTTGCTACTAAGGGTTTTTATTTTGCCGCTGATTATGATTTTGGATAACGTACTCAATGTACGAAGCAACTCCACAGACACGACAATGAACATGGTTAGGATTTTAGCCAATTACAGTAAGGGTCTTAAGATAACTCATATTAATGCCCAAAGTCTGAACAATAAGGTTGATGAGTTTAGATATGTTTTTGAAAATTCAAACATTGATATCGTGTGTGTTTCTGAAACATGGCTCTTGCCCACGACACCAGATAGTTTTTTTCGCCTTGGTGGGTACAAGGTATATAGGGAAGACAGAAATGGTAATGCTGGTGGGGTAGCTATCTTTGTAAAGGGAAATATATCCTGCCGAGTTTGCTTAAAATCTTCGACTAATATTTCACATAGAGAGGATAAAGTTGAATACATTTTTATAGAAGTAGTTTCTGATGGTAAAAAAATGTTGGTAGGGTGCGTTTACAGGCCTAATAAAAGAATTTGTTTGTCTAATTTTTTCTTAACCCTTGAAACGCTGGTCACTGCATATGATGATGTTGTTGTATCAGGCGATTTTAATTCGAATATTCTAATGGAATCAATATTAACTGACAATATGTTGTCTCTTGGATTAACTCCCACTAATACTACTAACCCAACGCATCACACGGCAACCAGTAGGACTTTGCTTGATATTTTTTTTGTTGCAGATACTGCAAACGTAATATTATATGACCAAATATCTGCCCCGTGTTTCTCAAAACATGATTTAATTTTTTTAATATATCATTTTAAAATTCCTCCATCACAATGTACAGTCTACTATCGTGACTTAAAAAACGTGAATTACAACGTGCTTAATCAGAATGCTTCTCTAATAGAGTGGTCACAAATGTACTACATGCCTTCAGTTGATGAGCAAGTATCTTTTCTGGAAAGTAATATACAGCGTCTATATGACGATACGGTACCTATTAAATCTAAAACAATATACCCTAAAACTAAACCCTGGTTTTCTGCCAACATTAAATTTTTAATTTGCAAGAGAGACATTGCGTATTCTAGGTGGAAACGTTTCAGAACCCCAGAGTTGGAAGCAGAATTTAAAGCTGCTAGAAGAAATGTGAATAATAGTATCAGAATTGCTAAAACAGAATACTACTCTAGGCGTTTTAGTTCTGCTGTCGATTCTAGGCAGACATGGAAATGCATTCGAGAGATTGGAGTTGGTAGGACGGGAAATGCAAACAACTGCCAATTAGATGTGGAAGAGCTTAACAAAACTTTCACAAATGTACCTCTGGTACCCATTGATAACGGGCTTTACGACCTTCCAAATTTAGGCCCCAATAATCCTGTAATCAACTGTAATCGCTTTCAATTCGCTTGTGTAACGCAATCTGAAGTCACCCTATGTTTTAATTTAATTAAGTCTAATGCAGTGGGCTGTGATAACATGCATCCAAGATTTATAAAGATGCTGCTGCCAGTACTTTTGCCATATATAACCCATTTATTCAACAGTATCATTACGACTAGCACCTTTCCGTTGAAATGGAAATATGCAAAAATAGTGCCAATACCAAAAACTGATTCTGAATTCAGGCCAATAGCTATTCTTTGCTACTTGTCTAAAGTACTGGAGAAAATTCTTTATCTACAAATGTCATCATATATCAGTGCCAATAATTTGTTGTCTGATAAACAATCAGGGTTTCGTACCAATCATAGTTGTGTTTCTGCACTACTGGATGTATCTGAAAATATACG
Source organism: Pollenia amentaria (assembly GCA_943735925.1). Lineage (NCBI taxonomy): Eukaryota > Metazoa > Arthropoda > Insecta > Diptera > Polleniidae > Pollenia > Pollenia amentaria. Next base: position 149,831,014 of record OX031007.1, read on the forward strand.
GCGTGAACTGGATGATGGCAAACTAAATTTCCTAGTTCTTCTTGATCATTCAAAAGCCTTTGACACGGTTGACCACAGTATGCTTTCCAGGAAACTTGTGCACTTTTTTAACTTTTCAGAAACATCAACACGGCTTTTATTTTCCTACCTCTCAAATCGTTCGCAATTTGTCCAATCAAACAATGTGCAATCTTCTTCATTACGTTTATCTAGAGGTGTACCTCAAGGGTCAATTCTAGGACCATTGCTTTTTACACTTTATATAAACGACTTGCCAAAACATCTTGTTCACTGCAATATACATATGTACGCAGATGATGTGCAGTTGTACTTAAGTAGCCCAGTACAATCAGTTTCGCAAAGCATCATGAGACTCAATGATGATCTGGATAAAATTTATCGTTGGGCTACGTCTAACGGCCTTTGTTTAAACCCGAATAAGTCGAAGTGCATAATAATACGTAAGAGATCACTTAGTTCTAATATCGGTCATGATATTTTAATTAATGGGGAAAAAATCAATATTGTGAATACTGCCAAAAACCTTGGGCTAATTTTTAATGATAGTCTTACTTGGACAAATCATGTCAACACACTTGCTGGTCAAACTTATATAAAGTTAAGGTGCCTTTGGTCGACACAATACTATACTCCTTTAAATATTAGATTAATGATTGCAAAATCTTATCTTCTTCCAGGTTTAATGTATGGTTGTGAACTTTTTGCAAATTGCGATTCCATTAGTAGAAGGAAGCTAAATGTTTTATATAATAATATTGTAAGATATGTGTTTGGCCTTGGTAGATATGATCATGTGTCACATGCCTCTTTAAAACTATACGGCGTTTCATTTGACAATCTTTTAAATATTCGTGTACTCTTACTATTACATAAACTTATCTATTCGGAGACTCCACGATATCTTAGCGATAAAATTAGGTTTGCCAGATCACTTAGAGGTAAAAGAATTATAATTCCCTTGCATAGCCTTCTTGTATCTGAACAGAATTTTTTTATACATGCGTCACGTCTATGGAATTGTCTTCCTCAAATTCAGCAACTTAATAGCAACGCAATTAGTTTTAAGAACTTCTTATTTAAATACTTTGCACCGCAGTAGATAACTGTTATCATATTATATAAATAATTTATAGTTTAATTTAATTTAATTTCATTTAATTCAATTGTATGTGATGATCTCTTAATGTAATTTATGAAACTGCTTTCCTGTACTTTAAATATAAGATTAAATCTTGTTGTACAGGAATTGAATATATAATAAAATAAAATAAAATAAATAAATAAATAAATATACTAACGTAGAAAATATTTATAAATTTGAAATATGGATATAATAGCATTTTTGAAGATAGCAGTGAAGACGAATGCTTAGACCTTCGAGTAGAAAGAAGAGTTTCGCAATATAAATCTGAAGATGTAATGATATAAATGATAGGGAGTAAGTTGTAATAAGAAATTAAATAAGTTTAAGGCAGTTAATCGTTTGTTTAATTTTTCACAGCTTTCAATAAATTTTCACTTAAATAAGGAAGCACTTAAATAATTCTTGTATGACCTAGAGAATGCAAGTTCTGGAAGTAGTCGGCAAGGAGCTCTTTCTGCCAAAGATAAACTTTCTGCTTGTGTGAGATTTTTTTACAGAAGGAAGCTACCAAAATACAATACAAAAAAAATAATGCTCGCGTTAGTAAAATTTTACTAAAAACAGCTTTAAACACTGGCACAGTTTATGGGTGGCCCGAAACCATTTAGAGTCAATGCCAAATCTTCCAACAATTTGTTTATTTCACCTATCCACGTTCTCTTAAACCACAAGCGATTTCTTGATTTAATTTCATTGAATCGACAATAAAAAATTGCTTATAATAACAATTTGCTTGTATAAATAAAATTTTTTTTTGTTTAAATAACTTAACCAAATTTTCTTTTTTTAAATTTCATGTTACTTACATTTTCATTCCTTCCGTTAGCTTTTCGCTGTAAAATTTTAACGTAAGCAAAATGGCGAAAAATATCTATATTGCGGTATCAATAATATGGCGATCCCGCAATGGCAGAGATGATACCGCAACAACGGAAAGATACCGCACAAGCGGAATGAATAATTGCAAATTTTGCTTCCGCACAAAAATTGCTTTCCGCAATCGCGGAACGGAATCAATAATACCACCCAGTATTGTGGTTATTTTATTGAACTTTTTAACATTCTATTCAGGCTAAAGTAAATTAAATTTCATTTTCATTAAATTATTTTTATGAAGAAAGGAATTTTACAACATGAAATTAATTAATATTTATTGATAATTTTTCATTCTTGACTGAGCTGGGAATTAAACCCAGGTTTGTCTTACATGTTTCGATTTTAACCACACAATCTCCTCAAAGTGGCTTGCCGTCTTACACTCACCTCCATCGAAGCCGGCTGGCAGTCAATAGCCAAATATCGATCTTTAAACCAAATTGGTATATAGAAATTTGTTATTGAATAATTATCTATTTTAATTAACTTACAAATTCACTGCCAGCCACCTTCGATGGCATGTCAGGGCAACTTGTCCATTAAAACATAAGATCCCAGCTCAGTCAAGAATGAAAAATTATCAATAAACTTTAATTCATTTCTTGTTGTAAAAATTCCTTTCTTCATTAAAATAATTTAATGAAAATTAAATTTAATGAATTTTAGCCTGAACTATTTATTACAAATTTGGATTAAAAATTGTCAAAATATTAAAAATATTCGTTAAACAAAATGTGAAAGAATTTAAGTTTCCATGAAAAAAAAATCAATTTTAAATTTCGGAAAATTAAATTTCGTTTATAATAATGCCGACCCGATATAGGGGTCAGCAAGTGATTCTGAATCTACCGGTATCCTAAAAGCGCAATACCCTATATACTATTATGGAGTTGGTGTAAAAAAAAACACTTAAGGGTAGGAACCTGTATAGAAATACACTTTTTCTGACAAAAAAAAAATTAGTTTGAAATCAACTGGCCGATTTCCTAACAATACAAAAAAAAAAAACAAAAAATTACGGGTGGCTTTTAATTGGCTTAAAATGTTTGTAATCCATGCTGTTAAACAATTTACAAAATGTTTAACAAGCAAAAATACCTTTGAACTCTAATAGAGTAAATATGTACATTCAACAATTTGTATGTATTTATGTACATGTATGTCTACTAGAACATAGAATATTTAAAAAAAATTACTTGTACTATTTTCTAACAACGAATAAAAAACTCGAATACGTCAATCAACAATATTTTAAAACATTATCAGCATTTTCGTCATCATGCAGACTCATCATCGCCAGCAATTTTAACAGCGGTACCAATAACTGGCAGCACTACATTTCCGTTGATACAAAACCATCAACAAATTTTGTATTAGCTGCAGAAACTACATCACGATAACAACGTCATTCACTCACTACTCGCATTCCTCTTCATGAAACGTCATCGGCAAGAAAAGTAGTTTTAACGATATGTATGTATGTCATGTTTGCTTAAAAAAAATATGAATATGTTTCTAACTAAAATTGTTAAAGGCATTTTAAATTGCAGAAAAATAACGTAAAAATTTTTACTAAAAATTCTAAAATTAAGCTGATGAGGTTCGGTTAGTCATTAACATTCTAAAAGCAATTTAATTTGCATTTGTGTTTTGAAAAATATGTTTCTCTTTATTAACTCTTAATTAAACCAGCGATGCCAGAATGAAAAATTTTCCTTTATTTGGAAGATTTTTTAGTAAAATAATAAAATTTGTTATCATCGAAAAGGGGTTTTATAGCAGCATCCAATGGTATATAAAACTTTACCACTTGCGACCTACTTATTGAGATATTTAACTAAATACATATTTTCGTTTCGGGATTTCATACAAATTCTACGTATTTTTTTTATTAATTTTATATTTTTTTATTGTATTTTTCACATTTTGATAAATTTTAAAATGAAAAAATTTTATACCCATATTGCCTATATATGAAAAAAAGTTAAAATATATCGCGATTTATGTGTAAAATTACAAAAAAAAAAAAAATAAATTAACATTATTTTAAAACAGATTCAATTTGAAAAGCAGAACATTATTTCCACATACGTAGAATTTGTATGAAAACCCGAAACGAAAATATGTATTTAGTTAAATATCTCAATAAGTAGGTCGCAAGTGGTAAAGTTTTATATACCATTGGATGCTGCTTCAAAACCCCTTTTCGATGATAACAAATTTTATTTATGTCGTCTTAGAGCAAAGTACAAAAAAATTCGAAAAACTGAAAAAATACCTTTTTTAAAAATGGTCCAGCTCACGGATGGTCAACGCTAGCACCAAAATATTTTGGGAATCATCATAAAACATATCAACCTTTATTTTCAGAGGGGAACCTTAAACACTTTTTTCGGCTCCATACAACTTAAGTCGGTCTAATGTATATATATGGTCACCTCCAACAAAACTCTTTTTTTTAAATAAAATTGTAAACATACTATGTTTAATTTAACCATATTATTGTCACCAACAACCATTTTATTGTTAGTCCTCCATCAAGAAGCCACAACCATATTATGGTTGCCCCTAAACATGTTATTGTTAAATATGACAATAATTTCCAAGAGCAACATTCTATGGTTGAAAATCAAACATGCTTTTATAAGTGTTATACATATTTTAGTTATTATTAACCAAAACATGTTGGGAGGCAACCATAATATGGTTGTGGCTTCTTGATGGAGGACTAATTTAACAATAATATGGTTGTCGATGACAATAATATGGTTAAGGTAACCATACCATGCTTACAATTGTATTTAAAAATAGTTTTGTTAGATGTGACCAGATTAAACATGTTTTTTCTCTGGGTGTAGTAGGATTAACTTGCCTTTATCGTTGTAATAGTGAAAAAAAATTGTATGCGTGGGATAAAATCCTTCATTAAACTATCGGTAAGTTGTAATAGTAGCCTTAAGTGTCACACGCCTTGCTGTAAATTAGTAAATGTAAGTATGTATCTATTTCAGACTTACGTTAGCTATATAAAAAATTAGCGTATTTTTAAGAATTTCCATTTGCTAATTTATAAAATTTACATAAAAATGCAACACAGCATTTTTTTTTTGGTACAAAAAGGAGATACCTAAAAACAGCCAGAAGAATTAATATTTGATCTCATAAATGTCCAATGTATATTATTAACTTTATTATAACTTGTAATGGTTTTGGTTTTGAGTACATAGATTTATGTATGTATAGTAGCTTCACTGAAACTAACACGAATATTCTTTTTCTTATATGAAGTTTTATTTTAACCCAAATTTTTACTATTTTTAATTAGGCCTAAGTTCATTAAATTTAATTTTCATTAAATTATTTTTATGAAGAAAGGAATTTTAAATTTTAAATTTTAAATTTTAAATTTTAAATTCCTTTCTTCATAAAAATAATTTAATGAAAATTAAATTTAATGAACTTAGGCCTAATTAAAAATAGTAAAAATTTGGATTAAAAACCATAAATAGTTCAACAAAATAACCACAATACTAATTGTTTTATTTTAAAGATAAACATATCATCTCATACGTCAAAGATAATTATGCGTAAAATTAACGCATTGTTTTAACTTGTTTTATTGTTGTATAACATATTTGATTTATTAAGAACAAACTAATGTGAATAATATTTTAACATATATATTAAATAAAATTACGGAAATTTAAAAGAGATTTAGAAGAGATTGTGTGGTTACAATCGAAAAGAGTCAGGGCAACCTGTCCGTGAAAGCCTGGGTTCAATTCTCAGCGCAGTCATGACTGAAAAATTATTAATAAATTTTAATTAATTTCATGTTGTAAAGTTCCTGTCTTCATAACAATAATTTAATGAAAATTAAATTCAGTGAACTTAAGCCTAATTAAAATTTCGAAATTTGGATTAAAAACCATTAACAGTTCAATTAAATAACCACAACACTAATTATTGAAATTTAATATATTTTTTTGTATATATATTTATTATTAGAAAGTAAAAAAGCAAAAAAACTTCTTAAGTAATCAAAATCTTCGGTTATCAACGTAAAACTCAAATTCTTTGAAAACTGATCATTAATCTGCGTCTTTTTGATTGACTTTGACTCAGAAACTTGCTATATTGCGACGTGTGATAAGGTCTACATAACGACTGGGATGTCTGGAGTGCACAGTCACGGATTCCTGCTAATTAAAAAGAAATCGCAATATTTCGAAAGTGCGTGCGTAAAATTTATGCAGAGTATCTTCCTAGGGCTCAACAGAATGAAGATTTTTATCCGAAAATTTCTAGTACCACTGAATTAAACAATTTAAATTTTTAGAACTCTTACGATATACTTTTTTTAAACACATTTCAAGTAAAAAAACTTCATAATAAATTCAGATAACATTATAAGTAGAGTTAGAATAGAGTTATACTATGTTCACATGGATAGCAATATTCGTGTTTCGCTTTCATATTCATGTTTTGCGCCTCAAATAACTTGTTTTGCCATACAACATTTTGAGAGCGAACCATGTCGTTTCATTTTGAAACATGCTGAGTATCAGCCAAATCATCTCCAATTTTGATAACAAATAATCGCTGAGCGAGCTCTCAAAATAAAATCAAAACAAAGAAAAAATAAAACAAAATTTAATGTTTAATAAAATAAAGTAATAATTATTAAATAATAATATAAATAAAAGTATTAAACATTATATTTTTAATTTTATCGATAATTATTGACTTCCCTGTATTAATCCCTAGTTAACGAATGTTTAAGCCCCCTGTGTGCCGATTTGGAATTTTGTTAACGAGCAGTTTTAATATTTGTTACTTTTTAATTAACTTAAGATATTTTAAAATAAAGTGTGTACAAAACTTTGAAACATTTTATTTAATAAAAGAATTGTTTTCGATACAAATTCAAAAATTTTACCTGTATTAAATTGCTGCGTATGAGTTATATTGAATACAAATCGCCTTTATAATCGTATTACTTATACGTAATGGAATACTTATTGAACATACAGATTGAAAAGAAAAACAAACATTAATTAGTTTAACGTATTACTGTGTGATTGATCCAAATTAAAAAAAAATCTCTTCTAGTTAGTTTATAAACTCCTAAAGCATATTGTCTTATATTTATCACCTGTCAAACAGTATGAATATTTATAAATAAAGAGTGGTCCAACCATAATGCACACTGTTAACTTTGAGTAAAACATTAAAGTCAAGTTTATTGCCCGACTTAATATGACCTTTTTTTTTGTTTCAGTGTTTGAGAAATTCAATGATTGATGGAGAGGTGCATAATTTAACAGCGCGTTAAGATTGTTGAAGCCTTTTACGAAAAGTGGCGTTCAAATCAAAAGGCATTTCGTGCACTTCGTGTTTTTTTTGGTCAGCGTAATCAACCAAAAGTGTCCACAATCGGGAGATTGTGCAATTTTTAGCAAACCTGGTTTGTAGGAAATGTGAAAACACCTGTGCATGCTCACCCAGTTCGGTCTGCGGAAAACACTGGTGTTGTTCGCGATGGTGTAGCAAAACAGCCGTCAACCCCGACTCGTCGTCGTGCCCAACAATTGAACATCGCACTAATATCGCAGTAATGCGAATTTTGAATTAAGAATTTAATTTTCACGCTTAGAAGGTTCGATGGACTCAAGAGCTGCGGCCTTCTGATAATTTCAAGCGTCGTCAATACGCAGAATGGTTGGTTGAACAGACAGAAGAGAATACTGACTTTGCAAAGAAAATCATTTTAAGCGACGAGGCACACTTTTACCTCAGTGGATACGTTAGCAAGCATTTGGCCAAATGAAAATCCACGAGTGATTGTTGAATAAAGGAAACATCCACAAAGTGTGACTGTTTAGTAAGGTTTATGGGCTGGCGGCGTCATAGGGCCATACTTATTTAAAAATGAGTTTGGCGAAGCAGTAACCGTGAATGGTGTTCACTACCGCGATGTGATAGCGGAGTTGTTGTGATCAGCTTCAACAGAATGGTGCCTCTTGCCACACGCCAAACGAAACAATTTTTTTTGTGTGTGAAATTCAATGGCCGTGCTATCTCACGTCGTGGCGATATTAATCATGTGATTTGACACCGTTGGACTTCTTTCTTTGGGAATATTTAAAAGAAAATATTCCCAAATTTGGCACATTTTCGACATTGAACCTTAATTATGACTCAGAGCCATTGAAAATATGGACCATCGAATAGAGGTATGCCACCGAAGCCATGACAAAAATTTGGCAAATGTTTTGTATCAAATATATAATTCTCATAGATCCTTCATAATAAAAAATTATAAAATAATTCTCTAAAAACTTTTTGTTTTATTTGTAATTAACATTTAGCGTTGTTATTGGACCACCCTTTCCATATATACGTACATATTTTCCAAATAGTTTTAAATTTCACTTTTGTATCAGTAAATGAATTTAAAATTATCCAAGATTTGTTTGCCTAATATAATTGCAATTTTAACAATTTATCTTAAAGACACATAATAATAATGAAAATACAAACTTTTTTTTGATAAACTCTTTCAAAAACACATGTGTATGCATAATTATTATATGTTGGCATTTTAAAAGAACAACATATTGTTTTATACGTCTATTTTACAAAAACATTTACAACATGCACATCATCAGCAATGACAACAAACTCTAAAAACAAAAACAATCATAAAAACATTAGAATATAACAGCAATTGTAAACATAAGTAATAATAATCATCATCATCATTATACAACAATGATATGAATTACAAATTGCAATAAAAATAAAAAACAAAGACATTTGTCTTTAACTTGCCACAAACATGCATACAATACAGCAACACATGCTGGCATTCTCAGGCAGGTAAACGCTCACATACACATAATTTGGTTAATTTATGTACAAATACCCTGCATTCATTTGTTATCGCAAAATTGAATGAAAAGAGTCCTTATGACTTTAATTTTCGATCGGAAGGGTTGCTAACTGTGAAAGCGAAAAAAAAGTTTTTTAGACGACCCTAAGATGGCTCGTTTAAATGGCTCTACCCAATTAAAAATGGAATTTCCAACGAAGCAGGTTTGTTAGGGAGAAACGTTAAAGTTTCTCTTACCATATCGCTTAAGCAGGACATAAATTTTATATGGGAACTTTGAAGCAACACATTTTTGACACAGAAAGCGCTTTATTCAGCACATATTAAAATTGGTGCATGTAACGCTCAACTTTGCACACTAAATTTTTTGTTATCGTTATTCTTTTATATGCTCCCTTACAAACCTCCTTCGTAGTAGGAAATGTCTTGGCTCTTCAAATTTTATATATAAGTTTTTTTAATTTATTAAGCATTTGTTCACTTACCTTACTGCATTTTCGTATGTCTTATAGCGTAGCGCATAAATGTGTGCTTAATTCTCAAAATGTACCATTAGTGCTTCGCAATATAGAAAAATATTTTATTGGGTAATAAGTGAATGATATTTTTTGATTAGAAATATTGAAAATTGGTCTTCTGAGTAATGAGTTTTCCCCCATCTCTATCCTCAATGATTAAAAATAAAGTATATTGCTTTATTTTGTTTTTATGAAAGTGTTAAATCTTTTTTATATCGTCCACGAGTGGTAAAGTAGTGGTGTCTTGTTACTTGCATCTTCTAAAAGCGTTCTAAATGCTTGCAGGGCAAACACATAAATAACAAACATTAACAATTAAAATATTTTGGATATACAGATAAGTTTATGTGTTTATCCATTAAAATAGTTGTGAGTAAAATGATAGTTGAAGTAATGTCAGCTTAGCGTGTAGCCAAAAATCAATTACTCTAGGCATTGACAAGTAGTAACTGAGCCAGAGTAAACTGGATTTACATTACACAGAAAAACATTTTTTATCAATTAATAAATGGTTTAAAAAGCAGAGTACCGAAACGCTCGCTCATTCTTCATTCATGAGTGAGCGGGAAAATTTAAAAATTTTTCTACAAATTCATCCTCATGAGGGTGAGGAAAAAAAATATTTTAAATTTCCTCACTCATGAGGAGTGAGCAAAAACAAAAAATTCATATGTGATTTTTCAGATATGAAAAATTTGGAAAAAATTCACGTTAAAATTCTTCACAAGGAAAAAAATGCGATTTGCCCAACCATTTCCAGCGGGAAAATCAAGTAGTAAAGAGGCCTTATAGAAGGCCTTTTTGCAGACATAAGATCTCCCAGCCGCATTCCAACTTTATTACCAATTAGCAAGGTGTGTCATTGCAGACCAACACCTTGCACTTTTGCATCTATTTTAAACACTTCTGGAAGGGCTTCTAAAAAGATTTAAGAATAAAGCTTTATCCAAGTTTAATTGTTGTGGCTAACAATACGAAGTGAGTAAATTAATAACTAAACTTGCAACACGTTCCAACATAACTACTAATAAAACGATTGCGACAGGCCTTATCTTAGAATAGAAAATTTGAGTTTGTAAAATCTATATATATAAAAATAAGTCCGTATATGTACGTCGCGGAACTAATCATAAACGCGTCGTTCTTTTTCAACCAAACTTATACACTACGTAGGCAGTGGCCCATATATGGTTTGTATGAAGTTTGGTTGAAATCCGATAACGCATGTGTGTGCGGTGCGTATGTGAAGTGAGTGTGTTTTTGCCGCAGGCATTTTTTGTACCGCATACAGCATTCATTAGTATTGAATACATTTTGGTCGTTTGTGTATTGGAGAGCATTGCACGGAGTGATGCAAATAGCAATTTGTTATCATTTCTCTTTTCTCTTTGGACGTCATTGGTGATTGATCTTATCATAATCGATTTTTGAAAATATTAATTTCTTCGCATTTTTTGGTGAGTATTTTGATAAAAATAAATTAATTTTCGTTCTAATCATCGTTTTAATTTGAATATTTTGTTAAAAAAAATTTAAAAAAAACAATGATTAATGAGATAAAAATCGATTGTTTTGCTAAACAAGTGCTTGCTTTTCACACGGCCAGTTATATGTTTCGTGCTCACGTGTTGGCAAGCCTTCAGTTCTCTTTATCTACACAACAACTCATGGCAAAACCAAAAATGTTGTCTACAAAAGAGCTCTAAGATAGTTTAAGTGATACATAGTCTAAGATTGTAAGAAACTAGAATTAAAAGTTGAATAATAGGGAACAAAACCAACTTTACTAAAAACAAGTGTGTTTCTTTTCTTATTTTGTTTTGCCGTGAGAAGCAGGCAACGGGCCCGCTAGTATTAAATAAAAACCTTTCTAAAACCCCTTTTCAAAAAAGGCAGAGTGGAATAGTAAAAGTTTACTAAAAATTCAATTATAAACATTCTTAAAGGCCAAAAAAGTGATTCGCTTCAAATTTTCCCCGCCGGGCAGCACGCTTAGTCCGTGTGTATTTTTTTTTTTGTAAAATTATTTCTTGACTGGATAACCAAAATGTGTCTGTGTTTTTTTTTTGTAGGCAAATATTATTGAAAAAAAAAAAAATAAGAGAACTGCACATATCGTCATCTTAAATGCAGAATATTGTAACATCAAATTATATAAGTTTACATGAGAAGCAAAAAACGTTGTAAAATGGAAATTATATGAGATATTAGAGTAATATTAATTATTTAGAAAAAAATGCGATAACCGATTTTTTTTTTGATAAAAAATATAATTTTTATTGTTATTTATTTAGTTATGTGTGTTACGTTATTTTAATTTGTAGTTCTCTGAAGCAAAACGACGAATCATCAACGGAAGTATGATAGTATTAAGTTAAACAATCATTTAAAACATTAAATAATTAAATATTTCTGTTATATTATAGGTATAATAGAATATAAAGATAATGTACATGGTTATAAATGCAATACTGCGTTTAAACAATAAATTTAAATATGGTTAAATGCACATATAAAAGTGATAGTCACACAATTAATATGCAGCATCATTAGAATTGCGTTGACATGGTAAATAAGTTTGCTTCTCTGATGCAGTGCAGGCAGTACTGCATTTGAGAACGTAAAGACGTTATATTATTAGAGATATTATTATGACATATTATTTATAGTTCTTTATTATAATTTAAACTTGTAGAATTGTTGTTGGGAATTGTCAAATTTAGTTAAATAAATGAATAAATTCTTTGAAATGGCAAAGTTTTTTTTAATTTTTTTTTTTTTATAAGATTTTGTTTGTTGTGCTTAATTCCCTTTTTTAATAATTGATAAAAATACTGAAATTTATTCTTGGAGGATAAGCTGTTCCTATGCGCATTTCACTGGTTGCTTAGGCCAGATCGTCAGGAAACGTTCTCCTAAATAATTTTAGAAAAGCCAAAGCTATCAGCAAACAAAACTACAGAGGGAATGAGAATTACCTACAATACCCTCAAAATGTTTTATTTGCAACGATATCAAAGCTTAAAAAAAATACCAAACAATAAAACAGTGATGAGTTTTTATCTTTTCTTACATTTCCCACTACTGAAAAAACTGAACGTACAAATTGTTTTTATTTTGTTTTCTTGCGAAAACAATAAAAGTACTTTGTTTTTGTTTTTAATATGTTTTTTCTTTACCCACTTACAGCTACAATTAATGTTGGGAGAATTCTAACTAATTGTAGTGGGAAATGTAAGAAAAGATAAAAACTCATCACTGTTTTATTGTTTGGTATTTTGTTTAAGCTTTGATATCGTTGCAAATAAAACTTTTTGAGGGTACCGGACTTCTGCATGTTGTGCGGAAATGCCGAGGAGCTGGAGACGGTTGAGCATGTACTGTGCCACTGTCCTAGGAGGCACGGCCCCAGGCAGAAATGGCTAGGGGCTAGGTTTCACGACGAACTGGGGTGTATCGCTGGATGTAATCCAACCGATCTGCCGGGGTTTGTCAGGGAAGTAGGACGGCCGTTTCTGTTGGGGGGGGGGGGGGGCCGTAGGGGGAATTTGTCCTGCGTTTTTACTAATATGTACCGAACCTTAGGTCTATTTTCTACTCTTCTTCTTTACTTCTCTTTTTCCTCTTTTCTCCTCTACTGAAGGGATTCACAATGAACCTCATTGGTCTCAGAGTGGATGTGAGCCCTTGGGCGCATAAACCTTCTAAACCTAACCTAACTTTAATATTAATCTAGATCTGATGTTGATAACCTAAATATAAGATAAATATATATGAATATATGATATATATATACAATGTTGTATATAAATATACTCATAGTCACAGAAATTGTGCAAAACAAACCTAATAATTTTAAAAGGTAAAATTGTTCTTAAAATTTGTGATTTTTTCGATATCCACTTTCATCAAAAAAAATAGGATTATATAACGTCAAAAACCTAGACAATTATATCGTTGATTTTAACATACAAACAGTTGAACAAAAATGCTTTCCTACTAAATTTTATATTTCAGCAATAGTTATTACTCTTTTGCATAAATAACTTAATGTAATGTGTATATGTTACTATGGGTGCCCTGGCAAATTAGTGGGTTCGATTCCCACCAGAGACTCTAGTCTTCTGCAGACAAGCGTAGAGCTTCGCGAGATTAGCATAGGAAAAATTGAAAAAAAATATTTAAATTCATGAAATAAACAAATAACATTTTGTTCTTACCTAAAATAGTTTTTTGTCTCAATTTTTATTCGACACTAGTAAATTAAGACTATATTGTTGTATATACAGCGTTGTAACGGTAGAGAGTTATTGTAAACACGGTATTAGGAAATTAAGCTTTAGTTCTTGAATATAGAAGTATAGTTTTATTACATCGAAACTAATGTTGTATATTTGTTTAAACGGTATTGTACAAGTGTAGAATTTTTGTAAAAACAGTATTAAAAAACAAAGGTAAGTACAGTGTTGTGATGGAACAATGTGATGGAAGAGTCAAAAAGGATCGTGGCTTTGTATTATATTTAGAGTAGTCGTAATTTTTGCCTAAACAGATCAGATTTAGAGAGCAATACCGACATACAAAAATTGTAGTAGACTTATCAAAGAGCCCAAATCAAGTTGCCCTTAAACTATATGAGTGGAAATGCAGTGAAAGCAGAGTGAAATAAGGTAATTGACAGGCCATTTAAAGTGAGAAAGTAGTCAAAAGTTTAGATTAATTTTGTGTCTGGATAATGTCGTAGTATTCTCGCAGAAAGGTTATACTTCATTCCAAATAAAGTCAGAGGTACATTGTTAGAAAAGGCGTCATAACGCTGTTATATTTTGAAAACAGTACTATTACAGGTGTCTTCGTTTTTGACCCCATGACACTTTTCATCATTGTGATATCAGCGTTAACATCACTTGGCCAAATTATCATCAGGATCAAAAATTTAAATTTATGTCATCAATGGGATGACACATTGGCATCACAAAAATGAAGAATCGGAGTCGGTTTTATAAAGCATGTCATCAGTACGAAGTCAAACTCTCATCAAATTGAGTCACTGTAATTATTTTTATTTTTATTTACTTACCCGTTACTTATTTTTGTTTAACTTTTGCTGTATTCCGCCCTTTGTTAGCAGAAGAACTCTCAAATATAAGACACCAGTAGCATGCCAGTTATGGTTTTTGTAATAATTCTACTTTAAAAATGTGATGTATTTAAGTAAATAGAATATGGGAATTTTTGCTTCTTTTTTTACTTTTAAAACATGAAAATAATGTTAATAATATTGTTTAAAAGCAATATTTTAAACACCAAATTTCCTTTTATTTTTAAATTTACACACTCACAATATTATTACAGTAACTGACTGTAGGTTATTCAAAAAGTAATCCGTTCAGTCATTTTTAAATAAATAAACATTTAAAATTCTAAGCAAACTTATTTTTAACTGATTTTAACATTTATTCAAAAAACTAAGTGCATATTAATACGGATTATCGGTTGCATTTAATATTGTCAGTTGATTAAGTAAAAGTATTCTGTATGTAAAAATAAATGAAAATGAAATTTAAAACAACTGTAAATTTACTTCGAAACATATCTACTTATTTTGCACTTAATTTTAACGAAAAGTTCATTTAATTTTTACTGTCAAAAATTCATTCGCGAATTCCATAAAAAATTAACCACAAATTCCGTAAAAGCAAATGAATTTTCAGTTATTTTTTATAATTTAACTACTAAAAAAAATAACCGACAAATTCCGTAAAACAAATGAATTTTCAGTTATTTTATATAATTTAACTATCAAAAAATAAATTTTCTGCTATCTATTTATAGATCGGTGGAAAAAAGTAAAAGTAAAAACGATTTGCTTGTTTTGTGTAGAAAATTCCCATATTCTATTTGTTAAAATTATTTTGTTAAATACATAAAATTTTTAAAGTAAAATAATTGCGAATACCATATCGGGCATGCTGCTGGTGTCTTATAATTGAAAGTTCTTCTGTAAAAGTAAGACAAACATGTATAACGGGGTAAGTGAATAAAAATAAATATTCTTTCTCACTCATTAGAAAAAAAAGGGGACAGGTGTCTGGAATTTTTTAGAAATTCGAATAAAACCTGTATTATATAAAATTTCGGAATTACATAAAATAACTGAAAATTCATTTGTTTTTACGGAATTCGTCGGTTATTTTTTTGATAGTTGAATTCTATAAAATAAATGAAAATTCATTTGTTTTTACGGAATTTGCAGTTGAATTTTTGACAGTAAAAATTAAATGAAATTTTCGTTAAAAATAAATGAAAAATAAGTAGACCGGTTTTAACTGAATATTCATTTATTTTATATTACAATTTCAGTTAATTTTACATACAGAATATTGTGAGTGCACATATTCTTAACAGAATATTGAATTTAGTTCTTAATGTTAATATAATGTAACGTCAACTTAACTAACTTGAAATTGTAAAAATAAAAAGATGGCTAACTAGTATGCTAACTAGCCAACGGTGAGCATCATCAATAAAAACTGAATTTAAAACTTGAATCTAACCCTAACTCTTTCATTTTTCTAACCCCAAAACTTAACCAAATACTTATTCCTTTATTACTTCTCATAGTGATGAGAAATTATAAAGCCGCGTTAACAAGGAACCGGAAAAAACGTAACTAGTTGGCTTATACTGGTACCTTCTTTAGCATAGCTAACTCTACGGCCACGAACCTCTACTAAGCCAACTATCTAACCTTCAAAAGTCCCAGCCAACTTGTTCAAATATATTATTACATGATATATTATGTCATCGCACTGATGACATGATATTTTATGTCATCGCACTAATGACAGTTTATCATCGCACTGATGACAGTTTGTCTGTACTGATGTCAAAATAAATCAGCGTTTTGACGCCTTTATATCAGTGTACACAAAATGTGGCATCGAATTGATGTCACTGTAGTCATAGCGTAGATGACGCATAAAATACGACAAGATTTTAGAATGATGTTCATCATTGGCTTGATGTCACTTTTTGCTTCATTGATGCCATTTATAATAACATTGATGTCATAATCCTGATATTAGGGCATCATCAATATGAAGATGCATTTTTCTATGAGTGTAAGTAAGACTAAAGTCAAAATTTAATAAGAATTAGGCCATAATATATTCTGGATAGTAGAAGAATGAGATAAGAATCAAAATAAACTAAGTTAAGGTGTTGCCTATTTAAGGTTAAATCAGTTAGTTTGTAAACTTACAGTGGTGCTAAATTTAAATCACAGTAAAGTCTAAGATACTTATGTTTTAAGAGTAGACTTAGATTAATCTCACAAGTAGGTGAATGCAAAGACAGAGTAGAATATAAATATTGTAAATTATAAATACAAATTTTAGACTAAATTTATTTATAACTTCTTCTATATTTTTATACATTTATGTATGTCTATAGTACATATCAGATATTATTACTTTTTAATTTAGACATGTCTTTTTTTTATTTACACGATAATTTTATGAATTTACACAAACAAATTACATATATACGTACTATACATGTACACAAATTAGAAATAAAAAAAAATATTTAAACTAACTTAAACTGACATAAAAGCAGTAGAAGATGATAATAGCAAAAAAAATTAAAAATTCTTTATGTCTCTCCGGCTTTTGTTAAATATTTACATATCATCAATTAAAACTACAGAAATGGGAAAACTGTTTACTCATTTTATTGTTATTGTATGGAAATTATGAAACGAAGGAATAATTTAGATGCAAAGTTTTACATTAAAACCATTTGTGTCAGCATGAGAATTTCTAATTTAAAAATATATGTGTATTGTGTCAATATTTATAAATGTCTTTAAGTATCTAATTATTCAAATATGTGTGTCTGTGCCTCCTGTATAAATGTAAGAATTTGATGAATCATATGAGATGTACATATTGTATATTTTGTAAAATACAGGTGTTTTTTACTTTTAATATTTCTGTCTAATCTCAGTAGCTTGGAAAATAAATAATGTTAGTCATTATTACATAATGTAGCCAGTATGGAGATCGATTATTGGACTTTTTCAAAAACCGGTTTGCGAATATTATCTACACACAGTTGCTATTTTAAAAAACCGGTTTTCGCTTAAGCATTTTTAAAATAACCAGTTAACCGGTTTCAATAAATAAATATCAATATATAAAATAAATAAAAACACAAAAATCAAATAAGTTTTTGTAATAAATCGTTAATTTGAATAAAAACCAAGCAATTCAAAAAGGTAAGGAAACAACAAATACATATATATGACTTAAGGTATGATCAGACCATAGATGGCGGTAGTGCACTCATTTTGCAGTTTCAACTCACAGTTAGTGATAGTGCAAAATTATTGCAATCATTTTGTTGATGTTGAGAGATGAATTAAAAATTAGCAGCCTCACTAAACATGAGTGATAGTGATTCTTAAAAAATGTTGCACTCCAAAAAAAATAGTTTGATTTAAGACAAATCAATCATCAGTTTATTGCAACTTTTTTTGCTCCTCACTCATTTGAGTGCAACTTAAAATTTTGCACTAAATTTACAAACAAAAAACTGGTTTTTTCATGATTAAAGCCATGAGATATTCCGTTATTGACAAATTATTGACATGTTGTTTAATTTCCTTCCTTATGCATATATTAATAAGAATCAGAAATTATGCACATACAAAATTAAATTTTTCAAATTTTAGTGAGAGTCTGTTTATATGCAGCTGTTTTGATTTCAAGAACAAATTTTGCACTATTTGAATTGAGTGCAGATTTTTCAATTCAATCTTCGTTTAGGGAAAGTGAAAACATTTGCAATATCACTTATTTTTTTTAGTGGTAGTTAAAAAAAATAGCAAACAAGACTAAAGCTGGTAAAAAGCGTGCAAACAAATTTTTTTGCAGTTTGATTTAGTGATAGTGCACTGCTGGCTTAAATCAATATTTAGTGCACTACCCCCAACTATGGTTCAGACCTAACAAATATTTGACGAAAATCTAAGAAAAGTGTGACCATAAAATTTATCAAACTTTAGCTTTATTTTTTTTCAATTTATATTTATTTACTAAACTTCATTCGTAAGTAGATAATTGTATAATGTTATTTTAAAACTAGACAAACATTTGCAAAAGTCAACAAAAAATTATAGGAATTTAATAAATTTATTATTTTAGATATACTCCCAAATCTATTTTTAATGAGTTTCAATTTATTGGTGGTTAAGCATGTCTATATGAATCAGTAGACTTCAACCATATTTTGGAAAAGTTTCTAGCAAAACCTCTTAGCCAGGACTATATATTTCAAATTATTTTGTTTCAATATTAGAGAAACGAATAGTACTATGAACATGCTTTATGTATGAAATATTTGTCAATTCGTTGACAACAATTTTAAACCTTCCATGGCATTGCTTGATTTCTTCCATTTTGTTTTTTAGTTCTTGGTGCTTTAATAAATAAAACTGATGATGACAACGGTCTTATATTTCACACAATGATTACTTCTTAGATGCGTACTTTAGTAAAGTATTATTTGTCGCTCTTTAGACCTACCTCGAACGGAGTAAAGTTTTATTTAGAGTAAATTAGTATCAAGCATGTGGACTAATTAAAGGTGATTAATAAGTCGTGACGTGGAAGAACCTTTGCAACTTATCATTTTAGGGCACTTAAGGCACCTAACTTTGTGTTTTAAATCCCGTTTGAAATATCTCCAGAGATAACATCTATATAAAAATATATTTAATATATAGAATTCTTGCGCACAAATTACTATTTACTTTTTAACTGAACACTTTTTTTTGGTATTTTTAATTTTTTTGTTTTTTTTTTTTTACAAGAACACACGCTTTTATAAGCGATTTGTATTTACATTGTTCATAATGTTTTTTGACTTTTGTTACATTTTGTTTTGACATTTTTCATAAAAAATTTAAGTTTGCCCAATATTCAATTAGATAAATATTTAAATTACGGGTACATTTACAACAAGAGTAAGGAAAACGTATATAAATTACACATTATTAAAATAACTGGTCTAATATACCAAAATAACCGGTTCATTCGATATTCGAAAAATGGACATATTGAAATACCGGCTTGCACAAAACTAAAATGACCGGGTTAAACCGGTCGAATAATATCCGTTCGATCTCCCGTGTAGCCTGTTGAAAAGAAAAATTATTATAAGATATTTTCAAAAAAAAAAAAAAAAAAAATTAAAATAAAAAAAAGGATTTAGGGCTTATCTTAACCCTATTTTCCATCAGGAACCAAAGGACTATCATATCAGTTATCTTTAGCTACACAGATAGAAAAACACTCGTAATGCATTAAGCTTTTTATATTTACTTTAAGAACGAGTAGTACTCAAAAACTCAAGTACGAATAAGAGTAAAACGTACTCAAAACAATCCTACATAGGATAACTTTCGAAAATCAGTCCCGGAATTTCTTAAAGTAAGTATACAATTCTTAAGCCAAGTACAAAAAAGATTGAACTTTTCGTTTGTATAGCCACTCTGAGAGTAAAATTACAAAATGAGCGTTTTAATCTCATATAACTTATCAAAATTTGTTGTAGCCACTACAACAACACTACACAAGTAGCTAAAAAACGATTTGCTTGTTGTGTGTAGAAGCAACAAAAACAACAGAACAAGAAGAAAACAAATTATTTTAATGTTTAATTTTTAATCAATTTTACTTTTTAAACTTTAAAAAAACTTTAAAAATTGATAAAATCTCAGTTTTACTTAAATCAATCTCGGGATTGAATATGGATAAGTTGAGTATTTCTCGATTGAATAATCCGCACTTGTATCAATCTTTCTGTACTTGATTCAAGAAAATCCGTACTCACCGTACTATTAATACCGCTTCGGATTGATTTGAGTACGGTTGGATTCATTTTTCTTTTGAGTGTATGACATTTTATCTTATCAAAATTCGTGTAATCAAGCTTAATGTACGAATGTTAATATCATGAACCAAAACTCCCTTAAAGAGGCCAAATGCTTAATTCTAGTTAAGATTTCAAAAAATAACTTTTATGTAAGCTGTAACATTAAAACAGATTTTGGGTTAAATCTATTTGGAAAACTACTAGTATTAAAATTAACACTTACCAGCAAACATACACAAGCTGTTAGGATGCTAGTTAGTCGGTCGTCAATTTATTATTAAGGAAGAAAATTTTTAAGTTCCCCTCAGCCAATTGACGCTGGAGTCTCACAAGGCAGCATCCTGGGCCCTCTATTTTACTTAATTTATACTTCGGACATGCCAACAAACAACTACATCCAAACTTCAATATTTGATGATGAAACAGCTTTTCTAAGAGTACACGAAAACTGTCATGAAGCATCTCATTACTTGCAGGATCATATATTTGAACTGGAGAAGTGGTTAAAGCAATGGAGGATAAAGGTTAGCAAACAAAAATGCGTACATACATGCCCCCTTATTAAAACCAATAGTCAAATAATAGCCCAACACTCGCATGTAAAATACCTCAGTATACATCAGATAGGCGTTTAACGTGGAAATGGCACATAGAAGTAAAATTAACTCAAATTAAACTAAAAGCAATTCAAATTAATTGGCTTTTTGGGAGAAATTCTGTTCTTAGTCTCGATTGCAAACTTCTACTTTGGAACTCTATCTTAAAGCCAATCTGGTGCTACGGTATTCATTTATGGGACACTGCCTCGGCCTCTTATATCGAAAAAATTCAAAGGCGCCAAAATAAACTTCCTCGAATAATCACAGCTGCTCCCTGGTATGTTAAAAACTGAAATATTCACAAGGATCTAAATGTGCCATTAGTTAAAACTATGATGACGAAATAAGAAGTGAAATATTTAAAAAGGCTGAAACTGCAGCAAAATCCACTAGCTCAAAATATTTTACATTATGGCGGCCACATTCGCTTAAGGAGATGCGACACTGCAGCACTCACCAAATGACATGAGCGATAAACACTTACATATGTGAACAGAAACCGTGATGACGAAATTTGTTGTCTGGCACTGGCAGGACATAAAGTAAATATAAGGATAAGATTTGATTAATTAATGTTAGTTTATATTTAATATATGAAGATTAGATAAATAAATACTGAAAAAGAAATCAATAAGTACGCTACAGCGGCCACTCGAGTAGATTTTTTTTAACATCATTAAAAATCTTAGAAATTTGTTATAGAAATAAATTATATACAAATAAGTTAAGTTACAAATATCAATATTTAATATTCATAGATTATATTTCTTTAATTTTTGTAACAAAGAGTCTTCAAGGCCCAAACTAAAATGTTCAACATAGTAATAATAAACCTGTGTCTTAAATATAGATTATAGATGTAAGGAAACAGGCTTAATGATGATTTAAAAACAAAATTACAATAAATTAAAACAAAAAAAGTCTACCAAGCCAATAAAATAATGTGAAAGACAAATTTATTAGCAAAATTAAAAAAATAAATAGAAGAATCATAAGAATAAGTACCCCAGAAAGTTAACGCTAAAATCATTATTATCATTAACATTTTTTTAACTATCTATGAAAATTAAAAATTTTTTTTATAAATATTCAAGAAATATCTATCTAATTTGCTTGGTACAAATTTTGCTAACACCATTAGGTAATAATTTACATCGATGAAAAAGAACACCTGTTTGGCCAAAATGTCAAATTTTGAGCCCCTCTAACTCAGAAACTTTTTGGCCGATTTTGTTGTGTCTAAACTACTATTCAATAGGACTAACCTTGATGCAAATTTCATCCAAATCGGAAGACATCGATTTCAAAAGTTGGGTCACTTAAAATGAAATCCCCCATATATATAAAAAAAGAAAACCTAATTGCGGTGCCTGGCATAAAAGTGAGTATATATAAGGGCTTTCTTGCCACGTGTAAAAAATTATTATAATTGCCGCACAAAATTTAATTTTAGATTTAAAAGTCACCAGAGGCAAAAATTAAGCCATAGATAAGCCATTAGGAAAATAATGCAATTTGTTATGGGTACAAATGGCGACGCTGTGTACACAAAACTAAATGGGTGGTATCCAGAGGCATGGGAAAAAATTTAAGAAAAAATTTTCAACTAATCTTTAATCATAGGGTTGACTGGCTCAAATTTTTTTCCGCACCACCTTAATGTATATAGTTTTATAAAATATTTTTCACAAAATTCTATTCCATATTTTTTGCTTACTGCTTTGTTAATTTATTGTTTACTACTTTGTTTTGTTAACTGTTTTGTTTGAAGCACAGATTTGTATTTTATTGGCTTAATTTAATTTAAGCCTTTTATATTATAGTTGAGCCTTAAGTCCTGACGACCGACAAGTCGATAGTTAGTGGGCCGCTTAAGAGAAGGATAATGAGTGACTTGTTGTCGCTCGCTCTAGTTGTCGATCGACAACGTTGGCCAGGCTGTAAATTTAAAATATTAATAGTATCCCCGCGGGAAATTTGTGTTAATTATTGCAACAGAACTGGTCCTGGGATTTGTTAAAATAGAATAAGAACAAAAAGAAATAACTAATGATATGTGAAAAGAGAATTAATAACTTAACTGGTATTTTAAGTTAGAACAAAAATGTAGTTTTTTTTGAATTTTGTTTTAATAATTTTTAATATAAATGATTTTTTATTTATTTATTAGCACTGTTTTTGTAACAGATTTAGTATTCACCGGTTGTGTGATGCATTCCTTCAGGCCAATTTAAAAATTTGCTCCAAAAATAAATTATAGGGCCTTACTGTTGAAGGAACACCAAGGACTAGCATTGTATAAATTAACACTTCACACGTTTATTGAGAATGGATGTGTGACTGCTGTTAGGTGTCAATGAACCCCCTCTAATGACAATTACATGTAAAAGTGATAGGTCCCATTCATATAAATTGTTAGAACTAGGACCGGTCTCTAGACACCAAAGCACCTACCACGGGACTACTTTAGTGTCACCCAGCAAAAACTTTACTTACCTGGTAAGTTAACAAGTAACATTGGAGAAAAATAAACACAACTTATTTTTCGGCTGAATAACTACTTATTTTTGTTCGAGGTGTCCACAGAATTCAGTACTTACAATGCACTTACTAGAAGTCATAAAATATCTAGTTATTATTTAATTACCAGTAAGTTGAATTGTAAGTACTTACAATATACTTACTAGAAGCCAAAAAATAACTAGTTTTTATTTAATTGGCTCTAGTTAATAGACCTAATAAGTAGTTATGGAACTAGTTACCAGTAAGTAAATATTCAGTACTGAAAACAAGACAACAAATAAGTAATTATTTAGCTGATTATTAGTAAGCAAATATTCATAACTGAAAATAATAGTAGTGAAAAGTACTTACTGAGGTCATTACTAGCAAGTACTCATTGAGGTTTTCAGAATAATGACAATTATAATGACAACTACTTACCAGGTAACGTATGAAATAACTATGACCTATTACCAAAATTCAAAAAGTTTTTCCTGGGCAGCTTGCTTCTCTCTAGGGATCTTACGCTATTATTCACAGAAAAAGTTTTTTATCGGTAAAGAAAAAAATGGTTTAAAAAGTATTTAAATTTAGTTAATGTAATAATAGAATAAATAATTTTTTTACTTGAAAGAAAATTCAAAATATAATTTTGATTTAATAAATATTTAAGTTGTTTTGAAATAAATTTTTAATTAAAATATTGATTAGATATCAAAAACTGTTAATTGGCTTTTTCGTTTAAAATAAAATAATTTAATCTAGTAGAACTGTTGTTGGGAATTGTCAATATTTAATTCAATTAATTAACACATTGTTTGAAATAGCAAAGTTTGTTGATCCTTTTTTAAATAAATTAAAAATAAAATTTGGAAAAAAAATATTCATAATATTAAAATTTTTAGTAATTAATATAATCCACCAGCAAAAACTTTACCTACCTGGTAAGTTAGCAAGTAATGTTGGAGAAATATAAACACTACTTATTTTTCGGCTGAATAACTACTTATTTTTGTTCGAGTTGTCCACAGAATTCAGTAGTTACAATACACTTACTAGGAGTCACAAAATATCTAGTTATTATTTAACTACCAGTAAGTTGAATTGTAAGTACTTACAATATACTTACTAGAATCCAAAAAATAACTAGTTCTTATTTCATTGGCGCTAGGTAATAGGGCTTATAAGTAGTAATGAAACTAGTTACCAGTAAGTAAATATTCAGTTCTGAAAACAAGTCAACTAATAAGCTGATTATTAGTAAGCAAATATTCATAACTGAGAATAATAGTAGTGAAAAGTACTTACTGAGGTCATTACTAGCAAGTACTTTTTGAGGTTTTAAGAATAATGACAATTGTAATGACAACTACTTACCAGGTAACGTATGAAGTAACTACGACCTATTACCAAAATTCAAAAAGTTTTTCCTAGGATATTATTAATTCGGTATAAATTTGGTAATTAGAGACAATTTTTAATTTTGTCTATGCTCTGAATAATACAAAAATTATCTATTTGATTTTTGTTAACTTTAACTTGAACTTAATATGCGTATCGGAATCGGTATCGCCGATATTTCGTTTCAAAATCGGCATTGTATCGATACATTCCAACAAATTACACTAATAATAAAAAGTACACGTTTCTTCGAAAAACCGTGAGATAAGCTTTTGAGATATTTGGATTGTAGAACTCTAAATTCAAACTCTGAAATATCAAAAATTATATGTTTTTAAAAACTTAATCTTCTGCAAGGAAACAAAAAATTTTATGTGTTCCTTTAATGATCGTTTTCTCATTAGGCGATTATCTGTTTTCCCATCAAAAAACTGCACACTTAAGAAATTTGGATTTCTCAATATCTCATTTGCGTCTATGCTGTCAAAAGGCTAACAGGCACTCATCTGCCAATTATTTATTTGCTGTTTATTTGTCGTACAGATAAATTCAATCAGCTGACTCCCAAATTTAACATGTATTTTGAGAGTTGATGCCAACTGAAAACAATGTTTTTTTTCGGTACATTGAGAAAACCAAGATCGTTAACGGACATTTTATCCGTCTATTGAATTTATGTCGATATTATGTAAAAGGCGGCTTGTCGAAACATTGAGAAAATTGCCATAATGAAGGGTAATTTCGTTTCCGACCTCTCCTCGATCAATTGAATCTAGCAACAGAACCTAAGTAAATTTAAATAAGATTAAAATTAGAGTTAAACTAAATGCCTCTCGTTTTGTGCAATACGTTAATCGTAAAAAACCAAATTTTTTGCGCTGTTTTTAATATGGTAATTTTTCTCTTCCATATTTTATGTTTTGCCTTTACCATTTGTATTTCATAATTTAGATATTTTGGTAAACGTATTTTGTTACTGAAGTTTGCATGCAATAGACCAGTTAAAACTTTTAGTTTTTTTTCGTCGAAATTTTTACGCTAAATAATTTTTTATTAACCACAAAAGTTTTAGAGAATTTTTGGTTTTTAACATGTTTCTGTACAAAAAATCTTATTTATACAAGCTTTACCTTTGTAAATGTTAGAGAATTTACATTAAAGTAACTTTTTGTGTTTTTATATTTTTCAACTGTGTATGTTATGTTTTTTTTTTTTTTTTATAAAACGAACAACAAAAATAATTTATTTAAACTGCTAAACTTTTCTAAAACTATTTTATGAGCATCAGTTTTTTTTAACATGAAAATTTTTTTCCCTAAATTTGGGATTTTGGTATTTCAGTGGTTATATATATATGTTTTCTAAAAATTGCATTTGCGAAAATATTTGTTAATTATAAAAGGATTAATTAATTTTTTTCAACAAAGTTTTTTCATTATTAAATATCCGAAAACACATTTAAATAATTTTAACCCTCTGTGACTGACGTGGTTGTCTAACAGACACCAATATAAAAAGGTACTTTCTCCGTTGTTTTTCAAACATCGGCTCTCACGCATTCAGTACCTTTTGAATACGTTTTATAAGTGTACGCTGGCGGGCGGAAAGCGATAAAATAGAACAAACGCGTCGCGCTTAGCAGAAAAGTGTCTTCAAGACGACCACGTAAATATCAAAGAAGATGCCTGAGAAACCACTATTTCATAATTTTTGTTATATTTTTGTAGTGTCTCCTAAACAACACGTCAATAAAATTGTTTCAATATTTTATATCTCTTATTATTTTTATTTTGATGGGTCGCTCTAATGCAAAACAAATTCTTCATTGTTCTAAAAGAACATCATCTGGAACTTTTAAGAGTCATGAAGAGCAGACTCTGAGCTTTGGATCAAACAATTTGACATATCCATGTTAGAAAGTCTGGTGCAATGCACTTGATAAAATCAGTTGTATCTTTTTCTTTAACCATTAAAATTTTTTATATTTTCTCTATACTGCACTGAATTTGTTTTGATAATTTGTAACGGTATTTTTGAAATGTAAACAACTAAAGTGTGAGTATGCAGAGAAGTAGAAACTAATAAACGTTACTAGGAAAACAAAGTAAAACTTCAATAGTAAAAATACATTTAATAAAAGAGTCTAAATAAAATTATAAAAAATGGAAATTAATGTGAATGGTATTGGCATTGTATTTTAAGTCATAATAAATTAATAAGTTGTGTTGTGGTTTTAGTAAAATGCAGATGTTGAAGAAGTATATTTTTTACATGGTATACTAATCTCCGTAAATATTACGTAGACTTTTAGTTAGTTTCCCAATCAAAACCAATAACCGAATTGGTTTATAAATGTTAACACATACTTATAGTTTAATATTATCTTTAATTCAAGTGCAGGTTTTTGCAGTTTTTTTATAAATTCAACTAGAGTAACCCTGCCCGCGTTGCTGGACAATACAATAACATACGTTTACGTCTTTGTATTAAAATTAAATTTTCCAGAAAGAATAGACATTTTCCTGAAAAAGAAGTCCAAAATAATATAAATTTTTTAAAGTGAGAACATCAAAAAAAAAAAAAAATTACAAATCAATAATTAAAAAATATCAATGCTCGCACTGTAAACTTAAATGACAATCAATAAACACACAGAAATTAAATAAGTCAAATGACGCGAGCAAGCAGAGCCTTATACCGACAAAATGTAATTCTCAGAAGGAAAAAAATACATTTTATATAGAGAAAACACACCATCATAAAAATTTTTCGATGGTTTTTTTTCTAAACTATCAGTTAAAGAAGACCTTTCCAACGCATGTACTCGTTTGAAAATCGGTTGAGTGGATCTCGAGTAAAAAATTACGAACATAGGACAACTTATTTATATATATATAGATATACAAACACTCTTTTTAAATTGTTTAGAAAATAAATATCACTAAAGTCGATTGACTCGAGCAAGTCAAACACAATCGTTTTACAGTAGAATTGATACTACAGTGGCACACCTATATTTCTGCGGCAACAATTATCAAACGAATATCATGTGGGTATTCAAGGCTCGATGTGATCTAATAGAACTAAATGGTTCCTATTTCTCAAGGAAAGCTGTAAAATATTGTTCATTGTGTAATAAAAAGGAGATCGAAGATATACAACATTTCATTGGAAGGTGTCCTATATTTAATAATATTCGGCAATATTGTTTCCAAAAAAAATTACAATTACAGAAAATGAGCTAATTAGCATTTTAAATGGTAAAGATAATTGGGAAAAACTAGTGAAATATTTAATTAATGCTTTGGCTTATAGAAAAACCTTAATTATTGAATACAACAATTAATTTTTACAAACACAAACACATATATGTTTATGCTTATAAACTCTCTTTTCCGGCTAACGACATAGTCAACGCCGTACATTCTTTTAAGTTTTATAATGTAATTTAAAAAAAAAAAAAAAAAAAAAAAAAAAAAAAAAAACACATTATCGAATAAAGAATTCTTACTACTACTACTATATAGATATACAACTCAACATCTGTGTTTAATGTGTTTTTAGAATTTGTGATTTTTATTGTTATTGAAAGGTATTTTTGTTCTTAATTCGTTATCATAGAAACATCCCTTAAGTGCATATTTCCACGACTGTTAATTT
The DNA here is from genome assembly GCA_943735925.1 of Pollenia amentaria. NCBI lineage: Eukaryota > Metazoa > Arthropoda > Insecta > Diptera > Polleniidae > Pollenia > Pollenia amentaria. Next base: position 149,859,571 of record OX031007.1, read on the forward strand.
TCGAGATTTGGTGCGCTAAGAATGGTTCAAATTCGGTGAAATCCCGGCAAATGTTTGACGTGGTAATAACATGCATTGATTTTGAATACAAAGAAGGTACGTTTTGTGAATTATTAAAATGTATGCAAAGGAATTGTTGACATTTGCAAAAAAACCATCGCGTAAAATCCGACGTTCTAAGAAATTATTCGGACTGGCTGGCTACTAGGGTATTCATTTAATCGGGCTTTTGCTTTAATAGGTTAACCGCTCGATTGATTAACCGGGGGTTTAGTTTAATAATCGGTTAGTTATGTAATTTATGAAGTTTTTTTTATAAACTAAGTAATTTCAATAAATAAAAATACAATAAAATGTAAGACAATTTTATAAGTTATTTCCATAGTTTAAGATCTAGAAAGAAATAATTCTTTCGCACATCGGAAATAGGCTGTATATCATTATTGTAACTATTTTTGTCGCTCTACTTCGTACAAGTGCAACCACGGTGTACTGGTAAGCTCAGATGCGAACTCAACCTAATGCAAAATACGTAAAAAACATATAGGAAATTTTTATTTTTTTTTTTGTTTTAATTTTTTAATTCTTTTGGGCCATTTTGTGCCATGCCATTAAATTTCGTTTAAAATTAATTGACGTTTTATTCTCAAAAATAAATTACAGCAAATAACAAGCTATGACATTAACCTAAAATAAAAAATAGTTTCAGAAGGTTTACAAAACAGAACTTGGAAATTATAAGCCATCAAAATGGTGGCTAGCGTTCTACCACATTATTAAAATTGTTATTACAAAGTCACGTCAGTCACAGAAGGTTAATATTGTGGAAAAATATATGGGCTATTTTCACAATTAAGTGGTAAACAAATACGAATAAAATTTTTCGGCCGTGTCGAATATTTGATAAAATTTTCCATTAAATAAAATTGATTTTAAGTTGATTTTCGGTTTTACATTTGTGATAAATAAAAAAACTATCTTCATAAAATCTGACGTTACGCTTTTCTAGTCATATAAATCTAATCTGTGCCAAAATTCATTGCAATATTCTTTAAGAAGCCTTAAATTGGGCCTATGTTGAGTTATTGACCGATTATCATTAACGTTGTTAGCATAATGACGGCATGAAATAACCCCCTAAGAAATAACTCACCTAAAAAAATTAAATAACCTCCCAAAGCGTGGGGTCTTATTTAATACGAAAGAAAATGCTAGTTTTGGAAACGAAATAAGCCCCCAATGAAATAAAATAACACCCGAAACAAAAATTAAATAATACCCTTATTTTTGGGGTCTTGCTTCATATGTATTAAGACCCCAATTTCTGAAATGAAATAAACCCCAATATGCGTAATACAATTAATTTTAAAGGTTTTGTTTTAAAAATCAAGCGATATATATCATATCTGGGACTTCGGCCGGGCGCAAGAACTTTCTCCTATATGTTATAACAGATACCGGCTTCGTTAACTAAAGCTTCTCTGTATAACCAGCATTCAGGTGGGCTTAAGGATTTTCTCCTCTATGGTATAACAAATACCGGCATTGCTAGTTGAAGGTTCTCCACATGTCCGGCCTTCGGCCGTGCACAAGGATTCTCTTCTCTATTGTATATCAAACCCCGGAGTTGCTAAGATCGCCCTTATCCCCGACCGATTACCGGCTACGCAGGGAAGTTTGAGATACCAAAGACGGTATTTGTTATACCATAGAGGAGAAAATCCCAGCGAAGCCGAAGTTTGTTATACCATAGAGGAGACAAGTCTTGCTATAAAAAACGTTTTCATTATAAATTTGTAACTAAAATATTCCCCCAAAAAATATATCAGGCTTTATTTCATAATGATTTTTTGGGGGTTATTTCATATCAATTTTGTATTAATTTTTTGCACATGTCTTGAGCTCTTTAACTCTTTTGTAAGTAGAATTTGCTTAGGCATGAATATGCAGCTGATTTTATGCATTATGCTAGGAACACAACTGGGGCAAACGACAAATTTTTGGCCGCGAATATTCGTCGCCAAAAAACTATTGCTACGATAGTTCGAAGGTAAGTTAAAATTAAGCAAATTTAGTTTTGATGGACAAATTTTTCTACAGATTTTTTTCATGATCGACGGCTATTTTAAGTCGGATACTATAATTGCACCCGTTGGAATGCAATGAAGCGATTAATGCTTATAAACGGTATGCAATTATTCAATAAATACTGTACTTTAGTTATGCCGCCAATATTTTTGGACATAGTGCTCTTCATGCTTTTTTCGGAAGGCGCTGAAAGAAGCTGAAAGTTTGCAATTCTTAGAAAAGTTGAGTGCATTGCCAAAATTTATTTTGTTTATTATTTGCAAGAGGTGTAGAGTATCAAACAACCGGCAATACTTTTTTACTCACAGACTCACAACTTAAAACTTATCAAAATCGTTTTCTTTTCATAAACCAGTTCACAAATCAAATCTGTAACGACCAATTTCGGTAGGGTCACTGTGTTCTCAAACTTTTCTTCTTTAACATATGTGAAAGTCAAATTGATTTAAAATCTGCAATCATATTTATGCAAGACAGCTTTTTGCCTTTCCTGAAAATGTTTAAATTTTTAGTTTTGACTGTTGACTTAGTGAGCGATATGTTTACCGTTAAAAAAAGTATTATTTTCCTAAAAGTATGCACTAAAATATTCTATTATGTTAATTTTAATGTTGCTAATTAAATAAAAATCTGACGTAATATTAAATTTTTTTAAATTATTTATTATTAAAAAACATTTTCGAACATTTTTATTAAATCAGCATTCATTAAATATGTATATATAAATGTGGTCATAAACTTGAAAGCCATTAAATCTCAGTGCTAAATAATAAACACACAAAATTTTAAAACGTAAAAAGGAAACAGAAAGATAAAAATTACCCCGACAAAGAAAAGAAAGAAAGCGAAAAGACCTCTGTAAATGCTTAGTATTGACCTCAGCAGCATATGGACTTTTTTTTTGGGCAATAAAGGCACCTGGTTTAATAAACTTTTATTTTATAAGACTTACAATAACATTACTGAAAAATCATAAAAAAAGAAAATAATTTGCGTATCCTGTTTCTTTCGGGCCATCGGAAGTACTAACAGTTTTAGTGCTTGTGGAAAATTATTGACCGTGTTTTAGGGGTTTGCGGCTGTTTTTTTTTTATTATTTTTTTTTTGTTTGCTTGTTTTTTATCAACAATTTAACAAGTTTTTTTTATTTTGAAAAGTTAATGTCATCAACAAAAAATCTCATTAAATATATTTTACCATTGAATAGCTTTTTTTTGTGGGAGGATTAAAAAACAACAAAATATTTCCTTAAACCACAAACATGAAATGTTTACCACATTCATGGTCTTTTTATTATTATTATTTTTTTACGAGGTCTTTCAAATCACTTGAATGACTGATTTGTATCTATGTAATTAACTACGTTCTTATATTAAATTTAGATGTTTTTCACATAGTTCTTACGTGTTTTTAGTATATACATAATAGTGATATTTAGTTTATTTTAAGTAATTTATTAAACTTAATGAATTTGATTATTGTATGTGCTACCCAAACTAGAACTGCACTCTTACTTTGTAGCACACGGAACCCCTACAATTGTAATCTTTTCTATAAACATTCAACAAATGTATATGATGTATGCAAATACTATAATGAATTGGGAAGGTTTCCTTAATAGCAACAGTTCGATGTACGTAAATTTTTTATGTTTTATGCATCTAATACACTAAATGTTAGCTCTTGTACAACAATATCTTGATTTTGAAAGGAGTACTACTACCTTAGCAAGAGGCAGCAAGACTCATTTATTATTTTAGATTTTTTAAAATAATAATCCACAACATACAATTATACACATTTCTTAAAAATAAATTAATAGAAACGGTGTCTTCAAACTCAATTAATATTTATTTTGAAAAAGCTGATCAGAATACTCATATACGTTCATAAATGGGCTGGATTTTATGCACTTATTTTTTGAAAATATGAAGTGGGCCGTTGAAAATTCTTAATTTTAATCGGCTATGGAAAAGTACTGATTATTTTTTCCCATTTCTGGTTTTATTGGTAAAGTTGAACCTTGTCATTTAATTATGAAATACAATATTATTCATATGACTACCACGACTGGCTCGGCAGTACCACATCCGATCAACCGAATTTTTCAGTACATTTTCGATTGTTTCGGCTCGAATCTCTGCATATCGGTGGCCATGTCACTAAGCAAAATTACCGCATATGAGGCTCAAAAGGCTCATACGTGACCATTGAGAAGCCAAAGCATCTACAACGAATCACTGTTTGGTTTGGCTTTTGGGATGGCGTCATCATGGGGCCAATTTTCTTCCTCCAAGGCCTGAATCGGAGCGGGTTTCTCCGCATTAACTTTAGACTTTACATATCCCCATAGGAAAAAGTCTAACGGTGTGATATCACACGATCTTGGTGGCCAATCGACCGGCCCAAAACGTGAAATTATGTGCTCACCAAAGTGTTCTCTCACTAAATCCATTGATTGATCCGATGGGTGGGAAGTGGCGCCGTCTTGCTGAAACCAAACGTCGCCGAGATTACGAGCTTCAATTGCAGGCATCAAATAGTCGGTTATCATGGCACGATAACTGTCGCCATTGACGGTTACGTTCGCACCGGCATAATTTTTAAAGAAATATCGACCGATGATTCCACCGGTCCACAAACCACACCAAACCCTTGTTTTTTCTGGATGAAGTGGCAGTTCTTGAATCTCTTCAGGTTGCTCTTCGTCCCAAATGCGGCAATTACATACCCATTGAGCCAGAAATGGGGCTCATCGCTGAACAAAATTTGCCTCGAAAACGTCGGATCTTCTTGAAACTTTTCAAGAGCCCATAGAGCGAAGCGATGTCGCTTGGGAAGGTCGAGCGCCTTCAGTTGTTGCACAAACTTTATTTTTTACGCTTTCAATTTTAGATCTCGACGACAAATGCAGAGAAATAAAAGATGACTGGTTTAAAATGAGCATCAACAACTTTTGGAGTAAAATCATCAAAATGTAAAATATGAATGAAAATTAAATTCTTTAGTCGAAATGAGCTATCTTTAATTTATCATTGCTTTATGACAATAAAATTAAAGATAAGTAAATGAATAAAATTTGTTAAAAATAAAGCTAACATTTTATTAATTTTCTGGTCACGCTTTTTTGGATTTTTTTCGTCAAATATTTGTCAGTCATAAAATATACCTTCAGTCATAAAATTGTATCTCCAATTTGCATTGTCCACTCTTTTTTACAAGACGAATGTACCTTCCAGTACACCGAAAATCATATAAAACACCTACACGATTGTTAGGAAATCAACGACGGTTTAAATTGCATTGATATATTATATCATTTAAAAGTTGTAGGGAAAATAATTTAGCTTTATTTTTAACAATTTTTATTGACTTCTTTATTTTTCTTTGTAAAAAGATAGTTGTATAATTCAATTAAGAAACTGTTAAATGATGTTTGACTTAGGAAACGTTTTGCAAAAGCAAAAAATCTTTTATAAAACTAGTGGTTACGTGAAGGCGTCAAATATTTAATAGTTGTGAACATAGCTTAAGTAATTATTTATTGAAAATTGCTCCTGCGGGAAAATTGTGTCAATTGTTTTTAAAAAAACATATCCCGAGCAGTGAGCACTATATTATAATAAAAATAAACGAGTTCTGATTGGTGAAAACAAGACATATCACTTAACTGGTTATAATGTGTTTAAAATGTAGTTACTCCAAAGGAAAGGTAGTTGACACAAAACTAGTAATGTGACTGGATTTTGTGCGCGTAGTGACTGATACTATCTGTATCATATTACCATGGCTCAATCAGGATAATATATGCAACAGGCCTTTATGTGATCTGGTATAAAGTGTCTAAAAGGTATTAAAAGTGTCTAAATTAATACCCTCCTCGGTCATTGCCATGTTAAAGTGACAAGTCCCCTTCATATAAAGTGTGAGAACTAGAACCGGTCCTACCACTTTAAAATTGCCATGCGACAAGTTTGATTTTAGTTCGCTTTTCCCTAGTGATGTTCCTTTGATACATAAGTAAAAATTGTTTTCAATTGCTACGTCAAGTTAGGTGGCATGTCATAACGTTTCAAAAGTGTCATAACGTCCATCAAAGAAATGTTGTAGCGTCCGGCGAAGCCGGTGTTTGTTATACCATGGAGGAGAAAATCCTTGCGCCCGGCCGAAGGCCGGCTGTGCAGTGAAGCTTTAGTTAGCGAAGCCGGTATTTGTTATACCATAGTGGAGAAAATCCTTGCGCCCAAAAGTGTTTTCGTTATATATTCAATATAAACACCCAGAGAAAAAGCAGCAAAACCATTTAAAAAAATTTGTTATACCATATTATGTTTCATTTAACCAATTCATTGTCACCGACAACCATATTATGGTTAAATTAGTTTCTTTAAAAATAGTTTTGTTGGTTGGGACCATAATGAAACATGTTTTTCTCTGCGTGTATGCAGATAATTTTTTTGTATTTAACTTCTTTAGTAATTATGGACCTAATGACACTTTTGAAAGTGTCATAATGTCCATTTGCAAAGTTTCGTAGTCCATGGACACTGCGACACTTTTGAAAGTGTCATAACGTCCATGAACACTATGACACTGGACGTTATGACATGCCACCTCAAGTTATATGAGTAAAATCAATCCTAACTATTATGATGTGTCATACTTTTCTAAAGGGTACTTTACACAAGTCTTACGTACATACAACAATTTCATAATTTTTTTTTCCAGAGTTTTTTATTGAATCTTCATATATTAAATATAAACTAACAATAAGTAATCAAATCTTATCCTTATACTTTAATTCATGGCGTGCCAGTGCCCGACAAAAATTTTTCTTCACATATTTAGGTGTTTATCGCTCTTCTGATTGGGTGAGTGCTGCAGTATCTCTTCTCCTTAAGGCCGCCACCATTTAAAATATTACGAGCTAGTAAATTTGGGTGTAGTTCCAGCCTCTTACTATTTGACTGCGTATTATGCAATCATAGTTTTTACCAATAGCACGTTGAGATCCTTGTGGATATTCGAGTTTTTAATATACCAGGGAGCGGCTATAATTATACGAAGAAGATTACTTTGGCGCCTTTGAATTTTTTCGATATTAGACGCTGAGGCAGTGCCCAAAAATTAAATACCGTAGCACCAGATTGGTTTTAAGATAGAGTTGCAAAGTAGAAGTTTGCAATCGAGACTAAGGACAGAATTTCTTTCAATAAGCCAATAAATTTTAATGGCTTTTAGTTTCATGTGAGTTAATCTTGCATTTATATGGTATTTCCACGTGAAACTGCGATCTAGATGTATACCGAGATATTTTACATGCGAATGCTGAGGGATTATTTGGTTATTCATTTTAATAGGGGGCATGAATCCCGACGCAAAGTTAATGCTATATGTACCCATTTTTGCTCGTTGACTATTATCCTCCATTGTTTTAACCATAGTTCTAGTTGAAAAATATGCTCCTGTAAGTAACGAGATGCTTTATGATTGTTTTGATGCACGTTTAGGAAAGCTGTATCGCCCGCAAAAGTTGAAGTTTGGGTGTAGTTGTTAGTTGGCATGTCCGAAGTATATATTAGGTATAATAGTGGACCCAGGTTGCTGCCTTGTGGGACTCCAGCGGCAATTGGCTGAGGAGAACTTAAAAAAGTCGCCTTCTTTAATAATGAATTTACGACCGACTAAGTATTTTTCTTACAGCTTGTGTGTGTTTACTGGTAAGTTTAGCTTCAATTTATGTAATAAGCCTTCGTGTCAGACTTTATCAAATGCTTGAGACACATCGATGAAGAGAGCGGAACAATATTTGTTCTTATTGCGTTTACTATCCGATGGGTTCGTTCAATTGTGCTGTGTTCTTTTCTAAAACCAAACTGATGATTAGGAATACATCTATTTTCATTTAAAATTTGTATTCATTTTGACACAAAGAGTTTCTTAAACAGCTTTGATATATTAGATAATAAACTTATAGGCGTATAGGACTCAATATTTGTGTGATCTTTTCCTGGTTTGGGTATCATGGTAACTAAGGAAACTTTCCATTCTTCAGGGTTGTACTTAAGGCGTAAAATAGCATTAAAAATAAAAAGAATAATTTTCTTTGCTATACTTGGTAGTTCCAAAAGCATTTTGTTACTGATCTTGTCAAAGCCAGGAGCTTTCTTGGGGCTTAAATCACAAATAGCCTTTTCGATTTTACTTATCTCAAATCATAGGGGAACAGCTGCTCTAACATCAACAGGTGGTAACCACACAGCAATATTGTGTGATGTAAGAGGGGTTAATACGCTTTTCAAATGATTAACAAATAGATTTCCTTTTTCTGCATCATTTTTTGCCCAACTTCCATTAAAGTTTCTTAAAGGTTGCTTAGATATAACTGGACTTTTGAGGTTTCTAGCTGCACGCCATAATGAGTAGTCTGATTGTGGAGTTGCATCCAGTTCCTTAAAATATTTTTTCAATGATGTCGTTTTCTGAGACTGCAGTAACTTTTTTAAACTTTTTGTGCACTCTTTTAATAATTTCTTAAGTTTAGGAGATCTGTGCAATTACCACTCTCTTCGAACTCTCCTTTTTTCGGTCAAGAGCCGCTCGACATCTGTAGAATATATATAATTATTTTTTATAATTTTGATGGTTTTGGTGGAATGCTTAACAGCTGTTTTAATGTAACTGTCAAAATTCACAATAGAGATTTCCACATTCTCCGTTGTAGCAATTTTACCATATTTGAAGTTTCAATAGAGGTAAACCCTTTATTGTCAAATAGAAACAAAAAATATTATCAATCGAGAAAAAAGTAATGTTAAAACAACAAAAGATTGCTTAATACCATTGCGGGGACCATATTATGTCTTGTTTACTTTTATTCAACCATGTTTTTCTCTGTGTGTACACTCATGTTTAAAGCAGAAAAAAAAGTTAGGGTATGTAAATTGCTGAAAAAAGTTCGTATGAAGGCAATGTGAAATTATAGACGATGTTCAATAGGCTTGGTACTTATGACAATAAAAATATATATACCAACGCCTTTAATTGGCTATAATATAAGGTCCACTGCCAATATACTTGTTACAGGAGAATGCTGACAGTAGCCCAATAACGACATCCAGTTTTCAAAAAAGACCGACTTATGACAATTATTCTTACTTCTGTGAAACCCAAAATTTAAAGGGTATTAGATAATCAGACCTGAACAATTATACTTTCTTGTTTATCTTTTACCTAAAAATTTAGCCAATTTCCAACTAAGATTTTATCTGACTATTTCGCCTTAAAATTCTATATTCTTAGCTTAGTTGGCCTTCCTTTTAAATTAAACTCCCTCTTTGGTTAACCTTCCTCCATTAACAGACACTTTTCATTTGCATAACAAAGTTTCATCGTTGACTGCTGCTACTGGTGCGGCGCTTTGTCTGCACAGGAGTAGAATTCATGGCTGACGTTTCTATTTACTAACCATTCATTTACACATTGTGGTTGTGTGAATGAGTATGTCCTTTAATGCTGTTTTTACCTATTGCTGGCTGTGATAGTAAGATGGTGAGAACGGTGACTAGTAGAACAACAACAAGCAATAAAAACGATGATGACTGTGGTTTGTGTGTTGCAGGATCGTTTCCATTTCCTAGATTTGTTTGTGAGTGCTGCAAAATTATTTTTGTTTGTACTTCTTTTTAGACTTGTTTCTATTTGTTACTTGTTTTCTTATTTGTTTGGTGGCAATTCTTTCATAATGCGTGGTTTTTTTTCAATTCTAGTTTATTCGTTTTTGTTCTTTTAATTTATGTAAATTTTTTTTAAAGATATTACTTTATTTTGTTTAAATAAAACACAAGTGAGAAGGTTTTATTCGGTCATGCCGAAACATGATACCACCAACATAAGCTTAAAACAAATAAAATATATCTACCATATACAACTGTGACTGATCCTTATATTTGACTTGTGGACCTGCTTGAATTTTTTTTTTAATTTTAGATTAACAAATCCATATAAAAGTGTTTTGTTCCAAATTTTATCTAAATACTGCGATTTATTAGTAAAAATGTGATTTTTGTGATTGGCACAATTTAAGATATATTTATGTTCAAACCTCCATGTTCTGATGGAAAAGTGTTTGTGCCAAAATTCATTTTATAAGATCGTTCTTTGTTGTCGCTTTTGTGACCAAACTCCTTATCAAAGTTAAAATTTCAAAGGTGCTATATGAACTAAATTATTGATATCTAGGAAGTTTTTATACTTATTTTAAGAGTTCACTATTGCTATTTATTTATTTTTTGAAGATTTATCATTTCTAAGCCTAAATGCCCAATTAACTGCATACATATTTATGTGGAACTTTTATGTCAAAATTTCTTGTTAAGACGGGCTTCTGCGCTATGGCAAAGAATGGACTGATTTTACTCATTTTGTGTACCAAACATTTCTTTTATATAAGAATTATTCCGAAAAATTGCTTGCATGAGAACTTGTTTAAGTAAGTAACTTATTGGAATCATTTTTGGTACAACGCATTTCTTGCACATACGTAAAATATCAATTTCATATTGCTCATTTTTTGCAAAAAACCTTAAAGCCCAACCATAATATGCATAAGTTAGCTAAATGAACTGTAAAAAATTAACGAAAAGTCTGTAGAATGCATAAGCAAATTAAAAAAGACTTTTAGATGGCCATAATGTACTTACATAAACTTAAGATCCATGTTTCATATATGTGTAATATCTTGTTGTCTTGCGAGTACTTCAAATTAAAAAGTACCATAAATTACAGCCCTGTTTTTGTTAACAATTTTTATGTTTTATTTAATTTGCAAGCATCTTTTTAAAAATAAAAAAAAATGGTGATTATTAATAAAAAATGGATACAAAATTTAAATATTTAAAAATCCCCTTTTTCTTTAATCTTATTATTTTTTCTTTTTCCGTATCAATTTATTTTACATTTTAACAATGAACAAATAGCTATTTCCGTACATAGAAATAAGTGTTTTATCAATTAAAAAAATGGTTGAAAGAAATTAAAAATTTAAATTTTATTTAATTAACATTTTAGTTGTTTTGAAATAAATTTTCAATTAAAATTTTAATTAAATAACAAAAAATCTTAATAACACATTGTTTGAAATGGCAAAGTTTTTTAATCACTTTTTTAATTAAAATTAAAAATATTTTTCCAAAATTTTAAAATTTTTAGTAATCAATATAATCATTTTAGTAATAGGTGCAAAATCAACAACTTGTTTGCTTGATATTATGAATTTAGAACAAATTTGGTGATTGGAGAAATTTAATAATTTTTTCTGTGTACGGAATGTGTGGTCAGTTTGGTACTTTGCTTAAGCAAATGACATTGGACGAAACTAAACGAAAAGTTTTATTTGGTACATTATAATTGCCCATAAATATTTTAGATGTATTTGCACAGTTGCTGAAGTTGACTTTAGTGACCTCATGCATATTATTCCTAATATGTACCGAGACTAAGTCAACAAATAAGCGAAATCTTATACATATACTTATTACACTTAGCCAAGCTTATCCAGCAAGGTCATTATCATGTTAAAAGTTTTATTTCGGAATGCTATTTTCATGACACATAAATGAAGTAAAAAGGTACCGATTTGGCCGATTTGTAACATCAAACACATCTTTAGTGAGCTTTTTTCGTGCTTTACAAAGAAACGAATGGACATGGCTAGACCATATTACAATTTACCACGGTTCTAGAATATACATAACATTTCTGCTGTAAATTTCAATGTGTTACAAATGGAACGACAAAATCATTAAGTCCCTATCTCTTCGGTGGTGGCTATAACAATTGAATACTATAAACGCTGTTTTTCTTTCTTTTATTTATATTGTTAAATATTTCTTAACACAATAAGAGGCAGGATATTTTGTTGCATACTGACTTTACTATTCCTCATAGCTGTAAAAGATTGCAAACAGTTAAATTGCAATCACAAGATTTTTCGTTTATGATTGATAATTTTTTGATTTCGTTTAAAATAGGAAATTGATTTTATGATTTCAATTTGAAATCATTTAATCAATACAATAAATAAACTGAATCAATTTTTAATATCAATTAATATATTAAACAAGGAAACAAAATTGAACTTGCTTGTGTTGATTAGAAGATAGATGTTATTTTTTTACTAGTTTGAGATCGCTGATATTTTTTTTTAGCTTATTAATTTTTTAACAAAAGGATTTATTATAAAATTGAGTTTGGCTCATCGTCATATGAGATTGCTGAGACGAGATGGCGATAAGTTTAATACGCATTTATAAATTGTTTAATAAATGCTCCTTTAAAGAGGATTTAAGAGTTGAAATTTGTTCAATATTTCTTACATTTTGTGGTAAACTGTTGTACATCTTGCCACTCTTACAGTTGAGCTACTTCGTGTGTTTATGGATGTTTTATTTACTCCAAAAGATATTGTGTTGTGAAAAATATTCTGCAATGCTTTAAATATAAACTGCAGCAATTGCATTTGGGTAATTCCATATCAAATCGACCAAAAGTGGGACCCGACCCCTTTCGATTTGAATGAAATTTGGTGAGAAGGTTCCTTTCATCCTTTAAGGAACATATATCAACGAAAATTTTAATTTTTTTTTTATTTGCAAAAGTGTCATTATTTCGCCGAATTAGCCGAATGTGTGGAGCTTATTGAGTTGAATAGTACAGTAAAAACTTAAATTTTCCGAGTTTAACCAACAATTTTTTTCTTTATAAACAATCTCTTGGAAATTTCGATCGAATAAAAAACAAATTTTCCAAATCGCACCAGCTGTTCTCACGTAATGCGATTACATACATGTACCGTTTAATTTGCAAAAATACATACGTGTAGTTTTTAGCGAAGTCGTTTTTCTCTTTATCTCTTCTACCACCCTTGATACGTGGCTGCTTTTTCTAAACCTAAAAAAAATTAAAATGATACGAATTTTGAAGCATAATTCAATGTTAATCCAGTATTTACAAGTTTGAAAGTTCCAACATTGAGCTCCAAGAAAAAGATGCACCAAATTAACAAAAGAAACTTTATCAATTAAGATCGTACATAATTTGCCTTTGACATATTCAACAATCTCATTATATAGGGATATATGTAAGACGATCCTGCCAGTTTATGGTTTATATAACTACCAAGTCTTAAATTATGGTTTTAAATCTATTCACAACATTGGACATCGGACCATTTCTTTTTAACAAAATCAAATGCATTTTAGTAATAGTTCTAATTTACGTGTTCCAAGATGTAGATTAGAAAAATCCAAACAACGGGAGGTGTAATATATAATGAATTACCCAATGAGTTAAAGTCCTGTAATAGAATTTCATTGTTCAATGTATCGCTGAAAGAATATTTATGTTCAACATTGGAAGCACTTTTGATGTAAGTTATTTATATTTATTAAAATATTATTTGAAACAAAACTTAATTTTCCTAAAAATTTTTTTTTCCTTTTTTAAAAATCAAATGTAACTATTTTAACTTACCTAATTACCTTGCTTTTTGTACAAAGTAGTTTAAGAATCTGCCAACGCTTCCTCAATAATGCCTAAGGGCGCTGAGAACAAATTTTTTGATTCAATTAAATTTTGTACAACAAATTTCGTTACTTATTTTAAAACACCTTAAATCAAACAAATCAGACTTAATAAATACTTATTGCCCAAAATTACAATATGAAAATTTAATTTTATTTATTTATTTATTTATTAAATGATCTAGCGCAACAAGATAAAATCTTATAAATTACAGCGCTAGTGATATTATCAATATAATTTCAAAAAATAAAAATGTAAAATATCAAAGTAATAGATAAAAACATTTATAAACAATACAAAAAAGTAAAGATTATTACAAAAATTAAAGTATAAGGTATTAACCAAGTATTTCTAATAGCTCTTTTTTAAATGTGTTTGCGTTGCTTAAGAGTTGAAAGTGGGTTGGAAGGACGTTCCAAAGACGGATTGTAAAAACAAAAAACTGTCGTTCCGACATAAGGCTGACAAATCTGTGATGAATTAATTTGTTTCCACGATTTGATCTGGCAAATTGCAATCTATTATATAGATAGCCAGGTTCTTTGGATGTAATAATTTTATGCAAAAATAATAGGCATCTAAATTACAAAAGATTTTTGAAATTCATTCCATAAATTTGATATGAAAACATTGATATACTTTCACGGCTATTTTTGTTGAATACATATCTTGCAATATTATTGTAGGTAACATTTAATTTTTGAAAGTCGACACTGTCACAATTAGCAGAATTAGAATTAGCAGAACAGGAAACAAATACGTTTTGGCTAACAGCATTCGTATTCTAAAAGGTGTTGAACTTTTTACAGCCCATAAATTTCTCAGCATTCCGTATACTTTTCCAACGACCGAGTTTATATGATTTGACCAAGTTAGTTGACTGTTAAACGTAACGCCGAGATCTTTTGATGTGCTAACTAGGGCTATAGCATTGTTATTATTTTTTATTTCAATATTATCGTAAAGATCTATCGAATTTTTTGAAGATTTAGATAGAAAAATACATTTCGACTTAAGGGGGTAAAGGAATAATCCATTTTTCAAGGCCCAATTATAAATTCTATTTAAATCATCATTTATATTGCAAACACACGATTGCACATCAGCTAAACTAGCACTACTATATAGCTGAACATCATCAGCATACATATGTACCTCGCTACTTTTCAGAACGTCTGGTAGATCATTAATGTACAAACAAAACAGAAGAGGTCCAAGGATTGATCCCTGTGGCACACCTCTTACGACTGTGAGAGGATTAGAAAATTAACCATTATAGTGTACAATTTGGGATCTGTTATCGAGAGATGATGATATAAGCTTGCAAGCGGAACTAGAAAAGTTGAATAGTTTTTCAAGTTTTTTCGCAAGAATACCGTCATCGACAGTGTCAAAAGCTTTACTGTGATCCAAAAAAAATTAAAAATGATACATTATTGCGATCAAGTTTCATCCGGAGAGATTCAACTACATCTGCCAATGCTGTTATACAACTTTTTCCTTTCCTAAAGCTTGATTGTTTTTCCGACAAAAGGCTATTGATGTCCAAGTAATCATTCATTTGCTTGGACATTAGTTTACCCATTACCTTTGATAGAAAAGGAAGGATAGCGATCGGTCGAAAATTGTTGTTGGATTTGGGAATGGAAATAATTTTAGAAAGTTTCCATCCTTGGGGAAATACTGATTTTGCAAGAGCCGTATTGAATAAATGTGTCAAAAAAGGTAGAATTTTGGGAATAATTGCTTTCAGAAGGATTGGATTTATATTGTCCATACCAGTGGCATTTGATTTAACAGCCAACATAGTTTCTAAAATCTCGAACTGGTCTACGCAACGGAAATAAAAGCAATTTTTTACTGGTACATAACAGATATTATTATACACGTTTCCGGAGGGAGGTTGAATATCTATATTAACAAATTTACTATTTAGGGTGTACACATCAATATCATCATTTTAAGATGATTTTTTTAAAGGTTGCGAAAGAAAAAAATATCATATCTCTAAAAGAAAAAATACACCTCCTTCAAAGTTTCAGGATTTTTTGCAGATATTACATTTTTTACAAAAAGAAAATATTTTTTATATATTGTTTGTAGCCTCAAGTATTCTCTTTAAAATGACATAAAAATCATTTTTGTGTGTGCAGTAGTTTTTGAGATATTGAAAAAATAAACTCAACACATTCAGCTAATTCAGCTGAAATTTTGAATATGACGTAACTTTTGCAAAAAAAAATTATAAAATTTTTTTCCGTTTATATACGTTCCTTAGAGGATGAAAGGAACGTTCTCACCAAATTTCATTCAAATCGAAAGGGGTCGGGTCCCACTATTAGTAGATTTGACATGAAATTAGCTATTTTGTAAAGCCCAAATATAGGTAAAACATTTTTTGAAACATTTTGGTATAAAGAAAGTGTGAAATACGTTATTGGTAAATTTGAAACCGTTTTCAATGCTTTATTTTGTACCCTTTGCGAAGCTTTAAGTTCAGGAATATTTTTATTACATTACACTGCATATCGTTGGTCTCAAGTAGAAAGGCCCTAACTCAAATAATTGTAACTGTATAGTGGAAGGTAAAAACATAATAGAAACTGTATGTATCATAATGTGAACTTGCTCATACAACAGCTTGCAAAGCCGTTATTCTTTACAATATTGCGATGAATTTTTGTGGCGAGGTGTATTTGTGTAAAATTTATTGGAATCACTGGAAAACTCAATTTTGTAGAAAATGCGAGTTAGGGCCTTTCTACTTGAGACCATCGATATACTAATCGTATTTTAGACTTTTTCCAAAAATTAAATGTTCAAAAAAATCATAACTTTTCTCTTCATTAAGCGATTTTCAAAATGTTTCGATTAGAAATTTTGTATTTTTAAAAATCATGAAAAATCCAAAACGGGAAAAAGTTAGTCTTATTACTTTCACGTGAAGTCACAAATCCTATGAATAAAATGAGACTTATATCACAAATATCAATGAACGCGTTTCGCTTTAATTCACAATTAAGTGAAGGTATTTCCTTTTAAAATTAAGGAAAATACGGCCATAAATAGAACAGCAGCAACACACACACATTAAAAAAAATTTATTTTTGTTTGGAAATCTCGTTTTCTTAGTATATTCCCAGGAAAAACTTTTTGAATTTATGTAATAGGTCGTAGTTATTTCATACGTTACCTGGTAAGTAGTTGTCATTACAGTTATCATTATTCTGAAAACCTCAATAAGTACTTGCTAGTAATTACCTCAGTAAGTACTTTTCGCTACTATTATTTTCAGTTGTGAATATTTGCTTACTAATAATCAGCTAAATAACTACTTATTAGTTGACTTGTTTTCAGAACTGAATATTTACTAACTGGTAACTAGCTCCGTAACTACTTATTAGGTCTATTAACTAGCGCCAATTAAATAAAAACTAGTTATTCTTTGGCTTCTAGTAAGTATATTGTAAGTACTTACAATTCAACTTACTGGTAGTTAAATAATAACTAGATATTTTGTGACTTCTAGCAAGTGTATTGTAACTACTGAATTCTGTGGACAACTCGAACAAAAATAAATAGTTATTCAGCTGAAAAATAATGAGTGTTCATATGTCTCCAATATTACTTGCCAACTTACCAGGTAAGTAAAGTTTTTGCTGGGTTGTGAATAAAATCAACCACCGATTACAATAAAATAAAGCTCATTTCATTCGACATATATTTTTATTTTTTTTTTAGACCAAAACTGTGAATTTTGTCGCATTTCTATTTTTTTTTTGAATTTTAAAGAACAAAAAAATTTGTTGTTGTTCGTTTTTAAACTTCAACGATATCTCCAAAAATACTTAATTTAAAAACAAAGTAAGCACGGCTTTTAGATAATATTTTAATTTTTTTAAACTAAATATGGTGAACCGTTTTCAAATTATTCCAATATGGTGTGCCTTAATTTTAGGCATAACGGTATATCGCAAAAAGTCGAGCTGAACAACTAAGGGCAGATTCGGATTCAAAGTTCCAAATAACCTTAACAACAGCATTCAGTTATTAACCAACAGACACCTTGTTCCCTAGTGTTATTGATTGCAAATGCAAAATCCAGTCATTGCATTCAAAATTAAATCAGAATCAATTTTCTTTTCAAATGATGCTCCTTCTTTTAGAAAAAAAGCTGACAATACGAGTACTACCTTTGAATTGCAACAATATAAATTTTTATTTGTCTAGGAGCAATATATTATGATAAGATTCCTGATTGTAGTCAACATACTAGTATCACGATTATTATTGAATCATATTATGACCAAAAATATTCGTAATATTACATCATAATATTTTCCCCTTAATCCTTTTTTGTTTTTATTACATCCTATTATAATAAAATGTAATCATTATATTATCATGTTTATCATAATAAGTTAACAATTAATCATATTATTATCATGTTAATCATAATAAGTTAACATGTAATCATATTATTATCATGTTAATCATAATAAGTTAACATGTAATCATATTTTTATCATGTTAATCATAATAATATGTAGATTAAATCTAAAACCAACAAATATTTTTAATCATATTAATGCTTCTTTACTTACTGGCAACTTTAACGTTAAACTGTTACAGATATTTCACATCATAATATGATGCAACTTTAAACATAATATTTTTAACCTGTTTTTGTCGAAGGTCGTAATCTATATATATATATATGTATATAAAATAGGTTGTCCTATGTTCGTCATTTTATAACTCGAGAACCACTCAACCGATTTTCAAACGAGTACATGCGTTGAAAAAGTCAACTTTCACTGATGGTTTATAAAAAAAACCATTGAAAAATTTCTACGCATATTCGTAGTGTGTTTCCTCTATATTAAATGTATTTTTTTCCTTATGAGAATTACATTTTGTCGGTATAAGGCTCTGCTTGCTCGCGTCATTTGACTTCAGTTTACAGTGCGAGCATTGACATTTTCTAATTATTGATTTGTAATCCTTCAGTTTAAATTTAAATCTTAATAATGTGGTTTTCAATTTAGATATTAATATATATTTTCATTTATATGAAAATTCTTACCAATTTGTTGAATATTAATTAAAGATTCAGGGTCAGGTGTACCATAAAATTGGTGCGTTATTGCCATTCGACAACCAAGAGTTTCGCTTTCTACAAATTTATTTCATGGGAAATGGAGCTGAAGAAGTTGATCAGCGTTATTCAATAAATCCGAAATTAAGCAACCCAAATATTCGTGAATTACAAATATTATTACATGAATTAGGTAGAATGTTTTAATCATAATTTAAATTTAATTTTTAATACATAGACGTCAACGTATGTTATTGTATTGTCCAGCAACGAGGGCAGGGTGACTCTACTTATTTATAAATTATTTTATAGAATTTTCCTTTTTTTTCTACAAAATAAAACAAAATCAATATTTTTGCACCATTTTCAAACAATATTAAAATTTTTTTAGCATTGTTATTTTATTTTGTGACACTTTACATTTTGTTTTTTTAATGTACCTACAATTTCTTTATTTTTAAATTTCTTTAAACTTGGTTTTTTTAATGGGTATTTTTTTTGAAATTGTTTAACCACTGAATAACAAATAATTCGACAGGCATTTGCAAAACAAACGACACAACTGATTTACAAATAGCGATAACAAAATATTATTAAAGTAAAGATATTATTTTTTGCATCTTTAACATATTATGGGTACATGTATAGAAAATTATCATGTTATGGCTATTAAATATAATTAAATCGTTGTGAGGAATATAATATGTTTTCAAAGTTATCATTGTTTAGTTGCTATTAGTAACTATTCAGTGAACCATACTAAAATTTATAATTGCGATAAAAGCTGAAATGTTTACAGTAACTATAATATTGTTGATATTAAATAAAAATAACAATATTTTGTGTACGACAACAATATATTGTTACAATAAACGTAGTGTAGTTGCCGTAACCATGTCCAACCATATCTTTTTTCTGCTTGTGGATTTTGTGATTTCAGAGGAATTGATAGAAATCGCCAGATTTCAATAAAAATTTTATTGCAATTGAGTGGTTGCAATTCAATTAATTTCATTTATAAACTTCTAAAAAAAAAATTCATTTTGAAATGATTGCAATCAAAAACTATTGTAATTTTGACAAGATTTCATTTTATAATCAAAGAATGACATCAGTTAGGTTGAAATCATTTGTATTTCAATGCCAATTGATTGCACTTTTTTACAGCTCTGCTCCTCCTAATGGACATTGTTCTTGCTTTTATTTCGCTTTTAAACAACTGATATGAATTTCTTTGTTTGGTTTTGTTGGCGTTATTTATTTGGAGGGTGATTTCTTAGCTTGAATTTGTTTTTAGGCATAAACATAAACACTCTGTAGTTAAAATATAACACTTACTGTTGGCGTCTCAGTTCAAAGAAATGAAAAATAAGGTGTGGTTTTTGTCATAAATAAAATAAATTTCCTTTAAAAAAAAAAAACATTTTTATGACTGAAAATCGGAGAGAAAAAATTTAATCTAATGGATTAAATGGAACAAATCCAAAGTAATGCTTAAACATTTTGTGTTAGTTGTGGTAATGGGAATTTAGTTACATTTTTTACAATGAAAAATAAAGTAGTTTTTATAGTAATAAAATGACAATTCTAGTGTAACGTAAAAGTCCCAAATAATGGAAATTTTAGTAGGAAAAAATTAACAACAAAGTGTATAGTTTTTGGTAGAATTACTATAATTTTGGAAACTGTAATTTTTTAACCTTTGTCGAGCGGAAAAGGTACAATTGTACATTTTTCATTTATCAGTTTTCATATTTTCATATTTCCTTACTCAAATCTCTCCACACTTATAACGTACAGCACTTTTCTTTAAAATTTTTTGAAATACCGTGGGGCCTTCATCTAAAAATAGTTAATTTAAAACCCTTAGAAGGCTGTTCGTACAATTGGACCTTCGCATTTTTTATGTGAAAATAAGCTAGGGACCGTAGCGGTTATAAGTGATATCAAAGAAGTTATTTAATAACAGTTTTTTATGAATTAAAAATCCATCTTTAACAGTTATTTTCCAACGTAAAAATAAAAGGTCGAAACAAACTCTTAAAAATAGAGTTTTATTTTGCCTTCATATAATAAAACTCATTTGAGGAGTATTATTTGGCCATTTTTGGCGTCTAAAATAAAACTCATTTTAGGAGTTTTATTTCTTCCGACTAAAATAAAACTAATTTTAAGAGTTTTATTTTTTCAGTCTAAAATAAAACTCATTTAAGGAGTTTTATTTTTTCTGTCTAAAGTAAAACTTCTTATATGACATGGATCTTTTTCAAATAAATGGAGTAAAAAATTATTTTTCAAAAATATTTGATTTGATTTTGGTAACAGATAGAGATGACTGTTTTGTTAAACGCACAATCCCTGTAACTATTCCTCAAGATCGATTTCATCCTGCTATTGAGCTAACTATAAACCTCCTATCTGAACAAAATTTGCCACCGGCTGCCATTCATGAAAAAGTTTTTGCATTTAAACAAACAAACTACCGTGCACTAAATGAATTAATCGTAAATGTAAGCAAATACAGATATTGATCACATATTTGCTGTTCTACACAATAAACTTTATGCTTTTATGGATTTATGTATTCCGAAATATAGAATGAAATCCGAATCTGGCCCACCTTGGAATAATAGGTAATTATATCGGGCTAAAAATAATAAAAATAAATAAAAAATGGATCTTCTGTCGATTACTCAAGATATGCTGTAAGTCGAGCTGAATATACGAAAGTAAATAAATTATGCTATGCACTTTACTTAAATAAAATTAACAATAATATAAAATATGATCCGAAATCATTCTACAATTTTATTAATGCAAAAAAAAAAAAGAACAACTGGTTATCCTGCAGTGATGAAATTTCATCAAAATGAACAATGTGATGTAACTTGTATAAGTAATATGTTCGCTGATTTTTTTTCTACCACTTATTCGAATGATGCATATGATAAAACTTGTAGTTATCCGTTTTCGTTAGCAGAAAATCAGGCTATATCAATAACGTTTTTCGATAACCAAATTATCGCAAATGGTCTTAAAAAGCTTAAATTTTCTTACAAATATGGTCCTGATAAAATATATCAAGAAATAATCCAGCTACAGTTAATTACTTCCTAGGAAGTATACAAATTGATACAGTGGATAACTTCATTGATCCAGGAATACTACTTGACCCTAAACTGAGCTTGAATTCGCATATAACGTTTATATTAAATAAAGATAGAAGCACACTTGGCTATATAAAACGCTGGTTAAAACAGTTCGATGACCCGTATGTTACAAAAACCTTAAATATGTCACTTGTTAGCCCGATTCTTGAGTATGGATCAACTATATGGGACCCCATTTACCAAACGTATTCTAATTCAATCGAATCGGTACAGAAACAATTCCTGCTCTTCTGTTTTCTTGGAAGACATTTTAACCCACTAACCATGCCTTCATACTTAGCTGGATTGGCTCTGATTCCCTACTTTAAAAAGTCGTAGAACAATGCTAAATGTGACGTTTATTTAAACATTATGTTGATATCTGCGCTGGTTTTTTAATTAATGAGATTTCATTTAATATTCCTCAACGTTCATCTCGAAATTTCATCCCGTTGTCTGTCAAATTTTTCAGAGCAAATTATGGCGATGCTGACCCTCTTAGAAGAATGTGTAACACCTTCAATCAATTATACAGATTTATAGATTTTTCAAAGTCAATAAGTAAATTAATAATTGATTTTCTAAATTGATATGCAGTACAATAAATGTATTCTAATCAAATGTTAGTTCATAGTCTATTTTATTAAAGTGTAAATTTAAATTTGTAAAATGTCTGTAAGGGAAATCCATAGACAATTAATAAATAAAATAAATAAATAAATAAAGATCACTATCAGAAAACGCTACAAACGTAACGAATCCTGCTAACTCCGCTAAATTTCGTGACGAGCGGTCTATAATTTCCTATTAGCCCCATATAAAGCCCGCTCTGGGAAATCACCTTATTAGGACTAAAACGGTATCAAATATAGATATTTTTGATCTGGTCCAATTTAGCATTATACGGCTAAACATAACCACGTAATTTTGCGATAATGAATCCATAATTTAGCGTACGTCTCATATAAAGCGGCCTGCCCAAAATATTTTCAGGAAGCGTTTAATCCTAAAAATTTGTATTATAAATTTGTATTATTGAAATTTGGTCTTATTTATGGCCTTATAGTATTTCTGAAACAAATAAATTAATTACTACTTTTATGTCAAATCATAATATTTCATTTTAATAAGGCCATATAAGTTTATAATACTCTAATGTCAGGTTTTACAAAGTTTGGCTTTTAATTTATAGATCCCTGATATTTGATAATCAAATTTTCGGTGTAGGGTATTAAAGATTCCGCACAGCCAAATATAGCACTGTTACTGTTTAAATACAATTTTTTTTCGTCTTTAATAATAATTAAGTCCGCGTTTACAAATAATTTCCAGATAAATCTAGAAAACCAAAACGTATTGTTTTTGATCTGACAACAAGATGTTCTGAGTTTAAAAAATAAGATTTTATTGATTTGACAACATTTGGTATTTTACTTTTTCGCCCTCAATTTGTTAATCTTTTGCTATCGTTAAGACGGCGTAATTTTAAATTTTTTAATTTTTGATTGAAGAAAGTTCTGTTAAAAATTTCAAAACGTATGTTGTCGAAGCTATTGACAACGCATCGTTGTCGAATTGATACAAAAGAACTTTTTTTCCATGTGTATGAGGGATATATCGCAAAAAATTATACTTAAAAAGAAAAAGTGATATAATCTGATTTCGTTTTAGTTATAAAAAGTTTTGTGTGTTCTACCTTTTTCTCTTTACTATGCATTCAAATAAATCCTCTTATTTTATCTTTGTCCTTTAAAATTTATGATAACAATTAAAATGTTGGAAGTACTGAGGAGAAAAAATATATATTTTATTTTTGGCACTGAGAACAGTGTTCAATTACAAAAAAAAAAAAAATAGTAAATAATGAACTAGCAAAAATCTGGTAAACAATAATTTGTTCTCAGAATTAAAATATAATTTACAATGTTCTTAATTACATTAAAAAAGAGTGGCAAAATGAATTTATGGCTTAAGAGCAATAACAACTTTTTAAAATTTATTGATTTAAATTGCAATGAAAAAGAAAAATATCTTAAAAGACATCAAACCCTGTTAAAAATATTTCACAAATAAAAACGAAATTTTAGAATAAAAAGATTTTTTAGTTTATATTGGTAAAAAAATTTCTTCAATTTTGCCTTAAGTTTGAGGTTTTGTTCTACTTAATTTCATTAACCAGAAACTTTTAAATTTTTTTTTTCATATTGGAAATTTTGTTTAAAGCTTCAAAGCAAGAAAAAAAAGTTCGTTCAACTTTTGGACACCCAAAATGTGTTGTTTAAATGATTTGAAGCACATCAAAGTCAATATTGATCTGTGGCACATGCAGCAAAATCATTATTCTTTTACCAGTATCATCATCATCATCGTTATACCCAACTGTTGTTTGCTGTCTAACGAGATGAGAAATTCTCATATTGGTTTTATTATGTTTAACAAACATACATCTTTCTATCCCTGTATTCTTTTGCACTATCACACACGAACTACATGCAGTTGAATTTTAAAATAAATTTTTTCAAAACAGTTTTAGTATAGTTTTAGGTTTGTTAGCTTTTTGCTGTATCGAGATAAAACTTTTTGATTTTGCCAAAAAGCAACATGGTTTTGTTGGCCTTGTCTTATATTTCTTTTCAATCTATTTATACGGCAACATCTGGTCAGTATTTAAAATTGTATAGAAAATATAATATGTGATCGTATTGGCGAACTATTATGCATTCATAACTAGACGTTTTTAATAGAACAAACAAAAAAAATCAAATAAATTTACATTGTATGGTTTAAGCTGTAATTTTAAATTGAAAGGGATAGCAGAAAGTTGGTAAAATGTAATACTTTTTTGAATATTGAAAGAACTTTGCAAAAACTAAACACGAAAAATCAGTTTTTCTTATGCCAGGTAATGTCTAAAAATTACATCAAAAAATTTAAAAAGTTCTTTTGTTTTGTTATCAAAGAGAACAAAGCGTTATTCTAGATTGCGTATAATTAATCAAGTATAAATATTTTTTTTTTTTAGAATGTGATTATTTTCATTAATTTACTTAACAAGCGGAAAAAGCTGGAGGATAGAGATATTATATTTTAATTAATAGGAAATTTTGCATTTTTTTTCTAATAATGTTTAAAAATGATTTTTAATTATATCTGCCATAAAACAAGTAAGAAAGTATATTCGTTTAAGCACTAACTTTTTTTTTTTTTCTTTTCGTTATTTATTTATTGAATCTTCATATATTTAATATGAACTAACAATAATTTATCAAATCTTAACCTAATACTTTATTTATGTCCTGCCAGTGCCAGACAAAAATTTTCTTCATCACGGGTTCTGTTCACTTATATAGGTGTTTATCTCTCATCTAGTTGGGTAAGTGCTGCAGTGTCTCTTCTCCTTAAGCGAGTGTGGCCGCCATGATTTAAAATATTTCGAGCTAAAGGATTTGGGTGTTGTTCAAGTCTTTTTAAATATTTTACTGCATATTTTGTAATCATAGTTTTTACTAATGGCACGTTGAGATCCTTATGAATGTTTGAGTTTTTAACATACCAGGGGGCGGCTGTGATTATACGAAGAAGTTTATTTTGGCGCCTTTGAATTTTTTCGATATTAGAGGCCGAGGCAGTGCCCCATAGTTGAATACCGTAGCACCAGATAGGCTTTAAGATAGAGTTGTAAAGTAGAAGCTTGCAATCGAGTCTAAGAACAGAATTTCTTCCAATAAGCCAATGAATTTGGATGGCTTTTAGTTTCATTTGAGTTAATTTTGCCTCTATATGGCATTTCCACGTTAATCGCCGATCCAGATGTATACCGAGATATTTTACATGCGAATGTTGAGGAATAATTTGATTATTGATTGTAATAGGGGGGCAAGATTCCCGGCGCAGGGTGAATGTTATATGTACGCATTTTTGCTCATTGACCATTATCCTCCATTGTCTTAGCCATATTTCTAGTTGAAATATATGATGCTGTAGGTAACGAGATGCTTCATAACGGTTTTCGTGGACGCTTAGAAAAGCTGTGTCGTCTGCAAATGTTGAAGTTTGGGTGTAGTTGTTTGTTGGCATGTCCGAAGTATAAATTAAGTATAATAGAGGGCCCAGGATGCTGCCCTGTGGGACTCCAGCGCCAATCGGCTGAGGTGAACTTAAGAAATTTCCTTCTTTAATAATAAATTGACGACCGACTAAGTAGCTTTCTAACAGTTTGTGTGTGTTTGCTGGTAAATTTTGCTTCAATTTGTGTAATAAGCCTTCATGCCAGACTTTGTCAAAAGCTTGCGAAACATCGATGAAGAGTGCTGAGCAATATTTTTTTTCTTCAAATGTTTTTCTTATGACATTTACTATTCGATGAGTTTGTTCAATTGTGCTGTGTTTTCTTCTAAATCCGAATTGATGGTTTGGAATACATCTATTTTCACTTAAAATCGGTGTTAATTTTGAAACTAATAATTTCTCAAATAGCTTTGACATATTTGACAATAAGCTAATAGGCCTATAAGACTCAACTTTCGTATGATCTTTACCTGGCTTTGGTATCATGGTAACTAAGGAAACCTTCCATTTTTGAGGAAAGTATTCAAGGCGTAAAATAGCATTAAAAATAAAAAGAATAATTTTCTTTGCTACGCGAGGTAGCTCTAATAGCATTTTATTGCTGATCTTATCAATGCCAGGTGCCTTCTTAGTGTTTAAGTCACATATAACCTTTTCGATTTCTCTCATCTCAAATCTTAGGGGAATAGCTGCTCTAGCAGCAACAGGTGGTAAATCGACCGCAATATTGTGAGATATATTAGGTGTAAATACGTTTTTCAAGTGACTTACAAACAGATTTCCTTTTTCAACATCATTTCTTGCCCAACTTCCATTCAAGTTTCTTAATGGTGGTTTAGAGACAACTGGCCTTTTGAGGTTTCTAGCTGCACGCCATAATGAGTAGTCCGATTGTGGAGTTGCATCAAGTTCCTTAAGATATTTTTCCAGAGAAGCCGTTTTCTGAGTCTGCAATAACTTTCTTAATCTTTTTGTACACTCTTTTAGCAAGTTCTTAAGTTGAGGAGATCTGTGCAATTGCCACTCTCTTCGTGCCCTCCTTTTTTCAGACAAGAGACGCTCGACATCTGTGGAATATATTTTAATAGTTTTTGTTTTTTTGGGGGCAATATTGGAATGTTGAACAGCTAGTTTCAGAAAACTGTCAAAATTACCAATAGAGCGATCTACATACTCCGGTGTACTGAGCGGAATATTTTCTGTGCAATGGGCACTGAGATATTTTTTATATTTTAACCAATTTATTTGTGTGGCTGACGTCGCTAGGTAACCAGTCGGAGATACAATTCTATTGGGGTTCATTATAGTAACAATTGTAGGTGTGTGGTCGGAAGATAATTCTAGGGAAGCTTCAACGTGAATCGTTTCTGTGGGGATGTTTTTAACCACGCCAAAATCGATGACATCTGGAATTTTTTGCGGGTCAGCAGGCCAATATGTTGGTTGGCCGCTCGCGACAACATTTAAATTCATTTTAGAGATTGTATTAAACAAAACACGACCCTTTGGTGTTATTAGTCGTGACCCCCAGAAGGTATGTTTAGCGTTATAATCGCCAGCGGCCAGGAAACAGGGTCCTAGTGATTTATAATATTCACAATATTGGCTTTCTGATATTGAAAATCTAGGTGGAGAGTATAAAGATGAGATTACAATGCTACGATTCAGCTCTTCAACACAAATGTTCGTTGCTTGGAGATAATCCTCACGATGATCACACATTAGGTAGTGTTTGACTCGATTTTTTATCAAAATGGCAGAACCACCACAAGCTCTATCTCGAGGGTCCTTGGTATCATATAGTATATAACCATTGATGTTAAACGTATTTCTTGAGGTCAAATGAGTTTCAGAAACCATCATGACATCAATTTGTTTATTTTTAAGAAAGTATTCTAATTCATTTTTATGTTGGCGGATGCCGTTCGCGTTCCAAAAACAGATTTTTAAACAGTTCATGGCCTGTTAAGTACAGATTGCAATAACATCGGTTGCATTCTAAGAATTTCCTGCATCATATTACCCATTGTGTTCGTAAAATTAGTTACTGTTTGCACTAATGTTTCCATGGTTTTTTCCAGACGACTTAAATTTGAAACTGGAGTTTCATCATTACTTGGCGCAGCACCTTGCGTTGGCGCATGGTTTGATTTTACGACACTAACTTTTGATACCCTACAACACAGTATATAAAGCAAAATTTTCAAGCGTGTACCCTATTTGGACCCTCCAGAATAAAATTTTGTTAGGAAGTCATGTTAAAGTTCTTGGTACTAATTATTATTTAGTTATCTTCATCAATATTATATTTTTGTTTGCTTCTATGTGATTTTGGGAAGGGCTTTTATATGGATCTATGGTCAATTTTGTACCTACCAGCACAGCGTTTTGATATGACTTAGTAGCCGTATAATCGGAAATGTTATATATAGGGAAGGCGTGTAAAAGGCAGTCGTGGCATTAAAAGATATTTTCGGGAGTGAAATTTGTATCGGAGCTGTTTAGTATTATATATTTCTGCAGGTACTTTTGGTTTGAATTTATAACGATTGTTAAGAAATATTTATTATTACAGAAAGTGTTGTATTTTTTGGTAATAATTGTTATCTGTAATGTTCTGTTAGCCCTGACTGCTAGAATACTAGAACACGCTTTATTTAATAAAAAGAAGTTTTGAAGTTGATGAGTCGTTGTGTAGCATCAGAGGTAGCAGCAGGCGCTAGTATTAAAGAATTAAAGAATTAAAGAATTAAAGAATTAAATAAACTGCATTGAATTGAAAAAACGAAAGGTTGTTTTGTTGTAATTGGTCCGTAAACTAACGCGACAACATTTTGGTGCCGAAACCCGGGAATAAGAGTCCCATTGAAAAGTTGTATTTCTTCAAGAATAAAGTGGAATGCAGTGTGAAAGTTCAACGAACAACATTGTATGGTGATATCAGTTGGTTCGATGTTAGATATGTACATCACTGCTAACTAGTAACATTGTATCCTGTAAAAAGTACAGCGTCAAAGTTTAATGTTATGACGATAACAGAAAGCTGTATTACCAGTACAACATCGCTGAAAAACACAATAGAAAGCTTTACTTCGGCTTAGAGCTTTATAGAAAAAAAAGACAACGATCCACAGTAGCCCTCAAACTGTAAAATTAAGCAAAAAGAACAGCTGATTTGAAAAAATTTAACATATTGTATCACTAATAAAAAAAAAAAAATTGTGGAATAAATTTAATTGTAAAGATTAAGAATTTTAGTGAAAAATTTGCATATTACAACAAATAAGGGAAATTTGTAAATAGGATGGCATCTACTGAGGTTAATGATGTGAGTAAGGATGAGCATGAAGGCAGTATTCACGGCAAGCTAAATGAACTGAAGTCATTAAGATCTAGCACTAAAGGCAACATTACGAGAATAAAAACGATTATTTCGAAAAAGGGTGCTAATTTGTCGACAGAGGAACTCAACTGTAGGCTTGGGATATTAGAATCCTATTTCAAGCAGTTTTTAAGTGTTCAGTCAAGTATGGATCGAATCAGCCCACATACTGATGGAAGTTCTGCTGATACAATTGCTAGTGAGATCGAAGAGGCGTTTGTATCAACAAAATCAAAGATAATGACTATGCTGTCTACACGGAAATCATCTGGTGTGGACGTAAGCTTGCTGAACACAACAGCGTCCCTCGCAGCAGTTCCCAGAACCCGTCGGGAAATAAAATTACCGATATTTTCAGGGAAGTATTCTGAATACTCCAAATTTTTCATGCTTTTTAAAAAACTTATTCACCAGGATGAGTCCCTTGAAGATTGTGAACGATTTTTAATTCTTAAAGAGCATTTGAGCTCTGGACCTTTGGCATCTATTGCTGATTTTGACGTCACTGATGACAACTACCCCAAAGCCCTTGAGAGGTTAAAAGAATGCTACGATAAAAAGGCGTTAATGTTTGATGAACATATAAGAGCCCTCTATGCTCTTCCAAAAGCTACAAAGGAATCTGCAGCTCATTTAAGAAAAGTGATAAATTCAGTAAATGCACACCTTAATGCAATGTTGTCACTAGGTAACTACAAAGATATAACCAACGCTATTTTAATCCATATGGTGATGGAAAGAGTCGATGTGGGTTCACAAATTAAATGGGAAGACTCAGTAGACTATAGCAAATTGTCCACTTGGGATGATTGCTTGGCAACTTTAACAAGACGATGCGAAAATCTTGAGGCACGTGAATTAAAAGTTAATCAAATAGACTCAAAGTATACAAATGCGCAAAAAGATTGTAAAAATAAGCGTCAAAATCAAACATCACTTGCAGTTGTAAAATCTGGTTGTAAAATCTGCAATGGCAGTAACCATGATCTCCAAGATTGTACCAAATTCATAAGCTTTTCAATAAAGGAACGCTATAATGCTGCACGTAGAGCCAGAGTATGTTTCACATGTCTGAAAAGTGGACATTTACACAAAGATGCTCTAAATGCTCTAAATGTAATTTAGCCCACCATCAACTTTTGCATAAAGAATATGGTTCAGAGGCAAATATGCAAATTACTAGAGAAGGGCCCTGTACCACTGCGCAGGCTATGGCTCGGTCAGCTGTGATGAATGTAACGGCAGAGCCTGAAGTTATTTTGGCAACGGCTATCGTAATGGTGAGGGACCATTATGGTAAATATCATAGCGTTCGAGCCATATTAGATTCTGGCTCTCAGGTGAATTTGATGTGTGAAAATCTGGCACAGAAGCTGTTACTAAAAAGGACGTCTTGTAGACTAGATGCTAGTTGTGTAGGAGGCGTTGCAACGGTTTTTAAGAAGCAGACTATGGCCACGGTTAAGTCTCGGTTGAATGATTATAAAGTCAACTTGGACTTTTATCTTTTGCTAAAAATAACAAGCGTGAAACCAGATCGTTATTTTTGACGTTTCTGGCTGGAATTTACCAAGAAACATTGAGTTGGCTGATCCAACCTTTAATAAGCCGGCACGCGTAGATATGTTAATTGGAGCGGAATTATTTTTTGATCTGCTGTCAGTCGGCCAAATTTCTCTGAATGATAAGTTACCCGTATTGCAGAAAGCCATACTAGGATGGATAGTTGCAGGTAAAGCCAGAAGCTGTATGTTGCCATTGGGCTCAATAAGCAACTTGATGGTCAGTGGTAACGATAACGAAGATGACGATTTAAGTAAGTTGGTTGAAAATTTCTGGAAAATAGAAATGATTTCTGATCAAAGAAAGTTTTTAACTGAAGAAGAACAAGAATGTGAGCAAATTTTTATTAAGTCAATTCGTAGAGACTCTTCTGGGCGATTTGTTACGAAAATTCCATTTAAATTGTCAGTAAAAGAATTGGGTGACTCCTATGCCGCAGCGGAAAGACGGATGAGTTTGCTTGAACGTAGGCTTAGTAGAGATCGCTCTATAAGAGAGGCTTATAATGCATTTATGGACGAATACTTGTCTTTAGGTCACATGACTGAAGTTAAAGAATGTGATATAGATAAAATAAAATACTTTGCACCACATCAGCACTAAGCTTAGAGTGGTATTTGACTGCAGCTGTAAGACGGATAGCGGTCTTTCCTTGAACGAAGTTATAATGAAAGGTCCTGTAGTACAAGATGATTTGATGTCTATCATCCTACGTTTTAGATGCTACAAATACGCAGTTACAGCAGACGTTACAAAGATGTACCGATGGGCATGGGTTACTGACAACGATGCAAATCATCAGGCGGTTTTGTGGAGGTCATCTCCGGAGCAAAAGTTGAAGGCCTATCGTTTGCGAACTATTACCTATGGTACGACTTCTGCTCCCTATTTAGCTACCAGGTGCTTAAAGAAGTTAGGAGAAGATTCTGCCAATGAATATCCGATCGGCTCAAAAAAAATATTGTCTGATTTTTATATGGATGATTTGATCAGTGGATCAAATAGTGAAGATGAAATTTTTGAAATTTATAACCAAGTATCGTCAGTAATGAATGCCGCAAAATTCACCTTAAGAAATTGGTTTTCCAACAAAAAAAACCCTCCGCTTAAATGATGAAGAGATAATAAGAACTCTTGGTATCATATGGGCTCCAGAGGGAGATACGTTTCGTTACGCATGGCCAGATTTAGATGATTCAAAAGCAGTAACAAAAAGGGTGGTATTGGCTGAATTATCTAGGCTGTTTGATCCTCTTGGTCTCATTAACCCTTTAATCGTAAAGGCGAAGATTTTCATGCAAGATTTGTGGCTTTTAAAACTGAATTGGGATGAATCCCTACCTATAAAACTTCATACGCAATGGGTACGATTTCGAAAGAAGCTTCGGCGTGTTAAGGACATAAGTGTACCAAGATTCGTTTTGGCCACAAGAGCATTTGTTAGGGTAGAAATGCACGGATTTGCCGATGCGTCAAATAGAGCCTTCGGTTGCTGTATATACATCCGTACAATATGTGACGATAATGATGTCACGGTGCATTTATGGAGTGCTAAGTCAAGAGTAGCACCACTTAAAACCCAGTCATTGCCGAGGCTGGAACTGTTAGCTGCTGAATTGCTGTCAAAGCTGGTGAAGAAGACGACAGCGAATTTTCCTATTAAAATTGATGCAACTTATTTATGGACGGACTCCGAAATAGTGCTGGACTGGTTAAGGGAGCATCCATCAAATTGGAATACATTTGTAGCTAACAGGGTAGCTTTGATTCAAAAAGAGACAACACATTCGATTTGGCGACATGTCCCATATAAGTCTAACCCAGCGGATATAATATCTAGGGGTGCGTATGTTGACGAGTTAACTAATTCTTTCTGGTTCGTAGGCCCGGATTTCTTATCGAAGTCTTGCGATAAATGGCCACCGAATGGCAGTAAAAGGAAAAGCAATTCTGACCAAGAACGAAGTCGTAGTAGTACGGTATTAGTTGTTAGAAAAACTGAAAATACTAAGTGTCGAGACCAAAAATCATATCTGTTAAAGTATATGGAAACTGTTAGTGATTTTGAAAAACTAGAAAGAGTTATTGTTAACCTACTTGGGTTTCGAACATGCTCGAAATCTTTTACTGAAAAACTGGATGAGGCATTAATTCGCATATTCTACTGTGTGCAACAGTATTATTTTAGTGAGGAATTTGCTTTGCTTTCTAAGAACCGTGATTTACCAGCAAACAGCAAATATAAAAGTTTGAGTATATTCATTGAAAATACGTATGGAGTCCCATTGCTACGAGTTGGGGGAAGATTGTCAAACGCCGCATTACCATATGACGCTAAATATCAAATTCTTATGCCAAATAATTCCGAATTAGTAGGCAATTTTGTTAGATTCCAGCATATAAAATATTTGCATGCAGGCCCACAGACTTTAATGGCGATAATCAGACAAAGGTTTTGGATCGTTCACGCTAGAAAACTAATACGTAAAGTTACTGGTAGTTGTATACAATGCTTCAGATGTCGCCCGAAATTAAGTGCCCAGATAATGGGCGATTTGCCGTCTTCTAGAGTAAGCGTAACAAAACCGTTTACAGTAACTGGTGTAGACTTTTGCGGCCCTGTTACTACAACGTATAAGCTTCGAGGCTGTCGTACTACGAAAAGCTACATTGCTGTATATATTTGCTTTGCAACGAAAGCAGTACACCTAGAGGTGGTGTCCGACTTAACGGCTAAGGCATTTTTGGCTTCGTTAAAAAGGTTTGTAGCAAGACGTGGATTCTGCTCTAAATTATTTTGTGATAATGCCACCAATTTTGTGGGTACACGTAGGGAGCTAGAAGAGATGAAAAACAAATTTTTTGAGCAGCAAGTGCAAGGCAAGATCTCAAATTACTGTGCCGTGAATAATATCGAATTTCATCATATACCGCCCCGATCCCCCCACTTTGGCGGACTGTGGGAAGCGGCTGTTAAGTCCGCAAAATATCATCTGTCTAGAATATTGGGTCAATCGTATCTTACTTTCGAAGAACTAATGACATTGGTTGCCGAAGTAGAAGCTGTGTTAAACTCAAGGCCATTGACTGCAATGTCAAACGATCCGAATGATGAAAGTGTTTTGACACCTGCCCATTTCTTAACTGGTGGTCCATTAGTCGGTATTACGGAACCAACTATTGATAGTCAAGTACTCTCACATTTAGAAAGATGGCTACGTATTTCTGCAATTCAACAACACTTTTGAACTTCAACAGAAAGTCAAGTGGACCAAGAAGCGCTGCAACCTCAAGGAGGGTGATTTGGTGTTAGTCGCTGAAGATAATTTGCCTCCTAAACAGTGGCTTATGGGGAGAGTTCTAAAGGTAACAACAGATGCTAAGGGTATAACTCGTGTTGCGGACGTAAAGACGAAGAACGGAGAGATTCGCCGAGCTATTCATAAGCTGGCACCTATATCATATGAAGGTTGATGGATTTACAAATCCATCAAGGGTGGCGATATGTTTAGTATTATATATTTCTGCAGGTACTTTTGGTTTGAATTTATAACGATTGTTAAGAAATATTTATTATTACAGAAAGTGTTGTATTTTTTGGTAATAATTGTTATCTGTAATGTTCTGTTAGCCCTGACTGCTAGAATACTAGAACACGCTTTATTTAATAAAAAGAAGTTTTAAAGTTGATGAGTCGTTGTGTAGCATCAGAGGTAGCAGCAGGAGCTAGTATTAAAGAATTAAATAATTAAAGAATTAAATAATTAAAGAATTAAATAAACTGCATTGAATTGAAAAAACAAAAGGTTGTTTTGTTGTAATTGGTCCGTAAACTAACGCGACAACAGGAGCTATGCAGATTTATTAGAATAACTCGGACAGATATACCGGTTTTGAAATAATTTCAAGACTAAAATATAAATAGATCATTATACATACATATCGATGTTTTACTAACGCAACCTCGCAACTTAAAGGCTGCTACTTTTCAGGAGAGACAAAAAAATTTTTTATAACAAGTATTTAAGCTTTTTAAATATACGTCTTTTATACTCTAAAATGTAAGATGCATTTTGATAAATTTTCAATGCAACAGCTTAATAATCATCCATTATTTATTCGTACTTTTTGAGATACGTGTTTTCTGCCCTGTAAAATTTATATAAAAACAAAAAAGCGAAATTGTGTTATATAAAATGTCATCTTTTTTATTTATTTTATTAGTGTTTATATGATATTAGATTTAATTTTTTCAATTATAGCAAAACAGTTCTTTTTCATAACTGTTTTTAGACAATAAAATAACTCAATAACATCGGTAGTGATAGCAAATTTGCTGTTTAAATGTTAGGGAAGAACTTGTCATTCTTCATCAAAATATAGTTTAAACAATTTTTTATCATTGCAATATTTCAAAGGTCTTAGCTATAAGAAAGTAGGCCAGCTTTATTCTCAGGCCGAATCGATTAAAAAAAATTTTAAATACCCTTTTTATTTCCTGTCTCTTTTTAAATCTTTAACGAAAAGCAAAATGATTCTATTAAAAAATAATTCGCTAATAAGCTTAATTTGCCTACAAGGATTTTTGTTTGCCAATCATTTAAACGATTTAGCATTAAATATTTTTGAGATAAATATTTCGCTGAATTAATTGCCGGGTGAATTCATTCATTAAGAATTTAAAATTCCTTCAAATAATTAATATCCCACCGGGAAAGGAAACTAGCTCTAAACTTGTCACGTGACAAGTCACTTTAACATGGCGATGTCCTACGAGGGGGTTAATTGGCACCTTTTTGACACTTTGTAACAGGTCACTGAAATAACCTTCCAATTTCGGTTAAAATAATGCCTGTCGCAGATATTCATATAAAGGATTGGAACTAGAGAGAATCAGCCACTTCCCTCACAAAATACAGTCACATGAATAGTTTTGTTCCAATTACATTTCCTCTGGACTAACTACACTTTAAACACATTATCACCAGTTAAGTGATAGGTCTTGTTTTCAGCTATCACAATTCGTTCCTTTTAATTATAAAATTTTGTTCACTGGTCACGGAATAAGTGCTTTAAGAGCACAAATTTTCCGCAGGGATATTGTAAAATTTCGTTTTATTCTATATTTAATAATTCTATTAATTTATTTTCATACAAAACTTTAATAACATCTATTCAAAATTAAATGATATAAAAATATATTTATACAATTTGTAATAAATATCAAAAAAAAAAACATTAAAAAAAAATTATATATTTCAAAGGAAATAAAGGATACATTATAAAAATTAAATTTTTTAAATTAATTAATTCATTTATTAATGATGTGCTAATAATCCCAATTTATGATAAAAAACACTGAAATTTATTGTTGTGGGAAAGCTAGTTTCTATGCGCATTTCGCTGGTTGCTTAGGCCAGCTCGTCAGGAAACTTTTTCCAAATACTTTAGAAAAGCTAAAAATATTATACAAGTAAGACCATAAAGTGAATAAGAATTTTAAACACTCAGGTCTTGCATGTAACAATATCAAAGCCTCAACAAAGACACAACAATAAACCGTCAATTTTTCTTTCTTACATTTTCCTACAATTGGCTGGTTTTTTTCCAACACGAATTGTAGTTGTAAGAGGATAGAAAGAAAAAACAAAATTAAAAAAACAAGTTGCTTAAATAAAGCAGCTTGCCATTTCAGTTTTTCATTTGCCGGGCACATGCAAATTTATTTTCAAAAATTATTTTCGGGAATGAAATATTTATTATTAATTAATTCATTTATTAATGATAAAAAACACTTAAATTTATTGTTGTGGGAAAGCTAGTTCCTATGCGCATTTCGCTGGTTGCTTAGGCCATATCATAAATTGGGATTATTAGCACATCATTAATAAATGAATTAATTAATAAATATTTCATTCCCGAAAATAATTTTTGAATTTTTTAAAGTTTAACTGCCGTATACATAAAAATAAAATGGATATGAAATCTGTTTTAAGAAAAATATATATGGAAATTTAGTTTTAAAATACGTTTGAAATCTATTTTTTTTTTTTTATGAATACGGCAGTAAGAAGTTTATTTAGTATTTTTTTGGATATCTTTTTTAAGTTAGTTGAAGCATTTGGCTGGGTATTTAAACAAATTTCAATCGCGTAAATATATTTAAGCATGGGTAGAAAATAATTAATCTTAGAATTTATTCTTCTGAAAGTTAAGCCCTTCTTAAGCTTATCTAACCTTAAGCTTAAGAATTAAGAAACTAATTTATTCTACTGCTCTAATTGCGGAATTAGTAATTCTCAAATATTTCACTTGTAAGAAAAAAAAAACAATTTTTCGTACCAATGTATAATAAAACAAACTAAATAAAGATAAAATAAAAGGACGGGCTGAGTAGAATAACATTATAAGCCACCAGAACTGAAAAACTAGGGTTATATATGATTATTAACATTCAACATTTCCTTTAAAAATTTAAGCCTTTTGTCAATTAAATTCTGATTTGGACGATTATTGAGTTTTTACATTTCAAAGTTTTTGTTGAGTTTTATCATGGTGAAATTACTAAAAGGTGGCCTCGGTAAGCCAGCCGTTCATTGTTTGATTGTATGTGTTCGTGTATTGATCTTGTCAAATTTGTTTTGGGTTTTTTATTAATGCTGGCAAACAATCGATAGTACTATCGAGAGTTCTGTTCCTATAGCACTATCGATAATTTAATTTCTATAGTGATACTATCGTTTAAATTTTTGGTAAATTGTCAACAATTTTTGTTCAGCGGCGCCGGCTTCATTGGCTTTTAATCGGCTGGAATCGTTTTTACCACAGTTTCGTTGAAGTCATAGTAAATCTTTCAAAATTTATATTTTTCTACTTCTTTGTTAAAAATGTCTTCAAGTCAAAAAAGTTCCAACTTTCTGCGTTTCCATTTTTTGTTATATGGAATCGTAGCACAGCCTTTAATGTTTGCTTTTATCTGAGCATTTTCTGGTAATGTTTTATATGGCTGAAAACTAGCTTGCCCAAACTTGTAATATTGACTCCAAAATTTTACCATTGATAATGTTTTTTGCTATGAGTGGCGAACAATATTGCCCAAGTTATGGGCCCCCAAATTTTGGATACATAATTCGTTTTATGTATCTCTAATATTACTTCTCCAATCGGCAAAACATTAGTATCCTGGAACTGTTTAAGAAATTACCTCTCAAACTTAACAACTCCATTAACCCATTAACAGCGAAATAAAGAAAAGCATTTAAAATATATTTAAGGAAAATTAATTTATTAAAACCCGAATTCTTTTAATTAATCATATTTTCAGATTTAAAATTTACTCATTTGCTTAAAAATTATAAATTTTTCTTTTATTAAATAAACATCTACTGGCCAATTTCAACAAGTGCAGTTAAATTCTTGTTATACCCAATGTGCCATACTTTGGAAAACTATGGCGGCCTTCATCATATGCTATAGACCCCAAATAGAAAACTTTAATTTGAACACAAGTCCTGAAAATTCATACCCATTCTACTAACCGTTTACAAAATATACAGGCCTGTTCTGAAAATCACTTTAATTCAAATCACATGTGCCTTTTGAAATCACACGTGTGATATTTTGGTGTCCCGTTTTTGTGGGCTTAGGTGTGATTTTCAATTGCCGAAAGCACACCGAGAAACACAAAAACGGAATGATATTCAGAACACCACAAAATCACACGTGATTTAAAATCCCGTGAGTTTTAGAACAGGTCCGATATAATTATTAAAATTTTTTTCAAAATCTCCTACTGTGAGACGTAGTTCAAGTTCGAGTAGTTCAAAAAATTAAATTGAACAGTTCTACTAAGAATTCGATACTATTAATAGTTAACAAACTATCGAAAATATCAATTGTATTGACTATCGATAGTTTGCCAGCTCTATTTGTTATGAACTTGTCAAAGTGCTATTTTATTGTCAAAGTGTATTGAACTTTGTGTTTTGAATTGGTCTTTTTTCTGTGTTTTAAATTTTTAAATATTTGTATTTTATAATAAAAAATATTGCTTTAAAGATTTAATACAATATAAAAAACAAAAATGCGTGTTTACTCTCAATTTGTAGCAAACGTAGGAAATAAATAAGGAAGATAAATCCATGTTGTCTACATTGAGCTTCTTGTGCCGGGCTATGCATTTTATGCAATTACATATAAATCTCGGCCACGATTATGTTTTCCGTTTAATATATTTACATATGTGCTATATTATGTTGGAACTTCTTGAGTGGAATATTCTCTTTTATTCACGTAGTATATGTAGAGCTTCTTGGGCTTATGATATGCAATTTAAGTATTTTTTCTTTTTTCTTGAAACTTAGATGTTTTATAAATATCTTTTCTTGCCCAGTCACCAGCAGCGACACAAATCATGAAACCCGGACAATTTTGATAATGTAATATTTGTTATTTGGATCTTTTTACAAAAATTATAATTTTTTTTAACTATTTTAAATTTTTTATAATATGTTTCTCAATATTTGTTTACTTTGTATCTGCTTTTTTGACGTTGATGATACACTTTTTGCCTGTAGAGTTTGTATTATTATGTTTGTTGTATTACCGAGGCCACCTTTTAATAATTTCACCATGAGTTTTATTTATTGTAATAACATCATAAGCCACATAAAATCTTTACTGCTTAAACAAAATTTTCAATTTCGAAGAAGCTTTATTTAAAAGTCATGATTTTTTTTTATAACGCGTCAATGCCTGGCTATTGAAATAGTTTTTTTGAAGAAACGATGAATAAATCTCAATAATCCGCGAGTTATGATTTTTTTTTTTTTTTAATATTAAAGGGCTATGAAGTTATTGCACAAAAAAGTTGGTAATGTCCTTCATATGGCTTATGATGTTTTTGCTGTAAAAAATGCAATTAAATTCTTTGAATATAAAATTCATTTTATGCGGAGTGTACATTCAAAAAAAAAAAAAAAAAAAAAAAAAAAAAAAGACCTTCGAATACAATTTCAAGTTGATTGAAAATAAGTATACACAGAAAAAAATTACGACAAATCAATTGTCATATTGAATACCATATTCGTTAATGCAATTTTTTTAATTGAAAAGATTCCACAACCGAATTTAAAAATACAAAAACGACTGTTTTTAATTAAAATTGCTGATATTCAGCAAACATTGTTAAAAACAATGTTGTAATATTGAATAAAATGTTAACAATTATTTACAAATTTTTAATACGAGTTGTTCATATTAAAAAAAATATTTGATTAATTCATTTTTATTGAATTATATTAAATTCTATTTCACAAACACCATACAGATTTATTTCAGCACCCTTAATCAGACTTAGAACTGGATGCATAACAGTGTTTTAACATCTGCATAAAAAAGAAAACTTGACACCACTATTGTCTACAATTTGCAAACTAAAATAAACAAAAGACCCATAAAAATTTCTATATTATTCAAACAACAACTTTACTTACCCCAAAGATTGATTCAGTTTTTCAATATTCTGCCTACCATATGGCCTTCTAGTGATTTAACCAAAAATATTTAGGCTGAGTTTTTGAGATCTCAGTTAAACTAGGTTTCATTAATCTGGAAACAGATTTGTGCCGGCATTACTAAGTTTGTATACACAATTTTAACGTAACAGCTTGGTTTTGCTGAAAATGTTACCCCCGTATTCATAAAAAATATTTTTGATTAATAAAAGGTTTATTAAACAAATTTTCATAGAAAAATCGTTCCATAAGGCTTCAATAAACTTAAAATATGTTTTTTGAATATGGGGGTTAGTCTTTAATGAAATAATAAAAAAAAATCAAATTTCGCCGGAAAAATCAGAGTTTACAGTACGTTAAACTAAGTTGAAACTTAATATACACCTCAAAAGCCCGGCTTTAAGTTTTTTTAATGCTTTATTTATAATTTTTTGACACAAAATAATTTTTGGTGCGTGTATATCCTTTTTAACTGAAAAATATTCTTAATATAACCATTAACAAACATGTAAATTAAGAAAATTGTTGAATATTTTGGAAAAATTTTAAGAAATTTCCTTTAATCCCTTAATAACAGTTGTTGTTTTTTTCTATGTACAAAGCCAGTAAAAATTACAGACAATGGGCCAATAAAAAATAGAGCTCCGAACGTTGCAGGTTTGTAAGGAAGAAATGTTATAGTTTCGCTTACCCTTTTGCTTACGGAATGCATGCATTTTATATGGCGAGTTATTATTTTGAAGTAATAAATATTTGACACAAAAAGCGCTTTATTTAACGCACATTAATACTGGTGAGCATAACATATATATTGCAGACTTATTTCCAAAAAAATGTATTTCTCCCGCATCTATAGTGCAATTAATTTAAAAAAACGATTATTAAGTTTACACAAATAATTAAATGTTACTCATACGTACCGTGCACACCAAAGTTCAAATATTTACAAATTTTAATAAAATTACCTTTACCACAAAAAAAAATTACAGTACATTTTAATTAACAATTTATTTTTTTTTTTAATTTTTTTGAGAAACATTTGACCAGTTATAACACTAAAGAGCAAAAGTGAACACAAAAAAAAACAAACATAAACCTTAATTCCATTTCAACGGTTAGCATTATAAAGACGAAAATTTTTATACATACTCAGCATTTCCTAGGATATTTAAATTATTTAAAAAAGAGGGAAAAATACAACTTAAGTATTAACTCTAGATTAAATTTTATTAAAAGATTTTGTTTGTTGTGCTTAATTCCCTTTTTAAATAATTGATAAAAAAATACTGAAATTTATGGTTGGAGGATAAGCTGTTCCTATGCGTATTTCACTGCACGCAGAGAAAAAACATGATTAACGACCATTTTTATTTATATTTGCCTAATATGTTTACCCTAATAATCTTATTATTACCCTTATTTAACTTGAAAACATTTTTTTCCCCATTACATTTTTTAATTCACTATAATAATATTATATGGTGTTTAACACCTTAAAAGTTAACATGATCTAGCTAAACATATTAAATTATGCGAAATATTTGCTACGATAATGTATATATTTTCAACTAAACAGTTACAGCCATATTTATGAAAATTTACAACAGTTTTACGAAGTGCTTAATAGCTGAACTTAGAAAAACTGTATTTATAAACGATTTGTACCTTACCAAACGTTTAGTA
The DNA here is from genome assembly GCA_943735925.1 of Pollenia amentaria. Taxonomy (NCBI): domain Eukaryota; kingdom Metazoa; phylum Arthropoda; class Insecta; order Diptera; family Polleniidae; genus Pollenia; species Pollenia amentaria. The sequence continues at coordinate 149,901,700 of OX031007.1, forward strand.
AGCGGTTATTAAATCATTCATTTTTAAAGTTGTCTTTACCCTTCTGTAAATGTTTATTAAGTTGACATTTCGATTTATTTGTTTACGTGTTGCAACATTTTTAAAACTTTTCTAATTTGATAAATAATCTGTCCAAAAAAGAAGTTTGTTTGAAAAAAAAATGGAAACATTAAAATTAATAAAGAGAATAGGTGAGACCATCGTTTATTAAAAAACCTGTTTGTATTAATATATTCATATTTTTTATTGTATTTACTTTAAAAAGAAACTTTGGAAAATATGGTGCCAAGGCGTAAAAAGAAATATTATAAAAAGAGAATCGATCCATTTTCTATTCCGGACAATATGTTCAAAAGGAAGTATCGTCTTAACAAGGAGACTGTTAGGCAAGTCGTTAATTTAATAAAAACAGATATTTATGTTGACCGTAGGGGATGCGGAACAACACCAGAATTGCAAGTTTTGGTAGCTTTACGTTGTTAAGGAAGAAGAGAAGTAAGCAGTTTTAATTATTGACTAATGAATAATGGAATCAAAAAAATTATTAGTTTCAAGACGATGCTGGCGATCTTCATGGATTGTTACAATCCACAGTTTCCCGAATTTGTGTAAAAGTTGCTCGTGCTTTAGCAAAACACTCAAGTGACTTCATCAGAATGCCAATTTCTATTGAGGAAGAAATACAACTGGCAAAAGAATGTAAACAAATTAAGAACTTCCCAGGGATAATTGGAGCCATAGATGGGACACACATAAAAATCAAAAAAACCGGCGGAGACTTAGCCCAGTACTATGTAAATAGGAAAGGATTTTATTCCATCAATGTACAGGTAAAAGCAGATAACCTGTTGTTGCAATCTATTTAATTAATTAAGATTTGAATTGTATGCAAGTTTTGTAAATTAAACATATTTTTATAAATAATATTATTAATTTATTATGCAGGCAGTTTGCGATGCGCAACTGAAAATTTTAGATATAGTAGCCAGATGGCGAGGCAGCACTCACGATTGCCGTATTTTTAATGAATCAAAGTTGAAGGAAAGGTTTGAAAATGGTGAGTTCAAAGGCCGCTTGCTAGGTGATTCAGGATACAAATTAACATCATACCTGTTTACTCCATTACTACGTCCTCAAACTGAAATGGATGCAAAATACAACGTCGCACATATTGCTACACGAAACTGTGTTGAAAGATGTTTTGGGGTATGGAAACAACGATTTCGGTGTTTGCTAGATGGAATGACTGTTTCATTTTTAAATGTAAAAGTTGTAATTGTCGCATTAGCAATTCTTCATAATATTGCGATTGAAGAGAATGACTGCGTGCCAGGTAATCTTTTTATTTTAATATTCAAAAAAAATTTCAATGTTTTTATACAACAAAAATAATAATTTTAGATGATTACGACTTGAATCAGGAAGAAATAGTTGAAATATCAGAAAATTTTATCAGCGAACGAGAAACAACAACCAGGAGAGAAAATGTAATTTTAAGAGCTTTTATTGAAAAAAATTTTCAGTAGCATTCAGAAATATTCGTCTAATGTTCAGCCGAAGTTTTCTCGATAAAATAATTTCTCAATTTTTGATTGCATTCAAAATCGAAAAATTAATTGTATGATTTCAATTTTAAATCATTCAATTTTTAAATTGATTGCAATAATTTACAGCTCTGTTTCTATGCAATACTTTAAGTGCAATCAAATCCAATGAAAATGAAATCGAAATCATAAAATTTGAATTATTTTTTTTTTAATTAAAAAAAAAACTTAATTATTTAAAAATAAGTATCGAATATTTAGGTTTTTTATTTACGTAATTTAATTTATTTAACGTTTATCTACATATGTATGTTACCCTGAAATGAATTAACATATACGATTTCTGTACATAAATACATAGGAATATATGTATACATATGTATTTGTACATAACAATTAAAATATTTTTATTTAAGCTAGTTTTTAGATTAAAATATAAGTTAATTTTGGAATACAGAAAAGAAATAAAAAAAATTTTATACATATAAAAGTATGAATAAAAAAAGTGTAATAAAAAATTAAAAATAGTCTTGAATTTCGATTTTCGATCTTGCTTAACATCCTATTTATTATTATCTGAAAAGAGGACAAAAATTAAAAACATGGTACAGCCATAAAAGTGTACTTGGAAACCAATTTAAATTAGTTTTCAATAATTTTATATCTGTACCACGATTTTAAAATGAAAAATTACAAAACAGTTTCGTTTTATAAAATTTTTGGATTTAAAATTTTATAATAAAAATACCTTAATCAAAAATTAACTAAATTAAAAACATTATAATATCGACGTGCAATAAAATACATACCAAGGATTTTATCTTGAAACTCTATTTTTCTCTCGATTAGTTCCAATTCCCTATCGAGATTTCTAAGTTTTTTCTTTTCAACCTCAAGTTGATGTTCATGCAATTCTTGCCTACATTTAATTTCAAGGTTATGCAATTCTCTCTTGCACTCTATATCGAAATCAGCGAGCCTTTTAATATTGTAGTTGGTTTTATATTTTTCTACTTTTTGTGTTTTCTAGATAAATAAAAACAGGTTATAACAAATCATATATTTAGTAAAAGTACGCGAACAATAATAAATAATGCTTACCTTTTGTAAGGTCGACGCAGGCTTTGGTCTTTCTACAAACTTTTTATGTGTTGTTTCGGCTTCCTCGGCTTCTACTTTCTTCTCATCGGCGTGGCCTTCTTCTTCTATGCAGTATAAAAATTCGTTTTCATCAGTTTTAGATATGGGAGCTTCTTCAATTATCTAAAAAAAGTAGTTTTAAAGTTTATACAACTTGTACTTTTAAGCCTTTTGTAGTAAAATTATAACAGATCATATATTTTTGAAAATAAGCTTACTTCTATCAATGTTGAATCCGAATCGAATTCGTTGTGGTCTATAACGAATTCATTTGGTAGCCAAACGCTGATGTCACTGCTACAAATAGGAACGTCTTGGGGTTGTGAACCACCTCCTGTCTTTAGGATTTCTTTTCGGTGTTCTGCCACTTGTTTTCGAGCAATAATTTTGGTTGCTGTCCACTGTGTTTTCAGTTGCACCAAAGTCCTTTGACCACCACCGCATAAGGCATTAAAACTGAAAAAAATAAAAAATTAAAAAAATTTCATTATTTAAGAAAACAGTCTTATAATACCTCTCCATTACTTCTACCCAAGCTTTTTTCTTTATTTGGTTTGAGTTTGTGTCCGTGTTCTTGTTCTCAATGGTTTTAACCCTCTTTTTTATTAGCTCCTTTAGCAGAATCTTAATATAATTTTACAATTAGAAATAATTAAAATAGATTTACTGATTTATTGATTGTTCTTACCTTGTCTTCTTCAGTCCAATTTTCCGACCGCTTTCTTTTTATATTTTCCTTTTCCATTTTTTATTCTTTTTATTTCAGTTTTTTCCTCTTTGGTGCAATTTTATTTAAAATAAATTGTTAATTATCAAAGTTGTTTGTGGGAATACTATTATTTATTAAAAGATTTTGTTTGTTGTGCTTAATTCCCTTTTTAAATAATTGATAAAAAGTACTGAAATTTATTGTTGGAGGATAAGCTGTTCCTATGCGCATTTCACTGGTTGCTTAGGCCAGATCATCAGGAAACGTTCTCCTAAATAATTTTAGAAAAGCCAAAGCTATCAGCAAACAAAACTACAGAGGGAATGAGAATTACCTACAGACACTCAAAAAGTCTTGTTTGCAACGATATCAAAGCTTAAACAAAATACCAAACAATAAATCAGTGTTGAGTTTTTATCTTTTTTACATTTCCCGCTACAATTAGTTAGAATTCTCCCAACATTAATTGTAGTTGTAAATGGGTAAAGAAAAAACATATTAAAAACAAAAACAAAGTGCTTTTATTGTTTTCGCAAGAAATCAAAATAAAAACAATTTGCCAGTTCAGTTTTTTATGCACGTGCACTTGCTAAAATTTATTATCAAAGTTGTTTGTGGGAATACTATTATTTATTAAAAGATTTTGTTTGTTGTGCTTAATTCCCTTTTTAAATAATTGATAAAAAATACTGAAATTTATTGTTGGGAGAATTCCAAATAATTGTAGCGGGAAATGTAAGAAAAGATAAACTCATGACTGATTTATTGTTTGGGATTTTGTTTAAGCTTTGATATCGTTGCAAAGAAGACTTTCTGAGTGTTTGTAGGCAATTCTCATTCCCTCTGTAGTTTTGTTTGCTGATAGCTTTGGCTTTTCTAAAATTATTTAGGAGAACGTTTCCTGATGATCTGGCCTAAGCAACCAGTGAAATGCGCATAGGAACAGCTTATCCTCCAACAATAAATTTCAGTACTTTTTATCAATTATTTAAAAAGGGAATTAAGCACAACCAACAAAATCTTTTAATAAATTGTTAATTTCATAGTGACGTGTAAATAATCAAAACAAATTATAAAAAACTCGTTATTTGCATACTTACATTTTGTCTTTAAAAAATATTTTGTATATATATTATTTTTATGTTTCTTGTACATTTATTTACAAAAATATTTATTGTTTTTTATTTATTTTTGTTAAAATAATTTATGTTTTATCATTTTTTGTGTGCCATACAATTTAAATATGTAAATAAGTACGATTACTATATGAGTCGGTTATCTACTTAATTGCGTCACTAAAATATAACTGACAAATGAAAATTTAAATGCTGCCACCATTTCATACTAAAATTCGTTGAAGGAGTTTTTAGTTACAAAACTGATTATAAATACACATTTTTACTAAACGTTTATTAGTCCAAAAGTGTTTTGTAACTAATCACTGCTTAAAGTAATTATTTTGATTTTTTTACAAATACGGCTGTTAAAGTTATAGTATTTACTGTACACAAAAGGTATGTTTGATACCATCATTTTAACTTAAGCTTTAAAATACATTCTCTAAATGAGCAAACATTTATTGTCAAAACAAACAGTGTGTGTATATGAAGCAAATCAAAATTTCTTCCACGTCATTTTCCGTCTGCAAGAGTCAGTTAATGGGGAAACATGAATGACTCCAAATAATTAAAAGTTTTTCGGGAGAAAAAGGCCATGCATGATTGCAAAATTAAGGAAATAAATTATTAAACGTTTATTGAAACAGGTAAGTTGTATGTATTTAATTTTATTTATTATTATTTGTTAAGCTGTATATGTATGTATTTTTAAAAAATTTGATATAATTTCTTTTATTGGTTTTATTGTGAGAACCATGGTGTTGGGAAAAATAGAAACATGGTTAGGAAGATCATTTGTGTATTTATTCTAAACATAATAATATTTTTGAGACAATAATAAGCTATAAACATGTCTGAACATGTATTGTTACTGAAGACGTGTTTGACACAATCATAGCCACAAACTTTAATAATAGTTTGCGATTGTGATTGTATCAACCATGTTTTTTCTTTGCGTGTGGCTGCTTAGGCCAGATCATCAGGAAACGTTCTCCTAAATAATTTTAGAAAAGCCAAAGCTATCAGCATACAAAACTACAGAGGGAATGAGAATTACCTACAAACACTCAGAAAGTCTTGTTTGCAACGATATCAAAGCTTAAACAAAATACCAAACAATAAATCGGTGATGAGTTTTATCTTTTCTTACATTTCCCGCTACAATTATTTGGAATTCTCCCAACATTAATTGTAGTTGTAAGTGGGTAAAGAAAAAACATATTAAAAACAAAGTGCTTTTATTGTTTTCGCAAGAAATCAAAATAAAAACAATTTGCCAGTTCAGTTTTTTATGCACGTGCACTTGCTAAAATTTATTATCAAAGTTGTTTTTGGGAATACTATTATTTATTAAAAGATTTTGTTTGTTGTGCTTAATTCCCATTTTAAATAATTGATAAAAAAAATACTGAAATTTATTGTTGGAGGATAAGCTGTTCCTATGCGCATTTCACTGGTTGCTTAGGCCAGATCATCAGGAAACGTCATGCCTACTTCTCCAATATACATTTTTTTAGAGAGGCTGTGTATTGATAAACCAGACATGTGTACTTAATTTGGACAATTTTTCTCTTACCGTTCTTTAGATATAAATTAACCCATTTTCTGCCACGCACACTTCTTAAATTGCGCCCACAGTTTGTCGAAAGTTGTGTATTGATATCCAAAATGCTTGTACCTTATTTGGAAACTTTGGCTCTTGTCGTTCTACAGATATACATAAATCTATAATATCTTTGTATGGAAGATGCCACGCCCACCATTCCAATCCCGCTCATTTTGTTAGAGATGTTTTGTATTGATAGCCCAGTTAGGTGTACCAAATTTGGACAATTTTTCTTATACTGTTCCCTAAATATAAATAAAGCCATTTTTGGCCACGCCCACTTATTACATCCCGCCCAAATTTTTGATAACCAAGTTGCTTTGACCAAATTTGTAAACTTTAGGCCTTTCCGTTCTCCAGATATACAGAAATTTATATTATCTTTGTATGGGAGGTGCCACGCCCACTCAAAATTAAATAAATATATAGCCTATAGATCGTTCCAGACCATCAGTAAGAGACTGTAAAATTTCATGAAAATCGGTTCAGCGGCTTAGGAGACTAAAAGGTACAAAAAAACATACAAACAAACAAATAAACATACATGCATTCATTTTTATAAACATATGTGACAGCGCATAGGGAAAGGGACCAGTAAGGTAAAGGGAACAGTAAAAACCAACTACACAAAACAAGAGGTAGGGACGACCTACTCGCGTTTTCAAGGTTGACCAACACGTTCCTGACGTTATGAGATGTGTCGCTTTGAAATGAGACCAATACCAACACGCTCAGTGATGGTACACCAAAGATACACGTATTTAAATCTTTAAAATGGCTGTCCTGAACAAAACCCTTAGGTCCCTTTCTACTTTGCGCGTCACATATATAGAACACATATAATAATTAAATATTCAACAATATAATTATGAAAATCACTAAAATAAACCTCTGTTCCCTTTAGCTACTGATTAGCAATTCTTGGGGGTAATCCATCAGTGCAAATTAAACTTTATTTTGGTTTAAAATGTGTTTAAGCCAACAAATCTATAAATCACTAAACATATAAACCATCTTTAAAAGCATAAAATTGGTCGCTTAAGCTACAAATACACCCCATATGAATTTAGCAACCTGTTTTTTCTTAATTTCATATAATACATTGGATACTGACTTACAGCTGTTCAGTTTAAACTACATATAAATTTAAGTTAAGTTCAAGTAAACCAGCGTTTAAACATTTATTTATTTATTAGCCATTAGTTTCATAGAAATAGCTAACAACATGGCCGCCAAAATTAGAATTCAGCCATCCGGTCGATTCAATCCAGTAACGACTAACAACCATGTCAGTAACAGATAAACTGGTTTTGTGTCTAAGGGTTTTCTGAGCATACAAGTTTAAGGTCCAAGAATTCCAGATAATGGCAAAGAATATATTCTGATGACTCTTTCTATTCATCATTGCAACTTCTGTTTTCTAATAGACCAGTTATAACAGAACCTAGGTTCCTAAAAGTGAAGTCCGAACAGCTTAAATGCTCATTGGGTAATATCTTCATTAGTAATGACCATAATTCTGCTGATTTCCTTACAGGTAGACTTATCGAACCATTTTTGACTAGTGATTAGATGAAATTGTTTCTGCGATACGATATTTCCGCTTCGAAAATGGACCATCTGTATCACATATTGAACCGATAGGATTTAAGTTGATCCCGCCAACGATTTAGCCAAGCATACTCAGGAAACCATTTAAGGGTAGCTATTGGATGAAAATTATAAAAAACAGATATCAGATTTTAATGTGTTAATTTTTGCTCTATAGTGTTAATATAAAATGTTTATATGTATAAAAGTTTACAAATTATATGGTTTCAAATTAACTACGATTTATAAAATGCATAATGTTAGTGGCTACACAAATGTAGTTGGTTTTTATTGTAGTTTGTTTTTGTTTCGAAGTATAATTATTATTTTACCACAAACTAATAACAATTATTGGTTTCTATGCAAAAAAAAAAAACAAAATTAAAAAAATAAATTTTGCAAAATTTAAAATGTTTATGCCTACAAGAGGCGAAATATAAAAATATGCATAGATTTCAAATAAGTACGCTTTAACAGAGTAATGAACATTTTAAGGAACAGATAGAAAATGAGAGAAAATAGTTTCCTTTCTTGTATATATTTCTTTGATGTGACATGTAGAGTACGTTCGTATATGCATCACTGCGCTGCATCAGTGATTTCAAATGTTTATATATATTTCAATGAAGTAGATATGGACCAAAAAATTGTCAAATACTCCACAAAAATAATAGTCACACAATAAAAAAAAAATTATAATTACTTTTTTATCTGCAATAAAAAAGTTTCATTTTCTGATGCAGCGCAGTGATGCATTTACGAACGCACCCGTACCAACGTTAAATGCCTTCGGTGTTCTTCGATCGACTGTATCTAAATTTCTAACATTATCATTTTTTGTATTCGTTATTTCATATTTCCCTGTTCACTAATTTGTAGATTTTTATTAAAAATATTTTGGAGCCATTTTCTTGTTATTTCAACCCGAGCTACTGCCAAAATAGTTAAATTATAAATGTATAAGTTCTGTAGCGATTTGTAATGATGTTTATATAAAAATGACTGGGCGATTGGCTTACGAACTACAGTCAAATTATTTCATTTAACATAAAAAGGCAACAATTTTATGAATAAGTGGGAATAAATATGAATAAATAAACAAATAAACAATAACAAAATTCTACAAAATAACAGCCTGGATGTTGGGTGGTAGAATGGTGGCAACTATGCGAAGCACTAATTTGAATTTATGGCAATTTATTCAAATCGCTAAAAATCATGCGATGCACGTTCGCCCATTTAATTGTTCTCCGACAAATAAATGAATATAAAATAATAATGAAGAAAAATTCATAACTTATTGTATCCATATGTATACTTGTGTTATATATATTGGGTGATCCATTTCGAGGTTCCCTACTTTTTTATAGAAGAAAACACAGAAAATTCAAATATAATGGGGAATGTTTATTATCATTTGAAAGAACATTCTTTGGCATTTATTTTTTTGAAGATTATGTCTATCAAATGTTGGTCGTTGCTACGTCGCAGATGGTCCATCCGTTGAGTCCAATTTTCGATGACTCGTTTGAGCATTTCGACTGGTAACTGGCAAATGATACGCGTGATGTTTTTCTCCAAGGCCTGAATCGATGCGGGCTTGTCCGCATAAAGCTTAGACTTTACATATCCCCACAGGAAAAAGTCTAACGATGTGATATCACACGATCTTGGTGGCCAATCGATCGGCCCAAAACGTGATATTATGTGCTCACAGAAGTGTTCTCTCAATAAATCCATTGATTAATGCGATGTGTGGGAAGTGGCGCCGTCTTGCTGAAACCAAATGTCGCCGAGATCACGAGCTTCAATTTCAGGCATCAAATAGTCGGCTATCATGGCACGATAACGGTCGCCATTGACGTTTACGTTCGCACCGGCATATTTTTAAAGAAATATGGATAGATGATTCCACCGGCCAACAAACCACACCAAACCGTTGTTTTTTCTGGATGAAGTGGTAGTTTTTGAATCTCTTCAGGTTGCTCTTCGTCCCAAATGTGGCAATTTTGTTTATTTACATACCCATTGAGCCAGAAATGGGCCTCATCGTTGAACAAAATTTGCCTCGAAAACATCGAATCTTCTTGGAACTTTTCAAGAGCCCATAGAGCGAAGCGATGTCTTTCCATTATGAAATGCCAAACAATACTAAACAAAAATAACATGACAGCATGACACGACTAACACGTGATCTGTCGAAAAAAAAGGCTGTTGAAAAAAGTATCTCTATTTGAATCACCCTATATAACCAGGGTAAGTTTTTTTTAAGCTAAACAACAAGTTTGTGCTTATTGGCAAGTATTTTGTGAAAATGCTCTTACAATCAATTTATTTTTTTCAAAAATATGGGTTTCTTTCTTTTACAACAAGTTAGGAATCATGCGAACATTAATATATATGACAAAGTTTGCATAATACTGACATTAGACAGATAATTCCCATATATGTTATTGATCTGTAAGACAATTCCTTTTTTTTTCAAAGTCTAAAAATTTATAAAAAAAAAAACAGATAATAAAAACTTTTAACGAAAACAATTTCATTGTATATTTTTTATCATATTTAAATTATTCTGTTCATCGAGATATTTTGTTGCTTGTTTTAAACTTTTATGTGCACATAAAAACTTGACCCGATTATAATTATACCATCCAACACCCCTAGTGGTGAATGAGGGTATACTAAGTTTGTCGTTCCGTGTCATTCCTCATAAAGTATATATATTTTGGCTCCTTGAGTAATTATAAGTCAATTTAGCCTTGTCCGTCTGTCTAGACGTCTGTTGAAAACATGCTCACTTTCGAAAAACTCAAAGGAAAATAACAATGTTGCTGTCAAATTGCTTCTTCCATTTCCAATTTAGGATTGTAATCTAGCAAGAGTTATTAATCTTAATGTGGAACCACCACCCTAAAAAATTTATGATTTTCTATAAAAAATAACATAAATAGAGGCACGGACAGGTGTAAGATCTTGCACAGATTCGTTCTATGTGACTTGAAATCATACTCTAAAATTCCGTGACCATCGGTCCATTATTTTCAATAGGCCCCATATAAAGCATACTCCCAGATAACAGCTTAGACATCAGTGACATCAGTACTATGGCAAGTGTCGTGTCGTTTTTGACCACAAGACAGTTTACATCACTGTGATATCTGCCTTAACATCACTTGGTAAATTATCATCAGGTTCAAAAATTTAAATTATTTCATCAATGGGTTGACACATCGGCATCACATAAATTACGAATCGGAGCCGGTTTTATGAAGCATATCATCAGTGCGATGACAAACTGTCATCAAATTGAGTCATTGTACTTTACCTTGAGTCAAATTGAGAGAATATAATTATTTAGTTTCCCGTTACACATGTTTGTTTCACTTTAATAGAATAACTCTCAATTATAAGATACCAGCAGCATGCCCGATATGGTTTTCGTAATAATTCTACTTTAAAAATTTTATTTATTTAATTAAATAATTAAAATATATAGAATATGGGAGTTTTTGCTTTTAATTTTTATTTTTAAACATGAAAATAATGTTAATAATATATTATGACATTATATATTAAGTCATCGCACTGATAACAGTTGTCTGCACTGATGTCAAAAAAAATCAGTGTTATGACGCCTTTTCTATCAGTGCACACAAAATGAGGCCTAGAATTTATGTCACTGTAGTCATAGCGTAGATGACGCATAACTTATGACAAAAATTTAGGATGACATTCGTCATTGGATTGATGTCACTTTTTGCCTCATTGACGCTTTTTGTAATAATATTGATGTCACAATTCTGATGTAAGGGCATCATCAATATGAAGATGCATTTTTTGGTATGCCACAGTTAAATAGGACTAGACTGTCAGATTTAATGAAGATCGGCACATAACTAACTGTAGGCCCTATATAAAGCCTAGTCTCGGAAAATAGTTTAGTACCCTTAAAACTATAACAAATAATGCAACTATATTAAATTTGGTACGTTACAGTTTTATAGCACTAAAAAACACAATGTTAAATTTCGTGAAGATCCAATAAATTACCATAGGGCCCTATATAAAGCCTACTTTCGAACAACAATTTAGTACTTATAAAATCGTAACATATAAAACTACTGTAATAAACATTTTTAAGACATAATAAGTCACACTGGAAGAACTATAAAACGCTATAACAAATTTCACTTCTACATCAACTTTATTCTAATAGAGTTATTAATATCAGATATCACTCTACAGGATTCCTCTTTCCAAAATAATATAAGTTCCGCTAAAACTGTTACGAATCATGGTATTTTACTCAGATTTATTCTAGTTAAGTTTTGTATGACTATAAATGAAAGCATGAAACTTTCTGACTGTCAGCCAATTATGTTACATAGGTCTATGTTTTATGTACACAGAAAGATAAACACTCGGGATAAGTTAAGCTTTTTATACTTACTTTGAGTACGAGTCGTACTCAAAAATTCAAGTACGAGTAACACTAAAACGTACTCACAACAATCCTATTTCTTAAATTTCTTAAATCTATATATATAAAAATGAAATTATGTGTGTTTGTATGTTTGTATGTTTGTATGTTTGTCGCTTTATAGACTCCGAAACTACTGAACCGATTTTACTGAAATTTTTACAGTAACATCACGTGAGCCCTAAAAATAAAATAGGCTACTTATTTTTTCGATAGGGGCAGGGGAATTGGTACCCCCCATAGGATGCCAATATTATACTGAACCGATTTTCCTGAAATTTTTACAGTAACATCACGTGAGCCCTAAAAATAAAATAGGCTACTTATTTTTTCGATAGGGGCAGGGGAATTGGTACCCCCCATAGGATGCCAATATTATACTGAACCGATTTTCCTGAAATTTTTACAGTAACATCACGTGAGCCCTAAAAATAAAATAGGCTACTTATTTTTTCGATAGGGGCAGGGGAATTGGTACCCCCCATAGGATGCCAATATTATACTGAACCGATTTTCCAGAAATTTTTACAGTAACATCACGTGAGCCCTAAAAATAAAATAGGCTACTTATTTTTTCGATAGGGGCAGGGGAATTGGTACCCCCCATAGGATGCCAATATTAATTATCGCATATCTTAAGAGCCGCTGCACGCATTTTGCTGAACTTTTTGTAGTAGGATCTTCTGAGCCCCGGAATTGAAATAAAATAGCAGCGGGGGTATAGGAATACCCCATAGGACGCCAATGTTTAACATCGCATATCTTAAGAACTGTAATAGTGAGAATGTTCAAACTTTCTAAAAGTCACTCTTATGGTATACTACACTTTTGAAAATAAAAATAAAGCGGGTAGGCGCAGGGATGGAAATACCTCCCATAGGATGCCAGTGTAGCGAAGCGCACCGGGTTAAGCTAGTTAAGTATAAAATTCTTAAACCAAGTAAAAAAAAGATTGTACTTTTCGCTGGTACTGCCACTATGAGTGGCAAATTTGTTGTAGCCACTACAACCACACCACACAAGTAGCTAAAACACGATTTGCTTGTTGTGTATAGAAACAACAAAAACAGCAGAACATGAAGAAAACTCATTATTTTCATGTTTAAATCTTAATCAATTTTACTTTTTAAACTTTAAAAATCTCAGTTTTACGAATTCGGGATTAAATTAATTTTATAGTTTTTGAATCAAGCGCATTTTGAGATTGATTCAATCTCATTTTCGGATTATTTTAAGTACGAATCCGGGATTGAATATGGATAATTTGAGTATTTCGCGATTGAATAATCCGTACTTAAATCAATCTTTCTCTACTTGATTCAAGAAAATCCGTACTCACCGTACTATTGATACCGCTTCGGATTGATTTGAGTACGGATGGATTGATTTTTCTTTTGAGTGTATGAAAGGAGGCCATAAGCACCACGACCTAGAAGATCTTATGTGCAGCCCATACATCTCTCCATGTCAGGTTCAGGCGTCCCTGGTGAAAGATTATAACCATCAGTTTGGCTAATAATTTGCCCCAAAAAATTGGTGCCTGGAAGTCCCCAAGTCGGGACAGCAGCAGAGCAGATGTTCTGACGTTTCATTAACCTCCTTACAAAATCTGCATATATTTGTAAATGCAGTACCCATTGCAAACAAGTGGTATCTAAAACCACAGTGCTCCGTAAATATGCCAACAAGCAGTCTAAGTTCCGCCTTCTCAAGCAGAAGTAGCTCACCTGCCCTGCCACGGAACAGTGTCACAAATCTCCTGGGCTGCTCCTAATCCAGAAGTGGGCGACCATGTGTGAAGGAATTCATGTTCGGACCATGTTTTCAGCGTCCTTCTAATATGTCCGACAGGGACACCGTAGAAAGACTCAAGGACTATGAATGGAAGGCGAGTGCCCCTTTTTGCCAAGCAGTCTGCCCTTTCATTGCCCGCACGGCCCTATTGGCCGGGCACCCAACACAACTTCAAGTCATTGTGTTTTCCTAACTCGTTCAGAGATGTTAAACAGTCCATGACTAGTTTGGACTTTACCTCCAAAAAAGATAGTGCTCTAAGAGCGGCTTGGCTATCCAACATAATAAACAATCTCAAGCCCTTTGTCTCCCTCTTCAGACATTCCTTAGCGTATATTAGTAGGCGTTGATATCCGCCTAAAAGAACGTAGGCTGTTTGCTCATTGGCAAGCCCCTTTGAAAGCCCCATGTTGCACCACCCCAGTATCACCCTTTACCTATTTGGAACCGTTGGTGAACCAGATCTGGTCCGCACACTTGCGCCACCCAGATTGGCCCCACCGATTGGTCACTATCAGATATAAGGACATTCAAATTTGTATTCAATACCAGACTAGGCTGCATATGATCACCCACCATAATGGAAGGATACATAGGTTAAAACCTCCACCAAATTAAAACTGACGTCCGTTTTAATATAGATTAGTTAATAATTTAAAGATCCCATATGGGTCCACGCCTGAAATATACTGTCGGTGGAGGGTAGTAAAGATTCGGCACAGCCAAAAAAAAGCACTATTACTTGTTTTTTTTTTTAGTTGTCCGATATTAATTACAATATTTTTTGGATTGTTTAACAACGAAATCGAAAAATTTATAGAAACGCAAATTATCAAAAGGCTTCCATATAATGTGAATATATTTTTAAGTAGGCATGTATTTGATATTTGCCTGCAAAATAACAAAACAATTTTGAGAATGTTATAATAAAGTAGAAATAAGAGCATACAACAAAATATATTATTTTCAGTTTATATGAAATATTTATATAGAGATTTAGCAAATTACAATATTGTGTGTGCTTTATAATTGATGAGAAAAAATTTCATGGCGATTTTAAAATATTTAAAATTTACAAAAAATTAAAAATTCCTAAGAATACTAATAGAGCAAACAAGTTTATTCAAGCAACAGTTGCTTTATTTTAAAATTAAAAATGTTCATGTAGCACAAATAAATTTTAAGAAATTTAAATTTCAATAACATTTAAAAATTCCTAATAATACTAGTAGAGCATACCAGTTTATTTAAGAAATAGTTGCCTTATTTAAAAATGTTCAGGTATCACAAATATTCCAGCAAAAACTAGGTAATGACTTGAAAGTACTGAACAACTTACTTTTCAATGACTACTTCATACCATCTGCATTACATAAGCACTTGTTTATGAGTTGATTAACGAAATGTATAATTAATTTAAATTAAAATACATATAAGATTTTATTTATTCAATTCTAATATAAATTGATATTTAAATATTTGTTCTTGCAATTTGTTTTTTTTATGAATATGAATGAGAATATGAAAAATTTAAATACTTAATTGCTTTTGGTATGTATTTTAATATTAAAATTTTGAATAAAAACAACACTAATTAATCAACCAAACGATATTATAACGATATCGTCTGGGCGATATAAATAATAATGTATGACATCGATCTTGTATCATAAACGATAGTATTTAAATTGTACCTGTCCTTATAATATCGTTTTTCTATGAAAATATCATATCGTTTTTGCAATCATATCGTTCTCTGGTTTATTGGGTATGAATATGTCCTTGATGCAGGGTAGTAAAATTTTGCATTAGAAAGCCAATAATATCAAAGACGCAATTTTTTTGACAAATTCACTTTGGTTGATTACCATGTGAAGTGTCTATTTGTAAGCGAATGTGAAAATGACTTATTTAACTCCCTATTTGTAAGCGAGGGTGGTAAGTAATTGCCTCCAATGACATCAACGTGTTAAAATAATGAGTTAAAATACTAATGTATAAGTAGTGAAGAGTAGTTATATTAGCTTTTTAGCTCATTACTTTGCAATGTAAGTTTTTGCTGGGATATTTTAAGAAATTGCAATTGATCCAACAAAAACAAAACGGTCGCCGAATAAATTTAAATGGCAACAATAAAAATCAGTATTTTTGTTTATTGATATGGCAATATTTTCATTTCTGTAAGACATCTTTGTGTGAAAAAATGGTTGAACAACGCTATTTTAACAAGGACTTAACTTCGGCAAAGCAGTCTAAACGAGCCAATTTTAATCCGCTCACGAAATTGTTTGTTATTCGAATTAAGCTACGGCTCGTGATGGCGGGGCATAAAATGGGCTCAAAATATTAACTGGGTTGAAGAGTAATAGTATATATGTACATATGTATTTATTTATTCTAAATATATAAAAAATGCAAGATTATTCATAGAGCTGCGCGCGTTTGTGGATTTTGACTAACGATCAAAGTTTTACAACAACAACCGCCCACTAAATAAAACTAAAAACAAACAAGTAAAAAGTACAAGTACACATTTTCGTCGACCCGACAAAACAAAATTATGTTATTTTATTAACAGCCTGTTTTTAGAAAATGAAAATATTTGTTCGTTCGTAAAAAAAACGACCGAAAACTTATTTAGGTTTTCAAAACACATTTTAGGTGAGTGACTGAAAAAGCTTTCATTTTTTCAACATACGTTTGGTTCTTATAAAATGAACATCTTCGTAATAAATAAACACAAATGCCAAAATAAGACGATAAGTAAAAGGCATTCGTTTAAAAAAATAAATAAAATAAATTGAAAATAAAAGGGATATTATACTAAAAGAACCCTAAATTATTTATAATATTATTAAAAGTTTGTGTATCTATATATATATGTATATAGAATTGTAACATTATTGACTCATTGATTTATGATCGCACAGCCTAAACGCCTAAGCTAACAACTTGAAATTTGTACCGGTGGCTGGACTCTTGCCAAATAGATCCACTAAACGGGATTTTTGGAAAGTCGAATGTTTAGGGGGTAAATTCGGTAACCTTATATTTCCTTATATTTTTTGTCATCCCACCTATCTTTTAAGCCAATAAACATAGAAATAAAAGTTATATCACATTCGAAACTTATCTAAAAAATGCAAAGTCAAGTTTGGTACTTTCTCGAAATTCAAAAGTTTAAGGGGCGAAAATCGTAATTTCTTTTTTGGTACTTTGAAGAGACTCAAAATTAAGCTGCAAGGTCCTGAGTGATTATTATCCCATAAGATAAAAAATGTTAGTAGCAGAACTATAACCTTAGGCACACAAATATGATCATAAAAAAAGGCCGCACAAAGTAGCGAATTAAATGCAAGCATTTAAACAAGTTAAAACCTAGAAAAACAAACTTTGGCATAAAAATATGCTTACGAAAGAAAAGGAGACGTTAATAAAGTAGCGGGATAAATGCTACTAATTACATAAATATGTATTTACAGGTTCAAAAAATTCTAGAAACAAGTATGTCCATAAGTATGTATGTATGTGTGTATGTAAGTTCTTCCGTATGTTTAAAAAATTTGTGCTTTCAAGCAAATACCTTCACCATTTCTATATGTTGATGTGTAGCAAAAAATCGTCTTCATTAATTGCGTTTATTTATTGCCATTTTTGTAAACATTTTAATTCAACATTTTTAGTTTTAACATTTACTAACATTTTTTTATAGAATTTTTTGTTTTTTAAATTTATAATTTATTTTTGTAAACAAAAGCCAAGGTTAACCTTGAACACAAAATCCTTATATGTAAAAAGCATAAAAAGGTACGAAAATAAACGCATTGGCAATAACGTTATTTAACGATAGAAAAAAGCTCTATTTATGTCAAACATGAATAGACGAAAGCTTTTAAATGTTTTTTAAAAACCAATTTTAAAACGATTTCGTTTTAATACGAAAACTTCAAGTAAGAACACTTGTGTTTTACAAAAACAGGCTGTAAGATTCACAAAAGAGTTCTTTGTGCCGTATATTGTCTAAGTATCAACATCTATATGCTATTAATTCGTATTCGATTTTGGAGAGGGAGTTTATATCGCACCAATGGAAATTTTTGGACCTACCAGTAAAAATGTTTGTCCTGACATAATTGATACTATAAAAGTTATCAAAGCCAACAATTATGAGGAGTTTGGCAGTTTAAGCTATTTTCGGAAGTGGTTTTTCTATGGGAGGTATGATCAAATACGTACCGAAAATTTTGTAAGACGATTTATGTCGCCATAAAATATTTTTGAGCCAAATTTAATATAAATACAAACATAATAATGGGAAGAAAGGCTTTCCTGAAAAGAAGTTTTAATGGGGGACATCTGAAATTATAGACCGATTCTTACTATTTCCAATTGGCTTCGTCATTATTCCTTGTAGGGCTGCATGAACAACTTAATTCATAAACATACTGAAATGTTAATCCAATAAAGTTCGTATTCAAATAGAATTCAGAATACTGAACAAACTGTTGTTTCATTCATCCTTCAAGCAAACACATTTCGTTTCATTTGGTTAACACTAAAGGGCTGCGCAAAATATTCTTAATGTTCTGTGTTCTACTTCACACAACTATCAATCATATTATTTCACTGTAAACATACATAGCAAAACAAACATAACAACACATTACTCTCACCAAAACAAAACAAGCATAACTTTAAAAGTTTTTCTCTTCTGCTTTGTTAGTGCTTGTATTATCAAAACAAACAGAATATCAACACAAAAAAAGACAATGAAATAAAGAAACGGTAAATTATAGTAAAAGCATCGAGTGCACGTAATTAGGAATTTAAAAAATTTAAGGTGATCTTAGCTTATAACAGATTTTTTGATTTTTTTGAACTATTTCCTAAATGTATATTTTATTTTAGTCGACCTTTATTATTATATTAGGTATAACTAAATTATCAAGCTTGATGTCTTTTTTTATTTTTATATAAAACTTTAAACGTTTATTTAACCAATATTTCTAATTAAAAAATTTTTTAAATGTCAGTTATTGTTAAATTTGTTGAAAATTTATAAAATAAGGAAGAAAAAACCCTGAAGAAAGCTCTCAAAGGAGTGCCGAAATATTGGTTAAATAAACGTTTAAAGTTTTATATAAAAATAAAAAAAGACTTTAAGCTTAATAATTTAGTTACCTATATTATTTCCTAAATTTTTAATAATATTGTAAAGGAACCTACAACCGAACCCATTGAAAACCACTCAATCGAAATTAAATCAAAAGTTTCTGCCTTTGCAATTTTCTCTTTGGTTTATGTTTACAATCAAAACATTCAAACATGCTTGGAATGTTCTATTTCTGTTTTAATGTTCTACTTCATCTTTGTTCTAATTCAGCTTTATTTTAGTTCAGCATTGTTCTTGTGCAGTTTTGTTCTATTCTTCTATATTTTGATCGTAAAGCAAAACAATTGTTTTTGGAAGTATGAGTTTTGTAATGAGAGAGTAATATACACATACTATCTACATTTAATGAAATTGCTTGTAAGCAATTTTTCTTGTGCTTGTGCAGCTCTTTAGTTAACACAAAGACGTTATTTATTGAAACCAAGAATAATAGAAATAAAGATTACACCTTGCGCATGTGATGACGTAGTATTTCCCTTATAAAGATTACCAAGGCTTTTTTTATATGTGAAATTCATCATTTCTTGGAAAAAATTTACGTATTGCGTTATAGTTGGCTACCCTACAATTAATTTACTCAGAGAGTTAAGCTAGATTTACACGATTGAAATTTTGCTGTTTACACGAGTTTGAAGCATTTTGAAGAAAATTTCAACCGTGTAAATCTAGCTTTATAAATAAAATTTTATATTATTTGTCAAACAAACTAATAATTTTAATAAATATTTTTTATTTTCAAAATTGAATAGAGTAAAAAAGGAGTGAAAATATGAAGTGTGCAGTGGGCAAATGCAAATAAAGTAACAGCAAAAAAAAAAAAAAAAAAACATGTGAGTAATTGTGTAAATAATAAAGTTTAGCTTGTTTTTAATAATATGCTAACATTTTTGGCTATATCTGTATCATTTTACAGTTTTCCAAAAGATTCAGCCCAAACTAAGCTATGGGTAATATTTTGCAAGCGAGTGAAATTTGTAATTTTGAATAAAGAAAAAAGTTGTGCTATATATTTCACACAAGAAGATTTTGAAAGAAACTTATAATTTGAAATAGGTAAGTTAACTAAAATTAAATTTTTGCAGTTCATTACTAAATTATTTTGAATAAGATTTAGCAATCATCGTGCACCAAAATAATAGATAACCTAAATTATTAATGGGTTAACCACCTAAGTGAAGGTGGGTTAAGTAAGCAATCAAGTGCATTAATGGAAACGTTGGGATCATGTGATGCTATCTTCTTGCAATTTAATGGGAAAAATTTTTGCTTAAAAGCAAAATATTTGTAAAATCATTTGTTAGAAGGAAAGGAATTTGAAGTAAGTTAAGACATAAAAAAACTTTTTTTTAGATGTAGGAAGTATTTTCGAATGAGGTTACTAAATGCCGAGATTGCTTAAAATTTCAACAAGCCAAACTGGAAACAAAATAAAATTAGAAACTAAAATTCTTGATATAAAAGAATTTTCCCTTTTTCGTCTGCTTTAACTTATGTAGTAAAGATAAAGTTAATGTACATGTATGTATATATTTATGTAATAAATAGAACTATGAAAAAATAACCTTAAAAAATCTTTTATTTTAAATAATTTAAATAGAAAAATTTTAAATTGTCCCACTGTTATGTTTACACATAAATATATCAGTTTGAGAGCTAAAAAATGTTAGCCAATAAGAACACAGGTTGTGTGACGTCAGAGTTACTACATGCGCAGTAAAATAATTTTATGCCTGCCTAATGTCGTAATCTTTATTTCTATCATTCTTGATTCTTTGAAACCGTTTTTGTTTGACAGTTTTCACTCCCTCTCATTTTTTTTATAAATACTCAACTCAGCAATGTTGCCGCTTTAGTAAATTTATGTTATTTTTTGTCTTTTGTTACCTTTACAATAATATGTGTAATTTGTAAAACATTTTGGATTTTTTTGGCTAACTACCTTTTTTTATTATCAAAAGTTATTTTCGGGAATACAAAATTTATTATTCATTAATTCATTTATTAATGACGTGCTTAACTCCCAATTTTTATGTATGACAAAAAAACTGAAATTTATTGTTGTGGAAAAGCTAGTTATGTACTTCCAAACACAATATTTTGCTGAATAATGTTTTTGAAGTTAGAGAACGTTTTTGAAAATTAAATGATTTTTTTTTGTAATTTTACAACTTACATTTGGGTTGATCACGGAAGCCTGGTTAACAGGTTATATGGTTATTTAGTTATATTCACAACAATAAAATACATATATTTAAATTTTTTTTAAATACATTTTGATGCTGTTAATATAACTTCATAACCATTTAATCTGATAATCTGCCTTCATGAACAGCCCAATTGAAAACAATTAATTTACATTAAAAACATAGTCAAAGTTGTTTTTTTTTTTTTTGTTATTTTAATATTAATGTACTTCATAATCTTGTGGCTTTTACTCTTCATGGTTATTTTTGTTTTTTTTATCTTTCCAACGTTTTTCTTTTCCTTCAATTGGCAATACTGACTTTTAAATCAATGTGATTTTCCATGAACTTATTTGACATTTATTAAATGGTTGTTTTGTTTCAGAGTTGTTAGTGTTCATATTCTCTTTTATAAGTACAAAAATTAACTTCATCTTACTTGTCTCTTAAATATCCAGTGTTTGTGTCTTTCGTTTCAGTGTTATTCATCTTACTGAATACAAACGAAGCGAATACAAAATTATAATGAAGGTTTCATGAATATCATTAATAAGTTTCATGCAGAGGATTATTATTCTTCAATATTGCAACCTGTACTTAGCGCACAGATTATAAGGACAGGCAACTAGCTAGGCAGCTAGCCAGGCGAACGGACGGAAATCGTTAGATCGACTCAGAAAGTGACTCTGAGTCGAACATAATACTTAGAGATGGGGGTAGGATCAATATTTGTAGCGTTTCACACATCAACAGAACTGCATAATATTCTCTTCACTATTGTGGTATAGCTACGGTTACACTTGGCAAATATTTGACGAAAAAAAAACTTGACCAATAGACAAACTAAAATATAATTTCTCTTAATTTCAATATTTACTTTGATTAAAATACCACATATTTCAAAAAAAAAAAAATAGTTTTTGGCTATGGGTAGCAGTATAATTTGTTTTATTATGCGATATTAAGAACATGTTAAATCTCACTAATTTTAAAAAAAAATAGTGGTTATGCTTATTTGCTCAAATATTTAATAAGTGTAACCATAACGTATGTCTAATCATATGATATCCAGTTACTAGTGCCTAGTTGTGACTTATGGGAAATTACTGTAACCAATCGGTCTAGAATAAATTGTAAATTCCTACCAACGGTGGTGTAGAGTATAAGAATGTAAAGTTTGATCTCCTTAACATTTTCGTAACTCTGAAAATAATATGTAAATAATAAATATCAAAAAAATATGCATATAGCAAAAACGTAATCTATAGGTGATTCTGAGAAATTTTGCTCAAGAGACCATAGCTCTAAGTCGGATTTGGAGCCCCCCAAAATTTCAAAATAGAACAATTTAATTAAATTTTTTTATTTTTAGTAGAGATATTAGGAATTTTTTGTCGAAAAATATTCTAAAATGAACTTTTAACTAATAAATTCTGAATTTTCTTCGAAATTTTTTTTTCTTTTGCAGATTATGAAAGTTCAGATAATTTCCAACAACTTTTATTACGATCAATTTTTATGTTTTAACTTGGTTACGTATGAGTATTTTTTAACACCAATTAATTAACATGCATACGCTATGTGGTACAACTAATAATTCATAAAAAAGGACTAAAAAAATCCTAATATCTCTACTAAAATAATTTTAGAAATTTTTCCATATATACATAGAACAATTTAATTAAATTTTTTTATTTTTAGTAGAGATATTAGGAATTTTTTGTCGAAAAATATTCTAAAATGAACTTTAAACTAATAAATTCTGAATTTTCTTCGAGATTTTTTTTTTCTTTTGCAGATTATTTCCAACAACTTTTATTACGATAAATGTTTTTGTTTTCACTTGGTTACGTATGATATTTTTAACTCCAATTTATTAACATGCAAACGCTATGTGGTACAACTAATAATTCAAACTTTTAAAAAAGCACTATCAAATTCCTAATATCTCAACTAAAAATAATTTTAGAAATTTTTCCATATATACATAGAACAATTTAATTAAATTTTTTTTATTTTTAGTAGATATATCAGGAATTTTTTGTCGAAAAAACGTCTAAAATGAACTTTTAACTAATAAATTCTGAATTTTCTTCGATTTTTTTCGAGATTTTTTTTTTCTTTTGCAGATTATGAAACTTCAGATAATTTCCAACAACTTTTATTACCATCAATTTTTTTGTTTTGACTTGGTTACGTATGAGTATTTTTTAACACCAATTTATTAACATGCATACGCTATGTGGTACAACTAATAATTCATAAAAATTCATAAAAAAGCACTAAAAAATTCCTAATATCTCTACTAAAATAATTTTAGAAATTTTTCCATATATACATAGAACAATTTAATTAAATTTTTTATTTTTAGTAGATATATCAGGAATTTTTGGTCGAAAAATAGTCTAAAATGAACTTTTAACTAATAAATTCTGAATTTTCTTCGAGATTTTTTTTTCTTTTGCAGATTATTTCCAACAACTTTTATTACGATAAATGTTTTTGTTTTCACTTGGTTACGTATGAGTATTTTTTAACTCCAATTTATTAACATGCATACGCTATGTGGTACAACTTATAATTCAAACTTTTAAAAAAACACTATCAAATTCCTAATATCTCAACTAAAAATAATTTTAGAAATTTTTCCATATATATATAGAACAATTTAATTAAATTTTTTTATTTTTAGTAGATATATTAGGAATTTTTTGTCGAAAAAACGTCTAAAATGAACTTTTAACTAATAAATTCTGAATTTTCTTCGATTTTTTTCGAGATTTTTTTTTTCTTTTGCAGATTATGAAAGTTCAGATAATTTCCAACAACTTTTATTACGATCAATTTTTTTGTTTTGACTTGGTTACGTATGAGTATTTTTTAACACCAATTTATTAACATGCATACGCTATGTGGTACAACTAATAATTCATAATAATTCATAAAAATTCATAAAAATCACTAAAAAATTCCTAATATCTCTACTAAAAATAATTTTAGAAATTTTTCCATATATACATAGAACAATTTAATTAAATTTTTTTATTTTTAGTAGATATATCAGGAATTTTTTGTCGAAAAATAGTCTAAAATGAACTTTTAACTAATAAATTCTGAATTTTCTTCGAGATTTTTTTTTCTTTTGCAGATTATTTCCAACAACTTTTATTACGATAAATGTTTTTGTTTTCACTTGGTTACGTATGAGTATTTTTTAACTCCAATTTATTAACATGCATACGCTATGTGGTACAACTTATAATTCAAACTTTTAAAAAAACACTATCAAATTCCTAATATCTCAACTAAAAATAATTTTAGAAATTTTTCCATATATATATAGAACAGTTTAATTAAATTTTTTTATTTTTAGTAGATATATTAGGAATTTTTTGTCGAAAAAACGTCTAAAATGAACTTTTAACTAATAAATTCTGAATTTTCTTCGATTTTTATCGAGATTTTTTTTTTCTTTTGCAGATTATGAAAGTTCAGATAATTTCCAACAACTTTTATTACGATCAATTTTTTTGTTTTGACTTGGTTACGTATGAGTATTTTTTAACACCAATTTATTAACATGCATACGCTATGTGGTACAACTAATAATTCAAAAAAATTCATAAAAAAGCACTAAAAAATTCCTAATATCTCTACTAAAATAATTTTAGAAATTTTTCCATATATACATAGAACATTTTAATTAAATTTTTTTATTTTTAGTAGATATATCAGGAATTTTTGGTCGAAAAATAGTCTAAAATGAACTTTTAACTAATAAATTCTGAATTTTCTTCGAGATTTTTTTTTCTTTTGCAGATTATTTCCAACAACTTTTATTACGATAAATGTTTTTGTTTTGACTTGGTTACGTATGAGTATTTTTTAACACCAATTTATTAACATGCATACGCTATGTGGTACAACTAATAATTCATACTTTTAAAAAAGCACTAAAAAATTCCTAATATCTCTACTAAAATAATTTTAGAAATTTTTCCATATATATATAGAACAATTTAATTAAATTTTTTTATTTTTAGTAGATATATTAGGAATTGTTTGTCGAAAAAACGTCTAAAATTAACTTTTAACTAATAAATTCTGAATTTTCTTCGATTTTTTTTCGAGATTTTTTTTTTCTTTTGCAGATTATGAAAGTTCAGATAATTTCCAACAACTTTTATTACGATCAATTTTTTTGTTTTGACTTGGTTACGTATGAGTATTTTTTAACACCAATTTATTAACATGCATACGCTATGTGGTACAACTAATAATTCATAATAATTCATAAAAATTCATAAAAATCACTAAAAAATTCCTAATATCTCTACTAAAAATAATTTTAGAAATTTTTCCATATATACATAGAACAATTTAATTAAATTTTTTTATTTTTAGTAGATATATTAGGAATTTTTTGTCGAAAAAACGTTTAAAATGAACTTTTAACTAATAAATTCTGAATTTTCTTCGAGATTTTTTTTTCTTTTGCAGATTATTTCCAACAACTTTTATTACGATAAATGTTTTTGTTTTCACTTGGTTACGTATGAGTATTTTTTTACTCCAATTTATTAACATGCATACGCTATGTGGTACAACTTATAATTCAAACTTTTAAAAAAACACTATCAAATTCCTAATATCTCAACTAAAAATAATTTTAGAAATTTTTCCATATATATATAGAACAATTTAATTAAATTTTTTTATTTTTAGTAGATATATTAGGAATTTTTGGTCGAAAAAACGTCTAAAATGAACTTTTAACTAATAAATTCTGAATTTTCTTCGATTTTATTCGAGATTTTTTTTTTCTTTTGCAGATTATGAAAGTTCAGATAATTTCCAACAACTTTTATTACTATCAATTTTTTTGTTTTGACTTGGTTACGTATGAGTATTTTTTAACACCAATTTATTAACATGCATACGCTATGTGGTACAAGTAATAATTCAAACTTTTAAAAAAGCACTATCAAATTCCTAATATCTCAACTAAAAATAATTTTAGAAATTTTTCCATATATACATAGAACAATTTAATTAAATTTTTTTATTTTTAGTAGATATATTAGGAATTTTTTGTCGAAAAAACGTTTAAAATGAACTTTTAACTAATAAATTCTGAATTTTCTTCGATTTTTTTCGAGATTTTTTTTTTCTTTTGCAGATTATGAAAGTTCAGATAATTTCCAACAACTTTTATTACCATCAATTTTTTTGTTTTGACTTGGTTACGTATGAGTATTTTTTAACACCAATTTATTAACATGCATACGCCATGGGGTACATCTAATAATATTGGTATCAATACAGATTCTGAAAGGTGATAGAAATACCTTTCAAACAAGCCCAGATTGAGAAATCTACTATAATTCTATCCGATTTTATGACGAATTTAATTAAATTGTTCTATGCATATATGGAAAAATTTCTATTTTGAAATTTACAGGATCTAATATATATATATATATATATATATATATATATATATATATATATATATATATATATTAGATCCTGTAAATGCGGGTTTAGAGTTGGATATTCGAAATAGTATTTGGAAAACGGATCATTTACATTTCATTTAAAATAAATGAATTTTACATAAATTTTCTGTTTATTAAACCGCATCTTCCGTAAAATTTAACAGTTATTGTTTTAAAAAAATGTATTTTAACGAACAAATAATGGAACAATACAAGTACGGAAAAACATTATTTTTTGGTAGTTTGTTTTTGGAATACCAAACATTAATGTTAAAAAATAAAGTTATTCGAAAAAAATTATATTTTTATTTAGAAATAGAATCTGGGAATTATTTCTTTTCATAAGCTACTTTATAATTTCTAAAATTTTTTTAATTTTTCGAATTTATTCTAAAAAAAGCTTTATAAAATACATAACTGAAATTTAGCTCATAGAATAAATTCGAAAAATAAAAAAAATGTTTTTATTTTCTTTTTGAACAGTACGAAAACTGAATTCATTAACCAACAATTAGTTACTGTTATAATTTTATGAGTGTATTATTTTTGTGGTTATGGAGATGCAGATTTTCATCCTGTTGTTAGCTGGCCAAATGATTGTCTGGCTTTTATGATGCGGCTGGAGACATCATCCGAATATCCGCCCGTGACTGCTAGGATACCACATAGAAAGCAGAACTTGTTTACGTCTTGGAGAGTGATAGTTTGAGTGTAGAACTGTATGCTGCATGAAGAGTTGATTTTCATTACGGATGTAACGATACGGCTTTTTGCCGATACGATACCGATGCGCATATTGAATTTGAAATCAAGTTAAATAAAACAAAACTCTGGTAGTGTTAATTGTAAATTTTTCAAAATTACAGTGTATGCATGCGGTTATTAATATTTACAATTGATAAATAAAATTAATAAAACAAAGAATTAAGTTTGCATTAATGATACACTTAACAAATATTAAAACATTTGCTTACAAAATATTAATAGGATTTTCGTTTAATAAACAAAGTAACTCTTAGCTTTTGCGGAGATAAGCGATTCGCAAGTCCGTTTGAACCAGGTTGCATTGTAATATAATCTCTTAGATGGGATAGAACTCATTTAAAAACTCATGAATTCCTGTGCCATTTTAGCCCCTTTTCCATCAACATTTCGTCGGCTGATAAATTAATTGTCGTATGTGGATTGCGATAGTTTTGAGTAAATTGAGTTTGAAGTTTGAATTTTTTTAAAATCCACGTACGACATTTAAATAATAAATTAATTTGTTGGTCGTTTTATACGTATGTGGCAGTTACATACGACATTTAATTTGAAAATTGCTTCAGCAAATACCACATACGACCAACTCAACACTCCATATCTCGCAACCCGCATGAGGTATCGAAAAACTGATAACGCCAAATGAAAGATCAGGTCGGAAAATCTAAGGAATCGATCTTAACTCAAAACCGCAAACAATCCACATACGACATTTAAATTATCAACCGACGATTTGTCTGTTCGAGGACTACGTTTAACTGTTTTATCGGCTAAATTATAATTGGATTTTAGTCTAGACTTCTCCGTTCGGGTCATTACAGTGTTTAATTATGCTGCATTGTAAAAAATGCTCTTCACATTTATAATTTCATCAATGGAATTATAAACGTCTTAAGGTTTTTGTATAGGCAGTTTTAATGTTTGGATTGGACAGCTTTTGCACGTCGAATCTGTTATGGGCAGATTTTCGTTCTCTTACTATGTCTATGTTGTTTGCTATGCGTTTTCTCTACTATTTGTCTTTTATTGAAATAAAGTTTTTTAATTGACTTTTTTTGTCGAATGACATTTTGTAAAACCAATCTGAATTTGGACATAAGTACATAAACATACTACTCAAACATAGACACTTCATTCTAAAAGCCTCGTGTCATTCAGAATGGTGAAAGAAGGGAAAGAATTAATTCACTTAAACTTTCTGAAAGAGAATGAAACATTCACATAAATGAAAGATTTTGCCCATTGCTTATAACTCAGCTATTTTTTTTATCCAATAAGATACAATTCGACAAGTAATTTAGATATAATTAATTTTAAATGAACCAACATTTGACTCTGCATGGCGGCTGAAAGAGAAGTATAAATAAAAAAACACAAATGTACTCTGAAGTGATATATGTGACGCGGTATAGTGAAACAAAGTTTATATTTGTAACATATTGTTACGTTTCTGCCTTTTGAAAAACGGGTTTGGTTTATTTCCTTTATAATAAACCTCATGGATTCTTTTCTTGCAGCTTTAATAAAAAAAAAATAAACAAAACATTTTAAACACTTTTTCAGTTAACAAACTTTATTTAGAACTTAGTCACTTTCGCAATCTTTATTTATAGCTTTGAGAAACTAATTGCGACCTCAGTGATCTGCGCATTCGAACGTTCGTACGAGTACTCAATAACGATGCCAACCTTAACGAGTATTTACACTCTGTTCGAACCCTGACGTCTAGATGGCTCTAGAACAATCGTCAATTATGTTGATTAATCTTATGCATCTATAGTTATCTACATTGACACATATGATTGAATTCAAATTGAGCTATTATGCATCAATTAAATAAAAATATATAAGGATTAATCTAATATTCGAGAAAATTACTGTGGGGTTGAAATACAATTATGCTTAATAACTTTAATATTACATTTGTATTAGAAAATTCAGTACAGTGATTTTTACACTAGAAATATGCATAACTAATACAATAACAATTTAAACTAATAAAATAACTAACAAATACAAAATTACTAATAAATACAAGATAATCAATAAATTAAACTAATTCTTAACTAAAGTTACTTTTGTAACAATATAGACCACCATCTACAAATTTTATGAGAACTTATGTAAAAAACTTTTTCATCGCAGGCCTGTGTACTTATTTTATTTTCTGAGAGTGTAAAAAATACTAAATTTCGATTTCCCGGCGGAAAATCTAAAAATTTTTTCTTAACGGTCGATAGACCTCGTAATATTGTATCTAAATCAAAAATAATACAATGAAAAAATTAAAAATGTTCAAGCAGACAATTTTTTGATTTTGCACCTTTTACCAAAATGACTATATTAATTACTAAAAATTGTGAAATTTTTTTTTTAATTTTAATTAAAAAATTATCAAAAAACTATGCCATTTCAAACAATGTTTTAATTTATTTAATTAAATATTGCCAATTCCTATCAACAATTCTACAAGTTTAAAATATTTTATTTTAAACGAAAAAGTCAATTAATATTTTTTGATATTTAATTAATATTATAATTAAAAATTTATTTCAAAACAACTTAAATATTAATTAATTCAAAATTATATTATTAATTTTCTTTCAACTAAAAAAATAATTGATTCATTTATCATATTAATTAAATTTAAATATTTTTTGAACCATTTTTTTTAGTTGATAAAAACTTTTTTCTGTGTAGTATCTTTAAACTTTGTAAAATCGTAGGTTGATAATTTAAATGTCGTATGTGGATTTTTTAGGTTTTGAGTTAAGATCAATTCCTTGTGTTCTCCGACCTGATTTTTCATTTGGCGTAATCAGTTTTTCGATAACTCATACGGGTTTCGAGATACGGAGTGTTGAGTTTGTCGTATGTGGTATTTGCTGAAGCAATTTTCAAATTAAATGTCGTATGTAACTGCCACATACGATTAATTTCCATATAAAACGACCAAAAAATTTATTTATTATTTAAATGTCGTATGTGGATTTTATAAGAGTTCAAACTTCAAACTCAATTCACTCGAAACTATCGGAATCCACATACGACAATTAAATTATCAGCCGACGAAATATAGACAAAAAAAAAACAATATTTATTACTTAAAATTTTTTTTATTCAACATTTTTTATTTTTCGAATTTATACTATGAACTAAATTTTAGATATGTATTTTATAAAGCTTTTTTGTAATAGTTCTATTCATTAAATTTTTAGGAATGACTTTATACACAACCAGACTATTATCTTGTACCTTCTTGTTACATTTTACCTTGGATATCCTTTGAATAGCAATGAAGTATATTGTATGTTCATAAAAATTTACAATTTTTAGACACCAGCAGAATGTAATGCGTTTCCTGGTAGTGTATAAAGTCATTCCTTAAAATTTAAGGAATAGAACTATTACAAAAAAGCTTTATAAAATACATAACTGAAATTTAGCTCATAGAATAAATTTGAAAAATAAAAAATGTTGAATATAAGAAAGTAGCTTATGAAAATAAATAATTCCCAGATACTTTTTGTTAAAATAGTTGAGTTAAATACATTCAATTTATAAAGTATTACTATCCAGTGTGACACAAAGAATGCTGACGAAGGCCGTAGCGAGCCTATTTATAATTTTTTGGTAACTGCGAAAAATATGACTCAATATATGAACGCAATTTTTATATTTCCGACAGAAAATGCTGGGATTTCTTTGCAGGTTCTGGTAAAACACTCAAAAAAGTACTGCAAGTACTAAAATCGTAAATAAAAATTTAGGTACTCTGAAAAAATGCTTAATTATACTCTACCAAACTTAAGCAATTTCGGGGAGTTCCAATACAAAAATTATCTTTGTGATAATCAGAGAAGACAAATTTGCTTTTTTTGCTGTTTTGCTTCTTTTTTGCTGTTTTTGCCCATTTTTGCTTTTTTTGCTGTTTTTGCCCATTTTTGCTTTTTTGCTGTTTTTGATATTATGGTGCTTATTTTGCTTTTTTCTTATGTTTTTGCTGTAAAATAGCTTTTTTAACATAATTTTTACATAAAAAATATTTTTTTGAGAAAACATGAGAAAAAAAAATAATTGACAACTTTTTTCTGGGTTAAAACAAAAATATGTTAGTTGTGGACTCAACGTTTTTGGGCCAAAATCAATACGCTTTATTACAACTAAAATTAATAAACTTACCATCTCAAAAAAAAAAACAGCCATGTAACTTATTTGAGTTTAAAACAAAATAAGTAAACCGGCCGTTGTGAACGAAAAAATAATAAAAAAAAAAAATGGTAAAATTGTATCCTGAAGTTTTTAAAGGTGAAAAATATTGGCTTTTTTGTAATGTGTGTTCGAGTAAAATTAATAGCGAAAGGAAGTGCAATGTGGAGCAACATTTTAGTACGAAAAAATACAAATTAGCTGCTTGCCAAGAAAATCGTCCACAAAAACTTATAACGGAATTTCCTGTTACTATTACTGCTAATACATTTCACGAAGATATATGTAAATTTTTGTTGGAGACCAAAATACCAGTAAAAAAAGTAAGCCATCCCAGTTTCAAAAACATCTTTCAAATGTACGCCAATTTATCAGTTCCAAGCGAAAGTTCTATTCGAGGTAAATACATACCTCAAATGTATACGGAAGCTTTTGGAAAAATACGTGAAAAGAATAAAGGTAAATATATATGGATTTCTGTTGATGAAACAACAGACAGTGAACAAAGAGATGTGCCCAACTTTATATTTGGTATTTTAAATGACGATGCTGGAAATAAACCTTTTTTTATTGAACATGGGTGTTCTCAAAAATGCAAATGGGGCTTCTATTGCAACTTTCTTCAGCGATTCATTACAAATTTTATGGCCTGATGGTAAGTGAATATTTCATTCATAATTTTTTTTATATTTTTATGTTTTTTTTTAAATTTAATCTAGGCATTCAAAACGACAAAATATTGCTAATGGTAACTGATGCAGCGGCATACATGTTAAGTGGAATTTTGTCCCTTAGGATAATGTATCCTAAATGATACATTTGACATGTTTTGCTCATGGACTTCATCGTGTTGCTGACTTCATACGCTTAGAGTTTCAGCATGTAAATAAATTAATATCTTGTACCAAATCCGTTTTTGTTAAGTTAATTTTTCAATAACTCGTATTTACACACATACAAACTAAAATTTTAATTACCATAGGCTTCTCGTAGAAAGCAGTTATTTTTACAAATGATTCATTTTTTCCGTTCCCATGCCCTACATGTTGGGGTACTTGGATAGAAGCCACAATGCATTATGCAGAATACCTTGAAGAAGTAAAGGCTGTTATTTCTTAACTGAAAAGTGAAGACTCAGATTCGATCGCGCACGCCAAGGAAATATATAACTTGCCCGGATTAAGTTCCCAACTTGCGTTTATCAAAAACAATTTTTCAATTATTGTGTCTTCTATAAAAAAAAAGCTACAAACAGTTGGGTTAGCTATTCACGAAAGTGTAAATATTGTGTCAAATGTACGAGAAGCTCTTGAGAATCTATATGAACAAATATATATGAAGAAATTTAATGCAGTATGTATTTCAAAGAAATCCGGGGTTCAAACAAATTTGACAAATAAACAACATTCTTCAAACTGGTGCTAAACCTGATGACGAAATGAAATTTTGAAATAAAAATTTGCTCCAACAACATCCGTTGACGTGGAAAAAAGTTTTTACTTATACAACTCACTTTTAACAGAAAGACGAAGAAAAATGACGTTTAAAAATATAAAAGCCCACATGATTGGTTATTGTAACTGTTTTCACGAGTCTGAAGAAATAGAATAACTGTAATTTTTTATATTTAAACGTATATATTAAAAAAATAAAAATGCTTTTTTTGCTGCTTTTTTTCTAAATTTTTGTGCTTTTTTTATATATTTTTTTGCTGTAAACACTTTGTTTTTTGCTTTTTTTTGTCTTCTCTGGTGATAATACAAAAATTTTTCTCAGTAAAATTGTTGTCAACAATAATTTCCATTTCCATTTCTAAGAATATGTTAAGAAATCAATTTTTTGCAATTTTTTTTAGTTAAAACTGGTAAAAGTCGTTTTTTTTATTTAACAGCTTAGCTCAAAACTTGTTTAACCGTAGATCGAGCTTTAAAAACAATTCATAATTCTAGCTATGTATCGTTTTTGATACATGCTACAGTGGATTGGAAATAATTTACATATTAAACCATTTGGTTCAAAAGTATAAATATATTTACTGTATTGATACATTTTATAAAAATTCTTTTATTATGCTACATTTCTATGTTGTGTTTTGCAATCCACGTAAATGTTGTTAGCATGTTTTTCATTGCAGCATGGCTTTTGACAGATGAAACAGAATGACGATGTCCATTTATTCTTGTTTTCTCTCAAATGGTAGAATTTTTGGCATCTAGCACGTTTTCTCTTGGGTAATTTTTCGGGCTTCTGTTTTTAGATGGATCAGCTTCATTAATTGTTAAATTTCTGGTATTCCGTATAGAAAGCTTGGAGAGAAACAACACATATAGTTAATTCATTGGCCGTTTCTTCCGTTTTTCTATACATGGTATTGATAATGATACTGCAAGCTGATGTAGAAAACAATTTCGTTTTGTGTGTTTTCGAGTTTGCATCCAGTTGGGATTGATTTCTTTATATATAATATAAACATTTAATGCAGAAATATGAATTATATTGGAAAATTCAGCCATAGTCCACCGATTATTTTTCGCTTGTAACTATAGCAACTGTATCAACTCCTCCTTTCGTTGAGTTATAAAAATATATTATTTCTGGCAACCTTTTAGAATCATCCGCAACATCAGGTTTGTGATTCATTGTGCTCATAGCGATAATATATTTGTCTTTGTGACTAATGTACGAAACGATAGTAGTGGCTGCAGCAAAGGCGAACGTTGAATTATACCGTGGAACTTTCCTGCATTCTAACAGTTTGAGTAATAGACCGTATATTTTTGCGCATGGTTCCAACCGTTGTCATATTTCTTTGTAAAAGTTTTTGGCCAAGACCGTACGATTAAAAAAAGATGTCCATTGGTGACATTATGCTCTTTCAGTCCATCAACTAAATCAAGAAGCCATGGAATCCCAGTAGTTGTTCGTCTACAGTTACGCAATCATAAGGATTAGAGAATACTGAAAGTCTTTCAGACCATTTTTCCCAGAGGTTCTTAATACCCTCGAGCTTGTCATCACTTTTCTGTGCACGTCTGGTAAGCACATAATCAAAGCGAATGGTCTTGTGAATGTATAAAAATGTTCTCTCAGACATAATTGGCCGTCCATAATATTCGAATAAATAATGCAATGACTCGTTTTTGGATCTGGTGAGCTTAAAAATATATATATTTTTCCAAATTTGTGTCTGCAGTGTTACTTACTGTATACTGCGGCCAATAATAATTATGCCAAATAGGCATAAAATATATCCTCATCAATTTCAATGCTTTCCATATTTGTTTGAGTTATCTATTACATTTACTATTAACGCGGTAAGGTTCGCTGCTCCAAGTAGTGCAATCTTTGGCTGCATACCACGGGTCACAATGTGTGTTGCTGTCGAAGCTGTCATTTGAATCTATGCTGCTATTCTCTTCCACCTGGGGATCAAAAGCATCAGCACCATTAACATCAGGATCAGGAACACCAAGATCAGGAATATCTTCATCCTCTTCACTCTCATCCATTACTTCATTCACAAGTTCTTCCAGGGTCAAAAACCGTGGATAAGACATTATTTACAATACGCCTTGTTTTATTGATGGTAATTCTTGCAAATTAAAATAATTTGTTACAAAATAACTAGCAAAAACTAAAAAAATCTGAAACCCTCTTCACAAATGATATGAACAACAGCACAAATGCATTCAAAATACAGTATGTATCAAAAATTATACATAGCTATAATTATATATAAATATTTTTTAAATTGTTGTTTAAAATAACGGCAAGAACAATGTTAACAAAGTCTCAATACATGTATGTGGCATCTTAAATTTTTTGAAATCAAGTTATGTTGAAGCAAAAAACGAAATGTATCATTTTTGATACAAAGCTCGATTAACGGTTAAGGTTGGTGCCATCCACTGTAAAAAAAGGTAAAAATTATGAATTATACTTACAAATATATTAAAGGTACTTTGTTAGCTTTACAATTAATATATATTTTATAAATATTCTAAGTACTTTATTACTCTTTAGTTTTGCCTATGGGACAGAGCACTAATCGGCTTGCTGTTGAAAGCGATTTCCAGATCAATCTTACGCCATCATGTAGAATTCGCAGCTATATAGAGACTGTTTATCAATTGGATGAGTTTGTACTCGACAACATTCCAGAGTAAATTATGGATCAAGGTATTAAAAATGCCTCCTAAAAACCAATTAAAATTGTGTATGGAAGTGACATCCATTCTACTGACTGCTCTAAGATTATCATCAGTGAATTAATGCGTTGTAATAAAGGACATGTTTTAGTATAAAATTATATGTAAATGTTTCGATGCCAGCTTAGTAAGAAATAAAATATTTTTAATTTTATTAAAGAAGACATTTTTCTTGTAGATTTTCATTCTCACAAAACTAAAAAATTTTAAAAGTTATTTTTTTTTAAATATTTTTTAGAATATTTTTTTTTTTTTTTTTTTTTTATTTATTCAAAAATCATTTTTATAAAACATATACAAAATCAATCTAAAGAGAGATTGTTAAAAGCCACCTTACATCTATAACAATATTTATTCATTTAAGAACACGCAACAATTTTTGGAATGATATGTTTTAGCCGAATCACACGTAATATAACCCCTTATTTTTAAAAAATGGTTTAAAAAAAGCTTTAACAACCCAAAAGGTGTATTATACCCCAAATCTATATATTATGAATAAATTTGTTACACATGTAGTATTTATTTATATTTATTATACGTCAGAGTGCAATTAATCAATAAATATTCAATTATATTTGCCGAAACCTGAACCAAAAAAAGAAGAAAAAAATGCAACACATTAACCAGAATACGTTTGCTGTAATATTTCGTTATTGGGTGGTTCTCATTTTATAAAATTTAAAAATAACCCTTCAGTTAAACATTTTGATATTGAAACCTTTTGTATTTATTTGTTTTGTTTTTTTTTTTTTTTTGTCCTAAAGTTAGTTATTTATTCCATTTTTAAACTGTTTGCAACAAATAGCACATTTGTGGCATGTGTTATCAAAGATGTGGCTTGCAACTTTCAGTTCTTACTAACTTATTGAGTGTTCTCCAGATACAAAGTAAAATAAGCGATTTTATAGAAATACTCTTTAAAGTAACAATTGCTTTTTTAAATCTTTATTTCTTTATCTGATTCGCTGACTAAATAATCATTCTAAGTCTTTGTTGTCATTTGTATTTTAGCCATGTTTAGCTTAATTTTTTTTACCAAACTTTTTGTTAGTTTTATGTCTAAAAGTTTCCATTGGCAACGATAGCAACAATTTTTTCAGAAATTTTTATTATTTTTGAATTTTACATATCCTTGTCGAATTGTATTTATTGTATTATTGGGAGGGTCTAAAAGTAAATTCAGTTTGATAAACTCTCTTACTGGAACTACAAACCTTTGATTCTTAACTTCTTGTAAATAGAAAAATTTATAAATACTTTTCTACCCCAAACCAATTGTTTTAGATATTGCTAGTTTTAGCAAACGGAAATCCTATGGGATTCATTTGAAATATAGATTAGTAATAGGTTTTTTCTGTGTGTGGTTTTTATACTCGTTTCATGTTGTCCTTCTTTTCTTTTCGTTGTTCCCTTTTTAAAACAAAAATTTGTAGCACTCGTCTACAGATAGAATTTTTATTTACATATGGCATTGATACAAAAGGGATTTCAAATGTTTACATTCATGTTTTCAAAAAGTTTTTTTTTTTTTTTTTTTATTATAGCTTTGCTAACATTTGCACAATTTTAACATTTGTTTCAGTAGTTTAATTTTTTTCTGAAAAATTCTTTAGGTTTTAGCATTTTCAAAATGAAGTCATGTTAGAAAATTGTAATAAAAAAATTCCGGAAAAGAAATTGACAGATAAACACCACATGTACAAAAAATACATAATAAAATTGTAAAAAGCATTTAAAGTAGGTTAGTGAAAAACTGCTTAAATAAGTATGTATATATATATAACTACATAACTACAGAACAAATAGCTGGTGATCTCAAGCAAAGATTAAATCTCCATATTCTCTTAAGGTCATCACTGCACACTTTTGGGTTTGTAATATAAACTTTCTGTTTGTTTAGAAACCGAACTCTGGGGTGAATCTTGGAATGAAATTATAGTTACTGTAATCATATTGTGACAAGGGATGTCAATCGGGACTGGTTTTCTCAAATCCCGGGATTCGGGATTTTTCGGGAAATCGCACAGTAGGTTCGATGGTATCCAAAGTGGCGATTAATTTATAGAAGCCGTAGTTTTAAAATATTATATTTTTTCATTGATGAGTTATTATAAAGGACATAAAAACACAACAGAAAAAAGTTAATAAAAATATTTTTTAAACCCGTTAAGCGCTTTATTGTTTTTTTGGAAAAAAATCCTTAGTTTACAATTTTTACTATAACTTTGGAATGAAAAGCGATAAAATAATAAAAAAAAAAATTGGAAATTAAAAAATTTTAATAATAATTTTATTATATGTATTTATATTAGTATAAACTTAATTAAAAGTCCAAATTTTGTTTTTCACAAAATTTTACATATGAAAATTTTTTTTTCAAAAAAGCCACAAAAGAGAGTACTATCATGATTTTAGTAATAAATAATCATTTAAACATAAAAACACAATTTAAAAAAAAATGGAAAAAAATGTTTAACCTGTTAGCCGTTTTTTGTTTTTCGGAAAAAACATGATCCACAATTTTCTCTGTAACTTTGAAATCAAAATAAATTTAAAAAAATCCAGTTTTTGCTTGCACTAAATTCAGTAATTAATCTGAAAAAATAAAACAATTAAACATTTTTGGGAAATCTTTAATATCGATAGTTTTTACACATAAATGAAAATAAAAATGGGCCGGGCTTTGCACAATGTAAGATTTTGCTAATCTAGCTGGATAAAAGTCTTTTTTTTTTGGAGTTTAAATTTGAGTAAATATATTTATAGAATATGATAGAGCACTTGTTATAAAATAAGAAAATGCAAAAACGTTGCCCAATTTGTCAACAATAACAACATAACGTTTACTTTAAACTTGAATATTTTTGAGTGAACTAAAAACAACAAAAACACTTACGTGAAATTGCTCATTTTTAAAAGCGTATAACTTTTTTATTTGAATGGAATTTTCAACGATTCTTTTTTTTTTTTTTTTTTTTGAAGCTCAACTTATTCGCCGTTAATATCGTGAGAATTTATTTTTAGAACTGGAAAATTCGTTTAGTGCTATTTCATTGAAACAATTACTCTTTTCGTCAAGTTAAAAAAAAAAAACT
Source organism: Pollenia amentaria (assembly GCA_943735925.1). Lineage (NCBI taxonomy): Eukaryota > Metazoa > Arthropoda > Insecta > Diptera > Polleniidae > Pollenia > Pollenia amentaria. Next base: position 149,940,815 of record OX031007.1, read on the forward strand.
AAATTCTATAATCGATAAATTCTTTTCTTCATAACGCTTCACCACCAAATTAGTTTTAAACGAACACCTGAAGTACCAACTTTAAGGCACTTGTAAAATTATCTTCCGAGATTTAACGATAAAAATAAAATAAATTAATAACGAGTGATAATACCACATACCAAGAAATTTTTGATATATGGCTTAAAACACCCGAAAATGAAAGGCTTGACCGTTCCGTAAATGTACTGAAGTATACATTTATTGCAAATTCCAGAAATACCAGAAGAAAACTATTAATTTTAACATTTTATTCTTACTTTAATTTATATGTACATATGAAATATATTCTTATTTTAAAATGAATGATGAAAAATTAAGCACATATTATTACTTCTTACTCTTTATTATTTTAAACATTCTTATGCATACTCGCCGCTTTTTTACTTTTTGATTATCCAACGCGAAAAATATCAGATATACATTTTTGTAGTCTTATGGGAGGTGGGCGGGGCTGTAGCCACATAGTAGCCTAGTAACACCTTGTACCATAATTCATAAGTCAAGCTTATTTTGTTTCCAAGATATTAAATTTTGTCTTCCTAGAGTGGCTGAATCTTACACTGTTCACTGTATGGACTTTTTTTTAATATAACCTGATATACTTTTCTTAAATCCATAAAACTAATTTCAACTCTTAGTGTGTAACGGTAGCAAAGTTCTATGGTGAAATAAAATTTGTATGTGGTAGAAAAATTTCATAAAGTAAAGAACAATTGTTTTCTGACATTTCTTAGTAGAAATCTAAGTCGGCGATTTTTTTGGCGACGGCGGTTCCGCAAAAAGTAGCCGGTAGTGTATCACCTGACAAAACAATTAGTTAATCAAAATGAAGAAATTATCTATTACAATTTTTTTATTTTAAATATATGTACGTATTTGTTATTAATATAAATATATTTTAACCCGACTTCAAAAAAGAAGGAGGTTTCAATTCGGTTGTGTTACTTTTTTAATGTTTGTAACCGCATAACTCCGTCATTTGTAAAATTTTGGAGATCAGACGGAAAATTTGTTTGTCCGGAAATTTTATTTTGAGCTGCTCTATAATTTAAAACCAATTTATGAATTCGCGCTTACTTTTAATATGATTTGCCAGCAGGTTGCATATGTGAACAACTTTTGAGGAATTTTTGGAGGTTGCACATTTGGCTTTTTCAAAATTTTTGCATTTTTTTTTAATTTTTGACGTTTTTCAGCGATTTTTTTATTCTCTACTGGTTGGAACCCATAAACAGATATTTTATGCTTTTATAAACTTTTAGGAAATTTCTCATTTTTTAAACCTTTGCGAATTGCGCTTTTTAGGTAACCCAAATCCTAATAAACTGATTATGGGATTAATGATCTAACAAACATTATTTATCCAGTTTTTTTATTTAGATCACCTCTCAATCGAATATATTTGCATGTTATTGTTTTTTTCCAATTACAGTTACATAAGATTGTGCCTTGGAAATATAACAAAATGCTTGTAATGTAAATGTAATTAGCGTTCTGTAGTCCATTATTGAATTTCAAATTTATTTAAAAAAAAAGTATATTACTTTTATTAAACACTAATGTCAACATGCACAAATTACAATAACAAAAATGTTATTAATAAAAAAAAAAATGAAATACGTAACTATTTTTGATCTCAAAATAGCTTATATAAATATGCAACACGGCTAAAAAGAAAAGTTTGACTAAAAATTGAGTATAAATATGCCTTTCGAACCGGCGGCGACTTCAACGCAAAATTTAAATTCGGCGGCTGCTAGGATGCGACTTTGAGCTGCACGACCTGGGTGTGTGTCTAATAATTGTGTGGTTGTCAAAAATTTCTACACTAATGTCAAAATTTATACTAGCCCCCTGTCCTAGTGAAATTTTATTCAACTCAACAGTGTACAATTTTTACATTCATGAGTACTTTGCTACCGTTTCACACACGCCCTTACTAACTTAATACTTGTGGCCCATGAAATGCAGAAATTATCTCAATTTTTTACTTTTTTTAAAAAAATTATTAAAAATATTTACACATAATTTAAAAAAAAAAAACATTTACTATATACTTTATTTAATACCTGATGTTGAAGGTTCCAATAAAAAAGATTTCCTTATAATAGATTTAACACTAACAATAATCTCTTGAATTGCAAAAATTTTAATCTTTTTCACTGTTTATCTACTTTTACCCTATACCAAAATTTATTATTTCTAAATTTCAATTAATCACCACTTTGATACAATTTGAACCTAATGTGCCATGGTATTTTTCGTTATTCGGGATTTTTGAAAGTAAAAAAAAAAATGCTTTTTATAGATGTTTATTAAAAATAAGTCTTTAAAAGATTTTTGCAAGCAAAAGTTTTATAATTCATTAAAAATTACAAAGTTGTTCAATGATTACATTGATTACTAAAATTTGTAAAAATTTAAAATTGTGATTTTTTTCTTAATTAATGATTATTTTAATTAAAAATATGATAAGAAAAAAACAACGTGGCATTTCCAAGAATTTGTAATTTTAATTCAAATAAAATCTATATTTTACTCAATTACCTCAGTTGTTTCATACTTAATAAAAAAATAATTAATATGGTAATTGAATGGAGCAAACTATTATTTGCTTTATTTGTAAGATTCTATTAAAATTTTTGTTAAATGAATAAAGATGAATAATTGAAGTTTGAATTCGAAATTAATTAACAAAATCAATTTTTATTGGTTGACCATAAAAATCTAATTTTAACAAAAACACATTTTATACCCACCACCACCGGTGGTATGAATTATGTAGTGTATAAATTACATTACTTTATTTCCTGAAGTCGGTCCATAAATTACATTAGGTGCCACGATCACTCTCGGAAAACACTTTAATAAGCCTAAACCTGTAAAGACTAAAATTTTGCATATGGTGCACCAGTGGAATCAATTAGATAATAAAACCTCGCGGAACTTTTGGTTCTTTTTTTTTTTTGAGGGAAATGGATATAAGTAAATTTATGTAATATAATAAGTTCTCAAATATTATTAAAAAAAAAGACAACATAAACAAAACAATTTTTATTTCATAAAATTTATTCCAAATTTAGTTGAATAAAGTCCGGCAAGGTAGAAAGGAAGGCTAGAGTAAAGTTAAACTATACTCCCTCACCCAGGACCATAATGTTATATTGTGACCCCTTAAAAGTAATAGATATTATGAAATAAGATGAAGGAAAAGGAAATCACAAGAAAAAGTGGAAACTACAATTAAACGAGAACGAAACATCAATAGCCTTACATAAGCCCTGTTATACAGCCAGCGTTTGCCCATAACAATTCATATTCTCAATCTCACAACTCGAGACATCTCCTTATTTACCCATTTACCTACTACCCAGCCATCTCAGCCTTCTGTAACACAGAATGTGCTCAACTGTCTCTATCTGTTCTGTGTCCTCGGCTAACCTATTTATATTCGACTTGTTAGATCCCAGTAACACCGCCCTCCCGCAAATCGTGCAGCGGCCCGTGATAATAAATATCATAGTGTAAAGAACGGACACTTAGTCACCAAAACTTAAATAAAAAAAAAAAAGAAAAAACGTAACAGCAAATATAACAGAAAGCAAACGCAAAAGAATTTAATTAAATGAAATACGAGTATTGAATATTGAACTAAAAAAAAAACAAAAAAAATAAATACGAGAACTGAACTAATTTAAAATTTATTAACTATATCAAACAAATGAAATTTTAGAAATAATAAATTTTCTAAGTATGGTAAAAATTGTATAATAGTAAACTAAGAATATGTTAACAAAAATTGTATAAATAGAAAAATGAATGGCAAATAAAAGCAGAATCATTCTGGTAATTGAAGACAGCTTTTGACTCTCAGATTCAGGCTCCTAGTAAATAATTGGTAGAAGCCTACCAAGTAGCTCAGAACAACTTGAGCTATAAATAACCTAAAGTGCTATAGGAAAAACATCCTCTTCACCTAAGCACCTTATACAACCCTTACAATGGTTTTAACGCAGACCTTACTTCTGCCTTGTAGTAAACTAACGAATCCGAGCATTTTTTTAAATAAAAAAAAAAAAAAATAAAACACAAAAATTCAGCTGACGTCTGTTGAAAAACTTATTTATCAAGTTTTGTGATTTTGGTCAATAAATATATTGCAAAAAAATAAAGTAACAAATATTAACGATTAATGCTGACTATTAGATTGCAAAATATTATTATTGTCAAGTAAAAGGTATGCAGTTTATTGAACTTGTATTAAATTAAGTAAATTGTTATTATTGCTGATTAATGAAAAGTGAGTTTGTTAAACTGGTAATATGAATACAATATTGTTATTGTTGCCAATTAATGGGAAGGGAATGTATTGAGCTATTGGAATGGGTGGTTGACGTAACTCAGCTGATTCTGTTTTAAGCCAATGGAAGAAAAAGAATAAGCGAAAAAAGCACCTAGTACTATTTTTACTTTTTTTTGGCGAGCGAAAAAAATGATTTTTTCAAATGCATTAAAAATGCAAACAGCGATGAAAATTCTGTATTTAGCTATGAGTGAGATTTTAAATTATATATGGCATAAATCATAAAACATGAGACTTAGAAAAATAATTTCATTATTCATTCTAAATTACTTGAAAATATTAGTTGGTATAAAGAGTTCTCACTGTTGTATGCAGACGGGCAGCAAAAAGCAAAGACACCTCGCTTGTGACGCAAGTAATTTTACAAAATAATCAAGTAATTTTACAAAATATCATTTTACAAAATAATTTTGTAAGTTTTATTTTTCTTGTTAAAAAGGTTTTTTTCAAACTATACAAAATCGAAAAACCATATTAAAAATCGCTTCAAAATGTTTTTGCTGTGATAAAAGAAAAGTTAGAGAATGTTAATAGTTCAAGGAAAAATTCTGTCCAAGTTGAATACCGTTTTGATACATTATTATTTTTTTGCCGTCCAGAAATGTCCTGCTGTTCTATGTCCTGTCTGTAATACATCTTTAAATATATCGATAAATAATATAACCTTCTTTAAATTACCGATCTTTAGCAAGTTTCCGTCAATGAAAGACCAAAAACGTTCATCTGCGGCTTATGAAAATTGCCTGTGCTACCTCTGTTCTAAACTTAAGTCATTCGGAATATCAAATTTTCCAAAACTTAAGGTTCAAAATTAAAGATTTTTAAAAAGCCATCTAAAAATAATAAAAGAATTAAGTAACGTAAACAATGCACAGCACCTTAATTTCAAAGAGATTAACAAACTGTTTGGGATTATTTAGACGTGGTACGAGTATTAGGCACATGGCAACTGTGCTAAAGATATGGTCACACTTATTAAATATTTGATCAAATAAGCGTAACCACTACTTTTATAAATAGCTAGTGGTGCTTAACGTAAGTGGCATGTGGTATCATAACCAAAATAATTATTGGAATTATATTTAAGTTTATCTGTTGGTCACATTTTTTTCGTCAAATTTTGCCAAGTGTAACCATAGTTTTACACAATAAATACTGTTGAAAAAGATTTAAATAAATTGTCCACTAAGTCGGTACATACAGATTTTTCAAAAACTTGGGAGAGAAATTCTTGAACAATTAAATAAAAAAGTTTTACGTTGTTGATAATTTTTTTTTGCATTGTGTTTTTGTTATACTTTATAACTGGTTTAATAAAAAAAATTTTGTTAAACTTGCGTTTGATGTTTGAGTATAGACTGGCAGGCGCCGTAATTCTGATGATGGGAATGTGGTTATTCTGGAAACATGTAAATTCGACCATGTTCAGTCAAGAAATATCAAAAAAATTTTAATTCATTTCATGTTGTAAATTCGTTACTTCATTAAAAATAATTTAATGAAAATTAAATTTGATGAAACCTAATTACAATATCAAAAACTTTTAATTAAATAAAATAATTTTTTAATCTAATTAAATGGTGAAATTATTCTTTTAGATCTCGCTTTAAGTTGAATATTTTTTAATATCACCACAGATCAATATGTTGTTAATTGTTATCCCCCATATTCATAAAAAATATTTTAGGTTTATAGCAGGTTTATAAAACGAGTTTTCTATGAAAATTTATTTAATAAACCTTTTATTAATAAAAATATTGTTTATGAATTTGGGGGTATATATAGTAATAAATGTATATCATTTAAATGCATTTATGAAGGAATAGATTCTAATATTTTTTTTAAATTTGTTTGCCCAATAGAATCTGGGGATTTTTAGTTCTCATGTTGATTATCATTTTTATTATAAAGTTTTATATTAATTCGAATGTGTATTCAAAGTTTATAAAGCTTTCATACTTTAATAGTATTATTACTTCAATATTTTCCAGGAATATTTTCTATGCACTATAAGAACAGAAATATACACACAAAAAATTCTGATAGTGCAAAGAAAATATTCCTGGAAAATATTGAAGGAATAAAACTATTAAAGTATGAACGTTTTGTAAATTGTAATTTGACTTAGAATACACATTCGACTTAACATAAAAATTTAATTTTTTTTTTGCCCGCAAAAAAAACGTTTAGTACTTTTTTTCTTTTTTAGATCATTCTTGTTCTTTCATCGCCTAAAAACAGAATTAGCTTAAAAATTTTAAGAACACTAACATTTTATTTAAATCTTTCCTAGGGCTCCGTGACCGGCCATTTTATTAAAAAAAAGGCTTTAATAATCTTTTTTTTTTATAAGTTTTTTTGTTTATTCTGGTTGACAAATGCATCATAAAACTAATTTTATATCGAAAATTTAACGAATTATTAATAATTTTTTTCTTACTCTGTAAACAAACAAAAAATTGAGTTACGCTTTTTATACTAAGCCATCGGATACATTAAAAATTTAAAACTTTGTATATATGATTAAAAAACTTTATCGCAAAATTTTAATATTTTGAATTTTCTTGACAGCATTTAAAAAATATTAAAAACTTTTTTATTGTCCTTGACAAATTAGGAGCAATAAACACTAATTTTCTCTTCACTTGGAGTAACTTAGAACTGCGAACAAAGAAAAACAAATTCTAGAAAGCAATTCACTGCCATTTACAGAACTCTTTTCAAGCATAGTCAGTCGGAAGTACGTTTTAATAAAAACAAACAAATCGCATAATATTTAAAACCAGATCAGCTTTCTATAACCATGGTGTATGATGATTACTAATACACGAGCAAAACAATCATGAACGTCGTCATAACCGGCGGCACGAACGAAGGCCCCAATGAACTAAGACCCCAAAACGAAAATGAACTAAGGCCCCAAATATTTGTACAGGGAACAACAACAACGGTTTTTGGGGAAATAGTTCATTATTTTGTGGTTTTATTTCATTTTTTGAATTGGGGGCTTAATTCATAATGAAATAAAACCCCAGTTTGTAAAAAAGAACTAAGGTCCCACAAATAAAGTTGGGGCATTAGTTCATTTTCTGAAAAATGTAATAAATTGCAATATTTCCAAATTGCTAACCGTTATACCGTTAAAAAAAAGAATTTATTTTCTGAAAAATGTAATAAATTGCAATATTTCCAAATTGCATTTTACATTGATTAATAGTTTTCTTATTTTTATAATTAAAAGGTAATGATTTTCCCTTTTACTAAAGTTAAGTATTGAAATCTGGCTTCGCATGCTAAAGTTTTTCTGCGTGGCGGCCTGCGGCCGTGCTTACGGGTTTTCTCCTCCAGTAGGACGCGGCAGGTGGCTTCGCTGAATAAAGTTTTCTTAGTTGTTATTTTTTCAATGATAACTAAGGATTTTCCCTTTTACAGAATGGTACACCAAAGGCATGCAAAATTATATCTGCCCGTACTGCCGAACAATTGTGGAAGACACCATGCAGGTTATACCTGACTTCTTATTCATTAAGTATTTATACAAATTTATCTAATTATTATATAAACAATGAAAAATTTTTGTTTTTTGTTATTTTTTTTTTTTTTTTATGTATAAAATTTGAATACTTTGATATTTTTTTTCGTATTATATAACTATAATGTTTGTTTTGAATATTTAAAACAAAACAAGAGTCACTTTATTTTTGAATTTTTTTATTGGGGACTTTGTTCATTCTTACTTTGGGACTTCATAATAACATTAGGGTTTTGATTCATAATGAATTAAGTCCCCATTAATGGGGGCTTAGTTCATTCCCATTTTGGGGGCTTAATTCATACCATCGTTGGGGTTTTACTTCATTATGAACTAATTCCCCCTTTTTCGGGCCTTAGTTCATTTTCGTTTTGGGGTCTTAGTTCATTGGGGCCTTCGTTCGTGCCGCCGTCATAACCAATGACAGCTTCAAATAGGAGTGAATTTAAAATGCAGTAAATCCTTGCCATGTAAATGTTAGAGCGTGTAGTTGTGTTTGAGTGATTTTAAGTCGAGGGTAGTTTCAAAATTTATCGATTCTACGTCGTCATTAAATACGTCCTTTTAAAAAAAGGCTTATAAAACGAATTTCCTAGGAAAATTTATTTAATAGCACTTTATGAATCCAAGATATTTTTTATAAATAAGGGGTACAATGTACTGTTAAAACTACCCATTATTCGGGTTTTCCAAAAATTGTATTTGATTTTTGCATGTTAGTACAATCGCCATTTAAGTATTAGAAAATAAGTTTTAGTTAATTAAATTTTTGAAACCGTCCTCGTTTAGAAATATGATTAAAAAATTATTCATTCATAACGCGAAAATTCCTAAAAAGAAAAAAATGTATGTCACTAGACACAGTGTGTGTGTTGATGAGGGCGGTGGAAGAGAATCAGCTAGAAGGGAAGAAATAAAAATGTTTACAAAGAGAATTTAGGAAAACAAAAAAAAAAAATATATAAAATATATATTTATATGTAAGTATATCAAAGAGTGTAACAGCGCAAAATTTGTTCAGCAAATTTTTATTTTATGATTTACCATCATGTATTTGCTGCATTTTATACTACAAAATGCTGCAGCATTTTAGTTTTTGTCTGTCTATGGATGTGTGTGTTTTTCACTTCTACTGGCCCTTATTTTGTTTTCGTATGCATTTGTAGAGCTCAACATTTTCAAACCATTCACATATTTTCATTGCAGTTTAAAATAGTCATCGTCATAGTTTATATTACAAAGATTATATTGGTTGGGTTTCAGCGCTTTTTCGTAGCATTTTTGGAAATGTGTATTCAGAAGTGATGATGACGATGGTGGTGTTTTTTAGCCTGTTGAAGCGTTTATTCATGATTTCTCTTTTTGTGTGTTCGAATGCAAGAACAAGTAGTAGTGTCGTTATGCACATTTTACTTCCACTACATTACAAACGTTTTATTTTCAAATATTTTGTCATGGCGACATTTTTGCTTTTGGCAAATGAATGCGAATTAAATGAACCAATCTTCTTCCAAAAAACAAAAACTGCGAAGTGAAACAAAAAAAAAAAAAAAAAAACGGGATTATTGTAATGAAATAAATTGGACAAATCTATGTACACAGGCATAATAAAATAAAGTCTAATTTTTAGTTGTCCAAAGAAGAAAAAAAAACAAAGAAAAAGAAATAACAATAAAAACCATTACCAGCTAGTTACTGAAATTTGTAGCACTTGAATTTTTGTAATTTTCATGCGAAATAGAATTATACAAAAAAAAATTACTATGACTATGACTGTACTAATACTAGCCTAGGCCTAGACTATGACAAGAATATGATAGACTATAATCAGACTTTAGACCATAGATCGAGCATATCGTACCAAATGTGAAATTGCTAGGTCAGATAAAGGATAGATAGGGAAACGAAAATTTCGTAGAATTCGGAAATTTAATATCAGGACCGATAGAGTTAATGGAGGACAATACCACTATACATCACGCCATAAACGAGACGCAAAAACCATAAAGCTAATGTACAATACAGCTGGAGCGGAAGTGTATAGCAGAGTAACAGCTCGTGTCCCTGAAACAAGGGATCGGCCAAACCAAACAACGCTGGAGAAGCGACAACCTGGAACAGACTCTAAAAGCAGAAGACCGTCTAAGAAAGTAACACTAGAATCTGAACAAGCTAAAATAAGTAAAAGGGCAAGTAAAACACAAAAAGACATGCAGGTGGCAAACAATGATGTCACAGTGAATCCACATACCAGGGAAGAAACTAGCCCTTGAAAAACTGTAAAACCCAAACGGAAGCGCAGAAAGAATTCCACAAGGAATCATCGAAAAAGAAGGTAAAAGAAAGATGTTAGGAATATATATTATATATATATATATATAGGCTAACTTCCAAAACGTACTTATACAAAGTTTGTATACAGTTTTACTACTGTATTTTAACCATGTTCATGTACAAAGTGCCGAAACTATGCAACTATGTGTTTTGTATTTAAACTTTTTGAAATGTAAGTGATGCAATGGATAATATTAAAAATAAACATGTAGTGTTTGCAAATGAAATGTTAGATGTCACAAAGCATAAATTTTAAAACCGATGACCTGATTGCTGTTACTAATACTTAACAGTGATATTTTAGAAGAGTTTTCATTGTATATATTTTGTACTGCGGCGTTATGAAACATTATACTCTGTTCTAATACAAAACAGTTAACGTTTTGGAAGTCAGGCATATATTATATTTTACACAAATGAAGATATACTAAAACATACAAAATCGTATAAGAAGAATCCTGAAAGGAGACCTACCTTTGGAAATCAACACGAATGACAAAGATAGCGTACAGTTTCAAGGAAAAGTGGAAAAATCATTGAAAAATTATTGAATGCAAAGACATCGATGAGATAAAATCAAAAGACCATATAAACAGAGCTCTCAACAACTTACCGGAAGTATCGGAATTTTGGGAATCGGACGTAAGAAGCCAGGCGCAGGACTTGCCTTCGCAGAATATCTGCGAAAATCGTGTTGACATTGACATTCGCTGCGAAAAATATAAGAACATCAGTGATAACGTTTGGGTGAAAGATCTGTGAAGCAAATCAGCAATCTGGGCATGTGGCAACAAAGCGGAAATCTCGGAACAATTAAATTATGGATTTACAAGAGCTAGAATCGACGGTATACAAATATATATATATATATTAGGGCGGGTAAAATCGTATTCTAGGGATCAAAATAAGAAACTTTGCCCAAGGAATAATTTTTTTTTTTTTTTAAGAAAAATCGGCAAGGAAAACATCTATCAAGTTAAAACATCTATAAAATTACGTATAAGTATTATTTAACTCCAATTTATTAACATGCATACGCCATGTAGCACAACTAATAAATCAAACTTTTAAAAAAGCGAAAAAATAAGACTTTTTGTAAAAGTAGGGCTTTTCTGAAAGAAGTCATGTAAAATTAGACTTTTTTCTAAAATTCTTGGCTTGTTGTAGAATAGTAACTTTTTGTAAGGAAAAAAAATTTTTATAATAACTCTTACTTTTTTTGAACAAATGTGTTGAAAATTTAAGGACTTTTGAAAAAATTACTTTTTTTTAGGAAATAGTCACTTTTGTGAAAAAATTTCACTTTTTGAGAAAAAAGAGACTTTAAGTGAACAAATTGTAACTTATTGTGAAAATAGTCACGCCTCAAAGAGTTTATGCATGATCAAAGTAACCAGAGAAGACTAACAGTCGATGCAATTTGTGATGGAAAATGAAGAGCAAGGAGTAACGGGTATATCATCAATGCCAACAATGCATCCCGATGTTTCAACATACGTACCGCCATCACAAATTCCAGAGGTTATAATCTATTCGAAGCGCTTTCTGGCCCTAACTTTGTTTTAGTAAATGGTGGTGAAACTCCAACATTCTCTACAATTGGAAAAAGCTCGGTCGTGGATCTAACTTTTGCGACTACTTCATTGCCAAGGGATATAAATTTGAAAGTAGTGACCAATACACGCACAGCGATCAACATGCTATTATATTAGAAATTGACGAAAGAGATCCTGATAAAAAAGCGATTGGACGTGGAAGTTTTCAAGCAGGAATTTGAAAACAACACAGAATTGAATTGTACAGCAGTCGACAAAGTCAGAAAAAGTACTCTTGGACATATCCATCCCAAAACAAAGAGTGACAAGAAACTGCCCCGACTATACTATTGATGGAACATGGACATAAGCAACCTCCCATAGGACTGGCTAAAAGCTAGAAGACGAGCAACACGTTGAAGAGGCCGGCCGACCATTGAATTTCTGGTAGCAAGACGGCAGTTCCAACAGGCTATTTTATGGAGCAAAAAAATAGTTTTAATAAGATTTGCATTGAGGCAGACGCAGATCATTTGGGAATGTGTACCTTGTGGTAACATTACGCCTTAAGAACAGGAAATCCCAGTAACCAAGTTGTCCAGTCATTCTATAAAGAATTGTACAATCCCTATTGCCTGAAAATGGGAGCGTAATTCGAGCCACGAAAATTAAAACCTAAACTGAAAACGCGCTATTCGTAGCAGAAAAGGAAGTGATTGAATTAACTCAGAGAATCGGAGGTAACTAAGCTCCAGGACCGGATGGAATCCCAAACAACGCAATTAAGGTCACCCTTAGAACAGCGACAAACTCATTCGTGGAGGTATTTAACGAACGCTTGAGAGAAGGAGTTTTCCCACACCAGTGGAAAAAGCAAACTCTAGTGCTAATACCGAAACCCAATTAACCAAAAGGTGTTCCCTCATCGTATAGGTCAATATGTTTACTCGACACACATGGAAACATTTTTGAGAAAATCATATGTTATAGATTCTTGCTTATTGTAGACGTAAAGGGCGAGCTTTCGAACCAACAATACGGATTTCAGAAAGCTAGATGGACAATCAATGCGATGCGTATGGTGATAGAAAATGCGCGAACTGTTATAGAAGGCAAGAGTGGAAATATAGAGTACTGTGCTATAATAACACTGGATATAAAAAGCGATTTCAACTCTGAAAATTGGGCACTATTAATTCAAAAGCTCAATAGAATTGGCATACCGACATATCTAGCTAAGGTAATAGAAAGCTTGGTACACTACTGTGGAATATAATGTACAATGCTACACTCGAGCCCGACTGCAGCAAACATTATAGGGTTTGCCGAAGATATAGCTGCTATTGTCGCAGCAAGATTTATAGATGAAGGTTAACTAATCTCCAACAAGGTAGTCAGACTATCCAAAATTGGATGAAAAGTGCAGCCCTAGAGCTTGCAGAATATAAGACTGATGTAGTACTCGTTACTAGTAGGCGAACATGAGAACATCACATTACAACGGAGTATAAAATATCTGAAAGCTTTTATTGATGCGAGATCAAGCTTTAAAACACTTATCGAATACATCGCTAGCAGAGCGGCAAACGTCAGAGCCGCACCGGAGATAATGATGCCAAATGAAGGCGGACCCATTCAATGTAAAACGAAAATTATATATACCGTGGTGAGCTCAGTTATACTCCACACCGCCTCCATATGGACTGCAGCTTGGAAAGCAAAAAGCAGATCGGAAAACTGAAACAGGTACATAGACTATCTGTCCTACGAGTATGCTGCTCCTATCGCACAGACTCTTGAAAAGCGCTCCAAGTCATAGCGGGAATAATTTCCATAGATATTTTGGCAGAGAAAGCTAAACAATTAGATGATAAAAGGAAAAGCTCAATACAATCTAGCAACAATGCACGTAAACTTGAAAGAGGGAAATCTCTTAGACAGAGCCAAAGTTGATGGGTAATAAGCCGCAAAGGGAGATGTACGTTCAAAAGTATTCCAAAAATACATGAATGATTAAACCGAAGGCATGGAGAAGTAAACTACTACTTGATGAAATTTAGTTTAGGTCATGAAGGGTACCGAAGTTACGTGTATAGATTTGGTATTGACAGTTCTCCATACTGTCATCAATATCTTAACCAAGAGGAACATCCAGAACATGTCACGTTCTACTGCCAAGGAATTAGGTACGAACGGCAGAAAACAGAAGAAGAGATTAGGACACAGCTGTACGTGCTAAATATTATAGGCGTTATTCTCAACAAAAATATTCATAAAAAATTGGCAATAGCAGAGAAACTAAGCAAATTTCAAACAAAAGACGCATCCTAAATATGGCTTTTTGGGCCATGTGATGCAATTTCTGTAGGGACAATTCCGCAGGGTTACTGAATGCCGTAGGAGGTGTTTTTAGTCGGAAAGAATCCGATATACCCCGTGGGTAAGTCACGGAAATCTTATGCAAGATTTTACACCTGCCTAAGGGAGAAAAAAGCCTATGGCCAGACTATGACTTAACTATGAATAAGGATATATTATGACTATCACAAGACCATAACAAAAAATAATTTTGTATTTAAAATGCTTCATTAAAATTAATATATTGTTCTGAAATAAGATTTTCTAAGAACAAGGTGCATCAACAAAAATCGGAATGGAATAAAAAAAATCCAATGAAAGTTGACGTTTTCCATAACAAACCCCTTTTTGAGTTCAGTGCTAGATTTTTTTAAATGCATTTGAAGTTGGTAATTTCGGAATTATCCTTGAAAGTTGTGGTATCTTTTACTGATTTTTTCATATGCTTATCCCGCGATACTCTACGCTTGTCTGCAGGAGACTAGAGTCTCTGGCGGGAATCGACCTCGACAACCCTGGCGCTGATAGACTAGCTCACTAGCAACTATCCTACGGGGGGCCAGGGAGTCATGTTCTTACATTTATCTGTAACTAAGTAAAACTCACGCTTGTTGGCAATGTCATAGAAAAAACGATGTTTTTATTTTTTTTAACACTAGAAAATCAATTTTTGTTGTTGGCTTTATTGTAAAACATATTTCTAATGCAGTGCTGTCCAAAATGTAAACTGTGGTGATATTACTTCATATTAGTATTAGTGAATAGAGAGACAAGCATGCTTAACTGTTTACTATACACCTATTTTGTGTAGCACAAACTGCCACCTGGGCGTGGCTGGGACCCCTTGTATTTTGTATGGATTTTTTTGAGGCTATCGAAAAAACTCACTCCTGGGCCTGGCTGGGACTTCTTTTATATGTATGGAGTTTTATGGCTGTAGCAGGAACAATTTGTTGTCAACTAGAATTATTCTGTGAAATTAAAGTAAATGAAGAATTTTAATGTGTTGCGTATGCTTTTTGATACGTTTGGTTTTGATTCTATTTAGTACAGAACATATTTAATAGAGCAGGACCTGGCCTGGCCCAGGTGGATACAATATGGACAACATTTTTATTAGGCAAATTTGCACACCCTTGGTGTTTCAATTTACACTTTTTTTCGTTTTCTTGTAAAAAAAAACACTTTGATTAAGGAAACATAAAGTTTCGTTCAAATTTACTTAATAATTATATGTAAAAAACTGGAAAAAAGTTAAAAAATGCCTGGCCAGGCCCAGGTATACACTTAAGGGTTAATAAAAAATATAAGTAATATGTAAGCATCCGCCGCATGTGCACTCCTCGCTTGATGATTGACGACTGAATTGTGCACTCTCGTGGACAACAAAACAACAAAAACCGGCCAATTTGTTTGTGTAAAAAAGTCCATTGTGTCTTAAACATGGATTTTCAACACACCAAAATATTGTTGTTTTTATCGTTATTGCTTTTAATTTGTATTTAAAACACAAGTTGCTCTTTGCAAGAACTAAAAAAGAACTTTCATAACACAATTCTATTTGATTAAGCTATATTTCAAACTCTTTGCACAATTTTTTCGACCAGAACGTAACATTTACAAACGATTGGTTTTAATTCAACTCAAAAGTTCTTCTCTACGAAAATACAATTTTATTAGAAAAAAACCTCCTTGTCTTAAGTTTATTTTAATTGCATTCCACTATTTTAAATATAATACTGAAAAAATTGTTTGTTTTTTTGAGCTCACAATTATTTTTTGAAAAAAAAAAACATTAACGCACAGCCATTTTGACATTAACCAAGAATAAACAAATAATTTTGACATAATAAATGTTCACCATGGATTTAGCAAAAAATTATATATGCCGTAGTGCTGCCACTTTCCAATAATTCCACCATGGGCTGGACAACAATGTTCTAATGATATTACGAAGTATATTTTATTATTATCGGAATGCTACTATTACAAAAATTATATTTTTGTTATAAAAATTATATTTTTGTATAAAAATATATGTCATTCTATTAAAACGGCAACTTTCATTTGCTTTTGGTTTTATCCGGTTCTGATTCGGAAAGTTCGATTTTGTACCACTGTCGAATTATAAATAGTTTAAGCTTAAGTTATCTTGTAAACTATATGTTTATGCCGTTTTAATTTAAAATGGTTATGAATAATTGTATTTCAACTCCGTAATACAGAACTTTCTAGGAATGGAAAAATAAAATTTGTTAAGCCTAAAGGTAGACTTTGAGATCTAGATTTTTAAAAGTTATTTTAAAATAACTAGAACAGAAAGTTCTAGAAGCCTCTACAATAGTTTTTGAATTATAAATACAAGGTGACTCATACTGTTACTTTAAGTTTATTTGAGACATTTAACGGTTCAGTTCATTACTAACAACAGTGGATACATTTTGTGAACATTATAATTAATTTCAATAAAGTTTGTTAAGTTGAATTAGTGTATGTACTTATTTTGATTTTCAAATAATAAGAACTCGAAAGTTTATTATGAAAGTAATAAGATAACACGCATTTTATAGAGTGAGAACGTAACAATATATACATTTTTTTTTGAAAAATTCTCCTAATCCAAGTGTTTTTTTAATATCCAGTAACTCCCCTTCACTAATATTTAAAATTAAATTTGTTTTTAAAATCTGTAGATATATCCCTTTTGGATTTTAAGATCATCGAAACTTAAGTTTATTTTCCTTATGCTAGACATAATCTCACTACCATCTAGCCTACCAAGGCACTCACAGTCAACAAATAAAACAAATATTAGATATTTATGCGAATAATGCAAATGTTGTAAAGAAACTTTGGGCGACTGAAGTAAAAACAATTTAGAAAAAAAGAACAATGACATAAAAGACACAATCGATTAAATCAGCAATATTTCAATGAACAAAATTACTGTATATCTGCTAAACATTATTTCTTTTGTTAGTTGATGATGGTGCAGCAAACTTTGCACTATTGTTATCAGCACTTGGAAAAAACATCTAAAAAGGCCTTCAAACCACAAAACAGGCACAAAAGAAAAAAAAACAAAATCTGACTCAAAAAAATATTATATTGGCTTAATCTTTAAAGCAAGTTAACACCCAAGTAAAATGTTTAAAACTGGGGAAAAAACAAAAATAATCTGCAACAATTCGGAAATCGAGTGTAAATTAAATAGGGAAACGTCACCAACTTCAACACAAAACACCAACCAACTGTAACTTTGTAAGCAACAGCATGGTTTTCAATTTTCTTTGTTTTTACTCATATAGCTCCTCCATTGAAACAGTTTACAGGAATGTGCAAATATGCCACATTAGGAAATTTGTTGTCGTCTATGGTTATCCGTTAATAATGACGATGATAATGATTACTATGATAAGCCCAATAACGACGGCAATGCTAGCAATGATGCTGATAGTGAGGTTGAGGTTGCAGAACTAAGAGAGCATTTTCGGTTTTTTTTTGGCAAGGTTAGAGATTGGTATTTCCAATAAGTTTCTCTGACTGTCACATACCAGGCATAATTTTGCAAAGCACACTCATACTCGACTGTTAGACTCTGCCAATGGCCCAAATTCGTTGCAAGCAAAACGTAAAGTAATGACAAATGTCTTGTAAATGTAACTGTCATTTTTAGCAGACACTTTGCACAAGTATTGTAGGAGCTTATGAGTTAAAAAATATTTGTATAGTAAATTTGGCTCATGAAACTTTATAGAAATTACAAAAAAAAAAAAAAAAAAAAATAACTGCTAATATAACTTTTTAATAAAGTAGTTGGCAGAATATAATTGGCTTGGAAATATGGCATTCGGTAAGGTAAGACTTTTATTGCCTTCTTTTTTTTAGCAAGTTTTAAGCATGAAGGCGAGCATCGTTATGGTTAAAATTTTAGCTTTGGCGCTAGAAGCACTATTTGACCTTTAATAAAAAAATTACTTATTTTCGGTGCACATACACCAATCTTCTTTTAAAGTCTAATCTATATTTTGCTGGTCCAGATTGTATTTCAGATTCCCGCACATTTTTTACTCCCTTCCCCCAATTAAAACCTTAACATTTAAAATCGGCGTTCAATGTTTATTTGACACTCCATTTTCTATTCTTAAGGAATCCCAATACTTTTAAACGACTGGTGCTTGGATATATTGTGGAATTATGTAAAATCGTCTTTTACTTACCTGAGCCTTATTATCTATGACTGATTGCATACTTAAGGGAATTATAAGCAATATAAGCTTTTGAGGAGGGTTCCCAATAAAAAAAATGAACTTCGGACGAAGCAGGTTTATAAGGGAGAAATGTAAAAGTTTCGCTTACCATCTTGCTTACGGAAGGCATGAATTTAATATGACGAGTTCCCACTTTAAAGCAATATATTTTTGACACAAAAAGCGTTTTATTCAAGGCATATGAAAAGTGGTGAGTGTTGCATTTGCAAGAAGCACTTTTTGATGTGCTTAGTAAGAACTACTGTTTTCATACATATTAGAAGGCGCTACTTAAAGGGACCTTGTTATGGCTTATATTAAGCGCAAGTAAAATGCATTTCAGTAAAACGTTGCAATAAGCGCATAATTCAGCACTTAAGTGAAGCTCAATCATCAAAGCTGCCTTAAGTGCTTGATGTTCCTATCTTAGTTTCTTTTTATTAAAAAAAGCTTATTAATTTTTTATTCAAATTATTGAAAATAAAAAAAAAAATATTTATATTTGTATTTAAATATTTAAAAAAACCTAAATAAAATAAAAACAGTTCAATGAGCAAAATGAAAATTTAAAAATAATTTAAGTTACAATATTGAATTTAAAGTATGTATGTATGTAATTAAATTTACTTTTGAAAAATTTGTACATATTACACTATGCAACAAGCAAAAATTCCTTGAATAACCACTTTATTTTTTTGATCCGCTATAGTCACCTAACTGCAAAAATCATCATTATTTCAAATTCTATGGTAAGGTTTTTTTCAAAAAATTTTGGTTTTTGAAAAGGCTGCTCCTTACATCTTATCGTAACTTTGGAACGACGTACCCGATTTTGTTATGCAATCCGTCAAAACATTTTAAATTACGCCAGGTTCAAGTTTCTCTAATATAATTTTTTGATTTAGCCATTATTTTTGGAGTTATTGAGGCCGAAGTGGCAATATGTTTGTGTTTTTATAAAATTTTTGAATTCAAAAAATTCATAAAAAAATTGAACTCAACAAATCCATGGATAAAATCCTATTTTATTCGTGATAAAGTGAAAGTACCTACTTTGAAATTTTTTATCGCGAATTTGTGTAGAGCTAAGTCTTTTGTGATTTTTTAACGGTTTTACCCTGTTTTTTGCACAGTATGTTTTTTAATCCGTTATTTTATATTTTTTTTTATTTTATATTTTTTTATAAAGCTGCATATATTAGAAAAAAATTAATTTTATTTCATGAAAATCCATGGATAAAATCCTGTTTTATTCGCGATAAAGTACAACCAAAGGAAAAATAAACAAATATGAATAAGAAAATTCATTTAATATATACCGATTTTGAATGGTTTTCAAGCAAATCACGGACGATTTCATTGTAGTTTGGATTCATGATATTTCCTAGAAAGTTAGAAACAATTTGTCGAAATGCATTCCACGCAGCTTGCTCATCTGCTGATAATAACTCTTCAAGTTAGAACTTAGAAGCAATTTTCGAATTTGAGAGCCATCGAAACCCCCTTCGCCAACTTTTGCACACGAAAGTTTTGAAGATATTGTTGTCAAATAAACAAAACATCTACTCTCCTTATCTAGTGCTTTCACAAAATTTTTAACTAAGCCGAGCTTTGTAGTAAAATTGCAAAATTACATTGTCCTTTTAAATCAACGCAGGGTACCTTACATTATGTATGCCTATGGTGCTTATGGCTCTTATTTTGCAATCCTTTTTTTATGTAGTGATTTTTGCGATCTCGGCTATCCCAGAGGCAGAGAAAACAGCAATACTTTGTATAGACACTTTGGAGGCCTGTTAAAATAGCAACAACTAGTAAGTCGCAACACACTCCAACTGTGATTTTCATACTTCAAATTTCTTCATAAAGTGGCCATAGTTTCGATTTCATAACAAAATCGTGTACGTCGTTCCAAAGTTACGATAAGATGTAAGGAGCAGCCTTTTCAAAAACCTAAATTTTTAGAAAAAAATTTTTTTTAAAAAATTGAAATAATGATGATTTTTGCCGTTAGGTGACTATAGCGGATCAAACAAATATAGTGGTTATTCAAGGAAAAAAAAAGTTCCCATTTGTTGCATAGTGTTATTAAATAAATTATAAAAAAAAACAAATTTATTAATGACAAAAAAAGAATTAATATAACAAGAAGATAAATCATATAAAAACGTAAAAATTCAGTCTCATGTACGAAATTCAGGTGTAATAAACACAAAAGTAGAAGTTAAAATAAACTGAAGCACAAAAATATATAGAAAACCAAAGGCAAAATAATAATGTAAATTAAGCCACTTGTTAGATAGATATTTAAACCTACTTATAAAATGAGCTAAGAATAATAACAAACAATTTTGTTAATATAAATACATAAGTTTTTTTAAATATTTTCAAGTGTAAAGTAAAGGCAGCCTCAAAAAGCTTTTAAACATGGAAAATTACCGTTCAACGCGACAGAAGTACATGATTAAATGCTGATATTTTTTTGTGTAATACTTATTTTTCAGTACGCTGTTTTTGTAAAAATTTAAATGATATATGCCAGCAGCTTGTTTAATTGTTTTGAATCCTTAATATATTTAAAAACTTGATCAAGCTTGAAACGAATTTGCTTACTAAATTTACCCTCCCATGCATACATTTTATTTATAGCATTATCAATTAATTTAATTTTTTTTTGAATGGATAAGTTTTCTTCTATTTCACAATAGCCTCAGAGATAAAACTATAATATGAAGACACAAATATTATCTGAGCTTTTATATTTGATAAATTTGCTTTAATGCATTTTCATCCTTAATTCTTCCACCCCCTCCTTAAATTGGTCAAAATGTTTAGCATATACTCTACCTTGTTGTTATAGGCTGTGGAGGAAGAAATAAATCGGTATATTTTTCTTGATATCTGACAAATCGCGAGGTGCTTTGCAAAATAGTTTTTCCCATAAGAATTCAATATGTAAATCAATATCATCGCAGTTAGGGATGGGCAATAAATATCGATATATCAAAATATCGATATTTTCAAAAATTATAATCGATATATATCGCCGATACTAAAAATACCCATATATCGATACATTGATATTTATCTACGACTATCGAATTCAATATTTTTAAGTTCTCTTTATAATAAAATTCAACATTTTAACCGTTGCTCAACTGCTTACAATACTTTTGTTTTTTATGAATTGCATCATATGTTTTTAAACTAATAAGAAGAAAATAACGGTGCTTTTCCATTGTACATTTTCATAGATTACACAGTTCAGTTTTGTCTCGGTTTTTTAAGAGATGACAACAAAAAAATAAGCGCGGAACAAATATTCTGGAAAGTGTTTTTTTTTATATTTAGAAATAAACAACTTTACTCATTTCAACTAAAACTGCAGTTTTTCTTAACAGAATGCTACTGTTATTTACACCAAAATTTTTATTTTAAAATTTCCTATCATACTGCATTTACAGAAAATAAAAGTTTTGCCTCGTTCAATTTTTTGTGTGAAAAGGTAAGCAAAAACTAAAAAAAATTTAAGTTTGTATTTGCAAATCTGAATTTGTAGTGCTATGAATAAAAAACCATCGAACGAAATTGCAATGTTGCTTTAAGAAACATGTAGGAAATTTAATGAGCTTTCTAATGGCTGTAATTAGGTTCAAATACGTTCAGAACTAATTGAGTTTGAGGCATATTACTAAATCAAGATTTTTTCACTTTTTGGAAACATGGCATTTTACCTTAAAAAAATGTAAAAACGATTTGAGAGACCACTTCCCGTTCATAAAAATTTAACTGTAATACACCAAAATTCTTGGTTTTTATACTAGATAAAGAAAATCGATGTTCATGAAGGAATTTCGAAAAAAGTATAACAACTGAGACGGTCTAATATGTATACATATATTTTACATTCAATTGTTTAAAAATTAAACTTTACACGATCTTTTTGATGAGTCTTATGGACGTCCTATATGTTGGTCAATAATGTCTGAAAAACATTTTTGTATATACACAAGGTAAGACGGTTTGATGATGTGACAACCAGACGTTCCCAGAAGAGTGAAGACAAGTTCGCACCAATAAGAAACTTTTCGGAAAAATCTTTTGACATGCTCTCAACATTTTACAATCCTAATGATTATATTACAGTGGATGAGCAATTGCTAGGTTTTCATGATCGCTGTAAATTTCGCCAATATATCCCATCCCAGCCAGAGAGGTATGGTCTGAAATATTGGCTGCTTGTTAACTCGCGTACTTGTTATGTGTGGAAAATTCAACCATACTTGGGAAAGGATATATCAGGAATTCCATACAGATGAATCAAATGACAGTGAAGCTGGTCCATCAAAAAAACATAAAACCGATAATTCTGAAAAAAAGAAACGTGTTAGATGTCAAAAATGTTACACTTCGGATGAAAATAAAGACAAATGGTCATCGAATTTCTGCTTTTTATGTCAGAAGCCTAGTTGTAGTGATAAAAACGACAAAAATGTTTGCGTTGATTGCATTAATGATTTCTAGAATTATTCATATTTTATAGACTTAATTAAACAATAATAAATAATATTTAAAAAAAATGTAGTGTATTGACTTTAATCAATTACTCCTATGCTCTCTAGTATGTATCAAAAACTATGCATAGGAAGAATTATGAATTTTTTATTAAGGCACTATCTACGGTTAAGGGGAATGTTAAGCTTTTTACGTTAACACTTAACAAATAATTGTCGCCCTACACTTTACGACTATTTTTATTCATATTTGCCTAATATGTTTACCCTAATAAACTTGTTATAATCCTTATTTAACCTGAAAAAATATTTGTTCTCCTTAGCATTTTTTAATTTACTATAATAATATTATATGGTGTTTTACACCTAAAAAGTTACCATGATCTAGCTAAACATATTAAATTATGTGAAATATTTGCTTCTATAATGTATATTTTATCAACTATACAATTAAGATTATAATATTAGCTATACACAAAAGGTATGTTTGATACCATCATTTTTGTTCGCTTTAAAACACATTCTCTTAATGAGCAAACATTTTTTGTCAAAACCAACAGTGTGTGTTTATAAAGCAAATAAAATCTTCTTCCACGTCATTTTCCGTCTGCGAGAGTCAGTTAATCGGGAAACATGAATGACTACAAAATAATTAAAAGTTTTTTGGGAGAAAAAGGTCATGCATTATTGCTAAATTATTGAAACAGGTAAGTTAAATATATATATATATATTTTTAAACCAAATTTAGAAATTTTTAATTATGCTTAAGTTCATGAATTTAATTTTCATTAAATTATTTTTATGAAGACAGGAATTTTACAACATGAAATTAATTAAAATTTTTATTGATAATTTTTCATTCTTGACTGCGCTGAGATTTGAACCCAGGCGTTCACGGTCAGTTTGCCCAGACTTGTTTCGATTGAAACCACACAATCTCTTTAGTGGGGTTTGCCGTCTTACTCACTCGGCTATTGCAGCCGGTAGAGTATTTCACCTTGGTAGATCGAAATTTGCTTTTGAATGAATGATTATCTATTTTAATTGATTTACATGTTCTTCCACAATACTAATTATTATATATATATATATATATATACAATATATATATTATAAATGAATGTATTTAATTTTATTTATTAATATATGCTAAGCTGTATATGTATGTATGTTGCAAAGTATGTGTATGTATTTTTAATAAAACATGAAATTTTTTAAATAAATTTTTTTACTGGTTTTATTGTGACATATAACATGTTCAAATAGGCATTTTGCATGGTATTGGGAAAAATAGAAACATGGTTAATAATATTTTTGATAAGCTATAAACATGTCTGATCATTTATTGTTACTGAAGACGTGTTTGAATCAGTCATAACCACAAACATTAATGATAGTTTGCGATTGTGGTTGTATCAACCATGTTTTTTCTTTGCGTGTACCCTAAATCAATAGTGGTGAATGAGCGTATACATAACTTTTTTTATATTCATATACGTTTAAGAATTATGAGGCCTTTACATACGTAGCTTCTACACATTCATCTTTTACACAGTATTTACAACTAACCTTTATTTACAAACATGTATTTTCGTATAGTACCACTAGGATTATATATAAATGAGGATTTTTCCCGCTTTTATATTCACGAGCACAAGAAGCCTTCAAATATATTAAAAATCAATACAACTTTTTATTTATTACTTATTCGCACACCAATTTTCAGCATTTTACGCTTTTATGCATCCAAACTTGTGCAATTACAGTTTTCTATTTAAAATACCCAAAAATGCTTCGTGTATAAGTATTTGCTTATATGCATATTCCGCGTCATAAATTTTTAATAATTTGCTCTAAAAAAAATTTTCATTTAAGCATCGCTTCAAACTTAAGTCAAATACAATAAAAAACACACAAAAGTCATTTCCTCCAAACTAAATTTGCTAAATTATTATAAAACTTTGAATTTATTCATACATAGTCGATACAAGTAAAATAAAATTTTTCATGATGCTGATTTTCATTTGCATTTGAAATGCATTTCTTGCTTAAAATAACAAAATAAACGGGCAAATTATGGAATGCTTGCCAGCAATAAATACTGTAGTATAATTAGTGTTCAGAAACAGAGAGGTATGTATGGAACAGTGTTTAATTAGAAACTTAAAAAAATTTGTAAAAAAGTTTTTGTGAATAGTATAATTTAGTTAAAGTTTTTACCATGTCAAAAAATATTAATAAAAACTAGGCGAAAAGAAAAGTAATATTTTAAGAAACCAAAATTCAGATTAAAGATAGACTACGTAAAGAAGACAGAGTACCAACAGTATGTTAATTTATTTCAATTTATGAAGAGATAATAAGATATTAAAAAAAAGAAAACCGAATTAAGAAAAGTATAGCAGCTAAAGCTAAAACGATCCTCAGTACAACTTCATACGTTCGGGACATTGCAATTGAAAATATGGTAAAGTCAATAACGAACTGGATAAAAAATCAAACTCAAAAGCGAATCCCAGTTGATACCAATGCTATTACAAATAAATCTTTTAGGATTAATGAAACACTTTGATCAGTTACCATCCACAAAAAAACATCGTTTCGGCAAGTATGGTTGGTTAGTAAAATTTAAACAAAGACATTCCTTACACAATCTTAAATGAAAAGGTGAACAAGCCTCAGCTGATATAAATGCGGCTAAAGAATATCCGGAAAAATTTGCTGAAAATATTTCTGCCAATTCATGCACTCCTGATCAAGACTTCAATGCAGACGAATCGCATTAAATTTACTTTAAAATTTTCGAAACAACACTTCAAATTTATAAGTATTTAGGTATTTTTTTCGATTTACACGATTTCTCATACAAAATGTAAATCGAGGGAAAGGTGTACTAGGATTTTTTTTAGAAATAAAGTTCAGTTAATTGACTAAAACTTTTAAAAAGAAAGTTAATGGAAAACCATTTTAGTGGTCTTGCTTTTAAAGGTTTTTTTCTTTGAATATTTTTAAAGTGAAAATATACTTTTATTTGCAAAAAATAAAAAGAAACTCAAAGCACGTTTTATAGATTATAATAAAACTTGTGGATGTGTATAAAGAAAGCTTAAGCAGATTGTAATAAAAAAATATTCGTTTAATTAATTTCGTGCTATATATTTACTAAAACCTTCCGTTATACATTTTTATATCAATTCGAAATTAGTTTAACTAAGTCGGAAACTATGACTTTTCCGGCGAAATGTAATATTTTTTTATGATTTTATTTAAGACCAACATTTTAAGCAAAACTTAACTGTTCCGTTAAAATTTTGTATACAAACTAGGTAATGGCAGCACAAATCTGTTAGCAGATTAACAAAACCTAGTTGAACTGAAACCTGAAAAGCCCAGCCTATGACAAATTACAATTTATTAAGCTTTCACACTCCAATTTCTTCAATATTTTTCGGGAATATTTTCTATGCTCTATCAGAATTTATTTGTTTGCTAATGCATAGAAAATATTTCTGGTAAATATTAATGGAATAGGACTATTAATGTATTAAAGCTTTATGAATTGTTATTTGACTTAGAACACGCGTTAGAATTAATATAAAAATTTATAATAAAAATGAAACTCAAAATAAGAAATAAAATTCCCAGATTTTACTTTCCGTTATACTCCCTACAAGAAATTGCTGATTTAAACAAATACATAAAAAACCTATATACTTACACTCTTGCAACAAGTTTATATTAAATTGTTGCTGTCGGCGCGTTGCCATAGTGGGGGTTTTCGTACAAATATTTTGTAAAATTTTCTCTTATACTTAATTTTGTTTCGGCATCATTTTTATATACGTGTTTGATCATCATAGTATGTTTTTCAAACGTTTAAGTTTTTTTGTACTTTCTTAAAAAAATTTCTTAAGGTACGTTCAGACTAATGAAATATTTGACGAAAATATTTGTTCTGATATTTGCTTCAAACTGTGTGTAACAAAAAAATATTTTGTTTAATGTTCAAACTAAGCTCAAATATTTGACAATTTTTGTTTGATGAAACAGTCGGCAAACAGTGTTAAATAAAATAAATTAATTCATGTTTGCCATGCGTTCAGACTAAAATAAATATTTGCATCAAATAATTATTTAATGAAATTGTTCAAAAATAAATATATATTTCTCAAATAGTAAAAGTGAGAATGAATGTTAGAACAGGAGAATTTAAAAGAAAAAAAATGGAAGCCACTGGGTAACGGAAACAAAAAATTTGCGAAAAATTGCAAAGTTGGAAACAAACCCTAAAATATATTTGAAATTGCTTAATTGGTTAAAAAACAAAATGTCAAGAAAAAAACAAAAAAAATTTTGCAAAAATAGCGAAAATTCGCGAAAAATTTAGATATTTCAAACAAGCCATAAAATTTATTAAAAGTGCCTAAAACTAAAAGGAATGGCAAAAATTCGAAAAAATTGCTCAATTAGCGGTAATTCGCAAAAATTTGCTAATAGCGGCACGATAGCAAAGTCTAATAATTATAAAAAATCTTTAAAATTGTAATGAATCCGAAAACTTACAGGAAAAATTGCTTCTATCCGGAACATGGCTAAAATTATTTGTCGTTGTTTGCTCTTACAATTTTTTTGTAATATCAAATAAATGTTTGCTCAAAAATGACTAAAATATTTGATTTTTTGTGTTCACACTATGTTCACATTGGACAAATATTTGTTTGCCGGCAACTACTTTTATTTGCTGAAAATCAGCTGTTATTTTATTTGATACTCAAAAATATTTTGTGTTCAGACTACGTTAATGAAATATTTGATGTTTGCTTTCAAATATTTCATCAGTCTGAACGTACCTTTAGAAATATTTTGAATTTATATATTATGGTATTGTGGGGATTTTTGAAACAAGACATTGTTAATAAAAAATATTACGCAATGGCAACGCTGATTTATACAGGCGAAAAATTAATAAGTATGAGAAAGACCACTGCATGTTAAATTGCATAGTGCAGGGTTGCATATTTGGCCTTTTAACATGTAAATGTCATTTTATTATTGTGAATCCCCGCGTACTGAAATAAAAATGTAAAATTGAAAATTTTTTATTCGTGGTAATAAATGTAAACAGTGAAAGTGCCTTATAAGAAAAATTAAAAAAAAATCTTTAATAGAAATCAAAATATAAAAACATTGAAAAAAGACAAAAAAAACTTAAAAAACAAACAAATTAAAAAAAAACAAATAAAAGAAATAAAGAATTAAAGAAATAACATGGTACATGTACCATGAGAAATAAGAAAAACAAACAAAAACTTATTAAAAACTTGAAAAAACAATATTAAAACAAAAAAAAAAACTTTATTATTTGTTATCTAAATCTAGTAATGTTTTTTTAAATTAAAATCATAATTGAAAAAATTATTTCTCTTCTATATTGTAAATAAATTTGTTTAACTACAACTAACAGCTACAAAAACCAGCTTACATAAAAAGATGGTTGCTATAACGTTATAAAAATTCTATACTAAAATTTTATTTACTCGAAAATACTAGATATTGAAAATAAACGAATCAACTGTACGCTTGTGTGTATGTTTAACTCAAATAATTTGTCTGCAAACATTTGTTCTAACAACTTACCAACTACACATTATTGTATTAATTATTAAATGGTCTATAATACACACACACATACGCACACATACAGACAGCTTAAAGTAATGGGACTTACTGCAAAAATAAAACACACATGCTAAATAACATTTTTTGCACATGAACAGTCGATACGAAAAACAAGTAAAAAAAAATACGTCACAAAACAAAAATTTTTGCCCATAAAATTGCATGTAATTAACACAAATCACCCACAGAACAACAATAAAACAAAAATTACAAATATTAAACAAGAAAGTGTAGTCGTTCAAGCCCGACCATGTGATGTCCTACACTATAGCATTTATAGTTATATTTTTGGGTGTTACCATATAACAGGCATGTTCTGACAATCGCAAAACTCTTAACATTTGCGATTCAGATTTGAAATCGAATAGCAGGTGTTCTGTAAATGGCATTGTAAGAAGTTTGGCGACTTAAGGCCCAACCATAATATGCAAAGCCTTGCTTAACCTACCGTCAAAAATTAACAAAAAGTCCTTCAAATGTATTTAAAAAAACAAAAACAAAATAAGAAAACATTCGATTCCGTACGCAATGTGCGATCAGTTTCGCACTTTGCTTAAGCAAATGACAATTTCATAAAACTTAACAAAACGTTTCCTTAAGTTCAATATGGTTTGCCTTATATGATTTACATGTATTTGCACATTTGCTGAAGCCAACTTAAGCACATTATGGTTGGGCCTTTAAAATTGCAAAAGTATCTCAATGGAACTAAAATATATTTAACCCTTTTATGTTCTTTAACCTTAGTGCAACTAAGTGCACCTCATGGTCTGGCCAGACCACGATGGAAAAACATAGCCAAATAAGTAAACCAATAAAAATGTTGGACATTTTTTGTGCTTATTTACAATAAATCCGTCCTATTATTTAATTATTTTAATATAATTGTAAAATATTGAAATTATTCGGTTAAACAATCATTCTAAATATACATTTTTGTCTTTATGGCAAGTTGAAGGCACATATCTTTGCTACAGGTACCGCAGTAAAAACGAGTTTTCTGAGATTTGGTTGTGGTTTTACAACTAAAGGTAGAGTTAGCCGAACGTCCACGTCCCCTAACGAAACGTCTGGTCCGTTTTGTTGTTTGCTTACAATGTAAATGCTTACCGTAAATGCTTAAATGTCACGTAACGGAACGTCTCAATCTGTATAAATTAGAATTTCATGCTGTCTTTATGTGACAGTTGTAAAGCAGTGATGGCCCGCTTGTATATTAAATTGAATGCGGGTATTTTCGCTCTTTATTTTTGGTACTTTTTCCAGTATATCTATGGACTTTCGACAAAACGACTTACAATACAACATGTTTCCATATATATAAATATACATAGGCTTACATGTACAAAATAAACAAATGCATATGCACACACAATAGAAATGAGAAATATATAAAAGGCTTTAATTGGTTACAAAATATTGTTTTGTCTATGCACATTTACAAATTAATACATGTCAATATGTATGTATGTGTTAAAATACATATTTGTTTATTGTAAATCTATAATATAAATATCAGATATTAAATTATTAATGTTTTTTTACGTACACTAAATATTGGTTTAATACCATTTTAATCACTTGGTACTTTTTCTGCACAGCGGTCAACATTTAAACCTTTTGATTTCCCATCACTGTGTGTGTGGTTTTATGTATAATATTGCTTTTTTTGTTTATGTATGTGGAAAATATGACACGTTTTTAGATGTTCTATAAGTGCACCAACGTGCAAGCAGTCCGTTACAGTAAGTTACGGGTACAGAAACGTTCGCCTAACTCAGCCTTAACGCTCAACGAACGGGAGTTAGTTGAACTTGACGGGTACGGTACCGGTTGCACATGCTCGAATTGTGAGTTAGGATTTTCTATGAGCTAAAAGTGCAACCCTTAACTATAACATGCACAATTTTCTTTTTGTTTTGTAAATAAAGTAAGTTCTGTTAAAACCACGTAACATCATACTCCAGACCCCAACGTGATTCTGAAAAGAAACGATCTTTAGATCGCCGAACAATTAAATAAGTGATCACAACAACTTTAATGATACTAATTTATAAGAAGATACATAAATTATTATTGTCGGTGCCGACCATATTGTGGGTGCTACCGCAGAGACTGCTGCCGACACCAACACACAAAAACATGTTGTCAATAACGAATCTGCGCATATCGCAAGAGTGTGAGTACGTATTTCTACTTTCTGGCATGACAAACCCTCTCTATTGATCGTAAAAATATAATCTCAGCTTACTGCCGCTGGTATAACTAACGGTAACACGCAATACCGCACAGTTTTAGCAGCCATCATGCTAAATTTACCTGTGGATAACATGTACGGCACAATGAAGACACGCCTCTTGGGACATTATGCTGTCGCAGAGCAAAAGCGAATAAAAAATCTTTTAATTTATGCGCAAGATGCGAGATTCAACCGGCAACGGAATGAACGATAACATGCTCAAATATCTCTGGATGAGATGACTACAACCAAATGTGCGTATCGTTTTAAAAAAAAATTAGTAAACCGCTTCACAAATAAGCTATACTCGCAAATAAAATATTTGAGGTAAGCGACCAACGTCATATCGGTTATTGTGCTACAACACGTATCTTCAGCACAATCAACACCAGAACAACAGATCGGCTTAAAAGTCCAAAAGGTGGCTGAGTTAAAAAACAAAGTTTTCCCAACATATAAGCAGCAGATCCCGCCCCGTAACGCCAAATCAATTGAAGTATGCCGGTAGCACTGTAAATACGGCGACAAAGCAAAAAGTGTTTGAAAACAACAATAATCCAGCAACAATAATACCAATCAAAATACACTTTAGCAAAATTAGCAAAATAAACTTTGTCAGTGCAAAAGCAATTATTCAAAAAATTAACCTGTGGTCCAGCCATACCATTGTGGGAGAGTTTTTGTGCCCTAAATAAAATCCACATAATTCCAAATTTCATTAATTCGATTCAGGACAATTTACTTGTAGAATTCATACCCTTCGTTTCTTAATATTTTTGATGCAAAAAAAGATATTGGATATGAAACTCAAAAATGTAGGACATCTAAGGGTTAAGAAACTATGGCAGATCGAAAGAAAAATGCACGAGTTTTGGAACACCATAAAATAAATTAGGCGTTATGCGATTTCAAATCTGGGGATTGTCAGAACATGGCCGAATGTTACGAGTAGTAGGTAAAAGTTTATATACGAGTTTAATACGCCAAATATTATCTAACTATCAAGCTCTTTATCAAATATTTTCGTCTTAAAATGATTTTACGGACGGGGTGTATTTGGGACTTATTGTCTGGACATGGAAAATTTAACATTGCCAAATTCTTTACTAAAGGTATGTTCAGACTTAAAAATATTTGACAAAAAAATCCAAAGAACTGAACAGTTAATTGATCAAACTTGAGCTTTATTTTTAACAATTTCGGCAGTATTCTTCACTTTAATTTGTAAGAAGGTAGCAGTACAATGTAATTTGGAAACTGTAAAATGATATTAGATCTAGTCAAACGTTTTGCAAAAGCATAGAATTTTTTAATAAGACCTGTGGTTACGTGTAGGACGTCAAATATTTAATAGGTGTGAACATACCGAAATATAAATATAGGCAAGTTATAGCATTTAAGGCCTTTTTCAGCAGTGGGAACTATGGTCACATTTGGACCAAATAAAAAAAAAAAAAAAAATGGTGCTACGATTCAGGTTACAAATACACAAATACTCTTTTCAAAAAAAAATTGTATGGGCCCTACATGACCAATTATCACCGTTGTCAATAGGATTCGTGCTTATGACAATTAAGATGTAAGTACCAAATTTCATTAAACTACCTTTAAAACGGCTCTTTGCTCCTAACAGGAGTATAAGTAAAAAAAAAAACAATAGAAAAAAAATATATATAAGGGCGGTTCGATTTTAAAAGCGCTAAAGTGACAAGGAAAATCGTATTCTAGGGATCAAAATAAGAAACTTTGCCCATGGAACCATACCTCTAAAATGATTTCTGATGTTCCTTATTTTGACTCAAAGGTCAAATTTTGAAAAATCCAACTTTGACCCATTTAAAGTGTCCCAATCGATTCTAAATATATGACCGACCCCACTTACTTTGGAGGTACTACCAACTCTTGTTTTTAAATCGACCCGCCCTAGTATACATATTTGTTATCTATTTTTTTCTGCAAGGAAAACATTAGTCAAGTTACTTTGTTACGTATGAGTATTATTTAATTCCAATTTATTAACAGGCATACGCGATGTGGTACAACTAATAAATCAAAAAAAAAGAAATAGGGCTTTATCTGCAGAAAGTCATGTAAAATTAGGGTTTTTTTACTAAAATTCTCGGCTTGTTGTAGAATAGAGTGACTTTCTGTATAAAAAAATAAATTTTTATAATTATTCTATTTTTTTTTTGAAAAAATGAAAAAGTTACTTTTTTTAGTGAAGAAAATTTAAATTTTTATGAAAAAAGTCACGCCTCAAAGAGCTCATGCACGGTTATGCCAACAATGCAATCAAAAATGGGATAACTTTAGAACACCAATATGCGTTCATACGCATGTATTTGTAAAATTTGTTGTAGAAACAACAACAACTCTACAAAAGAAAATAAAAATGATTTGCTTGTTTTGTTAACCCTTTCTGACCTGACGCTCAACTACTGGGAGTTTTGTCATAATTTTTGGAATAAAAGGTCTCTATATCGTATTAAAATATAATCAATGTTTAGGTTTTGCCATTTTTATATCCTTCAAGGATTTTTAGGACACGCACTGTTGGTGCATCTCGTTAAAAGTTTTTGCAAAAATTCATTTTTATTGCAACAAATGACTTCAATTGGCTTGAATTATTAAAATTTACCATTTTGTTCAGTTAAAATATGCCCACTTCAATATCTGTTAACGATTACTTTTTTTTAATTGAAAAAAGAAGTTACTTCAGCGGCTCATTTTGACAAAACTCAAATTTGCCAGGAGAATTTTGCAATAATTTAAGTAACTGTGGCAACCCTGCTCAACCAAACAAACACACAGATGCGATCAGCTGTAGTTGATAGAAAATGTATTGTTTTGAGGATTGTGAAATAGAATTTGATAAGTTAAGGTGGTTTTTGTAAAAGACTAATAAAAGTAATTAATTAAAGTATAATTAAAATTCTAAATTAAATAAAGTGTTTTATTACTCGACTTGGTAATATTTGCGGGTTGTTACAGTGGCGACGAGATCGGGATCCATTTTTTTTTAAACACAATTCGTAAGAGAAACATAATTTTTGAAAATTTTGCTAAGAGGTGTGTAAAATGAATAATGGAGACAACACGGAGTGTGGCAGATTTTAATGAAACTTTAAGTTAGGAGCAAATGAGGGATTATAATATTGGGAAAGGTTTAAAAAAAAGTTTATACATCGACCTGGGAAAGTGGGTATCTATAAAAATATGGATACATGTAGGTATGAGTTTATACATAAGTGGTTGCAAATCTTTTCCAATAGTTGGTAAATGAGGAAGACGAATGTGATTATCTGACAAAAGGTCAGAGGCTACGGGCCGAGAAATAGGAAAAAAATGCTATAAAGATAATGTAAAAGGGGAAACGTTTATGATCTGACAAATGTCAGGGGCTGGGCGTTAAACGCAAGCCAATATTGAATAATCTGACAAATGTCGGAGGCGTTGTGCCGATAGATATGTTTAATCTGACAAATGTCAGGGGCCGTGCGTAGAACGCAAGCCAACATTAAAGAATCTGACAAATGTCTGATTATACGACAATAATACATTTTTTTTTTAACTACATTTCAGGTCGTGTTAAGTCAAAGAGAATATTATGGCTTATACAATAAAGCCGTTTTTGTGCGACTCAATTGAGAAATCATTGGTGCGTACCGAGTGGGAAAGATGGCTTCGATCTTTTCAGATTTATGTGGACGCAGAAGAAATCACATCTGTTGTTCGGAAACGAAATAAGCTACTCCACCTTGGAGGGCAGCAACTGCAAACTGTAGCCGATTCTTTGCCTGGGGCGGTGGTTCTTTATGACGAAGTAAAGAAAAATGATGTGTATACAATCTTAGTCGAAAAACTAAATGAATACTTTACGCCAAAAAGAAATTCTGCGTTTGAGAGACACCTTTTTCGAAACATTAATCCCCTAGAGGGGGAAAGTTTTAACAATTTTGTTTTACGGTTGCGTCAACAAATAGCGAAGTGCTCATTTGGTAACACAAAAGCTGAAATCGAGGAGATTTGTTTGAAAGACAAAATTATCGATGTATGGGCACCGGTAGAGCTTAAACGCAAATTGTTGGAAAAAGAACACAGCCTTGATGAGATTTTGGACGCATGTCGCGTAGATGAACAAATTGGTGAGCAGACGCAATCGATGATATCTAAACCAGATCCAGACATCATCAGTAAAATCGATACACAGAAATGGCGGTCAAGATCCAATAACAGCGAGTGCAGCAGATGTGGCCGTAGTGGCCATGCAGACAATTCAGTGAGCTGTCCTGCACGAAACATGAAATGTAACAAATGTTCCCGTGTTGGCCATTTCGCTCGCAAGTGCAGAACAAATATGAAGCGACAAGTTGCACAAGGTTATAATACAAATCCAAAGCGTCGGCGCACTACGGTACGGGCTGTTGATGATGAAATACCTGAAGTTGAATGTAAGAAAGTCAGCAGTAACTGTTTTAAGATATCAAGTGATGAAGAAACCGAAGAAAATGTAGTGTGTCAGATTGCGGGTAACGCAATTTCAATGGTTATAGACTCAGGATCACGTTTTAACCTATTAAGCTACACAGATTGGAAATACCTACAGGGAGAGAACGCGAAACTGTTTAACATTCGTACGAAATCTATGAATCAGTTTCGAGCATACGCTTCTGAGAAATTGCTTAGTGTAATTTGCGTCTTTGAAGCTCCAATTTGCATTAAGGGAAATCCTGAAATATTTGCTACATTTTATGTCATTGAAAATGGAAGACAATCACTATTAGGGCGAGAAACAGCTATAAAACTCAACGTTCTAAGACTTGGCTTAGACGTGAATCGAGTTGAAAGTATCAAGCCATTTCCTAAATGGAAGGATGTAATCGTAAAGTTGTCAATCGACCCGAAAGTTGTGCCAGTTCAGCAGCCTATGCGACGCGTGCCTGTTGCTGTCGAAGAAAAAGTTATACAACAATTAGATGATGCACTTAGTCGGGATATTATTGAACCGGTGTTTGGTCCAAGTCCCTGGATCTCACCAATAGTAGTAGCATTTAAAGAAAATGGCGATATCAGGTTGTGTGTAGATATGCGTAGGGCAAATAAGGCTATACTAAGAGAAAATTACCCACTGCCGACGTTCGAGACTTTTATGACTAAGCTGAAGGGAGCCAAGTACTTTTCAAGAATGGACTTGAAAAATGCATATCACCAATTAGAACTTCACAAAGAAAGCAGGGAAATCACAACCTTCATAACCATTCGGGGTTTGTACAGATTCAAGCGACTCATGTTCGGAGTGAACTCCGCTCCTGAAATTTTCCAGCGAATGCTGGAAGAAATGTTAGCACCATGTCCAAACGCCATGAATTACATCGACGACATTATTATATTTGGAAGTAATGAGGAAGAACATGATCAGGCAGTCGCGGTAGTACGTGAAATATTTCGTGATAATAATGTTTATCTAAATGAGGGAAAATGCATTTGGAAGACTCAAAAACTAAAATTTTTGGGTCATGTGTTGTCCGATAAGGGTATTGAAGTCGACCCAGAAAAAGTGCAAGTTATAGCATCGTTTAGAGACCCTAAAAATAAAGAAGAAGTTCGCAGTTTTCTGGGGTTGGTCACCTACGTTGGGAAATTTATCCCAGACCTGGCAAATCGTACTGAGCCATTAAGACATCTTCTTAAGAAAGACAGCAAGTTCAATTTGGGAGCGGTACTAGTCCAATTCAACCACAACAACGAGGCACTCATCATTTCATTTGCCAGCAAAAGTCTATCGGATGTGGAAAAACGATACTCACAAACAGAGAAAGAAAGTCTTTCGTTGGTATGGGCTGTTGAAAAGTTTTATTATTACTTAGCTGGTTTGGAATTTGAACTTGTAACGGACCATAAACCGCTAGAGGCGATTTTCAAGCCTACATCCAAACCCCCGGCCTGGATAGAAAGGTGGCTCTTACGTCTTCAGGGTTTTAAATTTAAGGTAATCTACAGAGCAGGTAAAGAAAACATCGCTGATTCTTTGTCTAGGCTTTGCCAAATAACTAACACCGATTGCTTTGATTGGAATGGTGAACAAAGTATTTGTCACGTTATCACAAGTTGTGTGCCCACGGCACTTTCCATTTCGGAAATTGCTCAGAATAGTGTTCAGGATGAGGAGATAGTTGACGTTATGTCATGTCTTGGCGCCGACTCTTGGAATTCCGCCCAATCTAACAGTTTTTATCCTTTCCGTTACGAGTTGTCGACAGTTGGCAGTATACTCTTGCGTGGAACACGGTTAGTGATCCCGAGAGCTCTACGATCAAAAGTCTTAGAACTGGCTCATGAGGGTCATCCCGGAGAGTCAGCCATGAAACGGAGATTACGGTCAAAAGTTTGGTGGCCCCATATGGATCGTGAAGCAGAAAATTATGTTAAAGCTTGCAGAGATTGTCTTGTGGTATCACAGCCATCAAACCCGGCTCCTATGGACCGACATCCATTCCCAACTGGCCCCTGGATTACATTGGCTTCGGACCTTTTGGGCCCATTACCGAATGGCCAGTATGTACTCGTTTTTATTGATTATTATTCCAGATACATGGAGTTTAAACTTCTTCGCTCCATATCTTCTCAGGCAATTATTGACTCAATGAAGGAGATATTTTGTCGAGTGGGACTCCCTAAATATCTGAAAACCGACAACGGTAGACAATATGTAAGTGCTGAGTTTAAACTATATTGTCAAATAAATGGCATAAAACAAATATTGTGGCCGCCATATTGGCCCCAAGCTAATGGTGAAGTTGAGAACAAGTCACTGGTGAAACGTCTGAAAATAGCGTCTGTAAATAAGAAAAATTTTCTAGAGGAGATTCAGAAATTCGTTCACATGTATAACGTTACCCCACATTCCACCACCGGGGTTTCCCCAACAGAGCTTATGTTTAACAGGGTCATAAGAGACAAATTACCTGGAATACAGGATTAGATAGGAGAATACGCTGACTCTGCTGAAAAAGATCGGGATTGTATTAACAAACAAACGGGGAAAGAAGTATCTGATAAGAAAAGAGGTGCAAAGGAAACGGATATATCAGTAGGTGACAAGGTTCTATTGAAAAATGTTGTATTTCCCCATAAGTTGACACCAAACTTTGACACAACCGAATATGTGGTAACGGCAAGAGCTGGTAATATGGTAGAAGTGTCGGGCGGAGGTAAGGTTTTTTGTAGAAATGTAGGCCACCTGAAGAAAATTCCAGCAGCTACACTGCCCCTGCCATCATCAGAGGTTTCTTCAACCGACGGCGCAGTTCCTGATTCTGTAGATCCAAAGTCTTCATCGTCGAGCATCCAGCAGCCGAGTGTTACGTCCGGGGGAGAGGTTTTGGCCGGTGGAGAAGACTTGAAGATCCGTCTTAAAAACATCGGAGGGATGTGGCAACCCTGCTCAACCAAACAAACACACAGATGCGATCAGCTGTAGTTGATAGAAAATGTATTGTTTTGAGGATTGTCAAATAGAATTTGATAAGTTAAGGTGGTTTTTGTAAAAGACTAATAAAAGTAATTAATTAAAGTATAATTAAAATTCTAAATTAAATAAAGTGTTTTATTACTCGACTTGGTAATATTTGCGGGTTGTTACAGTAACAGTAAAGCGAATAGCGGAATAATGTGAGACACACACATAAAGAACATTCAGCGCTATCGATGCATTCCGATCTATTTATTTGACATTGGTCAAATAGAAGCAAATATAGTGAGTCCGAAATCCACCCGCACTATCAATGCATCACGGTCTGAAAGGGTTAAGAAACAACAACAATACTACAAGAAAAAAAGATTATTTTCATATTTAAAAGTAATTTAAAAAGAAATAATTCCCATACTCTATTTGTTAAAATTATTTAGTTAAATACAAAAAATTTTCAAAGTAGAATTATTACGAAAACCATATCAGGCATGCTGCAGGTGTCTTGTAGTTGAAAATTCTTCTGTAAACAAAGGTAGGAACAAAAGTGGAACAAACATGTGTAACGGATAAATAAAAAATACTATTCTCTCTATCTCTGGTTCTCGGGTAAGTTAGAAACTAAAATCACTTTCGGCTTATTTCAAGTAGGAGTCGGGATTAAACCAACTTAGAACTTCTTGAATCAAGCACAGTTTGAGATTAATTTTTATATAACTTTTAATTAATTCAAAACAGTTTAAGGACTATTTTAAGTATGGATTTGGGATTAAATAAGACCAAGCTAAGTATTTGGCACTTGAGTAATCCGTACTTGAATTCTGTACTTGATTGAAGGAAATCCGTACTAACCGTAATATTGACACCGCTTCGGCTTGATTTAAGTACAGATGGTTGCTTTTGTCTTTTCAGTGCACATACAAAGAAAAAAAATTCTTCACTAATTTAAGCAGTATTCGAAAATAAAATTACTTTTAGTTAAAAATGTAATCAAGTGAATTAAAAGTTTAAACAAGTAAATTAAACGTCTAATTGATACACTTAATTTGTTTACTGGTGTAAATTTAATTAATTTTTTAAGAAAATATCAGAAAATTTTTAATTAAAATAAATGTTCAATTTTTTTCTGTGTGCACACATTAAAATTAGGTTAGGCACAATTAGATCGATTCAAAAAGTGATTCAGAGACAATCAATTAACTAAAGGGTGGAAATACTACCAATATTTCTATCAGTTTCACATATCAGCAGAAACACATTCTTTCCACCTTTTGGTGGTATAGGGTATAAAGCAGTAAGTTTTAATAATAACAATAACAGCAGCAACAACAATAACTCAACTGAACATAATAACAATACATTTTAGTCTGTTAATTATTTTTGTTTTAAATCACATACACCCAAATGTTGATGTAGTATGAATTTGTGTGCTTTAAGACAATCAGAAAATAAAACCTAAATGGGCACTATATTAAATATTTTACCACATTGTCATAATTATGAAAAATATTTTGATCGCAACTAGAAAGAAAAATCTTTAAAAGCTTTTGCTAGTTATTAAAAAGTAGCCCTTTAGCCGTATTCTGTAATTCGCTAAAGCTTAATCTCTATCGCTAAAAATCTATAATTTTTGGCTACGAATGCAATTCTGTAACGTGCATGGCTAAATTTGGCAATGACGTTAAAATTTAGTTCGCCTCAATTTTGCCTTTTAATTGCATCCATTAAATGATTACATTTTGTATTCTCTAACGCTAAAAAGCAGTTATTGCTCTCTAAAATATAAAATTTTTAGCAACGAAAATTTAAAGTTGCTAAAAGATTAGTAATATACAAGTTTTTTTAATTTAATGTTTCTTGTTTAAAAAAAAATAATAATTTTAATAGTATAATGGAAGAAATAACCAAAAGGGTGACATCAAAAGAACAAAAGAACATCATTCAGTATTTGGAGGAGCACAAAGAATTTTCCCACGGCAGGTATATAAAATATTTTCAACTTAAAGTCAAGTAAAAGTCTATTAAAAAACAAAACAATAATTTTAAGTGTTTTTATTAAAAATAAAAATTCGGAATTTAGCACATTATT
Organism: Pollenia amentaria; assembly: GCA_943735925.1. Taxonomy (NCBI): domain Eukaryota; kingdom Metazoa; phylum Arthropoda; class Insecta; order Diptera; family Polleniidae; genus Pollenia; species Pollenia amentaria. Next base: position 149,981,219 of record OX031007.1, read on the forward strand.
AATAAATAAATTTATAATAAATTTTGTATTCCCGGAAAAACCTTTTGATGATCACTTTTTTAAGATATGATAATTTTGTCGGGGCTTAAAGCCTTGATGAGCAATAGAACGCCTTAGCAGAGAAGCTGAGCGCTTTAGGAGAATAATAACTTTTATGGATTTAGTAAAAATATTTTCAATCGTTGTATCTTTCCCTGTGCAAAAAAAACCCAGTGCAATTAAAACTCAAAGCGCTTTAGATATTTAGTGAAGCGCTTTCTTAATTTAGACTTCATAAACTTCATAAAAACTTACAAAACTCCACTGGAAGTCTAAATAGTTCCCATAATTGTTCACTTGGAATATCGAATAAATTCGTAGAGCAGCGCAAATGCTTCTTCTTCACAGTGAGTTTATAGCGCTCATTAACTCCGTTTAATCTAGCAATTATATGTCGTCGATAAAAAATACTCGTATTTTTCTTAAACGTTTTTAAACAAAAAGGGTGATTCAAGTAGAGATACTTTTTTCAATAGCCATTTTTTGACAGATTACGTGTGAGTCGTGTCGTGCTGTCATGTTATTTTTGTTTAGTATTGTTTGGCATTTCATAATGGAAGGACTTACGCCTGAACAACGTTTTCAAATCGTTCAACTTTATTACGAAAATTCACGTTCGGTGAGGATGGTGTTTCGTGCACTTCGCTCAACTTATGGTCAACATAATTGATTTACTGAGCGTACTATTCGCACCACTATCACCCATTTTGAGACCCAGCATTCATTATCGGGTAATATTCGACCGAATAGACCACGTCCAGCACGCTGTGAAGAAGCGGCAGTAGCTGAGAGTGTACACGAAGACCGTGGAGAGTCGATTCGGCGTGGTTCGCAGCAACTCCGACCGTTATCGTGCCGACTATTTGATGCCTGAAAATGAAGCTGGTGATCTCGGCGACATTTGGTTTCAGCAAGACTGAAACCACTTCCCACACATTGCATCAATCAATGGATTTATTGAGCGAACACTTCGGTGAGCACATAATTTCACATTTTCAGCCGGCCGATCGGCCACCAAGATCGTGTGATATCACACCGTTAGACTTTTTCCTGTGGGGATATGTAAAGTCTAAAGTTTATGCGGACAAACCCGCTTTGATTCAGGCCTTGGGGGAAAACATTACGCGTGTCATTCGCCAGTTACCAGTCGAAATGCTCGAACGAGTCATCGAAAATTGGACTCAACGGATGGGCTATCTGCGACGTAGCAACGGTCAACATTTGATAGACATAATCTTCAAAAAATAAATGCCAAAGAATGTTCTTTCAAATGATGATAAACATTCCCCATTAAATATGAATTTTCTGTGTTTTTTTTTTCTTTTAAAAAGTAGGAAACCTCGAAATGGATAATAATATTAATATTGCTGCAAATAACACTATACACAAAATATCCCCAACAACTTATTATTTTGCTTATTTTCTAAATCACTCCACCTTGCGTGTGTGAGATTAAATGTGTTAGAAAATAACCCTCTATGTGTTTTGTTTAGCGCCGTTTCACACTGTTCAAGTTTTGGACATCAAGTCTTGAACCTTTAGGAGAGAAGTGGAAAGAGAATGCTATTTGTTTTTCTCTCTCTCCTTAAAACAAAAGACTTGACGGCAAAGACCTGAACAGTATGAACCAGCACTTACATGAAATAAACAAACTATTTGTACAGTTGCCATCTGTTGAATATTTTCACATAAATTCCGTATTTGGTTTTATAATGAAAAAATACTGCGCATAGATTATCCACTTAAGTGTTATTCAAATTCATATTTGGCAAATTCTAAATAAGTTTTGAGTAGAGCTTTAAAAATATTTTTCTTAATTTGAGATATTAAAACATATTACAAAAAGTTATTAAATAACAGTGTTAACATTTTTTAAGGAAAACAGTCAATAAAATAAGGTAACACTATAATGAATTACCAAAAATGAATACAATATGTTTGTTTCTTTTTAACAGCAGTTCACCAAAGCAGAAAGAAAGAAATATTCTACATATGGCAAATTAGCTGTGGCGAAAATAGTTAATTTTAGCTAAGCAATTAAACTTACAGAATACAGATTAAGCGACATCGCTAAAATATTTTCCGTAATTTGTTTAGCACTTTAGCGATCGAGATTTAGCTTTAGCAAAGCAAATTCTAGAAGTCGGCTGCTGGTATAATATAATATTTTGCTTAAATTTAAAATACAGATCTAAATTGTTGTGCATATAGTAAATAGAAAGTTGAATGTTTATTCATCTTAAAAAATAGTTTAATAACATAGTGAAATACAGAAAATGCTTATACTTATCGAAAATTACAAAAAAACCATTAGAGTCTTGATATTTTTGGTTGATGTTCGGATTATATAGCTTCATGTATATTCTAAGACATGATATTCCCAAATAACATGCAATTTATCTCACGGCTATATCGCGCAAACCAATTGAAATTTAGCAATATTTATAATAACAACAACTGGTGTCTCAGGTGCAGCTATAGCTTACCGTATTAAAAAAGCATCCAAAGCTTTTGTACAACTTAACCACATATGGAATTCGTCCTCACTCTCTCGTGGTATCAAAATTAAACTGTTTAATTCCAACGCTCGCTCGACTTTGTTGTACGAAAGCGACACCTGAAATGCTGCAGCATCAGTCATTCAGGCTATTCAAGCCTTCATTAACCACTGTCTAAGAAAATGACTTTGCGTTTATTGGCCACAAAGAATTTCGAATGAGCGTCTATGGTCTGAAGTGAAGCAAACCTCTATAACAGTTAAAAAAATGCTGACAAAATTGGAATCAATAGGTCCTACTCTACGAAAGGTGCATCCGGACTTTGCTAAAAGTGCTTATAGGAACTTCGGGATCATGTATATATATAATTTCATTTCTTCGGCACAAGGCAATAAAAAATATACAATGAATTTATCCATACCATGCTTTTTTGAATTTTTGCTATATTTTTCCCACATATCTCATGTAAAATACAGCAGGAAGATGTTAAAAAATTTTTTTCCATTATTATAATAATCTGAAGAATTAAGTTTTTTTTTGTATGTTTTTGAAATATATTTTCCTATCTATAAAAATCCGCCCAAAAAAAGCTAATAGAAAGATAAGGCACAAAGTTTTGAAATCAGGTTTTAAATAGGATTCCTATTTAAGCTTAATCCCAAAAATTTTATTTATTCGCTTTAAAAGTTGGTGACGAGTTTAACTTCTCTAAATATTTTTCTCATTATAACAAAATTTGCCGACAAAATAAATCCATAGCTCCCATATCAACATACCTTACGAGTACTCCCTTTGAGCAATAAATATCGTACAAAAATTAGTGCTTATATCAATTAACTGCTGTTCTTCGAATCGACAAAGCTCATTTACTTCTTATCATATATCTTTTTTATTTATATTCGAATAACGCTATAATTTTAAACAAAGTTAGCTGATGACGAAAGCTCTAGAAATGTTATTAATTTGAAAACACAAGAAAGTGCTCAAATTCGTAGGGAATTTTGAGAGGGAAAATTACTTTTATTTTTTATGCTTTCTCTTATTTCATTTTTTAATAAAATGTTTTACTAAAAAATGTTTTTGTTGATATTTTACTTTTAAAATCGCTCTGCAAGTATTTTTTTTAAATAGTTCTTTGATTCGACGTAGAGTAACCTTAATATATTAAAAAAAAGAGTAGCCTCGGTTTAATTAAATTTCATTGACAAATATTAATCAAATAATCAAATTTTGTAGCGAAAACTCCTTTTTTGTGTATAACTCTAATGTTAGGTCCACACATTGTAGTTTTAAGCTCTATAACATTGCTTCAATAAGGAGTAAATATTGCTCTACGCAGAACAAATTCTCGCCAATATTTTTTCAGCTAAACCATTATTCATAAATTAAATCAGTTTTAATTAAAAATTTCATCAAGTGTATTAAACGTTTACTTATATTAACAACATCACTGCAGAAAATGTTGCTAATATCAAATAATATTTAATACTATTAATTTGTTTACTGGTGCAAATTTATTTAATTTTTAAATTAATATCACAAATTTTTTAATTAAAATCAATTTTTTTTCTGTGTAACAAATTCCAATTTTCCTTTATTATTTTCATGTTCTCTACTATTTTTTTTTAATTGTTATATACTCCACCTCTATGGTAGTTTTTCATTTATATCTTTTTCACGTTGTATTAGTACAAAATGAACCGAATTAAACATACATAAACATATCGCACTTGTTCCTCTAAACAGGGTCAACTCAAAATTTTTAAATTTTCACTTTTTGCAAGAAAACTATAAACAGTGACCATATCTACCCACTGTAAAAATCTTAGATCAATTTCTCTAGTATTTTGCAGTTTTATCCCCATTTGTAATATAAGAATGCACATAAAAAAAAAGTTTTTTGTCTCTACTAACAATTTATAAATATTGAGTTGACTCTGTTTCGAGGAACAAGTGCGATATGTATAAATACTATCCTGAAAGCGGACCAAGAAGCTAAGAATAGTAGTAAAGTTTGTCCAAACCTATACCTGCGGGAAATTTGTGTCAATTGTTCCAACAGACTGGTCCTGGGATTTGTGAAAATAGATCGAGTACATAAAGAAAGAACTTATGACCAGTGAAAGGAGAACTAATAACTTAACTGGTATATGAAGAGCCAAAAGGTAGAAAAAGTAGCGAATTACAATGCAGTATTCACCGGTAATGTGACACATTTGTTTTTGGGACTTTTTATAATTTAGTTTTAAAATTTAGTTCTAGGACTTATTTTATTGAAATTATACAACATTGTATTGAAATAATACTCCATTGTAGTAACTAACACTAAACATGTTCATTGAGAATAGATGTGCGACTTGTCAAATGGTGGCTGTTAGATGTCAATTGACCTCCTCCAATGACAACCCCGTGTAAAAATGAATAGTCCCATTCATATGAAGTGTTAGAACTAGAACCGGTCTCTACCACCAAACACCCATCACGGGACTACTTTGATGTTAGTTCGCTTCCCTCTAGGGAATTACGTTAATGGTGCCCATAAATTTTTAACCAATCTTTATAAAAAACTAACCTCACAGTATTATACATTTTTGCATTTAATTCTGTTACGATAGTATGCTTTATTTGGGATATATGTTAAATTATGGCCACCAAAGACTTATAATTTTTTTTCGAGTCATATAAAACTTAAACTTAATTGCACCCAGTTTCAACAAAATACTACGGCTAGTTTCGGGTTAAAGGGATTTTTTATTAAATGCGATCTTTGAAAATTATGGACCGAACATCACAGAATCCTGTAGTGTGATTTCAAGTATCAAAAAACTAAATTATAACAATACAGTTTTGTAATTTGTTAGCGTGTTAGGCTCTTAAGAGCTTTCGAAAGGCGGTTTTATATGGGACATATGGTAAATTCTAGGCGGATAATTAAAAAATTCATTTAGTTCGATTAAGTTTCACACAATTAAATTGGAGCAAGGTTCATTACAATATCATTATCGCTATGTTAGTGAGCTGGTCTATCTGTGCGGGGGTTGCGGTTTCGATTCCCGCCAGAGGCTCTGGTCTGTTTCACTACAAGAGGCTGAAGGTCTAAGTTACTATTGCGCGTATAATTAATTTAGAATAAAATTTGTAATTGTATTTGTAAATCTAAAAAGAAAAAAAAAATATTATTAACCCCATATATTATTTTTCTTCTGAGGCGATGATTGTCCATGAGTCCCAAATAAGAAAACTCTCTCAATTTTTTTAATAAATAACCCCCTTCGTACTGGTAAGTACGTCATGTCCGACCTATTTGATAACCATTTTTTCCAGCCGTCTTGGAAAAATTTTTTTAGAGGCCAATTTACTCTTAACACTCTTATATGCACAGCAAGGTACCCGGGTACTTGTACGTGTTTTACATGGGAATTCGGTCATTGTAAGTAAATTTTTTGAAGCTCTGCGTAAACTAATAATAGTCTACATATAAAATATATAAACGTAAAGAATTTATTTTATGAAAAAAAAACGGAAACATAAAGAAAATCAAAACTCAATAAATAATAAGAACAAAAGAAATTAAATTTTAGTGCAGATCTTTCGAGCAGTTTGCACACTTATGACGATAAATGGAATGCTGAATAATTGTCTGATCACGGAATTTCTGTAAAATTAGTGCGCCGTTGTAAGAAGTAAGAATTAGAATTGTCATCTCTGAACCATTTACTACCACAAGAGGTAGACAATGGGATAACTTATCCTGCAATTTTTTCAACCTTTTAGTGAAAAAAAATTTGGAATAAAAGGACAATGCTGAAGATAGAAGTCATATGCTCGTCGCTTATCCATATGATATTGGCATCATTGAAAGACACATTCGGAGGTAGCTGTTGTATATGAGAAGATTGAGAAAGATTCAGCTTAAAGAGGTCTGGGTATAAACTAGGATAAAAGAAATATATTGATTGTAACTGCAGAAAAATCAACGCAAATAAAATATGGCGACAAAGTTCAAGCAGGCAGTGATAATTTGGTGATAGTAGAAGAATAAATCTATCAAGATCCATTGTAAATAGAGCGAATAACCATCATCCTTGAAAATCCCGAAGGATAGTGCTTGCAAATAGGTGTTATTATTGACTAAGCAAACATTTCAGAAGCACATGCATCTCCAGGAAAACGAAAACCACTTGTGATACCCGTTGTGAAACATAGGTACTTGCAAAAATTGATAAATATATGTAAAGCATTTTTGAGAGAAAAATAATTAAAGAGTGTAGACGAAGAATGAGTCATTAGCTATATGAGATTAACACCACTGTGAACATAGTGAACATATATATACATACAACATACAAACATACAAATTGGAGACAACGAGACCAATAACATATTGTAGTGCAATCTCAGGAATTTAAAAAGTATCTTTTGAAGCGAGTTATCTGCTATGATATAGTGTGAGAAATATAAAAATTTTTGCATAATATTATCCAGATATCGTTTTCTGAATTTTTATGTATTATAAAGCTTCTGAGAAAAACTTTAAAAGTGCGTTAGAGTTCGTGCTTCATTTAAAAAATTTGGTCATGAACGGTAACGCTTCATTTTTTGTTTAACCACATTAATAAATTTTTAATCTTTAAACTTTTTCTTCTTTATTTCACTTCTTTCAGTTTACTAAATATGTGGCATTTTTTACACTTTTATCATTTCGTTGAACCTTTAAACTTAAACAATTTAAAAATCAATAAAAATACAGACATTAAGATTATGAAAAAATACACATTGCGAAAATGTAAAGGAGGACGTTGGAAAGAACGCCCATCCAGGGAATATTTGTATGCTCTAAATTATAGCAGTCGATAGTGAAACTTTTCCAATAATCTTGTTTCTTGCTTTTCTTTCTATTTATTTCGTTGTTCCGCTTAAAGGAATCTAAAAAGAAAAAGCCGAATAAAGAAAAACACACAAATTTATATTGAAAATATTTGCTTTAAAAATATTCCCAGTATGTACATGTAATGCCAATAAATCGTTGGGTAAATATTATTCTCGCTTTAAATTTTTTTTTTTTATATATTTATGATTTTTATTTTACTTTAAGTATATTTTTTATATAAACGACTTAAATGCAAGCAAAGCTTCGGTCATGGGAGTGCGCATTTGTCTACAAATCGTTTTAAATTGTACAATCGTTCCGGAGGGAAGAACGTTTTATTTATATTTGATTTTAATAGAATTGAAATTTAAACCAAGTAAGTTATTTTAGTCAAAGATTTTAAAAGAATCTGTCTTTATGCACACATTTCTAGCAACTTGACTTGTTAAATAAGCAACTGCAAAAAAATAGCATTGAAATATAATTCAGAGATTCAAATAATAAATATTTTAGTTATTTGGAATGTTGTTATGCGCCGGCTAGATTCAAGAGTAATAAAAATTGTAAATTTCTAATCATCTTCAATTTTACCGTATAAAATAAACGTTCGTTAAGTGGCATTAAAAGATTTCCCAGCTAGCTCTACGAGAGTTATATTTGGTTCTTAACCCGAAAATGTCAATGCATAAACATATAACACAATCTACATGCTACCTTAGACTCTGCAAAATTAAACTAAGAAATTGAAAACTTACTAATTTACGACAAACAAAATTACGACAAGGTGTTAGGTTTTGCAGGTTGTTAATGTTCCTACCCATGATGAATAATCATTATACTCCATGACAGACTGTCTTACCTAATATGTACCTTACCTGTCCCTAAATATGACACGATTAATAATCAAGATATTTCACATCTTTCCCTAACTATATTTCCCATATAAATAAGTATTTACAAATGCATTTTTGTTGTGCACAGAAAAAATTATTCAATTTCTTCAATCACCAAATTTATACCAAATTCATAATATCAAACAAACAATTTGTTGATTTTGCACCTATTACCAAAATGATTATATTGATTACTAAAAATTGTAAGATTGTGAATATTTTTTTTTTCAATAAATAATATTTTTAATTTTAATTAAAAAAATTATCAAAAAAAACTTTTCTCTTTCAAAAAATGTGTAAATTTATTTAATTTAATACTGACAATTCCCAACAACAATTCTACAAGTCAATTAAGATTTTTTGTTATTTAGTAATTTTAATTGAAAATTTATTTCAAAACAACTAAAATGTTAATTAAATCAAACTTAAATTTTAAATTTTCTTTCAACTAAAAAAATAATTGCTTCAATTATCACATTATTTATATTATGTATTTAAACTTTAACAAATTTGATTAATGAAAAAAAAAATTAAAGAGAATGAATATAAAGTACAAGTATAAGAGAATGCTCTCAATAAAGTTATATGAATTATATGGAAACATGTATATTTTTAATAAATGAATTACAAATAATTTAAAAAAAAAATTATATATTAGATCTTTACAAGAACAAAAATTATAGTAAGTAGTAAAATTAAGAAAAAAATTATAACTGAGTGTTACACAGGGTCTCCACCTGAGATAAGATATACAATTTTTATATTAGCAAACGTCAAATTCAATCGCAGAGAGTATTATCTTATGTGTGGAGTCTCAAATAGTATTAGTATTAATATTATATTAAATGTAATGAGACGGTTGTTATTAGAAATCCTTTAACAACTATCTTATAAGATGAGCAGTCAAAAAACACACGCATACACACATATAAAACAATAATAAGCCCCCATTACTAAAATCTGTAATTTATTAATGCAAATAGTGCCAATCTTAGTGAAAAGTGTTTAAAAAACAATATTTTAAATTAAAAAATCAGAAAGCTAAAAAAAAGACAAAAAAATTAATAAAAACCATACAAGTGTACTGTACGAGAATCAGTCGATTATGAAATCTGATAATATACGTGTTCCCCTTGTTTAGTATTAATATTAACATAAAGAAATGTGTTCTCTCAATCTGCCGACGTTCTCTCAGATATTATATTAGTTATTATCTCAGGTGGAGACCCTGTGTTAAAACATAATTAAGCTTACATATAATTGTTTAAAAAAAATAAACCTGAATGAAATTATGGGCCCAGCACTCAATCAGCGAAATGTTGTTTGTTGTATTTTTAATAAGAAAAGAATCACAATATATTAACACTCAAAAGAAAATTTCAGTAATAAAATAGTTACCGACGTACTAATAACTTTAATATCAATAATATTTCTTAAAGAATAAAATTTAGATAATTCATTATATAATTCAAATTAAATTAAGCATAGACTTATACGCCAAAATGTAAATTTGTTAAGAATTAAAAATAATACAATATTAGTGATAAAAAAAATTCAAAACTGTAGTTTTTAAGATGGTTAGTTATGTAAATAAAGTCATTTTTATAGTTCAATATGCTGTTTTTAAATTTAGTTTTTATATCGATTCCAATTTTATATTAAACTTTATTTCTTTTTCTTTTTAATAGCTATCATTAAGATAGATTTAGAATAAGATAATCCTAAGATTTCAAATTTAGCAATTTTTTTTTTGTAATACATTTTTATTTACAATCTATCCATTTAAGGATAATAGGAAAATTGGATACAATAAAATATGTCATTAGTTGTTAGACTTCAGTGAGAACAACAACTCATAAAGAACATAATTTAATGTTTGTATACTAATATTTACAAATGGATTAGCAATGAGTATTTAAAAAGAAGGAAATAAAAATAGAAATAAATATGTATTTGCAGTATTAGCGATATGAGTATTAGCATTATTAAAGAAAAAAAATAATAAATAATTCAGATACATTTTGAATGCATTTAATTTATTAACGAAGTGGTAAGTCGAGGATGTGATGCCGTTTAAGTCTTTTAACTTATTCAGTATCATCAAGCAGAGATGGCCAGCGGGTTGCAGTGGTTAATTAATCCTTTGAGATAACTTGAGCTGAATCTATTGATTTCACCTTTAACCTTTGGAATAAATAAATCATTATGTATAGTGTTGTTTGTAACAAACTATGGCGCATAGACAATCGACCTTAATGTTTTATTTTGTTACCGTTGTAATATTTCAATATTTGATGTACTAGCTGTCCCTTAACCCTAGTCGGACGGAACAGGTACAATTGCACCCTTTCCGTTTTTAAATTGAAATAACTTTTTTTCTACAAATAAAATATATCTGAAGTTCTGTGACATCTTCAAACTTTTGATCACGATTAATATTTTTAAAATTTCAGAAAAATATGTCAATGTCTTACCTATTTTATAAGGCCAAGTTGATTTGACACCCTTAAAAGGCTGACAAGGTACAATTGTGCCTTCATATATCTTATATGAAAATAAGAAAAGAAAACGAATTAAAATAAATTTTATTATATTTATTTTATAAATACGCTTTAATATACATGAACACTTGAAGTTACATGAGAAATTATAAATATTTTTATTGAATTTGTGTGCATGATATGCATGTTGTATTTTGATTTGAGTGTTCACGCAGATCTGAATCGGGATTCCACAAATCGCCCAGATTAGCTATATTGTCTCTCTGTAAACCAGATGCAATAAGAATACCAAAAAATGCATCAAATTCAGTTTCGGTAAATGGCTGAAATGTTTTTTAGGAACTTTTTCAGAAAAATTGGGAAACTTTTGTGCTGTCTTATTGTTAAAAGCTTCGTAGACAATTTTTCGATTTGTTTCTCTCAATACAATGCCACATATTTCTGGAGTAATAATTGACTTGAAAATTTCTTTTTCAAAAAAAGAAATGCTTTTTGCTGAAGGTCAACCTTTTTACGTAAAATGTTACGAGATTTGGTTTGTGAACTTGGTAAAGGTTCACTGCACCATTGAGTTCCATCTTTTCCAGTCAAAATACAGCCGTCACTTTGCACATCTTCAGTACTATCATCTGAAACGTATTCTTTTTCGCACTCTATGACAATTTCGTTTTCAATGTCTGAATCTTCATCAAATGTATCACCAATTTGTGACAAATAGTGTTCATTATCAGACGCAGCAAATATTTCTTAATCCTCTGAGCATTCAATCATTTGCCTCATTTCGTCGGGAGTAAATCTACTTACAAAATTATTTACATAACGTAATACCTACAAACACGATGACGACTTGTACTAGCTCCAGTTTCGATAACACTTATAATGAATTAGTTAATTTCATATAATGGCTTAGTAAATTAATCACAATTTTATATATTTTTGTAAGTTAATTACTTTGTAAGTATATTAAAATTCATTATTAAAGTAAATTATGACTTTATTTTAGACATTTTTCTGTATTTTCGGTAATTAATAATTTTTGTTTACAATTATTTAACTTATTAACCGTGAAAAGTCTAATCTTTAGTGAAAATTCTATGTAGGTACAATTGTACCTGTACCGTCTTTTAACGTTGTAAAGTTCTTCCGTCCGACTAGGGTTAAAGTTGTATGCCATACGTCCAATGGACGTATCACTTTTAATTTTTTTTTAAACTGCAGTTTTTCTTAACAGAATGCCATGGTTATTTACATCAAAATCTTTGTTTTACAATTTCCTACCATACTGCATTAACAGAATATAAAAGTTTTTCCTCGTTCAATTTTTATATATGAAAAGGTAAGCAAAAATTAAAAAAAATGTTAAGTTCGTATTTGAAAATCTGAATTTGTAATGCTATGAATAAAAAACCGGAACATTTAGGAAATTTAATAAGCTTTATAATGGCTGTAATTAGATTCAAATCCGTTCGGAACTGCTTGAGTTTTAGGCAAATTACTAAAGCAAGATTTTTTCATTTATTGGAAAAAGGCATTTTGCCTAAAAATATGACAACACGATTTGAGAGACCACTTGCCGTTCATCAATATTTAAGTGTTATATACAAAAAATCTTGGTTTTTATAGTAGATTAAGAAAATCGATGTTCATGAAGGAATTTCGAAAGAAGTATAAGAACTGAGACGGTCTAACGTCCATACTGGTTTAAGAATAGTTTTATATGTTAGTATTTTGGTTTCTAGATTTAACTGAGACGTAAGGTGTAACAGCGAATAGAGACGTCTAGTTTTAAGTTCCTGGTGTTCTTTTTTAGCTTTAATATGTGTACTCCAGGTAAGTCTTCTGTCAATATGAAGTCCTAGATAATTAAAACTGTCTTTTTGAGGGATTTCACTATTGTTGAAAGACAGTCTTGGGCAAACGCCTTTGCGCAAAGTGAAAACTACGTGTACGGATATTCCAGTGTTAGCTTTTATGTTCCACTTACTTACCCAGATTTCAATTTCATTCAGCTCTCTTTGCACAAGATAAGTAGCTTCAATTGGATATGTACTCGAGGCCAGTAATGCTGTGTCGTCTACATAAGTTGCAACTAAAATATTATCTGTAGTAGGCATATCTGATGTGAATAGGGTATAAAGTGTTGGCCCTAGCACGCTCCCCTGGGGAACGCCTGCTCTGATGCTATAAATTTGCGATTTTTCATTATTAACTTTTACATAAAATTGTCGTTCGCTTAAATAGGACTTTAGTATCAAGTATAATGCAGTTGGAAGTAGTTTTTTAAGTTTAAAAAGTAAGCCCGTGTGCCAAACTTTGTCAAATGCTTGTTGAACATCTAAAAATACTCAAGAAATTTTTTTTTTATTTTCCAATGTATCTCTTAGATATGATACAATACGATGGTATTGCTCAGGAGTTCCATGAAACCAAATTGATATTCAGGTATGATGTTGAATTTTTCCAAAATTGGTAACAATCTATTCATAAATATTCTCTCAAATATTTTGGAGAATGTGACCAATAAACTAATAGGTCTGTAAGAAGTCACAACATTCTCTGGCTTGTTTAGTTTAACTACCATTATAATTTCTGCGAGCTTCCATTGTGACGGAAAATAGCTTAGTCGTAAAATAGAATTAAAAATCAGCAATAGAAATATAACTCATTTTTTAGGTAGAGATTTAATTACAATTCCATTGATGTTGTTGATCCAGGAGTTTTTTTACAATTCAACTTATTTACTTCTTCTTGGACTACATTAGGAGATATATGCTTGATAGGCCAATCCATAGGACATGGAATATCTATAAATTTTAATATTTTTTCAATATGACTGGTATTGCTGAAAGCATGTGTCTTAAAAGTATTTTGTAGATGTAAAGCAAATGCTTCTTTTTGATTTAGCAATTTTTTAGTTTTAAATAATCATGGTTAATTTGTTTTAAGTTACTATATTTTTTTTTTCTTATGAAAATTTAGACAAATATCGGTTATTATTTGGTAGATTTTATATTGTGAAAATTTATTAGGTTTGATTTTGTTAAAGTTTTAAAAATTATAAAATAGATAAGTGTCTAAAATGTTAGTGCAATTTTATAAATTTAAGATAATTAAGATAGTTTTAATAGGTTATTAGAAACAGAGATAGAAAATAATTGATTAAATACAGAATACTTAACGGTCGGAACATTTTCATCTTATGATTTTGCAAGACCAAATGGTCTTGAATCATATGTGTTAGTATCCCATTTCCCACGTGTTCCAACTCTGGATCTAGAGCTTTAACCTGGGGTATTTTTCCTCAATTCGAATGTTTTTGAACTTAGGTAGTTGTTTGTGGTATAACGTTTGGCAGTCACATGAAATGTTGGAGCAACTTTTCTAGAATTTTAAACCACAGTAATAGGTTGGCTAGTTTCTTTTTATTTAAGGTTTATAATACAGGTTTTTGATTAAACCCTCTAGTTATTAGTTATTATTGATAAATTAGTCCTCCATTAAGAAACCACAACCAAATTATGGTTGCCTCTAAACATGTAATGGTCAAATATGACAATAATTGGTTTTTAAACTAACAATAGTATTTTTCTCTTTTCCAAGGGCAACATGGTTGAAAACCAACCATGTTATTATAAGTGTTCAACATATTTTTGTTATTATTAACCAAAACATGTTCGGAGGCAACCATAATATGGTTGTGCCTTCTTGTTGGAGGACTAATTTAACCATAATATGGTTTTCGATGACAATAATTTGGATAAATTAACGATAATATGTTTCCAATTTTATTTAAAAATAGTTTTGTCGTATGTAACCAAATTTAAACATGTTTTTTCTCTGGGTAAATTATATAAAAATTCTGGGGAACAATTCTAGTAATTCTCATTGGGAGATTTTTTGCAATATAGTTTCCTTTTCCCCCTTTTAGGTTGAAACTTCCAAATTATAAAAATATTTAAAAACGTTATTTTTTTAACTTTACTTTTTTTAATAACTTTTGATTATTAAAATTTATTTATTTTATTCACTTCATCCACTTTTACCTTGCACGTCCAACTTCTTCCACTTTTTCTTTAATAATGAAATTGATTACTCAATTTGAGATGTTAAGAAGTGCGTAATAGAAATGGAGGTGATTTTATACTTATTAAAATAAGATTAAAGACAATATTAATTGCATCAATTGATCTTGAGTAAGAAAAGGACGGCTAATATGAAGTTGTTAATTATGACCATATATGGTCATACAAATTACAATATAAATGAGTATAACTCATTAATATTACAACATTTGTACCAGTACCATAACATACGCGTGTAACAAGCATCCATTCATGCATTTTTTAAATTGAGGATGAGAATTAAAGTTATTTGATAAACAAAAATAAAATTTTTCTAGCATGCGAGAATTAAGGAAGTACACCCAATGATAATATCTGTTCCACAATGTTATCTTTTTTTCCCTATTACTTTTAAATAAAATATGCAAACAAATAAACGAAACATATTTCTGCCTTAAGCCTAGTACTCTGTTCAACATTTCACGTGAAATTCTGTCAAAACCCATATGAAAAAAACTTGTGCGGAGTTTCTATGAAAAAATGTTGATAGAGTTGTACTCTGTTTAATTTGTGAAAAAGTTGTGAAATGTTTCTGGCAACATTTTTTTACAACTGTGAAATAATATAAGCTGTACTTATTTCACGTGGAATTTTAAGCAAATGAAAAAAGTTTAAACTAAATATTAAAATGAGAACTGCAAAACATAAATAACACAACCGGTAACAGTTTTTCATCAATATTTACTTAAATTTTTACTTAATTTTTTATTTAAAACAAATACTTTTTAGTAAAATACATGTGGGTTTTGTTTACATATGGAAAACAATGTCGCATACTTTGAAAGATTAAAAACGTCAAATTGTGCAAACTCTCGAGATAGGTATCATTCATACATGTCAATTTTTTCGCATGAAATAATAGATGTTGCTGAACATTTTTCACAAATTGGAACAGAGTACTATGCTTTAAAAAAAACTTACAAAAAAAAAAACGTAACAATGTGTTATAATTTTACAAAGACACGTTCTATCAATCTTTAGTAGAGTCTGAATAAGTTTATATTTTACTTTTAGAAACTATAAAAATGTAAATGTTTCAATTAGGCAATACACAAAGTTCTATTTCTATTGTGTCATAAAGGTTTATTTACTTTATTTTTATGAATGTCATGTTCATAAAATTACAGCCTATTCAACAAATATGACCCAATTAAGATACCCTGGTAGGCAAGCTGCTATTGAGCTAGTCTATCAGTTCTGTGGTTGCGGGTTCGATTCCCGCCAGTGACTCTGGTCTTCTGCAGAGAAGCGAAGTGCTTCGCGGTATTTGCGTACACTCACAATGTTATTACAGTAACGGACTGTAGGTTATTCAAGAAGTATTCCGTTCAGTAATTTTTAAATAATTAAACATTTAAAACTCCAAGAAAATCTATTTTTAACTGATTCTAACATTTATTCAAAAAACTAAGTGCACATTAATACGGATTTTCGGATGCATTTAATATTGTTAGTTGTTTAAGTAAAAGTATTATGTATGTTAAATTAAATCAACATGAAATTTAAAACAAATGTAAATTTACTTAAAACCCGATCTACTTATTTTGCATTTAATTTTTAACAAAAAGTTAATTTAATTTTTACTGTCAAAAATTCAACCACGAATTCCATAAAAAATTAACCACAAATTCCGTAAAAACAAATGAATTCCCAACCATTTTATATTATTTAACAATAAAAAAAAATAACCGACAAATTCCGTAAAAACAAATGAATTTTCAGGTATTTTATATAAATTAACTATCAAAAAAATAACCGACAAATTCCGTAAAAACAAGTGAATTTTCAAGTGTTTTATATAATTTAACTACCAAAAAATGGATTTCCAGTTATCTATTTATAAATCTGCAGCAAAAAGTAAAAGTAAAAAATGATTTGCTTGTTTTCTGTAGAAAATTCCCATATTCTATTTGTTAAAATTATTTAGTTAAATACATCAAATTTTTAAAGTAAAATAATTGCGAATACCATATCGGTCATGCTGCTGGGGTCATATAATTGAAAGTTATTCTGTAAACAAAGTGGTCAGTACAACAAGAGTAAAATAATCGGCAAGTGAATATAAATAAATATTATCCTTCTCTCTCTCTTATTACAAAAACAAGCAGACAGTTGTCTGGTATTTTTTAGAAATTCGAGTTAAACCTGTATTATATAAAATTACTGCATTACACAAAATAACGGAAAATTCATTTCTTTTTACGGAATTCATCGGCTATTTTTTGACAGTTGAATTGTATAAAATAACGGAAAATTCCTTTGTTTTTACGGAATTCGCCGCTGAATTTTTGACAGTAAAAACTAAATGAACTTTTCATTAAAAATAAATAAAAAATATGTAGACAGGTTTTTAACTGAATATTCATTTATTTTATATTACAATTTCAGTTAGTTTAACGAACAGAATATTGTGAGTGTAGGAAATAAAAAAAAAGAATTTAACACTTTGTGAATTGCCTTAGGCCCCAGTTGTGTTAATCGCAACGCAACGCCAAAAATAATTTGAAATTAACAACAAATTCAAAAATATTTTATAATTTTGTTGTTGCTTTCTACAAAAATTCATATTGCGTTTTAAAATGCCACAAGATATGCAGCGTTTAAAATTTAAAAACTCAATATGAATTTCTGTACACCCAGAGAAAATGAAATTTTAAATATGGTCACCTCCAACAAAACAATTTTTCAATAAAATTGTAAACATATTATGGTTATTTTAACCATATTATTGTCATCGAGAACCATATTATGGTTAAACTAGTGCTCCATCAAGAAGACACAACCATATAATGGTTGCCTCCGAACATGTTTTGGTTAACAATAACAAACATATGTTTAACACTTATAATAGCATGGCTGGTTTTCAACCATAGCACGTTGCTCTTGGAAAAGAGGAAAATACTATCATTAATTTATAAACAAACTATTGTCATATTTAACCATAACATGTTTTGCGGCAACCATAATATGGTTGTGGCTTATTGATGGTGGACTATAATGTGGTGGTTGTCGGTGACAATAATGTCGTTAAATTAAACATAAAATGTTTAAAATTTTTTTTTTAAATAATTTTATTGGAGGTTACCATATTTAAGCATATTTTTTCTCTGCGTGTAGAAAGCTACAATAAAATTAAAACATGTTTTTGACTTTGTTTTTGCATTCAATGTAGTTTTTAGCGTTGTATTGCGTTTTACACAATTAGGGTCTAAGTGGTTTTATTAACGTCTCAACTAAAGGCTGCGGTGTTCCCATCCTTGTATATTTAAAATGAAGGAAATTGCCAAGCAGAGGCAACTATTAGTCTACTAGAAATTTAAATTTGTCTTATTCTAAAACACTTAAAATTATAAAATCTTTTTCAATACGTTCTCATACTTTCAATCAAACCTGATTGCTGCATAGTTGCCTTTTTATAAAAGCTGACCAGTTTAATTAACTAAAATTATGCTTTTAAGGTCGTTTTCATATAAAAACTAACCTGGCACTTAACCAATCAACTGTATATGTAAAGAACTATTGCACAAATAATAACAACACATTTTTTTTTTGGCTTAGAATTTGCTAAACGTTTAATAAAGAAACATTCCTTTGACTATATTTTCGATTTGAATGCATTTTTTTAGCTCAACTTACCTTAGGAAAAATAGTAGTATGTTGCAGGAAGTACGAGTCGTGTTTTAAAAGAATTTCAAATTTATCGTATGCTAGTACATTCTTTAACCCTCCTCAAGCGGTATAGTTTTACAAAGTGCATATAAAAATTCACTTAACTGTGTAAATATAACATTTACTAAAAAGCTTATTACACAATTCTATGACTAAATATTTAATTGCTACAACAGTGGCTAAAAATCTAAACGAATTTATAATTTATTTATACTATTTGAGCATTTTAAATTCAAATGTAGAAAATAAACGTACCTACCTATTGTCTAATGAAAACAGCATTTATATTTTGATGGACATTTACAGAGAAACAAAATGTTATACTCAAGCAAAACACTAATTTTTTGTTAATTTACACTTAACCCTACGGTCAATAATGGTACCCGGGTAACTTTTTCAACTCATAAATGCTCGCAATTCTTTCACAATTGAAATATGGCGATGAAACTTCAAATCGTCGCTATTTAGGTCTTAAAAGGCATTAAAAATGCAAAAAAAAAAAATTATATATATATATATACAGATATATGTTTAAAATCGCTTTGCATTCAACACCTACGTGAGTCAATGACCGGGTTCCGTGGTACCCTACAAGTTTTATTTATTTTTTGTTGCAAGTTTACCACTTGTTACTTTGATTTTGATGGAAAAATCATTTTTCAAGTTTAAAAACGTTTGGAAATAGCATTGGTATGATGATGGCATATCAGCTCATAACACATGTTGCACACTTTTCTGATTTGTCAGAAAACACATGCTATATTTGTACCAGGGCTGTGGAGTCGGAGTCGGAGTTGAGGTTTTTGTACCGGAGTCGGAGTCGCAGTACCAAAAAAAACGCGTGACTCCGACTCCAAAATTTTTCGGCATAAAAAATTTAAAAAAATTTCTAATATTTTCCAATATAAAAATTCTTCGAAATTGGCGATGCAATATTTTGCAGATCAATATGTAGTAGATTTTAATTTATTTCATGAGAAATAGTTGATTCAAGTACTTTACTATTTAAGTATATTTTTTATACGTGCGGGAAAAAGTCTAAATTACATTAGCAAAACTTATACTCAGTTATTGATCTAGTTGAAAAAAGATGTGTGGAATTGGCAATAATTTTAATATCAGAATTTTTTAAACATCAACGCTGAAATATTTTCAACATTGTACAGAATAAGTGCTGCTATAGCACATAAATACTAATATTTATTAGAAAAATTGTGACGTAAAATTATTTCTCTTTTGTGTAGAATCATCTTTATCGGCCAGCCTTTAATTCCTACCATAACACTCATGTTTTTCTTATGCACATTACGCGGGGATTCCCATAATTCGTTTAATAAAGATGTTTCTACACAAAAGAGAAATAATTTTACGTCTCATTCATTTCGCATCACGGTTAGAGTAGGAGTCGGAGTCCTGAGTCGTAGTCGGAGTCGCACTTAAAAAATATCAGCGTTTGGAGTCGGAGTCGGAGTTAGTACTTTTTTCGGACGACTCCACAGCCCTGATTTGTACGTATCGGTTTGCCTAAATAGCCATTCAATAGCATATCTGGATGAAAAGTAGAAAGTAATTTTGCTATTTGCAGCTTTCAGTGGGACTCCTCGCCAAGCCCCTAAAAAAAGCTATTTCTATAAAAGAGTGACCTTTTTGTTTGCCCAGCGTTTGTTCCATGACATCCGCAGGCCACCTTTTTTTGTTATAAAATGTGATCATATCTGGGTGCTAATTCTGGCAGTGATCGTATACTTTCTCAATTCGAAGGCAGTTTTATATATTTTTATCTCAGTTGATACCAATCGAAATTATTTTTTCAGTATTGTGGAAACTTATATGAATGCTTTACAACACTGAAAAAATAAGTTTGATTCGTTCAGTATGGACTGAAAGTATAAGAGCTAAAATTTCTTTCGAATCGAAAAAGTATTCGATCACGACTGCCAGAATTAGTCCCCTGGTTTTCCATTAATACCAACACTGTGGTTCATTGTGGATAATACAATTACAAAGCTTGATTTTTTTTGAGCGTATGAACACATAGTGATATTTCAGCATTTTTTTATCCTTCATTATATCAGGAATGTAAAGCTTAATTTTGAACAGCGTTCAATTTGTATGATAGTAAATGTTTCGCCAAATTAAGTGTTTTAAAAAATTCTTTATTGTAATGTTGCGCCTTCGAGCAGATAGAAGTTTTTGAGACACAAGTTTTTGTGTGAACTTGTTCTGCCGCGGTATGGGAAGATATGTCGAATTAAAGGTTATAGCTGGATTTGTAATGTGATGAAAGATTTGTGCTGAGCATTACCTATATGTAGCAGCTTAATCCGTATTTTTTCTTTCAGCTCTGGTGTTAACATCGTCAAAGGGTGTAGAATATAGTAGTGACGGGAATTTATTAATGCCCATTGTTGCTGAGTATAGAGGATAATATGCGTTGGCCCAAAAAATAAACTCACGCAGGGTCATTTAATTTAACTGCTTTTATATACGTTGCTTTTATTATGAAAAATCCACAAAGGCGTACCGGGGTACCCGGTTATTGACTTATTTATATATTTTTGGTTATTGACCGTAGAGTTAAATATGCAAAACGGGGAATTCCCAAATCGAAAAAGTTTAAGAACGCAGCACAAATAAAGCTGTTATGAGGCAATATTTCTTTCGAAGTTCAGTAGAAATGGTTTTCGGAAAACGCAATCTTGTAGCAGCAGAACCAGAAAATTAACCGTAAGCACAATATGGTAATCGTGGAGCCTCAGCCGTTGTTGGGAGGTGTTTAGTATGATGAATACTCACTTAAAGATACAACATGTGTTTCATGCAAAGAATCGCAGTAAAAATATTTTTAATCCAAATTTAGATATTTTAATTAGGCTTAAGTTCATTGAATTTAATTTGCATTAAATTATTTTTATGAAGAAAGGAATTTTTACAACATGGAAGATTAATTAAAATTGTTATTGATAATTTTCATTCTTGACTGACCTGGGATTCGAAGCCAGGCTGTCTGGCGTGTGATTCGAACCCAGGCGGCTGGTTACCCTGACATGTTTCGACCTCAACCACTAGGTCTTCTCAAAGGGATTTGCCGTCTTACACTCGCAGCCATCGAAGACTGCTGACGTCAGTAGTCAAACATCAATCCTTAAACCAAATTGTATTTTAACCTTTGGTAGATCGAAATTTGCTTTTTTTGAATGATTATCCATTTTTAATTGATCTCACATGTTTTTCCTTACTTCTGTTTTTTCGTACTTTTGTCAAGAATTCTTCTTGAAGTCCAAAGTACATTTTTTGTTTTTCCTGTTTTTGTCTTTCTTTTTTTTTTCTAGTTGACCTTTTTCAGCACAACTTGAAGGACAAATGTAAACATAGCTCGTGCCTTAGCTGTTAACAATAATTAGTATTGTGGTTATTTTATTGAACTGTTAATGGTTTTTAATCCAAATTTAGATATTTTAATTAGGCTTAAGTTCATTGAATTTAATTTGCATTAAATTATTTTTATGAAGAAAGGAATTTTTACAACATGGAAGATTAATTAAAATTGTTATTGATAATTTTCATTCTTGACTGACCTGGGATTCGAAGCCAGGCTGTCTGGCGTGTGATTCGAACCCAGGCGGCTGGTTACCCTGACATGTTTCGACCTCAACCACTAGGTCTTCTCAAAGGGATTTGCCGTCTTACACTCGCAGCCATCGAAGACTGCTGACGTCAGTAGTCAAACATCAATCCTTAAACCAAATTGTATTTTAACCTTTGGTAGATCGAAATTTGCTTTTTTTGAATGATTATCCATTTTTAATTGATCTCACATGTTTTTCCTTACTTCTGTTTTTTCGTACTTTTGTCAAGAATTCTTCTTGAAGTCCAAAGTACATTTTTTGTTTTTCCTGTTTTTGTCTTTCTTTTTTTTTCTAGTTGACCTTTTTCAGCACAACTTGAAGGACAAATGTAAACATAGCTCGTGCCTTAGCTGTTAACAATAATTAGTATTGTGGTTATTTTATTGAACTGTTAATGGTTTTTAATCCAAATTTAGATATTTTAATTAGGCTTAAGTTCATTGAATTTAATTTGCATTAAATTATTTTTATGAAGAAAGGAATTTTTACAACATGGAAGATTAATTAAAATTGTTATTGATAATTTTCATTCTTATTTTTAATTATTTTTTCTATATTTCCACATTGCTTGCTACTTCTTAAATTAAAAAAGCTTCATTGTGAAATCGTTTTATTTTATTTTCTGTGGTTCTCTTCAAATAAAATATGCGAAGGTACAATTGTGCCCATATAGCCTATTACGGGTTTTAAATTAACCAGGCCCTGTTCCTAAGGGAAAACCCAACGATTTTTTTTTTTTAAATTTAAAGAAATGTACTGTGTATTATAAGTGGTGAGATGTCACAGTATTTTGGCCATCTGACGATTAAAAATACAATTGTAGCATTTTCGTTTGGCGAGAGTTAGTTTTATAAAGCATAAAAAAGTAAAAAAAAAAGAAAAAATTAAGTTTTAAGCAAAAACATTTTTTATTTGAAATATCAATTTATGGCTTTAACATTTGAGCATGATTTTCGACATATTGATGCCTTAGCTGTTTTAGACAAAGTGCATTCTGGTTGTCTAATTTTAGGCCACTTTTTTGAGCATTGCTGGTCGTATGTCAAGAATAATATATAAACAATGTTGGACTACAAAGCGTTAATTGTGGCTTGTTTATCAGCATAACCCTTTTGAGAATTTTTTTTTTTTTTTTTCAGTATTTATTTATTGAATCTTAAAATCTTAAATATGAATTAACAATAATAAATCAAATCTTATCCTAATATTTGCTTTATGTCCTGCCAGTGCCAGACAAAAAATTTAGTCATCACGGTTTCTGTTCACATGTGTAGGTGTTTATCGCTCATCTGATTGGGTGAGTGCTGCAGTGTCTCTTCTTCTTAAACGAGTGTGGCCGGCATAATTTAAAATATTTTGAGCTAATGGATTTGGGTGCAATTCCAGCCTTTTTAAATATTTTACTGCATATTTCGTTATCATAGTTTTTACTAATGGCACATTGAGATCCTTGTGGATATTTGAGTTTTTAACGTACCAGGGGGCGGCTGTGATTATTCGAAGAAGATTATGTTGGCGCCTTTGAATTTTTTCGATGTTAGAGAAATTATGATAATGAAATATATCACACCACCGGCGAAAACTAAACCTGTAACAAAAACGGTCCTTATAAATAAATAAAAAATAATTTTTATAACAAAATTATTAAAACAAAATTTATACAAAATTAAAAAATCTATATTTTTGTTCTTACTTAATATACCAGTTCAGTGATTAGTTCTCCTTCCACTTGTCATTAGTTATTTATTTTTGTTCTTTTTCTGTTTTCCCAAATCCCAGGACCAGTTCTGTTGGAACAGTTGGCACAAATTTATTATGGACACAAAAACTATATTCTGGAAAAAAGTTTTATGAAATTGTAAGCCGCTTCTCACCATGTACATAGTCTTCGTTCTTATGACAACTATATACCTAATTTAATCAAATGAATTCCGAAGCCTCGACCTTTACTTTGCGCACATTGTTTACATGGGCAGA
This sequence comes from Pollenia amentaria, assembly GCA_943735925.1. Taxonomy (NCBI): domain Eukaryota; kingdom Metazoa; phylum Arthropoda; class Insecta; order Diptera; family Polleniidae; genus Pollenia; species Pollenia amentaria. The sequence continues at coordinate 150,005,416 of OX031007.1, forward strand.
CAACAAGGAGAACGGACATCGTAATATCGATTCAGAAAGTGATTCTGAGTCGCTGGTTATACTAAAAGATGGGTCTGGAACCATTATTTCCACACACATCAGGACAAACGCATATACATAATTTTATTTGTCAGACTTTTCCCTTAGATATAAAATCTCACAATTTGGAACAGCATTTATCCTTATACAGAGCTTGCTTCCGCTAAACATATGCAGGGTGAAAATAATATGTGGCTGGAGAAACTAAAAAAAAAATTTTATGGTATACAGATGAGCGACTTTTCAGGACCAAAATCCAGGAATCCCGCACATTATTCGGAAAAAAATTCCCAGGAAATTTGTGAGGCTATTCCCAGGATTTTTTTAATATAATTATGGCAACTTTACCGCTGATATATTAAAAAATAAGTAATGTCTGTTCATGTTTATGCCTTGAAATTTCGAGTAAAAGAAGAGAATTAAAAATGTAGACAATTTAAAATTTTTTAAGACTCAGATTTATTTTATAAAAAAAAAGTTGATCCCACTTGCTTAAAAAATTGTGTGAGCAGCTGCTTTAGGATTAGATTCTGAAAATGCAGTAAATACTATTAATGCAAGAGATGATGATAAAAGTGAACAATTGACACTCAACCCTACAGTACGAATGATCGATGATTCGAAGAGCATAGCTACTTTTAACTAATTTGCTTTGAAATGGATGCGTCTGACACCCTCAAATTTTGTATGCTGCTAGTACCCAGAGAGTTTACTTAGAGTTAACTAAGAAACTTATGAAGAGCGTTTTTGATCGTCGACGTGGGCATTTTTTAAGCGTAGAAGATTTCTCGCACGAGAGAAACTGTTACACAAGCTGATTCCTCTGTGAGATTCTTCTACAACACAGCGAACGACGTTTATATTAATAGTAGAGGAAATCGCTTACGATGTGATTAAAAATTATCTAACGTGTCTTTCAGAAATTTTGTTAAGAATCGTATCAGACACGTGTTGGGATCATCTTACAACTCGTGAATTGCTCAGCCGTATAACTGAGCTACGTAAATAAGGATGTCAAAACTTGTAATTTTCATACAATTTATGGGAAACAAATCTTTAGATCTCGAATCTAACTCAAAACTGTTTGAAAATCTTATTTGTCAGATCCTTATTTCTATTTGTTTTATTGAAATTTAAATAGCAATCGAATTTTCATGTTTAAAAAAACGCTCTTATTTAAGTAGCTCAGTAATTGGTCTATGACTCATTCATAGAGTCGCAAAATGTTCATGTTAAGACTAAAAGACGAGCGTATCAGAAATTGTATACAAAACTTGCATTCAAAGAAGTTAATTTGCTTTAAAAGCTTTTGAAGGAAAAGTTCAGAAAACTGAAGGTAATTCCTTTATTAATGTAGTCGTATCCAAAAATTTTCCAAATTCCATAGATCTCATATATGAACCACTCTCGAAAATAATATCCCACATACATAAATTTGTTAAAATAGTTTACGGACAACAATCATATCACTAGTTTACACCGAAAATTTACACTTGATGAGAGATAGATTTCCTAATGTATTTTCTTTCGCTGAATTCGAAAATCAAGGTTAAATTTTTTAAATGGAACAGTTTTTGAGATATTGTTACTTCTTAACTTTCTCGACCTTTTTTCACTTGATAAATCTAGAAATATCCGATTGGGTCGCAAGGTATTGAGATGACGAACAAATATGTGTAATCGGATCTTTGATTGGTATATCGGTTCAAAATATATAGATGAAAATAAGGCACATTTTCAAAAAAAAAAAATCATATTTAACAGTGATTCTATGCCGACGGAAAAGTACAAACCGTTGAAAAAACTTCTTGTTTTTCTTCATGTACGTAAAGACGATTCTTTTACGTAAGAATTAACACCAACAACGACCGAAAAATGATAAAGTTCTAAGCAATTGATTGAATAAATCCAAATACCATATTTTCCGAATATTTTTTTTCGACAATTTATTGGGTTTAAACGCTTACAATGCATTCCTGACATTTTTGTGTGTTAGAAATAGTTGTGGGTCTTGCTTTGTCTTCGGTTGCTTTTGGGATCCGTTTCTCTACTGAGAAACCATACATAGTCTCCCAACATTGCTTCATCCCAATCGGATATTTCTAGCTCGAAATATGATTTGTCAAGTGAAAAAAGGTCGAAAAAACAAATAAAAAGTAACAGAATCTCAAAAACTTCTCCATAAAAATATTTAACCTTGATTTTCGAATTAAGCGGAAGAAAATGCATAAGGAAATCTATCTCTCATGAAATGTACATGACAAAAAGTTTCATTTTGCAAACAAATTGGTAAAAAAAAGCTAAATAAGTCTTTATTAAGTAAAAAAAGTAAAAACTTTCATGTTACAATATATTTGGAATTATAAGATATTTGAAAATATTAATAAAATGTGAAAATTATTTCTTTTTAAGGGTTATTTTTATTACATTAACCATTCGTATTTTTCGAATATGTTCAATGAATCAAATATCAATTTATAAAGCTTTTTTGCTATTGTTCTATACCCTCCAATATATACCATACTTTACTATGCAGTAAAGTATGTATAGGTACCACGAAAAACAAATTAAAAACTAGACTAGCAAGACATCTGATCTGATCAAAAATACAAAAATACATCTTCTCAAAAAACTGCCTTGTCATCAAATTGTGTCAATTTTAATCATGCAGCAGATTTAGAAAATACGATTGTTTTAAATACATTTTAAATAAATTGTTACAAATGATCAACATACCAATAGAACAATGAATTAATTTTAAAACAGATACAGACAATGTGGCTCAAAATTACAGACATTCAATTTATGAGAATAAGATAAAAAAAATAAAATAAGTGTTTAAAAATCATGGTGAAATTACTACAAGGTGGTAGTACTAGGTGTTGTTGTACAACAATACAATAAAAACGGCAAATTTGTTTGTGTAAAGAACCCGGTGCTTTCAAAAATTATATGCAACAACGTTGCCATTGTTTGTCCTTTCCGACCAAACCTTAGAGGGAACTGTTAAGGCCCAACCATAATATGCATGAGGCCGCTTAGGTCAACTTAAGCAACTCTGCGAATATATATAAAGCAAATGTGACCAACTACAATGTACTTAATGAAACTTTTCGTTAAGTTTCGTTAAATGTAATTTTCTTAAGCAAAGTGCCAAACTGAACGCACATTCCGTACGGAATCAGCTGTTTGTGTGTTGTTACAAAAAATAAAATAAATTGAAATCGATAACGAAAAACAGGAATATAGTAAAAGAGGAATTTTACATATTTTAATTTTGTATCCATTTTTTATTAACAAGTATGTACAACAATCACCAATTTTTTTTATTTTAAAACGTTGCTGGCAAATTAAATAAAACATAAAATCAACAAATACAGGGCTGTAATTTCTGATACTTCTTTATTTGAAGTACTAGAAAGAAAACCAAATATTGCACAAATATGCAACATGGATCTTAAGTTTATGTAAGTACATTATGGCCACCTTAAATACTCTTTTAATTTTCTCCAGCATCTGACAGACTTTTCGTTAATTTTTGACAGTACTTTAAGCTAACTTATGCATATAATGTTTGGGCTTTACTTGTTTAATATACATATACGACCACGATTTAGTACCGCGATTTCTTTGGACGTAATGCAGTATTGATGGATCGCGATCCGTATTGCAGAATAGCCTAATTTTATGGGAACCATGATCTGGATCGCGGATAACATGATAACTACTGAACGTTTAGCGACTTCATGATATAAGTTGGTGATATGTTAGTATGAAGGGAAAAATCAAAAGAAACATATTATTAAAACATTTTTGTAAAGCTTATGCTTTAACGAAAAAGCCAGCAAGTTAGTGCAACAGGCCACATTTGCAAATTTTAAGTCTTATTTTGAGTAATATTATTATATGTAAGAGGTATATAAAAAATTCTAGTCCACACGACGTTTTAGAAGTTTCAAAAGATAAATTTATTGAAATTTTATATTGAGCTTCTTAAATAAGTAACCCCGTTGAGCATTTGTATTATACTAAAACTTTATTTGAAAAATTAAACCTTAAGAACTACTTTTAAAAATCTTAAAACTTACTAAAAATAATCTATTTACTGGTCGCACACATGTGTACTAGCCTCTGATAAGTGTATTTTGTTTTATCAGCCTGTGTGATAAACACATTTAGGAATTTTCCTATCTCTACCTAAAAAGATCATGTTCATGTTTGAACAGTCTAGTTTTTCTCACCATAGTTCAGCGAAAAAGACCCAGATGCCGTATTGCTGCCACCTTGTAGTAATTTTATCATGATAAAAATGTAATAGAATAATTTTTGTTCCTGTGTATAATTTTTTATTATTGTCAATTATTGTTGTTTCATTTAAAATTTGTTTTTATAAAAAATTTGTTAAAAATTTAAAAGCCAAAAATCCCTGAAAAAGCTGTCCATTGAGACAGTGAAATATTGGATTGTTAATTATGTTTTTTATAAAACTGACCTTGAGCTTGAATACTTACTAAGAAGAAATAATTTTTAAAGGGCGAAGAAATTAAACTACTTAAATAATGAGTTCCTATTTATAGAACATATGTGCTTCAAGATATATATATGAAGACATTATTTCCTTAATTAAGAAATCAGTTATATAACGTTCTTTAGGGCTTAGATGCAAAAAGAGATGAGGATCTAATAAGAAGCATATTATTTCAATTGTATTGCATATAAATTTATTATTTCATAATCCTGCTGTTTTCTGGTAACTAAAGAGAACCCAAACTTTCTTTATAATTCTTACTGTAACCGTTGAATTAATTTTCTTAATTTTTTTTGGACCTTCTCACCTGCCCTCTTTTGCAAATATGATTCACATAAAAATAATAAAGGTGTGCTGCTGCAACGGAAATCGCAACACTTGGCAACCAATGCAAACTAAACAATTTTACGCAAAAAGGTAAAAACAATTACAAAATCTATTTTCTACCAACTATTGCTGCTCCTGCTGTTTTCATTCGCATCTATTCAATTCAGTTTGCTTTTTTGCTGAGCAATAACTATGCGTGCTTTTAAATCAGGAAATAACTTTGTCGCCTAATGGTATGAATTGCAAGTACGTCTGCATTCTGTGTATTTTTCCAGTTGTTTTTGTCAGTGTTTTTATTTTTTTTTTTTTTTTGTTATTGCTGTTGTTGCCAGTGCAAGTCGTTGTCACTGAATGGGAAAACAGGTCAAATCTATCTATGCTTTAGGTTTTAACAACATGAATGCAAAACGACAAAAAAGAATTTGTTGGACAAAAATATTAAGAAAAATTGAAGTAGAAACGAAATACATTTGCTAAAGTCCATTTAATAAAAACACTAAAGATGACAGCAACAGCAACAAAACCTTATTGTTGTTTGCGTACGTTTCAAGTTTGTACACCACTAGTAGTTAATGATGAAAGCACAAGATTTTATTTTGTCTTTATTATCATTTACTATTTTTTTTTCTACAGGTACTTAAATGGTTGTGTTTGAAAGGTTTTAAATGTTGGGTGAGTAAAAAAGAAATATCTTGGAGAAGTGTCTCAAAGTTCTTTTTATTTTCAGGATAAAATATTTCCTTCTTTCCCTGGGATTTCTCGGAATATTTTGTAAAGAATAATGTGAAAAAGTAGATGTGATTATCGCTTTCATTGATATATTTTTGTCGTTTTAAGTGATCACATGTGCTTAATCAAAAGAAATTTAGTGATTTGCATTGTTTGTGATAGATACATACTAGGGCTTTAACATTTTTAAATACAAAATAGCACTCCACCACCTTTTGGGAAATGTTGTTATGACAACAAAAAACTATTTTTTAGGTTGGTCCGCTTAAAAAAGTTTTCGCACCGAAAGAAATTTCTAAAGTGCTTTAAATTATTATTTTTGAAATATTATGATTTTTTATTTGTTGTACAAACACATTCAGGTTAACATACACAGAAAAAATTATTACATTTCTCCAATCACTAATTTATTCCAAATTCATAACATCAAGCACACAAGTTGTTGATTTTGCTCCTATTACCAAAATGATTATATTGATTACTAAAAATTTTAAAATTTCGAAAAAATATTTTCAATAAATGATATTTTTAATTTTAATTAAAAAAGTGATCAAAAAATTTTGCCATTTCAAACAATGTGTTAATTTATTTAAATAAATATTGACAATTCCCAACAACAATTCTACATGTTTAAATTATTTTATTTTAAATGAAAAAGGCAATTAAGATTTTTTGTTATTTAATTAAAATTTTAATTGAAAATTAATTTCAAAACAACTAAAATCTTAATTAAATCAAAATAAAATTTTTAATTTTCTTTCAACTTAAAAAAATAATTGATTCAATTATCACATTAATTAAATTTAAATACTTTTTAAACTATTTTTTTAATTGATAAAACACTTTTTTCTGTGTAGGTAAAAAAATAGCTAAAGCTTTGGAATTCCAATTAGAATTTCTTATTGATGGAAGAGATTTGCAATTTATGTATAACATATGTTATTTGCTCTGGAAATATTTATAGGACTGGCAAAGTGAATATAAAAACTACATATACAGGTATGAGATGGTTGGAAGATGAATCGATTTGAAAATGAAAATATCGTTTTTAGAAACTTTTAAAATTGATTTCTTTTACATATTCCTCTTATAACCAATCCATATTCTTTTAAATTGTGTATAACAACTGTTAATTGTACTGTATTTTGAATAAAAAATTAAAACTATAATTCAGAAATTGATTTTAAAATAACTCGAAATTCATCACACCTTTTAAAAACGTTCGTTTTGAAATTGATCGATTTTCATCACAAGAAAGATAATCATATCTCCACAAACGTTAAAGATAATCATTCGTAAAAGTGACGCATTATTTTAACTTGCTATATTGTTGTATTATTTGATTAATTAAGAACATACTAATATGGATTAAATATTAAATTAAAATACGAAAATTTAAAAATTTGTATATATATTTATTATGAGAAAGGAAAAAACAAAAAAATTCTTAAGAAATCAAAATCTTCCGTAATGAATGTAAAAAACCGTTTTCCTTGGAATACTGATCACTAATCTACGACATTTTGTCTTACTTTAACTCAGAAACTCCCTATATTTTGAAATTGGCAATACCTACCGCAGCGACGTGTGTCCCTCACAAAAGGTGTAGCTAACGCTGGGACGTTTGAAATGCAAAGCCACGGATTCATGCTTATTAAAAAGAAATCGCAATATTTCAAAAATACATGCATACAATTTACGCAGATTATCTTTATAGGCTTAATAACAACTTGATTTTGCTAATAAAAGGACTTTCATTAAGCGCTTTCTATCTTTAAATAAAGCAAAGTTTGTGTGATAAAGTATCGAAATTCTTTATTTGTTTAAGGGAACATCGTGATAGAACATCGCTCAAATGATCGACACGGATTATCTGAGTAGAGCGCATCCGAAATATCGAATTTTCCATAAATCTGGATCTTAAATCAGGCTGAATTTGACAACTGCGACTTAAGAACACCCCACATGAAAAAGTCATTGTTTGGTCTGGATTTTGGGGCTGGTGACGTCATCGGTCCATATTATAATATAAATACCTTGTTATTGCAGATCATCAGGAATGTTCTGGAAATCGAAATGAGGTGAAATAGAAATCGAACGAAATTTTAAGTTCAATTATTTACAAAATGACCGTAGTTTTGCCTGGTTTTAACAAGTGTTCTTGTAAAGCTTATTTGTAACGAAAAAATGAAAGAACAAAACGTAATATTTGTATGAACTTTCAGTACAGGACCGTTTTTAAAATTTGCTCGATTTCAAATCCACTTCATTTCGATTTCTGGATCATGCCAGTTTATATGAATTTAAATAAAAAAAAAAACTTATTTAAGACAAGACTAAGTGTTTTAATTAAAAAAAAAATAATAATGTGCTTCTTTCAGGTTACACGCAATTGATTGTGTAGTTAAATTTATATAAAAATCTCTCAGTTTTGTTAGTGATTTTCATATAAATTTTACTACTCAATTAATTGCCTGTCACCTGGAAACAGCATATAAATAAATATAAAAAAAGGTGCGTAAACGTTTTTCACGATAGAGGAAAAGTGCCATAATATTTTTAAAAAATTTTTTTTTGTGCCACACACGGTTATGGGGTGGTATTTTAAATATTTGCAAGAATTACAAAAAGTTACCTCCCTTATACATATTTATTTATTTAAGAAGAGACTTAAATTTTCTTTTGCTTCAAAATCTTAATCTTGAACAATGCTTTATCCTAAAGTCTATAATTAAAGTAAAAATATTAAACGAATGAAAAGAATTGAAGTTAAGAAAACTCGAGCTTGTGTCTTTCAAAATTTGGTTGTAATTAAAAAAAGTTTTTAAAAACTTTTTGAGGGTATTGTAGGTAATTCTCATTCCTTCTGTAGTTTTGTTTGCTGATAGCTTTGGCTTTTCTAAAATTATTTAGGAGAACGTTTCCTGACGATCTGGCCTAAGCAACCAGTGAAATGCGCATAGGAACAGCTTATCCTCCAACAATAAATTTCAGTATTTTTATCAATTATTAAAAAAGGGAATTAAGCACAACAAACAAAAAAAAAAAAGTTTTTAAAAACTTTTAGAAAATAAAAAAAAAAATAAACAGTTACCGAAAAGACGATTTCAGAAAGATGTAATTTTTGTATCGAGTCATTAGTATGGTAAAAAGCATAAGCAATCGAATTAAGGCAGCTACCGAGCCCAATCAACGCTAAAGCCCAACATCCAAGCTGTCAAGGTTATGTCCGACGGGATCCCATTTAGGTATAAGCTGCTAAAAATATGACAGACGTTCACCGGATATTTGCGTCGAACAAAACTGATTGCTTCAAATATTAGAAATGAGCAATCTGACATGAAGCCGTAATATTTTATTATAACAACGCGCACCTACATGTTGCAAGACCAGATACAAATTTTAAGAAAATAGTGGGTGTACAGTTTTTACCTACCTGTCTTATAGTCCAAACCCTTCCCTATCCGAGTACGATCTATTTTGATAGCTACAGAGCTCTCTGACTGAAATGAGCTTAACTTCACAGCAGGATATTTAAAATTGGCTTGGAAAGCGAATATTTTAGTGCAGAAACCATATGCCGCGAAAAAGATGTTTATATCAAAATTATATTGTATTGATGTATTACAATAAGCACTCAAAATTGCTTAAATACACTGAGTTTTAAGTTATACACCTAACAAATTTCTTAGTTTTAAGGAAAAAAACAAGTTAAGAGAAAAAAAAAATCGCCTAAAGAAAACATTTTTGTATCATTAGAATAAGCAGACTTTTTTACACTAATAAGTTACCATGAAATTTTTTCCCCTCTACAAATAATCAGCAATCACTTGAATGGTTTTTTTCTTTTTATAAGTGTTCTCTATCAAATGGCAATTGTCCAAAGTGCTTTAAAAGCGATTACAAAAATTGATCTTGATGTTTTCTGGCTAAAATCACAACTATTTTCGCTATAAAATACTAAAAAGTAAAAAATACACTTAAACTAGCAGACACACTTGAACACACACACATGAATGAAAAAAGAATTAAATAAAATTTATCCGAGTGTATTATCTGTGATCATAAAGTGCAAAACTGTTAAGTGGAAAATTTTAACAAATTAAACATTCAATAAATCTAAAAACACACACACAAGCACACACACATTTATTTATATTGTTATCACATAGTTTTGATCATAATATTAATTACAGCTAATTTTTTTTTGTTAAATGCTAAATTTTTTTCTCATTTTGCTCATAAAATAATTATGGAACTATAAAATTTATAATTTATTGATTTTTGTTTTTATAAATATTTTATTTCTACCACTTTTTAGTTTTTTTTTTATTGTCTTAACAATAATTATACTGTGCTACACTCGAAAAGCACTTCTGAAATGACCTAGTGTGCGTTAAAGGTGTTGGTGAGCATGTTACGAATCCGGGCTTAAAAGTTTCAATATACCTCCAAATTCCCGAGTTATGGACCAAAGAAATTTTTTTGAGGCTGCTACTTTTAACCATTTATAACTTTTTTATTTATTAACCGATTTTTGAAATTCAAACGGTTTTGGAAAGAAAAATAATTGTTATTTTTAAATATATATACTTCTCATACAATATTAGCACAAATATGAATAGGTTTTTCCAATTATATGGAAAATTTTTAATTTTTTTTAAACTTTTAAAATTTCTACGAGACTTTTTTCCGAATTAAGTTTAAAGATAACAAATGTAATAAAAACATTTTTTTTCTGAGTAAAATGAGACGCCATTTATTGAAACCAGTTGAGAAATGAGGAAGTTATAGTACTTTTTATGAGGAGCTATTATAACAAAAAAAAAAACAATAAAAATTCCTAAAAAAATACTTTTTTTCTTTTGGTAATACAATACAAATCGCTTATTTTAAACAAGTAAATTTGAATATATAAGTACAAAAAAACTAAAATAATAAGATTTCGAATTTTTGCTAATGACAAACGAAATTTAAGAGAATCAATTCAATTGAACTTGTAAATAGCTCAATTTTTGTTCTTTTTCATATGAGTGTAGTATGCTGACTGTAGGAGTTCACTAAAGTATAGAGAGTATGAGAGAAAGAGCATGATAGTGTAAGAAAGCAATAAAAAGATCGTGGAAGCAGAGATGAGTACATGAGCCGATTTTGCGTGATTCACTTGAAAAACACTGACGCAGAGTATTTAAACATTATTCACGTGAATCACGCAATATTTTGAGTTTAATCACGAGATTGTGAATGTGTATAGAACTAAAATGAGCCACGATGTCAGTGCGTGATTAGAAAATGTTTCTCTTGTATGAGTGAGTGTGAGTCAATATCCCCTCATGGACCCATCACTAAAATAAACATTCTTGAAAATACTTTTTAAAAATACGGTTATTTTTTTTGATAATTGCAAAACTTTTGTTTTTTAGTTAGTGTTTTTAAAGTCGAATTAGAAAAAAATTGTTTTTTTAAATTAAGGTATTTTTTTACAACAATATTGTGCTTAGGTGAAGTGTATTTTTAATATTATATTACAATCCAATACAAAGTTTGCCCACCTTCATAATGTGTAATAAGCGTAATGTTTTTTGTAACATTTGTGGCTTATTTGTTGACAAAAAACATCGCATCGAATTGGCAAAAAATAAGTCTGTGGTAGAAGCTTATAATCTATATTTTGATCGGTCGTACGTAAGGAGTGCTTGGAATGGACCCCAATATGTTTGTTCGAAATGCTCATGTATAAATTGGTGATACAAATATAAAATACGTTAAGTTTTATTAGATTAAAGTTATTTTATTAAATCATGCTAATCTAATCGAAACAGGTTTCCACTCTTTTGTTCGCAAAAAGTATTATAACTTCCTCATTTCTCAACCGATTTCCACAACTGATGTCTCATTTTACTCAAAAAAAAAATACTGTCTTTAATATATTTTTTGTCTTTAAACTAAATTCGGAAAAAAGAAATTTAAAAAGTTTAAAATAAATTAAAAATTTTCCATATAATTGAAAAAACCTATTCATATTTGTGCTCATATTGTATGAGAAGTATATATATTTAAAAATAAAATTATTTTGCTTTCCAAAACCGTTGGAATTTCAAAAATCGGTTAATAAATAAAGTTATAAATGTTTAAAAGTAGCAGCCTCAATAAAATTTCTTTGGTCCATAAGTCGGGAATTTGGAGGTATATTGAAACTTTTAAAACCGGTTTTATAATACACTCATCTAGACCTATAACATACACTAGGTCACTTTGAAAGTGCTTGCAAAAAAGGAAATTTTGTAGCACCGTGTTATTATTTACGAATATTTAAACACAAATGTCATACATTTACACACGAGTGCATACACTTACATACTGAAAATACACGTAGCTGGGTTTTTTTTTAGCAGATGCATTCATAAACATAAATTTGACACATAAGCATATTTCATTAATAATTGCCATTAAAGTGTTTTATTTGTTTATGTTTGTTAGTGTATACATTTGCACCACAAACACCTCATTCTAATTGTATTGCCCAACACAACTATGAATTTAACTAAACAAGAAAATATAAATAAATATTTTTACATTTATTATCAAACACACATTATCATGACACGCACTCGCATACACTTGTTAATAAATAAATTTAAATGCACATTAGCAGATTATGCTTATGAACGCATTATACAATAATTAGGAATTTTATGTTATTTAATATAACGAGAACGAGAGTAGCATAATTGCCAATAAAATCAATTAGCTGGATAAATGAAAATGTTTGTAAAAACTTGTTAAATATATTTTTTTTATTTAATAATAACGATAAAAAATCTCGGATTTGCTGTAATCTCTACTTAAAAGAATTATGTTCAAGAGTATGTATGATTTTTAATTTTATTGTTGAGGGAAAGCGAATTTCGCTAGTTGCTTAGGCCAGCTCGTCAGGAAACTTTTTCGAAAGATTTAAGAAAAGCTAAAAATATTAAACAAATAAGACTATAAAGCTTTGCCTTAGTCTCAATTTACATGTTTCATCTTTTGATGCTGAACTTCTTTTCAATTCCCTTTTGGACATGCCATTATGTTCACACGCAGCAACTGGTTTCAACATTTTTTGCTTCAAAACAACAACACTTTTATTCAAAGCGAACCAAAGAGAAAAAGAAAAGAAAAAAATTTACATGCAGCCATTGTTGTGCATATACCTACGAATGAGAACACAAAGCGTACTGCTTAAATTCAGGCATCTCCGTACCAACCCCTTTTCCTCTTGCTCTCCTCTCCTTTAAACACAAAAGTTGAGCATCAAAAGATGAAACGTGTGAATGTAGACTTAACAATAAATTTCAGTGTTTTTTTAAAATATAAAAATTGGGAATGAAAAAATGTCATTATTTAGTGTGATTTTTTGAATTTAATCCAGTTACCCAAACAAAGGATGTAAAGGGTGATTCATCGTGAGGTTTGATTTGTAATATAAAATAAAATACATACATTTGAAAGTGAAATAAAAATTTTTATTATCGGTTAAAATTACAATTTATAGCAATTTCTGCAATTTGATAACATGTAAATGTTGACCAAGACAACATTTGAAGTGGTACATTTGAAAGTCCAATTTTGGGCGACTCGTTCGACTATAGCGTCTGGTATCTCACGAATAATACGAGCTGTGTTGACTTCCCAAGCGTCAATTGTAGCTGGCTTATTTCTGAAGCCCTCAGACTTCACATATCCCCAGAAAAAGACTCGAAATGTGTCATTTTCCATGATCTATGTGTCATATTAAAACCAAGGCTCACCGAGAACATGGTCTTGAATTTAAGGAAGCACATAGTCCGTTAACCGTAGAACATATAACCAAAAAATACCACACAAACGCATAACCAGGGTACCCGTGTACCCCATTATAATGTTTAATAATTTTCAGCTTTGTAGAAAAAAAATACTTTTAAATACCGTTAAATAAACATATAAACAAGTTAATTGAATAGTTATATGTATTTAATAAAATTATATAAAAGAAAGGGACTCCAATTTCTTATTTGTCATACACATATATTACGATTTATTTGCAAACACACTTGTTTCTTAGTCAAAGAGCACTGAAATTGTGTCCATGGGATAAGCATATAAATGTTTTATGAGTCCAGAAATGGTAGATATTATTTTGCGTCAGACCAATAAAAAAGCAGTAAATTATTATAAGGACTGGAACGAAAGCCACCCCAATTCAACACCAAAGGTATGGGAAGAAGTCACAGTACCAGAGTTATATGCTTTTTTGGAACACTAATTACGGCAGGCACAAACTGCAGCAGCACTGAAAGCGTCAGCGAATTATGGAGCTCTAGAAATTTTCCATTGTATCGCGCAGTAATGGGAAACAATCGTTTTCGTGCACTAATGCGTTTCATAAGGTTTGATGATGCAAATAATCGTGCTATACGTATTCAAATAGATAAAGCTGTACCGATCAGAGATATATGGACTATGATGAATGACAATCTATGTTCGTACTGCAAGCCTAGTGAAAATTTGACCATCGATGAACAACTTTTTTCTTATCGTAGCCGCACGCGTTTCACGCAGTATATCCCGACAAAACCTGCAAAATACGGAATAAAGGTTATGTGGATTTGCGACGCTACGAATTCTTTTCCACTGCATGGGCAGATATATACCAGTCAAGCCGCATCTGGAAGAGATACGAGATACTTGCTCCTTCTGTTGTGAGATTAAGACTAATACTCAAAAACTTTAACAATTGTAGGTTCGTAGTAACCAAATAAGAATCAAATAAAAAACAATCTCAAGAGACAATTATAGCAAAAAAAAAAAAAAAAAAAAAAGGGTAAAAGGGTAAAAGAAACCTTGAGAATTACTCTACACTTAGAGAAAAGGAAATACAAATTCAAAAAAGCAAAATTCAAGATTAAAGAAAATTACAAACCTAAAGATTTAAGATTTAAGAAATAAAATAAGAAGAAGAAAAAATAAATAAATAAAAATTAAAGCAGAATAAAGAAAATTAGAAAAAAAAATAAAATAAAGTCTGAAGTCGCTTCAACAGAAATGATTGTTCCAAAGACCCCAGATATGAAGGAGACTAGGTTGTTGTATGAGTAGTCCACTAGCAAATACATATTATGCATATTATGTTTAATTTAACCATATTATTGTCACCGACAACAATATTATTATTAAATTAGTCCTCCATCAAGAAGCCACAACCATATTATGGTTGCCTTAAAACATGTTATGGTTAAATATGACAATAATTTCTTTTTAAATTAACAATAGTATTTTACTCTTTTTTAAGAGCAACATGCTACGGTTGAAAACTAACCATGCTATTATAAGTGTTAAATAAATTGTAATTATTATTAACCAAAAAGTTTTTGGGGGTACCACAATATGGTTGTGCCTTCTTGATGGAGGAGTAATTTAACCTTAAAATGTTTGTCTATGACAATAATATGGTTAATTTAACCATTATATTTCTAAAATTTAATTTAAAAATAGTTTTTTTGTTATTTGGATTCTTTGAAACAATCATTTTAAAGGACACACAGACAGACGGTCAGATGGTCAGATGGACACACGCATAGCGTCAAGTTAACTTCGCTTCTCATAAGGACCCAAAAAATATATATTTTAAAGGAAAAAGAGCAAACTGTATAAATTTCTTTTGACAGATAGATGGCTTCTAACCAAATTACATTCAGAGCTTCTCGGAAAAAATTTGTTTCTCAAGGAGTCCGCGAAGAATAAAATGGAGGGAACCCTTCATTGCTCGCGTTCCTAGTTTGTTATATATTTGTAAGCTATGAAAAAAATCATAGAATCATGGGTACCCATGTCAGTCTGTAAAAGGATTTTTTTCACGTTTACGTTAAGTTCACCTTGGTGGCAAACATTGTTTGTGTTATTCGTGACATACGGGCAGAAATGATAGAAAAGTTGGTCCAAAATTTAATGTCCAGAATGCGATTCGTCAAGAACAGCCGCAGTGCCCTGGTTCCTGAAATAATTTTTAATTGCTAATGCTAGTGCAAAGGCCTTAAATTTTTAACTAAAATAATTTCTTTGATTAAAATTCAATTTTTCTTGTAATTTTTGCAATTTCAAGTTTATGTGATTACTGATGCGTATACTTAATATTTAATTTCAAACAAATAAAAAGTATACGGCAGATACGAGTTCAACTAGAATTTCTATTTTTGATTTAAAAATTAAAAAATAATTTTCAGTTCTTACTGTTTCAAAATAAATTATTATGCTGAGATAACTTCAACTTATTAAAAACTTTGTTATAAATAAAACTGTTAAAAAAAAACCCTAATTTTATATATTCGTGCATTTAATTTTCTTAACTTTCCTTGGCGGTTTATTTAAAGAAATGAACTGTTTTTAATAATGAACCCATTTTTTCTAAAGAGGATGGTAGAGGGCAAAAACATTTTCTTTAATTTATTTTCTCAACTTATTAACAGTCTGTTGAGCATTAGATAGACAAGAAAAATTTTTGCTTGTTTTTGTTTTTGTTTTCTAAATTTTTGCTTTTTGTTATATTAAAATTGAATAATTTACTTACGGTTTATCTGTTTAAGTAAAAGATACAAATTTAAGAAATCTTGCCTAAATTTTCAACACATAATAATAAAAAATTTTATCATGTTGGTTAAGAAAAATACATGTTTCAAAATATAAATTGAAAAAAAGGTTTGCCAAAAAATAAATATGTATGTAATGTTTTTGTTTTATGTTTTTTTTTTATTAATTTAAGCCTATTTTTTTATAAATTTAAAAGAAGTAGAAACATGACTAATAATACAGTGCACGCTCGGTATTGCTGACCACCTACTATTGCGACGGTCCAGCTATTGTGGCAGCCTTAATTTTTAACAGTAAAGGTGTAACGCAGTTTAATTTCCCAGCTGGGGTATGACTCAGTCTGTCCGGGGTCAATTCGAAGGTCTGCTTCCTTTAAAATTACACACGTGATATTTTCGTATGTTCTCTTAAACCACAGAAGCATACGGTGCCCCGGTAGGATAGTTGGTAGTGAGCTAGTCTATCATCGCCGGGGTTGTGGGTGCAATTCCTGCCCGAGACTCTGGTTTCGTTCCTGCAGACAAGCGTAGAGCTTCGCGGGATTAGCATCGAAAGAAGAAAAAAATAAAAATAAACTTAATACTATTGTAAAAAAAGGGACAAAGGTTTATTTACGAAACCTTAATCTATATAAAACTACCTAGAATTATGACGGTGGTGAAACGACCGGCTGGCAGCAGCAGTGGTGAGGTATGATCAGCAGGCACATTGTTAGGGTGCAAGGGTTCAGCCTGTTAACAAAAGCAAAAGAATAGGGTGATACTGGTATGTGTTCGCGAACTGGTGGCTCGACTGTAGGTGTTGACTACTATTAACACATACTACTTAGACTAAATACTGGGGCTAAGTGCAATATCCACTCTCCTTGTTCTGCACAACTCGACTACCTATTTAAAAATAAAATAAACTAAATGAGAATTATTAGGTATTAGTAAGAAATAAGAAAATGTTTTTTATAAAAATATTTATTACATATATAACTTAGAAAATAAAGCAACATTAGGGATTCATAATGTTTAGTACATTATAAGAAAAAAAACTAATTACTATTTCGATTCTACGTATATATAGATATATATGCTGACTGGGCTTGTAACGCCACGTTACAAAGGTCATATGGTTGGGGCCTGACCTACGATACTGTCTTACTTCGTAAACGTTGTTGATCCTATTTACTGCTTTCTTTTATTCTGTTTAGTATATAATTAAGCGAATGTTTATGTTTCATTTACAACCGGTGCCTCTTCACTTCATTCAATATTTTTTGTATAGTAACACTTGGAAATAATTCGCTTCATTTCTGACAAAATGCGTTAAATAAAAAAGATTATGAAACATACGAGGGGTTGTATAAAAATTTAAATAACAAAGGAATTCTTAAAATCAATACCGAATATAAAGAGATAATTCTATGTTAAAATTATAAATTATTATAATTCTGTTAACTACCTAAATTTGTTTAATAAAACGAAATTTCTATTTCATATCCTGACTAAATACCATAGCTGCTTATTATGAATAATTTTACTACAAATATATGTTAAAGCTAAACTAAACTATAATTTTTATTAGAATATGAAGAATGCAAATTAACAAAAATCATTTTATATCGTTAATAACATAACTTAAATCCAATTTTGTAAATGTTTCAAAATTTGTTTTATTTGCTTGTTGGCAAAGTTTAATCATATTTCACTTCCATGAATTTGAATTAAGTTATTGTTAATATAAATTATTTTAATACTATTCGACTAAGATTAAGATATATATGCTTACGTGGTCTTCAATGGAGTTACTCGACAAACTTTCCTTCCTATTCTAGTAGACTGGCTTTAATACAACTGCCATCGCTCAAAGGTCGTCGTACAATGCTAAATGTATCTTTTATGGTTAATCTTATTAATGGTAATATTTGTTGTGAATTTCTGTTAAATTCTGTTGAATTTAATATACCTTGTCGCAATACTCGTCATTATAATCTGGTTTTCGTTAAATTTTGTAGAGTAAATTACGCTATTGCTGATCCTTTTTCAAGGTTATATCGACAATTTAATTCTTTGTCACAATTTGTTGATTTTTCTTTAAATTTCACTGTTATAAAGCATAAAATAAAAGTTTATCTTAACCCTCTAACCGGCGAGCCTGCCTTTAGACGGTGTATAATAAATACGTTACTATGCAGCTCTATTTCTTAAAAGCTCTGTTCTAACGGTAAATATCAGCAGAGAAACAACCAGTTGTCTTATTGAGGCAAATAGCGGCAAGCATTTGTGATTTGATTGCAAACTGTTGAGTGCTAAAGTCATTTTTTTGACAAAGTGTGTTAAATAATTATTTGTGTTTCAAGTGCAATTTTTAAATAAGTGTAAAAACTTGTTAATTTATAATTTGGATGTAAAAAAATTATTTTCATACAGGTAAATATATATTCTTTTGTCTTCTGAGTTTTTAATATCTTGTTTTTAGCAAAACTTAGCTTTTAGCCGGTGAAAATTGGACACCGTCTAAAGGCGGACCTGCCGGTTACAAGCTACTATTGCATACATATTGCTCTTGTTCATAGTGTTTTTTGTTTCATTTTTCTTAAAACATTTTTCGGTTTCAAACATTCTAGGAAGGAATTAATTGTTTGAAAATGTTTTCACAAAGAAAAAATTTAAATTTTTCAAAATTAACTGATAAGGAAATTGAAGCACTCATGGCTGAATCAGTGGATGGCGCAGATTCAGAAGACAATTATGACTTTGACGACGATGATGATTTGGAAGACCCTGACTTTCAACTACCAAACGTAGACTTTACTACATTAGAAGAAGAGTGGAATAATGCAGACAACAATTTTCTTTCTGATATCATGAACATCTCGCAAAATTCAGAAAAACATCTGCCAGAAGTGAACGACAACGTGGAGCTTTGCGAAGAGTCTTTACCATCAACAACTGGAAAAACAAAAACAAAGAGGGCAAGATCTCCTCTACCAGAAGTTGAAGCTGGTGAAAGTGCAGTAGTGTCCAACGCGGGGGGGTTTAGCGGAAATGTAATTGATATTACACCCCAAAACCCAGAGTTCAAAAAGATTTTATGGAAAAAAAACTTCCTTGAACTTAAAAAAAACGATGTAGTTTTTCAAGGAGACAAGGAATTGCCACAACAATTCAAAGAATTAACCACACCATTCCGTTGCTTTTCTTATTTTTTCAACGATGACTTGCTGAATGAAATTGTGTATCAGAGCAATCTGTATGCAAAACAGCAAGATGTTTCCACAAGTTTTAATCTTACGACGTGTGAATTAAAAAAATATATTGGAATTTTGATTTATATGTCTGTGTACCGGTATCCCAATGTTGAGAGTTACTGGTCCAAACATTCCTTCGAGCCAATTAGAAACACCATGACTTCCAAACAGTTTTTTTCAATAAGAAAATATCTTCACTTTAATGACACCACAAAAATTAAAAAACCGCAGGAAGCAGGATATGACGAGCTGTACAAAATTCGTCCAATTATTGACAGACTCAATATGCAATTTGATGCTGTGCCAAAAACACCTCGGCTATGTATTGATGAACAAATGTGTTCAACAAAAATGTTGACAAAATTTCGGCAATATATGCCCGCAAAGCCTCACAAATATGGCATGAAACTTTTTGTCCTTTGTGACTCGGACGGCTTTTCGTACAGATTTGAAGTATATAAAGGAGCTGGAGATAATGAAGTGATACCTAACACCCCTGACTTAGGAGCAACAGCTAATGTGGTCATAAGGTTGTCAAGCACAATTCCAGATTTCAAAAATCATATATTGTACTTTGATAATTTTTATACCTCGCTGCCACTTCTTGTTTATTTACGGAGCAGAGGAATTTATGCATTAGGAACCGTCCGATCTAACAGGATACCCAACTGCAAGCTGGCAAAGGAAGTGGAATTAAAAGATAAGGAACGTGGATACTCAGAGGAGTTTGTTGGCCGTGCCTTTGGAGTAGACATATCATGTGTTCAATGGAAGGATACAAAATATGTACGATTGGTATCCACGTACGCTGGAATTAAGCCTTTTAAAACACTACATAACAATTCACAACCATTAAAAATATGCCGCTATGATCGAAAAAATAAATCCTTCGTTGATGTAGACTGTCCTAACATAATTAAAGAGTATAACCGCCATATGGGTGGTGTTGATTTAATGGACAGTTTACTTGGTCGCTATCACATCCGAATGAAAACAAAGAAATGGACTTTGCGCTTATTTTATCACCTAATTGATATGTCGTTAGTAAATTCATACCTCCTTTTCCAGCGTATTCATGGAATTGACTGTAAAGATGCTACTCATAAAAAATTACCAGATTTTCGTATTGAGGTGGCTGATGTACTTTGTCGTTATGAGAACGCTAATGCCAAAAGAGCTGTTGGTAGACCTCAGAGCCAAAGCCCAAAAATACAAAAGCCAAAGAAATCATACGGTCCACCAGATGACATTCGTTTTGATGGAGTTGGACACATGCCTGACATTTTGGACCGCAGTGGTAAAAAAGTATGCAAACTACAGGGATGTAAGTCCGAAACACAAATGTATTGTAGTAAATGTAAATTAAATCTTTGTTTATCACACAACAAAAAATGTTTCCAAATTTATCATACAAACCAATAAAAAACTGAAAAAAATTTCAAGTCAAATCATCCCTTAATTAACTTTTTTTATTACGTTACCAGGCAGGTCCGCCTTTTGGCGGTCAACAAATTTTCTCACCTGGAAGGTAAGTTTTACATTTTTTTCAACTTTTAACATTAACGTATATTTTATTTATCCAAAAACTATCAATAAATAATTTTTTTTAATCGGAAAAAAATTGGCCGGTTAGAGGGTTAACTAGTAATTTTTTATGTACATTTTTAAATCCATCATGTTATTCTTTAATTATAAGTCAACCTTGTTATAAGTCAGTAAGGATAACGTCCATTGATAAAATAAATAAATAAGAAATTTAATATACAAATTCAAAAAATTTTTTGTAAAAAAATCAACTTAAAAAAATTCACATTATTTTTCTTTGGTTTGATTCAAAGAAAAATATTCGTTTTAATTCATTAAAAAACTTACAAATAATTTAATCGAACAAAAAACATTCCAAATAATTTAATTTTAAAATAAAAACTATAAATACTTTGATTCAACAAAAAACCTTTCAAATAATTTTATTAAAAAAAAGTTATAAATACTTTGATTTGTTTTAAACAAAAAAGAAAATTGTAAATTATTTCAATATTTAAACTAAAAATTACTATAAATTTTCATATATTTCACTAGGCTAAGGTCCATTAAATTAAATTTTCATTAAAATATTTTTATGAGAATCAAATGTTATCTCGCCTTTTAATTTTGTAACGAACGAGTTTTGCATCTCACCTAAACGCAGAGAAAAAAATATGGTTAGGCATGATTACGGCAACGACACTATGTTTTTTGTAACAATATATTGTTGTCGTACACAAAATATTGTTATTTTTATTTAATATCAACAATATTATAGTTATTGTAAACATGTGAATGTTTATCGCAATTATAAATATAAGTATGGTTCGCTGAAAAATAATTATTTTTATAACAACTAAATAATGATAACTCTGAAAACTAATGCTCCTCACAATTATTTAATGATATTTAATAGTCATAATATAATCATTTTATATACGTGTACTCATAATATGTTTAAGATGCAAACAAAATAACTTTGCTCTAATAATATTTCAGTTGTGTCTTTTGTTTTACATGTGCCTATTGAATTATGTGTTATTCATAAAAACACCAAGTTTAAAGAAATAAAAAAATGGTAGGTACATTAAAAAAAATTGTAAAGTGTCACAAAATAAAATATCAATGCTAAAAACATTTTAATATTGTTTGAAAATGGTGCAAAAATATTGACCATTGTTTAGTGTTATTTTAGAGAAAAAGTATGAAAATTATATAAAATAATTTATAAATAATTGTGACCTACGACAGGTAAAATATTACGTTTAAAGTTGCATCATATTATGATGTGAAATATCTGTAATAGTTTTACGTTTTTTAAGTAAATAAGCATAGATTTATATTTTTCGTTTTTGGATTCAATTTACATATTATTATGATTAATGTTATATGATTACATTAGATTATAATATGATGTAATAAAAACAAATTAGGATTAAGGCAAACATATTACGATGTAATATTACGAATATATTTTGTCATAATATGATTCAATAATAATCGTAATATGTTGACTACAATCGTAAATCTTATCATTATATGTTGCTCTTAGAATATTACCATGTTTTTTCTTTGCGTGCAGTTACATCTTCAGCACCAGTCGAGGGACTTTTTCAATAGAACAATTATTAAATAGCCAAGAAGAAATTCTTTTACTGATGATAATTTCCACCAACTACTAATTTTAAAAACAGGTTTGCAAGGCTAGACATTTTTGTTATTTTAATAAATTTGTTTTTAAAATAGTAAAATTAAATAATTTGTTGAAATTTTTTAAGAATAATAAAATTTATGTTGTTTTTTAAATATTATCTGCCGTGTTCATAAAAAATAAAATAGATTTCAAACGTATTTTAGAAACAAATTTCCATACAAATTTTCCTTAAAATAGATTTCATATCCAATTTATTTTTTTTATGAATACGGCAATATGTATTTAATTATTTATAATTTATATATTCTTTATTTGTTTATAGTTTGTTTGAATACATTTTTTTAGATTTCTTTGCATTTAAATAAAATAAAAATGAATAGTAGTCAAGTTTTTTATTTTCAAATATATAAAATTTTATTATGTTTCAACCATGGTGCAATAACTACAGGTGGCAGCACTACGGCATCTGGCTATTTTTTGCTTGAACTGTGGTGAGAACCAAAGTCTGTCATTTTGCTTTGTTTATGTTTACATTCTTGAAAAAAATTATTATGCGTTAAAAAAATAATAATTTTTGTGCGGGTTTTAAATGAAAATTGTGTAAAAAAGTTAAACTAATTGCTAAAAATAAATCGTAATTGGTTTTTATATGTGCGTCTTTAGTTGTGCTAATGTATTTTTTGTATATAATAAATAAAAACAGAAATAATTTTGTCTGTGAACACGTTGTGCGTACGTTTTAAAAATTCGTTAATCTTTAATATGCACTTGTACGCCTATTTCTTTAAGCCTCCAAAGGACTTGCAGTGAAGAAAAAGTGGAAACATAATAGTTTTTAATTCATGTAACTTAAAAATTTTAATTATGATTTTTTTTTTAGTAATTTGTTCATAATATTTTTGTTTTATTTGTTGCAGATCAGCGTTGCCATTGAAAATTTTCTATTCGACCAAACTTTTTTACCAAAATCCTTCGGAACCGAACCATTTTATTATCTTATAAACATTTAAAAATAAATATATCGCACTTGTTCAACAGTAGTGTATTACTCAAAATTTATATTTTTTCACTATTTGTAAAAAATCAACATGCGACATAATATCTACCCTCTGTAAAAATATATGTAGTGGCTATTTTGTCTACCTTTTGGTAATGAAACCGTAGTTGATATGCCTTTAATGTAAAATTAAAAATTGTTTTGCTTCTACTAAAAATGTTGAGTTAATACAGTATAGTTGAACAAGTGCAAAATGTAATAAATAACAGAAATAAAACTGTACGTTAAACAAACACTTTTAAAGGAGTATATATCTGTAATATTTTAATGTATTCACGTTAAAGAAAAGAAAAGATTTTGCTTGTTTAAGAAGATCGAAAATAAATATTCAATAAATGTATCTTTTAAAACTTCTAAACCGACGTGTGAACCAGAATTTTTCATATAAGTACATCTTACATATAATTATATTACTCAAAATAAGGCCTTAAATTTGAATCTAAATATGGCCTGTTTCACTAACTTGCTGGATTTTTCGTTAAATCACAAACTTTACAAAAATATTTTAATATCTGATTTATTTTGAATTTTCCCTTAACACTAATATATCACAAATTATGCTAAACGTTCAATATTTATCATGTGATCCGCGATCAGGATCATGGATCACATAAAATTAGACTATTCTGCTATATGGATCGCGATCCATCAATACTCCATTAGGGCACTGCTACACGTTCAATAATTATCGTGATATTTCTAGTATCACGATATTTATTGAACGTGTAGCATGCAATATTGATGGATCGCGATCCATATCGCATAATAGCCTAATTTGATGTGATCCATCAATATGGATCGCGATCCAAATATCACAATATATATTGAACGTGTACCAGTGCCCTTTCGTCCAAAAAAATCGCGGTACTGGATCGAATTCATATATGTGTATATTAAACATGTAACAGTTCCCCCTAAGGTTTGGCCGGAAAAGACAATCCATGGCAACGTTGTTGTACATAATTTTTGACAGCATTGGGTTCTTAACACAAACAAATTTGCCTGTTTTTGTTGTATTGTTGTACAACAACACGTAGTACTGCCACCTTCTAGTAATTTCACCATGGTTTCAACTAAGAATGATAGAAATAAAGATTACGTCATCAGGCAGGCATAAAATTATTTTACTGCGCATGTAGTAACTCTGACGTCACACAACCTGTGTTCTCATTGGCTAAAATTTACACATATATTTATGTGTTAACATAACAGTGGGACAATTTATAATTTTTCTTTTTAAATTATTTATTTTTTTAAAGTTATTTTTTCATAGTTTTATTTATTACATAAATATTTACATTTGACCGACTCACCTTGAATGGAGCTGAAAAAGGGGTTTTTGTTACCCCTCTGAAAATAAAGCTTGATATGCTTGATACCCGTTAGCTGGACTATTTTTAAGAAGGTCTATTTTTCAGTTTTTTCGAATTTTTTTGTACTTCGCTCAAAGACGACATATATGAAATTTGGTATCATCGAAAAGAGGGTTTGAAGCACCATCTAATGGTGTATAAAACTTGACCACTTGCGGCCTACTAATTGAGATATTTGACTAAATACATATTTTCGTTTAGGGTTTTCATACAAATTTTACGTATGTGGAAATAATGTTCTGCTTTTTAAATTGAATCAGTTTAAAAATAATGTTAATTTATTTTTATTATAACCCATTTCAAATTTTAAGTTTCTTTCAAAATCATCTTTTGTGAAATGTATGGCATAAATTTGTTCTTTATTCAAAATTACTGACTTCACTCGCTTGCAAAATATTACCCATAGCTTAGTTTGGGCTGCATCTTTTGGAAAATTGTAAAATAGTCAAAAATATTAACATATTATAAAAAACACGATTAACGTTATTTTTTACACAATTTCTCACTTGTTTTTTTGCTGTTTCTTTATTTGCATTTGCCCACTGCACACTTCATATTTTAACTTTTTTTTTACTCTCTTCAATTTTTAAAATTTTACTATACAACTTTAAACACACGAGTTTTAACGTTTTTAATATTAATTTATTAGTTTAAAAATATTTTTAAAATAAAACATTTATTAAAATTATTAGTTTGTTTGACAATTAATATAAATTTTTTTGAAAACTCTCTGAGTAAATTTATTGTAGGGTAGCCAACTATCACGAAATACATACATTTTTTCAAGAAATGATGAATTTCACATATAAAAAAGTTTTGGTAACCTCTATAAGGGAACTAATGCGTCATCACATGCGCAAGGCGTAATCTTTATTTCTATCATTCTTTGTTTCAACGAATATTAATTAATTGTATATTGATCGTAAAAAGATAATTTAATTCATATTCATTGTTTTCCATTTCCCAGAAAAATAATTTATCAAAAATGTATATCAAAAAAATTGGAATTTATATTGATTATATTTGCAGCTAAAAATATTAATTAAAAATTAATTTAAAAAATTTAATTTTCTATTTAATTCACATCTTACAGCTTTGCAAAATACCACCATAGTTGCCAGGTAAAATGCGTTGAAAATCGTAAAATTTTGCCGGAAAAAAATTTCAAAATCGTTGACTTGCCGGAATTGGCACAAAAATCTTCATTGTATAATAACACTAACTTTTGCTAATTTTTAAAAATGTTTAGCTTTTTTAAGTTTGGTTTAATTAAAGCAAGAAATAAATTAATAAAGTTAATACTACCACGGACCACACAATTATAACCACCAGTTATTTTTTGACGGAACAGAAATTTTCCAAAATCATTCCAGTACTGAAAATAAGCTACATATACCGCCCAATATTAATTCTATCATACCTGTCCAAAGTTTTTGAGCAATTTATATTTATATATATAAAAAAAAAACAATTTATTATCTGGCCATCAATCAGATTTTAGATTTCAGCATAGCTGTTTAACCACTCTTACGTTTGTAATGGAACATATAAGTAGTAACTAAGAAGATGGAAGAATTAAATTTTTTGTTTTCCTCGACCACTTCAAACTATTTAAAATGTTCAACAACTCTCTCTACTACTGCCGTTAGATTGGTATCAACATATTTAACTGGCAGATGGTAACTAGTACACTGTATGGGACAATATTTTCTTTTTACCCACGGTTAATGAACAACTAACTTTTCTAAACTCTCATATCATTAAAATTTACAATACTCATGTTCCACTTAAGAATAAAATTATCAGTAATTGAACAAGGGTTGGTTCAATAGAGCAACTGAATTGTTGATTGCACATCGTAACAACATGTACCATATGTGGAAACGATATAAAACTTCAGATTTCCAACTGGCATACCGTGTTGCTAGAAAATCGGTTGTTTCCAAGATAACGCATGACAAATCCTCTTATTATTTCCACAAATTTAATACGGCAGTCGACGTATTAAAATATGGAAGCAAATTCGTGATATTGGCATTGGTAAGTCAACTGCTAAGACAGCTGACGTAAATTTCTTGAACGAAACCTTTCTTAATATCCCTCTGACAAGTGTTTAAACTGACTTCTATGAAAACTTCACTTCCCCCGACACTAATACAAGTGAATTTAATGTCCGTCACCTTGACCTGTTTGAGGTAGTTGAAGGTTCCTTCTCAGTTAAATCCAACGCTGTTGGCTTGGACGATATTAATCCTAGATTTCTGCGTATAATCTTGCCTTGGATAGGCCGTTTTGTTACCCACTTATTTAATACAATTATTACCACTAGCACTTTTCCAATAGATTGTAAATATGCCAAAATAGTTCCCGTTCCTACGGCTGACAATGAGAACCGTCCTACTGCAATCCTTCCCTTTTTTTCAAAAGTATTTGAATGCCTATTTAATAAACAGATTTCTGAGTATGTTAACGTGAACAATCTACTAACTGACCGCCAGTCCGGCTTTAGGCCTCAGCATAGCTGTCTTACTGCCTTATCGGATGTGGTAGAGGAGATCAGGGGAAACTTGGATGATAGTTAAATATCGTTACTGGTCCTATTGGACCATTCAAAGGCATTTGATACAGTGCATCATTCAATTTTATGTCTAAAACTGTCGAAAATGTTTAACTTCTCCAGACTCGTTGTTAGGCTGATGTTGTCGTATCTGTCACCAATGGTGAACCTATTCCAAATCAGTTACGTGTCATAAGAGGTGTTCCACAGGGTTCAATACTCGGGCCCTTACTTTATTCGTTATATGCAAATGATCTTCCCCAACAACTTCGTTTCTGTAATGTTCAGATGTATGCTGACGACGTTCAGCTGTATTTGAGTAGTACCAGGGAATTATTTTTGTCTAAAGTGCAGGAGCTGAATTATGATCTTTTTCTTTATTTCTTTTCTTTATTTTTTAGGTCTATGGAACAAAAATTCTTACAGACTTTGGATTTAATATTCTTTAAATATTTTTGTATTTTTTTTTTTTTTTTTTGTATTTGTATTTATTAATTTGATTTTATAATACAACAAGACACAATATCTTATAAATTACAGCATTAGAATCAGACAAGTTAAAGTATACATTGATAAAAAATATTTTTTAAAAACTACATAGATTATATTTAAATTTAAATAGAGTTAAATAAATAAAGTAAAGGTTTATAAAAATAAAAAAGTTTACATTTAAAACATTAAAAAACTTTACTAAAAATTTACGAAAAATATTCCCTAAGTAATTTTCTAAATCTTATAGCGTTGCTAGTGAGTTGCAAATCATTTGGAAGTTGATTCCAGAGACGTATGTTTAATATAAAGTATTGTCATTCATAAGCATGGTCACGATGACGAAATTGTATTAAATTTTTCTCTCTACACGATCTAGAAAACTGCAGACGTTATTATTTTGTGAAGTAATATTAAGTTTTTGAATTGAAGATAGTTTGAAAATGACATATAAAATAAACGACAAGAGTGCTGCGATATATGATCAAATCTTTTTAAAGAGAAAATGTAACGGATGATAATGTTGTATGTTACGGTCAGCTTTCTCATATCATTTGTGTTACAACCAGTAAAAATTTCAGATGAGTATAAAAGAGTCGGAAGAAGATATGTTTTTGCAAGTAATATTCTTATTTGCAGAGGTGTAAAGTGCTGAGTAGCCCATAAACTTCGCAACATGCCATATACTTTATCACAAACTTGTGTAATGTGATTCGACCAGGTTAAAGTTTTGTTAAATAGTACTCCTAAGTTTCTTGCTGAATCTACAACATCGATTCTCGAATCACCAAGAAATAAATTTACCTCAAAATTTATATGAGAGGCTCTTTTACATATTAATATGCATTTGGATTTATTAGGATTAAGTCGCAACCGTTAGCCGCTGCCCATGTAAGTATTTTCTCAAGATCATGATTTAATTCCCGTATTTTCATATTAGCTGACTCTTTAGGACTACTGAGATACAGCTTAACGTCATATTTTTAATATTATAAAAAAAAAGTTCTTTAAAATTTGATTTTGATGCATCAAACTATACAATGTATTTATTATTTAATAAATTAAAATCATTAAATGATCTAATTAGAGGACTGTTTAAAATGTGATTATGACGATGGCATCCAACACTGAACAAATTATTGTGACAAAGCATTCCACTTGGTACATGAAAAGGTATTTTTTTCCAAAAGAATTGAACAATCAATATTATTATTGATCAAGTCATAAATAGATAGCATTGAATGAACGATTCCAACCCCAAATGCATATAGCAAAATTAAAGTGAGGTCTCCAAATTATGGAGCCATACTCCAACTTCGATCTGACAAATGATGTATATAACATTTTCAATGTATATGGATCAGAAAAATCCTTAGTATTTCTCCTAATAAAAGCAAGAGTAGCATATGCACTTGGTATTTATTTTTCCAAGTAAGGTATAAAAGTAAGTTTTGTATCAAATAAAATTCCCAAATCATCAACTTCATCTTACGTTCTTATAATTTCATTCCCAAGCCTATAAACAGTCAGGAGGGGATTACGAACCCTTGTATATGAAACATAACACTTGTTCATATTAAGTTTTAAATTATTTTTTGTCACACCATGTATTCAATTTATCAATATCCCGCTGTAATTTTATGGAGTCATTCAAACAACTAATTTTGGAAAATATTTTCAAATCATCAGCATAAAGCAGAAAGTTTGAAAATTCGAAACAATGAGAAATATCATTTATAAAAAGATTGAACAATAAAGGTCCTAATATGCTGCCCTGAGGAACCCCTGAGGATTGAACATAAGGTGAAGATTTATAATCCTCAATTTTTACTATGCAAATCCTGTTGTGCAAATATGATGACAACCAACGATTAAAACTTGAATGAATTCCATATCTCGACATTTTCCTTAAAAGAACGCTATGCGATAATTTACCAAAAGCCTTTGATATATCCGTATAAATAACGGCTGCCTGTAAACCAGATTCAAATTTCGAAAACCAATAATCTGTAAGAACAGCTAGATTCGAAATTGTGGATCTACCACTGCGAAAAACATGTTGTTATATTATTATAACAGATTTTGTTGCAAAGTATAATTTATTATATATAGCATTTTCGAAAATCTTAGAAACAATTGTAAATTTTGAGATTGATCTCTAATTCATTACTTCAAGTCTCTTTCCTGACTTGAAAATTGGACTTATAAGTGTTAACTTCCAACCGTTAGCAAAAACACCTTCCATTAAAGATTTATTAAAAACTAACAATAATCGGTAAGCAATTGACTGGGAACATTTTTTTAACAAAAATACACACAAGCCATTAGCATCAGCCAAAAATGAGTTCTTGATACTATGAATACATTGCAGATAAAACAACCTTTCCCATATCTATATCTGCACAGACATATATTCCTTCAGAAATATTAGAAACGCCATTTTGATTTGTATTTTCAAAATTTGACTGAAAATAATTGGCGAATATATTAACATATCCTCAGATTTGTCAGATGAGGTATCCCTGTAAGACATAGAAGAAGGAATGTCACTATTTGGTTTTTTCGACCTAATAAACGACCAAAACGATCTCGGATTAGATTTAATATCTGTTTCGATTCTAAGCATGTATTGTTTGTACAAAAATTTATTAAGAAAATTGCACTCTTTTTGACGAAGGTTCAACTGATTTGGAATTTCATCACTATCTCTTCTAACATACCTTTTATGAAGTTTATTTCTTTGATTTTTTAACTGTCTCAGCCCTTTAGTGTACCAAGGATGACTTGCCCAATTTTTTTCTGTTCACATGAATATACTGTTTGCAAATGTTTAGAAACGTATCCAAGAATATTTCATAGGATTCAATAATGTTTTTTTATCAATTATAATAGATTGCCAATTTACACTAAGCAATATTAAGCTTAATGCATCAAAATCACAATGTTTGAAATTAAATTGATTAATGGATAAATTATTTGAATACTTTATATAATTATAAAGTTCCAATTCTAAAACTAAAGCAGTTTGATGAGCATTTATAGGAGAAAATGGTTGAAAACACTCATAAACAAAAAATTTCATGTCCGATTTTACAAAGATGAGATCTAAAATTTTCCCTAATTGATTTTATATGCTATTTATCTAGTTGAGATCCATATAGGGTTTTTAAATTCCCGACTTTTTCGAGCTACCGGGAATCGGGATATTTTTTTAATCATTCCCGGGATTTCCCGGGTATTCGGGATATTATTAAATAGAATATACAAATTTTTTTTACGCATAAGTTGTATGTGAACACATTTTTTTATTTTCAAATAAAAGTAATTCTATATTTATTTTACAAATTCAAACCTGTAAATAAAAATTTGTATATAACATAGGCCGTTACACTTTTAACGTTTCTAATTATAAATTATTTTATGTAAAAAAAATTAAATGTTAAGAGATCTTGTAATTCAGAAATATTTGTACTCTCGTGTATATCGCAAAAGCTTAAAAAAAAACGTTGAAACATTCAAGAAAATTAGAGACGTTTTTATATTTTTTGTATTTCAAATTGAAGCTTGAAGCTATTTTAATTAAACTTTAAAATAATTGGAGCGGTTTTTCAAAATTAAATTATTAGTGAATAAAATAGAAAAGAAATTTATAGTTTTCTTTAATGTTTTAATCATGAATAATAATTTTTTAACTCAAAAATAATTTAGGAAATATAAACTTTGTTGGCTTCAATAAAATGATGCTTTAAAACAATAAGCGCGTTAATAGCACTATCCGAAAGCCGGTTCCTAATTTTGTTAACAAAATTTCCAGAAATAGAAAATACCCGCTCACTTTCGATAGATGTAGGGCTTATTGTTAATAGTGCTTCAAATAAATTATTCAAATTGGCTGTTTTAGTACCAGTTGCTTCAAACATTGAAATATCTCTTTTTATAATATCTGCTTTTGTCAGAGCCTTTGTTTTTTTTGCTATCTTTCATAGCTGACTCAATAGCCTTATTAAGCTTTTCTTGGAAAGTTTCACTATTATCCAGATCGGTCCCGGAATCTGAGTCGGATGCATGTATATCATTATCCTGAAATAATCTGTCGTATAAATTTTCAGCAAAAAGCAACGTTATAGGCTTTGATGCCCTTTTAAAAATACCATTGTCGCATTCCGTATTGTCAAACATGTAGGGATTCTTTAAATATTTTAAAAGTGTTATTATTTCACTATTTCTACGTTCACAAATGCGTTTCGTTAGTGCGCTAATTAATTCGATTGCCATATAATTATTAACAGCTGACATTTTTTCAAAAAGAACTAGTAGAATTGCATCTGCTGTTAATAGATTTGTGTCTCGCCGACCTAAAGCTTCAACGGCAATCTTCACCGGATGTAACACATTGTACAGAGATTCTAGGATATTAACGTGTTCATCTTTCCACATATGGGCTAGGCTATAATCAATAAACGTTTTTTGAATTGCATTTTTAATTCTTAAAAATGATTGTGTCATTGTAATTATTGAGTTCCATCTAGTCCTAATATCGAGACATAGTTGCAACTCCTTTCCAAACTCTGATTTTACGTATTTCTGTAAAGTATCATTTTTCAATGCGCTTCTTTTAATAGTTTTTATAATTTGTCTGGAATTGTTTAAAACAGTAGCATATTCCTCCCTGATATTATAAGTTAGTGATTCTTCTAGTTAATCGAAATTATCAGAGTCACATTCACTGGAACTAGTTTGATTATTACCGCGTTTCTTATAAAGAACGTCCAAAACCGCTAAATGAATTGCGTGATTTACACAAAAAAATCCACACGCTGGACTTTGATTCACAAATCTTTTCATTATGTTTGGCCCGTCCGAAATTGTTGCAACAATATGTTCTTTGAAATTTATGTTGTATTCATTGAGTTTTGATTCAACAATTTGTCTCAATTCAGACGCACCACACTTTCCTTTGATATTCACCATACCAAGGTTAAATAACTTGTGCTTCGGTCCATATAGCGATATGTTTAAATATCGTTTATTTTTCAAGCTGGTCCATTCATCAAATATCAAGCTGAATCTACCATTAGTTTTGATAATGTCAGCAATATCCGTCATCATAGTATGCTTAATATTTTCATAATAATTAAAAATTAATTTCATGACAGTAGCTTCACATCTAGGAACATTGAACCCCTTATGTGACAAAGACTCCCGGATAAAGGAACTGCGAGTAATTGCTCTAATAGTAATTCCATCGAAAGCAGTGAGTTTTGCTAAGGTTTCTCCTAAGTTTTTGTTGCAAACGAATTTTTCTATTTACATTTGTTTTTTTAGTGGAGGTTGACCATCATTATCAGTGCTGGATTTGTCATCATCGTTAGCTGTTTCTGCGCCTATATTATGGATATTTGAAAGATGTTTAAGCAAAACACTGGTTGAAGAACCTTTATAAGCGAGCACTTTTGAACATAAACTGCATATAGCATTAGATTTTGGTCCTTTTGTAAAGTATTTCCATACGAAAGATCGCGGCTCCATTTTCTGTATGACAAAAGTAAAAATTAGTTCTACATAGTAATAATTGAAAAATAAAGTACTTGCGAATTCAGCAAAATAATTTTATCTTATATGATCGTTTTTCTCCTTCTTTGTTTTTAAAACAAATAAATAACCAACAATTATTATAACAAGTAATTATTTCTTTGATTTTTTTGCAATATTTAATTAGGCCGTTTTTTCAATTCCTATATACACATAGTTGTTTATTTTTTCTAAGAGACACACGGTTGCAATTTTTGGTAGTTTTTAATTTTCGGGATTCCCGACAAAAAATCCCGGGAATCGGGAAACAAAAAATTAACGTAATTCCCGGGAAATGTGTCCCAGGATTTCTCGGGATAAAAACCCTAGATCCATATCATAAAATGAATCTATAAGATAAATCTCAACATCCCTATTCACATTAGACGGCATCAATGTATCATTAACTTTGCACCATATCATATCACTCAATTTAAAATCACCGAGAACTACATAATTAGTATTTAAGACTAAATTCTCATACAAATACATAATATTAATAACATGTGCTGCATATAACTCAAACAAACTTTTAGGAAAAATATAAGAAGCACAAATACAGAACATACTATCAGCAGTAGGAATCATTACAAGCAGCTCATCAACAACAATATTTGGGCAAATATAAGATATAATCTCACTTTTGACAGCTATCAGTACACCACCACCTTTGGATAGACCAGTCTTCTCATAGCTTCTATCTTTACGATACACATTGTAGAGTTTCAAATCAAAGAACTAAGCGTCACAAAATTCATTATTTAACCAGGGCCCTATTCCACAAAACAACTTATCAACTTTTCACTTTGCACTTATCAAATTTTTCGTCAATTTGCAAAACTTTATGTTCCACAGAACTATTAAATTTGATAAGTGATAAGTTGAAATTGATAAGTGTAATTGGCAAGGTTTTTTCAATTTTTATTTTCTCTTTGCAATTTCTGTTCCACGTACGTTCTCCTATGCAAAGTGCAAAGTTAATATTGAAAAGTGTAATTTGCAAAGACTTTGTAAATAATTATGCTGTTTCGTTCCACAAAAACTGTAAATTCTATTTTTGCAAAGGAAATTTTGATAAGTTTGTCAAAAATTTGCAAGGTAAACGATCGCTTTGCAAATTCATATTCTTATATCTTTTGAAGCTTTCAAAATGTTAAGACGTGAGTTTTTGTTCGACGATAGTAAAGCCGCAGTTATAAGAAGAATTTATAGAGATCGAATTAATTTTTTGAGACTACAAAAGTTTAATTTTAAAGAGTGCTTCCGTTTAAATGAAATCCAAGTTGATTTCATTTTAAATAAAATTGGGAAAAAATTAGAGCACAATACACAGCACAGTAATGCTTTGTCGGATCAAAATCAACTGCTTCTGTGCTTGCATTGGCTCAGAAATTGTTGCCAGTACCATGGAGTTGCAGCTATACATAGTGTTGCAAAATCAACAGTTTGCAGAACCATCCAAAGAGTTTTCGACGTTTATATAGACGTTTTATTTTAAAACACGATGACGTTTCAAAACGTCCTCCCAGGCAGCCTGTTTAGCTTATTAACCTTCAAAATGATATATAAACTTAAATATGTTCTAAATACATACATATGTATTTATTTGACCCTTATTCTTTAGATTGTATAATAAAATTTTCGACCTTTAGGACATATTTTTTATATAAAAATTTAAAATTTTTTTTTATCCTAAATTTCGGCACTGCTTTGTGTTCCTTCTTCAGGGTTTAATTCTTTCTTTATTATTTAACAAATCTAACACTATATATACATATATATATATAGCGCACTGCTTCCTCTAAACAGGGTAAATTCAAAATTTTTTATTTGCATACAAAACTGTTTTTCAATTCCATCTTGACCCAATTTTAATTGCTAAATTTTGTTAAACAATCAAGAAAGAAAAAAACCTTGAAGAAGAAACACAAAGCAGTGCCGAAATATTGAATAAAATAAAATTAAAAATTTTTATATAAAAAATAAGCCTCAAGCTCAAAATTTTTATTACACATATGTTCTAAATATTTACAAAAAAATACTTAGGTTATTGTTTTGAAAACTAGCGAATAAAATATCTCTTATTTCTTTAATAATATTTAAAACTGCCAGTTTTTTCTCCATTTTTATTTTGCGGCTTACTTTAATAATTTTTATTTAGCAACGCAAAGTGAAAAGTGATATGACAGAAATGCAAAGATGATTAAATGCTTTGTGGAACACTTTGCACACTCACTTTGCATGAAAGCGCAAAGACTTTGCAAAGAGAGCAATGTTTTTTGCAAAGAGGGCAAAGTCTTTTCAAAGAGAGCAAAGTCTTTGCAAAACTTTGCTTACTGCAAAGTGAGATTTGCAAAGAATATTGTGGAACAGAAACACTTATCACTTTGCCAAAAAATGAAATTTGATAAGTGCAAAGTGAAAAGTTGATAAGTTGTTTCGTGAAATAGGGCCCAGGTTTCAACAATAACAAACACATAATCACAATGCGATGAAAAATTAAACAAACTTTTACTTTTGGTACGCATGCCAGAAACATTTTCAAATTCAATCCATTCTTTACGGTACAGTTGTTAATTCTACAGGTTTTTTTTCTTGGGAAAAAAATAAAAGGCCAAATTTTTACATCCACAGGCCACAGTGAAGATTTTATTATTTCTTCATAAAAACAAGGTGATACACCAATTTTTAAGTTTACATGCGTAAGAGTTTTTTCATCAGTGCCTTGTTTAACTAACCTCGTACACTCAAGATGATGTTTGCCAATCTCAGTATTTTTTCCAATATAATCAGTAATATTATCAGTTATAACAGATGGTTTGAACGACGAAATGTGCAAATACTTTTTATGAGCAACAACATCTAAAGCCTTTGTATCATTTTCACCCACAGCAAGAATACGATTTCTCTGTTTACATCTGCGAACTCTTGTCCACTCATTCGGTTGATTAACAGCATCATACACGTTCGATCCAGCTTCAGAATATGCAGTAGGATAAGAAGTAATTGACGAAGTACTTGCCATGTTCGATGCCCCAACAACATCAGCAAATGATCGTTGACCATTAGTTTTGTAGTGTGTATTATTATCATGAGCAATTGGACGAGTTGCAAAATTAATATTTTGTTTGTTTTTTGATTTCTCAAGGTTTTTTGAAAGTTCATTCAACCCCGTTCTTAACACTTCGATTTCATCGCTGATTTTTGAAACTATTGGAATCTTTAATTCATGTATCTCCTTCGACATTATTGAAATAAGAGAAATTAAATCACGCGATACATTAAGACAATCATTACAATCAATTGCAATTGAAAACAACGTTTTTAGTTTCTTTAAAAATATTAACCAATTTATCATCCACTCTTGCACATACATAATAAATGCAATTTTGCTTTACATATATGACATGCAATGTAGCCCGATGAAAGAGCATTGAAACATTTGAAACGCACAATCCATATAACACGTCTTTATACTTTGACTATCAGATCTCAACAAAATTTTCGTTTGGGCTTCAGCAAATGGCTTAAGACTTCATCCAAGCAAATCTAAATGCATATTCATAAGCAAGAGCGCAATGGGAATAGAGGACGAAGGAAATATTTTCTTGGGAGGTTCAAAAATTTACATTATAGGTAAAGCTAAGAATTTAGGTGTTACATTTAATAGACGTTTACCTTGGTCGGTTCATATAACACAAGCCTGTGGTAGAACATACGGCATGCTACGGAGCTTATGGGTAACTCAATACTTTACTCCGCCGAAAGTAAGATTATTACTTGCGAAAACGTATTTAATGCCAACGCTTTTATATTCATACGAAATATTTGCTGGTTGTAACTCAGCGGATACGGAGAAACTCAATACAACTTTTAACAATATCGTAAGATACGTTTTCGGGCTGAGAATATTTGATCATGTATCACAATTCTCCATTCGTATATTTAATATAACATTTGATAACTTTCTAGTTTTTAAAAATATAATATATCTTTATAAAGTTATTATGACAAAGGAACCAAAGTATCTCTTTGATCGATTGCGATTTGCTAGATCACCAAGAGGTAAATTATTGATTCAATTCAGATATCGTAGCCACGCCTCTGAATGTCAGTTCTTTATTCTTAGCATCCGTCTCTGGAATCAGCTCCCTGATAGTTTGCAGACTGCTGGCAACGCAATAAAATTCAGAAAATTACTTTAAGAACATCTTTCGTAAAAGAACATCTTTTTTTTAATTTTTGTTTCTGTTCTTATTTTTTTTCTTTTATTTTTCTTTTTTATACTATTTCGAGTCGAAAGCAATTTCAGTTCCAATTTTTTCAGTCGATGCTGAACGAATCGAAATCATTCTTTCAGGATTATAGATTTAAATTTTTTTAAATGTTTTCAAAACAAGTTGGAATCATAGCAACATAACATAAACAATGTTTTCGGCGCTGAAATACGCTTTGCAACTATTTTCTCGCATTCAATCAGCTTTGCGCTCTGACCAGCTCGGCGCCCATTATGACCTGTTCGCGCTTATTTGTAATAATTTGTATAGTACCAGTTTTCTAGCATTGGTTCTCGCAATAAGCGTCAGTCGGCTCGACTCGGCAACAAGCGGCCACCAGTCTGTACGCGCCCTAACATGTTTTTATCAAATATATCAAAATATAAAAATTGGGCAAACAAATTTTTTTATTTATAATTTTTTATGACCTTAAGCCAAACGAAGAAACAACAAAATTTTTTTTTTTTTTTTTTGTTATAATTCAAATTTTTGTTGATTTTTGGAAGAACCCACTCGATTAGTATAGCCCGTTTGTTTTCTAAAGCGAAAGGTTAATCAAAAATTGTGTTGAAATAAAATACCAATTGTAGGAGTTTGCTGAAAAATGCTGGTGAGATATGAATATGCACTTAAAATACACACTTTGACGAAAACTTCCACATTTCAATGTCGAAGCAAGTTCGTGCCTAAACACAGCTTTTGGTCCACGGAACTTATAGGTTATGTTGAGACTAATAATTTAAACAATCACAATATGAATAATAACGACCAGGGATCCACAAAAATAAAATTCAAAAATATACATAAAACCTACTTACCATGGGCTAAATGTTTCATTTTTGAAATACTTTATTACTTTATTTTTTACAGTTTGCTCCTAATACAATTGTAACACTGTTTAAAAACTTATTTAAGAGCACGTGCTTAAACTTTCAACTTTGAAGGCCTAGCAGACCGGCAGTGTAGAAAAGATTTTTTTTAATACATTTTCTTGACTACTTGGAGTGTTAAATAATAATAAAATGTAATAATAATATAAATAATTTCACTTTAAGCATTTTTAAAATTTTTTCTTCTTTAATTTTTGCAAAAAAAAAAAATCGATTTGGAACCAGCGGACATTGACGATGTATGCAAGTTTACAGTTCTTGTACAGGCCAACCTTAATAAGAACGGCTAGCGTTTTTAGAATGTAAAAAAACTTAAGTTTTTAAAAAATTCAAAATGGGAAAACATTTTAAATATTGATAGAATAAGTTCATTCTGGAAGCTTCTCAGCAGATAACTTTGCTTGTTGTATGTTAGTCAGCATATCGCACATCCGAAAAGGCTACAAAATTTCGAGAATTAAGATCTATAGTCATTGGGGTAATACAATTAAAAATTATTCAAAAGTTTTAGCATTAATAATGAAATGTGAGCTGAGTGATAATGAACACTGCTGTTACATGGCGGATTCCGCAACACTGAATGATTAAAAAAATGGTTAAAAAGCGTAAACCAATTAAAAACAGGGCCAACGAGCAAAACGAACGTCAAATAAAAAATAAAGCACATTTTGTATTAGCTATGAACTGCTTGCACAAGAAAATCGCTGCTCGCCAAACATACGAAAGCATATAAAAAGTTATTCAAAATTAAAAAAATTTAAGAATTTTTGAATATAAGTACAAAGTTTGTCATTTGAAAAATCATCAAATTGAGAGCCTAAAGCCTCTAGTACACGGAATGTAAAACGCCACATGCGCATGTGGTTCTGACGTAAATGCAAAGTCACAATAAGCATTGCGTATTGTGTGATGACGTCAAAATTACGTCAGAACCACATGCGCATGTGGCTTTTTACATGCCGTGTACTAGACGCTTAAGTCTCGAATCGTCAGTAAGACATTTTTGGACCCCCCAAAATCATCAAATCTGGCAACAGTGATAACCACTTAAATGTAAAAAAAAAACAAAATATTATAAACATATGCTCCTTTTTAAACAGAAGCTGAAAATATTCATATTTAACGTTTAAAATTCTTCTTTACACTTTGCAACATATGGTTCGAACCAAAAATAAAAACTTTGCCTCATTCATCTTCATAGACATGAATTTCTTGTAGTAACAAGAGCAACAACAAAATCCTCCATAACCACCAGTTTTACCACCACCAAACAACATCCCCCACTCCAGCTGACTGGCATGCACAACTAGTCTGTATGTATTTACTCAACAGATTTATCTTTTGCACCAAGAACATTGAGAAGAAAGTGTGCGGTTAATTATTCCAGGAAATTGCTGTGGTTAAAGATAATTTAAATCCGTCTTATTGCCTTTAATGGAGAGATGAAGATGTCGACAACATCGGTGATTTTCAAGACGTTAGCAACAATAAATAATGACAAAAAAAATATTACCAAAGGAGCATTTTCTTTAAAGAGCTGGTTATTTAAAGAGACAACTAATAAGGGGCATTTAAGAATTTATTTCATAAAAAAAACTTGAATATATATGAGAGAGATCTCTACTTGAGGGGCTTACAGTACAAGGTGTATAAGTGTCTTTTTTTTATAGTGAGATTAAGTATTCATATACGCCTTGTGCTCCAAGAGAAACCGGTACTTTAATGACAACTGCTAGAATTGGTTGCCATATCTTGCTACCGGATTAGAATTCCACATTCGCCTTTTGTGCTCTGAAATTCTCCGAACTTCAACAACTAATTGCATATGTACGCTCAATTTAAAAAAAAAAACACTTACACCCCTTGTGCTTTAAGCTCCTCAAATAACTCCTTTACAAATCTATGATATTTTATTGTATGTGTGGGTAATAGCGTTTTTTTTTGAATGCAATAACGAATTATGTTTCTGTTCCTTTCGTTCTCTCTTCGAACTTATTAGTATTTATTATTAAAGCCAAAGTTTATTTAGTCAAGAATGTATGTATATGGAAGTTAACCGCTTTGAAAGGTGTTTCTGTGCAAAGTATTTACAAAAGCTCTTTTGCGAAAGCTCGCGTATTGTAGAAATAGCTTAGCCGCAATTGCTATAAAATAACTGAAAACTGGCAAACCGTGATCACAAGCACAGTTTTAGGGAACAGTGATTTTTAAATCACGTTAACTTATCACAATGTTCTTTAAAAATCACGGGGTCGCTCATCATTAGTAATAAATAAATAAGTTATGTTAAATTTTGTGACAACGGCAGAATTCCAAAACATCATAATACTTTTTAGCCAAAGTCAGAAGTGTATCATGCAGTTTCGTTATTGTGTATGCATCGATCAATTTTTGGTTGCACTTTGGGACAGATAACATTGTAAAATTCTTGACGGTTATATTGAAGAACGAGGTAAACTGCTAATCATCATCCGCATTTTAGAAGAATTTCCATAAGGAACTTGGTTTGCGTGCTTACACGAATAAAATCGTAGGAGAATTGAAGTATTACAAACATTATTTGCTTCGTATATTTGGGTAATAGTTTAAAAAAAAAAAAAAAAAAAATATGGCGATTAACCCACAATTTCATTTGAAAAGTTATGTCTGCTTACTTTTAGTTTAATAGTTATGTTAATATTTGACGTATTCAGAGTAATGATAATGTTTAAAGTTGCCAAACTATTACATCCAATAAAGCATCCTGCTCCAAGTGATTTATGGGACCACAGAGGAGTATCTATTCACCACGAAAAGCTAGCCAAAGTTATTAAACGTGCACAGATTGATATAGATTGTGCACAAATTCGTTTTATGTAACAGAAAATCATGAAGATCGGTCAATAGTTTGCCTTAGGGCACATATAAGCCCCACTCTCGGAAAACACTTTGGTACGACAAAAACCGTGACGAATAATGCTAATTTAATAATATTTGACCTTTCATATTCTTATAGGACTAAAAATCATACTCTTAAATTTCGTGAAGATTGGTTCATAATTTAACTGTGGAGATTGTGTGGTTACAATCGAAACTAGTAAGGGCAACATGTCCGTGAAAACCTGGGTTCAATTCCCAGCTCAGTCAAGAATGAAAAATTATCAATAAATTTGAATTAATTTTATGTTGTAAAATTCCTCTCTTCATAAAAATAATTAAATGAGAATTAAATTCAATGAACTTAAGCCTGGTTAAATTATCAAAATTTGGATTAAAAACCATTAACAATACAATAAAATAACCACAATAACTAAAATTTATCAATATGCGCATGAACTTCAAAAAAGACGCTACCACTGTTCCTAGCTCCATTTTGAAAGTTTGAAACGACTCTACCTTTCCTTTAGGTAATCTAACAAGCTTGCAATCGTTTCTATATTCCATCCAAGAATTATATATTGCAAGATCCAGAAAGTGGAAAAATACTTTGACAGACCATTTCTAAGTTTTAATTTTAATCCTATAATATTCCAGCATTTGGTCACACAAATCAACTCCATCCATAAATGCGTTATAGTTTTTTATAACTGCGGGTACTTGGACAGGACAATGGCGGTTAAGACTTTGGTTCCATCTTTCGATTTCATCTACGGGATCTTTGCCACACATATAAGAGGCAGCTATAACAGCTCTTGTGTACTTCTACAGTTACCACAAGCTAGATCTAAAATATTTTTTCATTATTATTGAACAGTAAAGTAACACTTACCGCTCGGACGCGTATCTGCTCGTGTTGAATGACACAATCAAACTGAGAATATTTTTTTATTATTGTAATTGTTTTACTTTTTTGCATTTTGTTAAGCAAATCACGCACAATGACAGCTTTAAGGTCAATTGACGAAAAATGATTTTTTTCATATAATTTTAGACATATTAAGGCAGATCTCACAATCGATTAAGCTAGGTCTGAAAGGGAAAAATCTTAAAAACAAAAACATTGAGTATCGCATAAGATTTTTTTGCTCACAAATATCTGTTTTCACAATAAGTATCTTAAAAATATCTGTTATTTGCACAGAGAAAAATTTTGCCCCAATTAAAGCATAATTCAAAAATAAAATCAGTGTTGATTAAAAATTTAAATTTTTAAAATCAATTTGCAATATATGATGTTAATATTTGTTAGATATCCGGTAATATTATAAAATTTTAAGAATAATTTCGATGTGAAATACATGGATAATCCAAAAATCAAGCAAATGCATGTAAATATATACATAAATATGTTCCAAAATTACCAACACAATATATTTTCGTATTAAGAA
Organism: Pollenia amentaria; assembly: GCA_943735925.1. Lineage (NCBI taxonomy): Eukaryota > Metazoa > Arthropoda > Insecta > Diptera > Polleniidae > Pollenia > Pollenia amentaria. The sequence goes on from OX031007.1 coordinate 150,048,584, forward strand.
TACTATTAGTGATATCAATCTAATGTTAACGATGTTTTTTTTGAAGAACACAATCAGGCCCGTCACAGAAATTGTTCGGAATTGTTTTGAATCCGTATTTTAATTTCAATCGATTTTCGTAATTCCCACAAATTAAAATTTTGTTATTTTTAAGTTAAATGTGGCAATATTGTGCAAACCAAAACAAAAACTTTTTCGATCGAAAAATTAAAAGTGTTTTCATTCCGAGAAAATTTATCGGTTTTCGTTTTCTGAATAAGCTTTCTCGGAATTAGAAAACTTTCGATCGAAATTTATTTCTGAGACAGGCCCGCATATTTACATATATTAATACACACATTGTTATTACAGTGTTAGAGCTATAAATGATTTTGTGCAGCAAAAGCACTCTTTATTAAATATTTTCTTACATATCGAAAAAATTATTATTATGTACACTTTTTCAACATAATTCCATAAGATTTCAGAGCAATTTAAATTAGTGTATTTTAACCTTTTTGAAAGTTAATTTTAAAGTACTTATTTCTTGTCTCTTTTGGTAACTACATATTTTTATACAACTTTTAAGGATAAAATAAAGGTATTATTTTTTAGGTTGTAATTTGCCAAATTATAAAGGATTACTTTTGGGACATCACGAACAAAAATAAGTACTTTTTCTAGTAGAAAAATAAGTCCTCCTTTCCTCAAGTTCTCATTATTTTTCTGCTAATTTTGTAAGCAAAGTTTTTGCTGGGTACCATACTCACAATTTATATCGTGCACTATTGTTGGACCAATATATTTTCCGCCAGAAACAAATGAATTGCAAAACAGCTACTGCCAGATGGCTTGTCAGTAGAACAATAGAATATTAGAAAATTTTGCAATGCTTTTTTTAACTGACATTTGTAGAACCAAATTTTTCCTTGCTTTTGCACGACATGTTTGCATTTTGCTGTGGCAAATATGACAAGTACAATGCTAAATACATTTCCTGTAATTGTGACTTTAGCAGTCTTTCGCAACTTGGCTGATGCCGCACACAGTCGAATTTTTTTTTCAGTTTAACCGAAATTTAAACATTCTACATTATTACATTTGCAGTTTTAGCATATTTTCTGATGTTTTAAAAGACAAATATAAGATTCGTCTGAAAATTTTCAAAAGGAAATTATTAATTTATAATTAACATTTGGAGGGATCAGAGCTGAACTGAACCAAGTCATAAAATTTAATACATATTTCTATTTAAAAACTGGTGTGAAATTCTGCGCAAAGTTTCAGTAACGTACTCAACATCAAAACGTGTTTAGTTCCTTAGCTTACGGAGTCAAACCCCAAGTTAATGGCATTAGAAATTCGCGACAGTTCACTTATTCAAAATGACAATATTTTCGAATTTTCTTTTTTGACCTGTTTCGTTTTAGCTCTGAACCCTCCATTGGAAACCTATTTTTTTTATTGATCGTATAATCTTATATATATAAATTAGAAATGTTTTGAAATATTTTTAATGCTAATATAATCATAGACTGCACATTTTTTTATAACTTTTCAGGACTATTGTTAGAATTCGTGCACCCTTTTCCATCTATGAAATTTTCCAAATTTTCTTAGAGTCTTGAGATCTAGTCAACCTCTTTAAAAATTTATGGCTTCTTTACGGTCAGACATTGGATGTTAAATCGGCAGCTTGCACAGAGTTCCAACAATTATCGGCGAAAAATGTTTACGGGGTATTCAAATAAATAAGTATGTTAAAAAAATACGTTTATGAATACAAATATAAGAAATACCCTGTTGGAAATGGCAATAGTGGAACTGCACTAAGTTACTGTTGACTTTGTCACCAGTAACACTGACCAACTGTAGACCAGATAATGCTGTCTTCTACAGACAGTTAGTATGTGCTTGGCATTTAAGGACACTTCTAAACTTACATTGCACAAAAATTTAGTTGTTGTGGGGCCATATTAAAACATTAAAACCAGGGATATAAGTACATTTAAATAGTTTTAGTCTACATTTTAAAATATTTATACAAAATATTATGTTTTTTTTTTTAATTATGCTTAAGTTCATGAATTTAATTTTCATTAAATTATTTTTATGAAGACAGGAATTTTACAACATGAAATTAATTAAAATTTTATTGATAATTTGTCATTCTTGACTGCGCTGAGATTTGAACCCAGGCTTTCACGGACAGGTTGTCCAGACTAGTTTCGATTGTAACCACACAATCTCGTCAGAGGGGTTTGCCGTTTTACTGACTCGGCTATTGAGGCCGGGCGACGTCAATAGTCAAACATCAATCTTTAAACCAAATGGTATTTCACCTTGGTAGATCGAAATTTGCTTTTGAATGCATGATTATCAATTTTAATTGATTTACATGTTCTTCCTAACTTCTGTTTTTTCGTACCTTTTGTCAAGAATTCTTCTTGAAATCCAAAGTACATTTTTTTGGTTTTTCATGTTTTTGTCTTTCTTTTTTCTTGTTGACCTTTTTCAGCACGACTTGAAGGAAAAATGTGAACATAGCTCGTGCCTTATATGTTAACAATATTAGTATTGTCTTATTGAACTGTTAATGGTTTTTAATCCAAAAGATTCGGAAAAATAGGAGGTAGAAAGAACATTATTTAAAAAAATTATTAAAACAATTATAAATAAAGGCCACAATATATTGCATTTACCCACCTTCTATTAAAGTCAATAAGCAAATAACTGCTAAACATCTGCATATAAAACATCTCGGTGTACATTAAGATCGACGTTTTACGTGGAAATTTCATATATAGGGCCAAACGAAACTAAAATGAATTGGCTCATTTGAAGAAATTCGGCCATTAGTCTGGATTGTGAACTCCTATTTAACAACTCTTTATTAGAGGCAATATGGTGTTATGGTACCCAATTATGAGGCACTGCGTCGGTCTCCAATAAAGAGAAAATCAAAACAAAATTATTCGAATCATCACGTTCGCTCCCTGGTAATTATGCAATTGAATACTTAAAAAGTCTTGAATCGAACCAAAATTCACTCCGTTGAAATATTTTATATAATGGTGCTCACACTCGCTTTAGGCAAAAAAATACTGCAGGCTGCAGCTGTTATCCAATTAGAAGAGCGAGAGACACCTGTGTGAACGGAAGCCGTGTTTAGGACATTTTTTGTTCGATATTGGAAGGACGTAAACATAATTATTACAGTTAGATTTGATTTATCATTGTTACTTTATATTATATAATATTATGAAGATTCAATAAATAAATAGGAGAGAAAAAATCGTCCCCTTAATAAAACAATAGTGTATAATTTTTTTGCCATTTCGAGATAATAGAGTTTAAAATTTTTGAGTTATTAGACAAAGGGGAAAACACTAATATCTCAGAAAATAATCGATGTTTTTGAGTTGTGGTCATTTAAATATGTGATGGAATAATCAGGCTACTAGTAGATGATATTTCATTAATTTACAAGTGCTTTAATTGCAAATAAATGGGATTCAAAGTACCATGATGTCACTTAGGCTATTTTATTTGTGTTATAATATGTATGAAAATCATAATACACTATTTTATTTTGTATGGTATACACTATTTTATTTGAATATTTTACACCAAATATATTATAAAAAAATTGTGGATATCAATATACGTCATTTTTCGATTTTATTTTGTAATGAAATAATAAAAATAGTGAATAATAAAAATAGTGTATGCTTTTTTTATACCCTATTTTTCTTTGAAATGATATTCAGAGTAACAACTAATTAAAACACCATACCTGCACTTACACAATTATTAATGAAAAATTTCAAACACGCAATTATACAATAATATTTCAATTAATCTTTTGACCCACTTTTGTGGAAGTAGAATTTCACCAAATTTTGACCACATTTAGAATCAGGAAGTAGAATTTCACCAAATTTTGACCACATTTAGAATCAGCAGAATCAGCAATGTAGATTCTTATTATGCAATAAAAAAATAATGGTGTACATTCGTATACACTATTGTTTTATTAAGGGGACGAAATACTGTTTCAGAGTTATTAACAAATTACTGGTAATCATTTTTTCATGCAAAATAAGTATTTTTTGTGTTTAAAATAAATAAAAAAAATTATAAAGAAATTTAAATTCGGCCACCGACTGCAATGATTAATTACTTACTTTATTCTCAAAATACCTGACTTTCCGATAAATTATAAAAATGCAAAATCTTTTGCGCATAATTTTTTACGAAAATTTTAAAACCAAAAATCACTAATTTTGCATGAAAAAATATTTGTCGCCACTAATTTCGGAATAAGTCCGAAACAGTTGAAAATACGAAAATCTGTTATTAAGATGACCCAAAGGAATTTTTATTTCTATTCATTTGTCATTTCGATCAAAATCGGACAAATCTAAACTAGACGCGATAGAATCAATCTGTGAATTGATTTGGATTCAGCACGCGAAAGTCAAAAAAATTCACAAAACAAAGTTCTTGGTCCCGACTTTTTTTTTTTTTTTGTTTTTTTTTTTTGCCGATCAGTGTAATACTAAGCCAAATATTTACTAAGCCAAATATTATATAAATTATTATATATCGGATGATTCATCGTCCGCTTTGATTTTTAATGTAAAATAAAATAAATAAATTTAAAAGTGAACATAACATTTTTATAATCGGTTAAAAGAACAATTTATGGCGTTTACTGTTTGAAAATTATATCATGTAAATGTTGACCATGTCAACGTCTGAGGTGGTCCATTCGGAAGGTTCAATTTGGCCGACTCGCTCGAATATAGCGACCGGTATCTCGCGAATATCACGAGTAATGATGGCTTCCAAAACTTCAATCGTGGCTTATTCCTGAAGACCTCAGACTGTACATTGTCCAAAGGTGTTATATCGCACGATCTAGGTAGCCAATTTACCGAAGCAAAACGGGAAATTAAGTGCTTACCAATATTATTTCTCAACAAGCTCCTTGCTTACTGCGCTGTATGGCTTGAAGTGCCGTCTGGTTGACACCAGAGCTCATCGAGACCATCCGCTTAAATTTCTGGAAGCACATAGTCTGTTAACATGATGCGCTAATGGTTACCATTGTCGGTAATATTTTTACTTTCCTAATTTTTTAAGAAATATGAACCAATGATTCCTCCAGCCCATAAACCACATCATACCGTTGTTTTTAATGGCTGTAAGGGTAGCTCTTGGTACTCTTTGGGTTATTCATCAGGCCAAATAAGGCAATTTTGTTTATTAACCCTGAAAGGTTACTCTTTATTTTAGTACATTACAGTTACTCTTCGTCAAATCGAAGAACTTTTAAAAAAACAAATTCAAGCGAAACGTTTTTAAAAGTAAAAAATCAATAGAAATTTTTTTAGTAAAGAATTTCACAGAAAAAAGTGTTTTATCAATTAAAAAAATGGTTTAAAAAATATTTAAATGTAATTAATGTGATAATTGAATCAATTAGTTTTTTTAATTAAAGGAAAATTAAAAATTTTATATTGATTTAATTAACATTTTAGTTGTTTTGAAATAAATTTTCAATTAAAATTTTAATAAAATAGAAAAAAATCTTAATTGACTTTTTTCGTTTAAACTAAAATAATTACAGCATGTAGAATTGTTGTTGGGAATTGTCAATATTTATTAAAATAAATTAACACAATGTTTGAAATGACAAAGTTTTTTGATCACTTTTTTAATTAAATAGATATTGGGAATTATTTCTTTTTCATAAGCAACTTTATTATATTCAAAATTTTTCATTTTTCGAATTTATTCTATGAGTTAAATTTCAGTTATGTATTTTATAAAGCTTTTTGTGATAGCTCTATTCCTTAAATTTTTTAGAAATGACTTTATACACATTAAAAATATCATTTAATGAAAAAATTTTTTAAAAATTTTAAAATTTTCAGTAATAAGCAAAATCAATAACTTGTTTGCTTGATATTATGAATTTGGAATAAGTTTGGTGATTGGAGAAATTTAATAATTTTTTCTGTGTTTATTAGAAAATAAAATAAACATAACAAATAAAAGTTTTTCTTCTCTCTCAAAATTTTATAAGAATTTTAAAAATTTTTTGTGTTTTCAAATTCATTATTTTTTTAAACCTTGTGGAAAAAAGAGCGTAATTTAAATATAAAAATAAAAGTTATATGATAAAGTGTAAATGATCTTCGTTGATTCGACGAGCAGTAACCATCAAGGGTTAACGAATCCAGAAATGTGTTTCATCACTGAACAAAATTTCACGATAAAACACTGGATTTTCATTGAGTTTTTCCAGAGCCCATTCTCAACAATTTGGAGACGCGGTTGTGGTGTGGGAGGTTTCCATGATGACTTGCCATACGATATTTAACAAAAATTACATAGTAGGTTGTATATGAGCCAAGCGTGATCTGTGAAAAAGCATATTGAAAATCAAACCTCACGTTGAATCACCAATTATATATATAAGATTATATTCTGGATTTATATTCTGATAAGTACAATTAAATGAATCTTAGTATATGCTAAGGCAAATTATAAAAGTTTTATCTACTCGTATCTTCCTGTTGGAAGCCACACACAGTTAATTCCTTACAATTTTCACTACACTAAACTTTATATTACACAAATAGTGATAGTGACGTGAAAACACACAGAATAATCACTTTCACACATAAAACAGTAAAATATGCCGAAGACAAGAGATAAACAGATAATACAAATAAAAGGAAATAGAACAAAAAAGCAAAGGAGCAAATCTAACTAACTCCCTTTGCTTGTATGAGTAAACAAATGGTTTGAAGATTTAACAGCTATAAGCAAATGTAAACAACAAATAAAAAAGTCTACTTAAACAACAAATAAAAATGCATGAACGAGAAAAAAAAGAAATATTTACTGTAAATATATATTTATTTGTTTAGCTCTGTATGTTTCTAAGTCGATGTTTATGAATTTGTGCAAATGTGTTAAAGAGTGTCCGGTTTATATGAATCTAAGATTTAATTAACGAAATGAATACACTCTAATCAGCTGCTTAAGTCCCATGTGATTAGGCATAGAATATAAATTAGGTAAGAACAAAATAAATTTATTTAACTACTTCTACTACACTATTGAAATATAAATAGTATTTTAATGTATTATTTTTCTCTTTTGTTTTCGGTTTCAATTTCCTTTTAAGTCCCTAGTATATGTTAAAAAAAAATTTTTAGTTTTTGGTTAAAAGCAAAAAAACTCAGTTAAATTAAATATTTGCATTAAGATACTGTCTTTTGAAACTTAAATATCTTTTTTTTTTTTTTACACAACAAAGGATACGAAAGTTGGCTTCTTTTTATAACACCAAAATTCAATACATATATAGAGAGAGGATACTTCAATTATTTTACTTTTAGATTGTATAACCACTGACTAAGAAAATAATTACATGTTACAGAAAACTATTGAAAACAGTTAAATGAATAATTGAAGCCCGACCATTTGATACCCAACAGAAATGAAGCTGATCAATAGTGATGCCATCAATTGTTTTAAAATCACGTATTTTACGATTATACAATATACTAGCTTAAGCCAGCGCGCTTCGCTACCCTCATTAAAACAAAATTGTAATTTTTCAATGCAGATCACGTGCATTGTTTATGAAGTTATTTAAACCAAGTTTGAATACTTTTACTGTTACCTTTCGCCAGCACAGAGAGCTATATTGTATTTGTATTGAAGCTGACCCGCCTATGTCTACATAAGGCAGTGGGCCTCTTACAGATATTGTTCATTTATAACCAACCTATTTGTTCCAAATTTGTAAGCTTTAGCTGTGGCCGTTCTCAGAAATGCAGAAATCTATTTTGATCCACGTCCAATTCTTTTATGCGGCACTTTTCTTACAAATGCTGTCTGTATATTTATAACCCTTCTAATAGTACTAAATTTGGGCAATTATTGCCGTTATTCAAATATACGGGACTCCATTTGTTGCAACGCCCACTTTTTGACCGCGGCATTTATTTTTAGGCGGCATTTATTTTTATATATAAAGATTAGTACAGTAATAAATGTAATTGTTAACATATTAAAACATATTTTAAATTTAATATTATTAACAGAAATTTGTTAAATTTAATATTTACTTCTTAATTCTTTTAATTTAAAGCAGGTTAATTTTAAGAATCTTATATAAGTGAAATTTTTAAAGAACTGTTGTTATCACTGCTAGAAATTGTAAGTTATTAGTGCTGTAATTTGTCAATTATTCGGACGTTAAAAAACCCGATAATTATTAAACTTGCGTTTGCTAATAATATTTTGTTATGAATATATTTTTGTTTTATTAACAAAAGTCATTCGATAATGTGTTAAGTGTTCTATGAAGTCTTACATCAATAGCGAAGCGACTCCACCAAAGATTAATTATTGCTAGACTTCGGTTAAAAAAAGAAAAAAATTAAAAATTTCAATGTATAATAAAAGAGATAGTGAGTATTATATTTATAAATAATATATGAGAATTATTAATTAAGAAAAAAGAAAAGCAATAATAGGTAAAATACTGTTTAAAAGAAATCTGTACAATGAAATAATTTAACGTGCAAAAATTTTCTTTGGTTCTCCTGTTTCTTTGCAAGGCCTTCTGAGAAAATCAATTATTAAAAGCACCGTAGCTTTCGGAACATATGCCCACCTTGGTTTCAAAACGCAATTGCATACATTTTCTCATACCCTGCGGGGAATTTGTGTCAATTATTCCAACTGGCTGGTCCTGGAATTTGGGAAAATGGAACAAGTACAAAAAAGGGCTCAATACCAGTGAAAAGAGAAAAAGTAATGAATTACAGTACAGTATTCACCGCTGGTGTGACACATTTTTTTTTTTTAGACTTTCTTAAATTTGGTTCTTTAATAAAGTTCTAGGACTTGTTTTATTGAAATAGTACTACATTTTATTGAAATAATACGCCATTGTAGTCACAGATGGGCTTAGTGCACTTATTTTGGAGTTTCAACTCACAGTTAGTGATAGTGCAAAACTATTGCAATCATTTTGTTGATGTCGAGTGATAAATTGAAAATTAGCAGCCTCACTAAACATGAGTGATAGTGATGCTAAAAAATTTTGCACTCAAAAAAATAGTTTGATTTAAACAAAAGCAATCATCAGTTTATTGCAACGTTTTTTGTTCTTCACTCATTTGAGTGCAACTTAAAATTTTACACTAAATGTTCAAACACAAGCTTGTTTTTTCATGATTAAAGCCAGGAGATGTTCCGTTATTGACAAAATTTCATGTTGTTTTATTTCCTTTGATTCACAAGAATCAAACACTATGTATGCACATAAAACATTACGTTTTTTAATTTTAGTGAGAGTCTGTTTATATGCAGCTTTTTTGATTGCAAGTACAAATTTTGCACTATTTGAATTGAGTGCAGATTTTTTTGCATTTAATCTTCGCCTAGTGATAGCGAAAACATTTGCAATATCACTAATTTTTGTGGTAGTTAAAAAAAAAAATAGCAATCATCAATAAAGCTGGCAAAACATGAGTACAAACTAATTTTTTGCAGTTTAATTTAGTGATAGTGCACTGCTGATTTAAATCAATATTTAGTGCACTACCCCCAACTATGATTGTAGTAACCAACATTGAGAATAGGTGTGTGCCTTGACATTTGGTGGCTGTTAGGTGTCAATTGCCCCCCTCCAATGACAACCCCATGTGAAAGTGATAGGTCACATTCATATAAAGTGAACCGGTCCCTAACACCAAAGACCTATCACGGGACTACTTTGGTGTCAGTTCGCTTCCCTCTAGGGATTATTTCAGATTTAAATATTAAAACCATTGAAATTGATATTGATATCGATGGCTTGCCATTATATAAAAGGTCGGTTATTGAATTATGGCCAGTTTTAGGGCGTGTCATAACAAAACAAATGTAAATTGTTACTGCACGATTTCGTGCAAGATATAAGAGATTTGCAATTAAGTGGACTAACCATAAATGGGAAAAATTAATGTCCAAATTCGTGCGTTCATTAGTGACGCCCCATCTAAATCTTTTATATGCCGTATTAAAGGAACATATTCGACAATTATGCTTTTGGAAACAATAGAAATCGGAATGGTTTCACAGTTACAATTGACTGTATGCATTTGCCTGACTTGGAGTTAGGAAAAACAATTATTTTGTACATTATGAAAAAAAGCACTTATTCCCATATCAAATGCTGCAATATTTCCTATATCAGAAAAACTAATTTCTCTGTCCCTTTCACTTCCCAGGGAGTTTGCTGTGAAGCCAAGATAACTCTTTGAGGTTTCGAGATTGAAAGCGAGAGGTTAGACAGTTTTCATTGTATGATGGAACAGTAGCTTTTAAAGATTTTTTTTCCAATTGATATTTAGGAGCATTTTCTTTTATTACATTGTAGCTACAGAACTTTATCATCTTCCCCTAATTCTTCTCAAAAAAAAAAAAAAAAAAAATATTAACACTGCTGCACACGTTTGTAAATTAATTTCCAGCTTTGAATAGTGGAGCCAACACACAGTGCTCTGTCCCGTAGACAAAACTAAAGATTAATAAAGTACTTAGAATATTTATGTTATATATATTTCTGTAAAGCTAACAAAGTTTTTTAAATATATTTGTAAGAAGAATTCATTATTTTCACTTTTAATATACAATGGTGGACACTTAAATCCAAAAAATTTTGAGCTAAACTGCTAAATAAAAACACGACTTTTACTTGTTTTCCTAAAGACATTCCCATAAATTAATTTCTTAATATATTCTTTTCAAACTTTAAAGTTTTGTTTACCACTAAAAGCACAAAAAAGGGGAAATTATTGTTGGAAAACAATGTTACTGAGAAAAAAAATTTTTCTACTGTCGTAAACTTTGAGATTTTTTTATTGGAACTCCCAGAAATTGCTTAAGTTTGGTAGACTATATTTAACTATTTCTTTAGAGTCCCTTAATTTTAATTTAAGGACTTTAGTACTCTTTGGAGTGTTTTAACAGAATCTGCACAAAAGTCCCAAAATTTTCTGCCGGATATATAAAAATTGCGTTCATTTCTTGAGTCATATTTCCTAAGTTAAAATAAAAATTACAAAGAGGTAAGTTTATGGTACAGCCAAAATTGGAAAATATTAAATTAGAAATCCCTCTTTTCTTCTTTACCATAAAAAATTAATTAAATTTTTATGCACTTAGTTTTTTTTAAAAAAAAGTTTAAATATGAAAAAAAAATTAAATAATCTGTATATATATATATTTTTTTTTTTTGTTCACCCTAATATTTTACAAAGTTTGAAGATACTAGAAATATTTATATATTAAAAATCATTGTTTTTTTTTATTAAGATACAATGTTAGGAGGTCTATCGTCCGTTAAGAGAAACAATTTATGATTTTCTGCCGGAAAATGGAAATTTTGTATTTTTTACACTCTGGACTGCGATGAAACTGTTTTTTACATCATTTCTTACAAAATAAGTAGATGCTGGTCTATATGTTGCCAATATAAGCTTCGTTTAAATATACACTGTCACATATATCACATAACGGTACATTTGTGTTTTCGATTTGTACTTCTCTTTCAGCCGCCATTCAGCATCACATGCTGGTTCAATTAAAATTAATTATATCTTTTTTTTTTTAAATAATGCTAAATGACGCGTCGAAGAGTGGCTAATTGGGTAGAAAATACCTGAGTGATAATGGATCAAGCTAAGATTTTATGAAAATTAGCAAAATCCATAGTTTAATAATTCTTTTGTACAGTCCATTTGATTACTTACATTTTAGACCATATTTGACTGAAATCGGATAAAAGCTAAAAATTCTATAATAAGAAAACAAAGGCAACAGCATTTAACTTAAATTTTACTTAGTACCACCAACATATTTTCGCATTTTTATAGAAGTGTATGCACCGAACAAGCCAAATTTACAACAGCTCTATAACGCATTATTTTAGAATAACTTATTAATTTTTAATGCATTCTAATCATAAATGCAGTCAAAACATATTTTTTTTTAAAAGAATATATGGGAGGTAGGCATGTCCTTGCACCGAAAGCAACAAAATTTGCAACAACGCTAGAACGTCGAATTTTACAGGCAGATACTAGTTTTTGCTATATTCTGATATAAATTGTGGCTTATAATAAAATTTGTTAATCCAGGATGTATGGGAGGTAGGCATATCCTTCCAATGATTTTTCTAAAACTTCAAATTTTTCTTAACTTTTACATTAAGTATCAGTATACTTCATTTTGTCGTTCTGCGATAAGAACTCTAGTTTTGCCAATTCACTATATGGGGACAGAGCACTGTGCAGCGTGTCTCTCAATGTACATAATAGAATGTGTTCATTTAGTAGAATGTGGTCAGCAATTTAGAAGTCTTCAAAAATGTTGCAATATATTCTTTTCAAATTTGTATGAAAATAATAAAAAAAAATCTTATATATAAATACGGGAACAATATTTTGTAGTTGATTTTAAAGTATCTTACCGTCCGCCGATTTTAATCAAACATATTTCGATTTAAAAGTATTTGTGTGTAGATATGCACAATAATTTCTTTTTAAAATTTTTAGAATTTAAGTGCTTAAAAGCTTTTAAATTTATTTTGCAAACACACGTATACATATGTATTAACGGTGGTTGAAAAATCCACTTTTTGTTGTTTTAAAATGTTTTCGTTTTTTTTTTTTTTTTTTTTCTACTTCCAAAAAGACACGCACACACATGGGTCAAAGGAGTGCACCTTATTGTTTTCTTAAAATGTGTACGTTTTTTTGTATTACGCACTGGTTCTCTCTAAAGTAAATATCGAATTTCGGCCACCGGGCGAAACTAGTAATCTTAAATCTCCCAAAAACTTACCTCAACAAATGGTTTATTTCTTTTCAATTGAACCCATTCAGGTAAAACAGAGTTTCTATAGTTTAAAGTGTAGGAATGGGGATATAAAATCAATTTTAACCGTTTAAGGTTTTTTTAACAACAAATTTCTCGATAATATTTGTTTAATGAAGGACAAAACCTTAATAGATATAACAAATATTATTGATAGTAATTCTTTCTAAGGAAAAAATATAATAATCTCCAAAACTTTTTTAGTTATCCATTCAATTATATATAACTTAACATTGCCCAGTAAAAATTGTGCTCCAAAAGCAGGAGCAGGTTTTATATATGAATTCATACCTCCACTCACTTCAAACCTGCTGATGGGATGCCTGATTTTTGTATGGAGTGTTCCCGGCTTGGAGGACTATTTTCTGCTAACAATAAGCGCTTCTTTTAACATAAAAAAACATGCAAACAAAGCACTCCTAAAGCGCTTTTTAAGGGCTAACTATTTTAACATATTCATTCTTGTTTTGCTTTTAATTGTTTAAATGACTTTTTTTCAAGCATTTTCGTAAACCATGATATATTGTTATTTTGTTATCGCTTTAAAACCCTTTTCGTTGTCAGCACTAAATAGCAGCTTTTTTTGTATATTTTATTCATTATCATTTACTGCTGTATAAGAGCTCAGTTATTGAAGCGCTCAATTATGCGCTTTTTCCCTTTAGTGCTTCAAAAAACACAAATTTTTGTTACTTGGTGGTTTCACTAAGGCGAATGATTTTGACAATATTATTTCAAAAACACTAAAACCGGCTTTGTGTTAATTCCAGATATTAAATTTTATAAAATGACAAACAAATGAAAATATGCATTCGAGGAAAAGAAAGATATAAAAAACATTGATATTAAAGATATTAAATGTATGAATTTCCCTATATATGTATTTATATGTAGTTTATTAATATTTTTCCAATTTCTAAATAAACTTATTAGAAGCCGAAATGAAGTTGCGGAAAACAAAAAGGTTATTTAAGTTATTTGTTACATATAATGGTTAATAAAATTGTTTTTGTTTATAGGCAAGCAGAACAACAGCATTTGCGGAGTACTGTCAGATCATAATGTGTCCTTAAAATCCATTATAAATTCGTTTTGGAGAACACCAAATTATTTCAAAAATTTTCCTATAAAAACCGAATAAAATTGGTTGCAGTGGGACAATGACATTATTGAAGCTAATATGGCAGAAATGGTAATTATCTTAATAAAATAAAACTTAATAAATAAATCTAAATACATAAATCATTGAAAATAATAAATAATTAAAAACATTTTATATGATTTCACATCTCAGGTAAAAACTGTTACTACAATAATGGCAGAAAAGGGTATAGTTAAAGGGCTGCCGTACGTGATCACTCTCTAAGTGTTACTGCATTATAATTTAATTTATAACGGAACTCATACCAAAAAAAGGCTGAACTACTTGAAAAAATTTGTGTACGTTTATATTATATAAAATTAGCATTTTATAATTCCAGTATCTCAATACGTCATCATCAGTAAATGAAATAGGACGAGGACAGGAAACAGGCACTTTAAAGACGCTTGTAAAAAAAAAACAAGAAGAAAGGAAAATGGTTATTTTTTTTTTAAAGGCTGTAAAAGTCAGCTGGCTCCGATTCGTAATTGCCTTGCGTACCGAATGGAGAAGTGGAGTATTTTGTCATTCTTTGAATAGTTCATAACCTTGCTTCAATGCTAATATTTGCCTGATTTTTGCGGCTAAGTCATTAGAGTGCGAAGAAACCCTATTACGCCTATCCCTCGATTTACACGATATATGCATTCCAGAAAAAATCGTGTAAGTCGAAATGAAAAATTTTTTTATGAGAAATCGTGTAAATCGAAATATACCCAAATACGAATATATATAACATTTTGTTTAGGAAGTTTATTTATTCTTTAGTAAATTAAATTCGATTCGACTGCGTTGAAGACTTGCTCACCTTTTTCTTTTAGATTATTTAAAAGGATTTTTACACTGATGACATTTAGGTGAAATGTATGGACATGTTTAAAATATAAAACATCCGTTAACATTGTTCACACCTAATATCTACCATCAATCAAAACTGCAAATGATACAATGTACAAAAGACACACACAAAAATGTAATACAGGAATAAAAATTACCAAACAAAAAATAATTTGTACATAAATAAAATTTAGCAAACAAAAAAGTAATAAATAAATAAAACTTAACAAACAAAAACAAAACAAAGTAAATTAAATTATACAAAGAAAAAAGCATTCTCCTTAATTTTGTCAAAGATGATGATAACACTAAAACAATCGAAAGGTATGGAATGGAATAAAAAGATATATGTACATATCAGATGTTGAAAGATGTTGATTTTCAGCCCTTTTTAGCCCTATGGGAAGATATTAACATCTTCGCAAATGGATTGGAGATGTTAGTTGTCGATCCGCGTAAAAATGCTATAAGAAATGTCTTTGTTAAAATTGTTTAAACCAACCGTGACTTACCAAGATGGTAGCTGATCAACATTTTTCATAAACTCTCAAAGCTTTATTTGTAATAGCACTGGTATCAATTTGGATTAGCTTTTGGGTTGATCTTCTATCCAAATCATTATTGACTTTTCCATATTTTCAATTTAAGTGTCCTGAACGTAGTATGTTGAACCAGGGATCGTTTTAGTCCCAGCTGCTACACTTTTCCTTATTATATTTTCCTTTTTTACAGATTGTATTGTCACTTTGTGAATGGAAATAAATTTTGAAACTGTTATTTCTCTGTCCTTTTAGATAGACTATGTACTATCTAAAATCTAAATTTTTTCTTTGGTTAAAAGTTTTAATAAATGATACCATTCAACTTTAAAAATCATCATATATATTATTTCTTAAGCACTTTTTTTGTCGGTTGCAAATATCTCCCATACCACCGCATCAAATTTAATGAATGATATCTCATTTTAAAGTTTATTTCTAACACTAATGACGAAAAATAATTAGAAATTGAAAAATTAATATTTTCATTGATAAAAATTATATTTTATATAGAACTGCATGATAATACTGTTGTCATTATGATTATATGTTTTTGTTCAAGTGTGGTAATACAGGGTCGCTTAATAGTAATGCAGTTATACATAATATAGTATGTATTAAAATCCATTCTGGCAATACCGCTATTTACTATAATGCCTTTTATTACTAAGTCAGTTATATATAATTGCGTACGTTTAAAGATATTTTTGTTTGTATTTAGGATTCGTACGGGCAAAATGTTAACGATGATCATGTCATTACCTCTAACATTGTATTCAAAGAAGTATTATAAAAGCATTTAAACATATGTATGTATGTATGTAAATATGTATGATATATTATCAAAAATTATTTTCGGGAATGAAATATTTTATAAATAGCAGTGTTTTCATTCAAAAATTGGGATTATTAGCACATCATTAATAAATTAATAATAAATATTACATTCCCGAAAATAATTTTTGATAATAAATTTGCATGTGCCCAGCAAATAAAAAAAACCTGAAATGCAAGCTGCTTTATTTAAGCAACTTGTTTTTTTAATTTTGTTTTTTTCTTTCTATCCTCTTACAACTACAAGTAGAGTTGGAAAAAAACATCCAATTGTAGGGGAATGTAAGAAAAGATAAGCTCACTGTTTATTGTTGTGTCTTTGTTGTAGCTTTGATATTGTTACATGAAAGACCTGAGTGTTTTAAAATTCTTATTCACTTTATGGTCTTACTTTTATAATATTTTTAGCTTTTCTAAAGTATTTGGAAAAAGTTTCCTGACGAGCTGGCCTAAGCAACCAGCGAAATGCGCATAGGAACTAGCTTTCCCACAACAATAAATTTCAGTGTTTTCATTTAAAAAAATTGGGATTATTAGCACATCATTAATAAATGAATTATGTATTATATATATTATGATTTCTAATATTTTTATACTTTTAACAAAATGTATTAAAGTACCTAAAATTTCTATTAATTATTTTCATTTTATGTTACAAAAATGACAACTAACGGTGCGAAATATTTGCACGGGTCATCTAGTATTTTTATATTTCTGATTAAAAAATATACCACCATACACACCTCTTTCTTAACACTTATTGCCCGTTTTTGGTGCATCATGAAAAAAAGTTATTTTACTTGCATCGCAAGTGCATAAATAAATTCATAGTTTTATCAACATTTTTCCAACTAAGTTTTGATTAAATAACTGTAAGCGATGTTTATATAAAAATTTTTTTATAGCAATTTATCAAAATTGTATTATGTATATTGTGATGCACAAATGCATAATATACATATAAGCAAATGCTTATACACGAAACAATATCAGCTATTTTAAATAGCAAACTGTAATTGCACAAGTTTGAATAGATAAAATCGTAAAATGCTTATAAAGGGTGTGCAAATAAGCGAAAAATATTGTATTGATTTTTTTATACATTTGTATGCTTGTGTTTGTTAATCAAGAAATCCAGACACTCCATTTGATATTCAAGGCTAGTGGCACCAATCGAAAATACACGCTTGGAAATAAATGTTAATTTTAAATACTGCGTAAAAGCTTGATGTGTAGAAGCTTTATATGTAAAGGCTATTTTATTTATAAAGACTATTTGTGAAAATTGTGCAGGATATATTTTCTGAAAAAAATTAATATTGCACAGAAAATATTCCACTTAGTACACTGGAGAACGTGGATCTCGCTATTGTTAACTTTGACAATTATCTTAAACTAGCTGTTCAATATTCCAGCGTTACCCCCAAAAAACCAAAAACAGTAACATATATTCTACAGATGTCGAGCGTCTCTTGACTAAAAAAAGTAGAGTTCGAAGAGAGTGGCAATTGCACAGATCCCACTAACTTCAGACTTAATTAAAAGAGTGCACAATAAGGCTAAGAAAGTTACTGCAGCCTTAGAAAACGGCTTCCCTGGAAAAATATCTTAAGGAACTTGATGCAACTCCACAATCAGACTACTCATTATGGCGTGCAGCTAGAAATCTCAAAAGGCCAGTTATCTCTAAGCCACATTTAAGAAACTTTAATGGAAGTTGGGCAAGAAATGATACAGAAAAAGGAAATCTGTTTGTTAATCATCTGAAAAATGTATTTACCGTTAATATATCTCACGATATAGCAGTCGAGTTACCGCCTGTTAGATCAGCTATTCCCCTAAGATTCGAGTTTAGAGAAATCGAATAGGCTATTTGTGACTTAAACACCAAGAAGGCACCCGGTATTGGTAAGATCAGTAATAAAATGCTTTTAGAGCTACCAAGTATATCAAAGAAAATTATTCTTATTATTTTTAATACTATTTTACGCCTCCAATACTACTCTCAAGAATGGAAGGTTTCCTTGGTAACCATGATACCAGAGCCAGGAAAGGATCACTCAAAAGTTTAGTCATAGAGGCCTATTAGTTTTTATCTAATATTTCAATGCTGTTTGAGAAACTCTTAGTATCAAAATTAATCCCAATGAAAATAGATATATTTCTAACCAACAGCTCGGTTTTAGAAGAAAGCAAAGGACAATTGAACAAACTCTTCAAATAGTAAATTTCATACGAAAAGCCGTTGAAGAAGAAAAAAATATTGCTCAGCACTATTCATCGATGTGTCTCAAGCTTTTGATAAAGTCTTGCATGAATGATTATTACTGAAATTGCCGCAAAACTTACCAGCAAACATACACAAGCTGTTAGAAAGCTACTTAGTCGGTCGTCATTATTAAAGAAGGCGATTTTTTAAGTTCTCCACAGCCAATTAACGCTGGAGTCCCACAAGGCAGCATCCTTGGCCCTCTATTATACTTAATTTATACTTCGGACATGCCAACAAACAACTGCATCCAAACCTTAACATTTGCGGACAATACAGCTTTTCTAAGCGTACACGCAAACTGTCAAGAAGTGTCTCGTTACTTACACGGACAGTAACCATCCAGGGCTAATAATCCTAATAATTAAAAATTAAAAAAAGGAATGGATATACCGGTCATACTTGACTAATCAGTACCGATGGCTACACTGTTAATAGACATTCCAGACTAAATGAAAAAAAAAAATTCAATTCTACTTCGTTTTAAGTACAAATATGTTTAATTGCGATTTAAACGAAATTAAATCTCTCAAGTTGCGCTAATATAAAAAAGAAAATGAAAACGTATACAAAATTACATCTTAATTAATTTAATCGTAAAAACTCAAACAAAAAAGGCAGATTCTTTTAATTTCTTAGGAACATTACAGCTTATATTATTAATTTTAAGTAAAAAGTGTGAATTATATAAATATTTAAGTCACTTTTTAAAGGTGTCATAAAAATGCTTCAGAAAAAGCCCAAATTAGGATTTGTTTAACACATGGCAAAAAAACATAACAATTTAATGTTATTATCCTTTTTACTGTCGTTGTACTAAAAGGAAAAAACATATAAACAAAATCAAATACAAATACTAACGGCAACATATGTTTGTCTTTTTTTAAATAAAAAATAGCAACAACACTTAAGCAAAATGAATAAAACAAGACTCATGTCCTTCGCATGTATGTGCTAAAATAAACTCGTGAAAGCATAAATAAATTTTTTTTTCATTATTTTTATATGAATTTACGACTGTTTTGTCCCTGAAATAATATAAAGTTAATCTAGACACAACAACAACTAGAGACATGCTTAAAAACAGATTTATTTTTGTTGTTGATGTTGTTTATATATGTGTTTTTTTTTACTTTTTTTGTCTGTAAACAAGACATTTGCTTTTTCGTTATTTGGTACTGATAAAAAAATAAATACTTTTTACCCTCTTTCTACATGTATAAATAACTTTAATTATATCAACGTATGTACATGCATTAGGGTTGCTCAGAAATTAAAAAAGTTTCCGAAGAAACAATGTCTGTTAAATATCCTAGGGGAAAGGGAACTAACACTAAACTTGTCACGTGACAAGTCACTTTAACATTAATTGGCACCATTTTGACACTTTGCAACAGGTCACTGAAATAACCTTAATGGACACATGCAATTTCGGTTAAAATAATGCCTGTCGCAGGTTTTGTCCCAAATGAGCCATGTCAATATGAAAGATCCCCTTCATATAAAGTAATAGAACTAGAGAGAGTCAGCCACTACCCGAACAAAATCCAGTCACATGAATAGTTTTGTGTCAACTACTATTCCTCTGGACCAACTACACTCTAAACACATTATCAGCAGTTAAGTGATGTGTCTTGTCTTCACCTATCACAATTCGTTACTTTTAATTATAAAATTTTGTTCACTGGTCACGGGATAAGTGCTTTAAGAGCAATTGACTCAAATTACCCACAGGGTATATGTAAATAGAGCCTACGAATCTGGGAATTATTTCTTTTTCATAAGTTACTTTATTATATTCAACATTTTTTTATTTTTCGAATTTATTCTATGAGCTAAATTTCAGTTATGTATTTTATTAAGCTTTTTTGTAATCGTTCTATTCCTTCAATTTTTAGAAATGACTTTATACACTACCAGACTATTATCTTGTATCTTCTTGTTAGATTTTACCTTAGATATCATTTAGTGTAGGAATAAAAAAAAAATAAAAAAATTTGGAAAGCAATGAAGTATATTGTATGTACAGAAAAATTTACAACTATTAGTTACCAGCAGAATGCAGAAATTTATTTTTTTTTTAAAGTTTATTAAAAACGGATATGTTTATACTATATTTTAAAAAAAAACTCAACAATAAGGTAAAATAAAATATAAGATCAGTTCCATATAAATAAAAATAAATTTATCTTTTTAATAACGTTTTGGCTATAAAAATAATTTGATTTATTTTTAATGTTTTTTTTATTTGAAACAATTTATTTGTCTACAACATATTATTTTGTTTGGCCAAATTTTCGACCAAAAAAAATACAAATGCTTCACTAATTATAAAATTAAGTTATGAATTTTAGTCGAACTGTTTGGGTTTTAATCTGAAGATACATATAAATTTATTCTGGTTTAAGTTGATTACAGCTAAATTTTTTATTTAAATTATTTTTATTTAGAAAGGAATTTTAAAGCTTATAACAATGGAAAGACAAAAAAAAAAACAAAAATACAAATATTTTTTTCTAGTTCTTGTTTTGCAACGATATGTAAAAGTTCTAAGTCCAAAAATGCTAAAGAAAAAGCGCTAGAGCCCATTAAAATGTGAAAATTTAAAAAAAAAAAAATTGTAAATATTTGTTAATAGTCAACATTGAAATAAATAAAATAATTTTATAGTATATTTTATTTTTTGCAAATTGACATACTAAAATGTACATTAAAAGTATAAAATATATACTAGAAAAGGTGATAAGTCACAAAAGCTATGTAAAACATAAATGTATTAGTTTTAGTTGGTTGCAAGCCAATAAAGAGTCGGCTATGAAGCAAAACTGGATTTTCAGACTTAAAATATATTCAGAACTAAAGACCTTAGAAAGTTTTTTCTCTCTCCTATAAAATGTATACTTTGGACTACATCCTTTTCGACTGAAGGTAATGATATATACTTATATAGGTACATTATATTAAAAAAAAAATTACGGACTCACCATTGTTTCACTCATTTTTATGTATTTTTGTTTATCAAAGAACTTTTTCTTATTAATTCACTTGAAATTTGACAGTTATATAATTCTTCTTTGGTGAACTTTTACTAGACCATTACATATATTCATATGTATATATGGGAAGAAGAATGGCAATGCATATAAAATTCAAATTCAAAGCCTATAATGACGAAAAACGGATATATTAAAATGTATACAATAAATAATTATCATAACACAAATAAAAATATTGTATATACCAAGGCTTATAAATAATTCAACCGCTTGTATTTTCAACCCAAGCGTTTATTTTTCGGATATAGATGGCACTTGCTGGGAATGTAGAATAATATGTATTTAAATACAGTAAACTAGATGTTTTAATAGAAATATATAATAAATAACTATTAGGATAAATACTTGGATACTTATTGAAAATTTGATAATAAATTCTATAAAAAACAAAAAAAAACTTGATGGGATTTCCAAAAATTTTGTACATTCGGAAATTCGTGAATTATCGAAATAAGCAAAACTTATTTTTTTAATTTAGAGGGGGGGGGGGGGGGGAATTTCTCTTTTTCACCCCCCTGAATAAGCGCCTGAAGGAATAGAACTATTACAAAAAAGCTTTATAAAATACATAACTGAAATTGAGCTCATAGAATAAATTCGAAAAATAAAAAATGTTTAATATATAAAAGTTTCTACACATAAAAAATTGAAAATTGTCTCTAATCACCAAATTTATACCAAATTTATAATATCAAGCAACGACTTGTTGATTTTGCACGTATTACCAAATTGATTATATGGAATATTTTTTTTTTTTTTAATAAATGATATTGTTTATTTTAATTAAAAAAAAGATCAAAAAACTTTGCTACTTCAAACACTGATTAATTTATTAAATTAAATATTTACAATTCCCAAACACAATTCTACGAGTTTAATTTATTTTATTTTAAACGAAAAACTCAATTAATATTTTTTGATATTGAATTTATATTTTATTTAAAAATTTATATTAATATAACTTGAATATTAGTTTAATCAATAGCTATTATAATTTTAAATTTTTGTTCAACCAAAAAAAAAAAAATTAATTGATTCAATTATCACTGTTTGGGGGTTGGTTCTTTTTTTTGTTAAATAAAACACTTTTTTTGTTTGTTGTTTTGTTGTTTTTGTATTTTGTTTATTTTATTTTTCAATTCACGTTTGTTTTAAGTTTTTTAATGTTTGTCTCACAAAGGTCGCAACTAGAGTGCGTTTTTAATGTTTTAAAAATGATCTTACAAGCTAAGTTTCAGTACATAGAAAAATAGTGCAATGACAAATGTGAAAAAGTAAATAACAATTTAAGGACCGTTACTATTTTACAGGGTGCTGTGTTTATAATGAGTCATCATTAAACACCGGGTGTTTTGATTAACATGGTTCATCATTAAACATTCCGGCCCCCATGACTTGGTGCAGGTTTACCAAAGGTCCATAAAACACGAAACAATGTAGCACGGTGTTGTGATGAATTTGACAGATATGGCATCTAGGATCTCAATTCGATTCAGGGTTGCGGGTCGTGTGGGGTTGTATATGTTGACGGCAATCAATCTGTTGAAGATACGCTACGAAATGTTTCGTGGGATGCCATACCTGTAAGTAGGAATTCAGAATAAAATTAGTGTGGAAAATTGTAAAAAACTTATACTATATTTCAAAACAAAACCACAATTTTTGAAATGGGTCTGGTTATGATCCCATTTTTGGTCTGGATGTCAACCACTCTACAGTTCTGGTCTGTTCCAGTATACGTCTTCGTAATTCGACCCATTTGCCATTCGTTGGGCGGCAAGTTGTTGTTTTTGATGACGACTAAATCGTTGACTTTAACGTTATCCCTCTGAGACTTCCACTTGTACCTGCGATGCAGTTCGGCCAGGTATTCGGATTTCCATCTTTTACAAAATGAGTGGTAGATGACCTTTAGGCGTTTCCAGCGGTTGATGAGGGTCAGATTTTCGCTGCTTACATCAGATTCGGCTGGGGTCAATAATGGAGTTCCAATAAGGAAGTGTCCAGGGGTCAATGGGTTAAGGTCATTTGGGTCATCGCTAGCAGGACTTAAGGGTCTAGAGTTTAAACACGATTCTATGCGGGTGAGAATTGTTGACAGCTCTTCAAACGTGAATTTCATATCTGGTATCATTTTCTTAAGGTGGGTTTTGAATGATTTTACACCGGCTTCCCAGAGTCCGCCCATATGTGGGGCACCGGGGGGTATAAATTTCCAAATGATATTTTGATGGCTATAGTTGTGAGTAACTTGGGTTTGAAGAGTTTTTAGAAATTCTAGACGATCTTTTTTGATGAGTTCTGCTGCTCCGACAAAGTTCGTGCCGTTGTCCGAATATATGATTGCTGGACACCCACGCCTTCCAATAAAGCGGGAGAAAGCGGCTAAAAATGCTTGAGTCGATAAATCACTAACTGGTTCTAAATGTACGGCCTTAGTGGCAAAGCATACAAAAATGCAGACGTACCCTTTTGTGATGAGGCAGGCTCGACCAGTAAAGTTTCGAATTGTAAAGGGTCCAGCGTAATCGACTCCAGTTGTGGTGAAAGGGCGAGAAAGTGTTGTGCGCTCTGGTGGTAAGGAAGCCATGATTTGACTCAGTGTGTGTTTTTTGTACAAAACACAAGTTTTACAATTATTAATCACCATTTTTACTAAGGGCCTTAAACGAAAAATCCAAAATTCCGTCCGAAGTACTCGGATCATAAGTTGGTTTCCACCATGAATAGTTATTTTATGAGTGAACTCGGTCAGCAATCTGGTGAGCTTAGAGTTGTACGGCAACAAAATTGGATGTCGTTCGTTATATGTGAGCGCTGGTGATTGAACCAGACGTCCGTTGGCTCGGATGACGCCTAGTTGGTCCATGAACGGGTTGAGAGTTAAAATACTGCTAGAAGACGAAATCCTTTGTTTGAGCTTTAACTGCTTATATTCTTCTGGGAAGTGTTGTTTTTGCGTCAAAATAATGAGTCGTGTTTTGACATCTTTTATTTCTTCTGGTGTAACTTCGTTTGAAGATGTCCGAAAGCTGTTTCTGTGTACACCAGTATTCCTCCAGAATCGTAGGACATAAGCTAATACTCTATAAGCGCGTGACAAATTGGAGAAACGGTTCAATGGATCCTCTTGAGTCGTAGTAGTTAACGTCCTTACAGTTTTTGCTTCTAAGTTGGTGTCATCTGGACTTCTGGATTTTGGCCATTTTTCTTTGGGTAATTTTAGCCATGAAGGTCCAAGCCACCACAAGTTGTGGGTTTCTAATTCTTGGGGCGTACATCCCCGGCTGGCTATATCTGCGGGGTTTTCTTTTGATTCGACATGTTGCCAATGGCTATTGCCGACTTTATCTACAATTTCTGAGACACGATTTCCAACGAAAGTGTTCCACGTGCAGGGGGGCTTCTTTAACCAGGCCAGTACTATTGTTGAGTCGGTCCAAAAATATGTGTCGATTTGCTTAGCTTGAAGATTTGGCAGAATTCCTGAGGCTAAATTTGCCAGTAAAACGGATCCACAAAGCTCCAAACGTGGGAGCGATATTTGTTTAATGGGAGCAACACGAGTCTTAGAGGCCAGTAAATATGTAAATATAGAATTTTCAGACTGTATTCGGACGAAAAGAGTCGCAGAATAAGCCTTTTCTGAGGCGTCGCTAAAGCCATGTATCTCCACATTTAAATTAGGGCTGTACTGGATCCAACGAGGAATTTTCAGGGTATTTATTGCAGGGCAGTTTTTGACGAATTTCTGCCATTTGAGGCAAGTCAAGGGTTTTAGGTTGTCATCCCAGTCGACTTTATCTAACCAAATCTGTTGCATGATTAACTTGGCATCAACAATTACTGGAGCTATCCATCCGCAAGGGTCAAAGAATTTGGCAATTGTAGATAGAACTTCCCTTTTTGTGTAATTTTCTTTCAATTCAACACCTGGGGCAGTGAATGTAAAAGAGTCTGGGGAAATGTTCCATTTTATCCCGAGTGTCTTGGTTCCGGCGTTCTCGGATAAGTTTAACCAGTCGAGCGGTAGTAGGGTCTCATTTGGCAAATCTTGAATAACTCGTGGATCATTTGAGGTCCATTTCATCAGATCGAAACCGGCAGATTTTAGAACAGTTGTAAGTTCTTTTCGTGATTTGATGGCATCGTTTAATGTGTGGCCACCAGCTAAGACGTCATCTACGTACATGTTGTGTTGTAAGATGTTTGACGCCAGGGGGTGAGTTGTCCCGACATTTTCGGCTAGTTGAAGAAGGGTTCTTATGGCAAGAAAGGGCGCGCAATTAACTCCAAACGTCACTGTGAGGAGTTCGTAATCCTCAATAGGATCTGTCTCGGATTTTCTAAACAATATCCTTTGATATTTTGTTTGCGTAGGGTCAATGAGTATCTGGCGATACATTTTTGTGACATCTGCGTTGTACACAAAACGGAAGAATCTCCACTTCAATATTATGAGCACTAAGTCTTGTTGAAGTATGGGTCCTGGATACAAAATGTCATTCAAACTTCTCTTATTTGAAGACGGGCTCGATGCGTTGAAAACTACTCTAATCTTCGAAGTCAACTTTTCGGGTTTTATTACTGCGTGATGCGGCAGGTAATAATTTGGGTATTTATTAATTTCCAGGGGAGTTATTTTCCTCATATGTCCTAGCTCGAGGTATTCTACAATAACTTGGTCGTATTGTGTCTTAAGTTCTGGTTTTTGGCTAAGCATGCGCTCCATTCTCAAAAATTGGGCCATGGCAATATTTCTAGATACGCCTATTTCTTCGCCATTTTTAAAGGGTAGGGTAACAATATATCTACCCGAATCACTTCTACGGGTTGTAGACTTGTAGTGATTTTCACAGTGCGTGTCCTCTTCTGACCTCAAAACCTTTTTTGGGGTCTCCTCCACCTCCCAAAAGCGTGAGAGGATTCGGTCCAGGGACGATGTGTTTAGTAACGATATCGTTTTTCTAGGTGATGATGTTGTACAAATTGGTCCCCCCACAATCCAGCCAAATACTGTTTTTTGTGCCAAAAGGGATCCAATGGACCGCATCGGTGTTTCCATACTATATATTGAGGGGCCTAAGTCGAGGCCTATTAGTAGGTCGATGGGTCGACTTTGATGAAAGTGTGGGTCTGCAAGTTCTAGTTTTGCAGCTTCTGCGAATTGTTCTGCGTTTAACGTTTGGGGCGGTAAATTGGATGGAAGGGTCTTCAAAACTGGTGCCCATACCTCTAACTTAAACGATGTGTCCACCCTGGAGCAAAGGTTAAACAAACAGGCTTTGGTCGAAGTTTCAGAAACTGTCTGACTCAAGCCGGAAACGTGTACTATATTACGTTTTGTTGGTAAGTTTAATCGGTTTTTCAACTTGTCCGATATAAACGTGGATTGGGATCCAGGGTCGATGATTGCTCTTGCCTGGTATCTTGCGCCTCTAGTTTCGATTTGTACTATTGCAGTAAATAACAAAGTTTCTTTGTCTACTAGTTGTGTCGAGGACTGGTTGCTTCCCCTCAGGGTCAAGGAAGTCAGGTTAGGAATACCTGATCTGGAAGTGGACTGTATATATTGGGCTTGCGCTGCAGCACTTGTACTAGCTTGCTCGTCAGCGTTATTTGGTGGTAAACTTATAGGCTGGGTCACCGTTGCCTTGTGCAACAAAGTGTTATGTTTTTGTTTGCACAGCCTACAACTATATTTGCTTGAGCAGTCCTTGACACCATGATTTATTGACAAACAATTAAAACATGAATTTGTGACCTTTACTATGTGAATTCGGTCATTCACATTCTTTTCCAAAAAGTTAGGGCAGGATCGTAATGGGTGGGGCTCTTTACAATGTTGGCAATTGTGTGTAGAGTCTTTTTGTCCCCCCTTTGATGGAAAACGTTTCTGAGTTTTCGACTCGTTATTGGTTTGAGTCGCGTTTGTTTGAAAACTGTGAACCTGTTTTTGTTTAGTGAACGGCTTAGAACATTCCTTTTTTTGTTGACAGGGTTTGGGTTTGGTGATGGCCGCTATTGACTCTAAAGTCTTAGAGTGGTGAGTCAAAAAAGTGTTAAATTGTTCCCACGACGGAACCTTTGTTATTTCTTGAAGAGAGTTTTCAAATTCCTTCAAAAGTGTTCGGGGGAGCTTGGTCGAGCAAAGATATACAAGAAAAGGGTCCCAAGTGCCAGTTTCTACCCTTAAAGCATTTAAAGCTTGAAGGCAGCCATTAACGGTTCGTTGTAGTGTCTGAATAGATTGGCCTGAATCTTCGGTAACTTTCGGAAGGTCAAATAAAATTTTCAACTGTTCGTTGACCTGAATCCGATTGTTCTCGTATTGAAGAACAAGATTTTTCCAGGCTATATCGAAGCCTTCGTTGGTTAATGGGGCATTTGAAACTATGTTCCTAGCGTCTCCTCCAGTTTTTTGAAGCAAATGAAATAATTTTTCAATTTTACTAAGTCGCGAATTATTTAAATATAGGGCAGTAAAAAGGTCGCGGAAGGTTGGCCATGTCACAAAATCACCTGAAAACGTATCTATGTCGCAAGGTGGCAGCCGAATAGACGAAACGTCGTTGTTTCCTAAAATTGGGGTTTCGGCAGACGAAAAACGCTCGTGCTTACTCGTGTCATCAGTTGGGGCAGAAAGCGCCAGAATTTCCGCGTTAAGTGAGGCCAAACAAGTTTTGTATGCACCCAGGGCCTTTTTGTACCGATCGCGAAGTTTCTGCCTGTCTATCGGTTGTTCGCCCGATTCCGGTTTCTTGTCCCTACACTCTTCATAAGCCCTTTTGATTTGCTGCCAAAGTGAGTCTAGTTCTACACGAAGAACTTCTAAACTATGAATGTCCTCACCTGCCTTTGATTCTGAATACTCGCTTTCAAAATCTAAAAGGTCATTTGTACAATTAACAAATTTATCGAGTGCCATTATTAATTTTATGAATTAACCAGAATCGTGAAAAAACTATTTTAAATTGGGTCAAAAAAGTACCTGCTAGCGATTAAACAACAACAAGTATCGAAAAAATTATATTATTTTTAAAAATAATTAGAGTCCCACAAAGCGATTTGTTTCCCCGGTATTTGTTTAAAATGTGATGGGGGTGGTAACCCTGTTGGCTCTCTTCGTTTTGTTGTTGTTGGGTCTTTTTTCTTTTTTGTGTCACTGCTTGTTTATTACTTCTTCTGTTGTTTTTGTTGTTCCTGATTCTGCTCGTAATGCTGTTGAACTTGCTGCTACTGCGCCAAAGAATTTGGGTCCCGTTAGCTTGTTCACTATTAAACTTTGGCAAATTGTTTTTTTGAAACACTTTTATTTAACTAATTTTTTTTAATTTTTTAATAAAAACTTTACTCTTGTTTTTTTTTAAATTATTTTTCACTACACTTTTTGCTTCGGTTCGAAGTGACCAAATGTTTGGGGGTTGGTTCTTTTTTTTGTTAAATAAAACACTTTTTTTGTTTGTTGTTTTGTTGTTTTTGTATTTTGTTTATTTTATTTTTCAATTCACGTTTGTTTTAAGTTTTTTAATGTTTGTCTCACAAAGGTCGCAACTAGAGTGCGTTTTTAATGTTTTAAAAATGATCTTACAAGCTAAGTTTCAGTACATAGAAAAATAGTGCAATGACAAATGTGAAAAAGTAAATAACAATTTAAGGACCGTTACTATTTTACAGGGTGCTGTGTTTATAATGAGTCATCATTAAACACCGGGTGTTTTGATTAACATGGTTCATCATTAAACAATCACATTATTTAAATTAAAATACTTTTTAAACCATTTTTTAATTGATAAAAAAAAAACTTTTTTCTGTGTATAATCAAAATATTTTTTTTATAAGAAACGAAAAACATGTGTTTACAAATATCGATAAAATTTTTCGTTTGCAAGAAACAATAGTTGTTTCTTTAGTTATTTGGAATGCTTAACGTTAATCTGCCCTCCGCTGTTTTTCATAAGCTCTTTTTTTAGCGGTATAGCGCTATGAAAAAAATTCAGGCAATTTCGCTATTTATAGTAACATACTCGTAACTTGAGAAGGGGTTTCCCTATTGCAATTTAATTCGCACAAGAGTTTTTCTACAAAATGTATCCCAATACAAAAATTTTTTAAGATTTGCAAAAAGAGAAAAGATTGTTGATAGCAGGGCTTTTATGCCCTAATTTTGTTGTCGTTTTTTGCTTTTATTTCATTACTAATAGGGAAAACCCTTCTCAAGTAATGCTTCGCTACGTGATGAAACTGCCGCTATATTTGACGTAACGATATATCCCAAGAACAAGAGCTGATGAAAAGCAAGCGGAGTGCAAATTCGCGTTCAGCTTTCCAAATAACTTAAGAAACAACTTGCGTTTCTAGCATATAAAAAAAATTTAACGTTATTTGTTAACATGTGTTATTACTTTGTTATCAAAAAAAAAAAAAAAAAAAAAATTATTTTAGAAGCTTTCTCTAGAAAAATCGGAGCCTCCATTTTAATTTATGGAACATGGATTCTTCGGAATATACTTTGCGGAATACGTTTTTGCTATACGCTTTGTGTAGTTTGTTGGCTTCGAACAAATTGACTCACTCTAATATGCATACATGCTTAATGCAGTATGTGTAAACTTTTACATGTGCCTTAAGCTACGGTCACACTTGGCAAATATTTGACGAAAAAGACTTATCCAACAGGCAAACTAATATATAATTTCCTTTAAATGCAATATTTATTTTAAATATAATACTACATCATACAAAACTCAGTTATTTGCTGTGTCTGGCAGTATATTTAGTTTTATTTTGTGAAATTAAGACGATGTTTTGTTGTTTTTCTATTTGGCCAATTTTTAAATTCATTTGTATTTCCTCATCAAGCTAATACGGCCTTAAATCTTTAATGTAATTAAAACACAAATTAAATACATTTTTCCCGACGTTTCGTCGATTTTTTGTCGGCTTCTTCTGGGGATACGTCTATTTAATAAAAACATAAAATTTATTAACAAAATTTTTAACAAATAATTGAAAACTTACATTTTTATATTATTACATCAAAATGACAAAATTTACATTTAACATATATACGTAACAACATAAAACATTAAGTTATTTTTAAAAATCATATTTCCACAACACAACTTATTTTATGGCGACTCGATAACTTACACAAATGTTGTTCGTATCTTCTTTTAGATTCATCGTATTTTTTATGTTTTGTTGGAGCCTTAAACTTTCTTCAGTAAATCGTTTTCTTGTAGAGTCTTCTTTGTCTATTATCTTTATTTGTTAGAAATCTGGTACATGTTGAGATTCAATCATATGCATGGCTAATGCTGTGGTCTCCTTCTGTTTTGCAATGTCCATTTTATGTTCTCCGATCCTTGTAGATAACGCCCTCTTTGTGGTTCCAATGTATGTTTGATTACATTGTTCTTTGTCATTTCCCTTACACCTGATTTCATAAACAACATTACTTTGTTGTTGTTTTTCCATTGGCGCTTTTCGTAAATATTGCACTTATTGTTTTGTTAGGTTTGTACGCAAAACATATGTTATTTTGTTTCAGTGTTTCTCTCATGTTTCTGTTGTCAGTAAGGCCAGGGATGTATTGTACACTAACAAATTTCCTGTTTTCTTTTTCATCAGTGTTGTTTTTAATTTTTTAACCGCCTATTTACGTCATCAATTAAAGATTTAATTAATTTTTTTGGGAAACTGTTTTGTGTTAATATTTCATAAATTTTGTTTATGTTTTTATGATGAAATAGTTTGTCGCTGATTTTCAATACCCTCTCTATAAAGTTTTTCGCTGTATTTATGATTTGACTCCTGGGTTGTGTAGCGTTGAAATTCATGAGTCTACCTGAAGCTGTTTCCTTAGAGTACCAATTGAAAACAATTGTATCCTTAATTCTGCGTAGTTTTGCGTCAAGATATGCTATTTCATTTGATTTTTTCATGGTGTGAATTAAAAGTTTTAAGAATTTCATCTTTATCATCTTTATTAATTATAGCAAAAATGTCGTCTACATATTTTGCTATGTATTTAATATTCATATTTTTGTTTTTTAATTCTAATATTGCATCGTCCAACAAATTGTCAAGAACAATATCAGCTATTGTTGGCGAGAGCGGGTTGCCCATTGGCATTCCAAATATTTGATTTATTACCTTTCTACCATAAACAAAGTAATTATTGTCTGTCAAACAGAATTTTAAAATTTCTAAAAACTTTGGTCTTGGGATATTAGTAAACTGTTTGATTGTCGGCCATTTTTCCATAATATTTTTGATAGCTGTGTGTACAGGTATATTTTTAAATAGTGAGATAACATCAAAAGAAACTAATATGTCCTGTGTCTCAAGTTTTATATTAACCAATTGATTCTTTAATTTAATCGAATTTTTAATATTGTATTCCATAGAAATAATGTTGTTGAGAATTGTTCCCCAATATTTGAACAGGCTATAACATGGCACTTGTACTGACGACACAATTGGCCTAAGAGGAACGTCTGGTTTATGGATATTTGGTAACCCGTAAATTCTGGGTGCAGTAGATGTTAAATCTCACTAACTATTAACAAAATTAGTGGTTATGCTTATTTGGTCAAATATTTAAAAAGTGCGACCGTAGCTTAAGCATTTCTTTTTAAACATAACAGTGCAACATAAAAGTATTATGCTTTTAACTCACAGATAAGCTATTTGTGCCGGATTTTATCTCTTTACCATATTGTTTTTTTTCTTTCTTAATTGGTCGAAATCAAAAAAGATTTTGAAAGATGTGGTCCATCATAAGCCGAACACTAAGAAATTTTATGGAATGGATTAGCAAAAGTGTTACTTCTGTTTCCTAGTACAAATTTTTTTTTGGAGATATGTGAAGAAAAAAATTATTGTTGATAGTGGAGCTTTTATGCGAGGCATTGTATTCAATTGTCTCTAAAATTAAAATTTGTGATTTTATTACTACGTTTGCGATGACATATACATGAAAAGCGATAATGTTTAGATCGATTTATAGTTAAACATCTATGATAATGAGAGGTATAGTCCCTTCTATAAGAACTAAAAATTTTAAATTCTGTAAAGACTTCGGCCCTTGAATAATATAAATTTCTTTTCAGACCGCTTTCGTTCAAATGTTTATTTATAAGAAAAACATACACATTAGTGATTTTTGCTATTTATTTTTTTTTTAGTTTTGTGTTATTAAGTTTGTTCTCCTTCTGTTTAACAAGAATGTGTCACTAAAGGTTCAAATTGATACCCTACATAGTAAAATTGATTCAACTGATTTTTTTATCGTTAATATGCTTCAGTAAAATAGTTTAACATTTGAAATAGCTACACACCACTAGTCCCGAGAAAACCATTTGAGGACTCCTATTTATTTCTCCTATATCCACCTTTGGCCAAACGATAAGGCTAGTGGAAAAAAAATTACTTATAGCCTATTTCCGATGTGCGAAAGAATTCCTTCTTTCGTATAACTACTTTGAAAACAAAAACATATTTTTTGACTTTGTTGTTGTTTTCAAAGTAGTTATGCGGACGAAAGAATTCTTTCGCACATTGGGAATAGCCAATTATTGTTTTTTAGTTCCTCTTAAAATTTAAAATGTCGCCAAGTTTATTCTGGGCTTGAAAATGAGACTTATTTTTATAGTTGGAAATTCTTATTTTTACTCCGTGTAGCCCTTTAGTATTATTAAAACTTTTCGCAAATAAGTTTAAAAAAATACAAACATAACCCTTTTTAATTTTTTTTATTATTTTAAGCAAAAAATAATAAATTTCTTATTTTACACAGTTTACACGTTTTGTCCCATAATTCGCTTTTTTTCTCAAAAAAAAATTATTTATATAAAATAACGGGTGTTTTTATAGAGGTATAGAACTTTAAGCTATCTACACTTTTTAACTGGCATTGTTCCGTACTTCTTTAAAAACGATGCTGGTCAGAACATTACACTCAGTGGTTACCGCAATAGAGCCATGATTACTGACTTTTTCGCACATCAATTAAACAACCATGGTGTGCATCAGGTGTGGTTTCAACAAAGACGGCGCAAGATGTTAGACAGCTTGTGCCATAATTGATTTATTGAAGACAACATTTGGTAACCGCATAGTTTCACGTTTCGGACCCGTAAATTGGCCTCCAAGATCGTGCGATCTAAAGCTGCTAGACTTTTTTCTGTAAGAAATTGTTAAGTCGGTGGTCTACGCCGAAACGATTGACCACTTGGTGGACAACATTTGCCGCGTTATGACTGATATACGGCCACAAATGTTGGAAAAGGCATCGAATTTAACTTTCAGATTAGCCGTGGCGGTCGTATGC
This sequence comes from Pollenia amentaria, assembly GCA_943735925.1. NCBI lineage: Eukaryota > Metazoa > Arthropoda > Insecta > Diptera > Polleniidae > Pollenia > Pollenia amentaria. The sequence goes on from OX031007.1 coordinate 150,082,533, forward strand.
CACAAGTCTTACTTAACCCTTATGTGCATGGAAAAATAAACACTTTTAACAGCATGTTAAGGTACCCGGGTACCTCTTGTGAAACAGTATTAAAAAGTAAAATTTATTCTCAAAAATATGTGCATGATCGAGGAGAATAACTCTGAGACTTACAACAGATGTTCATTTTCAGTAACATTTCAAGATTTTGTAAATATCCTGGCTTATGCAACGTATTATTGCTATGATATACAAATTGGAAATTTAACATTAATATTTTTCTATTCATATCAAAGTTAGTAAATGTAATACTAAAAACTTGTAAATATTATTCTGATGTTTTGCCTTTTTGCAAAGATACAGAAGTTTAAGCTTTTTATGTGTATTGTTAGAACAGCAAAAAAAGTTAAAACATCGGAGCCATTCCGTGATTAAGAATTAAATGCTTACATAGGAATTCTTATTCACGCTAGCGTCCACAAGTCAAATAGAGAACACATAACAGACTTGTGGAAACATACTCACTTGCCATTTTTACGAACATCAATGGGTATCTGCAGACTCAAAATGATGCTACAGTGCATACGTTTTGATAATGATGAAACCCACATATTACGAGCAGAAACTGTTAAAGCTGCTGCTATGTACGTCAGAGTTATATACCTATTTGGCTTGCGATGCATTAAACTCTACATGAGAAGTTGTACACTGGTACACCATCAGAAGGCGAGCGTCAAACAAATATTGGCAAAAGGACGCTTTTGGATCTGGGTTTTTCATACAACACTCAGGAAGAAGTGTTACTACTGACACTTTTTATTCTTATCTTCCAATCATAAGTCAAATCTGCAATACAAAGTGTGCTTTGGATAGATTTTGAAATTAAACATTTCCGGCTTGCAACGCCCGTGGTAGGGAGGCCATCAATGAAAAATTGTTTACCGCTAACTGTTAATTTCTGGTTGTTTTTTATATATGTATCCTATATATGAAAAAAGATATATATATATTTTTTTTTCTTTCACCAAATAAAAATTTTGATCTAAAATATTCATAACGACTTTCTGAAATTTAATTTTAGAACATTTCACTAAAAATCTACTTGCAAGCGTTTTTTTATTTAATGTATGAAGGTACCCGGGTACCTTGCCATACCGTTAAGGGTGTACAATGAAAATTCGCCCATCACGCTCTTTCGAAACTATTTTAAAGCTTAAATATAACGATAATTTAAGATTTATTAATAGTTTGGAGTTCTCCGGAAGTTTCAGCTATGTGAATTATATGCTTCTATAAAAAAAAAATTAAGCTAAAAACGTCAAAGGTACCCGGGTACTTTTCCATTCGCATAAGGGTTAAATTATAATGTTAGAAGATTAACTTTCGAATAAAGTAAATTTAATGTCTCTTTAAAAAATTGATATTGGTTTTACTCCATTTCAAAGTTATATACCTCAATAGAAACTCCCTTTATAACGGTTATTATTAAACCTGCAATTAGCACGTCTTCCGGTAGCCTGAAAATAGCGAAAAAGTCCACAGGGAACTATGTGTTACAAATTGTACGGCTTTTGCTTGATGGGATGTGGCTTGATGGTTTTGATGGTATATTTTGGATTTTATAAAGTAACTAACTTAACCCTAATCGTAACCCTAATTAATATAAAATATGTTATTTTTTTCAATATAGATCTCGTACATTGTTTATGAAGTTATTTTTTACCAAGTTTGAATACTCTTACTGTTACCATTCACCAGCTGCACAGAAATCTATATGGCAGTGGGAATTTTACAGATATTGTTCATTTATAACCAAGCTATTTGTTTCAAATTTGTAAACTGTAGCTGTGGCCATTCGCTAGAGATACAGAACTCTAGTTTGATCCACGCCCACATCTTCAATCCCGCACATTTTTTACGGATGCTGTCTGTATATTGATAACCATTCTTATTGTACCAAATTTGCGCCATTTTACAATTACTGTTCATCAAATAATATATACGAGATTTCATTTTGTGCTACGCCCACTGATCTAACCACTCCCACTTTTTGTCTGATGTTTAGTACTGATCACCAATCTATTCGTTGAACGGCTATTGCCGTTCTCTAGATATACAGCAATCTATTTTGCCTTTTTATGTGAGATACCACGTACAGTTATCCACCCGCGCATCCTTTTTGACAGATGTTTCGTAAAGGTAACCCCGCTATGTGTACCAAATTTGGATAATATTTCTCTAACCGTTCTTTAGATATAATTAAATCTATGTTATGCCAGGGCCACATCTTCAAACCAGCCCAAATGTTGTCTCATGTTGTGTATTTCCTACCAAGATGCTTGTACATAATTTCGAAATCATGGCTCTTGCCGCTCTCCAAATATAAAGATATCTGCAACCTCTTTGTTAATTTATTCAAATAAATATTGACAACTCTCAACAACAATTCTACAAGTTTTAATTATTTTATTCTAAACAAAAAAAGTCAATTAAGATTTTTTGCTATTATTAAAATAAATTTCAAAACAACTAAAATGTTAATTAAATCAAAATTAAATTTTTAATTTTCTTTCAACTAAAATAATAATTGCTTCAATTATCACATTAATTAAATTTAAATACTTTTTAAGCCATTTTTTTAATTGATAAAACACTTTTTTCTGTGCACTTCTCTAAAACTGTCCATTTTTTTAGAGAGTCTGTGTATTGATAACTAAGATATGTGTACCAAATTTGCACCATTTTTCTTTTACATTCTTTAGATATAAATAAATCTATTTTTCGTCACGCCCACTTCTTCAATCACGCCCATATTTTGTCGGATGCTGTTTGTTGATACCCAAAATGCTTGTACCTAAATTGGAAGCTTTAGGCTTTTCCGTTCTCTAGATATGCAGAAATATATATTGCCTTTGTATGTGAGGTGTCACGCCCACTCAAAATTTCAAAAATATATAAAGCTCATAGATCCTGCCAGACTATCAGCAATATACTTTTAAAGTTTCAGGAAGATCGGTTCAGCGTTGAAGGTGGTTACAACAAACAAGTAAAAAATAAAAATGTTGAGTTACTGCCCTCTTGTTAATCAAGTGCGATATGTATATTGTATATAAAACTTTACATTCTTATGAAGAACCATATATGTAGAGTTTAAAACTATTAAAATCTTATTCATTTTCATTGTTTATTTCTGAGTTATTTAATTTGATTTGTCCTTTTGCAATTCACAAATTAGCTCTTAATATGGCAGCGATCATATACCAATCTTTCTTACATTTGGATGTAACTCCAACTCTATTAACAAATATAAAATTGATAAGGCCGACTGGACCAGGTTTTAAAATCTTTGTAAAACACATAACGATATTCCTAATGTAAAAAACTCTTAGAAGCAAAAAACAGTAAAACCCTTTCCGATTTATAAAACTTACCGAAAGCTAAACATCTATCGAAATAGCAAATAACTTTGGGATATATTCGTCAGACTTATCTCACGACACTCAATTCCACTCGGATTTTGTATTTAAAAAATTGTAAATACTAAACCTCTCATACAGCAACATACATTTAAGAAATCTGCAAAACAGATTGAAAACAAAATAAACCGCTTAGAATTTGAACATGTGCTATCAACTGCAAAGGGCAAAACTCTTGGTTATGACAATATAACCTATCCTTTGTTAAAAAACTTGCCAACCTGTTTGAAATATAGAATAATTAAAGCAGAGTTTTCATTCAATTGCAGATATTGTGTCAGCTCATAAAGAAGAGAAGCCAAGTGGAAAATCTAACAGTGAGAAATTATAGAATAATAAACCTATAACAATGTATTAAGTTCTGGAATTTATCCAGAAAATAGGCGTAATGCAATTATAATACCTATACAAAAGCCCAACAAAGCTAATGAAAACATTACCAGCTATAGGCCTATATATCTACTACTTACCTTGTTTAGGCAAGGTATTAGAAAAAATCATAGCTGAGAGGTTCTCATGGTATTCATCCAAAAATAATCTTATTAACTCTAACCAAATCGCTTAAAAAACACATTAGATTCTTCTTCTTCTTCATATTAACCATTTTATTTCACAAGGTCATTCATCCATATTATCCACAGGCTTTGAGAGAGCGTTTGATCGCATTGGTGTACATTCATTCAACCCTCTCGAAGGAACTTTCTCATAAGCGGCATCCCTCAATGGTCGCCTTTATCAGTTGTGCTTTTCTTAATTGCCTTCAACGCCATTAGTAAAATAGCCTTAAAAACAATATTATTGAGCATTAATTATATTCTGATGACGCTGTATTTTTTATGAAAAAATAATAATAATGACAAAATCAAATTAGCTTTCACAGAAAAAAGTGTTTTATCAATTAAAAAAACATTATTTAAATTTTTTTAGTGTGATAATTGAATTAATTATTTTTTTAGTTGAAATATAAATAAAAATTTAATTTTGATTAAATTAACATTTTTGTTGTTTTAAAATAAATTTTCAATTAAAATTTTAATGAAATAACAAAAAATCTTAATTGACTATTTTCGTTAAAAATAAAATAATTAAAACTTGCAGAATTGATGTTGGGAATTGTCACTATTTAATTATATAAATTAATACATTGTTTGAAATGGCAAAGTTTTTTGATAATTTTTTTAATTAAAATAAAAAATATCATTTATTGGAAAAAAATATTCAAAATATTAAAATTTTTAGTAATCAATATAATTATTATGGTAATAGGTGCAAGATCAACAAATTCTTTCCTTGATATTATGAATTTAGTATAAATTTGGTGATTGGAGAAAGTTTATAATTTTTTCGTTGTTTACAAACCTTCTAATCGATATCAAAGATTGGTCCAAAACCTCCGGAGCAGCACTCCCTCTTGGCGAACTTAAAATTTTCTTTTGTGTTCGTTTGTAAAAAAAATACAACAGTGGGAAACATTTTTAAGTTCTTTTGTGAATATGTTGCTGAAAAACAAGCAAAACATGTTGCATATTTTACCCTCACTTTAACGTAAGGTGTTGATACTGCCCTGTTTTACAACTTTGGTATTTAGTATACTGTTTGTACGACCAATTCTTCACTTTGTTTGTCATAATTCATAATTTTATGAAAAGATTGCTTAAATATTAAAATTTAACAATTTTTATATATTAAAATTAAAAATTTTAATGGAGATTATTATCGTTATAATTCTTTCTAAGCCCCTAGTGATGTCAATATATGTTTCCAAACCGAAATAATGTGCATAAACCGCTTAAACAGATTTAAAAATTGCTAATGAAGTACATTAATAATACAAGTGTAATAATAGTTTTAAATAAAATCAGCAATTCTGTTCTATTGAAGTTACAAAACATGTGATACCTCGAGTGATTAAAGGTAAAATTATAAAGCTTAACATATTTAAACTGTTACATATTTTTCTCAGAAAAGAAATCGCCATGAAACATAAACGTGTCTCTAAAAAAAAACTTGCACAAATCTTTGATGAGCAATACAAAATTTTAAAATTTGTGTATTGAATGAGGAGGTCCTTTCGTTGTTTAGTAGTACAATTTAATTCGTATAACCCCAATGCAAAAGAACGTAATTTGTTAGATTTATATAGCATTTTGTTTGCAATGTAAATATATCTGTACGTTTACAATGTCCATTTAGGTCTTAAGTTGTTATTTTCTACAACTGTTCTCTTCTTTATTTTTCAGAAACACAAAAAGTTATAATTCGCAGAAGAAAAAAAAATGAATTTACTGAAAATTACACAAAATAAACGGAACTTATATTGTAGACCGAATTAGCGCAACAGCAGAGAGGAGTGAGAAACTGTAAGTTTTCTTTTCAATATGTGTGGATTAGTGTGTGAGATGGAATGAGAAAATGTAAAAGTGTTTGTTTACTGTACTCAACTGTGATGAGTGGCTGTTGGAACAAACACTTTTTTGTGTTTGTTTTAATTAAATGTATATGAGTGAATGTGTGGCCAAGGGAGGATATGAATTAAGACTGTGTGTACGGTTTCATGATGCAACATGCTTTAATTCTAGTTTACTAATTTTCTACAAAACAAGTTTTCAGTTGATGTTTTCGTTGTCGTTGTTAATTCTTTGCCTGCAACAGTAGAAATCTGTTTTGTTTACATGTGTTTCAGAGTATCTGAGTATGTGAGTGTGTGTGTAAGGACAAGTATGCATATGTGCACGGATTTTATTAACATTCCTACAAATATTTTTTTTTGCATGAATCCTGAGTATTATTTCTCTTTTTTGGCTCGAAAGTTTAGTTGTCCTTAAAATGCTTCACAGTTACACTTTATTCTTGTGCAATACAATAAAAACATTACCCAGTAAAAACAACAAACAGCTTTATGTTGTCAAAAGGATATCAACACTTAAATCTGAAGTGAAAACTTTCTCATAAATATTAAAGCTTAACTTTCGATGAGCATATAAACACCTCAAATGTGATTTAATTGAAATTTGTATGAAAAAGCCTAGCCAAATGCAACTTATGCCAATAAAATCTGCAGATATTTTATTTTGCTATGCGTAATTCTTAAATTAAAAAGTTGCAAACTTATACTATTTATTGATTTTTTGCTTTGCGCGAAGAAAGTCGCATATTTCTATATATCGAGTATTTTTTAGAGTTTCACAAGTTTTAATCATAATAAAACAAAGAAATACATTTTAAATATCAATAAAACGGACTTTATTGGATAGTATTTACGCGTAGAGTGTAAACGGACCGGCCCTGATTAATGCTCAGTGGACTAATTACTGTTTTTCGTTTTAGTTGTTGTTATTTGTGTCATTGTTATTATTATTATTATTTATGTATACTTACTTACTGTTGTAAAGCCAAAGCGTACGGTACGTACTAAAGAAGAAAAACCCCTAAAACATTAATATTAATAAAACCACAATAATTTTTAAACCCACAAAATTAACCCCGTGTTTTTCTCATTTCTTTCCCTTATTATCGAGAAAATATTTCAAGAAAATAGATAGAAAACTTTATGGAATCAATGTTTAAATATGATTTTGGTCATGTTCAAATATGATTTTGGGCTGCCACGGCTTGCGTACAAGGCGCAATCTGAAACAGAAATTTTCACAAACTTTTTGCGGCTGAACTACGCCAATAACTCTTCGAGTGTTGATTTCCGGGTATTCAATTGTCTCTAGCTTGTCGAAGTTGACAAGTGACTCAACATAACCCCAAATAAAATAGTTCGATAGGGTAAAATCACACGATCTTGGTGAAAAAGAAATAAGACCACGTGAAATTATGCCTTTATAAAAAGTTTATTTGTGTAAATCAATTGTAGCGCGCACTGAATGGCATGTGGCTCCATTCTGGTGGAACCACATATTAGCAATATTAATGCCAGCTAATTCAGGTAAGAAAAAATTTATAATCATGTCCCTATACCGTTCACCATTGACAGTAAAATTCTGACAATCATCTTTTTTGAAGACATATGGACCAATGACGCCGCCAGTAAATAAAGCTCATCTAACAGTAATTTTCTGTGGATGTAATAATGTTTCGATAAAAACTTGTAGATTATTCCCACTCCAAATGCGACAATTTTGCTTCTTTATGTATCCATCCAACCAAAAATAGACTTCATCGGACAACAAAATTTCATTGGAGAACAAAATAATAAGTTTGACGAACAGAGCCACTATTTTAATAAAAAAATTCAAAAATTTTCGAGCGTTACGTAAGTCTATTAATAATGACTTGTCAAACCAAACTAAGCAAAAAGTCACTATCAACTATTAAATGGGTTGTCAAATAAAGCAGTGTTGCTTTAATAATACAGTATTTACCGCTCATGTGCACAAACGTGTATAAGTATTAAACGCTTTTATACATTACAAATTTAAAAATTTTTGTTTGTAATTTAAAATAGCCGAAAATGTTTTTTGTGTAAGTATTTTCTTATATGCATATACCTCATTTTCGCATCGCAATATAATACAATATTAATAAATTTTTTTTTCAAAATGTTCAAATAATTATCTTCTGAAACTTGGGACATTAACAAAAACTTTGACTGTATGCATGCACTTTTAACGCAGGTAAACCAGTTTTGGGTCATGATGTTGAATTTTATTGACGTATTGAGCACTTTATATGCTATTAAGCGAGGTATTATAGATAAATTAAATGTGAAAAATTATTTACAAAAGTTACGAATAATATACGAATAAAATTTACTATAGCACCTAAATTAATATTAGCCAAAGATCAGACAATATAAAAAAACCCAACACTGTCTAAAGGCTGAGTTAGGCGAACGTTGCTGAACCCGTAACTTACTGTAACGGACTGCTATTTTAACAAATGAGTCACACATGTTTACCATACATTAATAAAAAAGCAACAGTATACATAAAACAACACAAACATTGATGGGAAATCAAAAGGTTTAAATGTTGACCGCTGTGCAGAAAAAAGTACAAAGTGACTTATATGGTATTAAAACAGCATTAAGTGTATGTAAAAAAAGTATTTATATTATACATTTACAATAAACAAATATGTATTTTAGCATATCGTTACCTCAAACGCAAAACGCCCTATCTAACATTTTGAAAATTGTGCAGGATAAGCAAAAAACTGTACAAAATGATAAATTGATAAATTGCCTTAAACTGGTCACAATTTTCTTTTCTCTTATTTTTCTTGTAAGAAGAACCAGTTGTATTGGCAATTGAGAATGTTGCATATTATCCAAACTATTAGTTAGATCTTTATGCGTTTGTCATATAATCTTTTGTAGATAGGGCCATTTGTTTTTTGTTAATAAGACCGCTAATTTTGGTCGAAAGATTCCAAAATTTGTTACAGACATTTATGTTGATGCAATACATCAGAAACAATGAAAAAGTTGATTTTTAATTTTTGCTTACTTAGGGCCTTTTGCGTTTTTGGTAACGATATACATACACCCAGAGAAAAACTATGTTTAAATTTGGTCACCTCCAACAAAACTATCTTTAAAGAGAATTGCAAACATATTATGCTTAAATTTAACCATACTATTGTCACCGACAAACATATTATTGTTAAATTAGTCCTCCATCAAGAAGGCACAACCATATTATGGTTGCCTCCGAACATCTTTTGGTAAGTAATAACTAAAATATGTTTAACATTTATAATAGCATGGTTGATTTTCAACCATAGCATGTTGCTCTTAGAAAAGAGGAAAATACTATTGTTAATTTAAAAACAAATTATTGTCATATTTAACCATAACATGTTTAGAGGCAACCATAATATGGTTGTAGCTTCTTGATGGAGGACTAATTTAACAATTATATGATTGTCGGTGACAATAATATGGTTAAATTTAAACATTATGTGTTTAAAATTTTGTCTAAAAATAGTTTTGTTGGAGGTGACCATATCTAAACATATTTTTTCTCTACGTGTACACATTCATATGTAATATTTTGTAAATTTGCATAGACAAAACAATGGTTTGTAACCATTTAAAGCCTTTTATATATTTCTAATTTTCATTATATGTGCATGTGAATTTCTTTACTTTGCACATCTAAAAATATGTATATTTGTATTTATTGAACTATGTTGTATTGTACGTAGTTTTGTCAAAAGTCCATAGATCTCGTATACTGAAAAAAGTACTAAAAAAAAAAAAGCGAAAATTACCGCATTCAATTAACTCGTAATATAGAAGCAACCCATCACTGTCTAACAAATGTCACGTAACAACGGTATGAAATTCTATTTTATACAGAATTAAACGTTACAACTACGGTACATTACATTTCGGTAAGCTTTTGCATTGCTTTTCGTATACCAAAAAGGGAACAGTTGATTGATACAGTACAGATACGGTACAGCAACGTTCGCCAAACTGAGCCTTTAGCTTTAACAATTACCAACTTTAAGTGGCCCTAGCACCCACAATTTTTATACGATTTAAGAACGGGTTTTTGGTACTTGATCAGTGAGACGTTTTTTGTCATTTGTGGTAATTCATTTTATAGTCGAATTTTTGGTTTTTACCACGGTTTTTTGCAAAATGTGCAACATTAAATGGTAATATTTATTTATTTATTACGTAAGTTTGTGTGACGAATACCATACAATTATTTTAAATTAAATAATACTCATACGTCTTACTAACAAAAATTTATAGAAGTTCAACTCATGTACATACGTATACTTATTATTAATTCTCGTATCTTATGTTTGCCACTCTGTAGATTTAACTAAAAACAACTGACAGAAATAAACCAAATTTCACTTTGTCAGTAGAATGAATTTTGTTTTTTGTATTTCCTTTTTGTGCGATTTCGAAAATCATCATAATTTTTTTAGTTTGCAAACACGCACACTCAAATAAAAATGCAATGTCTGAAATGTATATAGTAGCCGTTGTTGTTTATTCATTTTAGATATTTCCCATTCTGGTTGTTCTTCTCTCATGTACATATGTACATAATTATATCAAAATAGTAGACAGTGTCAAACAAGCTTTTAGTAATTTTTAGTTTATAAATTAGGTTTTTCATTGCATGTGTAACACCTACATATATTTATTCAAAATCCCGCAAAGCAGGGACTGAAAATAGTCTGGGTTCACACTACGAAAGTTTTCTTTCAGAAAGACTGAGTTTATTTGTGAGAGAAGAAAATAGTAGAGAATATGCTATTCTTCTCTCCCCTCAATATTATTATATGTGGAGTTGCCTGTCTCATGATTTATTCCTTATTTTATTTGCAATATACCTGGCTTTCTGATAAATGATAAAACAAATATAGAATTTGTACCCATTCCGTTGCACTCGTTTTGCTTTAAATAAAATTTTGCCCCAACTCTTTGCTGAATATCTCCAAAACTGTTGAAAAAATCATCTGCAGGTGGTTTTATCTAATCGTTCTCAAGTTATGTTGAAATTCCGGGCCAAATACATGCCCATTACAATGAATAAAAAATAAAACTATCGATAATACACCGATTTTATTTATTTATTTATTCAGAGTAATAATAAAAAGCCAAATTTGGCCAAAAAACATTATTACAGAGCTATCATTTCGAGATATATAAAAGAACGAATTAAATATATGTATACATATACATACACATATGCATGCTATATACATACATACAGGTACATATATATACACCTACATCTACGTATATATAAATTTTTAAGACATATTGCTTATTGTAGTCGTAATATACAAAACTTTCCGATAAATTACAAAAATTTAGCATTATTATTTCTTAATTTTTTTTTAGGAATTTTTGAAAAGAATAAATAATTATTTTTTTGCAAGAAGAAAAAAGGGTTGTGAAATGTTTAACCCATGTATATTAGACTGTGAACAGATTTGGATTGAGCACGCTAAAGTGAGTTAAGATCATATTGCAAAATGTTTACTCCAGACTTTTTTTTTGTTTTTTGTCGCCCACTGTTATTTAAGACCTCGATTTTATATAATTAAAAGATATAGTTTGTGATAAAATTTTTATTTTTACTGCAAATTTTTTTAAACTATGCCGCGTTTAAAGATTGTTAATTGTTTAATCGTAATCATGATTTTAAAAAAATGGGATTAAATGATATGCCCAATTTTACTTTGATATAGAAAAATAAATCTTCAAGATATATATTATTCTAATTATTGTTGAAGTGTGTTAAAATTTAGACGAAGCCGGATATAACCTATTTGTTTTCCAGCTGTCGTTATAGTAAACTGACATACATATATTGTTCTACATTGTTTGCTCACTAAAATGCATTAAAGTGACTGTATGTAAGTCTATACTCATTTGTATGCCATGAAAAATTACTAGAACAGAAAGAGAGCGATAGGGAAAAACCACTTAAACTAGCAAACAAAAAATGTGTGTAAGAAATGTGTTTAATTTTGGTATTGAATTTTATACGTACGAAATTTTTAGAGACATTTTTATTTTATTGTTTTAAAAAGAGTTTCTCCTCTAGTCGTTTTCCCATGATATTTTCTACATATTTGATTTAAAAAAGAACAACTGTATTTAAAAGTTTTGACATTTGTACAATTCAACCAGTGTCTCTTTTACTCGTCATGACGTGTCAGTCATTTAGTTAGTCAGTTCCTTAGAATGCAATTTTATTAAATGTGGTTTTTTTTCTTTTTTTGCCTTCTTTTTCTTCTGTTGGTCGGTTTGAAAAAAATATTATTGCTTTATTTTAAATGAGTTGTTCCTATAATATAAAGCAGAAATTACATGTCACATGCTGTGCTTTTTAAGAGATAGAAAAGTTAATTAAATAGTTTTATTTTAATTAAAAAATAAAAAAAAAATAGTTTTGTATTTTCTCTGAAAATGAATTATCAGGACTTCCATAATTCAACTTAACATTTTCTTGTTTTGATAAGTCATTATATTGCATTAGTTTCACAAGGTAATATATTTATAATGATTTGTTAATGCAAAATAGTTGTCAAGAACTATATAATTCCTAAAATAGAATTATTATCCTTAAAATAACAAATTTGGGAACATTGCGCTTTAATGAGGACCATTTGGTTTTTATTTTTTCATTTTGATATAAAAATCTTTGAAAATGTTATACGAACATTACCCAATAAGCGCCAAAAAAAATTAATTACAAGTGCTTTAAATTAAACTGGGAATTAACTTGAGTTCAAACATGTTTTTAAGTGCCTTTCAATTTTCAAAATATTTCGGATTAAAAAAGAAAGCTAATCCAAAATTAAAAAATTTATTTGTGTTGTCAAATACGTAATTATAAGAGATACACAATCGAGCAACGCGTTAAAGTTATTCAGGCCTATTATGAAAATGGGCGTTCAAATCAAAACGGTTTATGAGCTGGCGGCATGATTCGGCCCCATTTTTTCCAAAATGAGGACAACCTTTTTATGATCCGAATTAGAAGATATGGATGTGGACGATATGTGGCTTCATTAGGACAGTGCTACTTGCCACACAGCTAACGAAACAATGGCTCAAATGGCTTTGTTGTCTCACGTGGTGGCGATGCCAATTGGCCGCCAAGATCATGTGATTTGACACCGTTGGACTTCTTTCTTTGGGGTTATTTAAAAGTAAAGGTTTACGTCGATAAGCCAGCAACAATGCAAGAGCTAAAGGATGAGATAATTCGGCACATTGTTTTTCGAAAATTTGGACCATCGGATAGTGGTGTGCCGCCGAGGTTATGCCAGATATTTTGTTCTATACATAATTGAACCATACCAATTTTATCATAAGAAAAAGAAATGACAATAATTTCCTAAATAATTTGTGTTTTATTCAAAATCAACATCCCTTAAAATTTAACCACCCTTTAGTTTTAATTTTACAAAGTTTTTTGCTGCTCCTGCAAAATTGCATTTTAGCTAACGATATGTATATATTAAAATTTTTCAGGCTGCAAAAACTAGTTTCTTCAAAAAAAGTAAACCATAATGTAATTTGTAGCATTAATTATAATTTAATTATAATAATTAATTATAATAATTATTGACCGTAGTTTGTTATATTCGCTTCTTTAATTTTTTTATTTTTTTTTTTTTCTTAAAAAAATGTGTTAGATATTATTTATTTTTGGAAAACAACATAAATTATTTTCTAGAAAAGAAAACTTTAATTGTGGCTTAATTTCTACTTGAAAAACATTGTATGTTTCAGCTTGAATTCAAACAAAATTCATCTATAATATAATAGTAATTCAAACTTTAGTTCAACTGTAACTCAAGACTTGAATTTTGCTTTAAGTCAATGTTTAAATTGAGCTACACTTCATGGATTGAATGAATCTGTATTTCAAGGCTTGAATTAAACTATATTAAAACTGTAATAATCCACTTGAACCCCAGTCCCCATTTTACAGGAGAATGCAATTGAAATAAAGTGTAACAAAAGTATATCTCAACCCTTGAAACTTGAAATTCGAACTTGAAAACCAATTGTTGTGCACTTGATTTCCAGCAAAATTGCTTGTTGGGTGCCTTAAATTGCCAGTAAAAACTTTGCCTACAAAATAATGTGTTCAGTAATCAGAAAAAAGTAAAAATACTACTTACAATTCCACTTAAAGAACTAATGAATTTTATAAGGGATGTCTCTAAATGAACGCATCAGATTGAGTCATAATTTTGTATCTACATACATCTGAAAATAAGTAGTTCTGGAAGTAGTTTAAGAAAAAAGTTGAGTGAAAGAAGCTATTCATTTAAAAAAACAAAGCGAAGTTTTTAATGGGTTGCGATTTCTTCCTTTTTATGCCCTCCACCACCACTAGTGGTGAATGAGGGTATACTAAGTTTGTCATTCCTTGTGAAACTTTTTTATTATACATCTAAGACCCCATAAAATACATATATATATATATTCTGGCTCCTTGAGTAATTCTAAGTCGATTTAGCCATGGTCGTCAATCTGTCCGTCCGTTGAAAACACGCTCACTTTCGAAAAACGCAAAAAAAAAAGAACAAACTGGGTGCTTGTAGTTATACTTACCAGTTTCGGATTGAAATCCAGCAACATCGGTTCAGTAGGATCAGAACTATGAATCAAAATGAGGAACCACCGCCCTAAAAAAATTTATAATTTTGATACAAAAACTAACATAAATGGTGGAATAATGCACGGAATGATATAAAATTTTGCACGAATTCGCTTTATACGAAATCATACTGTTAAATTTCGTATAGATCGGCCCCTAATTGACCATAGGCCCCCAAAAAAATCCTACTCCCGGAAAACAGTTTAGTACGCCTAAATCTACATAATGAAGCCCACTTTGGGAAAATAATTAAATTCGCCTAAAACCATAACAGATATATAAATTGCGGTAAAATTTCTTAGCTTCATATGGCCAGAAGAAATATCGTCCAATTTTGTGAAATTTACTTTTAACGCTAAAACTAATTACACTGCTTTCTTATTTATTTTTTGTAATATAAGAAATCAGTCTTCAGAATTTTCGGATGATTGGTCCATAATTTACCATAGGTCCAATAAAAATTACCCTCCTAAAAATCATTTTAGTTCGGCTAAAACTATTACGAATCATGGCTTTGCTCAAGCCAGTTCAAAGTTCTAACAAGAAACGCATAAAATTTTTTTTATTGTCGGTCAATAATTTAATAAAGGTCTAAACCGCAACCAATTTTAATGCTGACGTTCGTTTTTGCGAAATATGTGTTTATTTTGATATTTAATTCAGGCTTAAGTTCATTGAATTTAATTTTCATTAACTTATTTTTATGAAGGCAGGATTTTTGCAACATGAAATTAATTAAAATTTATTGACAATTTTTCATTCTTGACTGAGCTGGGAATTGAACCCAGCTTTTTACGGACAGGTTGCCCAGACTAGTTTCAATTGTAATCACACAATCAATTCAGTGGGGTTTGCCGTTTAGCTCTCACCGCCATTGACGACGGATGACGTCATAAATCAAACATCACTCTTTAAACCAAATGGTATTTTACCTTGGTAGATCGAAATTTGCTTTGAATGAATGATTACCAATTTTAATTAATTTAGCTCTACTTGAAAAAAAAACTTTATTTAAATTTCATAAAACAAAAAAAGTGAATATAAAATATAAGAACAAAGAAAAAAAGGTGCGTAAGGAATAAGTGCAGCCACAATAAATTTGCAATACAGGAAAAAGATTTACCTTCTAAACCAGTTGTGTATATTTTATAAACAAAAAAAAATCCTTTGTTTTTATTTTCAAAAAATAGTTTTGACATTCATTCTACGTTTTTAAAAAAACAAAATACAAAGTATTTAAAAAAAGGGGATAGCTAGCATCTCATCTGCGGTCACCTGTATGAATTAGCCTTGGTCACACATATAGGAACTGTGTGAATTCAACACACTTGTAAAAGTTCACCTCAAATTTTTGACAAATAATTTGTAAACAATAGACAATTTAAAAACAACATTTTTATAAAAAAAATTTTTATAAGGTGTTTGTTTGCAAATTTTTTAAAGAATTTTTAATTTTTTATATTTTATTGCATTTAAAACAATGTCCAAAGTTTTATTCCGTACCATCCTTGGCGCTGGAGCCTTATCATATTAAAACGTAGAAAACCCAAAAGAAAAACAAGTCACATTTGCGTTTTTAAGTGTTTTCGTAGGTTGTTTGTATGTGTGTTGAGGAGCTTGTTCTTTAGGCGTAATTCTCTGGCTAAAACAGCAGTATATATATCAAGCTTATACAGCATAAAATTTACACCTTTAATAAACAGCGGTTGACCAAAGTCCCATCACGAATTATGGTAACCAGTGAGTATACTCACTCCACCATACATGGAAAGGGTATTATGGGCTTGTGCTGATATGTGTAGCACATTAAAATATTGGGCTTCTACCCTTATTTAAGCTAACTGATCAACTAATACATAGCTCCTGAATCGACCTAACGATGCCCGTTCATCCGTCTAGCTGTATAACATTTGTACGCAAAATACAGTTTGGTGCAAATAATTAGATTGTCATGTGGACGAATAGCAAGAATCGGCAGCTTCAGAGGACCCCATACAAACTCCTTTCCAGAATAGAGTCTTCTCTCATATAAACCATCTTATTATGCTGGTATTTCGATTGAACTTGGCCCAAAAAATATTTTATCCCAACCTTAATTGTTTAACCAAATTTGATGTGAATCGGTCCATATTTGACCACATGTCATGGTAATGACATGAATTTTTTTTGACGATAACTTCTATGTCATGACATGTAGGTCCAGAATTGACCGAAGACAAACGCTTTCCAAAAATTTTACTCAGATGTAGATACGTATCTAAATAATATTCGGCACAAAGAACTCGTATAAGTATCTTAAACTATTAACATAATTTTGGTTTTGGCGCATCCATGACTGCACATTAGTCCCAAATAGGGTACACTCTCGCAACTTTGTGTTTGGTGGAGGGTATTGTGTAGTCGGTAAATGAGGTAAATATCATTAAAGTGGTGAAATATTCCAACCAAACAGTTAAGCTTGATGTGAAATTAATAATGATCTTTAATTAAACCCATTCTGAGAAACTATTAGCATTTTCAAAAAAAAAAAGAGAACTTTTTGTGAATTTCTTAATAAAACTCAAATATTATTTTTCAGACCTTTCATTTGTGTTTGCTGGGAATGTGAGAAATATTTATTTCATACTAACACAATGATAAAATGTTTACTAATACATTGTCTTCACTTAAGTTTTTTTGACATTAAACTTTTTGACAAGCGGATGTCATATCTATGTAATCTATGACACATACATAAAATGTATGCACAGAAAAAAGTCAAACAAGAACTAGAAAACCAAATAAATTTGCATTCACAATATATTTCAATATTCAACTTATTTGGTTTGAGTTGACTCAATTGAATGTGTTTTTGTTTGTTTTGTCTTTGGTTATTCACACATTTATTTCGTTATTATTGGGTGGTCAAGTCATTGCAGTTAAAAAGAAATGAGTATGTTGAAATTCCTTATTTTACTTATTATTGCATATCTCTAGTATATACTTACGAGTATCAATTATTGAAAAAAATAAATTATTTTCTGTTATTGAACAGATTTCCTATCTTACTTTTTATCCTTATATTTATTTGCATTTTTACAATTCTTTCGTGACTAAAACTTTTGTAAGTCAAAATATTTTGAATTAAAATTCCATAATGAAATATGGCTTTTTTAAAAAGCTAGCTTGGGACTTACTTCAAAATCGATCAGGTAACATCCAACTTTTTTTTAAGAATCTATGTAGTCATTGAATTTAGCTTGGGTAGTTACAATTTTTAAATTGACTTTAACAACCATTTAGAATTCTTGGTAAATAATCAATTTCTAATTTGTGTAAAAAATAAACAATTAAAATTTTACAAACTGCAAATAACCAGAAACATACTCGCAATTGCAATAAGAAATTTCGTCAAACACTACTTTCTTTAAAAATGTGATAACTCACATTTTTGCAATTCAACTGTAAATAACCTATTTGGTAAATTAAAGCATTTGTATAAAAAAACCATTTTGTTAAGCTGCGATTTGAACTCAGCCAATCGAGCAATATCTACAGTTGTTAGCCTAGAATCCTTTTCTCCACTGCACTTCTGTTTTATAAAGTTGGCTGTTAACTAATAACACTACGTGACAGCTTTTTGACCAGATTTAACGGACACATAAGCTTTGTGAAGAATTGTCCGCTGAATCCAAATATGAAGTCAGAATTATCAAAAGTAGTACTTATCGAGATATTCCAAAATAACCGTTATTTGTGTTTTTAAAAAAAGACAGGATAATTTTATTTTAATTAAATATAATAAAATAACTAAATTAACTATGGTTCGTTTCTGAAGATTAGTCAGGAAATGACAGAGTTACAGTGGTCAAACTTCAAACTTCATGAAAAATTTGATGATATTTTGCAAATCGCATAGATTGGTGCAAAAACGAAAACCACATAGCAATTCAACAGTTTTAAGTTATTTTCCATATTTATGGTTAGTAAACATTTAGGTTTTTTTTACATTTACTTGTGTTTTTTTTTTTATTTGATAAAAATCGAAAAGTGGGATAATTCAATTAATCTTCTGTAAATTTGTAATTTTTGCACCGACCTGGATCCTATTGGGCATAAAATATTCGTCATGGAATAAGCTAACGTGGTAACTGAAAAAACTTAAAAAGTGTATATTATCAAAAATTATTTTCGAAAATGAAATATTTTATTAATTAATTCATTTATTAATGATGTGCTAATAATCCCAATTTTTAAATGAAAACACTGAAATTTATTGTTGTGGGAAAGCTAGTTTCTATGCGCATTTCGCTGGTAGCTTAGGCCAGCTCGTCAGGAAACTTTTTCCAAATACTTTAGAAAAGCTAAAAATATTATACAAGTAAGACCATAAAGTGATTAAGAATTTTAAAACACTCCGGTCTTACATGTAACAATATCAAAGCTTCAACAACGACACAACAATAAACCCTCAATTTTTCTTTCTTACATTCCCCTCCAATTGGCTGGTTCTTTTCCAACACGAATTGTAGTTGTTAGGGGATAGAAAGAAAAAAACAAAATTAAAATAAAACAAGTTGCTTAAATAAAGCAGCTTGCCATTTCAGTTTTTTATTTGCCGGGCACATGCAATTTATTATCAAAAATTATTGTTTGGTTAAAAAAAAAAATAAGTTCAAAGAGCAAAATTGCAAGAAATCATTAATATTTTTGTGACATTTTTAATTTTGATCCACTGTTACGCACACATTTCTGGACCAATTGTTTTAGAAAGAAATAAAAAATCAATCGAATATTTCCGAATATACTTTTATTGTAGTAACATTATCTATTTTAATAACGCAATTAACGGTATTATGTTCTACTATTCTACATTTGACCATTCTGACTTCACATTTGGAATCAGCAGACAACTTTACATAAATTTGTAAAACAGTGCAATTTAACAAAAAAAAAAAAAAAAATTTTATAATAATAATAAAAAAAAAATGTAATGCCCTAGTTAAGATGTTAACTTGAGCCCTTCCATATTTATTGGTGTTTTTGGTTTTGTGCTCCAGACAACGGAACTAAGTGCATTCTCGAATTACTGTGTAAATTACAAGGAAGAACTTTATGAATTAGCGTAACGCAGTAATGCGGGTAGCGAATGGGTGTTATTATCTTATATTTGCATTATAAGATAAGAATTTTTTAATAAAACAAAAGTTTTTGCTGGAATATTTTTATTTAGAATTTATAAGAAATCGATACATTTTATGCAGAAACTGATTTAAAATTAATTCTATATTTTTTATAAACATATAAATATGTTTTTAATAAACAAGAAGATAAGTGAATGAAAATAAAAGTTAATTTGATATTTTCATAGAAATGTAGACATACACACATTCGTTATTAACTTCTATGAAAAGAATATGTATATATTTTTTTACTTTTTCCGATATAATGCTGATTATTTGTATTTATAAAATGATAATGTATTTTTAAAATTTGACGTATTTCAACAATTATATAATTTGGTCAATTAAAAAAACATGTGGTTTTTGCTGATAAAACAATGTATATTTGTAAATGAATTCAGAGAAAGCCTGTGCATTTTGTGCATTTGCATAAGTTTTTTTATGGAAGTGAAGCAACCCATTATTTTAATTTTGCCCTATATTATACAATAAATGGCACAAAGGTTAACATAACCTATAAGCAAAACAACATTGTACAATGTTGCCAAAACATTTCACAGTATGTTGCACTTCTTTTCGTTGTGCAATAAAAAGGAAAACATCGTTTGATTATTGCCAATATATAGAGCTAACTTCGAATATCACATAAATATCGGTGATATAATTGTACAGTACGAAAAATTTAATAATTATATTGAAAATGTATGAGCTGCTTAAGTTATTAAAATAGCGTAAAGTAACTGAACCATTTTTTTCGAAAAGGGCTCCGGTATAAAGATAAAAGTGTTCAGCAGACACAAAAAACCGATTATATCTTAAACTATTTGACTTTTTGAGGCAAAGCTTTTCCTAAAATCTTAGGATTCTGTTTATGTTATAAAAGTAAAAACAAAAAATTATTTTAAGTAATATCTAATGGAGAAAATGGTCATTACTGCCTCAGGAGATGCGCACTTTTCGAAAATTACTTTTGAATTTTCCTTTTAGGAGCATAATTGAATCTTTAGTGTATACAATTTATCCAAACACACACATATTTTAATAATCTGTTACGTTTAAATATATATGTGTATTATAAGATAAGATTAACCCCTTTGAAGCTTCATTCAAGATCTCAAAAATTTTAGTAGAAGTAAATAAAATTTTCAACGAAATCTTTTTATTATAAAAGAACAATAAGAACATTGCGTTAAATTTTTATCTGTTTATTAAGATTACAAATTAGAAAACACATACATTCATAAAATAACAAAAACGAATATATTTCATCAAGATAAACATATGAATTAGAAATCTTCTTTTGCATTTGCCTGTGAAAACATGACTGTTGGCCATTGCAGAACGTGTTTATACAAGTTTTGGAAATCGGCAATCTCGATGTCATTATTTGTGTTATTATTATATTTTTCTCCTGAAACGGTGTTCACAATTCAGATTTTTTAATAATGGCAAAATCAAAAATAATTTCTTATAACAAATCGATAGTCAGAACTAGGGTACTCATTCGGTTAACCGTTAACTGATTGGTTAATTTAAAATTGGCTATTTTCGATTAACGATTAAACCGGTTTATTGCAAACTTCTACTTTACAACTCTATCTTAAAGCCAATTTGGTGCTACGGTATTCAGATATGGGGCACTGCCTCTGCTTCTAATATCGAAAAAATTCAAAGGCGCTAAAATAAACTTCTTCGAATAATCACAGCCGCTCCGTCGTATGTCAAAAACTCAAATATCCACAAGGATCTCAATGTGCCATTGGTAAAAACTATGATAACGAAATATGCAGTCAAATATTTAAAAAGGCTGGAACTGCACCCAAATCCATTAGCTCGAAATATTTTAAATTATGGCGGCCACACTTGTTTAAGAAGAAGACACACTGCAGCACTCACCCAATCAGATGACCGATAAACACCTACATATGTGAACAGAAACCGTGATGACTAAATCTTTTTTGTCTGGCACTGGCAGGACATAAAGTAAATATTAGGATAAGATTTGATTAATTATTGTTAGTTCATATTTAATATATGAAGATTCAATAAATAAATACTGAAAAAAAAAAAATTCAGTCGATTAACCGATGTAACGAAATTTCTTATATTTTGAACTATTATAACATATTTTTTGTGCTTTTAATTATTTATTTCATCTCATATATATAAAATGTATGTGTTTGGAAAATATTTCTTCATACAAACAGAGAAAGTGTTCAGTGATCTTTAAATAACCCAGCTAGCATTTGGGTGATATTTCTTTGTAAAAATAACCTAAATAAGCCTTTTTCGGATAAGTTTTGAGATTAAAAACTGATTTCTCACTTGAGCGATTGAAAATGGATTCATTCATATATTCAAATAATGATTTCTAAATGTTTTGAATTTAAAACTGATTTATTACTAGAACGATTGAAAAAGGATTCACATGTGATTCAATCATATGATCAAAAAGGAATCAGCAAATTATATCACAAATGATTTTTAGAGTTGATTCATCGGTAGGGTACTATTTTCTTACAATGCGAGTATCACTTATGATCGAAAAATTAGCTCATATGCGGTTATTTTTCTCTTGAAGCTGATTCCTAAAAGATTCGATTATGATACAATATGCTAGCTGGGATGAGTTTGCTGCCAACAGTTTTTTGTTTCACGTACTTTTTATATGTATGTGTTTAGATCAGTGATGTCAGATGGAATTTTTAAAATTCCCTACGTTTTGATAACAAAATCCCCACATTTCAACAGCAAATGTTTCCTCCTACAATTTTCCCTACCTTATATTAGTTATAGGTAAACTCAAAAATTATAAATCATTCTATATAGTATATTTTATTTACACTAAACACAAAAC
Organism: Pollenia amentaria; assembly: GCA_943735925.1. Classification (NCBI taxonomy): domain Eukaryota; kingdom Metazoa; phylum Arthropoda; class Insecta; order Diptera; family Polleniidae; genus Pollenia; species Pollenia amentaria. The sequence continues at coordinate 150,105,112 of OX031007.1, forward strand.
AAAAACATAAATTTTAAATAAATTTCAGGTAGCTTAAAGTGGAAAACAAACAAAAATAATATAACATAACATAAAAATCTTCGTATGTTTGTATACGTAACATTTAAAAAATTTGTTTGTTGTTAAGCACTTTTCTTAAAAATACAACGGAAGCTTGTACAGTTTAACATTTTTGATTGTAAGTGAGATTGAAGAATACATATGGAATCGAAAACCTTATCGTGCGGATGTCGGTAACAATTGAAAATATCCTCTCAGCATCTGCATTGGCATGCGGTAAACTCAGTAGAATTTTGAATAATTTTGAGTGGCAAGGGAGTACTAAATTGTCATTGAAATTCTTAGTCTTTGACCAAAATGGTTCCAATTCCATCTTTGAAATATAATTTATTTCTTGTTCTGAAAAATTATATTCTAGGGTTAGCCATTATTGAGTAAGTAGTAATCTGTGGTATATTTTGCCGTGTACAAGGCAAGTTACTTGCGCAAGTCTTTTGCACAACTCTTGATTTGTTGATGTCAGTGGTAAGGTCGCGGTAAGGGGGAAAAATTGAGTACAGACTTTGTTGTACTCGGCAAGTTACTTGCGCAAGTCTGAAAGAGGGCTTATAAAAATGCAATAATTGCCGCTTTTAGAGTTATAAAAGTATTGAGTACTTGGGTACTTGATACTCAAAAACAATTATTTAATAACAAAGTAGGCATATTGTAATTATTGAAGCGATATGCTTTAATACCACAGAGGTTTTTTCAGAAGTCAAATAGTTTATATTTGAATTTACATAAAAAGAAAGAATTCCCTACATTTTTAAGAAAATAAAAAATCTGTCTTTTTTTCCCTACAGGAGAAAAATCCCTACAAGTGGGGAATTTTCCCTACATCTGATATCAATGGTTTAGATAGTTGTTTCTTCTCATTTCTTCTAATATCAATCTTTTAACAAAATAAACCAAAACAATTAGAAGTGTTAAAAATTTAAAAAAAATAAAACAGTATCCATGCTCTGTAACTTTGGTGAGATCTTCTCGCATCGAAAAGCTGTGAAAGAAAATATTCCATCCTTTCTCGAAAAGTGAGAAAAAGTGTGCCTGTAACTCATGTCGAAAACTATCAAAAGAAATTATGTCGTAATGTTATAAATGTCATAATATTCCAATCGATGCCGATATTAAATTGCAGATGATGAGAACGCCAGTCAAACAAATCGTTGACTGCGACCAAAATTTACTAAAATTAAAACATTTTCAAGATGGCGGCGAAAATACATCCGTCAGCCATACCAATTAATGCAAAATGTGACTTTAATGTTTGCTGTTTAAAAATAGTTTTGGAAACATGCTTATATTTTTTAAAAATGTATAATGCAAAATAATTAAACAAAAAAAAAAAAAAAAAAAAAACTACAACGAACAAAAATACTCATCTCTTCCGTGTTAATATTCATTGCATTTTTAATTTATTTTTTAGTGTTAAAATTTTTTCTCAACACCGTTTTTATTCGTGAGATTATGCGACAGTTCAAAGCTGGATTTTTCTCACAACAATTTTACAGACACACTTTTTCTGTAATTTGGCGAGAAATTTCCTTACGTGACAGCAATTACTCACCAAAAATTTTACAGACGCAGTTAGTGAGAAAACAGTTGATTGTTTCAATATAAGGCATTTGTGTTTAATTTCTCACGTTTCAATGGACAAGTACCTTGACGCGGGAGTTACAGATAATGCGCTCAGGACTCTAATGACATGATGGAAGATTTCATATGTTTAGAGAAATCCAGGAAAATGACTTTGTATTTTTATGATTCAATATAATGCGTTTGGTAATCGAGTGATTAAACTTGACAACCAAAAAAGTAAATCGTTGTATGGCAAGACGTTCTTTGGGTAATATGTAATTTTTGCTTGGTAAAAACTTTTTAATTTTCTTTTAAAGTACAGATAAACTAGTAATTAAAATTGTAAAGCCCTGTTTCAGTCCACCACTTGTGCTGAATTAGTGTATACTAAGCTTGTCATTTCGTAAGCAAATTGTTTATATTTATCTACGACCTCATAAAGTATATATTCTTGGTTCTTGAGAAGTTCTAATCCGGTTTAGCCGTGTCCGCCTGTTGAAACTACTTCCGAATCTCTGGACAGAAAAGAGCAATTTTTGTGTCAAATTGTTTCTAGTTTTCCTAAGCGGTTTGTATTGAAATGCAGCACAAAAGGCCTAGCAGGAGGAGTGTTATGAACCCTCTATTAATACTGCCTAAATAATTGATATATCGGTTCCAGTAACTAACATAAATTTCTTGCAAAATGCACCGTTTTTTATTAAATTTCGTGAAGAACGGACCATAATTTCCCAATGGTCCAATATAAAGTCCAATCGCGGAAAAAACGCCTAAACCCGTTACGAATAATGCTCTAGTGGTAAAATTGAGTCTAGTTTAGTTTCACACCACCAATTTCATGATGATCGGCCCATAGTTTACCATAGGTCATATATAAAATACCCTCCTGAGAACCGCTGACACGCTTACATAACGTCCAGCTAAGCTTTATATGAATATAAATAAAATCAATTAACTTTGTGAAAATCGGCCTATAATTAAATTTAGGTCCCATATAAAGCTAACACTCGGAATTTAGTTAAATACGACAAAAACCGCAACAAATTCTTCGACTGGAGCTCACAATGTATCTTAGATTTCATATAAAGCCTCGTGAAATATTCTTACTTTCGCTGGAAGATAACAAACGTTCGGAAGAGCCAAATATATGATTCGTATGTATGTATGTATGTATGCCCTTAACCGAAGGTAAAAGTGAATATATAAGTTTGGTATTCCGTTTGTTATTTCTTCAATATTGATCTTAGAATATATTCTGGGTCCTTATCTGTTGAAATTCAGCCATATTATTGCATAAATGGCTTCATATCTTAAACCACTACTGCCTCTAATTTTTATCATAAAATTTTTATTTTTTTATATCTATCACAGAAAGTGACATGGTTTATTGTTTTAGTATAACAATACATACAACAAATACATACATGTACACCAAAGTTGATTTATCGATGTCCACCTCTTTTTATTTATATCTGGAGAACGGCAAGAGACAAATTTTCCAAGGTATTCAAACTCGTCTTGGTTATCAAAAAAACATCAACATCTGAAAAAATGTGGGTGAGAGCGGAGTAATAGATTTATTTATATTTAAGTAACGGTATTTAAATAAATTTCTGTTCTTTACGCGCGATTGCGAAGGGTATATTAGATTCGGCACAGCTTAAACAAAATACCATCAATAAAACAGTGACTTTATCTTTTCTTACATTCCCACTACAATTAGTTTGAATTCTCCCAACATTAATTGCAGTTGTAAGTGGGTAAAAAAAAAAACATATTAAAAACAAAAACAAATTGCTTTTATTGTTTTCGCAAGAAAGATGAAGTCACTGTTTTATTGTAGGTATTTTGTTTAAGCTTTGATATCGTTGAAAATAAGACTTCATGAGTGTATATAGGTAATTCTCATTCCCTTTGTAGTTTTGTTTGCTGATAGCTTTGGCTTTTCTAAAATTATTTAGGAGAACGTTTCCTGATGATCTGGCCTAAGCAACCAATGAAATGCGCGTAGGAACAGCTTATCCTCCAATAATAAATTTCAGTATTTTTTTTTTTTTATCAATTATTAGAAAGAAAAAAAAGAATTAAGCACAACAAACAAAATCCTTTAATAAATAATTGTATTCCCAAAAACAACTTTGATAATAAAAACTATTAATTTTTTAAAATTAACAAATATAATTTCAAACAAGTAAGAAAGCATAATAAGTCAAGCCCCACCATATTATACCCTACACGATAGTGTTTACAAACAGGTTTTCGAGACAATATTTTAGTACCATGGGTGACCATGACATTTAGTTTCATATTAAAGTTCTTTGTGCCACACCACAATAATGGAGATGGTATACAATAAACTTATTTTTCTTTTTAACCCAATTTGTGAAATATTTGGGTGTTCTATTCGGGACATCTTACAAGCGTTTTGAACGGTATTATGCATCAGCCACGTAAACACTTATGTATGATGTTCTATTAACGGATTCATTTTGACACATTCGATTTACACCGCACATAAATTTGTTATAGTTGATTATTGAGGAAGAATCGTGGAAGAAGCTTGACAGTTATACAGCTCATCTATTGTGGATGGCCTACATCTACTTCTTCTTAGGATTTCACAATTAGCTTTTAGTTCTTTTGGGCATTCATCATCTGAAATACCTTGTAGTTCGATTTCAGCGTCATCTGCTTCACTTAGATAACTTTTATTTTATGGTATATTGTAAACCCATTTGTTCAAGCGTCAGTTTGCAGTTAAAAAAAAGTTAAATAAATCAAAAGCACCCGTGTGCTCATATGAACACCTAAAAATTCATTAAAAATAAACGTAATAACAGCAAAATAAAAAAAAACGCAACTTTGTTATATTTGTTTACCCTCTATCTTTATTATTCATCAAAACTTTATATTTTTATATCACAAGGGTCATTTGTATGTTAACTATGGACCATAGCTCCAAATAATATTTTTGGACCAAATTTACATCCTGTCTACGGTTTTTAAATTCCCGACTTTTTCAAGCTCCCGGGAATCGGGATATTTTTTTAATCATTCCCGGGAATTCCCGGGTATTCGGGATAATATTATTAAATAGAATAGAAAAATTTTTTTTCACGCATAAGTTGTTTTTTATTTTCAAATAAAAGTTATTCTATAGTTATTTTACAAATTCCCTATACCTATAAATTAAAATTGTATTCAAAAGATATAAAATTTTTCTATTCAAATTAAAGTTTTTTATTGTTAATTTTTTACGGCTTAAGATAAAAAAAATAAAACAGGTTAATAAAGGGGTTATGAAACGGATTTCCATACAAACTTAGGCCGTTAAAAGTTTACATTTCTAATTATTAATTATTTTACTTAAAAAAATTAATGTTTAGAGATCTTGTAATTTAGGAATCGTGTAAATCGCAAAAGCGAAAAAAATAAAAACTTTAAAACACTTAGGGAAATTGAAGTAGTTTTTATATTTTTTGTATTTAAAGTTGAAGTTTGAATTTATTTTAATTAAACTTTAAAATAATTGCACCTATTTTTAAAAATTAAATTATTAATAATCTTAAAAAAAATTTTTAACTCACAAATTATTTAGGAAATATTAACTTTGTTGGCTTCAAAAAAATTGTGCTTTAAAACAATAAGATCGTTAATAGCACTATTCAAAAGCCGGTTCCTAATTTTGTTAACAACATTTTCAGAAATAGAAAACACACGTTCACTTTCGATAGATGTAGGACTTATCGTCAATAGTGCTTCAAATAAATTATCTAAATTGGATGTTCTAGTACCAGTTGCTTCAATCTTTGAAATATCTCCTTTTATAATATCTGATTTTGTCAAAACCTTTGCTTTTTTTGCTATCTTTCAAAGCGGACTATTAAGCTTTTCTTGAAAAGTGTCACTATTATCCAGATCGGTTAAGTAATCTGAGTCGGATGCATGTATTGTATATATGCATATATGTATTATTTATATTTGAAAGATGTTTAAGCAAACTACTGGTTGAAGAATATTTATAAGCAATCACTATTGGACATACACTTTTCTTGGTCCTTTTTTAAAGTATTTACATACGAAAGATAGCTTCTCCATTTTCTGTATGACAAAAGTAAAAATTAGTTCCACATAATAATAATTAAAAATAAAGTACTTGCGGATTCAGCAAAATAATTTTATTTTGTATAGTCGTTTTTTTCCTTCTTTGTTTTTAAAACAAATAAAAAGCCAAACTAGTAATTATTTCTTTTATTTTTTTTTTTTTGCAATATTGTATTCGGCCGTTTTTTCAATTCCTCATATGCACATAGTTGCTTATTTTTTGTAAGAGACACACGGTTGCAATTTTTGTAGTTTTTAATTTTCGGGATTCCCGACAAAAAATACCGGGAATCGGGAATAAAAAAATTAACGGAATTCCCGGGAAATTTGTCCCGGGATTTCCCGGGATAATAATGTCCCATAATGTCGACAAGAAGATTTCTTTCGAATATTAATATTTAAAACAAATTTTAGTTATTATTTTCAATACAAACATACTAAAGAAATGTTCTTGTCGAAATTGTGGGTCAGCCAGTTAAAATAATAATATCATCATCATCATCATCATCATATATATTAATAGGCAAGTGGTTTTCTTAGGATCCCTTTTACGCCTTAACTATATATTGTATTTTAACAAATGATATATCATTCGAAAGATATTTTTTGGGAGATTCTGCTAATTTAAATTTTGTTAAAATCGATTCAGTATTTCACGAGTTGTACGCGTTAGAAAGTGGTACTAATACATTGAAACAATTCACATACGTGTGAGCAAAAACAATGTAAACATCCCTGTCGGATTTTTTTTAGCTAGCTCAACATTTGGTTGACTTTTAGCTAACTTATTTACAACTGACTAGTGACTAACTCATAATTGGTGCAGATTTGAGTCAGGCGTGTTTTGTGCGACTGACTTCTTCTCGATAAGTATTGAACTAGCCTTTGGCTAACTCAAAGCTGATGCAGAGATTAGTGAGTTGTGTTTTGTGCGACTGACTTTTTCTCGATAAGTATTGAACTAGCCTTTGGCTAACTCAAAGCTGATGCAGTGGACTGTGGTAAAAACACGTTTTGCTTGTTTTGTGTACTTTTTCAAAGTTAAATAATAAGCAAAAGTTCCCATATTCTCTTTGTTAATATCATTTAGTTAAATACATCTTATTTTCAAAGTAGAATTATTATGAAAACCGGTTTTTGCCATATCGGGCATGCTGATGGTGTCTTATAACTGAGAGTTTTTCTGTAGACAAAGGGGAAATACAACAAAAGTGAAAGAAAACATATGTGTAATAGTCTAGACAGACAGAGACAGAGCTCTGTCTCTCTTTAAAAAATAAATAAAGCAAAATACGTAATTTTTTTTTATTCTCTTATTAAAGTCAACATATTCCCTGTCGGATTTTTTTTAGCTAGCTCAACATTTGGTTGACTTTTAGCTAACTTATTTACAACTGACTAGTGACTAACTCATAATTGGTGCAGATTTGAGTCAGGCGTATTTTGTGCGACTGACTTCTTCTCGATAAGTATTGAACTAGCCTTTGGCTAACTCAAAGCTGATGCAGAGATTAGTGAGTTGTGTTTTGTGCGACTGACTTTTTCTCGATAAGTATTGAACTAGCCTTTGGCTAACTCAAAGCTGATGCAGTGGACTGTGGTAAAAACACGTTTTGCTTGTTTTGTGTACTTTTTCAAAGTTAAATAATAAGCAAAAGTTCCCATATTCTCTTTGTTAATATCATTTAGTTAAATACATCTTATTTTCAAAGTAGAATTATTATGAAAACCGGTTTTTGCCATATCGGGCATGCTGATGGTGTCTTATAACTGAGAGTTTTTCTGTAGACAAAGGGGAAATACAACAAAAGTGAAAGAAAACATATGTGTAATAGTCTAGACAGACAGAGACAGAGCTCTGTCTCTCTTTAAAAAATAAATAAAGCAAAATACGTAATTTTTTTTTATTCTCTTATTAAAGTCAACATATTGTATGCACCACAAGCTGACTCATAATGAGCTAACTTATGGTTATCTAAAAAGTTATGCAGTGTGAGTGAGTACTGACTCGTACTGCGGACATTGCGTGTAAAAACTGAATAGCTTTAACCATGTAAATGAGTTAGCTTGTGAGTCACCTCTGACTAACTTCTGGTTAACCATGAGTTGACTTTGAGCTAACTCATTTTCCGACAGGGTTGTATGCACCACAAGCTGACTCATAATGAGCTAACTTATGGTTATCTAAAAAGTTATGCAGTGTGAGTGAGTACTGACTCGTACTGCGGACATTGCGTGTAAAAACTGAATAGCTTTAACCATGTAAATGAGTTAGCTTGTGAGTCACCTCTGACTAACTTCTGGTTAACCATGAGTTGACTTTGAGCTAACTCATTTTCCGACAGGGATATAACAGAAGCAGTATGCTTTGTTTTTGTGTTTACATAGTAAAAAGAACAACAACATGCAGAGTTTTCTGCTACCCTGTCGGATTTTTTTTAGCTAGCTCAACATTTGGTTGACTTTTAGCTAACTTATTTACAACTGACTAGTGACTAACTCATAATTGGTGCAGATTTGAGTCAGGCGTATTTTGTGCGACTGACTTCTTCTCGATAAGTATTGAACTAGCCTTTGGCTAACTCAAAGCTGATGCAGAGATTAGTGAGTTGTGTTTTGTGCGACTGACTTTTTCTCGATAAGTATTGAACTAGCCTTTGGCTAACTCAAAGCTGATGCAGTGGACTGTGGTAAAAACACGTTTTGCTTGTTTTGTGTACTTTTTCAAAGTTAAATAATAAGCAAAAGTTCCCATATTCTCTTTGTTAATATCATTTAGTTAAATACATCTTATTTTCAAAGTAGAATTATTATGAAAACCGGTTTTTGCCATATCGGGCATGCTGATGGTGTCTTATAACTGAGAGTTTTTCTGTAGACAAAGGGGAAATACAACAAAAGTGAAAGAAAACATATGTGTAATAGTCTAGACAGACAGAGACAGAGCTCTGTCTCTCTTTAAAAAATAAATAAAGCAAAATACGTAATTTTTTTTTATTCTCTTATTAAAGTCAACATATTGTATGCACCACAAGCTGACTCATAATGAGCTAACTTATGGTTATCTAAAAAGTTATGCAGTGTGAGTGAGTACTGACTCGTACTGCGGACATTGCGTGTAAAAACTGAATAGCTTTAACCATGTAAATGAGTTAGCTTGTGAGTCACCTCTGACTAACTTCTGGTTAACCATGAGTTGACTTTGAGCTAACTCATTTTCCGACAGGGTATGCATTAAATTGGAGAACAGTAGAGATTAAAAAATAAAAAAGAGAAAGACAATTTTAAAAATTTTGTTTTTTTTTGGAAGAGTTGCTGTTTTTAAATGTTACCGTTGATTTCTTAAATTTTTGTACTTATGAATAATTTTAATGTTATTGTTACATTATAAATATGGTTACATTGTAAAGAATGTGTTTATTGCATTTTTTTTTTAAATAAAGTGCAATCTTTTGATGAGCTGCAATTTTATATAACAGACACTACCGATCATGGTCATTTGTTATATGATAATCATGTATTTACAAAAAATTTATATATAGAGAGGTTATAACAACATAATTCATCAACGAAATAAATATAAATGGAAAATATATAAAAGGCTTTGTTATAAACATTGAGATAAGGGAACTTATGTTATATATACGTTTTTAGAAAAATATTCACTTAACCCTAGATAGATAAGGTACGTCTGCGTCACATTTGTTAACATACAACTTTCTCGCGCTCAATTATCTCAGTCGTTAGCATCAGCTTATTGGTGGTGGCTTTATTTGTGCGTTAAGTTATATAATCTTTGAGAAATAAGCACAAATAAATACAACATACGTCTGAGAGACGTATCGTTATCTTTAGTGTAACTTTTGTCGCAAAAATAACTTTTTGTTTTAGTTGAGTTTTAAGGTATTTGTTACTTAAATTAGCTGTAAAAATGTCTTGTAAGCGCGGCTTGGACGACGCAGAAGTTGCTGCTCTTGAAAAGCGTGTTGGACGACTCAGATTCACTGGAAAATGTGAGCAAATCGGAAGATGAATAAATGGAGGATAATGTTCAAAGTGATGTATAAGACAAGCTTGTTGACATCCTTGATGCTGATGAAAATATACCACCGACTAAGGAAAATCCTCAAGAACCTGATAATTCTACTATTTCTGCCGATAGCCAATTATAACGGTATATTATCCCATTATAAGACGTAAAAGTAAGCACAGCTGAACTACATCAAAGGGTCAAAGCGCTGGCCGAAAATCTTCAATGAATATAGCTCGAACGGCAAGAGGACTAATTTGGGAATGTAAATAACTGTACAACCCAATTTCATGCTTCGGCATTTTTGTTACTACCGAATTAATTTCAGAAATTGTTCAATGCATCAAACAAAAGGCTAAAAATTCCTACTTTATCGAAAACTTTGCACGTTAACATTAAAAAAGATTTAGCAGATGATGAATTTCAGTATCAGTGGAGAGCAGCCTGAATAACAAAAAGAAAAAGTACCGTGGTTTCTGTTCATCAAAAATTCGACGTACGTCCAAAATGTTTAAAATGCAATGCACCTATATGTGGCGACCACAAATATTTAGTTTGCAAGTCTTGCATATAATGCTATTTGAATTTATTATTTTTATTTTGGTACAGATATTATTATCTAAGCAAAGTACAACAAAAGGATCTATTTTAGTTTTTAGAGCCTAACTGAAGTCCTTTATAAATAACTCTTTAAGTTGTGATATTTTTTTTACGACTTATTGCATTTTATTTTATTTCATTTTTATTATTTTTTTCTGTTAAAAAATTACTTTATTTTAAAAGAAATTTAATAAATAAATGATTTTAACAAAAAAAATTTATAAATATTATTTTCGGTGATGCCCTTTAAAGGATATAAACTAGCACACGTCTCTCAGGCGTAACGTTATCTTTTCAGTACAAAAAAATAACGTTATCTTACTAGCGTCAATTTCATATGCCTAAAAGAAATATGCCTCATAAAATTAAAAATAGTTATGCTCTACTGAGAATTATTACATTTTCAGTTAATACCCTCTTTATAATCAAGTGCGATATGTTTTTTAACATTAAATAAATATATTTCTACATATGTATATACATACATATTTAATAAAGTTTTAACCCATATGATTAAATAAATATTAGAGATAACGGTACAAATAAGTTATTTCTAGATTGCAGTCGATTGTGTCGACTGCTGGCCCATACTAGTATACATAATAAGACAAAGATTCTACTCCAAAAAAGAAGATATGTGAAATTATGGACTGATTTTCAATAGGAGATGTTAGCTTATGACAGTTAAAGCGCACAAGCTAGGTTTCATTTAATTATCTCCAAATTTGCGACATGTACTTTGCGCACAAGGCTTACATGGAAATGAAGAATACAGCCGGACGGGCGCACAACGTTAACTTGCTTCAAAGTTTTTGAACCAAAACTTGTTAATGCTACACACATCCGCACAGACGCTAATTATCGTCTCCTCTATGGTGGTGTAGGTATTGTAAAATACAATGAAAACACAGTAAGCTGAAGATATACTTATTCAACCATTAGACTCTAAAATTTTTGTAAACTAAGGCCTATTTAGTTTTTTTACACGTACATATCGCTCGTTTGCTGTAACGTCGTCAGAACTGAAAAAAACATTTCGAAATAAACGTGCTTACAGTGTTTGATTTGCGGTGCAACCACTTACAAAAAAAAAAAAAATACATTATGTTCAAACGTAGAAAGTAAAAAGATCAATTTTACACAATATAAAGAAAAAACATTGCGAGCAATTCTGCAACATTAACTCTAAAATTCAATATTTTGGGCTCTGACGAAGTTGCAGCAAACTAGCGATATGTAAACAACTTGAAATTTTCTCCTTAATGTTGATGTCCTTTGAATATATTATTTGATTTAATTTTTATATAAATACGGTACAATTTTAGTTATGTGTAAGCTTGTTTTTAATTTGTCCATGTACAAAAACTTTTTTTTTTGGGAAATTGTTTTGCATAATTGACCCTTTTACGAGAATATATAGCAAATATTCTATGTAAATGAAAAAATTTGTAACTATAATTACAAAAAAAAAAAAAAAAAAAAAAAAAAAAAAAAAAAAAAATTATTTATTTTAGGTTAAAAATTTTCCCAAAAAAATAATCATTGTAATGTACTTTTCTTAAGAAATGCTTGTTTTTTTGTAAAATATAATTAATCATAATTTCTTCGTATTTAATGTTTGATATAGAAACAAATGTGACAAAAAATAGTTTTTAGAAAAGCAATTTTACATCATAAATTTTTTATTAACGGTTTTAAGCTTTGTATTCTTCTTCCATATTTTTAATTTTTTTTGTGAATACCTTCTTATGTAAATAGTTGGTCTGCTTGTAACTTTTACAATTTGATATGTTATTCAAAAACTAATAATAATCTTTAAATAAAACTTGAAATTTTTTTAAAGCAAATGTCTTTAGCCAGGAGCTTTTATTAAATGAAATCAATATGCATTTATATCTTCGTAACATAATTCGAATGATTTGTAAAACAAATTATTACCAGTATAAAACAAAATTGCTTAATGTTCTTTAAATTTTCATTTCCTTAAGGGTTCTACTATTCTATTCTATACTTTACATATCCGGTTGGTGCTTGAAAGAAGCCGAAAAGCTTAATTCACTCTTAGGTCTTTGCAGCAAATGTTATCAACAGCATTGAAAGTACCACTATCATCAGCAGTTTCAGCAGCAATAGGAGTTATACTCATAGCAACAAAAATTATTTGCATATTTTAATTCGGTACAAGGAGAATTACAATTTTACTTCATCTCCTCTGCACAGTAGTTATTTTTTATGTTGGTTTTGAAATTGTTTTTGTTTCTCCTTTTATCACTTACGCCAACTACAACTACGATTATCAGCTACTACAACCGGAATAAATGAATGTTGAATCATTTTTTGAATTTTTTTTTTTTTTTTATTTTCATCTGCTTTGCTCTATTTAGACAGGTACTTATACAAAGCAAATATTCTAAAATGCTTAAGTAGGTATACGGTAGATACTTGTGTGGATTGAGTCATTGGAAAGATAATAATGACGTTGATGATCATAAAAAGATTTTTTCTAAATGATTATGGTAGAACGTAATGAAAATGTGGCATTAAGGGCCAATAGTGGTATGAATTTTAATTTTACAAGTTGTAAGAAAATTAGGAAAAAAAAGCAAGCGAAGTAAATAATATGTAATTTTTATTTATTCAGACTTGTATAATGTATGTAAGTAACATAGAAAATAAAAAAATGTATAATCCTATTTGTCAACATTAAACATAGTTTGGATTTTTTAAGTAAACTGATTTTAAAGACAATACTTTATTTTAAAATTGTTTAATTAAAAATTGTTTTGCTATACTAAAAATTTTTTAATTTTGAGTTAATACCCCCTTGTTAATTAAGTGAGATATATTTAATATGTAAAGTTAACGATTAAATAGGCGTATTACAAAAGAGATGCAAATACCAAAACATATTCTTGGATATATGTTCAAATTAGTTCTTTATTATATATGATTTACCTCGAACGAGTTAAAGCAACTATAATTGCTTAAACAACTAGTTTATGTTAAATGTTGATATTTTTTCAAACATACTTAAACCATTATGATCAAAAGATTATGTAAAAGACAAAATAGTTTTATGAAACACCAGAAAAGACACACAATAAAAATGAAGAGCAGCAGAGAGACAGACAGTCGGATTAAAATTGCATTTTACACATACATACTAAAAAGAAAAAAGAAAAAACCAACTCTTTACAATATATTCTTTACTACATGGAATAACAACTAACACACACACATACACACCGTCTTAACTAAAAACACACAGATATAATTTTAATGTCTGCAATGATGTTGAAGATGCTAGTAAACTCATGTTTATTTAACACTAATAGGGTTTTGTTTCTATTACAACGTACTAACTACAAGCAACTTATACGCTGCACCAGATGCGGCTCTACTTATAAGTCTATAGATACTGCAATGAATGCACTGCTACTTATTCACTCAATCAGGGGAATGTGTGTGTTTCTCATACAAAGGGAAAAGAAAAATCTGCAGTTGAAATGAATGTGAAGTGTTTGTATGGTTTTTATTTTTTTTTTTAACTTTTATTTCATTTTGCTCATATCACTGAGCAGGTGTTTTGCCATTTTATAGTTGCAACAGTCAGTTGTTATAGTTGTTTTAAGCAATAAAGAATATAATGAAAAAGAAACAAAAAATACAGAACAAAATACTCCCCAGCTTTGCAAAAAAATAAAATGAATGAATGAAATGACAGTGAAATGATAGTTTATTTACACTTGAGCGAAATGTTGCACATTTACCAGCAGTATCAGTAACCAAACATTCATGCATTCACACAATAAGCAAACACAAGAAACAGACATTCGCACAGACCTAAGTGAATAAAATTCGTATATGTATGTAGTCTTAAAGGTATACTATATATAAAGGGTTGTTCATAGTGAGATATGATTTTTAATATGCTTTTTTGCCAATTACGTGTGATTCATATCTAAATGCTTTGTAATTTTTTTCAGTATCATTAGGAAAGTCATCATGGAAATACTCTAACCACAACAGCCTCTACATATTGTTCAGCTGTATTACAAATATGAGCGTTCTGTGGCAAATGACAACCCAGTATTTTATCGTAAATTTTGTTCAGTGATTATGCACATTTCTGGCTATATTTAGGCTTGTGAGCAACCCGAAGAGACCCAAGAGCTACCATTAAATCCATTCAAAGCAACGGTTTGGTGTGGTTTATTGGGTGATGGAATCATAGGATCATATGTCTTCAAAAATTAGGAAATGCAGAATGTTACCGCCCATGGTAAGCGTTATAGTACCATGTTAACGGACTATATGCTTCCTGGAATTCAAGCGCATGTTCTCGGTGACCTCTAATTTCAGCAAGACAGTTCGAGCCATACAGCTCGTGAAACTATGACCTTGTTGAGAAATCATTTTCGTGAGCATATAATTTCGCCGTTTGCTACGGTAAATTGTCCACATAGAGCGTGCAATATCACACCTTTGGACTATTTTCTCTGGGGATATGTGAAATCTGAGGTCTTCAGAAATAACTCAGCTACAATCCACACTTTGGAAGCCAACATTACAAGTGCTACTCCCGAAATACCAGTCGCTATGCTAGAAGTAGTGGCCCAAAATTGGTCCGAAGGTCATGGGATATATTTTCTTGATATCATTTTCAAACAGTTAAAGCCATAAATTGTTCTTGTAACACAGAAAAAATTATTTAAAGTTCTCCAATCACCAAATTTATAGCAAATTCATAATATCAGGCAAACAATTTTGTTGATTTTGCACCTATTACCAATATGATTATATTGATTACAAAAAATTGTAAAATTTTGAATATTTTTTTTTCAATAAATTATTTTTTTAATTTTAATTAAAAAAATTATCAAAAAACTTTGCCATTTCAAACAATGTGTTAATTTATTTAAATAAATATTAACAATTCCCAACACCAATTCTACATGTTTAAATTATTTTATTTTAAACGAAAAAAGTCAATTAATATTGTTTGATATTTAATACATTTTTTATAATAATAACTTTTTATTTTCTTTCAACTAAAAAAATAATTGATTCAATTATCACATTAATTAAATTTAAATACTTTTTAAACCATTAAATTTAATTTTTATTAAATTATTTTTATGAAGATGAGATCAATTAAAAATGGATAATCATTCAAAAAGCTAATTTCGATCTACCAAAGGTTAAAATACAATTTGGTTTAAGGATTGATGTTTGACTACTGACGTCAGCAGTCATCGATGGCTGCGAGTGTAAGACGGCAAATCCCTCTGAGGAGACCTAGTGGTTGAGGTCGAAACATGTCAGGGTAACCAGCCGCCTGGGTTCGAATCACATGCCAGCCAGCCTGGCTTCGAATCCCAGGTCAGTCAAGAATGAAAATTATCAATAACAATTTTAATTAATTTCCCATGTTGTAAAATTCCTTTCTTCATAAAAATAATTTAATGAAAATTAAATTGAATGAACTTAAGCCTAATTAAAAATAGTAAAAATTTGGATTAAAAACCATGAATAGTTCAACAAAATAACCACAATACTAATTATTGTTAAAGCTAAGGCACAAGCTCTATGTGTTCATTTGTCCTTCAAGTTGTGCTGAAAAATGTCAACAAGAAAAAAGAAAGACAAAAACATGATAAACAAAAAATGTACTTTGGACTTCAAGAAGAATTCTTGACAAAAGTACGAAAAAACAGAAGTAAGGAAAACATGTGAGATCAATTAAAAATGGATAATCATTCAAAAAGCAAATTTCGATCTACCAAAGGTTAAAATACAATTTGGTTTAAGGATTGATGTTTGACTACTGACGTCAGCAGTCATCGATGGCTGCGAGTGTAAGACGGCAAATCCCTCTGAGGAGACCTAGTGGTTGAGGTCGAAACATGTCAGGGTAACCAGCCGCCTGGGTTCGAATCACATGCCAGCCAGCCTGGCTTCGAATCCCAGGTCAGTCAAGAATGAAAAATTATCAATAACAATTTTAATTAATTTCCCATGTTGTAAAATTCCTTTCTTCATAAAAATAATTTAATGAAAATTAAATTTAATGAACTTAAGCCTAATTAAAAATAGTAAAAATTTGGATTAAAAACCATGAATAGTTCAACAAAATAACCACAATACTCATTATTTTTTCTTTTTAAACCATTTTTTAATTGATAAAACACTGTGTTCTGTGAACCGATAATAAAAATAATAAATTCACTTTCATGTTTCACGTTCAAACCTCACGATGAAACACCTGATAATATATATACACGTACAATATCATAAGCGTATTTGCAAGAAATGTGCATTGTGCTTAGTGTTCAAGTGTAGGTATTTGTGCATAAATTCCACACGTATTTCACACGAAATCCCTTAAGAAACAATTTAAACAAAGTACGATGTGTACCATACACCACCCTTACGCATACTCTTCTACTAAAGTCACAGCTATCAAGAAGCAAAACTCTTCAGTGTATGATCAACAGAGGATTCAGTAGCGTAAACAAGGATAATTTAATGAGTTATAACTGCTTAATTCGATTTGTTGCTGTTGTGTGGTAACTTGCCACAAATCGTGGTAAGTAGTTGAAGCTGTAATAAAATCTATTGAAACATTTAATAAAATGAATTTATTGGGGTGGCACTGAAGAGTAATTATTGTTATCAATAAAGCAAATACTTATAATTGGAACATGATTTTTTGCTTCCTAGATGATAAGTTTTTGAATCTACAATAGTAAATTTGCCTCTAAATACGGTTTTTGTTTATTTCATCGACCAGGAGCGTATCCAGCTTTCCCGCTTGTGGGGGAAGAGTTTTTAGAAATTTAATTAAATAAAACAATTTTATATAATGTTTCTATTACTAGTTTTGTTTTTTAATGCAGGCTAATATATAAAAAAACCGAAGCTCTGCAATCAAATTTATATTATATTAAATGTATTAAGTAAGAGAACAAAATTATTTTAATTTTATTTAAGAAACAAAAAATTTTAAAAATTTGTGTATAAACAAATCCAAGTCGTTGGAAAGGATTTACTACCTCGGAAAGAGCAAAATTTTCTTAAAGATAATTTCTCATTAAAAGATTTTGTTTTTTGTTCTTGATTCCCAATTTTTATTATTGAAAGAAATACAGAAATTTTGTTGGAAAATTACAATTAATTGTAGTTGTGAATGTAAGAAAATATAAACTCACTATTCTATTGTTGGTATTTTGTTTAAGTTCTGATATCATTGGAAATAAGATTTTTTGAGTATTTGTTATTCTCATTCCCTCTCGAGTCTTAGTTGCTGATATCTTTGGCTTTTCTAAAATTTTTTTGGAAAACGTTTGGGAAAATCCGAGTTGCAGAATACGTTACGCTAACTTAAAACATAATCCGCATCTCAAAAACCCGGCCTAAGTATTATTGCTTTACGACAAGAAATAGCAAAGTTATAAGTTTTTTGCCGAAATTTTCCACTGTGCATAGTCAGTCATGAAATGTTCTCTCATTGCTTAATCTTGTAGGTATTTCCACGTTCTAAGATTTTCTGCTTTTTCTTTTATTAATTTTTACTTATGAAGAATTGAGAGATACCTGAGATATCGTTATATTTCTAGAGCAGCTTGTTAACGGGCGCAATGCTTTAAGTTTTTGCAAGAGATCTGAGGTATCTGAGAGACTATTTTCCGCAGGTATTATTCGAAGAAATCTAAAAGCTTTTACATAAATTTGGCATTGAATTTTTCAACAATTCGAATATTAGTATACTCGTACATATATATTCTTGTTCCTTATGAGAAGTGGAGTTAATTCAACGACGCCCGCTTATTCTTCCGTCAATTTGTCTGTCGAAATGGGGTTCCTCCATATGATGGGGTCTTAGTTTTAATATATAATTATCACATATTGCTCGGAATAGTTTGATAGATCGGTCCACAAATGCCAAATATATAAACAAAAAACCATGAATGCCCCCAATTTTTAACCATAAAATTCAACTTGCTTAAGTCTATTACCTATCAAATTTCCCGATATAATGGTTTTGGCACAATAGCGCCTAAGCCTTGTGACATAAATTAGACGCCACATTTTATGTGCACTGATAGAAAAGGCGTCATAACGCTGATGTATTTTGACATCAGTGCAGACAAACTGTCATCAGTGTCATAATATATCACATCATAATATATTATTGTCATTATTTTTATGTTTAAAAAGTAAAATTAGAAGCAAAAATTCCCATATTCTATTTTTTAAAATTATTTATTTAAATATATAAAATTTTTCAAGTATACTTATTACGAAAACCACAGCGGGCATGCTGCTGGTTTCTTGTAATTGGGAGTACTTCTGTAACCAAAGGGTGAAATACAACAAAAGTGAAAAAAACATGTGTAACGGGTAAGTAAATAATGATATTCAATTACAATGTCTCAATTTGACGACATTTTTTCATCGCACTGATGACATAATTTAAATTGTTGACCCTGATAACAATTTGGCCAAGTGATGTAAGGCTGATATAACAGTGATGTAAAGTGTCATGGGGTCAAAAACGAAGACACTTGTCATAGTACTGATGTCAAAAAAAAAGCAGCGTGATTACGCCTTTTCTATCAGTGTAGTATGATGATTTTGGATTTTTTTCACTATGGTGAAGGGTAAATATTGTTTTAAATCTTGTTGATATCAATTTCAAATATTAATATCCTACGGAGTTATTTTGATATGTTAAAAAATTACTATACTTGAGTTTAGTTAATTTTAACTTGAATTGAAATTCAATATTCGAATCGTTATCGGTATCGCCGATATTTGCTTTTGAATATCGGTATCGTATCGGTAAAAAGGCGTATCGTTACATCCCTAGTTTTAATCCCCTTGTACATTCCTTTATTTTAATACACATTAAAATTATAAATAACCAGGGAAACCATAAATATGCAATTACGAGTACATGTTTTTCCTTGTGCGAACCATATATTTATCCATTTTAGAGCTTTTTATGAATTTTGGCATCGATTTGTTAGTGCATATTTTTACATATTTTACCCTTTGGACCATTTAGGAACATTTTACTGCATTTTTTAAGCTTATAGCGCATATTTTGCCTTTTTAAGCCATATTTTAATACATGTTCTGTATTTCAAATGCGCACAAGTGTTTTTGCAGCAAATAAAATAAAATCTGGGGTTTCTGCTTAAAATATCTACCTGTATACCCAACCTGTTGCTACAATTTCGTCATTTACATTGATGTTTTATCTAAAATGTAAGCCAAAGCAGGTTGTCAGTAAAGATAAATGTTATTTTTAATTTTCTAATTGTATAAATATATAACAAAAATTAAGGAAAAAAAAACAATTATAATCGCTTCTGGCGATGGAATACGTATAAATCTGGACCAATGTTTTAGTAAACTAACCGACTCAGAATCACTTTTTGAAGTGATCTAACGATGTCCATTCGTCCGTCTGGCATATGGATTTGTTTTTGTGAGCCCATGACTGACCATCGTTTCCAAATAGGCTAATATCTCGAAAATTCGTCTGGCGGGTGGGCTTTACCGACTATAACTTTTTTTTTAACTCTTTGCCTGTCCCCATACAAAATATTTTAATTTTGTTTAAAACGGTTTTTATGCACTACTTGTTGTTTCTTTTCTTATAATATGTAATTTAAGAAATGTAGAAACTGTTTTTCTTATTAAAAAGGGTAAATCATATGTGATGCACAGACATTTTTTATCATAGTTTTAAATCAGACGTTCTGTGCATCACATATGATTCACACAGTTTAAAAATAAAACGAAAAATAGCGGATGTTTTATTACTTGTTTTACAGTTGAATAATGGACCCAAAAGCTTTTTATGGCCAAAAAGAATGAGAAGCGACGATTCCGATAGGGATGAAGTGGACCCCTATCAAGATAGCGGTGATGACTATGTTCCTTCTGATTTAAGTGTTTCATAATTTTCAACACCTGACGAAAGAGAAGAAATCTACGAATAACATCTGAACATCTGAAGACGAAGAATTAGAGCAAAATCCATATACATCGGCAGCATCCAGAATGCCTGAGTCCCAGCAATTGAGCTCCACATTTGAAGCAGGGGAAAGGCTAAATTTTATTGGAAGATATGGTTTAAATAAACGTGTTACAGCTGATAACGGGGAACCCATACCAATTAACCTATTTCTACAGTTTTTTTGATGAAGAAATAATGGAATCGATGGTTACAGAGACTAATAGTTTTTTAACACAATTTATGGAAAATATTCAGATGCGTCGTAATTCCCGTATGAGTAAATGGTCTGATGTAACAATGACTGAAATGAAGAACTTTCTGGGTATTACAATTATTTCAGGTCTCATCAAATATCCCAACATGGAAGACTTTTGGAAAAAAGATGAAATTTATGATCATCCATAATTTTAAAAAACTGACATGTTAGTGATAATAACATTGCTCCGCTGGAGACCGTTTGTACAAGATATCAAACTTCACCAAAATTTCGATTTCAAAGTACAAGGAAGTAAGGTGCAGCAATTTCGGTAGACGAAACAATGATTTCACACAAGGGGAGACTCCTATTTAAACAACGTAATCTTTCAAAAGCTCATAAATAAGGCATCAAAATATTTAAACTATGCGAGATGAGTGGCTATGTTTGGAATTTCTCGATATATTGTGGTAAGGGATCATCTGAAAAAATTCCAGAACTAGATTATTCTGGAACCATTGTTGCTTCACTAGCCGAGTGTTTATTGATTAAAGGAAGACTACTAGTTGCTGATAATTGGTACAGCAGTATTCCTCTAGCAATGTTTTTGAAACAAAAAAAGAACAGATTACTGCGGAACATTGCGATCGAATAGAGTAGGAAACTTTTAAATTGAAGAGAGGACAACTCTTTGGGAAAAAAAATGTATGGTATTCGAGTGATGAAGTTGCCGGACAAGAGGGTAATACATATGATTTCAACTTTTCATGGTCCCGATATGAAAGACACTGGGAAAAAAAATCCACAAGTAGAGAAGTTGTTGAAGCCTTCTGTAATATTGGATTACAATCGTGTAAATGGTGGTGTGGATCTTTCCGATCAGATAATATCCTATAACAGTCCTGCTCTAAAAGCGTTAAGTGGTATTGTAAGGTATTTTTCGAATGTATAAGCATATAGATTTTAAACACCTGGGTCTTATACAACAAGTTTTATGCGAGAAAAAAATTAAATATACAAGAGGTGTCAAAATCCATTGCAATGGCATTGATTGATATCACAATACCCACTGAAGAAACTAGAGAAACTGCGCGAAGGGTTGTACTCGTGCTCACAACTATTCCTCGGAAAGCTAACGGGAAAATCGTTCGCAAAAGGTGTTCAGAATACTATCAGAAATAGCTGAGACTGAAGATAGAAATTCTGCAATTAAAAAAACGAAACAAGTTTCAACTGAGTTCGCTGAATATCAAAAGGCATTATGTTTAACCTGTTTTAATGAAAATCATAAAGATTGAAATAAAATTTTGATAACATTGTGATAACATTTTTATAACATAATATATATGTAAGAAATAAAGAATCGAATTTTTGTTAACTTTCTGATAGATTTCCACACGTTTAGTTTCTTAAATTCATTATTTCTCTCACGTCCATTAAAATGCAAACCAAGAAAAAAATACCATTTATAAATCACATGTGATGCATAAGCGTATGAAAGCAACTTGCTGTGCATCATATGTGATGCACAGGACAGGGAAAAAAATTAAATTGTTGAATATTTTGTTTTCCAATGAGCAATGTTTTATTTTTTTGGTTCATATTTTTAACAATTTTCAGGGTTTATTTTCAAGTTTTTAAAGCAAATTTAATGCGCATAAAACGCGTTTTTTAGAGAATATTTCTGGTTTCCCTGTTCACAACTTTAAATCGGTACGTAATACAAAAAATTTTAGTGTATATTCGTGTTTAGTAAGCTTGAATTGACAATAAATAGCTACTTTTATCAATGTTACACGCAAAGAAAAAACATGGTTGATACAATCACAATCGCAAACTATCATTAATGTTTGTGGTTATGATTGTGTCAAACACGTCTTCAGTAACAATATATGTTCAGACATGTTTATAGCTTATTATTGTCTCAAAAATATTATTATGTTTAGAAGAAATACACAAATGATCTTCCTAACCATGTATTTATTTTTCCCAATACCATGCAAAATGTCTATTTGAACAATAAAACCAATAAAAAAATCAATTTCAAAAATTTTATGTATTTAATTTAATATTTTATGCATATAATAATAAATAAAATGCAATACATACATTTAAATATATATGTATATATACTAATAGCTTTACCTGTTTCAATAAACGTATGATAATTAATTTTGCAATCATGCAACCCCTCTTTCTCCCGAAAAACTTTTAATTATTTTGTATTCATTCATGTTTCCCGATTAACTGACTCTCGCAGACTGAAAATGATGTGGAAGAAGATTTTATTTGCTTTTTAAAAAGACACTGTTTGTTTTGACAATAAATGTTTGCTCATTTAGAGAATGTGTTTTAAAGCGAACAAAAATGATAGTATCAAACATATCTTTTGTGTACAGCTAATATTATGATCTTATAGTTGTATAGTTGAAAATATATATATTATAGTAGCAAATATTTCACCTAATTTAATATGTTTAGCTAGATCATGGTAACTTTTTAGGTGTAAAACACCATATAATATTATTATAGTGAATTAAAAAATGTTGAGGGGAAAAAATATTTTTTCAAGTTAAATAAGGATTACAATAAGTTTATTACGGTAAACATATTAGGCAAATATGAATAAAAATGGTCGCAGTGACCATTCATTAATCATGTTTTTTCTCTGCGTGTATGAAAAAAAAAAATAATTTTTAATTAAAACTTTAGAATATTTAAAGGAAAAAAAAAACTATAAGAAAATATCGGTGAGCTAATTCGGGAAGAGTATTTTGATCGTTTATAACAACATTTTCATAAAATAATATGTTTAGTACATTTTTTTTTTTTGCAGAAATAATTGTTATTTAGATATATAATTAAAGTCTATCGCTTTTAAAGGCGTATTAAATTTCGAGCGATTTTAAGAACTACTTCTGAATTAAGGTTTCATTATTTGTTTAAAATAAAGACCTATGTAATAATATATAACAAAATTTGAAAGAGTATTTATGCAGAAAGAAAAATATATCAGAAAATAGTTTTTTAACAGAGGGATAACGAAATTTTTGACTTTATCGTATTGCTTAAAAATCTATTTCTATCACATACCTATTGATATTTTCTGTTTTTTTTTTATTTTTTTCTTCTTTTTTTAAGGAAATCAAAAAATTTTTTTGAATTTTTATATCACTTCTCCTTAATTTTTTACTTAAATTTATTTAAAACTGTAATTACTCATTTATTTGAATAAAAAAAAAATCAAAAATAACAATTATCTTTAAATAAAAAATAAATAAAAAATTAGAAAATAACAATAAGCATCAATCGGAGTCAAGTTTTTGACAAAAACGCAGTTTCTATTTCCGAACAGATTTTGTTATTTCTCTAATATTGATCTTAGACCCTATTGGGTATATATATTCTGCGTTTTATAAATATCGAAGTTTAAAAATACCCTTTCAAGAAATTAAAATTAAAAAAGTGGTTTTGCTTTTCATTCACATAAATACTTGGATTTTATATTCATATGGCAACCTCAAATGAACTGTTATAGATGTGGCAATATAGAAAAAACAAGTTAGAGTGCTATATTCGGCTGTGCCGAATCTTTGATACCCTCCACCGACAGCAGTGAGCTCTATATGATAAATACATATATATTATTAACTAAGCTTCACAAAAACGAGCGTCAGCATTAAAATTAGTTGCGGCTTAGACATGAATTAAATTATTGACCGACAATAAGAAAATTTTATGCGTTTCTTGTTAGGACTTTGAACATGCTTGAGTAAAATATCATGATTCGTATTTAACCTCCTAAAATGATTTTTAGGAGGTAAATTATGGCCCAATCATCCGAAAATTCTGAAGACTGATTTCTAGTATTACAAAAAATAAATTAGAAAAAATTTCAATACAGCAGTGTAATTAGTTTTAGCGTTAACAGAAAATTTCATAAATTTGCATGATATTTTACCGTGTGATTTCTGTTCCTATAAAACTGTGACGTACCAAATTTTAGTATGATAGCGTTATTTATTGCGGTTTTAGGCGAACTAAACTGTTTTCCTCGAGATGGGTTTATATGGGGCCTATGGTAAATTATGGACCGATCATCACGAAATTTACCAGTGTGATTTGCAGTCGTGCAAACCAAATTCGAGCAGAATGGCCACCTCAAACCAAATTCGAGCAGAATTTTATGTCATTCCGTGCATTAATAAACCATTTATGTTAGTTTTTGTATCAAAACTATCAATTTTTTCAGGGTGGTGGTTCCAAATTTTGATTCATAGTTCTGATCCTACTGAACCGATGTTGCTGGATTTCAATCCCAAACTGCTTAGGATAACTACAAGCAATTTGAGACTAAGTTTGTTCTTTTCTTTTGCGTTTTGCTAAAGTGAGCGTGTTTTCAACAGACGGACAGACGGACAGACAGACGGACATGGCTAAATCGACTTAGAATTACTCAAGGATCCAGAATATATATACTTTATGGGGTCGTAGATGTATAATAAAAAAGTTTCACACGGAATGACAAACTTTGTATAACCTCGTTCACCACAGTGGTGGTGGAGGGTATAAATATAGTAAAAACAATATAAATAAAATTGTAGGCAATGTTTCTCAAAACTATAAGTTACAAATCTACAATTAAAATACTTTTAAAACAAAAATTTTAAAATTGTTGCTTTTTTTTAACGTATTTTACTTGTAGATTTGTAGCTTGTAGTTTTGAGAAACAGGATCAAGATATTTCGATTAGGGTATACACTTGCAATATTCTGTACGTAAAAGGAACTGAAATTGCAATATAAAATAAATGAATATTCAGTTAAAACCCGGTCTACTTATTTTTCATTTATTTTTAACGAAAAGTTCATTTAATTTTTACTGTCAAAAATTCAACTGCGAATTCAGTAAAAACAAATTAAATTTCAGTTATTTTATACAATTCAACTATCAAAACAATTATCGACGAGTTCCGTAAAAACAAATGAGTTTTCAGTTATTTTATGTAATTCAGTAACTTTATATAATACAGGTTTTACTCAAATTTCAAAAAAAAAAAAAAAAACCAGAAACCTCTCCGCTTGTTTTTTATTCAGAGAGAGAGAATATTTATTTTTGTTCACTTACCCCGTTATACATGTTTGTTTTACTTTTGTTGTACTGACCACTTTGTTTACAGAAGTACTTTCAATTATAAGACGCCAGCAACGTGCCCGATATGGTATTCGCAATTATTTTACTTTCAAAATTGGATGTATTTAACTAAATAATTTTAATAAATAGAATATGGCAATTTTCTACACAAAGCAAGCAAATCGTTTTTTACTTTTACTTTTGCCACAGATCTATAAAAAGATAACTGAAAGTTTATTTTTTGGTAGTTAATTTATATAAAATTACTGAAAATTCATTTGTTGTTACGGAATTTGTGGTTAATTTTTTGTGGAATTCGCGCTTGAGTTTTTGACAGTAAAAATTAAAATAACTTTTCTTTAAAATTAAATGAAAAATAAGTAGATGGGTTTTTAAGAAAATTTACAGTTGTTATAAATTTCATTTTCATTTTCATTTAATTTTACAAACCGAATACTTTTACTTAATCAACTGGCAACCGGAAATCCGTATTATTGTGCACTTAGTGTATTGAATAAATGTTAGAATCAGTTAAAAATAAATTCGCTTGAAATTTTAAATGGTTATTTATTTAAAAATGACTGAGTGGGATACTTTTTGAATAACCTACAGTCCGTAACTGTAATAAAATTGTGAGTGTACCGATTAGACGATTAATCGAATGATTAATAATATAATATATGTAAGTATCTGTTTTCTAATCACGGTATTGTAAAATTAGTACGCCGTTGTAAGAATTTAGACCTAGCACTATGATTTCTAAGCCGTTTAGTGCAATTTGTCAACCCACTTGTTCTGGAAGGGGTTAGTGGTTGTAAGTTCAAACATATAAATCTGAACTATCACTAAGATCCCTATTTAAGAGTTCTTACAGGCACTTGAAACCTGAAGAAAGTCGTTCAGTAATAAAACACAATTGTTCAATTACCAAAAGACTCATTCATTCTTTATTTTATTCTTCTTTTTATATAACATTAATAACTAGCTCATAAAATTTACATTGACTTAAAATACTAGCTTAGCATAATTGGTTTTTTGAACTTTAGGTGTGTGTAAACAAAATTAGTATTTATTGTTGACTCAACAAAATGAATTGTCAGCAAAGATTAATTGGGTTATTGACAAAAATTATGAAATGACGGAATAAATGTAAAATTGCAAAAAATAAATGAAGACATTAATAAATTTGTGTTATGTGTGAATGTGTTTTATTTGTTAATATATTAATATGTTCTTAAATGAAGTAATTAATAAATTTGTGTTATGTTTGTTAATATGTTCTTGAACACCACTAATAAAAAAAATTTGTTTTACTAAAGGGCAACACTGAAGACGAAAATTCATATGCTCCTCGCTTCTGCAGATGGTATTGACACTATTGAGAGACATGCTGGAGATGCTGTCTATGAAAAGGTTGAGAAGGATTCAGATAAATGTGGAATGGCGATAAACGAGGACAAAACAAAGATAATGTTTGAACTGCAGAAAAATCAACTCAAATAAAGGCAATTGTAATTTCGATGTAGTAGAAGAATTTAGTTACCACTGTAAAAAAAGAAAATGGCATCAACCCTAAAATAACATGAAGGATAGTGCTTGCAAACAAGTGTTTTTATTTATGGACTAACAAAGCATTTCAAATGACATGCAATATCCAGGAAAAGTGCCTGTGCAACGGGTGCCTAAACATGGGTACTTGCATAAACAGATAAATATGTGTAAGCCATTTTTGAGAGAAAACTAATTCATTAATTTAATGCCGCCATGTGTGTTGATGGAGAGTTTAGGCGACGAATGAATTTTTAGCTATATGAGATTATCACCACTGGGAAAATCGCTAGAGGGAAGCGAACTGACACCAAAATAGTGCGTGATTGGTCTTTGGTGGTAGAAATCGGTTCTATTTTTAACATTTTATATGAATGGGACCTATCCCTTTTACATGGGGTTGTCATTGGGCACCTTATAGTGACAATTTGACAAGTCATACATCTATTCTCAATGAACGTGTTTAGTGTTAGTTACTACAGTGGAGTATTATTTCAATACAATGAAGAATTATTCCAATAAAACAATTCTTAGTTCTAAATTTAAGAACCAAATTTTAGAAAGTTGCATAAAATGTGTCACGCCACCGGTGAAGACTGTTTTGTAATTCATTACTTCTTGTATATTTTGGTTCTTCATATACCTGTTATATGATTGGTTCTCCTTTCGCTGGTCATGAGTTCTACATTTTTGTACTTGTACTATTTTCACGAATCCCAGGACCAGTCTGCTACAACAATTGACACAAATTTCCCGGAGGGATAGTATAGAGATACAACGATTGCCCTGTCTGGGGCATATCGGTGGAAAGATATTCGCGAAACTATATAAAAGAAAGTGTAAACTGTGAAGACCTAAAAATCCCTGGTGAAGCAAAGAATAGACAACGTACAAAACATTTATGCGCATGGAGAAATGTTTTTAGGCAGATCGGAAACAACAACAAGTTTTTGTTTCCAAGCCCATTTGTATTTTACAGCTTTTTAACCACATGTTTAGAGCGAAGCTTCCATAAAGGTACCCGGGGGCCATGCCGCACAATATAAGGTGTTTTTATTTGCCGCTAACTCTGAAACACAGAAAAAAATATTAAATTTCTCCAATCACCAAATTTATTCCAAATGCATAATATCAAGCAAACAAGTTGTTGATTTTGCACCTATTACCAAAATTATTATATGGATTACTAAAAATTTTAAAATTTTGATAAAATTTATTATCAAAGTTGTTTGTGGGAATACTATTATTTATTAAAAGATTTTGTTTGTTGTGCTTAATTCCCTTTTTAAATAATTGATAAAAAATACTGAAATTTATTGTTGGAGGATAAGCTGTTCCTATCCGCATTTCACTGGTTGCTTAGGCCAGATCATCAGGAAACGTTCTCCTAAATAATTTTAGAAAAGCCAAAGCTATCAGCAACAGCGCATAGGAACAGCTTATCCTCCAACAATATTTTATCAATTATTCAAAAAGGGAATTAAGCACAACAAACAAAATCTTTTAATTTTGAAAAAATATTTTCAATAAATGGTATTTTTAACTAAAATGTTAATTAAATCAAAATTAAATTTTTAATTTTCTTTCAACTAAAAAAATTAATCGATTCATTAAATTATCACATTAACTAAGTTTAAACACTTTTTAAACCATTTTTTTAATTGATAAAACACTTTTTTCTGTGAAGCTTTTCTTCATTTGAGTACATTAATTGTACTCTCGTCGAAACGACAATCTTTTTAAAAAAAAATTTTAGCTGAACGATTTTCAAAGTAAAAAATCAACAGAAATTTTTAAGTTAAGCATTTTATGACAAAATTAAATAAATTAAAGCATAAAAAAGAAAAGTTGTTGTTCTCTCTGACAATTTTATAAGAATTTAACATATTTTTTTGGGGTTTTAAGATTTATTATTTTTTAAAGTCTTCGTTATCAGCTAAAGTTGTTGAGAAAGGGCGTAATTTAAATGTAATAATACACATAAAAAAAGTTATATGATTAAATGTAAATGAGTTTCTCCGATTCGACGAACAGTAACCATCCAGGGTTAAGGGTTTAGTGTGTATATGCTTTTTATCCAAAAACATTGAAAATTAAAGTTTGTCAGTTTCCAGGTCGTTTATAAATCCTGAGCAAGGATTGCTAGGGGTTGCTTTCAAAGAAAGTTCAGACATTTTTTACACCATAAAATTTTCTTTGGAATTTTCCCTTTTCCTTTACCAATAAAGCATTAGAATGACCTTAAAAAAAACTGAACAACATTAATAAAAGAAAACTACCATTAAAATAAAAATTCACGAGCCAACTGACGACCATTAAAAATTTTAAACCAGAAAAAGAAAAATCTTTTCTAATGTCTGCACACATGTAACCATTTGTAGTCCTCAACAAGGCATTAGATCTAAAAATAAACAAAAGCAAGAAACCCATATTCGTATGTGCCGAATCGTGGATACCCTTTACTTAATGTATTTACGAACGGACATACTATTTTAAACTATATGGAGCAGTCAGTACAACATTTTGATGTGCAAATTGTTGTCTTATAAAATTAATTGGGCCAACATTTTATTAGCCTTAGCGCTTAAGGCGTATTTAATGGAGTTTCGGAAGGGGGCTCTTGGTAGGCGATATAGTAAATTATGAGCTGATCATCATAAAATTTGGTAGTATAATTTAAAGTTTATTATAGATTTTATGCCCAATGATTATACGTTAACTTTTGGTATTCTGTCGCGCTCTGCAAAATAAATATCCATTTTTTATAAAGCTTGGTTCACATGTAGATCTATAGATCTTCCCTACTAAATCGATAGTCATAGATAAAACAAGCATACTGCTTAAATGTGCTTAAACAATTCTTCACAAAATTAAAAAATTTTCTGTTTATTCTTTCGGTAGTTTGCTTAGTACCACAGATATACGACGCTTAATCGATTTAAAATTTTATAAAAACGAAGATTGCATACGTATTTCCTTCATAAACATTTCTTAGTGTAACATACGAAATGACAAACTTAATATAGGCACGCTTATTTACAACCTGTGGTGATGGGGGGTATAAAAGCAAAATAGCCATAGTAACGACAACAAGGGAGAAACAGATAGAAGGAAAAGTAACAAAATAAAATGCCATAAACTAATTGAATATTTTTGTATTCATTATACGGTTGCTTTGTGGCATTTGTAGTGAAATCTTAGCAACATAATCATGATTATTTTATGTTTTGTCTGAATAAATTTTTCAACAAATTTTCTTGTTTGAATGATGTATAAACAGCACTGAAATGTTTGAAAAAGTTAAGTGTTTTTGTACAATCAAACTAACACGCGTACTTCAGCAGACACCAATACATTAACATTTACCCGTTTCCGTTTAAGACTTTTTGTAACTTGAGTAAATAAAGTAAATGCTTGAGAGTTACTTTTACTTTTTTGAAAAAAAGAAACTTAGAACAATGAGAATCCTAGAAATTCTTTAAACAAATCCATGAACGTAGCAGATAAAATAAAACCCCTAAAAATATGTTAGAAAACGACAGATAAACAAAGTTCAATACGACTTTAAATAAGCAACTGACTACAAAACTTTACAAATACTTCTTGACTTCAAGCTATTTGTTATAAATTTTACATAATTTCTTTAAGTTTTGCCATTTTAATTTTTGCCACCACAGTGGTGAACGGGGCTACATTTAATTTATCACAATGTGTTCAACAACTAGAAATCTAAGACCCCATTATAAAATATATGGCTGTAATGAAGTTTTGAGGGTTCTTAAAGTTCTATATCAGCCTGATTGTCTGTGGAAAACACCATCACCTTGAAACGACTCAATAGAATATAATGTCTGAAAAGTCAGATTGTTGTTAACAGTTTAAAACCAGCACAATGGGTTAAGTCCGAAAAAAATAATGAATGCATATGTGGACCAACCTCCCTTAAAAAATAATATTTTTATTCTATTAACTCGTAGTTCCCAATTGGAGCATAGGGCGAATTCTAGGATTTTCTTGTAGTTGCTACTTCAAAATCCAACGGTCTTCTTTAAATGTGGGCGGGTCATCCTCTTCTTCTAGTACCTGGTGGGTCAATCAATAGCTGCCCGTCTAAGGTCATGTGCTGGTTTACGTAGTTTAAGAACCAGTTAATTACACTTACGTCTCAGTTTTTTTTGGGTGCACATAGGAACTTGATTTGTGACTGTCCGCAGGTCAAAGTTGGATATCCCATTTAGCCAAAATATTTTAAAAAAATACCATAAAGTTGACTACGCTGGAGATGAATAAGCTGATTTTAATTTTTCTGGATATATGGGAAGCCTTCCATAAAGTACCACATTTGATACGGTTTGCTATATTCATACTAGATTATCCATTGTTGATGATAATGCTGACGAGATAGCAGAAGTTGTTGATATCCTCAAGCACGTTGCCGTTCATTTGAAGGGACTGCCTGTTGTCGGTGTTCACAAGCATGAATTTATTCTTACTTATATTAATTTCAATCCTACTCTTACTGTCTCCGCTTCAAGGAGCCTTAGCTTTCGAGACATGTGAGCCAGAAAACATATGTCATCAGATTAATCTCGGTCACCTAGCCACTAGTGTAGGCCCCATTAAGTTACAGAGGAGTTTTATGTTGCGGTCTTTATCTTCTCATCAAGAACAATTTAAAAAATTAGGGGTGACATAACGCAACCCTGCCGTAACCCGATATTTACGTTTATTCTATTGCCAAGACGGTTTTCATGGAGTATTTTACATGCAGACCTAATGTATAGACTTCTTTTAAGCGTTGAAAGTTTCGTTGGGGTGGCTTTATATTCTAGTGCCTTCCAAAAGTGTCATGAGCACACGCAAAGAAAAAACATGATTGATACAATCACAATCGCAAACTATCATTAATGTTTGTGGTTATGATTGTGTCAAACACGTCTTAAGCAACAATATATGTTCAGTTATAATGATTTTAGATAATTGCTGTCTCAAACATATTATTATGTTCAGAAGAAAAATGCGCAATATCTTTCAAACCATTTTCTATATTTCCCAATACCATGCAAAATGTATTTTATATGGTTCTTACAATAAAAACAATAAAAAATGTAATTTAAAAAATTTATGTTTTATTACAAATATAATAAATAAAATATAGCATACATATATTAAAAATAAAATTAAATACACATATTTATATATGTACCTGTGTATGTGTTTTAATTTTTAAATTTACGTTGTGTGGTACAAATATATCCAAACAAATAAGAATTCCGTTTTTGAAAAAATTCGGGGCTGATGACAAAATTATGTGTTAAAATTGGTTATAGGTTTTTTTGGCTGCAAGAAACACAAAATAATTGCATATTTATATATTTTTATAATTATATTTAAATAACTTACCTGTTTCAATAAACGTATAATAATTTATTTCGTTAGTTTTGTCATCATTCATGTTTCCTGATTAACTGACGCTCGCGGACGGAGAAAATGTAATTTTAAAGCACACACTGTTTGTTTTGACAATAAATGTTTGCATCTTAAGAGAATGTGTTTTCAAGCAAACAAAAATGATGGTATTAAACATACCTTTTGTGTTCAACTAATATTATGATTTTAACTGTATAGTTGAAAATATATATATTATAGTAGCTAACATATCAAATAATATAATATGTTTAGCTAGACCAGAGTACCTTTTTAGGTGTAAGTCACCAAATAATATTATTATAGTGAATTTAAAAATGTTAAGGACAAAAACAATTTTTTAAGTTATATTAAGACTATAATTAATTTATGAGGGTAAACATATAAGGCAAGTATAAACAAAAATGGTCGTAGTGACCATTCATTAATCATGTTTTTTCTCTGCGTGCAGGCTTATCAAATGCTTTTTCGAAGTCTATAAAAACCAGATATAAGGGCATTCCCACAGACTGTTCAACGAATAATCTTAGGGTGTTCAGTTGGTTTACAAAGGATTTTTGTGGTCGAAAGCCAGCTTTTCCAGATGGAGATTTACTTCCAAGTCTGTGGGTCGGGCTGTAGGGATATGCGCTACTACGTTATTTACCACACTCAAGAGTATAATTGCCCTCCAGTTGTTGCACAAAAAATTTCTCTTATTGGTTATTTAAGAAAAATATCCTCCTTAAGCCCATCGTGAAGGCACTCCGTTCTCCAAAATTCTTTGATTATCGGAAGAATTTATCACGCACTGACGTTGGGATCTGTTTTTAACATTCATGGTGCAATGTTATCGGTTCCCGGGTTTTGCTAATCTTTATGGCCTTGATAACTTTGCTAACTTCTATCACTAAAGCAATATCAGTAGGTATATAATGCCTTACCATATGTCCAGCACAGTTGTGTTGGGCTTACTTGGTGATTTGACAAGTTCCGTGTAGTGTTTTGTCCATATCTGTAGTTGTTGAGTTTTCGAGGTCACTAATCCGCCTGAGCTGTTCTTAAGTGGCGGTTTGTAGTTGCTGCAGCTTGCACTTCATCCACCAGACTGTCTGTATAGCCTCTTCTGTCTCGACGTGCACATCGTTTGACCTGCTAATCCAGGTCACTATGTGCTCTCTTAATCAGACTTTTGGCAACGCTTTTTTTCACTATTTAGCAATCCTTTAGATGGCTTCCTGTCTTCAATAAGCCTTCACGCTAGTTCGGACATCCACGGTTTTCACTTATGCTGACAATAAACGAAATGTTTGTCAGCAGCGTCCAATAAGGTATGTTTTACTTGGACCCAGTCGTTAATGTTTATAACATTATTTTCTATTGCAGGAGTTTTGCGACACACGGTTTTGCACCAGTGGCCTGCGACATTTAAGCCACGTCGAAATTACGTACAGTGGTCTGGCTAAAGATCTTGATAGCAGCTAGTTTAAAACACGCAGTTTACTCAGTAGGAAATGATAGTCGCTGTTTATTTCTGGAGACCTTTTGTTTCTCAAGTCCAAAAAAAAAAAAATCCCATCCAACTCATGTGGTCGATTTTCAGTCATGTGATCAGGGGACACCCACGTGGAAATGTACCTCCGATAACCCTGTTGTATTTAGCGCACAACTCAGTAAAAAGCTTCCCATTCTGATTCATGGAACCGATACCGTGTACAGTGTACACTGTACACCCATCACGTTTTCTAGGTTAGTGTTTGAGGAACCAACTTGTGCGTTAAAGTCTCTTATCAGAATCATGATGACGCCATGGTGGATAGACGACATAGTCTCATCTAGCTGCCTAAAGAACTCTTCTTTGACGCTTTCCTCATCCAACTCTGTGGGTGCGTAGCACTGTATAAAAGTTATTTTTCGGAGTACTGTAGTTACTATTTAATAGCAACATTATATATTATTTTAAAACATTCTCTGCCTGGCCCTCAATGTCGACAAGAACATTCCATTCGCATATTTACATTGAATACCAATACAAATTTAAGTTTTTTATTGTTGTTTTGAATATAAATATACGAAAGAAATGTTCTTGTCGACATTGTGGGCCAGGCAGTCTATCTTTATTTTATAATTCCATGCAACAAAATACGTAAACAATATTTTAATTTAATCGGGGATGGGACTAATTAATGCACAAAAAAAAGTAAAAAATCTAATTCTTACTTAATTTTGCCAAATTGTTTACATATCGCATGAAATGACACTGTCAAAATTCCAATAAATTGTGGGCGATATTCAACCCAATCCAGATTGACAATTTGAAACCGGACTATTGGATATTGGCTTATCAACGATTCCAGATAATATGCCATAAATCTAAAAATGTTTAATTCTTTTGTATATCTGAGCTTATTCTTAGACGAGAAGGGCATTCTTACTTGTTCCAATTCAATTGCCCAATTTCTTACTATAAAAACAACTCTTCCTGTTTGTTTTCTTCGCTTATTAAATTTTTACTTTTGTGTCATCCGTTTTATAAGATGTTTGCTAAAGTAATTTTTACTTAATGTATTTTTTCTAGTCTCTCGTCTTCTTTGCTTTGAACACATGACATTCTTATTTTGGAATTCCGGCTTTTCTTACACTTGACATATTTAAGTTCTTCTTGCACCGCCTCTTCCATACTTCTCCTAACATCACAAAACTTCATACTCTGTGTTGTTTCAGCAGCATATTTGTTTGATTTTTTTTTGTAAGATCAAACAGCAAACAAACGAAAAACGAGTAAAAAGTATGTGAAGAGTTCTTAATAAAGTTTAAACTGGAATATTTTTAGAAGATAATTTAAGCAACAACAACTTTATGAATTCATCAGTTTGTATGAATGTACATATGTTTGTATGAATATTCAGCCATAAATGAGCAAGCACAATGCATGCATAAAAGTGAATGTGCTTAAATTTAACCGTAAATTGAATAAATCTTTAGAAAAACGTATAGGATTCTATGGAATTAGTAAACTGTTTTGTGAAAGGTATTCATTTCATTGTAAGATATTCGAATTAAAGAAAATTACGGATTCCGAACCAAAAAAAAAAAAAAAAAAGTTTTTGATTATAAAGAACAATTCTTCACAACAAGTTTTCCATTTAAACAAAAAAATTCTATCAAATAGAATCTGATAATTTTAATTATCATTTCTATTATAAATATAAAAAAAAAAAAAATTCTGATAGATATATAATTAGACTATTGAAGTATGAAAGCTTTATAAATTGTAATTTAACTTAGATCGCATTTAGATTATGCAATTAACGGCGAGTTTTTTTTTCTCTATTCTCTTTTAAAGTTGCTACGAAACTCTTATCACATTTATATTTAAATGTTTTCTATGCATTTTTTCAATTAAATGTAAACAAATCAACTGTGTTGTCCACCAATTGTTTTCTATCATTACAAGGGTATTCATTTATTCGGGCTTTTGCTTTAATCGGCTAATCGCTCGATTAGTAAACCGAGGTTTTGTTTTATTCGGGTAATAATCGTTTTATTTTTTTATTGATCGTAAATCAGTAAATAAAAATGCAAAAATTATTTATTGAAGTTTTATAGTAAAAAAAAAAACAATAACATAACAATTCTTGAACCAAAACGACCAAGCAAAATAATAATTCATAAATACCCAGCAAAAACTTTACTTACCTGGTAAGTTAGCAAGTAACGTTGGAGAAAAATAAACACTACTTATTTTTCGGCTGAATAACTACTTATTTTTGTTCGAGTTGTCCACAGAATTTCAATACACTTACTAGAAGTCAAAAAATATATAGTTATTATTTAACTGCCAGTAAGTTGAATTGTAAGTACTTACAATTTACTTACTAGAAGCCAAAAAATAACTAGTTTTTATTTAATTTGCGCTAGTTAATAGACCTAATATGTAGTTATGGAGCTAGTTACCAGTAAGTAAATATTCAGGTATGAAAACAAGACCACTTATAAGTAGATATTTAGCTGATTATTAGTAAGCATATATTCATAAATGAGAATAATTGTAGTGAAAAGTACTTACTGAGGTCATTACTAGCAAGTACTTATTCAGGCTTTCAGAATAATGAAAATTATAATGACAACTACTTACAAGGTAACGTATGAAATAACTATGACCTATTACACAAATTCAAAAAGTTTTTCCTGGGTATGTAATACATATTATGTATTAACTAAAAATAAATTGTGTGATCATAATATTAGTTATTTCAAGTATCTTATAAAATAATCATTTCGAAAAATAATTTGGCTTAAATGTTTAAGATTAAAGCAATTCGTTTATTTAGTTTTAATAAAACTTTACTTGAAAAAAATTCTTTCACTTATCGTAGATATTTTAGAAATCTAAATCAACCCATATTACAGAATTTTTAATTTTCCAGGCCTTTTCCTGGATATCTCTAAACACATAAAGTCTTCCATTATTCAATTAGAGTCCTGTTTTAGTTTTTTAAAACTTTTAACACTTCTAATTGTTTCGGTTAATTCCGTTAAAAGATTGCTATGAGTAGATATGAGAAGAAACAAATAACTAAAGGCATACATATAAAAAGTGCGTGAAACAAAAAGCCGTTGACAGCAAACACGTTATAAAATGGTGATCACTGAGCATCTTTGCATGAAAAATATTTTTTTAACACAAAACTTTGACGAAACAAATAATTTAAAACACAAAAAATATTTTATAATACTCGTACCACAAAATACTAAAAATTTTGTTACATCGGTTAACCGGTTAATCGACTGAAATTAATCGGTTTAATCGTTAATCGAAAATAGCCAATTTTTAATTTACTGATTAGTTAATCGGGTAGTAATTAATCGGTTAACCGATTAACGGTGAATACCCTAATCTTTACTAAACGATTAAAAATTCGTACAGATACAAATAAAACAAAGTGGCAAAAGCAACCTTTTTAACCCATATCGTCCCAGAGATTTTTTTTTTCGATTAACTTTATAAAACTTGGTAGTTGATTGATAATTTGGGATAAGAAAATACTAATCTGAAGTCCAATTTTTTTTTAGATTTTTTGTTTGTGAGAAAAATGGTGTTCGATTAATCGAACATTGGGCACTATTTAGCATTTTGTTATTTTGTTCCCATATAATGTAAATAAAGAAAAACAAATTTTTTTATAAACTCAAACTAATTCATATTATTTATTAAGAGAAAAATAGGACAAGACATATATTAAGACTAAAAATATTTATTACTTTCCTTCATGAAATGCTTCAAAACAATGTGTATGAAGCGCAATATTGCATTTTTTGCATAAAAAAGAGCTTGGTTTATGACAGTGTTTACATCTCCATTTCTTATTTTGCTCTATTTTAACTATAAGATGCTTACTTTTTCTTATAGGAAGACTTTTTACTGAAGGTCTTTCTGAGTCACCAGCATTGTCATCACTCGTTGAATCAATATCTTGCTGTTTCACCATTAATGAATACGCAAGTTCTACTCGAAATTCCTTCTGAGATTTTATACTTTTGTTTTGGTAACGACGACGGAAACAGTCCAGTTTCCAAGCATTTACCAATGAAGAATTTAGAGTAGCGATCCATAAAGGCCAATACCACTTCTTTGCTCGAATTGCAACACTATAATTTTGTACAGCATTGTCATGCAAATCCACTCCTCCCATTCCTTTGTTGTAGTTTTTCAATAGTAGAGGTTGGTTATAATTTACAAAGCGACCGTGTTCTATTGTTCTGCCATCACAATTTTTTTTTTGTTTTTTCCATCTTTTTACTGGCACAGTGGGATAGAGCTGATCAAAATTGGTGGCCACTGTTACTTCTTTATTGTCCTGCCAGCGGCAAATTAAAATTTTATTGTTGTTGTCAAACTGGAAATCATGATCGCCTCTTTCCAAACTTTTTCCGGTTTTAAGCATCGCTCCCCCGATTCTATTTGCCCGCACAGTACCTGTTGCACACAATCTTCTTTCAGTCAGAAGGCACATGAGGTAGTAGGAAGTAAAAAAGTTGTCAAAATACACGGTATGCCTATCTGCAAATTCTATATTATCTAACAACCGAAGAACCACATCGGCTCCTAAGCCAACTTCTTTGTTGTAGTTGTCTGCCGATCCAGCATAGGGTATGCAGTTATAAAGGTATCCATTTGCCGAGCAGAGGCACCATAGTTTATAACCGAAACGAATTGGCTTACCACGTACAAACATTTTGCAGGAATGGCGTCCAAAATATGGTACCATTTGCTCATCAACCGACAAATCTTCCTCCCAAATTCCGAATTGCATAAACTTTTTGTTGATAATCTCGTACAAAGGACGTATCTTGTGTTTTATGAAATAAATAAATATAATAAATATAAAATAATTATTTCGAGAGAATTGAACAATACCTTGGCCATTTTGTCGTTCTTGCCTAAATTAAAGTTATTACTGAAGTGAATAAATTTTTTAATGTCCAAGAACTTGTTTCTTGGCATACATAACTTCACAGCAGGAACGCCTAATGTAGGGTGACTTGACCAATAATCGCGTGCTGCAGGCACAGTGTGATATCCAGACAATACCAAAATGCCTAGAAAGCGTTGTAACATAATGTTATCTAAAACAAAATTAGAATTCTGCTGCTGAGCGTAGCGATTTGTTTCCTCGATTATCATATCTAAAACCTCATCATCAAAAAATAGACTAAATAAATCTTGCGGCGTTTTTCCGCTTAATCTATCGATCAGTTTCTTTTTCACATCATCGAGTGGTTCGTTTATTGGCGAAATATCATATTCAAACTTGCCTTCGAGATTTCTCCTTTGTGTCCACTTCGGCTTATCAAAATCTGATAATTTTGTATACTTTTTATTTTCTTGTAGCTGAGTTTCAATTCGTCTTCTTTTTGACGGTTGAGTAACAGTAGACGATGTTGAGGGAGCCATTGGGAGAATGTTGACATCATCGTCAATACTAATTTCATTGAACTCATAAGGTTCTCCTGAAGCTTTTCTAGTGGCTTCCACCTCAAAAGTCCCAGCGCATTCCAATATATCATCTGACTATTGACGAAACTGTTGCAATATGTATGTATATAATATAATTTCAGTTATAAGCTACTTACATCACCATATGGAATCAAGTCATCATCAAAATCTTCTTCGTCTGTATTTTCATCCGCTTTATCAGGAGGTATAATGCAAATTTTGTCTAGATCTGCCTCCTCATCACTCCAGGTATCAATTATTGCCTCCAGCTCATATTTTGTAAGAGCACGTTTTGATCCCGACTGTTTACTCATTATTCAAAAGTTTTATAATAAAATTTTTTCACTCTAAAGTTTACACTGAACGCGTTCAAGTCTCAATACAAAGTGAGTTATTGAATTGAATGCAGACGTACATAATAATGTAATATGTAAATCCCCTTATTATAAAAATTTAAAAGCACAAAAATGCCACCATATGTCTATTTTTCTTTTTTCATGTTTAAAAAAGAATGTGGCAGCACTATGAAAACACTTTATTTCTGTTAATTCAAATTCGTGAATTAGCTACAAAAAATAACAAAAGTGCTAAATAGTGCCCAGTGTTCGACAAGTCGAACACTACTTTTTAAAGTCACATTACAAAAATACAAGTGAAAAACAAAAACATTTGCTTGCTGTTGTAAGAAGTTGAATCGTTTTACAATTTAACTACATTTACTTTTTTTTATTTTTTTATATTTTATACATATTTTTCAGTTTTTAAAATTATGCTAAAATTAAGGTTTTTTCTTCGCCCCTATTATAAAAGGGGGGATTGACGAGGGCAAGAACTTTTATTTTTATATTTGTAGCTAACCCCTTACACTATATAATCATTTAAAAAAATAAGTTCTTAAGTCTTACCTAAAATGAGAAAAAAAATCCAAAAAAGCATTAAATTTACTGTTCGAAAAATCGAACATTGGGACGATATGGGTTAATATTATTATAGAAATACTCATTTATGTATATATATAATTATTTATATAGTATTAAGATTTAAAATAATCTCTATAATTAATATTTAGTTATAATAAAAAACTAGAATTACGTAGTTTTTCTGAAAAAAATCCTTTTTTTAAATTTACTTTGTTGTAAAAGGCGGCTTTCTCGAAAAATGAAGAGTTTTTAAGGGATATTTAGTTTTTTAACAATATTCTTAAAAATTTATCTTTGAACGGACATAGTTGAGAAGTGACACGCCAATTTCGAGAAGCTTAAAATTTTATTTTTTATAAAAAGTACAAAATTTTGGTTTGCTTTTACTGCTTGATTGCAAAATTAAAAAAAAATACGGTCGAACTTCGCCTTAGTTTGTTTTTTAAACATTTATTAAACTAAAAATATTTTTGAGAAGTTTGCGTTTTTTCCTCAACACAAAAATTGACAACATTTAAAATAAAATATAAAAAGAAAACAAAACGATTCTAATGTTTTTTTTTCAAGCCGGAATATCTTCACCTTCCGTAATGACAATAATTGGTGGGAACATTTTTTTTTATAAAATCTAAGCTTTTATTCAGTCATTTGTTATCCGATCAGAGCCAGTTACCCACTGTTCGGGTAATTTAGGAGGCCTTCAAGAAGGATATAACTCATTTTAATTGAACTAGATTCTGAGTGGCGGCTGAAAGAGAAGTGTATAGCGAAAAACTTTGAGTTCTTGGGAGAAAACTAAGCTCACTTTCGGGTCTAGCGTGCCAAAATCATAAGACTCATGTAGAATGGTAAAAAAACATTTTCAATACCTAACTCTACCTGTCATCACAGTTTCTTAACCACAACTGTATATGTGTAGCAATATGCCAAAATCAGCTTTTTATGTTCTTTAGGGCTTCAGCAGTAACTTTTTTCTGCGACTTTTTCATAATTGCGTTATTTACAAAATTATCGGTTTTTTTTAGGCTATTGAAGAAAATCAAAATGTTAACCTTTTAATATGCAGAATTTGACCAAATGATGTTTGACAACTTTGTATAAAATCCTTTGGCGAGTATTTTTGCTAAACATATTAACTCATAATATTTGCAAATGCAGGGTTTTTTTAAGCATTTTGCAATACAAATGATGCCGTCTAGCGGCAATAATTTGTACTAACTATATTCAGCAATAAGAAAGGTAATTTTTGAAAATCGGTTGCAAAATATCCAAATGAGAAAGAAAAGAGATATAAGATAATGAAATAGTTATTTTAATAGAATTGTACTTAACAGAATCTTTCTTATCTATATTTTTAAAAACATCCAATTTGGTTTAAAGATTGATGTTTGGCTATTGACTGCCATCAGCCTTCGATGGCCGTGAGCGTTAAACGGCAAACCCTCCTGAAGAGATTGTGTGGTTACAACTGAAACATGTCAGGACTACCTGTCCGTGAAAACCTGGGTGCTTTTCCCAGCTCAGTCAAGAACGAAAAACTATCAATAAATTTTAATTAATTTCATATTGTAAAAATTCCATTCTTCATAAAAATTATTTAATGAAATATTAAATTTGATGAACTTAAGCCAGAATGAAATATTAACGGCCGTATTCATAAAAAAATAAATTGGATATGAAATCTATTTTAAAGAAAATTTTTATGGAAATTTGTTTTTAAAATACGTTTTAAATCTATTTTATTTTTTATGAATACGGCAGATATAAAATTTTGGACTAAAAACCATAAACAATTCAACAAAATAACCAATATACTAATTATTGAACATCAATTTATTTTTATTATTTAAATTTTAAGAGGTCTACTTACATAGGAGTGTAAATTCGTTAGTTTTTCTTCGAGTTGAGACTCTGAATCCAAATTTGTTGCTTGAAAATTATTTCACCGTGATATTTATAATTTGAACTTCTTAAAATGTTTATTTGCTTTTTAAGAATTTTTAGCCGATTACTCTGTTCATCGACATAAAATAGTTCATTTAATAAATTAAATAACTACATATGCTCATCCAAATCAATCAATTTAAAAATAGGACTTTTCTCTCCGTACGTCGTTTTTTGTTTTTTTACCTCTTGTTTGCTCTTCATCTCTTCCAATTCCTTTCTCAGCATTCCATTTTTTATTTTCTTGAAAAAACTTTTTCATTATTTTTACATTACTTTCCATATCTTGTTTCGTTGGATGGAACTGCAGAATATCGAAAAGGAAGTGAATGCATTTGTTTTGCCGGGTATTTACTTGCTGACATCTAGTGCTAACTTCTCTATGAGGTGCCATATCCTCGTTCATCTGCGCCATCGCAAACACTCTCCCTAAATTGACATT
Organism: Pollenia amentaria; assembly: GCA_943735925.1. Classification (NCBI taxonomy): domain Eukaryota; kingdom Metazoa; phylum Arthropoda; class Insecta; order Diptera; family Polleniidae; genus Pollenia; species Pollenia amentaria. Next base: position 150,148,085 of record OX031007.1, read on the forward strand.
AGTGTGGAATCAGCATGCATAGGGTACCGGTTAGAATATCTACTGCCGCCTTATCACAATAGTAAATGAAATATAAGTATATTTACTTAATCCATAGAAAGGAATATTGTTCCTCAAAGTAAAAACAGTGTCTATGCACGCAGAAAAAAATATGTTTAAAAATGGTCACCTCCAACAAAACTATTTTAAAAGAAAATTTTTAAACATATTATGTTTAATTTAACCATATTATTGTCACCGACAGCCATATTTTTGTTAAATTGGTACTCCATCAAGAAGCCACAACCATATTATGGTTGTCTTTAAACATGTTTTGGTTAAATATGACAATAATTTGTTTTTAAATTAACAATAGTATTTTCCTCTTTTCCAAGAGCAACATGCTATGGTTGAAAACCAACCATACTATTATAAGTGTTAAACATGTTTTTGTTATTATTAACCAAAAAGTGTTTGGAGGCAACCATAATATGGTTGCGCCTTCTTCATGGAGGACCCATTTAAACATAATATGGTTGTCGATGACAATAATATGGTTAAATTAAACATAATATGTTTAAAATTTTTCTTTTAAAATAGTTTTGTTGGAGGTGACCATTTTTAAACATATTTTTTCTTTGGGTGTGGTCTTAATTACTAATGTATAAATAATTTCAGTAGCATAAATTCCCTTTTTTTTAAATTAATCTATTTTTTAAATGAATGTATACAATTTGCCAAAAATAGGCTTTTATGTTTTTTATATGGCACAAATTGGGCTGCAAATAATGCCTTGAAAGTAAATATAGTTGTTGATGACTATAATATCTAAAATTCTGCAATGGTGCTTGATGATTACATGCCTTTTTCAAAAGTATGTGAATGAAGGAGAAAAGAACGAATTTTTTAAATTTTTCGCTTTTTAATATTTTCCAAACGAAAAATGCGAACATCATGCAGCCCGCAAAATTTGAGATTGTGAAGTCTTTAACAACTGTGTCGAATGGCAAGACATAATATTCAGCTCAATTTGTGCCGTGTTAAATACTAGCTGTAGTATTTTCTTACTTCCAAGTTTTGTTGTTGCCATTTTTTTCCCAGTGTATTATTGCAACTGTATCCGAAAATGGAAGATTACTTTCCAAACTAACTATTCAACAAAAAAAAAAAAAAAAAAAACGTTTGATTTTTTAGCTGTTAACATAAAGAATGAGCTAAATTCATAAAAAGTTAAAAATCAAAGTTTTAAAGGTCATCCAAAATTTCCGTTTAAGGTCAAATGAGGGACACCCTAATAAGCAATTAAGGTGGCTAACTCTACACCCGCAGCATTAAAAATAATTCGGCACTCATAGTTTGAAAATGAAAAATTCTTTTTTTTTGGCATTGGTTAATAGGAGTATAATAAATTTTGTATTCCATGTGTAACATCAAAGCTCTTCATCTCAGACTCCACAAGGTATAAACATTCTGAAGCCCTGTAAAGTTCCAAGGATTCTTTTGCTTTAAATACGTCATTCAGTGTGTCCAAACGACCCAACAGAAAACAATAATTTTGGCGCAAAATTTATTCGAATTCTTCTAGAGTGCTTAGGATTGAAATCCAGTTAAATTAACTAATAAATTAAAATGTGGGCAAACCTCTTAAAAATATTTGTCTTTTCTTCACATACTTAAGCTGTGTTTTTAAAATATATATTATATAGAATTGGTTTAGTTTATATTTTATATGTATCCTGGCAGTATTATGTTAAAACGGCATGGTTTAATTTTTGTCATTAAGTCTTTGAAGAAAAATTTTAATATAACTTAAAATTATGACATCAAACTTTAGAAGAATTGGTTTATGAGAAAGTAGTTAATCTTCTTTATGCGGCTGTGCTGAATCCGGGTTAACTATAGTATCAAAAATCGAATTGTTTTCTAAATCAAACAATTTCGAGAGCATAGTTGTATGGGAGCTAGTTGAAATAATAGGTTGATAAAGCTAATTTTTAAATCAACCTAAACGGATATCGTTACCAAAAACGCAAACGGCCACTAACCAAAACCCAAAAGTCTTTTTTTTTTAGTCTGAGGTATTGCATCAAAACGAATGTCTATAAAAAGTAAAACATATCGACCAATTTTTAAATCAACCTTACCTCATATAAAGAGCATATCGTTACCCAAAACGCAAACGGCCACTTACCAAAAATCAATAAATTTTTTTTATTCTGAGTTATTGCATCAAAACATATGTCTTCAAAAACTTAAAACATTTCGACCAAAATTAGAGATTTTATTAACAACAACCAACTGCCCTATCTACAAAACCAAGTGTGTAATAAACGCTTAAACTGCGTTCATAATATGCAAAATTGTCAAAACGACTGGTAGGTTGTACTGTCAAAAATTTTATTTGCTAAAGAAAAAATAAATTATAAACATTGTAAGGCAATTTATCATTTGAAATACATAGTTAAATCAATATTCTGATTAACCAAATAATTGATTAATTAACATTTCTGAATAAGAATTGAATAATTTAGATTTCGATTAATCCGTTTGATTAAAAAGTGCTTAAACTAAAACAATAATATTAAAATTTAACAAAATTCAACTATAATGATTAACCACATAAAGTGATGGAAAGCCATTAGAATATGTTGCCAGGTTCTGCCATATTACATACTATGATTGATATTTTGTAAACTAAGTGAAGACCAGACCTGGGACAAATGCATTACAACTTTTTTGCATTATACTTGCATTACCATACTAAAAGCTTCATTCCAGACATGAATTATTTCATTGAAAGTGAACCAATGAAACTTTTCATTGTTTCAATGAAGAACATTCATTATGCTTCATATATAGTATGCAATTATTTTAAAGATGTATTATGAAACTCTTTCATTTATGGAATGAAATGATTCATTGATACAACGACAATTTTTCATTGATTACATGAAATTTTTTCATTGCGTTAATGATTTTTTTTTTCATTAATAGAATGTAGTGGTTTCATTAATTCAAAAACTAAGTTACATTAATAAAACGAAATTGTAACATTCATTTAATGACGGAGTTTCATTACTTTTATGAAATTGCTTCATTAGTGTAATGAAATTTTTCATTGTTTCTATGAAAATGTTGTCATTAATTTCTAAAAATTTAAGGAATACATCTATTACAAAAAAGCTTTATAAAACACATAACTGAAATTTAACTCATAGAATAAATTCGAAAAATAAAAAGAAATAATTCCCAATATATATTTTCAAAAGAAATAATTCCCAATATATATTTTAGTTATTATTAACCAAACCATATTCGGATGCAACCATAATATGTTTGTGTCTTCTAAATAGAGGACTAATTTAACGATTATATGGTTGTCGGTGACAATAATATGTTAAAGATTTTCCTTAAAAATAGTTTTGTTGGAGGTGACCTTATTTAAACATGTTTTTCTCTGGGTGTTGAAAGTGCTCATATAAATGGACCTAGCCTATTAAGCTAACGATATACATATTATCGTTTGAATATTACGAAGAAACCTAGCCAACATTTTTGCTTAAACTAACTTAAGGATTAAAATCAAAAAAATGACAAACTGATCTATAGAATCTATAGAGTAAAGAAGATATATCCTTTTTTTAATTTCAACATTAAATGATGATTAAAAAATAAAATTTAAAATGTCAAAACCACTTTCAAAGGAAATACAAAAATATGTATGTCACTCAATGAAAACAAAAGGCTAATGTTATTTATGCACAAACCCACACACACACACACTTATACAAAACACTTACTGACACTTAAACATATTTAAACACATTAATTTTAAAGTTGGACAATAAAGCTTTTTATTATAAAGCGGAAAAATTAGATTTAGAAAAGGAAAACAAAAACCGGACAAAAAGTAGAAAATACAATGTCCTTTTCATATAAATTATAAGAGTTTTAATAGAAGTGTGCGTTTGTATTATAAGTCCAGTAGAGTGATAAAGTGTTTGTTAAAAAAAATATGTTACTAACCTACAACAACTTGTGCTGTTTTATTTAGTTGTAGTAGTGTTATATTTAATGATGTTGAGTTTGAGTGTGTGTGTGTGTGTGTGTGTGTGTGTTTGTCAGTGAGTGTTTGACTGAGTATTTAAGCTTAAACGGAAACACATTATGAGTAGTTTATTTTTTTGTTTGCGAAGTTTTTCCTGCTTTTTGTGAGTCTTGTTCATTGCACTGTTGTTGTTTTTTTTTTGTTCTTTTTTTAGATTTCTTTTTATTTAGTTTTTCTCATTTAAAAAGATTACATGTTTTAGCCGTTTGTTAGAAAAAAATCTATGTCACCAAACCAATAAAAAAAATAACCGAAAGCCAAAAGTGGTTACCAACACTTTTCTAGAGAACAAGAGAATAATAGACAACAACAAATAAAATTGTATATACGAAACATGATTTCTGGCTTTTAATAGAATAAGGAAGTTGGTTTGGAAATAATTATAAAATTTATATGTATAGAATTTTAAAATGTATGTTAAACACTCTCTCGTTTTTATGGTACTCCTTTTTATTTTGCTCTCCTTCTCTCTCTCACGTCGTGTTATGTTATAGCTGTATTTAGTCTTTTATAATCAAACACGTGTTCTAATTAGAAAATTTACAGCATGTGAGAAATGGGTATTCGAATAAATTAAGCTTCTGCGCTTTAAATTATAATCTACAGACTAAAATAAACTTGGCGCCAAAACATTGTTTCTTTTCTATTAATTTCTCATTGTTTTTCTTTTGTGTTTTCTTTAACAGTTTTTCGAATTTCGATTAACTCTCCGATTTTTTTTTTTAGGTAAAATCTCATTCGTATTTTTTTTAAGGAGAGCGTATTTCAAAAGCCATGTTAGCTATTCATGTTAAGGTTAAAGCCAATGTTTCCCCAAAATGCCGAAAAAAAATTTTACATTTAAATTTTTGCACAAGCAAAAAATTTGTGACAGCATCCAGTTTAACGACGATGCTTTCTGGGCTAACAACGCACAAACGCAGAGATTTAAGTCAACACGATTTTTGTGAATTTCACTGATTAAAATGTTGTTATTTAGAATAACAAAACGTGTAATTAAAAGTCATAAAGTAAAATAAAAGCGTAGAAAGAAAACCAAATTTTTAAATAATTTAAAAAAATGTTTTAAAATAAAAAGTACCGGGTAGTTTGTGATTTAAATAAAGTTGATTTATGTGATAAAATAAAAAAAAATTAATTTAAAATTTTTAAATCATTTTGAAAGTGATAATTAAAAAAAATTGCAAAAGTGTTAAATTGAAATTTTTTTTGGAGAATTTAGATATTTTTAAATCAGTTCTAATCAAAATCAAAAAAGGTGAAAAACAAAGATTTTATAACTTCGAAAAGTAGTATTAAAAATTTTTAAGAAAAAAATATTTTCTTTCAAAGAAAATTTAAATTTTTATCAAATCTTTCTAAATTTCAAAAAAAAAAAAACAATATAAAATTCTTTAACAAAATTTAAAAAAATTTAATTTTTAAATTTTAGTCAATATTGTCCAAAATTGTGAAACAAAATTTGTAAAAGTGTTATTACATTTGTAAATAGTTAAATAAAATATATTTTAAAATGTTAATTAATAACAAACATATTCAATTTCAAAATAAAAACAAAACTTCTATAGTTTTCTAGAAAAAAATAAAAATGATCTTAAATAATAACTTTACTTAACATTGTTAAAAAAAGATATACAGAGGGAAAAATATCAAGAAATATTGAAAATCAAAACTTTTATAAGTTTCTAAGAAATCGATTAATTAAATTAAAAAAATAGAACTTCAAATAATAACGGCCGAATAAAAATAATGCAAATGTTGCAAATGAATCGCGGTTATTATTGTAAAATAAGAAATTCTTAATTCTTAAATTTTCAAATTTAGAATTTAAGCATTTTAAATAAAAAAAAAAATATATCAAAATAAAAGAAGTAAAATAAAAGAAAATTTTTGTGCATGTCAAATATCAAAAGACAAACCCAAACCTTTTTTAAAAGTTTTTGCAAAAAAAAATTTGTTTTTTTGAAAATTAATTTTCAATAAAAAAAACGATAAATTAAATTTTACCCAATATATAAAATTTCGCTTAAAAAGCTTTAATCAAAATTTTAAAAATTAAAACTTTCAGCTTAACAAACAAATAAAAATCAGAAATAATAGAGCAATTAAATTTAAAAAAAAAATGTTTAAAATATTCAATAACGAAATTATCAAATTTTGAAAACAATTTTCATAAATATAAAATAACAATAAAAATTAATATTTTCTTTTTTGAAAATCAAAAAGAATATAAATATTTAAGAAAACTAAGCAAACAAATTTCTTTATTAATAACAAAATTTGCTAAATAGTGAAACAATTTTGCTAGATATTTGAAAGATAATAGCAGATATAATAAACAATATTAAGCATATAACAAAAGTTTAAAAAAAGTTATAAAAATTATCCATATTAACGAGAATTTTAATAAAATTTTACACAAGTTTACAATATTCAATGTGTAATTTCTGAAAAAAATCATGAGCATATTCAAAATATTGTGCTACGAAATATAAAAAAAAGTGTACAACCTGGAAATTTTTATTAAAATTTTCTATAATAATAATAAAAAAAAAATTTAAAAAAAATTAAAAAAAAATTCAAACGAAATTTCAAAAGTTTCATTTTCCAAATAGTGCACTTTGATTTAAACATAAAAAAATCCAAATATTTTACATAAAAAAAATATAAATGAAAATTTCTAATTAAAATTCAGTTTAAGAATATTTCTTCAATCTTAAGAGATTACAATTTTTAAAAGCTGCTTTACAAAAATAAAAGTTTACTTCATGGTTTCCCTATAAAAGTTACAAAACAAATAAAGCAATAAATTTAATAAAAAAAACAAAATATTGGATTACCTTAAGGCGTTATTACTGTGTTTCTACCAAAGCATCGAAAATAAAATGGATTAAAAGTGTTTTTAATTGGAATAACATTTCATCTAAATTGAAAAAATAAAGGTACGTTTGTACTTAAATAATCGCGGAATTCAGTGTTCGGTGCTAATGGTCTTTTGAAAGAGGAATTGCAAAATATCTCTGCTCTCATTTGAAATTCAACGGAAACTGTGTACCCTTTGCTGTTGGTTTTAACCAAACAGCTACGATATTTTGCATTTGTTTTTTTGGAAGACCATTTGCAGCAAACACTGAATTCTGTTCATATTTGTTTTAGATTAAATTGTACTTTTGCATACAAAAGCCTAAAGGCTCAAATACACTTATCAAAATACAAATCAAGCATTGTGGTAGAATAAGAGAAAATGTGCTTGTATGTGTGACAACGGCGATTCTGGATGGAAATTCAAAAAAGTTAGATATTCCAGCAAATATAACGGATATCACACTTGCACGAGTGAATACGCCTGCATGTCAAAAAGTGTATTTGGCCCTTAAAGAGTTGATATTGCAAATTTTTAGGCAAACAATAAAAACAAAAAAACCCAGTGTGCTACATCCATTTTTCTTGGCCTTAAGTGTTTTCACGAAAGTGCCTCTCTGATCTAATTATTGTTTGAAAATCATTGACAAAACTATAACAACTTATAATGATAAGGTTTTATTTTCCTCAAAAAACGTAAGACTTTTGTGAGTGCGTAAAGTGAATAAATAAAGCGAAGCTCAAAACAAAATGAAACAGTTCCATAGACGTGTATCAGGCCTGTTCTGAAAATCACGTGTGATGCATACGATTTATTGTAAATATAACATATAATTGCATAAAAAATTAATAAACAACACATTGGGTCTTGTACTGTAATAATTATTTATGACGGTCCTAACACAATAGTGGCAAAAATAACAAAGTGATTTAAAAAATATGGACACGTAACTGAAAGTTTTTTAATTATAAAATAATATGGAGACAGACCACCTCTCTTGTGATTTCAAATCACTTTGATAGAATGTGATTTTCAGAATAGTACTGTTTACTAAAATAAATAAGCACAAAGTGCCGGATTAAAACCGAACATTTCAAAATCCTTAAAAGCTGTCCTAATTACCATGTAGGATGTCGCGGTCCTTGTTCTTGGAGTATCGATCCATTCAGTATTATTACTTTGCATCCTATCTGCTTCGTAAATCGGTTGTTGTTCCAGCTAAGTAAATGATTGTATACGTATGTTCGTACATATCGCTTATTTGCTGCAACGTCGCCATAACTCAAAAAAATACATATCCTAATAAAGTTTAAAGTTATTGATTTGGTTGGGCCTCTAAGAAAAATAAAGAATTATTCTCTTTAAACGGGGGAAATATAAAAGATATAAAGAAACATTTTTTATACAATATAAAGAAAAACACAGCGAAAAATCCTGCAGCGCTAACAAATTTCTAATATAGTATTTTATGACGCAAATGAGCGACCTATGTTTATTGATTTGTTAAAAAAATTGTTCAAGTAGAATTTAGTAGATTTGTTATGAAACTTCTTAAATGATCTTTATTGTTTCCATGTTAAAATTCATATTTCTAAAGAGTTGTGTGGTTTGGCCAATTTCAATACAACAAACGAGCTGAGAAAGTATTGTCTTTTAGTTGTGCCCATACGACACAATTAACCGATTCAATCCATAAATTTGCTTGTCTGCAAATACGCTCGACCTGCTAAACCACTTGTGATGTTATTTTGCATCAAGATAGAATCTTATAGCGAAATTATTATAGCCTATATGTTTCTCGGAGTTTTGAATGCAGAAGATATAGAATGGCCAAAAGAGGGCACAAATGGAATCGCTTTTTAATTTTCATTTGTTTAGTGGTCGTTCCAATAATATTCAATGAAGTTATTAATAAATAAGAAGACAAGAACAACTTAATTTAAATCATTATAATAATTAATCATAGTAATAATAAAAATAGTAGCAACTTATTCTTTTGATTTCAATTTTTGCATATGAAATATACAATTTTATCTGCATAGATTTAAATATAGACCTTCCTATTTCTTTATTCTACAATCTCTCCAATGATTCGGCATTTGATTTATATACGCCCGTCCATATAAATGGATCAAACTTCGATTGTAATGAAATACCATCAATACCTTCCCAATCATTTCGATGAACATATTAACTCTCTGTATTCGAATATCTTATAAACTTTCTTAAACTTATCCAACATGTATCCTCTATACCAGCAAGGCAATTACATAGAAGGTAAGAAATTGTTCTAAATTTTTACCTAGTAATATTTTGTGCTCATGGTACTTTGTGCAATAGTACTTAGACATTTAGCGGACCATAAACGCTTTTTGTCGTTGGATATAAAGTAACGGATTGTTAGAATATCTACACCCAACCCTTTTTCGTCACTTATAGACAAAATAAACTACAACATTTGATACAGGCTCCTTCGCTTCATCACTTCCCGTTTAGCATTCCATTATATATTCTATTTAGCTTCAAATAGACGTTTATTATAGTTTTTTTTATAAACATTTTTTATATTTTCCTATAGAACACCAAAAATTATTTTTTTTGGATAAAATTTAATCCAACAAAACTTGTTGAATAACGGTATTACATTGTTGCTAAAACCATGATACGCGATTTATTTGTTTCGTCATAAGTAATTTATTTTCATCATAAAATCTACCCGTTTTGTTTTGAAAAGGGTTAAAATTAACCCTAGAGACTTCTTCGAATAAAATTGTAGTGTTAAGTGCCCTGAAGACGATTAAATAAACACATCAATCAGTGTTTATCAATGTGTGAGTGTTGTATGCTAGAAGCTTTGAATGAGACGTACAAATAAACACGTCAATCATTATTGGCATTTTGACTTCGTGACGCTTAATAAAGCTGGCAACTTTTGGTGCTTTTGAATACAACCAAATATAAACTTTTTTTCGTCCAAGCATTTTTCCATTATTAGCGAAAATCGTAAATAACCTGATGTTTTTTTTTTTTTTTTTTTTTTTTTTGACAATAGAGTTGTTTTGTTCTTGCACAACAGGATTCGAGTAAATAAGTAGACGCCAAATAAAATAATCAACACTTTTTACGCAGAAAAAAGTTTTGCACCAGTTAAAGCGTTAATCAAAAATTTGCACCAGTTAACAAACTAGTAGTAACAATTAAATGTTTTATTCACTAGAATAAACATTAAATTGAGTGAATTTAATTAAGTAATTCACTTGATTGAATTTTGAATTAAAACTGATTTTATTATTGATTAATGATTTAATTGTGGCAAAGTTTTTTCTGCTTAGTCGACTGCACGCACACAACAATGTGAATGATGTGTTTATTTGATCATCTCCAGGTTCTTATATTAAAGTATATTAAAGCAGCATTACGTTTTTAATATGATATCAAATTTAACTCATGAAAAATATATTTTTCCTTATCAAAAATTTCATACATTTCATTACAATTTTTTCGTGATAAAACGATTTTTGTACATACACGGTAACTTTGGCCAGTTATGGAAGTTTTTAAACAAAATTTGATATAGTTTTTGGTAATTTTTTAAACGTTATACGTGCCAAACTTGTTCTCCTTACTTATGTATTTTAATAATAACACGGAGTTGTAGCGATTTGCGGAGCATGGACCTAACCGAACGACATGTGGTCAAGTTATTTGTGTTCTATAAAAGTGTTTTTAAAATGATTTAGTGAATCTTTTCAAGCCAAATCGTTTGAAGCCCTTAATATTTTTACTTTTTTATTAAATTTTGCATGTATCAGAGATTTGCGGGTCCTCTAAATTTAAAATTTAATCTCAGCTACCTGTGCTATATATTTATATGTATCTGATGTTTTACCAATATTTAACAATGTGTTTAAATATGTATAGACATTTATTTAAATTTCACTAATTTTTTTAAAATCATTTTTAGCATTTTTTGGCCATGTGCAGTGCCAGATTTAGCTGTCAAAATTTTTAGGATCTGGTCAAGCTGATTCTACTAGTTAAAATCATTAAGTTAAATTTATAAAATATAGAATAAGCACAATGCAGATATAAGATACAAAGAATGCTGACGAAGACCGAATCGGGCGAGATAATGCATTACATTCTGCTAGTATTAGAGTATCCAATTATTTGACTTTTGGTTTTGTTCGAGTAAGGAATTAATCGATTTTCGAATTTTAATTTTGCTCGATTAATCGAATAAGAGCTTTAATATGTTCGTGTTACTCGAATAACTCTAATAACTCAAATAATTGTATCCAATGAGAAAAACGTACATGTCTATTTGATTTGATACTTTTATTATATTAATAAACGAAAAAAACAATAAAATAAAAATATAGTTAAACAATAAAATAACAATTAATTTATAATACGCACACAGCTCTAAAATTTTTAAATAAAATAAATAATTTAAAATTCAAAAACCCTGCTGCAAAACATACAGTTTACGGCACTAAAGCGACCGAAACAGGATTCAGGAAAAAATAAAACTACAAACAAAATAAACACGGTTGAATAGACTATAAAATGATCTGAAAGCATTTGGTTCAATACCAATCGGGGTCCATTAATTTTAGTTCAGAGAATTTGCAATTATGTGCCGCCTGCCATACTTAATACGGGAATTTATCTCATATTTTTATAAATTAGTTTTAAATTATTTATTTCATTTTAGACTTTTTTATCGCGTCATTTTTATAAAAGGTCCAGCATATTTAAGCAAATGTATTACTCGTAATTCAATTGAATTAATTTACCTGAAAATCAAGTCTAATTGAAATCAATGGAGATTCTCAGATAATTTTTTTTATCAAAGCATGAAAAAATTTTTTAAACTGGATCGTTTTCAAAGTTTGCTCTATTTCAATTTTACTCATATGAGTTCCATTTACCGAACATGGCGGATAACTTTATTTTTCTTCATTTTAAAGCTCTACTCTATTGGTTTGGGTAATTTATTTGACGAATTACTATTTTGCGCCAGCAATCCGTGATATGGTTTTCAACTACCTATCTAAGGATTTTGAAGACAACTTTAACAATAACTAAAGTGTCAAAATTCATCCAGCCTTTTGAGATGGCAATAAGAAAATTGAAGGTCGTGTAAAAACAGGTAACCCATAATCTGACAGGCTGATTTTGTTACAATGAACGCAAAAGCGATATTTTAGTACGAAAATTCTTACGTATGGAATTAGTATGTAATCGTTTATTACATGATTTGTCTCACACATGGATTAAAGTATGATCAGAAGTGCGACTAACACAATAGAATATATAGAATATAAGAGCATGTTATTTAGTTGTTATATTTTTTATTATTTAGAAATCTAAAAAAAAAAATATTTTTATATCAAAAAAGAAGAGTTTTTAAGAAATTAATTTTTATCGATTAATTGACATAAATAAAATAGCCAAATTCAAATCGTTATTTAAAATCGGCTAGTTTAATTATTCGATCAAATAATCAGGTATGTGATGGAAATCGATTTGGAAAACGAAACGATTTGAAACCGATAACATCGTTTTTAGAATCTTTTTAAATTAATTTCTTATACAAATTCCTCTTATTTCCTGTCCATATTCTTTTAAATTGGGTATTAAATGAATTAATTTTACTGTATTTTGAACAAAAAATTAAGATTATAATTCAGAAATTGATTTTTAAATCGTTTGAAATTCATCACACCTTTTAAAAACGTTTGTTTTGAAATCGATCGATTTTGATCACCTACCCGAATGTCGAAAACTTTCTTCGTTTAATCGAACAACGATTAATTGAGTGGATACTCTAGCTGGTATCTAATAGTTTTATACATTTTCTGTACAATTTACTTCATTGCTTGCCACAGCATAGCTGAAGAAATCCTCGTAATAGAAATATACAAACAAACAAAATTGTGATAGTGCATAGAAAATATTCTTGGAAAGTATTGAAGGAATAAGACTATTAAGGTATGAAACTTTTATAAATTGTAATTAGACTTACAATATACATTCAAATTAATGTTTAAATTTATGAAAAGGATTTATCCTATAAACAAATTTACATAAATTTTAGGTGGCTTTCTATATCTTTACTTATTTCATGTTAAAATATTTTAATGAACAAGATTCTACTTTTGCGAATTCGCACTTTTGAGTAATCGACATTCAACTATCTATATGAAAAGCAAGGAGTGTCTGAATATGTATATTGCGAACAATGGACCATATGAAATCGGTATACCAAATTTATCAATAATAGAAAAAGTGTAAAAGTACCAATTGTTTCCTTTTTTACATAATAAAAAGTACCCTTTATTTTTATCTGGGCGATATGCTTTCTCTATACCAAATTTTTCGAAATGGAAAAAGTTCCCAAAGGTAGAAGTGTACCGAGAGCACTAGCTTTTCATGATTTTAGGCCCTCAGAATGTACACTGTATTTATATCAAATTTATTGAAAAGAGTAAAAGACCCAGTTTTTCCCGTTTTTACACCTTAAAAAGTAGCAGTCTTATCCCTTAAAAAGTACCCTATCAGGCCTGTTCTGAAAATCACTTTAACTTAAATCACGTGATTTCAAATCACATATGCCTTTTAAAATTACACGTGTGATATTTTGTGTGTTTCGGTGTGATGTTCAATTGCCGAAAGCAAACCGAGAAACACAATAACGGTATGAATTTTAGCACAAAACAAAATCACAGAAGTGATTTTAAAAGCACGTGATTTTCAGAACAGACCTGTATATGTTAATCCTGACCATATGCAATCTTCACGCTTAGTTTATCAAAAAGGGAAAAAGTACTTAATTATAAATTTTTTCCTGATTTCCCTCTAAACCCTTTCAGGTCGATTTACATCGATTGTGCAGTTGGGTTTCAGTCTCAATATTTTTGCATCTAAATAAACAATGTCAAATATACCGGCATTCATCGATTGCCGCTGATTGTTTAATATGTTTATTTCTCACATTTTTCCGCTCTTCGTTTTACCTTCACTTGAACTATCGCGAAATTTGTTAATCACATTCCAGTCATGTCAAAATGAGCCGCAGAAGTAAGTTGTGTTTCCAATTAAAAAAAAAGTACTAATCGGTAACAAATAGTAAAGTAGGAATATTTTAACTAAAAAATTATAAATTTTAATGTTTTAAATCAATTTAAGTCATTTAAAGGAATAAAAATGCGTTTTGGCTAAATATGTTAACGAAATGCATCAATTGTGAGTGTCCTGAAAATAATTGAAGAGTATTAAAATTGTAAAACCTAAAAATTGATAATATTTTCATACGATATAGAGACCAGTAGCTAAGTGTCAGGTCTGAAAATGTTAAAAAGTAATTTGAAATCCATAAAGCGGTTTTCGCGTGATTAAGCCACACACTAACAAACATCTAAAAATCCGAAGACCCAAATATCCAAGCACACAAACTTTCAAATTTAAATTATTAAAAATAGTTCGATATATTTAGATTTCAAATTGATTCATGCTGGCCAAATTCTATCTCAAGAGACATTTTGTATGGAGGCGAAAAGGAATTATGGAAATTTAGGTATTTCTTTCAGCTTCCGACTATAGGATAAAAGCAATTAAACTTGCTATATTCTGCAGAGTAAGAGTTTTCAAGGTTTAGGCTTCTTATTTAAAATTAAAAGTAAAAAAAAAACTATACTTACAGTGTTATAATTTGATACGGCTTAGGCGTTTTAAAGTCTTTTTCAAAAGTACCCTTTATATGGTAAATAATAGACCAATCAATACGAAATTTGGTAGCAATAATTAAAGTCGTATCAAATGTTAACAGGCCAATATTTACTGCAATAACATAATTCGTTTATATTGGTACAATTAACCCTTAAACCAGCTTTAAAGTTTTTGCATATTTCTGGTATTAAAGTTGAATTTTCGGCCTTTAGTAGAATTTCATAGCAAATATTTTCGCAGAATATTTCAGCTACTACATCCCTGTTTTATATGTATAGCCTATTTCCAATGTGCGAAAGAACTGTTTCGTTCGCATAACAACATTGAAAACAAAAACAAAGTTTGAAAATTTGTTTTTGGTTTCAATGTAGTTATACGAAAGAAAGAATTCTTTCGCACATCGGAAATAGGCTAGTAATATTTTGTTTTTTTTTTCAAAAAACTGAAAAAAGACCCATTTTCAGAAGAGTCAGAAGAGGTTAATGTATACTAACAAAATGGTGATTGTTCAATTAATCTTCTGAAGGCACTATATACCAAAGCCCCAAGTGTCACGAGATTTTCTACGTTTTTCTACTACACAAAGGTGCAACTTTATATAGGCCGTAAAATGAGTGTCAAATGTAAGCTTGTAAAACGCTGATACACGTACATATATCTTTTTTAAAACCCCTCTACAAAAGACGGTTGGCAGAACATTTTATTTTGAAAATAATTTCATTTTGTTGTACAGAATTATAGACCGATCGTCTCAAATCAAATTTTAAGCACTTAAGAGAAAAAACGCATAGTCGAGCGCTTCAATAAGAGAGCTCTTAAACAGCAGTAAATGATCACGAATAAAATATTCAAAAAAGGCTTGATTTTAATGCTGACAACGAAGAAGGTTTTAAAGCGAAAAAAAATATATTATGGTTTAAGAAAATTATTGAAAAAGGAATTTTAAACAAGTAGAAGCAAAACATTAATGAATATGTTAATATAGTTAGCCCATTAAAAAGCACTTTAGGAATGCTTTGTTTGCATGTTTTGTTAGGTTAAAAGAAGCGCTAATTGTCAGCAAAAAAAAAGTAGCTAAAGTCGGGAACAGCCCTGCTCCTTTTGAAGCACATATTTTACTAAGAAATTAGTATCATTATGGTCATATTTAAATTTGTGCAAAATTGAATGAAAAAACTGTGGTTTTCTCTTGAGTCTCTTTTTGACAGACGGACAGTCAGACAAACGGGTATGTCTTAATTTCCTTAGAATAACTTAAGGGCCCAGAATTCATACCTAATGGTGTGTTAGATGAATGTTAAAAAAGTCTCACATGAAATGCAAACCTATTATACCCTCTTTCAGCACTAGTTGTGGAAGGTATAGAAAGATCTAATATTTTTAAGGGATCTATAATGTTCAAAGCCTATTTCAAGAGATCATTTTTATGGTGGCTAATTTATATTATGAATCGAATTTCACCTTTTTCTCTCAGTCTCATTCCTTTGATAAAACAAATTAAAAAAAAAACTTTAAGTTGCTTTGAAAAATTAGGTATTTCTTAACGATTAAATTTTTTTTACAGTGCAACTTACAAAATAGCTATTTTGTACTCTAAACTAGTTATATTATTATTAAAAAAAAGTATTACACTTCAATACTTAAAAGAAACATCAACTATCAGAAAATATAATCTTTCATTTGCAATTATCCATAATTTCGAATTCTGTTTGTTTATTTATACTTTCAACGTTACTTTTGTACGTCCATCATAGACTCATGCGTAATCCTTTATTTTTCCTTGGTTTGACTTTTTGTGTCGGTAATACGTTTTAGAAATGAAATATGGTCATTAAAAAGCCATCAACATTATTACTGTCATCATAAATCTTAGCGTGTGTATATGTGTTTCGCCTTTTTTCTATTTATTGTGTTTTCTGTTTAACACAAATCATCTCCATTTTCTGTTTTAATAAAAACAAGGACTTTAACAATTTGGTTTTTAGTTGGTCATGCTCTGGGTCATTCTATCTAGTACGTGTTTGGTATAGACATGTTTAGACGTCAAGTATAAAATCAACAGTATGATAAAACAAAAATAACACAAGCAATTTAACACATAAAAAATCAATTAAAAGATTATGGGAAATTTTAGCAGACACACCAACTTTGATGTTGATGAAATTCAAGGATTTTTTTTTATGACCAAGTGTTGTGCATGATGTTTAATAACTAAATACATAGTAGAATAGAATAATCATCGTGCTTATCACAAACAGTTTCATCATCATTCACTCAAGGAGAATTTTAATATGAAACAATCGAAAGGATTTGTAGATATTAAAATTTTTGTTCCATTGAGAATTTCAAGATTAATGGTATTAAGTCCTTGTTATGTCTTATGCAAGTTAGGGAATATAAATAATAAATTTAGGATTAAGAGCAGTTTTCGAATATGGTTTTAAAGATCAAACAAGGCTGAATAAAATGTATTTGAAGATACTTGGAACTTCAGGAAATGATTAGTTATATGTTTACATATAAATATGTTTGCCAAAAAAAGTCTTGGCAATTTTTCTGAGAATAAATTTGTAAAGCTAAATTTTATATTTATGCAAAATCAATTTAAGATTTTAAGGTTTTGACCAAAAGACAAGAAACGCCAGATGTTTTGTTTGTTCATATTCATTGATAAATATATGAAATAAAGGATCGATTAAGCAAATCTGTTACTGAATGAAATAATTTTGCCAATTTTTACACATACAATTAGGGTGTTCAGCCGATTAATACTTGTTCGATTAATCGAACAATTTTAGACGATTAATTGTTCGATTAATTTAAAATTGCTGATTTCGATTATAGGATTAATCGAAGAATTTATGCCGATTAATCGAATAATATAGGGTTTTTCTCTCAAATGTATAATTTTTTAAAGTTTTAAGTCAAATTAACAAACCAAATGTATGTGTCCGTTGGCATTAAAACCAAACAGTCATCTTAAGTGAGTAATTCACATGTATGGGCGTACTACTTACTGAAAAATTTTTACTGATTACTGAAATAATGAAGTAATCTGTTATTTTTTACTTATTATTCAATAAATCATTTTCAAGTTGTTCACAAAAACTGCTTGTAAAAACTTGTTAGAATTGATAGCTGTGTCACAGGCAGCACTCAATTTGATAGTCAATTTCATTTTAAAAACGAAGTAACAACTCATAATAGTAGCATGACTCAAAGTATTTTGTAAAAAAAAGGAAAGGATTTTCTACAACACAATTTTTTTTTTAATAAAGCTTATTTATTTTTTCAGAAATATATTTTTTATAAAGAAAGCGCCAAAGTTAATTTGTGGTCAGTTGTTAAATTTAATGTAAAATTGGCAAGCAAATGGAAAGGCAAAATTGAGAGCAATCTCGTGGTGAATTTAAAAAGTGTGAGTGGGTTAGTAAAAAAAGTTAGAGAGTATGGCAAATTAAAAGGAAAGCCAAACTTGATCGTGTGGCTTCCAAGTAAAGCAAACCCTTAAAACAACATTTTATTTTTAAAGGATTATTTTAAAATATCTGTTTAATTGTTTGTACATATAAAATCATATGATTTCAACATACGTTTTATTTTTTTTATCGTTGTAAATGTTTTATCAATTAGTATGAATTGTTACGTTTGTTTTATTATTTTGTTAATAAAATATTAAAAGACTTGTAATTAATAATGTTTATTTACTGAAGGACCAATTTTTCTAAAATTATCGAAAAAAATCCCTTAATTTATAAAATTTCTGGATGTTGAATTATTTGATTAATTCAATAATTTTTAAATTTTATTCGCTTAATCGAATAAGTCAAAAATGCCAAATATTGATTAATCGTTTAATCGAACAAAAAAAAAGCCGATTCATTGAACACCCTACTTACATTACAATATTGCTCTTAGACCCAATAAAGAGTATATATTCTGGGTCCTTGTGAGTAGAGAAAATATCTGGTATAAAATTATCTTTCCGCAAGGGTGGAATGTCAGTAACAAAGTTTCTTATGTAATATAATTATAAATTTAGATAATTTCCATGTTCGATAAATTATCGAAAAATTTTGTTAAAATTACTAGAATCAGAAATGTGTTTAATTTATTGAACTGTTTGTGGTTTTTAATCCAAATTTTCATATATCAATCAGTACCCATGTTCTGTAACTTTTGTGAGAACTTCTCGCATCGAAAACATGTGAAACAAAATAATCCATCGTTTCTCGAAATATGAGAGAAAAGTGTGCCCGTAACTCATGTCGAAAACTATCAAAAGAGATTACGTCGCTACGTTATAAATGTCATAATATTCCACTCGAAGCCGATATTAAATTGCAGATGTAGTGAACGCCAGTCAAAGATACGTTGACGGCGACCAAATTTGACTAAAATTGAATAATTTTCAACGACGGCGACGAAAATACAACCGTCGGCTATACCAAAAAATGTGGAGTGCGACTTTAATATTTGTTGATTACAAAATTGCTTTGAAAACATTTGTATATATTTCAAAAATGTTAAAACAATATAATTAATATGAAAAAATCTGCCAAGACCAAAATACTTATCTCTTCCGTTTTAATATTCGTTGAATTTTGCATTTTTAATTTATTTTTTAGTGTTAAAATTTTTTCTCACCCCGTTTTTATGCGTGAGTTTATTTGACAGTTCAAAGCGGGAACTTTCTCACAAAAATTTTACAGACACACATTTTCAGTATATTGGCGAAAAATTTCCTTACGTGACAGTTATTACTCGCCAAAAATGTTACAGGCGCAATTATGTGAGAAAAACAGCTTTTTGTTTCAATTTATGGCATTTTTGTTTCATTTCTCACATTTCAATCGAAAAGTTTCTCGCCGCAGGAGTTACAGAACATGGGCACAGGCTTCACTAAATTTTATTTTCATTAAATTATTTTTATAAAGAAAGAAATTTTACAACATGAAATTAATTAAAATTTATTGATAATTTTAACTGACCGGGGAATTTAAAATTTCATTAAATAAACTTTTGCATGATGAAAATTTTTGAGATTTGAAATTTTGATAAATCACTACAATCTTTAAACAACTAACACTGAGACCAAAGTCAATTTAATATTTTAATATTGTCTTTAAGTTGTTACATCCACTGCGCTTCAAAGTGATATCCAAACTGACAATGATCTGAACACTTCTGCACTATTCATGTTTTATACAAATTTTATTAGTAGTTAATTTTTATAAGCAGCTACCTATTATCTGTACGTATGAGTAATATATTTTTATATTGAAATATAACTCATTCGTACAAATGGATCAAATATATATAAAAAGAATTTGTAAACGAACTGAATACCTGATAGGACCAAAAATAATGTAAACTAAAGACATATTCCAGGGAAATTTGGACCAGTTATGATGTTTAACATAAAAAAAATTGACGTCAAAGTTACTTTAGCGTCTTATTCCAAGTCGTTGCCATTCTTCAGTACACATTGAGGGTGTATATTAAAGATGTAGGAAAATAATTATCTCATTCGAATCTTTTTCGATACTTAAGGCCCAACCATGTATGAGGTCGCTTAAGTCAACTTAAGCAACTGTGCGTAAGCATATAAAACATAAGTGGCCAACTACTTAATGAAACTTTTCGTCAAGTTTCGTCCAATGTCATATGCTTAAGCAAAGTGCCAAACTGAATGCACATTCCGTACGAAATCAGCTGTTTGTATATTGTTTAACCAAAAAATAATTTAATTGATTTTTTTTAATTTCTTTAAAGAAAAAGAAGAGTTTTAAAAATATTAATATTGATTTTTGTTGAAATTATTAATAAATACAACAACCACCAAGTTTTGTCTTTTAATTACAATGCTGGCAAATAAAATAAAGCTTAAAATAAACAAATACAGGGTTGTAATTTTTGGTATTTTTTAATTTGAAGTATTACCAAAAAGCAAAACATTGCATAAATATGCAACAAAGGTTATATAGATCTTAAGTACTTTATGGCCATCTTAAAGATGCTTTTAATTTACTCATGCACTTGACAAACTTTTTGTTAATTTTTGACAGAAGCTTAAGCTACCTTATGCACAATAAGGTTGGGCCTTAAGCGAACCATATATAATACTAGTATTTACACTTAATTTGGCCTTTTAAAATAATTGAATTAAACGGAAAGATTGAAAAACTAGAATAATTTAGAATTTTACCAGGATACAGGATAAATATACGAAATGTTGTTTCCCAGGAGTATTTTGACGTGTTGAAGGGAAATAATAAAACTAATACTTTGTTCGTAAAACCCATCGATTTAAGTTGTTTTTATTTATTTACGTGACATTTTCGAATGTGAAAACGATGACAACTATTTTTGTAGTATTTGTGGTATTTGAACTATGCAAAAGATTCTAAGATCCATAATATACATTTGTGTTGAATTTAATTAAAATCAGAGTATAGTTTGTGATGACATTATCGTTATTAATGACTTTAATAATTATTTATTAGATGATAATCCTCTAACTGAACGTATATTGATTCTGTTTCCTGTTAATAATATATCTCCAACACACTTTCATAGTACATAAAACAGTTTAATAGATCTAGTGTTTGTCAACAACAAATCTAAGGCTCTTCTCTCACTCTTATAAGCTATCGTGATTTTTGTAATATTGATTACTCTTTGTTAAATCAACTTATTGAAAACATACACTGCAGTCATATTTATTCATTGAGCAATGTAAATGATCAATTGACTTTCATTGAGAACAATGTCAGAAACGTATTTGAGTTATGTGTTTCCATGAAAACTAAATTAATAAAAGCTGTTCTGCAGCCCTGGCTCAATTCGCAAATCATCCAACTAATTAAAAAACGTGATGTTGCTTACGACAGGCGGAAAAGGTTTAAAACTGATTAACTTCAAGCTATTTTTAAATCTGCAAGAAAAGATGTCGTAAAACATATTCAGTAGGCAAAATCAAGGTTTTATCAAAGAAAGTTCTCCTCAGATATTGACAGCAAAACTAAATGGAAGGAAATTCGGAACATTGGTATTGGGCAGAAACGCACTTTCGCTAGTAACCTGGTCGTTGATGTAAATGCGCTTTACATTAAGTTTGTAAATGCAAATATCCCACCACCAACCAAAAACATTAATGATGACATCTGCAGCGTGTATATTTAAAATTGTTTCAGATTTCGTTGTGCTAATCAGTGCGATGTACTTGAGAGTTTCCTATCCATCAAGTCAAATTCAGTCGGCATAGACGATATGAATCCTACTTTTCTTAAAGCGTTAAGTCCAAAGATAATGCCTCACTTTACCCATCTGTTCAACTCTGTTCTAATAAAATCAGTATTTTCAGAAGGCTGAAAGGTGTCTTAAATTATACCATTTCCCAAGCTAACAATGATTACCGCCCAATAGCAATTCTTCCTTTTTTTTTTATCAAAAGTGATTGAAAATATAATGTGCAGTCAAATTAATAAATACTTGAGCCAAAAAAAACTACTTTGCGATAGATAATTCTGCTTTGTGAAAGCAAGAAGTGGTATCACAGCACTTGCAGACGTTGTAAAAGATCTCAGGTAGATATGGTATCGTTCCTTATTCTTCTGGACCATATCAAAGCGTTTGACACAGTTGTCCATCCCATCTTAAAAAAACTTGAAAACCTGTTCTTTTTTTCAAACTCCGCATGTAGTTTACTATCTTCATACTTTACTAATATATCCCAAGTCGTGGATAGTGGTCAACTTTCAAGCTCACTTGATGTCAACAGAGGCGTTCCACAAGGATCTATTATTGGGCCCCTCATATTTTCTTTATACATAAACGATTTACCAGACGTTTACGGCAGCAATAATGTTGCTGACATTCAATCATGTGCAAACAACATTAACACTGATTTAAATCACATAAACATCTGGGCTAATGCCAATGGTCTACTCATAAATCGTTCGAAATCCAAATGTATTTTCCTTTCAAAAAATAAAACAACATAAGATGATCTATTCCAAACTAAGATAAACAACAACATAATTGATTTCGTAAATTCGTCAAAAAATCTGGGAGTAACGTTTAATAACGAACTTACTTGGTCAACCCGAATTAACTCTGTTGCAGGGAGAGTTTATGGTATGCTACGTAATCTGTGGGCAGTGAAATTCTCAACACCTTTTAATATTCGAATGTGGTTAGCAAAAACCTACCTTATTCCGGTCCTTTTATACGGATGCGAAATTTTTGCTAATTATAATAGCGCAGACTTCAAAAACCTATATGCTGCCTACAATAATATTGCAAGATATATCTATGATAAAGGATGCCACGAACACATGCCATTGTTTTCATACCGGAAATTTAAAAATTTCCTCAAATTTAAATGCCTTACACCTCTACACAAAGTAATAATTCAAAAACAACCAACATATCTATTCAGAAGAATTCAATTTGCAAGATCGCGTCTTGGAAAGAAAATAATTCAACAGCGATTTCGAAGCCCATTGTCAGAACGCCAATTTTTTATTTATTCCACTCGTCTTTGGAACAAACTTCCAGATAATACGCAGCTTATAGGCAACGCAAACTCGTGTAAAAGGAGATATTAAATCACTTTTGTTAAATTTTAAAATGTTAACTAAACCCAGTAAAAAAGGAGAAGGTTTTATGTATGAATTCATACCTCAAATCACTTCAAACCTACTGATGGGATGCCTGATTTTTGTATAGGATGTTCCCGGTTTAGAGGACTATTATCTGCTGATAATAAGCGCTTCTTTTAACCTAATAAAACGTGCAAACAAAGCACTCCTAAAGTGCTTTATTAAGGGCTAACTATATTAACATATTCATTAGTGTAAACCATAATATATTGTTATTTTTTTTCGCTTTAAAATCTTCTTCGTTGTCAGCACTAAAATAGCAGTTTTTTTTTGCATATTTTATTCGCTATCATTTACTGCTGTATATAATTGATTTAATTATCCAATTTATTTAATTTTAATACTTTTTAAATAATTGTTTTAATTGATAAAAAACTACTTATAATTCTTTCTGTATAACTAGAATAGATACCAGCATTTCAAAGATAATTTTTTGAAATAATTTGTTAACGGCTTACCAACTGTAATAAAGAGTACCCAGTAAAAAATGTGCTCCAAAAGGAGCAAGTTTTATGTATGAATTCATACCTCAAAGCGCTTCAAACCTGCTAATGGGATGCCTGTTTTTTGTATGGGGTGTTCCCGGTTCGGAGGACTTTTTTCTGCTGACAATAAGCGCTTCCTTTAACCTAATAAAACATGCAAACAAAGCACTCCTAACGTACTTTTTTAAGGGCTAACTATATTAACATATTCATTAATGTTTTGCTTTTACTGGTATAAATGCTTTTTTTAAGCATTTTCGGGAATCAAAATATATTTTTTTTTCGCTTAAACCTTCTTCGTTGTCTGCACTAAAATAGCAGCTTTTTGGTATATTTAATTCGTTATCATTAACTGCTGTATATGAACTCTCTTATTGAAGCCCTCGATTATGCTTGTTTTCTCTTAAGTGCTTCAAAAACACAAATTTTTTTACTGGGAATATATTAATTGAAATTGATTTTTAATTTTGAAATTATAATAACTTTATTTCTGCTGTGCGCTTTAACTTAATTTCTCCTATATTTGTTTTTCGTATGATTTGAATTCACAAAATAATAATGCTTTTTAGGTTTATAATTATTAATCATGTATCTATTTATGTTTGTTATACTCACTAGCAATGTAATTTATAAGATTTATTTATCTTGTGCTAGATCATCAATACATAATAATAATAATAATAATAATAATAATAATAATAATAATAATAATAATAATAATAATAATAATAATAATAATAATAATAATAATAATAATAATAATAATAATAATAATAATAATAATAATAATAATAATAATAATAATAATAATAATAATAATAATAATAATAATAATAATAATAATAATAATAATAATAATAATAATAAAAAGTGTTTATGACTGAAAGATACCTTTTCAAATGGGGCTTATACAAACTATGGACAGATTTTAAATCAAAATGTTCTTCTTCCTAACCTCAAAACTTCGGCTGGTACTTCCAAATAGAATAAATGTAATAATAAGTCGATCAGTATGCGAAAAGGGACATCTTGGGAGTAATTTGGGTTAGCATGTATCAACCAAAAATCTTTTTGGTTGATGTACGCAAAGAAAAAACATGGTTGCGGTAAACGTATTCTAAGAGCAACATATTAAGATAAGATTCATGATTGTAGTCAACATATTTTTTTTTTTTTTTTTTTTTTTTTTTTCATTATTTATTTATTGAATCTTCATATATTAAATATGAACTAACAATAATTAATCAAATCTTATCCTAATATTTGCTTTATGTCCTGCCAGTGCCAAACACAAAAGATTTAGTCATCACGGTTTCTGTTTACATATATAGGTGTTTATCGCTCATCTGATTGGGTGAGTGCTGCAGTGTCTCTTCTTCTTAAGCGAGTGTGGCCGCCATAATTTAAAATATTTCTAGCTAATGGATTTGGGTGCAGTTCCAGCCTTTTTAAATATTTTACTGCATATTTCGTTATCATAGTTTTTACCAATGGCACATTGAGATCCTTGTGGATATTTGAGTTCTTGACGTACCAGGGGGCGGCTGTGATTATTCGAAGAAGTTTATTTTGGCGCCTTTGATTTTTTTCGATGTTAGAAGCCGAGGCAGTGCCCCATAACTGAATACCGTAGCACCAAATTGGCTTTAAGATAGAGTTGTAGAGTAGAAGTTTGCAATCGAGACTAAGAACAGAATTTCTTCCAATAAGCCAATTAATTTGGATTGCTTTTAGTTTCATTTGAGTTAATTTCGCTTCTATATGCCATTTCCACGTTAAACGCCGATCTAGATGTATACCGAGGTATTTTACATGCGAGTGTTGGGGTATTATTTGATTATTTATTTTAATAGGGGGGCATGTTTCCCGACGCAATGTGAATGTTATATGTGCGCATTTTTGCTCATTGATCTTTATCCTCCATTTTTTTAACCACCTTTCTAGTTCAAATATATGATCCTGTAGATAACGAGATGCTTCTTGATAGTTTGCGTGTACGCTTAGAAAAGCTGTGTCGTCCGCAAATGTTGAGGTATGGGTGTAGCTGTTTGTTGGCAAGTCCGAAGTATAAATTAAGTATAATAGAGGGCCCAGGATGCTGCCTTGTGGGACTCCAGCGCTAATTGGCTGTGGAGAACTTAAAAATTCGCCTTTTATAATAAATTGACGACCGACTAAGTAGCTTTGTAACAGCTTGTGTATATTTGCTGGTAAGTTTTGCTGCAATTTCAGTAGTAAACATTCATGCCAGACTTTATCAAAAGCTTGAGACACATCGATGAAGAGTGCTGAGCAATATTTTTTTTCTTCAAAGGCTTTTCTTATGACATTTACTATTCGATGAGTTTGTTCAATTGTGCTGTGTTTTCTTCTAAAACCGAATTGATGATTGGGAATACATCTGTTACCATTTAAAATCGGCGTTAATTTAGACACTAGTAGTTTCTCAAATAGCTTTGATATATTAGACAATAGGCTTATAGGTCTATATGACTCAACTTTTGTGGGATCCTTTCCTGGTTTAGGTATCATGGTAACTAAGGATACTTTCCACTCTTGTGGGTAGTATTCAAGGCGTAAAATAGCATTAAAAATTAGTCGAATAATTTTCTTTGCTATGTTGGGTAGCTCCAAAAGCATTTTGTTACTGATCTTATTAAAACCAGGGGCTTTCTTGGGGTTTAAATCATGAATAGCCTTCTCGATTTCTCTTATCTCAAATCTAAGTGGAACAGCTGATCCAACAGCAACAGGTGGTAACTCGACCGCAGTATCGAAAGATGTATGAGGGGTAAATACGGCTTTCAAATGATTAACAAAAATATTTCCTTTTTCTTCATCATTTCGTGCCCAACTTCCATTTAAGTTTCTTAATGGCGGTTTAGTGATAACTGGTCTTTTAAGATTTCTAGCTGCACGCCATAATGAGTAGTCAGATTGAGGAGTTGTATCGAGTTCCTTAAGATATTTTTCCAGAGAAGCCGTTTTTTGAGACTGCAGTAACTTTCTTAGCCTTTTCGTGCACTCTTTTAGTAAATTTTTAAGTTGAGGGGATCTGTGCAATTGCCACTCTCTTCGAACTCTCCTTTTTTCAGTCAAGAGACGCTCGACATCTGTAGAATATATTTTACCATTTTTGATATTTTTGCGGGCTATGCTAGAATGTTGAACAGCTAGTTTGAGATAATTGTCAAAATTTACAATAGAAAGATTCACATTCTCCGGTGTTCTAAGCGTAATATTTTCAGTGCGGTGGGTACTGAGATATTTTTTATATTTTAACCAATTTATTTGTGTGGCTGACGTCACTATGTAATGTGAGATACAATTCTATTAGGGTTTGATATGGTAAGAATTGTAGGTGTGTGATCAGAAGATAATTCTAAAGAAGCTTCAACATGAATCGCTTCTGCGGGGATGTTTTTAACCACGCCAAAATCGATGACATCTGGAATTTTTTGCTGATCAGTAGGCCAATAAGTTGGTTGTCCACTCGCGACCACATTTAAATTCATTTTAGACATTGTATTATACAAAACACGACCCTTTGGTGTAGCCGTGACCACCAGAAGGTATGTTTAGCGTTGTAATCGCCAGCGGCTAGGAAACAGGGTCCTAATGATTTAAAATATTTATAATATTGGCTTTCTGATATTGAAAATCTAGGTGGAGAGTATAAAGATGAAAGTACTAAGTTTCGATTTAACTCTTCAACACAAATGTTCGTTGCTTGCAGATAATCTTCACGATGATCACACATTAAGTAGTGTTTGATTCGGGCTTTTATCAAAATAGCAGAACCTCCACAAGCTCTATCTCGAGGGTCCTTGGTATCATATAATATATAACCATTAATTTTAAACGTATTTCTTGAGGTCAAATGAGTTTCAGAAACCATCATTACATCAATTTGTTTACTTTTAAGAAAATATTCTAGTTCATTTTTATGTTGGCGAATGCCGTTTGCGTTCCAAAAACAAATTTTTAAACAATTCATGGCTTGTTAAGTACAGCTTGCAATAACATCGATTGCATTCTTAACATTTCCTGCATCATATTACCCATTGTATTCGTAAAGTTTGTTACTGTTTGTACTAGTGTTTCCATGGTTTTTTCTAGACGACTTAAATTAGAAACTGGGGTCTCATCATTATTTGGCAAATCACCTTGCATTGGCATATGGTTTGATTTTAGGACGTTAGCGTAGGATGTTCTGTTATTACTAGGCTGCGGTACCTGAATGGTATTAGTATTATTTTGATGTGTTTCCTGAATTTGAGGTGGATTAGGTTTCGGTCCAACCGAGCGCTTGACGATAGAGTATACAGGGCATCCTCTATAGTTGGCAGTGTGATAACCACCACAGTTGCTGCATTTTTTTACATTAGGGTCGTTTTTAGACTTATCGCAGAGAGCTGTACCATGCAATTCTCCACATAGAACGCAAACAGGTGTTAAATGGCAGTATGCCTTAGTGTGACCAAATTCTTGGCAGTTTAAACATTGCACGGCACCGTTCCTTTTATGCGGCTCCTCTATCGTTATTTTCCTATACAGGATATATCTCAGACTGTAAATGGGATGAGTTTCGTTTTTTTTAAGCTTAACGTCGCCGGGTTCTAACTCCACTCGAAATAGTGGCTGGGGATTTTTTTCTCTATTTTTAATATTAACTACATTTTTAATTTTAAAGCCCTTCTCTTCTAAAAACGTTTTTATTTCACCTGGGTCTACGCATGAATCAATGCCCTTTATCACTACCTTAAGACCTTTACTGCTCTTCAGTTGGTATGTATAAAAGTTTTTTTTAGTGCTTCTAATTTAGTTATTACTTTACGAAAATCATCTTCACGATTAACTTGTATTTTAGTTTCATTTATACTACCACGTTTTATTGCAGCTACATAAAAAGAATTTTCACCTATTACCGAGATCAAATTCTTTATTAAATCACTTGAGTTTTGCTCTCTAAGATATATCGGGGGTGGCTTAGAAGATTTTGTAACGTTTTGTGCTTCCGAGGATTCCTCTTCCAAAATTGCAAACCGATTTTGAGAACTTATTCTATCAGCTGTACCCTCTTTTAAAACTTTTGGGACAGAAGTAACTGCAGAAGAAGTTGGGCTGCGACCCCGTTTTAGCACTGTTATGTACCTATCCATTCCAACTTGTACTTGAGGCTTTTGACCGCTTTTCACCTGTGATACTGAGTTTTCCATCATGCCTGATTTGGGGGTAATCTTTTCATCACTTGTTAAAATCGTTTCTGCCACTGAGGCACCGCTTGCAGGTTTTATATTTTTTATTGTATTCGAATCAACCGTATTATTAGACACCGAAGGTGATACAGAGTTTTCTATTGTGCCTGATTGAGGGTTAATATTTTTATCACTTATTAAAATTGTTTTTGCCGTTGAGGCAATGCTTGAAGGTTTTATATTTGTTAGTGTATCAACCGTATTATTAAAAACAGAAGGTGAGAGGGATCGCGTACGAGTAATAGGTTTAGCCGTTAGGTATTTGCTATCATCGACTCTTTTTTTTATTTCTGCATTTGTTTCGTTAACACTCACTGTGATATATGCATTTCTATCATTATGCTTAATTGTTTTTGCACTGTTTGCACTCATAAGAGTTTTTTTTTTTTTTTTACTGTTTACAGTTGTGCTCTTCTTATTTGTTATTGTTTATCAACACCGAGAATAAAAAATGTGTATGTTTATGTATGTATGTACATACATGTATTTTTTTCTTTTCTTTATTTACTTTTTTTTATACTTTATTTGTTCACGTTTTTATAAAAAAAAT
This sequence comes from Pollenia amentaria, assembly GCA_943735925.1. NCBI lineage: Eukaryota > Metazoa > Arthropoda > Insecta > Diptera > Polleniidae > Pollenia > Pollenia amentaria. The sequence continues at coordinate 150,177,728 of OX031007.1, forward strand.
AAACCGTATGCCGAGCTTAGAAAACACGTCTATCTTCAACGAGCGCGACAGACAGAATCAAGTAGTCAACATATTACGATTATTATTGAATCATATTATGACAAATATATTCGTAATATATCATCATAATATTTTTCCCTTAATCCTAATTTATTTTTATTACACCATATTATAATTCGATGTAGTCATATTATTATCATGTCAATAATAATAAGTTAAGAAGTAATCATATTGTTATCATGTTAATCATAATAAGTAAAGGAGTAATCATATTATTATCATGTTAATCATAATAATATGTAGATTAAATCTAAAACCGAAAAATATTTGTAATATATATTTATGCTTATTAACTTACTGGCAACCTTAACGTAAAACTGTTACAGATATTTCACATCATTTTATGATGCAACTTTAAACATTATATTTTTAACCAAATTTTGTCGTAGGTCGCAGTTATTTATAAATAATTTTTATTGAATTTTCACTCTTTTTCTCTTAAATAACACAAAACAATGGTCAACATTTGATATTTTGATATTTTATTTTGTGACACTTTACAAGTTTTTTTAATGTAAGCTTGGTGTTTTAATGAATAACAAATAATTCGATAGGCACATGTAGAACAAACGACACAACTGATGCAAAATTATTTTACAAATGGCGATAACAAAAAATTATTAGAATAAAGATATTTTGTTTGCATCTTAAACATATCATTAGTACACGTATAGAAAATGATCATGTTATGGCTATTTAATGTCATTAAATGATTCTGAGGGATATAATATGTTTTCAAAGTTACAAAGTTATTTTTATGTGAACCATACTTAAATTTATAATTGCGATAAACATTGACATGTTTACAATACGTATAATATTGTTGATATTAAATTAAAAAAAAAAAAACAATATTTTGTATACGGCTACAATATATTGCTACAATAAACATAGTGTAGTTGCCGTAATCACGCCGAACCATATTTTTTCTCTGCGTGTAGGCTTGATGGTAACCGAGGAAAATTTTCGCAACTTTATCGAAAAATATAATTCATTGCTTGGTGTGGTTTTCATGCCAGCGGCAACGAAACGTTAAACGTGCAAAAACGCCTTGATAACCCTTAAAAGAAAATCAAAATGACATTTCTACGAACAATGTCCTTTTGTTTTAAGATGAGAAATTTTTTAGGAACATTATTATATATTCGTTATTTTTTCATAATAAGGGAAAAACCAACCATGTAATTCAAGACTATTTTATTTCCTAGTTATTTTCTTAAGTCAAGTTTTTTAAAACTACATTGGTGACTTTCTAGTTAATCTTGGGTGTGACTTTCTAAAACACTTCATAAATCATTTCATTATTATTATCATACAAATTTTTTCATTTCCCAACGCAAGGTGAAGGGACTAACAAAACTAAACTCATGTTAACAATAAAAATTTTCATTAAAAATTCCTCTGAACATTATATTCGTAATCACATCATACAAAGTCAAGTAACTATGTCAGGTTATGTTACTTTGAGAAAAAACTTAGAAATTGACATACATTTTCACCTACGTTTTTGCCCTACTAAACTGAATTAGTATGCTTTTATAATCACGTTATAAATTGCAATTAAAAAGTCCTTTTTCTTGTACATGTACTTTCTGGTGTGTAGAGGTTAAATGTGATGATAAGTGAATGGGGTAGTGTGCATTAGTGCTGATGTATGTACCACATGAAAATTTATGTAACACAAACAAATACGGAATATTGAGCACACCAATTGAATCATAATCACTTTCTGAGTCCATCTAATAACGTTCGTCCGTCCGTCCGGCTGGCTAGTTGTCTGTCCTTGTTACGCAAAAAAAGGAAAATGATAAGAATAGGAACATCATGTCACATAACCCCTCCTCTTTCCGGTATAGAGTGCCCTTAAACTCTTTTGCTATATTTGTATCTAGGTGTAAATTGGCTTTAAATTATCTATTAAATAACACACTCGAAAATAAATTTTAACGCCCTAATTTCATTGGCAAGGTTAGAATTTATATAATTAAAATAAGTGGCAACGATAACCTTTATAATAACTTTTATTTCATGGCAAATTTTTGACCCGGTAAGTCCAAAATTTACCATAATAAATCTTCTTCTAAAAATCACTTTAACCTTCGCCTTAACAATACCCACCCGGGAGAACATTTCGATTTTTTTTAAAACTTCCTTAAATTTGCTTCAATTAAAAGGAAATTTGCACCAAAACAACAAATTGTTAACTTTAAAAAAAAAAAAACAGAAACACAGAAAACAAAAAAAGAAACAAATAATGGCTGTAATAATTCAAAAACCAGGTTCTAGCAGTAATACAACAAGAACATACAACAAGTGTCGTTTTTTATATTAATTAATTTGTGCTTGTGTTAGAGAACAATATTGGCACAACTCACAGTATGTCAGTAAGTACCGTAGAATTTGAACGTCGAATAAGTGCAATAGTGACACTTTTGACTTTAGAAGGTGAGACGGTTTTAGTAATTATATGTTTTAAGATTAGCTTGCTTACTTGTGCCACTTGATATTATTTTACGATACGATTACTTTAGAAACTCTGTAAAATGGAGAATAAAAAAGATTCCCAATTATTTGAACAGCTAATAATGAGACTACAAAAACAAAATAATGCTGACAGTTCAACTTGGAAAGTAGTATCTAGAGTGTGTATAATTAGCCAAGAAGGAAACACTGTGATCAAAATTAATATAATAAGATCCAAGAAAATAATAAAGACTTCAAGATAATAGATCTGAAAATTTAGATGCAAATGTAATACTTCAGAAACAAGAAACCATAACCCACTTGGAAAACATAAATGGTCATATATTGATGGATTTGTATTTAGAAGGACTAAAACAAAATTTATATTTTTTTGCAATTAAGATAGTAGCTCAGTTACAGACGAGGAAATGTTTTTCTCCGATGATTCCATCGCTGAGCCTGCTTCTCAAAGCAATGGAACTTCATCGCAATCAACTAATGGAGAAATATAACAGTTTGCGCTTTCACAAAAAGCTTTTAAGCTTGAAGGAGATCGCAACAGCAAAAGAAATAGAAAAAGAAAGGCAATTGCTGCCAAATGGAAAAGAAAAATATCAAAATTGCTTACACAGAAAAAAGTGTTTTATCAATTAAAAAAATGGTTAAAAAAGTATTTAAATTTTATTAATGTGATAATTGAATCAATAATTTTTTTAGTTGAAAGAAAATTAAAAACTTAATTTTGATTTTATTAACATTTTAGTTGTTTTGAAATAATTCAGCCATGTCACAGAGTACAATTCCGTTCGGAAACGGAATTCATTCCGTATTTTGGTGCTTCAGAAAATTACGAAAAAACTTTGCGGAATGAAACCATTTTTGTTTTCATGAACGATATGGGAGTTTTCTGTATCTCAAAGACCAAAAAACTATCAAAATATACTTTCTATCAATAAACAAATATGTTTTCTTCAATTTCGAACGAAATCATTCCGAACGGAATTGTACTCTGTGACATGGCTGATTGTTTGAAATGGCAAAGTTTTTCGATTACTTTTTTAATTAAAATTAAAAATATCAATTATTGAAAATATTTTTTCAAAATTTTAAAATTTTTAGTAATCAATATAATCATTTTGGTAATAGGTGCAAAATCAACAACTTGTTTGCTTGATATTATGAATTTGGAATAAATTTGGTGATTGGAGATATTTAATAATTGTTTCTGTGCAATTTAACAATTTTTAGTAATCAATATAATCATTTTGGTAATAGGTGCAAAATCGACAAAATGTTTGTTATACCCTCCACCACCACTATGGTGAATGAGGGTATACTAAGTTTGTCATTCCGTGTGAAACTTTTTTATTATACATCTAAGACCCCATAATTCTAAGTCGATTTAGCCATGTCCGTCTGTCTGTCCGTCTGTCCGTCTGTTGAAAACACGCTCACTTTCGAAAAACGCAAAAGAAAAGAACAAACTTGGTCTCAAATTGCTTGTTGTTATCCTAAGCAGTTTGGGATTGAAATCCAGCAACATCGGTTTAGTAGGATCAGAACTATGAATCAAAATGTGGAACCACTACCCAAAAAAAATTGATAATTTTGATACAAAAACTATCATAAATGGTGGAATAATGCACGGAATGACATAATTTGCTTTATACGACTGCAAATCATACTGTTAAATTTCGTGAAGATCGGTTCATAATTTACCATAGGCCCCATATAAACCCTTCTCGCGGAAAACAGTTTAGTACGCCTAAAACCGCAATAAATAACGCTAGCATATTTAAATTTGGTACGTCAGAGTTTTATAATACCGCAAATCACACTGTAAATTTTTTTGAAGATCGGTCCATAATTGACACTAGGTCCCATATAAACCCTACTCCCGTAAAACAGTTTAGTACGGCTCAAACCATAATTAATAACGCTAGCATACTTCAATCCGGTACGTCACAGTTTTATAGGACGAGAAATCACATTGCCAAACTTCGTGAAGGTTGGTCCATAATTTACCCTAGGCCCCATATTAACCCTTCTCTCGGAAAACAGTTTATTGCGCCTAAAAGTAAAGAAAGCTCACTTTGGGAAAATAATAAAATTCGCCTTAAACCATCACAGATATAGATATTGCGGTGAAACTTTTTATTTAAATTCATATGGCCAGAAAAAATATCATGCAAATTTGTGAAATTTTCTGTCAACGCTTAAACAAATTACACTGCTGTATTGAAATTTATTCTAATTTATTTTTTGTAATACTAGAAATCAATCTTCAGAATTTTGGGATGATGGGGCCATAATTTTTCGTAGGTCCAATACAAATAACCCTCCTAAAAATTATTTTAGGTTGGCTAAAACTTTTACGAATCATGATATTTTACTCAAGCATGTTCAAAGTCCTAACAAGAAACGCATAAAATTTTCTTACTGTCGGTCAATAATTTAATTCATGCCTAAACCGCAACTAATTTTAATGCTGACGCTCGTTTTTGTGAAGCTTAGTTAATAATATATATGTATTTATCATATAGAGCTCACTGCTGTCGGTGGAGGGTATCAAAGATTCGGCACAGCCGAATATAGCACTCTAACTTATTTTATTCTATGAATGAATTTGATACGAATTTGGTGATTAGGGACAATTTTTAATTTTTTCTGTGAATTCTTGATTTTGTTTGTTTAAAAGCTCATTATTAACTGCCAGGCCCACAATGTCGACAAGAATATTTTTTTTTGCATATTTATATTGAAAACAATAACAAAAAACTAAAATTTCAATATTTGTCTCTTTTACAAGTTTTAAAGCGTACTGTGAATTAGAGTTATTTTATATACATCTTATAATAAATTTACTCAAAATTACACTTTACATTTTAATACAAATATGTCAGTTATTACACTTTATAAGGGAAGTGCTTTACGTTTAATAAATATTGGGATATTTGGATCGCAAACCTCTTTAATGAATTGAAGGATCGCGCGTAACTGCATTTTCAATATTTATATTAGTATTTACATTATTTTTGTACTGTGCGGTTCGGTTGGACAACGTACAAATATTACAACGAGAGGAAACATAAACGAAGATTTACATTGGAAATGTTACACATAAACAAAGTCGAACAAGAAAAGAGAATAAACTACCAACCCCTTATAGAAAATTTGTCCAATAGTTATACGTATATAATAACTAAAAATAATTAGATCAGTTAGTGCAATATTAAATGTTAAACGTTTAAGTGATAATTGTTTGATTATTGTTACTCATTGTTTTGTAAGTTTTTGTCGTGTTATGCTAGTATTGTTACAGTGATAAAATAAATTTATTTGTATTACTATTATTATTTTTGTATAGGTTTCCTGATGATGCTTACCGATGGTAGGCGAAATATTGAATAAAATAAATAAATAAAATATTTTAAACACAGACCTCGAGCCTGATTATTTACATAATTTATTTGACAATAGAGCAACAATATAAGAAATTCTATCAAAATATAAGAAATGTCATCCTAACCTTTGAACCCGTGGGACGATTTTGCTGTTGTTTTGCACATTACATCTGAAACAGTACGAAGTATGTTAGCAAAAAATCTGGCATCTCGATCAAGGATCAGGTGGATTCACATTAAAATTTAATTGTGCGTAAGAACGCGAAATTAATTGATCTACGAAAACTGAGAGATACGTATATTTCTGTTTAAGCTATATTTTCAGAATCTGGTCAGTTTGATCATGGGTAAAAAATTGTATCGTGCAGTGTAATTAGTAAATAATAATAAAGCAAAACAAAAAAAAAAAATGGCTTATTCATATAAAATTCCATACAAATAGAAATAGGTTTCTGTGGCCCTTGTGCTTCGTATAACGGATGACTCAATCATCGGAGTGTGAAATAATTAGTCGATTTCGCTGATTTATAAAACCAAACATATCTAGCTTGTTTATATTTCGAGGACACCCATATGTGGGCTGGGTAAAATAATGGAATTTTCTTTATTTTAATATTTTATGCTCTTCTCTACATTCAAGAAATTTCTGATCCTCGTACTTCATATGGTATGGGCAATATTGTACCTATGCCATTATTTTAAGAAGACCAAAGAAGTTATTTGGTAAAAAATCGGGCCATTTGTGGATCACTTGGCAAAATCTTTACCACAACTATTCTATTAAATTAATTTCAGGTTAAGGTCCATAAGGTAAATTAAGACTTCAATAAGTTAAGGTTAATATGTTACAGTTAGAGATTTATGGGTAAAAATGAGTGGCAATCGTGGTTTTTGACTCTTATCTCCGACATTGGCACCTAACAGCCACCATTTCACCAGTCACACATCTATTCTCAATAAACCTGTTTAGTGTTAGTTACTACAATGATAGTCCTTCGTATTCTTCCACTAAAAACATCCTGGAAATTATTTTAAGAAAAAATTTTTTAATAGTCCCAAAGAAATGTATCGTACCACCGGTTCCTTAGCTCACATTGTATGGCCTATCGCACTAAAATTCTCATTCAGGACGTATATTTATATGGGCGCTATGTTAACCCTCAAATGGGTGAGAAGATCCCTGGAGACCTTTTCCATTTTTAAGCCGAAATTACTCTTTGATGGTCCACGGGAAGCAAACCCGATCCCCACATTCAATCCAAGGAAATTTAAAAAAAGTTTTAGAAAAGTTCAAAGTGATCCGGCCAATAGTTTAGTTTCTAATGAGAAACTAAAGACAATCCTAATAAATAAATAAAAAATCATTTATATAAAAAGTAATTAAAACATAAAAAAGCATTATTAAGATACTGAAAATATATTAAGTAGCAATTCTAGTACAAGCCACAATTTTTAAATTGTCTAAACGGACGTTTCTATTGAAAGCCAACGACTCATAAAACTAAATTTCGTACGATCGAAAACAACAAAAAAAAGGTACATAAAATAATTCAATAAGCAACGAGCACTGACTAAAGAATTTTTTACGTCGAAGATTTACAAGAACTCAAATTGTGCAAAATGTTAACTCGGCTCGCAGAAACGCTGAAAACAACAAAAATAATAATTAAGTATCATTGTTTATTAAATATCAAGAAATTATCCAACTATAAGGAGGTTTAAATAAGTACAATCAGAAAGTTCTATTATTATTTGACACAGTGTATTCTCTTATATTTGTTTCCTTAATAACTTAATTTCAAGTACCTTAAAAAAAAATTTAATGAAAGACTTAAAATTTATTTTTATTTAATGCTTATTTTACCTAGACACTTATTTTACGAAAAATATATCAGAATTTTATTTTTCTTTGTTTTTCTTTTCAGAATCAATTTAAATAATTTTAATCAAATTGCCCGTAAAAGTTTAAAATAAAAATCGTAACACAGACGTATGAGTAATATAAATTCTCTTAAACATTTGAAAATTGTGTTCCAAAGAATTTTAAATCAAAAAAAAAAAAACTTAAAAGAGAATTATTTTAAGAAGCAACGGCATTAAAAGAAGCAGAAGAAAAACTTAATTAATTAGGCAAAACCATTTACAGCCAGAAGAAGAGAACAGGAAAAGAAAGACAGGCGTAATTTATGAATGTTAAAAATTACTTATAAAAAAGAATATAAAAATTTAATTTAAAACAAAAACAGAAACGCTAAAACGACTTGCAATAAAATCAATATACATACTTTTTCTTTGTCAAATAAAACAAGAGAGATATTAACAATAAATTAAAAAAGAAATTCAATTAAATGTTCAAAAGCATAATAAAATTAAAATGAAAAAGAAAATAAGACTTATTGAAATCTAAAGGAAAATGAATGAAAATTAAGAAAATTTTATATTCCACATGGAAGAAAGAAAGTGAATCTATAAAAAAGGTAGAAATGTGCATAACAGTGCTAAAAAAATAAATGAAAAAAGAAAAATATATATATTTTCCTCTTAAATCAACGAATAAATCAATTACATAAGTTAAAAAACTTTGCAATAAATTAATTCTCTTCCAAATTTTTTTAATGCAATATATAGTGTGAAATAATAAAATTTAATATCAATATGTTAAATTATTAGTATAAAGAAAAATTTGCCACCAAAAAATATTTGCTAGCAAAAAAAAAAAAACTAATTTATATAATGAATATTTAACACAATCGTATATAATTATTAAATTTATAAAATAAATTTCTTGCATAACTTAAATATTTATGTGCAAATAATTGATTAAAAAAAGATTACTATTCGATTCAGCAGTAATAACATAATAGAAAGAAATAAATGTGCTCAAAATTTATATTTAGTGAAAATATTTAACACGGGGTTAATGAAAGTTATGTAATAAAAAAATTATCAATAACCTTTATAAATATTAATGCAAAAAATATTCAAATTTAATTAAATCAAATCAAAATCATCAAAATAAGGGTAAGTTTTAATAAGATTTATTAAACAGATTATTCAGGTATGTGATGGAAATATATTTTGAAACAAAAACGATTTGAAACAGATAATATCGTTTTTACGATCTTTTAAAATTGATTTCTTATACAAATTCCTTTTATTTTCTGTCTAAATTCTTTTAAATTGTGTATGACATGAGTTAATTGTACTGTATTTTGATAAAAAATAAATTAAGATTGTAATTCAGAAATTGATATTAAAATCGCTCAAAATTTAGCAAACCTTTTAAAAACGTTCGTTTTGATATCGATTAATTTTCATCACATACCCCATGAACTATATCCTAATAATAATATTTGTATTAAAATTTTTTTTTTTTTTTTCAGTATTTATTTATTGAATCTTCATATATTAAATATGAACTAACAATAATTAATTAAATGTTATCGTAATATTTACTTTATTTCCTGCCAGTGCCAGATAAAAAAAGATTTAGTCATCACGGTTTCTGTTCACACATGTAGGTGTTTATCGCTCATCTGATTGGGTGAGTGCTGCAGTGTCTCTTCTTCTTAAGCGAGTGTGGCCGCCATAATTTAAAATATTTCGAGCTAATAGGTTTGGGTGCAGTTCCAGCCTTTTAAAATATTTTACTGCATATTTCGTTATCATAGTTTTTACCAATGGCACATTGAGATCCTTGTGGATATTTGAGTTCTTGACGTACCAGGGGGCGGCTGTGATTATTCGAAGAAGTTCGATCTTTATACTCCATGCTGCTGGGTAGCTCCAAAAGCATTTTGTTACTGATCTTATCAAAACCAGGGGCTTTCTTGGGGTTTAAATCATGAATAGCCTTCTCGATTTCTCTTATCTCAAATCTAAGTGGAACAGCTGATCCAACAGCAACAGGTGGTAACTCGACCGCAGTATCGAAAGATGTATGAGGGGTAAATACGGCTTTCAAATGATTAACAAAAATATTTCCTTTTTCTTCATCATTTCGTGCCCAACTTCCATTTAAGTTTCTTAATGGCGGTTTAGTGATAACTGGTCTTTTAAGATTTCTAGCTGCACGCCATAATGAGTAGTCAGATTGAGGAGTTGCATCGAGTTCCTTAAGATATTTATTTATTTATTTATTTATTTATTTATTAGAGTTTTTAAGCCCTTATGGGCCAATAAACCAGAAAAATATAACAAGTGGCATATAAATATAACTTAAATTAATAATTGTCCTATTAAAAATTTCATTTTGGATAACAAAATTACTATCTGAAAAGAAAGAAAATAATTATTTAATATTTGAAACACCCCATTGCACATAAGTTGAAAGCAATCAAATATAATAGAGTGTAAACTGATTGACAACAAAATGAAGAAGTTATATTGTAAAAAAGGAAATAGACACAGAAAAAGGTTTTTAAATGGCAAAGTTTTTTTTTTTTTTTAAATTAAAATATCATTTATTGAAAAGAAATATTCAAAATTTCACAATTTTAAGTTATCAATATAATAATTTTGGTAATAAGTGCAAAATCAACAACTATATTATGATATTATGAATTTGTTATAAGTTTGGTGATTAGAGAAAATGTTTAATTTTGTCTGTGTATATATATGTATTATACATATCTAAAGAAAGGAAATTTCACAACTGTTTTAAAATCAAATTTTTAAACTTATGAAAGGAATATGAAAATTTTCGCTCTGAATAAGGAATTAAAGAGTTCCATAAACCAATAGATTTTACTACAAACGATCGTTTCATTATGAGTGTATCATATCTTGGAGTAACCAGAACATGAGTTCTTGAAGAAGTACCGAATAAGTACCTACGTCTCAGATATGGTGGGCAATTAGTCCTAATTACCTTATACAACATAAGCAAAATTCTCATGTTAACAAAATCTGGAAAGCTACAGCCAATGAGCGATATTATGTATGATGTTATATGGGCTCTATATTTAAGCCCATAAACATATCTCACCATCCTTCTAAAGCAATGTTCCAGTCTATCCAGGTTGTGCTGCGAAGTACCAGTATATATTTCCATTCCATAAAGGAAAATAGGCATGCAGACAGAAAAAACCAATTTTTTTTTTACACTAACTGGTAGATAACAACCTAGTGCATATAAGCGTTTTAGTGAAAAAGATATCGAAGCAATGATATGACTAATTTGAACATCAAAACTTAAATGACTATCAAGGTATATGCCAAGCGACTTAACATATGATACAAACTCAACAGGGCTTCCTGCCAAGGAGAAGTTAATATTTGTTCGTGAGTTATTGGAAAACAAAACAGCTCTTGTTTTAACCGGATTAAGATTTAAAAAATTTAGTTCAGACCAGTCTGAAATACGTTGCAAATCTTTATTTACATTCAAGGATAAATAATTAACACCGTTTCCATTATCAGACGCAACAAGCTGTATATCATCGGCATAAGCAAAACATGTACAAAAATTTATTTGTGAGAAAATATCATTAACATACATCATAAAAAGTAGCGGGCCAAGTATTGAACCCTGCGGTATGCCCCTATAAGTTTTCAAAGTCGAAGATTTTATACCCTGCACTTCAGTAAATTGGCTACGTGATGAAAGAAAAGAACTAATAAGCTTACAAGACGTATTTCCGAATTGAAATATATTCAACAACTTTCGCACTAACATTTTATGGCTAATAGAGTCAAAAGCCTTAGAATAATCTAAAAATATTGCCACCGATTCATATTTTTTATCCATATTATTTCTTATAATTTCTACCGCCTCTAACGTTAAACATGTTGTGCTATAATTCCGTCTAAACCCTGATTGATATTCACTAAATAATTTTTTAACTCGTAAATAATCTTGAATCTGATTCCGCAGTAACACTTCCAAAATTTTTGAACAGCTTGTTAATATACTTATAGGCCGAAAATCAGTTAACAATCGGGGTGATTTCATCTTCGGAACTGGTACTATTCTACCCTCTTTCCAAATTTCAGGAAATTTTGATGTCGTTATTATATTATTAAAAATATAAGTCAATGGCCGTGATATTGCAGGGAAAACAAGTTTCAAAAATTTAATTGGAATTCCATCACATCCCACAGCGTTAGATTTAATACATAACATGGCATTATGTACCTCTAATTCATCAACAGCTCTGAAGGAGAAGCCTTCATTTAAAGGAGTGAGATTATCCACATCTGGCTCGTTTAGTATAGGAGGCATTATAACAGTTGTATTAAATTCCTCTACATTAAAAGGAAAATACTCAGACCGAGCACCAATTGCCCCTTCAGATCTCAATCTTCTCCACAATTCCGTATTACTGCAGTTAGAGAAAAACTGTAAATTTGCCTTTTTCCTATGCTTTCTAATTATGCTCTTCAATTTGTTCCTATTAATCTGATACATTTTACGATTATATTCACAATAATTCTCATTAAGTGCACGAAAAGCCAAATTACGTTCCATTCTAGCATTTATTATTTCCGGATTGCACATCCATTTTTCATATCTTGGTTTTACCATTCTTCTCATTGGAACATATTTGTCAAAAATTTCATATGCAATAGAATTAAAGAAAACAACTTGACTATCAACTGAATTATTCGCGTATATGTTAGAGAAATCTACCAATTGTAACTCACGCAAACACTGTTCTAAATTTAAAGACCTGTAATCGCGATAAAAAAATTCCGGCGACACTCTTTCAAGTTTCACATCATATGACATAGATATAAAAGCATGGCCAGAATTTAAGACTGGCATTTGATATTGAGTTGTTTCACGAACTAAATCCTGCTCTGAAACTATGAAATAGTCTATTAGTGTGGCACACGAACGATGTTCCGTAAAGTGTGTAGGCAAATAATTGTGAATGATAGATAAATTAGATCTTTTACAAAAGTCTCTTACCAATTGTGATTTTTCAAATTCAAATAAGTTGGTGTTAAAATCTCCCATTAAAATTAAATTTGGAAAGCGGATAGCTACATCTGCTAAAAAATTTTCAGAGGACCTAAAATTGCCATGCGGTAAATATATTATGCCTATTACAATACTACTGGAATTACTAAAACTTACTTCCACAAATAAACTTTCAATAACAGCATCTTCTGTAAAATCACAGACAATCCTCGCCTTAAATTTGTCTGAAATGTAAAAACATACACCACCGGCCCGTGCCCAAGGTCTATCATTCCTAAATATTTGATATCCATCTAATGCCACTGCATTATCTGATATATAATCCTTGTACCAAGTTTCACTTATTCCGATGACATCGTATAAACTATGCTCTAACAAGTGCTTAACTTCACCAAATTTCATCGAATTAGTTCTAGGAACTAAGCTTTGAGCATTAAAATGGCACAAATTTAAATAATCATTAGATAAACTACTTCGAATACAAGTGCTGTCAATCAGTGGTCCCAAATTATTCATCATAGCAATTATAAATAACTACCTCCAACAAATGTGCAATAACTTTTTTATATATCCCCAAAATACATTCTTTAAAAATTCCAATTAAGTACATGACATTAAATTTGTATTACTAAGTGAAATTAATATAAAATATTAAAGGAAACGTACAAAAAATCTGAATAAGAGAGAAAAAAAAAAAATAAAAATAAATCATCTTGTTCTTCTATTCTACTGAAATATAATTATATAATATGGTAACTCAAAACAAATATTTAAAAAGTAAAAACCATGGTATAATAAAAAAAGATATAATCATTAGGGAGAGTTGTCAATAGCCACTCATGGAATTTCAACAGGAAAGTCCTACTTAACTGCAAATAGTCAAATTTCAACATATTTTTAATTTTTTTATTTATTTTGACATTACAACATCTTCTTCATTTGTCAACATATTCTTAATTTGAAATTGATCTTTATTTCATCTTATTTTAATTTGTTTAAAATTGATAGTGAAGATATCTTCTACTTATCATACCATGGTGTAACCAAAAAAAAAAAAAAATGATAAAAAAAGTAAACCAAAATTAAGAAAAAAGATAAACAAGAAAACATGTGCTGTTATATACGATGCACTCAACAATTTACTTTAAAATAACAATGTTAATAACATTATGACATTGCTCCGATAACGATAACATGAAAAATGTTAAAATGAAATAAAAAAAAATGAAAAAGCAAATAAAATAATTCAATGCAAAATAAAAGTTCAAGTAAAAAACAAAATCCAACTTTTTACTGGGTTAAATTAATTGCTCCTTAAATTTTGATAATTTGAATTTAATTACAAAAAAGAGTTAAAAGGTAAAATTAAATAGGTACCTTTTATCACCTTAAAACTCTAATGTTGTAGCTCATCAGCAATAACAGCAGTATTTTTATCCGCTCTTGGGCCTCCAGAAAAAAGTTTGATCACATACTCTAGGTCACCCTCTTCCTCTTTGCCATCATGATGATAAAATTTAGCTCGCGGTATATCCCAATTTAACATTTCAAAACGTTGAATTACTTTATCCCTAAGTAGTTTGCGGCAATAATATCTAAATTTGGAAACAAGTGGGGTGTGGTGGTCGGTTATGTATATTCTGGAATGTTCCTTCATCATTGGCATAACTTCATTTAGCTTCAAGTCATATTTGTTTCTATAGCTTTTCATCAACAAATCTCTGTTAAGTATGCTGTTAAACTTTACCAAAACAGCAGATTTTTTTCCGATCCATGAACAAAAATGCAAATCAGTTAGTGAAATTTCTATGTTAAGAACTTTTGCTAAGTCAACAATCGTAGGATACAATTTCTCATTAGATATATTGGAAGGCAAACCAGTAACTATTATGTCTGCACGATTTATTTGTCGTCTAAGCGTATTGTTGTCAGCTTCAAGTTTCTTAATTCTCGAATTAACAATTTTTTCATAGCCATCACTTCGATTTATGCTTTGAGTTAGGTCTTTTTTTATTTCCATAAGCTGCTCAGCAATATCGCGCATACATTTCTCCAAATTATCCAGTTTGGTATTAACAACATCAGATTTACACCCATTAGCCTTGAGACATGTGTTACACTTGTACGTTAGACTGCCACCCGTTTTCTTTACAGCATCCAGTGCAGTCTTTGTAAGGGATGGTGCAAGTTCCGTAGCACATTCATAGTGAAAAGTCGAATCACAAAAATCACATTTTACCCGGCTATCACTTTTACTCAGGTTTTTATTACAATGATCACACTTTTGTGTCATTCTTTTATACTTTTATACAAGAATGTCTTATTTTAGGTTATGTTGAAACTCTATTTTATGTTTTCAAAAGTTGGTTTTTTTTTATCAATTATTTAATTGTTTTTTTTTTTTTTAAATAGTTATTCCACTTTGGTTAAAAGTTTTATTATAAATTATTATTACTTATTCAGATTTTATTTAATTAAAGTTAATAAAATATTCACTCAGCGTACCAAAAAAAAATCTACTCCGCAGTCATAGAGTTGCCAAAATATTTTTCCAGAGAAGCCGTTTTTTGAGACTGCAGTAACTTTCTTAGGTTTTTTGTGCACTCTTTTAGTAAATTTTTAAGTTGATGGGATCTGTGCAATTGCCACTCTCTTCGAACTCTCCTTTTTTCAGTCAAGAGACGCTCGACATCTGTAGAATATATTTTACTATTTTTGATATTTTTGCGGGCTATGCTAGAATGTTGAACAGCTAGTTTGAGATAATTGTCAAAATTTACAATAGAAAGATTCACATTCTCCGGTGTTCTAAGCGGAATATTTTCAGTGCAGTGGGTACTGATTAATTTTTTATATTTTAACCAATTTATTTGTGTGGCTGACGTCACTATGTAACCAGACGGAGATACAATTCTATTAGGGTTTGATATGGTAAGAATTGTAGGTGTGTGATCAGAAGATAATTTTTAGTCAAATAAGAAAAAAATTGTTCAAAATTGCCATGCTATGTACAGGGGCCTTAAATAACACCCCAGTAACAGGATTTTCAAATATCTTTCACCTCCCATCGCCAAATTATACAACAAAAATTGCGTCAATATTCCCAAAATTAAATTTTCTTAAGATTTTTGTTTAGAAAAAAATCGCCATATATGATTTTTATATAAAAAACTGTCGTATTCTGACAATCGAATTTAATAAGATTTAATTAAGATTTTCCATTTATTATTTTTTCTTGATCTTAAGATTAGTCTTGGTAAAAAATGGGACTTAAAGTATGAAGTATACAAAAGGGCTTATTTTTATGAGCTTTCAAAACAGGATCCTTTTCAGAATTTTTTCAACATCTCTCGGAATAGATTTTCAAAACATGACTAAAAAATTGGACAACAGTGATTTATGAGCTTCTAAAAATATAAATTTAGGTAACATTTCCTAAATTTACCCTATTTCCAGTGGTATACTTAAATAATTGTTTATGCAGTAGCTCGTTTCTGTATTTCTCGCATTGCAAAATTTCAAACAAAAAATTCCATCGTATCTCGATTTGTGAGAAAAAAGTGTTTCTGTATTTCAATGCGAGAACAGACAACACAGATTCTGTATTAATTGGAATACTTCCAGTTATCAAGTGTCAAATGCAAGCGAAATATCAACAAAATAAATAGCTGCCAGATATGAAGATTTATCGTCATTTTGACGATTTTTTTTTCAAAATTAGCAAAGTGCCGATTTGCTGAATTTTTCTAGTGACGATATTATTCAGCCTTCGAAAAAAAAATAATTTTAAATAGTTTAATATTTTTGTATAAAAACGATATCTTTTAAAACAAGGCAGCTTAAAAAATTTATCAGCAAAATCAAAATTTCAAAGGAAAACTATTTATTTTTATTTCCTTAGATTTAATACATTTGTTTATGTGATCAAAGCATTAAAATATTTCACCATTTTTCAGTCAATGCATTATATGAAACTTTTGCCTTTTTTTTCAAAAGTGTTTGTTTTAATTTAATATGATATACTGTCACGCCTTTGTGTGATTTTTTTCAAGATAAAAAAACAATCTGAAATTTTAAATTGTTATCGGATTAAAGAAAAAATGAAATAAAGATTTTTTTTTAAAAGACCACAAGCTTAAGTATGTATGCATGTATAAAATATGTATTTTACCCATGAACTTTAACTATTTTTTTTTTTTGGTTATGTTTTAATAAAAATTGAACAAAATTTGTCAAAATTAATTTTAAATTGTCCGATATTTTAAAACAAATTAGACGATTTTTTTTTCTTAGGAAATTAACGATTTTTTCACAAATTTATCTGGCAGCCCTGCATAAAACGAAAACAATGAAGGGCTTAAAAGCAATTAAAATAACAAAATATAACAATTGTGTTTTATATATTTTCATCATTTAAATTCTTTTTCTTCAATTAAAAAATAATAATACACATTCTTGTGTACATACATACATAATTTGTGCTCCATTTTTTGAAATGTAATTTTTCTCGCATCAATTTCAAATGTAAATTATTTTGACAGTTCTTGTGAGAAACTTTTCATAAAATATTATTACAGAAACAATTTTTCTCACATCCTTCCAATAATTGCTGGAAAATTATTTAAATCACAGACAATTCTCGCAAAGTAAAGATACAGAAACACTTATGTGAGAAAACCCATTTTTTGTTTCATATTGCACTGCTTTTGTCATAATTCACTTGTTTCAAGCGGAAAATTTTAAGATGCGAGAAATACAGGAACGGGCTACAGATAGGTAATTTAAGATTTTTTAAAAACAAATGTTGCCTCAACTCAAGTGAATATAGATTATAATTTTTATAACATTTAATTTTCTTTTTGGAAATAATTATCTGGCAATATTTTTAACCGAAAAATGTATAATCGTGTAACCGTGAGCCTACAAGCAACTTTAAACATTTTTTTTTATAAAATTCGGTTCAGCGGTTCAATAACTATAAGCAGTGCTGCCACGACTAACAACATTTTTACAACCAAAATTTTTGAAAAAGTTACCAAAGTTGAAAAAATATAACCAAATTAGAAATGAATTTTGTTAATTGAAAAAATCTTAAAAATTAATAGGAAAATATGAATTACAAATTAAGAAAACAAAACAAGAAATACGATTCTTGTAAATATTAAACAAATAACGAGAAACTTAAATTAAAAATTTTTATTTATTTAAGACCTTTTTCATAAGAAATATTTTTATTTTCTAAGAGTTAAGCGCCGTCAAATGTCCATACAAAATTCTGTTTATTTTTTGAATATTTCGTTTACAATAAACGAAATTTGTAAATTTGTAAAAATACTGCCGAAAAACATTAAATAAATATACAAAAAATTATATTTAAAATTTTTTAATTTACGCCCTTTTCTTACAGTAAATTCCATAAATTCTAAAATAGATTAGATATCAATTAATTTTTAAAAATCTTTAATATTCCTACATATGTGTGTTTCAATATATTAAAATATACTATTGGAATTAATGAAATTGAAATTTTACTTCTATTCAAGTTTTTAGAAATACTTAAACTTCTTTTGTGTACTTTTCTGAAATCGATTCCGCGAGATATTATGCACTTTCTACTTTAATTACTACTTATCTTTACTACTCTTATGGCCGTTTTCTCATTGGACGATTATCTTTTTCCCAACGAAAAAGTGCACATTAAAAAAAATTGGTTTTCTCAATGCCTCATTTGCTTCTATTCTGTCGCAAAGCTGACTGGCACTCATCTGCCCATTATTTATTTGCCATACAGATAAATTCCATCAACCGACTCCTAACTTTTACATATATTTTGAGAGGTGCTACCAACTGAAAACAATGTTTTTGTCGGTATATTGAGAAAACCAAAATCGTAAACGGGCAGTTTGTCGGTCTAATACATTTATGTGGACATTAAGTAACAAGCAATTTGCCGAAACATTGAGAAAATTGCCATTAAAATTAGGAAAAACTACGCTCATTTAAAAAATAGTTGAAAATCTCCATCGATTAAAACTTCATTTCATATTTGTTTTAGGACATGACCGTTTCTAATATAAAAATCACATTTGGTAATTTTTTTCTTAACAAAAATTTTAACAAATATATATGGTAGCTGTTTTCAAAGAATTTTTTGTTTTCGTTCATTCGAAACAAATAATGAGAAAATCGTTGTGCAAAGTACACATTATTCGAATTCGTAAATAATTCCCTTCGAATTGAAATACGCGATGCAAGTGTATCAAGAAAAAAATATTCATACGTATTTTATATTTTAGAAAAAAAAGTAGCCAAAATGAAAAAAATATTCACATCTCCACATTGAGAAAAAAAATTACCAATTTTGGTTAGAAATAACCAATAATGACAGCTCTGACTATAAGGTTCCAAAGATGACACTTACGCAAACACATAACCGGAGTACCCGTGTACCCAATAGTTTTTAAATGAAATAATGAGCAAATAAGATGAGATCTTTTTATTAAAATATAATAAATATTCTAATTACTTCTTCTAAATTTTCCATTAAAGAGTACTAAAACAAATATTTTTTGGTGAAGGTAAAAACTACAATGGGTTACAAATGTACCCAAATGTGTTTACGTGTTTTTTTTTGTGTTTTTTTTTTTTTTTTTGGTTATGTAAAAAAAAACTTTTGTCTGTCAGTCATATATAGATTGTCTCTCATGTTCGTTAGCTATGGTTGTGATTTTTGAGAAAAAACCATTTCACAATTTTTTTTTTTAATAATTATAACAAAAACCAGGTCAGGGTCCCTGCTTTAAGAGAAACAACATAAAATCATATTTAACCATAAATATTGAATTAAAGTAAAAAATATTTTTTTTGGTTATAAATATCAATTCTAAAAAACAATAAATTCTTTTGGTTACAAATAACCATTAATACAAATAATTATTTTTCTTGGTTTCAAATAACCCTTATAACAAAAAAATTATTTTTTTGAACAAATAAATAATTTTTTTGGTTACAAATATCCATTATAACTAAATAAGAAAGTATAGTCGGTTACTATTTAGTTCCCATGGACCAATCATTTATAAATTTATGAGGTTAACATTAATTTTAAAGTTCATCATGCCGAATCTCTTTTAGATATCTTAAGCTATATGAAAAGTGATTTTATATATATAAAGTGATTTTTGATACATATGGCGATTATGGTACATATGGTCAGGAATGGTATTTGTATGCGACATATTGTCAAATATGGACCAATTCAAGTAAAATTTAGTAAGATGACTTAGAATAAATAAGCTTGGACCAAATATAATTTAAATACAACATGGAAAACAAGACACAAAAACTGTTGTGTTGTATTATAAATTTCATATAGCTTTATATACCTAAATAATATTCGGCAGAATGAACTTTGAAATTAAACTTAACCTCATAACATAATTTTGTTTTGCTTGATAAATGATTGCCCATGGGCCCTAAATAGTAACCGACTATACTTTCTTACTAAGTTATAATGGATATTTGTAACAAAAAAAAAAAAAAAAATCATTCGTTATAACGGTTATTTGTAGCCAAAAAAATTAAATATTTTTTATAATTGTTTTTTTAATCAAAAAAAAATTTATTGTTTTTTAAAATTGATATTTGTAACCAAGAAATATTTTTGATTAAAGTAATGGTTATTTATAACCAAAAAAAAAAAAATTTTACTATAATTGGTTGCGATAACCAAAATAAAATATTAACGATAATGGTTAAAAATAAACAAATGCAAATAAAATGATTTTTCTCGTAACCTTTAAAAAAAATAACTATAAGTTTTGGTCCCTGAAAAAACGCACAAAAAAATGTCATTTACAAAATTTCAAATCCAAAAAATTTTTGAAAATAAGAAAAACTCTATCTATTACAGTACAAACATTTTTTAACTTCCGGTTTTCTTTTTATATACTAATGGTGTTTTCTTTTTACATAAAAGAGTGACGTTTTATTAAAAAAATTAGAAATTAATGAATAAAGGAAAGTATAACGGAAATAAAATTTTAGCAAATTTTTTTAAATAATTATAAAAAATACAACAAAAATGTCATTTACAAGATTTCAAATCCAAATAATTTTTAAAAATAAGGAAAACTTAATCTTTTACCTTACAAAAATCATTCAACTTCTGGCTTTGTTTTTATATACTAATAAGATTTTCTTTTCACAAAAAAGTATGACATTTTATTTAAAAACTTTAATTTGGTGTTCGTTTCTTAAAAATGTTTTGCTCTTTTAAAGGGAAGAATTATTAAAACCATAAATTGAAAGTGTTGATAGTGCCCTGTAAAATAGGTAACTTTGGTTTATATGGGGCTACATTTAGAACAGCGACGATTAAATCAAAGAACAATAACGCTACGCAAAAATTGCAAAAATTCGGTAAATATTGCAAAATTAGCGGAAGTTCGCAAAAAATTGCTAAGCGGAATAACAGGAAAGCCTAATATTTATTAAAAATCAGTAAAGCTGTATAGAATAAGAAAACTTACAGGAAAAAATCGCTTCTTTCTAAAGCGCAATTGGAAAAATTGGGAACAAACCCAAAAATTTATTTAAAATCGATAAATCGGTAAAAAAAAATAACAAACTGTCGGAAAATAACATAAATAGATTTAAAAAATGAGCTATATATTCCTGTTCACACGTGTGATTTTGTGGTCTTTTGATATTCACACCGTTTTTGTGTTTCTCAGTGTGCTTTCGGCTATTAAAAATTCCACAGAAAAACACAAAAACGGAACACCACCTTTGATATTAAAAGGCACATGTGATTTTAACTCACGTGATTTGAATTAAAGTGATTTTAAGAACAGGCCTAATAATGATGAAGAACACACCTTTTGTCAGGTGTTAAAAACAGGTCATTACACTTTTTTAAAACTATTGTTTTGTTAGGGTACCCCGGTATGCTTGCTGGTAGTGAGCTAGTCTATCAGTACCGGGGTTGCGGGTTCGATTTCCGCCCGAGACTCTGGTCTCCTGCAGAGAAGCGAACAGCTTCGCGGGATTAGCGTAGGAATAAAAAATAAAATAACAAATAGCGTTATTTATTACAACGTTGCCAAGACATTTTATAGATACAACTTTTTAGAAGATAATATTTATGCCCACATCACAATAGTGGAGAGGATGTTATGCATTTGTGGTGATATATGTAAAAATATTGGTCTTATACCCAGCTTTAAGTATACTGATCGACTCAAAATTACTTTCTGAGTCGATCTAAGGTTGTCCGTCCGGCTGGCTGGCTGGCTATCCATGTAAACCTTGTGCGCAAAGTACAGGCCGCAATTTTGGAGCTAATTTGATGACATTTGGTGCATATGTTTTAAATTGCACAAGGACCAAACCTACTGAAAATGGCGCAAACTCCTTTCCGAAATATAATGTTTGTGACCACACATCATCTTGTTATGTTGGTATTTAGATTAAATCTGGTTCAAATTTATTTTATTCCAATTAAAAATATCTAACCAAATTTTGTTGCATTCGGTCCATATTTTACCATAGTTCCCATACAAATACTACTCCCGAAAATAACTTTTCATGCCAAAACTTCCTTATAAATGTTGGTATTAACAGAAAAATTGGCGATAATAATTTCTACGATAGCTACTATATTACCACAAAATGTTTTCTTGGTAGGTCGAAAATTAACCATTAATCCCATATAAACCCACATCCTAAAATCTCATATAGATGAAGATATCTAAATAATGATCGGCACAATGATCTTTTCATGAATCTTAACCTCATAGCATAATTATGTTCACGCAGATGCATGATGGCCCAAGGGTCATAAATAGTTGTTCTTATATACTGTTGTGTATGGTATCATATTGTTGGGCTTTACCGAATATACTTTTCTATTTGTTTTTGTGTGTAACAGAAAACAACATACGTGTCTATAATTTTGGGCTATACTTTCGGCATCTGACTATAAGTTAATTCTTAACATTGTTGATCTTTCTATTAAATATTTGTAATATTTCTAACAAATAGCGATATTTTTAATTTTTCTGTGTGTTTAATGCTAATGACTTTTCGAATCCTGGATAGTGATTCAAAAAAGCCCAATGGGTCGATAATACTGTTTTCTGTTATGAAATATTATTTCTATATTTATTATGTTCTCCAATTCCAGTTTTTAGTTTAGTTTAGTATGTACAACAAACAACATACATACAGTTTATTGCATTTTCCACTATCATTTCCCTTACAAGGTATTTTATAATCTACATTTTAACTTATTTATTTTATCTTTTATACAAGTGAGTTATAGGTAGAAATAAAATAATGATTAAAATTTAAAAAAATTTGGTTGAAAACCATAAACAGTTCAATAAAAATAAACAATAATAATTATTATAAATGTGCTATTTTATATATTTTTGTATTACAAATATTTAGTTTTTCTAATTTTCCTGAAAATTTTGGTACATGATTAATAATTTTTTTATTCTGTATTATTGTTTGAGTTATTTATTCTATGGTTATTATATTGTCTTATTATATTAAGTACATGGTGTTTTTTATAGAGGTTTAAAGCTTTAAGTTGGCAACACTTAACACTTTTGTCAGCTTGCAAGTGAATTAAGTTTAGTTTTGTTTGGCATTTCAACAAACTGTGCAAATTTATTTTAAAAATCATGTTTCTGTTCGCAGTACGAATTTGTGAATTTTGCTTAGCGATGAAGGTCACTTTTGTTTGACTGGATACGTCAATGATCAATGCTGCCGTATTTGGAGTAATGATAATCCTCAAGTGTATGTTGAGACACCGTTACATCCAGAAAAACTGAGTCTTTGGTGTGCTTTATGGGCTGATAGAATCATTGGTCCATACTTCTTACAAAACGATGCTGGTCAGAACGCTACTGTCAATAGTGACAATTTTGAAATAGTAATGATAATAATTACAAATTAGTATTGTGGTTATTTTATTGAATAGTAAACGGCTTATAATCCAAATTTTATATTTTAATCAGGCTTTAGTTCATCTAGTTTAATTTTCATTAAATTTGTTTTAATGAAGAAAGGAGTTTACAACATGAAATGATTTTAGATTTGTTATTTGCTATGATTGAACCCATGGACAAGTTGATTTGACATGTTTCAATAGTGACCACAATATCTCTTCAGAAATCTTTGCCATTTAACACTCACCGTAATTGACGGCGGCTGGCAGTTATCAATCCTTAAACCAAATAGTATTTTACTAGTGGATCGAAATTTGTTGCTATAAACGATTATCTATTTTAAATTGATTAACATGCTTTTCCTTTACTTCTGTTTTTTTCACAACTTTGTAAATTCCTTTCTTCATTAAAAATAATTTAATGAAAATTTAATTTGTTGAAGTTAAGTCTGATTAAAAAAAATAATTAAAAATTTTAAATAAAATTCAAAAATCAGATTAAATAATTTTATTAATTATTGCAAAATTTTGGGTAGATGATTAGAAAAAAGCTACAATAATGCAATTCACATATCGCCAAGATAATCGTCAACCCCCTTCAAATATGGAAATGTCGCCAAACGAAAATTTCCATCACCAAAAGGATTTCAAAGTTCGCAAAGTTTTGCGAAAGATCACCACAGCAGACAGCCCTGCTCGAAAAAACTACTGCACCCTGATTTTTTTCTCTTTTAAACATTCAACGTCATTGAGGCTGGCTCGAGCATTCTTCTTGTTTGTGCTAACGCTTGCACGTGATAAATGTTCAAAGCAGAACAGGGAATTAATTTCTTGTTTGTCGAAATTTTTTTTGGCAAGCCTGAATGTTTGCTATATAAATGAACGTTGCCACGAGCGACGTAATTTAATTTAGAATGTCATTTTAATTAATTTCATAAACATGATTTTTTCTTTCATTTTTTTATTAAACATTTAATAAATAATTAAATATTAACAGTGTCTTATTTTGCATATACATACATACTACGTACATACTTACGTATGTATATTTGACATTGGAAATATTTCTTCCTTTTATTCAATTTATAAATTAATACCTAATAGGATTTTGACAACAAAAAAAAAAATTACAACAAAAATTTGTTCTAGTGCTTCTTAGAGGAACAGTTTTAATTTTCCCACAAAAAAAAATAACAAAAAGTAGGCATGAGTGTGTTTGCCGGGGTCTGCTTTAAGCTTAATAAATTATAAATTAAATTCAGTCAAGCCCAACCATGTAATGCATTTTACTGTGCTCAGACAAGCATTCATAATTGAGACATTTATATTTTAAATAAGAAAATAAAGAAATAATTTTGTATATAGATCAATTACATTCAAAAAAAAAATCTACTTCGGGACTAGATTTTTACGAAACCAACTCAAAATCAAGTAATACTTAGTGATGGAACTATGGGTGTTCCACATACCCACATATTCAAAAAAACAAAAACCGTAGAGTAGAATACATAGCCAAAAAAAACACGCCAACACATAACCAGGGTACCTTTGTACCCTTTTATAATTTTTAATCATTTTCAGCTTCACAGCAAAAACTATTTGATTTGAAACCCGTTTAATCAAAATCCAACAAATTAATCAAATATTTTTTTATATATGTTAAAAATTTTAATTATTTATTATTATAACAAAAACATTATTCCAAGCTATAAATCAATAAACAAGTAGGCAAGCAATCAAAAAATACCACGCAAACATATGACCGGGGTACACTTGTACCCCATTGTAATTTTTACCTTCACAAAAAAATATTTATTTTAGAACTCTTTAGTTAAAAATTTAGAAGAAGCAATTAGATAGTTTATTTTATTTTATTAAAAAGATCTCTAAACAGCCTCTTATTTGCTCATTTTTTTACATAAAATTTATTGGATTTATTGGATACACGGGTACCCCGGAAGCTTATAGTTATGGAACCGCTGGACCGAATTGCATAAATGGTCAATAAAACTACTCAAAAAGATTTGAATTCCCAAGATTCAAGGTCTCAATACTATATTGGTATTGGTTTTACAGGTAGAAACGTTTAAAATTGCAGGAAGAAACGTTTAATTGCACCACCAATTTATGTTAGTTTTTGTAACAGCAATATCTGTTTTTTCGGTGGTTATTTAAAATTTGACTACAGCACTCTTTAATCATGAGCCGACTACACAGAAAAAATTACTAAATTTTTCTAATCACAAATTTATTCCGAATTCATAATATCAAGCAAACAAGTTGTTGATTTTGCACCTATTACCAAAATGATTATATTGATTACTAAAAATTTTGAAATTTTAAAAAAATATTTTCAATAAATGATATTGGTACGTTTTTTACTTAATAAAACGCGTTAAGGTTTATTCCCTTTCTAATAAACCTTTGAGTTCTTTTAATTGCAAATCAAAATAAATACACAGGAAGTCAAATTAACAAACTTTATTGAAATTTCCGAAAGGTTTATTCCCTTTCTAATAAACCTTTGAGTTCTTTTAATTGCAAATCAAAATAAATACACAGGAAGTCAACTTAACAAACTTTATTGAAATTTACGAAATTTAACCACTATTGTATGTTACGATCTGAACCGTTTAATGTCTCCAAACAAACTAAACTAAACTTTTATAAGTTAGCCTGTATTTATAGTTCAAAACTATTCCTAGTTGATTTAAGAACCCTCTAGTTTTTTGTAGAATGTTGTGTTCGAATTATTTTAAAATAACTAAAGTCTACAATTACAATTGCTAGAAAATTTAGTACAGTGGCGTTCATAAAAATAGTAACTAATATGATAAAATTTTAGTTAAAAAAGTGATGAAAAAACTTTGCCATTTCAAACAACGTGTTAACTTATTTAAATAAATATTGACAATTGAAATCACGTGATTTTCAGAACAGGACCGATAGTATCAATTTCATATAAAAAAATACATTTAAGAATATTTGAACCGGCTTCTGCGATAACATTTCTGATGTAAGTTGATAAATCTTTGCATAAGTTTGCTAGCCAACTCAAAATTCGACTTAAAATTTTTGTGTTATTTTATATGACTGTATGCGTTTGCCGAAATAAATTATATTAACTAAATTAAAGTTATACGAGATAAAATGTTTTTTGTTTTTACCATTTTTGAAAGATTTATATTCATTATGAAAGTATCATCTCTACATTTTTGTGAAACTCAACGTTTATATAGAAATTATTTAGCAGCCTTTAAAACGGCGGTTTTTTTTTTTTGCTCAGTAGAACTTACGAAAGGTTTCGCTGTGGAAAACTGTCATACTACGCTCACGTTTTGACATTATTGATCAGTCTACTCTAGTCTAGATTAAAGCTTGAACAACGCTACAAAATTATAGAAATTTATTTATTAACTAGCTGACGCGGCAAAGGTTGTTCTGCCATACAAATTGTTTCTATTGAATATTTTGGTTGTTCAATAAAAAATATCGCAAGAGGAATGTACCGCGGAAGACAAATGCTTCCGATAAACAAAAACAAAAAACACCAACCATTTATTTTTTCAATTCAATGTACACATGTAATTGCCGTAACAGACATATGCATTGTTTGATCTCTAAGAAATATATTTATTTTTCCTAAAATAAGAAAATGAAAAACAACCAATATCAATTTCGAAAAGCAATTTAGTTAACGATATTTTTTTATTCCGTTAGCTCGATGGTTTTCCAACGCGAGAACATGCCACGTATAATTGTCCATGTGAAAAACATGGTGGGCTCAAATCTAAGTCGCAGACAGACTTCGTTTGACCTTGTGACTTATTGATAATCATTGCGAATGCAAATCTAATGGAAAATATAAATCGCACTAAATGGAGCATTTAACAGGAGTTAGTGGAATTTGTAGGGTCTGTTGTGGATTCGGTGTTTTTTAATAATCCAGTCAAGCCAAAAATCAGCCTCATCGGTGAACTCAGTTTGCGAAAAATTCTATCTACATATATAAAATTCTCGTGTCACGAGGTTTGTGCTTAAGCTCCTTGGAAATTGCTCAATCAATTGTTATGAAATTTTTATGTTAATTTGGTATACCTATATATGAAAATGGGTCATAAAGTATGGGCATTTTCGTAAATGCTTCACTGCATTACATCATAGATTTCAAATGTACCAACAAATTTTTAAATAAAATAAACTTTAAATAATAAATAATCAACTTTTTAATGACCAATCGCGTACCATTGCACAGCCATGGAGATCGAAGTTGTGGTGACATGCCTGGCAAATCCAGTGAGTTCAAAAAACTATTGTTTTTGGCATTACAAACTGTATCGATCAATTTGTAGGATACGAAGTTGCCTGACAACGACTGCTCTTGAAGTTGAAATCGTTGACGTCCACATTTTTGCTGCCACAATGGCTCTTTCTGCCACGCACGCATGAAAGTTGTATTGTGTGCTTACACCAGAACATATGCGGTCAATGACAGCATTTTGGGAATCAACAACTGTGCAGATGCTAGTGGGCAATTTTATGCACCCGCATTTTTATAGACAGTAACTTTTCTTTCGCCGATATCTAACAATTGGTGTGTTTTTTTGATGCCAAATAAAAAAAATACGACAAAAATAAAGACCCCATAATGACTTAAGGGCATAATTAACTACACAAATTGCTTGGCAAACATGCTCTTAATTTTTGCTTCTGTTTGCCAATTAACAACACAATCATATTTCGTACAAACATCAATTTTTCATTATTGTATCGTTTTCAATGAATGCAGACGACATTTGTTTAAAACGGAGAAGAAATTTAAAAAAAAAAAAGATTTTTGGAGCAAAGAGTACTCTAATGACGAGCTGTTTTGGGCAAACAATGCTGTTAAACAATTTGAATTTACGTCTGAAAAGGATTTTATTGCTTCTTCTTCTACGTCTTTACCCTGCAAAGTTTTCGTTGAAATTATTAATTTTAGCACTAGACACAACAAAAAGTTTGACAAATATTGCGAAATATTAAAAATTTTTAATATTTATACAAACATTGCTTCAAATGTTTGTCCAAACACAAATACCCCAATTAACAACACAAAATATTTATACAAACGTAAAATTATGACATGTTTGCCAAGCTATTTGTGTGGTTTATTATGCCCTGTAGCGGTATAAAATATAATTTACGATCTATTCTCATACTTACCAAATAAAGATAAAAAAAACTCTAAAAATCTGTAGAAATTATTTGGATATTGCTCATACAAAAATTGCTATTAAAAATAGGAGGGTCAGGGTAGGAGGTTGAAAAATGGGGATTTTACGTATTTTTTGATGCCAAATAAAAAAAAATGAAAAAAAAGTTTTTGCCAAGAAAATAGAAAAAAAAAATTTGGGTAGGAGACCCTAATTGCCAAGCGGTATAATATAAACTTTTAATCTATTCTCATACTTACCAAACTGATGTACAAAATTTCATAAAAATCGGTTGAGCCGGTTCGAAGGGGCTTCCGCACAAACATCGTGTTACGAGAATTTTATATATATAGACTTTTTCGCAGCATGAGTTTAGCGATGAGGCTGATGTTTGGCTTAACTTGGTTATTAATGAACACCGAATCCACAACAACCCCTACAAACTCAAATTAACTTCTGTAAAATGCTCCATTTGGTGCGATTTAGACACTTGTTGCATCATCGCACCTTATTTCTATAAATACGCAGCGTGGACTCGCAATTCAGTCAATAGAAATTATTACCGCACCATGATTAATGTTTTTTTTTTTTGTTGCAAAATATGAATGGCATTGATCCGGGTGACTTGTGGTTCTAAAATGATGGTGTGCACGTTATTCGGCTACCGCGACCATCGTGGTGAATCTGTCAATTATGTCCTGTTGGACTGTGTGAAGTCACTGGTTTATTCTAATAAGCCGCCAAAATTTACGCCTTAGAGGCAAATATTGTTTGCGTTGTTACAGAAATGTCCAGGTGGCCCAAAATTGGACATTCAGGTTCGAAATCATTGTCATATGTTTATGCCATGTTCCGATCTTTCTAATATAAGAATTTGTTTTTATGAACATTGGTTTTTTGTGTGTTATAAAGTTATATGGGGCTTAAAAAACACACTTTATATATGAAATTATTGTAGGGTATTACAGACCATAATTTCCAGTCAGTTCATACCTCAACATTATAACATAAATCGTTTCGTTGCTCTATTTATTTATTTTACACTTTAACAAGATACAAACAGAAGATACATAACCAAACATAAATTTATTTAGCTCATTAAAAATAATCTTGTCTATACAAACTAATAAAGATTGTAAAAATAATTATAATATATGTACTTGATAATTGCGATAAGAAGATAAGTAATAACATTTTCTGAAATAAGCTGAGAATAGTTATGACGGTACTTAACCTATATTTCCATAAATTTTACTCTTTTGTATCACGAAATTATTAAAAGAATGTATTTGAAAGGTATAACAGCAGCAAGTCTTGTTAAAAATTTCATGCTGTACATGCATCCTTAATTACAAACAATCAATTTCATTGTATGCACAAATACAATCAACACTACTTCTACTACTGCTCTACTACAACTGACTACTTCCTATCAGCACAAGCAAATTTTGTAGGGTATTAAGAAGAATTTTACTTGCATAAAATGTGAACACTTAAACTAACAGCTAATTATTATCATTAAAGTGCCATCATTTTCTCCATTTTTTTCTTTTTTTTTATAAAAAATTAGAAAAAATTTTGTAAGGATAAAAATGAGGTAACAGCAAAATAAACACTTTAGTTAATGTAACCAACAAGAGGAGTGTAAATAGGAAAGAAGAAGAAATAGGACAGTTTGATAGTAATTAAAAATATAATTTTATGTATATAAATACAGTAAATAATATACATATATACATATAGCGACTTGGAAGCAACAAAAACTTTCTTTACACTATAATGGACATAACAAAATTTATTAACTCTTAATATTTTTTTTATTTCTCCAGAACTTAATAAATAATTTTTAAGTGAATAAATTAGCATTTACTTAATTATGATAATGAATATTTCACTGTAACTAAGAGTAATGGTGTTTTCTTTTCTACATAAAATATTACATTTTATTTAAAGAAATGCAATTTGGCGTTCGTTTCTTAAAAATGCTTCGCTCTCTAAAAGGGTGGCTTGTTTTATTCTAAAAAATGCACCCTCACTAATGGCATAAGGCATTGCACTTTACGCCCCGTATAAATCGATAGTGTTGATAATACCCTGTAAAAAGATGGCTTCTGTTTATACATAGGGCTACCAGACGAAGTTGGGAAAAAATCGCCTCTAATCAGGACAATAAAAATTTTACATTTTAATAAATATTTTTTCTATTATTTAATAGTAAAAAGATAAGAGAGCATTGCAATGTTAATGATAGGTTGTCAGTGGTATACAATTTAAGTGGATTCGGCGTTACAAAATTGTTTTTGAAAAAAAGACGTCAAATCAAGAAATCTGAAAAAATTGGTGTTAATAAATCAGCAATCTGGCAAAGGTATTTTCTTGTTTACATCTATATATATAAAAATCAAACGCTATGTCTTGGTCTCGCTAAAACTCGAGAACTACTTGACCGATTTGTATGATTTTTGTTTCGTTCGTCTAATCACGAGGAAGGTCTAGAAAAACAGAAAGTTCAGAAAAGCCCAAAAAAGGTTACAAATCGAAAAAAGCGAAAATTGTGTTTTGTATGCAAATTTTACATTGCACCATTAATTGCTATAGATTAGTCTGCTTAAACTCGATAATTGCTTGACCGATTTCAATGATTCTTTTTTTTGTTTTTTTCGTCTTATCACGGCGATAGTTGCGAAAAAAGGAAGAAGAAGAAAAGCCAAAAATAAAAATCTAAAATTGACAATATCTAAAATGTACGTTTTGTATGCAAATTTGACTTAATACCACCGAATTGTATTTCTTCAGTTGGTGGCGGACCCATTGTTTGACAACTGCACAGAAACAAACCAAACCCATTTAATCATCCTATTTCAATTAAGTCAGACTCTTCCTGTTATTCCACGATCAACTGCATCAAAACATCTGTTTTGTGGCGACATGTAAAGACCATCCGATTGACGACTAACATGAGAGTGTTTCTGCAACAACATTAAGATGCAGATGTATTTTCGAAAGAATTGTTGGACATTGGTAATGGGAAAATCGCAGTTGACATCTCGACTGGATTAATCACTTTGCCAACTGATTTCTGAAAGTTGACCGAAACAAAGGAAGAGCTCATTCAACGCGTCTTTCCGACCATTGAACAAAACTATAAAAATCATAATTGGCTGCACGAACGAGCCATGTCGATGATCTCAACACAGCAATTCAAAGTTTTATTCCGGGACAATTGTTTGCATTCAAATCGCTTGACACAATTACCAACCCAGATTAAGCAGTCAACTATTCCCCAAAATTCTTGAATTCATTGGAATTACCTGGACTACCACCTCACATTTTGCAACTAAAAGTCGGCTCTGTCATCATCATGTTGCGTAACATCAACCAACCTCGACTTTGTAATGGAACTAGACTGGCTGTAAAATATCTCATGAGCAACGTCATCGAAGCGACGATTATTAAGGGAAAATATAATCCCGTTGTCTCCAAATTATATGTCATTCCAGTTTCAACGGCTGCAATTCCCTGTGCAGCTGGCCTTCGCAATGACCATAAACAAATCACAAGGCCAGTTCCTAGATGTTTGTGGTATTAACTTAGAGTTTCCGTGTTTCTCGCACGAACAGCTGTATGTTGCGTGTTCGCGTGTCGGTACGCCATTATCTTTATTTGTTTACGCGCCGCACAACAAAACGAAAAACATAGTTTACCAAAAAGCTTTGAATTGAATGTATATTTAATTTTTATCCATTCATATAAATAAAGATACATTTATTTAAATCAAACAAGAAACGATGTTCATTTATTTACCAAAGAAAACTCCAACGCACAAAGTGAGGCCAATATTGCCTATTTCAATGATTTGGAGTTGTAGGGCTGATTGGAATTCATAACAGCTTTTGAAGAAATATAATAAAATCAATGTTAGGTGGAACGAAGTTCACTGGGTACAGCTAGAAATTTATAAAAAACAAACTAAAGAAATTGGAATTTGTTCATTCATTTTGTTTATTTATTTATTTTATATCATTCTATTTTTGGCTTATGTATATGGTTTTTTATATTTTTAAGAACAAACTTCTTAATTTATGTACATATTTTTTTATATTTTGAAGAACAAACTTTTTGTCAGCTGTTAAAAACAGGGCGGTCCAATTTTGTGTTTTGTTCTCGTCAAATAAAAAAATGCATTATTACAGGGTCGGCAAGACATGTTATACATGTACCTTTTAAAAAGGTGGTATTTTTTTGAGAGAAGAAAACACTATAAGACGATGTCCTTGACATTTGCGAAACACCTCCAAAATCTGCAGTTAAGGGTAAAAATTGGTTTTTGGTACCTTTTGCACTTATAAGCCAGTGACTTTGTTGTACATATATCAACCAATTTAGAATTTCTCAGCGAATTTAAAAATAAGAAGCTGAGACCTTCGGAAGATGTGAAAATGATATTGAAGTAATATCTAGGTAACTATGCGTATTCAGGCTCGTGCACGATTTCTATCAAATCGTAAACTTTTTTATGTTTTAGATTTTAAAGTGATAAACAAAACCTAAAATTAAAAGAAAACCACATTTTCACAGGAGCTAAGCTCAAGGTAATTTTTGGTTGCAATTCTTGTTTTTTTAAAAGATTAATTTTCAGTCAATTTGTAACGGATATTTTAAAACAATAAAGCATCCCAGGAAACCTTTTTGAATTTTGGTAATAGATCGTAGTTATTTCATACGTTACCTGGTAAGTAGTCGCCATTACAATTGTCATTATTCTGAATACCTCAATAAGTACTTGCTACTATTATTTTCAGTTATGAATATTTATTTCCTAATAATCCGCTAAATAACTACTTATTAGTTGTCTTGTTTTCAGTACTGAATATTTACTTACTGGTAATTAGCTCCATAACTACTTATTAGGTCTAAAAACTAATTATTTTTTGGCTTCTAGTAAGTATATTATGGGTACTTACAATTCCACTTACTGGTAGTTAAATAATAACTAGATATTTTGTGACTTCTAGTAAGTGTATTGTAACTACTGAATTCTGTGGACAACTCGAACAAAAATAAGTAGTTATTCAGCCGAAAAATAAGTAGTGTTTATATTTCTCCAACATTACTTGCTAACTTACCAGGTAAGTAAAGTTTTTGCTGGGATTCTATGAGTACTTACATTTTGATAAATTCAAAAGGTGTAACATATATCACAAGTTGAAAAATAAAGAAATTTTCTTAAAAAATTTAGTTTGCTGGATAAATAGTAGCAGTAATATTCTTATTGCTAAAAATATCTTTTGATTTTAAGCCTCATTCACAATTAAAGCAACAATTTAAATTTGTATGTGTCTGATGATTTTCCAAGAAGTTCATATTTTTAATTTTCATTTTATATTTAGTACAAAAATGCAACTAAAATAGTATCCCACGTTAACGTTCGCATAGAAAATTACATTTGAAACAAAAACAAATTTTAAAAATTTTTTGCTTTCTTCTCTACTTAATAGTTTTATAAAAATATGCAGTTGAAAAAAGAGACAAAATATAAGTTGTTACAAATTATTTTTAACAAAGGTTTAAATACACTTATTAAATAAAAATTATATTGAATTGAAAAAGTGTACACAACACTAAATTTTTCGAAATGTAAGAAAACCTTTAATAAAGAGTTTTTTGGCTGTACACTATCATTTATAGCTGTAACGCTGTAATAACAATGTGTGTTATAATAAATGTAAATATTATGTTGTTCAAAAAACATTGTTTACATTAGATCGATATCACTACTAGTGTTCTAATAACAAAAATATATTTTGGGGGTAGTTTTATAACATATTTATGTATATATTTACATACATTTTATAGATTTTTGGTTTTTCCATTAATTTCACATCGAAATTATTCTTAAAATGTTGTATTATTACCGGATATCTAAGAAAAATTTATGGGATTTACTGCAGATTGATTTAAATAATTATTAAAAAATATCGAGGGCCTATATTCAAAACCCTCTATCTTTGATTTTCACGAAAATTACTTTTTAATGGTAAAATGTTCAGTAAAACAACCTTCATCTATGGTGTGATTTTCATAACAAACATATTTTTTTTGCTGTTTTATTTGCATTTTTGTATTTTCTCTATCTTACACAATTAATTTTTCTGAATGCAAAACCCTCTATCTTTTCTAATAATTCAAATTTTTACTATTTAATTAGGCTTAAGTTCATTAAATTTAATTTTCATTAAATTATTTTTATGAAGAAAGGAATTTTTACAACATGGAAGATTAATTAAAATTGTTATTGATAATTTTCATTCTTGACTGACCTGGGATTCGAAGCCAGGCTGGCTGGCGTGTGATTCGAACCCAGGCGGCTGGTTACCCTGACATGTTTCGACCTCAACCACTAGGTCTTCTCAAAGGGATTTGCCGTCTTACACTCGCAGCCATCGATGACTGCTGACGTCAGTAGTCAAACATCAATCCTTAAACCAAATTGTATTTTAACCTTTGGTAGATCGAAATTTGCTTATTGAATGATTATCCATTTTTAATTGATCTCACATGTTTTTCCTTTACTTCTGTTTTTTTCCGTACGTTTGTCAAGAATTCATCTTGAAGTCCAAAGTACATTTTTTGTTTATCATGTTTTTTGTCTTTCTTTTTTCTTGTTGACATTTTTCAGCACAACTTGAAGGACAAATGAACACATAGAGCTTGTGCCTTAGCTTTAACAATAATTAGTATTGTGGTTATTTTGTTGAACTATTCATGGTTTTTTAATCCAAATTTTTACTGTTTAATTAGGCTTAAGTTCATTAAATTTAATTTTCATTAAATTATTTTTATGAAGAAAGGAATTTTTACAACATGGAAGATTAATTAAAATTGTTATTGATAATTTAAAATAATTTAATGAAAATTAAATTTAATGAACTTAAGCCTAATTAAATAGTAAAAATTTGGATTAAAAAACCATGAATAGTTCAACAAAATAACCACAAAACTAATTATTTTCTAATAATTAATTTCCAAATATTTTTGGAATAACTTGTTCTTGCAATACATGTTCTTTTTTACTATTTTTTGCAAGCTGAACATGAATTTGACATTTTAAATGGTTTATCAAAATAGCGAAAGCCGATTCTGAACTGAATTACCATGAAAATATTTTACAGGCTTGTTTTTGGAAAAAGTTGGAATTTGCTTAAAAAAGTGTTTTCTTTTAAAATGTCATCTATGATATTATTGTCAAAAAAATTAGTAACTTATAGGATATTTAAAATCGTATGTAATTAAAATATTATTATCGTGTGATAAACTTATATAATAGTAAGTTTAAAATTTAGTTTTTTAATAAGATTTTATAAATAAACTTTTGTAACAGTTAATGGTTAATTGTTTAATTTTTTTATCTTATGTTGTATTATTAGCCATTATCTTAAATAAACAATGTTAAACTCCGACAGATGGCATTAAAAAAAAAAATAATTTAGTTTTAATAAAATGCAAACCGCTCTATCTTTTCATTTTCATGCATACATATTGAATATTTTTGAGAAGAAAAACCCTCTATCTCGCATAAAGTCCCAAATAATGCAAAATTTTATGAACCCATTATCTGTGGGATTCAGTAGTTGATTTAAAAAATATGGTAGAATACCGAATCTTAATAACTCAAGTAATACGCGAAAAAACCAGTTTCTTGGCTCTCCTGAAAAGTTGTTTTGTTTAAGATAGAGGATTTTGAATATAGGCCCTCGATATATATTAAAAACTTATTTAAATAATTATATTTAAGTATTTTTTGTGTAACATATAATTATTACTTCTTTAAGATATAACAATAAAGTTATTATTTTATAAATAAATAATAATGCAAAAAGTAGCGAATAAGGCTACAAAGTAATGAATGCAGGAAGTCATTAAAATTAGGATTGTAAGTAAAGTTTTTGCTGGGATTTAGAATGGGCCGCAGGGATGTTCAGAAGATTCCTAATTAAGTGGCACGTTGGGGATTTATCAATCTAGCCGGACATAAGAAAAAAATTAAATTGAAGAAATGTAAAAAATGCAATGTTAGTTGACGTTTTACGGGTTTGAGAGGCTTACAATATATATTAAAAAGTATTTAAATTTAATTAATATGATAATTGAATCAATTATTTTTTTAGTTGAAATTTATTTTGAATTAATTAATATTTAAATTGTTTTGAAACAAAATTTAAATTAAAATATTTATTAAATATCAAAAAATATTAATTGACTTTTTCGTTTAAAATAAAATAATTTAAACTTGTATAATTGTTGTTGGGAATTGTCAATATATAATTAAATAAATTAACACATTGTTTGAAATGGCAAAGTTTTTTGTTAATTTTTGTAATTAAAATTAAAAATATTTATTGAAAAACCATATGCAAAATAAACAACTTGTTTGCTTGATATAATGAATTTGGTATGAATTTTATGATTAGAGACAATTTCTAATTTTTTCAGTGTAGATTTTTTTTCTGTGAACTATAAAGACTATAATTATCGCTATTTAAAATAAATAAAATAAAACTTTTATAATAAAAAATTCGTTCGAAATTAAAAAAAGGATTTTTTTGTTCACTTTTTTGTAAAAAATAATATTAAGATGCTTTTGAAAGTGAAAGTAATCGCAAGTCTAAAAATGTTATACATCACGATAAAATATGAAATCCCTTCTTTTAGACTCAAAAAAAGAAACGTTGGGCTTTTGTGCGCCATTTTTTATTTTTTTGTGATGTTTTGAAAATTTTACCTTTTTTATGTTTTTGCTCATCTTGCATAGGTACATGTGAGTAAGAAAGCCTTTTGTCAGTCATACAATTTTTTTGGTTTGGGTTAATTGTACTTGGATGTCTTTAATTAAAATTGAAAATGTACACAGAAAAAAGTGTTTTATCAATAAAAAAATTGTTTAAAAAGTATTAACATTTAATTAAAATGATAATTGAATCAATTATCTTTTTTGTTGAAAGATAATTAAAAATTAAATTTTGATTTAATTAACATTTTAATTGTTTTGAAATAAATTTTCAATTAAAATTATAATTAAATAACAAAAAATCTTAATTGACTTTTTTCGTTTAAAATAAAATAATTTAAACACGTAGAATTGTTGTTGGAAATTGTCAATATTTATTTAAATAAATTAACACATAAAATTTATTGAAATTATTTTTTCAAAATTTTTAGTAATCAATATAATCATTTTTGTAATAGGTGCAAAGTCAACAACTTGTTTCCTTGATATTATGAATTTGGAATAAATTTGGATATTGGAGAAATTTAATAATTTTTTCCGTGTATGTAAAAAAAAAATAGAAATATGCAGAACAGTGATTTTCACCCACTCCTATAACGGGTTTTAACCACCTGTGAAGCTGCGTTCTAAATGACGTTATTTTATGGAGCAAAATAAATGTGCCTGTTTAAAATAAACTCGTGGTTTATTGCACAAAATTTATATCAAAACCCTTTTGAAGCTTCTACAGGTAAATGGAAAAAGTGTATATATATTAGAATTATTCCGTTGGAAATAAATTGCAATTTTTAGTAAAAAAAATTATGCGAAATTTCACATGTCAAGGAGATAGTAACATATCAACATCTATATAAAACTAAATAAATTAGTTGTTATTTTATATAAAATGGTTTGTTCAAATTAAGTTCAACGTACTCTGAAACTCTGTTGAAAAATGACTTTTCTATTATTTCATTAAAGCAAAACTAAGAGACATTTTAAGCAAAACTAAGCTGTTACTCCAAAATTGTGTATATAAACTTGGTAATGGCGGCTCAAATCCGTTTTCACATTAGCTAGACCTAGTTTAACTGAGATCTCAGAAACCCAGCATTAAACCATAACATTCAGTCAAAGTCTTTTTCAAAGAAATTACCAAAATTTGCCGTCGAAGAATTTCCAAGAAATTTAAAGATATCTATAAGAACCATTATTGCGATGCCTTCTGCCATAATTTGTGCTTAAGAACTGGTGTGAAGTTTTGCTTGTAAGAATACACACAAAACTTTTAAAATCTTCCTTATTGGTTCCGAACTGCCGGGCGCTAAAGCTTTTGTTTATTACTTTGGAAGATTTCAACTATAACCACTCATAAGAGTGGAAAAAAAGAGTGGAGAAAAAGAAATAAAACAAAAGATTAGTAGTTTTCAATAATTGTATGCAGGTACAGTGGGTTTATTGTTACCTTAATTTCCTTTTCTATTCTACACTGTTGGACACATGAGAAGTGAGAGGGGTAGGTACTTGCAATGGCAAGATTACCTACTTAAAATTTAAGGGATTTTGGAAAATGATAAAAATTGTAATAGTTTTAATGTTGAACTTGTTCGTTCTGTTGCTAAGCAAAAGTAGGTATGTAATTTTCAAAGGGTAGGTTTTTTTTTTAACTAGAACGCGAGTCATGACCTATCTAAGTGATATTATTAAGTAACGAAAAAAAGCGAAAACAACCTGATTGGAAATGCCTCGATTCTTTTCCAACGAGTACTAAATTATGTGCTGTCCGCTTCATTGTTATAGACGCGTTATTATTATTTCTCAATATGTAAATTCATTTTAATTCAAAAGTGCTTAAATGAAATAAAACGAAGCTAGTAATATAAAAATTAAAATTCAAGAAGATAAATAAAATAATTATAATTTGAGTGTCTAATTAAGATTGGACATAGTGATTTTGTTCTTTTATCAAAGTATTCCAAATTAATTTTTTTATTTGGAAGCCAAAAGCAAGTTCACCAAAAATCTTATTAAACATTTTATTTTCGAGCTGCAATTAATTTCAACTTTGCATGTTAGTCCTGAATTTTACATATCAATTTTGGAAAGTGATCATTAAATAAACTGTAAATAACTTCATTAAGTAAACAAATTAGTTGCAGCCCAATTTCAGGCTTAAACAAACAACTTATCTAAGCCTTATTTAACTACCAAAAAAAAAAGGATGTTGTTAAACTATTTTCCAAATTGCAATTAATTTCAAAATGCTCGTTTAAGCCTGTATGTTAACTTGGTACCTCTAAAAAGCCACTAAACCATAAAAACCAATTAATTATAATTAGTTAATACAAGTCAATTAAATAACACATTAACAAGTTTTAGGCACAAGTGCAAACTTAAAAGGCAACTGCGATAACGAAAGCAACTACTTCACCTGTATATATTTTACCATGCACACATATACATACACACACGCAAAAGAGCGAGTTCGTGCTATAATTTATGCAACACTAAAGAAGAAGGGAATTCCAGAATAAGTTAGATACTTAGAGAGCACCTATAATTGTTGTACAAGGACAAAAACAAACTTTATTTTTTGCAGCACTCTTTTCAAAAGAATATGAGAATGTAAAGAAGTATTGTGTTGCATGTATGCATGTGTAGTATGGAACTGTAAAATGTTTTATGTTTATAATAATTTATTATACACGTGCATATTTTTGTAGAGATTGTTTTTCATGCCGTTGGTAAAAAAATGTATGAGCAAAAATATATTTAGTGCTCGTGCTCATTTCTAATAAAAGGAAATACAACTAAAACGGCGAAAAGCACACGTTTTTATGCCGGGTTACATACAAATATATTTAAGCCTGTACTGAATTGGATAATGGAAACATAATTCACATACAAAAAACTATTTTTATATATTCAAACATACACTTCATACATAAACTTTTTAGTATCTTTATAGTACGTGTTTTCATTTGTACTTTACATTTTCTACACATTAAAATTGTTGCACCTTCAGTGCTTTTTTTCTAGCTGTAAGCGGTTGTTTGTTTTACTTTATTATGCTCCTGTTATTCGTGCTCAACGCTAATTTATAATAATAAGAAAATTCGGAGGGTTATTACTATGATTTTTATGATGACGACAGCAAATGGTGTGGCTAATGTTGTTAGGTGTATTTTGTTGGCATTGTTGTTGTAGTTGGCTGACTAAAATAATTTTTTAGCCAGCTACATTTATACAGAAATGCATAAAAACCAAGCGACCTGCTAAAGGTTAAAGGTAAAAGTGTAATTAAAAATGTTTTTAAATGTGTGATGCGTTAGTGTTTCCAAGAGATAACAATATATAACAAAAACTCTATAGGATATACATCCTGTAAGAATTTCCCAAAACCTTGTTTACACATGGACGAATTGATATGCGTTTAAAATTAAACAGCATACGTACTTAAAGCCCGTTCTTGGAGATTTTTGAATATATCGGGTCTCTTTTTGAAAGGTCCTAAAAGGGCTTGAACCATATCTGCCAGATAAAATGTTTCGAAAATCTGCAATTTTGAAAAAAAAAAAAACAAAAAAAAAAAATCGTTAAAATGGACTTACTTATCACAAATCGTCACAAAAATCGTTATTGGTTAATAACACTCACTTTTGTTATTTTTTGAAAGTATTTAGATTTTTTTCTGTTTGTTTTATTTTAATAAAAAATATATGTAATAAAAAATCGTACATAAAAAAAACCGAACTCCTTTTACAAACCAACATAAATAAGAGCTGCAAGCGTTCTTAAATATAATAACTGCAGCTTTTTAATCATCCAAAATTGGAATCTATTTGAAAAATATTTCGTTATTACATGTAGGTCAATTCTCGAAGCTTGTCAGCAAATGACTTTGCCTGTCTTGTGTACGATGTCATATATCTGAATTTGCTACAAAGGATATTATATTTGTATAATGAACTGTTTACACGGGACAGTTATTGTCAACCAAATAAATGAAAGAATCCAAGAAGTTGTTAACCCTGCAGTGGACGCTTATCTAAACGAGACAACAGTGGTCGTGTGGACTACATACGTAGCCCGTTTTCAAAAAAAAACAAATTTTGTTTTTTATATAACATCTTTATTTTACTTATGGAGTTATATTCAGGACAGTACGCTTCACTATATAAAATCTGAAAAACTTGGTTTTAAATTTTTTTTTTTAATTATTATTAAATAAAAACAAAACCCCTTCTCTAAATTGGCACAAAAATAACAGCTTTCGTACAATTATCTGATCATCAACGAAAAGTGACATGCAGTCTTTTGCCTGGTTATTGCTTTTCGACCAGTAGAAAGAAACACGATATTATGCCTACGGGTTCTTCTTCTGTTTTTAAGAATTGTCTTAGACTACATTGTATCATCAACTCCGGTGTAGTAAACATCACAGTGTAATAATCATCGGTATTGGTCGGGTGGACTTCGTGTGTTGTCCAGAAAATTTTTGGAGCTCTTATAATGCGCCCGTGCGTGAACGGCGCTCGCGATGAACTGAGCAGCACAAGAAACTACCACTTACCATTTACGAAATATAACTGATTTTATATCAGTGGACTACATATGTAGTCCACACGACTACTGCAGGATTAATAAGAACAAATAATAATAAAAACCTATGCAAATTAGTACAAAATTCGTCATTTGAAAAATCGTCAAATTTAGGGTATGAATCGTCAAATCGTCAATGAGCCATTTTTGGACCCCAAAATCGTCAAAATTATGATGAATCGTCAAATCTGTTGTGCGATTTTCTAACTTTTTTTTAACGATAATCGTATCGTTAAAATAAATATAACGAAAATTTATCGAATTTGCTATTCAGTAACATTTTTAACGATATTCGCTGTCGATTAAAGTAAGCTGTTACTTTTTTTTTTTTCTTCAGTATTTATTTATTGAATCTTCATATATTAAATATGAACTAACAATAATTAATCAAATTTTATCCTAATATTTACTTTATTTCCTGCCAGTGCCAGATAAAAAAAGATTTAGTCATCACGGTTTCTGTTCACATATGTAGGCGTTTATCGCTCATCTGATTGGGTGAGTGCTGCAGTGTCTCTTCTCCTTAATCGAGGATCGCCGCCATAATTTAAAATATTTCGAGCTAATGGATTTGGGTGCAGTTCCAGCCTTTTTTAATATTTTACTGCATATTTCGTTATCATAGTATTTAACTAATGGCACATTGAGATCCTTGTGAATATTTGAGTTTTTGACATACCAAGGAGCGGCAGTGATTATTCGAAGAAGTTTATTTTGGCGCCTTTAAATTTTTTCGATATTAGAAGCCGAGGCAGTGCCCCATAACTGGATATCGTAGCACCAAATTGGCTTTAAGATAGAGTTGTAGAGTAGAAGTTTGCAATCGAGGCTAAGAACAGAATTTCTTCCAATAAGCCAATTAATTGGAATTGCTTTTAGTTTAATTTACGTTAATTTTGCTTCTATGTGCCATTTCCACGTTAAACGCCGATCTAGATTTATACCGAGGTATTTTACATGGTAGTGTTGGGGTATTATTTGATTATTGATTTTAATAGCGGGGCCTGCTGCCTTGTGGGACTCCAGCGTTAATTGGCTGAGGAGAATTTAAATGCTGTTATTTTAAGCAGATTTTTTCGTTATTTTAACGACAATAATTTCCGTTGTGTTTATTTAAAGTGTATTTTATGTTTAAAGTGGCTGAGGCCCGACTTCTTACATACATACTTCATACACACTAACATATG
The DNA here is from genome assembly GCA_943735925.1 of Pollenia amentaria. NCBI lineage: Eukaryota > Metazoa > Arthropoda > Insecta > Diptera > Polleniidae > Pollenia > Pollenia amentaria. The sequence goes on from OX031007.1 coordinate 150,221,291, forward strand.
TATATGTGTGAACAAAAACAAAATTCTAAATTCAAAATGTACAAAAAAAAGCAGATTATGAACAAAAACAAAATTCTTACCACCATATTCTTAAAAAATATTTAAGGTTTATAGCAGGTTTATGAAACGAATTTTCTATGAAAATCTGGTTAATAAACCTTTTATTAATCAAAAATATTTTTAATGTCTATGGGGGTAAATGTAAAATTCACAAAAAAAAAAAATTATAAAAGCAGTAAATTAGGCACAATTTCATTTGTTTTTTCATTATTCTCTTTTGTGCTTTCCGTTTATTTTAACATTTTGTAGACAGAGATGTTACAAAAACTACAGCTGTTTACAATCGTTAAAAATAAATTACAGAATCACACTATCGTAACTGCAAGCGAATATATATGTCGACAAAAATTACGATTGGCGGATCGTTAAAAGTTAGTGAATCGCACTACTGGCAGCAGAGAGAGAGAGAGAAAGAGAGAGAGAGAGACACGAAATCAGCGGTCATTAAAACCTAATGACCATCTCAGCAGTGTGGCCATTTTGGCATTTTTGCAGCTAAATTTAGCATTACAATTTTTTATTTACCTGCAAAATTTTCTTTAGCACTTGTCTTTTTACTGAGCATTTTTAGAAAATGTTTTTAGCTTTTAATTAGCTATATTTATTTTAAAAATTTGGACAAATAGTTTTATTGATTTTACTTAAATATGTTTTATAAATTATAAAAAATTGTTACTAAAAATAGTTGTATCCCCTTATTATGTTGATTGCAAATATTATTTGTCCTTTGATTTTAAAATATAAAAGAACAACGACATTTCACTTTGTGCTAAGATAAAAGTTCAATAGTGTGAATGTTTGAAAAAATTTTTTGCTCTAAGCTGCAGAAAAAATAATAATTCTGAAGCTTTAACTTCTGTTAAATTATAAAAAATAAAATCATATAAAACAAGTTAGAGTGCTATATTCGGCTGTTCCGAATCTTTGATACCCTCTACCGACAGAAGTGGACTCTATATTGTAAATACATATATATTATTAACTAAACTTCACAAAAACGAACGTCAGCATTAAAATTGACCGACAATAAGAAAGTTTTATGCGTTTCATGTTAAAACTTTGAAATGGATTGAGTAAAATATCATCATTCGTAAAAGTTTTAACCGAACTAAAATTATTTTTAGGAGGTTAATTTTGTAATGGACCTATGGTAGATTATGGACCAATCAACCCAAAATTTTGAATACTGATTTCTGGTATAACAAAAAATAAATTAGAATAAATTTCAATACAGCATTGTAATTAGTTTTAGTATGATAGCGTTATTTATTATGGTTTTAGGCGTACTAAACTGTTTTCCGCGAGTAGTATTTATATGGGGCCTATGGTCAATTATGGACCGATCTTCCCGAAATTTACCAGTATAACTTGCAGTTTTATAAAGAAAATTGTATAACATTCCGTGCATTATTCAACTATTTATGTCAGTTTTCACATTTTGATTCATAGCTCTGATCCCACTGATCCGATGTTGCTGGATTTCAATTCCAAACTGCTTAGGATAACTACAAGCAATTTGAGACGAAGTTTGTTCTTTTCTTTTGCGTTTTTTTAAAGTGAGTGTGTTTTCAACAGACGGACAGATGGACAGATGGACAGACCGATGGGCATGGTATCTACTGCAAAGCGCACCAGGTTAAACTAGTTATATAATATAAATTTACTTTGATTTAAGTATTAAAAGTATAAAAAAAAATCCTTATTAGCGATACAAATAACAAATTTATATAAAATGAACATGTTAAATTTATACCGAAAAATTATCCTAATTTGACCGCAATTTTTAGAGCACCGTGTACCTCTAGCAGTATATCCTAAACATTATTTTGAAGCCTAAGGTGTCCTCTTTTCACTTCGGTAAGGCGAAGGTTAATAGCAAAACAATTTTTTTAAAGAAAAGCATTAATTTTTTTGCGAAATATGCAAAGAAAAAATTTCCAAGCATATAGCTTGAAACACTTGCCCTTTTAATCACTTATTAGTGTGTAGAGATACTACTCATTTTTTATCCCTGCACCATTAACCTTGGTCAAAAGGACGACGCGCGACTTTATTTTCGAATTAAACCCAGTTTTTTCTGCTTATTTTGGTCTCATTTTTGCGTTTAAGAAATAATTATGATAATGTTGGTATGGTTTAATTATGTATGGATGAAAATATCGGCCAAATGGCCGCCCCGACCTCGACGGCACGCCTCCATCCGATGGTCCAAATTTTCGAAGGCGCTGAAACATAATTGAGGTTCTATGCCGTTAATTTGCCGAATTATCTCATCCTGTAGCTCTTGAATTGTTGCTGTCTTATCAACGTACGCCTTTTCTTTCAAATAACCCCAAAGAAAGAAGTTGAACGGTGTCAAATCACATGATCTTGGCGGCCAATTGACATCGCCACCACGTAAAATAACACGGCCATTGAATTTGTCGTGCAAAAGAGCCATTGTTGCGTTATCTGTGTTGCAAGTGGCATCGTCCTGTTGAAACCACATATCGTCCACATCCATATCTTCCAATTCGGGCCATAAAAAGTTCATTATCATATCACGATAGCGCCACCATTCACAGTAACTGCTTGACTGGCCTCATTTTGGAAAAAAATACCAGCCCATAAGCCGCACAAAACAGTCATTCTTTGTGGGTGCATTGGTTTTTCGACAATCCCTCTTGGCATCGCCCAAATGCGGTAATTCTGCTTATTGACGAATCCACTGAGGTGAAAATGTGCCTCATCACTGAAGATGATTTTCACGATATGCATTTTGATTTGAACGCCCATTTTCATAAAAAGCCTGAATAACTTTAACGCGTTGCTCGATTGTGTATCTTTCCATAGTTCAAATTCAGTTAGTCTGAAATTGAGAAATTTCAAATGAAATGAAGAAAAAAACTTGTCGTTTCGGTGTAGTTCACATTCAACAGTGGGCCTTAAAATTTAACCACCCGTTATTCGATTTGTAGTACGCAAAAAAATCGCCTAAGTGAAAACGAAAATCGTATTCTAGGGATCAAAATAAGAAACTTTGCCCAAGGATCCATACCTCTAAAATGTTGTTCCTTTTTTTGACCCAAAGGCCAAATTTTGAAAAATCCCACTTTGACCCATTTAAAGTGCCCAAATGGGGTCTAAATGTATGAGCGACCCCCACTTACTTTGGAGGGCCGATCCACCTTTGTCACTTGGCTGATTTTAAAGCTACCCGCTCTAGTGCACATATTTGTTATGTATTTTTTTTAAAGAAAAATCTGCAATGAAAACATCTGTCAAGTTACTTGGTTACGTATGAGTATTATTTAATTCCAATTTATTAACATGCATACGCCATGTTAATAAATTGCAACTAATAAATCAAACTTTTAAAAAAGAAATAAGCGAACAAATAAGAATTTTTGTAAAAGTAGGGCTTTTTCTTAAGAAAGTCATGTAAAATTAGGCTTTCTTCTAAGATTATTGGTATAATGTAGAATAGAGTGACTTTTTGAAAAAAAAAAAAAATTAATTATTTTTAGAATTACTCTCACTTTCTTGAAAAAATGTGGTAAAAGTTTACGGACTTTTGAAAAAAACTCCTTTTTTTTTAAGAAATAGTCACATTTAGTGAAAAAAAATTTCACTTTCTACGAAAAAAGGACACTTAATGAACAAAATGAAATAGCGGAACATATGTTGAATCATCGGGATGCATTGTTGGCATTGATGACATAACCGTTGCTCCTTGCTGTTAATTTTCCATCACAAATGCATCGACTGTTATTCTCTTTGATTATGTTGATCGTGCATAAACCCTTTGAATCGTAACTTTTTTAACAATAAGTCACATTTTGTTCACTAAAAGTGTCTTTTTCCACAAAAAGTGAAATTTGTTTTCACTTAAAGTGACTATTTTCTATTTGTATGGGTACACGGGGGTAAAATTATATATATAAGAATTTGGTAGTACTTACAGAGGCTGGTGTAAATTACGGTGTTGGTGTCGCCGAGAAATGGGATGAGGCGGCCTAGTCGTCACTGTTGAAGGCTTCTTTCCTTGGGGTTGCCTTTTTCCTGTTGTAGATTCACTAGAAACGTTTATTTTAACTAAGTTTGGGCAGTGAAAACTTGTTGCTATTCCCCCAGACCAATGGTCTCGACATACAAAAAAACTATTCTTTTTTTTGGTTTTTCTTTTAAATTTTTTGGAAATTTTATTCTTTTTTTTCTTTAGAAACTCGGTTTAAAAATGTACAAAAGAGAACGTTAGAAAATTGTATTTAATTGTTTAATTTAACAAACCACAATTGAAGTATGTAGCACTTGTCTTTTAAAAGAATTTCGGTTTGTTTGGAAAAGATTTAGTTTAGCACACAAAAACGATTAATACTAAAGAAATGAGATTTATTTAATAAATTAACTTGAACTTTTAAAAAATGCTCTTCCACGCTTCACTTATACTGTTCACTTTTACTACTTGACTGACGGTTTGTTAATAAAAAAAAGTATTCAACTGCCTGCTGATGTTAAAAGGAAAAAAGCGACGAGTAAATGTACTCGCTATTGCGATCCGTGTAGGGTTTTCATGCCCTGCAAAACATGTAGGGTTTTCGTGCCTAAACACTATTAATTATATATATCGTTACCTTAGTCGGAAAAAGTGCTTAGTCCATTTTTTTTTCAAATTATTCAGGAGAGACAAAAAAACTGTTTAATATTTTATTATTAGACTTGTTAAAAATCTGTAAACTGTTTAATATTTTTTTATTAGACTTGTTAAAAATCTGTCCATCCTCTTAAATTACCAGTAGTCATGGGATTTTAAAATAATTCATTTGCGGACTTATAGGCTTTTTTGGACTTAGCACAATTGCTCTTGGAAATTTCATTATTTTAGTAGGGACTTAGCATATTTTCCTTAAATATGTTTTCTTTTATTTCTAGAATTTAATATAAGGAATTGCTCCTTATGAAGCATAATTCGTTACAGCGGTGTTCGCTGTAGCTAAAAAAGCTCAATAAAACTATTAAAAAAGTAAATGTATTTGGTATTTACAAGAATGTAGTTATTTTATTGGTGTTGATAAAAGAAATATTGTTTGATTAACAATAAATAAGTATAATAATTTTTAGTTTAAAGAAAAAATTTTTCCAATTTTCCCTGAAACGAAGTTTATACTTTGTTTCACAATTTTTACCTCGCCCAGGCCAATAAATAATACAATACAATAAATAGTTACCTTCGGCGTCAAACAACTGTATAATTATGGTATTTTGCAATATTTTATATTTTTTAAATTTCACAAAACTCGACTAAAGACAGTAAATATTTAAGATTGTATTTTGATGAGTGATTACAACAAGGACGAAAAAGATATTGAAAAAAACCAAAATTCTCAATGCATGCAAAAGCATCTAAAACTGTAATCACTTTCATATTACGAATTATTTGAAATGCAAAGTAGATATTTAATATTGTAGTTATTGACAAATTGCTGTAATTCGTTATAATCCAAATTGAAAAAAAAAATTTGTTCTTTTCAACTGGACTTGGCATATTTTCTTACTTTTTAAAAATTTTTTTTGGACTTAGCATATTTGCCTACCACTGCATTCCAGCAAGAAAAAACCAAATAATGGTATTATTTTTGCTTGTAAATGATGTATTTTGAATTATACTAGCAAGCTACAACATCAAAATCTCAATTTCGACGAAAAGTGGACTTAGCACTTTTTCCGACTAAGGTAACGATGTATATAAATTTATTTAAATATTAATTAAAAAACAATTAAATATAAATATAAATAATTAATATTTCCTATTAGTTATATATATAAATTTATATAAATATTAATTAAAAAACAACTAAATAGAAATAATAAATCAGTTTTGGTGCCTATTTTTGCTAAGGCCGTATTTTATAGCCTCTTAAAATAGGTCGTAGACAAAATAACAAAGGATTACGTTAGTGTTCGAAAAGTACTGATGACATTCTAGCGTTAAATAATAGTTCGACCTGAAAACAATATTTAACTAAATTTCATTTATTTAAACAAAATATTTGTATCTTCTTTTTTTGCACGTTTTTATTAGTATGCAAACATTTACACACATCCTCAGATCATATAATGTAAGTGTGTTTGAAATGAATTTGTACAAGAGTATGCCGGATTGCATTATTATGCACAAGTATAATTTTGTATGTGTATGTTTGTTTGAAAAGAGTTTCTGATGTTGACACTAAATGCCTTTAATTTGAATGTATGTGCAATATAACTTATTTACACACAAACAAACGTATTTTTAACCACTAACTCACATGTGTATATCTACAAAAATGTAGAATTTTCAACTTTTACTCGTGCATTTTATAACGTTTGGATGTTCTTATTTGTTCGTAGTAGACAGCCCTTCCAGCTTTTCATAATGCATAGAATTTACACTTGACTTACAAATTGTTGTCATACATCGTTTACAATGTTGATGATGGTACTGCCGCTACTGCTACTACTGACTCTGTTGTTGCAGCCATTGTTGTAGTATTTTCTCGCAACTAACACTTTTACGTGGAAACAGAAAACAAGAAGAATACATAAAACAGGCTAAGTTCAAATATGGCTTCTGGGAAAATAAATAAGGCAAGTGCAATAGTGTGTTGTGCCTCCGAAAATTCACTAAATAAATGCAACATTTATCTGGGTCTTTTCCTAAGTGTTTCTGTGTGAGTATTTTAGTACTTCTACTGCTTTAGGAACAGAAATCTGTTTTTATTTTTCATCTTTTTTTTAGTTTTTCTGAATTGCCATTAAGCTATACTAAAACTTGTACAACTACTCTCATTTATTTCATACTGCGGATGCATTTTATTTATCATGTACTAAATAACCGTAAGGTAAATTTTCTGATACCGAAATATTTGATGTTAACTGCTCTTCAACAACAACAATAACAACAACAGTAGTCACAAAGGCAAATACAACAATGACATGCAATAATTTGTATAAAGAAACTTGACAAAGTAGGAGAGTCACGTTTTAAACTTTTAAGTTTTTAAGCTTAAACATTATTTTGTTTTGGCTAAAGTTTGCATTTGTGGCAAGTGCACAAAATATATTCCATTTATATTTTTATTCATGAGTCTTTGTGTGAATTTGTGTTTCACAAGACAACAAGTTTAAGTGGACATTTATTAGCATTTTGTGAACAGCTAAAATTCAGTAGAATGTTTGCATGGAACGTTTGGCTGCTAAATGGCCTTATCTTGCAAACAGTCTTTATTAACCCGTAGTGCTGTTAGGACTTAAAACACTTTTCAGTAAAAAGTTTGTAGAAAGAAGTAAACACTATTTGTTATTGAATCTAAATGTCTAACCACTATTCAAATATAAAAAGTTAAGGAGATAAATTCGCTTGTGGTAAGCCCATAATATCCTTTACCAAAATTAAAAAAAAAAACAAAATTTTTCATTCACTGTACCAAAAACAGAACATGAACAGTGTTAAATAGATTCAGAAATAGGAGAAATTTTGTCAATTAAGTAATTTTTGTCTTAAAATTATTGTCATCATCGTCAAATGATAAATGCAAAGGTACGTTGTACAAGATTAGGAGAATGAATCTAGATAAAATCAACTACATTTTATATATACCAAAACCATAAATTCGGGAGGACAGTTGCATGGACGACAGGCGCCAAAATAGATATATTTGTTCAATTGGACTTAATACGCTTTATATTTTAAAATATCTTCGGCTTTTTAAACTCTTATGGTATGGGGTGTTTTGTGCCAAACCTAAGTCATAACTTTTGCAAGTAAAATAGAAGTTATTTGTCTATAACTTGGTCATTCATAAAGATATTTTGTTAATTTTCCCTAACAATATTATACCTAGGGTGAACCAAAATAAACAAATTGAGTTCATAGATTATAAGGAGACTTAAAAACCTAAGGGTTTGTGGACGAAAATTAGAGATTTAGGGGTAAACATTAACTTTATCCCTCCTGACACGGATACCCCGGCACCCGAACGAACTTGGAAGTCAAATATCTTTAAAATAATAAATGACACAAAGTTGATTTTCCGCAAGTTCCTTCAGCTAATCATTTTTTAAGAATTTTTATAATTTTGGGTTTTCCTGATTTGTTTGGGTTGGCTGTGGAGCCACTGAAAGTCAAAGAGTCCTTACCATCCTGATAAGAGTACCTGTAAAGAAAGTAAAAGCATTCTGTATAGAAAAAGTAAAGATAAGAGTAGTTTTGTTTTTTATATTATTTAGAATTAATAAATTTTTATATCTTACTTTGTACTGGTATCATTACATATAAAAAAAACCCTAGGAAATTAAAACTGGCATTTTGTACAGCAATTATTTTGCTATTCGTGTTGCTCATTGGCTGTTTACCGCCATCATATTTTACGGGTTGTACATCGGATTCCGTCGTCGGATCTTCTTGGAACTTTCAAGGCGAAGCGATGTCGCTTGGGAAGGCGTAAGTCTTTCCATTATGAAATGCCACACAAAAATAGGAAGGACTTTTTCAGCAACGGAAGCACGATGTTAATTGCAAATAAAAGAAAAAGTTTTAAAAAAATTATAATAATTTTTATTTTACATTATATTATGATAGAAGGATCAATGACACTTATGTGTGAAACAAAATATCGGTCAAATGCTTGCCACGGCTTCAGTGGCATACATCTATCCGGTGGTACATATTTTCAACGACTGAGACAGTATTGAATACACTGTGCAAGAAATTGACACTTTTTTTCGTGACAAGCTGGGCACCTAGCGTTTTAACATAATTCGGGTATGCTGAATCCAGTGGTGCCCGCGGTTTTTTAGGATTGGCTCTGGTTTTCGAGATATACCGTTATTTCGAAAATGGAGGAGGTTGCACATCATATGCTCGCGTAACTCAAAAACCCTTTAGCTGATTGAAAACAACTTAAAAACCGAAATTTCCTTTAAGAAAAGTAAAACTTGTTTCTAATACCCGCAGTCGTTTTAGAAACATAATTTTTTTTTAAAAAAAAAATAATTTTTTTAACAAAATTTCGAAATATTTGTTTTTTAAAAATTCATAAAAAATTGGAAAATGCAGCTATGCTTCTAATTTTTTGCAGACGTATATAAAAATTACAAAACAAAACAAGCCATAAATGATTAAAATATGTTTGCAACTTTTGATTTTATTCACAAAAGTCGACAAATTTTAATTAATTTAAGAATTCCATAAAACGCAATATTTGTATTTCAAAACATTTATTGTTGTTGTTAATTAGTTAAAGTTAAAGTTTTTATTTAGAAATTTATTCTTCTTCCCCCTGCAGATTCCAACAAATAGCCCCTTATAGCGAATCAAGTTGTTTGCCGCTATACGAGTGTTCGAGCCTGGCTGTTACTTGGTGAAATCTCTCGCCATGTTCATCAGACTCGGCTGGTGATTGTTCATTAAATTTTTCGGCCTGGTAATGCAAAAAATGTATTTTCAATGACATTCAAACGTTAAAGTTTCTAAATGCGGTTAGCATATTTTTGATTAAAATTTGCCAGTTTTCGGACCGATGATTTCCTAATACATTTTCTATTACTGATTTCACACAATTCCAGGCCAATAGCTCGATATCATTCAATGCTACCTCAAATTGATGGTCCTTCATAAGACGACGAATGTCCGGTCCATTAAGAGTTCCTGTAAAATAAAAACATTATGATATGAAATATAAATCTAATTTAATAAAGTAGTTAGAGTTCATACCTTCTTTTACTTTCATGCCGCTTAATCGTGCAAAAATTCGGCGCAATTCGGTAAAAGCAACACCATCTGGGCTCAATGCTTTTATAAAATTTTTTACAATACCAAGTTTGATGTGGAGCATTTATGACTTTATTTCTTAATTCTAAGAATTTTTTAATCGGTAACTGTGGATTTTCCAAAATTCCTACCGCCAAGTGAAAGTGTGGTAATAATGCATGTATATATCTTTGGAATAGCATAAATTTGAATATTTGTTCTTTTGTTCTGTATTGTAAATGGCACAAAAACCGCATTTAAAAACTTTTACGTCAAAATGTCATTGAAAATAAATTTCTGCATTGGCACATTCTCCATATCGGCCCTTTGCTGCAATAGAGTCGTAACTCAAATTTGAATTAACAATTAACATCGTGCATCATGGTTGGACCACCCTTAAGCTTTGTTTCCCCTAAATGATCTAGTTATGCTTAAATGTAATAAAAATTATTGGAATTGGTCTATATTTGACCAAGATTGTGATCACTTAAATTTTTCATCAACAATCGATTTTTTGTGCAAAATTGTGAAAAACTTGAAATTATTGTAGTTTCTCAAAAAACGCACCTACCAAGAAAACTATGTTGACATGTGAAAAATTATGGCGGTCACACCCGCTTAAAGAGCGGGTGTGGCTACATAACTCGAATTTTTTTGTCTTAAACTGGTAGGACATAAAATAATTTAATTTATCATAATATCAATAACTTGAAACTAAATACATACAAACATAAATAAAAATTTCAAATACTAAAAATAAAAAAATGTGATCAGCTTCAATTTTCTTCAAAAATCTCTTAGAAAACAAAATGTGAAATAATGGTACGTTCTTAATTTACGCCTTAATTGAGAAAACAACGTTAATTTGTGATCACTTAAATTTTTCATAAAAAAAAATTATTTTTTAATGACTCTAGGTCGAGCTGACATTTTTATATATTTGCTTAATTTTTTCTAAATGTTTGCATGTTGTTTTATTTTTGTGACAATGCAAATTTATTTATTTTATTTTAGTTTTTTCTTTATCTTCCTATGATGTTTTATATAAAAGATTTTATTTTGATATTTTTAACCAATTTAACTGACGTTTTGACATCGTATGTCAGTTGGACACGACACATGAATTGCTAAATTGAAAAACAAAAATCATTTAAGGCATTAAATTAAATTCTACTTGTTTTTTCCCTAATTCTACTATTAAATTTAATTCTACTTTTTTTTCTATAAACGTAAATTCAATGAAATTATTTTCTAAAGGCCACAAAACAAAAAAAAAAAAAACAAGTTAGAGTGCTATATTCGGCTGTGCCGAATCTTTGATACCCTCCACCGACAGGGGCTCTATATGATAAATACATACATATATATTATAAACTACTCTTCACAAAAACGAGCGTTAGCATTAAAATTAGTTGCGGTTTAGACCTGAATTAAATTATTGACCTACAATAAGAAAATTTTATGCGTTTCTGTTAGAACTTTGAACTGGCTTGAGTAAAATATCATGATTCGTAAAAGTTTTAGCCGAACTAAAATAATTTTTAGGAGCGTTATTTGTATTGGACCAATGGTAAATTATGGACCAATCATCCCAAAATTCTGAAGACTTATTTCTGGTATTACAAAAAATAAATTAGAATAAATTTCAATACAGCAGTGTAATTAGTTTTAGCGTTTACAGTGAATTTCACAAATTTGCATGATCTTTTTTCTTGCCATATGAATTAAGGTAAAAAATTTCACCGCAATATCTATATATGAGATGGTTTTAGGCGAATTTAATTATTTTCCCGAAGTGGGCTTTATTTGGTTTTAAGCTGTTTTCCGAGAGTAGGGTTTATATGGGGCCTAGGGTAAATTATGGACCACTCTTCACGAAATTTGGCAGTGTGATTTCTCGTCCTATAAAACTGTGACGTACCGAATTTCAATTTGATAGCATTATTTATTACGGTTTTAGGCGTACTAAACGGTTTTCCGGGAGTAGGGCTTATATGGGGTCTAGTGTAAATTATGGACCGATCTCCAAAAAATTTTACAGTTTGATTTCTGGTCCCATAAAACTGTGACGTACCAAATTTTGGTATTATAGCGTTATTTATTACGGGCTTAGGCGTACTAAACTGTTTTCCGGGAGTAGGGTTTATATGGGACCTAGTGTAAGTTATGGACCGATCTTTAAAAAATTCTACAGTGTGATTTCTGGTCCTATAAAACTGTGACGTACCAAATTTTAGTGTGCTGGCGTTATTTGTTGCGGTTCTAGGCGTACTAAGCTGTTTTCCGGGAGTAGGGTTTATATGGGGCCTAATGTAAATTATGGACCGTTCTTCAAAAAATTTTACGGTGTGATTTCTGGTCTTATAAAACTGTGACGTACAAAATGTTAGTATGCTAGCGTTATTTATTGCGGTTTTAGGCGTGCTAAACTGTTTTCCGGGAGTAGGGTTTATATGGGGCCTATTGTTAATTGTGGACCGATCTTCAAAAAATTTTACGGTGTGATTTCTGGTCCTATAAAACTGTGACGTACCAAATGTTAGTATGCTAGCATTATTTATTACGGTTTTAGGCGTGCTAAACTGTTTTCCGGGAGTAGGGTTTATATGGGACCTAGTGTAAATTATGGACCGATCTTCAAAAAAATTTACAGTGTCATTTGCGGTATTATAAAACTGTGACGTACCAAATTTTAATATGATAGCGTTATTTATTACGGTTTTAGGCGTATTAAACTGTTTTCCGGGAGTAGGGTTTATATGGGACCTAGTGTAAATTATGGACCGATCTTCAAAAAAATTTACAGTGTGATTTCTGGTCCTATAAAACTGTGATGTACCAAATTTAAGTATGCTAGCGTTATTTATTGCGGTCTTAGGCGTACTAAACTGAGAAGGGTTTATATGGGGCCTATGGTAAATTATAGACCGATCTTCACGAAATTTATTAGTATGATTTGCAGTCGTAAAAAGCGAATTCGTGCAAAATTTTATGTCATTGCGTGCATTATTCCACTATTTATGATAGTTTTTGTATTAAAATTATCAATTTTTTTTGGGTAGTGGTTCCACATATTGATTAATAGTTCTGATCCTACTAAGCCGATGTTGCTGGATTTCAATCCCAAACTGCTTAGGATAACTACAAGCAATTTGAGACCAAGTTTGTTCTTTTCTTTTGCGTTTTTCGAAAGTGAGCGTGTTTTCAACAGACGGACAGACGGAAAGAGGGACAGACGGACAGACATACGGACATGGCTAAATCGACTTAGAATTACTCAAGGAGCCAGAATATATATACTTTATGGGGTCTTAGATGTATTATAAAAAAGTTTCACATGGAATGACAAACTTAGTATACCCTCATTCACCACAGTGGTGGTGGAGGGTATAAAAAAGGTGAAAAAAACTTTATTTACATTTACAAATGCTATCAAAGGACATTTAGTATATCCCAGAGAAGATTTTAATTGTTTTATTATTTGCGTTGTACTTTGTATTAAAACATTAATATATTCTGAATATTATTGCTGTCCGATGGTATATTCATAGATTAAGCAATTTCAACTTAAAAAGGTCTATACGCCGCGGCGTGCAGCCAGAAATCTCAATAGACAAGTTTTCTCTTAACCACCATTAACAAACTTGAATGGTCATTTGAAAAACGTATTTACCTAAAATATATCTCAAGATACAGCAGTCGAGTTATCGCCTGTAATTGTTAAAGCAGTTATTCCCCTAAGATTTGAGTTAAGAGAAATCGAAAAAGCTATTTGTGATTTAAACACCAAGAAGGCACCCGGTATTGATAAGAACAGCAATAAAATGATTTTGGGGCTACCTCGAATAGCTAAGAACACTCAAAATATTATGTAGGTAAATTCCACAGAAAAATCATTTAAACCAACTAAGAATTTATTAAAAAAACGGATTATTTACATTTCATTAAAAATAAATGAATTTTACATAAATGTTTTTGTAATTTAGCTGACAAAAAATCCATATCAATATTAGTACGTAAAAATATTATTTTTTTGGTAGTTAGTTTTTTCAATAACAAACATAAATGTTAAAAAATAAATTGATTCGTAAAACAACTATATTTTCAGTAAATTTTAACAGTACGGAAAACGAAACTAATAACTAACAATCAGGTACTGTAATAATTTTAGGAGTGTTTTTTTTTTTGACTTGAATACTTCCCATAAGAATGGATGGTTTCCTTAGTAACCACGATGCCAAAGCCAAGAAAGATCATACATCAGTTGCGTCATACAATTGTATAAGCTTATAACCTAATATTTCAAAGCTATTTGAGAACCTACTAGTGTCAAACTTAGCACCTATGTTAAAAAACATACACTGCCGTTCACTTGAATAGTTTCACTTTTTTTTAGTTTTTTTGTTAAATGATAAAGTAGTCAGTTATATAAAATGTTTAAAATTAAAATATTGCATTAAATTATTACAAGAACAATTAATACCTGATTTTTAATAATTTTATTTTTGTTTGATACTCTGTTTTGGGATACATTTTCTGGGCACATTTGAATAGGTTCAAAGGAATTAATAAAAACAAACAAGAAAATATAACATTCATCAATTTTTTTTATTTGTAATGAATTTTTATAATATTTACAAAAAAGATTTAATTATGAGTATATCCTCCTTTATTGAATATAACTACAAAAATACGATTTGGGAGTTATAAAGATTCTCAATTAATGTGAACAAAATTTCGGCCCAAGCTTTTTCAATTCCTTCAATTAAAGCTTCTCTTGTTGCATATTGTCTGCCTGACTCTTCTATAATATTCAGGGGGCAAATTATGGCAGAAGTGATCTAATACTTTTGCGATCCGAAAGCTATTTTATTTCGAAATCTTTCAGTCAAATCGTAATTATTATTTCATTGATGTAAAAACTCAAGTTATTCGCTCAGTATTAAATGAAAGAATTATAAATAAAATTGCTTTCAAATCGAAAAATTATTCGATCACAACTGCCATAATTTTGATATTCTGGCTTCGAATTCATTCTTTTGCAACTCTTCCTTTATGGGTTATCTTGTTGAAATGTCCACGGAATAGGTCCAAGACATTAGAAAAAATGTGGAAAAGCCTTCTCAAATACAGTGTTTTAACGATTAGCGTTCATTCTAGATGAAAAAAATTTAAGCTCACATGTTCCATAGTATGAAATACTATATGCACAGTTAGTGATAGTGCAAAATTATTGCAATCATTTTGTTGATAATTGAAAATTAGCAGCCACACTAAACATGAGTGATAGTGATGCTAAAAAATTTTCACTCAAAAAAAATAGCTTTTTAAAAAAAAAAGCAATAAACTAATTTTATTGCAACTTTTTTGCTCTTCACTCATTTGAATGCAACTTAAAATTTTGCACTAAGTTTACAAACAATAAACTTGTTTTTTCATGATAACAGATATGAGATATTCCGTTTTAGACAAATTATTGACATGTTTAATTTCCTTTCTTATGCATATCATAACAATAATCAAAAATTATACTCATACATAATTACATTTTTAAGATTTTAGTGAGAGTGTGTTTATATGCAGCTTTTTTGATTGCAAGTACAAATTTGGCACTATTTGGATTGAGTGCAGATTTTTGCATTCAATCTTCGTTTAGTAATAGCGAAAAAATTTGCAATATCACAATTTTTTTTTTTTAGTGGTAGTAAAGAAAAAGTAATCATCTCTAAAGTTGGTAAAAAAAAGAGTGCAAACTAATTTTTTTGCAGTTTTATTTAGTGATAGTGCACTGCTGATTTAACTCATCGAATAGTAAATGTAATAAGAAAAGCCTTAGATGGAAGAAAATATAGCCTAGCGCTCTCGACTTATGCCTCGCAAACTTTTGATAGAGTCTGACATGAAGGCTTATTGCATAAATTGAAGCTTAACCAACCAGCAAACACACACATGATATTAGTCGTTCGTAAGTTTATTTTTAAAGAAGGCGATTTTTTAAGTTCTTCTCAGCTAATTGGCGCTGGAGTCCTGGGACCTCTATTATACCTAATATAAACTTCGGACTTGCCAACAAACGACTACGCCCAAACGTACTTTTGCTGATGATACAGCTTCTGTAAGCGTACTCGAAAACCATCATAAAGCATCTCGTTACTTACAATATCATATATTTGAACTGGAAAAGTGGGCAAAACAATAGAGAATAACGGCCAATTAGCCAAAATGCGTACATCTTATATTCAACTTGCGCCGGGAATAGTGCCCCCCTATTGAAATAAATAACACTGCGGAACAAAATTGAACTTTTTTTGTTCGGCCGGGAATTTTGTGTAATTTTTTTACTAATTTGAGGTCGCTGATTCCAAATCTAAGCTTCATTTTTCTCTTTCAGCTCCAGTTTTAGAGATATACCGTTATGTCCAAAATTAAGGCACTTTCAGCACATATATTGAAATAACATGAAAATGGTGCATCATATTCCCTTAAGAAATAAAACCGAAATTCGCTAATAATATTATCTTTAAGACGTGCTAACACTGTTTTAAATTTGGCCAGTAATTTCAGAGATATCGTTGAAGTTTTTAAAAAAACAAATAAAAATCTTAGAAAAAAAAATTTTTTTGTTCTTTAAAAATTCATAAAAAAAATAAATGTGCAACAAAAATCACAGTTTGGGTCTAAAAGCATTTAGTTCAACATATTTCGAATGAAATGAGCTTTATTTCATTGCAATCGGTGCACAATTTTTGATTGTGTTCACTGGCTGTTCCGCAGTGTAATCATATACTACATTAACATTCGCATATTAAATATCTCGGTATACACTTACATCGGCGTTTAACGTGGAAATGGCATATATAGGAAAAATGAAATCACATGAAACTAAAAGCCATTTAACTTCATTGGTTGGTCGGAAGAAATTAAGTTTTTAATCTTAAATGAAAACTTCTACTTTACAGCTCTATCTTAAAGCCAATTTGATGCTAGGGTATTAAGTTATGGGGCTTAAGATCGAATAAATAAAAAGGCACTAAAATGAAGTTTTTCGAATAATCACAGCTGCCCCCTGGTGCGTTAAAAACTTAAATATTAAAAGGGATCTCAATGAGTCATTTGTTCATATTATGATTTTAGCATTTGAATCCACTAGCTTGTAATATTTTGAACACTCTCGCTTAAGGAGAAGAGATACTGCATGACTTATCCGATTAGAAGAGCTTTAAACGCCTATAAAATAACATAAAATAACGTATTATTTACATAATTTATTAGAACAAGATTTTATTATTTATTGTAAATTCATATTAAATAATATAAGAATTAATAAATAAGTAATCAAAACAGGTCTATATTTTATCAAGTTCAAATTCTACACTCATAGAAAGATGTTCCCCTTACATCATAATTGTGACATCGATGTTATTTTAAACGGCATCAATAATGCAACAAGGGACATCAATCCAATGACGAACGTCATCACAAAATTTTGTCATTTATATTTTAACATTATTTTCATGTTTTAAATAAAAAATGAGAAGCAAAAATTCCCACATTATTTTTTTAAAATTATTTAGTTAGATACATCAAATACTCGAAGTAGAAATATTACGAAAACCATTGCGGGTATGATATTGGTGTCTTATAATTGAGAGTTATTCTGTAAGCAAAGTGGAATACAACAAAAGTGACAAAAACATGTGTAACGGGTATGTAAATAATAATATTCCCTCACTTTGACTAAAGTCAATCTCAATGACAAACTGTCATTAAATTGAGCCCAATGAGTCGTTTCTTTGATGTTACTGAGTCATCGCACTCCGATTCTTCATTTCAGTGATGCCGATATGACGACGTTATTTATATTTTTGACCCTGATGACAATTTGGGCAAGTGATGTTAAGGCTGACATTACGATGATGTAAACTGTCATGGGGTCAAAAACGAAGACATTTGTCATAGTACTGAAGTCAAAACACATCAGCGTTATGACGCTTTTTCCATCAGTGTAAGAAACATTCTAATCATTATTAATTATGTATTCATCTTTAAATTCTTATTCAGTTATAGGTACTTATAGAAGCTTACTAAATAAAGTGTTTTTAAGAGTTGCCGAGTTTTAAGCCAATGGTTAAAGTTTTGCCATACTTTGCGGGTTCTTTTTTTAGATCTTTGGTCAAATAAGGACTTTAAAAACAAACAAACTCTAATGAACTTGTTCACGCCTTCTTTTTTATGGGTATTTATGCAGTTTCAAGTGCATATTGAATACTCCGTAGGGCAGCCAAATGTATATGCCAAATTAAAAAAAATATCTTGAGTTTTTGGTCCTTCATCTTGAGTGTTTGAATAAAAAATATACTTGGATAAAAAATAGACATAAAACTATTGTGAAATGATATTAAGTCGTATTAAAAAGTTTTACTGCGAGTAGACCTTTCAAGCCTTACGCGGTCAACTAGGGGCCGATATCTTCAAATTTTTTGGCACAATTTTTTATCACATTGGACTATTTTGTATAATTCATGATTAAGTTCATAAATTATCTGGGTACATCATATATCAACTTCTATAAGTGAATATTGCTAGATTTCAATTACAGATGTCTGAAGAATATTTGCGATAAAAGTTAATCACAGAGTTTAAAAAATGATTTTCAATAATGAGTATTATTTGGGACCTATAACAAATTAAAGATTCAGTGGAAAAAAAAATTTATGTTAAAGTTTATATAAGAGTTATTTAAACCGAATTTTATCTACACATCAGCATACGTATGAGGATATTCATTAATTTAAAAGAAATATTTAGGAGGCAATCTACATTATGTTAATGATCAATTCCGAGCACAAAGCCATTCGTAATAATATTTCTATTCAAAAGAAGTTTACAGCAGTAAAAAGGAAGTATTAAGCCTCGTATGATCTGGCAACGAACACAATTACAAGATCTGTTCACAATAGCAGCCTTATGCATACATTTATGTGAGCTCGAAGTGTTCCTTAAACCTGTATGTGCTCGTAATTGTAAACTTACGTTGCTGGTCGAAAGTCTACATTTGCAGCAAATTTGCAGCAAATATGTATTTGTATGAAAAAGTTTGTCAACATATGAAAACAACACTAGTGCGAAGAGTGTTATACTTGAATGCATATTTATTAAGAAATAAATGATTTTTAGATACAAAGTTAAATAGAAAATGTTTAAATTTCTTTTACGGTTCAACATTTACCCAAAGTATATGTGGTGGCATGTGCGTCACATACATGTTTTTTACACCAGCAGAAAATCGTGCGTGTAGTTTTACGTTTTCCAACTTAACAATAAAGACAATGAACAGGGTTATGTCGCAAGATATATCAGGCAAGTTGTTCATACTAGTGCCAGAAATAGGAGAACTACCGAGTGCTATTTAAAATGTCAGGCGTGTTGGAGCGTAGCCTAATACCCTTGGATTTTCAGAACGCTGTTCAATTGCTGGCATGAAGGGCTATTTTTCAAGGCTTTGCAGGAACTTTCGTCGCTTGTCTGTTTGGTGTATGTGGGCGTTGTTTTGGAATATATGTGGTCGTTGTTTTTCGAATATATGTATAATGAATGCGGCTAGGGCGCATGTTAAAAAACATTGCCAAAAGTCAGCGCAAAGTTTTGCGTTTAGTTGTATATGCAGAAAGCATTTTGTCCATCGTATCGACGCTTCCTTTGGTTGCGTTGTAGTCAGGAATGTATTGTGGCTGGTTTTTCTTCTCAGGTACAGAAGCATTTGTCAAAGACCCACTACAATGTAATACAACTGCTTTTCCCGATTTTGGACAACAACGCAAACTTTGATTCGAGGAAACCAAAAACTGTAGACTCTTCTGCTCGTTTGCAGTCTGCTTTCAATTTATTTGGGACAAATGTTTTCTTTTGATGAACAGTACCAATAAGACCAGATTCAGCGATGTAAAAAAATTGTCACAGATTATGGTTCTTCCGGTGTTTTCCCAAGGATAGACCAGTCTTTTCACGAAATTCTCTCCTACATTGGTTGCACGACCTGCATTTGAGCTCTTCCCTGTATAACTCTCGCTCTTGAAAGGATAGAATGACGGCATCGCTTGCGAACCAGACTTTTATGACATACTTTGCATACTTTGGATGGGATGTGCTGCGTAAATCTAGTTCTTCCGTGATATACAAATATTTGTTCATCAACTGATCACATCAATATGAAAATGGAATACAAATCACTACAATAACAATTATTGTGAAACACGCAATAAAGTCAAATATGCAAGCCCACTCATGCATACTCAAACAAAAAAGCAAAGAGTGAAAAACTCTACTAAACGACGTGTTCGGCATGACGCATTCAACAAAATTTTAGTTGAGTAAAAGAGTGATGTGAATTTTCATAAATTTTATGTGGTGTCTACCTTTGTAGAATACCGGCCAAGAGGTGATGATTTCGCAAAGTAGGGGGTGATATAATTTAACACGCTAGTGGCCAAAACTGCTTAGAATTGATTTTTGGGAAGCTACTGGCAATTTCGGAAATTGTTGTTGTGGAAATTTTTTTATTCAACTTTTTCTGCAAAAATGCTACACATGTAGACTACCGAACACGTTCACATTAATTTTTGGCATAAGGCCCTACGGCTTCATTTTGGTAGGATATTTTCAGGGAGACTATGCGATATTATAGACAGATTGTTTTCAAAACGTGTTGTCTTTTAAGTCTTCATTCTGTTATCTCTAAAATTTGATGTTGTGGTGTAAGCTATTATAATGTAAAACTAATAAAACCTTATTAATCGCTTTAATTAATGGCAACTCTGTGTGGGTTAATTACACTTCTGCACATATATTTTGATATTATTCTACTCATTTATACTAAACAAACTATTTTTATAGCATAATACGCCACAAATACACAGACAAATACAATTTTATCAAGCTTATTTATAAAAGGACCGCAAGGCACTTGTTTAAATAAAATACTTATACCAACACAGAAACCAAATACAGTCATAGAAATATATATATTAACACTTAAAGTAATTTTTAAAATCTTTAAAGAGAAGCAAACCAATTTTGTTGTCAAAAAATATTTTATTAAAAAAATTTGGTGATGTGGTATAACTTTTAGCGTTTATTTTTAAAAATTCAATCTAAATAATTCAATATAATAGTCTGGTAGTGCATAAAGTCATTTCTAAAAAAATTTAAGGACTAGAGCTATTACAAAAAGCTTTATAAAATACATAACTGAAATTTAACACATAGAATAAATTCGAAAAAATGAAAAATCTTGAATAAAATAAAGTTGCTTATGAAAAAGAAATAATTCCCAATATCTAAATAATTCCCTCAACGCCACAAACATTTTTTTTTAAATAATTTTTTGGTTTAAAAATGTTGATCTAAATTTTCAAATTCCTTTTCATGAGTAAATAAATATGACCACTGCTATAAATAATTTACAACAACATATTAAAATGCATGTGTGCATTATCCCAGCACACATTAAATTACCGTTGGAATAATTTCGTTATTTTCCCTTTAATTTTTAAAGCATTTCAGAGCTTTCCTTGATTATTATAAGGCAATATAATAAACTCTTCTTTTTTTTAAGAATTATATTATTTTTATTAAAATATTTTCTTATATTTAAGCTTTATTATGATTCGAAGTTATTTTTAACCCTAGAATATAATACTTATTTTTATGACGTTAACGTCATACCTCGTCGAATCGACAACGTTACAAAATATAATTGAAATATCGCTTGTTGAGTAATTTGCTATTGATATTAATGACATTAAATGAATAGATACTCTTATTTTAATATTATTTAATTAAAACAGAGATTCCAGAGTAATCTGTTTGGCTTGTTCTTCTAAACATAACAAAAACAATAATTAGTATTATCAAAAATTATTTTCGGGAATGAAATATTTATTAATTAATGATTTATTAATGATGTGCTAATAATCCCAATTTATGATAAAAAAAACACTGAAATTTATTGTTGTGGGAAAGCTAGTTTCTATTCGCATTTCGCTGGTTGCTTAGGCCAGCTCGTCAGGAAACTTTTTCCAAATACTTTAGAAAAGCTAAAAATATTATACAAGTAAGACCATAAAGTGAATAAGAATTTTAAACACTCAGCTCTACTTGTAACAATATCAAAGCTTCAACAAAGACACAACAATAAATAGTGAATTTTTTCTTTCTTACATTCCCCTACAATTGGCTGGGTTTTTTCCAACACGAATTGTAGTTGTAAGAGGATAGAAAAAAACAAAATTAAAAAAAACAAGTTGCTAAATAAAGACGCTTGCAATTTCAGTTTTTTATTTGCCGGGCACATGCAAATTTATTATCAAAAATTATTTTCGGGAATGAAATATTTATTAATTAATTCATTTATTAATGATGTGCTAATAATTTGTTGAAGCTTTGATATTGTTACAAGTAGAGCTGAGTGTTTAAAATTCTTATTCACTTTATGGTCTTACTTGTATAATATTTTTAGCTTTTCTAAAGTATTTGGAAAAAGTTTCCTGACGAGCTGGCCTAAGCAACCAGCGAAATGCGTATAGAAACTAGCTTTCCCACAACAATAAATTTCAGTGTTTTTTATCATAAATTGGGATTATTAGCACATCATTAATAAATGAATTAATTAATAAATATTTCATTCCCGAAAATAATTTTTGATAATAAATTTGCATGTGCCCGGCAAATAAAAAACTGAAATGGCAAGCTGCTTTATTTAGCAACTTGTTTTTTTTTAATTTTGTTTTTTTCTATCCTCTTACAACTACAATTCGTGTTGGAAAAAACCCAGCCAATTGTAGGGGAATGTAAGAAAGAAAAAATTCACTATTTATTGTTGTGTCTTTGTTGAAGCTTTGATATTGTTGCAAGTAGAGCTGAGTGTTTAAAATTCTTATTCACTTTATGGTCTTACTTGTATAATATTTTTAGCTTTTCTAAAGTATTTGGAAAAAGTTTCCTGACGAGCTGGCCTAAGCAACCAGCGAAATGCGCATAGAAACTAGCTTTCCCACAACAATAAATTTCAGTGTTTTTTATCATAAATTGGGATTATTAGCACATCATTAATAAATGAATTAATTAATAAAATATTTCATTCCCGAAAATAATTTTTGATAATAAATTTGCATGTGCCCGGCAAATAAAAAACTGAAATGGCAAGCTGCTTTATTTAAGCATCTTGTTTTTTTAATTTTGTTTTTTTCTTTCTATCCTCTTACAACTACAATTTGTGTTGGAAAAAAAACAGCCAATTGTAGGGGAATGTAAGAAAGAAAAATTGACGGTTTATTGTTGTGTCTTTGTTGAAGCTTTGATATTGTTACATGTAAGACCTGAGTGTTTTAAAATTCTGGTCTTACTTGTATAATATTTTTAGCTTTTCTAAAGTATTTGGAAAAAGTTTCCTGACGAGCTGGCCTAAGCAACCAGCGAAATGCGCATAGAAACTAGCTTTCCCACAACAATAAATTTCAGTGTTTTTTATCATAAATTGGGATTATTAGCACATCATTAATAAATGAATTAATTAATAAATAATTAGTATTGTTGGCATTTTCTTGAACTGTTCTATTGTTTTTAATCCAAATTTTTCATATTTTTAATAAGGCTAAACTTCATTTAATTTAATTCTCTTTAAATTATTTTTATATAGGAAGGAATTTTACATTTAATTTAATTAATTAAATTAATTAAAATTTATTGATAAGCCGTGTGGCTCGAACCCATGTTCACGGACAGGTTGATCTGACGTATCCATACTATCTCTTCAGAGGTCCTTGTCGTTTTATCCTCATTCATAACATGAATATTTATAAAATATAAATAATCCAATAAATTGGTTTGCATTGTAGAATTAAATTATTAAATAAAATAGTAAAAGTGGTTCACTATTTTAAGTCTTTTATTTGTGCAAGAGGCACACAGGCTTTTTTTAATTTTAAACACACTAATTTTATCCTTCGTTGTTTAAACGGAGGACCAAAAACGCAAATATGTAATATCTTTATCGGTCAAACCTTCTCTATTTGCTATTATTTTTAAAACACAAAGGCTAAATTACTAGCTGAAAAAAATATACTCTGGATATCTAAAGCAAAAGTTACATTTACCTCATAATTTGTTTTAGAGTATATCAACGGCTGTCGCTATACGAAAAATCGGCTTAAATAGAACACAAATCCAGAAAAACTAGTACGAAATAGAAATATGCGTCGTCAATTCGACGAAGCATGACATTATATGGTAAAATAAATAGAATGTTTGATGGGCTTTAATGTATGAGAAAATGCACCTGTAAATATAACAGTTTAAAAGCACATGTGTGTGTGTGTAAGTATATATGTACAAAATATCTACACATACATATGAATGTTTGTCATTGTGTTTTAATTTGTAACAGAACGGCCATGTTTTTGCAGTGCATTCCATGTGAGTTTTGTCTTCGAGTGCTTTTGTGTTGCATAAAACTTAATTAATAAACATAAATTTTTATTATCGCTATTTTTAACTTTTGGGTTGAATTTTAAACGGAGCATAATACTTTTACAAAAGAAAAAAAGAAAAAACTTTTAAACAAGAGCCAGCAAATGCCCCGCACAGAAAAAAAAATAAAATAAAAACTTTGAAACGACAACAATTTCGAAAATTTGGGTCACAGGTGCGAAAAATTTGTGGCTGTTAACATAAATTTATAAAAAAATATGTAGTTGGTGTTTATGAAAGTAAAAAAAATTGCCTTAATACATACAAACATAAACAAAATAAAATGATTTTAAAATTTATCAAAGAATACAAATATTATGATTTATTAAAACTATTCAGAAAGTTCTTTTCATGATTAAACAAAAAACTTTGAAATATATTTTTTAATTAATGTCACATTTTAAGTTAAAAATATATAATATTTTTCAAATTATTTAACACTTCTGTATTCCTCCTTAACTTTCCTCATCTATAATCTTTGTGGGTCAATTTGACACAAATATATCTTAGAATATATCACATGGAATCTATTAAAATATCAGATATTGTGCATATGTATGAAATTTTACACCAATTACTTAACGTTTCTTCTTAAGGCAATTAAAAAAACACATAAAAACAAATTTGCAAGAAGCTTCCAAAACTACTATTTTGAATTTGATAGCAAAACTTAAAAATTAATACATATTACATATTATAATACATATTATTAATTAATACATTTGGAGGCAACCATAATATGGTTGTGCCTTCTTGATAGAGGACTAATTTAACCATGATATGGTTGTCGATGACAATAATATGGTTAAAATAACCATAGTATGTTTATAATTTTATTAAAAAATAGTTTCGTTGGAGGTGACCATATTTAAACATATTTTTTCTCTGGGTGCAGCAGACTATAAATTAAAGTTTTTCTTTTTCCGGAACTTTTCATTCCCGATAGTTATGAAACGTTGCAAAAATATAATTTGAATTAATTTTTTTGAACAAAATACAAAGAAAAATCCATGAGATCTATTAAATAAAAATATTAATGCAATAGAAAAGGAAATATGTATTAACAAAATTATAATCAAGGATCTGGATGAAATTATTAATTCAATTGGAACTTACTTTGAATCAGTTCCTTCTCACACGGATAGACTTTTTCGCACATGTTTGGAGGAAAAAATTAGTATGAAAGAAATAACTCAACGATAACTGCATTTAGTACAATCACAAATGCAAATAATTTAGAAGAACAGTACTATAAAACCAAGGTCTCAAACCCGTATATATTTAAGAACCTGCGGAAAAAACTTTCTTCTATATAACAACAGTTATTAAGTTATTAAAGTAAATTTAGGCTTTTTCGAACATTTTAGGAGGAAAAAATTAGTATGAAAGAAACGATTACTTCATTTAGTACAATCACAAAGGCAAATGATATAAATTTTTTTTAATAAGTTTTGTTCTTAATGATTATTTAAAATTAGTACGATCATGGTCCAAAAAGTAAATTTTCATTTCATTTTATAATTAGAAAAATATTAAATATTTAACGTTTTCCCGTAATGTGAATAGTGGGTAATACATTAAAAACTTTAATTTTCCCAGTTAAACCAACATTTTTTTCCTTTACATACCATCTCCCAAAAATTTCGAATCGAACCAGGATGATTAGTTAAGAAGATATAGGGATGGGGAGCTTTCACCCCTCTTTCTCTACTTCACGCCCTAAACAACAAAAATTATAGGCTATCCTCACAGATGTTTCACTATTTCCCGCCAAATTTCAAGAAAATCGGTTGATAAATTAAGAAGATATAGGAAGGGAGAGCTTTACCCGTTTTGCCCTATTTTACGCCATGTAGCGATATGAAATATACCTTAAAGCCTTTTCTCATACCTAACAAATACACATACAGAATTTTATAAAAATCGGTCAGGCCGTTTCGGAAGAGTTCAATTACAAACACCGTGACACGAGAATTTTATTTATGTATAAATTTAAAAACGAGTTATATGTTTACATTTGCCCTTCAAGTTGTGCTGAAAAAGGTCAACAAGAAAAAGAAAGACAAACATTGCACTTTGGACTTCAAGACGAATTCTTGACAAAAAGTATGAAAAACTGAAGTAAGGAAGAACATGTAAATCAATTAAAATGGTAATAATTCATTCAAAAGCAAATTTCGATCAAGGTAAAATATCATTTGGTTTAAGGATTGATGTTTGACTATTGACGTCATCCGTCGTCAATGACGATGAGTGCTAAACGGCAAACCCCTCTGAGGAGGTTGTGTGGTTACAAACGAAACTAGTCAGAGCAACCTGTCCGTGAAAACCTGGGTTCGATTCGCAGCTCAGTCAAGAATGAAAAATTTTCAATAAATTTTAATACATTTCATGTTGTAAAATTCCTTTCTGCATAAAAATTATTTAATTAAAATTAAATTCAATGAACTTAAGCCTTGTCAAAATATCGAAATTTGGATTAAAAACCATTAACAGTTCAATAAAATAACCACAATACTAATAATATATTTATCAACTGTTAAGAGATGTTTAATCTAGCGAAACTTTTTGCAAAAGCAAATAAAGAATTATAGAAATTTAGTTAATTTATTATTTGAGATATTATTCCAAATTTATTTTAAATGAGTTTTAATTTGCTGGTGGTGTATTTATGAATCAATGGACTTCAATCATATTTTTGAAAAGTTGCAAGCAAAACCTCTTTCCCAGGATTATAAATTAGTTTATTTCAGCATTATAGCAACGAATAGAAATATCTATATGCTTTTTCTTTAAAATATTTGTCAATTCGTCGAACACAATTTAAGACATTCTCTGACATTGTTTGACTTCTTAAATTTTGTTAATTAATTCATTTATTAATGATGTGCTAATAATCCCAATTTTTTTAAATGAAAACACTGAAATTTATTGTTGTGGGAAAGCTAGTTCCTATGCGCATTTCGCTTGTTGCTTAGGCCAGCTCGTCAGGAAACTTTTTCCAAATACTTTAGAAAAGTTAAAAATATTATACAAGTAAGACCATAAAGTGAATAAGAATTTTAAAACACTGGTCTTAAATGTAACAATATCAAAGCTTCAACAAAGTCACAACAATAAACCGTCAATTTTTTCTTTCTTACATTCCCCTACAATTGGCTAGGTTTTTTCCAACACAAATTGTAGTTGTAAGAGGATAGAAAGAAAAAAACAATATTAAAAAAACAAGATGCTTAAATAAAGCAGCTTGCCATTTCAGTTTTTTATTTGCCGGGCACATGCAAATTTATTATCAAAAATTATTTTTAGGAATGAAATATTTTATTAATTAATTCATTTATTAATGATGTGCTAATAATCCCAATTTTTTTAAATGAAAACACTGAAATTTATTGTTGTGGGAAAGCTAGTTCCTATGCGCATTTCGCTGGTTGCTTAGGCCAGCTCGTCAGGAAACTTTTTCCAAATACTTTAGAAAAGCTAAAAATATTATACAAGTAAGACCATAAAGTGAATAAGAATTTTAAAACACTCTGGTCTTAAATGTAACAATATCAAAGCTTCAACAAAGTCACAACAATAAACCGTCAATTTTTTCTTTCTTACATTCCCCTACAATTGGCTGGGTTTTTTCCAACACAAATTGTAGTTGTAAGAGGATAGAAAGAAAAAAACAAAATTAAAAAAACAAGATGCTTAAATAAAGCAGCTTGCCATTTCAGTTTTTTATTTGCCGGGCACATGCAAATTTATTATCAAAAATTTTTTTTGGGAATGAAATATTTTATTAATTAATTCATTTATTAATGATGTGCTAATAATCCCAATTTTTTTAAATGAAAACACTGAAATTTATTGTTGTGGGAAAGCTAGTTCCTATGCGCATTTCGCTGGTTGCTTAGGCCAGCTCGTCAGGAAACTTTTTCCAAATACTTTAGAAAAGCTAAAAATATTATACAAGTAAGACCATAAAGTGAATAAAAATTTTAAAACACTCTGGTCTTAAATGTAACAATATCAAAGCTTCAACAAAGTCACAACAATAAACCGTCAATTTTTTCTTTCTTACATTCCCATTTTGTTTTTTAGTTCTTGAGTTTTTAGTGCCTTAACGAGCATTCCGTCCTCAGAAAACAACGGGCTTAAATTTCACCCAATGATACATTTTTCGCAGGGTATTTTAGTAAAATTTTATTTGCCAATCTCTTTAGAACTACTTCGAACAGAGTTAAGTTTTATTTGGAGTACATTAATGACAAACATGTGGACTTATTATAGGTGATTAATGATTAATAAGTCGTGACGTGGAAGAACCTTTGCAACTTATCATTTTAGGCACTTCAGGCACCTAACTTTGACTTTTTAATCCCATTCGAAATATCTCCAGAGATAACTTCTATATAAAAACCCAGTAACAAATTGTGCTCCAAAAGGAGCAGGTTTTATGTATGAACTCATACCTTAAATCAATTGAAATCTGCTGATGGGATGCCTGATTTTTGTGGTGTTCCCGGTTTGGAGGACTATATTCTGCTGACAATAAGCTCTTCTTTTAACATAATAAAACATGCATATAAAGTACTCCTATAGTGCTTTTAAAAGGCTTACTAAATTACCATATTTATTAATGTTTTTCTTTTACTTGTTTAAATGCTTTTTTCAAGCATTTTCGTAAACCATAATATATATGTTTTAAATAATATATGTTTTAAAACCTTCTTCGTTGTCAGCACTAAAATAACAGCTTTTTTGTATATTTCATTCGCTTTAATTTACTGCATTATAAGCGCTCTCTTATCGAAGCGCTCGACTATGTGCTTTTTCTCTTAAGTGCCTCAAATATCACAAATTTTTTTACAAGGAATATATTTAATAGATATTGGGAATTAAGCCTGGAACAGAATATAGAAGTTGTAGTAGTAGCTGCAGCTGACGACGTAATGTGTAGCGTAGCAAGAAAAAATGCGAACAGAATATTGAAGCTTACTCTATGGTTGCCAAATAACCTATTTTAAAACTAAGATAATTATGCAAGAATAATATGTGAATTTTCAAACAAAATATGTATAAAATTGTAAAATAAATGCATTTCCAACTTCATATTGCTCTACATCAACAGTAAATTCTGCATTTCACATATTTAATGTAATAATTTATTTAAAAGCACGGTAACCCCAGTTGACATACTTTTGTATGTAAACATTTGTTTTGTGTTTTGTTTCAAAATGGCTAAAAAGAATTAGTTGGTTTTTTTATCAACTGCGCTGAAATTTTGCTTTTTTGCGAATAAATATATAAAAAAACATAAAAACAAAAGACGATGGTGGGTGCGACCGCTCTATGCCCAGAGACACCGATTAGGGTTTTTTGAAACCATGTTCCAGGGTATCAAAACCAAGGATGAGTAACTGTTTTTTAAATATACGCGGATGAACATCGCACAATATAAATTGCTTTTGCCGTTGGTTCAAAAGGATTTACAAAAATATTCTAAAAGAAAGGCCATTAGCGCTGAGTGTCGTTTAGCTGTGACATTGGTGTAAGTAGCAGAACTAAAAAGGAATTTCACTAAAGTTCTTATATATACCTATTCCTCCTGGAAGGCGTTTGGAAAATTCACACCTAAAAACGCCGTTTTATTTTGTTGGAGACAACGCCTTCCCACTGCGAACGAATTTAATGCGCCCTTACCCTGGGCTTTTATTTGAAGCTAAGAAGGACAATTTTAATAGACGTTTGTCCAGAGCCAGACGCGTCATAGAGAATACTTTTGGTATTTTATGTACACGTTGGCGTATTTTGCTCTCCACTATCGAATTCTACCCTCAAAATGCGGATAAAGTCATATGAGCGTGTACAGTGTTACATAATTTTGTTAGTATCACTGCCACTTTGTACAATGCTTCCGATTTTAATCCCACTAATTACACTGACAGATTTGATGAGCAAAACAATCTTATTCTTGGCCAATGGAGAGAGCAAGGTGTAAGACTACAAAGTGCTAAAAATATTGGTAGCAGTCACAATAGCACTCGGGAAGCTATTGCTGTTCAGGAGACATTAGCAGACTACTTTTGGGACACAAACAATATTTAGGCTTCTTAATTTTATTAAAAAATAAAAACAATTTTGATTAATTGATTAAAGTTGTAAAATATTAATTTCATTTGAAATTTTTTTTTTTGCAAAACTAAAACATTAAAAAAAAACAAAACGCACATCATTAGTATTTTTTTTTTTTTTTTTTTTTTCAAAAAGAAAAACATAACAAAAACAAATAACTAATTCATTTCACTTTGAAATTTTGTTAAGGCGCACACTTAAAATAAATTTTTTTTAATATCTAAATATTACTCAAAAAGAGCTCTTCCTCTTTCATATTTAAGATTTGTAAAAGCTCCACTTTCAAAGCATTTTGTTCCTTTAACGGAAATTTTTTTATTTTTTGTAAAAGCGATGCACAAAAAAGTTCATCTTCATCTTGCTCGCAATCATAAGCCACAAATTTTTTTATAGAATCCATTGTAGCAATCAGTTCTTTCTCCACAGCATTACATTCGGTTTTTCGTTTTTTTGTAGGTTAAAAACTAAATGAGGAACTTGTTGACGGGTAAAAATCATCAAGTGAGGAGTTCATATCGTCAAGAGTTTCACTTTGCGTGGTTTCCTCGTTGTAGTTTCCGGTAGATCTGTGGAGAAAAATTTATTTGAGTTCTGCATACATATTCAGCCCAATTATGAATAAAATTCCCCGGAAGTTAATTCCCTTTTTCCATTTTTACAAACGAATTTAAATAGGAAAAATGGTAGAACTCCCGGCGAATTTTTATTTATAATTGGGCGGATTAACTCATTTTTATTTATAATTGGGCGGATTAACTCATAAAATATTTGCTCACAATCTCGGCTTTATGTCCTCCTTTAAAAATAAAAGTTGCTCGAAAAATTTCCAGCGTTCCGCGGGCT
This sequence comes from Pollenia amentaria, assembly GCA_943735925.1. Lineage (NCBI taxonomy): Eukaryota > Metazoa > Arthropoda > Insecta > Diptera > Polleniidae > Pollenia > Pollenia amentaria. The sequence goes on from OX031007.1 coordinate 150,252,612, forward strand.
CCAGTGCTTGCCCTGATTTTGATTTTCTATTGTTTTCGCGGCTAAAACAATCTCGCAGGGACTTCCACTTTTTCTTGCAAGTTTCAACTGCAAAAAACTTCATTAGAATTTTGATATGTAATCCTTTGCTTGTAAATAATCTTACCACTCATTCCGGTCTCATCCGCAATTTTTTCCCATGTTTTTAACTTTTTTTTTACATTTTTGTATTCCGGGTGCTTTAAATTATACAAAGCCTCATTTTTTTTAACACATTCAATAAAAATTTCTGTTATCTCGTTTTCCATTTTCATAAAAATTTATATTTGACAATCAGCTGTCAAAGCAATGTCGCGCAACAAAGTTCAAGAATTTGAATTATGCGCTTCAACTTCCACTACAGCGACTACTACAACTACGTATTCTGTTGACACTACTTTAAAACTTCGGTTTTTAACTTTTGACAGCTTGCAGCGCTACTCGTTACGTTGTACTACAGCGACAATTCTGTTCCCCACTTTATTTCTTTTTCATAAGCAACTTTATTATATTCAACATTTTTAATTTTTCGAATTTATTCTATGAGTTAAATTTCAGTTATGTATTTTATAAAGCTTTTTGTAATAGCTCTATTCCTTAAATTTTTTTAGAAATTACTTTATACACTACCTGACTATTATATTGTATATTCTGGTAGTGTATAAAGTCATTTCTAAAAAAATTTTGAATATAATATATTTAATATTTAGAATTTTCTCGCACAAATTATTATTCACTTTATCTTTGAACACTTTTTTGTAGCATTTTGTATTGGTTTTGTGTTTTTTTACAATAAAACACGCTTTTATAAGCGATTTGTATTTACATTGTTCATAATGTTTTTTGGACTTCTGTTACATTTTGTTTTGACATTCTACATAACAAGTTTAAGTTTGCCCAATATCTAGTTAGAAAAATACTTAAATTAAGGGTACATTTACAAGAGGAAGGAAAACGTATATAAATTACATATTATTACACCAAAATAACCGGTTTATTCGATATTCGAAAAATGGACATTTTAAATAAACCGGCTGGGGAAAAACTAAGATAACCGGTTTAAGCCGGTCGTGTAATAATTGTTCGATCTCCCTAATACTGTATAATTCATCAACATGAAAAAAGTGAGTTGAAAAGTAAAACTGGGTAATTTTGACCCAAGCATTCAGAAGCGTTAATTTAAACCAATAGCAAACAAGAGGCAAAAATGTGTTACTGCTTCTAATTATAGCGATTTTGTTTAAATTTTCTAAAAATATAGCAGTTTTTAACGAACTTTCAGTTTCGTTTATTTTAAATTTGATTATTTAACAATATGCCTACTATTTCGGTCTTTTTTGCATGAAATTTTTAAATTTTTTGAATTAATTCTTTTTTATATAATAATTGGCTAGGAAAATAATGAGTTATGCCTAATTTTATAGTAAGAGGTAACCGAATTTCCATCCACACAAAAAAAGTCGACTATATTCTATCAAAAAATTCAATGATATAAAGACTGCTCTAGTTTAATTATTCAAAAAGAGAATATTTTTTGGATGGAAATTAAAGCTTAACAAATTTCAAAATTTGCTATGATAGAGCTTATTTTTTTCTAGCCTCAAACACTACTGGTGGTGAATGAGGGTGTACTAAGTTTGTGATTCTGTGTGAAACTCTTTTAATATTCATCACAGACCCCAAAAAGTTTATGGATTCTGGGTCCTTGTGTAATTCGAGGTCGATTAATCCGCTTGTCTGTCCGTCTGTTAAAAGCACTGTCACTTACGAATAAATTAAAAAAAAAAACGTTGGTTTCAGATTGTCTTTAGTTATCCTAAGTTTTCCAGCAATATCGATGCAGTACGATAAGAGTGATGAGTTCATATGTGGAACCACCGTCGTAAAAAATAATTATATTGTTACAAAAACTAACATTAATGATGGTATAATGCACGTATTAATATAAGATTTTGCTCAACTTGGTTCTATACGATTAGAAACTGTCAAGTTTATTGAAGATTCTTCCATTATGTACCATAGGCCGCATACAATGGCAATTTTGAAAATTATTTTAATACGCCTAAAGCCGTATTGTCCCAGCAAAAACTTTATTTACCTGGTAAGTTAGCAAGTTGGAGAAATATAAACACTACTTATTTTTCGGCTGAATAACTACTTATTTTTGTTCGAGTTGTCCACAGAATTCAGTACTTACAATACACTTACTAGAAGTCACACAATATCTAGTTATTATTTTACTACCAGTAAGTAAAATTGGAAATACTTACTAGCAGCTAAAAAATAACTAGTTTTTATTTAATAGTTTTTATTTAATTGGCGCTAGTTAATAGACCAACTAAGTATTTATGGAACTAGTTACTAGTAATTAAATATTCAATACTGAAAACAACACAACTAATTAGTAGCTATTGAGCTGATTTATAGTAAGCAAATATTCATTCAAAATAATAGAAGTGAAAAGTACTTATTAAGGTCATTACTATATAACACTTATTGAGGCTTTCAGAATAATAACAACTGTAATGACAACTACTTACCAGTTAACATATAAAATAACTACTACCTATTACCAAAATTCAAAAAGTTTTTCCTGGGGTGGTAAACTTTTGCTTCATATGGGCAGAAATAGTACCATTTATTTTTATAATAATCGGTCCATAATTCACTTTATGTCCCATACTTAGCAGCCCTCTGAAAACATCTCTAAAACAATACAACGCTATAACGAATTTCATTTCTATATCGAAATATTTCCTTATTCAGGTTTTTAAATACCAGTCCATAATTTAAATTGGGTCCAATATAAGTTCTCCTCTCGAAAATAATTTTAGTTCGGCCAAAACTGTAACGAATCGTGATATTTTACTCAAATTTATTCAAATTAAGTTTTACATGACTTTAAATAAAATCAAAAAGCTTTTTGACTGTCGGTCTGTATTTTAACATATTTATGTCTAAAGCGCAACGTATTCAAATACTGCCGTCCGATTTTATGAAGATTAATTAATAAGTTATAGCCCAACGCCTGAAATATTATTACTGCCGGTGGAGGGTTTTAAAGATTCGGCACAGCCGAATAAAGCACCCTTACTTTTTTCATCAAAAACACCCATTAACAAATCTTTACAATTTTCGAAAAGAATTTTGATTTTTTGGAATAAAAACTTAAACAAAAAAAAAAAAAAACAAGTAAGAAAGTGTAGTCGGTCTAGCCCGACCATTTTGTATGCTCCACCACAGTAATACAGACAGATTTTCAAGAGTGTACACTGTTTTGGATCAATGGGCAATCATGACATCGAAAGCGTCTTATAGCAATTTTGCTGAACAAAAAAAGTTTCAGCACTACTAGCCCTTCAAGCGATAATATAGACAGAAAAACTTCGGCACAAATCTAAAAAATGCAGACAATCTTGTCAGTAATTTCGTTACATGGGTCTAATACTTATAGGTACCAATTAATCCTAGGATTGCCGTCTTGATCAGCTCAGGCTGATTGTGTTTTACTTGCAATATTTTTCGAATATAACTTTAACTTTTCGAATATTATTAAAAACAGGGACGTGTATTCTATTACTGATATGGTCTGAATCAAATGAATCGAGTTTGAATCAAATCAGAAAACCACGGCCCCATTATGCGCTTAGTGCAATTTAACTACAAAAACCAAACGCAAAACTCGTTTCAGCTGTGGCAGATGCGAAAAGCAATGTGCGAAATTAAAGACTACATTTTCGTTGACTGGTATGTGGAATAAAACAAAGAAATAATAAAATTATAAAGGGTGGTTAAATTTAAAGGGCCGATGTTGATTTTGAATAAAACACAAATTATTTAGGAAATAATTGTAATTTTTTTTTATTATGATAAAACTGGTATGGTTCAATTATGTATCGAACAAAATATCGGCCAAATGGCCGCCGCGACCTCGGCGGCACACCTCCATCCGATGGCGTACACCTTTTCTTTCAAATAATCCCAAAGAAAGAAGTCCAACGGTATCATGATATTGGAGGCCAATTGACATCACCACCACGTGAGATAACACGACCATTGAATGTATCGCGCAAAAGAGCCATTGTTTCGTTAGATGTGTTGCAATTGGCACCGTCCTGTTGAAACCACATTTCGTCCACATCCATATCTGCCAATTCGGGCCATAAAAAGTTCGTTATCATCTCACGATTGCGAACACCATTCACAGTAACTGCCTGACCGGCCTCATTTTGGAAAAAATACGGCCCGATGATGCCGCCAGCCCGTAAACCGCACCAAACAGTCACTCCTTGTGGGTGCATTGGTTTTTCGACAATCACTCTTGGATTATTATTCGCCCCAATGCGGCAATTCTGCTTGTTAACGAATCCACTGAGGTGAAAATGTGCCTCATCACTGAAGATGATTTTCACGATATGCATTTTGATTTCAACGCCCATTTTCATAATGAATAACTTTAACTCGTTGCTCGATTGTGCATCTTTCCATGGCTCAAATTGAATTAGTGTGAAATTGGGAAAAGTAAAATGAAATGCAGAAAGAAACTTGACCTTTAGGTGTGGTTCACATTCAACATTTTAAAATTTATCCACCCGTTACAAAAAATTCGTACAATCTAAAATAATATATTTATTTACTTATTATATAATTGGATTTTTAGCTGTTCTAATTGAGACCAAGAAGAAAACTTAGTGGTAAAAAATTACCGCGAATCCCAGTTAAGTGAAGCTATTAATTTTTAAAAAAATGGTTTTTCCTTGATTCAGGCAAAATGTTTATATTTTAAAAACAAAACTCTTCGAAATGCAAAGTACAATTTGTACCCCATAAGTTTCATAATTATGTCCAGCAAATCGCCTCCTTTATTAAATCGTATTTAATTTAATTTAAATTCAACTCAAGAATTTTTGGAAGTTGTATCTCAACTTTAACTGGATTACAAATATTTTCGAAATATTAAAATTTTCTCCTAACAATTCCTCTGGAATTAAGTTAAGATGGCATGAAATTTACTACGTATATTTAAAATTCCCCTTCTTTCTATCCTTTTACGAAAACTTCTTCATTAAGTTGCTTAAAATATTCTACGTATTTTCAGTTTAAAACTTTTGCTTTTGAAACTATGAAACTCAACTTGCTGTGGTTAGTTTTTACTTACAAAATAATCACAATTTCTAATTTTGTCGAAAACTTAAACAAAGTTAATGATAAATATTTGTTTGAAAATACTTCATGCTTCTTGACAATTACAAACATACATGCTTATGTCAAAATTAACACATGCTTATGAATTCTGCATATGCATTTTATGCTTAGCTATATGCATGTGTGCATATAAACTTAAGAGTAATATTTATAAGAGTAAAAAGTTATGTTTATCTTAAGTTAACTGAAAAAAAATGCTAAATAAGTTGAATTTTTAATTTAAACACCCTGTTGAAATTTACTTAGAAAAACTTGAAACTACATGTGAGTTTCCCATTTGGAATTTCCAGGGAAATTAAATTGTTTTCAGTTCTCGTTTTTATAGAAATTAAACGCCAATATTTAGTTTAGAAATTTTTTAAATGAAAATTAACAAAATATGGAAGAGGTAATTTTTATTTACTTACCCAGTAGGAAAAGGTCATAACTTGTATTTTATGCTGATTCCAGAATTCTTTATTCTTAACAAATAGAGGATAATAATGAATTATTTTTTTGTATCCGGAGAATGAATTTTATAGTTCATTTTTTTTTAAACATATTATTTTTTAATCATTAAAAATTAGTTATATAATTAATTCCCCGGTATAATTGAAATAATAAATTATGTTCATTTAAAAAATAATTTATTTAATTTATTTTTTGTATCCGTCGCATATTCTGCTTATTTGCATCCCTGCCGCTTTGATACTTCTGCAATTAAATAATACACAAATAAGAAAATTAACTTGTTCATCAACGAAATTGTTCTAGTTCTCCTTAGCAGTTTGCGATTAAAATCCAACAACCACCCAAAAAATTAGTAATTTTGTTACAAAAACTAGCATATATTGTGGCGGAATGCTCGTATTCATATATGATTTAGCGCAAATTCGATATACAGGGCCAGCTCGCTAATCCGAATTAGCCAGTAATCCGAATTGAATTTATGACGTATTATATACTCTATAGTCCGCATTGATTGTAAGCCGAATTTTTATTTTCCTGCTTTTTATACCCTTCGCCAAAGGTAAAAGGGCATATATAACTTTGTCCTTCCTTTGGCAATTACTACAATATTGATCTTAGACCCTATAAAGTATATATATTCTGGCTTCATATGAGAAGGGAAGCTCAAATCCGGTTGTCCGTCTGTCCGTCCGTCTGTTGAAATGAACTCACACTTTCATAGTCTGAAACCAGACTAAAGATAAATGGATGTAATAAAACAGTACTAACTGATGAAATATAACTCTTAAAAATAATCCTTGTGCTATAAAAAATCGTATTTTATATGATGATCAGCTAAGGCAAGAAAATTACTGCCAATCAAATAAATGAAAGTGTATCTAAAAATCTAAAATAGAATGTGAAATTATATTAAAAACATTTGTAAATTTGTATAAAATTTGTAATTTTCAAAATCGTCAAATTTAGGGTATAAATCGTTCAATCGTCAATAAACCTTTTTTGTACCTAAAAATCTTCAAATCTGGCAGCCGTGGATTGAAAATGGATAAGTTAAGTATTTCGCTATTGAATAATAGTACTTGAGTCAATCTTTCTGCGCTTGATTCAAGAAACTCCGTACTCACTGTGCAATTTGACTGTATGTTAAAAATAAAACATTATATTCACAAAAAGCTTTAATTTTGTCATTCTTGATTAAAAAAAATAAAATAAATTTGTTTTAGAACCCTGGCTTGTGTTTTATTTTCGAATATAGTGAATAATAATACATAATTACAGCACATCCAGTAATCCGAATATCTCGTTAATCAGAGTCTGCAATCATTAATTCGGATTAGCGAGCTGCCTCTGTATATGACAAAATATCATTCCACAACATTTCGTGAAGATCGGTTCATAATTTACTATAGGCCCCATATAAAGTCCAAACTCGAAAAATACTTTTGTACGCTTAAAACCATAACAAAGAACACAATTGTAAATACCAACGCAGGGAAATTATTGCAATACCCCTAAAACTGTAGCAGATATAGGTTTTGTGTTAAAATTTGGCCTAATTCCGCTTCATATTGCCAGAAATAATGTCATGTAATTTTGTGATAATCAGTCCATAATTTACCTAAGGTCTCATATCAATCCGAAAACCACTCTATTCAACGCTATAACAAATTTCACTACTATTTCGAAATTTTTTTCTAATTAAGGGGATTTTATACCAGAAATAACTCTACAGAATTTTGTGATGGTTGGTACATAATTTACCATTGGTGCATAATTTACCAATATAAATTCTCTTCTCGAAAATAATTCTATTTCGACTAAAGGAGAGTATCAAAGATTCGGCACAGCCGAATATAGCACTCTTACTTGTTTTAAATGAAAACTATTAAAAAAAAAACCTCAAACGTTTTTTCAAAAAGAAAAATACATGTTTAGTTCGCATTTCTTATCAAAAATTTCTGTCGTTAACAGAAACATTTCATTTCCACAAACGATAAATACAAGTCTATGAGCATACACTTAGTACGTGGAAATTATGGGTTGCACTAGTTGAAAATAATAGACGTTGTGCTTGGGAATTCTGAAATCAGATGGGCGAACAGCATCTTTCAAATACGATTTATTTGTCAAAATCCTCAAAAATACTTTACAATGTATTCAAGTGTAAAATAAATAATTATTTCAATACAAATTTTTTATAAATAAAACAATCCATGTTTGTTTCCGTGTATCCATATGGATACACCACTTTGCATATCATACTGTTGTAAAAAAATTTTTTTATAACAATCTGCACCTTGTTACATTATTTATGTCACCAAAACAAAATTCTTCTGGTATATTTCGGGTTAATTCAATATAAAATATTCAGGCAAATGTATAATATGTAATATACTTACATATGTACGTAAAAATTATTCCCAAACTTGCATTGGCAGCCAACAAAATGACACAAATCAAATTCGCCGAAAGCAATGTGTGAAAAATCGCCAAAAAATTTTTCATACTAATTTGGGTTATTTTGTATAAGAAATATTATCATGTTATTTTTAATACAATTTTTCGCAAGGTGTGTGTCTTAAGATCTAGCAAACCAACTTTTGTTTTCAGTAATTGATATATCGCATATGATCATAACGAAACATTAATTAGCGAAGCCATAGTTTGTTATACCAAAGAGCAGAAAAACCTTACGCCCAAGGATCGCCTGTGCAGAAAAGGTTTAGTTGGCGGGTTGGCCGTTTTCACTATTTTTTGGATATATGGCCACTTTTATTTTTGGGCCTTTTTTCGTTTAAGTTGGTTGGGCTATTTTTCGCAAGCAATGCTACTACTAAGATCTATTTCTCTTTATTTCCGACCTCAAACTGTCATTTATCTTACTTTCTTATAACTTTAATTGGCTGACAAAAGCCTCGACTTTCAGATAATATATATCTTTTTAGGATCTTACAAATACGGGTTTTAAAAATCTTAAAAACATTCATTCTGTTTTTTTTATTTATGTGCTGTTTTCTCAACACAAGTGATAAAACTTATAGTAAAATTTATATAGAAAATACTCAAAAAACGGAGTGCTTTTCATATAAATTTTTCTACACGTTCAATCACTTGTGTTATGCGAACAGCACTCTATTCTTGATACAATTTCGGGATCAAATTGATACTTTAGAAACGCTGGTGGCCATCGTGTAGAGAAGAAAGAGGGGTACACAAAAAGAATCGGTTTGTGTTTTTCATGTCGTTTTCTTATTTCTATTTAAAGTAATTTCTTTTCTTATTGTTACGTTTTAATCTTTTTCTTACTTTTAAGTGTCAGGCTGAAAATACAGTAAGACCTCGATTATTCGTAACGGACAACCGCAGCATTCTTGATATTTTTCACATACTGCGTTGGGCGATTTTTCTTTGGGTAATTTTGCTGGTAGTCTTAAAAGAAAATAAAGCACCATTTTTTTATTTGATGCTGTAACTTTTTTCGTACTGAATTATTTTACATAATTTTAATTGACTTAAAATTAATGAAAAGCTTTTAAAATATATATTTCATAGGGAATTAGAAAACCATTTCCTGATGTCACATACGGAATAACAAACTTAGTATATTTAACTACTTGTAGTAGACAATAATAATAGAAGCAAGCAAACAAGAATCTAATAATATTTAGAAGGTTAAAATTTTGTATTTATCTGCAGATATTTATTTATGGCCGTAAACTGTGACATTTTTTTTCTGTTTTACGTTTTACAGACAATCCTACATAAAAATTACATGTCTTAAGCTGAAGATTAAAGCTGTTCTTAAAAGTAACTACTTAATGAATTTATCCATTACTTCCCAATATAAGAGCAATTAAAAATTAAAACTTATTGGCTCCCATTTAGTTAGAACTGAGTTTCTTTATTTACAGACCTAAATCTGGTGCACGTCTCGCACAGAAATATTTTATTAAACAGAAGGTTGGGACGTAAAGGAACAGACGTTTTAATAATCAAACAACATTTAAGTATTCCTCTTTGATATAATACGTATAAGTTTTTGAAATTCAATATGTGAATTTGAATTTAATAGCTTGTGACTTGCAACAAAAAGGTAACGTCTGAACATATACGAATTCTCGAAAAACACCAAAAGATAATACGAATATTGTTGAATGGTTTTGTTGCCATAGTCTGAAACCGGTACTACTTGTCGACAGACAATCGTTTATAACAAATCTAAAGTTTATCTCTATATCCGATATCTTTATGAGATTTTGAATATTAACTGCCTGGCCCACAATGTCGACAAGAACATTTCTTTCTTATATTTATATTGAAAACAAAAACAAATTTAGATTTTTTATTATTGTTTTCAATATAAAAATGCGAATATTATGGGCCTGGCAGTAAAAGTAACTTGGAAAGTTGGACTGACTTCAATGGGTAATGATACTCTTTAGCAGTTTGCTAATTTTTTATATCAAATAAATCTGAAATAATTTTTACTGGTATCAATTATCCTCTCTTTCTAGCAAGTTAAGCTGTCGGTGTTCAAAAACTTTTAAAAATAATCTTTGTAAATAGATATTGGGAATTATTTTTTTCATAAGCAACTTTATTATATTCAAAATTTTAAATTTAACTCATAGAATAAATTCGAAAAATAAGAAATGTTAAATATATTCTTTGTATATAAACAATATCTAGACCCATGTCATTGACGTGGAAATTATCAAGACAAAATCCTTACTCCAAGGGGTTGTGCACATATATTTAGAATTTCGCATCTCTACAGTCGTACTTTACGAGACCGGAAGGCGAAACGTTTTCTACATCTTAACTTTTACACTGGTATGACATACATAAGCAAGAGTGTCAACGTTGTATCACACATACAGTAGTGTTAACTTCATTGTTTAATAAAACCCCCATAATAAAAATAAAAAATTGAGAAAAACCCGCTATATTGATCAAAAAATAGCTAAACTACTTCACTATTAAAAGCGCTGTCAAAATCGGAATTTCCAAATGCAAAGCGTTGCCTCCGCGATATTTGGGGATGCTTCATACCAATTGTATAGGCATGACAATTTTTGACAACTAGAAAACGGGTGCCGGTATTGTTTATGTGCGGCTGTTACACACGTTACAAAAATAGATTGACTAAAATAGACAGGGCGAACTGTTATCAAATTAACCCTTTTCTTAAAATATTTTCATTAAAAAAGTTAAGTGGTGATAATATCAACGGTTTGGGAACTGAAGGATATTTTGGCAATATTTTAATTTTCAATGGCGCCACTTTTCAATGAAATCTTTTTAGGTAAAAGCTTTTATTTTAATTACGTGAGAGCTAATGATATTTACTTTGTTAAGACAATATATAAAACATATTTCATGTAGTGCAGGAATATTACAAAATATTCTCTTCCATATATTTGGACACGAATGTATGTTTCCCTAAAACGTATCTGTACAAGGAGCCACAGTTTTCATTTCACGCTCTCAGTCCAACAAACATAAAACAAGAATACTTGAGTATATGTAAATTAATGCTCATATACATGTACAATGTAATAAGTGTATGTGTGTGCTATGTAAACAATAATATGTATAAAGTAATAAATTAAATTTAGGAGCTTGAAGTGATTTATGGACTCAAAAGAAAATTAATTTTTTTCTATTTTTAATTTGCTCAAAAAAAATCTGATTAAAATAAGTAATTCAAGGAAATATAAAATTTATAAGCAAATATTGAATATTTTGTTAAATGAATTTTTTTTCATCTGTTCAAAATATTGTAATTTACAGAAAACAAGCAAAATGCTTTCTTGACATCGTGCAAAAAAAACCATTATTTTTTTATGAAGTATACGAAAATTAAAAAAACTGATGGTTGTTTTATATTTTCATCTAATTTTTTGTTCACATAATTGGCACAAGACTGTAAAAAGAAGAGGGAAACATGTTTGTTTTTGCAAAAAAAAAAAAGTTCCGCAGAGATCAATTTTGAAAATTGCATTTTCTGCCAGTACACTTTTTGCTCTGCACAGTGGAGTGATTTTATAAAAATTTGTCTAAGAAGCGTAAATAAAAAAATATAATAAATAACTGGTCCAAGTTTTTTTGAGACTTTCTGTTAAATATTTGTTAATTCTGAAGAGCGAATGCATTTGGGCTATGTGACCCTTTTTACACTTTCTCTCTCTTTAATCCTTAAACTCCAGTTTTTTTTCTGCATGCCTTTTTACAGCACGAAACTGAAAACCCAGTCTAAGTTGCAAACTTCAGACACAGAAAAAATTCAAAAATCAGTAGTTCTTTATCAACTAAAAATAATATTCAAAAAGTATTTAAATTTAATTAATGTAAATGATTATTTTTAATTAATATTAAAAATATTATTTATTGAAAAAAAAAAATATTCAAATTGTTAAATTTTTAGTAATCAATATAAACATTTTGTTTATATTGATTACTTGTTTGCTTGATGCTATGAATTTTGTATGAATTTGGTGATTAAGAGACAATTTTTAATTTTTTCTGTGAATGATGGATGCGCGATTGAGAAAACAAATTTTTTTAGATAATTTTTTTTTTTTATTTTATTGAAAGTTGTTGTTACGTTCTTTGACGAATATTGATTTTTTCATACTTTTTTTATAAAAAAAAATTACGCTTAAAAGTTTCTCAATAGTTTAAAATTTTTACTCCTTTTTTTATTTTTATGTCACTGTGCCCAGTAATTGTTTTGTTCATTACGGATGTTTTTACTTTCATTAAACATAAGTAGACCATCATGATTGTTTTTTTTTTTGCTTTTGTATTTTTCTTGTTATTTTGAGTACAAGTTATTTGGCAATTGTTTGGCATTTTCTCATTTACATACTTTTACAGTTTCTTTTCATTATGACAGCATTTCTCTATGAGTTCATAACTCTTAAGTTGCTCTGTCACGGTTTTCGAAAATTTTAATTTGCAAGAAAAACAACGTAGAAAAAGTTGTTAGGGACTATTTCGATATTAAAGAGAAAAAAAAATCAATTTTTTTGCTGGCTTTGCAGTTTTTTTAGGAAACTCATTTATTATTATAATCAGGAAACAATAAATTCTAAAAAATATCAAAAATCTAAAATAATTTTACCCTTCCATTATTAGCCACCCATAAATTTTTTTTAGAAAACTTTCTGCACAAAAATACTTTTTCCAATTTCCTTTTAAAATAAATTTATCTGTTTTTATTTGCCAATGTTTCAGTAAGTATTTTATTTATTCTTTACATTTTGTTTATCTTTCGCGTAATTACTTTTCAACGCCAACTATACAGTTCAATTCTCTTAGCGTTCAAATAACCCATACTGACCCATAATTGTGGTTGTATTTTAATTTTTTTATTATTTTTTTTTTTAAGTAACTTGGTTGTACTCATCAGACTCTCATTATGGCAAAATATTTAAAGAGGCCACAAGGTAGAAAGTAAATAGGTCGCTGTTCACAAAAAAGTGCAATGCATTTTTTTATTTAAATATAGAACATCAAGTAAGAATGATATCCATACGATACCCTACAGTACGTGTTAGTATTGCAAAATAAGTATTGAGAATGATTCCTTTTTGGGACCTGTAGGCAATTATTGACCAAACTGCACAACGGGTTGTTGAAAAGCTTTGCTGGAGGTCCACACCAAGCGTTCTATGCGTTTGATACCTTTTTTCAAGACGCATGCCTCACAAGGAAAAGTAGAACGTAAATCTATTTCATGCTTTCGATACGAAGAACTATCCTGCAAGTTCGGTGTGTAACTTATCAACAACAAAAAATAAAAAATGATTATACTCCTTTGACAGATGCATAAAAAGCTTCAGATGCATAGAACCAATCACTTAGGCTTTTTGTCAGACTTTTTATGGCGAATTTTAGATACCGTATCTTTATAAATGAGATTTATTCGTATTTGCGTTATGTAGGGAAGAAGTTTGTATGGGACTTATGGCCAATTCTGGATATACCATTACAAATTTTTACAAAAACGTACCAGCAAATATAAAAGTTATGACAGATGAGATAATTTTCGGCTGTATTATTTGTATCTCGCATCGTAAAATTTTTCGTAAAAAACGACTGAATTGCAGCAAAATCAGCAAAAAATTAAACAAAACTGTTTTTTTCTGATACAAGTGTCTCTGTGTCTTTACTTTGCGAGAAATAAATGTAATTTAAATAATCCGCCGAAAAAGTATGTAGCAACTAGTTTGATAAAACAGTTACATATCGTTAGCTTAAATGCACAAAGGCTTAATAAACCAAAAATTATAAATCGTGTTTTTGATTGATTATTGTAAATGCCATTATACCACATGTCTTGACAAAATTGTTTAATTTTGCGATCGAAAATGACACTGGTATTAACCCATTTCGTCCCAGCGATTTTTTTCGAGTAACTTTGTAAAACTTGGTGGCTTATAGATAATTTGGGACTAAAAACCACGAATCTAAAGTCCAATTTTTTTTAGATTTTTTGTTTAGATTACCATTTTGTTTAAATGTTTAGCATTTTCTTATTTTAGTTTTAAAACCTTAACTTGGAAAAGTTTCTATCATTTATCGAACATGGTGGATAAATCGAAAGCAACCCATAAAACAGAATATCTAACACCTCTAATTGTTTTGGTTAATTCTGTAAGAAGATTGATATTATTGATATGATTGATATACAAACATATAAATAGTACTTGAAACAAAAAGCTATTGAAAACAAACAATTCCCGGACACAAGTTGGCTTAACGAGTACAACAATTTTTCAAGAATTTAGGCCGAAATATAAATAAACCTTTTATGATCCAGGGGCCTATTTCACTAAACTACAAGTTCACAATTACAAGCGTTTTAGCCTGTAAAATTGTGAAATTGTTAATAATTGTGTTTCATAAAAATACAATTACAAGTTTGTGGCTACAAGTGAATTTTGCAAGTTACAAGTCTACAAGTCATACTTCTACAAGTGGTTTTGTTTCACAAAACTAAATTTACATTTGTACACTTGTAGAATTGTAGAAAAAAAGCTAAGGGTCGACGGAGACCCTCAGAAAAAATTTTACTGGTTACAAGAGAATGATAAATTGAATTAAAATTAGGTTTTTAATTATTCTTTTATAAAAATTAGTTTAAATAAGCACAAAATCCAAATATTTTAATATTAATTAGCATTTATTTATTTTGTTTATTCTTAATTATTTATTTTTTTAAATATGTGATTATATGTAATAAAACAAACTATATGACATTGTTTTCTTATTAGGAATTATCGATAAGCGGCAACACCACTTATCATATGTTATAAACAAATAATGTCATCACTTTAAAAAACCAACTTACCGGTGTCGCCCTTTTGATCTATACGCAAAAAAACATCACGTCAAGGCATTTCATACGCACGTTCTCCCACGCTTTCATTTTTATCTCTTCGGTAAGTTTGTCGCTTGAATGAGATATCCCGCACCACACTAATTTTATTATGTTGATTTGCCATTACAAAACAATAATTTTCAACTTTTTTAGCACAAGTTGCAAACATCTTTAAACACAAACAGCATATGATGGGCTTAAAGCACAAGGGGTTGAAGTTATTTATTTAAGAATTGAGATTAAGTGCTGATATACCGCGTGTGCTCCAAGCGAAACAGGTATTGTTATGAAAACTGCTAGCATTGGTCGTCACATCTCGCTACCTGACGCGAATTCCACATTCACCTCTTGTGTTCTGATTTTCTCTGAACTTAGTCTGCAAATTCCATTTGTAATCTCAATTTGTTAAAAAAAAAGCACTTAAACCCCTTGTGCTTTTAGTCCCTCATATGTTATGATTGATAAGTGGTGTGCTAACAATCAAAACAACTTATCGAAAAACATTAAAGTACCCATTATTGCAAAGCTATTTTTTTGTATTGCCCTGCGCACATTTTCCGATAGATTGGGTCTAAAAGATAAAAAATATTAAAATGGGTTATATTGCGTTTTTACAGGATATTTTTAGCATTTTGAGTAATAATAAATAAGAATTGTAAAATTAATATCACAATATATACAAGAACTTGTAATTGTAAAAATTGTAGTTTACAAGTGCAAAAAGCTACAAGTGTTGTGAAAATTTTAATGAAACACATCTCATCAGCACTTGTAAGAATTAGACTTGTGATTGTAACGTGTAAACTTATAGAATTGTAGCTTAGTGAAATAGGCCCCAGCTCGTACAAACGACGTAGAATAAAATAAATAACTTTGTATAAAAAACAGAATTAAATTATTTTTGTTAATTCAAATTCGTGAAAAAAATATAGTATTGTAATACGCGATTATTCAGTTAGCCTTTCTGAGAAAAAACAAAAGTGCTCTATAGCGCTCAGCTTTTTAAATTTAAATTTTTAAAACACAAGTGAAAAACAAGGATATTGTTTTGCTGTTGTGTTGTGTTTTCAATGGAACTACACTTTCACTTTTTTTATATTTTATACAAAGTTTTAGTTTTCAAAATTATGCTCAAAATAATATATTTTCTTCCCCCTTGTTATAAAAGGCAGGAGTACAGAGGGTAAGAACTTTTATTTTTTATATTTGTAGCTAACCACTTACAAAATACGAAGGCGGATCAATAAGCCCGTGACTTTTTGAATGAAACTGTTTTTTTTTACAAAAAAAAAAAATGTTTTTTTCAACATAATCTCCTTTTAGCTCAATACACTTAGTCCAACGTTTCTCCAATTTGTGTATCCCTTCCAAAATTTGTTTGACCAATAATTTCAATAAGTCACGGACTTATTGATCCGCCCTTGTATATCTAATTGTTTAAAAAAATTAGTTCTTTGTCTTACCTAAAATGAGTACAAAAAAATACCAAAACGCGTGAAAGTGTGATTACTTGATTAATGCAAAAAGACGTAATTTCCCTGTATTTTCCAACAAAATATAATGAAATGGTCTTCTTTAAATATTGTTTGATGAATTCCATTGACGACTTATCAATGCATGTTTTTGTGACGTGAGAAAAAACTTCGCTAAAAATGTTGATAGTTTTCATTTATCAAAGTTTTTTGCTTCTCCTGTAAAATTGTATTTTTGTTAGTTGCGCCTTTTTGCATTTCAGCTTAAGATATACACATGTATGTATGTATGTACCCAAGATTATTTTTTAATTTGAATAGAAAATAGCAAATATTAAAATGACGAATGAAGAATTTTAATTATAAAAATAAATAAAAATCTTTTGTTATATTTTATTATTTCCATTTTTTTAGCCGTTCTTTTAGTTTTATCACAATTATTTCTTTCGTTGACGTTTGGTTATCATTTTACGCTTATTTATTAGAATTATTCTAGTAAGAATAGTATCAGTGTTGTTTGTTTTCACAAACAAATATAGAAACACTTTTTGCCCACAAATCAAGAAACGATTGAATTGTTTGGTTCACACTTCATGTGAGAAATTTTTCGAAGCAAGAAATACAAATATGAGCTACAGGGTTGCAATAAAATATAATATTTATATATTAAATAATGGAGACTTAGGGAATCTATTTTGGGAGGATATTGGCTTGAGCGCTGGGATGAATTGTAGACAATATTTTCCACAGGCTTGTCTCTATGGCAATCTAAGCTTACATGTGTTGCAAATTCTATTAATTGATCTCTAAAAATTAAGACCGGCGTTTTGCCTATAAAATACACTTAGAGAGATTACTATCCAGCTAGCCGGACGGGGCGATATCGGTAGATCGACTTAAAACATTAGTCGATCCGTATTCTAAAAGATTGATCCAGAGTATATATTTGTGTGTGTTACACACATCAGCATAAATGCATGTGTAATACTCTCCCCATACATTGTGATGTAGTGTATAATGAAACCCCATTAAAAATATTCTTTTATATTCTGACTTACACACGTCTTACATTCGTTTAAAAGTTGCTGCAGGCAGAAAAATTAATAGCAGCAAGAATGGTCATAAACGTTGGCAAAACGCACACAACCACATACACAGATGTACAGCAGTGCTAAAGAAAATGTGGCATATTCACATAAAGTTGCTGCACAAAATGCAGTAAAAGAAATGGCTAAATAAAAGAAAGCTGTAGCTATTTACTCCAACTAATGGGCATTTTTTAAGCACAAGAGTGCTTGAACTTGTAAAAAAAATTACACAATAAATTTAGTTTTAACATTTGCAAATGATATTGGGCATATGAGCACTGCTGCTGTTCCTGACTAAGCGCATCCTGGACGTTAAATTTTTTTCATTTTAGAAAAAATAAGTTACGATGATGATGATTACGGTGCATGTAATGATGTCTATAGTGGATGGATCTAACTTTCTATGCGACAATTTTTTATTTTTTTTTTATCAAACCGATTCATCTAGATTATGTGTGCTTTTAAAAATCACAAAGTCGTTTTATGATTTTTAAAAAAAATTTGGATTATTTGGTAGCGTTCTACAAGCAAGAATAATTTCATAATGATTTGCCAGAGTATACTGAAATTAATTGTCAAGAAGTGAGCGCAGTATAACAGTTCGTTTGACAGCTAATCATTTTGTTAGTTCTATCGCGCTTTAAAATCACCCATTACTTTTTAAGCCCCCACAGTAGGACTGAAAAACGTAATGACTACTTATTTTTATAGTTATCATGTTCTACCAGTTCAATATTTGGAAAGAGGGACAGTTGTTGAAAACAAGTTAGATATAATTATGCCGAATATTTTTACAATGAATAGGGTTTTCGAATAACATTTTAGGGAATACTTCTATGTCACAAAATCAACATATGCTTTCTATGACAATGAGTTTATTTTAATGAATCTTTCACATTTTTCTTGCAAAAAATGGACGTCACATCAAAACAACTCATATTTAGGGGTCGATGCGGGGTGTATGCGGCAACTCGTTTTTTCTGTATCAAAATTTTTAAATCAAAATAACGTTTCGCTTAGATTTTGCAATCTGAAAAAAAAAATAAAAAAAAAATACGGCAGAAAGAACTTTTACATGAATATTATCCTCATAACATAAACACGGGTCTCAAAAATGTGCTGCGGTTTAGGGTATCATATGATTGGTATTGACCGACTATACTTTCTTGCCTGCTATTTTACTTATCGGGCATTTATCCAAAGAATCGCTAGAAGCCCGAAATAAAGACTTAAAAAATATAGGGAGTTCCATTCACGAAAACGCAATCGTGAAAAATCAAATCATGATACTTTCAATATATTTTTATAACCTGTGACCCAAATTTTTAAGCATTTAACAATTTCCTACAAAGAAGCTTGCCAGAGCAGGCAATTGATTTAATTGAACTTACAACCCCGAACAAGAACTATTCGCCCTTATCCTGTACCAAAATAAAACTCGCGTGGCATTTGCTGAACAATTTTGCCCAATATAGAAAGTACATCATACAATACATGTTTTTTTTTAAATTTTTTTTTTCTCTTTTTTTGTATTCATAAATTTAAAGTTTCGGAATGATTTCTGCAGAAATATATTAAATGCTGTTCACTTGTTTCAATATTTAACATTGACTTCATAGTGTTGGGAAATTTTGACCCATGTGTACAAAATGTGTATCTTTTTTGGTACAGACAATACAAACAGGCCTTGAAATTAAACAGTTTGCGCAATTTTGTCCCATGAAACCATATGATGATGATGATGACGACAGTGATGATGATAATGATGATGATGATAATGATTCACTATAAAATGTATGTATAAAATGTACGCTTATATCCAATAGCTGATATGCAATAGAGTGATATCTGGTAATATTTAATTAAATTATGCTCCAAGATACTTGACAATTTTTTCAATTTCATAGTTTGAATAGTATTAGCCAAAAATAAATAAAAAATTATTCTAACATACCTGCCTAAATTGATAAAAAAAAATAGGCAACTCTTACCCACTGTGCAACCCTTATTAAAACAAGTATTATACTATGTCAAATTTAACTTCATTATATCCAATATTATGTCCACGCCAAAACTCGCTTAAATTTTATCAACATTTAAGGATTTTTCGAAAACATATATTGAACTTATGTGAAGTATGGAATGATTTCGCTTTAAAGTTAGGTTAGGTTGGGTTCCATGGGCAGCCATCGAGAGACAGCTCACTTGGGTCCTTAGCGGTCCCTTTGTGATACAAAGCGCCAATGCCAATCCCAAAGAGCAGTTACTCAGATGGCGTCACTGCAAGGTTGAGCGAATTCATCTTCCTAATGAAGAGACGAAGCAATCTTAGTTCTATTTTTGATAGATCCTCCAAACAGGAAAACACCGGTTCTCCCAGGTATTTTTCCCTGATGCCCCGTAGCCCAGGGCATTGACAGAGAATGTGAAGCACAGTCTCCTCTTTCTCCTCATCATGACAACTTCTACAGTAGTCATTGAATACCAGACCCATTCTTCTAGCATGAGTCCCAACAGGCCAGTGTCCAGTTATGACCGACACCACGGTCCTGATTTGGTTTATATTGAACCCAATTAGAGATTTGGTTCTCCGTTTATCATATCCAGGCCAAAGTGGCCTGGATGTGGAGCAGGTGGACTCACGGGTCCATCCCTCTTGCGCAATTCTATAATTCTCGCGCAGAATGAGTGACTTACTGTGAGCCATTGGAAGGCCAATGAATTGATCAATGAATGTTTCATCCATACGACCACCTTCCTTGGCCAGCTCATCTGCTATCTGGTTTCCCGGGCAGTTTGAGTGCCCTGGTATCCATATAAGCGTTAACTCTGAATGTTCAGCAATCTCATTCAAAGATATCCGGCATTCCACAGTTAACCTAGATGGCGTATAGACACCCGCAAGAGAGGCAATGGCAGCCTTGCTATCAGTAAATATACGTATATCTCCCGATACGCGATAATACTTTAGCCAGTTGGCTGCCCGCTTTATAGCCGAGATTTCCGTCTGCAGGATGCTACATCCATCCGGCAGACGAAAGGAAACTTTTACACCCAGTTCCTCTATGTAGAAACCTCCGCCAACTCTTTCCCCCTTCCTTGAACCATCAGTGTATATCCCCAGGGCTGGTTCATGGAAGGTGCCCATGTCCGACAGCGCACTTTCGCTTTAAAGTTAGGTAACCTACTTTATGTACTCGTTATTGGTTTTCGCTATTTTATGACTGATCGTCCAAATTTTTTTTATGAAATTTTAGTTGGCATGGATGAAATATTTAACTCGGCTCACCCGATGAGCTATGAAATTCTAATAAGGCGTGTGTGATCAGGGGAATATATATGTATATATATATCAAAAAACTTTTAAGTCAATAATAATTTTTTTTTTTCAAAAATCTTACAAAACAAAACACTTTTTTACTATACTTTTTATTTAAACTCACAAACGATTATTAAACTGCAACTGCTTTTATTTTAAAAATTACTCAAGCCAATATCTTTTAATTTCCAAAATTTTATGATTCTCTTCCATTGTGCAACATATAGCTATAAGGCAAATGCAGCCACAATCATAACTTAAATTGTGGTAGTGATGTGTTCGCATACAAACTTACTTAAACACATAAGCAATTTAAAAAGTTTAAGATATTAAATAATGATGGCTTACAGCATATGTTTGTGAACTATTTACACACTCTTATATTTTTATAAAATTATAAAAAACATGTAAGAGTGCTATATACGGCAATGCCGAATCTTATATACCCTTTATTATGGTGCGAAAAAAACAGAAGGTTATATAAATATTGTTCTTTAGATATAAAAAAAAATCAACTTTGTGCCAGCCCACTTGTCCAATCCAGCCCACATTTTATCGGATGCTGTGAACAGACAACCAAGGTAATATTACTTAGTTCGCACACTTTGGCGCATGCCGTTCTACAAATATACAGAAATCTTTAATGTCGCTCAAATTTTGTCGCATGTTGTGAATCGATAATCAAGATGATTGTATCCAATTTGGAAGCTTTGGCTCTTGCCGTTCTCAAGATATACAGAAATCTTTAATGTCTTTATATGGGGAGTGCCACGACTAGTTGACCAATGCCGCCCGCATTTTGCCCGATGTTGTGTTTTGTTAACCAATATGCTTGTACCAAATTTGGAAACCTTGGCTTCTGCGTTTCTTAAAATTTACATAATCACACATGTGATTTTAAAAGCACGTGATTTGAAATCATGTGATTTTCAGAACAGACCCGATAAATTAATTTAAACTGACAGTCAGACAGGCGGACATCATTAAATCAACTTCGCTACTTATAAGGACCCAGAATATATACTTCATATGGTCTAGGATCAATATTGCAGATATTACAAACGGAATGACGATCTTATATATACCCCTTCCACCACCTGTGGTGAAGGGTATAAAAAATGCTCCGTTCAGAACCACATAAATAAGTTGCCGAGCAGTAAAGAGAATGTGTTAACATAACACATATTTTAATCAAATTACAAAATATAATATTATATTATGTTTTAACTAGTTATTGTAACATATTTTTTTATTTCAGATAATTATGTTTGTGAAAAGAATAAATACAAAAATTAAATGTTCTTAATCCATCAGAATTTATAATTGTGTTGCAAAGTTTTTTGTTAATAGTTTGCTAAAGCTATAAATTTAGTTATTTGGAAAGAATATTATTCATTCCATCAAAACGATGAGGGGAATATTGATTTTATGGTTCCGTTTGTAACACATCAACGGAGCGGATATGCTTTCTTAGACGATGAAAGCATATGCATTCGTCTCTCCGTCTGTTCAGTGTGCGAAATAGCTCACAATATATGACTTAAGTAGATGAAATTTGTCTTAAATGATCTCTAGACAACAGATTCATTTTATTTTGCAAATAAGCCGAAACAGTATATTATTTCATCTAGCTCCATTCAAACGTTCTTTACGATAAAACTTTTGGTATGATAATTCCTTATATGGTTAATTACAAATACTTTTTTTTAACAGAAAGTGCAACCGGTAGCAACGATTTTGTTAGCTATTTTATCAAGTCCGTATACAAACTATTTCATAATATAAACCACACGCAATAATCTAAAACCACAAAATAAGACCTATAGACATATAAAAATTTGGTATTGAAAATGAGTAAATAGGTCTATTATTTTCAAAATAACAATTTATTTCAATTTAAAAATTTGTGATATTAATTAAAAAATTTAATAAATTTGTACCAGTAAACAAATTAATAGTATTCAGTAAACGCCTAATTCACTTGATTAAATTTTTAATTCAAACTGCCTTAATTGGTGAACAATTTTAGAGGTTTTTTCTTTTATTTTTCACAGAAAAAAAAAATAAAAATTTATTTTAATTAAAAAATTTGTGATTTTAATTAAGAAATTAATTAAATTTGCATCAGAAACAAATTAATAGTATCAGTTTAATGTTTAATTCATTTGATTAAGCGTTTAGTTCACGTGATTAAATTTTTAATTAAAACTGATTTTATTTTTGATTAATGCTTTAGGTGGAGAAAAATTTTGCAGCTTTTTTCTGTGTACAAAGTCCCTATGAATATAAGACTTTTTGCACGATAAATAATAATAATATTGGCTTTAATATTTTTATATACACATTACAAAAGTGGAGAGTGAGCGTTTGTGGTGATGTGTAAAACATAAAGATATTGGTTTAAGAATCACCTTATATAACCGATCGACAAATCGGTCCATTATTTGACCTAGACTTCACACAACTAGAGTGCAATGTTTAAATTCGGGCAAATTTAATTGGTATTTGTTTCTCAACATTATTATTTGAAAATTTCCGATTAAAGGTTAAATTTTCTTATCGATATTTATTGAATCTTATTACTAAGTTCCTTATTAAGATTGGAGGCATAGCCGAACTTTTAAGTTAATTCTTTAATGACAATAAACTATACCTTCGACCATTTTTCCAGATTATAGATACTTTTTCTATGTTATACCTTGACCGGATAAACAAACGATCTACTTAGTATTCACAAGGAGTTTAATTTTTTTAATACAAAACAAGTAAAAAATTTGTTTTTAAAAGTTTATTAAAAACGATATGTTTATATTATATTAAAAAAAACTGAACAATAAGGTAAAATAGAATATAAGATCAGTTCAATATAAATTAAAATAAATTAATCTTTTTAAATAACGTTTTGGCTATAAAAATAATTTTATTTATTTTTAATGTTTTTTTTATTTGAAATAATTTTTTGGACTACATCATACTAAATTGTTTGACCAAAAAAAATACATATGCAATTGTTACCAAAATTTTGGAAGAAGGAATTTTAGTCGAACTGTTTGGGTTTTAATCTAAAGATACATATATAATTATTCTGGCTTAAGTTGAATACAGCTAATTTTTTTATTTAAAATATTTTTATTTAGAAATGAATTTTAAAGCTTATAACAATGGAAAGACAAAAATAATTTTAGCTGCACATACATGCGTACATATGTACCTTCAGCTGTAAATGTGCTAATGCCACAATTTTTGAAAATTAAGTTTTTGATGCAGTTCAATAGAGTTAACAAAAATACATCGTTTGCAGAAAAAATACAAATATTTTTTTCTAGTTTTTGTTTTGCAACGATATGTATATCCAAATGCTAAAGATGTAGTTCCAAAAATGCTAAAGAAAAAGCGCTAGGGCCCATTGAAATGTGAAAATTAAAAAAAAAATTGGTAAATATTTGTTAATAGTCAACATTGAAATAAATAAAATAGTTTTATAGTATATTTTATTTTTTGCTAATTGACATACTAAAATGTACATTAACTGCCGTATTAATAAAAAACTAAACTGGATTTGAAATATATTTTAAGGAAAATTTGTATGGAAATTTTGTTTTAAAATACATTTGAAATCTATTTTATTTTTTATGAATACGGCATTAAAAGTATAAAATATATAATAGAAAATGTGATAAATCATAAAAAGCTACGTAAAACATAAATGTATTATTTTTAGTTGGTTTGCAAGCCAATAAAGAGTCGGCAATGAAGCAAAACTGGATTTACAGACTTAAAATATATTCAGAACTAAAGACCTTAGAAAGTTTTTTCTTTCTCCTATAAAATTTATACATTGGACTACATCCTTTTCGACTGAAGGTAATGATATATACTTATATAGGTACATTATTTTTGTATATCAAAGAACTTTTCTTATTAATGCACTCGAAATTTTACAGTTATATAATTCTTCTTTGGTGAACTTTTACTAAACCAATACATATTTTCATATGTATATATGGGAAGGTAGAATGCTCATCAATAATTCAACCGCTCGCATTTTCAACCCAAACGTTTATTTTTCGGATATAGATGGCACTTGCTGGGATTGCATGTAGAATAATATGTATTTAAATACAGTAAATCAGATATTTCATTGGAAATATATAATAAATAACTATTAGGTTAAATACTTGGATACTTATTGAAAATTTGATTAGAGATTCTATAAAAACAAAAAAAAACTATGAGATTTACAAAAATGTTGTACATTCGGAAATTCGTGTATTATCGAAATAAGCAAGACATATTGTTATACTTGAGGGGGGGGGGGGGGAATTTCCTTTTTTCACCCTCCCCCCTCACCTGAATCCTCGTCTGTTGGTCCATATTTCTTCAATAATGAGGAATACCAAAATTTTACCGTCAATGGTAACCGTTATTGCAAAATGTTAATGCACTATGTGCTTCTTGAAATTCAAACGTATTTCAACAAGACGGTGATACGAGCCGTACAGCGCGTGAAACATGGACGTTGTTGAGATATCATTTTGGTGAGCACTTAAATTCACGTTTTGCTACGCTAAATTGGCCACCTAGATCGTGCGACACCACATCTTAGGAGTATTTTCTGTAATGTATAGTCTAAGGTCTTCAGAAATAAGCCAGCTAAGATTGACCCCTTGGAAGCCAACATTACTCATGTTATTGGCGAGATACCAGTCGATATGCTTGAACGAATCGCCCAAAATTGGACCTTCGGAATGGACCACTCTAGACGTAGTCATGGCCAATATTTTCATGACATAATTTGTAAACAGTAAATGACATAAATTTTTCTTTTAACCGATAGTAAAAATTTTACGTTAACTGTCAAATTTATCTTTTTTTTACATTATAAATCAAACCTTACGATGAATCACCCATTAGTACTGTCATATAATACATATAACGTAAATTTTTTTAAGCCTTGACGCAGTGCCGTATAAGATTGAACTTAAAATGTCACTAAATGTTGTTATATTACTGGTATTGAAAGTTATAAAATTTTACTAAATAACTTTCATATAAGTCAAAACTTTGCCACAAAATTTCCTCGCTATTGGGTCGAAATTATTTCCATATGAAACGCACTTCCTTAAATAAGTTTCATTTTGACAAATCTCGTACAAAAATTTGCACTTTAAGATCAAATTTGTCAGTACAAAATTTTGAACCTTTATAGAATTATGTGTCCCTTACAACCCGCACTTCAGGCCATATTTTTCAAATTATATATATTACAAAATGCGCCACAAAATAAGTTATGTTCACTAGTCGGCATAAGTCCATAATGTGCCATACTTCCTGCATAAATTGCACATCAAAAATCACTCTTTCTTCCATAAACCTCACACAAATGTTAATCTATGTTCACACCTGTAATTCTGTGTCTAAGAGTACACACAGAACTTTAAACAATCTTCTGGTTTTAGGGTGCATAACTGCATGGCTCTTAAAGATGTGGGATGATCTTTTTAAGAAGGTTGTCATTATAACCACTCATATGAGCGATTGTAATGTTAGATATTTGGAGAACAAAAAAATAAAAAGATAGGGTATGGAATTATTTCCTTTCTCACTATTTAATTAAGGTTAATAAAGGGATTTGTGGTTGCCTTGTGGGTTAGCGATCCAACGCAGATAAATGTAAATGATAGGTAGGTGTAGCTTAAAGGTAGGAAGGGGCGGCTTCACTGTTTATCCTAAACTTCCAGCTGGTGAATAAGTATTTATAGGCACAAGTGTAGGTTAAGGTAATTTTAAAATTTTTATTTAAGTTAGGTTAGACCATATTTTAAGTTAGATTTAAGTAAATATTTTTAAGTAAGTTTTAAGTATTTTGCTAAGGCCCAAGTAATGGATACATAAATTAATTTTTAGAACTTAACATGTCTTTGGTTCGCAGATAGCCGAAGAGGTTTGGAATAATTCCGTAAGTACTAAAAAGGGCTTACAAATTCATTTACCCGTTACAAATACAGATAGTTATAATACAGTGGTTTTTAAGCTGTAATATGATTTATATTCATTAGAGTTTACAATTCATAGTTCAGAATTATATTCAGTTAAAATTCAAATATTATTCCATTGATATTACATTATGAATTCTTTTCTTTTTTAAATTGAATAGTTTAATTTATGTATATTAGACCGACTCAAGTTGTATGGAGCCGAAAAAAGTGTTTTAGTTACCCCTCTGAAAATAAAGGTTGATATGTTTTATGATGATTCCCAAAATATTTTGGTGTTAGCGTTGATCATCCGTGAGCTGGACCATTTTCAAAAAAGGCCTTTTTTCAGTTTTTCGAATTTTTTTGTACTTTGCTCCAAGACGACATAAATAAAATTTGTTATCATCGAACAGGGTTTTTGAAGCAGCATCCAATGGTATATAAAACTTTACCGCTTGCGACCTACTTATTGAGATATTAAGCTTAATACATATTTTCGTTTCGGTTTTTCATACATATTCTACGTATGTGGAAATAATGTTCTGCTTTTCAAATTGAATCTGTTTTAAAATAATGTAAATTTTTTTTTTTTTTGTAATTTTTCACATAAACCGCGAAAATCGCGAAATATTTTATCTTTTTTTCATATATAGGCAATATGGGTATAAAATTTGTTCATTTTAAAATTTATCAAAATGTGAAAAATACAATAAAAAAAAAATAAAATTAATAAAAAAATACGTAGAAATTTCTTGCAATTAAAACAAAATTAGAATTGAATTAAATCTATTGTTAATTCCCCAAGTAAGAGTACCTTCTTTTTAACATGAGGCCAATTGACAAGATTTGTTGCAAGAAATATACAATTTAAAACAAGAAAATTTTTTTAAACGTTTCAAACTTTGACCACCGACTGTAAAAACTTCATTTTAATACTAACTCTCCAAGCAATAGGTAGAGTGTTTTTCGGCTGTCTACGAATTTTAACTACTTCGTCACATTTGGTAGTTAAACAGTAGATTTTTCGGAATTTAACAACAACAAAATACGTTAGAATCGAATTATGAGTTCTTAAATTATAATTTTTCGTCACATTAATGAGTTGTTCTGATAATTGTAACAGTTATATAATTACAACAATAGCACAACTTAGCAATTCCCATACTATATTGACTTTTTTGCAACGATTTTCTGTTTAATAGTGAATACTACAAAAGGAAAATGCGTAAAAGAGCACAGTTTGTGAAATAATATAAATTTATAAAATTATGTAAAATAAAATGAAATTTCTAATATTTGAAAAATTAAATTGTTATAGTACTGTACTTAAAATTAGGACTCCGCGGAATACAAATGTTACCGAAAAGCGTTCTAGTTCATGAAAGTTGTATAAATGAGTGCACAAAACAGCCCAAACTTATTCTTCGGTTAGATTTTTAGAGCAAAGGATAAAGGATATTAGTGATTTTTAAAACTGTTTGTTTATTTATGTGTTGTTTCCAGGTAACAGACAACTGATTGTGTAGGAAAATTTATATGAAAAGCACTCAAAAAACTGAGTAGTTTTCATATAAATTTTACTACACGCAGAGAAAAAATATGTTTGGGCATTGTTACGGCAACTACACTATGTTTATTGTAACAATATACTGCAATTATAAATTTAAGTATGGTTCACTAAAAAATAATCATTTTTATTACAACTAAATAATGATTACTTTGAAAACATACTATATTCCTCACAACCATTTAATGATATTTAATAGCCATAACATGATAATTTTCTATATGTGTACTCATAATATGTTTAAGATGCAAACAAAATATCTTTACTCTAATAATATTTTGGTTTCGCCATTTGTAAAATAATTTTGCATCAGTTGTGTCGTTTGTTTAACATATGCCTATCGAATTATTTGTTATTCAGTGGTTAAACAATTTAAAAAAATAGCAAAAAAAAATAAATAAAGTTTAAAGAAATTAAAAAATAAAGAAACTGTAGGTACATTAAAAAAAAATTGTAAAAAAATCAAATATCAGTGCTAAGGAAATTGTTTGAAAATGGTGCAAAAATATTGACCATTGTTTTGTGTTATTTTAGAGAAAAAGAATGAAAATTCTATAAAATAAATCATGAATAATTTCGACCTACGACAAAAAAAAGGTTAAACATATTATGTTTAAAGTTGCATCATATTATGAATATGAGGGTTAATCCACATATAATTATGATTAACATGATAATAATATGATTACGTCTAAACTTATTATGATTAACATGATGATAATATAATTACTTCTTAATTTATTATGATTAACATGATAATAATATGATTACATTAAATTATAAAAGGATGTAATAAAAACAAATTAGGATTAAGGGAAAAATACTATGATGTAATATTACGAATACATTTGGTCATAATATGATTCCATAATAATCGTAATATGTTGACTACAATCATGAATCTTATCATAATATGTTGCTCTTAGAACATGTTTACCACAACCATGTTTTTTTTTTGCGTGTACACAATCCATTGCCTGTCACCTGGAAACAGCACATTAATGTCTTTAAAAATTTTTGTGTGAAAATTATTGTTTTTGTTTAATTTTTCTAGATGAAGATTAGTGAAGAAAATTTGTGAAATAAAGCAATAAAAAGATATGCTAGTTATAACATGATGAAAGTTTACTAAGTTAGTTTTTGAACAAATTTGTGATTTTCTGTAAATTCCTTTAACAAAATTTGTCCACATTAGGTTTTTAACTTTAAAACATTAACAGTTTTTTTGATTAAATGTACGGTAGATTTTTTAATATTTGTTTAACTTTAAGCTCATTTATTTAAATGGCCCACTTTTTATTATAAAGAAGAATAAGAAAAAGTGTAACTTCAAAATAGTGATTTTTGTAGTCAAAAGCGATACCACTAAATTTAATTAATATTAAACAACCAAGGCGCTCTAATTCGTCACAAAATATAGTTACTTAGTGGATTCTTGAAGTAAATATTACCATAGTGGGACACTTCTTCCCGAACGATGTAATTACATCAATAAGAATTGAATAGCAAAAGCGATAGATTTTTGCTAAATGGGGAAACTATTTAGATTATTTTTCGATCGAAATTGTTTGCAGGGAAAGAAATAATAAAAAACGGAAAAGTTATGGGAAAAAGAAAATGGAAATCAAGCAAGATAATTTTTATATTAAATAATCATAAAAGGTAGAAAATCAAAAAAAAAAATCCATTTTAAACACAAGCTCTCACATATACGGAAAATATAGACCATAACTTGCTACCAGTCCAAAAAGAAACGGAAATCACACATACTTCTACATACTTAAATACAATCATAAAAGACATTTAACAGATGGAAATGAAATACATACTTATTTGAAATAGACCAAAGTGACATTTTTATTTTTATGTATTTCATTTCAAAAGGTACATAAAGTTTTATATGAACTAAAAAAATCTGAAAGAAAAAAGAAAAATATACCCTGAAACACACACTCACACATGCATTAGACTTAACACCCAACATTAAATGCGTTTGAGCCTTAAAAGTATGCCATAATCTTAGGTCTTTAATACTTTTGGTAACAGTTTGTGTTAAAACTTTTCTTATCAACATCTTTTTTTTTTTTTATTGAGTTTATATAATCGTATTCGAGTGTATTGGTCAAGATGTTTAGCCAAAGGCAAGAAATACATATATAAATATTTTAAGAATATCTTAAGGATTGTGAAGTGAACTTGTTAAAAAAAAACAAATCTTTTAAAGAAAGCTTTTCAGTAATTTTTTATGTGCTTGTTTTTGTTAATTCGGCCATAAAAATTATGACTTGTAGTCATTTGATACAAAGTTTTTTATACTTACGAAATGTTTGGGGAAAATACAAAATTATTGTTTTGCTAATTCGACATGGATTAGAAAATCAGATTATTGGCTCATATTGGGTTATTGATTTGTAGGAGATAGATGAAAAAGTTTAGTGAAAAAGATTTAAAATTTTTGTTTTTAATGACTATTATTGGTTTCCTAAAAAGGTAAATAATAAACATCTGAATGAAACTTATTAATGTTGTTCATGAAACTTTCATTATAATTTTGTATTTGCCTCGTTTGTATTCAGTATAATGAATAACTACGAAATGAAAGCAACAAACACACGAAATTTAAGAGACGAATAAGACGCAGTGTTTTTGTTTACTTAAGCAAGAGAATATGAATACAAACAACACTGAAACATAACCACCACTGAATAAATGTCGAATATGTTCATGAAATAACACATTTATTTTAAAGTCAGTATTGCCAGTTGAAAGAAATGAAAAACATTAGGAAAAATAAAAAAAAAAACCATGAAAAGTAAAAGCAACATAAGGAAGTACATTAATATTAAAATAATAAATATAATACAAATTTGACTTTGTTTTCAATGTAAATTAATTGATTTTAATGTAAATTTCAAAACTTCAAAAAAATTTAATTTTATTTTCAAAAACAATTTCAGCAATGTATTTTGCTTGGAAGTACATAAAAAAGTGGTTTGGAAAAAATTATAAATTTAATTTAAAAAATGCTTTACAAATTACTTATATTATTGCAAAGGTCACAAAAAAGAAATAATTACACAAATTTATTTAGTGGCAACATTGCTATTGAGTGTTTATATAAAACAAATGAGAGAGAGTGAAAACTGTAAAACAAAAGTCGTTTGAATGAATAAAGGGTTTGTGTTTGCCATATGAAACGAAATGTGTTTCCTAGTAGGATGAATAAAACAACAGTTTGTTCAGTGGTCTGAAGTTTGTTTGAATACGAACTTCATTGAATAAACATTTCAGTATGTTCATGAATGAAGTTATTCATGCAGCCATTTAGTAAATAAACAATTTTGCTATTCTGCTTTTTACAAAAATCATTAGAACTATCCAGTTTACATACATTAAAGCAGCTTCTTTGTTTTAAACTTTCTTTACGCATTATCTTTAATTACTTTTCATCTTATTAATAACAGCTTTCTCGTAGTTCTCAAAGTAGTGCGCTTATTCTCTTAGCTCAGTTGACTTAAGCGCAAAACGAAAAACAGCAACAAAAATAAAACCCCGAGCTCATATCTCAACTTTGGTAGTAATTTTTTTACTTGTATTAAGAGTTGTGCTAATTTGAAACAATCATTTCATAACTTACAATATAATTAAATAATTCGGACGTGAGGTAGAGAGTATGATACAAGATAAACAAGCACAGACATTGGTGGCAGTATCCTTAGTCCAAGTCTTAGCTCGGCCAATTCGTTTGTTTTTCTTCACGCAGATGTTTCTATTAAATATTTCTGTAGCCCTTATCCGATCAAAAGAGATCTGAATAACTATGTGAACCGGAACTATGGCGAGGATAATTTTCGTCTGGCATTGGCAGGACGCCAAAATTTTTGGTTTTGCAAAACGTTTGCAAGATCAGACATCATTTAACAATTTCTTAGACTTTAACTGTGGAGGTGAAATTTTGGGACATAATTAATGACGTAGTGGTGAATTTTACCCCTCTAAATTTTACTAAAAAAATTAGTAAAAATATTTTTTTTGTAATTATTTGTTTTTGAAAAATAATGCAAAAATTATTTTTGTTTGTTTAAACATAACAGGTTCTTTTTTTCACAAACCTTTTTTTAGTGTAAAAAATCGATATATCAAAGACTTATCAAAAAAATAAGAATTAAAAAAAAACATAAAGTTAAACGGCATTTTTTCACAGCCAAACGTATACACTTCAATATAAAAAAGAGATCATGAAAGAAATATTTAGGTGTAGAAACTACAGCTTAAGCTTTTTGGAGGTTTTTTACTCATCAATATCTTCATCCCATACACATTGGCTTACTACATTGCAGATAAGTCAGCAAGAGCTAAAACTTCCAACTTTGGTGCAAATTTCTTGGTTATCAATACACAACATCTGACAAAATATGGGCGGGAGAAGAGGGTGTGGCACCTCTCATACAAAGACCGTATAAATTGCTGTATATCTGAAGAATTGCAAGAGTCAAAGTTTCGCAATTAGGTACAAGAATCCTGGTTAGCAATACACAATATCCGACAAAATGTGGATGGGATTAGAGAATTGGGTGTGGCACAAATAAATCTTTGTATATGAAATTGACGGTAAGAGAAAAATGTCCATATATGGTACACACATCTAATCAATAAACAACCCCTCTACGCAAATGGGCGGGATTGAAAAAGTGGATGTGGCATCTCCCATACAAAGAGATTATAGATTTCTGGAGAATGGTAACAGAGACCGTATTCAAACTTGGTACAAACCGCTTCCTAAACAATGCACGAGATCTGTTTTTAAAAAAATTTATTTATTTTATTTTAATGAGGGTAGCAAAGCGCACTGAGTTAAGCTTGTATCATATAAAATATTTTTTACAAACAAGAAAATGGCCGAGTGGTAAAAATAATTCAATGAATATATTCTGCCTGTTCAACGATTTCGAACCTTAACGTTCGCATAGAAAATAACATTTAAAGCAAATACAAATTTTAAAATTTTGTTGCTGCTTTAAATGTAATTTTCTATGCGAACGTTAACGTTCAAGATCGATGAACTGGCTGATTATGTTAGTTTTGATATGGGGTAAATTTTTTTCTACCAAATACTTACGTTAACGCTGACGTGGTGGTAAAATATTTTCAAAGAAAAAATTACGTAAATGTTGACGAGTGACAATTTTTACACCAGCATATCCGTAGCTCCGCTCATACTTAGTCGAGCTCAGCCAAAACACTAGTGAATAACAACGATCACGATTTGAGAAGATACTTAAAGAATTAAGGCCCAACCATAATATGCAAAAGTTAGCTTAAAGTACTGTCAAAAATTAACGAATGTGTGTCAAATGCATGAGAAAATTAAAAAAGACTTTAAGGTGGCCATAATTTACTTACATAAACTTAAGATCCATGTTGCATATTTGTGCAATATTTGGTTTTCTTACTAGTACTTCAAATAAAGAAGTACCAAAAATTACAGCCCTGTTTATTTTTTGTTTATTTTATGTTTTATTTAATTTACCAGCAACGTTTTAAAAAGAAAAAAATTGATGATTGTTGTACATACTTTTTAATAAAAAATGGATACAAAATTAAAATATGTAAAATTTCTACATTCCTGTTTTTCTTTGTACATTTCAATTTTTTTTAATAATGCACAAACAGCTGATTCCGTACGGAATGTGCGTTTAGTTTGGCACC
Organism: Pollenia amentaria; assembly: GCA_943735925.1. Taxonomy (NCBI): domain Eukaryota; kingdom Metazoa; phylum Arthropoda; class Insecta; order Diptera; family Polleniidae; genus Pollenia; species Pollenia amentaria. The sequence continues at coordinate 150,286,806 of OX031007.1, forward strand.
TTGCTTAAGCAAATGACATTTGAGGAATCTTAACGAAAAGTTTCATTAAGGACATTATAGTTGGCCACATATGTGTTATATGTATTCGCACAGTTGCTTAAGTTGACTTAAGCGACTTCATGCATATTATAGTTTGGCCTTTAAGTTGATAGAGCGCAATGGAAGAGGGTATTGAAAAAAAATAAGAGAAGGTAAAAATAAAAGAGAGGGTAAAATTTACCACCACCTCCAAAGTTAAAGGTTAATTGTATTATACAATTATCTTCTTAGAAAAAAAGATAAGTCAAACAAAGAAGTCAATAAAAATTGTTAAAAATAAAGCTAAAATTTGATGAATTTGCGGGTATTTCTTTTTTCGATTTTCTTGTCAAATATAAGATAGGTCTGAACGTACCTTAACTTAATTTTATATGTAAGAAAATAATTGTATAATATAATTTAGAAACTGATAAATGATTTTTTGCAAAAGCACACAAATTGCTTAACAAAATAATTGGTTACGTGTGGGACGTCAAATATTTGATATTTACATAATTTGTCACATACACGCATTTCTAAAAAGGGACCAAAATTTGTTCAAAATTATATGTAATGAAAAAATGCATATGGTGATAACATGTTATTTAGTTTTAAGGTATTTTATCAGTTAGAAATACAAAAAAATATATTTTTATATTAAAAAGTAAATTCATTTTAATAAAATCGCTAGAGGAAAGGGAACTCACACTAAACTTGTCACGTGACAAGTCACTTTAACATGCCAATGTCCTACGAGGGGTTAATTGGCCCCCTTTTGAATCTTGAACAGGTCACTGAAATAACCTTAATGGACACATCCAATTTCGGTTAAAATAATGCCTTTCGCAGATATTGTCCCAAATGAGCCATGTCAATATGAAAGATCCCCTCAGCCTCTACCCGCACAAAATCCAGTCACATAAATAGTTTTGTTATTTTATTACCTATATTTTACTTTTCCTCTGGACCAACTACACTCTAAACTAGGGTATTCATTTAATCGATCTTTTGCTTTAATCGGTTAATCGATCGATTAATTAACCGAGGTTTTAAGTTAATCGGCTAATAATCGGTTAATATTGTTATTGATCGGTTAACCGATTAATAAAGTTTTTTTTTATAAAACAAGTAATTTCAATGCATAAAAATGTATAAATTATTTATCATTTGGAGTTTATTAGTAAAAAAAACCAATAACATAACCAACATAATTAGTTTTTGAACCAAAACGAATAAACAAAAGAATAATTAATTAATATGAAATACATATTTTTTAATTAATACATATTATGTTTTAATTAACGGCCTAAGTTGTAAAAAATAACTTATGAAAATGCGTTTCATAAACCCTTTATTGACATGCTTTATTTTTTATAACTTAGGCCGTAAAAAATTAACTTTAAGATTATTTTATTAGTTATTTCAATAGTTTAACAAGATCTTATAAAATAATATTTTATACAAATAATTTGGTTTAAATGTTTAGGATTCAAGCGTTTACTTTCTTTAGTTTTGATAAAATTTGGCTTTGAAGAAATTTTTTCAATTATTGTAGATGTTGAAGAAATCAAAAGCAAGCAATAATAAATACATAATAAAAAATTTCTCAGACCTTTTCCTGTTTTTTTTTTTCTAAGCATATAAAAATCTTCCATTATTTCATTGGAGTCCTGTTTTAATTTTTTAAAGCTTTTAACATTTCTTATTGTTTCGGTTAATTCTGTAAAAAAATTGATAGGAGAAGTTAGGAGAAGAAACAAATAACTGAAAGCATACATATAAAAAGTACGTGAAACAAAAAAGTGTCACTTATTTAAAATGAAGATCACTGAAAAGCTTCTTTGTTTGTATGAAAAAATATTTTCTAAACACGTACCTTTTGTATATGATACGAAACAAATAAGAAAAAGCACAAAAAAGTATGTTATAATACTAAAAAAAGTTAAAAATTTTGTTACATCGGTTAATCGACTAAAACTAACCGGTTAAATCGTTAATCGAAAAAATGCAATTTTAAATTATCCGATCATTTGACCGGTTTGTAATTAATCGGCTAACCGATTAAAGACTAACCGAAAGAATACCCTACTCTAAACACATTATCACCAGTCAAGTGATAGGTCTTGTTTCCAGCTATCGCAATTCGTTTCTTTTAACCCATTAAAGCCATGATCCCATTAAGCTATAATGATTACACATTTAAAATTTATTTGTTAATACCTAAATATAAAAGAAAAAAATTGTTAGGTAAATGGGATCTGTGGCAGCCCAGATAAGCCCCGTTGCGAAAACGCAACGTAGGACCTTAACGATATAAAAATTAAACGCATTTGTATAAATTTTAAATTAATATATACTTTACGTCTTCAGAAAAAAAGTAAAAAAGATACACATACATATACGTTTTATATTTAATTTAATTATGATATGCTCCAAAGCACTTCGGGTGAACTGCTACGTCAAAATTCTACATTGCCGACATCGCAAACGTTTTTCTTTGCGAACAGTTTTATGATCGACTTGATCAGTTCGAATCACTGAATTAAAACCACTACTTGTGGAAGCTATTATTCTCTCACACTTTTCAGTCCGCAAAATAGCTTTAATTATAATCATTCTGCATTTTAGTTTAGGCATTGGAGCTTGTTCTTCACGTTTTCTCAATAGGCAATGTAATTTCCAGGAATTTACTAAAGCTGCATCTAGAGTATTTGTAAAAAGTCGCCAGTACCATTTATTTTCACGGATTTGAATACGGTAATTATTCATAGCGTTGTCGAATAAATCAGCCCCACCCATAGTTTTATTGTATTCATATATGGCATTAGGCATGGAAATCGTAATAATTTTTAGAGACTACAGAGCTGTCATTACAACACTTATGTCATTCTTTGATTCATAATAGTAAAAATAACTTCCACGTTATTTTTCTTTAATATCTTGGGAGAGGCTAATTTCGCTTTTCTGTTGCGGGTTTTTCTTAGTTTACCTATTGACGTAATTAACACACTGTGCATAAGAAAAATAAAGATATTGTCTTTATTAATGATGTGCTAATAATCCCAATTTATGATAAAAAAAACACTGAAATTTATTGTTGTGGGAAAGCTAGTTTCTATGCGCATTTCGCTGGTTGCTTAGGCCAGCTCGTCAGGAAACTTTTTCCAAATACTTTAGAAAAGCTAAAAATATTATACAAGTAAGACCATAAAGTGAATAAGAATTTTAAACACTCCGCTCTACTTGTAACAATATCAAAGCTTCAACAAAGACACAACAATAAATAGTGAATTTTTTCTTTCTTACATTCCCCTACAATTGGCTGGGTTTTTTCCAACACGAATTGTAGTTGTAAGAGGATAGAAAAAAAAAATTAAAAAAAAAAACAAGTTGCTAAATAAAGCAGCTTGCCATTTCAGTTTTTTATTTGTCATAGACAATATTGTCATAGACAACTTACCTACTGCGAAATATCCTGCATTTTTCAAATTGGCCATTAGTTTGTAAGATGTGAAAACATTATCGAAAAATTTTCGATACCAATTAACATACACACATGTTTTTATTGTGCCGTTTTAGATAGCAAGTGATTGTATAAATACGTTTCCATTTGATAATTTTATGTTAGTTGTATATCGTTTAGGCCCAGTGTTGCGTTTTCGCATCACGGATATATCCAATCATACAAATAGTGGCAAATGTCTAACAGGATTGGGTTTTTTAGTAGAAATAATAATGTTCGTATGTGTTCACTGGTCACGGGATAAGTGCTTTAAGAGCAATTGGCACAAATTTCCCGCATTGTTCGAGTTATTCGTTATTCGGAATGGACCATTTCAATCACTCGATCAAATAATATTAAAAAATTCCTCGATTAACTAACAACGATTAATCGAGTGGATACTCTAGTATGTACCAAATATCATCAGATTATCTTCGATATTGCGTGATGTACTTTGCCCACAATTTGATATGGACAGACAACTAGCCAGCCAGCCGGACGCAAGAAGGGATGGGCATCGTTAGATCGACATATAAAGTAAATCCGAGGTGATTGGTTTACTTAAACGTGGGTATAGAAACAATACTTTTATTTGTTTTACAGATTAGAGCAAACGCATAATAACTTACCACTTTTCTTGAAATCGTCGTCAAACATACAACCACGTTTAACCCAAGAAGTCTTGGTAACTTTTTACCATTTAGTTCTCCTTTTGGTCTGGCCAGACCACAAATAGAGCAGCTCAAAAATCCAATTAAATAAAAAGTAGATTAACATATTTTTTATGGAACGTATGCTTATTATTTTAGATTATATGAATTTATTATGTAATTTCTTATTTCATTATTTTATTCCACATGCAAGTCATCGAAAATGTAGTTTTTAATTTCGCATATTGCTTTTTTGCATTTACCACAGCTGAATTGAGTTTTCAGATTTAACTTAAACAATAGAACTAAATTTTGAATTTTTTTTTTTTGATATTTTTTCCCTTTTAAAAAATATTCCAAGCAAAAAAGTTTGGTTTGGCCAGACCAAAAGGGTAATTTCATAGACTTTTTTATAAAAGTGGAACTTCATCCTACTAATTTGTTCAAATCGAATCCAAATTAGTTTCATTCGATTCAGCACATATCATTTATAGAATACAGGTCCCTGTTTTTTTTTCTTTTAATTTTTTGTTATATTTGAAAAATAATACAAGCAAAACACAAATTCGGTCTGGCCAGACCAAGGCGGTAATCCTAGGTTTATAAGTATATATCGAGGGTTTATATTCAAAAAGTGCTATCTGCAAAATCATAATTTTACAGGTGCGCGAAAAAAATGTTTTTTTTTTTGTTACCTACGTAACAGATGTATCTGGCTAGACGCACTATGTATTTCAATACATTTATATGAAAAATAGGCTACTTAAGTGATAATATTACATTGTTATCACGCCAGACAGATATATATTTTCTATTTTTTTTTTATTCTTAGTACATGCTAAGCGACCTACCCAGGAAAAAAAATTTAATGAGAAATAAAACGAGAAAAATTTTATTTTTGTGTTTAATTTCAAGCAACTAGTTGTTATAAAGATATAAACTAGTAGTTATAAAGTAAATTTTAATTAATGCTAAATTAAAAAAAGTCTTACAGAACTTCAGACAAGCAACTAAAACATGTATAATATGATTTCGAATGTTGTAGGCCATCGGATTCGAGCACTTGGAAAAAAATTAGCTAGTCGGCAAAATTTTTCTTCTCCCAATGTACGAAGCTGACAACATTTTCTCTTTTGTAGAGTATCAGCACCACTGGAGCTAGGAACTACTACTAGAATCTGAAATCAAAACGAAAAACGAGGAAAATGAGATGAAATGAAGGGCAAATGTTATATCAAACAAACTAACATTTAGTGGTCTCCCAAAAAACGATTCCATGACCAAAAAATGATTCCATTGCCGTCAAACTAGACACTAGATATCTAATTCGAATAACTCACTTGTGTGCCTTTGATTTGAGTAAACAAACGCATAGAAAAACTAAAAATGCAAATAAAGTGCGTTATTCTTCAAACAACTATGTGTGTATCTGGCCAGGCACATGATGTGTAGACGAAAAAATTTACATAAATTTGTTTTGTTATTTTTTATTTGAATGTGTTTTTCATTAAACAGTAGCTTACAATATTTATAGAGGCTACCTGGTGACTCAAACCCCTAGCTAATTAATAAATTAGAAACATATTTAAATAAAAGTCAAATTCGTAAACTGTCTGGCCAGATACATGTGCATGACGGAGGGTTAGCTCTATGAGCAATCACTAAACTTTATTTAATAATCAAAAATTATTTTCGGGAATGAAATATTTTATTAAATAGTTCATTTATTAATGATGTGCTAATAATCCCAATTTTTGAATGAAAACACTGAAATTTATTGTTGTGGGAAAGCTAGTTTCTATGCGCATTTCGCTGGTTGCTTAGGCCAGCTCGTCAGGAAACTTTTTCCAAATACTTTAGAAAAGCTAAAAATATTATACAAGTAAGACCAGAATTTTAAAACACTCAGGTCTTACATGTAACAATATCAAAGCTTCAACAAAGACACAACAATAAACCATCAATTTTTCTTTCTTACATTCCCCTACAATTGGCTGTTTTTTTTCCAACACGAATTGTAGTTGTAAGAGGATAGAAAGAAAAAAAAATAATAATAATAATATTGTTTAAAACCAACGTTTGAGTCCTACATATATAAATTTTTATTAATTCCAAATATTCGCGCTAAAAAGCTCTGAAGGCAATATTTACAAATTAAAATTTATTCGATTTTAGCATTGAAATAAGCAGATAGATCTATTTAAACAAAAGTAAAAATGGTCAGTAATAATAACTTTTTGAGTCTTTAATTTAAGTAACACGAAATTTTATTAAAATAATTAGTGTTTTTTAATAAAGCAATATATTATAAATTAAGAAACGAGTAATCATGTTAATAGAACTCGAAATTATAGTTAAAATTTTACACTTACCTATATTGAAAAACAATAAATAATTAAACTTTATCCGCATATTTTTTTATCATAAAAAATCATGGTATTGTTGCGAAATAACAGGTTTTAATTCTTTTAAATGCGTCCATTTGCTTAGTTGAATAGGACGTGGGCCAGATTGTAAGGGTTTAGCTTCTATTCGTTATTATTAATAGATAATATAAATTGTATAAATGTACATATTAACAAATTAATTTATGATATTTATCTATATAAGGCTGAACATTTTCGTTGTAAGCCCGATTGGCAGTATACTATTGTATTTTTAATTATAATTCATTGGTTTTACAAGTTTATATACATATCAGTGATGGAAAATTGAAAAATTGAGATGGTGCTCACCACCAAGCCAAGGAGTACTTTATTCAACATATTGGTACTTTTTATAAAACAATACACTCAAAAATACAAAAAATTAAAAAGAAAAATAAAAAATTTATTCATTTTGATATAAAAATATATGTAAATGCAAAAGTACATACACACAGAAAAAAAATCAATGTAAAATCGTCTAAAACGCGGTTGATTTAACATTTTTCGGCAGTGATTTCACTTACTAGTTACTTCATGTTAATCTAACATGATTTTACAATAACTTGCGAACAACATTTTTTCTTTTAAAATAACTTTAACATTTCAGCAAAGTTGAGAGCAAAAGGACATTGATATTGAAATAACACTACGAATCACGTTGTTCTAAGGTTATTTCAAGTTGAAGCAACGTGAATTTAATGTAAAATCAATTTAGTTTGAGTGTGAAAAACAGCGAAAAGAAGACAACATATGTTTTTATTTTAGAATGATTGTGAACACATTCCCCTGATTTTCAATCAGCATTGCGGTTGGTTAGTTTGACATTGGTATTTTTTCTATGTGTATGTATGTACATATACTTTCTAGAAATGTTTAATATTTTACCCATTGGAAGCCGCCTACTTTTTTGCAAAGTTTCAGTGCATCGTTTAATTTCGTTCTTAATTTTCGATCAAAACATTTATCACATTTGTTCGAGTGGTGTTCAAAATATGTTTGTTAGCTATTGGTGAGTAAAAATTGTGAATACATACTACGCATTGGTCATTGGTGCTTGCAGAATACAAATATTTTTGCAACAGAAAACATGAAACGAAAAATAGCAATAAATGGTATGTGTTCCCTGTATGTTATTGACACGTAGAATATGTTGTCAATATAAAAAAATGTCACCCTAAATTTCTTTATAAGCATTAAAAGAAAAGAGTACTAAAACTAACGTGGTATTTATGAAAAGAAAAAGTACTGAAAATAGTACCAAAGCACTGAATTTTGCATCATTGATACATATATATAATTTAGAAATTCATTGGTATTTGCAAGTTTATACTTATATTTCATTTTTTAATAATTTCCTAAATTAAAAGATTTTGGTTGTTGTGCTTAATTCCCTTTTTTTAATAATTGATAAAAAAAAAATACTGAAATTTATTATTGGAGGATAAGCTGTTCCTATGCGCATTTCACTGGTTGCTTAGGCCAGATCTTTAGGAAACGTTCTCCTAAATAATTTTAGAAAAGCCAAAGCTATCAGCAAACAAGACTATACAGGGAATAAGAATAACCTACATACACTCATAAAGTCTTATTTGCAACGATATCAAAGCTTAAACAAAATAACAACAATAAAACAGTGACTTTATCTTTTCTTCCTATATTTCAAACATATTTGTATGTATTTGTGTAAAGCAGCGTAGTTGCAACCATTTAAAATATTAAGCACTTCGCTTATATTAAGTTGGATTTTTCCAAGAAAATTCCTCTTATATTCATTAAATATTGGACAAACAACAATAAAGTGAAAAGTGTTCTCAGGGTTTTCAAGGTGGCATAATGTACATGCAGTAGCTGTGTTATTTCTAAAGTTTCTAGCATTTAAATTGAGCAGTGCGACTCTTGCTTTCATTATAAAACCAGTGATATAGGGCGTTACATTTGTCGTGAGAACTGGTGCGACATCAAAACTAAGTTGGAAGTACAGAACGTGGTGCTGGGAGTTGGTTGCCATTGTTAAGTTATCTTCACGTTCTTTGGATTGTGGTCATTTTTTAATGGGTTTCCCGTATGTACATAAAAGTCTGTCAGAGTTATCTGGGGTATATTGTAGATTTTGACAGATATTTGATCATCATTCCTTTGCCCAATAAACATTTAGTGATATAATACGCTCTCTGCTAAAATACGAGGTAGTCGTTGATGACTTAAATTGAAAACTTTTTTTATGTAATTAAAGTGCAGTTTCAACGTCGAAATATAAAGTGTATATGTATATGAAAAAATGCTTTGGGATAATTTTTTTTTTTAAATTTGAATGTTAGATGACTATTCACTCAGTGACCACGTTTCTATAAAACACTTATTTTCAAAAATTGCAGATGGAACTATTTGAATATAAGCTCACGGTGTGTCCTATTATCAGATCTGAAAATTCCACTCCCGATACGACTGTTGTAGGTACTGTTAATTATTTAGCTGGAATACACTTCTACGTCTAAGGAAATATAAATATTGGGATTTCTATTAATCGCGTTTGTGTTAAGGATTGTGTCATAATTTTCCATTTGTTTGGGTAGTTATTTTGGGAGTTCTATGTTACCATTAAAAGTGTAGTTAATAGATTTTAGCGTTTCACTCAATTTTTTTTTTCGTAATCGCGATTTTGAAAATCCAAACCCTTATTGTTAAACATACTGGTTGCAAAAGCAAAACTAGAAATATCATACATACCAACAGCTTAATTGCAAAATATGCAAAGTCGATGTTTTTGAATTGAGTATTGTTCACCTTAAATTCTGTTTAATATTAATGTTGATTGGCTTATCCAATCTAGAGTAATGCATAAAAAAGTAACTTAGCATAGTGTAAGAGCTTCTCCGGCAAAACTCACTTTTTAGACTTAGCATTTTTTGGAATCAAGCTGCCGATGTGAAACGTTAAGTTAACAACACCGCTGCCAATGCCAACCAAATTAATTTGGCATAATTAGCAAATAATAATTTACCAACAATTTAATAATTTTTACACGCGAATTGCCTACTTGCACTTAATTCTTGGGAAAACTATTTTGCTGGAACAACGTTTGCATATTGGCGCATGTTATGGTAACGTGATTAAAGAATCGAATAGCTAACAAGAATGACCGGTCTAGTTATTCTTATTACAGTAATTTGAAGTTAATTGTATGATTTTTAAATCGATAAAAGTTAACGGTGTAATAAAGTAATTTGTTAAATTAAATATTATCAAATAAAAAAAGTTAGTTTATTTTGTTAAAGGCGCTGTTGGTTACGCCTTAGTTATTTTTTTAGTCAACCCAAAAGGAGAGCCTTTAACTATTATATACATTTGAAAACTAAAGCTGATTAATTTGTTTGTAAACATCAATAAGTATTATTGTTATTTTTTGTAAACAACTTTAATTAAAATTTCATAAGCAAGCAGACTTGCACTAGAATGATTATATATTCATGTGTATGCACACAAAAAAAAATTATAACACCGAACTTTAACTGATTTATTGATTAAGTCTTATGTTGATTTGAATGGCACTTTGGCAATTTGGTTTTTAGTAATTTGTGTGTATGCGCGTTGCTACTCGTATATCTTTTTCCAATTAATCTTCGATATTTGCAGATTGATTGAAACGTGATTAAAATGTAACATGTTTGATTTTGGTAAATAATTATTTTCCACTGATTATTCCTATGATAAAGTAATGCATTTAAAATCTTCATGCTCTCTGTCATCATCATCATCATCAATGTCGTTGTCGTCATACTCATCGTCAGCATCGTCATTAACATTTGCAAATACTTCAGAAATTAATGATGTTTTGTCACATTGAATTATGTGCTATTTGTCTATGTATTTGTTATGTGTTTGTGAATGTGTGTAATGTATATGGCGAAGTTGTTTTTGTTTTAACTCAAAGTCAAAACCGTCTGCCCTCATTGCGTATTAAAAACAATATATTTGATCAGAAATTAGCACATAGATACACACAGATATTTACTGTCAATAACTTTTAATGATACAAATAAATTAAATCAATTTGCAGACGTGTTATATTTATAAAAGTTTGTAAAAGTGTGCATACGTGCGTGGTAAGCGAGTGCGTGGAGATGGTGATAAGAGAGTGTAAGCCAGTAAAAACATTATTAACAGATAAAATAGTAATCAAGCTAATTAGTGAGTAAATATATTGAATAATGGTAACAACTACAAAGAAAACATAAGAGAAATAAAATAAAATTACAACCAAAATTACAGACAATAGTAGAAAATAAATTTGATATTATAAAATTATAACGTTCCGTTGTAAACAAACTTTTCAAGAAAGTCAAATGGTAAAGAAATTAATTAACAAAGTACCTTAAATTAGGTAATTACAACAGTGCCAATTTTAGCTCTGTGAAAATGTACTTTTCTACTTTTGATTCGTGTTCAGCGAAGAAGAAAAAAAAGCCATGTCAAAATTTTTCATATGAAAAAAAGGAACGAGACAAAACACATTTTATTCTTTGTTTGTCAAGCCTTAAGAACTAAATAATTTCTAAATGTTTACACTGGAAAAGTTTTTTAATTGGAAAATTAAAGAATGAAATAATGCAAAAAAATATTTAAGCCTGATGATATATAAGATTACTTAAGTAATTTTAAAGGCTGTAATTATGATGATAAAATATGATCCTTAAAAAAATTTTAACGTTTTAAAGCGATTCTGCAGAACTATCAGCCATGTCACAGAGCTTAATTCCGTTCGGAAGTGGAATTGATTCCGTATTTTGCTTCTATGGAAAATGTTAAACTAAAATTTTTTTCGGAATGATACCACTTTCATTTTTCAAAGTGGAATTCATATTTTAAGCATTTTTCAGGTGTACAAACTATTCAAAATACATTGTTATCAGTAAAGCACGCCGTCTTTTTGCTTCCTTATCTAAAATAAATATAATTTTATGTGAATTAAATAAAAATTTTTAATTTTCCTAAATGCTTTCCAAAAAAAAAAAAGAAAAATAAACGGAATTTGTCACAAATCACAAATTTTTTACTTTGTTAAAAAAACTTAAATTTGGCTGATTTTCAGGATCAGATGTTTTCTTGTTTGTTTTGTTTTCTACATTCGTTGCAGTGTTGCCATATTTAATATACAAAAAGTTGTTTTGTATTTTTTTTAGGTTTAATGAATCCGAACGGAATCTATAGAAGCTAAAAACATTCCGATCGGAATGGTAACTACGGAATCATTTCCATTCCGAACGGAATTCATGACATGCCTGTATATATAAATACCATGGCTTATATAATTTCTATCAGCGTATGCTAATTTTTTATAGATTTATTTTGGGTTTAAGTTATTTTTTTGGCGTATTTAAATTATTTCCCAGAGTGGGCTTTATAGGGAACAAGTAATCAGGAAATTTTAAGCTGTGATTGAAAGTTTCATAAAACTGTGATAGACCAAATTTTATTACAATAGCATTATTCGTTACAGTCTTTGGCTTGTTAAAGTGTTTGCAAAAGTGAGCTTTTTGTGATACCTTTGGAAAATTACTAACCGATATTCACCAAATTAACTGGTATTATTTCTATTAATATTGGGTATTTTTTTTAGCTGCATGAGAACTTAAAATGATAATACAACACAGAAATTTTGTGGGAATACATTTGTTATTATAATCTGGTGGATAATTTCATGGCATTTATTTTTTAACCCTAGAAAGCTAAAAATACTATGTAATTTTACCCAAAGCGCTTCAATTAATGTGGTAACATCTGTATTTTTATATTAAATGTGAACGAGTTTATCATTCCGTGTGAAACTTTTTTATTATACATCTCAGACCCCATGTAGTATATATATCCTTGATTAATTCTAAGATTTAGCCATGTCCGGCTGTCTGTCCATTTGTCCGTCTATTAAATACACGAAAAAGTAAAAAGAAAAGAACATACTTGGTGTCTAATTGCCTGTAGTTATCCTAAGCAGTTTGGGAATCGAATGAATCGAAATCTGGAACCACCATCCTAAAAAATGATCAATTTTTTGTTGCAAAAACTGACATAAGTAGTGGAATAATTTACGGAATGATAACCAATTTCGTACAAAGTCACTTTATACGACTGGAAATCATACTGTTAAATTGCTTGAAGATGGGCCATAATTTACCATACACTGAAAGAAAAGGCGTCATAAAGCTGATGTATTTTGACATCAGTACTATGCCAAGTATTTGCGTTTTTGAACCCATACCACTTTTTATCATTGTGATGTCATGCTTAACATTACTTACCCAAATTGTCATCAGAGTCAGAAATCCCAATTATGTCATCAATGGGATGGGATTCGGTAGCATCGTAGAAAGGACACATAAGGCTGTCATTTAATTGAGTCATTGGAATTGACTTCCGCCCTTTGTTTACAAAAGAACTCTCAATTATAAGACACCAACAGCATGCCCGATACGGGTTTCGTATTTATTCTACTGTGAAAATGTAATGTATTTAACTAAATAATTTAAATAAATAGAATATGGGAAATTTTGCTTCTTATTTTACTTTTTTAACATGAAAATAATGTTAATTATACATAAAATGTGGCATCGAATTGATGTCACTATAGTCATAGCATAGGTGACGCATAAAATATGAGAAAATTTTATGAAGACGTTCGTGATTTGATTGGTGTCCCTTATTGCCTTGTTGATGCCATTTGTAATAACATTAATGTCATAGTCCGGATGTTAGGGCATCATCAATATGATGATGATATCGAAATTACACAAAAAAAAAAAAAAAATTGCCGCTACGAAACGAATTTCTGCAAAATCGTATATCAATCCTTGCATTGCGCCAGCAATTTAATTTAATAATTTAACCAAATTATCAATTTAAGGGTGGTAGTTTCACATATGGATTCATAACTTTTATTCTATTGAACGGAATGAACTAGAGAAAATTTGTTACTAATATTGTTCTCTTATGTAGTAAAGTGAGCCTGTTTTCAACAGGCGGACATGGCTAAATCGAGTTACTCAAGCCCTTTTTAACCCAAATTTTTTTAAAACCTGCGAAATTGACATATCAAATGGCAATCGGAACAATCGGCAGTTCAATACTATGGTGAAGGGAATATTAGATTTCAGGTATTCACATTAGACCTAGAGAAATAATTTTTTTAGAACTATCAGCCATGCCACAGAGTACAATTCCGTTCGGAAATGAAGAAAACATATTTGTTTATTGATAGAAAGTATATTTTGATAGTTTTTTGGTCTTTGAGATACAGAAAACTCCCATACCGTTCATGAAAACACAAATGGTTTCATTCCGCAAATTTTTTTTCGTAATTTTCTGAAGCACCAAAATACGGAATGAATTCCGTTTCCGAACGGAATTGTACTCTTTGACATGGCTGTATATATTTAAAATAAATCTACTCTTTAATAATCGCTTATCTTCCATACAAGACTTCTCTAAACATTACGATTTTCGCTGGATAGCGTCTACTGAAAGAAGCAGGATAAGAAATAGCACAAAGAGAAAGTTGGTTTGAAATTCGAAATACACCCATCGTTTCTCCATATCGAAAACATTTTGTTTATATATTTCAAAAAGCAAAGACATCCTATTTATATTTTTCTATACTTTTCGCCTTACCCGCATTAAATAAATAATAAATACTTATGTATTTTATTTTTTATACTCCTTAAAAATACTACTAAAGACTGCACATGAATCGAACAATCCAATACTCAAACTCTAGTTGCCTGTATATCTCTATTTGAAACTAATGACCATATTATTTTGAGATGATAACAAGATTACAAAGTGTATATAGAACAAATTTATTAATTTTTTTTTCTTTGGCAAAAACATTATGGCCAACATAGTAAATCCAAATTGGAAGCCAAATAGAAGAATAAGAAAATAAATGAAAAAATATAAGCAAAATAAACTTTGTTATTCTTATAATAAAAAACCCATTATTATTAGCTGTTAATTGGCTTTCAATGACCGAACTGTACTGAGAGATAGCAAGAAGAAACATAATTGTAAGAGTTCAACAACAAAAAAAAAAAAAATCTACAAAATTTGTTCTTAAACAAATTTATATGGAACAGTGTGCTAAAGACAGACAAAATGGCGTTGTTTGATACAAAGGACCAGCTTATCAAGGCATCCTTTTTATACTCGTTACAAAAAAGAGAGGAGGTATATTAATTTTGTCATTCCGTTTGCAACACTGTATACACAATTTTTGGAAAACTGTTATTTTTCTAAAAACCAAGCACAAAAATATACCTTATATAATTCTTATACGAACCGTTTAACTGAATGACAGCCAGTTAACAAAGGTCCGAAATTTTTACTGACAAGTCTCATAAATTTATATGTTAAACGTATTTTAAAGTTTAGAATAAATTTTCCCTTAAAAAGATTTAAAGTCCAATTTAGTTTTTCATAAAAACGGCATTTAACATTGATATATTCCTAAAGAATATTACAACTAACTAGTTTTTTAATTTTTTATAATTTTCAATCTTTTTATTTGAACTAATCGTGGGGGCATTATAAATTAAATTTAGTCTGCTCACATGTTATGCCCTTCACCACTAGTAGTGAATAAGGGTATATAAGGCTTGTCACACTTTACATTCTGGATCCTTGAGTAATTCTAACTCTATTTAGCCATGCCCGTCTGTCTATCTGGCTAACTGTTTTTATGTTCTCTGTTAAAAAAATACGCTCACCACCGAAAGTCGCAACAGAAGAGGGTATAAATTCAGAATAAGAATCCAGCACAATCGGTTAAGTAGGAAAAGACCCAGCAAAATCGTATGCTTCTTCGGAAGCAGTAATGTAAGTGAGAATTCACTGTTTATCGCTTACACTTCTTATGAAATATTAGGTTAGGTTAGGTTCCATGAGCAGCCATCGAGAGGCAGCTCACTTGGCTCCTTCAGTGGTCCCTTTGTGATACCAAGCGCCAGAGTTAATGCTGCAGAGCCGTTACTCAGATGGTATCACTGCAGCCTATTCGTATTCCTAGTAGAGAAAAGAAACATCCTAAGTTCTATCACAGATAGATCCTCCAAGCAGGCAAATACCAGTTCACCTAAGTATTTTTGCCTAACACCCCGTATCCCAGGACATTAACAAAAAAGTGAGGCACAGTCTCCTGTTCCTCCTCATCATGACAACTTCTACAGTAGTCATTGAATTCTAGACCCATTCTCCTGGCATGAGTCCCAACAGGCCAGTGCCTAGTTACAACTGATATCACTATTCTTATTTGGTCCCTATTGATCCTAAGTAGAGAGCTAGTTCTCTGTTCATTAGAGCCAGCCTACAGTGTCCTGGATATGGAGCAGGTGGACTTTGAAAATCCATCCCATCTGCGCAATTCTATGGGACTCGCGCTTGATTAGTGACTTTCAGTGTGCTACTGAAGGGCCAACGAACAGATAAATGAATGTGTCATCCTTGCGACTACCTCGTTTTTCCAGCTCATCTGCTGTCTGGTTACCTGGGCAGTCCGAATGCTCTGGTATCCATATAAGCCTTACCCTTGAATACTTAGCCATTTTCTTTAAAGACATTCGACATTCTACAGTTAACCTAGATGTAGTGTAGACACCCGCTAGGGAAGCAATGGTAGCCTTGCTTTCAGAAAATATTCGTATCTCTCTCGATATGCGCTAATACCTCAACCAGTTAGCCGCTCGCCTTACAGCCGAGATTTCCGCCTGCAGGGCACTACATCCATTCGACAGACGAAAGGAAACTTTTCTGTCCAGTTACTATGTGAAAAAACCCCTGCCAACTCATTCCCCTTTCCACGAAAAGGGACTGGCCTTTCCATGGCCGGTCCATGAAAGTACTTGTAACCGACAGCGCATTGCTCTGCGTGATATGTGTCGCACAGCAATGTGCTATGCCCTTATTCATATTTTTTATGAATAAGGGCGTTCAACTTTACTCTTAAATTATATTAGTGTATAAGTCAGTTAAGGTCTTAAATTTTTCTAAAAAAAAAATAAATGATATCATTGTTTCCACGAAACTGTACAAAACGTGCGCTAAACAGCAAATTGACAGCTATTATCATTTAGTTTTTAGCACCGCATGTCAGAGTTTTAGGATTCTATGCCTTCTATTTCACAAAGTTTGGTCAATAATTTACCATAGGTCCCATATAAAGCCATAACTGGAAAATATCTTAGTACGCCTAAAAACGTAATGATAGCATTATTGATATCTTTGCACCATTAGGACTTTTTCCAACTAACATAACTACACCGACTCACTTTACCTCGTCCAGTAGCACCTTAATTGATCTTCTTTTTGTTGGTGATGTAAGTAATGTTATATTATACGATCAACTATCTGCCCCGTGTTTTTCTAAACACGATTTGGTATTTATGACCTATAATTTTCAGTTGCAAATCCCACCTTATTCGATAACTTTTCGTGATTTCGAAAATATTAATTACGCCACACTGGAATTAGAACTTCTTAGAATTGATTGGAATGCAATCTATTATATGGTTTCTACAGAGGATCAACTAGCCTTCCTTGAACGTAATATATCATATTTGTTTGATCAATCTGTCCCAGTAAAAACCAAAGTAGTTGGTCAAATAAAGAGACCATGGTTCTCATCAAATATCAAACAAGCAATCAATAAAAGAGACCTTGCATTTTCACGTTGGAAGCGGTTTAAAACCAACGATCTACATGTTGAATATTGTTTGGCAAGAAAAACAGTACACAAAATTATTAAACAAGAAAAATCTAAATTCTACACAGAAAAGTTCTCCTCGGCTTTGGGAACAAAGAAAACATGGAAAACTGTTAGAGAAATCGGTATAGGTAAATCTGGAACAAATAACCCTGTTATTGTTGATCCAGATGTTATTAATGAAAACTTTGTCAATATTCCTATGGTGGACGCAGACATTAATTTTTACAATCATAACCATGACAATCGTCAACCCCATTATCACTTCTCTTTTGATTGCGTAGACCAGTTTGACGTCATACGAAGCTGTATGTCAATTAAATCAAATGCAGTTGGCGTTGACGAAATCCACCCAAGATTTTTTAAAGTAATTCTCCCAATAATATTGCCATTTGTCACACATATATTTAACACTATAATTACCTCCAGTCATTTTCCCTCAAATTGGAAAAAATCTAAAATAATACCAATACCCAAAACTAAATCAGAATATAGGCCAATTGCTATTTTACCCTTCATGTCCAAAATATTTGAGAGGATAATTCATAAACAGATATCGCATTTCGTAAATGATCATAATTTGCTTAATGATAAACAATCTGGGTTTCGGGAAAAACACAGTTGCATAACTGCACTTGTAGATGTTGCGGAAGATATAAGAAGTGGTATAGATGAACGTAAAGCCAATATCTTAGTACTTTTAGATCATTCGAAAGCCTTCGATACAGTCGATCATAACGTCCTATTTTATAAACTACAACACATGTTTATGTTTTCTACAGCTGCTACACGTCTGATATCAACATACCTTACCAACAGACATCAGTATGTTCAGAGTGGTAACATCAAATCAAATCTATTACCTGTGCTGAGAGGTGTACCGCAGGGGTCAATTATTGGGCCGTTATTATTTTCACTTTATGCTAATGACCTTCCGAGTCAACTTACACACTGTAAAGTCAGAATGTATGCTGACGATGTTCAAATTTACATCAGCTGTAATTCATCAGAAATTGAACAATGTGTCTTAACTCTGAATACCGAGTTACAACATATATATGAATGGGCTACTGCTAATGGTCTTAGTATCAACCCAAAAAAATCTAAATACCTCGTTATCCAAAACCGAACTTCCATAACCGATAACATACCTGATATTTTACTTAATGATGAACGTATTGTAAGGGTCAATGCAGCAAAAAATCTTGGTATTATTTTTAATAAGAACTTGACATGGTGCAACCATATTAATTATGCATGTGGCCGTACGTTTTCCATGCTTAGAACTCTCTGGCAAACCCACTATTGTACACCTGTAAAAATAAGAATACTTCTCGCCAAAACCTATTTATTACCAATTCTGACGTATGGATGCGAGTTATTTGCCAAATGTGATGCTGCAAGTGCAAGAAAACTAAACTCGGTCTTCAAAAGCATTGTTCGATACGTATATGGCGTGAAAAGGTTTAATTCTGTTTCTCCTTTTACGGTAAAATTATATGGTATTCAGTTTGATGACCTACTCAAAACAACAGTACTGATGTTCTTGCACAAAATCGTGTTTACTCAACTACCACAACATCTATATAGCCGATTAACCATATCCAGATCTAATAGAGGTAAAAGAATTCTATTGTTTAGACACCACAGTTTAACTTCCGATTGGCCATTTTTCATTAATGCAATCCGTCTTTGGAATCTACTCCCGCACAATATACAAATAATAAGTAACGCACTGAGCTTTAAAAAAAGCATTATTAATTTTTTTACACGGTAAATTATTCAACAAATATGTTGTTACATTCGTGTTTTTTTATTATCGTTTAGTTAATTATAAATTAAATTTGTTATTTAAATAATTACTATTTTTTTTTTCTCTTTTCCTATTTTTTTTATATATTTTTTATATTTTAAAACTTTTTCTTTCTTTCTGTTGTTTAAAAATTTTATCTTTAAGATTTATAATTTTTAATGTTTTTGCTGAAATAATGTTCTATACTGCAATAAGAGGCTTTAAGTCTTGTGTATAGAATTGGAAATAAATAAATAAATAAATAAATAAATAAAATTTACTTAAACTTGCAACGCTAGTTTCGTGAAGATTTTTGGATAATTTATCATACCAAGTAAATTTTAGTATATCATAATTTTATCAGACTAGAAAACACACGAGCAAATTTCCTGAAGATCAGTAATTAACCACACTTGAAGAATTATGTTCCATAAATTTAAAGGGTCAATTTCATTAATATATTTTCTTTAATTCAATGAAAATTACGGGAATGAAATTTTCCAAATTTAATCAATCAATTTCACTTACACAACGACATCGAGTTTCGTTAAAATTATTCATTGGATTTATCACAACTTATTACCGCTTTTAAAATTAAATTGAACTTATTGTTTCACATGCCCTAGATCGAAGCGAACTGAAACCGAAGTAGTGCCGTGATAGGTCGTTGGTGGTAGGGACCGGTTCACTTTATATGTATGTTGCCTATCACTTTTAAATGGGGTTGTCATTAGAAGGGGTCAATTGATACCTAACAACCACCATATGACACGTCACAGATTCTCAATGAACGTTTAGAACAAATTATAGAAAGTCCCAAAAACATGTGTCACACCACCGTTGAATACTGTACTGCAATTCATTACTTTTTCTACCTTTTGGTTCTTCATAACCCAGTTAAAGGATTGGTTCTCCTTTCGGTCGTCATGATTTCTTTCCTTTTGTACTTGTTCTATTTTCACAAAATCCCACGACCGGTCGGCTCGACCAATTGACACAAATTTCCCGCAGGGTTATTTCAATAGATTTTTTAAAATTAAATTAGCTAAAAATTAAAATAATCAAATATTTTTTACCTATAAAAAACCTTTGTAAATTCACATATTCAATGAAAAATATCACTACATCAATGAAAACAAAATAAAGTTCTATAACTAGAAAATATTTTCTATCCACAACTGTTGTAAAAACGGATTTTTGATTCAATTTTTGGCAATAGACATGAAAATTGTTGAAAAAATATTAAATTTTAATGTTTCATTAATTATATTCCTATTATTTCGACCTTTTTTCAATTAAATATTATATTTTAATATATTTTTATTAAGCTTTAGGTCACTTTTTTATAAAAAACAGTTTAAATATTATTTATTTTTCGATATTTAGATTTCCGTTGGAAATCTTCTTTAGGAAATTTGTAAAATACTTTAAAATTACAAAATTATTTTTGACAATAAATGGAAAAATAACAAATGGAAAAATAAATTTAAAATTTCAATTACAAATTTAAAATAAAAACAAAATATATTATCAAAGTTGTCCTTGGGAATACAAATATTTATTAAAAGATTTTGTTTGTTGTGCTTAATTCCCTTTTTTATCAATTATTAAAAAAGGGAATTAAGCACAACAAACAAAATCTTTAAAAAAACAAAATATTTAAAAATATCCAAAACCTTAAACCTATTTTAATTTCCTTTCCGTCAATATATTTATTTCTATTTTCAGTCTGTGCTCTGCTATCTGAACTAAATTTTATAAATAATCAAAGACAAATACCTATTTATAATTTTCCCTTCCATCATATTTATTTTAATTCAATAAATGTCTATAAATCTGGGCTGAATTATAATTTCTATGTTCTTGGTCATGTTTATGTCCTGCTAATCTAGTTTTAAATTTTGTCCCAGTTATTCCTACATATATTTTCATATCCGACTTTTGTAATCTATTCTTAGTTTTTGTGAATAATCTCCCAACATTATTATTTACCTTATGTGGCATTCTGTATTACCCTCTGTCATATATATTTGAGTTTTCTAATCATTCCAAAAAAAACCCAGGTACATAAGTAAATGTTTTATAAATTTTTGGTTCCAAAATTTCATCCATATGACGACATCTTCTTATATTATATTGTCTTATTAATTTGCAAATATGTTTTTTAGGAAAACTAGTATTCCTCAAAATATTTCCAATAATCACCTTATTTTTTCTATGAAATCTATTATCAGTAATTGTTAATATCCTATATATTAGATTCCTAGCTGTATTAATAATAATCCTCTTCGGGTGTTTTGAGTAATAATTTAAAATTCTACCTGATGAGGTTGGTTTTTGATACCAATCTATCAATAATCCATTTCCTTTCCTTATCACCAACGTATCCAAATATGGAATTGAATAATTCAATTCCCTTTCAATAGTGCACTTAATATTCCGATCAAATGAATTAAATGTTGATAGCAAGGTATCTATCTCATTCTCATCAACTATAAGAAATAAATCATCCACATATTTTGTTACAATTTTCGGTTTAATTATCAATTTTTCTAAACATGTATCTAATAATTTCTCCATCACAATATTAGCAACAATTGGAGATGCTGGAGAACCCATAGGTAGTCCCTTTTTTTGTGTATATATTTTTCTATCAAATTGAAAATATCTATTATCAACTATACAAAACTTTATAGTTCTCAAAAATAAATCCTTACTAATATTTGTTTACCCTGAAATTTTATCCCAATTTTCTTCTATTATTCTAATTGCCAAATCAACTGGAATACTAGTAAATAATAAAACAAAATCAAGTGATATTAGTTTTTCATTATTCTGAATTGTTACCTTTTCCAACTTATGTTTAAATTGTATACAGAATTAATAACATTATACTTAGAATTCTCCGTTATCTGCTTAAGTATATTCGTAATATATTTACATAGATTATGTGAAGGTGAATTTATGGACGAACAAATAGGTATTAAAGGAAAATTGTCCTTATGAATTTTCGGTAATCCATATAATCTTGGTGCTACATATATGTAAGTTTTTAGTTTGTATCTTTCAACTAATGTTATTATTTTCAATTTAAAAAGTTCTTCAATGAAATTATTGTTAATTTTCTCAAATATGCTTGTCGGATCTTTTTCCAATGTGTGAAAAGTCGTATCATCACTTCAAATGTTATCAATTCTAAATATATAATCTCTTTTATTAATAGCTACCGTTGTGTTACCTTTATCCGATTTTAAAATCATTATTTCCCTATTATTTCTAAGAAATTTTTCACAATTTTTCACTTTATTCATCGTAAATCTGTCCCTACTATCCAATGACATTTTATTTAATTGATTATCTACTACGCTAACAAACTTAGACCTTTCAATTTCCTGTTGTTCCTTATTCACTACAGTTTCAACAAAATCTTCTCAATCACATATAACCTTCATCATTGGAAATTCCCCCCTATTTACTGGAAGTGCATGTTTTGGTCCTAAAGACAAAATCCATTGCACATCTTCAGGTATATCTCTATCTGTTTTATTCACAAACCATTTCCTATTAAATCTTATTCCTAATTCTTTTCTCTGCAAATTAATAAGACAATCAAACTTTTTCTTACGTACCTGTTTTTCTTTCTTCATTAATCTTTCTGCTAATCTGTGGTTATATTTCAAAAAATGGTCCTTCTCAACAGTATTCAAAAACCTGCTTATAATATATTTCAAATGTTGTAATTCATCCTGATTTTCCTTTAATTTGTGATGTTTTTGTTTAATTGATGAATTAAAATTCCGCTTTTGTTATCCTTGAACATATTTCCCGGTTTGATGAGTTATTGAAGGAATTGAATTTTCATGGAAGATTTTGAAAATATTTTTAGTGGACTCTTTGATGAATTTTGGTATAATACGCTCATTACGGCATCTTATTTAAATGTAATTGTTGTCTTACATTTTATTATCTTGTTCCTCACTATTTTGAACCTGTTGATCCACAAATAAAGGACTCATTAGTTGTTACTTTCCGTTTCCCTTCTGTTTCGTTCCTTTCTCTACCAAATATTTTAATATTACTTTTTCTGTGAAAGGAATCATCTTCTTTTAAAAAGAAAAGCATTGAAATTGTAAAAAAAAAACTTTCGTAAAAAATAAAAAACTATTTTTTGTGTCAAAAATACGTCAATTTTTAAAAAATCATTAATTAAAACCAATTTTTCTAGCTTTAAAAATAAATTACAGATTTTTCATATCACAACAAACTAATACATGCACACTTTGGCCTTAACTTAACGTTGAATTCTATTTTCAACAAATTTGTCCGCAACAGAACAGAACGAAAAAGTAAAAACAAACCACACATGCAGACTTTCAATTGAACAGAAACAAAACAGCTGATTCGTAACAGAACAGAACGTACAAACTAATTCTGCCTGAAATTCATTCTGTAATATTGTTAGTCTCGGTGGAGGGTATCACAGTTTCGGTACAGCCCAATATAGTAATTTTACTTGTTTTTTTTTTAATGCGAAGCAATAAGGACAGTTTATCCAGTTTTTGTTTGATTTTGGTGTTATAGTTTTTGGGACTTCACGGGTATTTGTGAGCTGATATCAAATCATAATATACTCTTACAAATAAACATATTTTGCAAACATTTTTAAATTGTTGGCTCATTTTTTTTTATATATTTTTAATAATTTTTAGAGCATGTTGGCAGAAATTGTTATTGAAATGTATACAAAATGTTTTATGATGCCCTTGGGACTTTTCAACAACTCTGTTTCTTTTTTTATATTTATTTTTGTAGGGAATAAATAACAATTTAAACATATTTCAAACGAATAAAAGCCATATTGTCAAGTTTATGCCCGTATTAGTACATTGACCAAAATAGAAATAAAAGGAAATTGTGTGGGTCTTTTATTTATTTTTTTATGTTCGCATGTGCATAAAAGGCAAATAAATGCGAAAAAGTTAAGAATATAAAATGAGGGTATATTATACATTTTAAAGATAATGATTTTTTGATTGTAGCTTAATTTAAGTTCATTTTTGAAAAGTTACCCCTGCTGTTAGATTAAGTACATTTGGTCCAATTTTTTTAAGTGTTTCCTTTGTAATTTTTGAACGGTGATATATACTAACTTATAAAACAATGTTATATACAAAAATCTTAGGTTAAGGGACCATTCGGTTCATAGTATATGTTCTTTGGTTTTCTGTGAGTTTTTTTTACATTTACTTAAAAAAAATAAGTATTTATGAGTTTGTTTTACATTAGTTGTCATTGCATGTTGAGATGTGTTCGGTTAATTTTGTAAATCAACTTGCTGCAAATGGAGCATTTTTCTTTCTTGAGCCACTGAATTAAAAGTATTATTTGAAGGCCACCGGAATTATGCATGGTGATCGTATTTCAGTCAATAATTGTGTTAAGAAATCTTGTTGAGCTAATCTCGTACGTTTAATCATATACTCCTTAGCCAGAGAAAGTGCTAGTGGCCGCAAAAACTCTGGTATGTCTGCTGCGATTCCGATAAGCTAGAGCCCATGAAACTTAAATTTCAGAAAATAGTATGTACGCATTCGAAGCGGATATATCAAGCATGTTTGCAAATACAATGTTTGACCATCGATTTGTGTTAAGTTTTGTGCTGTAGGAACCAACAATTTGATTAGCAGTTTCTACAAACTTAACCTTGAGGTATCTATTAGTATTTTCGATGATAATTCCTTCTACAACAAAAAAGCTGACAGCATGTCAGTGCATCTGGACACTGCAAATCGATTTAGTCCTGGTTGTGTTGAGATAATATTTTTAGCCGTAGCTCCAATAGGCTTAGATAATGGAGTGACACTCCAAGCCATTTTGATTTTAGCAATAAAAACAGATCAACAGAGCTAGCTGCACCTAGGATCATTCCCGTTCAGTATCTCTTTCAGAAGAACTTGTTTCGAAATTTTCTGATGCGAATGTTTAATTTAATTTCTAATTTTTTTTTTCTTTTTGCCTTCTTAAGAAAGCCTACTAAAATCAATATTCCTTTTCTAGCTTAACTTACTTTTTCTTTCTGAACAAGATTTGACGAGCGATTCCACGTGCTCTGCTATATGAAGAGAAACGGGTAACCACAAACAATTTAAGTTGTAGTCTCTGGAGTTTTTGTGTTACTACGATCACAATTAGAATGTGCGTTCAACTGCAAAGCGGATAACCAATTAAATCGCTGTTAACTTTTTACAACCAAAACGCTTAATTTTCCATCTCAAAACGCGCTTAATCACAGCTTTGAAAAATATTTATAAACAAAACGCGTTATTTTTTAGCGCGGTAAATTAAATTTGCATAAAAGTCGATGCCAATTCGCAAAGTGTTACATTCACAAAGTTTTAACATATACATAAACCCAATATGACGCAATAGAACATATTGTGAATTGCCTATGCATATATAGCTATCTATTTATTTGTTTTTACATATTACATATTACAGTAACGGACTGTAGGTTATTCAAGAAGTATTCCGTTCAGTAATTTTTAAATACATAAATATATAAAATTTCAAGCAAATTTATTTTTAACTGATTATAACATTAATGCAAAAACTTAGTTCAGTAGAACGCATAGCCGGGTACCCGTGTGTCCCCTAGCAAATTTAAACGTTTCTAGCTACAAAACCAACACTAATAGAGTTTTGATATTTCGGATCTAGGAAATTCGAGTCTTTATGATTCGGTTTATTGGCCATTTATGAAATTCGGTTCATCGGTTCCATAACTATAAGCTTCAATGATTTTTTGAATAAATATATATTTTGTGAAGCTAAAAATTACAATGGAGTACAAATGTACACCGGCTATATATTTTCGTAGTATTATTTGCTTGTTTGTCTACTGTATGTATATTGATGTATAGCTTGGCATCATTTTGTTGTTGTAATAATTAATATAAATTTAAAAATTGTATCAAATATAAAAATATATATAATTAATTTGTTAGATTTTATAAAACGAGTTGTAAATTAAACATCTGCATGAAACTTAATAATGATGTTCATGAAACTTTCATTATAATTTTGTATTTGCTTCGTTTGTATTCAGTATAATGAATAACTACGAAATGAAAGCAACAAACACACGAAATTTAAGAGAAGAATAAGAAATTTAAGAGAAGAATAAGATGCAGTATTTTTGTTTACTTAAGCAAGAGAATATGAATACAAACAACTCTGAAACAAAACAACCACTGAATAAATGTCGAAAAAGTTCATGGAATAACACATTTATTTTAAAGTCAGTATTGCCAGTTGAAAGAAATGAAAAACATTAGGAAAAATAAAAAAAAAAACAAAAATATCCATGAAGAGTAAAAGCAACAAGATAAGGTAGTACATTAATATTAAAATAATAAAACTAATACAAATTTGACTTTGTTTTCAATGTAAATTAGTTGTTTTTAATGTAAATTTTTAAATTTCTAAAAAATTTCATTTAATTTTCATAAACATTTTTAGCAATGTATTTTGCTTGGAAGTACATAAAAAAGTTGTTAGGAAAAAAATTTAAATTTAATTTAAAAAATGCTTTACAAATTACATATATTATTGCAAAGGTCACAAAAAAGAAATAATTACACAAATTTATTTAGTGGCAACATTGCTATTGAGTGTTTATATAAAACAAATGAGAGAGAGTGAAAACTGTAAAACAAAAGTCGTTTGAATGAATAAAGTCTTTGTGTTTGGCATATGAAACGAAATGTGTTTGCTAGTAGCATGAATAAAACAACAGTTTGTTCAGTGGTCTGAAGTTTGTTTGAATACGAACTTCATTGAATAAACATTTCAGTATGCTTATGAATGAAGTTATTCATGCAGCCCTTTATTGCAAATCAAATGCTGTTAAGCTGAAAATAATTAAAAATTGTAATGGAGTACAAATGTATCCTGGTTATGTGCTTGCGTGTTTTTTTTTATGTATTCTACGGTTAATACGGATTTTCGGTTGCATTCAATTAGGGATATAAATATCGATATATCAAAATATCGATATTTAAAAAAATTATAATCGATATATATCGCCGATATTAAAAATACCAATATATCGAAACATCGATATTTATCTACGACTATCGAATTCGATATTTTTAAGATCTCTTAATAATAAAATCAATATTTTAACCGTTGCTCAACTGCTTACACCACTGTTTTTTAAGAATTGCATCATATGTTTTTTAACTAATATTAAGACAATAACGGCGCTTTTCCATTGTACATTTTCATAGATTACACAGTTCAGTTTTGTCTCGGTTTTTTAAGAGATGACAACAAAAAAATAAGCGCGGACAAAATGTTCCGGGAAGGGGATCCTAGAATTATGCAAAGAATCGCCTTAAGAATGGCGTATTAGCAGCAATAGACTCATGAAAGTTGGAATGTTAATAATAAAAAAAATATTTTGTTTTTTTTTTTTTTATTTGAGCATTTTCTTATATATTAAAAATTAAATATTGCATAGTTTACTTGTATAGTATGTATCACAAGTTTCGTTTACCGGCAGTATATAATACGGAATTATATAATCCCAATTAATTTTTTTTTTTAGATTTCATATGGCGAAAATATAAAACTTTTTTTGTATTCTTTACTTTTTTTTTTGATTTTTTTTATTGTAGAATTAACTGCCGGTCCCTCGATTTCAAACGAAAACTTCGTTCGCATAAAAACTAAATTTTAAAATATGTTTTTGTTTTAACTAAAAGTTAAGCGAATGAAAGCTTCGTTCGAAATCGAGGGACAGCCAGTAAATTTGAAATTAAAAGAAACAGTAAAAAGTTAGAATGGAATTACATGTAATATTTTTGTGCCTATGTAAATATGTAATGAAATTTGGTAATAATTTCAGCTTAATACGTTCGATACATCGATATATCGATATTTTTAATTAATAAAGATCAATACTCTTAAAAAAATCGATACGATATATATCGATATAATTTTTCAATTTGCCCATTCCTACATTCAATATTGTCAGTTGATTTGGCAAGAGTATTCTGTATGTAAAATTAAATGAAAATTAAATTTAAAAGAACTGTAAATTTACCTTAAACCCGATCTACTTATTTTGCATTTAATTTTAACGAAAATATAATTAAATTTTCACTGTGAAAAATTCAACCACGAATTCCGTAAAAAACTAACAACAAATTCTGCTAAAACAAATGAATTTTCCATTATTTTATATAATTTAACTTTCAAAAAAATAACCGACAAATTCCGTAAAAACAAATGAATTTTGAGCTATTTTTTTATAATTTTACTACCAAAAAATAAATTTCCAGTTTTTTTTTATACATCTGATGCAAAAAGTAAAAGTAAAAAACGATTTGCTTTCTTTGTGTAGAAAATTCCCATATTATATTTGTAAAAATTATTAAGTTAAATACATCAAATTCTTAAAGTAAAATAATTGCGAATTCCATATCGGTCATCCTGCTGGTGTCTTATAATTTAAAGTTCTTCTGTAAACAAAGTGGTCAGTACAACAAAAGTAAAACCAACATGAATAACGGCCCAGTGGACTTTTTATCACATACATCTTCGGTCTGAGACTAACGACAATGTAAGTGCGACCCATCCAAAGTCTGTATTCAATTCCTACTTACTATTACACAGAGATGGCCTAGGCTATCAGATTGATCCGACACTACATACATTGTAAGTGAAGATTGGATGGGTCCAATGACTGTGGTGATTCAGAGGGTACTACGATTTGTCTCGATGTAATCAGTCCTTTGTAGCAGACATTGTATAAGTATTAGATGGGTCCGAATAAGATAAATCATCGGATGGGTTTAATCTATTTGAATAAAGTAGAAATCCATGTTTTTTTAAACGATTTTATATTTATATTTGTGTTGGTTAATTAACATAAAAATAATATATGTATGTAATTAATTAATTTTTTATATTTTTAATACTTAAAATAGGTATTTATATTTTTCAACAAATTTTTATTTATTTTTTTAATAACAATTACACGGTTTATTCACTTGCACTTTTGAACGCACTTTACACTTTGAACTTTTACTTTAAAATTTTCAAAGAACAAATTGAAAAAATAACGGAACAAAAAGTAGAAGAAAACAAGCAAAATACACAATTGAAAATGTACAAAAAAATATGATACATTACTAAGCCATCCAAATCAGATGCAAGTGCGATGGCTACATTTTATTCGCGTTTGTTTTGTTTTTGATTCTTATTTACATTTTATTTAACAACGGGATATCAATAAGACTAATCTGATTTGGATGCTAGTTGTATGCGATTAACGAACTTGTTTTTTATTTTTCATATTGACATTATTGTAAACAATCGGATGTGTTTCAATTTGTAATAACTTTTTGACCGCTGGGGGGGTAAGTGAATAATAATAAATATTCTCTCTCTCTCATTAGAAATACAAGCGGACAGGTGTCTGGTAATTTTTTAGAAATTCGAGTAAAACCTGTATTATATAAAACTTGTGAATTACATAAAACAACTGAAAATTCATTTGTTTTTACGGAATTCGTCGGTTATTTTTTTGATAGTTGAATTATATAAAATAACTGAAAATTCAATTGTTTTTACAAAATTCGCAGTTGAATTTTTGACAGTAAAAATTAAATGAACTTTTCGTTAAAAATAAATGAAAAATGAGTAGACCGGTTTTAAACTGAATATTAATTTATTTTATATTACAATTTCAGTTAATTTTACGTACAGAATATTGTGAGTGTAGCTAAATATATATTTAAATATTAATAAAATGTAAGAAGCTTAAAATTAAAGCACAACTTAGGGCTTTATTTTGCAAAACGCCAAGCAACGCCAAAAATTCATTGAAAGCAAAAAATAAAGTAAAAAATATTTTATAATTTTGTTGTTGCTTTTTACACACAGTAAAACTTCTCAGGTTTTTATCAATTAAAAAATCGTTTACAAAGTATTGCAATTTAATAAATGTTATAATTGAATCAATTATTTTTTTAGTTGAAAGAAAATTACAAATTAAATTTTGGTCTAATTAATATTTTAGTTGTTTTGAAATAAATTTTTTATAAAAATGTTTATTAAATAACCAAAAATCTTAAATGATTTTTCCGTTTAAAATAAAATAATTTAAACTTGTAGAACTGCTGTTGAGAATTGTCAAAATATGAACATGCTAAGTCAACTTAGCATTTTTATAATTTTTTTTTTTAAGTTTATGAATTGAGTATTGGCCAACTTAAATTCTGTAAAATGTTGGTGTTCATCGGCTTATCCAATCCTAAGTTATGCAAGGGAAAGAACTTAGCATACATCTGATTGTTGTATCGCCCGTAAACTTTAAGAGCTTCTCCTGTTAAACTCACTTTTTCGACTTAGGATGTTTTGGATTTGAGCTGTCGATATGTCTTGGCCTATCTTAAAAGTATTATTTATGCTCCTCGATCTTTTTTGCATTGTCTCAAGTTCGATACACCAGGGATTTTTTTTCACCGGAATCCTGGTCCATTTAAGCTTTCCTTCATAAAGATTATATATTGTTTTTTGTTCTGGAATATCCGCATTCATTCTTCTGATGTGTTATAGCCAGCGCAATCGGTGTATCAGCTAATGGATCATTCGTCTCGTATACTCTCAGTCATCGCATACGGGCTCATATATTTTATGAAGTATTTTTCTCTCGAAAATGGTTAACACATTTAAATCGGTTGTTACAAGTACCCATGTTTTGGCACCGTACAACAGCGCAAGTAATTACTCTCTTGTTTATTTAGTGTGATATTTAAAAATTAAGTAGAATGAGGCTCCAGTTAGCTGACAGTAATAGTAACGTTGCAAATCATCTGGTACATCTTATTGTATGTAAAGCAATTAGACCGATTATAGCACTAAGATGTAACCGGACTGTCACGTCCTAATCTGTAGAAAATAAATTTTTCGTTAAAGATGAGTCGTGGTTTTAGGCTTGACAATAAAGATGTATGCTCTCAAAAGTTTTTATGTTCCTATTTAGAACTGGTGTAGGGTATCATTTAATCAGGTTATACTTGTTATAATTTGATTAATATGTTTTCTTAATTTGACGAAATTTAAGTAAATAAACTAGATATTTTTCATTAATAACATTTCGTTTTAATGTGCTAAATCCCCAATACACTGAAATTTACAGTTGATGGGATAAGATAATTCATTCTCATGCGCATTTCGCTGGTTGCCTGGGTCAGATCGTCAATATATTTTTCAAGTTACCAACAATTTCTTCTTTTATGGTTTCACTACAAACTATTGTGAAACCCTATCTAAAATTCAAAAGAGGCTATAATAATTTTAATACCAAGCCCAAAACAAATCCTAATTTTAAGTTATTAATATTTTACCATTTTAATTATCAGTTTGGCATTAACAGAATTCTACCAATTCCCAAATAGAAAAATGCCATTAGTTTCCAATACCAACAATACTTTCAATATCAATGATTTGATTAATCACAATAGCAATATCTAATCGTTTTATTTAACAAATTTTCAACAAATAATTTACAAATATTTTACACAACAACATTTTATTTTACAAACACTAAAAACTATTTATTATTTGTTTATTTGATTGGGAGTGTGTGTGTGTGTATGTATGCATTAAGGCACAAAAGGACTTAATAGGGAAGTAAACAAACATTTTGTTTTAGCTGTTGTAGTTAGCATTGTTGTTGTTTTGGCAATGCCATGGTTTAACGAAGCTTATGGTAGATTTAAAAGGAATTATTGCAAAAAGAAAACAAATACACAAACAGATTCATACTCAACCAAAACCTCACAGAGACAAGGTAAAAAAAAAAACAAACCAAATGCCAACTGTTGTTGATGCAGTCATTCTTTCACTCATACATTTTATTTTTAAATGATATATAGAGCGGGGAGTTACCTGCCTACCGACTTACTTACCAACATTTATAAAAAAAATTACACGAGTTTCAAGCAAAATATTTGGCCAAAAATAAGAAACTTAAAACAAATACTAACTAAAATTTCGTATTTTTTTTTTTTTTGCTTACTTCTATTTGTCTTAAAACCTGACAATAAAAAATATTTGCAGAATGTTAAATTGCAGATGAATAGAAGAATTGAGAAAGAAAACAGTGTTTAAAAATATAAATAAAAAAATTCAATGATTTGGCACAAGTGGAAGAAATTTTAAGTGTCTAAAAAAATCTTTTATTCAAATACCAAATAGTCATGTCAGATAACGAAAAAAACGTTAGTATTTTTACTACTGTTTTGTGTTATTATGTGCGCTCTATGCAGCTTTGCTTTTGGTTAATTTTAATAACAGTGGGGCTTATTAAAAAAAAAAAATTATGATAAGTATTATAATAATACTTAAACTACATGTCGTACTTAATCAACAAGAGGGTATTAACTCAAAATTTAAAAATGTTCAGTAGAAGCAAAACAATTTTTAATTGACCATCCCTGCGGGAAGTTTGTGTCAATTGCTCTTAAAGCACTTATCCCGTGACCAGTGAGCAAAATTTTTTAATTAAAAGGAACGAACAAGACCTTTCACTTAACTGGTGATAATGTGTTTAGAGTGTAGTTGGTCCAGAGGAAAGGTTATTGGCACCAAACTATTCATGTGACTAGATTTTGTGCGGCTTGTGGCTGATTCTCTCTAGTTCTATTACTTTATATGAAGGGGATCTATCATACTGACGTGGTTCGTTTGTGACAATATCTGCGACAGGCATTATTTTAACCGAAGTTGGATGTGTTCATTAAGGTTATTTCAGTAACCTGTTCAAGTTTCAAAAGGGGGCCAATTAACCCCTAGGACATCGCCATGTTAAAGTGTCTTGTCACGTGACAAGTTTAGTGTTAGTTCCCTTTCTCCTAGGGATTAAAGGCATTTGAAAACCAATTTAAGAACTAACTGTTTTATTACCAAAAAAGTAAACAAAATAGCACGATATTTTCCAGCCGGTATATATGAATATAACATGTTGATTTTTTCGAAAAAGTGGAAAACAAAAATTTTGAGTTAATACCCCCTCTCCTTGATTAAGTGCGATGTGTAAAAAACAGTTTTTTTCCAAAACTGCTTATCGCGTATTATTTTTCAGGGCTTGACAATCGAAACGAAAATAAATGTAAATAGACCTTCGTTATTCCATTAAAAATATTAGAAATGCTTTTTCCGGATACTTCTATCATAAGAAAATCAGAGGTTCATGCCAAATAGCAAACATTTCAGTTATAACCGCAATGAGGTCAAACTGTATTTTTTTTAAAAGAAGAAATATCAAGCATAATTTTGTCATGACTATAATCGCAAAATCACAAACGGAAAACAAACAATCTAATATAACCATGAATGTCTTCATTCTACAATAAAATTTTTTTTGAGACAAGATTTTTTTTTGGGACAAGCGGGTCACCTAGCATGTTAACCTTATTTCTAGGTTAGCTCTTGTTTTCGAGATATACCATTCTTTCGAAAATGGAGAAGGTTGCGCAACTTATATACGTGTAACTCAAAAAGTTTATTGAACAAACTAAAAAAATTCAGCAATCAAACTTCCATTAAGCAAGGTTAAACTTTTTTCTAATATGTGCAGTCGTTTTAGAAACATATTTTGGCAAAAAAAATATTTTGTTTTCACAATTTCACAACTTTTGTTTTTTAAAAAATCAAAAAAAAAAATGGAGGGAGCAACTGTGCTTCTAATTTTGTCAAGACATATAACGCTGAAAGACGATGATTATCAATTTGTATGTTAGTCTGAATTGGATGATATTCAGGTAAGGTTAGGTAAGAAAGGCTGGTGCGAAGTAAACTTTACACCCTTACCCAGAGACGAATATGATCAATTGTGACACCTTAATTAGTGAAATAATTCTAGTATGAAAGAATAGGAGAAGTAAAGAGTGAAAGCACAGGAAAATAAGGAAGTGGAGGATAAAAAATCGCAGAGAAAAACAAAAACAACCCTACCAAACGAGAAAACTGCCCTATATGAGCTCAGTCTCCAGCCTCTTACCGCGCAGCCCGGTCACTCCCATTACGAGTCCCGTCAGAGTCCTGAGCCCGCAGTCCAAAACATCTCCTAATTCGTGCAGGAATGATAGTACCTATAATGGTTCTGACGCATGGTTCTTTCCCAGCAGAGCGTCCGAATTCGATCTAATAAGCATGGGCCCCAGCGTGCGCGATACCCGGCAGTCTGTTCGGCCGTGCCAAACCCGATTAGTCCCGCTCAGATCCCGTTTCATAATTCTTCAAGAGTAGAAGCCCGTTGGAGCCCTGACCACCTGCAAACACTCAGGATTAGGGAGATCGATTATTCGACTTTTTTTAATAACCGGTTTTCGAATATTCCGAATAGTTGCTATTTAAAAAACCGGTTTTCGGTTAAGCATTTTTTAAATAACCGGTTAACCGGTTTTAGTTCGAATACATAAATACACAAAAATCCAATAAGTTTTTGTAATAAAAAGTTAATTTAAATAGAAACAAAACAATTCACAAAGGTAAGGCAACAACAAAATACGATAAAATCGAAGAAAAGTGTGACCAGTAAATTGATCAAACTTTAGCTTAATTTTTAACAATTTCTATTTATTTACCAAAGCTATGTTCGCACCTATTAAATATTTGACGTCCTACACGTAACCACTAGGTTTATTAAAAAATGTTTTTCTTTTGCTAAACGTTTCCTGGATCAAACATCATTTAACAGTTTCTTAATTGCATTATACAATTATCTTCTTAAAAACAAAGATAAGAAAGTCCATTAAAATTGGTAAAAATAAAGCACAAGTAGATACATTTGCTGGTCATGTTTTTTGTATTTGTTCATCAAATATTTGTTAGGTCTGAACATACCTTAAACTTTATTTGTAAGAAGATAATCGTATAATGTAATTTAGAAACTGTTTGAAATCAAGTTTGATCTAGACACGCGTTTTGCAAAAGCAAATAAAAAATTAAAGGAATTTAATAAATTTATTATTTGAGATATTTTCCCAAATTCATTTTAAATGAGTTTTAATTTGTTAGTGGTTAAGGATGTCTATATGAATCAGTAGTTTGTCTCTTTAATCCCGATCGAAATATATCTAGAGATAACATCTATAATAATATTTAGAATACTCACGCACAAATTACTATTTACTTTTTAACTTAACACGTTTTTGTAGTATTTTGAATTGTTTTTGTTGTTTACAAGAACACACGCTTCTATAAGCGATTTGTATTTACATTGTTCATAATGGTGTTTGACTTTTGTCACATTTTGTTTTCACATTCTTCATAAAAGTTTAAATTTGCCAAAAATTAAAAAATACTTGAATATACGGGTACATTTACAACAAGAGTAAGGAAAACGTATATAAATTACACATAATTAAAATAACCGGTTTATTATACAAAATTAACTGGTTTATTTGATATTCGAAAAATGGACATTTTAAAAAAACCGACTTGGGCAAAACTAAAATAACCGGTTAAAACCGGTTGAATAATAACCGTTCGATCTCCCTACTCAGGATCCTTCATTTCCAAGTCTCGCCAACTCATCAGCTATCTCATTGCCGGTGATGTTGCAGTGACCCTACCCAGCAGAGCGTCATAAAATAATTCCCTACAATTTCTCCCAGAGCGTTCCTGCAATCGTTCACTAGCCTGGAGTTCACATAACAGCCTATGAAGGCCCTAAGAGCCCCCTGGTTGTCCACATATATAGCGACCTCCGCTACCAATTCCACGGCCCTCAGAACCCCCAGAATCTCCGCCTGAAATACACTGCAGTCCTCGGGAAGTCTTTATGACCTTCTGATGTCCATATCCTCAATATAGACCCCCGCACCCGTGCCCTTCATCTTCATGCCATCAGTGAAAGTAGCAAATCCCCTATACAATCTGCCCTGGTCTGACCAGCTTTCCCTAAACGGCAATATCACCTATTTCAAACGCCCAAAATCGACCCTAGTGCTAGTCGAGCCCATGTGATAGCCACCAGTACTAATTTCACCCAAGATCTGCGCGTGACCTTCCGTGAAATTTCCTAACAGTCTGAACTCCCTCAGTCTAAGAATGCTCCTGGCTGCCTGGATGGTATTTTTTGGCCCTTACCAATTTAACGTGGAGGTTATGTGAATTGGCCACGGAGATCTTGCAATTTGAACTCGTTATAATCTTTTCTATGGGTTTTTTTAAGTCTCGAACTTATGCGAATAAGCCATAATTCACAGCAGCGCTCAAAGCCTGACTTATGGGCTTGACTCGTAACAATGTAACATTTCGAATGCGCGCCACCGATCAAATGCGCGACGGATATGATGTCCTATCTAAAACTGCCACTTTTACCTTGATAACAAATTCTGTGGACGGACCATAACTGTCAATTGTCCTACCTTGAATGTCTATCCAAAATTGCCACTTGTATCTTGACAAAAAATTCTGTAGGTGGATGAAAAACCTCTATCGTATCAGTATGTGATTTTCCGTCGATCTGCAATATTAAAGATTTTCTGAATTCAGCGCCTAAGAAAGAACTGTCCAAACAGCAACCAAAGCTTTTTGTATCCCACTGTCTGTAATCTTGTTTTTTTTTATATTTAACATCTGGTAGGAACGGTTAGTATACAATATAAAACTTTACAGTTTTTGTTTTTTCGAAAAATCTGGTTTTTATTTCCGTTTAAATTTTGCAGACAAACAAATAAGAGAAAAATAAAACAACCGAGATTCACTGCCAAAAATATGTAGAGTAGTATAAAACCATGCAATGGCAGCCGCTTCTTTTGCCACTTAAAATGTTTCTTTTGAACAAGTTTACGAAGGCTTTACAATTCAAAATCTCCAATTTAGCTTGAATTTCTCCAAAAAAAAAAAAATAATAATAAAACCAAAAAATAAATAAAATTTACCCACCACGCAGAAGTTTTGTTTTATTTGCTTATAAATTTTAAAACAAATTGATGTTGTTGGTTTACTTAATTCAGAGGCAAACATTCAAGGATTTAACATGTACTTTTGCCATCTACTTAGACAGTCGCTGCTAAAGCGTTTAGTTGAAGGAAATAAAAAAATAGACAAATATTTGTAAAAAAAAAAAAAAATAAA
Organism: Pollenia amentaria; assembly: GCA_943735925.1. Lineage (NCBI taxonomy): Eukaryota > Metazoa > Arthropoda > Insecta > Diptera > Polleniidae > Pollenia > Pollenia amentaria. The sequence goes on from OX031007.1 coordinate 150,324,100, forward strand.
CTACAGAATCGTGTGTCTAATAATGTTACTTAAATGTAAATTGCAACAAATTTTTGTGTGTGCCTCGAATTAGGAATTTTCGTTGGTGTCACCTCTAAAGTTAATTCTGATGTTTTCTTGTTTGTGAGAAAATTCGCCTCGTTTTTCTTTTTTAGCTTAATAATTAGTATATTTTTGGATTTTTTTTAAGCTTAACTACAAATAATTCTACTTGTTTTTTTTTTTTTTTTTTGGAAAACATTTTATGTCTAGGTACTCATTTGCATGATTGTACGATTGAACTCGAAATTATAAAAGATAATGCAATAAATAAAATTTTAGTCAAAACGGTGGCATTTCATAACTCCAATGTCATAATGGACAATGTCATACTGTCCATGGACATTCCTGGGAAACTACCTTGCACTTAAACAAGGTGTTTTAAACTACATATGAGGAGCCGTAGAACAAAACGTACTTTTTCGCATTTTTTTACAAATTGGTTTTTTGATATTTTTGTAATATTTGGGTCGAAATCTAAGAAAAAATCTAGTTAGCATATTTTATTTTTTCTTTTTACCAAGAAAATCGGTTCTAAAAAAATTGATGCATAACAAAACGTACATTTTTCATTTTTATTTTTCAAAACGTGCTTTTTTCATTGTTTTTGCCCTTTTTTCGAGTAGTTGTTTTAATAACATAACATTTCTTAATATTCTTAATTTGTTTGACGTTTATTTATGTCATTTAATTTTCGTTAAAATTAACTGTTGAATAATAAATTCTTGAAAACGCTTCGAAAAAGTGAAAATTTTCATTAAAACAAAAACAAAGTTTAAGAAATTTTTTTGTGTTTATCATACAATTTACCGTTTTTTAAAGAGAGAAACGCGTCAAAATTCTCATGTATGTATATTTAATTTAGAAATGTTTGACAAACAAAAACTATTTTTTAAACTTTGCTTTTGTTTTAATGTAAATTTTTATTTCTTCGACGCGTTTTCAAGAATATCCACCAATAATTGCAATAATTTAACTATTGTTTGGTGAATGAGTGTTATGAAAAAAATAATTAATACAATAGTATAATTAAAACATGGAAGAATTACAAGAATCTGTAGAAAATTTAAATATGGGAATACGTAAAAAGCAAAAACTTAAAAATGCTAAAAAAATTAAATATTGCGAGTTTCATTTCAATATTTTGAAAACGACGTTGGGAAAAAAGTTTAACTATTTAAAAAGTATTATACTTATTAACTTTAAAATCTGTATTGAATTATAAAAAAGAATTGTTTAGTTTTCTATTTAATTTGAAATAAAATAATAAAGTTTTCATTTTACTTATTTTTTATTTATTTTTTACTTTAATGGTTCAGGTTTAAAAACATTCAGTCAAAATATTATCGTCTAAAAAAACGCACACCAAAACGTTCCTTTTTCTATATTTTTGAACAAAACGTACTTTTTGAATTTTTTTTAACAAAACGTACTTTTTCGATATAAAATTGGTTTGATATTAAACATCCTTGACATTTAATGTGTTGACTTACGGCAGTTTGATTTATCTTTTGGTAAGCAAAAAACTTGTTTCCATTTCCAGGTTCATGCAGTTTTTTAAGGGGTCGAAATAAATAATCCTCAATTTCCCAAAAATTTTAAATGTGTGAAAAAGTACGTTTTGTTCTGCGGCTCCTCATATAGCAGTCAAAAAAGCTGGTAATATTTCTTTAACTATAAATTACACCGAAACAATTATCAGTAGTTTTTTTTATAAACTAAAAAAGTATTTTAAAAAGTATTTCAATTTAATTAATGTGACAATTTAATCACCCTTAATCCAATTAGCGTCGTCTTCATCGTCATCAATTTAATATCAATATAAATTTTTATCGACGTCATAATCAATTCAATATAAAACTTGTATTCTATAACAGCAATGTAACGATGTCAAGTGTTTATCGTTTTTTAAAGCACATCTCTAATAATTTATACAGTTGGTTTGCTTTGTTTTCAGTTTTTAATAAAAAATGCAACTTGATGTTCGTTTCTTAAAAATTTTGTGCTCTCGAAAAGGGTAGCTTGATTTATTCTAAAAAAATACCTTAATAATGGCATAACGCATTTATTGCACTTTTCGTCTCATATAAATCGACAGTGTTAATAGTGCCCTGTCTGTATGTTTATAAGCTCGACGATTGCCAAAAAGAGCAAAAAGGTACGCAAAAATTGTAAAAATTTGCAAAAATAGCGAAAATTCGCGAACATTTTTAATATTTCAAACAAGCCATACAATTGCTTTAAAGTCCCAAAAACCATAAGGAGTGGCAACAATTCCTTTAAAATGGCCAAATTAGCAAAGCTTTGTTGCTCTTTTTCCATGTTTTTTAATTTAACATTATTATTATTGAAAAATTAAAAAGGAATAAAACGTTTTTCGACACAAATAAGACAGACGACAAAATCAGAGTTAATTTATATCGAGCCAGGCGTTGACGTTGCGTACGGCATACCAAAAATACATCAACGCTTATCGATAAAACGATATTGACAATGGGCATACCGATTAACAAAAATCGACACGCAACGACATCGTTTCGTATTGATGACGCTAAATGGAATAAGGGTGATTTTTTTTAAGTTGAAAGAAAATTAAAAATATAATTTTGATTTAATTTATATTTTAGGTGTTTTGAAAAAAAATTTTAATTCATATTTTAATTAAATTACAAAAAATCTTAATTGATTTTTTCGTTTATAATAAAAAAATTTTAACTTGTAAAATTGTCGTTGAGAATTGTCAAAACCTGAGCTATACTTATTTAAATCAATTAACACATTGTTTGAAACGCAATTTTTTTGATAATTTTTTTATATAAAATTAAAACTATCATTTATTCAAAAAAAAAAAAATATTCACAATTTTAAATTTTTTAGTAATCCATATGAGGGGCTTAAAGCTAGTAGGGTTTAAGAGCATTTTTTAAGAAACTGAGTTTAAATGCTCATATACCCCGTGTGCTCCAAGCAAAGCAGGTATATTAGTAACAACTGCTAGAATTGGTCACGTTTATCTAGCTACCGAAAGAGAATTCCACATTCACCTCTTCTTCAAATACTGTGTAATCTCAATTTAATTAAAGCACTTACACCCCTTGTATAATTATTTTGGTAATACGTAGGTGCAAAATCAACAAATTGTTTAGTGGTTCTATGAATTTGTTGATTAGAGACAATTTTTATTTTTTTCTGTGTAGTTTAAACATTTTTATTCCGTTTATCGAAGTCTGAAGGGTATATATTAGGGATACCAATCCCGAAATCCTGATCCCGAAAAATTCCGGGATTTTCGGGATTCAGCGAATCCCGGATCCCGAGATTTAGACATTTTAATCCCGGGATTATCGGGATTTAGCCAATCCCGAAATCTTTAACTTAAATTTTTTGTTTTAACTTTTTTTAAAAAAGAAATTCATAATGATATTCCTCCTTGAGATCAAAGGGAATACAATATTGATAGTTTATATTTATTTGATTAACTCTGTTAATACTGTTATTGAAAACGAAAGAAAAAAGTAAAATTTTGTTATTCTTTTTAAGCGTGTCGAACAATTATAAAGAAATTTTAATGTGAGAAGTGCTAGAAATAATTTAAGAATAAAATTATTTGAAGAATGAAATGTCTTTTAAAATGCACAAAACCAAGAGAAACACCAAAAGTACCATGTTGTTTAACTTCCTAGCTGATTCAACTAGTGCACCAAATGTAAAGTTTGAACTCTAGTCTTTACAGGTTTAGGCTTAGTTATACGGTCATTTATGGAGCGATATCACGAAGCTAAGTACATAGTGTAAATTATGTGTTTTTGTTAAAAAAAGGATTTTAATGGTTAACTAAAAAATTGATTTTGTTAATTAATTCGAATTCATATTTCAATTATTCATCTCAATTCATTAAATAAAAATTTTAATTGAATCTACCAAATAAATCAATTGCTAGTTTGCTCTATGCTATTACTATAAAATTTATTTTTTTATTTAGTTTGAATTAACGGAGGTAATAACATATAGATTTTAATTACTTTGTAATTAAGTCAATTAACACACTGGTGGCAATCGTACGTTGTTTTTTTATATTTTTAATTAAATTAATCAAGAATCAAGAAAAAAATCATAATTTTGAATTTTTACAAAATTTAGTAATGAATATAATCATTTTATTTAACTCTGTAATATTAAATGAATTATTATACTTTTGTTTGTAAACCTCTGTTAAAGATGTTTTTTTTTTTTTAATAAATATCTATCCCGATATCCCGAAAAATTATTATCATTTGAAAGAACTCGTTGGCATTTATTTAAAGAAGATTATATCTATCAAATATTGGCCGTTGCTGCGTCGCAGAGTGTCCATCCGTTGAGTCCAATTTTCGATGACTCGTTCGAGCATTTCGAATGGTAACTGGCGAAGGACACGCGTGATGTTTTCATCCAAGGCCTGAATCGAAGAGGGTTTGTCCGCATAAACTTTAGACTTTACATATCCTCACAGGAAACATCTAACGGTGTGATATCACACGATCTTGGTGGCCAATCGACCGGCCCAAAACGTGAAATGATGTGCTCACCGAAGTGTTCTCTTAATAAATCCATTGATTGATGCGATGTGTGGGAAGTGGCTGAAACCAAATGTCGCCGAGATCACGAGCTTTAATTTCAGGCATCAAATAGTCGTTTATCATGGCACGATAATGGTCGCCATTGACGGTTACGTGCGCAGCGGCATCATTTTTAAAGAAATATGGTTAGATGATGCCACCGGCCCACAAACCACACCAAACCGTTGTTCTTTCTGGATTAGGTGGCAGTTCTTGGATTTCTTCAGGTTTCTCTTCGTCCCAAATGCGGCAATTTTGTTAGTTTACATACCTATTGAGCCAGAAATGGGCCTCATCGCTGAACATAATTTGCCTCGAAAACGTCGGATCTTCTTGGAACTATTCAAGAGCCCATAGAGCGAACCGATGTCGCTTGGGAAGGTCGAGCGGTTTCAGTTGTTGCACAAGCTCTATTTTGTACGCTTTAAACTTAAGATCGCGACCTAAAATGCTCCAAGTCGTTCCATACATCAGTCCGAGTTGCTGCGAACGGCGCCGAATCGACTCTCCACGGTCTTCATCTACACTCTCAGCCACGGCCGCTATATTTTCTTCACAGCGTGCTGGTCGTGGTCTATTCGATCGAAAATTATCCAATAATGAATGCTGGGTCTCAAAATGGGTGAGAGTAAGTGTTCCATTAGTTAACTTTAATGATATTTACGAATTGGCTGATTTTTGAAGATATTTTTATGTTGTAGGGTATTTCATTGCTTCTCTGAGGGATGTTAACCCACTGTTGCCAAACTGGGAGACCCAAAAGGGTGATTTATACTTTATTTTGTAGATAATGTTCCCAATTAAGTGTTCCATTAGATTACTTTAATGATATTTACGAATTGGCTGATTTTTGAAGATATTTTTATGTACGCTCAGTAGGCCGATTACGTTGACCATAAGGTGAGCGACGCCTTTAATTTAACCCTTAAATGCCTTATTGTTGTTGTTTTTATATTTAAATTTAATGAACCTATATCTGGAGAATGGCAAGAGCCAAATTTTCTAAATTGGGTACAAGCATCCGCGGTTAACCCATTAAGGCACGAGCCATGATCCAATTGAGCTATAATGATTAAACATTTAAAATTTGTTTGTTTATACCTAAATATGAAAAAAAAAAATTTTGTTAGGTAAATCGGATCTGTGGCAGACCAGATAAGCCCCGTTGCGAAAACGCAACCAATTTAATTCAATTATGCTCCAAATATGCTCCAAGGCACATCGGGTGAACAGATAGACCAAATTTGTACATTGCCGACATCGCAAACGTTTTTCTCTCTCGATCAGTTTCAGACTCGATCAGTTCGAATCACTGAATTAGTACCACTACTAGTGGAAACTATTATTCTCTCACACTTTTAAGTCCACAAAATAGATGCAATTATAATCATTCTGAATTGGAGCTTGTTCTTAACGTTTTCTCAATAGGCAATGTAATTTCCAGGAATTTACTAAAGCTGCATCTAGAGCATTAGTAAAAAGTCGCCAGTACCATTTATTTCCTCGGATTTGAATACTGTAATTATTCATAACGTTGTCGAATAAATAAGCGCCACCCATAGTTTTATTGTATTCATATATGGCATTAGGCATGGAAATCGTAATCATTTTTATTTTTTGCAGTCGTATCGCTTAACTTGTTTCAATGGCTCTAAAGAAACAAAATTGAACAAAGTGGAACAGAGCTGTCATTACAATACTTATGTCATTCTTCGATTCATAACAGTAAACATAACTTCCACGTTATTTTTTCTTTAATATCGCGGGAGATGATAATATCGCATTACTGGTGCGGGTTTCTCTTAGTTTACCTATTGACGTAATTAACACACTGTGCATAAGAAAAATAAAGAAATTTACATAGAGAACTGCGAAATATCCTGCATTTTGCAAATTGGCCATTAGTTTGTTAGATGTGATAAAATTATTAAAAGTTTGAGATAGGTATATTATATATATCTTTAGTTTTTTATAACAATTCCTAAAAGTACCCAAAAACAGGAAAAACTAAATATTTAAATAAAAATTTTTTATAAAAAAAATTTATGTATGATAGAAATCTAAAAACAGATCAGTTGGACATTAAGTTAAATTTTATTTCACTGTTCTTTATTTCGATATCATGTAATCACAAAATGCCTGAGGGGAGGTTTAAGTGAACGTTGCGAAAACGCAACGCAGGGCCTTAATGGGTTAATGCCGTTTTAGACTAACACTATAATACAAGTCTTAAGTATTATGACACAGATTTAATTATTGTTGGAATATTTTCAAATAACAACTTATTAGGTCAGGGTTGTAAATATTTTCCTCGAAATACTTAAGACTTGTCTTATGGTGTAAAACTATCTATCAATGCACAACATCCGACAAAATGTGGTCTGGATTGTGGAATTGGGCGCGGCACTTCCTATACAAATACATTACAGATTTCTGTATATCTGGTGCACGGAAAAAGAGCCAAAGTAACCAAATTATGTACAAGCATCTCGATTATTGATAGACAACATCCGAAAAAATGTAGCTAGCAGAAATGAAGTGGGCGTGACACAAAATAGATTCATTAAGATCTGAGTAACGGCCAGATAAAAATTGGTACACATGCCTGGGTGTACAGTACAATATTTCTGTAAAATCATGGGCGGGATTGATAAAAAGGGCACGACATTTACCGTTTAAAGACATTATATATCTCTGTATATCTGGAGAACGGTGAGATCCAAGGTTTCCAAATTAGGTACACAAATCTTGGTTAACAATATAGACCATCCAACAAAATGTGAGCGGGATTGGAGATTGGCAGCGTGGCACATATAGATTTTTTTTATATCTTAAGAACGGTACTTATATAACTTTCTGTTCTTATCGCAGCATGGTAAAGGGTATATAAAATTCGGCATAGCTGAATATGCACTTAAAAAGGTTTTACATTTACTGTTTGTAGTTTATTTTAAAAGTTTTCAGTTAAGTTAAAATTAAACCAAAATAAAGTCATTTTAGTACGAAAATTATTTTCTAAATTTTTAGGCACGTTGTTTCGAAACATATTACAAAAGGCTAATGAACTTCCATTCATTTGAAATGTTGAGTTGTTTTCGTTTTTCCTCAAATAAAAAGAATTATATTGGATATTTAAAAAAAATTTTTTTTTTTTGATAGTTAAAATTTCGAAACAAAAGTTAAAATCAGTAACTTTTAGTGAAATTAGTGAATTATTTTTTAACATTTAAAAAAAAATAAGTCTTAGTCTGATTTAAAAAAAAAATAAGTTAACCGTGTTTTGAATGAATTTTCATTTGTTTTATATTTAATTTTACGTTGCTTTTATCTACACAATATTTTGAGTGTAACACTCTTACTTGGTCTTTATCATATTTAAAACTTCTATTGACACAAGCACCTGTCCTTTTTAAATTAAATTTTAGCAAATCCTATATTATAGAGAAAACTGAAATTTAATTTTGGCTTAAATTTAATGCTTTCCCCCTCCTCAAATTTGTTTGTGTTTGTTATTCAATTAATTTCCCTAAGTAACTGCTGTGGCATTTCAAGTGAAAATTTGGAAATAAGTACTAATGAAGATTATTTTGCGTATAATTTTTGCTGTACATAATTAGTGAAATTTGTTAGAGCAGATAAACATTTAAAAGGCTATAACTTGAAGTAACAAGGACATTTCAGAAGAAATACTAAAATGACACGGCAGTAGATAAAATGAAGTACGAAAACTTAAAAAGAAAAAAAAAACGGTAAATAAAATCTCAGCAGAAATTCTCAGAGTTTATTAGCACGATTTTAATAATATTTTTATTTAAATGACTTGTTAAAGAAATAAAAATCTGTTTGAGCAAACTTGAAGTTCAAAAGTAAAGATATGAAAATGTATTTAAATGGCCGGTCCATTAGGATCATTTAGATTTTATGAGTTATTTAAAGCCTCACAAATAATTAGAAAGAAATAATATTGAAATAGCATTGAAATTGAAATTGTGTGGGTTGAAAATATAAATTCTTATGTACTTGTACACTAATTAATTTAAAATATCCCCTTGCCTAAAGATTGTAATTCAAACTTTGCACAGTAATTAAATATGCAAATTAGCAATAAAAAAGTCAGAAATATTTGCAATTATTGACACAAGATATTTATACATACATAAAGTTGTAATTAATTTTAATATTAAAAAATAAAAATAAAAACATGTATGGAATTATTTTTTTTTTATAGAGTTTTGAATTTTCATATTAATAAACATATCGTCGGAACGCCGCAAAAGGTGCCCAAGTACCCTAATTGTACTTCTGAGTTAATGAAGTTTTTTAATTTTATGGCCGCTGGAACAATCATTTAGTAGTTGCGATTTGCAAATCGATATTAAAATCTGATAGTTATAGCATTTATAAATAATATAAGTCCAAAAATTTAATTCAATTTATTTTATTAATTTTTTTTATACAAAAATAAAGTTAGCATTGGACAAAGCTTTTTTGTATTAAAAATATTTTTTTATGGGCATGGGTGTTTTTGTTATAAAAATATTTTGATTGTAACTTTTATTTGCAATTCGGGTTTGAGGGTCTGTCCGGATTGGCTCCTGTCTTTCAAAGATTAACTGTCTGTTTTTCAAAATGAAATAAAAATGTTCGCTTGGGAATTTATATTGAAACAACAAAAAAAAAACTCAAATTTGTTTTTATTTTCAATATAAATTTCTAAACGAAAACTTTTATTTTAGTTTGAAAGATAAGCGGCCATGTTCTGGAAATCGAAGTTGAAATCGATAAAGATTTTCAATTGAATTTTTGTAAAAATGAACGCAGCCTGATTTCAAAAGTAGTTTGGATAGAAAAAGTGGTCACAAAATTATCAGTTATATACAGAAAATATTTCTATGAACTTTGAATACGGGCCCGTTTTCAAAATTTGTTCAATTTAAATTTCACGTGACTTCAGTTTCAAGAACATGGTCAAGGGTGTACTTAATTTTTTTTTCTTTACGGTACTCATACACACACGTTTTTGGTATTGACTTCTTTCATTTATATGGGCCGGTCTTTACCAAAACACGTATTTCTTTATTGATTTTATTGTGGTCGTATTTGTTCGCCATTACACCCGATTAATCTTTTTATAACTAGAAGATTTTTCTTTTAATCAGTGCGTGTGTTCTGTAACTCTCGCGTCGAGAAACTTTTCGATTGAAATGTGAGCTGCGTCTGTAACATTTTTAACGAATAATGGCTTTCACGTAAGAAAATGAATGAATCGCAAATTTACAGACAAAGTGTGTCTGTAACATTATTGTGGGAAAGTTCCCGCATTGAACTGTCAAATAAACACACGGATAAACAAGTTAGAGTGCTATATTCGGCTGTGCCAAATCTTTGATACCCTCCACCGGCAGGAGTGGCTTCTATATTATAAATACATATACATTATTAACTAATCTTCACAAAAACGAACGTCAGCAATAAAATTAGTTGCAGTTTAGACCTGAATTAAATTATTGACCGACAATAAGAACATTTTATGCGTTTGTTGTTAGAACTTTGAACTGCCTTGAGTAAAATATCATGATTCGTAAAAGTTTTAGCCAAACTAAGATATATTTTAGGAGCGTAATTTGTATTGGGCCTATGGTAAATTATGGACCAATCATCTCAATATTCTAAAGACTGATTTCTAGTATTACAAATAGAAAAAATTTCAATACAGCAGTGTAATTAGTTTTACCGTTAACAGTAATTTTCACAAATTTGTGTGATATATTTTCTGGCCATATGAATTTAATTATTTTCCCAAAGTGGGCTTTATTTGGTTTTAGGCGCAATAAACTGTTTTTCGAGAGTAGGGTTTATATGGGGACTAGGGTAAATTATGGATAAATCAGTGTGATTTCTCGTCCTATAAAACTGTGACGTACCGAATTTAAGTATGCTAGCGTTATTTATTGCGGTTTTAGGCGTACTAAACTGTCTTCCGCGAGAAGGGTTTATATGGGGCCTATGGTCAATTATGGACCGATCTTCACGAAATTTTACATTATTATTTGCAGTCATATAAAGCGAATTAGTGCAAAATGTTATGTCATTCCGTGCATTATTCCACGATTTAGTTTTTGTAGCTGTTGTATTTTCGAGGCCGTCGTTGAAAATGTTTAAATTTTAGTAAATTTTGGTCACCGCCAACGATATGTGTGACTGGCGCCCTCAACGTCTGCAATTTCACATCGGCTTCGAATATTATGACATTTAAACCGTAACGATGTTATCTCTTTTTGATAGTTTTCGACATAAGTTACAGGCACATTTTTTTCACTTTCCGAGAAACGATGGAATATTTTGTTTAACATCTTTTCGATGCAAGAAGTTGTCACTAAAGTTAGAGAATATGGGTACAGTTCACCTTATCTCCGTTTCCAAATTTTTGGTTTTTATAAACTCCATTGTGAATGGTTAAATAGCACATAATTTTCGTCTCTATTGACGGCAATTATAATACAGATTTTAAGTCAAATGTACATGCCAAATGTACATTCTGGTTCCAAGGATTTTGCGGCTTAACCTTTTCGCATTAAAAACTTTAAGTAATGATAATTTCTCTAAATGCAAATTTAAAGCCAATCATAGCAAATGTATTGGGAAATCCCATTATAACAAATTGTTAGGTAGACTATGAAATAGTTTTTTGGGTGTATTTTCTTTGAATTTGAGAACTTGAACTTTTTACAGCAAAAATAGAGAAATTAGAAAAAACTAGTGCCAAAAAACACTTAAGTCCACTTTGGTCTTTATTGCTCCACACATTTTGCGTCTTTTGGACATAGAATGAATTGTTTTGATAAAATAAACACACAACTATTTTAAATAGACATGGGATTTTTTGACAGGATATAGACTATGAATTTTGGATCATTGAGTCCATCCCACAAAAAGTTGGACTTGAGCTCTTTTAAGAGCGTACCGACGATACGCTGTTGCATTCATGTGTATGTTAATTGCAAGAACATAGTTGAAAGGGGGAAAAGATGAAAAAATTATGTATTAATAATATGAACACATATTTAACATATTAATTTATCTGAATTTAAAAAAAGCATATTAACAACTCATATCAATAATATACATTCCATACACGGCTTTAACTAAAACAGGTTTTTAATTATACACGCAAAGGAAAAACATGGTTGTGGTAATATTCTAAGAGCAACATATAATGATAAGATTCATGATTGTAGTCAACATATTACGATTATTAATGAATCATATTATGACCAAATATATTCGTAATATTACATCATCATATTTTTCCCATAATCATAATTTGTTTTTATTGCATCATATTATAATTTAATGTAATCATATTATTATCATGTTAATCATAATAATATGTATGTATATTAAATCTAAAACCGAAAAATATATTTAATATATATTAGGGTGGGTAAATTTTGTTGCCCACCAAGCGTATAGCAAAATTGTAATCTACGCTTTGTCACTTTTTTTGGGACCGAACAAATATATATATATATATATATGATTATTTACTTACTGGCAACCTTAAAATAAAACAGTTACAGATATTTTACATCATATTATGATGCAATTTTAAACATAATATTTTTAACCTATTTTTGTCGTAGGTAGGTAGGTAGGTAGAAAGGCTGGTGCGAAGTCTCCTTCACACCCTCACCCAGAGACCAATACGGTCCATTGTGATGCCTTGTTTATATTTAAGAAGCTGAAAAAAAAAAAAAGAAGGTGAAGAGAAACAGCAAAAGAATCAGAAAAGATAAGAACAGATAAGAATAGATGAGAAAAGGAAGTTCTGACCAAACCCGAGAGAAAAGCCTCACTCAACACAACACCAATCCGCCCTATGTGCGGCTAGCTCCCAGTCTCCTGCTGCGCAGCCAGGCCATCCCCATTACGAATCCTATCAGACTCTCGAGCCCACAGCCCGGGACGTCCCCTAATTCGCCTAGGAATCTGTTGCCCAGCCACCTCAGCCTGCTGCCCTGTAGCCTGGGACAGCGGCACAAAATGTGCTCAACCGTCTCCAGCTCCTCCGGGTCCTCACACAACCCGCACATATCCGACACGTCGGATCCTAACCTCATCGCCATCCTGCCTATCATGCAATGACCCGTGATGATTCCTATTATGGTCCTCACGCAGACCCTGCTTCTGCCCAGCAACAACTCCGAGTCGGACTTCCTGAGCACCGGCCACATCGTCCGTGATACCCGGCAGTCCGTTCGGTTCCCCCAGGCCCTATTGGTCGCGCCCAGAATCCATTCCCTAATCTTCCCAAAGTAGAATCCTATTGGAGGCCTAATTGCCTCTATGTGATTAGGATCCTCCATCTCTGAGCCCTGTCTCGCCAACTCATCAGCAATCTCGTTGCCGCTTATGTTGCAGTGACCAGGCACCCAGCACAATCTCAACATATACTCTCCCAAGGCTCCCTCCAGAGCCCTCCTGCAACCGTCAACTAGCTTGGATTTCACGTAACAGCCCCTTACGGCCATAAGGGCCGCCTGGCTGTCGACATATATAGTGACCTCCGAGCCCCTATCAATGTTGTCCCTCATCAGTTCCACGGCCCTCAAGACCCCCAGAACTTCCGCCTGAAAAACACTGCAGTCGTCCGGAAGCCTATATGACATTCTGATATCCAGATCCTCAATGTAGACCCCCGCACCCGTGCCTCTCATCTTCGAGCCGTCAGTGAAAATAGCAAATCCATTAAATAATCTGCTCCTACCTGACCATCTCTCCCTAGAAGGCGTTACCACCTCCGGCAACCGTCCGAAATCCACCCTGGTGCCCACGAAATCCGTGGAGCCGGGTGATCCCAGGCAGTAACCTCCAGCTTCGATCTCACTCAAGATCCGTGAGTGACCCTGCGTGAAATCCCTAATCAATCCTAGTTCCCTCAGTCTAAGAATGCTTCTGGCTGCCATTCCCATAACATACTGCTCAATGGGCAGAAGATGTAGAATGACATCCAGTGCCGCTTGAGGTGTACTTCTCATGGCACCTGTCATGCCGATTGAAGCACACCTCTGAGCCTTAGACAGAAGGTTCCTTCGACAAGCCACTCTCAATGACTCCCACCAAACACAGCATCCATATGTAAGAATGGGTCTAACCACCGAAGTGTACAGCCATCCCACTACTGACGGCCGGAGTCCCCAACTCTTACCTATCGATGATCTGCAAGCATAGTAGGCATTGAGGCCTCTCTTAAGTCTCTCCTGAGTATTCCTTCCCCACGACAGCTTGCTGTCCAGAAAAACTCCTAGATACTTAGCGCTATCAGATAGTCTAAGCTCTACTCCTCCTAGTACCGGCAGCCTAAAATTCTCTACCCTGTACCTCCTAGTAAAAAGAACCAACTCGGTCTTCTCCGGATTGACTCCCAAACCCTTATCACTCGCCCATGCTGACAGTTCGCCCAGCGCCCCTTGCATGACTTCGCTTATTGTCGGCAGAAACTTGCCCGATACCAATATCACTACATCATCCGCGTAGGCCACAACTTTCCGACCCAATCTGTCAAAAAGTCCCAGAACGACGTTGACAGCTAAGAGCCATAATAAGGGAGAGAGAACTCCCCCCTGTGGGGTTCCCCTAGTCACCAGTTTCTTTAAGCGCTCGTTTCCCCAGTCCGAGTGAATAACTCTGCTGCTGAGCATCAGAGTTATCCATTCGACCAGGAACAGAGGAACGCCTAGATCCACCAATGCCTGCCTGATAGCCTCTATCTTCAAATTATTAAAAGCGCCCTCTATATCCAGGAATGCCGCCAAGGTGTATTCCTTGTTTCGCAATCCCCGCTCTACATAACCCACCACATCATGAAGCGCACTCTCAACAGATCTACCCTTAAGATAGGCGTGTTGAGCGCCGCTGATGATGCCGGCGTCAATCTTCGTCCTCAGATGTAGATCAATCAGTCTTTCCAACGTCTTCAAAAGAAAAGACGATAAGCTGATTGGTCTAAAATCCTTGGGTTTAGAGTGACCGGTTCTTCCCGCCTTGGGTATGAAAACCACCCTGACCTCCCTCCACCCTTTAGGAATGTACCCGTTCAGCACACAGACCCTAAACAGTTCCACCAACAGCAGGAGTGATGATCTCCCGATATTCTGTAACATCGCCGGAAAGATACCGTCTGGTCCTGCCGATTTGTAAGACCCAAAGGTATTGACCGCCCATGTTACTTTTTCCAAGGTGATCATGTCCCCCACCGTCTCCCTCTCCTCACCGCCCGATTCTGACCCAGAGAAGGGGTTACCACATTCAATCTGTTCCCCCGTCCCAGGATCCACACATCCCGGAAAGTGAGTTTCCATTAGCAGACATAGAGATTCAGAGCTAGATTCCGTCCATGAGTTGTCCGGTCTCTGAATAAATCCAGGGACTACAGGGTCCTTGGATAAAATTCTCCTGAACCTGGACATCTCATTTACAGATTCCACTGACTCGCTAAACTTGACCCACGAGTCCCTTTTCGCCCTCCTAATGTCTCCTTTATATCTATTGTAACTCAATCTGAAGTTACTCCAATCTTCTTCCCTACGCGTATACTTCGCTCTATTAAACAACCTTCTGACAGTGGACCTTTGAGTCCTCAACTCGTCTGTCCACCATCTTGGTTGTGTGCGCTTGCCCGGAAAGTTCAAAGGACAGGAACGCTCATAACTACTAGTCAGTACCCCCGTAAAGGTGCCCACCAGTTGCTCTACACCGGTCGAAGTCGACCCCCAGTCGCGTGTAACTCTAAGGTTACTTTGCACCAATCTCGAAAAGTAATCCCAATCCGTCCTTCTCGGATTCCTATACGGACACCTTTTCGACCTCTCAAACATTAGATTAAAGGACAGGCGACTATGGTCAGAGAAGGAAAACCCCAGGTCCACCCTCCAATCCTCCACTAATTCCCTACAGTTCGTCAATGTCATGTCTATCACTGCCTCTCTATCCCTAGTTCTGAACGTAGGTGTATTCCCTCTGTTACAGATATAAAGATTGCTGGCAATAATAAAATCAAACATAGACTCACCTCTTTTGTTGATGTCGGCACTTCCCCATTGGGTATGGTGTGCATTGGCGTCACACCCTAGTACCAGTCTCGAGCCAGTTCTGCCTGAGTACTCCACCAACTCTCGCACTTTTTCACCAGGTGGATCGGTAGCCTCGTACGGCAAGTATACCGATGCCAATGCCAGGACCCTTCTGTCCTTGGCTTCTCCTGTCACAACCGTGAGGTCTCCATTACTATAAGAATGAGAAAACATAAATTTAAACTCAGTTCTCGCCAAGATACAAGTTCGTACCTTCTCATCTGTGTGGGGTACGAACAATGTATACCCCGTGACCCCTAATCCAACTACCCGGTTTTTATTAATCCAGGGCTCTTGGATTAAGGCCACGTCCACGTTGTTGTCGATGAGGTGGGTTACTAATTCGGTTGAGGCTGCTTCACAGTGGTGCAGGTTTATCTGCACCACTTTCAACCTCTTAGGGTCTATCATTTTTAGGAAACCTAAATTTGATAGACCCTAACCCGAATATTGCAACCCCTCCTATCGAATCAAGCTTTTTAAGAGACTCCCGGTCCACTGCGAACCTGAAGTCTCTTCCCTGGTTCTCTTTACAACCCAGTGAAGCTACCAACTTCCACTGGCTTGTATTGAGCCCCTTGTTCTGGTTGGCCAGTACCCCCAGTATGACCTCCACCGGTTTTATAGGTGGAGGTATCCATACCGTGACTACCGGCCTTAATGGCAACTCAGACGCTAGTATAACATCCAGACTAGCTTCAGGACAGGAGCTGCCACACTTACCAATTGCAGCCTTTAAAAACTCAAAGGTTTTCTGATTGCCGCAACTGACAGTTTTGACACCTCTTGTCCAGTCAGCCCCTTTGAACGATACTTCGTCCGGCCTTCCTTTGGCACTAAAGATTTCGTCGAGTAGTTTGTTCTCTAGCACCTGCCATCTCTCGACACTGATCCTTCCATCGGGATCCTTACGATCAATGACAGCCGCTAGAATACCGTCCTTACTCGACGACTCCTTTAGTTTCTTTGAAGTGGATGGTTGGTCCTTTCTGGAGTCAGTCCTCTTATTGATCTCCTTATGGGGATCTTTAAGAGAACTGACCACAGTCTGACCAGTCCTCTTAGCCGCAGGGGATTTCTGGTCATCACCAGACCTCACTCGCTTAACTACCCCCTTTTTGGGGCCCTTAGCAGAGCTCAGTCGGTGATCACCCGATTTCCCTGCAGATGTTGACTGGTCTGTCCCAGCAACCCTTCCTTTAGTGACTCCTTTTTGGGAGTGACTATCGGAAATTACCAAGACATTTCCAGCCCTCATCGCGCGACTAGTAGTGGGTAAAACGTTCTCAGGCCTAGCTCCCTTAACTGCGACCAATCTGTCACGATTAAGAGGGCCAGTCGTTGAACCTTTACCCTCCTTTTCCTTATCTTCTGCTTTATCCGAGGATTCAACAACAGGGGGTGCTGGGGATTTGCTGTCTTTACTGACAACATTTGTATCCACAGCAGCCCCTGTTGTGTATCCCGCAGGATAGGGAAGCCCTAGGATGGCACCGACAGAGCCGTGGATTCGTTCGAATCTAGCAACGTTCTTTCGGTGCTTCCTCAGCAGATGCCTATCCCGCCCATCGTGCAGTGAGGAGTCTTTCTTAGCTATCTTTTCCAGAAAGGCTAAGGAGGCTCTCACACCACTCTTGGCTTTATCGTAGCTCGTTCGGCTATCTGACGTGACCTGTTCTGTCGCATCTTGCCGAACAACGAGTTTTGATACACTCGCCAATCCACTCTCCAACCCGAGTGTGACTCCGGAAGTCGATGGCCCAGCCCTATGGCCCTCATCATGAGCCGAAATCAGAGTTATTTCGTGCTCATCATCAGAGCCCAGAGTTAGGTCACCGAGTCTTTCCGATGCCCCTGTACGAGACGGAGATCCGATTGGCGAGTCTATCCTGTCCGTCATGACTGTCAGTTCTGTCATTAACTGACTCTCCTGCAGCAGAATATCTCTGTGAATACCCAGCAAGTCGGAGTCCAAATCTGACCCCGAACCTGCTGAGCTGACAGAGACATTCCCTGCGCCAACTTCTTCATTTCTTTCTTTAAAATTTAAATTGTCCAGTTCTTGGTCCCACGAGTAAGCACGTAAACAAAGCGACCATCGCGCGCAGTGACGGCGTACGCGGACTAGGCTAGAATTACAACTGACCCTTGCCATCGGCGTCAGAGGGAAGCTGTTCACGACCAGTTTCTTTTACCACTAACTAGCCATTCAGGTCCTCGGCACTGCTATCAACCACCTTGACCTTAAAAGTGGGGGATGTAGGGAATCAAAGGGAGAAGTGGGTAGGATTATAGGTAAAGAGGATGGGATATGGGATGGATAACCCTTGGTCATGCTGGCTTTAAAGCTTATGCCTTCGAACTTGTTCCGGTTAGACTGTACCGAAACAAGTTCCAAGACATACACTACCGCCGGCATTTAAGCCACCACATCGCGGCAAGATAGTTATCCAGGTGGTGGTATTTTTGTCGTAGGTCGCAATTATTTATAAATTATTTAATAGAACTTTTCTTTTTCTCAAAATAACACAAAATAATGGTCAATATTTTTGCACCATTTTCAACCATATTAACATATTTTTACATTGATATTTTATTTTGTAACAATTTACAATTTTTTTAATGTACCCACAATTTCTTTAAATTTGGGTTTTTAATGGGTATTTTTTTTTTAAATTGTTTAACTAATGAATAACAAATAATTCGATAGGCATATGTAAAACAACCGGCACGACTGATGAAAAATTATTTTACAAATGGCGATAAAAAAAATATTATTAGAGTAAAGATATTTTGTTTGAGGCTTAAACATATTATGAGTACACGTATAGGAATTTATCATGTCATGGATACTTTATATTATTAAATGGTTTTGAGGAAAATAATATGTTTTAAAATTTATCATTATTTAGTTATTATAAAAATGATTATATTTCAGTGAACCATAATTAAATTTATAATTGCGATAAACATTGACATGTTTACAGTTATTATAATATTGTTAAAATTAAATAAAAATAACAATATTTTGTTTACGACAACAATATATTGTAACAATAAACATAGTGTAGTTGCCGTAAACATGGCCAACCATATTTTTTCTCTGCGTGTAGACAGTAAGCGTAGATAATATACCACTTCTAATAAAACACAAGGCCCTGTAAAAAGCCGATATCGCTTCAACGCATTGTTCGCTTTTCGTATATTTTTTGCGTTCAAGTTACATGCAGCGCTTTTTGCATGACAATTTCGCGTGTAAAAATTAAATTAAATTTGTCAAAACTAGTTTATTTGTTTGAACGCCTTATGTGGTGCTAGGCTTACCAGATTCAAATTTGCAAAATTCTTGACATTCTCTAATAATGTTGATCTTGATTTTAAAAAGAATTCTTGACAATTATAGTCGTTTATATAAATAACACAATTGTTAAAACCAGCTAAAAGAAAAAAATACATCCAAATAAACTCACTATACATTCGCCAACAATTTCTGCACGCTTTTGTTTTGAGTCAGCTTTTTAAGATTTTTAATTGAGGGGTTAAAAAGCAAAGGGGTACAAGTGCATAAACTAACCAAATTGAGTTAAATGCATCAATCCACAGTTACTACTTGTATCTATTATTGTATAAAAACTTAGAACTGTATAATTAACCCAAATTGCGCTATATCGGCCTAATTTTTATATTAAGTATACATGTAAGTATAACAAGAAAAAAGCTATAAAGCCTCGTTCACAATGCTACCAAAAATTTCGTTTTTTCTTCTATCTTATTTCTTCCCAAAGTATTTCATATAATTTCCTTTAATGTTTCGAACAAAAATTTACCTAAAGTTTTTTTTTAAAAAGTTGACGTTTATAATAATTTTATTTAGTTTAATCAACAAGAGAATACTAACTCAAGACTTGAAAATTTTCAGTAGAAGCAAAACAATTTTTAGTTGAACATTGAAGGCATATGAAAAACAATTTTCATTACCAAAAAGTCCACAAAACAGAAACATTATTTTTGCATCGGGTAGATATAAATAAAACGTTTTTGGAAAAAGGCACAAAATAAAAATTTTTAGTTAATACCTTCTTGAAGATTATTAAAAACGATTAATTTAATGAATATATCAGGCCTGTTCTTAAACTTATTTTAAACCAAATCACGTGATTTCAAATCGCATGTGCTTTAAAAATCACACGTGTGGTATTTTGGTGCTCCATTTTTGTGTGTTTCGGTGAGATTTTCAATTGCCAAAAGCACACCAAGAAACACAAAAACGGTATGACTTTGAGAACAACTTATGGAAAGCATCAAAGACTCAACAAAATACATGTTTTTCCTCAAGAGCCCATCATGTTGTGATCGATTCGCCGGTAAATCGTACAACGCATTACAGAGAAAATTCGTTTTTTGGCCGGACTGTTCGTACGTGGAACAACCTTCCTGCTGAAGTCTTCCCTCTCACTTTCAACATGAATAAGTTCAAGTCGAATGTTCACAAACACTACTCCCTCCATCCTCCTTCCCAAAACCATTTTTCCTAGTTCAAACATAATGCATTGCATTTGTAGGGGCCACCCCTTGAGCTGGTCCTAACCAAAAAAAAAAAAAAAGTTTATCGTACTGAGCAAAGTTAGTTGTATAATATTTTATACTCAGGATGCTTTAATGTCTTGATATGCGGACAGGTACATTAAGGTTAATTTTCCCCAGAGGGGAAATTTTATTAACTTAAGTAGAAAAAGAGAATTTAACATTTTCGGACGTCTTCTTAAAGTTGGTAACTTGATAAGTGTGAGATGGTTTACATAGGATGGTAACCTTATGCGAAGTCCCAACCCAAGCTACAAAGATATAATAATAAAAATTGGATTTTGTTAGAGTGTACTGAGTACTGTTGATCCAATACCACCGATCGATGTTCAAGAATCGATCGAACTAAAGTGGTATAAACTTGCTTGGTAACATAAGGATCTGAAAACTCTTTAGACCACCATTTTATAAATCCAAGGACACCAGTATCTTTGTTAGATGTAAGCGTGATGTGATTCCTGAAATCCAATTTTCTGTCAAAATTTAATCCTAAATCATTGATGGAATTAACCAGTTCAAGTATAGAAGCATTCAAAGTTTATAAGCCATTATTTGGAGACGTTCTTGAAAAAATCATATCTTTAAATTTTTTTACATTGAGTTCCATTAAATTGTCAGTTCACCAAGATGTCAAGTAATCAACCTCATTCTGTAGAAGTATTTGTTAATCAATGTAATAAACATTTTTACATCGTCTGCATGCATCAGTGTGTTTGAATTTTTCACAACAGAAGGAAGAGCATTTATAAATAGAGTAAATAAGAGCGGCCTAAGAAGACCCAGCAAAAACTAATGCTTCCTCGGAAGCAGTAATGTAAGGGAGAATTCGAAGTGAAGCGCTTACACTTCCATGAAATATAACATGATTTTTGTTTGGAATTCCTCGCGTAGAAGCTCTGCTTTAGAGATCTGAAATATGCTTATTTCATGCCTTGAAAACGGACATGATTTACGTGAAAAAAGAAAGTGAAAAAAATTAAACATTAACAAAAATTTTATTTCAGCGTTTAAAAAACTTTTTATAAAACCAAAATATTATTTTGGAATAAGTGGGTTATAGTTATATATATATTGCTATATTTAATTGTTGTAAAAATTAGTTAACATTTTTAATTTTTTATCAAAAGAATAAAGGATTTTACTGTTTCAATGAAGCAGTGGAAAATGTAATCTTAAAAAAAAACGAATAAAAAGCGATGCACTTCTAGTATTTAGCACCGCATTTGAAGATTGCAGGATTATATTCCTTATCTTACAGCACTAGAGTAAGGCAGTCATTTTAAGAAGCAAAAAAAGAAGCGGTTTGGATGCAGTATACATATTTACTTCTTCCAAATCTTGAAATATTTTGGCTGGGGACTGCCCTGTGGAATGCTAAATAATACGAGGGTGGATAAATAAGTCCGTAACTTTTCGTAGTTAGATGAAAAACAAATTTATTTTTCAACATAATCTCCTTTTAGCTCAACGTTTCTCCAATTAGTGTATCCCTTTCAAAAAACGACAAACTTCCCTTGGCCTTCTTCGGAGCCGCTTCACCCAGAGAAACCCATTGTTTAGACGGCTGCTTGGTCTCCGGAGTGTTGTAATGGATCCATATTTCATCCACAGTTACAAAACGCTGCAAAAACTCATTCGAATTGCGGTTAAACAACTTCAAACAATTCTTTGAAGTTGTCACACGATTACGTTTGTGGTTAATTTAGAGCAAACGCGGCACCCATCTTGCAGACAGCTTTCTTAAACCCAGCTGATCATTTAAAATCGAAACCACACTACCATACGAAATGCCTATAGCATCAACGATCTCACGCACTTGTACTCTTCGATCGGCCAACACCATATCGTGAATTTGTTCAACATTTTCGGGTGTATTGACTTCAATTGGCCGTCCAAACCGTTCAGCGTCATTTTTACTTGTTTGACCACAACGAAAGTCAGTAAACTACCTTTTTACCATTGAAATCGATGGTGTAGAGTCCCCAAGTATTTATCAAGCTTTTCCTTGGTTTGATTGACGGTGTGTTTTCGCAAAAAATAATGCTTAATGAGCACTCGAAATTCACTTTTTCCATTTTTAAAAAAATCCACGAGGTTGTATGTTTTGAACAGCTGTTAAATGTAAAGTAAATAACGGAACTTGCTCAAAACTTGACAGCAGTCTATTAACAGGTGATACTTGATCGGAACAGTGTTGCATTTTATATAACTACAAGGGAGTTCGAAAAGTCACGGACTTATTGATCCGCCCTCCTATATATATCTATGTAGTTAGAATGCGTATTACGGAATCTAACACATTGCTTTCTATTCGTTAGGTAAGACTTATAATCATAATCTCTTAAGCTTATGAACGAGTAGGTTTTAATTTACTTTGTCTAACGCTTTACTAAAATCAGTGTAAATAAATTCGGTTTGTGTGCCAACTATAAATCCTTCGGTAACTAAAGTTGTGAATTCTAGAAGATTTGTGATGGTTGATCGTGATGAGACAGATGCACTATGTTTAGCAATTTCTCTGTAATTTGAGATATCAGCTTTTGATCCAGATTTAAATAGAGGTATAATAAACGACTGCTTCCAAATAGGTGAAAATTATGTTATTGACCGATTTTTGTAGGATGATTTCGAGCAAAATTCAAAAACAGTCGGGCCATTTCGGCAATAATTTATGTTAGTTTTTGTATCAGCAATATAAATTTTTTTAAAAGGAGGATTTTCTACATTCGTGTCAATTATTTTTTTCCCCTTTTGAAGCGATTGTTTTGTATTTAAAACTCAAACTGTCAATTACTTTTTTCCCCTTCTGAAGCGATTGTGCTGGATTTAAAACTCAAAATGCTTACGAGATTGAAATATAAGGCCAACTAAAAGGCCCTTTTCATTCTTCGGCTGGATGCTGGTGTTTATTTGTTGTTCTGTTTATGGTTATATGCATGTGTGTTTGTGGTATTTTTATGCTTTTAATACCAGGTATTTTAATAATTATAAAGTTCATATTTTTAATTAATTTTTATTAAAAATATTTATAAATACCAACATAGTTTCACACTTTTGATTATAGTCCATGAATGAAATGTGAAACTTTTATATGAATTTTAATAAAATTTCTTTTTTTTTAAATAGTATTAAAGTTTATTCAATTATGTATTTTCAGATAATTTTCCCCGAACATCAAATAATTAAAGGTACGTGTCGATATTGTAGAATTTAAATTTGGTAATCATTAAATTGCTGTAGTTTTAAATAAAATAAAATTATATAAAATTTTTTTCTTTAACCCGCAATAAAATTATAATAAACTAATATACATATTTAAGTATTTTTTATGTACAATAATTGTTAAAAATCAAGAATTTAAAACGCCAAAAATTACAAATGCAGCTTGAAAGCTATAAAAATTGTATCATAATTTACCAATTTATGACATACTTTTTGAAACTTAATTTCTTTTTGTTGGATTTAAAATTTAAAAAAATCTGTAATGAATTATCTTTTTCATTAAAAAAAGCTTATCATAATTATGAATGATTTTCAAACGACATAAAAATAATTTATTTAACTATTACATTGTAAATGCATACATATAAATTAATTACTAGCAATTTTTAAATATTAAATAACATTCACTAGCATTTAGCCCGCCACTTCGTTAGCGTCTCCTCTTCTTTCGTGGACATATTTTTACGCCAAAGTTTATGTTGCATTCACTCAGGAACTTGCATGTTTAATTTTATGTTTCTAGGCTTAATAGTAACGGAAATTCAAAAAGTACCAGTTGAAGAACAAAAAGTACCACAAATCCCCCTTACAGATTCTCATTCACTCAGGAGCTTGTATGTTTAATTTTATGTTTCTAGGTCAAATATTAACAGCAAATCAAAAAGTACCAGGTAAAGCACAAAAAAGTACCAAAAAGCACATCTTACAGATGCTCATTCACTCAACGCATTGCTTGTTTAATTTTATGTTTGTAGATGCAATACTAACAAAAATTCAATAAGTATCTGTTGGCAAACAAAACAGTCTGAAAAAGTATCAAAAACCACACTTATAGATTCTCATTCACTTGGGAACTTGCATGTTTAATTTTATGTTTATAGGTACAATTTTAATGGAAATTCAAAAAGTACCAATTAAAGAACGAAAAAGTACCAAAAAGATCTCTCTAACATGTACTCATTCACTCAGGACTTTGCATGTTTAATTTTATGTTTCTAGTATTAGAACTAACGGAAATTCAAAAAGTACCAGTTGAAGAGCAAAAAGTACCCTCATAGGTTCTTATCTACTCAGGACATTGCATGTTGAAGTTTATGTTTCTAGGTCCAATATTAACGATATTTAAAAAAATTGCCAGTTGTAGAACCAAAAAGCCAAAGTAAGAAATTAAATTTCCCCTTTTTGGTACTTTTTTTCTCCTCATTGAAGCATTAAAAATTTCAATATTGAAGTGGGAGCCCATTATTTAATACGTTTATATCAATAAATAAATAAAAATGTTTTATAAAAAAAGTACCAAAAATAGTTACCCTTTTTACCTCTTAAACGTCCGAATTTCGAAAAAGTACCAAATTGGTACTTGAATTTTTTAGATAAGTTTCAAATGTAATATAACCCTTATTTCTATGTTTATGGGTTTAAAAGATAGATGGGGTGACAAAAAAGTACCAAAATACAGGTTTTACCCGTTTACTCCGTTAAAGGGCTGAATTTCCAAAAAGTACCAGACACCTGTCCCCTTATTTTTCTAAAGAACAACGATAAGTAATACATTTTTTTTGTATCTCTTTTAGTTTTAGAGATATAAGGTTACCGAATTTACCCGTTTTTACCCTTTTTTACCCCCTAAACATTCGAATTTCCAAGAATCCCTTTTTAGTGGATCGATTTGGGAAGAGACCAAGCCCTGGTCCAAATTTCTAGTTTTTAGCTTCAGGCGTTACAAACGTTACAATTTTATATATATAGATTACTTAACATGATGTAAATATTTTATTCTAAGTAAACCAAATACAAGCATTAAAGAATTAATTTATATGGCTGTACCGAATCTTTGCTACCCTTCACTAAATAAATTATACAAATCCTTGTAGAATCTGACATTAAAATTTTTAGTAACATAAAAATAATGTGTGCCATATTTTATAACAGTGTCATTATACACAACCTACAATAGTGGAGAGGGTATTATGCGTTTGTACTTATGTGTGTAACACATACAAATATTAGCTCTAGACCCAGCTTTGAGTATACCGACCAACCCAGTACGTCCGCCCGACTAGCTGGATAGCTGTTCATGTAATCCTAAAGCGCAATGTACAGGTATCCATTTTTCCCTGCCTTTACACATGCTAGTAATTACTTGCAAGTAGAGTATACATATTAACATTGAAAATGGCGAAGAAATAGTCGAATGTCATACAAGGTGCATGAGTGTTTACACAGTCAAGTGAAAGTTCCTTATCGATCAGAGTTACCAAGCGCGAAACAGAGCTTCATTTCGAAATAAACATATGGCATTAATAACTATCATTACTATTTCTAATTAGATTGATGTTAAAAATTAAATGAATTTTCTACTATATGCATATATAACCTTAAACAACTTAAAAAAATTTAAACTATAAATATTGTTTCTGCAAACAAGTAAATTTGGTAACACTGCTTATGTTTTTGACATTAACTTACTGCAAGTGTCAAAAACTCACTGTCTTGCAAGTTGTCTGCAAGTACGAAAAATGTGATGGTGTAAGTGAAAAAGTGTGAGTGTACTGCATTTTTCGAACTTGCGCTTGCATACATATGTAAAGGACAGGCTAAAAATAATTTAAAAACATTTGGTGCAAACATTTCTCTGAATATGGTGAGAATCATTCCATAATTGCACATGGCCCTTACACAAACTTTTTACCGGAATAGAGTCTTTGTGTACCTACACTCAACCAAAAATTTAACTAAATAAGGTTGAATGGGGTGTATAGTTGAAGAAAAGTAGGTTATTATACAGCCAACGAAAGAATTAATCAAGACTACGGTTGCTTTTTGTATATTTTGTAAATTAGTTATTTTGAAGAAATTTCTTCAAATTGATTATTGTGTTTTGTTATTTAACGGGATGTTAATATGAAGAAATTTTAGTAAATTTGAATAAAGAAATTAGTCAAATTTACTCATTATTTTAGTAATTTCTGATTCATATTGAAGATTATTATTCAACTTAACTAATTAATTTAGTCAATTTTAATAAATTTTTTATTAGTATTGAAGAAATCTTATTCAATTTAATTCCTAAGTTTAGTTAATTTGAATAATACTATTATTTATATTGAAGAATTATTCTTTAATGTAACTACTTCATTTTACGCAAATATCAAGCCCCAGTAGGAACTACATTTATTATTCTATGTAGGTATTTAACACAAATTTTTGTAATAAACACATTCAATAATTCTATACCTATGTGATTACAAAATATTACTTTGTGTACATTAACATATTTATATTGTCTTAAAAATCTGTTAAGTTAAACAATATAGTACATAGTTAAGAACGTGAGAGATAATATTAATACGTATATTTAAAAACCAGGAATAAAAAACGTCACCAAAATGCGCTGTAACACTAACAAAATGTTTTATTGAAAAAATATGTAAACATATAATGTTCATGTATAGTATATTTACAAAAGTTTATATACCACATGCATATACAAAACATAATCAATTGTTTAATAAAACAATGATTTTTTTATTTAAAATCCATTTAGATCAACTAATCATTATTAGTATGAAGAATTTTCTTCATATTTACTAAAATAAATTACTTTACTAAAACTTTAACGAAACGTTATTTAACCAAACACCTTAATTGTTTATTTTTATTCTTCTTCTTCATTGCGTTAGAAAAAATTACGAAACATATTCATATAAACTAAAATTTTATTAAAATTTACTTCCATTAGGGGTGTAAACTTAACTAATATTGTGCGTTTTTTCGTTTACGATGCGTTACTACTACAATCTAAATTCTAATTTTTTTTATGTACATATTTGATAAATTATTTTCACTGAATCAATTTAAATTCGATAGTAATGTATTTAAAGTATAAATTTAATTATCTTTTTGCTATTTATTAATTCTTGTTAAAACATAATAAAATTTAATATATTTAATTATAAAAAACTTGGACAAATTTCATTTTTATTTTATTAAAATGCAAAGAAATCTTGGACAAACTAAATAAAATTATTCAAACAAACTATAAATAAATTAAGAATATTAAAATGACAGATTATTAAATACATAATATTCAAAAAAAAAAAAAAAAAAGAAACTTACATTTTATTATTCTAAAAAAATTTTAAAAAATTATTTAATTTTACTATTTTAAAACCAAATTTATTAAAATAACAAAATTGTCTAGCATTGCAGAACAATACAGAAATTAGTTTTAAGAACTGTTTTTAAAGAATTTCTTCTTGGCTATTCAATAATCCAGCTGGTGAAAAAAGTCTCTCGGCTGGTGCTGAAGATGTAATTGGTGTATTATATTTTAAAAAATTTCATAGATTCTCGGATATTTCTTTAAGTTTTTTAAAGTTACATCAATATCACTGACATATGATAATATTTCATTATCATATGGTGAAACAACCTTTTCATTTGCATCTAGAAACAAAGAAATCATAATTTAGAAACGAAGAATAAAGAAAACTCCCGGAAATTTTTCTTTCACAACTGGGTGAGACACTAAACCCCCTGAAAGCTCAACTTTCAAAATTCGTACGAAGACAATATTTGATTCCCGGTAAAGGGTTTCTTCAACAAACTCGGTTTCACTTTTGACCTTTTCCCATATTACCCCCTTCTAGTTCAAAATAAAGCAATATAGCAATTAAGCAATTTCGGTTTAGAATTCTATCTGGGCATCGATTTTCATAAAAATCGGTCTAGTATTTATAAATATTTAGCAATCAAAATCGACTTTGCGTGAAAAAGATTTTTCTTATTTTTGAAGATGGTTCCTTGGGGCCTTGAAAACAATAGTTGCTCTACAGACTTTTTCCTATTTGGAGTATCCGAAAATTAACCGTGTAAGTCGCCAATTAGATCCTGCAAACCTCAAAATGTTACTTAAGGCTAGTTTACACGGTAATACAATGAATTACGACATGCCAAGAAATGATGTAGAATGAGAATAATCTTACCATGTAAAAACAAAATGTATTGAGTATTAGAGGATACGGATACAAAATTTGACAAACGGTCGGTAAATGTTTATTTTCTAAAACATTTTAGAAACTTATGTATTCTTATCACACCAGAGGTGCATTTTAAATGTATATATTGAAGGTGGTAATATTTTTATACAATAACAAAAACAACGAAAATCATCTCAGGAAATTTTCATGTTGCTTTTGTAAATATAGTAAAACTGTGACCATCTGCTTTTTTGTTATAAACTCAGCTGTTTAATATCTTTACTTTGACTTTACTTATACCATCCGTGTAAACATGAAAAATACTTACAACAGATTTTTATTTTTTTTATTTTAAACAGGGAGAGAATTTCATAATATTTTGATTCTACAAAGTCGTAATACATTGTATTACCGTGTAAACTAGCTTTTAAGAATGTTCTACAATTTTGTTAAAAACCGTTGTTTATTTATTTTTTGGCTACATACCAACCTTGAAAAATTTCAAATAATGGAAAATTGGTATCGTTTCGTAGCAAACACCGGATAAGCGTCTTCTTGCGATGGTGTTTTAAAACAACTGATAAAGCAGTTAACAATATCATTTCACAAGATCTTCAGAAAGGTTATGAAAATCGGGTAAAACATTTAGCAACTAGAGGCACTAGTATATAAAAAAATATAAATAAACAAACTTACACACTAGCATTTAAACAAACTTGCGTAAATGTTTGTATGTGTGATTAAATTTAACGAATTTAAAAGAGATATTTCCTTTCTTTTATTATAAGACTTTTAGTTTTACCCGATTTTGGTGCATTATGGCTTAACATTTTTGTAATCAAATTTGCTATACATTAACATTAAAAAACTATGGATTTAATTATTAATTAGCTTTGCTCCACTACTACATATTATTATTTTAATTAAATCATCCTTTGACTCTTAATGTCGGCTGAAAAGGAAGTATACAGCGCAAAGCATAAATGTACAGTTATCTGCTATATCTGACGTGTTACATTTGTAATATATAGACCAACATCTACATTTTTAATATGAAATTATGTAAAAAGCTTTTTCAATTTCGGCAGTGCGATTTTTCAATATTAAAATAATATATATTTCTTTTTTGTTTGTTTTTTTAAATTGCACAAAAACGGCTGAATAGTTTTGCTCTAAACCATGCACACATTTTAAGAAATTCAATATCTAAGATTCTTCAGTGCCGCTTAAGAATGCAATGCTTAATTTCTAAGATATACATATGTCATATCGGTTTTTTTAAGATTTTTTCAATTTTTGCCCGAACAGCTCCCCAGGATTTTTAGATATTGAAGTTCCAAACCAGAAGCAGCTTGTTTTGCATAAAAGTCTTTAGCCTTTTTTGTGCCTTTTGAAATATAAAGTTATGATTTTTCCATTTTCACATAATTTTTTAAGTTATATTTTTTTCAGTGTACTGATAAATATTTATCTCAAACGAAAGAAAACTATCCCAACTAAGTATCCCAAAATTAAAAACAATGGTTTTTTAATTGTTAAAAAAAAACTACAGCGTCTAATTCGAATTTAGTTGAAAAATTTAGGTCCCAAATATCATCCTGTATTTCACACAACCAATAAATGCGGGCACTTAATATCCATTTGAGGTAGGCTAATAAATATCTTCAAGTTGGAAAAACCTGTTTTTTTTTTAAGGCTGACACTTAAGCTAAGATTGATTTTGCTATAAAATCGTAATGGTACCTTATGTGACCATGACATTTTAGGAGATGATGCAAATGTTGCCAATAAATTCATTTATAAAAAAACGAAAATTTTAAATGCTGTCGTTTATTTTTTTTTCTTTGCAGTATGGGCTCGATATGGTTAGTGGGCGTGACAATATTCTATTCCCGCTCATATGTTTACCCAGCTCCAAAACACTCTGTACAAAAAATCAGCTCTCTATCTATGTTTTAGTTTATTTTTGGCGCAAGATGCATGCTTTTACATATTCTGCATTAAAACAATCGACAGCTGATATTCAAAACATGCTTAGTCGACTCA
This sequence comes from Pollenia amentaria, assembly GCA_943735925.1. Taxonomy (NCBI): domain Eukaryota; kingdom Metazoa; phylum Arthropoda; class Insecta; order Diptera; family Polleniidae; genus Pollenia; species Pollenia amentaria. The sequence goes on from OX031007.1 coordinate 150,354,703, forward strand.
GCACGTTTTCAATAGTTTTACATTTTTGAATTTAGTATTTTTCAGCTTAAATTATGGCAAATTTAGTGTTCCTAATCCAAAGTTATGCACAAAAATGTACTAAACATACAGCTGAATGTAGTATCGTCCGTTTAAGAGCTTCTCCTGCAAATTTTACTTTTCCGACTTAGCATGTTTTGGAACTGAGCTGTAGATATAAAAATAAAACTGCCATGCAATTTTTTACACACAGTTTACTTTGCTTTGTGTAAAGAATAACAATGAATGCAATGGATGTTTTTTAATAAGTTTTTATACAACGTAATATTCAATTAACCAAAAAAATCCATGTTGTATGCATTAAACATCTTTTTTATGACAAAAAATCTTCAATATGACTTTTTTACTTTATAAATTGCATATTTTAATAAACATAAAATATAAAAAAATAAATATGTATTTGTGGTATTTGGAAATTATATTTACTGTTAAATTGTTGTAACGTTTAAAATTAATTGAAAAAAGGACATTATTTAAATACATTGTTTGTATGAAGATATAAATACATTCATAAATAGTGTACAATGATGTAAAAAAATATGTTTACAACGTCACACTGACTGCTTTTTGTTGTTTTGAAAATATTGATTTAAAAAGGAACAAATGAATTGCAAATTAAAATGAAAAATTTCTTTTTTACCGATTACAGATTTATAAATATTTGCATGTATGTATTTGTTTTGTTTAAATGTGTAAAATGCAATACAGGGTACCCAGCATGTAGAAATGGAAGGCTTCACTTTTTGAGTCCTTTAAAAAGGCATTCGTTTTTTCGATTTTTTTTTTTTGTAAATCGAATCAGCATTTCTTAACTATAAATGTTCATTTTTTCGGGTTAAGCCCTTAAGGAAAACACTACTACATACAGATATGTACATATGTATTTGTACAAATGAATTTTTATGTACTTTTTCAGTTAATTTTTAATAAACAATTTTAAATAAAAATTAGTAGAATCAGACTTAACAAAGCAAATTCAAAGAAAAAATTAAAAATTGTCTCTAATCACCATATTTATACCAAATTCATAATATCAAGCAAACATGTTGTTGATTTTGCACCTATTACCAAAATGATTATATTGATTACTAAAAATTGTAAAATTGTGAATATTTTTTTTCTATAAATAATATTTTTAATTTTAATTAAAAAATGATTCAACAAACTTTCCCATTTTAAACAACGTGTTAATTTATATAATTTAATATTGACAACTCTCAACAACAATTCTACAAGTTTAAATTATTTTATTTTAAACGAAAAATTCAATTAATATATTTTGATATTTAATTAATATTTTAATTAAAAATTTATTTCAAAATAACTTAAATATTAATCAAATCAAAATTATATTTTTAATTTTCTTCAAACTAGAAAAATAATTGATTTAATTATCTCATTAATTAAACTTAAATGCATTTTAAACAATTTTTTAATAAGGTCCTCGACACCCTGCAATCCGTTCTATCCCTCCAGGACCGGTTAACGGAATCACGGAATCTTTCCTGTATCACCCCATAGTAGTGACATAAGGGGGGCTTTACCCCTCTGCCCCTTACCACTAAGTCTAGATTCGAACCCCCTCTGCGAGTTCGCCTACCACCTCGTTGCCATCCACCTTGCAGTGTCCTGGTACCCAACACAGCCTTATTGTGAATGCCAACATGAGCTCTCTCAGAGCATTCCTACACCGTGCAACCAGGCACGATCGCACCGTATAATTTTACAATACTCTTAACGCAGCCTGACTATCGACGTAGATTGTCACCACAGATCCCCCTACGATGTGACTCAGTACCACTTCCGTCGCCCTCCAGATCGCTAGGACCTCAGCCTAGAAGACACTGCACTCATCCGGGAGTCTGAACGACCGTTTCACGTCAGTGTCAGCAATAAAAACACCAGCCCCAGTGCCAGTGGCCATCTTGGGCCCGTCCGTATATACTGCCCACCCATCAAACAGTCAGTTGGATCCACGTAAAACTTCCCTATCCGGGAATTCCACCGGTGGTGTTATAACGAAGTCCAAGGTCATACTCCTATGAGCCGAGATTCCCCCGGTATACTTTCCTGATCAAGCAGACCCACTTTGTATACCTGGTCAAGGGAACTTTGATTGCATTTTGTGACTGCAAAACAAGGCCTTTTAAAAGGCCTTTTTAATCCTTCTCTTTGCGCTGGGATACGTAACAATTCATGGCCAGAAAGACATGTTATTTAACAAGACCTTTTTGCCTTTAGTTTAAATTAAATGTTTCGAGGTGTACAAAAAATGTTTAATACTATTTATAAATTAATTATATTATGATTGTAAATACTTTTTTCGCAAAACATTTAAGAAAAAATCAATTAACTGAAGCCAGAAATAAAATTATAGTTGACAGATTTATATTTATGTGAAATACAATAATTATTTCGCAGTTAAAGTAGATGCAAAAAGGATGAGCGAACAAAAATTTAGTACTTTTAATAATTTACGATACGAAGTTATTTGTGATACGATAGTGATTCCGGGATAATTCGAAAATTTATTGTGATGTGAATTCAGGTAAAGAGATTAACAATTAAAGTGCTATACAAATCTCTGCCTGGTATTGTAAACCCTACACATTTCTTTTATAAAACATGTAAGAAAGTATAGCGAGGTAATATAACTATATAATACCCTACACGACCGTATATTATAAATACGATTGTAGGTGATTTTTAGGTTTTGATCCAAAACAGATTATCTGGATACAGCAATTTATGAATGACATTGTCGAGAGTTATATATAAGAAGTTTATTTCATACTTACATTTAATTATCTGTATTTGTTTAAGTGATTTGCTTAGTTGGTCTTATATCTTGTACCGATAATACTAATAAAATTAAAAATTAAATAGTAATTAAAATGTTGATCAAATCGATTTTCATCGTTGGCTCTCATATAGAAACTAAAGACATTATGTAAATCCATTCAGGCCTTTTTTAGGGTGTGTTCTATGTGAAAACCAATTGTGGACTTATTCAAACGATTTTTGCGGCGCGCTATTAATTTATGTAAATTAACTGTAGATTTCTATTTAAGCAAAACTTAAACAAAACTTTTACAATAAACTTCACCAAATTATAAGCGACCAAGGTACACCGATTGTATGCCTATTTCGAAAGGCCTCTTTAACTAAAAGAATTGAATGTGTTTTATAATGTTTAAAATTCGTTCGGATTATGCCATCTACATATACAGGGCATAGTTGAAATCATGAACCGAATTTAAACACAAAAAAGTGTCCACAAATGAAGCACAGCCGCGAATAACGTTGTTAGTTAAAAAAAAATAATAATTTTTCAGGAGAGCAAAAAAAGATTTTTAGCAGGCCGTATAATTTTTTTTTAAGTTTTTTATATAATCAAAAGTAATGATAATAAAAACTTTAATGAAAAATATAAAGAAATTTTCATTTTAAATTACATAAAAAAACGTTTCATATCCACAATTGCGATGCCAGTTAAAACATTTTTCCACTACGCAAGCGGCCTTTAAAATGTCATTCCATGTTGCAAAACCATTTTGTTTGTATCATTTCTTTAGTAACTTACAAAGTTCTTTTACTGGCTGACTCTTTGTATCGCATAATTTCGGGGATTTGATTTTTAACCCACAAAGTTTTCCTCATGGTCTGGTCAGACCATAATTTGTACAGCTAAAAGCCCCAAATAAATATAAAGTAAATAAATATTAAAAGATTTTGTTTGTTGTGCTTAATTCCCTTTTTAAATAATTGATAACAAATACTGAAATTTATTGTTGGAGGATAAGCTGTTCCTATGCGCATTTCACTGGTTGCTTAGGCCAGATCATCAGGAAACGTTCTCCTAAATAATTTTAGAAAAGCCAAAGCTATCAGCAAACAAAACTACAGAGGGAATGAGAATTACCTACAAACACTCAAAAAGTCTTGTTTGCAACGATATCAAAGCTTAAACAAAATACCAAACAATAAATCAGTGATGAGTTTTATCTTTTCTTACATTTCCCACTACAATTATTTGGAATTCTCCCAACATTAATTGTAGTTGTAAGTGGGTAAAGAAAAAACATATTAAAAACAAAAACAAAGTGGTTTTATTGTTTTCGCAAGAAATCAAAATAAAAACAATTTGCCAGTTCAGTTTTTTATGCCCGTGCACTTGCTAAAATTTATTATCAAAGTTGTTTGTGGGAATACTATTATTTATTAAAAGATTTTGTTTGTTGTGCTTAATTCCCTTTTTAAATAATTGATAAAAAATACTGAAATTTATTGTTGGGAGAATTCCAAATAATTGTAGCGGGAAATGTAAGAAAAGATAAACTCATGACTGATTTATTGTTTGGGATTTTGTTTAAGCTTTGATATCGTTGCAATGAAGACTTTCTGAGTGTTTGTAGGCAATTCTCATTCCCTCTGTAGTTTTGTTTGCTGATAGCTTTGGCTTTTCTAAAATTATTTAGGAGAACGTTTCCTGATGATCTGGCCTAAGCAACCAGTGAAATGCGCATAGGAACAGCTTATCCTCCAACAATAAATTTCAGTATTTTTTATCAAATATTTAAAAAGGGAATTAAGCACAACAAACAAAATCTTTTAATAATTAATAGTATTCCCACAAACAACTTTGATAGTAAATAAATATATTTTTTATTGAATGTATACAAGTCATCGAAAATGTAGTGTTTAATTTCGCACATTGCTATTTCGCATCTACCACAGCTGAAATGAGTTTTGCGTTAGGTTTTTGTAATTAAATTGAACTAAGCGCATAATGGGCCGTAGTTTTCTGATTTGATTGAAACTTAATTCAATCAATTTAGAACATATCATTTCTAGAATTCATGTATCTGTTTTTTTAATATTGTGTCCTATTTGAAATATCTTTCAAGGAAAAAAAAATTTGGTCTGGCTAGACCAAGAGGGTCATTTCATAGACTTTTACATAAAAATGGAATTTTACCCAACTTATTTGCTTCAATTGAATCCAAATTAGTTTCATTCGATTCAGAACATATCATTTATAGAATTCACGTCCCTGATTTTTTGTTATATGTGAAAAATATTACAAGCAAAACACAAATTTGGTGTGGCCAGACCAAGACGGTAATCCTGGGGTTAAACAGTGTAAGAGAGTAATATTGACGGTAATCTGAAAAAAAACAGTTTCTATAAAAAGTAACTTTTACAACGTTATTCGCGGCTTTGCTTCAAATAGCCTTTAGAATTTGCAACAAGCTGCATCATGAACAGCTTTCGATGATTTTAACATGATCAGTCAATTGGCCAAAAACCTCTTCAACAAATTTTATCAAATTGTCTTTCAAATTCCGACCTGAATCTTAACCAAGAACCTAACATGGGAAAATCGGCGGACACACAAGATGTACCCTTATTTTATTGACGAAGGTTTAACTGGGTATTTAAAGTAAGGATGTAACGAATACCGATACCGATATATCGGCGATACTTGACGTTTGCCAATATATCGGTAGCGGCGATATTTTACTGTCGAAACGCTGATACTTTTTTATAGTTTTTTGAACAAAGAATTTAATTTTCTATGCTTATTTTTTGCATAGCAACTAAGAGCAATAAACCAAACTGAATAATAAATTGTTTCTTTAATTCTTAATAAATTGTTTCTTTTAATTGTTGACCTTTGTTCGAGACGCATGCTAAAGTATAAAGTAGTCCTTCTTCATGCTTCGATATGCGTATGTGTATATGCGTGGCTCAGCTAAAGAAAAAGTCTAGATATGTCTTAGATCTTCTGATTTTTCTAGAGACGCAGGTCCGCTTGTTTACTGGCGCAATTAAATGCTATATTCAAAATTAAAGACCATGGCACAGAAATTTTTAGGTTGTCAAATGACTTCAGTCATATCTTAGAGACGTATTTTGAATGCAGGTTTCATTCAAACGGAGTTGCGAAATTATCTTCGAAAAAGTTGAGAATACTTTGTTTTTTAACAAAAATCCTATCAATATTAATTTTGAATACTTATACGGGTCTGTTCTGAAAATCACGTGCTTTTAAAATCACATATTTGATCTTGTGGCGTTCTGAAAGTCATACTATTTTTGTGTATCTCTGTGTGCTTTCGGCAATTGAAAATCACACTGAAACACACAAAAACGGAACATAAAAATATCACACGTGTAATTTTAAAAGCACATGTGATTTGAAATTACATGACTTTAGTTAAAGTGATTTTCAGATCATGCCTGATAATCTTTTACAGTGTACAGGGTTTTTTTTTTTTTTTTTTTTTTTTTTTTTTTTTTAAATTAATTAATTTTCCATGAATTTAAATTCGTTTGTATAATAAATTAAGTAATCTACTTCAGTTTTGTTAATTATTATATCAAATTTCAATACACTTCGAATATAGTATCGGTATCGGCAATATTTCTTCTTCAGTATCGGTATTGTAGCAGCAAAAAAGCGTATCGTTACATCCCTTATTTAAGGTCTGTAACACAAAGGTTAGGTTAGGTTAGGTTCCATTGGCAGCCGTGATCAAGCACAGCTCACGTGGGTCCATTACTTAGTTCCCGTTGTGTTACCATATCACGCCGTCTCCCATGGGTCCTATGAAATCTGGCTGCTAGTATTCCCATGCAGCCAACCGGTCGATTCAATAAAGGAGTGGATCCTATTTACGTCAACATCAGAGAGACAAGTTTTGTCCCCAAGGGTTCTTCGACCAAACATTTTGAGTCTTAAGTCTCCGAAAGCCGGGCAGTTACAGAGAAGATGTTCCGTTGACTCTTCCTCCTCCTCATCGCCGCAACTTCTGCACAAGTCGTTATAAGGGAGCCCCAGCCTCTGGGCGTGCCTCCCAATTGGCCAGTGGCCAGTTATAACCGCAGTTAGGTTTCTTAGATGATGTCTGGACAGCTGTAATGCCCGCCGTGTCCTTTTTTCATCTATGATGGGCCAGATTTTCCTGGTTTCCCCACAGGTGGTTTCATCGTGCCACCTCTGACTGGCGATAAGATGAAACTTATGCGCTATAAGTTGCTTACACCTTGGGAGTGAAGCACCTACATATGTGGAACCGTCCCGATTCAAGGTGGTACCTGCATGCGCCAACGAATCCGCCATGCAGTTCCCATGTATGTCCCCGTGTCCGGGGACCCAATTAAGGGTAACCAGTGAATGTCTCGCTATCTCCTCCAGAGACATCCGGCATTCTCGGACAATTCTCGATGTGATGAACACATTCTCCAGGGATCTTATGGCCGCCTTGCTATCGGTAATAATGTGAATATCCCTTCCAGATATTTCACCGTACCGGATGCGTTTCGCGGCTGTGTGGATGGCCATTATCTCGGCCTGGATTACACTGCAGTGGTCCGGCAGCCTTATAGGAATGCTCCAGTTTAGCTGCTCGGAGTATATGCCAGAACCGACACCATACAGTGTTTTAGACCCGTCCGTGAAGATTCGAACCGTATTCGCGGGGATTTGCAGGTCATCATAGTGGACCACGTTATCCACAATGCTTACCGCGAAGCCGGGATCAAAGATTGGCTCGGGTGTGACATAATCAACATCCATGTGCCAATTAATATCATTCAGAATGTTAGCATGTCCGATATTATAATCTCTCCATGCTCCGGTGGCCCTTAGTCTTACCGCCGCGTTCGCAGCTAACCTTTTCGCCAAAATGTCTGGTGGTAACCAGTTTAGAATCGTAAACAATGCCTTAGAGGGGGTTGTTCTAATGGTACCTGTTACAGCTATCGCCACCATTCTCATTGTACGTTCAAACCTGGATTGATGACTCTTCGCCTTGAGCGCCGGCCACCAAACAGCTGCCCCGTAGAAGAGAATGGGTTTAATGACACATTCGTATAGCCAGTATACATTCCTCGGGTTAATTCCCCAGTTTAGGCCAATGGCCCTTTTGCAGCAATATAATGCAGTAGCCGCTTTATTAGTCCTGGAGCTGGTGTTCATCCTCCAGTTCAGTTTACTGTCCAATATTAGCCCAAGATACTTGGCGCTGTCAGACAGTACCAGTGACACCCCTTTTATCCTCGGGGTATTAAATTTGGGAATTTTGTATCTCCTTGTGAAAAGTACCAGTTCTGTTTTGGAGGGATTTACATCCAGTCCACATCCCTGGCACCATTTTGTTAGGACGTCCAGTGCGGACTCCATTAGTTCAGACAAAAGTCTGGGATCTTTACCCATAGCCACAACTGCAACGTCATCCGCATATGCGACCGTTCTGCAGCACGTCCTTTCCATGGCTCTGAGTAGGGTATTTATATTCAGATTCCAAAGTAAAGGTGACAGTACACCACCTTGCGGGGTGCCCCTAGTCGCAACCTTTGAAATGTTCGAGCGCCCAAGTTGGATTCGATACGCCTGAAGTGCAAGATACTGCTGACAAATTGAATGATCGCTGGGTCGATCTCCAAATGTCTCATAGCGTTAATAACCGATTCAGGTTTAACATTGTTGAAAGCGCCCTCAATATCCAGGAATGCCACTAAAGCAAATTCCTTGTAATGCAGGGATCTCTCTATGTGGCCCACCAATGAGTGAAGCGCAGTTTCAGTGGACCTTCCCTTCGTGTAGGCGTGCTGAGCCGGTGACAGGGAATTGGGTCCTAATGATGATCTAATGTGAATATCCAAAATCCTCTCCAGTGTTTTCAGTAGAAAGGAGGATAGACTAATTGGTCTAAAATCTTTAGCCATAGTGTGAGATGTCTTCCCACTCTTGGGGATGAAGACGATCTTATATGATTTCCACGTTGCTGGGACATGTGAGAGACTCAGGCAGGCTCAAAATATTGCCAAGAGCCATGGCATCAATATTCCCAGGTAATTTTGTAGGTCCGCTGGGATAATGCCATCCGGGCCTGGAGATTTAAAGGGATGGAAGCTTTTGACCGCCCATTCCACACGATGGCGAGTTATCGGAATATTAGAGATATCCCGAGCGCCACTAAAAGTTTCCTCCCTAGGCACATCATCAGTGCAACCAGGGAAGTGTGTATTCATCAGGACCTCAAGGGTGTCCCGACTGTTTGTGGTCCAGGATCCATCCATCTTCCGTATAAATGATGGAATAGCTGGATTATAGGATAAAATCTTACGAAGCCGACTTGTCTCCGAGGAGTTTTCCACGTCACTGCAGAATTTCCTCCATGACTGTCTCTTGGCCTTCCTTATAAGATTCTTGAATTCATTAACTGAGGACTTGTAATTGTTCCAAACACCATTACGTTTTGCCTCATTAAAGAGCTTCCTGCTTTCCTTGCGTTTTTCGGCAATTTCCGCATTCCACCATATGGGCTTAGCTTTGCCCCTCCTGTCCATTATTTTACAGGCTTCGTTTGTTGCCTCCATTAAGGCACCGGTCAATGACTCCACTGCGGAGTCGAGCATGGACACACTGTCTATGAGAACTGGGCACATAGGCAGCTTGTCGCCGAGTACACTCGCATAGATGGACCAGTTAGTCCTTCTTCTGTTCGTGTAGGGTTTAACTGAATCAACTCTAAAGGAAAAATTGAAATCAACATACATGTGATCAGAGAAGGAACAGTCCTTAGACACGTTCCAATCGCTAATCATATCCGCGAACTTATCACTAATAAGCGTAATATCAAGAACTTCCCTTCTGTTAGTCACAATAAAGGTGGGCTCACTACCCCTATTAACTACTGTTAGTTCATTTTCTACTATGAAGTCCAAAAGCGACTCACCTCGTGGATTGACATCCGAGCTGCCCCAGACGGTATGGTGTGCATTCGCATCTGCACATATTACAAGGGGGATGTTTTGCCTTTTAGCGTGCGACATCGCCTTCCTGGTTGTTGAGTTTGGAGGGTTAGCACCCTGGTCGTGTGCCATGTAGCAGCTCATAAACCAGACTGTACTGGTTTTGCACTCTACTGCGACAGTGCATGTGTCCTTATCGCTAAAATCAGAAAGAATGAAAGCTTTAAGGATGTTTTTGACCATAACACAAGCTCTGGTCTTACCTTGATCGGCTGCGTACAGAGTACTGTAACCGTCTAATCTGAGTCCGCAAACCCTGTCTCTATACGACAATGGTTCTTGGATGCATATAAGCTCCTCCGTGCCTGAAGCTAATCAGAGGAGAAGGGCAGCTGACGCCGCTTTAGAGTGATGAAGGTTGATTTGTGTCACCTTCATCATAGCTCATCACTATGGACGACTGTGACGTTGGCATCCTCTGGATCGTCGTCCGATTCCAGAAGGATGTCCTCATCATCCGCCACTCCCATCTTACCAAAGAAGTCACCCACAAGTCCACTGACCGATTGGGTGTCTTCATTGGCCGATGACGTAGCAGATTCGTCTTCCATACGCTCCGTTGATGCTGTTGTTGTGGTGGTGGTAGTCGCCGGAGCTTGAGGCTTCCCTTTGTCGTCACCTTTATAGACTCGGAGGAAGATAGTTCCAAATCCATAGAAAATCTTCCCCTGTGTCTTCCGAAGTGACGGCAGAGAGTCACTGTTTATCACAACAGTGGCCTTCCTGGACTCTTCAACAGATTCAGAAACCCTCACTACTTTCCAGTCCTGTGTGGGTAGCTGGGGGTTACTTAGCTGAATTATTTCCAGGATCTCCTTGGGGTCGGATGGCTCAGCGGGGATCTTGGCAATAGATCTGGGCCTTTGCGGTACATCGGCCAGAGGTATTGCCTCAATCTTAGCGCCCTGCCAAACTTCCCCCAGGGACTCCACGGCATCCTTGTACAGCAGCGCTGAACGCTCATCTGCACACGCTATCAATTTAATGTGCCCTTGATACCAACCGGCATCTTCGCACTGTGGTGGTGGTCCAGGGTTTCCCCTTAGAACACTCAGGAACGCCCTACTAAGTGCGACGACAACCAGCTTCCAGTTTTTGGACGAAATGGTGCCGTCACTTGCGTTGCGGTCAATGATCGCCCAAATGAGGTGGTCTTTAGCCACATCTTTGTACGACCTGTTTTGCGGCCGTTGAGGCATGTGTTTGGACCTTTTAGTCCCAGGAAGCGTGTCCTCCCCAGACCGCTGCCGTTTAGGCGCTGCTTCGGTTGGCTTCCGTTCAGGATTGCCTTCCTCTGCAGAGGGAGGTGCACGTTTTAAACCCTCAATATGGGGTTTTGCCCACTGGAGAGAGGTTTTCTCCTGCTCCGTGAGCTCACCAACCGGTTTTTCACCAAGTCGGCTGATGATTTTGTAGGCGGAGCGCCTGGTTATAAAGGCCCGTTTGGATGGGTTTATGTGCCTTTGGGGTTTTTTAATAATTGCCGTAGAGGCTGGGGGAGGTACATCAGAGGGCATCGAATCTTTCTTCGTATGCTCTCTTTGCACAGGTTTCGGCACATGGAAAACTGGATTTCCGGTAGACTGAGTCTGCACCGTCAAGCCAGCACCCGAGGAAGGGGTTTTGACGGGTTTTTCTCCCGTCCGGACCTGGGAAGCCTTGGAGGTACCTGATTTCGAAGAACCCTGTACCAAGCTTGGTTTACGACCGCCTGAAGGCTTAGCCGTGAGTTTTTGCGCACTAGTAGCTAATCGACTAGCAGAGCCTGGCGCAACCACCTTGCTAGTCGAGGTTTCAGTAGCATTCGACATACTACAGCCTGATACCGACGCTGTAGTAGTAGGGTCTCCGGAGATTATGAAGCCCTTTACCGAATACGTAGGGCGTAAATTTTCGGACATTTCGTGGGGGGTGTGTTGGGGTTGCATTTTATGCCTACTGCCAGGCGAAATTATACCTGCCGCTCCTCTGGAGACAGACGCAGACCATCAGCCGCTCACTATGAGAACAGACGCTGATGGATTTTATTGCGGACCGACAGCCTTCAGAAGGCAAACAATTGACCGTAAAAAGGCCAGCGGACCTAGTCATTAGCCGCTCCAACTAGGAGAAACAGACGCTAATAGACGGGGGGGGGGTAGTTCTTGGTTCGTACTCGGTTTAGACCCTTCTGGCATGGGAGGCCCTACCGGTCTTGACTAACGTCACTACCGCCAGCATGACTCTAAACGTCCTTGTACTTAAGCCCTCGCATCGCGGCAAGATGACTACCCATTCGCGAGGGCTGTAACACAAAGAGTGATAAAAATTTTTCAAAACCAAAAAAAGTGGAATTCTCTTTACAAGTTGTTTGTCTGATTGACTTTAGATTTGAATGAACAATATATTAAAAAAAAAAAAGATTTTATGGGCAGGTTTTCTGCATATACATCCCTCGAGATTGTATTAGGAATAGGACAGAAATGTTAAGGATATATGTACATCGATACACGTATTTACATGCTAATCCAATAGTGTTTAGAAAAACTGAAAAGGCGCAATGAGTCGGCCAATGCTGCCATGATTGAGTGCACACACAGGTGTCAGTTCTGTTGCTAATGAGTGCGAGGCATCGAGGAAGATCCGCCAGTAGGTTAAACTTCCTAGCAATAGGAATAAAATCAGCCACTAAAAATAACTTTTTACGTTCGCCTCTTAATATTTAATTCAAACACAGTAATAACGTGTTTTTAAGTTTAAGTACCAGCTAATGAAATTTGTGTCCCAATAGAGATCATCTTAATTTAAAGCGACCGAGATCATTATAATGGTAGCACCTTGTTTTTTTCCCGCGAATGCTATGTCCAGAGTTGTAGGATTTTGGAATACGCTTAGCACACCCACGTAATAGAACAAATATTGAAATAGATTAACATGAGCATCTGCCATATAATCTAATCTTATGTTGAATCGTATCCACTGTATGACAATCTATGCGCTGTTCGAATGATCCCATGTATGAGAGGCACCATCATACACAGGTAAAAGCTTTATGTGTATTATCCGACAAAATTATACTGTCGGTCCCTGTTTAGAAGCTGAACCGATAAACATGCTTGCAGCTGTTAAGTTGCAACAGTATCAAGGGAAATTCTCACATGTCAAACTTTCTCACAAGGGTAAAAAATCACATCTTTGGATGATTCTCCCTTCCCGTGAATTTGGGTATAAGCCACAGCCACTACTTGATTCCAAATGCATATGCCCATAGAGGAAGCACTCGTCGCATGGTAGCATCATCCTGCAAAAATCATGAGAGTAGTCGAAACCAAAGTACTTCATCCTTAATGACATACCAACGCAAACCCATCATCAACCATGTACCTTGACCTATCATCTACTTCCAATTTCAGTATATCACTGCCCATTTTATAATCGTTCAAACCTACTCTTTACTAACAAGACTACAAGACCTGCACGAGAACCAGCGTTACCATCCTAACCATTTTGACCGTCTCACAAAACGTGCACTGAACTTATATCCAGGAGATATAGAGCCCCTCCCTTAGAGAGTTCTCCACTGGAGACCTCAACCAACAGTCAGTCCGGTATCGTAACACCGGTGGTACTGACTGCCGTAAAGAGTCTCAAAAAATCACGAAGACTAAGAGGTCTAACAATTTCCATCTTTGCCCAATTTCAGGTATAACTACACTTGATTTGCCTCAGATCAAAAGCTTCAATAACTTAGAGATAAACCCCATAGAGGAAACGGAACAGGATAGTACTATCTTAGTTTTATAAAATTTAACAAACAAATTTTTTTAGCGCAGGATTTTGGTGACATTACAATGATTCAATGCTATCAAATACTGAAAAAAAATTCGATAATTAGAGTTTGTAAAGCAGTTATGGATAGTAATACAGTTTATTTATTTGGTATATTTTCTTTAATTTAATCTTATATCTTAATCAACGATTTAAAAAAAAGTTTAAAGCTTTAGGAGACCAGGAAGAATATTAAGGAATTCGATGCAGATTAAAATCCATTAAAAGTCATATAGAAATTTAAAGTGATACCGAATATCGTAATATCCTTCCTTTTTTTTCAAGGTTCAATATAATTTAGTTTAATTTGTAAAGCTTATAAAAAGGAGGCACATTTTTCTTTTTTAAAAATGTTCTTTATCAACGATCCCAATCAATGTTTTTTGAAATTCTTTTTTACATTTAATATTTATCACCAAATTGTAACAATTTTTATTTACCTGCATTTATAAAAAAAAAAGTTATTTTATAAATGTGGGTAACATAATGAAAGCAAAAACACACCTGCAATTAAAAATCATAAATAAAATACACAATATACATAAATCATCAAACTACAAACAATTTTCTGCACCGTATTTATTATTTCCAGGAAATAAAAAACGTAATTTAAGATCCTTGCATGCCATGGCAAAAAAATCACATAAACAAAACATGAATAACAGCCAATAATAACAATACAGTATAGCAACAAATCAACGGCAAGAGCAACATCAATTACAAAAAAAAATTATAGAATAGCAACCAAACTATAACAAATAAATAAGGCAACACGAACACTGTAGTATTAAGCTTTAAATAATACAAACCCATACCCAGCAGTACCTGTAGATCCATAAAGGACAATAAAGTATCTTTGGTAATACGAACAAGTTGATTATTACAGTACAGTGCAATTTCCCATAACGGGTAAATTCCTGGTGTGGACACTAGAGATGAGCGATATTTTTGTACCTGTGATTTAATCACTGTTACTGAAAAATCACAAATCACAGTTGTGCCCAAATTTGTCAAGTCACAGCTACTTGCTAAGTTGTTATTTTCTCATTTTGTAACATACACAAATTTATGATATTTCACTGTTTGAGTGGGTAATAGCGTTCTTTGCATGCAGTAACGAATAATTTTGCTATTTTTTTATTGACAGTAAGAAAACCACAATGTTTTTGTACATGATAAGAATACCTTAAAAGAACTTTATTTGTAAAAATACATGTGTTAGTGCATATCTTGTGGTTTTTTTTAGGTTCTGAATCTATTCACTTGATTCGTGCAATAAAAAATTAAACATATACTAGAATATATAGTATACTTGTTTTATTTTATAATAACTATAAAAGAACTGAAAACTAACAAGCCGTGATCACAATCACAGTTTTAAAGAACAGTGATTTTTAAATCGCATTCACTTATCACGATATTCCTTAAAAATCACGGGATCGCTCATCTCTAGTAGACACCCCTTTTTGATGGAATTCGTTCGTTAAAATGTAAAACAAAATTAAATTGTTGTTTTGTTTAAAATGTAAGTTTTAAAAATTTGTATGCATTTTTTATATCTTTGACGATAAATACCAGCAATTGGTTGCCTGTTACCATTATAACATTGCTTTGGTAAAAGTCAGACGCAAAGACGTTTGACAAAATTACAATTAGAGCGTGCTCAATTCTCATCTGACAAGCCATCTGACATTAGATGTATTTATTATGAAAAATTATGTTGTCAGAAGACAGATAGCGGCCGTCCCCTAATGACGGAATCATTAGCCGTTTGAAGCTGATATTTTACATACATATATCTTGCCTTTAAACATTGAATAGACATAATGAACAAACAAATAGAAATAACGCTTCATTAGTATATCCTAAATTGGTATCTTCGAATTTAAAGAAAAAAATCTTTAAGATTTCTGAACTGTTTCACGGCGCAAACAAATATTTTTGTGGCGGCAGTACGCCAGCATGGTTTCTGAAAAATCTTTGTGAAAAAACCGAGACTTTGTCAGAAGCATTTAACATATGCGTTTGGACCGAATAATACAAAACCTTCTCAAAGACAACAATTTAAAACAAACATGCAGAAATACTTGTGAGCTCAAAAGTTGACAAGTCAGATGTAAAATACATGTCGTGCGTAAGACTTTTTATGCAGTTAAGTGTTGGTTGCTAAAACGGCAGAAATAAATTCTCGGATCCAGACTATAGTATATATCTCGATGCCAAAAAATTCCGGGATTTTCGGGATTTAGCGAATCCCGGGATTTGAATTTTCTAATCCCATGATTTTCTGGATTTAGTGAATCCCGAAATCGTTAACATAATTTTTTTGTTTTCCCTCTTTTTTAAAAATAAATTCTTCATGACATTTCCCCTTGAGAGGATATTGAACACAATATTGATCTTTTATATTTATTTGATTAACTCTGTTTATACTGTCATTGAAAACGAAAGAAAAAAGTTAAACTTTGTTATTTTTTAAGCGTGTCCAACAATTATAAGGAAATTTTAATGTGAGCAGTTCTGAAAATAATAAAAGAGGAAAATTCATTAAATAAATAAATGTATATTAAAATGCACAGTTCCGTGTTATCTAATTGATTCCACTGGTGCACCAAATCCGAAATTTAAACTTTACTCTTAAACGTTTAGGCTTACTAAAGTGTTTCCCGAGAGTGGGCATGGGACCTAAGGTAATTTATGTAGCGATTTCACGAAATTTAGTAGAGTAATTTAAACAAAAATGTGAAAAGTTTTTTTTTCTAAAATAAGATTTGTATGTTAACAAAAAAAAATTAATTTTGTTAATTAATATCGAATTACAATTTCATTTATTTATCTTAATTTATTTAATAAAAATTCTAATGGAACAGTACAAATAAATATATTAATAATTTTGTTATTAAGTTAGAAACAACTGAGTTAATTGAGTAAAATATAGATTTAATGTTAATAATTTTTTAATTGAATTACTTAACACATTGTTGGAAATCTTGTGTTGTTTTTGTTATCATATTTTTAATTAATTTAATCATTAATTACGAAATAAATCGCAATTTGAAATTTTTACAAATTTTAGTAATCAATATGAACAACTTTGTAATATTAAATGAATTATAAAACTTTTGAGTCCCGAAAAATCCCGATATCCCGAAAAATGCCGGGATCCCGTGATTTGATTTTTTGAAATCCCGAATCCGGGGATTTGAGAACACCAGTCCCGATTGGGATCTGTAATAGTATATCGTCATATTTAAGACCTAATAACCTGTCTGCAAAATATTTTAGTTTTTTTATGGATTTTTATTCCCTATATCATAACGCATATGTGTGCAAAATTTTGAACATGTGATATTACAAATGACCAAGTGACTAACAAATTACTAAATAACCTATCAGCAAGTATACAATTTTTGATTAACAAATTACCAAATAACCTATCAGCAAGTATACAATTTTCTGAAACCAAATAACCTAAGTAACTATTTATTTAGTTTACTTTTTTTTTAAACGAACTTACATTTGATTTGTTATTATTAGAGTTTTATTAAATTTAATTTATTGTTAGAAGAGAAAATAAAATAAAAAAGTGTTAAAAAGCAACAAAATGTGTTCAATAATCGAAAATAGTTTTGAGGAAAACGTGAAAATTCCTAAAAAGTCAACAAAAAAGAATAAAAAAATAAAAATCGTAGGTAAGGGATATGAAAGCTTTAGAAAAGGCAAAATCGTTTACAGAAAGCCAAAGAAATGAAAGCTGGGTGCACGTCAAAATGTTGTACAAGGGCTTCGAGTAGACATTGTTCTAGTTTTTCTGAAAACTTACGTCAGGTAATATTTGAACGTTTTTGGCAGGGACCAGAAGAAAATTTTTGTAACCAGAAGTATTGAAGTTTTTGCTAAAAAGAGAACTAGAGTAGAAAATTCCCGACGCACAAGCTCAAAAGCATTTTTTGATATAATTAAACAAACTGTTTTTAAAAATCTTTATCTGTACCTAGAGGACCGTTACGCACTAAAAAAAAATCATCAAAAATCCAGATAAAAGTTTAATTTTCTTGCATAGTGTAATTTAAACAAACATTAAGTACTTTTTTTTGCTTAAACCAGTGAAAGAAACTATAACTGTTATTACGAGAAAGGATCAATAAGTCCGTGACTTTTCGAACTTCCCTCGTAGTTATATGCAATGCAGCACTGCACCCATCAAGTACCACCTGCTAATAGACTACTGTCAAGTTTTGAGCATTTACTCTGCGTTTAACAGCTGTTCAAAACATAGAACATAAAGAAATTGTTATTTATTCATACTAATTAGTGCTGCTGATAGGTTATTTGGTTTAAGATTCTTACAATTCCAAATAACCTAAGTGACAGAACATAAGCTGTGTTTAGAAAAACAAAATTCTCTCAACCGATATATATTTCTGGTTTCATGTTAATCAAAATAAGTCATTTTCATAAAATTTTTAAAATACTTCCAATTTTAAACCGTTTTTCCCCTCTCCTGTAAACTTTTGAAAACTGCAGATAGGTTATTTCGTCTTTATGGTGATGATATGTGGCCATATGTTCCTTATAGAAGTTACAGAAAACGATATATTACAGTGTATATTATACATTATAGTGTATAAATCAATCCAGTATAATTTATTTTTCATTTAATCTTGTTGACCATAATACAGATTTTGGTTGACAAAAAATTAAATTTAACTTTTTTATTAATTGAAAATTTTTTTAACTGCTGGGATGTTGGTTTTTCAATGCACTGGCTACAGTATAAATTTTCATTTCTACCTGTTATTATTAACTGCACATGTATGCATCTGTATTACGTACAAGTGATTCCAAAGATTAACGTGAGTACCCGGCTGTTGGCCTAACCTCACGGTATTTTAGTACTGGGTGACAAAAAATTTATTTAAAATCCGCCCCTGAGTGTGAACGCCAACAACACACACATGTAGCAATTTGTGTGAATAGCTCGTTCTAAACTCCACTGTGGTTTTGAAGCAATCAGAATCTGTTGAATAGTAGCAACACCAAGGGAGATCCGCCAGCAGAACGAACTTCCCCACAAGTGGTGGAAAATCAGCCATTCAAGCTGAAGTTTTAAGATCTCTCTTCTTTGGATCTTAACCACAACCACCACGTAACCAATATTGAGTCTAGCTGCGATTTCAACAAATCTTTAAATGTTTGACTCTGCCGTATTCCAGGTATATACTGCATCTGATTTTCCAGCAGGATGTAAAAGAAAAAGATGAAATATAATAGCTCCGGTGGATAAACAAGAATAGAAACAATTTACTTGAGCACCTGCTGTATTAGCCTTATCTCAATGGTGCTAATTTAAGTGTCCATTCCTGCAAGACTAGTGATGATCCGTCTCTCAGACCGAATTCTCCAAAAATTAACTCTGCTTCTCAGGATTTGCCTTCCCGCAACCTTGGGCTTAGACCAGAGCCCCCACGTGATCCCCGAGAGTATTTCATCATGAAAAAAGTATCCTCTTTTACAAAAGAACATACCTTTATTGAAAGCAAATTTTTATGACAGTAGTCACACATTTCTCGTCATCATCATCTCATCAATCTCTTCTTTGTACATCTTTCTTCACACAGTCTCCATTCTCTAATAAATAATGCTTCATCCTTTTGGAGCGTTCGTTCGACATATTCATTTATACATTGTGTGGAAGATATAATTCTTCGCTATTCATTTTAAATCCGCATTCATACTTTATACATCATAATGTTCCTCTCCATTTCACTCCTCCTTCTCTTTTTCTCTTCACTTTAATCATTTTCTCCCTTCATTTCATCGTCATCACCCATTTGATTTATGTTCATATGTACAATTTGTTTTAAATAAGACAATTGCGGTTGAATGTTTGAGGGACACTGATTTTATTTAAAATTTAACACCGTAGGAACGAACTTAGACATTTAAAAACTAATCTACTATGTAGGAGAAAACAGGGGTTGTTTGTCATATGTGTTAAAGCCCAACGCTTAAAATAAACATGATTTATGACACACACTGAGTTCTACTGAAAATTAAAATTACCTACTTAAAGGTAATGGAAAACCCAAACATCATTGTTGGTATTTCTGCTTGTGCGTTTTTATTGTTAACAGACTTTTTCCAATGAATGTCCTTGAAATCTAAAAACACACGTGTAGCAGATATGTGCATGTTCAACTAGTTTGAATACATGATATCTAACATTTATGTAAAAGGTTTTTATGCGTAAAAGGCTTCCTTTTTTAAGAAAAGTACACTCCTAGCAATCTTTTCGTAGGGAAGGAGCGTTCTTTTACAAAAAGTATCCTTCCGGAGGCCTCAGCCGATACCTAAGAACCAGGGGCTACTGACTCCCGTGGTTCCAGATAATATCTCTGGTCAATCGCGATCTCAAGATATCAGTAGATTTTGAACTTTGCCGTACTTCGGGTATTCAGTGCACCAGATTTCCCCAGAGGATGTAATACCAGAAGGTAAAATATCCTTAAGATGATAATGTACATTAAAATATGGGTGGATACATAGTTGATAACATTTTGGATATATATTGCGAACTGTGTTTCCAATGAACCAAAATAGTTAGAAGAAAATAAAAAAATAAAAAATACTGCAGAAAAGTGTTTTTGGATGACTCTCATAAATTGTGATTATCCATATATTCGTATATTGTATAATAAATTCTTCTTTCTTTTTTTTTTTTTGACATACAGTATAATGTAGGATGAGTGATAATACATTCTTTTTTTTTTTTGAGGCCAAAAAATAAATCAAGTCAATTGTGAATACCTCGTCCTGAAGTGATGTGTAATCCATTGAGAGCGTAGTGCGTCGATTTAAATGTTAGTCAGATGGGATAAAGTCTAGACTATAAGACGTTCATGGCAAAATTTCCTAACTAGTTTTAAGTAAAAAGTTTAAAATGGTATTGCAACATTGGGCGAATCTGGAATGATGTAATATTACAACTTTAAATCTAGTCGCATAATCCAAGCCTGAATTAAGCAGCAGAGAATACAGAGGATTACATTGGCAATACATAGCTCTGTTCTTGAAGGATATTTGGCCGGCTGAACGACCTCACATATAATTTCTTGCGCTTCGGGATGTCACAATAGAACTATTTTTTACCACTAGTGATAATTTGATGCAAAAATACACCTTCGTAAAAAATCGTCTTTATACTTCTGTCAAGTTTAATTTCCTCCACAAGCTATCGGCAATTTACTTCTTCATGTAGGAAAACGAAGCTTATAATATATGATTAAATCGGTTAGTAGGAGATATGAAATAAACCTACACATATTTGTCTGCAGACTATTAAAAAATAGTAAGAACATTTTTTTTGCACCTAATAAAAAACCATTATGGGCCAAAATGGTCATATATCTAAGATTCGTTAGTTTTTCTTAACCTAACAGCACGCAAAGATTCGGCATAGAGAAAAAATACCACTCTTACTTGTTTTGAAAAGTGTTTGATATTGTTTAAGCCCCTTACAGAAATTCATATTCAACAGAAACCGATCATCTTTATTTTGTTCTAAAAATGTTGACATCGTGATTATGTCATTAAAACGGGCAATACACTATCCTATTCAGTCATATGATTTGGCAAACAAGTCGTGTGTTATCATAAAGTATGTTTGTGAGGCTCAAAATTAAATTGAGTGATCGATTTTTTTTACAAGTCTGTCCGACTTGCAAATGTTTATGAAAATTTTCATAAAATGAGAGATTCAACGCGATCAGAGTTTCATATTCTTGTAAAGTGGCTGAGTCAATTGAGTTTGTATCTTTTTGCGATAAAGTGTGGCCAGATTTTGCAGACGTTTTTTTAACCAGATAGAATCCTGTCATCTTTTTGAGTGAATGAATCGTACGATTGTGTAGGATAGTGAATCTGGTTTTAATTCGAATATGAAATCAAATATCATCTTGAGAGATTTTGCAAAAAAAAAAAAAAATTTTCTTTTTGCTAAAAAAAATTTAAATTAATATTATGTAAAGAAATAATAGATTTATTGTAAACTATTTACTGCTGTCGTTAAGCAAATTATGAAAGAAAGAAAAAAATCCTAGCCCAGCGGTCAAAAAACCTTACTCTATGATTTATGTTAGTATTTTACACACCTTTTGATAGAGAATCTTTTTATTTTATTTTGGGAAAGTTTAAATTCTAGTCTATCTTCTATGGGGTTTGTCGTGCTTCGGTCCCCTAAGAGGCTTAGTAAAATTTTGTTTAACGGAATAAAAAAAATCGTTAAGATATATTCAAATTAAGTACAATTGACGTATAGAAGTATTGGTCTTTATTTGCATCCGTAATTTTTTTACTGAACCAACTGTGCTGGATTTCAATCCCAATTCATTTATTTTTCGTTTTCCATAAACTGCACAAACTACACAATGAACCGAAATAAATAAACTGTATGTTGTCTTAGATAACTGTTTATAGATGTTGCACAAGGAATAAAGATCTTTATAAACCGGTATTTACAAGTAAAATCATATAGTTACAAAAATAACCCCTCTCCACCCGGCAAGCAAGTTGATGCACCTAAATTTTGCAAAAGAACACATGGCATGGACTTCAGATTGCCGCTACGTTGCCTTTCCTGGCAAAAAGAAATTTAATTTGAAAGATTCAGGTGACTATAACTAGTACTTCTACTATCATCGCAAGGAGTAACACCAGCTGGATCAGCTTTATAATCGGTTGGGTGGTGTAACGATGTAGGGGGCCGTTTCCTATTTTGGAACGTTTAATCTACAGTTTTTGTGATCTGTTATTTGGCCTCGCGTGCCGGTTGGAGAGGGGTTTTTTAGTATTTTAAAGTGTGGAGCATTTTGATCAATCTTTGAAAAGAAGATAAGCTGGCTTCAATGCCAATGTTTGAATTGATTTTTGCTGCTGAGTCATTAGAATTCGATGCTTCTCTCAGAGTTGCTCTTTTACTAGTGTGCGAAAGAAGCATATTATTGTAGCCTTACGACTTTTACAGATTTTTTCAATATTTTGCTTCTTGACAAGCTTCAACTGTTGCTGTTACAGAAATCGATTTTCCTTTAACCATATTCATTACAATAAAAAATTTTATTAGCAAAAAAATTTGGTGTCGAAACGCTTTCCAATATTTAAGAAAAACTAAAAAGAAATTGCAGGCGCTAACCTGATGACGCAAAAACGATGTTATCTTTTTCATCAAAAATTAAATAAAATAGAAAACCCAGGTAAAGGTAAACTTCCGCCAAGTGCTTTCTTTCCCAGATTTAGTGCATACAGCGACGAGTAGATTTGAACAACAAAAAAGTATTATAGCCTATTTCCGATGTGCGAAAGAGTTCTTTCTTTCGTATAACTACATTGAAAACAAAAACAAATTTTTTAGACTTTGCTTTTGTTCTCAATGTAGTTATGCGATCGAAAGAATTCTTTCGCACATTGGAAATAGGCTATTAGTATATCAGGCGCGGATCCAGCTTGAGTCTTAGGGGGGGGGGGAATTTTTTATGGTACAAAACAAGTAAAAATTTTTTTTTAAAAGTTTATTAAAAACGATATGCTTATATTATATTAAAAAAAAAACTCAACAATAAGATAAAATAGAATATAAGATCAGTTCAATATAAATTTAAATAAATTAATCTTTTTAAATAACGTTTTGGCTATAAAAATAATTTTATTTATTTTTATTGTTTTTTTTTATTTGAAACAATTTATTTGACTACATCATACTAAATTGTTTGACCAATTTTTCGACAAAAAAAAAAAACTTATGCAATTGTTAACAAAATTTTGGATGAAGGAATATGCTTCACTAATTTTAAAATTAAGTAATGAATTTAAGTCGAACTTTTTGGGTTTTAATCTCAAGATACATATATGATTATTCTCGTTAAAGTTGATTACAGCTAATTTTTTTATATAAATTATTTTTATTTAGAAATGAATTTTAAAGCTTATAACAATGGAAAGACAAAAATAATTTTAGCTGCACATACATACGTACATATGTACCTTCAGCTGTAAATGTGCTAATGCCACAATTTTTGAAAATTTAGTTTTTGATGCAGTTCAATAGAGTTAACAAAAATACATCGTTTGCAGAAAAAATACGAATATTTTTTTCTAGTTCTTGTTTTGCAACGATATGTATATCCAAATGCTAAAGATGTAATTCCAAAAATGCTAAAGAAAAAGCGCTAGGGCCCATTGAAATGTGAAAATAAAAAAAAAAATTTGTTAATATTTGTTAATAGTCAACATTGAAATAAATAAAATAATTTTATAGTATATTTTATTTTTGCAAATTGACATACTAAAATGTACATTAAAAGTATAAAATATATAATAGAAAAGGTGATAAGTCACAAAAAGCTATGTAAAACATAAATGTATTATTTTTAGTTGGTTTGCAAGCCAATAAAGAGTAATCAATGAAGAACTAAAGATCTTAGAAAATTTTTTCTCTCTCCTATAAAATTTATACATTGGACTACATCCTTTTCGACTGAAGGTTATGATATATACTTATATAGGTACATTATATTAAAAAACAAATTATGGACTCACCATTGTTTCACTAATTTTTATGTATTTTTGTATGTCAAAGAAGTTTTCTAATTAATGCACTTGAAATTTGACAGTTATATAATTCTTCTTTGGTGAACTTTTACTAGACCAATACATATATTCATATGTATATATGGGAAGGTAGAATGGCAATGCATATAAAATTCCAATTCAAATCCTACTATTATGAAAATATGATACGAAAAACGGTTATATTCAAATGTATATAGTTAATAATTATCATAGCACAAATAAAAATATTTAATATACTAAGGCTTATTAATAATTCAACCGCTCGCATATTCAACCCAAACGATTATTTTTCGGAAATAGATGGCACTTGCTGGGATTGAATGTAGAATAATATGTATTTAAATACAGTAAACTAGATGTTTCATTGGAAATATATAATAAATAACTATTAGGATAAATACTTGGATACTTATTTAAAATTTGATTAGAGATTCTATATAAACCAAAAAAAAACTTGATGGGATTTCCAAAAATTTTTTACATTGTGATGAAACACATAAATTTCTCTTGCTGTTTTTTTTTTTTATAATTATTTTCCTTAAATGTACACTTGTAATTGGAATTTTTCCTTCGTAATTTATAAAACAAAAGAAGTGGAAAATTCGTTATAAAGTCAATTAGTAGTTTGCAAAAAAATTTACATGATGTTTCCAAAGCATTGATGAAACAAATTAATTTATTTTATTTCTAAGCTTTGCAATATGTTGTAACTATTGGTGACAACTTTAATTGAACACTTAATAGAATTTAAAACTTGGATGAATGTTTCAACAATTTTATTACATTTGCTTTCTAGTTTTTTTTTAAATATTAATAAAAAAAAGATTTTATATCTAGAATTTATATAGCAAGCAAATACTGAAAAAAAGGATAAAATATTGATTTAATTTTCAAAAGTCACATTAAATAACAAGAGGAGGTAAATAGTAAAAATTTACTTTAACTTTAAAATTTCTATGAAATTTAGTTTTACTTTTTAGTATAAAATTACCTTTACCCATTCAGACCCAAACATAAACTAGAAAGAACTTTATTACAAAAGCTTTATTCCTGTAACTACTAGGGTATTTATTTAATCCGGCTTTTGCTTTAATCGGTTAATCGCTCGATTAATTAACCGAGGTTTTGGCTTAATCGGTTAATAATCGGTTAATTTTGTAATTGATCGGTTCGGGTAACCGATTAGTAAATTTTCTTTTTATAAATTAAGTAATTTAAATACATAAAAATGCATAAATTACTTACTTTTTGGAGTTTGTTTTTTAAAAAAAGCAATAACATAACAATTCTTGAACTAACACGAGCAAACAAAAAATAATTTATAAATATGTAAAAAATATTTTTTTATTAATACTTAAATATTATGTAGTAATTATAATATAAACTGTTCGATAATTTTATTAGTTATTTCAATAGTTTAAGGAGACCTTAAAAAAATCTTTTAGAAAAATGTTTAGGATTTAAGAGATTATTTTCTTTAGTTTTGATAAATTTTGATTTGGAAAAAATTCTTTCACTTATCGTTGATGTTGAAGAAATCGAACGCCATCCATAATACAAAATGTCTTATTTCTCAGTCCTTTTCCTGGATTTCTCTAAACGTATAAAATCTTCCATTATGTCATTAGAGTCCTGTTTTAATTTTTTTACATTTTCAACTCCTCTAATTTTTTCGGTTAATTTTGTTAAAAGATTAATATGAGAAAATATGAGAAGAACCCAATAACTAAACACTAAATACATACATATGGGAAGTTCCAGTGAAAAGTCTCCTTTTTGTAACGTAATGCCAGAAGTAATTTAAATCGTTTATCAAAAATTGCATATGTATAATTTACTTTTTTATATGTTGTGTTAAGGGCAACTAGCTCTACATTATGTTACAAAAGGAATAACTTTTGCACATTATGGTCCTAAAACACAACCTTATTTTCTTTCTGGCGTTACATTATAAAAAGTAGACTTTTCGCTGGAAATTCCCATATCTACATAAAACGAGCAAAGATTTTTAAATTTGATTACTTGGAAAAGCTTATTAAAAAAGGTTTTATACAAAAAGTCTTGCTCAATTCGCAGACTTATGCAGTTTTGTAATGCAAGTCAAAGTCCACTATTGTGTTTTGTAACGTCACGCCAGCGCTAATTTATGCATATATCTTCAAATCCTAAGGATTGATTGTTTTTTTTTTCTGAATTTAGGGCTGCTTTATTACTTTGTAATATAACAAAAACTTTTTTCAAATTTGACTTCTTCATTTAATTTTTTACATTTTGTCGTACAAATATCACGTCGCGTCGCAATGGGAATGCCCATATCAAAAGTACGTAACACAAAAAGCTGTTGACAGAAAAGACCTATGAAGATCCCTTCTTTGTTTGTATGAAAAAATATTTTCTAAACATATACCTTTTGTATATGAGACGAAACAAATAATTAAAAACTCAAAAAAATATGTTAAAATACTACAAAAAATTAAAAATGTTGTTACTTTGGTTAATCGGTTAATCGACTGAAAGTAACCGGTGTAATCGTTAATCAAAAATAGCCAATTTTTAATTAACCGGTCAGTTAATCGGGTAGTGCTTAATCGGTTAACCGGTTAACGGTTAACCGAATGAATACCCTAGTAACTACCCAGCAAAAACTTTGCTTTCAAAATAAGCAGAAAAATAATGAAAGCTTGACGAAAAGACTACTTTTTTTTTGTAAATAAGCACAAATAATTGCACAGCTTGGTTAAATTTGTGTGTTGTTTTCAACAGTTCAGACGTGTTTTACTTAGGATATGGCAAACTTTACTGAAGGTGAGCCACGAGAACTACTCAATGCAGAAATTCACACCGATACTTATTATATATTAGAAAAAAGCAAAACAAGTTCTTCTGAAACAGAAACTGAACGGGAACCCATCCTAGGTGCAGCTTGCTCTGTTGATCCATTTACTATTGCTAAGAACAAAATGGATTGGATTGCCACCTCATTACCTTAGCCTATTGAAGCTACGGCTGAGAATATTTTCTCAACTCAACCAGGACCAACTAGATTTTCAGTTTCCAGATGCACTTACATGCTGTCAGCTTTTTTGTTTTATTTCCGCCTTCACACCCAGAGAAAAAAAATGTTTAAATATGGTCACCTCCAACAAAATTGTAAACATACAATTGTTGTTTTAACGATATTATTGTCATCGACAACCATATTATGGTTAAATTAGTCGTCCATCAAGAATGCACAACGATATTATGGTTGCCTCCGAACATGTTTTGGTTAATAATAACTAAAATATGTTTAACATTTATAGTAGCATGGTTTAAATAAAAATATTAATATATTTTCTTTTAAATTTATCATTTTATTTTCTTAAGATTTCGGTCAACATTGTTGACCATCTTCAGGGGTTTTTGCAAATGAAAAACAATAAAATTATAAACAAAAATTCCATTTTACTGTAACTGTAAGCTTTTGTCAACTCCAAAATAATCGAACAAAGCTTTATACATATCATTATAAAGATATATCCTTTAATTTTTAAACAGTAAAAAAAAAATGAAATTTTTATATATCTCATGTTTTCATATACGCGATAAACTAAATTTCTGGTTCCATAAACGGAATTCGTACCACTCCTGAACTTGTTTACGCGAATTTGATATACACGTGCTTTCTTCGGTCCCAACAGACCGCGTACATCGAGGGTAAGCTGTATTAGATTTTTGCAAAAAACAAATACCAGCTGATTTTTTGGCAGTCGAAGTTGACATTTGCAAGCAATGTTCACAGTGCAGCATAAAAAGTATAATTTTGACATAAATTAAAACGTGTTTTATTAGTTAAAAAAGAAGGAAATCGCGAAGAATATGGTGAAGAAAGGGGATAGTAAGCAATTAAAAAAACAAACAAAAATAATTTGGTGGATGTTATTGCTTTTGTTAACAAAACGTGTAATTCAAACTTATCCTCAAATATATGAATTTTTCTATAAATATAAACTTCGCATAAGTTCTTGATCATGTTGGCCATAGACTGCTGTATTTTTCATTGATGAAAAGTGTTTATAAAAGAATTCTAAACCTTTTTTTTACTATTTTACAT
The DNA here is from genome assembly GCA_943735925.1 of Pollenia amentaria. Lineage (NCBI taxonomy): Eukaryota > Metazoa > Arthropoda > Insecta > Diptera > Polleniidae > Pollenia > Pollenia amentaria. The sequence continues at coordinate 150,383,093 of OX031007.1, forward strand.
TTCGATTCCTTTCGTTTTTTTATTTATATCATTTTCTTTCAGACAGCCTCAGCTTAAAATATAACGAACTTTCTAATGTTTGAAAAAAATAAAAAAATAAAAAATTGATAACGTTTACAATTATTTTATTATCAGTGAAATTGATTTAAATAATATTTCAAGCCAAGATTTGGCTTCGTTAAACCAAAAGGTACGAACTTTGTGTCAAAATGTATCGTTAAGGTGGCACAAGGCTCACGGAAAAATTTACGACTTTTTCAAGCAAAACCCAAACTGTTTTAGTCTATATGGCTTATACGCCATATTGTTAGCACCCTTGTGTATTTTATTCGTACTGAATTTCGAAAAAATGTATCCGTTAGTTTTCGAGATATTTTCACATTTTTTATATATTGGTAATCCTAAAAATTTCAACTATTACAAAAATCAAAAACCCAAAAGTTCCAAATTTCAGCCATTTTGGTCCGAAAGTTTGGCTGTAAAAAATTTTGGCCTAAATAGTAGCTCAAATTACCTATAGTGCAATGTAGAGTATTTTGCTTCTCCTGTAAAATTGTTTCAATGAAACGTAAAGCTTTTCTTAACGATATAATACTTAATGTGGTCTAGTATTAAAAAAGTTTCACATAGAATGACAAATTGTTAATACAGCCGCTAATAGTAGAGGGTTTCAAAATCCTTCATTTTATGAGGAATATTATTATATTTTTTAACTATCTACTAAGATTTGTAATGGGTATTTTGTCTTTGACTTAATATACTTAATATGTACAAATATAAAATATTGTACAAAAAAAATTTTATTTGAATGAAACAAATTTAAATTGAAAATTTGCTTTAATTTGCACTGCTTATTGTGACACACTTTCAATTGGATGTTGTTTTGATAAAATATAGTATTTTAAAACTATCAAAAAAAAAAAAAAACTACTTTTTTAGCCAAACAATTGCCTGTTCAATTGCTATACATATTTTGAGTTTATTTATTTATTTTAGTTTTATGTTAGTTTTTCCGCAACTTTAACGGTGGTCAAATATTTTCACATTAAACTGACAACAAAATTTTTTGTGTAAATATCAACAACCAGACTAAAGTTTATTTTTACAATTTTCTAAATGCTTGTAAATGTGCAAAAAAAAAAGAACAAAAACATTAATTTATTCAACCAAAAACAATTGATAAAGTTATTGAAACAATTGAGTAGTTGCTGATAAAAAACGAGGAGAGACAAATAAAAACTGATATTAATTTGAAGTTTAAAACTTAAACGAATACAAAAAAAAGTAAAATTAAAATGAAATTGATATGAAATTTAAAAATGTTTTTCTTATTCGGAGAAAATTCAACAGTTCATTAGTGAAATTTATAATGGAACGTATAATTTATATATCGTCACTTAAAAGCAAAAGGTTGTAACAACAAAAAAAAAAAATCGAAATAGAGTTTTTGATTGGCGACTTTATTAACGAAATTCAAACACTAAGTGCACCTTTTTAAACCCTCCACCACCACTGTGGTGAATGAGGGTATACTAAGTTTGTCATTCCGTGTGAAATTTTTTTATTATACATCTAAGACCCCATAAAGTATATATATTCTGGCTCCTTGAGTAATTCTAAGTCGATTTAGCCATGTCCGTCTGTATGTCTGTATGTCCGTCTGTTGATAACACGCTCACTTTTGAAAAACGCAAAAGAAAAGAACAAACTTGGTCTCAAATTGCTTGTAGTTATCCTTAGCAGTTTGGGATTGAAATCCAGCAACATCGGTTCAGTAGGACAGAACTATGAATCAAAATGTGGAACCACCACCCTAAAAAAATTGATAATTTTGATACAAAAACTAACATATGTGGTTTAATAATCTACGGATTTGGCTTGTACGACTGCAAATCATACTGGTAAATTTCGTGATGATCGGTCCATAATTTACCATAGGCCCCATATAAACTCATCTCGCGGAAAACAGCTTAGCACGCTTAAAACCGCAATAAAAAACGCTAGCATACTTAAATTCGGTACGTCACAGTTTTATAGGAGCTGAAATCACAATGTAAAATTGTTTGAAGATCGGTCCTTTATTTACACTAGTTCCCATATAAGCCCTACTCTCGGAAAACAGTTTATTGCACCTAAAACCAAATAAAGCTCACTTTGGGAAAATAATAAAATTCGACTTAAACCATCACAGATATAGATATTGCGGTAAAAAGTCTTACTTAAATTTATATGGCCAGAAAAAATATCATGCAAATTTGTGAAATTTTCTGTTAACGCTAAAACTAATTACACTGTAATACTAGAAATCAGTCTTCAGAATTTTGGGATGATTGGGCCATAATTAACCATAGGTCCAATACAAATTACCCTCCTAAAAATTATTTTAGTCGGCTAAAACTTTTACGAATCATGATATTTTACTCAAGCCGGTTCAAGGTTCTAACAAGAAACGCATAAAATTTTCTTATTGTCGGTCAATAGTTTAATTCATGTCTAAGCCGCAACTAATTTTAATGCTGACGCTCGTTTTTGTGAAGCTTAGTTAATAATAAATATGTATTTATCATATAGAGACTCCGGTCGGTGGAGGGTATCAAAGATTCGGCACAGCCGAATATATCACTCTAACTTGTTGCTATTGATTTTGTAAAATAGTTTGCTTCTCTTGTAAAGAAAAATAAAGTGTGGTTAAGACCTTTTGCATTTTAGGTGACGATATGCAATTATATGATGGAAATATTCAAAAATCTAATTTGATTTAATTTAAAGTTTTACCCCTGTAATTATAAACGATTATTAAATTTAACCAACGTTTATTAAGTAAAATTTAACCTTTATTAAATTTAACATATTTTTATGAATACGGCAGTTCTTGTTTAATTTTATATACAAATAATAAACGAAATGGACAAAATAAATTTTTCTGCACAATTCGGAGAGTTTTATGATAAATTGTTCAAGGGACGTATGATCAAGATTTACTGCAATTAAATATTACTCATGCGCCACAGTGAACAACGACAAGACAGGCTGACTTCCAAAACGTACCAATACAAAGTTTGTATACAGTTTTACTACTTAACCATGTTCATGTACAAAGTGCCGAAACAATGCAACTATGTATGTGTTTTGTTTATTTAACCCCCTAGTAAGATAACGTTATTTTTTTGTACTGAAAAGATAACGTTACGCCTGAAAGACGTGTGCCTTTAAAGGGCATCCCGAAAATAATATTGATACATTTTTTTTTAAAATCATTAATTATTAAATTTCTTTTAAAATAAAGTAATTTTTAAAGAGAAAATAACAATAAAAATGAAATTAAAAATAAAATGCAATAAGTCTTAAAAAATATCACAACTTAAAGAGTTATTAATAAAGGACTTCAGCTCGGCTCTAAAAACTAAAATAGATCCTTTTGTTGGACTTTGCTTAGATAATAACATATGTACCAAAAAAAAAATAATAAATTCAAATAGCATTATATGCAAGACTTGCAAACTACATATTTGTGGTCGCCACATATAGGTGCATTGCATTTTAAACATACCATTTTGGACGTACGTCGAATTTTTGATGAACAGAAGCCACAGTATTTTCTCTTTTTGTTATTCAGGCTGGTCTCCACTGCTACTGCAATTATTGTTTACATCATCTGCTAAATCTTTTTTAATGTTACCGTGCAAAGTTTTCGATAAAGTAGGAATTTTTAGCCTTTTGTTTGGTGCATTGAACCATTTCTGAAATTATTTCGGTAGTAACAAAAATGCCGAAGCATGAAATTGGGTTGTACAGTCATTTACATTCCCAAATAAGTCCTCTTGCCGTTCGAACTATATTCATTGAAGAAATTCGGCCAGCGCTTTGGCCCTTTGATGTAGTTCAGCAGTGCTTACTATTACGTCTTATAGTGGGATTATATACCGTAATAATTGGCTATCGGCAGAAGTATTAAAATTATCAGGTTCTTGAGGATTTGCCTTAGCATCAAGGATGTCAACATGCTTGTCTTATACATCACTTTGAACATTATCCTCCATTTATTCATCTTCCGATTTGCTCACATTTTCCAGTGAAACTGAGTCGTCCAACACGCTTTTCAAGAGCAGCAGCTTCTGCGTCGTCCAAGCCGCGCTTACAAGACATTTTTACAGCTAATTTAAATAACAAATACCTTAAAGTTCAACTAAAACAAAAATTTATTTTTGCGATAAAAGTTACACTAAAGATAACGATACGTCTCTCGGACGTATGTTGTGTTTATTTGTGCTTATTTTTCAAAGAAAACATAACTTAACGCACAAAAAAAGCCACCACCAACAAGCTGATGCTAACGACTGAGATAATTGAACGCGAGAAAGTTGTATGTTAACAAATGTGAGAGTAGGAGCACAAAACTGAAAAAGCGTACGTCTCGCAGACGTACCTTATCTATCTAGGGTTAAACGTTTTGAAATGTAAGTGATGCAATGGATAATATTAAAAATAAACATGTAGTGTTTGCAAATGAAATGTTAAATGTCACAAAGCATCAATGTTAAAACCGATGCCCTGATTGCTATTTTACTGCGTTACTGATACTTAACAGTGATATTTTTTTTGAAGGGTTTGCATTGTATATATTAGTACTGCGGCGTTATGAAACATTTTGCAAGTCAGCCATATTTAAAGTTTTAATTTTTAGCGGAATTCTATAAGACAAACTGCAATTTGTAACTAAGAAATTTACAGTTTTTATTACAACACTTTAAGACAACTGCCGCAACACAAGGCAAATACGCAGGGTGTCAACGTTTTCTTATGTCGTTTTTAAAATCTTTTCGGGGTTGGCAACCTTCACAATTGTGAACAAAATAGTTTAATTTTTTTTTTTCAAAACAAGAACTAAATAAAAATATCTGTCATTGTTTTGTCACTGCTCTTTAGAAGAATGGGTTTCTAGACGCTTCACTGTAGGAGATTTTTTTTAGCAAAAAAGTAATAACTTAAAAAGAAAAAGGATCTAAATAAAATTTCTATTGTCTATAGTAGAAATCTAGTCGAGTTAAAGTTTAGAATTAATATAAAATAAAATTGTTGAATACTGGCACAAGAATGCATTAAAATACAGAAAGTTTAAAACGAATACAGAAAGTTTAAAACGAAGCACAGGAGGGCCAAAACCATCAAAAGTGGCGATTTGTACATAAGATAACATTAACTTTCACAACCGTATTTGGTACCGGGTAAAAGAAGATAAAATTCTACATCTCTAGTTGCAAAAATAAAAGTTATTTTCAAAAATTATTTTCGGGAATACAAAATTTATTATTTATAAGATTTTGCTATGACGTGCTAAATTCCGAATTTTTATTTTTGATAAAAACATTAAAATTTATTGTTGAGGGAAAGCTACTTTCTATACGCATTTTGCTCTTTGCTAAGGCCAGATCGTCAGGAAACTCTTTCCAAAGACTTTAGAAAAGGCTTAAATATTATACAGGTAAGACTATAAAGTAAATAAGAATTTTAAACACTCAGGTCTTACTTGTAACAATATCAGAGCTTCAACAAAGCAGCAATAATAAACAGTGAGTTTATCTTTTCTTACATTCCCCTAAAAGTTCTAAGTTGATTATTTTATGTGCAGTGTGTATCAAAAATTCAATTATTATGATAATTATATTAATATTTCAAGTGATTATTTATTAAGCGATTATTTTATTAAAACCTCTAAAAGTAAAAGTTTTATGATAAAACCGTCTACTTTATGTATTTGAGCATATAAAAAATTATTCTTTTTTTTTTAGATAAAAGTTTTGGCAATAGCGAAGAAACAACACACAAATTGCTCTAAATATGGGGTATTTTTGATAAACGTATGTGTTGAGTTTCAACGACTTTCTGCGCTAATCCGGGAAACCCTACTTCTATGCCCTTAAAAAAAGGAGATTCCATACAATAAAACCCGGAATATCTTATTGCGACTTTTTTAAGTTTAAAGTTTTTGTGAAAGAACTCCAGTTGCAAAAAATCAATACGAAAAATACAAAAACCAAGTTGGTTTTGTTATATTTTGTCTATATATTCCGTAAGATAGTTGTAATTGTACCTCATTAGTGTGGTGTTTACTAAAAATGGGTACGTGAGTAATTTTTGACTAATTGCGTTAACTCTGATGCGTCAGCGTTAGTATACAAGTTATACAAGCACTGTTAGACCATACCACTGAGTCTATTTTTTCGATAAAAAATTCGGATTTTAGTTTGTAATACAATGAAAGACTGTCTTTAATAACTTTATAGCCTAAGTAGGGCTTTGACAGGAGTTTAGGACATAGTAAATATAAGCAAGCCTTTCGCGACATTAATGCCTCGGATCCTTAGTATTTATAACATCGATTGTACCATCGAAATTAGTTTATGAAAAGAAAACTTTTTGACGAAATACTCTACCACCTCCCACTAGTAAAGGGTGGTTAAATTTTTAGGGCCGATGGTGATTTGGAATAAAACACAAATTATTTAGAAAATTATTATAATATCTTTTTATTATGATATTATTGGTATGGTTCAATTATGTATAGAACAAATCCTCGGCGGCACACCTCCATCCAATGGTCCAAATTTTCGATAACGCTGACGCATAATTGAGCTTCTATGCCGTTAAAGTGCCGAATTATCTTATCCTTTAGCTCTTTAATTGTTGCTGGCTTATCGACGTACACCTTTTCTTTAAATAACCCCAAATAAAGAAGCCCAACGGTGTCAAATCACATTATCTTGGCGGCCAATTGGCATCGCCACCACGTGAGATAACACGGCCATTGAATTTGTCGCGCAAAAGAGCCATTGTTGCGTTAGCTGTGCGGCAAGTGACACCGTCCTGTTGAAACCACATATCGCCCACATCCATATCTTCCAGTTCAGGCCATAAAAAGTTCGTTATCATCTCACGATACCGAACACCATTCACAGTAACTGCCTGACCGGCCTCATTTTGGAAAAAATACGGCCCGATGATGCCGCCAGCCCATACACCGCACCAAACCAGTCACACTTTGTGGGTGCATTGCTTTTTGGAAAATAGCTTTTGGGTTATCATTCGTCCAAATGCGACAATTTTGTTTATTGACTAATCCATTGAGGTGAAAATGTGCCTCATCACTGAAGATGATTTTCCCGATATGCATTTTGATTTGAACGCTCATTTTCATAATAAGCCTGAATAACTTTAACGTGTTGCTCGATCGTGTATTGTGTATCCTTCCATGGTTCAAATTGAGTTAGTCTGAAAATGAGAAATGTCAAATTAAATGCAGAAAAAAACTTGACCTTAAGGTGTGGCTCACATTCAATATCGACCCTTAAAATTTAACCACCCGTTATTTGCAGGCCTTTAAAAAATTTATTTATAAAAGAAACGGCCAACAATATTAAAGTCAAAAAAGAAACAGTGGAGACTGAAAAAGGCTCTTGTGGATTCCATAGTATTTTTACACAGAAAAAATTAAAAATTGTCTTTAATCCACAAGTTTTTCATGGAGACACAGACATCTGGCCAGACGGGTTGTGTATAGGACAAATTATTTCGTTCGTTACACACTGTTGTAAAAAATGCATAATATTCTTATAATTATTATTCTTATTTAGAATATTAGCACTTCACAGAAAAAATTATTAATTTTCTCCAATCACCAAATTTATACCAAATTCATAATATCAAGCAAACAATTTGTTGATTTTGCGCCAATTACCAAAATTATTGTATTGATTACTAAAAGTAAAAAACTAAGACTTTGAAAATTGTGATTTTTTTCAAGAAATGATGTTTTGAATTTTAATAAAAAAAAAAATTATAAAAAAATGATTTGATTTTTTGACATTTCCTAACAACAAATTTACAAGCTTAAATTATTTAATTTTAAGCAAAAAAATATTTTAATTAAAAATTGATTTTAAAACAACTAAAATGTTAATTATTTAAATCAAAATTATATTTTTAAAAAATCACATTAATTGAATTTATATAATTTTTCAAGCAATTTTTTATTTGACAAAAAATTACTGAAAATTTGTTCTGTGCATTATTAGAGAAAGTTAATGACGAACTAATTTTAGTGATGATTGACGGTTAAGTCTGTTACGCTATTACAGACACAAAGTCCACACAAAATTTTGTTTCCCGACTTTTTTGTATGTAAACGTTTAGTTATTTGTTTCTTCTCATATCTTCTCCTATCAATCTTTTAACAGCATTATCCAAAATAATGCGAAGTCTGAAAAATTTAAAAAAATTAAAACAGGAAAATCAAGGATGAGGTATTATAGGTTGCTTTTGATTTTTCGGACATCTTTGATAAATGAAAGACTTTTTTCAAAGTCAAGTTTTATCAAAACTAAAGAAAATAACCGCTGAAATCATAAACATGTAAGGCAAATTATTTGTATAAAATAATTAGTTTATAAGATTTTCTTAAACTATTGTAATAACTAATGAAATGATCTTACAGTTAACTGTTTAATTAATACATAATATGTATTTTTTAAAATATATGTATTACATATTAATTTATTATTCTTTTGTTTGCTCGTTTTAGTTCAAGAATTTTTATGTTTGTTATGTTTTTGGTTTTTATACCCTCCACCACCACTGTGGTGAATGAGGGTATACTAAGTTTGTCATTCCGTGTGAAACTTTTTTATAATAAATCTAAGACCCCATAAAGTATATATATTCTGGCTCCTTGAGTAATTCTATGTCGATTTAGCCATGTCCATCTGTCTGTCCGTCTGTTGAAAACACGCTTACTTTCGAAAAACGCAAAAGAAAAGAACAAACTTGGTCTCAAATTGCTTGTAGTTATCCTAAGCAGTTTGGGATTGTAATCCAGAAACATCGATTTAGTAGGATCAGAACTATGAATCAAAATGTGGAACCACTACCCAAAAAAAATTGATAATTTTGATACAAAAGCTATCATAAATGGTGGAATAATGAACGAAAAAAAATTTTGCACGAATTCGCTTTATACGACTGCAAATCATACTGTTAAATTTCGTGAAGATTGGTCCATAATTGACCATAGGCCTCATATAAGCCCTTCTCTTGGAAAACAGTTTAGTACGCCTTAGGCCGCAAAAAATAACGCTACTATACTTAAATTTGGTACGTCACAGTTTAATAATACTGCAAATCACACTGTAAAATTTTTTGAAGATCGGTCCATAATTTACACTAGGTCCCATATAAACCATCCCGGAAAACAGTTTAGTGCGCCTAAGACCGCAATAAATAATGCTACCATACCAAAATTTGGTACGTCACAGTTCTATGGAACCAGAAATCACACTGTAAAATTTTTTGAAGATCGGTCCATAATTTATACTATGCCCCATTTAAACCCTACTCCCGGAAAACAGTTTAGTATGCCTAAACCGCAATAAATAACGCTAGTATACTTACATTTGGTACGTCACAGTTTTATAAGACCAGAAATCATACGCCTAAAACTGTAATAAATAATGCTATCAAATTGAAATTCGGTCTTATAGGACAAGAAATCACACTGCCAAATTTCGTGAAGATTTGTCCATAATTTACCATAGGCCCCATATTAACCCTACTCTCGGAAAACAGTTTATTGCGCCTAAAACCAAATAAATCCCACATTGGGAAAATTATTAAATTCACCTAAAACCATCAGAGATATAGATATTGCGGTGAAATTTTTTTTACTTAAATTCATATGGCCAGAAAAAATATCATGAAAATTTGTGAAATTTATTGTTAACGCTAAAACTAATTGCACTGCTGTATTGAAATTTATTCTAAGTTATTTTTTGTAATACCAGAAATCCGTCTTCAGAATTTTGGGATGAGTGGTCCATAATTTACCATAGGTCCAATACAAATAACGCTCCAAAAATTATTTTAGTTCGGCTAAAACTTTTACGAATCATGATATTTTACTCAAGCCAGTTCAAGGTTCTAACAAGAAACGCATAAAATTTTCTTATTGTCGGTCACAAATGTAATTCAGGTCTAAACCGCAACCAATTTTAATGCTGACGTTCGTTTTTGTGAAGCTTAGTTAATAATATATATGTATTTATCATATAGAGCCCACTCCTGCCGGTGGAGGGTATCAAAGATTCGGCACAGCCGAATATAGCACTCTACCTTTTTTTTTACTAATAAGCTCCAAATAACCAATTATTTATGCATTTTTATATATTGAAATTACTTAATATATAAAAAAAACTTTATTAATCGGTTAACCGATCAATAACAAAATTAACGGATTAAACCAAAACCTCGGTTAATTAATCGAGCGACTAACCGATTAAAGCCAAAGCCCGATTAAATGAGCACCCTAGTGTTGACCAACCAAAACCAAGCTTTGGAAGCTCAAAAAAAAGAAAGTCTTTTTTAATAATGCTGAAGTATCTGAAGAAATTACAAAAATGGATTTTAAGTTGATAAAAAAAACTAAACACTTTATTAAAAGCTGTTACAAATTATCCATTGGATTATATGCCTACGCGGGGTAAAAATATGTAGAATGATTGGAATGACTTAAACTTAAAATCAAATAATAAATAAAGTTCGATATGTGCTAGAGGAAAAGAGTACTGAACTGGCCTATTTTTGCTACAGAACACATTCTGTATAAAAGAAGCATTTGTGCTCAATAATAAAGCCCATCTCGTATGGCCATTATAATGTCAAAAGTCTTATCCCGAGAAACTTTCCTATGAGGGATAGGTGAAAAAAACCCGACGTAGATTATCCTTAATGTTAACAATATTTCATCTTTCGTAGTCTTTTTGTGCGATGTCTATCAGGATCCAGAGTATATTTCTACAGTGGCGGAAATAATATAGGGACGATATCTTCCTTCCAAATAACATATCGTATAACAGTTTGCATTGAAGCGTTTTTTCTTATGCCTTCACATATAGACACTCATTATCTCAACAAAGCTACCATAAGTTCAAACATTTTTATGTTTTATTAAATTTTTGAATGTTTTGTTATACAAAATGCCAACTAAACACAAGCTTTTTTTAGAACATATATAAAATTTTCGAAAAAATATGCCAGCTCTGTATGTAATAATGGTAAAGATAAAACAATGCAAGCAGAGAAACTCAACATACAGCAACAAACCTCCATTACGGAAACAATGCCTACATACATACATTAGTTACTTTTGCTCATACCTATTTACAATACTAAAATCATATGAAACCATTTAATGTATGTATGTGCAAAATGTTATAAAGAATTTTATGTCATTAATTTCGTTATAATAAATTAAATTAAAAAAACAGCTGGTAAATATTTTTTCGATCATTTTCAATCGACATAAAAATTAAAAAAAATTAAATTTTTTTTGGAATCCAGCACTCGAACCACCTTTCCATACGAAACACCTTAGACAACTCATCAATCAAGGCAGGTTGCTAACAAAGCATTAAAATGCAATATGGTCAGTTTGAAACACATTTCTTTATTTAAGATGCACATCATGTATTAATGTGTTTGGGATCTGTAAAGCAAATTCATCACATTAAAATAACAACAAAAAATTAGAAGTAGTCATTGCTATTAGCTCATATATCAGCCATTTATGGACCCATTTTACTGATTTTCAATAGAAAAATTGAGTTAAACTTGATCTAATTAATCTTGTAATGTAAATTCAAAATCAGCTGTTAATAGTTTTAATGTTAAAACCAGTGTGAAAACGCTATTTGTTTGACAATTTGCAAACAATTTAATTGAAAAAATTGTTAAAAATAAAATTTTTGTTATATTTTGCTGTGTAGTCGATCGGCTTTAAAAGTTTAACAGTATGCTACATCTGCTAGTTCAAAAATAACATCTATATTTTTAGATCAACATAGAGCGCAATAGGGCTCAACACAATTCGAAAATAGTTTGTGGTTGAGTTAGCGAAATGCCATTGATTTCTGGATCCTTTGACTTGGGTTTATAACCGTTACCGCAGGTACGAAACACTTTTTGATTAAGTCCGTTTAAGAACTAAATAGAGTTAAACTTTTCGGACAATTATGCACCAGTATCAAAACATATATATATATAGGGTGGTTCATCGTGAGGTTTGTTTTTTATCTAAAGTAAAACACATACATTTTAAAGTGAAATTGACATTTTTGTTAGCGGTTAAAAGAACAATTTATGGCATTGACTGTTTGAAAATGATATCATGTAAATGTTAGCTATGACTACGTTTAAGGTGGTCCTTTCGAAAGGTCCAATTTTGGGCGACTCGTTTGAGCATAACGACTGGTATCTCGCGAATAAGACGAGTAATTTTGGCTTCCAATGCGTCAATCGTAGCTGCCTTATTACTGAAGAACTCAGACTTAACATATCCCCAGAGCTAAAAGTCAAAAGATGTGGTATTTCACGATCTGGGTGGCCAATTTACCGCAGCAAAACGTGAAATTAAGTGCTCACCAAAATTATTTCTCAACCAGGTCATTGATTCGCGCGCTTTAAGGCTTTTTTTTTCTTAACAGGAACCACATAGTCCGTTAACATAGTGTGATAATGGTGACAATTGACGGTAACATTCTGCTTTTCCTAGTTTTTGAAGAAATATGGCCCAATGTTTCCACCAGCCTAATAACCACACCATTCCGATGTTTTTAATATATGTAATGGTTGATCATCACCCCAAATATGGCAATTTTGTTTATAACCGTATCCATTGAGCCAGAAATGTGCTTCATTACTGAAAAAAAATTTACTATAAAACACCCGATTTTCATTGTGTTTTTTAAGTGCCAATTTGGAATAATTTGAAGACTCTGTTGTGGTTTGAGGGTTTTTTTGATGACTTGGCAAATGATACAGAAAAAATGCCAAAGTAGTAACGCGTGATCTGTGAAAAAATGTTATTTAAAATCAAACCTCAGGATCAGTCAAGCCTCAGGATAAATACATTATATTTCATGGCCTGGTTCGGTTCAGCACTGAGCCATCCGTTTATATCATACGAAGCATAGTTAGGGATAGTGCACTTAATATTGATTTTAAACATTAGTTTGCACTATTTTTACCAGCTTTAATGATGATTGGTATTTTTTTTTAACTAGCACTAAAAAAATTTAGTGGAATATTTTACCAGTATATGATTGCAATAATAATTTTGCACTATCACTGACGGTGAGTTGAAACTGCAAAATTAGTGCACTACTTCCATCTATGATAGGAAGTGGTTCAAAGCATTTTATCTTACCCTCGTACCAATTTCCCTACAAAATATGGACTTTAGCAAGATAAAACTAACACGGTGTCAGCTTACCCTTTGTAGAACATCTTTTTGGTCAAATCGCTACCTTGTCACTTGGGGAATTTTTAAATCGACCTGCCCAAGTGTACATATTTGTTATAAATTTTTTTTTTAAGAAAAAAACTGCAAGGAAAATATCTGTCAAGTTACCTGATTACGTATGAGTATTATTTAATTCCAATTTATTAACATGCATACGCCATGTGGTACAACTAATAAATCAAACTTTTAAAAAACAATAAACGAAAAATAAGACTTTTCTGTAAAAGTAGGGCTTTTTCTGAAAAAGGTGATGTAAAATTAGGCTTTTTTCTAAAATTCTTGGCTTGTTGCAGAAAATAGTCACTTTTAGGAAAAAAAAATTAATTTCACTTTTTGCGAAAAAGACACTTTTAGTGAACAAAATGTGATGGCGTTACGTATGTTGAATCATCAGGATGCATTGTTGGCATTGATGACATAGCCGTTGCTCCTTGGTCTTTATTTTCCATCACAAATGCATCGACTGCTAGTCTTCTCTGATTATGTTGATCGTGCATAAACTCTTTGAGGCTCGACTTTTTTATAAGCGGTTGTCCATAGCAGTTATATATATATATATATATATATATATATATATATATATATATATATATATACATATATTTCTTGTAATAATTTTAAGACATATGACTTTACAACTTTATGACTACCTTGTGAATCACTCAAATATGTAGTAATGAAAAAATATGTATTAGATATTTATTAATTATTCTTTTGTTTGCTCGTTTTAGTTCAAGAAATGTTATGTTTATTATGTTTTTGTGGTTTTTTTTACTAATAGACACTTAATAATATATAATTTCTGCATTTTTATATATTGAAATTACTTAATTTATAAAAAAATGTATTAATGGGTTAACCGATGAATAACCAAATTAACCGATTATTATCCGATCAAGCCAAAACCTCGGTTAATTAATCGAGCGATTAACCGATTAAAGTTAAACCTTCTTGTCACTTGGGCGATTTTTAAATCGACCCGCCCTAATGTACATGTTTGTTATCAATTTTTTTTTTTAAGAAAAATCTGCCAGGAAAACATCTGTCAAGTTACTTCGTTACGTATGATAACACTCAAGCCAAGAATTTTAGAAAAAAGCCTAATTTTACATGACCTTTTTCAGAAAAAGCCCTACTTTTACAGAAAAGTCTTATTTTTCGTTTATTGTTTTTTAAAAGTTTGATTTTTTAGTAGTACCACATGGCGTATGCATGTTAATAAATTGGAATTAAATAATACTCATACGTAACCAAGTAACTTGACAGATGTTTTCCTTGCAGAATATTTCTTAAAATAAAAAATAGATAACACATATGTATGTACACTAAATCGGGTCAATTTCAAAATCGCCCAAATAACAGGGGTGGGTCGGCCCTCCAAAGTAAGTGGGGGTCGGTCATACATTTAGACTCGATTGGAGCACTTTAAATGGGTCAAAGGGGGATTTTTCAAAATATGACCTTTGGGTCAATATAAGGAACATCAGAATTCATTTTAGAGTTATATGGTTCCTTGGGCAAGGTTTCGTATTTTGATCCCTAGAATACGATTTTCTTTGTCACTTGGGCGATTTTTAAATCGACCCGCTCTAATATATATATATATATATATATATATATATATTTATATATATATAGAATGAGTACATGTATATAAAGATTCTCGCTCCATACTATAAGGAGCATATTGCTTTAACTATTTTTTTAAATAAATCTTTATTTTAAGCCTGCTCCTTTACATTTTTTCATCTGTTTTCGCTGGTGGTTACCTTAACCTCAACCCGTCCCCTTTTGTTCCCCTTCATATTCCATTCTATGGCAGTTCCAAAAAAATGTATGCTGACCTGTTTCTTGCCAGAGCGTTAGAATAGACAAAGCCCTACTAAGGCAAAGGTTCACGAACACTTGCCTCTTTTGCATATTGCGTGCAGCAGTAGTTTAAAAGACTAGTTATGAAGTAAACTCTGGCAAAAATAATGAACTTTATATCAAAAATTATCTGCAGATGTTTTAAGATTTTCGAGATTGTTCCTGTGCTTACTTTAAAACGACAATGGTTAGAAGTATCTGGTAATTACAGATCAAATATGAAAATAACTTACAACATTTTATATTTAAATACATAACAATGCAAAAATATTGTCGCAACAAATTATTCCATAGCAAAAGTTTAATTTTAAAAAACCATTTTTGTATTGCTTTTATTTCATTTCAATGGAAATCTATTTCAATTCAGCAAACAAATAAAGATTTTATGCATATGAAACAAAAACATAAATACTTTTCTAACTCAGTCATAAATGAAACTACACCAGTGATTCAAGTTGTGTTCTAGATTGTAGATTTCTAAAGAAAATTTATTTAGCAAAATCAAACAAAAACTTTTAACAAAAAAAGCTCATCATGTTCATTCAAACAAATTCTAAAAAAAAAAAATAGCAATATCAAATAAGCAACAGAAAATGCATTTGTCAGCATGAAAGCAGATTTAAGTTTCTCTTTCTATTTTATTCAACATAAATTAGTTTTAAAATATTGTATATTTTTCAAACATAAACATTTATTTATAAAAATACATCAATATTAAAGAGGAAGAAAAAAAAGTTGATTTCAAAACAAAATAAATAAAAGATTTTATAGTTGTTTTATAAAGTTAGAATATGAAAAATATGGAAAAAAGTAAATAAGCAAAATAAATTAAGTGCCAATCAAAATAAAATAAACGCATGTGCCTGTGTGGTTTCTTTGCTTTGCAACAGCAAAAACAAAAATTGTTGGAGAAGAAAAATGAACAAGAACAAGTTGTTATTAAAAAATTTGGCAAGAAGTTTTTTTGTATTTAAATTTGTATCCAAAACGCTCTTTCAATGAAATGAAATAAAAAATATTTTCTTGAAAATTTCTGGAACAGTAAGAACACTTTTAAAAACCTATTGCATAATTAAGGGCCAGGTATTCATTAAATAATAAAAAGCGAAACCGGAGGTAAGTTCTTTAAAAAACAAAAAACGTTTAATGCGAATTAAATATGCAGAAAACACCATGCCCTAAAAATTGCTAAAAATATGAAACAAAAAATAATAAAAAACTTATTTCAAAACAAGATAGTCAACAATATAATAAAATTTGAATTTAAAAAAGAAACAAGTTAGAAACTATATTCGGAAAAGAAAAAAACTGCAAAGAGACGAATTATAGAGATTGTAACCTCTTCATATAAGATTAAAATTCCTATAAGTGTTATATGTTCCGAATAATATCTAGATATTAGGGTATTCATTTAATCGATTAATTAACCGAGATTTTGGTTTAATCGATAAATCCGTTAATTTTATTATTGAAAGGTTAACCAATTAGTAAATTTTTTTTTTATAAATTAAGTAATTTCAATATATAAAAATGTATAAATTATTGGTTATTTGGAGCTTATTAGTAAAAATAAACCAAAAACAGAAAAAACATAACAATTCTTGAACTAAAACGAGCAAATAAAAGAATAATTAATAATTGAAATTATGTATTAATTAAACAATAAACTGTTAGGTTAGGTTAGGTTCCATGGGCAGCCATCGAGAGACAGCTCACTTGGGTCCTTCAGTGGTCCCTTTGTGCTACCCAGCGCCAATGCCCATCACAAAGAGCAGTTACTCAGATGGCGTTACTGCAAGGTTGAGCCAATTCATCTTCCTAATGAAGAGAAGAAGCAATCTTAGTTCTATTTGTGATAGATCCTCCAAACAGGAAAACACCGGTTCTGCGAGGTATTTTTCCCTGATGCCCCTTCAGTGTTCCCTTTGTGATACCCAGCGCCAATGCCCATCACAAAGATCAGTTACTCAGATGGCGTCACTGCAAGGTTGAGCCAATTCGTCTTCCTAATGAAGAGAAGAAGCAATCTTAGTTCTATTTGTGATAGATCCTCCAAACAGGAAAACACCGGTTCTGCGAGGTATTTTTCCCTGATGCCCCTTCAGTGGTCCCTTTGTGATACCCAGCGCCAATGCCCATCACAAAGAGCAGTTACTCAGATGGCGTCACTGCAAGGTTGAGCCAATTCGTCTTCCTAATGAAGAGAAGAAGCAATCTTAGTTCTATTTGTGATAGATCCTCCAAACTGAAAACACCCGTTCTGCGAGGTATTTTTCTTTGATGCCCCGTAGCCCAGGGCATTGACAGAGAAAGTGAAGCACAGTTTCCTCTTCCTCCTCATCAAGACAACTTCTACAGTAGTCATTGAATACCAGACCCATTCTTCTAGCATGAGTCCCAAAAGGCCAGTGTCCAGTTATGACCGACACCCACGTCCTGATTTGGTTCCTATTGAACCTAAGTAGAGATTTGGTTCTCCGTTCATCATGTCCAGGCCAAAGTGCCCTAGATGTGGAGCAGGTGGACTCACGGGTCCATCCCTCTTGCGCAATTCTATAATTCTCGCGCAGAATGAGTGACTTACAGTGAGCCATTGGAAGGCCAATGAATTGATCAATGAATGTTTCATCCATGCGACCACCTTCCTTGGCCAGCTCATCTGTTATCTGGTTTCCCGGGCAGTTTGAGTACCCTGGTATCCATATAAGCGTTAACGCTGAATGTTCAGCAATCTCATTCAAAGACATCCGGCATTCCACAGTTAACCTAGATGTCATATAGACACCCGCAAGAGAGGCAATGGCAGCCTTGCTATCAGTAAATATACGTATATCTCCCGATACGTGATAATACTTTAGCCAGCAGGACACTACATCCATACGCCCAGTTCCTCTATGTAGAAACCTCCGCTAACTCTTTCCCCCTTCGTTGAACCATCAGTGTATACCCCCAAGGCTGGTTCATGGAAGGTGCCCATGACCGACAGCGCACTTTCGTGCGCTATATGTGTCGCGTATCTCGCACCAAAGAAAGGCTCCGGGGTGCATTAGTCCACTCCCTCAGGGACAGTCGAGCATCCCATTATTCTGGAGTATCCATAGTCACGGTTCGACCAGCCGTGTGCCGCGTTCAACTGTATCGCCGAGCAAAGAGCCATCTGTCTGCCCGTGATATCCACCGTCAGCCAGTTTAGCATTGTAAACAGCGCTCTGGTGGGAGTGGAGCGCATTGATCCTGTGATCATCAATACGACCAGTCTGTGAACCTTCTCAAGCATCGCACGGTACCTGCCCTTGTCCAGCGCAGTCCATCATACGACAACACCGTAATACATAGTCGGCTTTACTACAGCTTCAAAGATCCAATTGACACACCTCGGGCCCATGCCCCAATTCTTGCCGATTGCACCTCTGCACGCATATATAGCAACAATTGCCTTTTCCATCCTCGTCTGGATGTTCAGCCCCCACGACAGTTTACTGTCCAAGATAACGCCCAGGTATTTGGCGCTGTAAGAGAACTTAAGTTCAGTCCCATTTAGCCTCGGAAGTCTCATGAAGTCTTAGACGGATTAACACCCAAGCCGCATGATACACTCCAGGTGCCTAGTACCTTTAATGCAGCCTCCATACACTGAGACATTATATTCAAATGCTTCCCCGTGATGGCCACTGCAACATCGTCAGCGTACGCCACAGTTTTAATCCTCATGTCGTCCATTTTCGTCAACATGGTGTTCACGGTCAGGTTCCACAATAGTGGGGATAATACTCCTCCCTGGGGTGTACCCCTGTTTACCAGTCTCTGAACGCTGGTCTCACCTATCGTGGAACAGATGACCCTATTCCTGAGTAGATTATTCACAAATCTACATATGCCGTCATCAACGTCCAGACTCCTCATGGATGCAACAATAGAATCCGGGTTGACGTTTTTAAAGGCCCCTTCAATGTCGAGAAAGGCCACCAGAGCACACTCCTTAAATTCGAGTGATCTCTAAATAGTTCCAACTTATGAGTGAAGAGCCGTCTCAACAGACCTACCCCTTGTGTAGGCATGCTGAGAGGTCGAGAGTAAACACTTTTGGATGGTCATCCTCAAGTGAATGTCGATATCTCTTTCAAGAGTCTTGAGAAGAAAGGATGCAAGACTAATCGGTCTGTAATCCTTCGCTTCGGTGTGAGAAGTCTTCCCTCTTTTGGAGATAAAGACCACTCTACACAAGGTCCAGCTCACAGGTACATACGAAAAACCAACTGTAGGATCATTTTATTATTTATTTTAATAGTTTAAGGCCCGTTTTCACGACTTACCGATAGCTAAATGTAGGATTTTATCGGCCGTATAACAAGTGCTCCAATATTCCAACTTTACTTCAACCTAAAGTGAGCGATTAGTTGAAGGAAGGTTCATACTACCTGTTAGGCTAAAGTAAAGTTTTAATAAGGGAACACTTTTTATGCCGCCGATAAAATCCTACCTTTAGCTATCGGTAAGTCGTGAAAACGGGGGTAAGAATATTTTATAAAATAATCTTTTATACAAATAACTTGACTTAAATGTTTAGGATTTCAGCGTTTATTTTCTTTAGTTTTGATAAAATTTGACTTTGATAAAATTCTTTCATTTATCGTAGATGTTCGAGAAATCAAAAGCAGCCTATAATACAAAATATCTTATTCCTCAGTCCATTCCTGGACTTTTCCTGTTTTAATTTTTTTAAATTTAATTAGTATTGTGGTTATTTTATTGAACTGTTAATGGTTTTTAATCCCAATTTAGATATTTTTAGTTCGGCTTAAGTTCATTGAATTTAATATAATTTTAATTAAATTATTTTTATGAAGACAAAATGAAATTAATTAAAATTTTATTGATGATTTTTCATTCTTGACTGCGTTGAGATTTGAACCCAGGCTTTCACGTACATGTTGCCCTGACTAGTTTAAATGTTAAAAGATCGATATGAGAAGAAACAAATAACTAAACGCATACATATAAAAAGTACGTGAAACAAAATGCTGTTGACAACAAGCACTTATTTAAAATGAAAATCACTGAACACCTTCTTTGTTCGTATGAAACAATATTTTCTAACTTAATTTCCTTTTGTATATGAGACGATACTAATAATTAAAAACTCAAAAAATATGTTATAATATTACAAAAATTTCAAAATTTTATTACATCGGTTAATCGGTTTATCGACTGAAATTAATCGATATAATCGTTAATCGAAAAATGGCAAATTTTAAATTAACTGATAAAAAAAAAAATAAATAAATCGGGTAGTAATTAATAAATACTCTACTAAATACACCATCCATATGAGAATTTTTGTCTTTAAGGGATTTAAGGTACGGTCGCAAAATTTTACACATTTATCCCTCCACTTATACGATACTTTTTTGCCCGATATCACTTTTACACGATTTTTTGGTTTTCGTGTACATCGAGGGATATGGAAATTACCTCAATTTACACGATTTGTTATTTTTAATAGTTTTAGCAAAAATTATTATTTTTTTTTTTCAGAAAATAAGCATATCCTGCACAATTATCAAAAATAAGTTATTTTATAACTATAATATATACGTTTGAGAATTACGAAGCCTTTACAAACGTAGCTGCTGCACATCAAGCTTTTACACAGTATTTCTTATTAACGTATGTACATTTCCAAACGTGTATTTTCGTATGGTACCCCTAGCTTTAAATATACACCCAGAGAAAAAACTTGTTTATATATGGTCACCTCCAACAAAACTATTTCTAAAGAAATATTTTAAACATATTATGATTAATTTAATCATACTTTTGTCACCGACAAACATATTATTGTTAAATTGGTCCTCCATCAAGAAGCCATAACCATATTATGGTTGCCTCCGAACATGTTTTGGTTAATAATAACTAAAATATGCTTAACACTTATAATAGCATGGTTGGTTTTCAACCATAGTTTGTTGCTCTTGGAAAAGAGGAAAATACTATTGTTAAATTGAAAACAAATTATTGTCATATTTAACATAACATGTTTAGAGGCAACTGGTTGTGGCTTCTTGATGGAGGACTAATTAAACAATAGTATGGTTGTTGGTGACAATAATATGTTTAAATTTAAACATATTATGTTTAAAATTTTGTCTAAAATAGTTTTGTTGGAGGTGACCATTTTTAAACATATTTTTTCTCTGCGTGCAGGCATCGTTTTACCTTGCGATAAAAAAAATAGGAGGGGGTTAGTAGATGGTTGGAAATTTAAGGTTGTAGGTATTTTTGATGCCAAATAAAAACAAAATGAGAAAAAAGTTTTCGGCGTGAAAAAGGAAAAAAACAGCGCTCGTTTTATGGCATTTTCCGTCACTCTTGCCAGAACTTCGCGTGACAGGTTCTCGCCTTTTTGGCGAATATTCTCCTTCAGGGCTTTAAGAGTCTGAGGCTTGTTGACGTAAATCTGCGACTTCAAAAACTCCATTAAAAGAAGTCTGTTGCGGTTCTACGGGTGATCTGCAAATCTATAAAACGAGGGATTAAATTAGCCGGAAATGCTTCATCCAGAATATCGGCTGTGTCTCGAGCAGTGTGCGCCGTTGCACCGTCCTGTTGGAACCACACGTTCTAAAGTCCCAATTCATCCAATTGAGGAAAGACAAATTCGGCAATTATCTGTAGCTATGTCACGCGCATCAACAGTCGTCGTTCTCAAAAACGATGACTCCTTTAGCATAAACAGCACACTACGCAGTAACTTTGACCGGATGCAATGGCACTTCGTTTGTGTTACACGGATTTTCGGTGCCCCAGAAACGACTATTTTGCTTATTCACGTAACCGCTAAGCTGCAAATCAGCCTAATCACTCATGATTATTTTTGATGAAAAATTGTAAACCTCTTCGGTGAGATTAAGGATGGCTTGAGCGTAGGTTAGGCTAATTCATGGCATGTCAATTTGAATTCTGCGTTTGTTTACTTCACAAATGTCAAAACCTAATTGTCGCTTGGCAACATTTGCAAAAGGTATAGCGTTTTCAAACAAGGTAAATACTTTTGCCTCACCTTTATTTTCATTATTTATTTATTGAATCTTCATATATTAAATATGAACTAACCATAACACTGTGATAGTTTTTGACCCGAAAAAAATTAACTTTGATGAATCCTTTTCGAACTATTAGGGGGGAGTCCCCTGAGTGCGAAAGTACATTTGGAAGTGTCAGATTGGCTCCAGTTTTTGAGAAATCGGTATATATCCATTTTTCATGGATATAGCTAAGTCTGCGCTATTTAGAAAAATGTTATTCGAATGTATTAGTTTTTTTTGCCTTCTTAACTTTCTTTTACGGAATGTTTGGCTTTTTTTTAAAAATTTCACGTTATTTAAACCATTAATGTCGAACAAAAGTAATGATTTTTGAACAGTTTTTCAGGTTTTTTAGCCAACTTATAAAGATTTTCCTAGCATAGGCCTCAAGTAAAGCTTCAAAATCAAAATATTGGGCTTTTATTTATTTGTTTCGTTTTTTTCTTAAGTTAATTAATTAAAATTAAACAACTTTAATAAAATATCTTTGTACAATAACGTTAATATTTAATTGTTGTAATTGCTTCTTTGGCCAGAGTGATGAATTTATGAATGTTATTTTTTTCAAGCTAATAGGGCCTAAATTTCTTCAATGTAAATAAAACTCAATTTTTAGTTACAATATTTTGTTCCCAACGTTTCGTCGATTGTTTGTCGACTTTTTCAAGGTATTGTCTATTTAAAAATTATAAAACAATAAAATAAGTACAATAATGTAACACATAAACAATATAGACTTACAATAAGAAATTTAATCACATTACAAAGTTTTAGATGTACCCAGGAGCATACAAATATAAAACAAAATTTTAATATTTAAATACATATTGGTTTAAACTTTAAATATATCACAGCTCAAGTGATGGCAACAATATAACTCGCATTTATGTTGTTCGTGTCGTCCTTCAAATTCATTGTTCTCTTAATTTGTTGTTGTATTCTAAGGCTTTCAATTGTGTATCTCTTCCTTTCTTTGTTTTCTTTATCTAGAATTTTTACATCATCGAACTTAATTGTGTGACCAGTATGTAGGATGTGTTGTGCTAGTGCGGTTGTCTCTTTTTTTCCGCATTATGTCCATTTTGTGTTCTCCCATTCTTGTCTCCAGTGTACGTTTTGTTGTTCCTATATAAATAAGCTCGCATTGCTGTGTGTCATTTCCTTCACATTGTAATTCGTATACAATATTACTTTGTTGTTGTTTCTTAATTGGCGCCTTAACTCTAGAAAAAATCGTACCTAATGTCAAATTGGGTTTGTATGCAAAACAGATGTTTTTTGTTTTTATTGTCGACCCAAGAATGATAGAAGAAAGATTACGACAACACGAACTCAAAAATTAAATTTTCTGCGCAGGTGGGTCAAATGACGTCACGAAACATACACGAATAGGTAACCCTAGCTTGGGTTAAGCTACGTCATCTAACGGGAAAATATGCGCATGGCGTAATCTCTTTTTATATCATTCTTGTTGTCGACCGTTTGTTTTTATTATGAAATTGTGTATCACTTATGTTGTATACCCTAGAAATAAAATTTTTTGCTGTATTTATAATTTGATTTTTGGGTTGTGTCGCGTGGTAATTCATTAACCTTCCTGAGGATGTTTCTTTAGAGTACCAATCAAACAGAATCATATTATTTTTGCGTATAATCTTTGAGTCTAAGTACGCAATTTCTCCGTTTTTCTCAATCTCAATAGTAAATTGTATCTTAGGGTGTTGTTTGTTAAAAGTTGACAGAATTGTGTCCTTGTCCTCTATGCGAGCTATCGCCAAAATGTCGTCTACATATTTGGCGATATATTTAATGTAAATATTCCTATTTCCTAGTTCTGTAATTGCATCGTCAAGTAGGTTGTCAAGTATGATATCCGCTATTGTGGGTGATAGTGGGTTCCCCATTGGCATACCAAAGATTTGGGTGTAAATATTTTCACCAAACATAAAATAATTGTTGTCATTTAGACAAAAATTTAGTACCCTTAAAAATTGCGAGCTGGACATCTTTGTATGATTTTTAATAATATTCCATTTTTTCATAATTGTGTTTATTGCCGTCTTAATTGGGATGTAATATTTATTTGTTTAAATTAATTCATGACACAAAATTGTTTAAGTGTATACTAAAGCCAAATACTCAAGCCACTTTTTGATCAAAAATTTGAATGAGGCTCTAAATGACAAGTGTTCTGAAATGACATGTATACACGCGAACTTACATATTGAAAGTTTTCTCCCTACAGCTTGTTGGTGATAAAAATAACTAAGTTGGTGATAAAAAACTTTTTTGTTTAAAATTTGATATTTTGTATTTATTAAAATGAGCGATTGTTTTCAAAAATTTAATAATTTTTGTTACGTGTGCGGAAAGTTCACAGCCATGCCACAAAAAATAAAATAAGTGATCAATTGGCTGCAATCTATGAACAATATTTTAATTTGGCAGTCATACAAAACGTGGATTGGGTGCCTCAAATTGTTTGCGGATCTTGCCGCTCAATATTATATGGGTGAATAAATAGTAGCAGAAACGGCTTTAAATTCGGTGTTCCGATAATTTGGAACGAGCCAATAAATCACGAGACCAATAAATGCTATGTGTGCATTTATAATTTTGCAGGTCTTAAAGCGCTCCATCAGCCTATGCACCAGAAACGTTACGTTCTTCAGCAGAGTCATCGATGTCTTTGTATCAACCCTCCACTATTTCACAAAAATTTAATCATATTGAAATCACGCAGCAACGATTTGACAGAATGGTGCGTCAGCTCAAGTTGTCACAACGTCGAAGCATAATGCTCGGTCAACATTTAAGCGCAGTCAATATCCTAGAAAAAGGTGTTAAAATTTATTCATCACGAGGCCGCCAGCGGGAAATTTTACAGTTTTTTAACGTAAATGAAAACAATTCATTGGCATACTGCAATGACGTTGGCGGATTGATGTTGGCGATGAATCACACCTATAAAGCGGAAGATTGGCGACTTTTTATTGATGGGTCAAAAACAAGCCTCAATTCGAAGAACCCTGTACCTGTTGCTCTTGCCGTAAACACAAAGGAATCTAATAGTACGAAAAGGATTCATCAAAGTTCATTTTTTCGATATCACAGTGTAATTAATCAAATCTTGTACTAATACTTTATGTTTGTCCTGTCAATGCTAGACAAACATGTTTCTCCTCACGGTTTCTGTTCACATATGTAGATGTTTAGCGGTCTTCTCGTCGGATAAGTCCAGCAGTATCTCTTCTCCTTTATCTAGAGTGGCCACTGTCATTTAAAATATTTCGAGCTAGTGGATTTGGGTGCGACTCAAGCCTTTTTAAATATTTTGCTGCGTACTTCGTAATAATAATTTTTACTAATGGCACATTGAGATCCTTGTGAATATTTGAGTTTTTAACATACCAGGAAGCGACTGTGATTCTTCGAAGAAGTTTATTTTGGCGGCTTTGAATTTTTTCGATATTTGAGGCCGAGGCAGTGCCCCATAGCTGAATAACGTAGCACCAGATTGGCAAGCAGATTGCCTCACCTTGTATATAGATTTGTTTGGTATAGTTGACTTTGCGGACTTCTTAAGGTGATATTTAATATTTAAAAGACTTTGTATATAAGAAATACTTAAACTAAATTTGATTGCTCCAACTTCGCTTATTTTTGCTACCAGTTGTATATTAAATTTATTAGGATGAAATTGAAAAAAAGGAAAATTCATGAACTTAAATAAACTATTGACAGGCGAGTTTAAGGAGTATTAACTAGAGTCATTCGTTATTTTTTTTGCCATATCTTGGCCATTTTTAGACCGATATTGCTAAATTTAAACTTGTATGGGCTGTGTACTATCATCATCATCATATATATTAATAGGCAAGTCGATTTCTTAGGATCCCTTTACGCCTTAACTATATATTGTATTTTAACAAATGATATATCAATCGAAAGATATTTTTTGGTAGATTCTGTTAATGTTAAAATCGGTTCAGTATTTTACGAGTTATATGCGTTAGAAAGTGGTACTAATACATTGAAACAATTCACATACGTGTGAGCAAAAACAATGTAAACAAATAACAGAAGCAGTATGCTTTGTTTTTGTGTTTACATAGTTAAAAGAACAACAACATGCAGAGTTCTCTGCTATGCATTAAGTTGGAGAACAGTAGATATTAACCCTTTCAGACCCAGCCTAAACAATTGTGTTAGCTGAATCTGACCGAGTTAATCCATTTTATTGAAAAACGGACAAGTATACATATTTTTTGTTATAACATAAATTTCCTTAATTTATATTCGATTTTTTTATCTGCGGGACGCGTGCAAAATCCTGTGTAGGTTTTAATTTCAAGAATCGATGCCAATACCGTGTGC
Source organism: Pollenia amentaria (assembly GCA_943735925.1). NCBI lineage: Eukaryota > Metazoa > Arthropoda > Insecta > Diptera > Polleniidae > Pollenia > Pollenia amentaria. Next base: position 150,409,772 of record OX031007.1, read on the forward strand.
AAATTTCTGAGAAATCCAAATGAACCAAAAAAAAACTAATGATATTATTTTTATATTTGCAATTTTTTTATTTTTGGTTGGGTCTGAAAGGGTTAAGAAATAAAAAAGAGAAAGACAATTTTAAATATCTTGTTTTCTTTTTGGAAGAGTTGTTGTTTTTAAATGTTACAGTTGATTTCTTAAATTTTGCACTTATGAATAATTTTAATGTTATTGTTACATTATTAATACGGTTACATTGTAAAGAATGTGTTTATTTCATTTTTTTTTTTTTTTTTAAATAAAGTGCGATCTTTTGATGGGCTGTATTTTCAGTTTAAATAAAACCTTTTTCAAATTAAACGAAACATTTTTCTTAATGGTAAACAACTCCAGTATTATCTGTCGTAGCAATTAGAGTCATATTCTTTCTCTTTACGGTTGGCAAAACACCATGAGCTCTTTCACCTTCTTTAGCAAAAAAAAAAAAAAAAATAAATTCCTACAAAATTTTAAAAATGGTTTTATTTAATTTGAAAAATGTTTAACGGTATTTGAATAAAGTTTCGTTTATTTTGAAATAAAGTTTCGTTTATTTTATAAATTAAATAATTTTTTTAAGCTCGAGGTCTGTTTTATTCTTTAAATTCTTTATTTTTCAATATTTCGACATCCTTTGGATGTCATCTTTAGGAATAACGAGTCACAAAAATACACAACAATTATTTTGTAGGTCTATTATTGCAATTATTTTGTAGGTCTATTATTGCAATAATATATAATATATATGATAAAAGATCAGTAGATAAATGATCAATGTCATACAAAATTGTACAGCGGACTGTAAGTGAACTCCTTGTTATCTTTTCTAACTAAAAGTATGATGATTTAGCCGGACACTCCCCTGCTCTTTGCTACAGGAAAAGTAAACATAATTTCTTTTTTTTATGTTGAATTTCTTTTAACTGTTTCTGCTGCTGCTGTTCCCTTCTCCATAACCAAAATGTGGTGGCATTAAATTGTTGTTCATTCATCTAAAGATTTTTACAACAAAAGATACATCTCCATTTGTGTTTTGGTTTTTCTTTTTTTTGTACGCTATTTAACTTATTTCTTCCTTAATGCTGTGTTGAATAAATATAAAACATTATTTTTCACTACTTTTTAATTGTTGCCAACATCATTATTCATTTGAGTTTTATCGTTTTTTGCAATTTTTTCCAACGTTAACACACAAACTCATGCATAAAATGTGAAAAAGTGGTAGGAGTAGAAGACACATGCCCACATGCAGATATATTATATAAAATAAACATTAAACAAAAGGGACATTAATCAGTGAGTTTAGGAGAGCAACTCAAACTCTAAAGATTTACTAAGAAAAAATGATTGAAAGATTTTTTGAAATGTTTTTATAGCATACACTTGAAGTGCTGCAATGAACTTCTACCATATTTAAGGCCCATTGCCAGTCATCAAACAACAACAATTACAAAATTATGTTATGAGGTTTTGATTTATATAAGAGTTATTTGTGTCGAATATGAGGCGTTATTACGATGGTCGTAGTCTTGGTCGAAGTCGTATTCGGTTGAAATTTTTGTCGATATAAATTGGCTGGCCTGGTACTAGGGAGGTCGAATATTCGACTTTTTCAAAAACCGATTTTCGAATATTCCGAATAGTTGCTATTTAAAAAAAACCCCGGTTTTCGGTTAAGCATTTTTAAAATAACCGGTTTTTATTGGAACACATAAAAACACAAAAATCAAATAAGTTTTTGTAATAAAACGGTAATTTAAATAAAAACAAAACAATTCACAAAGGTAAGGAACCAACAAAATATATAGATATGACTAAAGGTACAGTAAAAAGGAAAAAAAAGCCAACCGTACTTAAATCAAGCCGAAGAGAATGCTTTATTCAAGTACGGATAATTCAAGTGCCGAATACTTAAATTGGTCATATTTACTGCCAGGCTCACAATGTCGACAAGAACATTTCTTTCGCATATTTATATTGAAAACAACAATAAAAAGCTAAAAATAGTTTTTGTTTTCAATATAAAGATACGAAAGAAATGTTCTTGTCGATATTGTGGGCCAGGCAGTTAATCCCTTATCAGTACTTAAAATAATCCGAAGCCGGGATTGACTAAATAAAAAGCAATATAAAAATTAATCTGAAACTGTGCTTGATTCCAGAATTTCTAAGTTGGTTTAATAATCCGAAAGCGAGATTAGTTTCTAACCTATTTAAACACTTAAGGCCGCGTTAGGCGACCGTAAATGTAGAAATGTAAATGTAATGTAAACATCGGATCGTTTCTGTTATATGGAAAGCAATACAAATGCTTAACTGACTGTAATGTCACTGAACCGTAACATACCAACCTGTAGAAAATAGCATTTCATAACGAGGCCTCGTGACAGTTGTAGATAGTGATGGGCTGCTTGTATATAAAATGGGATGCGGATAAATTCACTCGTTTTCTTTGGTACTTTTTTCAGTAATAATATCTGTGGACTTTTGACAAATTAACTTGCAATACGTACATATTTTCATTATGCAAATATATGTTAAGATGTATAAAAGAAATAAATGCATACATATACACAAACCATAAAAAAGTTTGGGTTTTAACGGTATCAAAACCTAGTTTTGTGTATGCACATTTTCAAAATAATATAAGTTTATTATTAGTGTAATGCATACCTGTTTTTTTATCAATTAAAAAAAATTGTTTGAAAGCTTTTTCAACTTAATTGATGAGATAATTGAATCTATTATTTTTTTAGTTGAAAAAAATTAAAAATATAATATTTATTTAATAAATAATTAAGTTGTTTTAAAATAAATTATTAATTCAAATATTAATTAATTATCAAAAAATTGTTGTTGGGAATTATCAAGACCTGTAGCTCGTTTCTGTATTTCTCGCATCGCAAAATTTCTCACATTAATGGCTAATAAATCAGTGAGTGTTTAAACGCTGGTTTAGCTGAACTAAACTTAAATATATATGTAGTTTAAACTCAACAGTTGTAAATCAGTGTCCCATGTATTATATGTAGTGTAAAAAGTAACATGTGGCAGCACTACGATAAATGTTGACAAATTCATATGGTTTGTATTGGTAGTTTAAACGTCCAATTTTATGCGTTTAAAGATGGTTTATATGTTTTCTGATTTATAGATTTGTTGGCTTAAACACATTTTAAACCAAAAATAGAGTCTAACTCAAGGACCGGAAAACGTTTTTTTTTTATGTTTTTAAAAAAATATTTATCATTGGTGTTCGAAAAATATTTTAAATTGTACAATAACCAAAAATAGATAAAAATATTTTGTTTGATATTGTTTCTTAAAGTTCAAAATAATAAAGTTCTTAAAAAAAACGTTTTTGAGAAAAGTATTTTTTTTTTTGTTCTTTTGTACAAAAAATTAAGAACCGAAAACTTAATTTTTTCTTTTTAAAAATTTAAAAATCATGCGTACAAAATAATTTTTTTTCATCAGTTTAAAAAAATAAAAGCAAACACAAAAAAAAGATATTTATTTTTTCAGTACAATATTATTTTGTACATGAAAAAAAAAGGACCGAAAACTTAAAATTGAATTTTTTTAATTGACAAAATTTAAACTCATACGTACAAAATTATAGTAAAAAATATAAAGCTAATAAATAATAAGTAGTTATAACATGATAAAGATTATCCTAGAACTAAATAGTAATCTTATCAATTACCTTGATGTTGAGTTTGAGCAACAATAAATTTTCTACATGCTCAGAACTTAAATTCCTTCTATTTTTGGTCATAATAATTGGCAAGGCACTGAAGGCTGTCTCCACAGATACCTGTGTTGCGGGTACAGCTAATGCAACAGCAGCTAGTTTTGATAATTAAGAATCTCTAAGGATTTTTTGCATTTGCAATTTTAAACACAATTTTATATTATAATTTTAATTAATATTCTCAATTTTAACTTCAAATTGAGTTTTTATTGTTAGTTTCTAATAACAAAAAAAAAAATATTTTTCTCAAAAACGTTTTTTTTAAGAACTTTATTATTTTGAACTTAGAAGAACAAAAAACACAAAATAATTTTTTTTTTTTTTTTGTACAGTTGAAAACATGTTTTGAACACCAATGATAAATATTTAAAAAAAAAAAAAAAAAAAAAATTAAAAAAACGTTTTTGTGTATTTTTCAAATTTTTTTTTTTTTTTTCTTTTCATGTACAAAACACATATTGTACTTAAAAAATAAATATCTTTTTTGTGTTTCCTATTTTTTTTTAACTGATAGAAAAAAAAAATTTATTTTGTACGCATGAGTTTTGAATTTTTCAAATGAAAAACTTAAATTTTAAGTTTTCGGTTCTTAATTTCTGATGCCTGGTCTAACTTGTTCTGATTTATAAGCTCTAAGTGTGAAACAAAAAATTCTATCGTTTCTCGATTTGTGAGAAAAAAAGTGTTTCTGTATTTGAATGCGAGAACAGACAAGACAGCTTCTGTTTTAACTGGAATACTTCCAGTAATTAAGTGTCAAATGCAAGCGAAACGTCAACGAAAGAAATAGATATAATAAAAATAGGGCTGCCAGATTTGACAATTTTTCGTCATTTTGACGATTTTTATACCAAAATTGGCAAAGTGCCGATCTGCTGATTTTTTCTAGTGACGATATTATTCAGTCTTCGAAATAAAATAATTTTAAAAAGTTTAATATGTTTGTGTATTAGGCATCACAGAAAAAGAATATCTTTAAAAACAAGGAAGTTTAAAAAATTTATCGGCAAAATCAAAATTTCGAAGGAAAACTTTTTAATTTTTATTTCTTTAGATTATTTTATTCATTTGTTTATGTGATCAAAACATTAAACTATTACCCCATTTTTCAATCAATGCACTATACAAAATTTTTGCCTTTTTTTGGCCAAAAGTGTAAGATTTAGTTCAATATGATATTTTGTCACGCCTTTGTGTGATTTTTTCAGGAAAAAAAAACAATCTGAAATTTTAAATTGTTATCGGATTAAAGAAAAACAATAAATATTTTTATTTAAATAGACGATTTTTTTTAATTTTTCTTAGGAAATTAACGATTTTTTCACAAAATTTATCTGGCAGCCCAGCATAAAACGAAAACAATGAAGGGCTTAAAAAAATGAAAATAACAAGTTATAACAATTGTGTTTTAATTGTTTTCATCCTTTAAATTCTTTCTCTTCAAATAAAATAAAAATAATACACATTCTTGTGCTCATAATTTGTGCTCCATTTTTTAAAATTTTATTTTTCTCTCATCAATTTCAAATGTGACTTATTTTGACAGTTCTTGTGAGAATCTTTTAGCAAAATATTGATACAGAAACACTTTTTCTCACATCCTTCCAATAATTGCTGGAAAATTATTTAAATGACAGATAATTCTCCCAAAGTAAAGATACAGAAACACTTATGTGAGAAAAACCATTTTTTGTTTCATATTGCACTGTTTTTGTCATAATTCACTTGTTTCAAGCGGTAAATTTAAAGATGCGAGAAATACAGAAACGGGCTACTGAGCTATATTTAAGTAAATAATTATCACATTATTTGAAATTGCAAAATATTTGATATTTTTTTTTAATTAAAATTAAAAATATCATTTATTGAAAAAAAATCACAATTTTAAATTTTTAAAATATTTAGTAATCAATTTAAACAAAATTACCAAATTGTTTGCTATGATTCTATTAGAAACAATTTTTGATTTTTTCTCTGTAGCGGGGGAGGGTATAAAATCCGATCCGTTATTAAATTAAATCTGAGTAAATTAGTAAATTTTTTCTTTGCTCCATTTATGTTTTAAATTCAAAACCCCTCATTTGAATAAAACATTTGTATATTTATTATAAATGCACTGTAACCGTTCCCCCTATTAAAATTAAAATTTTTCATGATTCCTTGAATAATTTTATGCAACAGTACACTACAGTACATAAATAAAAACATTTTGCCATTGTATTTCTCCGTTCACTCTTGACTTGCATCATTATTGTTGGCAACGTCGGAGAGTGGCTGCTTTATTGTCTGCTATTGCATTCTTGAAGGACTACAGTCTGGCAGTATCCTTAAGTTTAGAAAATTGCTTAAAATGTTTTACTTTAAAGGTGTTGGAAAGCTTTTGTGCAAGTATTTTGATTTGAATAAGGGAATGGGAGGGTGGTGGGTGTATTTAAGTTACAGCTGCATAGTTTTGAATAACAAATGACCGCTTTACTATTGTTGATTTTTATGCTGTCTTACGCATTTTTTTTGCTTTTCTAGTCACTTTAATACTGTAATGTTTTTCTACCCTACATTTTAAAGAGGAGGAGAGAAGAATATTAGACGTTTATGCTGGTGTTAGTAACGTTTTTGAATATTGTTACTAGGCGCATAATTTGCTATTTTCTACTTTTAGCTTTCTAATTTTAATATCAAATTCAGCTTAAATATAGCAAAGACAAATCATTTGACATTTTTTGAATTTCTTAATATTTAACTACTGCTTCTGCTTTATTTAAATTTTCTTTCGTTACTTTAGCCCCAAACAATTTTTGCTTAAATGTAGGGAATGTATTAAAATTTTAAATAAGTCATTCAAATTTAAGCCAATCTAAAATTGTTTGTAGCCGTTGAACCATTATTACTCAATGTTTCAACAAAAAGTTCTGTCTGTAAAAATTAATTTTATAAATCTCACATTAATATTAATATTAAGATAAACAAGAGTGCTGTGCCCAAGATTGACAATTCTACAGTTCAATATAAGGCTAGAATTGAAGCCAACAACTGCATTATTTAACGCAGGAATCAAATATTTAATGAATTTTCCAATTTGACTCATTAATGCCCACACCGAATTGGACTAAATATATTAATGACATTTGTGTACGTGTGTTGGACGTAATATTTGCCGTCATATCTAAATTTTTTGATTTTACATCCAGCATCGTCGGTGTCACACATACAAACACATATTCACTAATACTACCCAAGCGCTTGATGAGAAATGCTTGACCGTATACAAATCCTTTTAGTCAAAGACCTATTTTAATAATAAAAAAAATCTATCTGGCCTAGAATCGGTTTTGGAGGCTTGTACATATATACGTAACAGTGGAGAGGGCATACAATTCTTGGGCGTTGCATTTTTCAAATAAAACTTATATTTTATATAAACAAAACTTAACAAAATCTTCCATTAATTACATAAAAAGTAACAGCAAAAAATTTTTTGTTTATTTAATGCGTTTTACACAAAAAACCAATAAAGAAGTTTCCAGATTTGATCATCATCTTGCATTATCAATTAAATGTATAGGACGAAATATCGTACCAAAAAAATTTCTGCGAAAAGAATCCAAAACCATTAAATTTGTATGATCGCTTTCAATTGAACAATAATCTCTCTTCGAAGGAACTAAAGCAAAATCTGTAACAATTAAGATACCAAGAAAAACTCTTATATCCTTCATCGGGTTTTTTTTTTGGTTCTGCTGTCCACTATATACTGCTTTACTGTTACTTTCTTTGAAAAGCATTTCTTCCAATTCATCATCAAAAACTTCTCGAATGCACGTAGATTGGAAAGTCAGTGCAATCAGAAAAGTCGGATTCATGGAATATCCGTTGAAACCAAACATCATAATTTTTAACCCACTGAATCAATTTACCTTTTTATTTTTAAGACTATACAAATCTAATATGTAAAATTTTCTAAATTTTTATGATCTTGTTTTCTTTAAGGCAGAGTTAAGCTGCTGCACCTAAGAAATCTTAGCATGGCCTTATATTATTTTCCACTACTGCCTATGGCAGCCAATATTTGAATTATCAGAATAGTTAGTGTAACATCTTGCAATGTCTGTTCTAGCAATACATTTTCTTTGTTTTCCTGATAATCATCGACACTTGATTAGGACTTCCGAATAGAAATTTCGCATGCATAAGCAGTGCTTCAATTATTTATTTTTATTAAACAAATTATCCAAAAACTGTGCCATTTTAAAAAATGTATTTATTAATTTAATTAAATATTGACAACTCCCAACAACAATTCTAACAGCTTATATTATTTTATTTAAAAAGAAAAAAAGTCAATTAAGATTTTTTGTTATTTAATTAATGTTTTAATTACGAATTTATTTCAAAACAACTTAAATGTGAATTAAATCAAAATTATATTTTAAATTTTCTTTCAATTAAAAAAATAATTGATCCAATTATCACATTAATTAAATTTAAATACTTTTTAAACCATTTTTTTAATTGATCAAAAACTTTTTTCTGTGTAAGTTTTAAAGGGTGGTGGTTCCGCACTACGATTTATGACTCTTATCCTGACGAACCGATTTCGCTAGATTTCAATACCAAACTGCTTAGGATAAATAGAAACAACACAGTAGTTTCCTCTCAATTAAAAAAATTGTTTGAAAAATATTTCAATTTAATTAATGTAATAAATGAATCAATTATTTTTTTTTTTTAGTTGAAAGAAAATCAAAAATATAATTTGGATTTAATTAACATTTTAGTTGTTTTGAAGTAAATTTTTGATTCAAATATTAATTAAATCACAAAAAATCTTAATTAATTTTTTCACTTAAAATAAATGAATTTAAACTTGTAGAACTGTTGTTGGGAATGGCCAAAATCTGAGCTATATTTAATTAAATCAATTTTGTTTGAAATGGCAAAGTTTTTTGATAATTTTTTTAATTAAAATTAAAAATATCACTTAAGGCTGTTTTACACTATTACACAAGTCTTACGTATTTTGACGAACATGCAGTTTTGATCTAATTATTGTTTAAAAATTAAAAAACAAACAATAACACCTTATCATGACAGGGTTGTATGTATATTGATCAAAATAGGTAAGACTTGTGTGATAGTATAAAGTACCCATTAGGGAGATCGAACGGTTATTATTCGACCGGTTTTAACCGGTTATTTTAGCTTTGCCCAAGTCGGTTATTTTAAAATGACCATTTTTCGAATATCGAATAAACCGGTTATTTTGGTATAATAAACCGGTTATTTGAGTAATGTTTAATTTATATACATTTTCCTTACTCTTGTTGTAGATGTACCCATAATTTAAATATTTTCTAATTGAATATTGGCCAAACTTGAACTTTTTATGAAAAATGTCAAAACAAAATGTAACAAAGGTCAAAAAACGTTATGAACACTGTAAATACAAATCATTTATAAAAGCGTGTGTTCTTGTAGGAAAAAACCAAAAACTATTCAAAATATTACAAAAACGTGTGCAGTTAAAAAGTAAATAGTAATTTGTGCGAGAGTATTCTAAATATTCAATATATTTTTATATAAAGGTTATCTCTAGATCTTTTTCGAACTCGATTAAAAAGACAAAGTTAGGTTCTTAAAGTGCCCTAAAATGATAAGTTACAAATGTTCTTCCATGTCACGACTTATTAATCACCTTTAATTAGTATACATGCTTGACATTAATGTGATCCAAATGAAACTTAACTCGAAGTAGTTCTAAGGAGACGACAAATAATACTTTGCCAAAACTTAATCATTGGGTGAAATATTAGCCCGTTGTGTTGCCGAGGACGAAATGCCCGTTAAGGCACTAAAAACTCTTAAGTAGCTCTAGCATCTCTTCATGCTGAAAACTACAACATTACGGCGGAATCAACCATATGGGAAAAATTTCTACCAGTTTTATTTATTAAAATTCCAAGAACTAAAAATCAAAAATGAAGAAATCAAAAATCAAAAAAAATTTAAATTGTAGTCGACGAATTGACAAATTTTTTACAGTTTACTATTCGTTTCTATTGAAATATATATAAATATATATATGTATATTGCTGAAACAAAATAATTTAAAATAGATAATCCTGGCTAAGAGGTTTTGCTTGCAACTTTTGAAAGATATGGTTGATTTATATACCCATGCTTAACCACCAACAAATTAAAACTTATTCAAAATAAATTTTAGAGAATATTTCAAATAATAATTTTATAAAATCCCTATAATTTATTTGCCTTTGCAAAACGGTTGTCTAGTTCAAATATCATTCAACAAAATTGTTGAAAACTTAGCTAAAATTGATCAATTTACTGGTTCCACTTTTCTTGGATTTTATCGTAAAATATTTGTTAGGTCTGATCTAAGTCATATCTATGTATTTTGCTGGTTCCTTACCTTTGCAAATTGTTTTGTTTTTATTAAAATTAACGTTTTATTTAAAAAACTTATTTGATTTTTGTGTTTTTAAGTATTCGAATTAAAACCGGTTAACCGGTTATTTAAAAATTGCTTAACCGAAAACCGGGTTTTTTAAAATAGCAACTATTCGTAATATTCGAAAACCGGTTATTGAAAAAAGTCGAATAATCGATCTCCCTAGTACCCATTATCGTTTTGGTGATAGGTGCAAAATCAATAAATGGTTTGCTTGTTTCTATGAATTTTGTGACTAGAGACAATTTTTAATGTTTTTCTGTGAATTTAACTCCAATATTGATTTTTTTTTTTTTTTTTTTTTTTGGGAGTTGTTCGAAAGTTGTAAGTAATTCTAAATCGACTTAGAACTACTCGAGGACCCAGGCTATATACATATATACTTTATGGAGCCTTAGATGAATATTAACAAGTTTCACAAAGAATGACAAACTAATTATACCCTCATTTACCACTAGTGGAGGAGGATACAAAAAGTATGATTTGAGGTTCGTAAAATAATAGATTTTTTTTATTGAAAACGTTAAGGTATTGTAGGATGTATTATAGTCAAGTATAACTATTCATACTTAATTTCTTTTTATTTTAAAGCATAACAAATATTTAAACATTCAAAAAGACATTTTACATTTTGTTTTTTTATGATTTCTTCTAAGTTGTATTTTCAGTTGAATGTTGCTGCCTTCCTTTTATACCATACTTTCTTCATAATATAGTTATTTTTGTGTTTTTTTCAACTTGTCTTTCGTTTGCATTTCTATTATAACAATTATTTCTACTACTTTTTTGATGTTGTCGTTGTTCTCCTCTGAAAGCCATTTGTTTTTGACTACATTTTAAATGCTGCAGATGAAAGACTTGAAATTCCTTACCAACTACTTACTGCATAATACTTGGTAAGGTAAAATGGGTGTTGGACGTAAATGTCGTTGGAGTTCTCGATATTGTTTTTATTGCTCAAGTAGCTGAGTCACTTTGCAAGCACTTTTAATTTGTTAATAAGCAAATTTTCCATTTTTCCTTAAGTTTGTTTCCCTCTTGAATTCTACTTAATATGTACAACATTTAGCAACAGTTGAAATGACATTGTTTGATTCTAATTATCTTACTTAATATTTTAATTAATACCTTTTTTTAAATAAAATTTAAACAAAGCTATTCTATAAGTAAAGTCTTAGGATGTATAATATAAGTGCTAAATTAGATACTTCCATAAAAACACGATATTATTCCACTTGAACTACTTCTTTGAAAATAAAAAAAATGTATATACATAATTAGTCCAAGAATATATATTTGTTCAAGACATTTATTGTGGAAAAATAATGGCGTTGCCTGGCAACCTTACAAATCATTAAATTAAAGAAATTATGAAGCATTAATTTTTTAAGTTATTTAAATGTCAATTTAAAAATATTTGCTTTTTGAATTATAGATTACATAGATAGTAAACTCCAATTTAATTGAAATAAAAATACATACTATACAACTAAAATGCCGACTCTTTGACAGGTTAATAACTCAATTTTTGACAAATATTTTGTAAGCAATAAACTATTAAAAAACAAATTTTTTATAAAATTTTTTCCTTACAATTTTTTTAAAGAAATTTTATTTTTGAAATTGCATTTTCAAACAATGTCTAAAGTTTTATTACGTACTGCCCTTGGCGCTGGTTCCTTATGATATTAAATGTAGAAAAACCAAAAGAAAAACATTTGTGTTTTTAAGTGTTTCCAATATTAAAAGATTAACTCAACTCAGTTGAGTTGAAATAAAAACAACTGGAAGCAATGAGTTATAATTTTTTTAAGTTTTTCCTTACCGAAATATAACAGACTTGTAACGCATAATAAAAAAAAACTGCAAAATTTCAACTGAACTAGAGTTAAGTTGTAAACCGTAATAGGGACATATGTTAAATAGTACTTGGATAAGCGACTGAAGCCGTTTGATAGGCAGCGCCGAGTGTCTACTTTCTTTTGGCCCGACCTAGCCTCCTGTCGTTACACTAAGACGGCCTTGGAGTGGTACGTAAATAAGTATATGCTTTGTGGTGCCTTGGGAACCAAATCCCTTAAACTGTCTAAAACTCTGGCTAGTGGAAATATATTGGGAGAGATGAAAACCACAAAACAAGTTGCCAAGAATGTTAAATATTTCCGAGGAAATTGGTATTCAGCAGTCCGAAAAATTTCTCATAATAAAAGCGGTAATGGATGGCGTACCAGACAAATTAAAATTAATTTGTAAAATGATAACACTGCGGAACAAAATTGAACTTTTTTTTTGCGGCCGGGAACTTTGTGTAATTTTTTTACTAATTTGAGGTCGCTGATTCCAAATCTAACCTTCATTTTTCTCTATCAGCTCCAGTTTTAGAGATATACCGTTATGTCCAAAATTAAGGTACTTTCAGCACATATATTGAAATAACATGAAAATGGTGCATCATATTCCCTTAAGAAAAAAAAACACAATCAAAAGTTGTGCACCGATTGCAATGAAATAAAGCTCATTTCATTCGAAATATGTTGAACTAAATGCTTTTAGACCCAAACTGTGATTTTTGTTGCACATTTATTTTTTATGATTTTTTAAAGAACAAAAAAATTTTTTTTTTCTTAAATTTTTATTTGTTTTTTTAAAAACTTCAACAATATCTCTGAAATTACTGGCCAAATTTAAAACAATGTTAGTACGTCTTAAAGAATATATTGTTAGCGAATTTCGGTTTTTTTGTTAAGGGAATATGATGCACCATTTTCATGTTATTTCAATATATGTGCTGAAAGTGCCTTAATTTTGGACATAACGGTATATCTCTAAAACTGGAGCTGATAGAGAAAAATTAAGGTTAGATTTGGAATCAGCGTCCTCAAATAAGTAAAAAAATTACACAAAGTTCCCGGCCGCAAAATGCCTGTTCCGCAGTGTAATCGAACAAAATTTGTAAATAATTTAATAATAATAAAATTAATAAAATCACTCTTATAAAAAACATTTTACTTTTAAAATTGTATGTCTGGTTCAGTAGATTTTTAGTGGTGGACAATTTTTTCGAACGCAGTCCTTGTAAAACGTAATATTGATTTTCTATATATTTATACAGTTTTCACCGGTATTGTCAGACATTTCTTGGGGAGTACTTAAAAATTGGTTCTTAAATTTATTTCTAGGACTTGTTTTATTGGAATAATACCAGAGACTAGCATTGTAGTAACTAATACTAAATACGTTCATTGAGAAAAGATGTGTTTCTTGTCAAATGGTAGCTGTTAGGTGTCAGCTAACCCCTCCAGAGACAACAACTTGTAAAAGTGATAGGTCCCATTCATATTAATAACTAGAGCCGGTCCCTTCCACCAAATAACTTATCACGGGACTACTTAAGAGTCAATTCGCTTCCCGCTAGGGGTCTTAAGGTCCAATTATACATGACATTAACATAATTCCATAGCCGTAATGATGACCATAGAAACCAAAATTCAATTGGTTTGTGTGGTTATTGTTATATCGTTATGGTAAATCACATATAATCAAATACAGTATTGCCCATAAGGTTAGTTGAATCAGCTGTTTTGTATGGTAACGGTTATGTCACTTCTAATTTTAAGTTTTCTCTAAAAAAATAAGCCTAAACCTAGCAAATAAAGGTAAAACAGACTGCTCAGTTTATACCAAAAAGTGCTTAGCTACAAACGTTTATGAAGACTATTAAAAAAAATCGAAAGAAGTTAAATAAGTAGGAAAATTTAACTTAAACTAACTCTGTCGCTGTGAGCTATTTTAATTCTATAATGCTGTTTGTCGTCTGCGGCCGTTTCTCCGTCTTATTGCAAAAGAAACATGGTAATTATGGTTTTTTTATATATATTTAAAAGCAATGAGTGTATTCCAAATTTTATAGGTCTCTACTTGATTTACAAAATTCTAAAAAAAGGTTCTACTTAACCATATCATCCATCTTGTTACTTTATTAAATAAGAAAAAAAAAATATTTTCCGTTTATATTGTAATTTCATTAATTTCAGCATGAACAGCAGTTGAGCATATACATACATGTTAAATAATAAGTTTTGTTCTTTTTTGTATACCGTATGCCAATTTAAACACTCAAATAATTTACCACAAAAATATATTGAAAAATAAGAGTGCGAAAAAACCTGCATACAGAATGTGTATTGCAATAAACGCTCGTGTTGCAGAAAATTAATACACAATCATTTGGTGGCAAACATCATGTGCACGTAGCAAGTACACTCTGTGTTTGGAGAGTATATGTATGGGAAAGAATGTACTCACACACGCATATATCCTTACAGAGTCTTTTAACACATTAGTGTATTCATAGAAATTATTTATGCCATGCACATATTGTTGTGCAACAACCAAACACTGTTGCAAACTATTGATCGGTTTACTGTGTTGCAGCACGTTTGCAAATACGATGGCTTGGAAGGACGGTATTTTCGTTGAACATTCCAAAATTAATTTAGAAGGAAATTTTTTTAAAAAAAAACTCTTGCCTATTTTTCAAGTAATATATTACACTTGTTCAACAACACGGTATTTACTCAAAATTTTAAAATTCTCAGTAGAAGCAAAACTATTTTAAATTTTACATTAAAGGTATTTGGAAGAGAATCTTTCAACCAAGCGTTTCATGGCCAAAAGTTAGATAAAAAAAAATGATATTTTTACATTCACTTAATATTCTCTTGAGTAATATTCGTAATCGTACGAGCATTAAATTAGTATACTTCATTTGAGTTAAAACCTTGGAAGTCAACAAAGCTTAACCCATATTCGGTCAAGAAAATTCAAACGTGATATTTTTAAAAATGTATACTCATTTTATAGTAATTTGGGTCTTCTGAATGCAAATCCGTTGACGGCTTAACGCTGCCTTGTCCATGAGTCCCGGAAATATCAACAAACTTTTGTTCATTTATAAAAATGTTAAAAGTAATATAATAACAAATGAGCAATTTTTCAAAATATTTCTATTAGGGTAATAAAATAATAATGTCTTATTTTATATGAAATTTTTCAAAGCATATTGGATGCAAGTGCATGTTGCATTTATGGCACATCCATTTGATTGGTTTGCCTTAAGTTGGCACCTGCGAGGTTTCCCTTGTGGCTGAACTATTGAAATATGCTCCCCTACAATATTTGGCAATTGATAACCAACACTTTTGTCGGATCTTTCCTGAGTGGATTCAGCATCTGTTTAAGAACTAAGTAGCAAAGCTTTGCTTACGTTTACTCTGAATTGTTTTTGAGATATCATATTTTTCTTGTCTTCTTGTTTCAAGAAGCAGTGCAGTTTCCAAGCATTAGTGAGTGAGGAGCTTAGAACAGAAATAAATAAATCCCAATACCACTTCTTTGCCAAGTGCTACTCTTTCAGTCCCTGCGAAGGTGAAAATGCCTAAACGGCAACGTTCGGAGGAGGAAGCTGCAGCCGTGAAACAGCAACCAGGGACGAAAAGTCCCAAAATTGCATTGAAATCAATGAATAAGTCCTTCAGCGAGGTGACCAAAGATCACCTTGTGTGGGCTATCATCAACAGAGGTGTTGATAAGGGTGCCATCTCTCGTACCAAGTGGGACGTGGTGAAACAAAAATTAATGGGAGTGTTCTGGACGATCTTCAAGGAGAATCCAGGGCCACCTACTCAATCCGATGATGCTGAAGGGCCCCATAGAACCTAACCTAACCTATATTTATTCTGTAATTTGAGACGGCATTGTCGTGAAGGTCTACGCCCCCATCCCATTATTGTAGGAGTTGAGAAGCAATGGTTGTAATACATTCTCGTATTTTTACATCCTTTTTCCATCGCTTTACGCTGCGCATCGGTTCAATTTGTTCGAAGTTGGTGAGAACCGTTACCTCTTTGTTATCTGCCCAACGACAAACCAATATAGAATTTGTTCTATCATATTGATAGTCACTTTCTCCCCGCTTCAGCTGCTTTCCTATGCGTAGTGGGGCTTTTGCAATTCGATTGGGTCGAACGGTTCCCGTGGCGCAAAACCTTTTTTCACTTAAAAGGCAGATCAAATAATATGATGTGAAAAAGTTGTCAAAATAAATTTGATAGATAATGGGATCTTTTGCACCCAAGCCAATTTGACGATAGTAGTTGTCACTCGAACCAGAATATGGTATACAACTAAACAAATAACCCCCACTAGAACACAAACACCAAATCTTGTACCCAAAACGAATTGGTATTTTCCGAAAATACAATTGTTGTTAGTTGCGTGACAGGGGATTCTGTTTTTGTTTATGATCAGCACAGCTTTAAAACAACATTGTATCAAAGAAGTGTATTATCCAAATAGCGCTTGCGAACAGTGAAACAAACAGCTATAATTTAGTAGAAATATTATTTTTTATTCAGGTTTTTTATTTATGTTTGGTCATTTAAATTATTTAGACAAATTCTATTTGTTTAGTTTGAGCATTTTTTAACAACTTATGTTTTTTTCCAGTTATATAAAAATATTCCTAAAAAGCGTTCCCAAAAATACCCGTGCAGGCAAAACATAAGACACATTTTTTATTTTTTTATAACGGCTAATTAAAATTAAGACTTTATATTAAATAACACAGTACAACATTTTTCAGTTAATTGATTGCCAACTCAATTCTGTGAACTGTATGTGAAATTAGACCCAAAAAGAAGAATTTCTGCATCATTCGTTTTGTCTTCTTACCTGCGATTTGAAGTTAGTATCGATTTGAAGTTAGTACTATCGTATAGGGGAATTTATCACGTTTTAGGCCCTGTTGTTTGACATAGCTCGACAACCCCTAGCCCAATTTAGTTGAAATAAATTTTAAAAAATTAAGAATTACAATTCCCTTAATCTGTTCATATATTGTTTTCCTATACAAGTAACACTTTCGAAGTTAAAAATGAATGTATGAAGGGAAAAAATTATTTTTTGCCTAAAAATTTAAATTTTTTTTTTTAAAAAATACATAAAAAATGCAAAATGGAAAAAAGTTTCAAGTCTAGTTATTTTTTCGCAAAGTCACATAACCTATGAGCAAAATGAGACAAAGATCATAAAAATCGATGCACGCGTTTCGCTTTTATTCGCAATTGAGTAAATGTATGAATTTCAAAAATTTGCTCGAGATATGCACAACATTATTTGGAGAAAACATTGACACCTTTTTCATGATTCTGAGAATTAAAAAAAAAAGGAATAAACAAAAGGTTATTTGATTTTTATGATTGCAGTAATAAATGTACGTGGACAATTAAACGGAAAGTGGACCTTTTTATTATTTGGGTTTTTCCGGTGGCTACCTATATGATTTTTTTACAGAAATTGCACCCACATTTAAGGGTGGTCATTATTTGGAAAGTTTTGCACAGTTTGAAACGTACAAGTGCTGAATCAGGTATATAGCCAGCCGCCCTTAAAAAATGCGCCCATTTATAAGTACCTGGCAGTAAAATATTCAAAAATACGTAGTATTTATAGGTGTGCATTGATCGATTTTTGGCATTCAGCCAGTGCCGACGAACGCGAACAGTAAAAGTGATTTTTCTCCAGTTTTTTAAAAGTGAATAACAACAAAACATAAAATATATCAATATGGAAAACAACAAGTGCCCATATTTGGATGAATATTGTTACGTTTGTGGTCATATCGTCCGAAAAATACAGAAAAAAGATCGAAAAAATTTGTTTACTGAGCAATTCAAAACCGCGTATTGTAATTATTTCGATGAAGCAGATTTAAGTGGTGCAAATTTTACGCCGAACACAGTGTGCAACAGTTGTTATACTACCCTTCTAAAATGGATTCACGGAAAAAGTAGAAAGTTATCTTTTATGAAGCCAGTAATTTGGGTGGAAGACACAACTGGACATGATGAATCTAGGTGCTATGCATGCATAAATTTTCGTCCTCGATTAAACAGACAACAATTGAAAACAAAAGTATACACTGCTGCATTTACTGCCACACTTCCAGTGCAACGCCCTGCTGATACCGATGCACCTAAACCTCCGAGTGCGGATACTGTGTCCCTGCTAGCCGAAACCGTTTTCACCAATCCGACCGATTTGGATGATGCTGATTGGATACCCGATATTGAAAATAGTGCACCACAACCGCTACCACAAATCGAAATGGATTACATTGTGGCCAAGCTGGGACTATCACAACACGACTCCAAATGGCTGACATCATTTTTGAAGAGAAGAAAACTCACACAGCAAAATGTCAGCGCAACATCATACCGACAACGCCAAGCTGATTTTCAGAAATTTTATTCCGTTGACGAAGCAAATACGTTCACGTACTGCCATGATATCCCAGGTTTAGTGAAAAAATTGGGAATGGATTATATCGCTGGCGACTGGCGTTTATTCATCGATGGTTCAGTTACTAGTTTGAAGGCTGTGCTGCTGCACAAAAAAAATAAAAAACCATGCATTCCATTGGGATTCAGCACAACTATGAAGGAAACGTATGAAGCATTGGGCGAAATTTTGAAGAAAATTAAATACGATGAACACAAATGGAACATTTGTTGCGATCTGAAGGTGGTCAACATACTACAAGGGATTATAGAAAAGGGCGGATATCCAAAATACTTCTGCTTCCTTTGTAATTGGGATTCACGATACAAAGGAAATCAATATCAATGTAAAGATTGGAAAGGAAGAACTCCCGAGCTCAACAAACAATTAAAATTACGCAATGAACCTATGATAAAGGACCTGGATGATATTTTGTTGCCACCGCTCCACATGAAACTGGGAATAGCTGGGAAATTCGTTGAAGTGGTGGTCAAAAAAGTTAACGGCGCCTTTGACTGTTTGAAATCCATCTTTCCGAAACTCAGTGATGAGAAAATTAAAAACGGTACGTATCGTACTCTGTATTTCAATATTGTCATATCTAAATTTGTTAATTTCTATACATTCGCATTACCAATAATTTTTTCGTTTTTCTTATGTATTTAAAACAGGTATTCTCAATGGACCTGATATTCGGAAATTGATCAAAAGTGATTCTTTCACACATTTGCTTTCAGAGCATCACGACCACCAACATGCATGGAACGCATTGAAAGAAGTAATAGAAGGCGTTCTAGGAAAGAACCGTGTCCAGCGAGAAGAGATACAGCAACGAGTGGACAGGTTGCTGTTTTATTTCGAAAAAATCGGTGCATCCATGACGCTGAAATTGCATTTCTTGCACCACCACCTCGATACTTTTTTGGCACAATCACCTCAGGAATCAGACGAACAAGGAGAGAGGTTCCACCAGGTGACCATGCCATTTGAAAAGCGGTTCAAAAGCAAAAAATTGGATGCATTGCTTGCAGAGGTTTGTTGGTGGAGTTCCACAATTATGCAGTTTGAAGAAAGCACCGAAGATGAAGACATTGAAATTGGTGGACACAGTGAAAGAAACACGCCCTTGAATAGTATGTGTATCTCGGATGACGATACAGACTCAGACCATGAATATGAACAACCTACGAAGAAAACAAGATCATCAGAACCACAAGCGTCAACTTCTACAAGGATGGATATTGCCAATAATTGAAAAAATGTTCTAAATTTTGTTTTTATGCATATTATAATTGCGTATTAATTGCATATTATTTTATTTTCATTAAGTTTTTATAAATAAAGTTTTTTTTTGCATGATAATTTTTTAATTTATATTTTTATTTTTATTTTAAGGGTGGTGGCTATAACTGATTTTTGAAATTCATACCTTTACTCAATTGCGAATAAAAGCGAAACGCGTGCATCGATTTTTATGATCTTTGTCTCATTTTGCTCATAGGTTATGTGACTTTGCGAAAAAATAACTAGACTTGAAACTTTTTTCCATTTTGGATTTTTTATGTATTTTTAAAAAAAAAAATTTAAATTTTTAGGCAAAAAATAATTTTTTCCCTTCATACATTAATTTTTAACTTCGAAAGTGTTACTTGTATAGGAAAACAATATATGAACAGATTAAGGGAATTGTAATTCTTAATTTTTTAAAATTTATTTCAACTAAATTGGGCTAGGGGTTGTCGAGCTATGTCAAACAACAGGGCCTAAAACGTGATAAATTCCCCTATACGATAGTACTAACTTCAAATCGATACTAACTTCAAATCGCAGGTAAGAAGACAAAACGAATGATGCAGAAATTCTTTTTTTTGGGTCTAATTTCACATACAGTTCACAGAATTGAGTTGGCAAATCATGTGTTGTACTGTGTAATGGAAACATTAAATTGTAACAAATAAATGTACAAAACTTTGTAACTTGGCAATCAAATTCAGTAAATTTACTGTTTGCAAGTACGAACAGTGGCCGAAAATTGGTTAAGCCACAAACAAAGAAACTAAAATGTTTCACTTTTTAACTTGTGTTAATTTATTTATAAATGAAATAAAAGCTGAATATTTCCAAGATAAGCTTTTCTCATAGTTACTTATTTTATTTGAATTTTTGTACAGGAACAAAATAATTGATATTATTTCGTTGTTTTTTGGAGTAAAAATAGTGTCGTGGAAAATTCAAATTTACCTAGACAATTGTGCTCCAAACTAACTATCACTTTGCATAGACGATAGGGAGATCGAACGGTTATTATTCGACCGGTTTTAACCGGTTAGCTTAGCTTTGCTCAAGTCGGTTATTTTAAAATGTCCATTTTTCGAATATCGAATAAACCGGTTATTTTGGTATAATAAACCGGTTATTTTAATAATGTGTAATTTATATACATTTTTCTTACTCTTGTTGTAGATGTACCCGTAATTTAAGTATTTTTCTAATTCTATATTAGGCAAATTTAAACTTTTAATGAATAAGGTCAAAACAAAATGTAACTAAAGTAAAAAAAAACAGTATATGTATATAGCGGGTACTACTTCACTTGGATTTTAAGTCGTTAAAAGGTCAACTTCCTATAGGTTTAGTATGGGCGGAAGTAATAAAAGCCATTAAAAGGTCATCGTTGTTTTTTTTAGCCATTAAAATTTTTTTTAGCCATTAAAAATTTTTTTTAGCCATTAAAATGTCATAAAATTTTTAAAAAAGCCATAAAAATGTCATAAAATTTTTAAAAAAGCCATAAAAATGTCATAAAATTTTAAAAAAGGTAAAATTAGGGGGGAAATTCCTGAACACGTGTTAAAGTAGCTCAAATGAACACGTGTTAAAAAAGGTCAAATTTTTAAAAAAAAAAAAAATTTTCAAAAACAAAGTAATAAAAAAAAGTCGTTAAATTTTATAGGAAAGCAATGCACAAGTGGTGGGTGCATTGTTGAAGCCTTTCTTTTGTTGTGATCGATAGACAGACAGCCAGACAGACATAGAGATATGTAGATAGATAGACATACAGACCTTGTAGATGCACTTGAGAAAAGATGTGATTTATTTTTGTGTGTGTTTTGTGGAAGACAGACACTTGATTTTGAAAAAAAAAATTTTTGTGGACAATTTTTTCAAAGCGCTGATATTAAAATTAATAATTTATGGGGTGTGAGATGATAAGGGTATTGTATTGGAGTGTGTCTTGAATATGGATAGATTTACAGACAGACCTTGAGGAAGAAATTGGAAAAATATTTTTTTTTTTATTTTTGTGTGTGTTTTGTGGAAGACAGACATACTGTGTACTTGTCGATGCACTTGTTGAAGCCTTTCTTTTGTTGTGATCGATAGACGGACTTACTGTGTAGATGCACTTGAGAAAAGATATGATTTAGTTTTGTGGATATGTATGCATGTAGATTAATAGGTAGACAGACAGACATACTGTGTACTTGTCGATGCACTTGATTTTGAAAAAAATTTTTGTGGACAATTTTTTCAAAGCGCTGATATTAAAATTAATAATTTATGGGGTGTGAGATGATAAGGGTATTGTATTGGAGTGTGTCTTGAATATAGATAGATAGATACACAGACAGACCTTGAGGAAGAAATTGGAAAAAATTTTTTTTTTTATTTTTGTGTGTGTTTTGTGGATTGTTGGGAGAAAATACACATTTCTGATAAAAGTCCTTTTTTGTTGTGTGTGTGTTTATGGGTAACCAGATGGAGGGTTGTTGTTATTTTGTTTGTTTGGGTGATCGACGAAAATATTATTGGATGGATAGACAGACAGACAGACAGACATACAGACAGACTGGCTTCGTAACAGCAAATGGTTTTTCAATTTTATTTGGGGTTGAAGAATAAATTCAAAGTATCTATAAATTATGATTTTATTTAGTTATTAAAAAAAAAAAAAAATTGTATAGATGCAATTGGTGTTTCTATTTTTATTTTGGAGTGGATAGGGAAATATGAAACCATTCTTGAAAATTTTTTAAAAAAAATTTTAAAACAAAGTGTTGGGTGCATTGTTGAAGCCTTTCTTTTGTTGTGATCGATAGACAGACAGCCAGACAGACATAGAGATATGTAGATAGATAGACATACAGACCTTGTAGAAGCAATTGGAAAATATTGTTGATAATTCTATCTTTTTATTTTCTTGAATTATGTGAAGAAAAAATTTTTGTTGAGGAAACACACAAAGCTGATACGCGCATTTTTTTATTTTTTTTTTTTTTATGTGTGATTATGGAGAGCCAGATGCAGGGATGTTGTGGTTGTTGTTGTTTTGCTTGTTGTAATGATCGAGTGTATTCGAAACAACTTGTAGAAGTAATTGGAAAATATTTTTGATAATGCTTTTTTTTTTTTTTCTTGAATTATGTGAAGAAAAAATTTTGTAGAACCAATTGGAAAATATTTTTGATAAGGCTTTTTTTTTGAATTAGGTGATGAAAAATAACTAATTAAATTATGAATTTATTAAGTTATTAAAAATAGACAGACAGACAGACAGACAGACAGCTATAGAGATAGATAGATAGACATACAGACCTTGTAGAAGCAATTGAAAAATATTGTTTATAAGACTTCCTTTTTTTTTATTTATATTTATTAAATAAAAAATAATTAAAAATCTAAAAAAGTTTTACGATATATTGTTAATATGTTTATTCTTAGTGATGGATAATAAGTACATAAGTTTACCCCCTAAACTATAAAAAGTTTTCCCCCTGTAACCATCTCATTCTTGGTTAAGTATATAAATACTGTGAAATTTGTTTTTGCTATAAGTTCACCTACACCCAACCGGTTACGGCTGGTACGTTCCCACTCACTAACCAACCGAACGTCTTTTCTCTTATCGACATTTTCCATGGTTAAAAAATATTGGTTGAAAAAAAAAAATATATGGAGCCTATTACAGATTTAATTTTGAAATGTAATTTTTAAATAAAATATAAGCAAAACTATAAAGATAACATGCTTTATATATATTTTATATCAGTTTTGTTAGAGACAATGCCGCAGCAAGATAGTTTTGTAATCGTTGATCTGCAAGGATTTTGTATTGCAAATAAATTATATGCAAAAGAAGTCTGCATTTCAGTCTCTGATTTCGAAAGCCAAACTTTTCTCATTGAATCACCATTAAAATATTCAGAATTAACTAATAAGGATAGGATAACAAATAAATGGTTATATAATCACTTGCATGGATTATATTGGGATACTGGAGAGTCTACACTGAAAGAGTTAATAGAATACTTAATATCAGTTATGAAAAAAAGAAAAGAAGAAGAAGAATATCCTGTTGTATATGTTAAAGGAATTGAAAAAGTTAGATGGTTAAAAGAACTACTTAGAGGAGAAATAGAAATATATATATTTAATTTAGATTATTGGAATTGTCCGAATATAAAAACTTTATATAAAAATAATTCTAATATAAATAATTGTAAAAATCATAATAATATCAATCAAATATGTGCTGAAAAGAATGTAATTTTACTTAGAAATTTTCTAAATTTATATCTAAATAAAGAAAACCTTATTAATCAATAAAACATTTGAAGTTAATAATTTTATTTTTTTAGTTAATCCTTAGTCTTTATACAGAGTACATTACTTTTACTATTTTAAATATTTTTCTTCATACTTATCACCTATTTTGCTACAGTTCTTTCGTGTAATTCGTATGATTTGGTTTAGTTAGTGTGATTTGTTTTGCTTTGTTGCTGTTTGATGTAAATTCCGTACTCTTTACACTTCATATTTGCTCGTTTATATCACACTAATTACAATTAATTTGCAATTGTATGTTTTTTTTTTTTTTTTGTTATATGTATTTTGCACAACATAGCATTTGATTTGTTAGCAAAGAGTGAGCAACAATCAGTATTTAAAAAACAAACGAATGTCTTGAAACGGCTTTAAATGCATTTGTACAGAGGTTTAATACATACATATTATTATGAAAAATGTTTATTCACAATACTTTAACATTTCTCGATGTCAAACACTTTATGAACAACATTTGTTAGCATTTAAGTTTATTAATCTTTATAAACGTATTTTTAATTTTAAATCTGAAAAAACTGAAAAAAAAAGAAATATCTAATTATATTTTCAAAAATAAAACACAATTTTTTTTTATCTTTTTATTTTTATTTATTATAAATCATCATCATCATCATCATCACTTCCCATTTCACTATTGGAAGTGAGATCAATTTGCATGGAACATAGTATATTAGGCGGGGGGGAACTTTATCTATTGCATAACACTCCCCCACCTTTTGATCATATGTGCACTAGTTATTTTTGTCGGCAGTGAGGACACGATATCCTTTTCCAACTTCTTGCACAACCAAGGCATAAATAGTGGGTGCATCCTAGGAATATAAGCTCCTTTCCATATAAAATAGTGCAAACCAATTTCGCATTTATAACGTCTTTTGTATAGAACTTCCAACGGAGAATCGGGAGCTCGATTCTCTTCCTCCTGCTTTTTTATAAACTGCAGAATTTTTTTTGTATCTTCTCCTTCTTTTGCTGCAGTTTTTTCATTTTTTTGTTTTGTTTTGTTAATTTAAGAATTTGTAATGAACAAATATTTATTCTAACTACTCTATTTATATTTAAAAAAAAAAATTTTTTTTTGTTTATGTGTACAAGCAAAAGGCATTGCACTTGAAAATATGTCAACGCAAGCGATTTGACTAAAAAATACTAGATTCGAAATATTATGAGGAATAATATTCCAAAACATAATGTGTAAATGCAAGCAGACAGAAAATAAGCCAATGCACTTGAAATAAAGTAATAAGCAATATAGAAAATAGTTTAAAATAAGAAATTGAATGAAAATTGTTGTCTTGGTTGTGTAAGAGGGTGGAAAAATGCTTATTGAGATAAAAAAACTAATTGTAGTGAGTTTGTCAAACCACATCACAACTACATAAAAATAATGTGTAGAGTGTCTATTATAACACAACTATCCAACAATAACAATACTAAGAACAATATAAAATTCATAATTTAATTTTTCTGCAACATGGAACCGCTTGACACCTCTTTAAGTGTGACCACACATAAGACAATGTTTATGTGTACAAGCAAAAGGCATTGCACTTGAAAATATGTCAACGCAAGCGATTTGACTAAAAAATATTAGATTCGAAATATTATGAGGAATAATATTCCAAAACATAATGTGTAAATGCAAGCAGACAGAAAATAAGCCAATGCACTTGAAATAAAGTAATAAGCAATATAGAAAATAGTTTAAAATAAGAAATTGTATGGATAGATATATAGACAGGCATAAGTACAGACTGTTTTAGAGCAATTGGTGTTTTACATGTATTTGTTTATGATTAAGAATTCATATCAGAGCTATAATTATAATTATAATCTTATTCCATCACCAACTTTAGATCTTCGAATATCTCGTTGTATACTTTTAACGAAACAGATTCCTTAAATAGCTAAACAGCTTTTTAAAACAGCTAAACAGCTTTTAAAAACAGCTAAACAGCTTTTTAAAACAGCTAAACAGCTTTTTAAAACAGCTAAACAGCTTTTTAAAACAGCTAAACAGCTTTTTAAAACAGTTAAACAGCTTTTTAAAACAGTTAAACAGCTTTTTAAAACAGCTACACAGCTTTTTAAAACAGCTAAACAGCTTTTTAAAACAGCTAAACAGCTAATTAAAACAATTTCTCCCACATTAGCGCAAAACTCCCATTACCCCATATACAAATACATTTAATTGTGATCACTTGTGTTTACAATTTATATATAAAAAATATGGTTTGAAATAAAAATAACATTTTAACGTTTGATTTCCTTCATAATTTTTTCTATTTTACAATTTTTTCTTATTATCTAAATTTACAATTTATCTTATCATTTAAAAAACATAAAATTAATTAAAAATCTATATTTACGTTGAGAAGATTGTCATTATCCTCTTCCATAAGTTCAGGATAGTTATTTATTCTAAAATGACCCCATGCATATGTATCAACACCATTATCTCTAATAAATCTCTTATCATCTGAATAGCTTAAAGTTAACTTATTTATATGTTGAGTATATATTTGATGAGCCTTAGATCTAAATATATACATTGAATCATAATATAATTTCTTTTCTAATAGACATTTTCTAAAGTCATTTATACTTAATTTACTAGTTACACAATGCTTAACCCCCTTAATTTTTTTAATTTCCTGACCTACCCTATCAATTTTCACTGAATACATTTTAGCCCTTAATCCAATGAATTCCTTAATAATTTTTCCATTACACTCATCCTTCATCATCCCTAAAACTTTTTTATTAAGAAGTGGGATATTGTAGACATTATCTATCGGATATGCAGATGTATCAAAATGAGTATTTATATCATTTTTAATATCTCTGTATAGATCATCTGTTTTAATATCATATATGAAGGAATCCGTATCCATATAGTTTAAACGAATATTATCAAGATATTTGGGTTTCATGTAATCATAATGAAAATTATACATTTTCCATTTTGATAGTTCTAAAACGGAAAACCCAATATAAATTGGTTTGTTATATACAGTACTTACTCTTCTCAATTCAATAGCCATCATATTGTCATTAATTTTAAGTGCGCTATGAAAATTATGTTTAGCTATTAAAGCTCTAGCTCCTAACCGTTTACGTCTGTTCTCCCATTCGCACACTATTTTAATGTCCTTTCTCTTGTCAACATTTTTCCATAGTCTTTCCATAGACAGTATTATTTAAAAGTTTAAAAAAATTTTGTTCAAAAGAGTTTTTAGCTAAAGTCCGATGATGATTATTCAAATCAATATATATCTTTAGCCAATCTGATTGATTAAATTCAAGAACTCTATGAATTTTTTTTTTTTAGAATTAATCCATGTTGAATACATTGCTGCAATGTACGGTAGTGTATTACATAGTTAGTTTTATTATTTAAATCTGCTATTAGTTTTGTCTGTTTCATTATTTAAATTTTTTTTGTTTTTCCACACAAAATGGTAAATCATTATGAAAGTCGTGTAACGCGGATGGATATTCCAAATCTACTTCTAGTATATAACCTAATGGAGAATCGTCTTTTATATTAGTGACATCAAAATTATCAATATTTTACATCCATTTAAAATTTTTATAGGGAAGATATTGCGACATTGCATAGCCGTATAAATTATTAACATCTAAATACATTAGATAATTTTGATTCCTTGTTAGAGTTATAATCATTTATATATTTATTGTTAGCAATAGAATGTCGTTTACTGCATTGTACAATACCTACCCTTGAGGTTTTCTTTATTTAGATATAAATTTAGAAAATTTCTAAGTAAAATTACATTCTTTTCAGCACATATTTGATTGATATTATTATTATGATTTTTTACAACTATTTATATTAGAATTATTTTTATATAAAGTTTTTATATTCGGACAATTCCAATAATCTAAATTAATTATGCATATATTACTTGAAATTATTAATTAAGCCTTTTCGGTAAAAACAGTTGATTATACAAGATTCTCATCATTTTTATTACGTATTAGAATCAATTCATGTTTTGCATTCAAAAATATTATTGTTATAGTCTTCAGCGAATCCCAACAACAATTTAAGTGGTACATAAAAATTAAAATAGCCACTTACGAGATCAATATCATTAATTTTATTCCGTCGAGCATTTTACATTCCATTTCTATCTATCTATTGGTTATAATAAAACCAATTTTTAATAGTACTTGATGTTCCTAAAAGTCTCGTTTGATCAATTTCAACACCATTTACTTCGTAACGGATTTCATCAAATGTATGTGCTGCAGAAGATACTAATTTTGTATTGCTATCATCTTTATCCTTCTACATATATAAAACTTTTCCGACGGTAAATCATACAAGTCTGGATTTTGTATTATAATACGAATTTTATCGTTATTATTGTAAGATTGTAAATGTGGGGTATACGTATGGTAGGCCTTTTAATTTTATTTGCATCGGACAAAGGTTTATCCAGAACATCTATTATTGAACTCATGGTTTCTTCAATTTTAAATTTAATGATTTTAGAAATTCTTTATTTGATTGCGTTAAGTTGATATTTTTTTTTTAATGAATTCTATGAATTTAATTTATTTTTCAATATTTTGTTAGCAGAAGAAGAAGAAGAAGAACGTAAAACTTCAATATTTTGTTAGCAGAAGAAGAAGAAGAAGAACGTAAAACTTTGTTTTTAGGTTATATAATTCTTGTAAATAGTCATTATTTTATTGGTTTTTAATGAATTCTATGAATTTAATTTTTTTTTCAATATTTTGTTAGCAGGAGAAGAAGAAGAAGAACGTAAAACTTTGTTTTTAGATATATTATTCTTGTAAATTGGCAAATAAATGAGATTCTCATTTATTTGCCAGTCAAATAAATGAGAATCTCATTTATTTGCCAATTTACAAGAATAATATATCTAAAAACAAAGTTTTACGTTCTTCTTCTTCTTCTCCTGCTAACAAAATATTGAAAAAAAAATTAAATTCATAGAATTCATTAAAAACCAATAAAATAATGACTATTTACAAGAATTATATAACCTAAAAACAAAGTTTTACGTTCTTCTTCTTCTTCTTCTGCTAACAAAATATTGAAGTTTTACGTTCTTCTTCTTCTTCTTCTGCTAACAAAATATTGAAAAATAAATTAAATTCATAGAATTCATTAAAAAAAAAATATCAACTTAACGCAATCAAATAAAGAATTTCTAAAATCATTAAATTTAAAATTGAAGAAACCATGAGTTCAATAATAGATGTTCTGGATAAACCTTTGTCCGATGCAAATAAAATTAAAAGGCCTACCATACGTATACCCCACATTTACAATCTTACAATAATAACGATAAAATTCGTATTATAATACAAAATCCAGACTTGTATGATTTACCGTCGGAAAAGTTTTATATATGTAGAAGGATAAAGATGATAGCAATACAAAATTAGTATCTTCTGCAGCACATACATTTGATGAAATCCGTTACGAAGTAAATGGTGTTGAAATTGATCAAACGAGACTTTTAGGAACATCAAGTACTATTAAAAATTGGTTTTATTATAACCAATAGATAGATAGAAATGGAATGTAAAATGCTCGACGGAATAAAATTAATGATATTGATCTCGTAAGTGGCTATTTTAATTTTTATGTACCACTTAAATTGTTGTTGGGATTCGCTGAAGACTATAACAATAATATTTTTGAATGCAAAACATGAATTGATTCTAATACGTAATAAAAATGATGAGAATCTTGTATAATCAACTGTTTTTACCGAAAAGGCTTAATTAATAATTTCAAGTAATATATGCATAATTAATTTAGATTATTGGAATTGTCCGAATATAAAAACTTTATATAAAAATAATTCTAATATAAATAGTTGTAAAAAATCATAATAATAATATCAATCAAATATGTGCTGAAAAGAATGTAATTTTACTTAGAAATTTTCTAAATTTATATCTAAATAAAGAAAACCTCAAGGGTAGGTATTGTACAATGCAGTAAACGACATTCTATTGCTAACAATAAATATATAAATGATTATAACTCTAACAAGGAATCAAAATTATCTAATGTATTTAGATGTTAATAATTTATACGGCTATGCAATGTCGCAATATCTTCCCTATAAAAATTTTAAATGGATGTAAAATATTGATAATTTTGATGTCACTAATATAAAAGACGATTCTCCATTAGGTTATATACTAGAAGTAGATTTGGAATATCCATCCGCGTTACACGACTTTCATAATGATTTACCATTTTGTGTGGAAAAACAAAAAAAATTTAAATAATGAAACAGACAAAACTAATAGCAGATTTAAATAATAAAACTAACTATGTAATACACTACCGTACATTGCAGCAATGTATTCAACATGGATTAATTCTAAAAAAAAAAAATTCATAGAGTTCTTGAATTTAATCAATCAGATTGGCTAAAGATATATATTGATTTGAATAATCATCATCGGACTTTAGCTAAAAACTCTTTTGAACAAAATTTTTTTAAACTTTTAAATAATACTGTCTATGGAAAGACTATGGAAAAATGTTGACAAGAGAAAGGACATTAAAATAGTGTGCGAATGGGAGAACAGACGTAAACGGTTAGGAGCTAGAGCTTTAATAGCTAAACATAATTTTCATAGCGCACTTAAAATTAATGACAATATGATGGCTATTGAATTGAGAAGAGTAAGTACTGTATATAACAAACCAATTTATATTGGGTTTTCCGTTTTAGAACTATCAAAATGGAAAATGTATAATTTTCATTATGATTACATGAAACCCAAATATCTTGATAATATTCGTTTAAACTATATGGATACGGATTCCTTCATATATGATATTAAAACAGATGATCTATACAGAGATATTAAAAATGATATAAATACTCATTTTGATACATCTGCATATCCGATAGATAATGTCTACAATATCCCACTTCTTAATAAAAAAGTTTTAGGGATGATGAAGGATGAGTGTAATGGAAAAATTATTAAGGAATTCATTGGATTAAGGGCTAAAATGTATTCAGTGAAAATTGATAGGGTAGGTCAGGAAATTAAAAAAATTAAGGGGGTTAAGCATTGTGTAACTAGTAAATTAAGTATAAATGACTTTAGAAAATGTCTATTAGAAAAGAAATTATATTATGATTCAATGTATATATTTAGATCTAAGGCTCATCAAATATATACTCAACATATAAATAAGTTAACTTTAAGCTATTCAGATGATAAGAGATTTATTAGAGATAATGGTGTTGATACATATGCATGGGGTCATTTTAGAATAAATAACTATCCTGAACTTATGGAAGAGGATAATGACAATCTTCTCAACGTAAATATAGATTTTTAATTAATTTTATGTTTTTTAAATGATAAGATAAATTGTAAATTTAGATAATAAGAAAAAATTGTAAAATAGAAAAAATTATGAAGGAAATCAAACGTTAAAATGTTATTTTTATTTCAAACCATATTTTTTATATATAAATTGTAAACACAAGTGATCACAATTAAATGTATTTGTATATGGGGTAATGGGAGTTTTGCGCTAATGTGGGAGAAATTGTTTTAATTAGCTGTTTAGCTGTTTTAAAAAGCTGTTTAGCTGTTTTAAAAAGCTGTGTAGCTGTTTTAAAAAGCTGTTTAACTGTTTTAAAAAGCTGTTTAACTGTTTTAAAAAGCTGTTTAGCTGTTTTAAAAAGCTGTTTAGCTGTTTTAAAAAGCTGTTTAGCTGTTTTAAAAAGCTGTTTAGCTGTTTTTAAAAGCTGTTTAGCTGTTTTAAAAAGCTGTTTAGCTATTTAAGGAATCTGTTTCGTTAAAAGTATACAACGAGATATTCGAAGATCTAAAGTTGGTGATGGAATAAGATTATAATTATAATTATAGCTCTGATATGAATTCTTAATCATAAACAAATACATGTAAAACACCAATTGCTCTAAAACAGTCTGTACTTATGCCTGTCTATATATCTATCCATACAATTTCTTATTTTAAACTATTTTCTATATTGCTTATTACTTTATTTCAAGTGCATTGGCTTATTTTCTGTCTGCTTGCATTTACACATTATGTTTTGGAATATTATTCCTCATAATATTTCGAATCTAATATTTTTTAGTCAAATCGCTTGCGTTGACATATTTTCAAGTGCAATGCCTTTTGCTTGTACACATAAACATTGTCTTATGTGTGGTCACACTTAAAGAGGTGTCAAGCGGTTCCATGTTGCAGAAAAATTAAATTATGAATTTTATATTGTTCTTAGTATTGTTATTGTTGGATAGTTGTGTTATAATAGACACTCTACACATTATTTTTATGTAGTTGTGATGTGGTTTGACAAACTCACTACAATTAGTTTTTTTATCTCAATAAGCATTTTTCCACCCTCTTACACAACCAAGACAACAATTTTCATTCAATTTCTTATTTTAAACTATTTTCTATATTGCTTATTACTTTATTTCAAGTGCATTGGCTTATTTTCTGTCTGCTTGCATTTACACATTATGTTTTGGAATATTATTCCTCATAATATTTCGAATCTAGTATTTTTTAGTCAAATCGCTTGCGTTGACATATTTTCAAGTGCAATGCCTTTTGCTTGTACACATAAACAAAAAAAAATTTTTTTTTTTAAATATAAATAGAGTAGTTAGAATAAATATTTGTTCATTACAAATTCTTAAATTAACAAAACAAAACAAAAAAATGAAAAAACTGCAGCAAAAGAAGGAGAAGATACAAAAAAAATTCTGCAGTTTATAAAAAAGCAGGAGGAAGAGAATCGAGCTCCCGATTCTCCGTTGGAAGTTCTATACAAAAGACGTTATAAATGCGAAATTGGTTTGCACTATTTTATATGGAAAGGAGCTTATATTCCTAGGATGCACCCACTATTTATGCCTTGGTTGTGCAAGAAGTTGGAAAAGGATATCGTGTCCTCACTGCCGACAAAAATAACTAGTGCACATATGATCAAAAGGTGGGGGAGTGTTATGCAATAGATAAAGTTCCCCCCCGCCTAATATACTATGTTCCATGCAAATTGATCTCACTTCCAATAGTGAAATGGGAAGTGATGATGATGATGATGATGATTTATAATAAATAAAAATAAAAAGATAAAAAAAAATTGTGTTTTATTTTTGAAAATATAATTAGATATTTCTTTTTTTTTTCAGTTTTTTCAGATTTAAAATTAAAAATACGTTTATAAAGATTAATAAACTTAAATGCTAACAAATGTTGTTCATAAAGTGTTTGACATCGAGAAATGTTAAAGTATTGTGAATAAACATTTTTCATAATAATATGTATGTATTAAACCTCTGTACAAATGCATTTAAAGCCGTTTCAAGACATTCGTTTGTTTTTTAAATACTGATTGTTGCTCACTCTTTGCTAACAAATCAAATGCTATGTTGTGCAAAATACATATAACAAAAAAAAAAAAAAAAACATACAATTGCAAATTAATTGTAATTAGTGTGATATAAACGAGCAAATATGAAGTGTAAAGAGTACGGAATTTACATCAAACAGCAACAAAGCAAAACAAATCACACTAACTAAACCAAATCATACGAATTACACGAAAGAACTGTAGCAAAATAGGTGATAAGTATGAAGAAAAATATTTAAAATAGTAAAAGTAATGTACTCTGTATAAAGACTAAGGATTAACTAAAAAAATAAAATTATTAACTTCAAATGTTTTATTGATTAATAAGGTTTTCTTTATTTAGATATAAATTTAGAAAATTTCTAAGTAAAATTACATTCTTTTCAGCACATATTTGATTGATATTATTATGATTTTTACAATTATTTATATTAGAATTATTTTTATATAAAGTTTTTATATTCGGACAATTCCAATAATCTAAATTAAATATATATATTTCTATTTCTCCTCTAAGTAGTTCTTTTAACCATCTAACTTTTTCAATTCCTTTAACATATACAACAGGATATTCTTCTTCTTCTTTTCTTTTTTTCATAACTGATATTAAGTATTCTATTAACTCTTTCAGTGTAGACTCTCCAGTATCCCAATATAATCCATGCAAGTGATTATATAACCATTTATTTGTTATCCTATCCTTATTAGTTAATTCTGAATATTTTAATGGTGATTCAATGAGAAAAGTTTGGCTTTCGAAATCAGAGACTGAAATGCAGACTTCTTTTGCATATAATTTATTTGCAATACAAAATCCTTGCAGATCAACGATTACAAAACTATCTTGCTGCGGCATTGTCTCTAACAAAACTGATATAAAATATATATAAAGCATGTTATCTTTATAGTTTTGCTTATATTTTATTTAAAAATTACATTTCAAAATTAAATCTGTAATAGGCTCCATATATTTTTTTTTTTCAACCAATATTTTTTAACCATGGAAAATGTCGATAAGAGAAAAGACGTTCGGTTGGTTAGTGAGTGGGAACGTACCAGCCGTAACCGGTTGGGTGTAGGTGAACTTATAGCAAAAACAAATTTCACAGTATTTATATACTTAACCAAGAATGAGATGGTTACAGGGGGAAAACTTTTTATAGTTTAGGGGGTAAACTTATGTACTTATTATCCATCACTAAGAATAAACATATTAACAATATATCGTAAAACTTTTTTAGATTTTTAATTATTTTTTATTTAATAAATATAAATAAAAAAAAAAGGAAGTCTTATAAACAATATTTTTCAATTGCTTCTACAAGGTCTGTATGTCTATCTATCTATCTCTATAGCTGTCTGTCTGTCTGTCTGTCTGTCTATTTTTAATAACTTAATAAATTCATAATTTAATTAGTTATTTTTCATCACCTAATTCAAAAAAAAAGCCTTATCAAAAATATTTTCCAATTGGTTCTACAAAATTTTTTCTTCACATAATTCAAGAAAAAAAAAAAAAAGCATTATCAAAAATATTTTCCAATTACTTCTACAAGTTGTTTCGAATACACTCGATCATTACAACAAGCAAAACAACAACAACCACAACATCCCTGCATCTGGCTCTCCATAATCACACATAAAAAAAAAAAAAATAAAAAAATGCGCTTATCAGCTTTGTGTGTTTCCTCAACAAAAATTTTTTCTTCACATAATTCAAGAAAATAAAAAGATAGAATTATCAACAATATTTTCCAATTGCTTCTACAAGGTCTGTATGTCTATCTATCTACATATCTCTATGTCTGTCTGGCTGTCTGTCTATCGATCACAACAAAAGAAAGGCTTCAACAATGCACCCAACACTTTGTTTTAAAATTTTTTTTAAAAAATTTTCAAGAATGGTTTCATATTTCCCTATCCACTCCAAAATAAAAATAGAAACACCAATTGCATCTATACAATTTTTTTTTTTTTTTAATAACTAAATAAAATCATAATTTATAGATACTTTGAATTTATTCTTCAACCCCAAATAAAATTGAAAAACCATTTGCTGTTACGAAGCCAGTCTGTCTGTATGTCTGTCTGTCTGTCTGTCTATCCATCCAATAATATTTTCGTCGATCACCCAAACAAACAAAATAACAACAACCCTCCATCTGGTTACCCATAAACACACACACAACAAAAAAGGACTTTTATCAGAAATGTGTATTTTCTCCCAACAATCCACAAAACACACACAAAAATAAAAAAAAAAATTTTTTCCAATTTCTTCCTCAAGGTCTGTCTGTGTATCTATCTATCTATATTCAAGACACACTCCAATACAATACCCTTATCATCTCACACCCCATAAATTATTAATTTTAATATCAGCGCTTTGAAAAAATTGTCCACAAAAATTTTTTTCAAAATCAAGTGCATCGACAAGTACACAGTATGTCTGTCTGTCTACCTATTAATCTACATGCATACATATCCACAAAACTAAATCATATCTTTTCTCAAGTGCATCTACACAGTAAGTCCGTCTATCGATCACAACAAAAGAAAGGCTTCAACAAGTGCATCGACAAGTACACAGTATGTCTGTCTTCCACAAAACACACACAAAAATAAAAAAAAAAATATTTTTCCAATTTCTTCCTCAAGGTCTGTCTGTAAATCTATCCATATTCAAGACACACTCCAATACAATACCCTTATCATCTCACACCCCATAAATTATTAATTTTAATATCAGCGCTTTGAAAAAATTGTCCACAAAAATTTTTTTTTTCAAAATCAAGTGTCTGTCTTCCACAAAACACACACAAAAATAAATCACATCTTTTCTCAAGTGCATCTACAAGGTCTGTATGTCTATCTATCTACATATCTCTATGTCTGTCTGGCTGTCTGTCTATCGATCACAACAAAAGAAAGGCTTCAACAATGCACCCACCACTTGTGCATTGCTTTCCTATAAAATTTAACGACTTTTTTTTATTACTTTGTTTTTGAAAATTTTTTTTTTTTTTAAAAATTTGACCTTTTTTAACACGTGTTCATTTGACCTACTTTAACACGTGTTCAGGAATTTCCCCCCTAATTTTACCTTTTTTAAAATTTTATGACATTTTTATGGCTTTTTTAAAAATTTTATGACATTTTTATGGCTTTTTTAAAAATTTTATGACATTTTAATGGCTAAAAAAAATTTTTAATGGCTAAAAAAAATTTTAATGGCTAAAAAAAACAACGATGACCTTTTAATGGCTTTTATTACTTCCGCCCATACTAAACCTATAGGAAGTTGACCTTTTAACGACTTAAAATCCAAGTGAAGTAGTACCCGCTATATACATATACTAAAAACATTTAAACACTGTAATTAAAAACCACTTATGAATGCGTGTGTTCTTGTAAAAAAAACCTAAAACTTTTCAAAATACTACAAAAACGTGTGCAGTTAAAAAGTAAATAGTATTTAATTTGTGCGACCGTTTTCTAAATATTAAAAATATTTTTATATAGATTTTATCTCTAGAGATATTTGGAACGGCATTAAACAGACAAAGTTAGGCTCTTAAAGTGTCCTAAAGTGATAAGTGGGGAAAGGGGTTTCCACGTCACGATTTATTAATTTATATAATAAAATTAATTAGTCCATATGGATGACATTAATGTGCCCCATATAAAACGTAACCTCGATCGAAGTAGGTCTAAAGAGTCGAAAAATAATACTTTACTAAAATACGCTGCCAAAAATGAATCATTAGGTAAAAAATAAACCCGTTGTGTTGCCGAGGACGGAATGCCCCATAAGGTACTCAAAACTCTTAATAGTTCGTTTAAATTTTTCGTTTTGCCTAAAACTACAACATTCCGGCGGAATCAACGATATGGAAATAATTCATCAGTTTTATTTATTAAAATACCAAGAACTAAAAAACCAAATTGAGAAATCAAACAATGTCATGGAAGGTTTCAAATTGTTATCGACGAATTGACAAATATTTCATACAAAAAGCATTTTCATCTTACTAATCGTTTATATAATGTTGACACAAAATCGTTTGATATATATAATCCAGGCTAAGAGGTTTTGTTTGCAAATTTCCAAAAATATGGTTGAAGTCTACTGATTCACATAGAGATGGCTTAATCACCAACAAATTAAAACACATTTAAAATAAATTTAGGAGAATATCTCAAATAATAAATTTATTAAATTGCTATAATATTTTATTTGCTCTTGCAAAACGTTTCGCTAGATCAAACATCATTTAATAGTTTTTAAATTATATTATACAATTATCGTCTTACAAAAACAGATTAGTAAATAAATAGAAATTGTTAAAAATGCGGTTAAAGTTTAATCATTTTACTGCTCTCGTTTTTTTGGATTTTATCGTCAAATATATGTTAGGTCTGACCATACCTTAAGTCATATCTATGTATTTTGTAGGTGTTTTTATGTATTCGACTTAAAACCGGTTAACCGGTTAGTTCAAAAATGTTTAACCGAAAACCGGTTTTTTTAAATTAGCAACTATTCGCAATATTCGAAAACCGGTTATTGAAAAAAATCGAATAGTCGATCTCCCTAATAGACGATCATAGCATGTTCATTTTAATCTACCGACTAAGTGTGATTGTAATATAATGTTTCTATCGCCAAATAATTTCCATCTTTAACTTATCATTGATATCTAACAACAGTGCCCGACTTCGACAACAGGTAAATCTGACTCACAATATCTTTTTTTTTCCTTAAACTGACGGGGTGAACACTCCAAGTGGAACATCTTATTGGAGTAGTTGGCTACATTGAAAAGAGAAAAACTCGTAACATTAATTTTTTTTTTTGGAAATTTAAAATGTTTAATAAAAAGCTTAATCCAAAAATAAAGTTAAATAAAACCAAGTGATAGATATATTAACAAAGATTTCGTAAATAGATATATCGCACTTGTTCAACAATACTGTAATAACTCAAAATATAAACTTTTTTAGTAGATGCCAAACAGTTTTTAATTTTACATAAAAAGCATATGAAATATAATTTTAAAACCAACCGCTTCATTACCAAAAATTTGACAAAATACATAGGTTAGAAATAAATATTACATGTCGAGTTTTTTCAAAAAGTGAACAAATAAAAATTTTGAATTAATACACTATTGTTGAACAAGTGCGAAAGAAATAAGGTTATTTATTATCAAAATTTTCGTCTAAAGTTATTATTAAAATTAAAAATACTTCAAGAAACTATTACTTCAAAAAATTTTTAAAGGATTTTACTTTACTATAAAAAAAATAACTTTTCAGACAAGCCAATAAACAATACCACTTATACATACAATCAAATAGGAACACACATATGTGGAAATTAGTTTTTATTTATATCAAGCACCAAAGGCACGTTCTTCCATATTTTTTTATGATTTAGTCATACACATACATAATGGTACAGATATGTATGTAAGTTAACTCTAGTACGAAAGTATAGTCGGTCAAGGTCGGCCATATGATACCTTCCACCACAGTATTAACAGACAAATTTTCGGGAGCATATCGTATTTGGGATCAATGGCAATCATGCACCCGGCAGAACAAAATTATGTTATGAGGTAAAGATTCATATATGAGTTCTATGTGTCGAATATTATTCTATATTTTAATTTTCAAGTGAAGCGGAGGACCTGGCGTTTTAACTTAATCGGGTAAGCTGAATACAGTGGTGCTTACCGTTTTTTAGGTTACCTCTTGTTTTCGAGATATACCGTTATTTCAATGGAGGAGGTTGCACAACATATATTCGCGTAACTCAAAAACGGTTTAGTTTATTGAACAAACTTATAAATAAAATTTCCGTTAAGCTAAATTACACTATTTTCTAATATGCGCAGTCATTTTAGAAATATAAATAAATAAAAAAAAAACATTTTTTTTTAGCAAAATTTCGAAATATTTGTTTGTAAATATACATAGCTATGCTTCTAATTTTCTCTGGACATGTAAAAAACAAAGTTGTAAACAAAACTATCCATTAATGACTAAAATCTGTTAACAACTTTTGATTTTATTCACAAAAGACGAAAAATTTAAATTAAATTTTAGAATTTCATAAAACGCTATATTTGTTGGGAACTAAAGGGGTTAGTGGTGATAAAAGGCAAGTATATTTTGGGAAAATGTTAAGGACAAAAAAACTAATCGAAACGACGCAAGTCGCAGTAAGGCAAACCGGAGTATTGGTGTATTATATTACATATTTATTTTGGTATATACATATTTTTTAAATATTTCATTTTCTTTAAAATTATCAATATTATATTATTTAACCTATTTTTAAAAGATTGTTTTGCACACAAAAACAGCGCTCATTGAATAATTATTGCTGGTAATGTTTTTATCAGTAGAAATTTTAAAAAAAATTTCGCTTCGAATTCCCTTATGGCAAGTTTTTTGAGAACTTTAGCACTGAGCTACCTCGA
Source organism: Pollenia amentaria (assembly GCA_943735925.1). NCBI lineage: Eukaryota > Metazoa > Arthropoda > Insecta > Diptera > Polleniidae > Pollenia > Pollenia amentaria. The sequence goes on from OX031007.1 coordinate 150,449,902, forward strand.
AATTCGAAAACGTAAATGGTGTTTCTAGGCCTAGGGGAAAAGGAATTAACAGCAAACTTGTCACGGTACAGTTCTAAAGTGTTAGGGACCGGTTCTAATTCGAACACTGAATGGGACTTTAACATGGTCATGTCCATGGGAGGGGGCTAATTGGCACCATTTTGACACTTTGTAACAGGTCACTGAAATAATCTGAATGGATTCATTCAATTTCGGTTAAAACACAACATGTGTTATTTAATCTACTACAAAAAATGCCACAGTCGTATACGACAACGACAACTACAACAAGGCTGACTACCTGTCGCAGATATTGACCCGAGTTAACTATGTATGTTTATATGATAGGTCTCCTTCATATAAAGTATTATAATCAGAAAGCATCAGCCCGCACAAAATCTAGTGACATGACTTAAACATTTTATCGCCATTTAACTGGTCTTGTTTTCACCTATAACAATTCGTTCCTTTTTATTATAATATTGTGTTCACAGGTCACGGGATAATTGCTTTAATAACAATTGGCACACATTTCCCGCAGGGTACACTGGGGAAGCCATCGATAGATATTGCAAAACAAGCAATAGACTGGAGTCGGCAAGGCAGTCGAAGAATAGGTAGATCACCACGTACCTGGAAACAACAAGTCGAAATAGAAACATCTCACCTCCGTCTGCGTTGGAATAAGCCTTGTTGGGGCTCTTTGCTCCTCGTAGGAGTTTAAAGGAATAAATATATTTATATAAGCACTGACTAGTTAGAATTTAAGAAAATAAGCAATAATCTTCAGTAAATGAACAGACCTATTATATATTCAAAACTAATCTATGTAGTCTAATGCTAGGAACACAACTGGGGCGAACGACGAATTTTTGGCCGCGAATATTCGTCGCCAAAAATAAAAGACGTTTGTGTATATGAAAATGCACACAATCAGGGCGCCGGCGAAAATTCGCCAGACGCGGCGAACTTTAAATAGATTTAATTCTATTTCATACGACGGCGAACGACGAAAAAATCAGTACTAGGTGACCATGTTTAGTTTTAGTTAAGAAGTAGTTTAGTAAATAAAGTTACTTTTTACTTTAATAATTGTTTTTTTTTATTGTATAACACATAAAATAAGTATACAAAGTATTTTGCTATAAAAATATTTTTTAGTTGTGTTTTTGATTATATTTTTATTTTTAAGCATTATTTTTTTCAATATGGTCACACTATTTCTCTCTCTTTGCAAAAACAGTGATCAACTTTCTCAATTACAAAAGCTGCCAGCAATTCGTCGTTATTGTGCTTCATACGACGAATTTACTCAGCGAATTTTTACGGAAAAATTCGTCGTGTTGGGCGAAATTCGTCGTTCGTCCCAGTTGTGTTCCTAGCATAAGGTAGAATTACATTGGTAAAATTTCTCTATACGGGCAAGCATCTCACTTGCAGTTGGTTTGCTTTTCGTTGGGTTTTGTGCTAAATCTCGCATTCGCTATTGGACTGGCGTCGTATAACACTGTAGCGAGTTATAGTTTTTTGCAATGTTCAATATTAATCTTTGTATTGTGTTTGTTTGAAAACCACAAATAACTCATAATAAATCGATGTGCCTTTGAAGAGAACTATATAAAACTCACATGGAGAACTGGTGGAGAACCTTTTAAAACTCAGATTTATAATTGAGGAAGGTTCTCAATAATAAGTCCTCGTCTTCCTACACGAAGGTTTAGGTCGCCTGTTAGATTTGTTATACCTTAATATTGATTTGGTAAATCTGCTGTATTCCCACTCTAGAAAAACATTAATGGTAACACGGTCATCGACCTGGCGGGATTGGCTCTTTAAAGCCTTGTTTGCGTTTGAAAATATTATCTTGCGAGCGGATTTAGTTGGCTTTCCAGTTTGGTAATAAATTGTGCATGGACTTTGCGAAATTCATCGTTTACTACTGGCATCTCTTAGTCCCTATATATGCTCCCATTTATAATATACCACGGCGCTCCAGTCATGATTCTGAAGGTTTGTTCAGAATTAACAAATATTTCATGAAAAAATCCAAAAAGCTTGATCAAGAATTTGATAAATTGTTAGCTTTATTTTTAGCAATTCCTATTGATTAACTAAACTTTATTTAAGCTTGGCTGACCACATTTTCGAAGAAGTACAACCCGATGACGTCGCCAACCCATAAACCACACCAAACAATCACTTTTTGGATGCATCGACTTTTCAACAATCACTCATGGACTCTCGTTTGCCCAAATGCAACGATTCTGCTTGTTAACGAATCCATTTTTTATGCTGAACAAAATATATTACGAAGTGCATTTTGGTTTGAACGCCCATTTTTGTAAAAGGCTCCAACAATCTTAATGTGCTGCTCAGTGTACCTCTCCATACACTGAAACAAAAAAATGTCGAATTTAAGTTGGGCGAAAAACTGGTTGTTACCGTCTGACTTACAATTAATATCGTGCATTATGGTTGGACCACCCTTTATATACAAGGGTATATAAACTATTCAAGAAGGATCGTGTTGAAAGCTTGTTCGATATCAATTTTACTTTATTTCGATTTCAAGGACATGGATGTATAAATGTATCTTTATAAATATATCTTCTAATTAGATTGGCTACCTATGTTTATCTCTGAAATAATAGTTTGAACATAATAAGCACACCTAAAATAACTTAAAATAAACCAAAATTTGGCTTTAATACTTCTTATATATACATATATATATGTTAATTCTGGGCAAAATTGGACCCTTTATATTATCTATTCATAAAAAAAATCTAACAGAAATTAGATTTTCACAAAACATAACAAGGGATAAAAACAACAAAAGTACCAATTCGGCACACTATTTCACTTGGCGTCTATACCACTGCTTACTGCAATGTGGATTCTGTACAATCTCATAGAAGATGCAGTAGACTTAAATCTTCTTTATTTACAGAAAATTTTTGTTATCGCCATTTAAACTAAATTAAAATAGTTTATTATTTTACTAACAAATTTTTATAAAAAAGCCCGTGGAGCTACCAAAGAACTAAGGGTTAGGTTCCGTTAAAAAAATGCGTGATACGTATTCACTTAATGTTTCGTAGGAGTTTTAACCCTCTGCGACTGTCGTGGTTGTCTAACAGATACCTTTGAAGTTTTACAAAACAGACCTTGGAAAATAAAGGCCAGCAAAATGGTGTCATTACAAAGTCGCGTCAGTCGCAGAGGATTAATAAAATTTTCTTGTTCAAATTTTAATATTCTTGTGTGACAACTCTTAGATTTAAATATCGTTTTAGTATTGCACTGAGCCATTGTAAAATGTTTTTTTTTTTTGTACATTTTCAGTGCTTAATTATTTTTTTTTTTTTTTTTTTATTAGTTATTTATTATTGTACATAAATAGTATAAATTCATTTTCTTTTTGGCCCCAGCGCCTATAGGCATTATTGGAGCTAGCTGGCAATATAATACTTGTTAAATGAACATATGAAAATAATTACATAAATATAAGATTAACAAAAAAGAAAAAAAAAAAAAAGGTTTTTCATTTTAAGTTTAACAACAGAATTTAAATTACAACAGAATTTAAATTACAACAGAAGTTTTTCCACTTTATTAGTCAAAAAATTTTTAGAAAATGATTTAAGCGTTGAGTAGTAGGTTAATTGACTTTAATTCTAAAGGCAAACTATTGTATTTTATACTGCCAATGTAATCTATACGTTGTTTGGTCTTTTCTAATCTACACCTTGGAATTGCCAAATTTGCCCCATTCCGTGTGTAAAAATGAGATTGATTTCGATAAAAAGATATGGTATGATGGCCAATATTATGAATACATTTAAAAACATACATTAAAACTTTGAACTCATGTAATCCATAGATTGGTAAAATCGTTTTACAAATATCTTTGTACAACGAAATAGTCGAATAAGTTATTGGTAAATTATATATAATTTTCAATGCCTTATTTTGCATACATTGGAGCGATTTTAAATTATTGTCACTTTTGTTATAAGCATAGATGATTCCCATATAATTCAAATACGACTGTACTAACGACTGAAATACCAACAGCTTAGATTTCTCACTCAATTTGTTTTTTAGCTTGTACAAAATTCCAATTGCAGGAGCTATTTTCTTCTTTAAATCATTTATATGCAGATCCCAGGACAAATTGCTTTGTAATGTGATTCCTAAATATTTCACTGAGTTTGTTTCTTTTACTAATTTCCCATCAATATACTCGTTAAAGTCATTACTAAGACTAGAAGCATTGGGTCTAAATCGAATAAGTTTTGTTTTTTCAGGATTAATTATTAGACGATTGAAGCGTGCAAACTCAAATACTAAAGCCGCATATCTCTCAACGTAGGTTTTCAGAACCAAATTATGTTTAAAAGGATAGAATAAACATACGTCATCCGCAAACATAACAAGTTGGCCAGTTAAATTGAGATTTTTTAGATCATTTAAGTAAATTGAAAACAATAATGGTGCCAATCCATTTCCTTGCGGAACTCCATAATCCACACAACCAATAAAGCTTTTCGAATTATTAATTTGCACGTATTGTTTCCTGTTAAAAAAATAACTTTTAAATAGTAAAATTTCACTTCCTTTGACACCATATAATGACAACTTTTTCAACAATATTTGATGATCAACTAGATCAAACGCTTTGGTAAAATCAAAAAATACACCAGCAACTACACTAGAACCTTCATCTAGACCGTTGCATATATACTAAATTACGTTCAAAACAGCATCTTCAGTACTACATCCTCTTCTGAAACCAAACTGGAAATCATACAATAACTTATTTTCCTCCATATAAATCAGAAGTTTATCATATAAAAGTTTTTCAAAAATTTTGTCTATTGTAGACAGAACAGCAATTGGCCGGTACTTTTCCATACTTGAAGCATTTATTTGCTTTGGTATTGGAACTATTTTATGAACCTTGAGAACATCAGGATATACCGAGGAACTTATCATATTGTTAAATATATTAACTAATATTGGCACAATAGTTTCTCTACATTCTTTAACAAATTTCGGCGATATATTATCATATCCAGGGCTCTTATTTACTTTAATATTCAATATGACTTCACTTATGTCATCAATACTAACATTTTCAAGATGAAAACGATAAGGATATTGAAAAATGGTTCGTAAATTATTAAATGTGTCACCAGGTTGACCAGGTTGACCTTCTATTTGTTGTTTAAGGTTTACTACAAACGAAAGAAAATAATTATTAAAACAATCAACTTAAGCTTGATCCGTATTTATTAAGTGTCCAAGTGTGTCATTAAGACAAATATCATTACTTTTTGTACGACCAAGTGTAGTGTTAATAAACTTCCAACATTTCCTCGGATCATTTCCAGCTTTATTTAAACTTTCAACATAATAATTATCTCTGCACTCTTTAATAGCAATGCGGATTACTCGGCTTACCCTTTTTAAGACTTCCTCTATATTGTGCTTATTTTTAGCAATTTCTGTTTTAATAAAATCAATTCTTGAAGGTTTTTACTTATCCATGGTGTAAGCTCAAAACACAACTGTTTTTTATGTTTTGTAACTACAGTTGCATGACTTGTAGCGTCCTGCATACAAGAAACTAACTTATCGGTCAAAGCCGAGGCATCAAACAAACCCCAATTAATGGGTAACGTATTTTGCAAATAGTGTTTAGCCTTTTCATAGTCACAATGTATTTTTGATACTTCAATATATTCCTTAAATCTCACATTACTTTTCAATTTACAGCACAGTATGTTATGATCTGAAAGGGAGCATTCAACTGAATCAATATAAATCCTCTCAGAAAAGTTACTAAAAACATGATCTATAGATGTTTTACTTTTAGGCCTAGTTATCATATTATGAGCACTTGTACAATCATAATTATGAAACATTGCTGACAAATCACTATAATATGAATTATTGGTATCACCAATAATAATTACCGGATTTTGAGCAACAGTATTTAAAGTGAGATCAAACATATTCATAAAATCAGTAACAGCACATTTCTGTGATCGATAAAACGAAATCAATTTCATATTTTTATGGTCAATTTTAAAATTTGTAAGATTAACGGTTATAAGTTCCACAAAATTTTGACTTTTACAAATTTCAACCAAGAAATGTAAATTTTTATTTATATACAACGACGTTCCACCATAACCATCCTCCCTACAACAGTGAACACTATTAAAACCTGGTATTGTATACAATTGCAACACATTCTCACTAAACTATGCTTCTTGCACTGCAATTACATCCGGTAATTTTGAAAAACTAGCAATTAACGATTTAAACTGATTAAATTTTTCAATAGAGGAAACGCTTCTGATATTTATACTTATTATATTCAGAAAATTATAATTTAAACCACAAATATAGTTTTTAAATTTTGAAAATTGATGAAAATATTGATTTTTTATCATTTAGTTATAAAAAAAAAAATGTTAAAACAAAAAAAAATCTGGTAAAAACAAAAAAAATAATAATAATTAATATTTATAATCCAATTCCTAATGAAGGAGAAACATAGGCAGCACCATCCTCACCATCATCAGAGGAATCATTAGCGTCATCATAATCTCTATTCATCACCACCGACCTTCGTTTCCAATGCTTATTAGTTGTTACATTTAATAACATATTGTCAACATCATCCTCACACAGTATCAACTGCTGTTTAGCAAGGTCACTCTTTTTACAAAAAACTTTACCATTTCGGGAATATACATGTTGATATCCAACTGCTTTTAATGATTTAGCATGGTTCAACAGGTTTAAAGTTTCCTTGCTAAGGAAATCATACACAAATACTTTATTTGTATTTTCCTTTTCTTTTAATTTAGATTTAGAAGACATTAATTTTTCTTTATTTGCTTTGGATGAAAATTTTACAACAACTGTTTTTTTATCATCATCTTTCTTTTCAGTTCTTCCCTTCTTTCTTATAAAATACGCATCTTCAACAGCATTCGGTTCAAATTCTATCCCAACCGTTTTTGATAAATTAAAAACTGCCTATTGAGCATCTACGCCACTAGCACCATCCAAGCCACTGATAATACAATCGTTTTTTACACGGTTATCATTTAGGATTTTTACAGAAGTTCTAAGAGTTTGTATTTCTGTTTTTAATTTTTTATTTTCCCTTTCCATTTCAGTTATTTTCTTTTTGTTTGCTGCAACATCTTTAAAAACCTCATCAAACTTGGCTGACATAAAATTAATTGAATCAGTCAGCTGATCTAATTTTTCAATCATTATTAAATGCGATTCTTTCACATCACGTTTAAATAAATTCAGCTAAATAAACGTTTAAAGTCTTAATTAGAAACCTTATATCCTTTTTTTGCTTTCTTTTCATTCAAGACGGTTTCGAATGTGCTTCTATGAGTCAAAGTTCAATTTACAAAGCTTTCTTGCAATGGTCCTATTCCCTCAATATTTCACATAGAAAGAAAAAAGTTTGAATTTATAAAACAATTTGTACAAAAAAAGAAATAATTGCCAGATTTTATGTTGTATTTGTTTAATTTTATTTGTATGTTTTTATCCTTTTATTTTACTTTTTTTAAGGCAGCTGACTTCAATAAATTTTTTTCAAATAACTTTTTTATATCTATTATATTCATTATATTGTTGGTCTCATGTGGAAAGGCCCTAACTCCCATAACTGCAACTTCAAAGGAGAAGGTAAAAACATAATAAAGTGGGTAAAATTGCTTGTAAGACCGTTATTTTGTATACTATTGCATTATAATATTGCATTGTGACGAGGTATATTGAAATGCATTGGATTTACTAAAAAAAAACTCATTTTCGAAAAATGCTTAACACCATTTTTCTTCTACATGAGACCAACGATATAATGTATGGCATTCTATTTAAGTATTTATTTGAATAAATATGATTTATATATATGTTTTCTAGGTTGCTTTTAAATAATTGAAATAAATAATTCAAATATCATAAGCCACCCGAATTGAAAAAATTTCTTTACCGTTGGCTTAATATGCAAACCTGCTAACTCCCTTTCAGCTCATTTTACAGGAGAGGCAAAGAAGTTTTTATATTTCATATTTGCAGCTTGAGAACAGTTTTTCTTCTCAAACTTTTTTACACACTTCAAGCCTCAAATTGAGGAAAAGCTACATGCTAATCGACGAGGCGTATATTTCTCTACCACACGGCATCAAAATCTCAATTTACTTAAAAAGTGAATTTAGCAGGTTTGCATATTAAGCCAACGTTATGTGTTTTTTTCTATTATAACCATCTCGACATCTCATCAAAACATAAATGAAATTTTTCAATTTGTTTCTGAACTTAACGATAAATAGCTTTTTACATTTAATACATTTTAATATATATTATTAACTTTAAAGTCGATTTTCACAAATTGATTTTTTTCTGGTATAAGATATTTTAACAGTAAGCCCTTTAATTGTTTATCTATTTCACGCTTTTTTCAGTTATCTAATTCTATTTAAATAAAAATTAAGCTACCCAGCAAAAACTTTACTTACCTGGAAACACCACTTAATTTTTCGGCTGAATAACTACTTATTTTTGTTCGAATTGTCTACAGAATTCAGTAGTTGCAATACACTTACTAGAAGTCACACAATATCTAGTTATTATTTTACTACCAGGAAGTTAAATTGTAAGTACTTACAATATACTTACTATAAGGCAAAAAATAACTAGTATTCATTTAATTGGCGCTAGTTAATGGACATAATAAGTAGTTATGGAACTAGTTACTAGTAAGAAAATATTCATTACTGAAAACAACATAACTAAATAATAGTTATTGAGCTGATTATTAGTAAGCAAATATTCAGAAGTGAAAAGTACTTACTGAGGTCATTACTATTAAGCACTTATTGAAGCTTTCAGAATATTGACAATTGTAATGACAATTACTTACCAGGTAGCATATGAAATAACTTCTAAATATTACCAAAATTCAAAAAGTTTTTCCTGGGTAGTTCCATAATTCCTTTTACAGTATGTTTATTTCAGTTCATTTACAAGGTAGTGTTTCTGAATTATATTGAAAGTTATGACTCTTTGAATTAACGCAAAAAATTCTTAAATTATAAACGTTAATTGACTTTTTGACTAAAAAGCAAATGATTACAATTTGAAGCAGTTATGAGTAAAATTGAGTTAAACCTAATCAAAAACTCATAATTTACTTTTTTGACTTAATACCTTTTTGTCAAATGTCAAAGAGATTATAATGCTGGTTTCGTGTTTATAAAAAATAGGTATACTTTTTTTCGATAAGCTGATGTAATAAATTACTTAAAATTAAGAGGACTCAATGCCTACTACACATGCAGAAACTCCATCGGTAAGAATTGGGGACTGAGACCGGATATGGTAAACTGGATTAACACATCGGTGGTTAGACCTATTCTTACCTATGGATGCACTGTTTGGTGGGATGCGTTGAGAGTGGACAGCTATAGGAAGATGCTTAACAAGGCCCAGAGGAGTGCATCATTTGGCATCACTGGTGCAAGGAGAAGCACGCCGCAGGCGGCGTTGGACATCCTACTACATTTGTCCCCCATTGAACATTATGCGAAGAGTGTGACTGCCAGGAGCTAACTTAGACTCTACGAGTCTTCGTTGATTAGACCTAGGCGAGATGACCACACAAGGATTCTATACGAAGTGGATCTGCTTGATCAGGAAAGGGTTCCGGGGGGAATCTCGGATCATAGGAGTATGACCTTGGACTTCGGTGTAACACCACCGGTGGAGTTCCCAGATAGGGAAGTTTGGCGTGGATCCAACGGACTGTTTGAGGGGTGGGCAGTATATACGGACGGGTCCAAGATGGACACTGGCACTGGTGCTGGTGTTTTTATTGCTGACACTGACGTGAAAAGGTCATTCAGACTCCCGGACGAGTGCAGTGTCTTCCAGGCTTAGATCCTAGCGATCTGGAGGGCTACGGAAGTGATACTGGATCACATCGTGGGGGGATCTGTTGTGACAATCTACGTCGATAGTCAGGCTGCGCTAAGGGCATTGACAAATCACACGGTGCGATCGTGCCTGGTTGCTCGGTGTAGGAATGCTCTGAGAGAGCTCATGTTGGCGTTCACAATAAGGCTGTGTTGGGTACCAGGACACTGCAAGGTGGATGGCAACGAGGTGGCGGACGAACTCGCGAGAGGGGGTTCGAATCTGGACTTAGAGGTAAGGGACAGAGGGGTAAAACCCCCCTTATGTCACTACTATGGGGTGTTGCGGGAAAGATTTCGTGATGCCGTTAACCGGTCCTGGAGGGATAGAACGGATTGCAGGGTGTCAAGGGCCTTATGGCCCGGATTGGACGCAGTTGCAACCAGGGTTCTATTAGGGCTGGATAGGAGTAGTCTCAGGACTCTGATAGGGTTCCTGACGGGGCATTGTTCTGTTAGGGCGTTTATGGGTAAATGGGACATTGCGAGACCGGACTTCTGCAGGTTGTGCGGAGATGCCGAGGAGCTCGAGACGGTTGAGCATGTACTGTGCCACTGTCCTAGGATGCACGGCCCCAGGGAGAAATGGCTAGGGGCTAGGTTTCACGACGAACTGGGGTGTATCGCTGGATGTAATCCAACCGATCTGCTGGGGTTTGTCAGGGAAGTAGGACGGCTGTTTCTGTTGGGGGGGCCGTAGGGGGGAATTTGTCCTGCGCTTCTACAAATATACCGAACCTTAGGTCTATTTTCTACTATTCTTCTTTTCTTCTCTTTTTCTTCTCTTTTTCTCTTTTTCCTTTTTTTCTCCTCTACTGAAGGGATTCACAATGGACCTCATTGGTCTCCGAGTGGAGTTGCGCCCTTGGGCGCATAACCCTTCTTAACCTAACCTAACCTAAGTGTAACCCATTTTCGGCTGATGTGCTGATTTGGACACTAATATATCTTTCCATTATTGATAAGCTGAAAGTTCATACATTATACTTACAGTTAGTTACGAGGTACAAGTCTTTTAAATTTCACTACTACCCTGGAAGTGGATATTGATTATATATATAATCCTTGCGAATTCCTAAGAGGAACATAGGGCCACAACAAATTTCTTCCATTCAACCTTATCTTCGGCCAGGCGTTTGATCTGGCTCCAGGAATAACCAGCATCACGGATTTTCTTTTCTGTGTTACGTCTCCAGGTGTTATTTGGTCGACCTCTTCTTCTGCTGCCTTGAGGGTTGAATTCCAGCGCCTTTCTTGTAATGTTGGTCATTGGTTTGCGAAGAGTATGCCCAAGTCATCGATATTTTCGTGTTTTGATGGTTTCAGTTATTAATGGTTGGCTAGTTCTTACCCATAGCTCATCATTGGAGATAGTGTTCGGCCAAAAAACTTTAAGAATGCGCCGAAGACATCTATTGACAAAAGCTTGAATTCGCTTGGCGTCAAGTATTGGAAGATTCCATGTTTCGCATCCATACAATAGAGCTGACTTTACGTTAGAATTAAAAATTTTGATTTTTGTTTTTACTGAAATGTTGGATGATTTCCAGACTTTGGTAAGAGTTCCAAAGGTTTGTCTCGCTTTGTTGATGCGATATTGAATGTCGGCCGAACTTCCTCCGGATTTATCGATTAGCGAACCCAAGTAGAGGTATTCATTAACATCATCTAAGGGTTGGTCAAGGAGAGAGAATTGGCGGGTATTTTCGGTATTAAGCCTCAGCGATTTGGTTTTGTTGGTGTTTAGTTGAAGACCTACTTTTTCTGCATTGGCGCTTACTAAGTCAAGTTTTTGTTGCATTTCACTAAAGTTATGCGAGATTAAGCATATATCATCGGCATAGTCAAGATCATTTAGTTTGACAGTGAAATCAAGATTGATGCCGCTGGTAGTGGAAATAGATTGTGCCATAACTAGGTCGAGTACAATGTTGAAGAGCAAGGGTGATAGAAAACAACCTTGTCTGACACCAACGTTGATATCAATGCGGTTGCTTTTGAGACCTTCATGAAGAACTAGACAACGAGCATTGTTGTAAAGAGCTTTTATTAGCCGGATTATCTTAGATGGGACTCCCTTACAAGCCAAGGCCTGCCAAATAGCAGATTGATGTATAGAGTCAAAGGCACGTTTAAAATCAATAAAGATTAGATATAGAGGGGCTCTCAGTTCCACAGATTGCTCTACTATTATACGCAAACTATTGATGTGGTCTACGCAAGACCTGTTTGGACGGAAACCTGCTTGCTCTGGGCTCAAATTTATATCTAGGGCATTGAAGATGCGATGGTGTAAAATTCTAGCAATGATTTTGTTTATTGTATTGAGTAGTGTGATTCCCCTCCAGTTAGAGCACTCCATTAGGTTCCCTTTTTTTTTGCAAGTTTAATGATGAGGCCTTCTTTAATATTCTCAGGTAAATTTTCAGTATCCCAGAATAATTTAATGATTGGTTGGATGATTGATGCGGTCATTGGACTGTTAATTTTAAACAGTTCAGGAGGAAGGTCATCCGAGCCGCTCGCCTTATTATTTTTGAGCGCACAAATGGCATTATTAATTTCATCTATGTCCGGAACGTCCACGTGAATAGAAAGACGCAAGGGGTGGGTGATGCAGTTGCAGATGGGTTGGCTGTTTGATTGCGTATTATATTGATTACGTATTATATATACGAATTCTACACCCAAATGGTTTTAGAAATACATGAATGTGTGCGTGAACGTAAGTCGCAAGCACAGGGCTTGTCGCCATGCTAATTAAAAAATATTTATGACTTTTATATTAGTTGTGACCAGCCTCGGGACTTTAGCGTTCTGGGCTATTGCGCCAGAGAAACTATCCATGAGAATGTCGCAAAAAATACCCTAATGGATCCGTTAAAACTATTAAAATAAAGAATCTAAAAAAAAGAAAAGGGAAAAGGACTGGTATAGAAACTCCACACCTTTTTCAAAATAAGTGTAAGAGTATGAACTGAATAGATTTGATTTTAATTTTATTCAATAGACACACATGGCGTAAAGTGGTGGTGGGTTTAATATCCTACATGACAAACATGAAATTGTCAAATACTTGGCGCTTGCATGTATGTATGTATATATGAATGTAGAAAAACAACTGCATTAATCAGGTACTATTTTGACGAATAATAGCTTGTTACCCGAAAGATATCGCCAAAAGGACGCGCTGCTAATTCTTCGTCATTATATATTGAAAGCTTAAGGCACCTTTTCCGTTCCTGAAAAGCCATCAAGGCGTATACGTTGTATCATCATTCGCAACACAAGCCCTTGGACTTCCGTTGGTAAAAGGTGATTTTCAAAATGTCGCTACTGATGGCCACTGTGGCAATTTCGAGATACCCCTTTTATGTCCTGAAAATAAACTTTTTTCCAAGTTTTTATTTAATTTTCTTTTTTTTGTGCCCGTAATTGAAATATGTATATAAAGATTTTTTCCCAGTTTTTATTGGTGTTTGGGTTTGGCTTAAATGGATTTATATTGAAAGGCCTTAAAAAAATTGTTCTATAAATTTGTACCTCCCTAACACTATATACTTTTTCTTACCACATCTATACTAGTTAAGCCTACTTTACACTATCACACAAGTCTTATGTATATGTTACCCTCTCCGAGAAAGGGGCCTAGTGTGTCAAACAACGGTTTTGGACTTAAGAGTGGTTTCTGGAACCTAAAAGGGTGTAGAATAAGATGAAATGAGTTAGATTTCTGATAAAAATTTATTTACCCCATAAAAATGAACAAAACGAACTTGGGAAAATCGATAAAAATGAGAAAAAAATTAGCGTTATGAAACTTTAAATACGTTTTTCTCAAAACTTCATTTTCACACACTAGGTCCCTTATCTCGGAGAAGGTCACATATAATGAGTTTTGTTGCTACTGTGAAAAAATCTTATTGTACATAAAAGTTCGTTTTCACACTATCACACATGAACAAGCTTTTGTTAAAGCACAACCCTTATCAAATGAAAAGTATTATTGTTAAGCAAAATAAAAAAAAAACAATGAAGTCGTATGGGATGTCAAATTTTTTGTCGTAATACATGTCATTTTTATGACACATTGTATTCACACTATCACGCTTTTACATATTACTTGAGTTTATGATATGTGTTAATACAAAGTTTAATAGCGTAAAGTAGCCTTTAATATACTAAAGAGTGAATGTGTCTATGTCTGTTTGTAGGAGGTAAACTCCGTAACCACTGAATCGATATTTATTAATTTTTAAAAGTACATTACTGATGATCTGAAATCAGCCATAGGCTTTATATTTATTCGGAATTTTAAGTGGGCGTGGCACCTCCCATACAAAGACAATAAAGATATCTGAATATCGAGAGAACGGCAATAGCTTAAGTTTCCAAAATTGGTGCAAATAGCTTGGTTAGCAATACGTGACATAATAGTCGTACCTAAACAAGAGCGGAAGACTGAACGTTTTTTTCCCGGTTGCTTTTACGCTGATATGCCATACCTTAACAAGAGCGTTAGCGTTATGTTACAAACAGTAGTGTTAACTTTTGTGTTTGCTAAAATCCTCATAATAGAAATAAGAAATGGAAATAAAGCCGCTTATTTGACCTTTAAATGGCTAATTTGCCATTATTTATTATCAAACAAGAACAGGGCTGTCAAAACAACAAAAATAGCAACCCTACTTGTTTTAACGCGCTGTCAAAATCGAATTTTCCAATTGCAAAGCGCTTCCGCTGCGTTGCCGGCGCGTTGTTTCGGTATGCTAGTATCACCTAGAATTCTGTATATCTAGAGAACGGCAACAGCTACAGTTTACGAATCTGCTACAAACTTCTTGGCAAATGCACAACATCTGTAAAAAGTGCGCGTGGCATAAAGTAGAATTCGGTATAGCTGGAAAACGATAGGTGTACAAAGTTGATATATCTGGACAACATTAGGTGTACAAATTTGGTTCAACTAGATTGGTTATCAATACAACAAACAATTCTGTATTTCTGTACAACAGTAACAATTAAAGCTTCCAAATTTTGTACAAAAAGCTTCAGTAAAAATATACGATATAAAGAAAAAAAATGGGCGGGATTAGAGGCGTTCGCTGTACAAAATGGATTTTTGTATATCTGGAGAGCGGTAAGAGTAAAATTGTCAAAATTGTTTACTATATAGTGGTTATCAATGTACAACCTCTGTCAAAAGTGGACTAGATTGGAAGAGTGCGCTCGGCACCTCTTTAACAAAGAAAACGATTCCAGTAGATATTTTGAAGTTTGGAACAAATAGTCCAGATTTGTATACAAAAAATCTTTAAAAAAGGTAGGCTGAGTTGGAGAAGTTCCATGACGGCTTCAATACAAATACAATATAGATTTCAGTATAGCTGAAGAACGGTAACAGTAAAAGTATATATATTAGAGCGACTCAAAAAAAAAGTGATTTTGTTACCCCTCTGAAAATTAAGGTTGATATGTTTAATGATGTTTCCCAAAATAGTTTGGTTCTAGCGTTGACCATCCGTGAGCTGGACCATTTTTAAAAAAGGTCTTTTTTCAGTTTTTCGAATTTTTTTGTACTTTGCTCCAAGACGACTTAAATAAAATTTGCTATCATCGAATAGAGTTTTTGAAGCAGCATCCAATGGTATATTAAACTTGACCATTTGTGACCTTCTAATTGAGATTTTTAACTAAACACATATTTTCGTTTCGGGTTTTCATACAAATTCTACGTATCTGGAAGTAATGTTCTGCTTTTCAAATTGAATCTGTTTTAAAATAATGTTAATATATTTTTTTTTTTTAATTATTCACATAAAACGCGAAAATCGCGATATATTCTATCTATTTTATATTTTTGTGTGATTTTTCAATTATAATAACCTGCTAATAAGCAAAAGATCCGTTATCAGTATTTGTTTATTGAATCTTCATATATTAAATATGAACTAACAATAATTAATCAAATATTATCCTAATATTTACTTTATGTCCTGCCAGTGCCAGACAAAAAAGATTTAGTCATCACGGTTTCTGTTTACATATGTAGCTGTTTATCGCTCATCTGATTGGGTCAGTGCTGCAGTGTCTCTTCTTCTTAAGCGAGTGTGGCCGCCATAATTTAAAATATTTCGAGCTAATAGATTTGGGTGCAGTTCTAGCCTTTTTAAATATTTTACTGCATATTTCGTTATCATAGTTTTTACCAATGGCACATTGAGATCCTTGTGGATATTTGAGTTTTTGACATACCACGGAGCGGCTGTGATTATTCGAAGAAGTTTATTTTGGCGCCTTTGAATTTTTTCGATATAGAGTTGTAAAGTAGAAGTTTGCAATCGAGACTAAGAACAGAATTTCTTCCAATGAGCCAATTAATTTGAATTGCTTTTAGTTTCATTTGAGTTAATTTTGCTTCTATGTGCCACTTCCACGTTAAAAGCCGATCTAGATGTATACCGAGATATTTTTCATGCGAGTGTTGGGGTATTATTTGATTATTGATTTTATTATGGGGGCATGTTTCCCGACGCAATGTGAATGTTATATGTGCGCATATTTGCTCATTGATCTTTATCCTCCATTGTTTTAACCACCTTTCCAGTTCAAATATGTAATCCTGTAAGTAACGAGATGCTTCTTGACAGTTTTCATGTACGCTTAGGAAAGCTGTGTCATCCGCAAATGTTGAGGTTTGTGTGTAGCTGTTTGTTGGCATGTCCGAAGTATAAATTAAGTATAATAGAGGGCCCAGGATGCTGCCTTGCGGGACTCCAGCGTTAACTGGCTGAGGAGGACTTAAAAAATCGCCTTCTTTTATAATAAATTGACGACCGACTAAGTAGCTTTCTAACAGCTTGTGTATGTTTGCTGGTAAGTTTTGCTGCAATTTCAGTTGTAAACATTCATGCCAGACTTTATCAAAAGCTTAAAACACATCGATGAAGAGTGCTGAGCAATATTTTTTTTCTTCAAAAGCTTTTCTTATTACATTTACTATTCGATGAGTTTGTTCAATTGTGCTGTGCTTTCTTCTAAGCCCGAATTGATGATTAAGAATACATCTATTTTCATTTAAAATCGGCGTTAATTTTAACACTTTTAGTTTCTCAAATAGCTTTGAAATATTAGATAATAAGCTAATTGGCCTGTATGACTCAACTTTTGTGTGATCCTTTCCTGGCTTTGGTATCATGGTTACTAACGAAACCTTCCATTCCTGAGGGTAGTATTGAAGGCGTAAAATAGCATTAAAAATAAAAAGAATAATTTTTTTCGCTATACTTGGTAGCTCCAAAAGCATTTTATTACTGATCTTATCAATACCGGGTGCCTGCTTGGTGTTTAAATCCCGAATAGCCTTTTCGATTTCTTTAAACTCGAATCTTAGGGGAATAGCTGCTCTAACATTTACAGGCGGTAGCTCGACTGCTATATCGTGAAATATATTATATCTTCCATTCAAGTTTCTCAATGGTGGCTTAGAGATAACTGGTCTATTGAGGCTTCTAGCTGCACGCCATAATGAGTAGTCTGATTGTGGAGTTGCATCAAGTCCCTTAAGATATTTTTCCAGGGAAGCAGTTTTCTGAGACTGCAGTAACTTTCTCAGGCTTTTTGTGCACTCTTTTAATAAAGTCTTAAGTTGGGGCGATCTGTGCAATTGCCACTCTCTTCGAACTCTCCTTTTTTCAGTCAATAGACGCTCGACATCTGTAGAATATATGATTTTGTTTTTGGTTTTTTTGAGGGTTATGCTGGAATGTTGAACAGCTAGTTTGAGATTACTGTCAAAATTAACAATAGCGATTTCCACGTTCTCCGTTGTGCTAAGCGGAATATTTTCTGTGCAATGGGCACTAAGATATCTTTTATATTTAACCCATTTTTTGGGGAGGCTGATGTCGATACGGAGATACGATTCTATTTGGATTCATTATAGTAACAATTGTAGGTGTATGATCGGTAGATAATTCTAGGGACGCTTCCACATGAATCGTGTCTATGGGGATGTTGTTAACCACGCCAAAATCTATGACATCTGGAACTTTTTGCTGATCAGTAGGCCAATATGTTGGTGGCTGTGAGCTAAATTTAAGTTCTTAAATAATAATTTTTTAAATAAAAACATATTAATCTATTTATAACAGACAAATTTATAATATTAGACTTAAAAATAAATTTCCGAAAACACTTAAAATGGATTTTCTACTGTTCAGCTGAACAAAACTAAGCTTCCGACAAACTGTGACATAATCCAGCAATTGTTATTTTTGCGACAGTAGTGCAATAACCAGTCATATAGAGTAATATTAATAGACAAATATGTTTTTATTTAAAAAATTAATATTTAAGAACTTAAATTTAGCTCACAGCATCCAGGGTTTGAAAACGGATCCTTTGCTTATTACCAGGTTATTATAATTGAAAAATCAAACAAATTGATACCCATATTGCCCATATATGAAAAATATAAAATAGATAGAATACATCGCGATTTTCGCGTTTTATGTGAATAATTACAAAAAAAAAATTAACATTATTTTAAAACACATACGTAGAATTTGTATTAAAACCCGAAACCAAAATATTTATTTAGCTAAAAATCTCAATAAGTAGTCGGCAAGTGGTCAAGTTTTATATACCATTGGATGCTGTTTCAAAAACTCTTTTCGATGATACCAAATGTTATTTATGTCGTCTTGGAGCAAAGTACCAAAAAATGCGAAAAACTGAAAAAATATATTTTTAAAAATGGTCCAGCTCACGGATGGTCAACGCTAGAACCAAAATATTCTGGGAATCATCATAAAATATATCAAGATTTATTTGCAGAGGGGTGACTAAAACACTTTTTTCGGCTCCATACAACTTGAGTCGGTCTAATATATATATATATATAGTACAAATTGCTTCATTGTCAATACACGAGATCCATTTAAAAAAAATTGTACCAATTTTATTTCAATGGCGGTAGCGCAGCGCACCGGCTTAAGTTACTTTATTGGAACTTTTTACCATTCATTTAATTATGTACTTTAATTATATTAATAAAAAATATACTGTATATCGGCCATGTTCTATTAATCGAAATTAAGTTTAAGATTGAACAAATTTTTAAAGCAAGCCTGTAAAAAAAGTTCATAAAAAAATTCGTTTTTATATGCGGCATACTTTAAGTACCATTTATTTTTACAAAAATAACTCTTAAAAATGGGAAAACCTAAAGTCCTATAATAAAAAATTGAAATCAAAATTTCGTTCAATTTAATTCCACTTCATTACGATTTTTAGAACATGCCCGTATGCCTTACTAATCGCTCCAAAAATTATTGTAAAACTTAATTTTTACTTAAATAAATTAAAACTCGAAAAATTGAAAAATTAAAACACAAAACTGCAAAATTAAAACACACATATGTTCATAAATATACGGCTTTGTATAAGTAACGTAGCATGTACTAAAATAACAACAATATATTGACGGACTGACTTTTCGCTCTTGGAAACCCCCAGGATGCATTAATGAATCTTTTTTTAGTTTCTACTCTCGTAAAAAATATATATTTATAATCACTGTTCTCTTGGAAAAATTCACTTTTTGTTTGTTTATTAAAACATGTCTGTCTCTTACTGTGCAGCTATTTTTATGTTTCTTTCTCCTTTATTCTGTTTAGGTTTCTTTCGACTATTTTAGTAGTTTAAAGATGCTCACATTGTAAGTTTAACTGCAATTAAGTGAAAAAAACCACTGTAAAGTGGATATAAATTGCATATTTGTGTATGCGTCTCATGCTTTAAAATGTAATATCGTACGATATCTTTTCTGCTTGAGGAGAAACAAAATATTTATTAGAAATTTTTCAAAAAGAAAACTTATGCATACATTCATGCCACTAATGCACATTATTGCAATGGGCAATAAGGTTTTTTTTCGTTTTTGAAATAGTTAGTTGGAGCACTGGTTGCAAGAACAAGAAAATTTTTTAGGAATTGTAGAAAGTGGAAGTTGAATACTTTAGTTTTTGGAGTGGCCATGACTATGAATTAATTGAAGCATGCTTATCTTATAACCATGTTTTTTTTGCGTGCAGTTGCCCTTACCAGGAGTTTTCGTATAAAATGTTGCCAGTACACGGTTAGGGTTAAAAGGTAACTGAAACAACCCACCTTCTAGGGATAAACAAATTAATATACGGGGGTGTTATGGAAATCCAACACGCAAGAATTAAAAGGTCGTTTTTTTAATAAGATTTTTGTAGAAAAAGAAATACAAATACAATACAATACAATAATTTTTCTATTAAACAGAATTCTTTAAGGAAATTATAAAAAAATTGGCTTAAAAGTGTATTAAAATGAACTTGAAATTCTTGCGGCTTGCGTTTTCGATTTCCATAATACCCCCGTATATTAATTTGTTTATCCCTAGAAGGTGGGTTGTTTTAGTTACCTTTTAACCCTAACCGTGTACTGGCAACTTTTTATACGAAAACTCCTGGTAAGAGCAACTGCACGCAAAAAAAAAACATGGTTGTGGTAAACATATTCTAAGAGCAACATATGATAAGATCCATTATTGTAGTCAACATATTACGATTATTATTGAATCATATTGTGACCAAATATATTCGTAGTATTATATCATAATATTTTTCCCTTAATCCTAATTTGTTTATATTATCTCCTATTATAATTAAATGTTATCATATTATTATCATGTTAATCATAGTAAGTTAACAAGTACTCATATTATTATCATGTTAATCATAATAAGTTAAGAAGTGATAATATTATTATCATGTTAATCATCATAATATGAAGATTAAATATAAAAACTAAAAATATTTTTATTATATATTTATGCTTATTTACTTACTGGTAACTTTACCGGTAAATATAATATGATGCAACTTTAAACATAATAATTTTAATCTGTTTTTGTCGTAGGTCGCAATTATTTATAAATTATTTTATAGAATTTTCATTCTTTTTCTCTATCATAACACAAAACAATGGTCAATATTTTTGCACCATTTTCAAACAATATTACAATTTTTTAAGCATTCATATTTTATTTTGTGACACTTAACAATTTTTTTTAAGTACCTACAATTTCTTTACCTTTTAATGTCTTTAAACTTGGGTTTTTAATGGGTAGATTTTTTTTAAATTGTTTACCCACAGAATAGCAAATAATTCGATAGGCATATGTAAAACAAACGACACAACTGATACAAAATTATTTTACAAATGTCGATAACAAAATATTATTAGAGTAAAGATATTTTGTTTTTATCTTAAACATATTATGAGTACACGTTAAGAAAGTTATCATGTTATGGCTATATCATTAAATGGTTGTGAGGAATATAATATGTTTTCAAAAATATCATTATTTAGTTGCTATAATAATGATAATTTTTCAGTGAACCATAATTTAATTTATAATTGCTATAAACATTGACATGCTTACAGTAACTATAAAATTTTTGATATTCAATAAAATTAACAATATTTTGTGTACGACAACAATATATTGTTACAATCAACATAGTGTAGTTGCCGTAACCATGCCCAACCATATTTTTGCTCTGCGTGTGGGTACCCGTATATAATTTAAAGCACTTCGTTTAAAGAAAGTATATATAAAAATAGCTTTTGTTTCTTATTTTATAAAGAATTAATGAATTCTTATATTCATCTTTGAATTGATATCATTGCATAAAATAACATTTTGTACAGCGTGGATCCATTATTTTGCTGTACGTGTTGCACATTAGCCGTTTACAACCATAACATATTTTGTGTTTGGCAACCCAATTTAGAATCAATAGAATCAAATATAGGAACTAATAATTTTTTTACGTCACTCCCTTCGGGAGGACTATTTGACTTTGGCTGCTCCACAGCCAATTCAAACAAATCAGGACAGCTTAACCATTAAATGCATGAGGTTAGCACCATGAACTTTGTTCACGTTTTACTTAATAGCTTTGCTGATGAATAACATAAATTTCAAGCAAGCTGAAATTGTAGTTTAAAGAAAAGTTGTAATGTCTGCTTTATTTTGAATAATTTTTTTTATGTTTTAACTTCAAACCTCAACTTTTAATATTTTTTTGTTGAAGAGATTGTGACTTTAAAGTTTGTTCGGTTACCGTGGTACCCGTGTCGTAATATTAAATATAATATAATAAAATATAATAATATTAACAAGATGTAAATATACGCAGGAAGAGAAAGCTTATTTTTCATTTTGTCACAGCTAACGAAACAGCTTTACTAGCTTTAACAACCTTATTAGTTTAACCTTCAATCATATTATGGTTTAATCAGTCTTCCAAAAGAAAGTCAATCAATGCCTAATACATCGTTCTTGGTTGAAGTTCTTTTTGGAATCGCGTGGTGGATGAGGTTTGTATCCAAAATCGTCATAATGGAGATGTTAAAGGTGTCAGCATTTAGGCAAATTTTCTATCCTTTATGGCAAGGTTTGACCTGCTGTAGGATCTATCTAGGTACTGTTGCTAACCAACAGAAGGTAATATATTTAAGAGGGGGTGTGGTGTGTGTGGTCAGATAGATTCAGCTTCAAAGCAATAGGCGAGTAATGGCTTTCATCGAAATCCTTATACTTTAAATTGCCCCACATTAATCACCCACTCACAAAAGGGTGTACGCATGGTGTCCATACTGCGTTTTTAAACACAATGCAAAAATTTGTTGCTTCTAATTTGGTCAAAAATATCACGTGAATAATTGCTTTGCTACAATACCTATAACATTCAGCTTGCGTCGGGAGTCATGTGCCCCTATTAAAATCAATAATTTATTAAAGACCCAACAATCACCTGGTTAGTATCTCGGTATTCATCTAGATCGGCGTTTAAATGCAATGTAGAAGCAAAACTAACACAAATGAAACTAAAAGCAGTTCAAATTAATTGGCTTATTGGAATACATGATTGCAAACTTCTACTTTACAAATCTATTTTAAAGCCAATCTGGTGCTACGATATTCAGCTATGGGGCACTGCCTTGGCCTCAAATATCGAACAAATTCAAAGGCGCCAAAATAAACTTCATCGAATAATCACAGTCGCTCCCTGGTATGTTATAAACTCAAATATTCACAAGGATCTTAATGTGCCATTAGTAAAAACTATTATTACGAAGTATGTAGTAAAATATTTAAAGAGGCTTGAGTCGCACCCAAATACACTAGGCCGAAATATTTTAAATGACAGCGGTCACTCTAGATTAAGGAGAAGATATACTGCAGGACTCATCCGGCGAGAAGATCGCCAAACATCTACATATGTGAACAAAAACCGTGATGAGAAAAATTTTCTTCTGGCATCGGGAGGACAAAAATAAAGTATTAGTTTAAGGTTTGATTAATTACACAGAAAAAAGTGTTATATCAATAAAAAAAATGGTTTAAAAAGTATTTTAATTTAATTAATGTGATAATTGAATTAATAATTTTTTTAGCTGAAAAAAATTCAAAATTAAATTTTGATTTAATTAACATTTTAGTTGTTTTGAAATAAATTTTCAATTAAAATTTTAATTAAATAACAAAAAATCTTAATTGACTTTTTTCGTTTAAAATAAAATAATTTAAACATGTTTAAAATTTCAAAGTTTTTTGATCACTTTTATAATTAAAATTAAAAATATCATTTATTGAAAATATTTTTTAAAAATTTTAAAATTTTTGGTAATCAATATAATCATTTTGCTAATAGGTGCAAAATTAACAACTTGTTTGCTTGTTATTATGAATTTAGAACAAATTTGGTAATAGGAGAAATTTAATAATTTTTTCTGATTCAATAAATAAATAATGAAACAAAAAACTTAATAAATTTTTAAAAATGTGCAAACGTTGATTTGGTATGAATTCCCTAATCACACTTATCTCAACACAGCAGAGAGCAATCAAAACAGCTGTCAAAAATATAGTGCTGGCAATTTTAATTTCTTAGCCTTAAACAAAATCCGATGTAATAAAAAGAACCGAAAAAAGCAAACTATCAAGCAGAAAAAAACAAACATTTTTAAAAATAACTGTTTTTGTGTTTTTTTTTGCGTATAATTAAAAAAGGTAATAAAAATTTAAAAACGTACTAAAAAGTATTTCCAAAGTTCAGAATATATGGTAGAAATTTCCCATCGGTTCGGAAAAAGAGATTGCTTTCTTCATAAAAACCCCAAAAAAAGTTAAATTTGTCATCATTAATCATTAAAAAAGTACTCGAATCTAAAGATCAGTCAATAGAACAGTCAGCAACTTTTCACAAAAAGATTTCAAAAACTTATTAAAAGCGAAACCAAAAACGTTTCATTTATGATTGTCAGAACAAGTGAATTATTCTTTTATCTCTAAGTTAGTTTTGACGATATGTGATCTCCTCGGTCTCAATTTATCGCCCCTAGATTTTAAGAAATATATAAGATCAGTACGTTTCCTTATATTGTAAGGCTGCCATTTAAATGTAATTGCTTTATTATTTAAGAGTTCCTTTAGACACTTACGTATCTGATTGTTGCGATGGTCACCTTAACCAAAGTACAACGTTCATGCAATTTATCTGATTGTGTAGGAGAAGTTGAATATAAATTGCATGTTGGCCAGCATGCAATTTGAATTAATTAATTGAAGTGCATATAATCAAAAAGTGGGCATGCATATAGTTCTTCTTCATATCTATTTTATACGAATGTGTGTGTAAGAGCTCACACATATTTGCAGCACAGACACTTTCTTTAATTTGTTTATTTTTCTTCTTCTAAATAATTAGAATATTTTTATATAAACAATACAAAAGCAAGGTCATATAGTAGACCTTAAGACAGTAATTTATTTAAGTAAATATGTATATGTGTATAAAAAGTTATAGATATTTACAAAGAAAAATTATATCATTAACAATCAACAACACCAAAGTTGTTGTCTTAAGACTGTCAAACGTTCTAATTTGTTTCGCTTTTTAAACTTTTTGACATTTGACAAATGCGTTTATTAAAACAAATTACATTGTGTTTCTTGTTGTGTTCTGCTTTTTGTGGAAAAATTGGTTTCACTTAATTTATTTTATCGGATGACTTTATTTATTTCTTTTTTTAATGACTTGCTATGTTTATTTATGTTTTTTTTTTAATTTTACTTGCTATTCAAGCCTCGACAAGCATTTTTGTTTCCAGCTGTTAATTATTTGTTGTTGTTGATCCCCATTTTTTGTTTTTTTTTTTTTGCTTTAGCATAAGGCCCTACAATTTTTAATGGTTTGTTTAAAATTTGGAATATCTAAATTTATTTCAAATATTCAAAAATATTTCTGCTTTAAGCAACTTAAAGTTGTTATATAATTTTTTTAGATTAAAAAAAAAAATTTTTTTTTTTGGTAATATCTTGTATTTTTTTTTTTATCGAATTTGCCAATATGAAGTGTAACATATTATTACACAATCAGATTTATCTAAAAATAGCTTATAGTTTTAGTAATAAGTTGTCTTGCAAACTATACTTTAGTGTTGTATCTATAAGTTTAAAATTGTTATGCATAATTGTATTTCAACTGCACTGTAAGGAACTTTCTAGTAATGGAAAAATAATATTTGTTACGCCTAAAGGTGGACTTCAGATTTACATGTATTAAAGTTTTTTTAAATTATTGGAAAATATTTTAGAAACCTCTAGAAAAAGTTGTGAACTATGAATTTAGACTGACTCATAAATGTTATTGGGTACGTTCATAAGACGTAGCTGTTGAGCTCAACTGCTAGAAAACTGTTGACAACTGTTGAGCCGAAAATTTTCGTCTTAGAAACGGCATTATGAGTATAATGCAAAATTAACAGCTGATAAACATAAACAATTCAAAAAAAATAAAGGCTGAGGTTGAGCACAACATGTTGACTTTAGGTAGCTAAAAAATTTTAGTTTATGATGGAATAAATGGCATCAAATACCCAACTGATGTGCTGAGCGGAAGTGCTCAACAAAGACAAACACTAAACGGTTACACAACAGTTACGCCTTATG
Source organism: Pollenia amentaria (assembly GCA_943735925.1). NCBI lineage: Eukaryota > Metazoa > Arthropoda > Insecta > Diptera > Polleniidae > Pollenia > Pollenia amentaria. The sequence continues at coordinate 150,475,978 of OX031007.1, forward strand.
AACGTGCCCATTGTAAAAAATATTACTTACTTTTGTTTGAGACATTAAAAGGTTCAGTTCTTTACTTACAAGAGTGGATACATTTTTAGAACTGTATAACTAGAAAAACGGTTTAAAACTAAAGTGCTTATTAACAAAGAAAACTCTTATGGAAAAATAATTTCAAAGTATTAAAATCACCTTTAACAGTTTGTTACAGTATTAACAGTAACATTTGTTTGTTTTAAAGTGTCAGCTATAAACTTTCATCAAAGTTTTATTGAAACTAAAAAAAAATCATTTTTGTCCGGCATTGACCAGTGTGCATTGGTTGCGAATAGTGTAGACTCTCGAAAATGTATCTGTAAATATTATTGTGAAGGGCTTTTAAAACGTAGCACTTTTACTAGATTTCATTAGCATAAGCGATGTTACTTCATTTTCTTTAAGAAAATTTGGCAAGTAATGTATGATACGTTATTTTGGATTTTAATTAGTATATGGCTATTTTTGATATACGAAGTTTAATTATTATAAAGCGAATCGTAATCAATAAAAAAATCAATTCAGAATTTTTTGATGATACGTTATTTTGCCTTAGCTGACGATTTATAAATTTTGTGGAAAAAAAAATTGAAAGAAATTTTTCAAAAAAAAAAAAAAGTATTCTTAATTTATTTAATTTATTTCATGGCTAAACGAGATAAATAATGGCCAAATCTAGACATTCGGTAGGTAAATTGGTAACACAGGGCGAAAATATAATCTCATTAAATAACTGTCTTAGTTCTTCGTTTCGCGCTTATGCTTATGCTACGTTATTTTACATGCAAAACGATGGCGTAAAATAAAAAGATGAGACAATTTTTCAAGAGGTATTACTTTTTCGGCCATTTATCTTACGTAAGGGATATTAGAAGGTGACATACATATTTTTAATGAATTTATATGAAAGTGAAAGATAGCCACTACTGCTCTTAACCAAAATAAATACATTATTTTTTCTTTACACATTTTTATCACCTAAAAATCTTGTCTTAAAATTTTTATTTTTCATTGTATTATTTTGCTGCTGTTTAGGTCGTTAATGGTGTTTTTAGTGTGAAACCTTAAAATTCACTTATTTTCATTTCTATTATGCCGAAATCACATTTCTTTTTATTATTTATGGCCCTTATAGAATTTTATTTACCTATAGCATTTATTTTCATTCATTCTCTTCCCACTATCTTGCAGGCAACGTCAGATAAAAAAAGATGCTGGGATTTGTGTTGGCTTAGCATTTTACAAAATGTCTTTCGATAAGCTTGTACTTTTATAAATGATTTATTTATGTTTTGTTTACTCTGCTGGAATATTTAAATTTTATAAAAATTCACATTAAAATTGGACAAAGCAAATATAATTTCGGAGGACACAAAAGATGAGGTGAAAAGACATTCGTAAAGGCTACAAAATTTGCAAGATTAAGCATTTTATTCAAAATAATTTTAAGATTTTAAGGAAAGATGAAAAAGAAAAAATTGTAGATCTGTTTGGATTTAATTTCATCTGTTTATTTCAAATGAACAAAACGTTTTCAAACTCCGAAAAAAGTTTACTTTCCAATTAAAACGGAGACAGCCAACTTTTAAACCTTAAGGTTTGAATAAGAATAATTTAAAAAATTTCTTAAACAATAAAAAGTTTGTAAAAATATCTTTTAAATTAGATTTTTTAACAGGAATTTTAGAAACATAAAAAATTTGTGTGAAACTTTCTACAAAAGCAAAAAAAAAAAAAAAAAAAAAATATAAAATAATGTTAACAAAATATTATTTTTTTACAAAATTTCTTATCAAATCGGAATTTTAACAAAAGCTTTCTTTCTTTTAAATTGCAAACATATCTAAGAATTTTCTCTAAGAAAAAAATTTTTTAACATAATATTCTTTTCTCTCTCATAACCTTGAAATTACATCACTAAAACCACTTACAAACTGTTACTAACTTTCAGTCATTTAGGGCCTAATTGTGTAAAAAGCAACCCAACGCCAAACACTTCATTGAAAGCAAAAACAAATTAAAAAACTAGTTTATAATTTTCTTGTTACTTCCTACAGAAATTCATATTGGGCTTGTTCATTTACAGAATATTATTGCCTATTTGCAATAATTGTTACTGGTAAGTGTTCACGTGCTCGAAAAACTCGCAAAGAGAGAGTGGAAAAAGACCTTAAATATATTAGAAACAAAAAATTTGTTGAAAATATCTGGTAGTAAAACTTTTACTACCAGATATTTTCATGTTGTTGTTTGCAAAGCAAAAATAATTTTCATAATTTTTATATTAAAAGTTTTTCAATAAAATGGGATATTTATTTTTCCAAAATTAAAGAACAATATTCTTGAGCAAATTGTTCAAAATAATTCAATTTATTCAGAAATAATCTCGTATCTTCCAGCTGAATATTATCAATATACCCAACTTTCTAGTTTTTGCTAGTAAAGCGTTCATTTACTTTTTTTTTATCTTTTTGGGTAATTTTGAAAAAAAATTTACAAATTTTAGATTTACTCTCTGGTTGCTAGTAAAGTAAATGAACACATCTATTGTTCTTTAAAATTTCCACAATATATAAAGTGTTTGAAATTTAAAAATTCAATATGATTTCCTGTAGAAAGCAACAACAAAATGTTAAAATATTTTTGAATTTGTTTTTGCTTTCCATGAAATTGCTGGCGTTGCGTTGCGTTTTACGCAATTAGACCCGTATAATCTCTTCCAAAAAAAAAATAAAATAAAAAAATTCTATCAAAAACTATTTTCACAATCACCTTGCACAAGGCCAACAGCGCACGGAAATAGAACAGGAAGGAAATGCAAACAGAATAAAATAAAATACATTTTGAATTACAAATGCTGGACACATACAAATTATGTTTTATATTAAATAAATTTCCACAAAAAAAAAAAAAAAAAAAAAAAAAAAAAAATTACTAGTTGAAGAAAACTACAATTCAAATAGAAGGCAGAAAAAAGAACATGATGATAAAAAATAAAAAAGTGTAAAAAATGCTATGAGTATCCTTTTGAAGAGTTCTTTTGCCACACAGTGCTAAAGACAGCAAATCATAAGTACTTAACTTTGTGCAGCTGCTAGACTTAAAGATCAAATACGTATTGTAATTTTAGATTTTTGACAATTGGTGGTAGATTTTTATTGTAGAGTATAACCCTTAAGGAATTTCAAATTACTATTAAAAGATATTAGATGATGATAATATTATAGTCTGTAAAAAATTTGTTTAAAGAACGTAAAGGGATTTATCTGGTAACAATTTGCTGTTTTCTCAACGTAAGATTAGAGGTCATAAACTCTAATTCCTAATAATTTTCATTTAAATATTTTATAAAAAGATTTCTATGAAACAAAAACGATTATAACGATATTTTAAAGACTCGACACAAACAGAAAGTTAGAAATGATACCCTACACCATTTGGAAGTATTGCAAGAATATTTTTAAGGGTATATCCTGTTAAAGTCCTGTAGAGATTAAGATTAATATGAAGTGTCATAACTCGAAACAGCTCAATGGACCAATTATCCCTTTGCTTTGACGCGTGTTTCTTTGTGTTTTATGTACAATCCTTGTGGCTGCTTGTACAAATGAAGTTTTAGGCTTCACAGGAAAATTTTTTCACCAATTAAAAGCATTAATAAAAAATAAAAATAGTTATAATTAAAAATTTTATGAAGGGAATTTAACGTTTAATCATGTGAAATAAACGTTAAATTTTTTTTTTAATTAAAACTGATTTCATTTTTGATGCTTTTATTGGTGAACAATTTTTTCTGTGCACTCTTTGAAAATTTTATTGACGCTCATTTCTGTCTTCACGGGTATGTTAATAAGCAGCATTGTTATATTTGAAGAGAGCGGAATTTTCATGAGACTTCAGTACATCTCGAAAAATCCCTGTTTGGTACGGTTTATATGTCGAAGGCATCATCGGCAGCGTTGTCAACTTTGAAATTTTAAAACGCACCGAAATGGGGAAAAAACGCGCCATTTAAGGAAAAACGCACCAATATTAAAATTTAAGTTTTATTTAAAATTATAAATTAAAATTTTTCTTAACAACAACAAGACCGTTTTACTTTGTGCATTTAATTGGTAACATCACGTCTTAAACATCATTACTTGTTGTTCTTATTGTGTTCTGTAAAATTCTTAGTAAAACTTTGCACGGTTGAATAAAATGGTATTGCAACATGTGTATTTTATTGTGCAAAGATTTTTTTTATCACACCGAAACAAAAACATGGTTTTGAATTTGCTTTGGTGTCACCTTAAATTGAAAAGCGCACCGAAACTTAAAAAAAGCGCACCACGCACCAACAAAGGGCAACATTTAAAAAAGCACTCAGAATGGTGCGAAACGAAATGACAACGCTGGTCATCGGTCCATCTGCCCATCAAAAAAAAATATTTTATAATTTTGTTGTGTTCTGCTTTTTAAATTTTCAACGCCACAAAATATGAAGTGGTTGAAATTTAAAAATACAATATAATTTCATTATAAAACTTGTGCCAACATTTTTGTAAATCGTGAACGGTCTGTACAAATGATTCAGATCATTTTATTCCTCATGTCATAACAAACCAACTGGAGTAGAAATGTTTCCAATAAGATAGCGCAATATGCCATACAGCGCGTGAAACCATGACCTAGGCAAGCCAAACGTTTGCCACCTTGTCCGTGTGATTTGACACCTTTGAAGAACTTTTTGTAGGGGTAGGTCAAATCTGTGGTCTATGCTGATAAACCAGCAACGATTGTTCATGTGCTCGAAAAAGTGGTGCGAAATGGGACCGACGCACACAGGGCTAAAAGGCAGTGATTTCACGGATTAATTATAAAAAAAAGTTTAAGTACCGTGAAAACTAAAAGTACTCGGCTAAAGTGCACAAAATTCTGCATCAGTGGGCCATAAAATAAATGTCAAATATGTTACGGTACCTTGGTACTGACGCGTTGAAATACGTATTTGTAGAAAAGCTATTTTTTTTCGTAAATAAATCCAATTTACCAGAAGTGAATTCAAAAAGTAATTAATATAACCATGCAACCATCAATCTCAGGTATTTATTCAATTGTGTAGCTTAACCTTTATGTGCTCGGGATTGTAAACTTACGTTGGCGGTCGGAAGTCTACATTTGTAGCATATATGTATTTGTATGGAAAACTATGTCAATGTATGACAAAAAACACCAGAACGCAGTATGTTATATTTGAATTCATGTTTATTAAGAAATATATATTTTTTAGATACAAAGTTAAAGTGAAAATGTTTCAATTTCATTCAGGGTACAGCATTTACCCAAAGTATTTGTGGTGGCATGTGTGTCACGTACAGGTTTTTACACCAACTGCAAATAAACGAACAGGGTACATGGGCTGTATGTCGTTAGAAATATAATGTAAGTAGTTCATACAAGTGCCAGAAAAAGAAGTACTATGAAGTGTCATTTCAATAGCTAGGCATGTTGGAGCATGGCCTAATACCCGAGATTTTTCAGAGCGATGTTCAATTGCTGGCATAAAGAGCTGTTTTGCAAATCTTCGCAGGAACTTTCGTCGTTTGTCTGTTGGGTGGATATGGTCGTTGTTTTCCGAATATATAAGATTGCCAAAGGCCAGCGCAAAATTTTGCGTTTAGTTGGATATGCAGAAAGCATTTTGACCATCGCATCGATGACTTCTTTGGTTGCGTTGTATTCAGGGATATATTGTGGCTTGTTTTTCTTCCCAGGTGCAATAGCATTTGTCAAAGGCGTACTGGAAAGTAGTACAACTGCTTTTCTCTTTTTTTTGGCACGTTGGACACCAACGACCACTTTGATTCGAAAAAACCAAAAACTGTAGCCTCTAATACTTGTTTTCAGTCTGCTGTCATTTCATTTGGCACAAATGTTTTGTTTTGACGAACAGTACCAAGAAGGCCGAGATTTTTGGACATCAAATGCCTACCCAGATTCAATGATGTAAAAAATTGTCAGAGATTATGGTTCTTCGGGTGTTTTCCTTAGGGTTTACCAGTCTTTTAACGACATTCTCTCCTGTATTGGTTGCACGACTTGCATTTGAGCTCTTTCATGTATAAATCAGGCTTTTGAGAAGGATTGTAGGACTTTGCATCGCTTGCGAGCCAGACTTTTATGGCATGGGATGGGATGTACTGCGTAAATCTAGTTCCTCCGCGATATGCAAATAGTTGTTCGTCAACTTATCACTACAATATGAATATTGAATATTAATCACTACAACAACAATTACTGCGAAACACGCAATGAAGTCAAATATGCAAGCAAACGCCTGCGTACACAAACGTGCACAAGAAAGAAAAGAGTAAAAAAAAAATACTAAATGAGATGTTCGGCATGACGCATTCCAAAAAATTTAAGTTGAGTAAAAGAGTGATGTGAATTTCCATACATTTTATATGTTGTCTACATTTGTAGTCTACATTTTAGAAATGTTGGGGGGTTTTATCTAGTTTGATGCCCGCAACCGAGGATGAAGTTTGGCGGATAACCCTGTATAGGACCACAATTCAACGCAGGCTTCTTTGCTGTGGCGGTTTGATAGCTTCCTTAGGTCCCACATAAATGTAAAGTCTACAGTGCAGACAATTATGTAATTAAGATGCCACATATGTTTTGGATTGTAAGTAGAGGCATTATTGCCTAAAATTTTAAAGAGCACTTTTCAATGCAAACTATCCTTCATTACAATACAACGAAAACTCTTACTGCGTAATTGCAATTAGTAAAAATGTATCTAGAACCTAACCATATGATACACTTTGTACTCTTACTTGCATTGACTATTTAAAGCTCAAATAAGACGTGACATAACCATATAAATAATCTGTTTGAACAAACTTTATGAGCAACACTGTATTTAATTGTAGTGGACTTACCATAACGCCATAACCACAACCATACACAGAAAATCATAAAAGTTATAAAGTAATTAAAAATATATTATTAGGTATTAACTAAAATTTTGAACAATTTTTTTAATTAAAAATTTTAATATTATTTATAATTTTACATTTTTTGATTTGCTGTTTATCAATTAAAAAAGTTGTGGGAGATAATTTAAAAATTTTGAAATGTTTTCAAATTTGTTAACTTAAAAAATTTTGTTTAATCACATTTTAATTTCAAAATTTAATTAGGGAATTCATTTTTGGCTTTTATATATAAAACGAAAAAGGTGAACCTTTTGCGTCTCAAAATGAAAATATAATATAATAACTTGCAATGCATTTTGTGGAGGGAAAACGAAAAGTATGAAATTAAATGCTATAAGTTAGATACAGTCAGGTTTTATACAAAGCACGCAGTATTCCTTACAATTCGTTCAATGCTAAAAATAGCAAGCGAAGAAGAAAATAATTTCCCGTTTGGTGCGAAAATTATTGGGCGTGACTTCTACGTTGACGATATGATTTACGGTGGCGATTCTATTGAAGGAGTTCTGCAAATAAGGCAACAGGTTCAACGATTGCAGATATGTCACAAAGACACTTGGGTTGATTTGGGACCCTAAAGGCGATAATTTTATTTTTGCATTTAATTATTTTGATAAATGTAAAGCAGTGACAAAACGTTTTATTCTCTCTTCGATTGCTTCTCTTTATGACCCTCTCGGTTTAATTGACCCAGTTATAACAAAAGCAAAATTTTTTATGGAACAATTATCAAAGCTACAGCGGCAGTGTAATTAAAGCCTTTCCCAATCACTACATACTTCATTGCTCAAATATTTCGCTCAATTTAATTTAATTGCTTTATTTAAGTTTCCGCTTTGTGTGACGCCAAATTGAAAACTGCAACTTAAAGTATTTTGTGACGCCAGTTTGGTCGCTTATGGTGGATGAGTGTATATGATCTGGATCTAAAAATTTTATAAAATCATCGCTCTTGTGCTCTGAGTCGAGAGTACCTCCCCTAAAGAGTTCAACGGTTCCAAAACTGGAGCTTGCTACAGCTTATCTTTTAGTAGAACTTGTTGACGTTGTTATTAAAACTCTGCCGTATAATTGTGACGTACATTGTTGGTCAGAATCTATGGTAATACTATTGAAGCTTAAGGAGTAGCCCTCAATATTCACCGTTTTCGTATCGAATCGGGTTTCTCCCAGTTAATATTCTCTCAAGAGGTGCATCGCCTACAGAATTGCCAAGAAAATTAAAACCATGATAAACTTTTTATGTGACAAACTATTTTTTTGTCCAAATGAGTTTTTTGTTTGTTTAACAAATTGCAGTTTTGTTGAAGAAAACAAAATTTATCTTTGTAATTTTAGTGAGTGTTTCCAAAAGTTTTTTTCAAAGAAGTTATTCAAAAGACAAGTATTAAGCCATTATAAGGATATTAAATTAGTTACGTCGCAGTTGGATCAACAAAAAATAATTTCCATATTATCAACTATTCACCCTGCATCTTCGAACATTTAAGCAGATAATAATTTTAAATGTACAAGTCTTGAAAACAATTAAAATTATCAACATAAGCAAACAATGCGAGATTCTGCCAGTAAGTTTTTATTTGCATTACACTATTTTAATAATATCTCAAGCGAATTGGGTTATTAATATAACAATTGATTTGTCATTATCTTTTTCTGTGTAGAAACCAATTGAAATTGGCTTTCTATGGGCATGGTTACGGCTATGGCATTATGTTAATGTCCAGTCTAATTGGACCTTAAGACTGATACGATAAGAACTGCATACAAATTTCTCCAAAAAAGTTTTGGCACTGTATCTGCCATATGGAACGAGCTAATAAATGAAATTTGAAAAAGTTTATTTCAATACAGAAGGATTGTTTTGTTTAAGTTAAAAGGCACTAACGGATGATATCGTTCGTAGTCTTCGAAAATATCTGTGGTTTTCATGGGTAACCGCGTATGTCTTAAAATCAAATTTTCAGGAAAGCGGAAAAAATATTCTTAATCGAACTATGGGCGAGACATTGAATTTTTTGAAATTGTTACGTAAAAAAATCAGAATTGGTCCATATTTCTTCAGAAATTTTAAGAACCATGTAAAGAGCGTTTAAAATTAAGCAATATGGCATCAACATCTCAAAATCGAAAAAAATGGACATACACGGTTACCAATGAAAACCACAGATATATCACTTTGATTGTTAAGTGTTACTGCTAATAAGGGTTAGAGTTTTTAACCAAAATTAAAAATATAAAATCAGCAAAGTTTATTTTAAAAATAAAAATCTATATTTCTTTTTTTAAATGTTGCACTTCTTTATGTACAAGTTTAACTGGTCCTTAAACTTATTACGTTTTACAAAACTAATCTTTATTTTTTGAAATTTTATAATTCTTTTTTCTGTTTTACATTGCATTATATTACACTATTTTCTTGTTTATCATACAATTTAATTTTCAATTTAAATTTCCACAATCCTCTTTGTGGGGTAAATTCTTGTCATTAGTTTTGGCATAGAATGATTACCAAGGGGTATAAAATAACAGACACTATAACATTGTTATTGGAGCTGTTGTTATTTAGATTTTTTGCTTTTGATGTTGTCAATGAATAACCAAATGTGATTTTATGCATGCAAAAACAATTTTTACATAACAACAACAGCACCAGAGCAACAAACACAATGGCAATAACAACAAACATCTATAGCAAGGATAATAATAACTATACTACTACTTTTCATGCATACGTATACAAAAATACACACACACACATTCGCCCATCTATTCTAATTTTAATGGAGGAGTTGTTGTTGGTCGGCTGGTTGGTTGGTGTGTCTGTTTGGTTCTTTGTTGCACTGTAAAAGTGTCATAGGTTGTACCATTACATGAAAATTGCTACTTGTTATTGCAACACTGTTGCTGTTGTCTACAACATCATCATCACTATCATTACTACAAGCTTTTGCTTTAAGGATAAACGGACATGGACACTTACACTCATGTACATGCAATATACATAAATATAAGTACACGTACACGTACATGGAGATAGTTCTTAAGTAGTGTTCATGTATCCCACTTTATTGTTAATAACAAGAAGTTTAAATCAATTTGAGTCAAGAAATTTTCCTAACTTAATAGAATACTAAATAAGAAAAATGTTTTATACGTAAATCTTTCCTGTTTCCTGTAAATAGAAATTCTTAAATATCACGGATAGAAAACTAATCTTTTTATAAAGAGTTATTTGATAAAACAAATTGCCACTAAAAAATCATATAGTATTTATATTTATAATATTTATTATAATAAAATTTGTTTGTAATTCCGTTTCTGAGCGAAATAGTTTAATTGGCTAATCATTAAAATATGATACCCCACGGTACTTGGAAGAACTACAAAATTTAATAAATAAATAAATAAATAAATTTTAATGTTGCAGTTATTTCGTTATATCCCATTTATATAATAAAAATTTCAACTGTTAATTCAAGCGACTAGGGGGTTTCTTCTACCATTATAAGCTTTCAGATTTTGGTGGTCTCAATTGGTTCAAGATTTTGAAGTTGAAAAATGTGCTACTGTGTTATCACTTAATTAAATTGATAAACTTTTCAACTATTTTTTAATTGATAAAAAACTACTGACAATTTTTTCTGTTCTGCCTGATTTTCAAATAAAAATAAACATTTTTGTTTAGCAATTTATATTGAAAACCAAAACAAATTTGAGTTTTTTTATTGTTGTTTTAAATCGTTGTATTTTTTTACCTTTTTCCATCTTTGTGGCACCATATGGATTTCTCGCCAAAAATACTGCTAATTTTATGTGGATAAGAACAAGTAAAGCCAATTTCAGGTAACCATTTCTGAAGTGAAACCTATTCCACAAACGGCATTTTCCCTATATCAAAACAAATGGCTGTCGGACGTGGAAAGTTCTGGACTATAAGGCTGGTGATTCAAAACTGGCTCAGCATTATTTGTTAAATAGTTTTTAACTAATTTGGCTGAAATTTTATGGCCTTATGCCTGGTCGCATGTTTCGGGCCATTTTGGGCTTATACTCGCTCCATAGAAATCAATTGTTTGAGGTACAAGCCCTTTGTTATTGCCTGGGCCGTTTATAGCATTAAGTGGATAGCTCCGAAAGCTTCTGCAATCTTGTCTTAAGTTTGACAATAATCTTTATAGAGAAATCTTTAAATTTATTACTGTAGAAAAATCTCTACTCCCGCACGTTCAAGTCGATAGAATATAAACAGGATAAGCTAAAATGACGGGAAAATTGAAAAAGTACGCAAAACTTTCTTCAACTCATGCTTTGTTGACAAAAAATTTTATATATTTAAAGTAAAAAAAACTTTGATGTTTACTTTAATTCGTTTATTAAAAATACCACCTTCCGTTTACCTTCCAAAATACCACGTTGTTTTTTTAACTATGGCAAATTTGCAAACACAATTTTTGAGCAAGGAATTTTATTTTTTAGCGTATATTTTGAGCTTCAGTGTCTATACCACCTCAGATATATGCACATAAAAATTTATTGGCAAACAAAAAACTATCCTACCTTTTTCCAAATACCAACACTAAGCAAAAACTTTTGATGTTTTCCTTACATACATTCACTTTCAACATTTTACTAATGAATATCGTTACTTTGTTTTTGTTTCCAATATTTGTAACTAACATCACAAAGCCATTGAATGCAAATAAGGACTTGTAAAAAGGAGTTTTTTTTCTTGAGAGCTATAAATTTCGGAAGAACTTCAATTCAATTTTTGCATACTTTTATGTATATGTATGTACATAAATACTTTTATGTATATGTATGTACATAAATTTTTTTTTACCTATCATATTCTGCGATGTTTGGGATTTCTTATTTTACTAAGCCATAGCTATATTATATGAAGCCTTGCGTGACATAAATAAAGCGAAGAAAATTGTGGATCTATCCTCTTGAAATTTGGCGCAGTAAATTTTTTTGTCTCGATACTAACATTTTTTTAATTAGCTGCCTGTTCTTGAAATAAAAATTTTCGTTAGAAATTTATATTGAAAACAAAAACAAATTTAATTTTTTTTTTGTTGCCTTAATATTGATTCTCAAACGACAATTTTTATTATACCCACACCACAATAGTGGAGAGGGTATTATTAATTTTTTCTGATGCGCGTAACACCAATATTGGTCTTAGAACCAACTTAAAGTATACCGATTGTCGCATCATCACTTTCTGAATCGATGTAACGAAGTCCGTCCGACTGTCTGGCAAGCAGGCTGTCCATTAGATTGGTTCGGTCCCCATACAAAAAAAAAAAATCAAGTTCAACCAGTTACCCCCTAAAATAAAAGATTAGTTGAAAATAATTCGAGAAAAATATTGTTTTAAACTTTTTGCTACGCCTCTGAATACCGCCCTTATATTTTTTTACACTGCATCGTTATTACAAGTTCGATTATAATTGCATTACGTTATTTATGGCTTATCTAGGTCTTTATTTTTGCCTTGGGTGACTTTTCAATCCGACATTAAATTCTGGGCACCACTTATGCCCTCTCGTATAGTACCATCCCCCCCCCACCTTTGTTTGCACGTGGCAAGAAACCCCATCAAAATTTTGTACTTCTAGATGATGATATACTAACCTTTATACCACGCCCCACCATTTGGTCCACTTTTCTTTATTTTTTTACCTTTACATGGAAGTTTTTGTTTTTATATATAGCACCGCCGTTTAAAGTCTAATTTTATTGTACCTCATATCATTATTAATGGCCTCGCTATGGCTTTATTTTTGTCCTTGGATCGGATCCATCCCCCCTAATGTCCAATTTTTGCACTTTATACGCACTATTTTCATATATCCCCCATAAAAGCTGCTTTCGGAAATAAGGTCTTTCTGCCCTATATCAAACCAATTTAAATAAAATTTAAAACATAGATAGATCCATATTTATATGGACACATAAGCTGTGAATTTAAGAAAAATAGGACCACGAGGGGAGACAGAGACCAATTTCTGTCTCTCCAGGACTATCTGACAGATTTTTATAGCCGCATAAGTTATGAATTTAACAATTCTGGATCCCAAATAGATGCATTTTTTCTTATACACTGTCGTGTAGGATATCATATTTTCGGGCTTGATCGTCTATACTTTCGTACTTGCTTTTATTTGAAAAACAGGCAGTTTTTTTTTTAACTTATAAATGGTTAACAGCCTGTTTTTCAAAATAAAATAAAAATTTTCGTTTATGAATTTATATTGAATATAAAAACAAATTTAAGTTCTTTTATTGTTGATTCAATAAAAATTCGCAAGCAAAATTGTTAATTTTATTTTGAAAAACAGGCAGGTTTATAAGGTATGGTAACGTTTATAAATTTAATTTAAAAAAATAATTTCTTATCATTATTTCTTGAAGTAATTTTACGAAAAAAAATAATCAGTAGTTTTTTTTTTATCAGTTAAAAAAAATGTTTAAAAAGTATTTCAATTTATTTAAAGTGATAATTGAATCAATTATTTTTTAGTTGAAAGAAAATTAAAAATATAATTTTGATTTAATTAATATTTTAGTCCTTTTGAAATAAATTTTTAATTAAAATATTAATTAAATAACAAAATGTCTTAATTGATTTTTTCGTTTAAAATAAAATAATTTAAACATGTAGAATTGTTTTTGGGAATTGTCAAAACCTGAGCTATATTTAATAAAATCAATGAACACATTATTTGAAACAGCAAAGGTTTTTGATCATTTTTTTTTAATTAAAATTAAAATTAATATTTATATACAATCATTATAAGTAATCATTTTGGTAATAGGTGCAAATCAACAATTTGTTTACTTCATTCTATGAATTTGGTGATTAGAGACAATTTGTAATTTTTTCTGTGTAGAAAATTAAAGTTTTTTCTGAATTGTATTTATTCCTTTCAAAATAAGAGTAGTTTCTTGAGTTTTATTTATTTCCCAGAAAATACAAATTATTTTTGAGTTTAATTCTCTGCTTAGAAAATAAACAGATTTTTTTTTTTTGAGTTTTATTTTTTGCTTAGAATTTATTTTTGAATTTAATATTTTATAAAACTTAAAAAATAAATATTAATGCATTTAAAGGTAGTCCATGTAACAAGGATTTCCTTAGTGTATTCCTTATGCATGTAGCACTTCTCTTTTAGTTTGATTAACTTAGTTTAAATTTGAAAAATGATAATTATTTGCAGTCCCTGGTTTTTAGATTTTTATTTATTTAGCCCTACAAAACTATTTGGGAAACTCATCTTTTTCCTACACTACAAAAGGGAAGTATTCTGCGTTAGAGTTACCTGTTAGTTTACTTGTCGACTCAAATTCTCTTTCTAATGGCAAATTTCAATAATAGGGCATTTACATTACACTAAAATCTAGTAGATTTCATTTGAAATCTTCCTCCAAATCTAGTTCGTTTACATTATACTTGTTTGACATTAGCGAGATTTGGTTTTCACAACAAAGACCGCCGACTGAAAGTTTTTTGTGAAACACATACTTACATATAAAGAAATAGGCATTTAAAAATTTGCATTACATTTTCTTTATAATCAACTTCATTTTTTTATCAATATTATTTGTCATTTGCATTTTTTTTTTACTATTTTACGAAATTTTTAAATTTTTTAACAATTTTAACAAGCAGCTATTATTGTTTTTGTTTTGTTTTTTGTTAAAATGTAATTTTTTTCTTGTGCAGGGAAGTAGTTTTTAGTGCTATATGGGGAAAAACATAGTTGCATCACTAAGTACTACTAGATTTCGAATAGATACCGTCAAAATCTAGTCACGGAGTAGATTTTGTTTTGTACGGGAAATCTAGACAAAAATAACTAGATTTGGCTCGAAATCTCGAAAGTACTAGATTTCGTTGTAGTGTAATTTGGCTATAATTATATTTAAATATCAAGCTATGTTTAAAATTTGCTTCTCATGTCAAATAAAAATAAAATTATATGAAAAATTATATTTAAATATGAATTCATATATAAATAAATTGGTGAAATTGGTCATAAGTCGATTTAACGATGTCCGTCCGTCCGACTGTTCTTTTGCGATAAGTACAGTAGTGCCAAGAAAATTTGTTGAATTTGCTATTTAGTAATAAATTTAACGATATTCGCTATCTGTTATATTCAGCCGTTTCTTTAAGCACTTTTTTGTTATTTAAGCGATTTTACGTAGTGTTTGATAAATCGATGAACCGTGTTTTGTGTTTAAAATGGCTTTTGAGTATTAGTCATTCGATTTAGCAAGAGACGAGCTATTGTTTACAATTAATGGGTCCAAGACGGAATAATAGGACATTTTAAAAAAAAGTGTCCAATCTAAATTGGACACTCAAATTATAATTATTTTATTTATCTTCTTGAATTGTAATTTTTATATTAATCCCAATAAGTATAAGCTTATTTTACTAGCTTTATTTTATCTTATTTAAGCACTTTTGAATTTAACTGAATTTACACATTGAGAAATTATAATAACGCGTATATAACAATGAAGCAGACAGCACATAACTTAGTACTCGTTGGAAAATAGTCGAGTAATTTCCAATCGGTTTGTTTTCGCTTAATTTAGTTACTTAATAATATCACTTAATTAGGTCATGACTCGCGTTCTAGTTTTAAAAGAAAACTTACTTGCTATTTAACCTTCAAGTTGAACACTAACCCTTTGAAATTTTCATACCCACATTTGCCGTCGCTCGAAGATTGTTATAACCTAAAAATGATTACATAAATAATACTGTCATAAAATACCTACCGTAACCTTTACTACTTATATTTTACTACATACATATACTGGCCCATAACCCTTTTGTGAAATAATGTGAATTATAAAATATAAATATCTACTTACCTTTTCTTGTTTCAATGGTGGCCCTAACAAAGAGGTGAGCATTAAGTAAACGAATCATCACCTAAATATACAAGGCTTCTCCTTCTCTTTTGTTGTTTTTTTAACCCTTACAATTATAATTACTCGTCTCAGTTATTGGTCAAGTTCGTTATATGGACCAGGCGCGGATTTAGGGGGGGGTGAAAAAAGGAAATTCCCCCCACCCCCTTAATTGTAAAAATATGTTTTGCTTATTTCGATAATACACGAATTTCCGAATGAACAAAATTTTTGGAAATTCCCTCAAGTTTTTTTTTTTGTTTTTTATTGAATCTCTAATCAAATTTTCAATAAGTATCCAAGTATTTATCCTAATAGTTATTTATATTATATTTCCAATGAAACATCTAGTTTACTGTATTTAAATCAGTGGTGTCATATATGATTGTGTTGGTGCGATTACTCTTGTCTCTTACATTCCCAGCGGGAGAAATCTGCGGTTGCGAGGCCTATTACGAGGCCTTATTAACATACATAATTTGCTATGAAGACTTTAGAGCAATTAATAATAACACAATTATCGAAAAATGTTGAGTTATTGATAGACACAATCAGTTATTATTTAAATAAATTTAATTTGGAACCTGCATTTCGCAGAAACTTTGTTTATTTTTTGGAAAAATTGAGCACTTGAAAATATATGAAGTCTTTTTACAACCTTATACAATTCTTTCCAATATTTTTAATTTTGTGCTCAACATACTTTGCGAATGCCAACAATGAAAATAATATTTACACATACCAATGCAAATAATAACCCCATTAAGTTTAAAAATATTCTATAATTATTAACCGCCATTATAAAAAGAGAAGATTTTACTAGCCTATAAAAATATACTTTCATTTACCAATAATATCTTCTAAATTTAAATTGCAGTTTCGAAACAACAAAACATTTTTTAGGTTTGTGGACGTTAAACAATAAAGTTTCATTAATACACATCTTCTTACCCAAAAATTTTACCTGCTGTCACATTTGCTTTTATGTGTATAGGTTTACACATAAATTGTAGGAAAACAAGACTTTTTTAACAAGTTTTTTAAATATTTTTACTTACTTAAGAAAAGTGTTTTCAACGAAAAAAACCCACCGACGCGATTGGTACAGAAAGAAAAATATTTTTACAAGCACAAAATACCAACAAATTCTTGTGGCTATTTTTTTCTTAATAATTTCTGCATTTAGGTACGTCCTTTTAACGAAAGAAAAAGGGACCCTTTAACAGGCATCAAAGAATTTTTTTTCACAAACAAAACACATATCGTTAGCTTAAATGCAAAACAATGTAGATATTATTTGTCAATCATTGCACAATGTTAAAAACAGAAATAAAACAAAACATAAACAAAGATAAATAATAAATATATTATTTCTGTTTAGGGGCCTCAAAACAGGCCGTGTGATATAGCCCTGTGAATGAGAGTGTTTTGCAGTAAAAAATTATATTTTACGCTCTCAAAATAAAAGAGCGTAAGCGTACATGTGAGTTTTGCTTACACAATTGTGTATGACGCTGACATCCCTGATTTAAATACATATTATTCTACATTCAATCCCAGCAAGTGCCATCTATGTATATCCGAAAAATAAACGTTTGGCTTGAAAATGCGAGCGGTTGAATAATTAATAAGCCTTAGTAGTATATGCAATATTTTTATTTGTGTTATGATAATTATTTATTATATACATTTGAATATAACCGTTTTTCGTATCATATTTTCATCATAGTAGGCTTTGAATTTTAATTTTATATGCATTACCATTTCAATATATACATATGAATATATGTATTGGTCTAGTAAAAGTTCACCAAAGAAGAATTATATAACTGTAAAATTTCAAGTGCATTAATAAGAAAAGATCTTTGATATACAAAAATATAAAAAAATGAGTGAAACAATGGTGAGTACGTAATTTTTTTTTTTAATATAATGTACCTATATAAGTATATATCATTACCTTCAGTCAAAAAGGATGTAGAACAATGTAAAAATTTTATAGGAGAGAGAAAAAACTTTCTAAGGTCTTTAGTTCTGAATATATTTTAAGTCTGTAAATCCAGTTTTGCTTCATTGCCGATTTTTTATTGGCTAAACTAAAAAATAATACATTTATGTTTTACATAGCTTTTTGTGACTTATCACCTTTTCTATTATATATTTTATACTTTTAATGTACATTTTAGTATGTCAATTTGCAAAAATAATATATACTATAAAATTATTTTATTCATTTCAATGTTGTCTATTAACAAAGATTAACAAATTTTTTTTTGAAATTTTCACATTTCAATGGGCCCTAGCGCTTTTTCTTTAGCATTTTTGAACTTAGAACTTTAACATATCGTTGCAAAACAAGAACTATAAAAAAATATTTGTATTTTTTCTGCAAACGATGTATTTTTGTTTACTCTATTGAACTGCATCAAAAACTTAATTTTCAAAAATTGTGGCATTAGCGCATTAACGACTGAAGGTACATATAAATGTATGTATGTGCAGCCAAAATTATTGTTAAAAGCTTTAAAATTCCTTTCTAAATAAAAATAATTTAAATAAAAAAATTAGCTGTAATCAACTTAAACCAGAATAATTATATGTATATTAGAGCGACTCAAAAAAAAACTGATTTTGTTACCCCTCTGAAAATAAAGGTTGAAATGTTTTATGATGATTCCCAAAATATTTTGGTTCTAGCGTTGACCATCCGTGAGCTGGACCATTTTTAAAAAAGGTATTTTTTCAGTTTTTCGAATTTTTTTGTACTTTGCTCCAAACCGATATAATTAAAATTTGTTAACATCGAAAAGGGTTTTTGAAGCAGCATCCAACGGTATAAAAAACTTTACCACTTGCGACCTACTTATTGAGATATTTAACTAAATACATATTTTCGTTTCGGGTTTTCATACAAATTCTACGTATTTTTTTTTATTTATTTTATATAATTTTATTGTGTTTTTCACATTTTGATAAATTTTAAAATGAAAAAATGTTATACCCATATTGCCTATATATGAAAAAAAGATGAAATATATCGTGATTTTCGCGGTTTATGTAAAAATTACAAAAAAAAAAAAAATTAACATTATTTCAAAACAGATTCAATTTGAAAAGAAGAACATTACTTCCACATACGTAGAATTTGTATGAAAACCCGAAACGAAAATATGTATTTAGTTAAGTATCTCAATAAGTACGTCGCTAGTGGTAAAGTTTTATATACCATTGGATGCTGCTTCAAAACCCCTTTTCGATGATGCCAAATTTTATTTATGTCGTCTTGGAGCAAAGTACAAAAAAATTCGAAAACTGAAAAAAATACCTTTTTTAAAAATGGTCCAGCTCACGGATGGTCAACGCTAGAACCAAAATATTTTGGGAATCATCATAAAACATATCAACCTTTATTTTCAGAGGGGTAACTAAAACACTTTTTTCGGCTCCATACAACTTGAGTCGGTCTAATGTATATGTATCTTTAGATTAAAACTAGAGTTTGTTCCCGGGATTATCAATTGTTTTCTATTCCCGCTTTCCCGGGAATTAATTGCGGGATTCCCGGGAAATTTTGAAGAAAATCTTTTTCTTAAACTTTAATAAGTCTATGTCGGACTACTGTCTTTAGTAGATTAATCCAACTTAATATCACCACAATATTTACATTTGCTACAGTTAAAGGCTTATTAATCGTTTGAGAATGGCCTTTATATAGGGTAAATGATAAATTATAGACCCATTTTCACGAAATTGTATTTCTTGTCTTATCAAACTGAAGGGTAAATTTTACAATAATACTATGTAAAAGTTTTTGCGGTTAAGGGCGTAGTAAAGTGTTTTCCAAGATTGTGCTTTATATGCGGCATTTCAAGTAATTTTGAGTCTTATGAAAGAAGATTATGCTAAATTGCTCCACAAAAGCATTATTAGTTACGCTTTAAGCCATACTTACATGATTAACGAGATTAATCTAAACATGGAGCCGTAGGTAAATTATGGACCGATATTCACGAAATTTGGTGCCTTATAAAACGAACTTGTTGAAATTTAATGACAAAAGGTGCAGTCGCCACAAATTTATGTTAGTTTTTGTTGATATTTTAGGGAGGTAGTTCCACATTTGGGTGCATAACTTTTTTCCTACTGAAGCGATTCTGCACGAATTCAATCCCAAACAGCCTAGAAGATCTAGAAACAATTTGACACCCATATGGCTAAATCGGCTAAGAACGAATGAAGAACCCACAATACAAATCCTTTATCGGACCTTAGATGAATATTAAAAAAATATTCACATCGAATGACAAACTTAGTATACCTTAATGCACCACTGCTGATTAAGGGTTATAAAATTGTAAAAAAAATATGTTATTAAATATATGTAGTAAATAAAATTTCTCCTTTCTGCTGAATATGTTAAACCGTAAAATTATTTCAGAATAAATACATCGTTATGTTGTGGTTTCAGTTCCTAATCGCCCTTCCGAAAACTGTATACCACTAAGACTTCAAAACTTTCACTCCAATAATGCAAATGTTATTGGCATTAAAGTTACCCCTTAAGTGTCCTAAAATTACTTTAATCTTGAATTATTTACGTTTTTGGTATATAAAAGATACTAGATTTAATTATGTTAAGCGTATTAGCCAGTAAGAAATATTAGTTTCATTAGAGAAATAAGTAAATAAATAAACAAAAAAATTTGGGCGGGAATCCCGGGATCCCGGGAATTCGATTTTTATTTCCCGCTTTCCTGGGAATCCAAAAATAATAAAAAAACTCTAATTAAAACCCAAACAGTTCGACTAAAATTCATAACTTAATTTTAAAATTAGTGCATATGTTTTTTTTTTGGTCGAAAAATTGGTCAAACAATTTAATATGATGTAGACAAATAAATTGTTTCAAATAAAAAAAATAAAAATAAATCAAATTATTTTTATAGCCAAAACGTTATTTAAAAAGATTAATTTATTTTAATTTATATTGAACTTTACCTTTTTGTTGAGTTTTTTTTTTAATATAATATAAAAATATCGTTTTTAATAAACTTTTAAAAACTAATTTTTTACTTGTTTTGTATCATAAAAAATCCCCCCCCCCTGAGGCTCAAGCTGGATCCGCGTCTGATATGTACCATTGGGGAAAGATAACTATCCCCAAACTCATCCCGGGACAATTCTTAAGTTGTAGGGACCGGTTTTGATTCTTTACATTTTACATGAAGGGGTCTTGTTACTTTAACATGGCGATATCCTAGGCGGGGATAATTGACACCAGGGCACTGAAATAACCTAAATGGACACATTCAATTTCGGCTAAAATAATGCCCGTCGCAGTTTTTGTTCGAAATGAAATATGTAAATGTGATAGAACCCCTTCGTATAAAATAATATAACCAGAGAGAATCAAGCAGTAGCCGCAAGATCAAGTCACATGACTAGTTTTGTGCCAATTACGTTTCCTCTGGAGTAAGTATACTTTAAACGCTTTACCACCAGTACAGTGATACGTCTTGTTTGCACCTATCACACAATTCGGCCCATTTCATTATATTTACCCTTATTCCATTTAGCGTCATCAATGCGAAACGATGTATGCTCATTGTCAATATCAAGTTTTATCGATAAGCGTCGATTGATTTTTATTATGTCGTTCGCAACGTTAACGTCATCATCGATATAAATTGACTCTGGTTTTGTCGTCAGTCTTATTGGTGTCGAAACATTTTTATTCCTTTTTAATTTTTCAATAATAATTTCAATAATAAAATATTTGTATTAAAAAAAAAAATGGAAAAATAGCAACAAAGCTACGCAAAAAATACAAAAACTTGCAAAAAATGGCGAAAATGCGCGAATATTTTTAATATTTCACACAACCCATAAAATTTATTAAAAGTCCCTAAGACTATAAAAAATTCAATTATTCCATCATAATGGCTAAATTAGCGGAAATTCGCGATAGAAAAAATTTTTCTGATTCGCTACAGCGATTTTTTAACGATTTTTAATAAATTGTTGCGAATTTCCGCTAATTAAGACCTTTTTATCGAATTTTTGCCATATCTTATAGTTTTAGGGTATTTTAATCAATATAATGGGTTCTTTGATATATTAAAAATTTTCGCGAATTTTCGCTATCTTTGCAAATTTTTGCCGACATTTTGTTTTTAACCGATTTAATGAATTTGTTTCCAAGTTTGCAATTTTTCGCGAATTTTAGGCACGTTCGAGATAAAGGCGATGTTTTCGTGTGCTTTACAGCTTTAACCATTTTAAATAAATACTTAACTTTGCTATCATGCCGCAATAAGCAAATTTTGTCGATTTTCCGCTAATTTAGCCATTTTTGTAGAATTATGGTTTCAGATACTTTAAACCAATTGTATGGCTTGTTTTAAATATTAAAAGTTGCGCTACAGAGCATTCGTCAGCTTCAGCTACTACTACTTTATGTTGTTCCAAGCCTGATTTAATATTAGTTTTACTGAAATCAATATAATATTCGGATTATTTCAAGTACGAACTCGGCATTTAATGTTGATAAGTATTTCGCACTTAAATAATCCGTACTCGAATTAATCTTTCTCTACTTGATTCAAGAAAATCCGTACTTAACGTATTATTGATACCGCCTAGGATTGATTTAAGTACGGCTGGATTGATTTTTCTTTTGAGTGTGTTAAATAAGAATTAAGTTACCTACGAATGCGTTAAGCTGGAGGTCCACACCACGCCTTATAAGCCATTTCCTACGCAGCTGACCAAAAAGTACACTAGTGGTGTTATACGTAGCACGTTACATGCCCAAAAGTATGGTATGCATTAATGCGTAAGTAATGCGAAATGTATGTTTACTTTTGATTTTTGTAAGCGTCACAAGTACCTGATATTCCGGTTAAAAACCATTAGTGTAACTTTTGAAAGTGCCTCTGTAAACAAAGTGGTCAGTATAACAAAAAACAAACATGTATAACGGGGTAAGTGAAAAAAAATCTCTATCATTTGAAAAATTAGCGGTCTCTGGTATTTTTTTGAAATTCGAGTAACTGAAAATTCATTTGTTTTTAAGGAATTTGACAGTTATTTTTTGATAGTTAATTTATATAATATAACGGAAAATTCATTTGTTTTTACGGAATTCGCAGTTGAATTTTTGACAGTAAAAATTAAATGTACTTTTCATTAAAAATAAATTAAAAATTATTAGACCGGGTTTTAACTGAATATTTATTTATTTTATATTACAATTTTAGTTAATTTTACGTACAGAATATTGTGATTGTAGATTCCTCCATATTATTAAATATCTTTAGTATACTTATTTTTTTATAATGTTTTAAATATAATTTAAAACATAAAAACGTCCTTCATAATTTTTCATTTAATCTTACGTACATTCTTAAAACTGTACGCCTTAAAACGCTGCAGTCAAGGCAACACCAGCATAATCAAAATAATATTTCTTGTTTTAATTAGTCTCTCTCTTGTCTTCACATGTGAATATTTTTCAATTTTCTTAATGCATTTCTATTTAATATTTCCTCTTAAATTTATGCAAAATTTTTGCTATTGTTTATGCACATTTTTAAGGGATTAAAAATTTACGCAGGCTTTTATGTTTATTTATAAATACATAAGTCAAAAAAATTTTATGCAGTACTATTTTTTACTTTGGTTTATGTTTTTAGAAAGGATTTTCTTTGAATACATTACTTATACTTGTTTTCTTTTGATACTGTCTTGTTAAGAAAAAACTAAAAAGAAAATATTGTATTTTAAATTGGAAATTATATCTACATACATATAGAACAAGTTTTACATCCTTAGGGAAAGATGTAAAAATTCTTTCAGTTTTTCTTTTGGAAGAAATCATACATCTGAAAGGCCTTGCTTATTAAATTTGGTACAAAGAAAGTATGTATTGCTTTTTTTTGCAGATAAGAAAACAGTTTTAAATTCAAATGATTTCTTGATAATATACAATGTTTGTACGAGTATTTTTAACCTTCGCCACCCGGGTGACCAATTCGATGTTATTCCCGTTTTTATGAGTTGTTTTTGTATCGATAATTGGTACCAAAAGTATGAAGTATATAAAAAGGAATATTTTTATAAAATTTCTTTACAAACTTGTTTTCAAAATTTGTTCGATTTTAAATCCACTCCCAATTTATAGAACTTGCCTGATATTTTTATGACTTCGCGTTATTTATGTGACTGTTTATATAATGACTTCTGAATTAATTCTAATGTTTTCATATGATTAAAAATACCCGTTTTATTCAGCCCAATAATGCAGTGTTTGTATCAAAAATAATAATTGGGAATTTAGTACGTTATAGATAAATCTTAATAATGATAAATTCTAAAGCATGTTCTTATTTATATTCAAAAATGATATTGCCTTTAACTTTTTATATGGTCTCTCCTTAGTGTACTTGATATCCGTGCCAGGCAGTTGGTTGCGGGGCTAACAAAATGAATTGTACCGACAATTTTATGGTTGCTACAACCATATTATTGTCATGGGCAACCACATTATGGTTAAACCAGCTACCCATGAAGAAACATCCATGCCTTCTATCATGTTCTGATAATTAATTACATTTTTATATTTTCCAAAATTCACGATCAACGATAATCAACGATATTTAGTTCCTTTAAGTATATATTAAGAATAACTTGTTATGTTTGATAGCCCACCAAACAATTATTTGTGGTAACCATTTTGTTACAAAATTTAATTTATCTTATAATTATTTGTATTTTAAGTTATAAGTTATCTTGTAAATTATACTTTTATGTCGTAATACATTAACATTTTTTTGCATAATTGTTTTTCAACTCCACTGTACGGAACTTTCTGGTAAGGGAAAAATATTTTTAAAGGTAGACTTTAGATTTAGATGTATAAAAGTTTTTTAAAAAGTTTAGAACAGGAAGGTTCAGGAAATCTGTAGAAAAGGTTGTGAACTATAAATACAGCCTGACACATAAATGGTTTTTTAAGTTTTGTTTGAGAAATAAAGAGGTCGTTACTAACAGAAGTGGATATATTTGGTGAGTATTATAATTAGTTACAAAAAAATTTGTTAAGTTGAATAACTGGAAGTACTTGTTTTGATTTGCAATTAATAGAACTAAGTGGATTATTATAAAGGGAATAAACCCAAATGCATTTTACAAAGTAAAGACGTAACAACACTTATGTTTTTGTTATCCATTACATGATCGAAGGCAACTATAAAATGTTTGTGGGTTCCTTATGGATTTGAAAATGATGTGGCTGATTTTTAAAATAACATTTTGAAGGTTGATATAATATGGTTGAAGCAACCAGCATATTGCACGAAACTTTCCGTGAAAAAAAAAATGATTTTAGCCGTACTTTTTTGAGAGATATGGTTAGTTTGCTTGTTATTATTTGAAATTTTCCCAAAAGAATATTTATTGAATATGTACTTCTTTGTAATACTAGTATCTCTCATCGACTTCATTATACCCTATCATATATATTATTTCTAAAGCACTTTTGTTTGTCGGTTACAAATATCTCCCATACCACCGCATCAAATTTAATGAATGATATCTCATTTTAAAGCTTATTTCTAACACTAATGACGAAAAATAATTAGAAATTGAAAAATTAATATTTTCATTGATAAAAATTATATTTAATATAGAACTGCATGATAATACTGTTGTCATTATGATTATATGTTTTTGTTCAAGTGTGGTAATACAGGGTCGCTTAATAGTAATGCAGTTCTAATATAACTGCATGATAATACTGTTGTCATTATGATTATATGTTTTTGTTCAAGTGTTGTAATACAGGGTCGCTTAATAGTAATGCAGTTCTACATAATATAGTATGTATTAAAATCCATTCTGGCAATACCGCTATTTACTATAATGCTGTTTATTACTAAGTCAGTTATATATAATTGCGTACGTTTAAAGATATTTTTGTTTGTATTAAGGATTCGTACGGGCAAAAAGTTAAAGATGATCATGTCATTACCTCTAACATTGTATTCAAAGAAGTATTATAAAAGCATTTAAACATATGTATGTATGTATGTAAATATGTATGATATATATTATGATTTCTAATATTTTTATACTTTTAACAAAATGTATTGAAGTTACTAAAATTTCTATTAATTATTTTCATTTTATGTTACAAAAATGACAACTAACGGTGCGAAATATTCGCACGGGTTACCTAGTTATATTATATTATACACTATGGCCAGGGCTGCCATATTTTCCGATTTATCGGCATTTTGCCGATTTTTTGACTCTAAATTATAATATTCATTAATTAAATTATAATACTTATTACATTGAAAAAGGGCAACTGTTATTAAGTCGGCATATACTAAAGAAAAAAGCATTATTCAATATCATATGCAGTATTTGTAATGTGTGTATTGGGTTAATACATTTTTATTAGACAAATTTTTCACTATGAAGAATTAAAGACCAACGCTAACAGAAGAAATTATTTTTAAACGTAAAATAATTCAATTCAAAAATGTCTTTATTAATAAGGAAAATATAAAATACTTTATATTCGTTTGAAAATGGATAGGAACTTAGAAAAGACTAAATTTACGCTAAATTTATATCAATGAAAATAATTTAAACAAAAAATTTATTCTTTTGAGATTATAAAGGAATTGAGGAAGATGGTCAGATAGCTAATCTAATGTCAGGAAATTAATTAAATTTCAGATTAAAATAAGTAAGGATTTTATGGCTGCATTTCCTAAAATTTTTGGTCCTTACGCATTTGCAGAAGAAAGTGAAAAGACCAACATTTTTTAAAATAACAAAATTTCGATTTTCCCTGTAACGTTAATCTTTGAAACTCTTTTTTTAAAGATTATTAGGAATCTAAAAATTTTGAATGTTTTTATGCTGATATTAAAAAGATTTAATGAACATATCAAACTCAATATGTATCTATAGATTATGGTTTAATATAAAAAAGTTAAAAAACTTTTGTTAATTAGCTGCAATTTTCTTGTAAAGCTTTTAATTGATTGATTTTTATGTTATTTTATAGTCTATAAAGACTAGTTGATGCTGAATAGTTCTATTTTGCTATTTTTTTTTTTATAAGAATAGATTTTATTGTATTTAAATTATGTATTTTTAATTTGCCGATGTTTTTAAATTGAAGTACAGATTATGCCGATTTTTTCTTTTGAAAATATGTCGATATTCTATCAAAATCATCTGGCACTCGTGACTATGGCCCATAATCATAGTTAAAAATAGTTAAAAATAATATACTTTAGAACAATGGCGTTCACATGTATTTATAGCTGGCTTTTGTTTAAAGTATACATTATTTTGCCTATGAGTGTGGGCATTTATGTTGAAAGGGTTAGGGATGGGCAAATTGAAAAAATATATCGATATACATATACCGTATCGATATTTTTTAAGAGTATCGCTATTTATTAACTAAAAATATCGATGTATCGAACGTATTAAGATGCAATTATTACCAAATTTCAATACATATTTACATAGGCACAAACATATTACATGTAATTCCATTCTTACTTTCTTTTAGTTTCAAATTTACTGCCTGTCCCTCCATTTCGAGCGAAACTTTCAATCGCTTAACTTTTATTTAAAAAATATCAATTTGGTTTTTAAGGTAAGTTATGCGAACAAAGTTTTCGTTTGAAATCGAGGGACCGGCAGTTAATTCTACAATAAAAAATTTAAAAAAAAAAGTAAAAAAATACAAAAAAAATTTTATTTATTCGCCATATGAAATCTAAAAAAAAAAAATTAATTTGTATTATAGAATGCCGAATTATATACTGCCTGTAAACGAAACTTGTGATACATACTATACAAGTAATCTGTGCAATATTTTTTTTTTAATATATAAGAACATGCTCAAATAAAAAAAAAAAATAATTTTTATTATCAAAGTTGTTTGTGGGAATACTATTATTTATTAAAAGATTTTGTTTGTTGGGCTTAATTCCCTTTTTAAAGAATTGATAAAAAATCCCTGAAATTTATTGTTGGAGGATAAGCTGTTCCTATGCGCATTTCACTGGTTGCTTAGGCCAGATCATCAGGAAACGTTCTCCTAAATCATTCTAGAAAAGCCAAAGCTATCAGCAAACAAAACTACAGAGGGAATGAGAATTACCTACAAACACTCAAAAAGTCTTGTTTGCAACGATATCAAAGCTTAAACAAAATACCAAACAATAAATCAGTGATGAGTTAATCTTTTCTTACATCCCCCACCACATTAATTGTAGTTGTAAGTAAGGCTTTTCTTTTCTTTTTTTTTATTATTAACATTCCATCTTTCATTAGTCTATTTCTGCAAATACGCCATAATTAAGACGAATCTTTGCATAATTCTAGGAATCCTTTCCAGAATTTTTTTCCGCGCTTATTTTTTTGTTGTCATCTCTTAAAAAACGAGACAAAACTGAATTGTGTAATCTATGAAAATATACATTGGAAAAGCGCCGTTATTGTCCTAATATTAGTTAAAAAAAATATGATGCAATTCTTAAAAAACAACAGCACTTGAGCAACGGTTAAAATGCTGAATTTTATTATAAAGAGATCTTAAAAATATCGAAATCGATAGTCGTAGATAAATATCGATGTATGGGTATTTTTAATATCGGCGATATATTTCGATTATAATTTTTTTAAATATTGATATTTTGATATATATAGCTAACTACCAGCTAGCCTACCGGGGCACCCGGGTATTATGCGTTTGTGCTGATGTGTGTAATACATACTCATTTGGTTCTTACTAGACCCTTCAAGTATACCGATCGACTCAGAATCGCTGTATAAATTGATCAGAACAATGTCCGTCCGTCCGTCCAACTGGCAGCATGCTTGTCTGTCTAATTATCTAAACCTTTGGCTTAAAATACAGGTCGCAATTTTGAGATAATTTTATCCCAAATACGGTATAAACTAAAACAATTTTCAATAAATACTGTGGTGTTAGGCACCAATTGGTCGTCTTTAACCTACTTCATTTTCTTGCTTGTTCTTATTGTAGAATGTCTTTTGAGA
This sequence comes from Pollenia amentaria, assembly GCA_943735925.1. Lineage (NCBI taxonomy): Eukaryota > Metazoa > Arthropoda > Insecta > Diptera > Polleniidae > Pollenia > Pollenia amentaria. The sequence goes on from OX031007.1 coordinate 150,505,017, forward strand.
GCAAATGTAGAACAGAGTAAATGGAATCAACATTTTTATTTTATCTTTTTTTTTTTTTTTTTTTTGGTGTATTCTTACTAACTTTATTTTTGCGGTCAAAAGAAACTTCAATGTGTAAAAATGATTTTATTAGATGAGTACAGTTTTTTGTTCTTTCTTTTCAATTTTCAATGACAGCAATTTAATGAAACTTTAGAGGTGGTTTTCTGGTCAATTGAAATGATTGGACGATAAATTCAGTTTGCCAGCAATAGCTAAAAGACAAAGTGATAAAAACATAATGAAAAACTGACTAATACATTTTAAGATAATTATTTGTAGGTGGGAGGTAAACGATACCAAGTCACATTTATTTCAATATTAATTTTTTTTCCTCTATTGATAGGTAGATTCCAATAAGTCCCATTTAATGTAGACTTCGAGATAGAAAAGTTGAAAACAAAACCGAGTCCAACTTGTTCAGTGGTAAAGAACACCAAGTAAAGTTAGTGTCATAAACGCAAAGCTAGTCAGTTAACTGCATTTTAGTAGTTTAAACCTTGAAACCAAGCCCATAGTTCAATGCGAAGGGTTCTATTGATCAGGTTGCAATCTGATTTTTTGGCATCAAGTGTATTAGTTTAATTCTTACTTAAGCCAGTATTTGTAACAAAAAGGGCAAACCGGGAAACACCCCAGGGAGGAGTGCTCTCACCACTGCTTAGGACGCTCGTTTTCAACGACCTTCTCAATAGGCTTCAGGTCGGGGCAGCAAGGGTAACTGCATACGCAGATGACGTGGCAGTGATCATCACTAGTATATATGGGTAAGATTAGTTCTGTGATGACCCTGAGAAGACGGACTGAATACTCTTCACGAATGAATATAGAATTGATCCTTGGAGAAAACCTAAACTAAGGGGTACACGCCTAGAACTTAAACAAATAGAAAGTACCTGGGAGTAATATTGGTTAGCAAACTGTCGTGGAAACTAAATATGGAAGAAAGGTTGAAAAAGGCAACAACCGCGCTCTATGCATGCAAGAAAATACTAGGCAAAACTTGGGGTCTAACCCCTGCTCTTACTCATTGAATATACACAGCGGTGACGAGACCGATTTTACTCTACGGAATACTAGTATGATGGACGGCAGCTTAGTATCATCGAAGCTTTGCGTAGCACTCCGACTGCGGCACTAGATGTAATCCTGAACCTACAACCAATTCATCTAGTAGCGGAAAGGACTTCAGGGAAATCTGCAATCCGCTTAAAAGCGTCGGGACAACTTGTGTTTAGACCTTACGGTCAGGGTAGTATTACAAGGGGTATTGACTGTAGCAATGACTGCATCATTCCGAGACTGGTTTTTAATAGAAAACCGCGTATCTAGAGGAGGAATGCTGGTTGGCGGGACTCCGATCTAACCATAGGACTTTGCCTTTTTCTATGAGAGGTTCCAAAATGGAAGAGGGAGTTTGAGCTGCAGTTTACTGTCAGGAACTGGGTACTCGGGAATCTTATAAGCTTCCCGATTACTGTAGTATTTTCCAGGCGAAAATCTGCGACCAAAACGGATTCTGATTTTGCTCATTATATATATTAAATACAAGAAATTCAGATGTTTTCTTCTTTATAGATAGCCAGGTGGCGATCCAGGCGATATCCGCTGAATATACATACTCTTCGATTGTCCAGGAGTGTAAGGACTCAATGCAGAGACTTGGTGCTAACAGAATGCTATACATATATTAGGTACGCGGCCACCAGAGCATAGAAGGTAACGAGGTGATAGACGAATTATCGAAACTGGGGGTACAATTACCGTACAATAGCGTAATTGACATTCCAATTCCAATTCGTAATATTAAGAGAGATACGGACTCTACTATACAGAGGAAATCTGATGCAGTTTAAAGGAACACCGAGACGTGCAAGGTATCCAAAATTATGTAGGGGTCCTACGATCCAAAGTCGACTTAACTTCTTCTATCGCTACCGAGAAGCCAAAAGGCGGGGCAGTGGCAATCGTACAGGGGTGTGCTGTAAATCGAAAACGTATTTAAAACGCAAGAATTTGGAAGTTCTTTTAAATACACTGTTAATCAAATTTTTTTAATTTTTGTTCAATAGAGAAATATTTGTCATACAATTTTTTTATTACAGAAATCTTATTAAAAAAATGTCGTTTAAAGCTCTTGCTTCCTACGTTTTCGATTTCCAGTAAACCCCTGGTATATTCTGCGGTGTACCAGGGGAGAAAGAGACGGTGGAGCATATACTCTGCTACTCTCCGGCACTCATACGCTCCAGAGCGAACTGTCTGGGAGACCATTTCTTCCCAGATCAAAGGGAATCACAAATCTCTGGAATTGGACTATTGAGACTCCTGGCATTCGCCAAGAGGGTATAGAGTTCTCTGGGTATTATCACTTCGAACTTACATTTTCAACTTAGGGTTATCGTAAATCGTGGTATCGCTAGGGACCAACTCGGTCTATACGGGGTCTTTATGACCGGCCACCAAACCTTAACTAACCAAACCTAAGTGTCTTGCTTTTTAATTCATAATAACATGGCTTGAAATGTTTTTCTGAAATTAAATCATGAAAATGATTTAAATCAGGTGGTGTTGTTTTTGGTTTTATTTGAGGACTTGGTTATGTATGTTTCAAGAGATTGAACAGTAGCAAAACCATCATGGGAGGTAAAGAACGCCAAGTCCATTCTAATAAGTAACGGTAACATAATTTGAAGCAATTTTTTTTTAAGGATATAATCTAATAAAACAATAATATTTGAATTACATAAAATATTCGGGCTGAAGCAAATTTTTTAATAAAGAGATAGTGGCATTTGTGGTTATCAACATGTTTTTGGGGTCTGCTGTTAAATTTCCAAAATGTGGCTTGGAATATTTTATCTCCCACCTACAGATATAAATGACATAATTTTCGAAAAAGTTTATAAATGGTTCGTTTTCTAAAGGTTTTTTCTAAGTTACTCTTAACATTTCAATATAAACTTTGAAGGGCTTTGCATCCCAATACTTTGTAAACAAATTTTAATAAACAAAAATATATTTTGTACGTTTCAACAGTATATAATACTGTTTCAAAATATTCAACAGCTGCCATCAACAATTTATAAATCCGGTCAAAGTGCAATCTTCACTGAAAAAGAAGCAAAAAAAAAAAAAGGAAAATTATTTTAAAAAAAATTTCTTTTGCTCTTGACTATTTTAATAAGAGAAGGGAGCCATCCTCTTTACGTGTTCCCTGATGAAAGCCAAAGGAATATTGTACTTTTGTATCCACTTATACACAGAAGGTAATGGAAAGCAAACTGGGGCAAAAAAGATAAAATGAAGATGGTAAGAAAAGTTAGGTAGAAGGCTCATCATAAATTCTATAAACACACTTTAACGTTTTGTTAAACAAAAAATTGAATAGAGGGTGTAAAAAAACATAAAAACATTGTTCTAATTTTAAAAGTATTGAAAATCGTAAATAAAGATGAAAATTTGTGATTGATATTGTTATTTTCCCAAAATACCGTTAAAGCAAGAGCGAACAATACTAAATAATCAGACTTCCCAAAAAAATATTTTATTTTCTGTCACTTCCCTAAAAAGTTACTACAACTGTTGATGACTACATGAAAAATTACGAAAAATAGTACGAAAGACCTCCAGTGAAAAAAAAAACAATTTTCTGCTCTGAAAGAAAAACGCAAAAAATCATATTGAATAAGTTACGGGATGCCAGTGACTTAATGAAAAATTGAGAGTGTGTCTGTAAAGGTGTTGAAAGGAAAATGTTAAATTTAATTTAAAAACTTATTTTTTACGTGCAAACTCATCCTGCCTTTGACAAACTGTTAACAACACGACAACCCAAGTTGCTGCCATAAAATCTTGTTTTTATTTTTATTTAAACTTTTAAGTTTCTTTTACACAAGACTTTAAAATATTTTGGTAAATAAGTTGGTTGTCATTGGTAAATTCATCTTTATATGGGTGTGTCAATCAAACCACCATGTAAAAACTTTCTACTTGTTTACTTGTTTTGCTTTTTAATTGAGATAGTATTTATATTGGACTTTGAATAAGAAAAATGCTTGATTAATTTAAATTTGTAGTAACCTCTTATTTGAGTGAGGTCGTTTTGAAAACTCTTCTTGCCAAAAATGGCCAAAACTTTAGAGTAAAGTGCTCCCAGATTAAAATTGAGATTTTTCTTATTACGCTTAATAAATTGTTTCCTACATAACTCCTTACAAATTTAAATTAAAAAACATAATATTTAATAATGAAATTTTCATTTAGCAAAGATTACAGCTATGAAGGGATTCTCTCTCACTTTTGGCAACACTGGGTACGAATTATTACTCATCGTACGCAGCGTTTATCTAAAAAAGATTCGTAACTGTTAAATTAATTGAAAATTAAACAAGTAAGAGTTTCGTTCGTGTCGAATCACTAGTACCCTTCGCCATATTATTAAAAAAATTTACACATTTAAATAAAACGGCAACAGCAAGAGGTCAAATAAGACAAACATTTGAAGCTATAGTGGCTTTCTGCACTTATCTCAGCCACTTAAATATAGGTGTAATTCCATGTCAAATCGACCAACAGCGGGACCCGACCCCTTTCGATTTGAATGAAATTTGGTGTGAAGGTTCCTTTCATCCAATAAGGAACAGTTACGTCAAATTCAAAATGTCATAATTTCGCCGTTGTTTTGAGTTTATTTTTTCAAAATCTTAGAAACTACTCCACATACGAAGATGATTTGTATGTTATTTTAAAGAAAATACTTGGGGCTATAAACAATGTATTAAAAAAATTTTTTTTTTTAAATTGTAATATCTACAAAATATAAAATTTTAAAAATGGACTAAGTCCAAAACCTAATTTTTTTTTTGCAGATATTTTTTTATTTAATTTCTCAAACTGTTATTTAAAAATCTTGAAACTTTGAAGGAATTTTTTTTTCATATGATTTTTTTGCTTTTGCAACCTGTTAAAAATAATCCAAAAATAAAATTTTAATTTTGTAATTTTGAGCAATAAGTATTTATTAAATCTGTTTGTGTGATTTTTGCAGGGCTGTGGAGTCGTCCGAAAAAAGTACTAACTCCGACTCCGACTCCAAACGCTGAAATTTTTTAAGTGCGACTCCGACTCACGACTCCGACTCCTACTCTAACCGTGATGCGAAATTAATGAGACGTAAAATTATTTCTCTTTTGTGTAGAAACATCTTTTTTAAACGAATTATGGGAATCCCCGCGTAATGTGCATAAGAAAAACATGAGTGTTATGGTAGGAATTAAAGGCAGGCCGATTAAGATGTTTCTACACAAAAGAGAAATAATTTTACGTCACAATTTTTCTAATACATACTAGTATTTATGCGCTATAGCAACACTTATTCTGTACAATGTTGAAAATATTTCAGCGTTGATGGTTAAAAAATTCTGATATTAAAATTATTGGCAATTCCTATCATTAACATTTTTAGCATGAGTAAATTATTTAAAAAATCACACATCTTTTTTCAACTAGATCAATAACTGAGTATAAGTTTTGCTAATTTAGACTTTTTCCCGCACGTATAAAAAATATACCTAAATATACTTAAATAGTAAAGTACTTGAATCAACTATTTCTCATAAAATAAATTAAAATCTACTTATTCATATTGATCTGCAAAATAATGCATCGCCAATTTCGAAGAATTTTTATATTGGAAAATATTAGACATTTTTTTAAAATTTTTATGCCGAAAAATTTTGGAGTCGGAGTCGCGTGTTTTTTGGGTACTGCGACTCCAACTCCGACTCCGGTACAAAAACCTCAACTCCGACTCTTCAACTCCGACTCCGACTCCACAGCCCTGGATTTTAGGTGTTAAAAAAAGTAACCAACTATTCACTTCTCAGTTTTTTAAGCATAAGCTAATTATAGGGGAGAAATTAAATATTTAATATTTTAAGTATGAAAAATATTAAGGAGAAACTTGAAGAACACAACACACTGCCTCCTTTTCATTTCTCATTAGTTAATTATTTCCAAGCGAAGCCAAATAATGTATAAAACTCCTTTAATTTCTTAATTTTTTTTAATATATCGTTTGTAGGCCCAAGTATTCTCTTTAAAATGATATACAAATCATCTATATGTGCAGTAGTTTTTGAGATATTGAAAAAATAAACTGAATACATTCGACTAATTTGGCAAAATAATGACATTTTGAATATGACGTAACTTTTGAAAAAAAAATTTTTTAATTTTTTTCGTTAATATATGTTCCTTATAGGATCAAAGGAACTTTCACACCAAATTTCATTCCACTCGAAAGGGGTCTGGTCCCACTCTTGACATAGAATTATATAGTATAAGTATATAATAACATAATTTTCATCGTATCTGGGGTCTTTGAAACCCAAATTTCAACGGACAGACGGACATCGTTAAACCAATTGTGCTACTCATTAGAAGCATTTTTATTTTTTTAATATATACATTTAAATATAAAAAATTACAGTTATTCTATTTCTTCAGATTCGTGAAAACCAATCATGTTGGCTTTTATATTTGTAAACGTCATTTTTCTTCGTCTTTCTGTTAAAAGTGAATTGTATAAGTAGAAACTTCTTTCCACGTCAACGGATGTTGTTGGAGCAAATTTATTATTCAAAATTTCATTTCGTCATCAGGTTTACCACCAGTTTGAAGAATGCTGTTTATTTGTAAAATTTGTTTGAACCCCGGATTTCTTTGAAAGACATACTGCATTAAATTTCTTCATATATATTTTTTCATGTAGATTCTCAAGAGCTTTTCGTACATTTGACACAATATTAACACTTTCGTGAATAGCTAACCCAACTGTTTGTAGCTTTTTTTATAGAAGACACAATAATTGAAAAATTGTTTTTGATAAACGCAAGTTGGGAACTTAATCCGGGCAAGTTATATATTTCCTTGGCGTGCGCTATCGAATCTGAGTCTTCACTTTTCAGTTAAGAAATAACAGCCTTTACTTTATCAAGGTATTCTGCATAATGCATTGTGGCTTCTATCCAAGTACCCCAACGTGTAGGGCATGAGAACGGTGGAAGAGCCAAATTGGGATTCATTTGTAAAAACAACTGCTTTCTACGAGGAGCCTATGGAAATTAAAATTTTAGTTAGTATGTGTGTAAATACGAGTTATTGAAAAATTAACTTAACAAAAACGGATTTGGTACAAGATATTAATTTATTTACATGCTGAAACTCTAAGCGCTGCATCAGTTACCATTAGCAATATTTTGTCGTATTGAATGCCTAGATTAAATTAAAAAAAACATAAAAAATAAAAAAAAAATTATGAATCAAATATTCACTTACCATCAGGCCATAAAATTTGTAATGAATCGTTGAAGAAAGATTCAATAGAAGCCCCATTTGCATTTTCGAGAACACCCATGTTCAATAGAAAAGGTTTATTTCCAACATCGTCATTTAAAATACCAAATATAAAGTTGGCCACATATCTTTGTTCACTGTCTGTTGTTTCATCAACAGAAATCCATATATATTTACCTTTAGCCTTTTCACGCATTTTTCACAAAGCTTCCGTATACATTTGAGGTATGTATTTACCTCTAATAGATCTTTCGCTTGGAACTGACAAATTGGCGTACTTTTGAAAGATGTTTTTGAAACTGGGATGGCTTACTTTTTTTTACTGGTATATTGGTCTCCAAGAAAAATTTACATATATCTTCGTGAAATGTATTAACAGTAATTGTAACAGGAAATTCCGTTATATGTTTTTGTGGACGATTTTCTTGGCAAGCAGCTAATTTGTGTTTTTTGTACTAAAATGTTGCTCCACATTGCACTTCTTTTCGCTATTAACTTTACTCGACAAAACATTACAAAAAAGCCAATCTTTTTCAACTTTAAAAACTTCAGGATACAATTTTACCATTTTTAGCAAAAATAACATATTTGACTTTTCTTTCGGCATTTTTTTTTTATTATTTTTTCGTTCACAACGGCCGGTTTACTTATTTTGTTTTAAACTCAAATAAGTAACATGGCTGTTTTTTTGGGATAGTAAGTTTATTAATTTTAGTTGTAATAAAGCGCCCAAAAACGTTGAGTCCACAACTAACATATTTTTGTTTAACCCAGAAAAAAATTGCCAATTATTTTTTTTTCTCATGTTTTCTCAAAAAAATATTTTTTACGTAAAAATTATGTTAAAAAAGCTATTTTACAGCAAAAACATAGGAAAAAAGTAAAATAAGCACCATAATATCAAAAACAGCAAAAAAAGCAAAAATGGGCAAAAACAGCAAAAAAGAAGCAAAACAGCAAAAAAAGCAAATTTGTCTTCTCTGGTTATAATAGTAAAAACAAAAAACTTATTTGAAGTAGTATTTGAAGGAGAAAATTATCATTACTGTTTCCGGAGATGAGTCCCTTTCGAAAATTATCTTTGAATTTTCGTAGTTTTGGTCAGTGATGCATTTTGAGTTTTTAATTTGTTGACCAAAATGACGATTTTAAAGGGCCAAAATACCTTTGATAGGGCCAAAAATTTTCACCAGAAATATCCTGCGTTTATAGTGGCCAAATAGAATCAGTGTTGCTGACTCGTGGTTACAAACAAATCAAAACCAGTGCAATAAAATAAAACGTCGAAAATGGCGATGGATTGTCCATATATAAGAAGAACCAGCAAAAATGTTGCTTACCAAGCTCTTACTTGGAATCCTATAGGTAGAGGACGCTCAGTCGCACCCCTAGAAAAGCTGGAGGAGAGCTATTGATGAGGCACTGCGTCCCGCAAATCACAATACAGCGAATAAAATATTGAAATACAGTTGCACGGTTGAGGCGCAATGGTCCAATACGAGAAAAGAATGACAGTGATTTTTGGTACTAACTTGAAATACATACTACCAAAAAATAATTTTTATTTAATACATTATAGATTTGCCAATACAATTATGAAGTTTTTTTTTTTTTTTTAACAAACAAAGCAATGTTGTAAATTAAATTCGGGTTTGCAACAGTGAGAAAATTACATTGAAAAATGTACATTGCAAATGTAGTTAGTTGAATTTTGATCTGAAAGGAATAAAATAGATTTATTTTAAAATGAGTTTTTCTAAGAGATATTTTAAAAGAAACAAATCAGTGAATAAAATCGTAGAGTGCTTTATCGCAAAAATTCGCAAGAAAACAAAAAAAGTGTGAAGAATTAAATTTTGGGAATAACATTGGCCCCTCACCTAAGCTTAGAAAATGAAAGAAATCTAGAAGAAAAATTGCGAACGACTCCAGAATTACCAAAGCTTACCATAAAGCAAAAGTTAAAACAAATAAAACTAAACCTACAAGAAGCTGCGCTGCAGAATTATTTGCAATTTTGTCAGAGGAAGGCATTGATGTTCCGCTGTCAGTAGAAGGGCTTTTAGCTCTCAGTAAAAGTTCAAAGTCTACATGGTTATTTTAATAATATTAGTTGTATTTTATAGTTTTGTAAATATATGTACGCCTTTTTTTTAGATACCGTTGACCAGCAAACAACAACATTATTGAAATTTTTGAGGAACATAAAGTTCTTCTTTCAAAACTAGTTTCCCAAAATAACGTTCTAGACGAGATCGTGCTCATCTTTCCAATAAAATCAGAAGATAAACTTTGTGAACTTAATGTTTTGATCCAGTCGCAGGCAGATCCCTATGTAAGTTAATCTATATAATTAAAAAAAAAAGTAATTAATATTTGCTTTTTCGCAGTTACGACGAATGAAATCATTGTTAAAAGGTAATATTGGGCGATACCTAAATGACATTTTTGGACACAACGTAATTCACAATATTAACGTTGATGATACGCATGGAAATCAGAGTCTAAAAAAATTTGTCAACTTTTATTCTGCCAAATATATTAACAAATTTCTTAATAGTTAAATCTTTTGATTAAATTTTATATTTCATTATTTAGATGCTATTGGTACATTTTCTGAATAGACTAACACCGCGTCGAGAAAGGCATTTGAACTGCAAAAAAAATGTAAATCCAATCGTTTTGACAAATTAAAAAAAGAAAATGTGGAAACTGACACTGCGATAAGGTCTAGCCAGCCTTGAAAAAATAAGCCTTTTATCTTGCAATTTAATAATTCTACAAATGTTCCTTTTTGCGTTTATAAAACTGATGTTTTATGTACTCTATAAACTTAAAAACCTGAAGAAATTGGTACAAAATATTTAACTTTTTAGTTATTTTTTTGTATTAAAGTATATATTTTAATGAATGAAACCATACCAAAAAATATTTTCATTTAATAATAATTTTTACTAGAGCAAAAAGGGAGTAAATCAACGTCTTTTGGGAAATTTTTCTTTACAAAAGAACAAGTACCGAACTGGTTCTTAAGCACCCAATTGGTTCCAAGTGTACTGGTGCACGACCAGAACCAATAGTACTAGTGATTTTCCAAGCATACCCAATGCTAATCTGAGCATTAAGATGGTACAGAAAAGTGTACAGTCGAGAACTTGTAGTGGTGATATTTCTACTAGATTATTACTAGCTAGGTACTAGTTCGATCTCCGGCAGGGAAGCCTTAAACTGCAGACAATTTTAATATTGTGTTAAAAATTTGTTGAATAAAACAACTAAAGCCATGAGTCACATATAGATTTACTAAAGTTTTAAAAAAAGTTTTTCGTCAAAATTTCCGGGAAAAAGAGGGAATCCCCGGAAAAAAACTCTAGTACTTCCAAAAACTGCAAGAAACTCAATTTCCAAAAACTTGAACCTGATCCCTTTTCGAAATAAATAATTCAATAACAAACTATATTCTAACTAAATTTTCCGAGCAGTTGCAACTTAAACCTTCAGCCTCAGTTGTAGAGAAATAGACCGCAATCGAATCGAAGCCGCAACCCTCGCACTGATAGACAAGTTCTCTATGACATGTCCAAGTGACCTAACCGAAAACTTATGTTCTTAAATTATTCACTTTATTATTTAATTCACTCCATTGGGTATACTTTAAATCTGCTTTTACCTGTTTAGTTAAAATTTTTTTTATTAAAATTAAAATTTACTTTATTTACATTGTGGCTTATAACATTTATTCTTTATTCTCTTTAGTTTTTTGTTATTTATAAAATCTCAACTTTTATTTAAATGTTTCATTTATTTATTCATTTCAATGCATACTTACTTGTACAAATACAACAAAAAAAAAATCTCAGACAGTTTTTAGTTTTCTATTCAAAAGTACGATAAACTATAATGAAGAGAATGCTAGAAAATATTTTTAGTTTTACAAGTATGAGGAAAATAAAGAAACTAATGAAAAGTTTTTTAATTTTTTATTGAAGGTGAGTAAAAAAATAAACAAGCCAGCCAGCAAATGCAGCAACATTAACACAGGTGTTGATAGTGAAAAAAAAATTTTTTTTTGTTTAAACATTTATAATATTAAAAAACTTTATGAGGAAGGTGTTTTTATGGCATCAAAAGTACATTCAACTATTCACCGGATATGTACATAAGCTAATGTTCTCTTATAATAAATGCAATCTAGATATAGTTTACTATAAAAGTAGTTTACAAATTATATGGAAAATTTAAATTTAAACTGTATTCAAAACTTTTTTTGGAGCTTTATGTCTTCCATCATTTGGTACGCACACCTGATCCAACCCACGAGTGGGGGATAAATGTATATTTAGTGTGACTCTCTGTTTATATCACTGAGCTACCAAAATAAGGGCATCAAGCGTCTTTTTCATGTCAAAACTTATACAATTTATACGAAACAAACCTTAAGGTCGCGAAAACAACACCATCCTATCGGAAAATCTTATTTTACATATCCTTAGGCAATATGACTTTTACAGAGAGTCTCAAAAGGTTCATTCCAAGATTAAAAGACGAGCGTGTCAAAAAATTATAAAAAAAAAATTAATAAATAGAAAAAAATTAGATGTGTTTGTTTTTGTTCGTCAGATAATCATCAGAAGATTATTTTAGGAATTGTACATTAAACATAATCATCTATCAAACAGCATATGCTAGCTGGGTATATACTATCGGGCATGCTCTGAAAATCACATGATTTCAAATCACGTGCTTTTAAAATCACTCGTGTGATTTTGTGGTATTCTGAAAAATATTTCGTTTTTATGTTTCTTGGTATGCATGACGCTAAAACATAAAAATATCAAACGTGTGATTTTAAAAGGCACATGTGATTTGAAATCACGTGATTTGAATAAAAGTGATTTTCAGAACAGGCCTGTATATTTGAAATTAACATCTAACCCTTCTTTCTAACTAATTATACCTGTTGACAAAGTTCTACTTGTCATTGGCGGTATTATGGAGATATCAAGAATTGCCCTTTCTACAATTACTCTAACCAATCAGAATGTTGGACTTTGTAAAAATGCACTCATTTACATCGAAACACTAAATGTTGTTGATTTGCATTCCGATTGAGTAGTTTACTTTCATTCTCATGTATTCCTATTCCAATTGACTAACATTTTAGTGAAAGTGATTCAATTGATAACAGCCGTTATCCCTTAAGATACAGTATGCATCTTTAAAGATACAACCGGGAAAAATAATGTAATTTCTTTAGAAAAACTAATATCTAATATACAACTTTTACTTAAATTATTAACCAATTGTTGAGATCTAACAAATTGCTCGTTTTGTGAGTAATTAGTCTTATGTTATCCAATATCCAAATATAAATGACATTTTAAAGATATACACGAAACTTTTAGATTGACTGGTGATAAACACTAAGAACATTTTATGTCATAATTCACAACCAATATATTGGATTAATTCAATTATTTTCTCAAGTGTTGTTATTCTTAAAATATTACATCGGTTTTCGTAGAAATGCCTCTATTAAATAGAAACACAGAAAAAATTCTGTAATGTTTTTCACCAAATAAAGCATACATCAAAAATAAAATCAGTTTAAATTAAAAATTTAATCAAGTGAATTAAACATTTAATCAAGAGAATTAAACGATTAATCAAATGAATTAAGCGTTCTACTGCTACTATTTTATTGTTTACTGGTGCAAATTTAATTAATTTTGTAATTAATATCATAAATTTTTTAATTGAAATGCATTTTTATTTTTTTCGTGAAGATTCATCATATTTAGTTAGTTTGCGCTGAAATCTTTCTAACCGGTCTATACTTATGATTTGTATACCAGGGATATTAAATTAATATTAAAGCAGCATACTCAACAGTTGATCTTACAAAGACACAGTGCAATATTTTCCTAGTTATTTCAATTATTTTTTTCTGGTACACTCAGGAGGTTAGGTTAGAAAGGCTGGTGTGAAGCAAACTTCACACCCTCATCCAGAGACCAATATGGCCCATTGTGACGCCTTAATTAGTGAAAGAAAGAAGAGATTCAGGAGGTTGAAATAAGCATTGAATCGTTGGCGGAATATCTGCATTGACGAGCTATTTGGCATAGGAACATTAGTTCAAAAATAACACTAACTTTTATGATGAACTGTCCATTATTTACCACAGGTTCTATATAAAGCCTATATAAAAAAACATATTAAGAGGCAAACCACCCAAATATTTATAATGATGATGCAAAACAATTTGGCTAAATTTTGATATATTAGTCTTTAACCCAACTAACAAATTTTTGACGATCTGCCAATAACTTCTCTTAACACTTTAATGCGTACAAAACTGTAATGAATATTCTTATGGTGAAAACATTTGGTATAATTTATTTTTATATGAAAAAAATCACACTAACAATTTTTGTCACTTACGGTCAAAATGGGCCACAGGTCTCATATAAAGCCCGATCCCGATCAATACTTTAAAATGCTCTAAGTAATGCAGTTTCCAATGAAAAATGTATACTACAATATTATGGTATAATCGCTCCATAAGGACAACATCCTTCCTTGTTTCTTCCTCTTACATCCTATTTTATTTTGTCACGTTAAAAATAAGAAAACAAACCACATTCTCTTATTATTTAAACATGTTATCAAATGAATTCTTATTATTTACATACATTTTTCATATCGCACTCAATTATAAAAAGGGTTTTAACTCAAACTTTTAAAAAATTTCAGTAGAAGCAAAACTGTTTTTTATTAAACTTTAAAGTCATATGAAAAATAATTTTTAAACCAATCGTTTCACTTCCAAAAAGAAGACTAAATAGCAAAATATTTTTACAGCGGTTAGATATGAATATTACGTGACGATTTTTTCCAAAAAATTATAAGATAACAATTTTGAGAAAATGACAACTTTAGAATCAATTATTTTTTTAGTTGAAAGAAAATTAAAAATATAATTTTGATTTAATTAACAATTTAGTTGTTTTGCAATACCTTTTTAATTAAAATATTAATTAAATATCCAAAAATATTATTTGATTTTTTCGTTTAAAATAAAATAATTTAAATTTGTAGAATTGTTGTTGGCAGTTGTGAATATTTAATTAAATAAATTAACACATTGTTTGAAATGGCAAAGTTATTTGATCAATTTTTTAATTAAATTTAAAAAAATATCATTTATTGAAAAAAAAAACATTCACATTTTTACAATTCTTAGTAATCAATATAATCATTTTGGTACTTGGTGAAAAATCAACCAATTGATTGCTTGATATTAGGAATTTGGTATAAATTTGGTGCTTAGAGAAAATTATTAATGTTTTCTGTGTGTCTATAAGTACGAGTATGTACTTATAATAGCAAAACAATTTACCTTAACTCCAAAATTTTACACTTTGTAATGACTTTTGGCAAATTAAAAATATAAACAAACTGACAGCAATAAAATGCTTGTAACTCTACGAAAAGGTGGTTCTCTTAAAAAGCGATGACAACAGATAACAAATATGCTGCTTACAAAAAAAAAAAAAAATATGCTTGAAAAACATGACTGAAAAAAATTATCTACCCACCCAGATCTAGAGAAAAGAAAATCCAAATATTACACTCATAGTCATGTACTGTGTGAACACAAGAAAAACGACAATTTTCTCCCCCATTCAAGTAAACATTTTAAATAATATTAAGGAAAAAAAAACAAAAAAAATGTCATTCAATAGAAATACATATAATTGATAACTTATGGATTAATCGATGGCAAAAAGGGGGAAACATTTGACAGCTTAGAAAAAAGGGGGAGATTAAACTCTATATCAACAGGTGGTTAATAAGTGTGTCTTCATAGACTGTAAAGCTTATTAAAGAATGAAAAATCCTAATTCTTGCAAAATAATAATAATACGAACGAGGAAATCTTAGTGCGGAATTTCGGTTTGCTTAGTTTGTTCCATGAACTAAGCCGATTTTGAGTTACGCTTTTATATGTTGTGCAACCTGCTCCATTTTCGAAATGACGGTATATCCCGAAAACAAAAGCTAATCTAAAAAACGGCTAGCACTACTGGATTCAACGTACCCTTTGGTTAAAACGCCAGGTGCCCGTCTTGTCTGTTTTTTCAACTAGTTCAGTGCTAGTAAATAGATGAATAGATAAAAGTATTAAATGTTGGTTACTACATCTATCTTACTGCCTGTTTGTAGAACGCGACCGCAAAATGACTCGTTAAACTTACATATAAAACAAAAACAAATTTTGAATTTTGTTTTAAATGTAAGTTAAGCGAGTCAATTTTGCGCTCGCGTTCTATAAACAGGCAGTTAATTTTTTGTGTTTGAACTGTTCGCCTTCAATTATCATTTGATAGTTAAGGGTTGTTTTTAAGTTTTGCTCTTAAATTATTCTGTATTTGTGAAGGCACAACATTTTGCTCTAGAAGCCTTATTTTCAGACCGATTTCTTTAAACGAATAACCTTAAAATTTAAGCATTTCTCTAACCATTGAATATTTATTTTTGTTACATAAATATTAGTTTTTGCTATCAGTGAAATTTGTCCTCCTTTTATGCTCCAGAATTTTGCAAAACTTAATAAAATTTAATATTATTCCCCACAAAAATTCAATATTGCCAAGAAAGTTGATTTGCTTTCCCTTTAGCTGTGAATACAGAAGGATCTCCATAAAAACAAATAAATGCATTCAATATATTTGATAGACAAAAGTGAAACTGTACAAAAGATTTTGCACATTAACCTTATGTGGGTGAAAGTTTAAATCTGTATTTCTAGCTGTAACTGCAAAAATAATGGAGGCAGGGATTTCTTTTCAATGATAAAGTAATTAACAAACTATGGTATGTAGAAGGTTTTTAAATATTTTTGCAGACAACATACATTTCAGCTGTTATTTAAGAACTTAAAAAAATTTTATTAAATTCAAATTGTGTAAACTAAAATTGCCCCATCACCTTTGTATGACTAGTAATATGAATGGGAATGGAAATACAAGATGTACAGCCAAATTTTATTGACATTTTAAGCAAAATTGTTGTTATTGCTTTATCATTTATGTGCGTGGTAACAAACACCTTCCATTGCTCTGCAAGGTAAGCAGGTGCATTGAAGGTTCGTAGAAAACCAGTAATTTCTCCCTTAATAACCAGTAAAATTTTGTAAAAAGTATATAGGATTGGCAAAATATACTTGCCGCTATCGCCCGCCGGACGCGCATGTGGCGGGCCCGTGACACACTCGGCTGGTTCGCTCTATATTGCATTTTAACCGCCGTTCTTAAATATATTGAAAGCATTTTTGGCGCACAGTTCTCTAAAATGAAGAACTGTATGATTGAGGAAAGTTTCATTAATATAACTGACAGCAATGGCGACGAATCAGATGCAAATAGAAGTGGAGAAAACAGCACTGACACAAAAATAGAAGAACAACATTACCTTTCGTGTATTATTTGTTGTGGAAGGGAAAGGCAAATACTGTTTCATCCATGCAAACATTTCAAACTTTGTCAACCATGCTACCAACAACTAAAAGAATATGCTGAGAAAAAAGGAACACAAACATTGTACCCCCCAATTTGTCGTGCCATTATCAAGAATGGCACATTTATATATTGTTAATTATAAGAAATTTAGAAACATTCCATTTGTGAACTAAACTTATTTTTTTTTTTTTTTTTTTTTTTGTTAATTTTTTTGTAAATAAATGAAATCAAATAAACTAGAATTATATTAAAAAAAAATTTTTTAATGAGCAATAACTCCATAATGGCTTTATTTCATTCCTTACATGGAAATAAAGCCATATGGCCATATTTCTCAAGCCGATTTGAAATAAGGCCATATGGATTTATTGCCTATGGCTTTATAACACGGCATTCCTTTTAATCTTCTCATATACAGCAGTTAAATCGCGCATATTTCTTTCAATAATATTAATATCATCTGTATAAGCGAGGAGCATATGACTTTTGTCTTCAGCGTAGCAATTTAATTTTAAAATTTTTAGAATGTCCCCTGGTCTGAGACTTACTGTTGTGATCAATGTTTCAGGGAAGCCAGCTCCAATACGTACTGGGGATTGTTTGTCACTTAGCGCAATTCAGAAAAGACGCACTTATTTGAAGAAAAACATTAGATAGGCAACAGATATTTAATATATATTATCGTCCATGCTTGTACCTATCACCTACAGACCCTATTCGCAATAATTCACTACACGATAAATAGTAATCGATGATTGGTTTTGATAAAATGATGTTTTAACGATTAAAACACGTTGGTTTATCGTATATTTTTTCATAATAAATTTGCCACGTGTCTACTTCACGACTGCCAAATATGAACTGTCAAGACTAATGTTTACCAAAATGGCGGCAAAACCAAGTAGTATACCTTCACGGCGAACACCCATTACAAACTGCTCGAAAGATCTGCACTAAAGAGCTGCACAAGCACAAGAAAAATTGCTTACAAGCAATTTGATTAAATGTAGATAGTATGTGTATTTTACTCTCTCATTACAAAACTCATACTTCCAAAAACAATTGTTTTGCTTTACGATCAAAATATAGAAGAATAGAACAAAACTGCACTAGAACAATGCTGAACTAGAATAAAGCTGAATTAGAACAAAGATGAAGTAGAACATTCCAAGCATGTTTGAATGTTTTGATTGTAAACATAAACCAAAGAGAAAATTGCAAAGGGAGAAACATTTGCGTTTTGTTATGAATATAAAAAAGCTTAAAAAAGTTTATAGTTAATATTAATTTTTATTTGCAAAATTTATTGTTTATTATTTACATACATATATATGAAGGTACATAGGTCTAATATTTAAATCTAAAAAGAATTCATTCTTTTTATAGAAAAAAAAATAAAAACATGTACTACATAGTATAATGGTGTGTTTTTTCCGCAGTCTCCAAATGGAATTCTGTTTTATAGGATTTTATGTTTTTAACAAATTTAACAATAACTGACAAATTAAAAATTTTTTTAATTAGAAATATTGGTTAAATAAACGTTTAAAGTTTTATATAAAAATAAAAAAAGACCTCAAGCTTGATAATTTAGTTATAATATAATAATAAAGGTCGACTAAAATAAAATATACATTTAGGAAATAATTCAAAAAAATCAATTTTGCTTACATTTAATGCATCCATTTCTGTTATAAGCTAAGATCACTTTAAATTTTTTAAATTCCTAATTACGTGCACTCGATGCTTTTACTATAATTTACCGTTTCTTTATTTCATTGTCTGTTTTTGTGTTGATATTCTGTTTGTTTTGATAATACAAGCACTAACAAAGCAGAAGAGAAAAACTTTTCAAGTTATGCTTGTTTTGTTTTGGTGAGAGTAATGTGTTGTTATGTTTGTTTTGCTATGTATGTTTACAGTGAAATAATATGATTGATAGTTGTGTGAAGTAGAACACAGAACATTAAGAATATTTTGCGCAGCCCTTTAATCTGCACTAAAATTTTATTTCTTTTGCTCTTTTATGTTTCTATTTTTCAACTTCATGAAATGCAAAACGTTAATATTTTATGTACGAAGACTTTAATTAATTTTTTGCAGAGCTCCTTACAACTTCAAAAAATATATTTACAATAGCCGCAATCTCATATAAAACACAGACAAGTACCCGGATACCTTTGGGCTCAGTTAAGGGTGCTAAGAATTAATTTGTGTCTTGCCCAAATTACCAAAAAGCAGGGATTGAAATCCACAGTTATTTTGAAATTTTAAAACAAAAAAGCATATAGAAATTAATGTTGGAAAACTCATTCACTCACTCACTAGCGTGGAGTGAGCTAGTCTATCAGCAACGGGGTTGCGGGTTCGATTCCCGCCAGAGACTCTGGTCTCCTGCCGACAAGCGAAGAGCTTCGCGGGATTAGCGTAGAAATAATAAAAAAATAATATTGATTATTCTCTTAAGAAATGTATGTGTAATTATAATATAGTTCTCTTTAAATATTTATTAAAATGTGTGATCATCCTTAGTATTTCTTATGCATATTAAAATAAATAATTCAAGTCATCTAAATTATTATAACACGTACATTTCTCAAGAGAATCCCTTTTCTTTTTGCTCGAAAAATTAATAATAATATAATAACTGTTATTTTTGCTTAAAAAATACAACTCAAAAAATTACTATTATTTTTGTTCAAATAAACAAATATAAAAAAATAACGGTTATTTTTGATCCAAAAAATTAAGATAAAAAAATATCTGTAATTTTCGTTAAAAAAAAAAAACAAAATAAGAAGGTAACTGTTTTTATTGTTCAAAAAAAAAAAAAAAAAAAAAAAGAAAACAAAAACAAGAAAATAACTGTTATCATCTGACTTTTATAAAAAAAAGGAATAACTGGTACTGTTCCAAAATACTTAATCTTGTAAAAGTTAGTAGTTCTCAAGACTTTTAAGATATGAAGATTACCAAATGTTGTTTGAAAATGCCAAAAGTATAAAATTAAGGGAAATAAGGGTTTTCTTGTTTATTTAAAAGAAACATTTCCAATCTATTTAATCTGCTATATCCTTAGATTGCAATTATCTAGACTAGAAATTTCAAAAAATCGTGACCCTAATCCAAAAACTTAAACGTGGCCTAAATACTAATTCCCAACGAATTTAGCAAATACTTACGAATAAAACCAATAATCTAGTTATCTTAAAAAAATCCGTAATTTCCCTCAATTTTACAACAACCTAAACAAAGTGGGTTAAGTATTTTTACATACTATGATCTAACGTTGTATGTGTTAGAACATGTACTTAAGTATGTGTAAATATTTTTTTATACATATATAAATGCACATGTAGGTAAAATGTACTTAAGCTGATTTCAACTTGTTGTCTATAACTGAAGTACATTGAAATAGCATGTACTGTATTACATATAAATTCGCATTTGTTTAAGTAGCTCAAAATCTACACAAACAGACACAAACGCACTTAAAAAAGTCTTGCATATACGAACATGTATAAATGAGTAAAAAATAGTATATGAGTAGTACATGCATATACATCCATACATATTTGTATATACATACAGCCAAACATGTAAACCATTCAAAAACACGTTTTGCTATAACTTTTTTGCATTTACACATGCTGACGCAATCATATAAATAGAGTGGAAATGTAAATATTTATGCGAGGGTGGGAAGTGAAATTCCCAAACCAGATTTTGGAAATCACACTTAAAAATCTTTTAAGAATAAAAAAGGTTTTACCTTATCTTTATTCTCTGAAAATGTTTACAATTTATTAGACTCAAGAGTCTATTTACTACTTAAAGTTTTTAAAATTTCGGTAAAGTTTTGAAAGTTGCCAAAATAAGAAAAAAAGCAAGTAAGAGTGATTTATTCGGCTATCCCGAATTTTATATACCTTTTCCATGGTGCGATAAGAACATAAAGTTATATAAAAACGGTTCTTTAGATATAAATAAGTCGATTTTATGCCCCGCTCATTTCTCCAATCCCGATCGGATGTTGGGTTATGATAACCAAGATGCTTCTATTATGTCTTTGTAACGGAGGTGCCATGACCAATTGTCTACTCTGGCCCATTTAGAGAGGTTGTGTATTTATAACCTGAACCAAATTTTGACAGTTTTTCTTTTACCTGTTTTCAGATATAAATAAATCTATTTAGTGCAACGCCCACTTCGACACTCTCTTGCCGTTCTCCAAATATACATAAAAAAGTTTAAAAAAAAAACAACAACAATGGATTAATCGGTAAAATTAGAGGTTGTCGGGGTTTTTGCACACCTTACATCCTTTTGTAGACCGATTGGGCTGAATTGCAATACCAAACAATTCCGGACCACATGTGACATTTGTAAACGTATAACTACTACGGATTCCAATCGGGATTGGTTTTGCTGAATCTCGGGATTTTCGGGCATTTTTTTTAACAATTTGTTTATTTTATTTATACCCAATATACCAAAACTTTTTAAACTGTATGAAAAATACATATTTCATGAACATATCGCACTTGTTCAACAATAGTGTATTTACTCAACTTTTAAAAAAAGTTGGCCACGTAATATTCATATATATTTGCTGTAAAAATATCGTGCTGTTTTTTCAACTTTTTATTAATGAAACGGTTGGCTAATTCTATTGCATATGGGCATTTCCATGAGAATGTCAACCACGACTCAAAAAATAAATAGCCTTGAAACTATTTTTCGAATATGGTAGAAAGTAAAAAAACACTCAAACTTTACTATGCAAAGGGGTTTACAGCTTATTACAAATTTTAAAGAGCAAAAAATAAAAGTTAAAACTGACTATCTCTTTGATTCATTTTTAGTAACTGCAATCAACAATTTTCACTTTTCTGCCGATTAAATACAGATACTGGTAACATTGGAATTATACCTTAAAATTAATGTTACAACAATAATGAACAACATTCACGAGGAGAGACCAAATATATAGTTTGATTAGCGGTATATTTTTTGGTTTGCTTTGAGTGCTATTCAAATGTCACGTACGTGGTGCGAAAACATCATTTGTCTATGTCATTGGTATTTGATCAGTCGAACGTGTTTCAAAATAAAAGTTCAAAGCAAGATATTTAATGCAAAAAAATATTGACCGGAATTGTTTTTTAAATAGGTATAATAAAAATTTTATAAGCTGTTAAACGTCGTCACGTACGATATTGTATTACTATAAATTCAACTAAATGTATCATCTTATTATGTTGGTATTAGGTTGAAATTTGATCAAAAATAATTTTTTTGCAGTCTTAATTATCTAAACAATTATATTTAATTGGTATCGGTCCATATTTGACCATAGCACTCATTCAAATACTACTCCCGAAAATAGCTTTTAATGTTGTAACTTTCTAATAAATGCTGGTATTGACAAAAAAATTGGCGACAATACCTAAAATCGCTGAAAGGCAAGAAAATCTCATATAGATGAAGATATCTGAATAATATACGGCACAAATAACTTTTATATAACTCTTAACGTCATAGCATAATTCTGTTCCGGCAATCATGATTGGCGATGGGTTAAAAATAGGGACACTCAAAAATTTGTTTTTAAAATATTATGGTGTAGGCTATTATATGGTCGGGCTTGGCCGACTATACTTTCTGACTTGTTTGTTTTAAGTTTTTGTATGCATATATTTCCCAAAAATATATTTCATATCTTGTAAATACTATAAGAGAAAAATCTGTCACGTACGGTATGTCACGTACGATATTACATTTGGTTCATTATTACACCATCCAGAAAAATGTTTTTCTTTCCAATTACGGATTATAACGGAAAAATATATGGTTTAATGCAAAAAATTTAAAAAAGAAAAAATACATCCCACAATTCGCAGATTTTCGGATTTTTTTACATTCACCCCACAATCACTTCCGTTTTATGTCACGTACGATATACACCTATTTTGCTAGGTATTTTTGACAACAAGGTTTCGAATGTAACAATTTTTTTTTTCATATATAGTACCCTCTAAAAGAAACATAATGATTAATAAGTTTTCCAGTTACTACTATTTGCGCAAAAACGCCATCGCTCCGAATGCGTACAAATGTCACGTACGATGCCATGGAAATGCCCATATGCCTTTAAGTAAAATTTAAAATTGTTTTGCATCTACTGAACATTGTTATGTTTTGAGTAAATAGAGTTGTGTATTAACTTATTTGCAAAAAAATATAATAAAAACAAACTTAAATTTTTAATTGATCCCAATTAATAAATATCATGTGAGAAAAAAGTAACAAAAAAACATAAATCAAAATTTTCCAAATGTGTTTTCCAATTTTCCAAATACCTTTAAAAATTGTCCAAATATATTTTAAAATTGTCCAAATATAATTTAACATTTCCAAATGCAATTTACAATTTTCAATATGTATTTTAAAATTATACAAATATATTTAAAAATTTAACAAATGTCGTTGAAAAATTTCCAAATGTATTTAAAAATTATTACAGAAAAAATTTAATATTTTCTTTAATCACCAAATTTATTCCAAATTCATAATATCCAGCAAACATGTTGTTGATTTTGCACCTATTACCAAAATGATTATATTAATTACTAAAAATTTTAAAAATGTGAATAATTTTTTTTTTTTCAGTAAATGATATTTTTTATTTTAATTAAAAAAATTATCAAAAAACTTTGCCATTTCTAACAATGTGTTAATTTATTTAATTAAATATTGACAATTCCTAACAACAGTTCTAGAAGTTTAAACTATTTTATTTTAAACAAAAAACTCAAATATTATATTTTCTTATGTTTTTATCCAGCTTTAGGCCACTTTTTTATAAAAATCAATTCAAATATTATTTATTTTTCAATATTTTGATTTCCGTTGGATATCTTTTTCAGGAAATTTTTTTAAATAATATAAAATTACAAAATGGTTTTTGACAATAAATGGAAAAATAAGAAAGTCCCCTAAAGCTTGATAAAAATTTATGAAAATATAATATTTAACTGAAAAAAGGTCGAATTAATAAGAATATAATTAACAAAAAAGTCAATTAATATTTTTGATATTTGATTAAAATTTTTGATATGTGTTTAATTAATATTTAAATTAAAAATGTATTTCAAAACCACTTAAATAATAATTAATTCAAAATTTAATTTTTAATTTTCTTTCAACTAATAAAAATTGATTCAATTATCATATTACATAAATTTAAAACGATTTAAAAAAATTTTTTTTTTTAATTGATAAAACACTTTTTCTGTGATTAAAATGTATTTTTAAATTGTCCAGTTCTGTTTTACAATTTTCCAAGTGTTTTTCAAATAATTATGTTCAAGAACAAATCTGGACAGTTTTAAAATACATAGGGGGGATTCACAAGGTGTGCTATCAAGTCGTATCGTCATAATGTCATAAATAATATTTTACAATTGTTTAAAAAAAAAATATTTTTTTATGTTGTTTGAAACACAACAATATTTTTTTTTAAACAATTGTAAAATATTATTTAGGACATTATGACGATATGACTTGATAGCACACCTTGTGAATCCCCCCATAGTGATAATTTTAAAATTATTTTTATTATCTATATATGCATATAAAAACGTTTATGCCGTGTATGTGCTATTAAAACTCAAGAACGTCTGGCCTGATTGACACCAAACTTCGATAATAATTTATCTTAGTCGGGAGCTAGGTTTCTATTAAGTTGAATCCCGATAGGTGGCGCTGTTGTTGTGATAAATTTTTTTTTTTTATTAATGGTACGATTTGGTTGAAATTTACAATATACATATATTTATTAAACAGAAATAAGTTTCCTGATAAAATTTTGACCCGGTAAATAGCGCTGTGATCAAGTTATTAACTAAATTCTCCAGTACTTAATTTTTTATTTTCATTTAGAAAATCCCGAGCAGCGCCGGGACCAAACAGTTAGTATGAAAATATTGTATTAATATATGAACTAATAATATTTATGCAAATCTAACTGCCTGTCTTTCAATGTCGACAAGAACATTTCTTTCGTTTTTTTATTTTGAAAACAAAAACAAATTTTAATTTTTTATTAATGTTTTAATATAAATATGCGAAAGGAACAGTCCTTTTCTTTAAATGTAGTATTAGAGTATATAAAATACGTTGTTATATATATTCTTGTCATTTCTTATGAGGTCAAAAATTGTAGTGCAAATTTACAAAAATCTTGATTTTATCTATTTGCAAGACAAACTACAGGGTGGCGCAGAGTGGGCTATATGGTTTGAATTTCCTATAACTTTTTAAATTATTATTGTTTTTGCTTTTTCAGCATTTTGTGTAGAATACTTGGAGAAATAATTAAGGTGTTATGATACTTACTATTATTTGCATTGGATTTCTTTTACGATTGATTGAATGAAAAAAAAAAATGTGTGAAAGCACTAGAAATACAAAATGTAAACAAACCAAACAATGTAAACAAAACAAATAGAGTAAGTGCGGGTAATGTGGTATAGGCTTGTAATGTGGTACAGTTCCTTTTTTCTTAAACTAACAAATCAAGCGTAATGAAACCAATTTAAATTAAGAAAGCTTTGATCTGTTTTATTTTTTAAAGTAATTCTTAGTGTGAGTTTCGAAAAATTCGATTGGCTGCGAAATCGACTTGTTTTTGGGTGGTGTTAACAAATAAGGTTTTGTTGTAAAGGTGCATTTAAAAGTTTTTAAGTGTATAACTAAAGTAATTGGGAAGTACCAAATTAGATAACATTATATGCAATTACTCAATAGCTGTAGTAAATAATTTAAAATTAATAAATATCTGTATTATCCTCAAGTGCTCCTAATGTGGTATACCTTAAATCAGCTCATTTGTTATAGTATACCACATTACCTGTTAAATTAAATATTAATGAAATTGTTGTTTGTTTACACGAATTGGTGTACCACATTACCAGCACATTTTTTAAAGTCGTATCTAATGAGATTTGCAATATTTTCTTATATTCCTCTGAAAGTGTGGGTTTAATATTTTTCGCAAATGGCTTCGTGGGAGCCTAACATATGAAGCATGTTAATAGATTAGTCATATTTTAATCAGACAAAAATTAAAAATTTGTCAATCTAAAAACAAATAGGTATACCACATTACCCGCACTTCCTCTAATATTGCCCACGTTTTGTTCCCACAAAAACTCGCCAAAAAAAAGCTAAAATACGCAACAAAAAATAAGTCAAAAAAAGAACGACTACATTCGAAAACTTATACAATTGGCACATTTATTCCGGAAATGTTAAGGCCCAACCGTAATATGTATGAAGTCGCCAAAGTCAACTTAAGCAACTGTGCGAATACATATATATGTGGCCAACTATAATGTACTTAATGAAACTTTTCGTTAAGTTTCGTCAAATGTCATTTGCTTATGCAAAGGGCCAAACTGAACGCACATTCCGTACGGAATCACCTGTTTGTGCATTATGTAAAAGAAATAAAATAAATTAAAATAAATAAAGAAAAATAAGAAAAAAGAAAAGTAGGAAGTTTACATATTTTAATTTTGTATAAATTTTTTATTAATAAGTATGCACAGCAAACATCAATTTTTTCTTTTTAAAACGTTGCATGCAAATTAAATAAAACATTAAATAAATACAGGGCTGTAATTTTTTTACTTTTTAATTTGAAGTAATCGGAAGAAACCAGAATATTGCACAAATATTCAACATGGATCTTAGGAAAGTAGATTATAGCCACCTAAAAGTCTTCTTTAATTTGCTTATGCATTTGACAGACTTTTCGTTAATTTTTAACAGTGCCTTAAGCTAACTTATGCATATTATGTTTGGGTCTTTAATTTTAAGATTTTTTATGATATAATCATACTCTTTACACTTTTTTTTTTATAATTCCTACACTAAATTCCGCGAAGCTTTTTGCTTGTATGCAGGAGACCAGAGTCTCTGGCGGGTATCGAACCCACAACCCCGCTAGCCTACCAGGGCACTTAGTCAGTTTTGCGATGCAAATAGTCTTCCACTGTTCTCCAAAATATAAAAAGTACAAAAAAATAGCAAGTGTCATAACACCTTTATGAATAATTGAACAAAAAAATTACACACAAAGTTTTGGAAAAAGTTATTTTGAAAATACGTCACTTATGGCTAATAAATCAGTGAGTGCTTAAACGCTGGTTTAGTTAAACTAAACTTAAATTTATATGTAGTTAAAACTCAACAGTTGTAAATTAGTGTCCCATGTATTATTTGTAGTTTCAAAAGTAACATGTGGCAGCACTACGATAAATGCTCTCAAATTCATTTGGTCTGTATTTGTAGTTTAAACGCCCAATTTTATGCGTTTAAAGACGGTTTAGATTTATTGGTTTAAATCATTTTAAACCTGAAAGAGAGTTAAACTTGATCTGATTTATTAACCCTTACAGCATACCATTTTTTTAATCTAATTAAACAAATTCCCAATCAAATACTGTTAAAAAAAGGAATAATAATATCATAAATAAAAAAGTTGTAAGCCATGTGCTTATTCTGCGCCACCCTTTATTAAAAATGTGAAAAAATTGATAGCGGATTATCAGTTATGTTATGATATTAAATGAAACTTAGTTGTACATGACCATAAATCGTGCTGTACAATTTTGTGATGATTGGTACATAATTTGCCATAGGGGCCACATAAAATAAGGATTTGTTTCTATTTATTAGAAATCTATCCGAATTCGGTAATTATTGGTCTATACCAGGGGTCACCAACTGGCGAACCGCGGTCCGGTCATTAGTAATATTCATGTCATCATATATACATTTTTTTGCATAGGTTTACCTATTACTTGTTAGTTAACGGATCATCACCAAAGGTTGTTGGTATTTTTGAATGATTTGATGATTTGAGGCTTTCGGTAGCTTATGGGTTCAGTGTTTTGTTTTTAATTGAGTGGCGGACGCCAACAGGGAGTTCTCTTAATACGATTACCTTACTACGCTAAGTGTAAAGGTACCTGATTAAATTTATCTTTTATAATGGAACCGAAAAAAGAAAGGTGGAAGTGGAAAATAGACAGTCTTTGCCAGAATGGACCAATTTTTGTTGTTTCACGCTGCCAAATGTGCTGGAGCAGTACCGATGTACTTGATTACAATACAAATACAGTTTTAAAACACCAAAAACAGGAAACTTCTTGTCAAGAGTTTTGGATAAAATTTGTTTGTGCTAATAAATACCCAGAATCAAATAATTTGCCTTGAAACTTCTTACTTTGTTTTGTTTGTGACGCAGCATTTTCTAAAATGAACTTCATTAAAAATATATTCCGGAACAGACTTGCCGATGAACATCTCCAAGATTTAATAAGAATAGCCTGCTCAAGCTTTACTTCAAACTTCAGACAGATAGTTCAGGACAAAAAATGTAATTTTTCTCATAAATATTGTAAAAACCCTTACTTCTTTTTATTCAAAGCATTTGTTTATTATTTAATAAAATAATGCACCGAAACCCATCCGTTTTATTTGTCCATTGATACAGTATCTAAGCAAATTATTACTCGTAAAATAGATCAGTTTTAAAAAAATGGACCCAAAATGAAACTAGTTGGTGACCGCTGGTCTATAGTTTACCATAGGACTTATGTAATACTCCATCTCGACTTTATAGATTCTAGTCGTACTTGTAAAACGAACTTATAGAAAATTTTATGACACAATTCTGTGCATTCTTTCATCAATTGATTTGAGTTTTTCTAATAAAACTATAATTTTTTTAGGGAAATTTTTCTATATTTGACTCCATAACTCTTGATCAACTAAATTAATTGTTTGAGGTTTCAATCCCAAAGAGACGCGGATAATCAAAAAATATTTGACGCTAAAATGATTTTTTTGCTGTTGAGTGATTCAACATAACGACGGACGAAACGACAGACGAAGAAAGCTAAATCGACTTAGAATTACTGAGGGACCCAGAATATGAATACTTTAAGGAGTATTAGATTAATATTTAAAAAGTTTAACACGGAATGACAAACTCAGTATGCCATCTTCACCTCTAGTGTTTGAAGATATAAACAATCTGCATATGACCATACAGAAACTTGTATCACATTTTATAAAATCGATTAGACTTGATTTTCATTATGACTATTTTGCTTGAGAAAATAGGTATGAATTTAAATTTTTGTAATAAAAGGATTAAGTTAGGCGTTTCAGAGCAATTTATTTGTAAACAAATCTTTTCCCCACCAAAAGTCTATTAATATAAAATTTTTACCAAATAAACAAAGTTTGTATAAAATGAAAAAGTAAACTTCGTTCGTGTTTCAGACTATGTGATTTTTGTTTAAAGAAATA
The DNA here is from genome assembly GCA_943735925.1 of Pollenia amentaria. Lineage (NCBI taxonomy): Eukaryota > Metazoa > Arthropoda > Insecta > Diptera > Polleniidae > Pollenia > Pollenia amentaria. The sequence goes on from OX031007.1 coordinate 150,534,326, forward strand.
ACATTTTCTGAAAGACCCTCCTGCATAAATATATGAACATACCCCCGTTGAACAAACTATACTACGATTATAATAAAAACTAAAAGGAAAATAAAACTTTTCAAATAAGATTTAGTTTGACAATAGACAACAAAACCAACTTTCACAATAACAACAATAATAACAATTCATGAAGTAGCTTAAAATCCCCTTCACATGCATATATTCTGTGCTATATATATATCTTTGATGCCATACCTTATGAAAACTAAAAATATTTGTTGCAAAATCAAAAACCGGAGGAAGAATTTTCTTAAAGGAGGAAGATAAGTAGGGCGTGGAATTTCGTGTAAGTGCATGTTTTTCTTCGAAGGTTTTAATATTAAGTGAATAAGAAGATTTTGGTTGTTGTGCTTAATTCCCTTGTTAAATAATTGATAAAAAATACTGAAATTTATTGTTGGAGGATAAGCTGTTCCTATGCGCATTTCACTGGTTGCTTAGGCCAGATCATCAGGAAACGTTCTCCTAAATAATTTTAGAAAAGCCAAAGCTATCAGCACACAAAACTACAGAGGGAATGAGAATTACCTACAACCACTCAAAAAGTCTTGTTTGCAACGAAATCAAAGCTTAAACAAAATACCAAACAATAAATCAGTGATGAGTTTTATCTTTTCTAACATTTCCCGCTGAATAAGTTATATATCCTAATCACAATTATTACTGAAGTATGCACAAATATATGTTAGTGCATATATTTGCATATTTTTTTATCGTAACTTCATTTTGTGTTATATAATGTTTAACCCTAGAAAGATTATCATATTATCATTATTATCAAAATCAGAATATCAAAACATGCGTAAAGCTGACGCATTATATTAACTTGCTATATTGTTATTGAACAAACTTATGTGGATTATATTTATAGATATATGTATATTAAGTAAAAATACGCAAAATTAAAATATTTGTATATGGGTAATTCCATGTCAAATCGACCAAGAGTGGGACCCGACCCCTTTCGATTTGAATGAAATTTGGTAAGAAGGTTCCTTTCATCCTATAAGGAACATATATTAACAAAGTTGTGTCATAGTTAAAATGTTATAATGTCGCCGAATTATAGTTAAAATGTTATAATGTCGCCGAATTGGCCGAAAGTGTTGAGTTTATTTTTTCAATATCTCAAAAACTACTTCACATACGAAGATGTCATTTTAAAAAAAATTCTTGGGGCTACACACAACATATTAAAAATTATTTTCTTTTTAAATGTAATATCTGCAATATAAAAAACCTATTTTTTTTGGATGATTTTTTTATATAATTCCAAATTCCATTCAAACTGTTCCTGAAACTTTAAAATAGGTGTTTTTTTTCATTTTTAAGATATGATTTTTTTCTTTCGCAGCTAATAATCTTAAAATAAAATTTTAATATTGTAATTTTGCGCAATAAGTATTTATTTAATCTGATTTGTGTGATTTTAGGTGTTTAAAAAAAGTAACGACATTGATAAAGTTTCTTTTGTTTATTTATTGGACTTTTTTTTTGTTGGACCTCAATGTGGGTACTTTCAAAGAAAAGTACATTTTTTGTCCCGTTTTGTCTTCAAAAAATAATATGAGTTTTATACATTATTTTAGCGAAATCGATTTTAATTCGAGTTTTTTTAATATACTGTTTGGGGTCCAAGTATTCTCTTTAAAATAACATATAAATCATCTTCGTATGTGAAGTAGTTTTTGAGATATTGAAAAAATAAACTCAACACATGCGGCAAATTCGGCGAAATTATGACATTTTGAATATGACCTAACTTTTGAAAAAAAAAAATTTTTTTGTTTGTTTTCGTGTATATGTAAATGTTCCTTGTAGGATGAAAGGAACCTTCTCACCAAATTTCATTCAAATCGAAAGGGGTCGGGTTTCACTTTTGGTCGATTTGACATGGAATTACCCATACATATTTATTATGAGAAGGGAAAAAACAAAAAAAACTTCTTAAGTAATAAAACTCTTCCTTAATCAATGCACGAATCGTATTCCTTTGAAAATTGATCACTAATCTGCGTCATTTTGACTCACTTTGACTCAGAAACTCGCTATATTTCGAAATTGGTAATACCTACCGCAGCGAAGTGTGTCCCTTACAAAAAGTCTACGCATCGACTGGGATGTCTGAAGTGCACAGCCACGGACTCATACTAATTAAAAAGAAATCGCAATATTTCGAAAGTACATGCGTAGAATTTACGCCGATTATCTTTCTGGTGTTAAAAATGCATATTAATTATTTTTTTGGATTTTTCTAACAAAAAGCATATGGTGCATATTGCATATTGCATGTTTTTTTTTTTTTTTGTTTTTATTTAAACGATCTTTAATTTTATTAAAATTAAACAATTGTGGCAGTCATAGAAAAATTTTATAAATTATTATCAAAGTTGTTTGTGGGAATACTATTATTTATTAAAAGATTTTGTTTGTTGAGCTTAATTCCCTTTTTAAATAATTGATAAAAAATACTGAAATTTATTGTTGGAGGATAAGCTGTTCCTATGCGCATTTCACTTGTTGCTTAGGCCAGATCATCAGGAAACGTTCTCCTAAATAATTTTAGAAAAGCCAAAGCTATCAGCACACAAAACTACAGAGGGAATGATAATTACCTACAACCACTCAAAAAGTCTTGTTTGCAACGATATCAAAGCTTAAACAAAATACCAAACAATAAATCAGCGGGAAATGTAAGAAAAGATAAAACTCATCACTGATTTATTGCTTGGTATTTTGTTTAAGCTTTGATATCGTTGCAAACAAGGTTTTTTGAGTGTTTGTAGGTAATTCTCATTCCCTCTGTAGTCTTGTTTGCTGATAGCTTTGGCTCTTCTAAAATTATTTAGGAGAACGTTTCCTGATGATCTGGCCTAAGCAACAAGTGAAATGCGCATAGGAACAGCTTATCCTCCAACAATAAATTTCAGCATTTTTTATCAATTATTTAAAAAGGGAATTAAGCACAACAAACAAAATCTTTTATTTTATAAATTATTTAAAAAAATTGGGGACTACAAATGATTTAACCCATTCGTAGAGAAACAAAAACTACAAGGACAAATTTAGAAATTTCATTTTTTATTTATAATTAGTAATAAAAATAAATAAAGGAATAAAAACAATATTTTGCTGCATTTTACAGGGGTGTACCCAAATTGGTTCACTGGCCAATTATGAGTGGTAGATGAGCCAACGAAATATGATAAGCGCCGTCCAGCTTAATATTCAGTTGTATATAAGTTTATGTATATCAGAAAGTTTCCGTAGTTTGAACATTTTATCGGTAGTGTTCAGAGCATCGTTGTTATCTGCATGGTGTAAATTTCTTTTTATTTCTTTATACCTGTCCCTGGACATATCCATTGGCGCCACGTTGACTCCAGTATCTTCATTATTTTTTGTACCTATCCTTATCCCGCGAAGCTCTTTGCTTGTCTGCCGGCGACCAGAGTCTCTGGCGGGAATCGAACCCGCAACCCCGGCTCTGATAGACTAGCTCACTACCAGCTAGCCTACCGGAGCACCCTTAATCTAAATCTTAAGACCAGTATATTACTTATCTTGGCAGTTTGTGATAACCAGACAGAATTAGTATCTCGATGAAAGTTTAGTTCTGCAGCAGCAACACTAAATCTGTGTATCTTTTTTTGACTAGCCAACGTCTGGTTAAAGTCGACATTCATGGAAAACACTTCATCGCCAAAAAAGTTTTCTAATATTTGAACAGTTGTCAAGTTTTTCACTGCTTCCTTCATGCAATTTTCATTTTGCAATCAAACATTGGATTCCATGTAATTTTTCGAATAATTTGGATTACACTATCGCCAAGCCTGAACATTCAATGCTGAGCGGTTTGGTGCCTGATTTTGCTCTGATCGTGGCAAATTGGTTCTAATTCGAGCTCTTGTAGCAGATAATGGTTTGTCGTCACTGCTGCCATTGGAATCCGTAAGAGTGCCAAAGTAATGGTGAAAAACCTAGACTTCACCACCAATTTCATTTGTCAAGATTGTTGAAATCTATTGTCGTCAAAAGCTTCATCTTCATTTGTTAAAACACTTGGTTCCGGAGGAATTATGACTAAGTCATATCCCAAAGCATCGTCAGTATCACCTATTATCGTATTACGCGGAAGTGATTACTGGTGCTAAAATGTTGTTGCCGTGTTAAAAGCTTCAATACCAAATATTACCTGAAAAATCATCTAATGAATGTAAAATAAACAACGAGAAATTGCATTCTTATTTAGGGATTCCCCGTTTTATGTAGCGAGAACACGAGATATAATGTACAACTTTATTTTTAGCTTATAGAGATGATTTATTACATTTCTGGCCTTATGTGTACAAGAATAGTGTAATTTATGTTATATATGTAGTCGTTTACACATTTGGGTGTTTGCTTTTTGACTTGTGGCTGTTGTACCAAAATTGGCACAGTAACATTTAAGGCGTTATAAAAACTGTTTAATCTACTTTATGGAACTAAAAATTATTGCAAATGTTTCTTTATATAGTGATTTTGCAAAATTATAAGTATTCTTGACAATTTACTTTAATAACCCAGTAAAAAACGTGCTCCAAAAGGAGCAGGTTTTATGTATGAATTCATACCTCAAATCGCTTCAAAGCTGCTGATGGGATGCCTGATTTTTGTATGGGGTGTTCCCTAATTTCTGCTGACAATAAGCGCTTCTTTTAACATAATAAAACACGCATATAAAGCACTCCTAAAGTGTTTTTTTAAAGGCTAACTAAATTAACATATTCATTCATGTTTTTCTTTTACTGGTTTAAATGCCTTTTATCAAGCATTTTCGTAAACCATAATATATTTTTATTTTGTTATCGCTTTAAAACCTTCTTCGTTGTCAGCACTAAAATAGCAGCTTTTTTGTATATTTTATTCGTTATCGTTTGCTGCTTTATAAGAGCCCTATTATCGAAGCGCTCGATTATGCGCTTTTTCTCTTAAGTGCTTCAAAAATCACAAATTTTTTTTACTGGGAAAAATTTAAAATTTCTTGAATTTTAATTATTGAAATAGCATTTCCCAAGTGCAAAATCACCGTTCGCTGTCTATCAGCTGCTTTATTTTTGATGATTTAGCAAGAGGCTTTTGTGTTTGAAGGGTCAACACATAATTTTCAATAGATTCCAGAAACAGAAAATGCATGGCATGAATTTCCTAGAGAATGAAATGAATTTCTGTAGCATTAAATAAATTTTCAGTAGCTGCCTAAAAATCAATTCTAAGTAGTTTTGGGTCAGTTGCACGTCAGAAAAATAATTAAGAGCACCCCCCAAACCCTAGTTTTTAAAATCATCATCTCCTGGCCGGTAGTCTACAAATGTAGACACCATATAAACTGTATGGAAATTCACATCTCTCGTTTACTCAACTCAAATTTTTTTGAATGTATCATGCCGAACATGTCATTTAGTATTTGTTTTCCTTGCTTCCTTTTGCATATTTGTGTATGCATTTGTGTTTATTGTAGTGATTCATATTAAAGAGCTGCACAAGCACAAGAAAAATTGCTTACAAGCAATTTCATTAAATGTAGATAGTATGTGTATATTACTCTCTCATTACAAAACTCATACTTCCAAAAACAATTGTTTTGCTTTACGATCAAAATATAGAAGAATAGAACAAAACTGCACAAGGACAATGCTGAACTAAAATAAAGCTGAATTAGAACAAAGATGAAGTAGAACATTAAAACAGAAATAGAACATTCCAAGCATGTTTGAATGTTTTGATTGTAAACATAAACCAAAGAGAAAATTGCAAAGGCAGAAACTTTTGATTTAATTTCGATTGAGTGGTTTTCAATGGGTTCGGTTGTAGGTTCCTTTACAATATTATTAAAAATTTAGGAAATAATATAGGTAACTAAATTATTAAGCTTAAAGTCTTTTTTTATTTTTATATAAAACTTTAAACGTTTATTTAACCAATATTTCGGCACTCCTTTGAGTGCCTTCTTCAGGGTTTTTTCTTCTTTATTTTATAAATTTTTAACAAATTTAACAATAACTGACAAATTAAAAAATTTTTTAATTAGAAATATTGGTTAAATAAACGCTTAAAGTTTTATATAAAAATAAAAAAAGACATCAAGCTTGATAGTTTAGTTATAATATAATAATAAAGGTACGCTAAAATAAAATATACATTTAGGAAATAATTCAAAAAAATCAATTTTGCGTACATTTAATGCATCCATTTCTGTTATAAGCTAAGATCACTTAAAATTTTTAAATTCCTAATTACGTGCACTCGATGCTTTTACTATAATTTACCGTTTCTTTATTTCATTGTCTGTTTTTGTGTTGATATTCTGTTTGTTTTGATAATACAAGCACTAACAAAGCATAAGAGAAAAACTTTTCAAGTTATGCTTGTTTTGTTTTGGTGAGAGTAATGTGTTGTTATGTTTGTTTTGCTATGTATGTTTACAGTGAAATAATATGATTGATAGTTGTGTGAAGTAGAACACAGAACATTAAGAATATTTTGCGCAGCCCTTTAATTCATATCCAATATTCATATTGTAGCGATCAGTTGAAGAACAACTGTTTGCATATCGCGGAAGAACTAGATTTACTCAGTACATCCAATCCAACCCAGCAAAGTATGGCATAGAAAAATGGTTCGCAAGAGATGCAAAGTCATTATATCCTCTCAAGAACGAGATTTGTACAGAAAGAACTAAAATGCAATGTCAGTCTTCTTGCTACTGTTCGTCAAAACAAAACAGCTGTGCCAAATGAAGTGAAAGCATACCGGTTATTTATTCGAAAAAGAATGACTATATCCACCAAACAAACAAACGAAGAAAGTTCCTGCGAAGCATTACAAAACAGCTCTTTATACCAGCAATTGAACAGCGCTCTGAAAATCTAAGGTATTAGGCCATGCTCCAACACGCCTGGTTATGGAAATGGCACCCGGTAGTTCTCCTGTTTTGTGGTACTAGTATGAACCACTTGCCTAATATTTATACGGATATACAGACCCTGTTCGTTATCTATATTTTAAAATTGGAAAGCGTCAAACTACACGGAAGATTTGCAGTTAGTGTAAAAAATCTGTATGTGACACACATGCCACTACATACACTTTGGGTAAATGCTGTACCATAAATGAAGTTTAAATATTTTCGCAGTCAAGTATAACACAAGGCGTAGTTTTCCATACAAATACATATTTGCTACAAATGTAGACTTCCGAACGCCAACATAAGTTTACAATCCCGAGCACATAAAGGTTAAGGTCATTGTGCAAGAAAAACGAATATAATAACGAAAATTAGGGGGGCAAAAAAGTGCCCCCCACTTATATTTATGTGTGGGTACTCAAATTAAAGGTCACCATTCTAAAGATTTTGTGCTTATTGTTTTTTTTTTTTTTTGTTTTTTCGATCGATTTTTTTTAAAGAAATTTGTAATTCTTTTGTAACTGAAGCCTCGCTGCATAGCGAGGATTTTTTCCTCTATGGTATCGAAAAGATATTAAAATTAACCTACGATTAAGATTTCGAGTTTGTGATTTGACCCAATGGGGCTTAACATAGAATAATAAGACTCATACCAAGATATAAAGGGACACATTTTTACCCCAGAGGTCCCCATAAGTACCGCCCGCCCTAAATTTTACTATTTTGGTTTTCCTTGCACAATTACCTTTAATTGGAGTAGCAACACATACCACTAAGTTGGCGGGGTTGTTTTTTGGAATCAGAGGGGTCCCACGGGCCTCAGTCCTCTTAAATTTTAACTTTCGTGTATATTTCGTGGGTGTCATATTTTTTTTTTAATATTATTGAATTTAATAAAATATGTTATTATTCGACCTTTCCAATTTTAAATAAATAAAAATTAATCAAGCTCGAGGCCAGTGTTTTTTTGTAAATAAATATTCCTTTTTATTTAATTCCGATATTTCGATCTTCGTTGAAGATCATCATCAGGGATTGTTTCCTTAAATTTAATTAAAAGAACAATAAAACATAAGTATAAACATCATTATTATAAACATACAAATAACAACATATATAGACAACAATCACACAAATTTTGTTTTTTTAAACAGTTTTATACGTTCACAATATATACACACACTCACAGTGAATTTTTATTAATACAAAAACTTAAAAATACATTGTGTACGTATCAACATCTAAAATAACACTAAACTTTAAAATTATTACTGCAGTTTGATCTTATTTACTAAGCCTCTGTAGTTATTAGCACACGAACACTCTACGTCGCTCTTAAAGTTGACGCTCCTTTTTGTTGCTATGATGTGAAGCATCTCAAGCATGTATCGACGTTTGTAATTCGGCTCTGTTTGTAATACACCTACATTACTAAAATCAGGCGAGTGTTTGTTTTTGACACAGTGGTCCACAAGTGCTGTTTTTGGTGTTTCTCTACCGAGTTTTAATTTCTGATCAGATTTATGGCCTGCAATCCTAGTTTTTAGCTTGTTTTTTGTGGTTCCGATATAAACCTTGTCACAACTTTCGTTTAAATTTCCCATACAGGGTATATTATATATAACATTTGATTTTTCCATGTTCTGAATTTTATCTGTAGTTTTGCTGTATATTTTAGAGAGATTGTTGTCCGTTTTGTGTGCCATTCTAAAGTTTTCACCATTAAAAAGTTTGGATTTTTCAAATCTCTCTGATATTTCAGGTACATAGGTAAGGGATTTATAAATCATGGATATTTCAGTAACTTTCGAACGGTTTACAATTCTATTTTCATAGTCACGAATAAGTTTATTCGTAAGTTTTGTAGGAAAATTATTGTCAAGAAGGATGTTTCTAATTTTAATTATATTATTTTTATGGAACTCCAAGTCACTAAGATTCAACACTCTTATTATTAAGTTTTTAGCCGTATTAATGATAACCCTTTTTGGATGTTTCGAAAAGTAGTTAATAATTCTACCGGAAGCTGTCTGTTTTTGGTACCAATCCATTTTTAAGTTATTTTTAAGTTATACATCATAGCAACAAAAAAGAGCGTCAACTTTAAGAGCGACGTAGAGTGTTCGTGTGCTAATAACTACAGAGGCTTAGGGCTAATAAATCAGAGCAAGTTAAACTCTGTTTTTGGTTTAAAATGTGTTTAAACCAAGAAATCTATAAATAAGTAACCATATAAACCATCTTTAAACGCATAAAATTGGGCGTTTAAACTACCTGTACAGACCATATGAATTTGATAACATTTATCATAGTGCTGCCACATGTTACTTTTTAAACACATATAATACATGGGACACTGATTTACAACTGTTGAGTTTAAGCTACATATAAATTTAAGTTTAGTTCAACTAAACCAGCGTTTAAGCACTCACTGATTTATTAGCCATTAGTAAATAAGATCAAACTGCAGTAATAATTTTTAAGTTTAGTGTTATTTTAGATGTTGATACGTACACAATGTATTTTTAAGTTTTTGTATTAATAAAAATTCACTGTGAGTGTGTGTATATATTGTGAACGTATAAAACTGTTTAAAAAAACAAAATTTGTGTGATTGTTGTCTATATATGTTGTTATTTGTATGTTTATAATAATGATGTTTATACTTATGTTTGATTGTTCTTTTAATTAAATTTAAGGAAACAATCCCTGATGATGATCTTCAACGAAGATCGAAATATCGGAATTAAATAAAAAGGAATATTTATTTACAAAAAAACACTGGCCTCGAGCTTGATTAATTTTTATTTATTTATTTATTTATTATTGAATTTAATTCTATTGAAGTCAATACATTTGATGTTTGTAAGTAAAAACAACTTAAATTCTTTTGGAGTCAAATTAAAAAAAAAAAATAAAGTTAAATACCCTTACCACACTGTTATTTTTTCTTCAAATAACAAATACATATTCTATTATTTTTGAGTGCATATTTTGAATTTTTAGAAGAATGTTTTATTTCTGTTTTTTTTTTTTTTTTTTTTTTTTTTTTGGTCTGGTGAACTGATTTCCATAAATGTGCATGTATGTGAGAGGATACAAATAACTTTGAAAAACGTGTTAGTCATCATCAGATTTGAAATAGAAATAGAGCTTCTTTATGGAGGGAGAATCTTTACCAGATATTTGTTAGTACTTTTGTTTTAATTTTTTTCCTTTTTTTATCAAATGTAAAAAGAGAAAAACTATTTTTTTTTTCTTGCAAAAAATTTTCTTATGAAACATTTCCTTTAACTTTTTTTTTATATTTACCAAAAAACGGTACAGAAATTGTGGTAAACTTATGCAAAACTAGTATTTTATTTTTTCTTTTTCTCTTTTTTGTTTCTTGGATTAAAAATTGCTATTTCTTAATGATAGAGCCTAGTGGAAGAAGGTTTCTTTCCTTTAAGGTATAAATTTTTTTTTCAACGTGCAAATTTTGTTTAATAATATTTGTTAGAAGAAACAAAACCAAATCAGATTTATGCAGTCGACTTTTCAACACCCTAGAGAAAAGTTTAACTGTATCTTGAAAAGACTTTTAGGCATTAACAATGTTGTAAGTTGGTTTTGAACTTATGATTTGATAGTTCGTTAAGAAGAATGGGAAGGAGGATTAAAAAATTTTAAAAGATTGTGTCAGAAATTATAAAAAAAAACTTGTTATTTCGCCAATATCAGTTACCGGCCAAACAGTTGAATTCGCTTGCATAATTAGAACATTATTTAATAGCTATATTTTGCATATTGTCGTAAAGTGCTATTTATTTCTTTTTATGAAATTTTTCCAACATTTTCTACGGGGATAACATTTTTGGAAGATTGAAGTAAATCCGCGTATATCGCTGTAAAAGCTACATTTTTTCTTATATTGCTAAAATACAAAATGACCCAAAATGATTTTCATAAAAGCCGTTGAAATGCCATTTCAATGGGTCTGTCAGGGGAAGAAATAACTTTTATGTGTAACATATGTTAAAAAAATAAAAATGTATATGGAAAATCGAAGATATTGAGAAACAGCAGAAATGCATATTAAATAAGTAACAATAAGAGCATTCATCCATAAAACGCTTCAGTTCTACGAATTTATAAAGGATATTTTTTATAGAGGTATAAAGCTTTTTGTTCAAGCCACACTTTTTTAACTGCCGTCCATTTTGTCAGCTGCCAAGTGATTTATGTTTAGTTTGGTTTGGCATTTCAACATGAATCACCTGGCATAGCGTAGACCCGGTGAATGCCCCCAAAACAAGATTGCCGTTGACTCCTGATAACATAAGCGGATTTTGTTTTGCGGTGAACCTTAATTTTTTCTGAATGGATACGTCAATAAACAAAACTGCCGTATTTGGAGTGATGATAATCCTCAAGTGTATGTTGAGAAACCGTTCCAGAAAAGCTGACTGTTTGGTGAGCTTAACGGGCTGCTGGAATCATTGGCCCGTACTTCTTTAAAAACGATGCTGGTCAGAACGTTATAGTCCGTGGTCCATATTCACCAATTGAACAACCATGATGCGCAGGAGCCGTGGTTTCAACAAGACGGCGCAACATGCCACACAGCGCTTGCCACAATGAATTTATTAAAGGATACGTTTGGTAACCGTATAGTTTCAAGTTTCAGCTCCGGGAATTGGCCTCTAAGATCGTTAAATTTAACGCCGCTAGACAATTGTTTTTGTGGATATGTAAAGTGGATAGTCTACGCCGATAAACCCGAAATGATTGACCACTTGGAGGACACAAATGTTGGTAAAATTCATGCAAAATTGGACCTCCAGATTAGACTACGTCTAAGCCAACCGTGGCGGTCATATGACAGAAGTCATATTTAAATTAAAGTGTCAGAAGATTATCTTTAAATTAAACTAAATTTCATGTCAATTTAAAAAAATCATCTTTGTTTTATTCCATTTTTAAGTTCTATACCTCTTTAAAAAAAACCCTTTATATTGCCATGCCCACTTACCAAGTCTTCTTTTTGACAGATGTTGTGTATTGATAACCCAGCCATCTTTACCAATTTTTGGAAACTTTGGCTCCTGTCGTTCTGCAGATATACAAAACACTTTTAAGGTCTGTATGGGAGGGGCTTAGAAAGACTGTGTATTGATTGCCCAGCTACGTGTAACAAATTTGGACCATTCCAGATATAGCGTTTTCCAGATATAAAGAAATATATTATGTGCCACGCCCACTTCTCCAATCCGGACCAAAAATTGTCAGATGTTGTGTATCGATAACTAAGATGTTTATAACAAATTTGGAAACTAGCTGTTGCAGTTCTCTAGATATAGAGACAAATATATTGGCTTTGTATGGCAGGTGCCACGCCCACTTTCCCAATCCAGCCGACTTTTTGGAAGGTGCTGAGTATTGAGAACCAAGTTATTTGTTTCAAATTTCAAAACTTTTGCTATAACCATTCACCAGCTATAAGGTGATTCATATTGTGTTTGTATAGGAGGTACCAAGCACACTCGAATAGTTGCTTATATATCTATTTATTTTATTTATTTATCTATTTTCGATGTTCCATACACAAGACTTAAGTCTTAAATTGCAGTATGGAACTAAGCAAATGCAAATACAATCAATCAAAACTTAAATTAAAAATAATAAAATTGCGTTAAATTTAATTAATAGTAGTCTTAAAGTTTCCAATAAAATTTAAAATTTAATAGTATTTAATTATTTGAAGCTAGCCAGATTTAATAAAAATAAGCTAGAAAAAAGGAGAAAAAAGAAAAGAAAAATGGAAAATGTGAAACCAGAATAGTTTAAAACATACATTTTTATACTTTTAAATAATCAGAAATTATTAAAACGAATAAATGTATTCAAAGTGAAAAAGGACAAAAAAATACTTTTCCTGAATTTACGTGAGTTACTAATGGCTTGTGATGTATAAGGGATTCCGTTCCATAGACTGATTGCATTAATGAAGAAATGATACTTAGAAATCCGTGTTCGATGACCAACCACTAGAGAAGTCTTTTACGTCAATTAAGTGTTGAAAACTTTAAACGTGTATAGAGGTGCTAAAGCCTACATTTATTTATATATTTATTTACTCTTCATATTGTTATGCTATACAACAAGACATTTGATCTTATAATTGCAAGAGAGGATTAGAAAAGGTTAATGGCAATTTCCAAATTTACCAATATTTGATAAATATTTAATAATTACATAATAAAGAATATATATTCTATTCTATAAAGCAAAAATAGTAAAAAAAAAATGGAAGAAAACAATCATATATATATATATATATATATATATGTATGTTTGTTATTGAAATAAGTTATAAACAGCCCTTTTAAAATGCATTGGAGTTCTAGTAAATTGAAAATTTAAGGGTAATAAGTTCCAAAGACGAATCGAGTGGGTATAAAATTGCCACGATGACTGTAATGTTTGGTATCTGACATGGATTAAATCATTTGATCTTTGTGAACTGTATGCGTATACGTTTATTATTGTATACGGTTATTAATAACTTTGTGCAATAGAGGTAATTGAAAATAAATGTATGCCTTCGCATCTCTATAGGATATAGAGATACATTATTTCATACATTACATTTTGCTATTTTTATATTTTTTTTATTAGAAAAAGACTGCAGATAAAACATTATTCACTCACATATACTTAAGCCCTACCTTCGCAACCCTTAGGCATAAATATATTTTTTGTTACCCCAAACTTCTTCTATAAAACAGTCAATGGCCCCTATTATGAGTTACATTTGATAAACGATTTGCTGGCTATCGAACATCGACTATCGGATGTTAATTTGATATTATGATTTTTCAGCACTGTCGAAAATTTCGTTGTCCATCGAATTTTTCAACGAAAACAAATTTGCTTTCGACGGTGTAAATAATTTTAAAAAAATTGTTGAAAATATAAGTTTTTGTAAATTTATTAGTAATGGTGTGCAAATTCCAGATTCTTAATTATTTTTGGTTATTTTATGCAAGTCTAAAGTCGTCAGTAGCAAGCAACAGCTGGAAAAGCTTGTTACCCTTATGGAACAAAATCATTTATAGGCAAAATTTATTTTTACAAAAGTTCAGGCTACAGGTACAGGCCAGCTCCAGTAAGCGTTCATCTTCATCAGATGGATCATCGTACCATAATTCCGTCGTAGTCAGGATTTATATTAGTTTTATTTTTTAAAATTGTTAACAACAATTTTTTTTTTAAAGTGACAGCTAATAGAAAATGTACTACTGTAAATCACAATAGTACTTTTTTTATCGAATGTGTGCCATAATATCAAATGAAATTACGTTCGATCAACTAATTCGACTGCTGTCGAAAATCGAATTAAGTTCATAATAGGCACCTATGACATATTTTCTGCATCTGCTACCTATTGGTCTATAGACAAACTTATAAACAAAAAACACTTTGGCAATAATTTAAGAGAAGTTTTTGTTAAATTTAAATTTTTGCTAAATTTTCAATGAAGACAACTTTTTTTTACAGATATTTCTATTAATAGCAAGATTTTAAACATTGTCTATAAAATAGGAAAATCTTAGCAAAATTTCCTATAAATACCAATTTTTTTTTAATTTTAACTTGTTATTTTCAAAAATGTTATTGATATTTTTGTATCCTACACAGAAAAAATTAAAAATTGTGTTTAATCACCAAATTCATAGAATCAATCAAACAATTTGTTGATTTTGCACCTGCTACCAAAATGATTATATTGATTACTTAAAATTGTAAGCATTTAAAATTGTGCTTTTTTCAATATATGATATTTTTTAATTTTAATTAAAAAAAATGATTAAAAACCTTTGCCATTTCAAACACTGTGTTAGTTGATTTTATGAAATATATCTCAAGCTTAGACAATTCCCAACAACAATTCTACAACTTTAAATTATTTTATTATTAAAAATTCAATTAAGATTTTTTTCTTATTGAATTAAATTTTAATTATTTATTTCAAAACAACTAAAATGTTAATTAGAAAAAAATTATATGTTTAAATGTTTTTCAACTAAAAAAAATAGATTATTTGATCACATTAACTAAATTGAGATACTTTCCAAGCAATTTTTTAATGGATAAAAAACTACTGAAAATGTTTTCTGTGTATAAAACCTTTATTATTACTATTATAAACTTCATTAAACTTATTATCTCAAAGCTTAATTTATTTTTGACAATTCCAGTATATAAATTTTAGTACCTTAACAACAAACTGACATTTAGTTATTTCCCTATACAGTGTCATCAAGTTTATGATCATATTAAAATGTTGCAAATCATATGAATGTTTCTGTACACTTCTGTCGCCTACAATTAAATGTATGAAGATACTTTGAAACTTCTGTCTTTTATTTGTTGAAAAAAAGTTGTAGAAAATTTTATTTTACTTCAACATACTATATTTATATTCTTAGTGTGTATTAGTATTTGTCTTATTGTCACTTTGGAAGATATTTTGCGGTTGGCACTTTTTTATACAGAAGCAAAACAAAGTAATACCAAAGGAATACATTTCTTTCTTAAAGTGTTAGTTAGTTGGCAATCTTTTTAAGTTTTTTTTAATTTTATAAAAAAACAAATTCTTTTTTGGGCATAAACAATATGGGAAAAAATAAATTTATTGCATTCATTATGGAAACCGAACGGGAAATTCATAAAAAAACTGAAAAAAGTAAATATATTCTATATATTTATATAAATATAGTAGGACAAGCTAAATGATATTAAGAATTTATTTATTGTTTTCTATATTTACTATAGTAGCGTAAGATTGCATTCCCAAATTTTCTCAAAAACATAGAAACCCTAGAGGGGTTAGGTCTTTGGTGGTAGAGATCGGTTCTAGTTCTAACACCTTACCTTTCACTTTTACATGGGTTTGTCATTGAAGGGGATCAGCTGACATCTAACAGAGAGGCTGACACCTATCAGCTACCATTTGACAACACCCAGAGAAAAACTATGTTTAAATATGGTCACTTCCAACAAAACTATTTTTAAAGAAACTTGTAAACATATTATGGTTAAATTTAACCATATTATTATCACCGACAACCATATTATGGTTAAATGTGTCCTCCATCAAGAAGGCACAACCATATTATGGTTGCCTCCGAACATGTTTTGGTCAATAATAACTAAAATATGTTTAACACTTATAATAGCATGGTTGGCTTTCAACCATAGCATGTTGCTCTTGGAGAAGAAGAAAATACTATTGTTAATTTAAAAACAAATTATTGTCATATTTAACCATAACATGTTTAGAGGCAACCATAATATGGTTGTGGCTTCTTGATGGAGGACACATTTAACCATAGTATGGTTGTCGGTGATAATAATATGGTTAAATTTAACAATAATATGTTTAAAATTTTGTTTAAAAATAGTTTTGTTGGAGGTGACCATATATAAACATGTTTTTTCTCTGCGTGAAGACACACATCTATTCTCAATGAACGTGCTTAGTGTTATTTAGTACAATGAAGTATTATTTCAATAAAAGTAGTCCTAGAACTAAATTTAATTAATTATTTGTTATACGTTTTGGTTCTTCATATACAAGTGAAATGATTGGTTGTCCTTTCGCTGGTCATGAGTTCTTTCTTGTTCTTGCTCAAATCCCACGACCGGTCTGCTCGAACAATTCCAAAAAATTTTCAAAAACTTCTAAGAAATAGTTTTTTTTTATCAAAAGCATCAGATATTGAGTTGAATTAAAATTGTGAAAATTGCAATTGCGGATTTTAGTGTTGGGGGCAAATGATCTTGCGAAGGAGAAAATCTTAACCCTGCAGTAAGGTGTGGACTAGGGGTGAGGTAACTATTCGGATTCGCATTTGCTTTTGCGAAATATTCGTTTAATTTTTGCTATTTGCATTCGCATTCGCTTATATTTAAAGCGAATATCTAATGATGTCAATGTTTTAGAAAATCAATGAATAGAAGCAAGCGACGAAAATACGAATACATACACTCATAGAATTGTGACATCAATATTATTACCAGACGCGGATCCAGCTTGATTCGTAAGGGGGGAGGGGGGGGGGGGGGGAATTTTCTATGATACAAAAAAAGTAAAAAATTTGTTCTTAAAAGTTTATTAAAAACTACCTGCCATATTCATAAAAAATAAAATAGATTTCAAACGTATTTTAAAACAAAATTTCCATACAAATTTTCCTTAAAATGGATTTCATATCCAATTTAGTTTTTTATGAATACGGCAGTATATGTTTATATTATATTAAGAAAAAGTCAACAATAAGGTAAAATAAAATATAAGATCAGTTCAATATAAATTAAACTAAATTAATCTTTTAAAATAACGTTTTGGCTTTAAAAATAATTTTATTTATTTTTAATGTTTTTTTTATTTTAAACAATTTATTAGACTACATCATACTAAATTGTTTGACCAATTTTTCGACCAAAAAAAATATTTATGCAATTGTTAACAAAATTTTGGAAGAAGGAATATGCTTCACTAATTTTAAAATTAAGTCATGAATTTTAGTCGAATTGTTTGGGTTTTATTCTAAAGATACATATATAATTATTCTGGTTTAGGTTGATTACAGATAATTTTTTATTTAAATTATTTTTATTTAGAAAGGAATTTTAAAGCTTATAACAATGGAAAGACAAAAATAATTTTGGAAGCACATACATACATACATATGTACCTTTACTCGTAAATGCGCTAATGCCACAATTTTTGAAAATTAAGCGCTAGGGCCCATTAAAATTTGAAAATTTCAAAAAGAATTTGTTAATATTTGTTAATAGTCAACATTGATATTAATAAAGTAATTTTATAGCATATTTTATTTTTTGCAAATTGACATACTAAAATGTACATTTAAAGTATAAAATATATAATAGAAAAGGTGATAAGTCACAAAAAGCTATGTAAAACATAAATGTATTATTTTTTAGTTTAGCCAATAAATCGGCAATGAAGCAAAACTGGATTTACAGACTTAAAATATATTCAGAACTAAAGACCTTAGAAAGTTTTTTCTCTCTCCTATAAAATTTTTACATGGACTACATCCTTTTCGACTGAAGGTAATGATATATACTTATATAGGTACATTATATTAAAAAAAAATTACGGACTCATCATTGTTTCACTAATTTTTATGTATTTTTGTATATCAAAGAACTTTTCTAATTAATGCACTTGAAATTTGACAGCTATATAATTCTTCTTTGGTGAACTTTTACTACACCAATACATATATTCATATGTAGATATGGGAAGAAGAATGGCAATGCATATAAAATTCAAATTCAAAGCCTATTATGATGAAAATATGATACGAAAAACGGTTATATTCAAATGTATATAATAAATAATTATCATAACATAAATAAAAATATTGCATATACTAAAGCTTATTAATAATTCAACTGCTCGCATTTTCAACCCAAACGTTTATTTTTCGGAAATAGATGGCACTTGCTGGGATTGAATGTATAATAATATGTATTTAAATACAGTAAACTAGATGTTTCATTCGAAATATATAATAAATTACTATAAGGATGAATACTCGGATACTTATTGAAAATTTGATTAGAGATTCTATAAAAAAAACTTGATGGGATTTCCATAAATTTTGTACATTCGGAAATTCGTGTGCTATCGAAATAAGCAACACATATTGTTATAATTTAGAGGGGGACATTTCCTTCGGGCATGCTGCTGATGTCTTAAAATTGTGATTTCTTCTGTTAACAAAGGGCGAAATACAACAAAAGTGAAACAAACATGTTTAACGGGTAAGTTAATTATAATATTATCTCACTTTGACTTAAATTATCGTAATGACAAACTGTCATTAAATTGAGCCTTATTAGTCGTTTCTTTGATGTCACTGAGTCATCGCACTGATGACAAGTTTTTTTCTTGAGACTGTTGACAATTTGGGCAAGTGATGTTAAGGCTGACATCGCAATGATGTAAAGTGTCATGGGGTCAAGAACGAAGACATTTTCAATAGTACTGATGTTAAAATATATCGCTTTTTCTATCAGTGTATAAGCAATCATTAAATTCCTAATTTAAGCAAATTTAGTTTACTAAATATTCCTAACGCACTACTCTTAAGTGTGATAGATCACCAAAACTTTCGTTTATAAAACATAACATCGTGTAGTGTACATATGAACATAGAGCACTAATAAATATAAACAGCGATATGATTCATGTGTCCACGATAATTATGCATGTTTGTGTTTAAAAATTAAGATAGGTCAGTATTTTATTATTTTGGTAATTAGACACTTTGCGTGTGTTATTAAGCAGTCTAATAAACCAAGTGCAATGAACTGACAAAAACTGCACTGGTTGGATTGAAACACGCGCAATAGTAATGAACATTTCTGTAGCTCAAGATATGATGATTAAGCACAAACATGCAGTCGTATAAAGCGAATTCGTGCAAAATTTTATGTCATTCCGTGCGCTATTCCACCATTTATGTTATTTTTTGTATCGAAATTATCAATTTTTTTTTTGGGTAGTGGTTCCACATTTTGATTCATAGTTCTGATCCTACCAAACCGATGTTGCTGGATTTAAATCCCAAACTGTTTAGAATAACTACAAGCAATTTGAGACCAAGTTTGTTCTTTTCCTTTGCGTTTTCAATAGACGGACAGACGGACATGGCTAAATCGCCTTAGAATTACTCAAGGAATCAGAATATATATACTTTATTGGGTCTTAGATGTATTATAAAAAAGTTTCACACGGAATGACAAACTTAGTATACCCTCATTCACCACAGTGGTGGTGGAGGGTATAAAAATGTATAAATACGCAATTACATTGTCTTTCTTCTAGCCAAAAAAAACCGACAATATTGGAACCGGCATAGCAATTTTTACAGAAAACTTTGTCATATTTTATTTAATTTTTTTTTTTGATATAAAATTTTTTATTTTTATTTTTAATGGTTTAAAAGATCGTTCCGAACATAATAATATTTTTGAGACAATAATTATTAATTATGTCTGAACATATATTGTTACTTACGGCGTGTTTGACACAATCATAACTACAAACATTAATGATAGTTTGCGATTGTGATTGTATCAACCAAGTTTTTTCTTTGCGTGTATCATATTGACATGGTTCATTTTTGACAATATCTGCGACAGGCATTATTTTAACCGAAATTGGATGTGTCCATTTAGGTTTTCAGTGACCTGTTACAAAGTGTCAAAAAGGTGCCAATAAACTCCTCGTAGGATATCGCCACGTTAAAGTGACTTGTCACGTGGCAAGTTTAGTGTTAGTTCCCTTTCCCCTAGGGTATTGATAACCAGAAATTTTAAATTTTAAAAATTGAAAATTTTGAATTTTTTTTTTTTTCAATAAATAATGTTTTTAATTTTAATTAAAAAAATGATCCAAACACTTTGCCAGTTCAAACAATGTGTTAATTGATTTTTTTTTATATTATTTGAATATTCTATTATTCTCATGCTTATCCCACTAACCTCTACGTTTGTCTGCAGCAGACCAGCGTCTGTGGCGGGAGGCGAACCCGCAACCCCGCACGGCTATCTATACAACCTCACTACCAACTAGCCTACCGGAGCAACCTATTAATTAAATATATAGCTTAGGTTTTGACAATTTCCAACAACAATTCTACAAGTTTAAAATATTTTATTTTAAGAGAAAAAGCAATTAAGATTTTTTGTTATTTAATTAATATTTTAATACAAAATTTACTTCGAAACGAAAATGTTAACTAAGTCAAAATTAAATTTTTAATTTTTTTCAACTAAAAAAATAATTGATCCAATAATCATATTAAATTAATTTGATTACGTATGGAGTGATTATTAACGCGGCAATTCCCATACCTTCAGTAATGAAAAAACACTGATTTTTCTTTCAATTAATATGAGTAAAAAACCATATTAAAAAAATATTGCTTATTCCGATTTTATAGGGGTGTCACTTACAGGTGACACAGGGCATATTTAACTACACATTTTTAACATTCGGGCAGGAAAATTGTCGAAGTAAGCTTCACTTTTGTCTCTACCTCTGCATCGGATACCTCCCAATCCAAAAGATGGTACAGAATGATGTCACCAGGGTGTTCTCCAGCCTGTAGTATTTCCATTTTCGCTATCGCTAATCTTCATCACCCATAGGTGACACTGAAAATTGCCGAGTTAACCATCAGTGCAAAAATAAAACAAAACAAATATAATATAAAACAAAATATGAAAAACGTAACGTTACTTATTTGACTAGAGATCAGTTCAATAAAGTGATAATAAGTAGAAAAAATATCATTAAACAAATTAGAACGTCTCAAGTTAATTTGTAAATTCAATTCAATTCAATTCAATTCTTTATTTATAATAATATTTGTACAAAGTTCAATGAGTTAATACAATATTTATGTTTTAAATGTAGAGAGTTTAGACATGTATTTCTTTTCTACTCAAAAATAGTATTTTGTTAACCTATTATAAAAAAGAAACAAATAACAGTTGAGATCAAGAGGAAATTTAAAAAGACCTCATTTAATACAAAAAAAAAAAAAAAAAAAAAAAAAAAATTTTATTTTAGATAAAAAAAAAATACTTAAATCCTAAAAAAAAAACTAATCTACATGTGATACCATATTGTTGATATGCTGATATTGCGATAACTGACATCTTTGGTCAAAATTGCATTTAAGTCGTCGTAATTTTTCATCTACCATTTCGATATTGCTTATGTTATGCAGTCTCCAAGTTGAAAAGTGCCTCGGGAGGTTGTACATCATTTTGATTTGTAAATGTTGTGAAAATAATCCTCATAACGGAAAATATGAAATTTTTCGTCACATTTCTGAAATCCAAATCAAAAAATCTTTTATTTATTAGACAATAGAAGCTTTCGAAAGTGGAAAATCGTTTAATATAAAATGACGATCCGGTAAAAATATTTAATACAATGCATCCCAACTCGAACTATGTTGAAGGCAGAAATTGACGAATATACAGAAATACGTAGCACATATAAGAGTAGGCAAATGTGCAATGAAAAGTGGGTAGCTGCTGCAAAAAAAAAACAGGGAGCTATAATCAAGTATCTAATACGGGGTTTGTTACAAAATTTGTTTGCTGCAGGCTCTCCATGAATTACATCATGGATGATAAGAGTTACTTTATAATCGAAGGTCATGAATGGACACCAATTGAAACTTCTTAGGTGAATTTGAAACAAATATCTATAATATGGAATAGGTATAAAGAAATTTAGATAAATGGTAATTTTAAGAAATGTATTTTGTGGCTATTTTTGATCATTCGCAATATCATACCCACCAAACACTGAAATTCGGTAATGTGATCAACTAAACGAGACCTTTAACTTGCGTTTGGTGATTTAAAAGTGTAGGCTTTTACTCTTACAGTGTGTTATGTATAAAAACTTTTCGTTCTGGTGAAGATTAAAATATATTCTTTAATTTAATCACAAATGGCCTTGTTTCCCTTGTCTTAATTTACAATTTAATTTATGTTTTCCTTTATAAGTCTAAAATTATGTTTTAAAAAGTTTTTAATGTTTTATATTCATTAACTGACCTCTTTGACCTACACACAAACACCCACACGTACACACACCAAAACGACTACACTTTCCAAAGCGTATTTATAAATTCAAGTGTCAGAAAGCATTTTCTTTATGTTGCAATTAAAAAGACACTTTTATTTAAAAATTATATTTAACATTTAGCAATTAGCATAATGAAAAAATATCATTATGAGTTAAACATTTCCATGTACAGCTTTCAGACATACAAAGAATTGAAAACTGTCGCGCATATTTCTTGTCTATTTG
Source organism: Pollenia amentaria (assembly GCA_943735925.1). NCBI lineage: Eukaryota > Metazoa > Arthropoda > Insecta > Diptera > Polleniidae > Pollenia > Pollenia amentaria. The sequence continues at coordinate 150,557,242 of OX031007.1, forward strand.
CAATAAAGCAAAACAAAAATTTTAATTATGTTTTTTTATTTCATGTCTTCATACTCATCATTTCACTGGAAATATACATTTAGCAACACGGTTTCTTATCTGCCCTTAGAGTATAGTTAATTATTTATACAGTGTCCTGTCATTTTATAACAAAAAAGCGAGCCTTGAATTTTATATTCTGAAATGTTTTTTAATTTTCCTATCCCGTTTTGTATTTTCTACACTATTCTCTACAGCTGTGGGTTTGTATTCGTGTTGGTTGTCAAAGAAGTGTAAATTTGTTATAAAATTAAAGAAAAACGGGGAAAAACAAAATTGTCATGCTAGTGGTAACTACAGCATTAGTCTTGAGTTTGAGTGTATAAATCGAGTATTTTCTTGATTTTCAGAGTTTTCTTTTAGTCTGTACGAAGTGGTTTGTAATTGTGAAAAATTATGTAAATTAACACGCCAAATATGTAGATAAGCACTTAATAAATTCTTAACAAAATGAAATGAATATAATGAGACAAAAACAAATTAAATTATTTAAAATACAACGAAAATGTTGATGACTACAACGACCATCACATTCTTTATCGTGACAATAAGCAGACGTTTTTTTGTTTTTTTTTTTTTTTTTTTTGTTTCTAAAGAATTTCTAACTAATTAAAGACGATTTGTATGGCATAGTTAAGCTAAAAATAGATCAAGAAATTTTATTAAAAAAAAATAAATTTTCGTGGAGGAAAGATTTGGTGTGTTTTTATTTTTAATTTGCTACTGTTAAATCAGACGTCTGAACTGAAGTTTAACTAACAAAAGTGAGTAAAAAATTTATAAAATTTTGGATTTAAGTGGGTGTTATTTAAAATGAATTACTCTTTAAAAAAAATCATGACAACCATTTGTCTGTGTTTATTTAAGTGTTTCAAATAAGCTAATCACGTTATTTTTTTCGCAATTGTTAAATTTTTATGGCAATAAATAAAATGTTTTATTTTAATAGTAATTTGTTTGGCTGATAATCTTCTTATAAGGCTGTATGTATACATTTCAGGGGAATAATGAACAAATTTAAGATATTAATTTATGTAGGAAAAATTTCTGTAAACTATTTTATAAATATAAGACATTTTTGGATGAATTATACTTTAATATAAAAAAAAGAAATGTATTGGTTTACTTTCAACGCCCAAATTATGGGAAAAAGCGGATGCTATTAAACTGAATCCTCTTTATCTAGCAAAATAAGGAAGGTACCCAATAAAAAATGGAGCTTCCAACGAAGCAGGTTTGTAAGGGAGAAACGTAAAAGTTTCGCTTACCATATCGCTTACGGAAGACATGAATTTTATATGGCGAGTTCCCACTTTGAAGCAATACATTTTTGACACAGAAAGCGCTTCATCCAGCGCATATAAAAATTGGTGAATGTAACGATCAGCTTTGCACATAATTTATTAAGCATTCGTTCACTTGCCTTACTGCATCTCTGTATGTCTTATTGCGTAGCGCATTAATGTGTGCTTACTTTTTAAAATGTACTATAAGTGCTTCGCAAAATAGGAAAATTTTTTATTGGGTAAGTTTTATGTAAGTGTTTGGTTAAATTAAAGCAAATAATATCTAAATAAAATATTAGGCAGAAGGGGTCACATAAAGGAAGTTCAGGAGATAGCCTTTAAGCCGAATTTTATTACAAATAGAACAAAGTTCATGTAAAACTACATAAGATTTCATCCACTCGAAAGAGTCCTCTTGAAAGGTTTTAATGAAAGTGGAGAATTGATTTTTTTATATTCCAAAAAGGTACTTGATAATGGACAATGCTTAAGGTATGCTACATGGCCAGCCATCAATAAAGAAGCTAATTTGGGCTCTACAGCGGTAACTTTGTTATACCGAGAGCCAATGATCAATCGTAAAGAACATATACTCCATAAAATTCACAATAGATTTCAGCCATTTTATGACCTCAATTAAAAGAAAATAAAAATCGAGTTATATTTCAGGTTTATTTTCCAAACAGGTTAATTCTGGTTCCCCTGGATATGTATATCTCTTTAGTGTCTGACTTTTCCGGAGATTTACATCTCCACCACAACTGGACAGGCTGGACTGAATAAGTGATTTTCAATGATCCATTGGAATGTCAATAAGATGATTTTCAATCTATATTTAACAGTGCCAACTGCTGCATTTTCATTTTTCATAAATAATATTTTTAACTACCAACTTTTAACATTTCTCATTAAAACTTTATTAAAAATTAGCTGAGCCTGGTAAACGTTTTTTTTACCCTCAAATCTGTTGTATACCCACAAGACTCAGAATAACTTCTCCTTTTGATCGGTTCGGCATTATTATAAACGAAATTGAATTTTTTGGAATTTTAAAATGATTTTTTTTATGAAAGCTGAAATTCTTTCACAATTGTAAGAAACATTTTAGTTGTCGTTCACAAAATATTGTTATTTTTATTTAATATCAACAATATTATAGTTACTGTAAACAAGTCAATATTTATCGCAATTATAAATTTAAGTATGGTTCACTGAAAAATAATCATTTTTATAACAACTAAATGATGATAACTTCGAAAACATATTATATTCCTCACAACCATTTAATGATATTTAATAGCCATAACATGATAACTTTCTGTACGTGTACTCATAATATGTTTAAGATGAAAACAAAATATCTTTACTCTAATAAAATTTTGGTATCGCCATTTTTAAAATACTTCTGCATCAGTTGTATCGTTTGTTTTACATATAGTCGGTTGATAATTTAAGTGTCGTATGTGAATTCCGATAGTTTCGAGTATATTCAGTTAGAACACATTTAATTTGAAAATTGCATCAGCAAATACCACGTACGACAAACTCAATACTCCATATCTCGAAAATCGTATGAGGTATCGCAAAACTGATAACGCCAAATGAAAGATCAGGTCGGAAAACCTAATGAATCGATCTTAACCCAAAACGGTAAAAAATCCACATACGACATTTAAATTATCAACCGACGATATGCCTATCGAATTATTCAGTGGTTAAACAATTTAAAAAAACCAAGTTTAAAGAACTTGTAGGTACAATAAAAAAATTGTAAAGTATCACAAAATAAAGTATCAATGCTAAAAAAATTTTTAATATTGTTTGAAAATGGTGCAAAAATATTGGCCATAGGTTAGGTTAGGTTCCATGGGCAGCCATCGAGAGACAGCTCACTTGGGTCCTTTAGCGGTCCCTTTGTGATACCCAGCGCCAATGCCCATCCTGAAGAGCAGTTATTCAGATGGCGTCACTGCAAGGTTGAGCCAATTCGTCTTCCTAATGAAGAGAAGAAGCAATCTTAGTTCTATTTTTGATAGATCCTCAAAACAGGAAAACACCGGTTCTCCCAGGTATTTTTCCCTAATGCCCCGTAGCCCAGGGCATTGACAGAGAAAGTGATTGATTGACAGTTTCCTCTTCCTCCTCATCATGACAACTTCTACAGTAGTCATTGAATACCAGACCCATTCTTCTAGCATGAGTCCCAACAGGCCAGTGTCCAGTAATGACCGACACAATGGTCCTGATTTGGTTCCTATTGAACCTAAGTAGAGATTTGGTTCTCCGTTCATCATATACATGCCAAATTGCCCTGGATGTAGAGCAGGTGGACTCACGGGTCCATCCCTCTTGCGCAATTCTATAGTTCTCGCGCCGCATGAGTAACTTACAGTGAGCCATTGGAAGGCCAGTGAATTGATCAATGAATGTTTCATCCATACGACCACCTTCCTTGGCCAGCTCATCTGCTACCTGGTTTCCCGGGCAATTTGAGTGCCCTGGTATCCATATAAGCGTTAACTCTGAATGTTCAGCAATCTCATTCAAAGACATCCGACATTCCACAGTCAACCTAGATGTCGTATAGACACCCGCAAGAGAGGCAATGGCAGCCTTGCTATCAGTAAATATACGTATATCTCCCGATACGCGATAATACTTTAGCCAGTTGGCTGCCCACTTTATAGCCGAGATTTCCGCCTGCAGGACACTACATCTATCCGGCAGACTAAAGGAAACTTTAACGCCCAGTTCCTCTATGTAGAAACCTCCGCCAACTCTTTCCCCCTTCCTTGAACCATCAGTGTATACCCCCAGGGCTGGTTCATGGAAGGTGCCCATAACCGACAGCGCACTTTCGTGCGCTATATGTGTCGCATACCTCGCGCCAAAGAAAGGCTCCGGGGTGCAGTAGTCCACTCCTTCAGGGACAGTCGAGTATCCCATTATACTGGAGTGTCCATAGTCACGGTTCGACCAGCTGTGTACCGCGTTCAACCGTATCGCCGAACAAAGAGCCATATGTCTGGCCGTGGATGTCCACCGGCAGCCAGTTTAGCATAGTAAACAGCGCCCTGGTGGGAGTGGAGCGCATTGATCCTGTGATCATCAATGCGACCAGTCTGTGAACCTTCTCAAGCATCGCACGGTACCTGCCCTTGTTTAGCGCAGTCCACCATACGACAACACCGTAATAAAGAGTCGGTTTTACTACAGCCTGAAAGATCCAATTGACACACCTCGGGCCCATGCCCCAGTTCTTGCCGATTGCACCTTTGCACGCATATATAGCAACAATTGCCTTTTCCATCCTCGTCCGGATGTTCAGCCCCCACGACAGTTTACTGTCCAGGATTACGCCCTGATACTTGGCGCTGTAAGAAAACTTAAGTTCAGTCCCATTTAGCCTCGGAAGTCTCATGACCTCGGTCCTATACTTCCTCGTGAAGAGTACCAATTCCGTATTAGACGGATTAACACCCAAGCCGCATGATACACTCCAGGTGGTGAGTACCCTTAATGCAGCCTCCATACACTGAGACATTATGTTCAAATGTTTCCCCGCTGCAACATCGTCAGCGTACGCCACAGTTGTTTTGTGGCCATTGTTTTGTGTTATTTTAGAGAAAAAGAATGAAAATGCTTTAAAATAATTTATAAATAATTGCGACCTACAACAAAAATAGGTTAAAAATATTATGTTAAAAGTTGCATCATATTATGATGTGAAATATCTGTAACAGTTTTACTTTAAGGTTGCCAGTAAGTAAATAAGCATAAATATATATTAACAAGTTAGAGTGCTATATTCGGCTGTGCCGAATCTTTGATACCCTCCACCGACCGGAGTCTCTATATGATATATACATATATATTATTAATTAAGCTTTACAAAAACGAGCGTCAGCATTAAAATTAGTTGCGGCTTAGACATGATTTAAATTATTGACTGACAATAAGAAAATTTTATGCGTTTCTTGTTAGGACTTTGAATATGCTTGAGTAAAATATCATGATTCGTAAAAGTTTTAGCCGACTAAAATAATTTTTAGGAGGGTAATTTGTATTGGACCTATGGTAAATTATGGCCCAATCATCCCAAAATTCTGAAGACTGATTTCTAGTATTACAAAAAATAAATTAGAATAAATTTCAATACAGCAGTGTAATTAGTTTTAGCGTTAACAGAAAATTTCACAAATTTGCATGATATTTTTTCTGGCCATATGAATTTAAGTAAGACATTTTACCGCAATATCTATATATGTGATGGTTTAAGGCGGATTTTATTATTTTCCCAAAGTGAGCTTTCATTACTTTTAGGCGCAATAAACTGTTTTCCGAGAGTAGGGTACCGTGTGATTTCTGGTCCTATAAAACTGTGACGTACCAAACTTTACTGTGATAGCGTTATTTATTACGGTTTTAGGCGTACTAAACTGTTTTCCAGGAGTAGGGTTTATATGGGGCCTATAGTAAATTATAGACCGATCATCACGAAATTTACCAGTATGATTTGCAGTCGTACAAGCCAAATTCGAGCATAATTGTATGTTATTCCGTAGATTATTAAACCACATATGTTAGTTTTTGTATCAAAATTATCAATTTTTTTAGGGTGGTGGTTCCACATTTTGATTCATAGTTCTGATCCTACTGAACCGATGTTGCTGGATTTCAATCCCAATCTGCTTAGGATAACGACAAGCAATTTGAGACCAAGTTTGTTCTTTTCTTTTGCGTTTTTCAAAAGTAAGCGTGTTTTCAACAGACGGACAGGCGGACAGACGGACATGGCTAAATCGACTTAGAATTACTCAAGGAGCCAGAATATATATACTTTATGGGGTCTTAGATGTATAATAAAAAAGTTTCACACGGAATGACAAACTTAGTATACCCTCATTCACCACAGTGGTGGTGGAGGGTATAAAAATATTTTACGGTTTTAGATTTAATCTGCATATTATTATGATTAACATGATAATAATGTGATTAATTCTTAACTAATTGTGATTAACATGATAATAATATGATTACTTCTTAACTTATTATGATTAACATGATAAATATATGATTACATTAAATTATAATATGATGTATTAAAAACAAATTAGGAGTAAGGGAAAAATATTATGATGTAATATTACGAATATATTTGGTAATAATATGATTCAATAATAATCGTCATATGTTGACTACAATAATGAATCTTATCATAATGTGATGCTCTTAGAATATAGTTATCACAACTATGTTTTTTGCGTGCTTAGCCCCACATATCGGGTCCATTCATACATACACAAAAAATATAAACCTTCTGAAGTGCCGGCAAATAAGACTATAATGAAGAAGTTAATAACTTGACCTTAGCGCTATCTACCAGATTCAAGTTTTATCAGGAAACTTATTTTTTTTTTTTCAATAAATATATTTTGTAGATTTCAGCCAAATCGTACCATAAATTAAAAAAATTAAATGAAAAATTAAATTAAATTAAAAACCTGGTGCCAGACTAAACTAATTTATTGTCCAAATTTGGTGTCAATCGGCCTAGCGGTTCTTGAGTTTAAGGTAAACGTACCCGGCATAAATGTTTATACACACATAGATTTACATATTTGTTTTAATTTTTATCCAAATACATAAAAAAAATACAATTTCAAATTTATTTAAACCAGTGTTTGAAAATAAGCCGAACATTATTAGGCCTTGGGTACACATACCCAGAAATGATATTTATTATTTTTTTCTGTATTTGAGTATTAGCGCACAACCGTTAATATCGTTCATAACTATTTTCACGAAAGTAGCAAACTTTATGTAGTGTTCAGTTCTTCATTATAAGCAGTACAATTATAGTAGTTCTGTAGACAAACATTATACTTCAATGTTCTGTAGTGTTTTTTTTCACATTAATGAAGGAATGAGAAAACAAGTATTTTAGTAAAGTTTCTTACTACTAATGTTTTTGTATTGCAAGATGTTGCACAGAAAAAAATCATCAGTATTAAAAATTTTTTAAAAATTTTTTAAAAAAGTATTTCGGTTTTATTTATGTTATAATTGAAGCCATTTTTTTTTTTTTTTTTTTTTTTTTAAGAAAATTAAAAATATGATTTGGGTTTAATTAATATTTTAGTTATTTTGAAATAAATTCTCAATTTAAACATTTATTAAATATCAAAAAATCTTAATTGATTTTTTTCGTTTAAAATAATATAATTTAAACTTGTAAGCCATATTTTATTAAATCAATGAGCACAATGTTTGGATCGGCAAAGTTTTTTGATGATTCTTTTATTTAACATTAAAAATATCATCTTTTTTGAACAAAAAAAAAAAATTACAAGTTAAAATTTTTACAATTTTTAGTAATATATATAATCATTTTGGTAATAGGTGCAAAATCAACAAATTGTTTGCTTGATTCCATGAATTTGGTATGAATTTGGTGATTAGAGACAATTTTTAATTTATTTTTTTTGTGTTGCGACATTTTTAAAATAAGAGATTATTATAATACTTTTTGTTAATGATAAATCATAATAACACTATTTTCCTTTCTTTAACCTTTGACTTGGATTTTACAATGGACGAAAAAATTGAGATGTATTATCCGAGAAAGTTAACCAAACATATATAAGTTTTATATATATTTTTCATACAGGATTTGCCGGGAGAAAAATCTCGCACATTTTTAGGGAAAAAAATTTCTAGAAATTTGGGCGGGAATTTCCCGGATTTTTTAATAATATTAACTATACTGCTGATATAATAATAAATAAGTTATCTTAAGAAATAGATGAAAATTCAAATCCGATTTGTTTTAATGTTTGATGCTCCGAAATTTCGATTTAAGTTTTCTCCATTAACAGCCAATTTCACAAAGTTCAGTAATAAGTAACTATTAGCTACAATTGTCAAAAACGTATTGTTAACTTCAAGCTATAGTAATAGTTAGGTTTAACTGAACTTGGTAAAATTGAACGTTAATGTTTTAGAGATCCAGATTTATTTTATAACAACGTTCCCACTTGCTCAAAAAAAATTTGAGATTTTATATGCATACACAGAAAAAAGTATTTAAATTTAATAAATGTGATAATTGAATCAATTATTTTTTTAGTTGAAAGAAAATTAAAAATTTAATTAACATTTTAGTTGTTTTGAAATAAATTTTTAATTAAAATATTAATTAAATAACAAAAAATCTTAATTTACTTTTTCAAATAAATTATTTTAAACTTATTTTTTTGATGATTGAAAAAATATTTTCACAATTTTAAAATTTGTAGTAATCAATATAAACATTTTGGTAATAGGTGCAAAATAAGCAAATAGTTTGCTTAACTCTATGAATTTGGTATGAATCTGGTGGGTGATTAGAAAAAATTTTTTCTGTGCGGGCCACAGCACGACTAGCCTCTGTGTGTGTACTAACTAGTATTGTGTACACGTTTTATTTTTGTAAAAAAAATTTTGTTGGCTTTTTTTCGTAAAAAACACAAACGAATTTTGTTTTTGTTTTGTTGGCATTACCAGCCAAAAGGTTGCTGAGCATTATTGAAAAGAACGAACATTAGTGTACTGAACGGAATAAAATGAAGCTGCATTTTCTTTACAAGAACCCGAAGGCAATGAAATATTCTCATCTTGGATTACTTAGTACAGAATTTTTATTGTGTACGAAGTATACCAACAAAAAAGCGCTTTTATAAGGTATTTAGTGCTGGTTCACACTCTTCAAGTTTTGGGCTTGGCTTTTGAGATCTCAGTTAAACTAGGCTTAGTTAATCTGAAAACTGATATGTGCCGCCATTACCAAGTTCGTATAAACAATTTTAACGGAACAGCTTAGTTTTACTTAAAATGTTGGTCTTTACTGAAATAATTAAAAGGAAAATCTTATTTCGCCAGAAAAATTCGAGCATGAGAGTACGTTAAACTAAGTTTAAACTTAATTCACATTTCAAAAACCCGATCTTAGTAGTCAAGTCTTGAGTTTTTTGCAGAGAGTGAAAGAGGCAAATAAATGGTATTTTCTTTACCCTTCTCTTCCAAGAGCTCAAGAGTTGACGGCGGTGTGGCCATTTTGGCATTTTTGCAGCAAATTTTTATATAGCACTTGACATTTTACTTATCATTTTTATAAAAAAAGTTTTTTAGCATTATTTATTTTAAAAATTTGGACGAATAGTTACTGAAATTTTTTTATAAATTATAATAAATTTTTAATTAAAATAGTTGAACCCAAAACAATTTCGTATGAAAAGGGATAATTCTTATGTTAAGAAACATCTTACCAGTCCTGTTAAAAAAATAGAATATTCAGGGAATATAAGAAATGCCCTTATCATATTGATTGTAAATATTTCTTTGCACTTTGATTTACGATATAAATTCTATAACGTAAATGTTTGAAAACATGTCTTTCTCTAAACTGGTAAAAAGAAGAATAATTTTAATACTTCAACTTCTCTTAAAACGTAAAAAATAAAATTATCTACAAAATTTGTATATCATAGAAATAAATCATTGAAATTTAGCATGTATCAGGGGTTTGCGGGCCCCTAAAATTAAAATTTAATTTCAACTACCTCTGCTTCATATTTATGTGCACCAGCTGCTTTACCAAAACCTATCCACTTGTTTAAATATAACCATTTATTTCAATTTCGTTAAAATATAAGTCACTAAATTGTATATAGTTTCGACCAAAATTTCATACTGGCAATAAATTTTAGCAAAAATCTTTAAAAAATTTTAGCATTATTTTTAGCATTTTTTAAAATCATTTTAGCATTTTTTGCCATGTTTAATGCCAGATTTAGCTGCGATATTTTTTTTAGATCTGGTCGCACTGGTTGACGGCTAAAACTTGATGAGTGTGAATCAGCACTTGCTACACAAACAATATTAGCGTTTGTATTTGCCGTATTTCTACCGTACAGAACACTAAAGTTCAGTATATAATGTTTATTTTCGAACTATAAGGGGTGTTCTGGAAATCGAAAACGCAAAACGCGAGAATTTAAAATTTGTTTTTTTTTAATAAGATATTTGTAGTCAAAGAAATATGAATTGCAATACAATACATATATTTCTCTATTAAACACGATTCTATAAGAAAATTATAAAAAATTAAATTAAGAGTGTATTAAAAAGAAGTTCAAAATTCTTGCGTTTGGCGTTTTCGATTTCCAGAACACCCCTTATAAGACAAACATGCTTAAATTATTTCATAGTCATGGCCACTCTGATTTAACTTTCTAGGTACTGTGGACGTATGAGTAATATTTATTAGTTTCTATTGATATAAAATTACTCATACTTCTTAGTTTTACTTAAAACACTTATTTATATCAAAAGTTTTTGTTTTTTTTCTCTAATTTATTTTTTAATTTCTTTTATTTTGAACTTGCAAATTGTTTTTTTGAAAAAGTTAATTTTTAGTTCAACAAGAAAATCATCCAAAAACTAAATGTTTCAGTTGTACGTGTAGTAAAAGAAAGTTTTTAATTTTTTGTAATTTTTTTCTCTTTTGGCAATTTGCACTTAGCAAGAGAAACTTGTTCTTTTTTTTGCAATATAATCCAGTTTAACAACAATTCAAATTTTTCATTTTTAATGTACGTAATTTATACAAAATTATTTTCTACCAACAAAAACTAAACTACATGTTGCCATACACACATGCTTACTCACTCTCACGTACAAAACTGGATGAGCACACATTGTTGCAAAATTAAATTATATTTGTTGGTTTTATATAAAGCATTCAAAAAGTATAATTTCAAGTTTAAATGGAAATTTTAATGGAATAAAGTTAATAAGGAATGTGGGTCATCCACTCAATTATGGATGGTTTAAGAACTGATGCAAAAAAGTAGTATAAATATAAAAAAGTTAAATTGTTTTTATAAATATAAAATTTTCTTCAAAGTTTTAATAAACAGAAAATTTTCGTATTAATAGAAAATATTCTTAAAAGTTCCTAGAAATAGAAAACTTTCGTAAAGTTTCTTAAGAATAGGATACTTTTGTTAAATTTCCTAGAGCAGGAAAATTTTCATTATATTTCGTAATATTTCCTTGAAAAGAAAGTTTTCATAAATTTTCGTTTAAATAGAAAACTTAAATAATTATTACATGGGCGTACTGCAGTATATTTTTACTGCATTATGTATAGCAGTAACCAGTAAAGATTTACTGCTTACTAAGAAGTATTCAGTTATTTTGAACTAATTACTGAAAAACCAATAATGATATTTTGAGATAATTTTAATAAAAAAAAAATTTTTTATTATAAAAATTATTAGTTGGTTTTTAGATAATTTTCAGGCAAAATATATTTTTTTGCATTAGTTTCCGTAATAATTTAAAGTTAACAGATTACTGCATTATTGCAGTAATCAGTAAAAATGTACTGAATACTGCAATTTTTTCAGTAATAAGTAAAATTTTACTGTTTACTGAAAAAAATTTTACAGGTTATTGAAAATTTTTTCACTAAGCAGAAAATTTAAAAATTTTAATGCATTATTTTTTTTACTGCAGTATGCCCATGTATGATAGAAAACAATCGTTAAGTGTCCTCAATATAGAAATTTTTTGTAAATTATTTGGAAGTGTGACTTCCAAAAGCAACTGGCTTATTTAAATACATTCTATAATGCAACCGGGTAGAATTTTAAAATGTTATCTCTTCCAAAGTACGCCAAATTAGTAATTGATGCAATAAGCAAACAGTATTGTTAATTTTATTGATACGTTTTTGACTTTAACAATAAAATATTTTAGAATTTTTGAATCTCAGCCAAAATTTTCCTTAAATTTCCAATAAAGAGAACATTTTCGTAGAATCTATATTTATAAAAATTAATCGAGCTTTCTTCGAATGAGTCAAACATGAAAACGATCTGAGCATATGAGATACTTTTTTCTGCGGTTTTGTTTATAATAACGATGCGAAGTTTTTGGAAAAAAGAAAAGTCTTCAAAGTAGGTCAAAAATTTTTAGTCTTGGGAAACATTTATAGCAATATTCTTTACGAGATACCCAGCACACAAATAAGGTACTTTTGAGGGGCAAGGCTAGGCTAAAATTCTTACTTTTATGGCCAATTTTAGCAAGTTCAGTTATAATAACAGTTATAGCTGTAGAAACATATTGTTAACTGGAAGTTAAAGTAATAGTTAGTTTTAACTGAACTTGGTGAAGTTGGAGGTTATTCCTTTTTGTAAGAATGTTTTCTTTAAATAAATTTTCGGAAACTTAAAACCTATCTTGTTAAACATTAAAGCAGTACGAGTACAATCCGAAATAAAGTCGTTTACGTAAGTGTATAAGAAGTTCATTGCTATTGGGAAATATCAGGTGGAGTAAAATTTTAAAATTTTTAACTGGAAGGGACAAAATGGGTAAAGTTTTATACTCTTGGTACTTTTAATGCAATTAAAAATTTTGTCAAAATAATATAGCGAAAACTCAAGGTGTTTACTTTTCTACACAACAAATATCACCTTCTGAACAATGTCTTGCCAACTATGTAATAATTCCGTTTGTTATTTGCTGAGATCTAAGCACAAGTTATGAAGAAGTTGAAAGCCCTATTTTTTACATCTGACAAAAATTTTGTTCTTTATCATTATAGCTCATTTTTTTAACACTTTTTATATTATATTTCGACTTTTTTTTTTTTAACCGATTATACATATATATATTAGGGCTATAACTTTTTCACACTTTTTGCGAATATCGAAAGCGGCATAGTATAGTCGTGTAGAACATTAAAAGTTATTAATAATAAAATATGATAATTTTTTCGGATCTTTAAAAAAGTTTACGGAGCGATCGGGTTGAAGCTTGAAAACAACCATTATATCTCACGGAAATTTTAAAAAATATACACCTGATATTTGTATATATTCCTATACGTATCACTTAAATGTTATTTTGGATTTTATCCACTGCTTTAGATTTAAAAATTTTCCTACGGTTTACAATTCATCGCGGTTCAAAATTCGTTATATGTAAAGACCTGAGTAAATTACCTTATGCTAAAAGCGATATCAAAATATTAGCAATGATCCGAATTTCATAGGTTTTACCATCACTAAATGCCTAAATTATTATCTTTTAAAGCAGTTTTAAAAAATACACAAAATATTTATACACTGTGTAAATCATCGCGAACATTAAACTTAAAGTTTATTTCATCCAAAAGTATATAAATTTAAAACTACTATGTAAATATACAATAAATTAATACATGAATATTGTATAAATACAAAAAAAAATTAATAAAAATTTTTCTAAAAAATTATTTCTTGGAAGGTTTTAGAAATTTGCTTCCCTATGTGAAGTTTTTTTTTCGCAAAACGACAGGAGAAAGGTGTTTTCATTACTAAAACATTCTTGGCCACTCCGTGGTTCTATGCCAAAAATTTGGTTATTGCCCACTCTGCCATATTTGTAACATTTTTGAAGCCAAAGTTACCTGAAAAAGAAACAGATTTCTCAAAAAATGGCAGCTTTTGGCAAAATGTTATTGCTGATTCATATGCAGCACAAGTCACTGTAATTTATGGCGTTTTTGATTCGTTGAACTATTTTGAACATATTTAGTTATAATTAGTACATTAAAAAAACCCTTAAAAATTACTAATTTGGAGGTTATAAAAGTTTTTCATATCTTTTTTTTTTTTTGTATCACCAATACTTTTGAATGGTTTATTATTAACAATTCCAATATTTACCCTAGGATTCTCGGTAACTTTTTACCACTAAGTTCTCCTCTTGGTCTGGCCAGACCACAATTAGTACAGCTAAAAACTCCAATTAAATAAAAAGTAAATAAATATATTTTGTATTGATTACTTATTATTATACAAATTTATTATATAATTTTATTATTTCATTATTTTATTCCATATGGTTAGGTTAGGTTAGGTTAGAAAGGCTGGTGTGAAGCAAACTTTGCACCCTCACCCAGAGACCAATATGGTCCATTGTGACTCCATAATTAGTGAAAGAAAGAAGAGAAAGAAATTTAGTGTGAAAGAGTAGGAGAAGCAAATGGTGAAAGGTGAAAGCACAGGAAAGGAAGATAGTGAAAGATAATAAATCGTACAGAACAAGCTAAAACAGCCCTAGCAAACAGGAAAACTGCCCTACATGTTTCCAGTCCCCAGCCTCCTGCCGCGCAACCAGGTCATTCCCATAACAAATCCCGTCAGATGCTCGAGCCCGCAGCCCGAGACATCTCCCAATTCGTGCATGAATCTGCTACCCAGCCACCTCAGTCTGCTGTTCTGTAGCCTGGGACATTGGTACAGAAAGTGCTCAACTATCTCCAACTCTCCTGGGTCCTCACAAAGCCTACATATATTCGGTAAGCCAAACCCCATTCTCACCGCCATTCTGCCTATCATACAGTGGTTCGTGATAATACCTACCATGGTCTTGACGCAGGCCCTAATCTTTCCCAGCAGCGCGTCCGAATTTGACCTACTAAGCATCGGTCACAGAGTACGCAATACTCGGCAGTCCGTTCGGCCCCGCCAAGCCTGATTAGTCCCGCTCAGAATCCATTCCCTAATTCTCCCAAAGTAGAAGCCCATTGGAAGCCTGACCACCTACAAACTGTAGGGATCCTCCATTTCCAAGCTCAGTCTTGACAACTCATCAGCTATCTCATTGCCGGTGATGTTGCAGTGACCCGGTACCCAGCAGAGCCTCACAACATAATTTATTTCATATGCCAGTAATCAAAAATGTAGTGTTTAATTTCGCACATTGCTATTTCGCATATACCACAGCTGAAACGAGTTTTGCTTTAGGTTTTTATAGTCAGATTGAACTAAGCGCATAATGGGCCATAGTTTTCTGATTTGATTCAAACTTGATTCATTCGATTTAGAACAAATCATTTCTAGAATTCACGTATCTGTTTTTTTTTTAATATTTTGTCATATTTGAAATATCTTTCAAGGAAAAAAAATTTGGTCTGGCTAGACCAATATGGCTATTTTATAGACTTTTGCATAAAAATGGAATTTAACCCCACTTATTTGCTCCAATCGAATCCAAATTAGTTTTATTCGATTCAGAACATACCATTTATAGAATTTACGTCCCCATTTTTTTTTTAATTTGTTATATGCGAAAAATATAACAAGCAAAACATAAATTTGGTCTGGCCAGACCAAAACAGTCATCCTGAGGTTAAAATATTCAAAAAGTTTATTAATTTTCTTCTAACTTGTGATTCAACAAGACACAGAATCATACCACGTGTATAACTTAACTACTTCAATAAACAACTTTGAAATTCTTCGTTTCACAAAATAACGGTTAATTGAAATTTGCAAAAACAAATTATTGCTTTTGGTTTTTTGAAGTATTTGCTACAATATTACAATAACATGTATGATCTCGTAGTCTAGGAGACCATTGTGCGTTGGCGCAATAGCTTCAGAAATATCGTTAAAATTTTGAAAAAAAATAACAACTAAAAAAATAAATAAAAAATAAATTGTTGTTCTTTAAAAATTCATAAAAAATAAAAATACGGGAAGAATCACAGTTGTGGTCTAAAAACAATTAGGTACACATATTTCAAATGAAATTAGCTTTATTTCATTGTAATCGGTGCACAACTTTTGATTTTATTCACAATTTACTGAGAAAACGGAATTCATAAAAATCTCGATTTTCATATTAAAATAAAATTTTTTAATGTGTGTGTTTGCCACTTTTCTATTTCTTTTAAAACTGAGGTACCGCCACTTAATTGTGAATAAAAGCAGAACGCGTTCATCGATTTTTATGATCTATGCCTCATTTTATTTATAGATTATGTGAATTTACGTAAAAGTAATAAGACTAACTTTATCTCATTTTGGATTTTTCATGACTTTTAAAAATAAAAAATTTGTAATTTTTTAATTTTATTTACGTAAACAATCATTACTTATTACTTAACTATTTGTTGAACTTTTAATTTTTGGAAAGAAGTCAAAACTACGACCAGTACCTGCAAAAGCATTAATATTAGAGTTTTTTATTCCCGCACTTTTTGGCTTACCGGGAAAGCGGGAAATAAATATCAAATTCCCGGGATCCCGGGATTCCCGCACAAATTTTTTTTATTTATTTATTTACTTATTTCTCCAATGAAACTAATATTTCTTACTGGCTTTACGCTTAAAATAATTAAGTCTAGTATCTATTATATTTATAACAAAAACGTAAAAAATTTAAGATTAAAATAGTTTTATCTTATTTTGATGCCAATAGGATCATAGAAATCAATATACGTATCTACATTGTCAAATACAGAGCTCATTTGCATAATTAGAATGAAAGTATTGAAGTCTTACAGCCAATTTCATCAAGTTCAGTTAAAACTTAACTGTTACCTAAACTTCCAGTTATAACTGATAGTTAATTATAACTGAACTTGGTGATATGGGCCGTTAGTGTAATACAATTTCTGGAAGTGCGATTAGGAACTGAAAGCATAACATTACGAAGTAGGAATTCTGAAACAATTTTACGTTTAACAAATTCAGCAGGAAGAAAAAATTTTATTTGCTACATATATTTAATTACATTTTTTTACAATGTTATAACAATGTCATTCCATGTGAATCTTTTTTTAATATTTTTGGGAGTCTTTCATTAATTCTAAGCCGATTTAGTCATATGGGTGTCAAATTGTTTCTAGACAATCTAGGCTGTATGGGATTGAATTCTAGCAGAATCGCTTCAGTAGGAAAAGAGTTATGCACCCAAATGTGAAACTACCGCCCTAAAAACTCAACAAAAACTAACATAAATTTGTGGCGAAATGCACCTTTATGTCATTAAATTTCCACAAATTCGTTTTATAAGGCACAAAATTTCGTGAATGTCGGTCCATAATTTATCTACGGCTCTATGTTTAGACCAATCTCGTTAATCATGTTAGTATGGCTAAAGGTCATACCTGAAATGCCGTATATGAAGCACAATCTAGGAAAATACTTTACTACGCCGTTAGCCGCAAAACCTTATAATATTATTGTAAAACTTACACTTCAGTGTGCTAAGACAAGAAATAAAATTTCGTGAAGATAGGCCTATAATTATCATAGGCCCAATATAAAGCACATTCTTAAAAAGCCTTAAACTGTAGTAAATGAAAATATTGTGGTAAAATTAAGTTGGATTAAACTACTTAAGACACTAGTCCGACATAGATTTACTTAAGTTTTAAAGAAAGATTTTCTTCAAAATCCCGCAACTTATTCCCGGGAATGCGGGAATTGAAAACAATTAAAAATTCCGGGAACAAACTCTAATTAATATACACTTATTAATGTAAATTTACCTTATGCACATGTAAAGCGTGACACAAATTCAAACTTAATGGGTAATGTTTATTATCATTTGAAAGAACATTATTTGGCATTTATTTTTTGAAGATTATGTCTATCAAATGTTGGCAGTTGCTACGTCGCAGATTGTCCATCCGTTGAGTCCAATTTTCGATGACTCTTTCGAGCATTTCGACTGGTAACTGGCGATGTTTTCTTCCTAGGCCTGTATCGAGAGGAGTTGTCCGCATAAACTTTAGACTTTACATTTCTCCACAGGAAAAAGTCTATCGGTGTGATATCACACGATCTTGGTGGCTAGTCGACCGGCCCAAAACGTGAAATTATGTGCTCACCGAAGTGTTCTCTTAATAAATTCATTGATTGATGCGATGTGTGGAACCAAATATCGCCGAGATCACGAGCTTTAATTTCAGGCATCAAATAGTCGGTTATCATGGCACGATAACGGTCGCCATTGACGGTTACGTTCGCACCGGCACTATTTTTAAAGAAATATGGACCGATGATTCAACCGGCCCACAAACCACACCAAACCGTTGTTTTTTTCTGGATAAAGTGGCAGTTCTTGAATCTCTTCAGGTTGCTCTTCGTCCCAAGTGCGGCAATTTCGTTTGTTTACATACGCATTAAGCCAGAAATGGGCCTCATCGCTGAACAAAATTTGCCTCGATAACGTCGGATCTTCTTGGAACTTTTCAAAAGCCCATAGAGCGAAGCGATGTCGCTTGGGAAGGTCGAGCGGCTTTAGTTGTTGCACAAGCTGTATTTTATTAATTTTATTTTATTTATTTATTTATTTATTTAGCACGCCAATGCTATAAGACCAAGTCTCTTTAACAGCATTGGGAAAATATTGTTAATAAATACATACATAGTTCCAAATAAGTAATAAAATAATTAATTAATTATAAGGAATAAATTATACAATTAATGACAGAAATTACAAAGTAACAAATCAATATTTAAAGTTTGAACAAGTTGTTACAGGCATATTTATCATTTGTTATGTTAAATTTAAAGGGAAATTTAAATGTTTGTTTTAACAACTGTATTCCAAAAAATTTCAAATTATTAAAATCAAAAATAAAATATCAACAAAAATAAAAGAAAGTGTAAACAAAGTTTAATACTTAAATAAAATTAAATCATATTTGTTACGAAAAATGCTTAAAAATCAGACATTTAAAATGCTTTGCATTGCTTGTCGTTTGAAAATTATGAGGTAAATGGTTCCAGAGACTAATAGTGCTTATTAAAAAGTGTTTCTTGGATTTCTCATCACGATGTGGAATACCGTTTATCTTTTTCCCCCTATTTGATCTGAAGAAATTGAGCCTACGATACAGGGAATTCGGCTGCTCTGTGTATATAATCTTGTGTAGTAAAATTAACGAACGGCACTTTAACAGGTTATCAAATGATATATTGTATATTATCTTTGAATAGCTTGAAATTCTAGAAAAGCGCTTCAGTCCAAAAACATATCTGACAATATTGTTATATGTTACATTTAGTTTTTTCTTACTTAACGAGTCGCTGTTTGAATAAAGCTCACAACCATAAATTAGTGTTGGCAGTAGGTACGATTTTGCTAATAACATTCGTATTTTTAAGGGGGTATAATGCTGACTCATCCACAAATTACGTAACATAGGAAATGTTCTACCACAAATTGCATTTATGTGATCTGACCAATTTAGTTTTTTATTGAAGATTATTCCAAGATTCTTAGCAGTCTCAACTAGTTCAATTGTTGTATTATTCATCCTTACTGGTGGTACTAAAGATGGAAACCGTTTTAGTTTTCCTATTATCATTGCATGAGACTTTCTGGCATTTAAAAATTTATCGAGAGGGGTTGTCCGCATAAACTTTAGACTTTACATATCCCCACAGGAAAAAGTCTATCGGTGTGATATCACACGATCTTGGTGGCTAGTCGACCGGTCCAAAACGTGAAATTATGTGCTCACCGAAGTGTTCTCTTAATAAATTCATTGATTGATGCGATGTGTGGGAAGTGGTGCCGTTTTGCTGAAACCAAATGTCGCCGAGATCACGAGCTTTAATTTCAGGCATCAAATAGTCGTTTATCATGGCACGATATCGGTCGCCATTGACGGTTACGTTCGCACCGGCATCATTTTTAAAGAAATATGGACCGATGATTCAACCGGCCCACAAACCACACCAAACCGTTGTTTTTTCTGGATAAAGTGTCAGTTCTTGAATCTCTTCAGGTTGCTCTTTGTCCCAAGTGCGGCAATTTCGTTTGTTTACATACCTATTGAACCAGAAATGGGCCTCATAGCTGAACAAAATTTGCCTCGAAAACGTCGGATCTTTTTGGAACTATTCAAGAGCTCATAGAGCGAAGCGATGTTGCTTGGGAGGGTCGAGCGGCTTCAGTTGTTGCACAAGCTGTATTTTGTAAGCTTTTAATTTAAGATCTCGACGTAAAATGTGCCAAGTCGTTCCATACGACAGTCCGAGTTGCTGCGAACGGCGCCGAATCGACTCTCCACGGTCTTCGTTTACACTCTCAGCTACGGCCGCTATATTTTCTTCACAGCGTGCTGGACGTGGTCTATTCGGTCGAATATTATCCAATAATGAATGATGGGTCTCAAAATGGGTGATGGTGTTGCGAATAATACGCTCAGTAGGCCAATTATATTGACCATAAGTTGAGCGAAGTGCACGAAACACATTCCTCACAGAACGTGAATTTTCGTAATACAGTTGAACGATTTGTAAACATTGTTCAGGCGTAAGCCCTTCCATTATGAAATGCCAAACTATACTAAACAAAAATAATATGACAGCATGACACAACTCACACATGATCTGTCAAAAAAACGCTATTGAAAAAAGTATCTACTTGAATCACCCATTATTTCTACAAAGTGTTAAAAGTAAGGAAATTTTTTGTTTAACTTCCTATAAATAAAAATTTTAAAATTTGTATACTAATTCGAATGTGTATTCTAAGTCAAATTACAATTTGAAAAGCTTTCAAAAGCTTTAATAGTCTTATTCCTGTAATATTTTCCAAGAATTTTTCTATCACAATTATGTTTGTTTTAATATTTCTATTACGAGGCTGACTTAAACTATTCTTTGGCTAGCAATGAAGAAAATTGTACAGAAAATGTATACAACAATTGGATAACAGCAGAATATAATGCAAATAATCTGGGAATTTTAGTTCCCATGTTGAGTTAAATTTTTATTATAAGTTCTTATATCAATTCGAATGTGTTAATTTAAAATAAAAATGAAACTCAACATGAGAACTCAAATTCACAGATTCTATTTGTTAAAAATATTTTCGCTAAATTTCTTTTTAATAGAGGAGTTTCGTATAATAATCTAAAAATAAATAATTTTCGTAACATTTTTGGCAAGATTTTCTCAAAATTTCCCATAAATTTCAATTTCTTCAAAAAACATTTCTAAAAATATCAAATTTCCCTGTAAATAACAAAATGTCCTTAATATACTTAAAAACTATTTTTCTTTGCAGGCCGTGATCCAGTCCCTTAACATCTACTTTGGTAAGTTTGTTTGTTCGAAATAATTTTGATATTTTTTTGATTATACAAATACATATATATTGTATAATGCACTTAATTGCAAGTTAATATTTATATTATTTTTTCCAAAACTATTCAAGGAACAACCAACCAGTATACATAAATATGTACATATAACATTAAATTTATTATTTGTTTGAAATTATACCGAAGATCTATAAAGATATAACTTAAAACTGAATTTAGTAATAATTATTATATGTATATTTTTTGTCCCATACGGACATATTTACACATGTAAAGGATATTGTTAAGATTCAATGTAAACAGGCTTTTAATAACAAGTATAACATCATGTATGTAAGTAAAAATCAAACAAATATGGACGAACGGACAGACTGTTGCATTTACAACCAAATTTATGTTTCTGCTATGTGAGCAAAGAAATCCACAACAAATAAATATCAACAAAGATTTTCTTCATACTGCAATATATTGTGTGATGGATGTGAATTTAACCACAAACATAAGCACATCTGAGCTGCATGTGTTTTGTCAACTACCCAGCAAACAATATTTCAAAAGTTCAAAAACTTATTTGATTAGTTTAACTCAATTTAATAAAAATTAAGGGAATTTGTGTTTGTTATTAAAAATATATTAACAGACCAGCCCAAATAAGTTCTGTTTTTTTTTAACTCTAACCGCCTTATTAATAAAAAAAACAGATTTGTTAAATAAAATTTCAAAGAAAATTCGTTTCATAATGCTTTTTAATCGTGTTTTAATATTAATTAATAAGACCGTTAGAGTTTACGGGAAATTGGCATACCATAACCACCGTTCTACGATACCTTAGTACACCGTTCTAACATTAACAGTAATAACAACTTATCTTTTTTGTTACACAGAAAAAATTATTTTTCCAATTCAAGCATAAAAATTGTGAAATCACAACATCTTTTGTTTGAAATCCGAGCCCATATTTTGTAACTCCCGCGGCGAGAAACTTTTGTATGGAAATGTGAGGAATTAAACAAAAATGCCATAAAGTGAAACAAACAGCTATTTTTCTCACTTAACTGCGTCAGTAAAATTTTTGGCGAGTAATAACTGTCACGTAAGGCAATTTTTCGCCAATATACTGTAAAAAAATTTTTTTTTAGAAAGTTCCCGCTTTGAATCGTCCAATAAACTCACGCATAAAAATGGGATGAGAAAAAATTTTAACACTAAACAATAAATTAAAAATGCAATGAATATTAACACGGAGGATATAAGTATTTTGTTCTTGGCAGATTTTTTTATTGTTTAACTGTTTTGCTTTTAACATTTTTGAAAAATATACGAATGTTTTCAAAGCAATTTTGCAATTAACAAACATTAAAGCCGCACTTTACTTTTTTTGGTATAGCCGGCGGTTGTATTTTCGCCGCCGTCGTTGCAAAATTTTCAATTTTAGTCAAATTTGGTCGCCGTCAACGATATGTCTGACTGGCGTTCTCAACATCTGCAATTTCATATCGGATTCGAGTGGAACATTTTGACGTTTATAACGTAACGACGTAATCTCTTTTGATAGTTTTCGACAAGAGTTACAGACACCCTTTTTTCTCACATTTCGAGAAACGATGGAATATTTTGTTTCACATGTTTTCGATGCGAGAAGTTCTCACTTAAGTTACAGAAGATGGGTACTGTTCCATAAACAAGTTTGCATATTTAAAAAAAATGTATTTTGCATTTCGTTTGTTGAAAAATATTCTGATTTGTTTAAACAAATAATTGAGAAAATTGGTTAAATATGTTGTCGATTTGTAAAAAAATTTTACAAACAAATAATTTTGCTGAATCAAACTAAAAAGTTTACGGCAATTCATATAAATTTTAAGCAAATAATTTGGCTCAATCAAACAAAAAAGTTTTTTTTTTGCTTTATTACCAAGTCGCAAGGAACGATGAGCACCCAACACGTAGTGACAATAAGATGGTGAGGAGGGAAGTGTGAGGTGGCTGGCCTTGGAACTCATTTTTATTTTTAAACAAATTCTGAGCTGTCTTCCGTTTTTCTTTCCACTCACTATTGCTCTATTTCTTTGCTTCGCAACAGAAGAAGAAAGCTCAATTCTCAGACAGCAGCAGAATGACCGAATATGGTTTTCATCATCATTCCACTTTAAAAATTTTATGTATTTTACTCATCAATTTTAACTAATAGAATTTGGGAATTTTTCATTTTTTTATCAACTTTTAAACTAACCAACAATTTAATTTTATGTCTTATATGTGGTTGTTGTTTCTGTACAAATACTAAATTATTTTTTTCTTCTTATGTTATTGTTACTACACTACTTGGTCAAGCTTTTTTGCCTACTTTTAAGGACACCATGCACTTAAAATTACTCATTAAGCGCTGTGTAGTATAAGTGAAACTGTGATTATATATGTGACACCGAAAACGCTTGATGTAAAGTCAAACTAATTTAGATTTTAAAGCGAATTCACGTACAAGACTTAATTCAGCTTGATGTCAAGCATTTTGGTAGTATATGGTGCTCCTTCAGGGGTCTTTAGACGGTCAAAATACTTGTCATACAGGCGAATTCACTCGTGTACGTGCGCTGTCATATCTAAATATTTTAATTTTCCATCCAGCATCGTCGGTGTCATACATACAAACACCTTTTCACTAATACTACCATTGCGCTCAATGAGTAATGCTTAATTGTGTACAGACCCCTTTAATGCGTACAAAGATAGACTGTATGGGGTTTTTATTGCTGTTCATAATTTTCGCATAAAGTAGATATTATTTCCTAAGATAAAATAAAAAATCAAAATTTAAGTTCGTTAAATATTTTATACAAAAGCTATTAAGCCTTGAAACCAATAACGCGTATATCATACTTTTGTAAAGCCAACATTTATGTTGCTAGAATAAAAATCAAACAAAAATATTAATAGAAACAGTAAACAAACTTATAGAAGTTTAACAAATTTTCAAACAACCGTTTGCTTGAAAATATTTTAGCAATGATTTTTTCTGTGCAATAAGGCCCACTAATTTAATATTTAAATAGAGATTAAACTCTAGATTGAGCTGAGAGTAACAACATTTTCAATACTTTTGGACAAAAAAGCTTAGGCGACAAAAATACAATTTTACAGGAGAAGGTTTTTTCTATTATACATATTTCATAAAAATGATGTATGAAGGTTGGCGCTTAAGCTAAAAGTGTGCTTGCTATGAAATCGTAACGGTACCTTATGTGTCCATGACATATTAAGATCTGATGCAAGTGATTCCAGTAAATTAATTTATTAAAAAAAAAAACGAAAAATCGCTTAAGCTATTTTTGCGGTAAGGGCTCGAAATTACATTAAGAATCTTAACCTTTAACTGTCGAGGTGAAATTTTGGGACATAGTTAATGACGTGGTGGTAAATTTTACCCCTCTTAATCTTACTAAAAAAAATTTAGATAAAAATATTTTTTTATAATTATTTGTTCTTGAAAAATAAGGTACCACATGTTTAATCAAAAAAAAATAAAGAAACCAAAAATTATTTTATTTGTTTAAACGAAAAACGTACATTACTTCACAAACCTTTTTTTTTAATATGAAAAAAACGATATATCAAAAACTTATTAAAAAAATATGAATTAAAAAAAAACAAAAACTTAAAGGGCATTTTTTCACAGCCAAATGTATATACTTGAAGATATAAAAGAGATCTTGAAAAAAATAATTAGGTGTAGAAACTACAGGTCAACATTTTGGAGGTTTTTTACTCATAAAAATCAGCATCCCATACACATTGGCTTACTACATTGCAGGCAAATCGGTAAGAGCTAAAGCTTCAAATTTTGGTTGTAATATCTTGGTTACCAATACACAACATCTGACAAAATCTGGGCGGTAGAAGTGGGCGTGGCACCTTTCATACAAAGACCTTATAGATTTCTATATATCTGAATAAGAGTCAAAGTTTCGCAATGAAGTACAGTCATCTTTGTTAGCAATACACAACATCCGACAAAATGTGGGTGGGATTAGAGAATTGGGCGTGGCACAAAATAAATTTGTTGTATCTAATGAACGGTAAGAAGAAAATTGTTCACATTTGGTACACACAGCTGGGTTATCAATAAGCAACCACTCTACAAAAATGGGCGGGAAGTGGGTGTGGCACCTCTTATACACAGCGATTATAGATTTCTGTATAACTGGAGAATGGTAATAGTAACAGACCTGTTTTTAATAAAATGTA
The DNA here is from genome assembly GCA_943735925.1 of Pollenia amentaria. NCBI lineage: Eukaryota > Metazoa > Arthropoda > Insecta > Diptera > Polleniidae > Pollenia > Pollenia amentaria. The sequence goes on from OX031007.1 coordinate 150,582,763, forward strand.
TTTCTTTTTTTTAATTAGGGAAGCAAAGCGCACTGAGTTAATGAGCTTATATCATATAAAATATTTTTTAATAACAAGAAAACGAACGAGTGGTAAAAATAATTCCATGAAAATAATATGTTAAGTTTGATGTGGGGTAAATTTTTTTCTACTAAATACTTACGATAACGCTGACGTGGTGGTAAAATATTTTCAAAGAAAATATTACGTAAATGATGACGTGTGGTAATTTTTACACCAGCATGTCCATAGCTCCGCTCGTGCTAAGTCGAGCTCAGCCAAAACACAAGTGAATAACGACGATCACGATATGAGAAGATACTAAGAAAATTAAATTTATAGAGTGCAATGGAACAGAGTATTTTGAAAAAATGTAAGGAGAGGGTAAAATTTACCACCACCTCAACAGTTAAAGGTTAAAACTAGTTTATATATCATTCATAAAAACTACTTGGGCAATTTAAACATTAGTGAAAGATTTTTAACAAAACAATTCTGTGGTTTTCACGAATAATCGCGTAAGTTATAAAACCAAACTTTTCAGGAGAGCAAAAACAATTATTTTTTTCAATTGCGGCTTCTGTAGATGCTTTTTTAAACTTTTTTCTTTACTATCCTCTTAACTGTGACTTTCTACGTATTATACATAGTTTTCATGATAAAATCCTCACAGGATCACAATCTGTAAAAGGATTAAAAATGCATATGTTTGATTGACTAATTAAGTGTGTGCAATATAACATCATATCTCCACATAAGTTCTTTTTTGTGAAAATAAATGTTATCATTTTAATCACACATGACGACTTACGTTGTTATTTTTACGACTTTAGTTGTTATTAATAGAAAAATTTTCAAAAAATACTTTCATATTTTTTGCACGAATAACAACATAACATCACATATGCTTTTTATTTGGAAACATATTCAGCAATTTTACAATTTTTGGCGATGTATGTCGACATAAATCGTTATAATAGCAAAATATTTTATTAAACAGTTAACTTAAGTTGTTTTTAGCAGAAAAAAATTAATAATACTATATTATATTCTAAAAAGCTTAATACTTATAAAAACCTAATGCAAAATGTAGCACTTTGACATCATTATCTCAATTTCGGTAAAAACCGACTTACGCGATTATTCGTGAAAACCACAGAATTATGCTTGAGAACTAGTAAATCCAAGTTCTCTTTAAACTTCATGGAAAAAAGTCCCTCCTATTAAATTCTGGCATTCAAAAATTTATTCGAATCCAAATTATTCTCAATTTGAAGTCCTACTTGTATGCTAGCTGGGTATGGACAAATAATTGCATATGCACTACTTGAGGGATGTGTTAAGGGAAAACTTAAGAGATTTATCACAAAATAGTTTAAGTGCATTTGTATGTGTGTTTGTGTAAAAGTGGGTGTATGAGTGTCTTACATACACATGTCTACTTTTCTCACTGTCTATCTAACGGCTTGTCTGTTTATCACTATTCTAAGCTGTATGGAAAGTGGTCCCATATTTTTAAATCTGACTTAAAATAGCAACAGTGGGGCATATGTAAAACCATTTAAAATTTAATTCGTTTGTACAATAGAGCAATTAGAAATGCATCTGGTTAGTAAATTGATGAGTTCTTACGAAATTAATTAAAGTTGATTTTAATTATTTAACTTTAAATGGAATTTTGGGAAACGTTAAAGGGACGTACTAGTATTTATATTGAAAAAAAATTGTTTGCTTTACAAAGAACAGAAAATATATGGCGCCATGCGTTTAATATATATTTTTTTTAAGGCTAGAGATAAAACCCAATATTAAAATTTTTAGTTATTGGGAAAATTGTAATTTGCTTTTTACTAAGTCTACAAAAATTCTTGTTTTTATATAATACTAGAGTAACCCTGCCCGCGTTGCTGGACAACACAATAACATACGTTTACGTCTTTGTATTAAAAATTAAATTTTCTAGTCTTGGTTGTCGATTGACAATAACATATCAATTTTATGGTACACCTGACCCTGAATCTTTAATTAATATTCAACAAATTGGTTAGAATTTTCGTATAAATGAAAACAAATATTTATATCTGAATTGAAAACCACATTTTTAAGATTTAAATTTTAACTGAAGGATTACAAATCAATAATAAAAAAATGTCAATGCTCGCACTGTAAACTTAAATGACAATCAATAAACACACATAAATTAAAAAGTCAAATGACGCGAGCAAGCAGACAAAATGTTATTCTCATAAGGAAAAAATACATTTTATATAGAAGAAACACACTACGAATATGCGTATAACGAATATTCATAGAAATTTTTCAATGGTTTTTTTTATAAACCATTCAAACGCATGTACTCGTTTGAAAACCGGTTGAGTGGTTCTCGAGTTGTAAAATGACGAACATAGGACAACTTATTTTTATATATATATAGATTTAAAAAAATATATTTAAATACTATTTAATGGAAGTTTACACTATCACTGAAGTCTTACGACTTTTAAGGAACATCCACGATAAGTCGTTATCGTTTTTTTTTTTGAAAATTTTCAAACAATAATTCGATCAGGGATGCATTTACGTCAAAACACCTAAGACTTGTGTGATAGTGTAAATTACCCTTTAGACCGCAATTTTAAAATTCAAGAATTTTTAGCTCTTAGAGGAAAATCGTAATCGTATATGTATATGTATATTAAATGTATTAAAAGTCTCCTTCACTACATTTCCTCATATATCTTTTACTTTTTTAATAAACTAATTTCCAACTAAAAGCCCTTTTCAATCTCACATGTTGAAATATTTTAAAAAGAAAATATATGTATGTATGTGTATTTTAATTCCTTCAATCCTCCTACGATTCTCTCAGCAAATCCTATGAGATTACATCAACCTTTCAGATTCTGTATTTTTAAATAATTCCTTCCCTTTGCTTCTTCTCCACACAAACCAAAGCTGATAAGACAACCAGAGAGAAAGAAAACAAAAAACATTTAAATCATATTCCTAGTATTTGCTGTCTGCCATACAGTATTAAGTCAATAAGAACAAACTGGATGACAATGATATTTTATTATTCATGACCAGTTTTTTTATTTGTTTTTCTGTTTTTATGTGTCTTCTTAGTCAAATAAGTTTTTTTTTTTATGGAATGTCAGCAAGAGAGATAAATAAAATCAAAGTAATTATTAATTTAATAAATCATATGCCATGGTGGATAGTAAAATTATTTTAAGAGAAAAACAGTAGTTTTATGAAAATGCATGGGGGCTACTCGCTATTGCGATGCGAAAACGATTTCGAGCTAAATGCCAACTTTGTACGCTCTATCACTTTCGCAAAATTTATTTTAAAATGAAGTAATACTGGCAATCAAAATTAAATCTAGCGCAGATTGAAGTCAATGAATGAAATGCCAAAATATGTAAAAATATTTGAAATGAGAAAACTTAAATAAAATAAATAGCGATGATTTGCGAAAAGAAAAAACTAAAATAGGGGCGAAAGACAAATGCGCACACGCATTAAAGAGTACAAAAATAGTACAAATGAAGCGGCCATTCGCGAACACCGTTACGCAAGACCAGTCGCTAGGCCGAAAATGTTCTTTAATAATTTAATTGTGTCGTACGGTGTATCACATGTTGCGCTCTCATGTTGGAACGCCATATTAGTTACATTTATAGCAGCGAGTTGGTCCCAAAATACTCTATTTTGCGTTAATTTTTGGTATTTACACCATGAAAATCACACCAAACAATTAATTTGTTTACGCCACCTTTGTTACGTTTTGACATAGTAAAAATAGTTTTCTTTTGTTTTTTATCATTAAAAAATAGCAATATAATGTCACCTATAATGCAAACGGACGTAACAACATTTTTAATTTTTTACAGGAAAAGCTTAAAATTTTAAATAACAAGAGGGATTTCTGGTATTAAAAAACATTAATTAGAATACATTTCATTACAGCAGTGAATTAGTTTAAGCGTTTACAGTGAATTTCAGAAGGCTGCCTAATATGGGATCTAAGGTAAATTATTTACCGTATATCACAATATTACATGACATTTTTTAATGGTCATGTGAAGCTAAGTTGGAACCAATTTAACCACAATATCGATATCTTCTACGGTTTTAGGCGTATTTAGTTATTTCCTAGAGTGGGCTCTATATGGGGCATATGGAAAATTATGGACCAATCATCACGAAGTTAATAAGCATGATTTCTAGTCCTAAAAAAATTAAGTATTAAATTTAATTATGATGTCATTATTTATTACGGTTTTAGGCGTTATAAGCTGTCTTCCGAGAGTAGGGTTTATATGAGGCCTATAGTAAATTATGGACTGATCTTCAAGAAATTTGATAGTTTGATTTATAGTTCTATAAAACTGTGATGTACCAACTTTTATTACAATTGTATTATTTATTACGGTTTTAGGCGTACTTAACTGTTTTCCGGGAGTAGGGTTTATGTGGGACCAAGTGAAAATTATGGACCGCTTTTTATGAAATTGTACAGTGTTATTTCTAGTCCTATAAAACTGTGAAATATTAAGTTTTAGTATGATAGCGTTATTTATTACGGTTTTAGGCGTACTAAACTGTTTTCCGGGAGTAGGGGTTATATGGGATCTAGTGTAAATTATGGACCGATCTTCAAAAAATATTACAGTGTGATTTCTGGTCCCATAAAACTGTGACGTACCAAATTTTAGTATGTTACCGTTCTTTATTGCGGTTTAAGGCGTACTAAACTATTGGAGCCTATGGCCAATAATAGACCGATCTTCACGAAACTTAACAGTATGATTTGCATAAAGTGGTGGATGATATAAAAATGAGGTGGATCTTTATTTGTAGGATGATCAGTATATTTTGTGGCTACCATTGGAATCAATGACGGTTTGTAGACGGCGTTTCATGAAAAAAATTTGTTATGCCATTTCTGCAAGATTACAGTTTTTAGCTCACCTTGGTTTTGGGACGTTATGGTTTTATTTTTTTGCAGATAATTCCATAAATTTTGAACTGGACTTTAATCTGGACTCTGAACGGGAGTATCCTCTATTTAACCTCAGTTGTATAAAGGACAGGTACGTACTAAAAGTGCCTTATGCTGATGGTCAATATCCTGACAAAATTTGAAATTCGACTTTCTGTCCGAATAAAACTTAACTCCCGTATTCATAAAAAATATTTTTGATTAATTAAAGGTTTATTGGACAAATTTTCATAGAAAATTCGTTTCATAAGCCTGCTATAAATCTAAAATAGTTTTTATGAATATGGGGGTAAATCTTTTGCAACTGTTAACTAAATGACGCTTTAATATATCCAGGTATTTTTTCGCATTCATGGTGTTCTCAATTAATCTAAAACTAAACTGCTTAAACTTTTGTGCATAATTTTGAAAATAAATTGATGATACAATTTTGTTTTGCCAGGTCCATGATTGCCGGTGGTTTCCAAATAGCTTGTTTGTAAATACTATAGTTAAGCTTTCGGTCTGCTCGTAAATAAAAAAATAAAAGATAAGCAGCTGAAAAAGAAGGTGAAGAGAAACAGCAAAAGCATTAGAAAACATAAGAATAGATAAGAAAAGGAAGTTCTGACCAAACCCCAGAGAAAAGCCTCACTCAACACAACACTAATCCGCCCTATGTGCGGTTAGCTCCCAGTCTCCTGCTTCGCAGCCAGGCCATCCCCATTACGAATCCTATTAGACTCTCGAGCCCACTGCCCGGGACGTCCCTTAATTTGCCTAGGAATCTGCTGCCCAGCCACCTTAGCCTGCTGCACTGTAGCCTGGGACAGCGGAACAAAATGTGTTCAACCGTCTCCAGCTCCTCCGGGTCCTCACACAACCCGCACATATCCCCCACGTCGGATCCCAACCTCATCGCCATCCTGCCTATCATGCAATGACCCGTGATGATTCCTTTTATGGTCCTCACGCAGACCCTGCTTCTGCCCAGCAACAACTCCGAGTCGGACTTCCTAAGCACCGGCCACAGCGTCCGTGATACCCGGCAGTCCGTTCGGTTCCCCCAGGCCCTATTGGTCGCATCCAGAATCCATTCCCTAATCTTCCCAAAGTAGAATCCTATTGGAGGCCTAACCGCCTCCATATGATTAGGATCCTCCCCTGTCGCACCAACTCATCAGCAATCTCGTTGCCGTTTATGTTGCAGTGACCAGGCAACTAGCACAATCTTAACATATACTCCCCTAAGGCTCCCTCCAGAGCCCTCCTGCAACCATCAACTAGCTTGGAGTTCACGTAACAGCCCCTTACGGCCATAAGGGCCGCCTTGCTGTCGACGTATATAGTGACCTCCGAGCCCCTATCAATGTTGTCCCTCATCAGTTCCACGGCCCTCAAGACCCCCAGAACCTCCGCCTGAAAAACACTGCAGTCGTCAGGAAGCCTATATGACATTCTGATGTCCTGTATAATAAATGAGACCCGGTCTTAGAATTTAGGTGTCCATAAACATTCTAATTTATAAATTTTGGAATGCGTTCAATGAATAAAATTTCAATTCCTTTAATATTTTCCATACTTTTTGCTAAAGCCAACCTTTGGCTAACATTGAAGCTATAGAAATGTACATATAATTCGGAAAGTTTATATACACTACCAGAATATCTTGTTTTTTTATAAATTTAAATTTTATTCATAAAATACATTCAAAAAATAAAAAAAAAATGGTTAATGTAATAAAAGTTAAATAAAAAGAAATAATTCACACATTCCATTCTAATTATATTTATATTTTAATCAAATTCATCTAAAATTATTAGCTGCAATTGTAATCATATTACCAAATTGAATGGGAATATATGTATGTATATACATTTGACATATAACTTTTTACAATTTTTCAAATAGGAAAACTGGCATAGCACGGTCAAATAGAGCATAAAAAAGAATAAAAGCCCTCATATCGAACTGCTTTGTCATTTTGGTTCAGTAACGTGTGGCAAGCCATCAAGGAAAGACTCACGCCACAACAGCATCTCCAAATTGTACAGCTGTTTTACGAAAATCAGCGTTCTGTGAGCAATATTTTTCGTGCGATGCGATGAACTTACGGTGATGTCTTAGAAACTTACTTTCTTAGACAATGGCCTATAATCGTATTCAAAAATAAAGTCGACTTTTTCTAAAGTATACTTTAGAACAATGGTAAAGCTGGTTTTAGTTTAAAGTATACATTATTTTAATGAGTATGAATATAGGCCAAAATCTTTTGGATTTGTTACTCTGTTAAATATATTTTTACACTGCTATCTTCTATCATCTCTAAAAAAATAAGCTAAAAAATCTTCGGCTATAAAATTTTTATTAGTTACATATTTAATTTTTTTTTTTTTTTTTTTTTTTTTTTTTTTGTTAATTACCAAATTAATATTTCAAATATGAATTGTGCAAGTTAATTTTAATGTATTTACGTACATTTTTTGTTATTCGAAAAATAAAACTAGTAAACAATGTAGTTTTGGGCTTAAGTAAAATAATTAGGGTCTGAAGAGTACAAATTTTTACTGAATTAAATACAATTTTGAAAATGTCATTTATCATTCCTGGTCTGTACTGCTTCAATTACACCGTGCACAAATTTGACTCTTTTTTTTAACAAGCTGGGCGCCCTACCATAAAAGCTTTTTTTAGTAATCAAAATTCAATGGTGTTAGCTGTTTTTGTACTGCTTTAATTAACAAATTTTTGACAGTTATAACTGCTAGTTTATTATAACTGAACTTGGTAAAATTGGACGTAAATTGAGCAATGATCCCAAAGGTATAAAAATATCGTTTTATGGTACTTTAGTATTGAAATTTTTAATCGCAAATATTGCGAATACGAGCTAACTTTTCTAACTTTGAAAAACGGCTATAACTATTGAAATCAGCTTACACAAATTTGATTTAGTGGTAGCGTGCCCAGCTTGTTAATATTTGCGAAGAGCACAGTGTTATAATTGTAATTACAAGTTAAATTTCCAAAATGGCTATTTACTATCCAACATATAATAGAGTAACAGGAAAAGTTCTAGCGGTAATATGTATAAAGACATAACTAAATATCACATTAAAATTTGTACGTTATAAGCAAAATTCTTAATATAATATAAATTTCGTTCATTTTAATTACTTAAACTTGCAACAAAAATGTCAGGTATCCTTAAACAAAAAAAAAACCTTTTATAATATTAACATTTCTTCCCCAAGACATAAAATTAAGTGAACGTAACCCTCGTTAAGTTGGTATTTACCTTTCAAAGAACCATGCCATAAAAAAACAATTGTCCTGTAGTTTGTATGTATGCGTGTTAGTTTAACAAATTTTTTAAGGGGCGAACATGTTTTTTATCTTTATTACTTGATGGTTTTTTTTTTTATTGTTATAAGAAGAAATTATCAGTGTAAAAACGAAAAGTTAAGAGAAAGCTGAATTTTATGTCAACCATAAAATTAAGTGACACTCAAACTGTGATTAATTGCAGTGCCAAAAAATATGAGGCGACCTCAACATAATAATCATTAAAAGTTAACGTTGTCATTCTCAACGTATTCAAATACCAACAGCTCTCCACCAAACAAACACAATATACTCTCTAACAATGCCACAGTGGGGGCAGATGAAACTTATTGAGAGATAAATTTTTCATTTTTAATTAATTAGAGCGATAAACGGTAAAATAGCTTTAAACATATGACAAGGTAGATGCGGGCAAGTCCGGCATCGTAGACTGCTTAATAGTATATACATACATATATATTGTTACGTTCCTGCATTTTCAATAACGTATTTGGTTTATTTCCTTAAAAATAAGCTCCTTGGGTCCTTTTAATGCAAATAAAAATAATGTATACCCAAAGAAAAATATTTGTTTCGGTCACAAACTTAATTTAAAGCTAATTCACTTTCACAAACTTTATTAACAGCTTTTATTCACAGCTTACAATTGTATGAAGTTTGTTTATACTATAGTCCAAGCATCTAGACCGCCCCAGAATATTCGAGCTTTAACTTCTGATATATTTTTCAAATATAACGTATATTATGTTATTTAACATTATGCGACTTTAGCATTATCTACATTAACATTGTGGCTATAATATTGAAGATGTATTTTAATTTAACGGATATTTTAGCAATCAATTTTTCTGGAATATTCTGTACAAATATTTTAACATTACATTATATTTTTATCTAGAATATTCTGTACAGCGAACTTAACATCAGAATTACCCATAACTATTATAATAAAAATTTTGAACTTATAAGATAACTAATAAATACAATAAAGCTAATGAATACAAAATACTTCATAAATTTAACTAATTTTTAACTAGATCTACTTTCGTAATAAGATAATAATTTCGAGAGTAAGTCTTAGTACCTTAAGCTACGGTACTATTTATCCCTAGATGGTAACTGTTCGTCGAATCGACGAAACTCATTTACACTTTATCGTATACATAACTTTTTTATGTGTACGATTGTTTCTAACGATAGAATTTATCCGTTCGCTTACAATGTAATTATCAGAAGTGTTCTGGTAATCGAAATCGCAAAACGCAAGAATTTTGAAGTTCTTTTTATTACATTGTTAAGCCAAATTTTTATAATTTCCTTAAAAAATTCTGCGTAATTGAAAAATATTTGTACTGTATTGTATTTGTATTTCTTTTTCTACAAAAATTTTATTAAAAAAACGATATTTAAATTCTTGAGTTTTGCGTTTTTGATTTCCAAAATAACCCCGTATGTTTCGCACAAACGATTTTAGGGACTGGACCGGCATTGAAAAAATAAAATTCCACTTTCCATTAACAATAATCAAAATATAAAAATAAATAAAAGTCACAAAGTAGTTGTTGAAAAAAACATTTAACCCTAAATGTATTCCTATTTTCTAGTCAATCACCCCTATTGAAATCGAATGTTTCTTCTTAACTACAATTCGTGATGCACTTGTTGATACTGACGAAGATGTAGAGGATCAAGCAGATGAGTGTGATAGCCATTGATTAATTTGTTTAGTAGATCTCAAGAATTGTTATTTGTTTTTTAATCGAATAAGTTAAATAAAATTATATTTTGCACCGTTTTATATTAAGAGGGAATTTTCGGAAATTGAAAAATAAATCCCGATATTCCGGGGTATGAAAAAGCCCATGAAAAGAAAAACTCTAGTCGTAAAATAAAGTGAAATCTCTCCAGTCATGATATCTTAATCTCTCTTCAATGTCTGCACAATGCCGCATTAATTCTTCAGAAAATTTAATTGTGCCCCATTGTGCAATGTAATACATTTTTGTATACAACCACCATGTAATTCATTTATATCTACACATACCTATAAAAACGCAATTTTGAACAGAAAATATATGAACTCGGTGGCGGTTAGATGAGGGAAAATGTGCTGACTTGAAAATTTTAGTGGTTTTTTGTGTTTTTGCGTTAACATTTTTCATTTTTTATTTATCTTAATTCAGTGTTTAAGGTTCATTTGAAAACAAAAAATACGCTAGAATAAAACTTGTCAATTGCTTAGATTGTCAACCAGTGACAATGGTAAGCCAACAGTAGAAAAAAAAAGAATGAAAAGCCATACAGATTTACTTCAATTTAAATTTTTGCTCTTGACCACATACTTTATACACAAATACATATAAAATGGTTATTGCCACACAGTAACAATAATTTAATAAATATTCATTTAATGCGATTGCCCGTTTATTTCTGATGGTGTAAGTCATTGTGAGTGTACGAATATTTGCTTATTTAAAACTTAACCTCAATATTTTGATAAATTTGAGGTTAGTTTGTCTATTTGTTTGGCTTTGTATATTATTGCTTTTTTATTCATACAATTTGATAAATTTGTCAAAGTTTAAATATACTTGTAGATATTAAAAATATTTAAGTATAGAATAGGTTATAATATTCTAGTCAAATGAATATTGAAACAAAAATTAAATACATATCTTTAAAACTCATTTTATGTGTTTTCAAATTTGATTAAAGCAAGTAAAAGTGCTATAGTCGGCCGTGCCGAATGTTATATACCCTTTACCTTAGTTTTGAAATGCCTCATATGGTATGTACGCAATCGTGTCAAAAGTTTTAATTTGAGGTATATTTAATGGGCATAAGGTGAATTAATATGCCGTTTTTAATGATTTTCAAAACCAATCAAAACTTATAGAGAAGCTGTATAGAACATTTGAGCTCAATTTTATCAACCTAACATGTTTTGTATGGACACTAAACCGAAACCCGCGAGAACACTTGTATCCGGGCGAGGTGAAAAAATGGACCGATTTGGCTTATGTTCAAGATTTATAATTCTTTATGTTCAAAAAAAAAAATCTGAGTCAACTTTTGTGCTTTTAGCTCATAGGGTACGCGCGCTATTGTACCAAAACCATTAGTTTAAAGAGAAAAATGTAGTTACACAGAAAAAATTATTAAATTTCTCCAATCACCAAATTTATTCCAAATTCATAATATCAAGCAAACAAGTTGTTGATTTTGCACCTATTACCAAAATTATTATAGTGATTACTAAAAATTTTAAAATTTTGAAAACATATTTTCAATAAATGATATTTTTAATTTTAATTAAAAAAGTGATCAAAAAACTTTGCCATTTCAAACAATGTGTTCATTTATTTAAATAAATATTGACAATTCCCAACAACAATTCTACAGGTTAAAATTATTTTATTTTAAGCGAAAAAGTCAATTAAGATTTTCTGTTATTTAATTAAAATTTTGATTGAAAATTTATTTCAAAACAACTAAAATGTTAATTAAATGAAAATTAAATTTTTAATTTTCTTTTAACTAAAAAAATAGTTGATTCAATTATCACATTAATTAAATTTAAATACTTTTAAAACCATATTTTAATTGATAAAACACTATTTTCTGTGTACTTGTCGATTTCTTGGTAATTTATCAACCTATTTTTATACTCACACCACAATAGTGGAGAGGGTAGTATGCAGTTATGCTAATGTGTGTAAAACCTTAAAATATTGGTCTAAGAGCCAACTTAAAGTATACCGATCGACTCAAAATCAGAATCTAACAAGGTCCGTCCAGATGGCTGGCTGTCCAAGTAACCTTGTGCGCAAAGTACAGTTCGCAGTTTTAAATATAATTAGATGAAATTTGGTACATAGGTTCTAATTGGCGCAATTACGAAGCATATTGAAAATACAAGCTGCTTTCGGAATAGTGTCATTGTGCCCACAATCAGACCCATTTTAATGAAATTTAAAACATAGATAGCTCAATATTTGTATGAATACATAAGCAACGCAATTTTTTAAAATTGCTCCACGAGAGGAGGTAGAGAGCAGTTTATGCCTCTCCAAAACTACGAAACCGATTTTGACGAAATTAAACGCCTATGTGCTAGGAATCGCATATCGCAAGAAAGTTGTGATTACGATTTGAAATCGCAAAGAAGGTGTGCTGGAGTTCGTAATCGCCTTAAATTTGGCGATTTTAAATCACAAGCCTACAGTAATGTGATCCACATGTGAACTTGTAAATTTCCTTTAAAATTTATTTTCAACATCAATAAATAGCATATGAAAAGGAAATTTAATGTTTTTCTTTTCCATTTATTTTAAAAACTCATAATCTTTTGAGAAAATTTTCATAGAAAATATAAAATTAAAAAACAACATTGTTTTAATACTGATTGTTGTTAAACAATTTCTTTTAAATTTGCGTTTTGATTGTGAGCAGCTGCTTCTATTTAACTTCGAAAAAAATATGGTGCCAGACATTCAGACGTGTAAATGAACTTGAGAATTTGACTTTTTACAGTTCAGGAATATCTCTTGGGTTGTAATAATCCCTTAGAAGACGTTTTCTGATACGTTCTTTTTTAAAATACAGTTTTTTTTAATGAAATAACACGTAATATAAAAGCTGCCGGCATTTTTCATGCAAATAATTATTTTTTTTTGTTCAAATTTGACAGCCAAAACATATGTTTTATTTTTCGACCACTACTTCGAAAAAAAAAAAACAAAACGCGTGAACTCTAGCACATGCTTAAATAAAATTGGCGATTTTCAGATCGCATGTGATTTTCAAATCATGCGATTTTCAGCACATGGCCGAAAGACATAGATAGATCCCTATTCATATAGCATACACTGTCGAAAATTTGCTTTTAAATACTGTGGTGTATGGTATAATTTGGTCGGGCTTGACTGACTACCCTGCTAGCATTTTCAATCATCTAGGAGTATACTGGGAATCTCATGAAGAGCGTTTTTGATCGTCGGCGAGCTCATTTTTTAATTGTAAATGATTCACGGCACGGGAGAAACTGTTACATGTGCTGATTCGTATGAGAGATTCTTCCATAATACTGCGAAAGATGCTTATATTAATTATAAAAGGAATCGTTTATGATGTATGTAGAGATTATCCAACGTGTCTTTCAAAAAGCATGCCAAAAGTCGTATGAGACTCATGAAGGGACTATTTTACAACTCGTGAAATGATCAGCTGTATAACTGAGCTACCTAAATAAGGGAATCAAACGTCTTTATCATATCATAACTTCTAATTTTCATGCAGTTTATATCAAACAAACCTTAAGGTGGTGAAATCAACACCACCCATTCGGAAAATCTTATTTACAGGTCCTTACGTCGGTTTGTTTTATCGGTTCCATATTTCAAAAACGCTCTTATTTAGGTAGCTCAGTAATTGTTATATGACTCTTATAGAGAGTGGCAAAAGGTTCATTGCAAAATTAAAATACCAGCGTGTCAATAATGTATAAAAAAGACATAAAAAAAAAAATTTTTGATGCTTATGTTTTTGTTACTCGTCAAATAATCATCAGAAGATTTTTTTAGGAGTTGTAAATTAAACATAATAGTCTAACAAACATCTTATGCTAGCTGGGTATATTTCCTTACTTGTTTTTTTTCTCCTTTCTTTAATTTTCAGTATCAGTATCCTAACGAGGAAATTTAAAGTGGGAGGAAGAAAACTAAAGTTCATAGGACTCATGATGACGGCAAAAAGTAAAAGTTAATAGTAAAAATTAAATACTTATGGACAAACATTTTAGGCAGTTGGGGTTCTTTGCTCATAGCTTAGCCATTTCTCAACAAATCTCGCTTAGCATACCACTTTAATATTTCCTTCAGAGCAACTAACTTAAACAAATTTTTTTTTTAATTTAAATATTTTCCTTTTTAAATTTTAATATATAAAAACATTACTTAGGTAGCAAACTTTGTCGCCTCTCTTTCACTTCGCATTGATAACAGGTTTTTAACATATTTTTTTGTCGAGTCAGCAGAATTCTCCTTTGGGATGATTTTCATTAACTTGGAGACTAAAGGCCGTGTCAGATACAACTTTGTCGCTTTGCGTGACGTTTCTACCTTCTACGCAAAGCAAATAGGAAAATTTATAAAAATAAAAGTTAAAAATTTAATTGGACGATTTTTTAGAATTGAATTTGGCAAAAAAAAAAGAAAATTATACTAGCCAATTGTCAAAGCGCGCAAAAAGATGAGAGTTTGCTAACTTTTTGCTTCGCTCCGCTTTAAAAGTACTTTATGTGACATGTTTCATATAAGTATGTATATTTTATCTTAGATGTCAAATCGAATCGGTAACGCAACGCGAAGCAAAAGTTTTATCTGACATACCCTTAACTGAGAATACCTCTCAAAATTAAAAAATGTGCGTATCTATTAAAAAGAGTTCGAGTTTTGAAATTTTAACGTCTAGCTGTTGTAATCAATAACTTTTAATATGCATTTTACCTAATCTGGAATCTTAATGTGTTCCAGAGGCGAAATTCATTCCTTTCAATCTTCAATATTTTAAAACCTGCAGAAAGGACGGATTCGTCTTTTTTTTCTCCGACTAAATGAAGAGCCTTCTTTTCTTCTTCGAGGGTAATTGTCCCTTCAATTAAGAAGAAATGGCTTTTCCAGTTTTACCAAAAATTAATGGCAAATTTGGCTTTTTTTGACAAAATACTGTAAGTAGGGTCTCTTTTTTAAGTAAACCAGACGGTTTTGTGTAATAAATTCACAAAAGACGCACTAAAAATAATTGCAAATATTATCTCAAAATTTTATAAATTGCAATACACCCTGTTTCTAGTTACAAAATCTCAAGAGTTTTCTTCAGAATTCCAGAGTTATTTAGCATATGTTGCAAAGTTGGTGGTTAAAAAGGAAAAGAATGATGGTGTCTAATTTTGGCCCTTACATACTTCTTTGAAATTCAATATGGCATGTTATTTAGCTAAAATTATTGAAAATGCTTGAAAGTTCTCAATATATTAAGAAGTTGGTAGCACATTCACGATAATTTTAGTGGTAGGTTTAATAAAATAAATGCAACAGATGTCGATGAACTTACCCAGTAAAAAAAATTAATGTTTTTTGAAGCACTTAAGGGAAAAAGCGCATAATCGAGGGCTTCAAAAAGAGAGTTCATATACAGCAGTTAATGATAACGAATTAAATATACCAAAAAGCTGCTATTTTAGTGCTGGCAACGAAGAAGGTATAAAGCGAAAAAAAAAATACTTTAGTTTCCAAAAATGCTTGAAAAAAGCATTAAGACCAGTAAAAGCAAAACATTAATGAATATGTTAATATAGTTAGCCCTTAACCTTTAACTGTGGAGGTGACATTTTGGGACATACTTAATGACGTGGTGGTAAATTTTACCCCTCCTTATTTTACTAAAAAAAATTTAGTAAAAAATATTTTTTTATAATTATTTGTTTTTGAAAAATAGGGTACTACATTTTTAATCACAAAAAATAAAGAAACTAAAAATTATTTTTATATGTTTAAACAAAACAGGTACTTTAATTCACAAACCATTTTTTAAATATAAAAAAAATGATATATCAAAAACTTGTCAAAAAAATATGAATTTAAAAAAGTTAAAAGGCATTTTTTCACAGACAAACGTATACACCTTAAGATATAAAAGAGATCACGAAAAAAATATTAAGGTGTATTAACTACAGGTCAACCTTTAGGTGGTCAAAATCTGCATCCCATTCACATTGGACTACATTGCAGATAAATCCGCAAGAGCTAAAACTTCCAACTTTGGTCGAAATATCTTGGTTATCAATACACAATATCTGACAAAATCTGGACGGGAAAAATGGGCGTGGCACCTCTAATACAAAGACCTTATAGATTTCTGTATATCTGAAGAATGGCAAGAGTCAAAGCTTCGTACAAATTTAGGTACAAGCATCTTGGTTAGCAATACACAATATCCGGCAAAATGAGGGTAGGATTAGGGAATTGGGCGTGGCACAAAATAATTTTTTTTGTATCTAGTCGACGGTAAGCGAAAAATTTCCATATTTGGTACACACAGCTGGGTTATTAATAAGCAATCCCTCTACGAAAATGGGCGGGATTGGAGAAGTGGGTGCGTCACCTACCAATCAAAGAGATTATAGATTTCTGTATAACTGGAGAATCGTAAGAGTACGATTATTCAAAATTGGTACAAACAGCTTCCTAAGCAATGCACGAGTCCTGTTTTTAAAAATATTAACTTATTTGATTTTAATGAGGGTAGCAAACCGCACTGAGGTAAACTTGGACGAGTGGTAAAAATAATTCCATGAAAATATTACGTTAATTTTGATGTGGTTTAAATTTTTTTCTACTAAATACTTACGTTGACGCTGGCGTGGTGGTAAAATATTTTCGAAGAAAAAATTACGTAAATGATGACGAGTGGTAATTTTTACACCAGCATGTCCGTAGCTCCGCTCAAGCTAAGTCGAGCTCAGTCAAAACACTGGTGAATAACAACGATCACGATATGAGAAGATACTAAGAGAATTAAATTAATAGAGCGCCATGGAAGAGAGTATTTAAAAAAAAATTAAGGAGAGGGTAAAATTTACCACCACCTCCACAGTTAAAGGTTAAAAAAGTACTTTAGGAGTGCTTTGTTTGCATGTTTTATTAGGTTAAAGGAAGCGCTTATTGTCAGTAGAAAAAAGTCCTCCAATCCGGGAACACACCATACAAAAAACAGGCATCCTATCAGCAGGTTTGAAGCGATTTGAGGTATGAATTCATACATAAAACCTGCTCCCTTTGGAGCACATTACTGGGTACTCTTTATAACAGTTGGTAAGCCGTTAACAAATTATTGTTTTTTAAATTATCTTTGAAATGCTGGTATCTATTCCAGTTATACAGAAAGAATTATAAGTAGTTTTTTATCAACTAAAAAAAATATTTAAAAAGTTTGATAACTAAATCAATTGTTTTTTTTAGCTGAAAGAAAATGAAAAATATAATTTTGATTTTATTAACTTTTTATTTGTTTTGGAATAAATTTTTAATTTAAATATACATAAATTAAATAACAAACAAATCTTAATTAGTTTTTTCTGTAGAGTAGTTTTTGGGAATTGTCATAACCTGAGCTAAATTAAATTAACTGCCTATTTCACTAAATGCGAACGAACGCTTTCTTTTGCACAAATACATGTAAAACAAAAACAAATTCTCAAAAATTTGTTTTTGTTTAATATGTATTTTTACGAAAGAAAGCGTTCTTTCGATATCGTGTAATTGGCAGTAAATCAATTAACACATTGTTTGAAACGGCAAAGTTTTTTGATCAGTTTTTAGTTAAAATTAAAAATATCCTCTATTGAAAAAAAATTTAAAAAATTTACAATTTTTAGTAATGTATATAACCATTTTGATAATAGGTGCAAAATCAACAAATTGTTTGCCGGATTCTTTGTGATTAAAGACAACTATTAATTTTTTCTGTATAATTTAATAAAATCATAATTCAAAAATGGTCCTAGCAAATGTTATAGAAGACGTTTTCCAAATTTGGAAAAGAAATAAGAATAGGTATATTAACATATTGCACACAAAAGATGAAATTTCTTATTTTTTATAATAACCAGATGAAACTTCAAAGTTTAAAAACATTTATTTTTGTTGTTAATTAAAGATTAACCCCCATATTCATAAACCATATTTTTGATTAAAAAAAGGTTTATTAAACAAATTTTCATCGAAAATTCGTTTGATAAACCTTCTATAAGCCTAAAATATTTTTTATGAATATGGGGTTAGTTTTTATTTAAAAAATGTATTATTCTTCCTCCTGTAGATTCCAACAAACATCCCCTAAGAGCAAATCAAGTTATTTGCCGCTATTAGCTTTTTTTAGTTTATTCTATAATCTATACAGTCTTTGAGTTACGCGAACATATGTTGTGCATCCTCCTCCATTTTCGAAATAACGGTGTATCTCGAAAACAAGAGCTAACCTCAAAAAACAGGTAGCACCACTGGATTTAGCGTACCCGAAATAGGTTAAAATGACAGGTGCCGAGCTTATCTGAATAAGAGTGTCAAATTACCACACAGTGTTTTTATTTCTTATCGACTTGTATATTTGCTTTTACAAATAGACCAAGTTGTCCCAGCATTTTATTGAGCCTAGCAATCAAACTTTTATTATGATGGCGTCCACATATGATGGACAAAATGTTTCTCTTATTAAAAAGAGTTGGCCATACGGGTGCTGCCTCAAAATTAAATAAAATGGGCTAAGGCAAAAAAAGTTTGCCTAATTATTTCCCAATATTTCTTAAAAATGGGACAGGCTAAACCAGTATTTCAAGTAGACCATATTACTCTTGAATATCGTACAAAGTAAATCGTTAAACATTAATAAAAAAAAAAATTGTTAAAACTTATGGCTTCATTAGCATTTTCAAAGTTTGTGGTCATTTTATTAGAGCAAAAACAGATTGGATTCGGCGTGGCTGAATATATTTGTCGTTGTTTCTGACGTATAAGATCCCAAATAAACATTTTAATGTTTTAAACTATTAAAACTGGCAAACATTTTTTGTTAACGTCCTTTAATTTATTATAATAGCATTAATGCTTCAATTTTCTAACAGCCCATAAAATTTTTAAAAATTTTAAACTTTAACAACCCTGCACAAATGTATATTTCATTTAATCAGTACTGATTGATTTGGACTGTAAACGTTTTATAAACGTCTTTGTAATTTCCTCTTTTTTCATTTACTACAAAGCAATATTACTGATTATATTTTAATACACGCCGCTAAAGGCTGTGGCTGTGCCCAATTAATCTTTATGACCAACGCCATCAAATTCGTCATTAATCAGCAGGTTACTTATGTTCATTACGTTGCCTGTAGATACATATTCTTCTCCCATCAAACTTGTGTATACTTTACTGATGTAAACGAATGATTGGCTTAAGAGCCTGCACTTAAACAGCGTTAAGGTGTTAAGTGCAAATGGTATGAAGAGCTTTACAATAACATCGATAAAGGGAAGAAGAGTAAGAGAATTAAATTAGTTTAAAGCAGTGTTGCCATTTAGTGTGTAATTACCCGAATTCAGTGTAATTTTAACTCTCGTTGGTAGAGCGTGGGTAATTTCTGTGAGGTGTAGATCATGTTTAATTTGAAATTATTTCATTTTAAAACATATAATATAAGGATTTGATGTTAGTGATACAATTTTACCATTAAGGATATTGTGGATCTAAAAAGTTTCAGTATAACTATTCAACCAATGCCACTGGTTATTTAAAAAAAAAGATTTCCATAGTATATCAACCAAAATATTGGTAGTTGTTGGCACCTGATATGAGCTTCAAAGTGATTTAAAACCCGAAGTTTATTGGAAAAAGAAAGTATTTATTAGGGTATTCATACGGTTAACCGTTAATCGGTTAACCGATTGATTTTTACCCGATTAACTGATCGTTCAATTTAAAATTGTATATTTTCGATTAAAGATTAAGCCGGTTAATTGCAGTCGATTAACCGATGTATAGAAAATTTTTAATTTTTTGTAGTATTATAACTAGGGTATTCATTAGGTTAATCGGTTAAAAAGTTAATTACTACCCGATTTACTGATCGGTTAATTTCAAATTGCCTATTTTCGATTAACGATTACACCGATTAATTTCAGTCGATAAATCGATATATCAAAATTTTTAACTTTTTGTAGTATTATAACATATCATCTTGTGTTTTTAATTATTTTTTTCGTCTCATATACAAAAGGTATGTATGTGTTTAGAAAATAGTTTTTCATACAAACAAAGAATGTGTTCAGTGATCTTCATTTAAAATACGTCTTTGCTGTCAACAGCTTTTTGTTTTCCGCATGTACTTTTTATATGTATGCATGTGGTTAGTTATTTGTTTTTTCTGATATCAATCTTTTAACAAAATTAAATGAAACAATTTAAAAGAAGTTTTAAAAAAACAATGGAAGATTTTATATGCTTAGAGAAATCCAGGAAAAGGACTGGGAAATAAGATATTCTATATTATGGGTTGCTTTCCATTTCTTCAACATATACGATAAGTGAAGAATTTTTTCCAAGTCAAGTCTAATCACTATTGAAACAACTAAAATAATTATCTCAAAGCTTATTTTTGAATTAATACATAATCAGCCTTATTCCGGTTGTAGTTGTCGTATACGACTGTGTCGGTTTTTATAGTAGATTAAAGAACACAGGTTGTGTTTTACTTCAATCTATTACAAAAAACGAGCAGTTGTAGACGACAACGACAACCGGAATAAGGCTGAATATTTTTGTATTAATTAAAACATATGTATTAAATATATATGAATTATTTTTTTGTTTGCTCGTTTTAGTTTAAGAATTGTTATTTATGTAATGTTATTGTTTTTTTACTAATAAACTCCAAATAATAAATAATTTATGTACTTTTATTCATTTAAATTACTTAATTTACAACACTTTATTAATAATTTCACATAGCCCCCATACGAACTTTTTTCTAATACATAGAGTTTTTTTGGCCATTAACCATCTTATTATGTTCGTATTTGCACCAAATTTGTCCCAACAATATTTTATTTCAACCTTAGTTATTTTATGAAATTAATTTTGGAATCAGTCTAAATTTGACCATGACTCCCATACAAATACCACTCATGAAAATAGCTTGTAGTGCCATAAATGAATTATACATATTGGTATGCATTAAAAAAGAAAATAGGTACTATGTAATGGCAACATTTTGTGCTTTTAAATTAAGGAACGTAGGTCATATATAAACCCCCTCCCTTACATCACTTAAGGAAGAAAAATATCTTAAATATATGTAGTTACCTTGATAGTATTCATCGTTAAGAACTAGGGCTTTCAATCGGCAAGTCCCGATCCCGGAAATCACAGGATTTTTGGGATTAGGCAAATCCCGAATCTCGGGATTTCTGATTTTTCAATTGTATTTTAAAACTTTCTTAAAGTATTTTCCAAATATGTTTAAAAAACAATTATTTAAAAATCCCTCATAAATATTTTAAAATTATTTAAATATATATTAAAATTTGCCCAATTGTATTTTAAAATTTTAAATTTTTTTTGTTGAAATGGTCCAATTATATTTAAAAATTGTCCATATGTTTTCTTGTTCAAGTTTTTTTAAAATACATTTGGAAAATTTTGAAATACAATTGGTAAATTTAAAAAATATATTTAAATAATTTTGAAATATGTTAATACAATGTAATCGCTGTAAAATACATTCGGAAAATTTCAAATAAATTTGGATAGTTTTAAAATACATATGGACAATTTTAAAATACAGTTCGAAATTTCTAAAATACATTTGAAATGCATTTGGAGAATTTTAAAATATATATGAAAAATTTTAAATTATTTTTAGAGAATTTAAATAATTAAAATAAAAATGCCGAAAAATATTTAATAATCCCTAAAATCCCGGGATACCGAATTTGGGATCCTGAAATATTTTCTTCCATCCCGACAACCGGGATTCGAAAAAACTAGTCCCGATTGGAAATCCTATTAAGAACTCCCTTTTATTATTAGTCTTAACCTCATACATAATTTTTTCTTAACAGAGCCTCACATTTGTTCTTTTTTGTAATTTTTTTTTTTTTTTTTAAATTACACGTTAATTTGATATCATGTGTTTTTTTATTTAAATTGGGGAATTTTGCGTCAGTCATCTCAAGTGTTTTAAATTTTGCTGGTGGTAACACTGGTTTAAAGTACAGTAATCCCTTGATTTACGTCGCCTCGATTAACGTTGTTTCGATTTGCGTCGCCAAATTTTGTGTGACTTCTAAATGTGATTTAAGTCGCCATTCGATTTGCGTTTTCAGATTTTTTGTTCCTTATTAACTCGATCTACGTCGTCATTCGATTTACGTCGCCTCATTTGCTTATGTTTGTATGGGTTTTTCATTCGTGTGTAGCTATTCCTATCTATACATGGATAAATTTTTGTTTTTCTTGTCAAACACAACGGACAGAAATATGAGATCAAAAAACACAATCACCCCAGTTATGAATAAAAATTCCCCGGAATTTTTTTTCTTTTGCTCATTTTTACAATAGAATTTAATTAGGAAAAATGGGAGAAAGGAAAAAACTCCCCGGGAATTGGTATTTAGCTTAAATTTGCTCTAAACTTATCTCATTGCAATTTAAATCATCTTAAAAAATTTAATTGGAATTGGTCCATATTTGACCAAAGTTCCCATACAAATACTATCCCGAAAATATCTTTTTTATAAATGTTGGTATTGACACAAACTTTAGGGAAAAAACACTTTAACGATAGATTCTATGTCATGGCAAAACGAGCTATTTGATGATCCACCTCCACCCCCTTATCTAAAATCATTTAGATGAAAATATCTAAATAATATGCGGCATAACATAATTTTTTCTTGCGGGTCCATGATTGCCCATGGGTCCCAAATAGGGTACACTTTTGAAAATTTGTTTTTAAATATACTTTCTTACTTGTTTAATTCTGTAATTGTTTTGTAATTTGTTTATAAATTAGTCTTTCTTTGTTTTTAATAAAGATACATTTTATAGAACACATATAAATATGTTTAAATTCGATTTACGTTGTTTCGATGTACGTCGTCGTTTTCCGGAACCAATTACGACGTAAATCAAGGGACTACTGTATATTAAAGTATATTGAATAGACAAAATCTTTGTTTAAAACTTCTACTATTTCCACTTTAGTGGATATATCTATATTAAACAGTTCTTGGAGAAAATTAGAATTCATTTGCGGAAAATAAAATTTTGATCAACGACCGCAATTGCTTGCAAATAAGATTTTAATAAAAACTTAATTTAGGGTGAACTAATAAATTCCATCATATTTCAATCATATTGGATGAAAGTGTACAAATTTTTGGGTATTGTATTTTAAATTCAGTTTTTACAAACAACTTTTCAATAGCATTGGTAATTTCGATGATGGGTTAATTAAATCCATTACAAAATTTACTAAAATATTTAAGCACACAACAGCTAGCAGTGCTTATTGATTAACTTAACATTTATGTTGCACAATGGCGTTATATTAAAAAAATAGGTAATAAATGTAGAACTTTTAAAGCAAATTTAGTTTTAAGCTAAAGCTAATTTTTCTTTTTGATTATTTTTTTTTTTAAACAACTTATACCTAAAACTGCCTTGCAGATCTCATAAAGATCTTGGTTGACAAGTATTTCATCCAATACTACTGAAACTAAAACATCTCTTAGAGGAGGACTTTCATTCGTGAGGGCCATTCGGAGCACACGTACAAGAATTAGCTTAAACACAATTTTATAAAAAGGAAAGTAAAAAAACTCGATTGGCTGTTTTATGTATTCTAGAGTGCAATTCGGAGTGACAGAAGATGTTCCTGTTGGCCCCTTTTGATATTCAATTGAAATTGGTTTGCAATGGGTTTTAGATGTATCGAGCTTCTATACATTTTGTCAGTCCATGATCCTAACAAAAATTATATTAAATTTTTTTGTTAAATATCACGTTATTTTTTTTAATATAAAATAATACGTATTAGAGTTTTAAGTTTTATGTCCGATAGAAATGTTCATCCATAATTAGGGTTTTGTCAAGAATGAGTAAAGCCAAGTTACACTTTATATATAAAATTTGTTTGGTTTTGAAAGTGAGCTAAAGTAAAAAGTCTATTATTTAGCAAGCCCTTTTATTAAGAGGGTTAGGTACAATCAAGTCACAGGATAAAAGGTAAACTGAAATTTTTTTTACATATTTGGTGTACAATATAAAAATTCGCCATTCACAACAGATGACGTCCCAGTAAAAAATGTTTTATATTTAATTTTATTGTTTTATTTTGTTCTTTTTTATTTAAAATCAAAAAAAATATTCTTTACATATTTAAAATATGTATAATACATATGATATATGTACACCATATATCTTTGTAAGTTATCTTATGATTATGGTTAAAAAAAAAAGAATTCATTAAAGTGATTTATAAAATAATTTTTTACATTTAGTTTAGACATACTACTAAATACTTAACTTTAGACATACTACTAAACACTTAACTTTATTCACAATCTTCACCCTCTTTCTTTTTGGAATATGTGGCTCTGTACTGTCTATTTTTAGCTAATCTGATGTGTTTTTTCAGGTTGTTTAAAAATTCTGGCTTAGACAGGTTTTCGCCATAATGTGTTTCTAAAAAGAATACAAATAATTATTTTTTATTCCACAGTCACAAAAATTTATTATGTAAATACTTACTATACAAAACATCCAAGAATTTTGGATAATTTAACAGACGTTTTTTTCTTTGCTTTCCGTCCACATTGAACTGAAGTATCATATCCATGTTAAGTACGTTGGTTACATTTTTTGCCAGCCCGCCAGGATTTATAAGGCTTCTTATTGTAAATATCTAAGAATCAAAAGAAATTGTTATTATAAAAACTTACAATGAAAATAAAATGTGCAAAATATACCATATCATTAATAGTTTCTTCTCCTATTTCTGCTTCTAAATTAAATAATTCCTCTTCAGAAGAAATTGGAAAAAGGTGGGCAAATTTTGTAGACGTTTGGCCAATAGTTATTGACGACTTCGCCATAACTTTAATTTCCGAAAGTAGCGAGACAATAACTTCATTTTGTTCAATCAATATGTCTAAACAAAGCAGGTTATATTATTTATAAATATTATTACTAATGTATACACTAATGTACATACCTTTTAACACCTTCACTTCTTTAGCCGAATTTTCTAAAACAATTTGTTGAGAATTGGTGATATCTAAAAGAATAAGTAGGATATTATTTTAAATTTGATTCACTTTATTATGTTCAAACGTTTACAAACATATATTTATGTATGTACATATATTACATACATAATACATATGAATGTATGTACATACATAAGCATGTTTGTACTAAAATGTTTTAACAATTAATTCTATCATACATACATACCTGTAATAGAATTAACCTTTTCCAAAACTTCTTGTATACAACTGTGCGTTTTTTCATTTATATTTGTGCGACGCATTTTGATTTAATATTTTAATATTTAAAAAATTGCAGTTTACAAAAATATTTTAAGTGGTAATTTGGCGCTGTCAAGTGGTTATGATGGAATTAGTTTTACTACTAACAACAAATTCTTCTCGAAGCAAAAGAAATTATTTAAATCAGGGTCACCAGTGGTAAAAATGAGACAAAAAGAAGAAAATTGAGTACGATGATCGTCAAAAAACTAGAAAAGTGTGACTTTACTCGACAAACGGTAGCTTCAAGTGCTTCAAAAAACACGAATTTTTTTTACTGGGGTATCTTTTACCGATAGTTTGTGTAACATTTTATCAAATTTCGTGCAATGAAAACATCAATTGCAGGAAGTTTTACTTTTGTTCTGCCATTTGAAAACGACTTTCACCTGGAAGACACGGATTGCTCAACGAAGCTTATTGCGGATAATTTCCATCTATTTAAATATTCAAGAGCAGGTCGTTTCATATCATAGGTGAT
The DNA here is from genome assembly GCA_943735925.1 of Pollenia amentaria. Lineage (NCBI taxonomy): Eukaryota > Metazoa > Arthropoda > Insecta > Diptera > Polleniidae > Pollenia > Pollenia amentaria. Next base: position 150,608,720 of record OX031007.1, read on the forward strand.
TATTTTTACACTTGTCTTACTTAGGTAAGACAAGAAAGTTTAAAAATGATGAAACTGGGGCAGTACTCCACAAATATTTTTGTCAAGCTTAACTAACTTGCCAAATCTTTAAGAGCTACTAGGGAGACCGATTATTCGCCTTTTTTTAATAACCGGTTTTCGAATATTCCGAATAGTTGCTATTTTAAAAAAAACCGGTTTTCGGTTAAGCATTTTTTAAATAACCGGTTAACCGGTTTAAGTTCGAATACATAAATACACAAAAATCAAATAAGTTTTTGTAATAAAAAGTTAATTTAAATAAAAACAAAACAATTCACAAAGGTAAGGCAACAACAAAATACGATAAAATCCAAGAAAAGTGTGACCAGTAAATTGGTCAAACTTTAGCTTCATTTTGACCAAATTCTATTTATTTACTAAAGCTATGTTCGCACCTATTAAATATTTGACGTCCTACACGTAACCACTAGGTTTATTAAAAAATTTTTTGCTTTTGCAAAACGTTTCCTGTAGCTCGTTTCTGTATTTCTCGCATCCCAAAATTTCTCACATTAAGTGTGAAACAAAAAATTCCATCGTTTCTCGATTTGTGAGAAAAAAGTGTTTCTGTATTTAAATGCGAGAACAGACAACACAGATTCTGTTTTAACTGGAATACTTCCAGTAATTAAGTGTCAAATGCAAGCGAAACGTCAACGAAAGAAATATATAAAATAAAAATTAGGCTGCCAGATTTAAGGATTTATCGACATTTTGACGATTTTTTGTTCCAAAATTGGCAAAGTGACAATATGCTGATTTTTTTCTAGTGACGATTCAGTCTTCGAAATAAAACAATTTTAAATAGTTTCAGTTTTAATAGTTTAAATTTTAAATAGTGTATTAGGCACCACAGAAAACCGATATCTTTAAAAACAAGGCAGATTAAAAAATGTATGGGCAAAAGCAAAATTTCGAACGAAAACTGTTTAATTTTTATTTGCTTGGATTATTTAATACATTTGTTTATGTGATCAAAAGATTAAACTATTACCCCATTTTTCAGTCAATGCACTTTTGGAAATTTTTGCCTTTTATTTTGTCTAAAAGTGTTTATTTTATTTCAATATGATATTTTGTCACTCCTTTGTGTGATTTCTGCAGGGAAAAATAACAATCTGAAATTTTAAACTGTTATCGGATTAAGGAAAAATAAAATAAATAATTTTATTTAAATAGACCTCAAGCTTATGTATGTATAAAATATGTATTTTACCCATGAACATAATGTTTTTTTTTTTTTTGATTATGGGTTTACATGATAAAAATTTGTGATTATGTGATAAAAATCGAACAAAATTAATTTTAAATTGTCCCAACAAAATAGACGATTTTTTTATTTTTCTTAGGATACTAACGTTTTTTTCACAAATTTATCTGGCAGCCCTACATAAAACAAACACAATGAAAGGCTAAAAAAATTAAAATAACAAAATATAACAGTTGTGTTTTATATACTTATTTGTATCATTTAAATTCTTGCTTTTCAAATAAAAAAAATAATACACATTCTTGTGTACATACATACATACATATTTTGGGCTCCATTTTTTAAAATTTTTTTTTTCTCGCATCAATTTCAAATATGACTTATTTTGACAGTTCTTGTGAGAAACTTTTTGCAAGATATTGTTACAGAAACACTTTTTCTCACATCCTTCCAATAATTGCTGGAAAATTATTTAAATGACAGATAATTCTCGCAAAGTAAAAATACAGAAACACTTATGTGAGATAAACCATTTTTTGTTTCATATTGCACTGTTTTTGTCATAATTCACTTGTTTCATGCGGGAAATTTTATGATGCGAGAAATACAGAAACGGGCTACTGGATCAAACATCATTTAACAGTTTCTTAATTGCATTATACAATTATCTTTTTACAAACAAAGATAAGAAAGTCCATTAAAATTGGTAAAAATAAAGCTAAAGTAGATAAATTTGATGTTCATGTTTTTTGTATTTGTTCATCAAATATTTGTTAGCTCTGAACACACCTTGAACTTTATTTGTAGGAAGATAATTGTATAATGTAATTTAGAAACTGTTTGAATGGAGTTTGATCCAGACAAGCGTTTTGCAAAAGCAAATAAAAAATTATAGGAATTTAATAAATTTATTATTTGAGATATTCTCTCAAATTTATTTTTAATGAGTTTTAATTTTTTAGTGGTTAAGCATGTCTATATGAATCAGTAGTTTGTCTCTTAAATCCCGATCGAAATATATCTAGAGATAACATCTATAATAATATTTAGAATACTCACGCACAAATTACTATTTACTTTTTAACTGAACACGTTTTTGTAGTATTTTGAATTGTTTTTGGTTTTTACAGGAACACACGCTTCTAGAAGCGATTTGTATTTACATTGTTCGTAATGGTGTTTGACTTTTGTCACATTTTGTTTTCACATTCTTCATTAAAGTTTAAGTTTGCCAAAATTAAAAAATACTTGAATATGCGGGTACATTTACAACAAGAGTAAGGAAAACGTATATAAATTACACATAATTAAAATAACCGGTTTATTATACCAAAATAACCGGTTTATTTGATATTCGAAAAATGGACATTTTAAAAAACCCGACTTGGGCAAAACTAAAATAACCGATTAAAACCGGTCGAATAATAACCGTTCGATCTCCCTAAGAGCTACTCAGAAAGCCACTTTAAAAAGAATTTAAGCAGCAAAATTTATTCAAAAGCAATCACGAGACGTATAGAATTGCGCAGGTGGGAAAAATTTGCGAATCCACCTTCTCCATATACAGGGCACTATGGCCTGGCTTTGATGAACTAGCTCTCTAATTAGGTTCAATGGGGACCAAATTAGGACAGTGGTCCCAGTTGTAACAGCCCAATAAAAATGTTTCTTATTTTGCGAATCACTAATGTTAAATTTTGAAAAGTAATGACCCATTTATGCGCTACATAATAAGACATACCGAGATGCAGTAAGGTAAGTGAACGAATTCCTTATAAATTTTTAAAAAATATATAAAATTTAAAGAGCAACGACATTCTCTTACTACGAAGCAGGTTTGTAAGGGAGCATATTAAAGAATAACGGTTACAAAAAATTCAGTGTGCAAAGCTAATCGCTAGTTTCACCAATTTTTATATGCACTGAATAGAGCGATTTTTGTGTAAAAAACGTATTGCAAATTGGGAACTCGCCATATAAAATTCAAGTCTTCCGTAAGCGATATGGTAACCGAAACTTTTACGTTTCTCCCTTACAAACCTGCTTCGTTGGAAGCTCCATTTTTTATGGGGTGGGCACTGGCCTGAGGGGATTCATGCGGATAATGGGTCAGAAATTCAATGATTACTGAAGAAGTTGTCATGATGAGGAGGAAGACAAACCTATGTTTCACTTTCTTTGTTAATGTCCTGGAATATGAGGCATAAGAGAAAAACACCTCGGAGAACCAATGTTTAGCTACTTGGAGGACCTATCTAGGATAGAACTAAGATTGCTTCTTACCTTCATTAGGAAGACGAATTGGTTAAGCTCTGCAGTGACGCCAACTGAGTGACTGCTCTGAAGGATGGGCATTGGCGCTTGGTATCACAAAGAGATGTCTCTCGATTAATGCCCGTGTAACCTAACCTAAAAAAAAGTGTAAAACATTCAAGTTAAATCCGACAGCCGCAGTAAGAAGATATTGCATCGAATTATTAGTGGCGAAGAAAACTGGATCCGGTTTGACAATCTTAACCTTATGCGACTGACGTTACTTTGTAATAGCAATTCCATTGACTTGGTATTACGCTAGACACAATTTTGATGGCTTATATTTTCCAAGTTCTGTGTTTTGTAAACCTTCTGAAATTATTTTTTTTTAGATTAATGTTATAGCTTGTTATTTTCTGTACAATTAATTTTAAACAATATATAAGGGCACTTACATCTATACAAAAACCAAAAAATATTAAAAGTTTCCTATTTGTTTTTTTTTTACAAGTTTTACACTTGGTTTAGTTCACATTTGAACTGACCAGTATAGAAAAAATGAGAAAGTTTTAATAGTTAAATAAAAAGATACAATTGATTTTATCTATTGCATTGCACCAGCCATTTTGAAATGGATATGTCAAATTATTAAAGGTTTTCAAAAGTTCCAGCTGATGCTCTCTTAGAACAGTGAAGGATTTGTTTTGTATTAAAGGTACCCATCGATACAAAAATAATAAGAGATATAAAATGTTGAAAAAATTTTATTGACGTGTTGTTTAGAAGGCATTTCAAAAAGGTAACAAAAATATTGATATGGTTGTTTCTCAGGCACCAACTTTAATATTGACGTAGTTTTCTTGAAGATACTTTTCTGCTCAGCGCGACGCGTATACATACTCTATTTGATCGATATAAGAAGGTACTGAATGCGTGAGAGCCGATGTATGAAAACGAACGGAAAAATCCCTTTTTTCTTTCATTGTTGTCTGTTAGACAACCACGTCAGTCGCAAAGGATTAAACACAAAAAATCATAATGAAGGCCACCAAAGCAGCCGGATCATTGTCGAACCCGAACATCCATGGCTAAAAGCTAATTCTCTGGAAGACACGAACTATTGTGAAGCAGGAATATACCATGGTGGTACAGCATAATGCTCGCACAGGGAGTTCATTTCTAATTAAGCTGTATAAGATTGAAATCACTTGAGTTCTTGCTCATGATTGCAAATTTTTTTAATGCATTAAAAATTGCAAAATTGATTTTATGATACGATAAAAAAGATTGAATAAATTTTTGGAAATCAATTAATATATTAGTTGATTGCAATACTTTAAATGGTATTAAATCTATTGCAACCAAAATAAAATCATAAGTAAAATCTTCGTTCCCTGCAACTGAAACGCCTTCATCAAGAAATAAAGCTGACTGTGATAATTTTGTATTTCCGACAATGTCAATTTTTGTTTAAAACCGTTAGATTGCAACTGTATATTATTATGTTAGAATTTTATTATAGTTGAGATCTCAAAGGAATTGATTGAAATCGCACGATTGATTGTAATTAAATTAATTGCATTCAATGATTTCTAAAAATAATGATTTTAGAATTATTGCAAACACAAAATATTGCAATATTAACAAGATTTCATTGTGAAATCTGAAATAATTTTTAAATAAAAGAATGAAATTAGTTTATTTGAAATCATATTGCTTACAGCTTTTTATAGCTCTGATTTCTAAAAACTGTCCATATACACAAAACTGTGAATATTTTTTTTTTAATAAATTATATTTTTAATTTTAATTAAAAAAAAAATTATCAAGAAACTTTGCCGTTTCAAACAGTGTGTTAATTGATTTAATTTAATATAGCTCAGGCTTTCACATATCCCAACAACAATTCTACAAACTTGAATTATTCTATTTTAAACGAAAAAATCAATTAAGATTTTTTGTTATTTAATTAATATTTTAATTAAAAATTTATTTCAAAACAGTAAAATGTTAATTAAATGAAAATTATATTTTTAATTTTCTTTCAACTAAAAAATAATTGATTCAATTATCACATTAGTTAAATTAAAATAATTTTAAAACAAATTTTTTTATATAAATTTTGATATTTTAATCAGGCTTAAGTTCATTGAATTTAATTTTCATTAAATTATTTTTAAAGGCTTCTTAACTTAATATTTTTTTTTTCTAAAGGTAAAAATTATAATGGGGTACACTTGTGCGCCGGCTATATGTTTGCGTGATATTTTTGGTTATGTTTGCTTAATATATGTATAATAATTTATAATTATTATATAATATTTTATTATATAATAATCCCGCGAAGCTCTTTGCTTGTCTCCAGGATCACCTCATATCGTCACCTTAAATGGAAACGGACGTAAGTAAATTTGATTTTTTTTTATAGGAGAAGCAAAAAACAGGATTTAGGAAGAACATGCAAATCAATTAAAATAGAAAATCATTCATTCAAAAACAAATTTCGATCTCAACAAGGTGAAATACCAGTTGGTTTAAAGATTTATGTTTGACTATTGACGTCATCCGGCCTCAATAGCCGAGTGAGTAAAGACGTCAAACCCCACTGAAGATATTGCGTGGTTACAATCTAAACTATTCTGGGCAACCTGTCCGTGAAAGCCTGAGTTCAAATCTCAGCGCAGTCAAGAATGAAAAATCATCAATAAAATTTTAATTAATTCCATTTTGTAAAATTCCTGTCTTCATAAAAATAATTTAATGAATTTAATAATTTAAGGGGTCTAAAAATTTGCGTGAACATGTAGTTAATAAAACAAACAAATATTAAAAAAAAAACTCAATTTAAAATTTTTGTGTAGTTAAGTCCGTTTGCATTTAAGCTGACGTTTTATAAGTATGATTGCACATATGGGCATTTCCTCCGAATGGTCAACCAGAATGGAAAAATAAAATGTTGATAATCATCATTTTTTATTGTTTATAATTATAAAAAAACTTCTATATTTTTGTAGTAGAATAGTGTATATGATATGCTATGATATCTCAGCTGTTTTAATTGAGGAAATTGGGCAGGAAACTGGAAAATTTATTATTTTCTTTTTTAACTACTTTTAAAGACATTTTTTTATATAATTATTTTAAATGCAAAAAAATGTGTATACTGTTTGCACTCTTTCGTAAAAATCTCTCTATTCCAATCAATTAAGAAGAGAAAGGTGTAAGGAAAACAAACCGTTAATTAACGGTTAAAACATGGAAAAATCGTACGTTCGCCATCCGTACGTTTGCGGCCGGTACTTAAGCCAATTAAACAAAAACCAATAGAGATATTTTATTGTGTAAATACTTGATAGAGACCTACATTAATAAACTTTTAAAATAAATTAATCACGTTTGAATATTCCGTTTGAATATTCAGCCAAAGTTGACTTCTATTTTGCGCACGTTCGTGACCACGTGTTTATAACTGTCATTATGAAAACTTAAACTCGATGAAATCCATCTTTTGCACTAAACATAGAGTTACCAAAATGCTAACGAATCGTATAAAAAATGCTAGGAAAAGTTTCAGTTTCTACATTATTTGTACATCAAAAGCGTATGAACGTACGTTGTGAGCCCAGGAAATGCCCATATGTATATGCGATTTTTTATACAAATTAGGGCTACTTAAATTTAAGAAAAATAACAAACGGCTTTCCATATATGTATCGGTTGTCCAAATTTGAGGTATTAATGGTCAATGGAAATCGCTAAAGGAAGATAATCCGAAGGTTGTTGTGGACGAAAATTGATAATTTAGACGCAGAGAATATGTGGTTTCAACAGGATAATTCCACTTGCCACACAGCGAGAGAAACAGTTAAAAGTTGGAAAGAAAGGTTCGAAAATCGCATTATTTCTCGTAGAGGAGGAGTGAATTGGCCATCAAGATTATGTAATTTGCCACCTTTAAGGCAGAATTAGTTTGTACGTTCTGTTCTGTTTCGTATCAGCTGTTTTGCTTCTGTTCAATTAAAAGTTTGTATGTGTGGTTTGTTATTCCTTTTTCGCTCTGTTCTGTTGCGGACAAATCTGTTGAAAATAGACTTCAACGGGAGGTTACGGCGAAAGTGTGTATGTATTAGTTTGTTGTGATACGAAAAATCTGTAATTTTTTGTTTAAAGCTAGAAAAATTGGTTTTAATTAATGATTTTTTAAAAATTTTCGAATTTTTGACACAAATTAATAGTTTTTTTATTTTTTACGAAAAGTTTTTTTGTACAATTTCAATGCTTTTCTTTTTAAAATCAGATGATTCCTTTCACAGAAAAAGTCATTACAAAATATTTGCTACAGAAATGAACGAAACAGAACGGCAACGGAAAGTAACAACTAATAAGGCCTTTAGGCTATTTTTTGTGTAGTTTTTTTTTTTTTTTAATCGAAAGAGTACAGCAATAATCCCACAACAGTTCAAAAGCTTAAAAACAACATTATCGTGCAGATATCAACCATTGACAACAAATTATCGAACAACGTAATTGAGAATTTTGGGTCACTTGACCGATATAATTTTTCATTTTTAATAAGAGCCAATTTGAAATAAACTGAAAAAATAATTAAAATCATAAAAAATTGTAACTCATCAATAATAAATAAAAAATAAATTAATACAACCAAGGACTACAGTGCAGCAACACAAAATATTTTTACAAAAAACATAGCGTTTATACAGGTGTGTTTGTCTGTGTTTGCAAGTAAAATCAAAAACGAACACGGCATTGGTATTTTCAACCACCGTCCAAGTATATGTGAACGTGTGATTGCAAGCAAATCAAATGGCCTTTCTACATTCAGAATATTATGTAGCTAAATTAAACAAAAAAATTAATTTAAAAATCTAAAAATTTATTAATAAAACGGATCACTAACATTCATTTAAAATAAAATAATTTTACAGTAATTTTTAGAATTTTATTTATTTAACAACATATTCCGTAAAATTGTTTCTTTTAACCCTTCGTCCTACACATGAGTCTGGCCAGACCTTTTTCAATCTTAAATGTTATTTTAATATATTTAATACACAGGTAGAAACTGGAAATTTCAGGTACCCTTCTAGAATTAAGTAAGCTGTAAGCATTTAAAAAAGATATCCTGAAAAGGATATAGAAGGAAACTTATTCGAATATTTTACTGCACACATCACATTGGTAACACATATGGTCTGGCCAGACCCATATATAGTTTGTATTGAAGATGATGTATTTTTAACATTTGTTACTGTTTTGAATTATTTTTTGTGCAATTATCTATTATTATTTATTTAAATCTATTAAACACAAAAACGAGTCGCTCCATCTCAGTTTGTCAAACAAACTAATAAACACACTAATTAGTAACTCAAGTAACTCGTATTCAGATGCCGATTTTTACATGCGAATAGCGGAGGCTAATGGTTTATAACATAAGAAAGCTGTTGAAGAAGGGTTTAAAATTCAACCGTTCATCCAATACTTAAAATAATTATGTCATAAAACCGAATGAACCGTATGATTCCCCGAATTATGAAGAAGAACTACGTGCACAAAAAAGTCAACCAAACTCTGTCGATGATTATTTCTATGGTAAAGATGGAACAAAATCGAATAAGCAGTACGCTAATATTGGTATGTGCTGCGTCAAAATAATATGCGTTTTAAGGTTGGGCCAATAGTAGAATAATACTATATTCCAATTGAGGCGTTCAAGAGATTTTGCATACCAAATATTACATGTATAATCATTATTAAAACAAATTGGTATGGAAAAAATGAAACCGAAACCGCTGATGTTGATACAAAGCCAAATATTAAGGACGACTTGACCTCGAGTAAAATAGATGCATTAATCGCAATTTTGCTGGCAGTTGGTATTTCCCATATCACCGCTTCATCCCACTGACACTTTGACGATGGAAGAACATACGAACATCGACTTGCTTATGATACAACAGCACTAAATTGTCATATGGAATTTTTGAATGAAAATCATTCAAAGCGAAAATGTTATCTTTCAGCTCTCAAAGTCGTACTGTAATAGTGGTCCCACAATTGTTTCAGTTTTTTTTCATATAAGAAGGCTTGGTAAGACGCTACTAAACCTTCTATTCCTATTATCATCATTGTTTGTATTCCATGGAGATTTTTTTTCAATTTGCAGCAACAAATGTGCCAAAAAAATAATAAATGTGTCGTTTTACTTTTAACTGTCCATTACTTAAAATACTGTGAAGACGAGGCGATAAAAACTCAAGCAATCCCGTTGGAAAACGCAAATAAAAGCGAAGTCAACTAAATTTTACAACAAACTATCTACAGAAAGATAGATTTTTGCTTTCTTTTGTAGTATATTATGGCACTGGCTGCCCAGAAATATTCTAAAATTGATTTTACATATTTCAGTTGCTAAAGAAATCCATTAAGCTGAAACTATTATTTTATTTAACCTATTTTGTATTTATTACAAATAAAATAGTACTGCCTGTTTTATACACACATATACTTTTTAAGAAATAAAACGACCTTATTTTTCAGTTTTTTTTTTAGAAATATTTTGATAGCTTAAAATATGTTTAATTTGTTTATAATAAAAAAAAAATAAAACGCATATGAACGCAAATTAATTCGTATTTTATTTTTAAATTATAAATGTGTATAATAAATATAATATTTAATTAAAATATCGAATTAAGTATAATGAAAATTTTTTTGGGTCTGGCTAGACTCATATGTTACGAATGTGCCAATCCAAACATGCGTAAAACCGAGGGTTAAAAAATATTTTTCAACGGACAAAAAATCAAACTAAATACATAACAATGTAAGTACGGAAAACATTATTTTTTGGTAGTTTGTTTTTTGAATAACAAACAAAAATTTGAAAAATTAAGTTATTCGTAAAATAACTATATTTTTATTAAATTTTCACAGTACCGAAAACGCATTTAATAACCCACAATCAGTTACTGTAATAATTTTATGAGTGTACCCCTATTATCCAAAGGATATAGAAAAATCATGAACACTGTGCACATCTACACAAGAATAACTTTAAATCCATATACCTTTTATTAAAAGTGGTAAACGAAAAGATGCTTAAAATCCAACGACAAAAAAAATTGCTCCCGTATTTTTTTTAAGAATATATTTTATTTTGTTGAGACGGCTTATGAATTTATGATCGAATCTTTTACTTTTACGCCACTGTATGTAAAAATACTTTTACGATAAAATGGTCCATGATCTATTGTTCCGTCATTATTCGCGTCATATAAATTATTGACATCAATGAGTGCAACAGCGATAAATAAGTTAACGTGCACATACTTAAGAACACTTAAAAGCATTTTATTAAACATAATTGATTCTATTATAAAACTCTCCAGTTGATGTTGTCAATTTCATCATCCGTGATTATATTTTACTGACACATAAACAGAACTACGGAAAAACAACAACAACAATTGCATATGCAAGAGGAATATGGCTGCACTAAACTTTACTGAACGAATATTACTTGAGCGAATGACATCGACAACAACTACAGGGTGGCACAGAATGAGCTACGTGTATAGTTGAAATTGTTTATAATTATTAACTTATAAAAATGAGTTTATTACGAGCTCGAGGTCAGTAGTGAAAATACATTTTTATATTTATTTGATGCCGATATTTCGATACTCTTTGGGTATCATCATCTGGGCTTGTCTATAAATATATATAAATATAAGAACATTTTGAACAATACTTTTATAAACATAAGAACATACTAAACCACAATTAAAACTGTGTAAAAAATGTAGAAAACGCACAAAAAATTAATAACAATCATAATAAACATAAAAAAAGCCCAATAAAATTCATGTCAACATTTAAACGTAAATTTACAAAAAATTATTTATATTGAACAACCGACTTAAAAATTACTGTTTCTTCCTTAGCATCGTCTGTTATTAAACTGAATTTAAAAACAAATTATTGTACACTCTTCCCCTTATTTACCAAGTGTTTGTAGCTTTGAGAATAGCTCTCCACATCAATTTTAAAATTCATTCTTGTTGTTGGTATGTTAATGATGTGTATCATCTTACGTCGTTTATAATTTTGTTCGTTCTCTAACTCTCGTACATTATCCTCAACACAGTGGGTTGTTAATGCTGTTTTTATAGCAGAATCGCTTAAACGATGTTTCTGATCGGATTTATGTACCGCAATTCTAGTTTTTAATATATTTTTAGTTGTTGCAACGTACACTTTCTTACAAGTTTCAGTTTCATTACCAATACAGGGGATCTGGTTTTGCTCAGTTTTGTGCGCCATTTTTATGTTTTCTGCATTAAACAATTTGGATTTTTTAAATCTTGCGGACTTTTTGATTTATATTTTTTTGATTCATCACTTGTTTTAGTCTTAAGGAACTGGATGCAACTCCATAATCAGACTACTCATTATGGCATGCAGCTAGAAACCTAAAACGGCCAGTTATATCTAAGCCACCTTAAGAAACTTTAATGGAAGTTGGGCAAGAAATTATACAGAAAAAGGAAATATATTTGTTAATAATTTGAAAAACGTATTTATTCCTCATACATCACACAATATTGCTGTGGAGTTCCTACCTGTTGATGTTAGAGCAGCTGTTCCCCTAAGATTTGAGATTAGTCAAATCGAAAAGGCTATTTGTGCTTTAAACCACAAGAAAGCTCCAGGTTTTGACAAGATCGGTAACCAATTTTTTTTTTGAACTACCTTGCATGGCAAAGAAAATAATTCTTTTTATTTTACGCCTGCAATACTACCCTCAATAATGGAAAGTTTCCTTAGTTACCGTGATACCTAAACGAGGAAAAGATCACACAAAAGTTGAGTCATATATGCCTATAAGTTTATTATCTAATATTTTAAAGCTGTTTGAGAAACTCTTAGTGTCAAAATTAATCATAATTTTTAATGAAAATAGATGTATTCCTAACCATCAGTTCGGTTTTAGAAAAGAACACAGCACAATTGAACAAAGCCATCGGATAGTAAACGCCATAAGAAAAGCCTTCGAAGAAAAAATATATTGTTCCGCTCTCTTCATCACTGTGTCTCAAGCATTTGATAAAATTTGGCACGAAGGCTTATTTTTCTGTTAGTTTTCTCGGAAAATTTATGTCATTTAATATGTTTCGGATTTTTTTCCTATTGTTCTTGTGAAGCTCCACATGACTAAGTTTTGACACTCTCTGAATCAAATTGTTGGCAGTTTTAATTAGCTTCGGATGATTAGAGAAGAAATTAATAATCCTGCACGACGCTGTTGGTTTTTAATACCAATCTGTTTTAAATTTGTTCCCTTCTCAAATAACCACAACGTTCGCTCGTAAATTTTATCCTATCGTTAAATCTATTTTATTTGTTCAACATCTCCTTTCCTTAACTATACAATTTTCGGATAAGTTTTCAATTACCGAATCTTAAAGTTTTTTCATCACTATGTCTGCAATTATCGGGGATGCTGGAGATCCCATAGGCAGCACCCTTTCTGAGTGTATATTTTGTTGTCAAATGTAATGCGATAATTATTATTTTTTTTTTTTAATATTGGGATTTTATTTTTGGGTATTTTCTTTTTGCTAGCTTTATAAAATGATAACCTGTAAGAGATGGCCATTTTCTACTTCGCACATACGTACTTGTATTGATATATTTTCCATGACTTTTCACAGAATTTTGGGCTATAATTTAATTTCGAATGTTGGTTTTGAGTTGGCGTATAGTTTTTGGTTTATTAACATATCGTAAATTAAATATGCACCAGTGTCAACAGAGACTTAGAACCAAAATCATTTCTTAAAAAATATTCTTTCAGATACTTAACTGGGTGTAGTTGTCGCCGATGAACTGCTTTTGGATTCTGCGTAGCCCAAATCCTGCAGTTTTACCCTTTAAATAAATTGTGAGTAGAATGGATTGCTGATTTGAAAAATTTTATGTTTTGGTTTTTTCACAAAATAAAAACAAAAAAAAAAAAAAAAAAAAAAAAAAAAAAAAAAAAACAAAAACATAGCAAAGAAAAAATAATAATTAAACATATAACAAAGATGTCAAACCATAATTCGCCGTCACCCTGTAAATATATAAAATTCCTCCTCATAAAAGTGATTGTGTTGTTAATGCAAATCAATGTAATAAATACACAGACACAAACACATTTATTGCTAAATTGACGTTGCCCATAAATCGATCATAAATTTTTTAAACTTGATTTAAAAACGATTTTTGAATTTTGTTGTAATAATAATTTTATGTTCATAGTTCGGTAATTTAATTATGTTCATGAATATTTAAGCGCTATAAAAATTCAATTATTTTAAAGCGTTCATTATATTTAAGCTTTACATTAATAAAAAAAAAAAAATTATTATAAATATGTAAATTTAATGTTCGCAAATATTTTTGTTTTATAATTTTGCTATTTATTTCGAGTTTTTTTCTTGTTTCCTTGTAATTTTGTTTTGCTACGATTCCAATTGGTTGCCTGCTTTATATAGCAGCCATAATTAATGACATTCGCTTTGTGACTGAATTTTAAATGTACCCTACTTAATAAGCGGACTTATGCGCTAGTGCTAATATTCTAAATAAGAATAATTATTGTAAAATATTATGCATTTTTTACAACAGTTTGCAACGAATAAAATAATTTGTCCTATACACAACCCCTCTGGCCAGATGTCTGTGTCTCCATGAAAAACTTATTATAAAGTCTGTCATATTAAAATATATCCTCTTACGAAAATCGAATTTGTTGTGCTAAAAACGGGTTGCGAATATCGGACTCTAATTGTATTTGTTACACAAAATTTGTTTCACATAACAGTTAATCCTGCGGACTGCTTGATATACATATCTTTTTTTTTTAACTATTTTTGTTTAAAGTTGATAGAGTTGAAAAAAAAGAAAGTGTGGTCGTTTAAGCCCAACCTTTTAAGGCTGTTCCCTATTTAGGACCAACAGCCAATAATAAATCTGTAAAAACAAAATTATGTTATGAGGCTAAGATTCATATAAAATTCCTTCGTGTTGAGTATTATATAGAACAAGTAAGAGTGCTATATATGCCGAATCTTATATACACTTCACCATTGTGCGAAAAAAAACAGAGAGCAGCCCACATTTGCAAAATTCCGTCCTTCATTAAACTTAAGCCTGATTTAAAATAAAAAAATCAAACTTGAATAAAATACCATAAACAGTCCGATTATGTTAACCAAAAATGGAATCTGGGAATTTTAGATCTCACGTTAAGAAACATTTTTAAGTACGATTTATTGCTGGTATCTAATAGTTGAATAAATTTTCTGTACAATTTACTTCATTGCTAGCCAAAGGATAGCTAAAGTAAGCCTCGTAACAGATGTATACAAAATAAAAATTGTGATAGTGCATAGAAAATATTCCTAGAAAATGGAAATGAATAAGGCTATTAAAGTATGAAAGCTTTATTCTGCACTCAACAACATCACTTGTGATCTCTCGTTCAACAAATATTGTTAATCAACAAAAAAAAAAAAAAAAAAAAAAAAAAAAAAAAAAAATACAATCATACCGTGAAATACACTAACCCTTGTGCAGTCAAAATGGAATCTTCTTTTAATCTAAAAGGCACCCCTAAACCAAAGGTAAGTATTAAAACGTGAACCCCACTGTCTTCTACAGAAATACTTACTTGTATCATTTTTCTTGTTTCCCCGCCTCGCAACTAATGCCAACTACTTTACGGACTAATTAACCCTTACCTGCCTTTACAGATTTCTCCTTCTCTTGTCCCTTAATAGAGAAAAATCTGTAAACTTAAATATTTAGTCCCACAGAAGGCGAAAATATTCATGTCGAACCGGATTCTCTTTGTTAAAATAATTAAGTTAAATTAATAATTTGACTTAGAATACACATTCGAATGAATATAAAAATTTATAATGAAACTCAATATGAGAATTAAAATTCCCAGATTCTCTCTGTTAAAATAATTAAGTTAAATACATCAAATTTACAATAAGCACTATCGAGTTATAAAATACAAAGAATGCTGACGAAGGCCGTAGAGGGCCAGAAAATGCATTACATTCTGATGGTATCTAATAGTTGCAAAAATTTTCTGTACAATTTACATCATTGCTAGCCAAAGAATAGCTTAATTAAGCCTCGTAAAAGAAATATACAAAAAAAAATTCTGATAGTAGAAAATATTCCTGGATTCTCACAACTTTTCCTTTGTTACAACTGCTCTTCAACCAAAAGTGATCGATAAGTTAAAGAACCTGGTAGGTTAAAGGGTAGTTGTAATAATAATAAATTTTTATACGGCTGATAAAATCCTATCTTTAGCTATCGGTAAGTTCTGAAAACGGGCCTAAGACTATTTAAGTAGGAAAGTCTTATAAATTGAAATTTGACTTAGAATACACGCTCGAGTTAAAATGAAAAATTATAATAAAAATCTTAATTTAAAATAATTTATGTAAAATTTATTATTACAGAATTTACACCACAATATAAAAAATTTCACTTTTTCTACATTTTTTGTTAGTACAAAATATACAACTGTGGGGACAATTTTCAAGCTCTTTTGTGAATATGTTGATGAAAAACATCCAAAACATGTTGCATATTTTACCCTCATTTTTACTTAAGGGGTTCATACTGCCCAGTTTTACAACTTTGGTACTAACTTCTTTGTTTGTACAAGCAATGTTTTATTTTGCTTGTCTGAATTAATTCCGTTCATAATTTTAGTTCTTACATGTTAAAATGAAAAAATCTATGTGTATTATTATCGTTTTAATTTTTTCCAAGCCAATAGTGATGTCAATATTTGTTTCCAAGCCGTAGTAGCGTGCGAAAACCGCCCAAATACTTTTAAAAACACTAATGAAGTACATTAATGATAAAAGTGTAACAGTTGTAAATAAGAGCATCTAATTTTGTTCTATTGAAGCTGCACAACATTTAACGCTTCGAGTGATTATAGGCACCATTGTGTTACATGTATTTGCTGTTACATATTTTTCCCACAAAAGAAATCGCCATTTGAGTTGTTTTAATTGCATATGTTGTATATAAATATGGAAACGTTTGTAGTTGATTTTTAAGTATCTTGTCGTCCTCCGATTTTAATGAAAAAAAAAAAATCGTTTTAAAGGTAACTGTGTTTTGATATAAGTGGTCGAATTTCTGCCACCGAGCAAAACTAGTAAATAAATACGCGCAATAGCTTAGCTTTACAAACTTAATTTGAATTAAAATTATAATGTTCATAAAATTTACCCACTTCTGTTAGTAATGAACTGAACCCCTTAGGGCTAATAAATCAGAGCAAGTTAAAATCTCTTTTTGGTTTAAAATGTGTTTAAGCCAACAAATCTATAAATCAGAAAACATATAAACCATCTTTGAACGCATAAAATTGGGCGTTTAAACTACCAATACAAACCATATGAATTTGTCAACATTTATCGTAGTGCTGCCACATGTTACTTTTTAAACTACATTTAATACATGGGAAACTGATTTACAACTGTTGAGTTTAAACTACATATAAATTTAAGTTTAGTTCAACTAAACTAGCGTTTAAACGCTCACTGATGTATTAGCCATTAGTAACTCAAGTTAAGCTTAACTAAGCATTTATTTATCAGGCCGTATTTACAGTTCACAACATTTTCAAGCGGTGCTTGTTGAAAAACAGACAAGCGCGCCACCTGGAGTTTTAACCTAATTCGGGTAAGCTGAATCCAGTGGTGTTAACCGTATTTAGGTTAGCTAGCCTATTCAGCATACCCGAATTAGGCTAAACCGCTAGGTGCCCCGCTTGTCTCAAAAAAAAAGTATCAAATTCTAGGACAATGTTATTATATATCGGATGATTCATCGTGAGGTTTTATTTATAAAGTAAAGTAAAACATATAATTTTGAAAGTGAGTTCTAATATCGGTTAAAAGAACAATTTATGGCACTTACTGTTTGAAAATTATATCATGTAAATGAAGCACTTCGATGCTGTTTAAGTTACAAAATAAATGTTTTTCAGGAGTGAAAATAAACGTTTTCAACAGGCAGGATTTTTTATTTTTTAATTTTTTTTAGATTATATCAAATCAATATCAAAAATTTAAATTTCTAATTACATGCAAACTAACAGTTTATTATTTTATTTTTTAGTGGAAAACGTTTCATACCCATTATTGCGATCTTAGTTAAAATGCTTCTTCAAGCAACTTTTAAAACGTTATTCCACGTTACAAAACCATTTTCCTTGTTTAATTTTATTAGTTACTTAAACCTTTTTTCCACTGGCTGACTATTTGTATGCCATTTTGAAGGCGTTAAGGTGCATATATATATATTTTTTTGATGTTTAAATAGTGTAAGTGAGTAATGTTAACGGCTATCTGCAAAAAAAAACAGTTGTTGCAAAATATGGCTTTTACAACGTTAAAAAGCTATTTGGAAGGTCCAATTTTGAAGGACTCGTTTGAGCATAGCGACTGGTATCTTGCGAATAATGTTGGCTTTCGAAGCGTCAATCGTAGCTGGCTTATTCCTGAAGACCTCAGACTCCAGAGAAAATAGTCCAAAGGTGTGATATCGCATGATCTAGGTGGCCAATTAACCGCAGAAATAATTTCTCAACAAGTTCATTGTGTTACGCGCTGTGTGTGTCGTAGCGCCGTCTTGTTGAAACCAGAGCTCACCGAGACCGAGATCCTTACGTAAAATACACCAAGTTGTCAAATACAACACGCCAAACTGCTAAGAACGAAGACGAATCGGTTCGTCACGGTCTTTGCGTATACTCTCATCTACAGCTGCTATATTCACTTCACTATCTACTGATGTAAACTAGGACTCAAATTTGCAAATACTGTAGGAAAAAGGGGTTCCAATAGGTCGATTATGTGCTCCCCAAGTTCTTCGAATCGCACGAAAAATATATTTCATAGAACGCTGGTATTCGTAATACAGCTAAACAATTTGGAGATGATGTTGTGATGTAAGTCTTTCCAGGAAGACTTACCAAACAATACTGAGCAAACGTGACAAAGCAATTTTATAGAGTCACGCGTGACCAGTAAAGAAAAGCATATTGAAAATCAGGTATGTGATAAAAATCGATCGATTTCAAAACGAACCTTTTTAAAAGGTGTGATGAATTTCGAACGATTTTAAAATCCATTTCTGACTTATAGCCTTAAATTTTTGTTCAGAATGCACTTCAGTGAACATATATAATATACAATTTAAATAATTAAGACAGAAAATGAAAGGAATATGTATTAAAAATCTATTTTAAAAGATACTGAGTACGATATTTTCGGTTTCAAATCGTTTCATTTTTAAAATCGAATTCCATCACATACCTGAATGAAACCTTACGGTGAATCATCCGTTACATACGTTCTACGTTTCACAACTTATAACACCAACGGGTCATGTTTTATGTTTAATACATCGTCTAAAATGGATTTAAATGTGGACGCGCGCGTACCGCGATTTTGTCGTGGTTAAAAACTCCGCATAGAAACGTGTTGAAGCCTGCTTAGAACTATCGATCATATACTTATAATTGTTACTCTAATGATACCAATTATAATTCTATCTCCGTCTGGTTACTTCACGAAGTCAGCTATACAAACTAATTGGTTAAAACATAACACATAACCAAATATTTCGCTTAGCACACTGGATAATGTGGACTTCCCTAATGTTAATGAAAGCCAACAAAATTTAATCTCCGCCTGGTTACTTCGCAATGTCAGCCATATACACCAATTGGTTAAAATATAAAACATATCCGACATACCCAAATATTTCGCTTAGCACACCGGATAATGTGGACTTCCCTAATGTTAATGAAAGCCAACAAAATTTAATCTCAGCCTGGTTACTTCGCAATGTCAGCCATATACACCAATTGGTTAAAATATAAAGCATATCCGACATACCCAAATATTTCGCTTAGCACAACGGATAATGTGGACTTCCCTAATGTTAATGAAAGCCAACAAAATTTAATCTCCGCCTGGTTAGTTCGCAATGTCAGCCATATACACCAATTGGTTAAAATATAAAAACTATCCGACATACCCAAATATTTCGCTTAGCACACCGGATAATGTGGACTTCCCTTTTGTTAATTTCGACAGTTATCTTAAACTACCTGTTCAGTATAACGAATTATAAATGAAAATAGACGTATTCAAAAAAACAAATTCGGTTTTAGAAGAAAGTACAGCACAATTGAACAAACTCATCGAATATTAAATGTCATAGGAAAAGCCTTTAAAGAAAAAAAAATATTGCTGCACTCTTCATTGATGTTTGACTTCTGATAAAGTCTATCATTAAGGCTTATTAAAGCTCAAGTTACCATCAAAAACACACAAGGTGATAGAAAAATTCTTACTCGGACGTAAATCTATTATTAAAGAAGGAGCTTTTTTAAGTTCTCCTTTGGCTATTGACGCTGGAGAGTACCACAAGGCAGTATCCTGGTCTCTATTAAATTTAATATATATTTTCGACTGCACCCAAGTATGAAAAATTGCTGATAATACTGAATTTCTTAGCGTACGCTACAACCGTATTAAAACATCTTGTTAAGAACAGGATAATACCCCAACACTCGCATGATAAATACGTCGGTACACATCTAGATCGGCGTTGAACGTGGAAATTGCATATAGATGCTAAATAACTCAACTGAAACTAAAAGCAATTCAAATTAATTGGCCTCTTGGTTCTGTTCTTAGTCTCGATTGCAAAGTTCTACTTTACATTTCTATCTTAAAGCCAAGTGATTCTACGGTATGCAGGTATGGGGCACCAAAATAAACTTCATCGAATAATCACAGCCGCTATGGTAAAAACTTAAAAATTCACATGGATTTCAATTTGTATTTATTAAAATTTACGATTACGAAATGTGCAGTAAAATATCTACTAGCTCGAAATATTTTAAATGATGGCGGTCACACTCCCTTAATATGCGAATATATTATATTATTATATATTGATATTAAATTTAGATAAAAATATTTTACATTCGATTATATTTCAATAAAATTCTCTCAAATTTAAAAAGACGTAAAACCTGTGATTTTTCTATTAAGAGTGAAAAAATAGAAAAATATGGACGGCTAACTATGCGAAAAATTACCACGATAAGCAATTTTCTAGACAACCGTGAAAAGTTGTTCAATTCGTGTATTTCCCTTAACACACAGTTAACAAAAGAGAACTTCACATATCCAAAGTATCAAAAAAGCAATCACTATACAAACATGTACATATATGTTATTTTACAAAAAAAAAAAAAAGGAATAATCATTGAGAATTCTGTGAATAAAAACTTTAGCAGAATTCTTGTTCGTTCAAAAAGAAAAACTCAGTTTTATATAGAAATTGATGCAAGCTGAACAGTAAAAGCAAATTGTTAGTTTGCAAAAAAGAACACCATCAAACAAATATTGCCATGCCAAATGGTTAAAAATAAATTTCACAAATATTCACTTTGTTAAACTGTATATGTAAATAAAGTTAGTTATATTGGCCTTGGTGTTATTGTGCACTGTAAGGATTTATTATTTAGAAAATCGCAATTTTCGTAAAATAATAGCGAAACATGCTATGAAACTATTATTTTTTATTATCATTTTTTATTATTATTTCTTCCGTTAAAAATGATAGTTCACATTGGATGCGTCTTCTTTAGAATAAAACTCCTTCAGATGTCTTGAAGCAGACACTTCAAAAGTATATTTTAAATACCTTTGAGAAGTTACGTAAAGTATTCGTATAAAAGTTTCGATAACGTGTTGTTTAGAGCAATTAATTTCACTAACGCTTTTATCAAAACCAAAAAAAAAAAAAAAAAAAAAAAAATCAAATTCATATTCCATTTAATATTTATATTATTTTATATATGAAATTTATCTACATTGAAATATATAAATATTTGCCAGTGTGGAAAAGAAGCATATACCGAATATTGTAGTTTCGAGATATCAAAGAGGCTAAAAGAAAATGTTTTAAAAAATTATTAGTAAACATGAAAGATTTTAAACATTTTCTATTTTATCGCCTTTGCGATACAGAAAATTGAATTGTATGGCAACTTAAGTAACCTAAGCGCTTTTATTGTAATAATAACTGTATGTAGCGATGTTTTATTTAACCCTCGTCGAACTGATAAGGTACAATTGAACCTTTTTCATCTCGAAATTGCATTAATAACGAAAGGCGGATTATTAGGTTATATGGTTATGTAGTTATATTAACAGCAACATAATACATTTAAAAAAAATGTAATAAATGTATTTTGTTGTTTTGAATATAACTAAATAACCATATTACCTGATAACCAGCCTTCCGTGAACAACCCAAATAAAAACTTGAAATTTTGTGACATCTTAAAACTTTGAGTTACTAGTATATTTTGAAAATTTCAAAGCAAAAACTAAACGCCTTTCCATTGGCATAGAGCCTTAACTATTTTACACGCTTTAAAGGCTGTACAGGTACAATTGTACCTTCAAAGGCATTGTATGAAGAAACATTTTTCAAAGAAAATAAAGCCAATTTTTTTAATGTTTTACAACCTGTAAAATTACGCAGGCTTACCATACCTTTGTAACAGAGTGTTATATAAATAAAACATCTATTTTACTTAAATTTATTTTCAACGTTCACACAGGCAATAATAAAGCACATATATTTGCTACAACTTAACTCTCATATTTGAGTGTACCTACCTTTAGCAATTTTCAATTTCGCTTTTAGTTTAACTATATATTGTTCTTAATATGTAAATAAAAGCTAATTTCAATAATTCTGGAATGGAAAAGCGTTTTATGTAGTAATCAATGTATGAAGGTACAATTGTACCTACTCTGTCATTTAGCGTTTTTAAATTCTTTATTTCGATGAGCCATTTTTTTCATGCCATCATGACAACTTATATTGACTGATTCTTGCGTAAACCAATTATGATATTTCAAAAAAGAAACTCATTAACCCTAGTTAGATAACGTTATTTTTTTGTACTGAAAAGATAACGTTACGCCTGAAAAACGTGTGCTAGTTGTTTTGTTAAAATCATTTATTTATTCAATTACTTTTAAAATAAAGTAATTTTTAAACAGAAAACAATAATAAAAATAAAATTAAAAATAAAATGCAATAATTCTTAAAAAAAATATCACAACTTAAAGATTTATTAATAAAGAACTTCAGTTCGGCTCTAAAAACTAAAATAGATAATTTTGTTGTACTTTGCTTAGATAATAATATCTGTACCAAAAAAAAAAAAAAAATAATAAATTCAAACAGCATTATATCCAAGACTTTCAAACTAAATATTTATGGTCGCCACATTAAGGTGCATTGCATTTTAAACATACCATTTTGGACGTCGTCGAATTTTTGATGAACAGAAACCACAGTATTTTCTCTTTTTGTTATTAAGGCTGTTCTCCACTGGTACTGCAATTATTGTTTACTGCATCTGGTAAATAATTTTAAATGTTGCCGCGCAAAGTTTTCGTTAAAGTAGGAATTTCTAGCCTTTTGTTTGGTGCATTGAGCAATTTCTGGAAGTATTTCGGTAGTAAAAAAAATAACGAAGCATGAAATTGGGTCGTGATTTACATTCCCAAATAAGTCCATTCGAACTCTATTCATTGAAGAAATTCGGCCAGCGCTTTGAACCTCTGATGTAGTCCAGAAGTGCTTACTTTTACGTCTTATAGTGGGATAATATACCGTAATAATTGGCTATCGGCAGAAGTAGTAAAATTATCACGTTCTTAAGGATTTTCTTAAGTCGGTGGTATATTCTCATCAGCATCAAGGACGTCAACAAGCTTGTCTTATACATCACGTTGGACCTTATCCTCCAATTATTCATCTTCCGATTTGCTCACATTTTCCAGTGAATCTGAGTCGTCCAACACGCTTTTTAAGAGCAGCAATTTCTGCGTCGTCCAAGCCGCGCTAACAAGACATTTTTACAGCTAATTTAAATAACAAATACCTTAAAATTCATCTGTGCTTATTTCTCAAAGAAAACATAACTTAACGCCCAAAAAGATGTTTTAATTTATGCATAATTTTTTCAAAAGACTTATGCTTAAAAGTAAGCGCCTACGATTTTGTTAAAGATATATCGAAACGGATAAAAAGCTCAAAATATAATAATTCACATCTGTCTTGGACTTAAGCTAGTTTTCTATATGACAACAAAAATAATAAAGGCATTTTTAATAAAAGATTTAACACTGACTATGATTTCGTAACTTACATAACAAATTTTAGTGGGATCACATTTTTTCAAAAAGAAGAACACTCAGCTTTAAAAATGTTTTTCAAAATTGTTGAACAGGCAGATATATTTTCTACGAAAGTTTTTGCAAATTGACATTGTCATCAAATTTACAGAGTGTGCCAACTGAGTCTGACTGATTGACATATTGTAGCCGTTGTGTTGCATCCAAAGGCATAGTTTAATGAGCCAATTGAATTTTATGTGAAAACATCATCCAATCAACTTTAAAATCTGCCGCAGTGGTATTCTGAAGACTCCCGATTGAGTTACATTTCGAAGGACAAACTCAAAAGCATTCGTGTGAATAATTTCTCGTACACCATTTACAGCATTCTCAGGGCAAACATGTTTAACAATTTCGTTACCTACTGAACCCTGGTTCACAAAATGGGTAATTAAGCATCTTATCCTGTTTGCACTGGAAGCTGCTGCAGTATCAAAATGTTAACGGTATTTTCATTGTGTTGTAACAATTTTTTGTCGGAAACATAATAAGATTATACAATTTTTTAATTTTACTTAATTTTTTACTACCTGCAAAAGAATTAAATTAAAAATAAAAAAACATAATTTCACTCAGTTTAAGTTGGCATATATTTGCTACGAAGTAGTTCAATTTTTTCCCAGAACAAAACTACATATTTATTATTATTTTTTAAAACATTTTGTTCAAATTTTCATTCATAACTAAACAAAATTATTATAAGCGTCATATACATTTTAATACAAATTGTTGCTGAAGTAGAGGTAGGTAGACTCAACTTTTAAAAAAAACTTTAGTTACATTTTTGTTCGAAAAATGAAAGGGAAATATATGAAATACTTCGGGAAGAAATAAGATAGAAGAAAAAACGAAATTGTTGCTAGCATTGTGTATGAGGCTCTAAAGCCGAGTTTTTTGTTTTCTCAAAATTTTGATATTTTTAACAATATAAAAAGCTATATTATATAAGATTTAAGTTACTGACAGAAAGATAAGCTTTGGTAAATTATGCACCGATCTTTGCGAGTTTTGACTGTACGATTTGTAGTCCTACAAAACTATGACGTATCATATTTTAATATGATAGTGATATTTATTACAGTTTTAGACTTACGGTCTGATTTCTAGTCATATAATACGAGTTTGTTCAAAATCTTATATCATATTTTGCATTATGCCACCGTTTATGTTAGTTTTTGTAACAAAATTGTAAATTTTTAGGGTGGTGGTTCTACATTTTGACTCGTAACTCTGATCTTACTGAAAGGATTTTGCTGGATTTCAATCCCAAAGCGCTTACGAGACCTGGAAGCAATTTGACACCAACATTGTTCGTACCTTTTGAGTTTTTCGAAAGTGAGAGTGATTTCAACAGACGGAAGGACAGAATATATATACTTTATGGGGTCTAAGATGCATAATAAAAAAGTTTCACACGGAATGACAAACTTAGAATACCCTTAAAATACATATAAAAAAGACTTTAAAGTCCAATAAGTACCAGTCTCATATACATTTAGCATCAAGGTTACAGAAGGTGTTGGAGTCGGATTTGGACTCTTGAGTCCGAGTTGCACTTAAAAAATATCTGCGTTTGGAGTCGGATTCGGAGTTAGTACTTTTTTCTGCCGACTCCACATCCCTGATATAAATATTAAATCTATATCCTAATAAATTAAATTGGAATATATTTCAATAAAATTCTCTTTTATTAAGGGGAAACATGTTTGTAATTTTCAATCTAAAATAAAAAAATATAAAAATTTTGACGGCTAACTATGCGAGAAATAACCATGACAAGCAATATTTTACACAACCGTGAAAAGTTGTTAAATTCGTGCTTTTTTCCTTAACACACAGTTAACAAAAGAGAACTTCACATATCCAAAGTATCAAAAAAGCAATCACTATACAAACATGTATATGCTATTTTACAAAAAAAAAGGGGGGATAAACATTGAGAATTCTGTTAATAAAAAACTTAGCAGAATTCTTGTTCGTTAAAAAAGAAAAACTCAGTTTTATATAGAATTTAATGCAAGCTGAACAGTAAAGGCAAATTTTTAGTTTTTCAAAAGAGAGCGCAATGAAACAAATATTGTCATGCCAAATGGTTAAAAATAAATTTCACAAATATTCACTTTGTTAAACTGTATATGTAAATAAACTTAGTTATGTTGGTCTTGGTGTTATTGTACACTGTAAGCATTTGCTATTAAGATAGTGCCGAAAAAATTGCCATTTTCTAAAAATAATAGCGAAACATACTATGACTCTATTATAATTTAAATCTTCCGTTGACAAAAATGGTTCACAGTGAATGGGCCGTCTTTGGGGTGTGAATAAAACTCCTTCAGATGACTTGAAGAAAACACTTCTAAAAGTATTTTTTAAAAACCTCTAAGAAGTTACGTAAATTATTCGTATATAAGTGTCGAAAACGTGCTGTTAAAAAAAATCAATACCACTATTATCAAAACTAAAAAAAAAAAAAATTAATGCTGCATTTAAATTTTATTTCTATTATTTTATATATGAAATCTATCTATATTGAAATATACAAATATTTGCTAATGTGGAAAAGAAGCATATCGATGCCTTACTTTCTCAACCTCGTATCTTGAAAAAATACGGTTTGGACTTTATCATATAAAACCTTTTTTTTTTTTCATTATTTATTTATTGAATCTTCATATATTAAATATGAACTAACAATAATTAATCAAATCTTATATTAAGTTACTAATACTTAATTTTTGTCCTGCCAATGCTAGACGAAAATTTTTCTCCTCACGGTTTCTGTTCACATATTTAGCGGTCTTCTCGTCCGATGAGTCCTACAGTATCTCTTCTCCTTAATCTAGAGTGGCCACTGTCATTTAAAATATTTTGAGCTAGTGGATTTGGGTGCGACTCAAGCCTTTTTAAATATTTTGCTGCGTACTTCGTAATAATAGTTTTTACTAATGGCACATTGAGATCCTTGTGAATATTAGAGTTTTTAACATACCAGGGAGCGACTGTGATTATTCGAAGAAGTTTATTTTGGCGCCTTTGAATTTTTTCGATATTTGAGGCCGAGGCAGTGCCCCATAGCTGAATACCGTAGCACCATATTGGCTTTAATATAGAGTTGTATAAAACGATTGTTTTTTTTTTGTGTTCTATTACTGCAAAAACTTATTATTTCAATAATTTATTAATATTTACAGAATTGAGACAAAGTATTGAAATAATAAGTTGTTGCAGTAATAGAACACAAAAAAACAATCGTTTTATATGAAAAAGTCCAAACCGTAATTTTCAAGATACGAGGTTGAGAAAGTAAGGCATCGATATGTCGAATATTGTAGTTTCGAGATATCAAAGATGCTTAAAGAAAATGTTTTAAAAAATTATTAGTAAACACGAAGGATTTTACAAATATTCTATTTTACCGCCTTTGCGATATAGAAAATTCAATTTTATGGCAACTTAGGTACCTTAATGTAATAATAACTGTATGTAGCGATGCTTTATTTAACCCTCGTCGAACTGACAAGGTAGAATTGTACCTTTTTCATTTCGAAATTGCATTAATTTTTTTCTCGTATACAATTGGGTTGTTCACGAAAGGCGGATCATCCGGATATATGGTTATGTAGTTAGTTATATTAACATCAACAAAATACGCTTAAAAAAATTTTAATAAATGTATTTTGTTGTTTTGAATATAACTAAATAACCATATTACCTGATAGTCAGCCTTCGGTGAACAACCCAAATAAAAACTTGAAATTTTCTGACATCTTAAAACTTTTAGTTGTTACTGTATTTTGAAAATTTCAAAGCAAAAATTCAACTCCTTTCCATTGATATAGAGTTTAACTATTTTACACGCTTTAAAGACTGTATATGTACAATTGTACCTTTAAAGACTTTGTATTAAGAAAAATTTATCAAACAAAATTAAGTACATTTTTTTAATGTTTTACAACCTGTTAAAATTACGCAGGCTTACTGAACATTTTTAACAGAGTGTTATATAAATAAAACATATATTTCACTTAAATTTTAAATTAATTTCCAGCGTTCATACAGGAAATATTAAAGCACATATATTCGCTACAACTTAGTTTTCGTATTTGAGTGGACCTTCTTTTAACAATTTTCAATTTCGCTTTTAGTTTAACTATATTTTGATCTTAATAAATAAATAAAAGCTAATTTCGATAATTCTGGAATGAAAAAGTTTTTTATGTAGTAATAAGTGTATGAAGGTACAATTGTACCTACTCCGTCATTTAGCATTTTTAAATTCTCTATTTCGATGAGACTTTTCCATCATTACAACTTATATTGACTTATTTTTGCGAAAGCCAGTTATGATTTTCATAAAAGAATCTCATTAAGACAAAATATATGTACTTGAAAAAATTACTTTGTTCTTTAAAGGAGAACTTATGGCAATCACAGTAATGTTTCTGCATGATGATTTGAAAACAGCAATACTTTAGATGCACATAAGATGTTTTGATAAATGCATAATTTGTTCTAAAGATTTATGGTTAGAAGTTATTGCCTACATTTTTGTTAGAAAGAAGATCTATCTAAAAGCATTTAAGCATATTGGGATCTGGCAAGCTTCCAATGTAGCAATTCACTTCTGTTTTATATGGACTTAAGCTAATTTTCCATATGACCACAAAAATAAAAAATTAAGTTTTAATGAAATATGCAACACTGGCTATGATATTGACACTGATTATAATATTGTTTCTAAAACTTACTTAAATAATTTAACAGGGATCACTTTCTTTTAAAAAGAAAGACACACAGCAAAAATATTTTCATTTTAAATTGGACAGGCAGATAAATTTTCTACGAAAGTTTTTGCTAAATGACATTGTTATCATGTATTAAGAGTGGGCCAATGCCCCTTTTTTCGTTTATTTATTCACAATTTGAAATCGTAAACTATAATAAAGAGTAGTTAACAATATTTTTTTTTTATGCAATGTGTCTTAGTAGAGCTGATGTTAAGCGTCGTATACGTCGAAGAAAAACAAATATATTGTTAAAAATTCGCCTATACAGAAATTATACGTTTTGTAGAACACAGAAGAGTTAAGAGGCAATAAAAGGTATTTGACTAGCTCAGAAATTGGTATATGGTTCTCAACCCTGTTTCTTAAACGCTTAACAATATAAAATAATTTTACTCATTTGCCTTAAAATACCATAGAGTAAAAGTAAAATGAACCAATTGTATTAATAATCTGGAAAATTGCAAATGAACTTAATGTGGCAAGATATTGTGCCAAAGGGGTACATTTTTCCCACCCTACTGACAGATAAACTGACAGACACCTTGACAGAATGCGCACCGATTATTATATTCCTGTCCCTAATGAAGACTAAAACACTTAATTTACATTTTGTTAAAATTTCCCTTAGATATCCTTCCCATTAAAAGATATTTAGAATTTCATTTTAACTAAACAAATAAACATTTTATTGAATAATAAGAAAAATCATTATAATGAATATAAAATATAACTATGCATGTGTATAAAAGAGATCATAACATCAAGAATGACACTATCATACTAATTATGATATGTTTTTATAATATATAAGAATTAGGTAAGGTAGAGAAAAATAATAAAAAAAAAGGAATAATTTGGAAGCGGACCGACTACTGAGGAATACTCTATTTATACAAATAATTACAAAAAAATTAGTGATCATTATTACTCACAACATTTTTTTATTGTTAGCGTTCCAATTCATTAATGTCTCGATTGAAGGGCCCAGCAAAGCGAGATGATGTTGTTGTTGTTTGCTAAAGGAGAAAAAGAAACTGCTCACATTTATTTTTTTGTAATATGTAATAAAATAGAGATATACGTACGTTAGTGAAGCTAAAGTTAATTTAAGTAAAGATACATCAGTTTTAAATTACAGTGTTAGCGAAAATAACAAGCACAATGATTTTATTTAATTGAATTGAAAAATTGCATAATATTTAACTTGTAAAGGTAATATTTACTTTCATTTAGTTCATTAGTCATATTTTAATATAAGGTAAATTTAATTCATTTATTTAATATTAAATTAGAATCATTTGCACATTTATTAAGTTATGTAAAATTATTTAGGTATTTAGTAAAATTTTAAATTTATGTTCAAGGTAATTATTTAAGTTATTATTCTTTCTATTTCTTGAGTAAGAGAAAACTAAGTATGGATTAATTTAATAAATTTTTTCTCTATCTTTTTCTTTTAATTTTTTTTTTTTTTTTAAATTACTTTAATTTATTGTAAACATATAACTCTGCTCTACGTATAATAAAAATTAAATCATTAAGTTAGTTATTATTAGGTGTGGGTTTTAAGTTTATGTATAAAGCCGAGAATACTTATAATTGAAGAAATAAGGTTATGTTTAATAATGTAGAAAATAGTATATAAAATATGCTATTTGATAGTTTTTATTAATAATTTTTAATTTGTTGTTAGGAAAATATAGTTTTAAAGTTCATTTAATATAACTAATTTGATATATGGTTTTATATTAGTTAATTTATTGATTTTTTAAGCTTTTGTCAAACCGTGTAGGATTTGTTGAAGGTATTATGCAATACGCTTTTCAATGTCTCCAAGCGTTGGTAATGATTGCCTTATGTGAATAATGATTGTTTTCTTCTCTTGGCGTATTAAAGTTATTCTTGGAGTAATCCTCCATGTGGTCTCCCTCAAGGATCCAGGACCAAGGCAAGGTGTATGATTCCCTTTGTCCCGATATATTTCATATAGAATATTAAAAAAAAGGAATCCTTTTAGTGTGTTTTGCGGGCGTTGATTCAAAAATTTTTCTTTTTTTAAACAAAATGATGAATTAATTTAATATAATTATTATTGTAATTCTTTCACTTGTGAGTTCACTTATTTCACTTTTCTTTTTTTAAAAATAAAAACTTTATATTGTTTAACTTTTTCCGCTCGCTTCTTTACTTGAGCACTTCTTTCTGATCGACACCACTTTTAAAACTGCTCCTCACTTTAACAAAATTTCAATAATTATGCAGTGCGTATTTCTAGACGCGTAATGCTCAAGTTTTCTAGTAATTAAGATCAATTAAAGCTTAAGTAAAAAGAGGACAAAATTATTAGTATCATAAAGATGAGGTGATCTAAATAAGGACAACTAACTTGACCTGCAAATGCAAAATGTTATTACCATATATGGTCATAAAATGCGAATTTAAAAAGGAGAGTAACTACGCTCAATTAAATATAAACACACAATCGTATGTACTTACATATTTACGTTTAGATGTGCATGCCCAATTGAGCGAAATAAGGTGTAGTAGAAGGGCAAATAAAAGTAGACTAGGAAATGTGATGAACCCTCATTAACATACGTTAAATTTAAAAGTACAAATAGGAAAAATATTGAAGTAAAACAAATTCCTTAAATTTTTCAAGAAATCGTTACAAATCTGCTTCGTGCTTACATTTTGTCAAATGGAGACACGAACAGAAACAGGATTTCGTCTGGGTTTCATTTTTATTTTATTATTATTTTTTTTTTTGCATAAGTATAAAATTGAATATAAATTCAAAGTCGATTTTTGTTATTGGTGTCCGAATATAGTGTGGCACGACCCACGATAGCCGGGCAAAACATCACAAAAAATTTTTTTTTTTTTTTCAGCGTCAAAAGAAAGTGTGCAGCGATCAGTTCAACATTTATAAGTCTAAGGCTGTTAAAAGGGGGAGAGTACAAATAAACTGTTTTAATTTTTTTCAAGTGTATTCAGTACTTGTTTATTTAAATAAAAAAAATTTGTCATTTATTTCTTCCTCATTTTCAAATTAACAATTATCTCAGAAAACGCCTTATTTTGCGCGTCAAAAAAAAGTGTACACTTTCATATTATTTCAATGTTCCAGTGTTATAACGGTAAAATTACCGCTTCTTTAGGTTTTTTTATTCTTGCCTTCATATTACTGATGTTTAATTATTCCTACTATATAAACGGATCAATAACAAGTCAAGTGAATTTTGGCTTATAAATAATAGTCAACATGAGTAAGCAGACTACAGTAAGAACTCGTAATTTAGTGGTAAAATTGGCATCTGAAGGCAAATCTTTGGGAAAAATAGGCAGTGCTATTGGCAGTTCTATTAGCAGATGCCATAATACTATTAAAAAAAATATATGATAAGTAAAAAAGGTGAAAAGTGTTAAAGACCTTCCGCGCTCTGGCAGACCTAAAATTTTGTCCGGCATAGACAAGAGGACAAGAGTTTGAAGAGTAAAGGCTAATTTCTGGTACAGGGCAGTAAAAATATCAGAGGAACGGACAATAACACTAGGAGTAAGGGAACGCGCCAGTTCTGTTCGCCAAACACTACATGAAGATGGGCTTTATGGTAGAGTTCCCAGAAAAAAGCCACTTATATCTGTGAAAAATCAAAAAAATCGTATGAAATGTGCGAAAAAGCATCAAATTAAAGATAAAGAAAATTTTTTTATCCCAAAATGAATTGTCTTTGTTTTGATGCTTTTTCGCACATTCCATACGTTTTTTTTTTGATATTTCACAGATATAAGTGGCTTTTTTCTGGGAACTCTACCATAAAGCCCATCTTCATGTAGTGTTTGGCGAACAGAACTGGCGCGTTCCCTTACTCCTAGTGTTATTGTCCGTTCCTCTGATATTTTTACTGCCCTGTACCAGAAATTAGCCTTTACTCTTCAAACTCTTGTCCTCTTGTCTATGCCGGACAAAATTTTAGGTCTGCCAGAGCGCGGAAGGTCTTTAACACTTTTCACCTTTTTTACTTATCATATATTTTTTTTAATAGTATTATGGCATCTGCTAATAGAACTGCCAATAGCACTGCCAATTTTTCCCAAAGATTTGCCTTCAGATGCCAATTTTACCACTAAATTACGAGTTCTTACTGTAGTCTGCTTACTCATGTTGACTATTATTTATAAGCCAAAATTCACTTGACTTGTTATTGATCCGTTTATATAGTAGGAATAATTAAACATCAGTAATATGAAGGCAAGAATAAAAAAACCTAAAGTAGCGGTAATTTTACCGTTATGACACTGGAACATTGAAATAATATGAAAGTGTACACTTTTTTTTGACGCGTAAAATAAGACGTTTTCTGAGATAATTGTTAATTTGAAAATGAGGAAGAAATAAATCACAAATTTTTTTTATTTAAATAAACAAGTACTCAATACACTTGAAAAAAATTAAAACAGTTTATTTGTAATCTCCCCCTTTTAACATCCTTAGACTTATAAATGTTGAACGGATCGCTGTACACTTTCTTTTGACGCTGACTGTATGTATTTAGTAATTCAAATATGATAACGCAACTATGATCTCAGATCCGATGTCTGGTACCTACCGACATACTCCCCCTTAAGATTTTCTATGTCATATAAATTGTTACCAATTTTTTCACGAATCTTACATTTTATGTATTTCGGCATAAACTTTTTGTTTATAGCCCTTGCCATATTGCTGAGAATATGATTTTTTCGGAACACTATTTGACCTTTTCGGAATTGAATCGGACGCGAACGCAAATTGTAAAATTTGGTTGCTCTTTCATGAGCGATATTTAAATTCTCTCGAATTTTGTTCCGTATTTTCACCAATTTTTCGCTACTAGTAGTGACTTCAACCCCTTCCCCATCTAAGCATCCCAGTTTTTCTAAAATTTTATATGCGGAGCCATGCTGCACCATATTTTGTCCAAATGTGGCAAAATAGGGGGAACAATTGATGGACGAATGATAATCGCTCCTTAGAATCGATAGAATCTGGGGGATGTATTTGTCCCAATTGCCATGATCTTTATGGTTTTCTAAAAAACATCTAATTTTGGTAATTATTTCCCTGTTTGCGCGCTCGGATGCATTTGACTGAGGGGCGTAAAATCCGGTTTTTATATGATCAATTTCATATAATTTTAAGAATTCTTTCATTTCGTTAGAAACAAATTGCTTTGCGTTATCGCTATGCAGGAATCTAGGTACTCCAAATGTAGGAAAAATCTCTGTTTCAAAGTATGAAATTACATTAGCAGTCGTAGCTGCCCTTAGTGGCTTTAAAAATAAGAATTTTGTTAGGTGATCCAGACAAATGAAAATAACTGAGTTTTTAACTTTAGTCAGTGGATAGGGACCTAAAAAGTCACAATAAAACCTTTCGAAGGGTCTATTAGTGATAAACTGTTTCCCCATGACTGGCCTAGATATCTGATTGAAGGATTTTACCGACTTACATTTATCGCAATTACGAACGTACATTTTCACATCGTTAACCATAGTAGGCCAGTAATATTTTTGGCGTATACGTGCCAAAGTTTTAACAACCCCACCATGACAGGAAACAACTGCATCGTGTGCAGCCTTAATTACAGTTTGCGACAAGGACGTCGGAATCCACACCCGCCATAAATTATCCTCCTCATTTTCAATACCCTGTCTAAAACTGACACGTTTATAAATTATGTTATCGCAAACTATCACGTCGGGTAGATTTTGCCTATTTTCAGTAACAGAATTTCTGAGATTAGAATATTCTACACTGTCAAATTCGGGAGAAGTCAAATCAATTTCTAAGGGAACATCAGATAATGACAATTGTTCAACATGCATGCGTGAGAGACAATCTGGTACAATATTTAGCGAACCTTTTCTATGCTCGATACGAAAATCATAACGTTGTAGCTTTAGACTCCAACGTGCTAATCGTCCGCTTAAATCCTTTTGGGACATGAGCCATTTCAGTGATGAGTGATCAGTAATTATTCTAAACGGTAGGCCTTCGATATATGGTCTAAACTTGTTTACGCAAACAATTGCTGCCATACATTCAAGTTCAGTGACAGTATAATTCCTCTGAGACTTATTTAGTTTTTTCGATACGAAAGCGATCGGATGCTCATTACCACTGTCATCATACTGAAATAAAACGCCCCCAACTCCTAATCGCGAAGCATCACACTGGATTATAAATTCGCGATCGAATCTTGGCTGAGCTAAAACTGGAGCGGATGACAATGCATCTTTCAACTTTTCAAATGACAGAATGGCATTTTCGGTCAAAGAAAATGGTTTCACGGACTTCTTCAGACAGTCCGTGAGCGGACCACCAAGGTCAGAAAAGCTACTTATAAATGACCTATACCAGTTGGCCATGCCAACAAATCGGCGAACCTGTCTTGGTGTTTTGGGAACGCTAAAATTTTTAATCGCTTCAACTTTCTCGGGATCAACTTTTAAGGTGCCGTTTCCTATAATATAGCCTAAATAACGAATCTCTCTTTGACAAAATTTACTTTTGCCTACGTTTATTGTAAGTTTTGCAGATTTGAGACAGTTTGCCACTTCTTTTAAAAGTACAATGTGGGAGTCGAAATCAGAGCTACATATAAGAAGGTCATCTAAATAGATGAACACATTTTCACGTAAACGTGATGGTATAACCTTATCCATTAACCTGCTCATGGTTTGAGGACCGTTGCACAAACCAAATGGCATATATTTAAAATGGTATAAGGGCTTACCGGGAACGACAAATGCTGTTTTTTCTTTAGAAGTTTCTGTTAATTTAATTTGAAGAAATGCATCTTTTAAATCTATTCCTGTGATATAAAATGTATCTTTTAATCTACTTAATAAGCCATTAATGTGGGGTAGAGGGTAAGAATCCTTCTTGGTTATGTCATTTATTTTCGGGAGTCAATGCAAAGTCTAACTTTGCCAGGTTTTCGCACCAGGACAACTGGTGAGCACCAGGGTGAATTTGATTCTTCAATTACCCCCATACTTAAAAGACGATCAATTTCCTTAAAGGCTTCTTCCTGTCTAGGGGGCGATAAAGGATAATGCCTACATTTTATTGGAACCGCTTCCCCAGTATCTATATGGTGTTCTAATAGGTCTGTGCACCCTAAACCCAACTTTTCATATGAGGGAAATTGTAAAATAACTTTTTCTAATAAAAGCTTTTGCTCCGACGTAAGATTATGAAATTTCGACTCTCTATTTTCTAAGTTGGAAGATTGAAGTTCTAAAGACGAAACAATTGGAATTATATCTGGAGCAAGAGCAAATTCTCGCCAAAAATTGGTTCCAAAATACGCTTCTTGGCCGAGTGTAGGAACCAGGTAGAAAACAATGTCCTTCGTCACATTTTTAAAACAAATAGGCAATTTAGAGAATCCTAATACATTTTGCTTAGAACCATTTGCAATGGACAATGACGATTTTATCGGGCTATAAGGGATATTATTCCTCTGTAAAAATTCTAAACAATTTTGCCCCAAAACGGATACATTTGCTCCAGAGTCTAATAAACCTGTAATACTATTATTAAAAACCTTAACTTTAACGTAAGGTCGATCATCCGGACCCTGTAAAATTGTGGATTCTAAAAGTTTAGAATAATATCTACTTTTCTTGAATCTCAGCCTGCATTTCATTATTTTTAAAGACGGATTTTTATAATTTGAGTGCCGCCTGTCATTTAATTTACAAGTTTTAATTCCCACATCATCTACTTTGTCAAGGGTTTGAGTTTGTGTGGAAGCATCCTTGGAGGATGAGAAACTCTTTTGTTGATAATCTGAGTCATATTTATAGGTAAGGGATCTGTCAAAATTTAAAATACTATACGATTTTTGTAAATTTTGTTCTACTTTGAACTCGGGGTTTGTTGGGGTGGACGAAAGTCCCCGGTAGCCATTTCGCCCGTTTTCTTGTTTCCCTGAAACGAATGCTTCTTGGGACAAGAAGGCGTTAAAAATCCCTTTTGTCCGCATTTAAAACAGAAACGTTCACTAATGTCCTTATCACAATATATGTATGAGTGACCAATTGACAAACAATTCCAGCACTTGATGTTTGAATAATCATATTTATTATTCCTTATTGGAAATTGAAAGGCTTCAAGCTGCGGATCATCTGAGTTAAAATCATCTAACTCAGGACTTAAAGAGTCCATTTCACTTACGTTCCTCATTGGACCAAAGTTTGGTGTCATGGATTTATTATCTCGTAGGATCTTCTCAGCCTTTCGAGCGATGTCCCTAAACTCATTCAGAGTCTTAGAATCAGAACTGAATAATAAAAATCGCAAGTTTGGTTGTAAATTACGTTTGATGATATCAATTAATGTTAAATCTGGTAAGGGACTTCTCATTCTTGAATTCATTGATACCAATATGGAATGAAAATCATCATACGACTCTTTATGCTGTTGCTTACGTAAAGATATTTTCAACAAAATATCATGCTCTGATTCTAAAAACCCGAACTCCTTTGTAATAGCATATTTTATAATTGGATACGTAATGTCTCGATTCTGCTTCATGAAAAGCCAGTACCATTGTTCGGCTTTTCCTTCTAGAAGCACGTGAAAATTGGACAAAAGGTGTTCGTTAGAACATCGAGATCGACTGCTAAGTGTTTCCACCTTAAATAAGAAATCGGAAACAGACCCTGTTCCGTCGTATGAAATCTTCCATTTTTCTAATTTAATATGTGACTCACTAACTGCAGTATTCATATCAGGAGATCTATTTAAATTGTAATTTGGAGCGTTTGAATAGTTTATATTAGGTTGATTAATAGGGTGTCCCTGAGCACTTCCATTACTTGCGTTTCCTATTTGAGAGATGCTGTCTCTAATCGAAGAAAGTTCTCTTCTGAATTCCTCTCTAGTATTGTGCATGGTCTGTTCCATCAAAGTTAACAAGGTATCAAGTGGTGTTGCTGAATTCAAATTAGATTCATTGGGATTAGGCTCGGATGGAACGTTAACGCCAGGAGTAGCATTAAGGGTTTGTCCTTCTAAGGGGGCAAATGGTTGTGAAATAGGATTAAGATTACTCATAATTGAAATATTCGGATCATCAAAATTTAAAGACGAATTTATATGGCTTGGAACCCTAGTTGGATTTGAAGTATTTTTAACCATAGGAGAATGTACTACTCGATTTTTAGAAGTGGATGGGTTGTCTTGTATTTCAATAGAAATATTATTTCGTGAAGAAGAAGTACTTTTACTACGACCCTTCAAGTTATTACTACTACCACCTTGGGAACGCGTATTCATAACGAATGACTTTGAGAATGTAAAATTGTTTTAAAACTTTTTCAACTTAGCAAAAGAATTTTTCTCAGAAAATATATATAATAAAAATGGAAGAAAATTAAAAAAAAATATAGTATCTGAAATAGTGTTAATAATTTGTGATGATATTATATATATGCTTAGAATAATTATAATATTAGTAATGTAGTTTAATAATCAGTTCTTAATTTTAGGGAAGAATAATCATAAGGAAAATATAACAGTAGTTATTTAGTCTTCTAAAATTTTCTACAATTCTCCAGCATTTTATTCTAAATATTTATACACTTTTCAAGCTACACTGCAACTTGTCGAAATTTCACCGTTGTAATTAAAACCGGACTCGAATAGCGAGAAAACGTGAACGCTGAAAACACAGAAGCATCCAGAACCGAAATTGAGTTCCAGGACTAGGACTTTCCGAGGGGAAAATTATCGATAGGTTAAAAATTGTCGTGCAAAGTTTAAATGTATCGCTACTAATGAATAGTTTTTATAACCTTTATTAACTAGGACTTATACGAATTAATACTGCAATTACCGAAGGAATAGATGTTATCAAAACTGTTTCGTTTCGAGTTTTAACCCTAATCATAAAATATTTAGAAAAAAGATATTGCTTCACTTGACCTTCATTGAGGCCTTTACGTTGGGCGCCATATTTGTTAAGCGTCGTATACGTCGAAGAAAAACAAATATATTGTTAAAAATTCGCCTATACAGAAATTATACGTTTTGTAGAACACAGACGAGTTAAGAGGCAATAAAAGGTATTTGACTAGCTCAGAAATTGGTATATGGTTTTCAACCCTGTTTCTTAAACGCTTAACAATATAAAATAATTTTACTCATTTGCCTTAAAATACCATAGAGTAAAAGTAAAATGAACAAATTGTATTAATAATCTGGAAAATTGCAAATGAACTTAATGTGGCAAGATATTGTGCCAAAGGGGTACATTTTTCCCACCCTACTGACAGATAAACTGACAGACACCTTGACAGAATGCGCACCGATTATTATATTCCTGTCCCTAATGAAGACTAAAACACTTAATTTACATTTTGTTAAAATTTCCCTTAGATATCCTTCCCATTAAAAGATATTTAGAATTTCATTTTAACTAAACAAATAAACATTTTATTGAATAATAAGAAAAATCATTATAATGAATATAAAATATAACTATGCATGTGTATAAAAGAGATCATAACATCAAGAATGACACTATCATACTAATTATGATATGTTTTTATAATATATAAGAATTAGGTAAGGTAGAGAAAAATAATAAAAAAAAAGGAATAATTTGGAAGCGGACCGACTACTGAGGAATACTCTATTTATACAAATAATTACAAAAAAATTAGTGATCATTATTACTCACAACATTTTTTTATTGTTAGCGTTCCAATTCATTAATGTCTCGATTGAAGGGCCCAGCAAAGCGAGATGATGTTGTTGTTGTTTGCTAAAGGAGAAAAAGAAACTGCTCACATTTATTTTTTTGTAATATGTAATAAAATAGAGATATACGTACGTTAGTGAATCTAAAGTTAATTTAAGTAAAGATACATCAGTTTTAAATTACAGTGTTAGCGAAAATAACAAGCACAATGATTTTATTTAATTGAATTGAAAAATTGCATAATATTTAACTTGTAAAGGTAATATTTACTTTCATTTAGTTCATTAGTCATATTTTAATATAAGGTAAATTTAATTCATTTATTTAATATTAAATTAGAATCATTTGCACATTTATTAAGTTATGTAAAATTATTTAGGTATTTAGTAAAATTTTAAATTTATGTTCAAGGTAATTATTTAAGTTATTATTCTTTCTATTTCTTGAGTAAGAGAAAACTAAGTATGGATTAATTTAATAAATTTTTTCTCTATCTTTTTCTTTTAATTTTTTTTTTTTTTTTAAATTACTTTAACCTTTATGTCAACAGCTACATACCTGGGTATGTTTTGAATTTTAAAAACGCTGTATGTCTGAAAGTGACTTTTATATCGCTCTGAAATTTCATGATATCCTCACTTGCAGTGTTTTCTAACATATTCTGATGTTTGAATAAAATTGGACTAAGCAGACCATGGATGTGGTCATTTTTTAATTCCTATCCCTTACGTCAACAACTGCATACCCGGGTATGTTTTGAATATTAATAACGCTGTATCTCTGAAAGTGGCTTTCATATCGCTTTTAAATTTCATGATATACCCACTAGAAGTGTTTTCTAACTAATTCTAAGGTTTGAACAAAATTGGACAAACCAGACCATGTACATCGGCTTTTTTTCATCCCTACCATACCCGGGTATGTATATGAAAAAATTAAAATAAAGTAATATTGCAAGTTTATTTCATAATATATAGGGTTTTATAAGTCTGCTAAAACTACCGCTATTTTTAGCATTCCTGCACTAAAACAAATCAAAGTGGGAGAAACACAAAAAAAAAATACAAATAAAACAAAAAAACAACAAAACATGTGAATTCCCATATAAAATGCGCTTGCATACCCGGGTATGCATACTGTTGACGTAAGTATAACTTTTCTGCTGTTGACATAAAGGTTAATTTATTGTAAACATATAACTCTGCTCTACGTATAATAAAAATTAAATCATTAAGTTAGTTATTATTAGGTGTGGGTTTTAAGTTTATGTATAAAGCCGAGAATACTTATAATTGAAGAAATAAGGTTATGTTTAATAATGTAGAAAATAGTATATAAAATATGCTATTTGATAGTTTTTATTAATAATTTTTAATTTGTTGTTAGGAAAATATAGTTTTAAAGTTCATTTTATATAACTAATTTGATATATGGTTTTATATTAGTTAATTTATTGATTTTTTAAGCTTTTGTCAAACCGGCTAATTGCATCTTTCAAAAATTTATTAAAAGCTCACGTACAAGAAAAATTTGTTTTTAGACGAACATAAAAATTTAAACGTACAAATGTTGCCGCGATTTTATTTTTCTGCGGTTAGTAGTTGTGTTGTTTAGGTAAATGCTTATAAAAGTTAGGTGTGGCGATCATGGAAATTTATGCAAAATAAATTTTTGTATTTTCAGAATTGTACAAATATTCGTATATAAACTACTGAAGAAAGTATGTGCTTTCTTTTTTCTTAAGGAATCGTCCCACTACCACATTATGCTCGCCCACAAAGTTCTCGTACGTTACGACAACAATAACATAGCAAGCAACTATTTGAAAAATATGGAATGTTATTTTGCAAAACAGGTATACAAAGAACATACATGCATATGATTGCATACTATAATGCAATTTGTTGTTTTATTCTTTTTACATGACGGAATGTAACTACAAACATTTGAATAGTTCTGTATTAAGGTAGCGCTAAATTTCAAAACTATAAATAAGACAAAATAGAGAAATAAAAACTTGATCGAACGCCCTTCTTAGAAAAGCGAAATCTGCAGT
Organism: Pollenia amentaria; assembly: GCA_943735925.1. Classification (NCBI taxonomy): domain Eukaryota; kingdom Metazoa; phylum Arthropoda; class Insecta; order Diptera; family Polleniidae; genus Pollenia; species Pollenia amentaria. Next base: position 150,650,227 of record OX031007.1, read on the forward strand.
TGAAATAGGTCAAACGGGATACTTCTATATCTTCCCAGCAAAAACTTACATTGAAAAGTAATGAGTTAAAAAGCTATTATAACTACTCTTCACTACTTATACATTGGCATTTTAACTAATTTTTTTAACACGGTGATGTCATTGTAGGCAAGTACTTGTCACACACGCTTACAAATAGGGAGTTAAATAAGTCATTGTTACATTCGCTTACAAATAGGAAGTTAAGTAAGCCATTACCACATTAGCTTACAAATAGTTAAATAAGTCATTACCACGTACGCTTACAAATATGTACTTCACATTGGTATCAACAAAACTGAATTTGTCACACAAATTGTGTTATTAATTTAATTTACTTTCTAATGCAAAATTTGACTACCCTGCATTAGGGACATCAATTAAGTATTTAAATTTTTCATACATAAAAAAATAGTTTTTATCAATTAAAAAAATGGTTTAAAGAGTATTTAAATTTAATTAATATGATAATTGAATCAATTATTTTTTTAGTTGAAAGACAATTAATATAGTTTTGGCTTAATTGATATATAAGTTGTTTTGAAATAAATTTTAAATTAAAATATTAATTAAATATCAAAAATATTAATTGACTTTTTCGTTTAAAATAAAATAATTTAAACTTGAAGAGCTGTTGTTGAGAATTGTCAATATTTAATTAAATATATTAACACATTGTTTGAAATGGCAAAGTTTTTTGATCATTTGTTTAATTAAAAATAAAAAAATATCATTTACTGAAAAAAAATTTAAACAATTTTACTTTTATTAATCAATATAATCATTTTGGTAATAGGAGCAAAAGCAACAACTTGTTTCCTTAATATTATGAATTTGGTATAAATTTGGTGATTAGAGAAAATTTTAAATTTTTTCTGTGTATTCAAATCTATCACAAATAGTTTTTCATATATAAGAAATAAAAAAAACTGTAAGAACAAATATGTATTTAAAATCAATTTGTATTAGATTTGAATAAATAAAACCTCAAATGCATTTTATTATGAATTAATTATAAATTTCGTTAATCAGCTAAAATGCAAGTGCTTATGTATCAGATAATATGTCAGTCATTACTAAACTACTTCTATGTAATGCAGATAATATGAAGTTGTCATTGAACAGTAAGTTGTTCAGTAAATGCAAGTCATTACCAAGTTTTTGCTGGGTTATTATTAAATATATTAGTAAACAAAAGAACATTTTAGAAATATCTCTAACCAAATATAAGCAGATGTACCTTTTTTTGCATAATTTTCTGAACATATTTATCCGTATTTTTCAGGTTTTTTGGTGTGCATATTTGAAAGTTGTTTGTACATAAAAGAACTTGCAGTGCTTATTATCTACAGAATTTGGTTTAGTCAGAAGCCGACTTTTTCATATGCATCTAAGACCGCTAAAGGAACATATACGGGTATGTGATGAAAATATATCGATTTAAAAATTAATGTTTTAAAAAGCTGTGATGAATTTCGAGCGGTCTTAAAATAATTTCTGGATTAAAATTTTAATTTATTGTTCAAAATATAGTACAATTATCTTATGTAACACACAATTTAACCTTCGCTTTACCAGAGGTTTTATGTTCATAGTTTACCAATACCCACCCGGGTGATACTGTACGTGTGTTTATATGCGACGAACAAGTGTTTGTTATACATATTTATACTTTTTTGTTTAAGATTTTATTATCGGCCATACAAGTCTATTACCGTAGACAGGTAACTCATTGGTTTTCGAGGTCGAACACGTTTTACGCAATATATGCCTTCCATGGAATTTAAACATGGTGGACATGTGATTCCAAAACATCTTATCCCTTTCAACGTAAAATATATACTGGGAAAATAAACAATGTTAGAAATGTGAATCAAGGCGAGCGTATAGTAAAAGACTTGTTTGGCAATTATAAAAACTCCGGCATAAATTTCACTATGGATAATTTTTTACAACACTCTGATTAGCCAAACAGCTGGCCACTTGGAATTTGTCCGTGGTAGGTACATTAAAAAAAAACAAAGATATGTTCCTGATGAGTTTAAACCGTCCCGAAGCCGCGAAGTTGTATCTAGTGTATTTGGTTTTTCCGAGGATGTAACATTAGTATCCTATGGTCCTGCCAAAAATAAATCAGTTGTGCTTTTGTCAACAATGCACAAAGGTAAAAATATATCTGGTCCACATATAAAACCAGAGATAATTTTATATTACCACGAAACTAAGGGTGATGTGGATACGATGGATAAGATGTTGTCACAGTATGCTACAAAACGAGCAACATTTTCGTGGCCATTGGCAGTGTCCTTTAACATTTTGGATACAGCCGCTCTTGTCTCATTTATAATATACAAGGAACACATTGGGGAAAAATCTGTGATCCAACCGCAGTGGAAGCACTTTGTTGAGATGCTTGGCGAAGACCTATGTCGTCCGTTAATATTGACCAGGTCAAAAATACCTCAAATTACTGGAAGGTTTTCTATTAGGTCAACTATGGAGTGTATCTTAGGCAGCAATTTAAACTTACCGCTACGAATCCGGATGCCGATTTGGGGGCCGATGAAACTCTACAAAGGGATGCAACTGGACGTATAAAAATTAAAGGTAAATATCATATTTGTTTTTCACATAAACAAAAGAGAAACATACGACAAGTTTGCGTAAGGTGCAAGAAGACCGTGCACCTTACGAACACAGCGTATCTCAAACTACATGTGACAACTGCTACTATGCTTCGTCGTCGAAGCATATAAAAATTAAGTATAATCAAAATAAAATGTTAAATTGCGCTTTTAGCTACTCATAAATTATAATTAAAATAAATAACATCTTAAAAAATTTATAGAGTTAAGAATTTTTTTATACCACCTGGGTGGGTATTGGTAATCTTTGAAGAAAATTAAAAAAAATCCCAAAAAACCTAATGAAAAATTTTAATTAATTAAATCATTTATTAATAATGTGCTAATAATCCCAATTTATGATTAAAAACTCTGAAATTTATTGTTGTGGGAAAGCTAGTTTCTATCCGCATTTCGCTGGTTGCTTAGGCCAGCTCGTCAGGAAACTTTTTCCAAATACTTTAGAAAAGTTAAAAACATTATACACAACAATAAATTTCAGTGTTTTTAATCATAAATTGGGATTATTAGCACATCATAAATAAATGAATTAATGAATAATAATTATTTCATTCCCGAAAATAATTTTTGATAATAAATTTTCATGTGCCCGGCAAATAAAAAAATGAAATGGCAAGCTGCTTTATTAAGCAACTTGTTTTTTGTAATTTTGTTTTTTTTTTTTCTTTCTATCCTCTTACAACTACAATTCGTGTTGAAAAAAAACTAACCAATTCTAGGGGAATGCAAGAAAGAAAAATTCACTGTATATTGTTGTGTCTTTGTTGAAGCTTTGATATTGTTACAAGTAAGACCTGCGTGTTTAAAATTCTTATTCACTTTATGGTCTTACTTGTATAATATTTTTAGCTTTTCTAAAGTATTTTGAAAAAGTTTCCTGACGAGCTGGCCTAAGCAACCAGCGAAATGCGCATAGAAACTGGCTTTCCCACAACAATAAATTTCAGTATTTTTAATCATAAATTGGGATTATTACCACATCATTAATAAATTAATAAATTAATAATAAATATTTCATTCCCGAAAATAATTTTTGATAAAAAATTTTAAATTTTATCATGATTTTATTAAATTCTACAGAACTCTAAAATGTGTTCATTGAGTCTGAATTTTATTCAAATCAAAAAAAAAAAAACAAATTACAAAAGTTATTAAAGAAACCAAACCGAAAATGTCACCCGGGTGGGTATTGGTAAAGCGAAGGTTAAAGGAATATACATAGATAGAAATTTATAGGAATACGCATTAGAAATACATTTTAAGATTCCAAGAACGATATTATTGATTCCAATTCGTTTCGTTTTCCAAATCGATTTCCATCACATACAAGATATTCTAAACCCTTGTGTAATTTTAAGCTTATTTAGCCATTTCCCTCTGTCCATCTGTTGAAAACACGCTCACTTCCGAAAAGCTCAAAAGAAAAGAATAATTTTGGTATCAAACTATTTCTGGTTATCCTTAGCATTCTGTGATGATGGTGGCATTGGGCGTGCTGGCTTATTGAGGTTAGCTCCCGATCTATCAATATGCTCGAGAGCGGACATTAAGATCACGGAACTCGGCTTCAACAAGATATTCAAGACAATCGTCCCTAATAGGGGAGCCTGGGACAATGGAAGTCCATGGCAGGGAAACCAAGGTCTACACTGGTATACTGATGATTCCAAATCAGAGCATGGTGTAAGTGCTGGGGTTTTTAAACCTAACACGCGTATCTCAATAGCCATGGGTACATCGTCTAGCGTATTTCAGGCCGAGATTCACGCCATTGGGGCATGTTGCACTAACATTCTCGACAAAGGAATGGTCGGCAACAACATTGTAATATTCACTGACATCCAAGCGGCTATTAAAGCCCTCTGTTCCCAGGAACTGTCCTCAATGCTTGTAGCGGAATGCCGAGAAAGACTGCAGGAGGTAGGCGCGAAGAATAGAGTGACACTTTGTTGGGTGCCGGAACTCCCGGGGGTCCCGGGTAATGATAGGGCTGATGAAATGATCAGAGCTGGTTCGAACGCAAAAATGGTGGGCCCGAGCCCTTCTGTGAGCTAGGCTGGTGCATTTCCCAGTGCTTTTTCGAGGACTGGTCGCTCAGAGAACATAAGAGATACTAGCTATCACTTCCGGGAATGCGTAAGGAAAAGGAACACCTTTTTCGGATGGGCCTGGCAGAAGACCTTCACTACGCATGGCTTTATACTTTCAATTATGCTAGATATTTTGACGAGATCTAACTTTGGCTTTATCATATCCAACATAGGAAATAAAGCTTATTATCTGATATTTTAGAATCCAAAAAAGCTTTCCAGCAAAGTTTTCGTGTCCGCAACATTTACGTAAAAGTAACGAGGTATTTGTTTTTTCAGTTGAGACGCGGAAAATTTAAAAACTCGTAGACTGTTGTGAAACACTAATCTTATTATTTTTTTTGCAATTTATTCATCGGATTGCTTGACGCAAGACTTAGATAGTTTTGGTAAAAAAAAGAATAACATTGGGTGCACTGCTAATAAGCAAGTTTTGTTGTATGTACATATTTTTTTACTGCTTAAATAAAAGCATACAAATTCTGTCGACATTGAATGTTGCTGGATAACTTTTAATTAAGATATCATTTTCTGAAACTCATCAGAAACTTAAAAAGAAAATATTGAAGAAATTGAGTTGCTTTTAGATTACTTTCAAGTGGGTTTTATGGTTTGTAAAACCCAGCCTAATGAAATTTGATAACTTGTTAATTTTTAAATGAATAAAACCAAACCGTATTTTAAAAGGTAAAATGCAACATTATCATTATATTATTAAAAATTTATGTTCATTTTGGAGGGACCATTTTCATTATAGGTACGGATTTTTTTTTAACAATTGAATCTTTATATATAAAATAACAACAATTGACCAAATCGTATTCAAATAAATTATTTATGTACTGTTTTCACAACACAATTCCTTGAACGTGTAGTAAAATTTACACGTAGAAAAAAAATATGTTTAAATATGGTCACCTCCAACAAAACTATTTTTACATAAAATTTTAAACATATTATGTTTAAATTTAACCATATTATTAACACCGACAACCATATTATGGTTAAATGTATCCTCCATCATGAAGCCACAACCATATTATGGTTGCCTCTAAACATGTTATGGTTAAATATGACAATAATTTGTTTTTAAATTAACAATAGTATTTTCCTCTTCTCCAAGAGCAACATGCTATGGTTGAAAAGCAACCATGCTATTATAAGTGTTAAACATATTTTAGTTATTATTGACCAAATCATGTTCGGAGACAACCATAATATGGTTGTGGCTTCATGATGGAGGACACATTTAACCATAATATGGTTGTCGGTGATAATAATATGGTTAAATTTAAACATAATATGTTTACAATTTTCTTTAAAAATAGTTTTGTTGTAGGTGACCATATTTAAACATAGTTTTTCTCTGGGTGTATATGAAAAAACTCAAAAAACTGGGTGCTTTTCATATAAATTTTACTACACGTTCAAGTACTTGTGTTGTGAAAACAGCACATTAATCTAATACTTTATTATATCCCATCACGGCTTCCGTTCACTAATGAAGATGTAAAGCGCTCTTCTATTCGGATAAGTAATGTGGTATCTCTCTCCTTATTCAAAAGCTTTAAATATTTCGAACTAAATGATTTGGGTGCAATTCAAGACCATTTTTTATATTTGACCGATTATTTCGTGATCATAGTTTATCATTATGATCCTTGTGAATATTCAGGTTTAACATACCACAGGGCGGTTGAAATTATTGGAAGAAGTTTATTTTGGGGCCCTTGGATTTTTCCAATATTTCGGCCGAGGCAGTGCCCTATAACTAAATAATCGTAGCTCCAACTATGTACAGAATGAGTTAGCTTAATGTCTTTTAAAAAACTAAAAAGAAGTATCAAAAAATAAAATTTTTAGTATTTGCAATACTTAACAAAAATACTTTATTGACACATGTTAGATATATACATCATGTTAAATATTGCTATGCAAAAAATGTTCACAAATTTTAATTACTTCGGGCTCCAAGCGCTACCGAAATATATCTATTTTTTTATATATTTCCTTTAAACGACACATTTTCTGCATTCGTCTATAATCAGAACGTCTAAGTAATGATTTTATTAATCAATATGTTTACATCAATTGTATAATGGGAGTCCTGACATCCGTACTTAGGGAAAATATTCCCAACAAACTAAAAAAAAATGTTTGCGGATTTTGAATTTTTAAAGAAATTTTAGTTGGCTTGTAATGATTTTTTTTCAGTTGTAAAATTTCAATAAATAATATTTAAATAAAAGTTCTATTTCACAAATAAATATTTATATTATTGACAAAAACTCCGAAAAAAAAAATTTCGACCTTTTTTTGCAAGATATCTTCAATAAATTTCACAATTGTTAAATATTATATTATCTTTTGTAAACTATAAACAATTTCCTAAACCGTGATAAACAGGAAAACCAGAAATATTACTGTAAAAAGCGCATTAAATATGCAGTAAAAAATCGCAAATATACCCTGAAAAATGTTAAAAATATGCCCCCAAAAAAATCAAAAAATCCTCATTTGAAAAGAAATATTCAACGATTTAAAAACATTTGCATATAAAAAAACAATGCTAATATTATAATCGGTAAAGCCCAAACACGAAACAGCCATTGTTTCGTTAGCTGTGTGGCAAATGGCACCGTCCTGTTGAAACCACATATCGTCCACATCCATATATTCCAATTCGGGCCATAAAAAGCTCGTTATCATCTCACGATTTTTGGAAAAAATACGGCCCGATGATGCCGCCAGCCCATAAACCGCACCAAACAGTCACTCTTTGTGGGTGCATTGGTTTTTCGACAATCACTCTTGGATTATAATTCGCTCAAATGCGACAATTTTGCTTATTAACGAATCCACTGAGGTGAAAATGTGCCTCATCACTGAATTTGATTTTCACGATATGCATTTTGATTTGAACGCCCATTTTCATAATAAGCCTGAATAACTTTAACGCGTTGCTCGATTGTGTATCTTTCCATGGTTCAAATTGAGTTAGTCTGAAATTGAGAAATGTCAAATGAAATGCAAAAAAAAACTTGACGTTTAGTTGTGGTTCACATTCAACATCGGCCTTTAAATTTAGCCACCCATACTTTGATATAAATAGCATCATATATATACTAAGAATATTTCTTCCATAAAAAAATTAAACAAAACAAACAAACAACAAAACAAACAATATTTATAGATTGGAGCTTTGGGAAAATATGAGCCAATTCCAAAAGAACTTACTTCCCAGCAAAATATTTTTGCGGCGAATTTATCCAACTACAAATTAAATGTATTTACCTAATTTAATAAAATTATCTACAAAATTCCCTTTGTATTTTACATACAAAGTTAACATGGACAGACAACCAGCCAGACGGACGGATGGACATCGTGAGACGGATGGACAGCGGTGATTCTGAGTCGGTCGGTGTACTAAAAGATTGGCCCAGATTTATATGTATTGCATCGCCAAAAACGTATATAATTGCTCTTTCCTTCATTTTTGCTTATATAAATATAAAATTTAAAAGTTTAAAATATCATTTATCTTTAATGACAAACTACTTAAAATTTTTAAATTAAAAACTTAATAGAGATGGCGAAATTGAAGTAACACGTTGGGTATACAGATATATACTTAAATCATAAAACCCAAAATTTTTAAAAAAACAAATTTTTTTATTTGCTGTGATAGCTCTTATAAGCATCTTAAAAAAAATGTTACATGTAACAAAATATACCTCAAAAATATCCGAAATATGAGTTATAAACTTAAAAAATGCAGCAAAGATTTTGTTTTAACTAAACTATGCAAGCAAATGCTTGAAATATGCACTAACAAATCGATGCCAAAATTTATAAAAAGCTCTTAAACGGATAACTATATTTCTTCTGCCTTCATTGGTCACACAAGGAAAAACGTGCAATTGCATATACATATATAGTTTCCCTGGTGATAAACACTATGCCTACCTCGCCACTGTGCATTGTATACTAAATTAATAAAATGGGCATGAAGTACAGCCCAGCTGATTGGCGTATTTTAACTGACTCTGGAGTTTGCCCGTTTTTTGCTGTTTGTCTTTAGCTTTGAGTTTAAGTGTGTTTCGAAACAAATTTTATGGCATAATTTTAGCCCCGCTCTCGCCTATCGTAGGGGTGTTTTTAGGATTTGTTACAATAGAGCCAAAAATTACCGTTATAGAGAGAATTTAGAAGGTTAATACGTTCCACAAAATGTTTTGCCGTATTATTTTCTACAAAGCTGCCTCATACCTCCAATGTAAAGAACACATAAAATTCTGTACGAAGAAGCAAAACAAATTAAATAAAAACAAATGTGGCATAAAAACAGCTTTAATTGAAGAGTTACAGTATTACAAAATAGCGTTAGTATTCTAAGGTAAACTACACTTATAAGTCTTAAATTAAAAACTCTACACGAATGTAACTCCGCCATAAACATGTTAAAAACTGTGAATATTAGACTGTCGTTTTAGAAAAAAAAAAACATTCTGAACAAACCCTATGAAAAAAATACCGAAGACAGTTCAGATTTTCTTGCCAGGTTGTATGTAATAGAACACCAAATAAATATATATTAATTTTGATGGCGGTAGTCCTAAACTTGTCGATCTGACCGCATAAATGCAGGTCGAATTTTTGGCGTTCAATCGTTTGTCTAAAATTAATTCATTAATAGAGATCACATCCACAAATTGGTAAAACAATCTAATCAAAATATTGCGAATTTTAGCTCAAACATTTTATCGGGCTATTAGACTATCCATTAGATATACACCACCCACGTGAGTGTTGAATTCGCGGATAGTCTTATGGCGGTTGATGGATTAATTATACTTTTTATCATCTTTTGAAGCGTTTATTATTGACATATGTCGACCCAACGTTCATTGTGCTAAAATTCAGTCAAAATATTATTGCCTTACCAAATGCATTCTTGTCCTCATCTACGCCTAGTTGATAGCATTTTTAGTAAAACTTCAGTAGTTGATTGGAAAATTTTCATTAAATTAATTTTGTTATGTCTTAGAAAAATTTCGGTAGTTGATTGAAATAATTGCATTAACCCTCTGCGACTGACGTGTCTTTGTACTAAAAATTCCAATGTCGTTTTAATACGCTAGACAAGATTTTGATGGCTTATATTTTCCAAGTTCTGCTTTGGAAACCTTCTGAAATTATTTTTTATTTTAGATTAATGTTACAGCTTGTTATTTGCTGTAATTGATTTTTGAGAACAAAAACCAACAAAAATTAAAAATTTCAATTATATTTCTGCAAGTTTTACACTAGGCTTAGTACACATCTGAGCTAACCAGTATAGAAAAAATGAGAACATGTTAATGGTTAAAAAGAAAAGATACAAGTGTTTTATCTAGCGCATTGAACCAGCCATTCTACAATGGATTTGTCAAATTGTTTTATCCAAAGCTCAGAATATGATCTTAAAGGTTTTTAAAAGTTCCGGCTGATGCTCTCTTAGAGTTTGTTTTATATTAGAGCGACCAATCAAAACAAAAATAATAAGAGATTTAAAATATTGAAACAATTTTTATGGCGTGTTGTTAAGTAGACACAATACGTACGCTCTATTTGATCGCGTTCGTCACGCCACCGTACCATAGCTGCCAGATAAAATTGGTCGAAAATCGTCAACTATTAAGGAAAAAATCGTCAAAATCGTCAAATTGACTAAGCTTAATCGTCACAAAAACCACTTACTTTTAATAAGCTTGGAGAATTAATTGTTATTTTTAGTTTTCGTTGCTAATACAATTTTAATATATTCTGCCTGTTTTTGAAATTAAATAAGAATTTTCGTTTAGAAACTTTCCAGTTGGCTATATCGCAATGTTAATTCATGCACGACACGTAAGGGACAACTAATGCCAATCGTCGATGACATACATAAGCAAGTGTCGCGTAAATCGTGCACGACACAAAGAAAGACAATGTCGCAAAGCCTGTCGTGGATTCCACATGCACGACATTTGCGTCCATATTGTCGTTGCTGACCACATGAAGCACATTGTCGTTCACATAGTCTGACAATATAAACGACAATGGATTCTACTTTGTCGCCTACGACTGCGTATAAGAAAATGTCGATAAGGTTACAGGAGTTACAGTTTACATGCCGATGTCGCATATCTTTCTTTCACTTCTCACACATGACTGACTGATTTACTTTACTTTGCTTTGATTTTTTTAATTATAACGTTATTTTACAGTTATTTTTGTTTTTTATTGGGAACAAATTATTTTCGTTTGTTTAGAAGACAGGGTGGCTATATTGTCGTATTTATAGATTTTGATAAGAGACACCTTGCAAGACACTGTCTCTCATACTGACATGTATAGTTGTTGATAGAGGACACCTTACAAGACAATGTCGGTCATGCTGTCTTGGATACACTTTGATAAAGTACAGCATACAAGACAATGTCGCTCATTTTGTCCTGTATAGTTGTTGATATAAGACACCTAACAAGACAATGACGGCTATGTTTTCGTAGACGCCAGTTTTGCTATCTGGATTATTCAAGTAACACAACCAAAAATTTTTTAAAATTATTTGCATTCATAAGAAAAGTAAGAAAATAAACTAAAACCAAGAAATATCAAACAGCTATTTTTCTAGTCGAAAATCTTCCTTAATAACTAGAGTAAAAAAGAGTGATTGTAAAATGCCTGTAATAATGCATCGTGCTAAAAAAAAAAAATAGTATTTTATATTATAAACAGCTAAGAAATGAAAATTACTGCCAATCAAATAATGCAAATAAATCAAATTATCTAAGAATCTAAAATAAAATGTGGAATTATATCACAGACATTTGTAAATTTAAACAAAATATGTCATTTGAAAAATCGTCAAATTTAGGCTATAAATCGTCCTATCGTCATTCACCATTTTTGTACCTTAAAATCGTCAAAATGACGATAAATCGTCAAATCTGGCAGCTATGCACCGTACTCATGAAAACGTATTAAGAAGATACTGAATGCGTGAGAGCCGATGTCTAAAAAAGAACGGAGAAAATCTATTTTTTCTTTCATTGGTGTCTGTTAGACAACCACGTCAGTCGCAGAGACAAGTGTACGTTTATTTAATGACAAATATACTTAAAATTTGATATTTAATGGTGCCTTAGATTAATGATTCTTTGTGTTGAAATAAAAAATTTATATTTTGTTTATACATTCTTGAAAGTCATAAAAATCCTACTGAACATCCCTTTAATATTTGATTTAATATTAGCAAACAAATTAACTGTTTATATAATTTTATGTCGCAATGTTAACAAATTTAATTTCGCCTTTTAAATCATTTTGCTTTTAGTTTTTATTTATTTTTTTTTCATTTTTCCCATTCGTATTTATTTTATTGATTGTTTTTTTATCCATGTCGAGCTACTTAATCCTTACGACCTTCAAACTGTTTACATCCATTCGTATTCATACATCATTATTTACATTTTATTAATTTTCTTTCTCTTTCTTTCTCTAAAACACAACTGATTTTACATTCTCTAACAAAAGTAATCATCTTAATGATAAATTTTAGATTAAGTTTATACTCGTATATCATACACAAAAGAAAATTATTTATAAACCAGAGAATATTAACCCTCTTACGGTCGGAAGAGAAATTTCTTAATCAATTTCCAAATTTAATTTTTTAAAAAATCTTTTGGAAAAAGATAGTGTTAGTGTTTCCTCTACAGATTATGAAAACCAATAACTGCTTTACGGCTGCTTAAACCGTCAGAAGGTTAAATACCTAAACATGTAAGACAGTGTATGTGAAATGTTTCTTTGTAGTTGTATATGTTTTAATACATGTAATAGGTTTTGTCAAGCATATCCAGTTGACAAAGTTACCGTCGACGACATTGTCTCCAACGATTTATGCACGACATGTCCTTTATCACTTATGATCTCTGGAAGACAATATTGAGGTATCTTATATCTATACGTATATATGAAAGTATGAGCGACAGTGTCTTGAAAGGTGTCCTCTATTAACAACTATACATGACAGTATGAGCGACAGTGTCTTGCAAGTTTTCCCAACATGGCCGATATTGCCTTGCATGGTATTCACTTTCCATAACTAAACACGAATGAACGTCATGAAGAGTGACAATGTCTTTCTTTGTGTTATATACGATTCTCGCGACACTTGTTTGGAAATGTCGTTGACGATTTCTTCAGTCTGTCCCTCACATGTCGTGCAGAAATTATCATTGTGTTCAAGGATGTCTTAAAGACGTGGCCAACTGGGTATATTCTCGTAAATAATAATAAAATACTTTACTATGTATAGTAAAAAAAAACATAAATTAAATACATTTTGTAAATACGAGTACTTTCTACTAGTAAAGAGTAAAACAAGAAATGAATCTTCAAAAATGTTTGTATGTGCAGTGGTGGAATTACGCCAAGGCCCGTTAGGCAAAGGCCTATGCTGGCATATTTTAATAGTCCCCAAAAATAATTGGTAAAATAATTTATAATTGATTTGGTTTTCTTAAATTAAGTAAATCGGCTTAGAAGGTTGTCGATTCTGACCACAAATTTAATAAAAGAAATAAAAGAATATTTAAATAATAAATTTATTGAAGATTCCATGTTAAACTTTTTAGAAAAAAAAGAAATGGTTTGGGCATAATTAACTTCTGCGGTCAATCTTATGACAATGCAAGAAGTATACTTAGGACTACAGGCACGAATTTAAAGAATTAATCCTTTGACAGATTACGACTACGAGTGCTTCCCATTCTTTTCATTTAGAAGGCACTTGTGCAACTGCGTCTGTACCCGAAGCAGTAAATTTTGTTTCACCTTGCAAGAACGCTATAATTTTTTTACATTGATAAATTTAAATCTAAAGTCTTTCTTAAATTCGGCGATCTGTTCGCCATGATGCATGTTATGGTTTAGAAAAAGAATGGTCTGCAATAATTGATGCATTAATCTTTAGTGCAGAAAACAAGGACGAGAAACCGACTTCATGATCTGGAGCCATTATGTTGCAACTAAAACTACACCAACTTGAAACAGTTATTGTAGTTATTACTTTGAATCGTGTTAATGCTGCTAATAAGAAACTTCAGGGACCTGAGAAATAATTTATTTTCTGAAAAGTTTACGGTCGCAAAATTCTTTGGCTTTACATAAATTTCAAAAGCAAAAACAAATTTTGAAAAGAAAAACAAATTTTGTAACGAGCAAATTTTGCACTCGTCAGGAATGCGATGTGAAAACCTGATGTTATTTTTTTTTTATTCCTACGATAATCCCGCGAAACTCTTCGGTTGTCTGCAGGACACCAGAGTCTCTGGCGGGAATCGAACCCGCAACCCCGGTACTGATAGACTAGAATACTACCAGCTAGCCTACCGGGGACCCCAATGGAAAAATGGAAAAATTTCGAGTACAGATTTAGATTAACCGCAACTAAAAACCTTAGAAAAGTATATACATATCATTTATTTACATATTTTAAAAAAATTTTATTGCATTACGTGGTTTGGGCTAAAAACACGTTTTGTTCGAAAAAATTTATTTAGTACTATTGTTTTGGTTTGTAATGTTATTTACTTAGTTAAATAATTTTTAATTGTGCTGTGGTAAAATGTGCGTTCGATTACTTTTACAGTAAAATGAAGTAAATGATTAACTTCTGAGTAAACTGAAAAATTACTCCCAAAAAAAGCTGTTGCCCAAAAAATTACGCGAATGGAAAATTTGTAAAAATTCGTAAAATATATACAACAGATGATGGCAAATAAAAGTAGTTTTGGAAAATGTTTACACTTCTGTCTACTTAACCCATATTGTACCATTACCGAAATCGTAAACATATTAACGTCAGTTAAAGTTTGCAAGCACTTGTCAACTTCCTGATCACGAAAATCAAAGTGAGAAAAAATCGGGTGACCGTATTAGTCGTAGTGGACTATTGCGAAATCGCAACGTTGGATAATTACATGCAAATCACATTTAAGGTAAAAGTTACTATAGAGCAATTCCATATGAAAACGATCAAAATTGGCAAATTTTTGGACGACCCCTCTCCGATTTTAAAATAAATAGTCGCAATCGATTGCCCAGCAAAAAATAATGTACCTACATATTTTTTTTTTTTTTTATAGTGACTGGTTTAGTGGTGGTGTACACCACTGTCATGTGAAAAATTGAAGAATTCTTCATAAGGGACCTCATTGAAATTTGTTTTAAAAAAAAACTACTAAAGCGATCGCAACGAGTGATAGCTCGTTGGAAAGGTATTGAATCAGGCTTTAATAAAAATAAAATTTTCCTAATTTTTCTTAGAAATTTACCTTTAAATTTTCCCAAGAAAATTTAATTTTCCGATTTTCCACAGAAGCTCTTAAATTTTCCGGCTAATTTTTTTTTTTTGGATTCCTCATAATTTTTGCTTTAAGAATCAGCAATAAAAAAATGGGCCCCGACTCCTTGTTTGGACAGGAGAAGAGCATTTAAGAGACCACCTTGTTAAAAATACATTTTTAAAATTACACTGTGCACGAAATTGACACTTTTTTTTCGTGACAAGCTGGGCACCTGGCGATTTAACATAATTCGGGTACGCTGAATCCAGTGGTGCCCTCGGTTTTTTAAGATTGGCTCTGGTTTTCGAGATATACCGTTATTTCTAAAATGGAGGAGGTTGCACAACATATGTTCGCGTAACTCAAAAACGCTTTAGCTTATTGAAAAAACTTAAAAAACCGAAATTCCGCAATAAAATTTTCTTTGAGAAAAGAAAATTTTTTTTTTGAAAAAAAAAATAATTTTTTTTATCAAAATTTTGAAATTTTTGTTTTTTAAAAATTCATAAAAAATTGAAAAATGCAGCGAGGCTTCTAATTTTTTGCAAGCATATAAAAAACGAAGCTGCAAACAAAACAAGCCATAAGCGATTAAAATCTGTTAGCAACTTTTGATTTTATTCACAAAAGTCGACAAATTTTGATTAATTTAAGATTCTTAAATTAATAATTAAATTAATATTAGAAGCCTCGCTGCATTTTTCAATTTTTTATGAATTTTTAAAAAACAAAAATTTCAAAATTTTGATAAAAAAAATTATTTTTTTTTTCAAAAAAAAAATTATGTTTCTAAAACAAATGCGGATATTAGAACGAAGTTTTACTTTTCTCAAAGAAAATTTTATTGCGGAATTTCGGTTTTTTAAGTTTTTTCAATAAGCTAAAGCGTTTTTGAGTTACGCGAACATATGTTGTGCAACCTCCTCCATTTTAGAAATAACGGTATATCTCGAAAACCAGAGCCAATCTTAAAAAACCGAGGGCACCACTGGATTCAGCGTACCCGAATTATGTTAAATCGCTAGGTGCCCAGCTTGTCACGAAAAAAAAGTGTCAATTTCGTGCACAGTGTAATTTTAAAAATGTATTTTTAACAAGGTGGTCTCTTAAATGCTCTTCTCCTGTCCAAACAAGGAGTCGGGGCCCATTTTTTTATTGCTGATTCTTAAAGCAAAAATTATGAGGAATCCAAAAAAAAAAAAAATTAGCCGGAAAATTTAAGAGCTTCTGTGGAAAATCGGAAAATTAAATTTTCTTGGGAAAATTTAAAGGTAAATTTCTAAGAAAAATTAGGAAAATTTTATTTTTATTAAAGCCTGATTCAATACCTTTCCAACGAGCTATCACTCGTTGCGATCGCTTTAGTAGTTTTTTTTTAAAACAAATTTCAATGAGGTCCCTTATGAAGAATTCTTCAATTTTTCACATGACAGTGGTGTACACCACCACTAAACCAGTCACTATAAAAAAAAAAAAAAATATGTAGGTACATTATTTTTTGCTGGGCAATCGATTGCGACTATTTATTTTAAAATCGGAGAGGGGTCGTCCAAAAGGTGATCGCTTTCATATGGAATTGCTCTATATGGTTCTATGGTAACAAAAGAATCATTTTATTTTTGCATATTAAAATAATATATAGTTTCTATTTATTATAGAAATGTATTAACTATTTTTTCGAATGTGCTTCTATGAGTTGTATTTCAATTTATAAAGCTTTTTACAATAGTCTCATTCCCTCAATATTTCACATACTTTTTTTGCTTAAGTCAACCTTTGGTTAACATTGAATCTATAGATACGTACTTATACATAGGAATGACTTTAAACACTACCAAAAATGGTTAATATAATTAAAAATAATTTATGAAAAAGAAAAAGTTCCCATATTCTATTATATACAAATATTTTGTACACTATTTGAGTGGCATTTTTCCAAGCACTATATTACACTTTTTGCGTTGACAATTGTCTCGAGTTTTCAAAATAACGTGCTTATGAACCTTAGACAGAAAAAAGTGTTTTATCAATTAAAAAATGGTATAAAAATTATTTAAATTAAATAAATGTGATAATTGAATCAATTATTTTTTTTGTTGAAAGAAAACTAAAAATTTAATTTTGATTTAATTAACATTTTAGTTATTTTGAAATAAATTTTCAATTCAAATTTTAATTCAATAACAAAAATTTATTGACTTTTTTCGTTTCAAATTAAATAATTTAAACATGTAGAATTGTTGTTGGGAATTGTCAATATGTATTTAAATAAATTAACACATTGTTTGAAATGGCAAAGTTTTTTGATAATTTTTTTAATTAAAATTAAACATCATCTATTTAAAAAAATATTCAAAATTGTAAAATTTTTAGTAATCAATATAATCATTTGGTAATAGGTGTAAAATCAACAAATTGTTTGCTTGATATTATGAATTTGGTATAAATTTAATGATTGGAGAAATTTATTAATTTTTTTCTGTGTAGCACATGGTATATGTTGTAAAATCTCCAATTCGTTTACCTCTAAAGGCCTATATTCCTCGTTAAGTTTTTCTTGTAATATCAGCAATTCAATTGCTATTTTAGCTTTAAACGCTATTTGCGATAATTCCCAATAAAAAATTATCTTATTTTGCGAAGCACTAATGGTACATTTTAAAAAGTAAGCACACATTTATGCGCTACGGAGTAAGACATAGAGAGATGCAGCAGAGTAATAAAAAATAAAAATATTTAAAATATTGAAGAGCCACGACATTCCCTTACTACGAAGCAGGTTTGTAAGGGAGCATATAAAAGAATAACGGTAACAAAAAATTCAGTGTGCAAAGCTGATCGTTACATTCACCAATTTTTATAGGCGCTGAATAACGCGCTCTCTGTGTCAAAAATGTATTGCTTCAAAGTGGGAACACGCCATATAAAATTCATGTCTTCCGTAAGCGATATGGTAAGCGAAACTTTTACGTTTCTCCCTTACAAGCCATCTTTGTTGGAAGCTCCATTTTTTATTGGGTTGCTAGCTGCGATTTAGAAATAATACAGTGGACTTTCAAAGCATTTACAGCTGTCCTATTAATTGCATTCGTTCATAAGGGTTACCACAACTGTTTTCCACGAATTAAAGGGGTATCTATCAGAAACTACCATGTTGTTGTTATCCATCATGTGAAAAACACTTTACTTTTTGAAACATTTGAAAGGTTAGATGCTTGACGATGGGAACACCCAATTGAAGGATCAGTAATCATCTATATACAAATATTTTTCAATTTTAATAATAATAATATATATATATATATATATGTGCATATCCATGAAGATATATTCCATAAATACTTACTCATTGACTCATTGATTTTATTCTACAGTGCAACAACATAAGTATAAAGATAACCACAAACAAAGATTTCATTCAGAAACAAACATATAACATTTTTTTAAGAACAGCTCTGTAGCGTCAGTAGTGGGCGGAGAAGAAATGGAGAAAAGTGATTTGCATGCAATAAGTCATTGTTGCGTATTCGCAATGATTTTTTTTGCTAGATTTATTTTTTGCGTTGTGGTGGACACTGTGTCAATTTGGTGCCCCTGTGCCCGACTTTTATGTTCTGGAAATATTTGTTTTTTACTTGTTATTTATTTTTCTGTTTTCTTTTAGTCCTGATTTTATATAAATAAATGTTTTTTCAAATTTTTCTTTGTCGTTTTGGTTTGCCTTCAAATGACAAACTTACTATACCCTTATTTATCTCTAGTGGAAAAGGGGGAGCTGCGAAATATGGTTCCAGAAAATATGGCCCCAAAACAAAAAAGAAAATTAACCCCAAATTTGGGGCTATCTTTCATAATGCAATATGGCACCATTTTTTTTAAGAAAAATTACACCCAACAAATTTAAAAAAATAGCCCTAAAAAGAATATGAAATATGACCCCAAATTTGGGGTAATTCTTAATTATGAAAAATCACCTCAACATTTTTAATGAATATTAACCCGAAAAAAAAGTTAACAATAAAAAAGGCGCTGCGAAATATAGCCTCAGGATATATGGCCCCAAAACAAAAATTAAAATTGACTCCTTATTTGGGCCTATTTTACAGAATGCAGTATGACCCTATTTTTAATTTAAAATTACCCCAAAAAAATTAAGATAACCCTAAAAAGTTAATGAAATTTGACAGCAAGTTTGGGGTAATTCTTCTTTATGAAAAATCATCTCAAAAATTTTAATGAATTTTAACCCCAAAAAAGGTAACATAAAAAAATCACAAAGAAAGTTATATTAAAATTTTTGGTTGGGTTCTTATGGCCGAAACTAAAAATCCCAAATTTAAAATCCCAAATGTAAAATTTCCCCAGTTTAAAAATCCAGAATTTCAAAATCCCAATTTTTAATCACCTGAATAATTATACAATTTTGGGTTTACAAATTACAAGATAGATAGAACGGTTCGGCCTTCGGCCCAGGATTTTCACATCGATGCATTAACAAACACTGGCATGACTAACAAAATCTTCATTACATAGCCGGCCTTCGGCCGGGCGCAATGATATTGGGGTAATATTTCAATTCACTTAAAGTGCAAAACACTTCCAACGAAAAAATAAAAAAGAGCCCAAAAACAAAAAAATTGCCCTATAATTGCAAGTTGTTGTCTCATGTAAAAGTTTGGGGCCATTCTTCGTTTTCTTTTTGGGGCCAAATTTCCTAGGGTATTTTTGCGCACCGCCGGAGGAAGATTTAAAAAAGTTTCTTTTAATTTTTACAAGGCTAATCAATATTTTAAGATAAAGCATTCGTCTCTCATATGCCATGAGCTAGAAATTTCTTACTGTGTTTTTGTATTCAAATTGTATATAACAACTAGATTTGACCAGCAAAATACTTTTTCCAAATAACTGTTAACAAGTTGTTTATATTTTTATTCAAAACTAACACTCCCACAGTTTCTCAAAAATAAATAGAAAATTCGTACACTTTTCAAAGAAATAAAATGTCTAGGAATTTGACAACAAAATATTTTGTAAGCATATTTTAACCAATTTTGAAAGATTTTAGATGAAAGTATTTTCCCTCAAATATACATACATAAATGTTGCAAAGTAAAAAAAACATGTCTTACAAATCATTGTTGAGACCAGTGTTGAAGCAATTTTTTTAAGTTTCCCAAAATGTGAATGTTAATAAAATTGCAAATACCATGGTGATCCTGTTAAGCGTCTAGCCTTTAACATTATTAAATCAAAACCATCCTGATATAAATAAATTACAATACAATGCACCCCACCCTGGTAAATTCTGGCTAAAATTTTCTTTTTTTTAATTTAAATATAATTTTGATGACAGATTATAGCTAACACTTCAAAACATACAACTTATTTCGTAATTTGGTTTTTGTATATCTGTCTTACTGTTAAAACGGGACCAAAGTTTTTTCTTGTATATTTTCAATTTCAATTTCAATTTTATTTATTTTATAAACTTTAAGCCATAAAAAGGCCGATTATATATCGATACCTTCCCATAAGAATGTATTAAGCGACACTTTTTTCGAAAATTACTTTTTTATGTGGAACTATATATATAAGTTAAGCGCCACATTTTGGCCTGGGTTTCGCTGCCCTATCATGGATGCAAAGGAAACTAGAGAGAAAATAAAATTGTATCAACCGTCAAGTTTTCTCACTGGAATAATGTTGCTCCCTGAAATTTGTATTATCCGCCAAAGAAATTATGCCAAGCCACATTTTTAAAAATTTAATTGTCGTAAGCAACAAAAGGTCCACACAAAAATTTTGTTAGATGTCGCTTAGTTTAACCGAAATTGTTGCTTAGCACACTCATCCAACTAGAACTTGATCCATTTTTGTCGCTTATAACACTCCAGATTATGATTGTAATTGAGTTAAAATAATTTTTCTATGAAACGATACATACAAGAATACGAGGATATTATAAAAAATAAAGTTGGTGAGAAAGAAGACGAATTAGCAGAGACAGACGAAGAAGATGATTTGTCTGACAATCAAAATGATTATTAATAATCTTAAAATTTCCGTATTGATCTCTAAGTGTAATATTTGAATTTTTGTTTTGAAATAAATGTTTTGTTATTTTTTATATAGATTTTTATTTATTTTATTGTTTAACAAAAAAAATAAAAAATTAATTAAACGACACAATTTATTTCAAACCTTTATTTTTTGTGTCCGTGTCAATGTTTTAAGCGCCATTTACCATTGTATCAAGCGCCAATGTCTTGACCACGAAAATGTACTAAGCGACAAAAACTTTTTATCTGATTAAAATTTTGGTTTTGTAATGATGTCAAGTTTTGTATTCTGAAAATCGCTTTCCAAACATGTTCCTTTCAATAAAATACACAATTTTAGAAATTTCGCTTAATACATTCTTATGGAAAGGTATCGATATAGTGGTGCAGTTGTAGACACAAGAGAAGGAAAATTGGGTACTCCCTCGTACACCCGACCCCAAACCAGAAAAAATTTAATCCGCACCTGAGTTATGCATAAATTATTGTACATATGTGTGCGTATATAAGTGCATATATTTACATATTATATTTTAACTATATATATTTTGTTACTCAGGGAGTCAAAAATAAAAGGATGGGAGAGTAGCCTACACAAAACTACTAACATAATCTTAACAAAACATCATAGGTAATTATACTTTTAACACCCGTTTTTTAATTTTCTTCAAAACTTTTGGGTCGTCAATACTAACTTGGCCAACCTCTGTATGTACATGACCAAATTTTAGCGAGGGGTCAAATATGCTATTCTTAGGTTGGGTACCAAATCTTAGCTATTTATTTAAAGAAATTAAGAAGTTATGGATTTTTGGACGGAATTTACCACCGTGCAATGTTTTAAACGAGTATAATTGCATGCGCATTAATAAATTATTATTTTTTATTATTTCAATATCTGTTGTCACATATTTCGTTAAAATATTTATATATGAAATTTTTTCTCTTTTTAGATGATAAAATTGTTGAAACATAAAGGTAAGAAAAATTTATTAACATAATGTACAAACATTTTTTGTATTTTTAGGCATCGCTTCTAATAAATTTTTTAATATATTCAATACACGGTGTATGATAGTCAGAAAAGGAAGTTGTTAAAATTTTATCTCTGCCATTAAAATTGAATTTGCTGGAAATTTAATTATTTATAGATGTGGCCAATTGTTAATGTACTTTTTGTTAACGGGACTAGAAAATTTTTTATATGCTGAAATAGTCACTTGCCAATAATTTTTATGTTTTAATTGTAATTTATTGCTATAAAAAATAAATTTCGTAAATGAAAATAATGTTGTTAGAAAACTTTTATTATTTCGAAGAAGAAAATCTTTATCACTTAAATTTTATTGGCTTTTTCAAATTAATTGCCACTTATTAAAGACATAAAAATACACTTAGCTAGATGGTTATGTCAAATTGTACTCAATGGAATTGTTAATGGATATTGTGGTAAGAAATTGATTTGTTTTTAATAATGATGTAACTTGGGTTCGCAAGTCGTTTCTAATCGTGTTCGTAATGGAGAATAATTGCAATGGACATAATCTCAGATAAAATTCATGTAATGTAGATTAAAAATACACACTTTTATAATGCCATATTTAAAGTAAAATTTATTTTTTTAAATAAAAGTTCTGCCCATCTTTAATTTTAATTTAACGAAATATGTCCAATTTTCCATGACCTTCGCATTTATCAGGCTAAATATAGCCGCTAGCATGGCTTTTGTTGTATTGTATGACAGCTGTAGTTTATGCCTGGTTCGAATAAGACTTCCATTTGAGAAAACCCTACAAATCTAACGTTCCCAGTGGATGAGATGACCATGCCCTAAATACCTTGTGTAGAATGCGCAATGTTGCATGACCTGTGTGGTACATAGTGCCTAGTGCCGATCTGTTGAAACCAAATGTCATTTAATCGAATTCAGGCCAACAAAGGTAGGCCAACGTCTAGCCAAGAATTTACACCAACTAGTTACTTCTTCGGGATGCATTCAACGCTCTTAGATTTGTAGAAAGAATAGAATCAAATACAGTTTTGTCCAAATTTTTAATATATCTGATGAAATAAAATAACTTCGTTTTTAATCAAGCAATGCCCGTCTGTCCATCCGCTGGCTTGACTTCTCGTGTACTGCTTGGAATGGGTTTTCCGAAAATCCCAGATATGAAGGGCCCATTTTGTTATATTTTTATGTGACATATAGTCTGAAAAAGAGTGTTATTGGAATTAAGACAAACCGAGAGATATGAGCAAAAAACCACGACTACCTCTAAATTTTACCCATTTATCTTCAGTTTTTTAAGCCGTCTTTTACTATTTTAAATTTATTTTTTACTTTTACCACAAAAAAACTTATTCGAATATGGTATAAAAACAACTGGGTAGCATGACGAAGTTCGCGTTGCACGACGAATTCGTCGGCAACAATTCGTTGCATAAATTCGTTAAAGAAACCATATTAAGTGCGTAAAGAACAAATGTTAATATAATTTTAAAGTGTTTTAAGTCTTTTTAAGATAAAAACCTTGGACGCCAGGTTATGATTTAAGCATTCGTTTTTTTTTTATTCTTTTAAAATAGCGGTGAGCGCTATCCATTATCTTAATTTTAAAATAGCAAAAATTTTATTATAATTTCATTGTAAATTACTTTTTATTATTTGTTTGTTTACATTTACCAAACCATAGTGACCATATTTTAATAAAAAGAAACGACTATTAAAAACAAATAAACACACAAAATAGTTTAAAAAAATATTACATATGTATAAGTAAATATAAATGGATAATTAGAAAAGTAACTAAGTTTACATGGTAGTAACTTATACCCCTGGCTTCGTTCACGTGTAAACTAAATATATATTAAAAACCTAAGAATCACACGACTTTCTAAGTTTTTTTTACTACGCAAGAGTGCAACTTTAAATAGGCCGTAAAATGAGTAAAGCTGTAACCTTTAAAAACGCCGATACACGTACATATATCTTGTTTTTTGTCCCTCTACAAGAATTAGTTGGCAGATCACTGTTATTTTTTTGTGTGTTGGACAGTGTAATCCAATAACTACTTAAAGGTTTGTAGAAACATTCGCAAAATACTAAAACAATAATTCAAAAAATGTTGTATATTATGCAAATAATATTTTTTACTATATCTTTAAAACTAGAGCCGCAGCAAACATTTTTTGATATTTCAAAGCAATAAATGCATCTACTCTATCCCCACCTATTCCTTTTGTGTCACTAAAACTTACTGCCGAACTCCACTGCTGTGAGAATACTAGAATACTGCTGTGTGAGTGCTAGAAGTGAAGCGCTTCACTCCGAAATTTCCCTTACGTTACTGCTTCAGAGGAAGCATTAGTTTTTGCTAAGAGCTGGTAGGGAAAAATTAATGACGCCATCCTAAGAACCAGAAAAAAATACACAAGGATCAGCTATTTTTATATAAGAAAATTAAAAAAAGTTCCATTTTGATGTTCTGTGTTACTCATGCAATACGTTATAAAACGAGAAGTCTTTACTTCCCCTTTTCGGCATTCACCACTAATTTTTAGCATAATTATAGTACTAAAGTGATCTTACATGTCAAAAAGAAATCAAACTGTTTATTTTACAAAATATTGGTTCATATTTTGCCTTTGGCTCATATATATACGCTCATAAAAAAAACACATTAACTCGAATAAAATTTTACTGACAGATCTTACCAACAAAAAAAAAAAAAAAAAAAAAAATTATGGATATAAAAATGCTGGATAATAACTTTTAAGTCCATCCCAATTTAAAAGTCTTTAAAACTTATTCTTTATAAAACAAAACTGATTTTAAAAAATAAAACATTTTTAACACCATCAACGCTGTAGATCTTTATTATGCAACAACTTATTTGTAGAATGTTTTTTACATTCTAAAATATTTATAACACTATATATCCCTTTTTGTATAAATAACTTCTAAACCACAATACACAATCCCTATTTGCCTCAAAATGCCAGAAATTATGCAAAGGTTTTACAAAATCTCACTTGCCAAATTTAGGTTTTTGTTTAACGTTTTTTTTCTCTATTACAATTTTAATTTATCTCTTTTACTAATTTTATAAAATATTGCCAATATTTTGGCTAAATTTATTTAACCAAAAAATAAAGCAAACAAAAAACGTCACTAAAACACACACACAATGGAATAATTGAAAAAAAACTCCTTTTTTTGTTGTTGTAAAACAAGCAAGTCTATTAACCCAAAACTATGCTGCATAATAAACCAGCAAATCATAGGGTTACCACTTTATGGAGAAATGCTTTTACTCTATATAAAAAAAACTACATACACAGCCATTTACATGATTTCATAATGTGAGAGTATAGGAGACCACGTACGTATAAGTGTATGTGCTTTCTGTATAAAATGAGAGGGAGAATATATATTAAAGAATGCATGAAAGCTGCTGTGTTTTTCCCCTCTAAAAAGAAAAACATGCACACTAACATTTGCATAGCCGTGCATATAAATATTTGTATATTTTTTTGGCACATCTAATTTTTATAATCTAACAAAAACTGCAACAACAGCAAGAGCATAAGCGATGTTTTCCGATTGCATACATAACTAAATTAAATTTTCACACATTTTCTTACATATTTGTTTAAACGAGATTTATTTAAACAGATACGTTTCATATGGTGTATTAGGGTCTATTCAGTTAAATGAAGTTTTTTGGTTGCTAGTTGGTAGCGTCACTGTATATTATTAGCTACTTTGGAGTAGATAAAGGATTAAATTCTGCTATATTAAAAAAGCTACAACAGTATATTTTTATCTATAAATAATTTAAAAGTAAAACTATAATCCAAATTTTGTATTGAATTTGTAGGGAAATTGCTAATTTTCGATAACGACCAGAGATTGTGTTCGGGAAGATATGAGACCGCTATTCTGGTAACCGGTTTATTTGAGGATGTAATTTGTATTGGATTTTATACACAAAATTCCAGAACGTATAGAGGGTAAGATAAGTCATAACGGCTCATCCTAGTGGTTTATTTCAGGTTTAAGCCTAAAATTTGCAACATCGATATTGAGTTAAACGTTCGAAACTTTTGGAGGGGACCCAGTGTGCCAGAAGATTTTTTTTGAAAAATACCTACGCAAACTAAACACGTTGAAAAAATGTACCCTACAAAAATTCCTACGCGCTTTATTCATTAATATCTAATACTTCATTTACACCTACATAAAATCTAGTACTTAAGGGATATTGAGCGAAATTTTTTTCATTTCTGTTAGATTTCCCACACAAAAGAAAACCTAGCTCGTCACTAGATTTTGGCAAAATCCCACGAAATCTCAACGATACAACTATGAATTTAACCAATGTACTAACAAATACAGCTCTGAAAAAGAAAAATCTGACAGTTTAACAAAATAAAAATAAAAAAAATTTAAAAATATATAAATAGAGCGGAGAAAATAAATTTGCGGTAAATTAATAATAAACAAAAATAAACATTTATGAAAATGGATAAGCCAATAATAAATAAACAGTATGAAAATTATATTAATATAAACTGAGTTCAAAAAGGAAAAGCAGTGGAATTCCAATGAAGAGCCGATTTTAACCCTTTCTCCCCGGAGTTTTTTCTCGAAATCTGTTAGGTTTTTTTAAATTCTTATTGCAAATTTATTTATAAGGAAATAATATAAGATGTTGGGGATACGTGATATGTCGGTGATCCTTCCGTTACCATGGGACATATAGGCCCTAATCATATAAAACGCAGCGCACGCCAAAGAATAACATTGAAAGCACAAACAATGTCAAAAATATTTTGTAATTTTGTTGTTGCTTCCTACAGAAATTCACATTGCGTTTTAAAATTTCAAACGCTCCATTGCTTGTGTCGTTGAAAATTTTAAAACGGTACATGAATTTCTGTTGAAAGCAACAACAAAATCACAAAATATTTATGGCATTGTTTGTGCTTTCAATGTTATTCTTTGGCGTGGCGCTGCGTTTTACATGATTAGGGCCATAGTCCCAATAAGTTCTTACGGTGGGATATTTTGTCCCAATAAAGTTATCTGCATACACAAAAACAACAAAACTTGTATTTTTAACTTATATTGGGATAATGAATCCCACTCGATAATAAATCCCCATCTTTTAAGGACAATATGTCCCATTGTAAAAAAAAACCTTTCTAACTTTATACTCTATTGGGAATCATTAACTATTACAATATAAAAGGTTAAGCAAAAAAAAGGACATAAGAAATATTGCTGGGACATATAATCCCAGTAGGGGCGAAAGGATTAATACTTTTAATATTGTTTTTATTTATTTTTGTTTGTTTTGCAATAAAATTGTTACATTTGTTCACCTTTTGGGTTATAGTCGAAATTAAGCTCTTCGCCATTTGGCTGTTCTTTTTCCGTATCAGTCGTATTTTCCCAGGTACAATTTATTGCGGGTAGTACATTTGCAGCAGTTTGTGAAACCTTATTTTTAACAAATGGTGGTGTTTTTTACGCAATAATCTTAATTCCGATTGTATTTTTTTTAATATAATAAATATAGTTTTTGGCTTTCCATTTTTGCTAATAAAAGTTTACAATACAATTTCTTTCCTTTTTCAATCAGCTGTTTTTATTATGAAAATGAAGTCCGACAATATGTCAAAAAGCACTGGTGTAAACGCCAAGAATTTCTTTAAGATTTTTACTAAAATCTACTTGATTTTATGTAGGTGTAAATGTAGTATAAGAAAAAACAGTAGATATAAAAAACTTATTTTATTCTCATATCTATAGTTAAGCTTTAGTAAAAAAATATGTAATAAAACTAAAAAAAAATTGTATGTAAAGTTTCGTCAAGTTTGGATATACAGCCTCGTCATTTTAGTTTTAAATATTACTATTTTACTACAAAACTGTTCCAAATCCATGATTAAAAATATATTAATTTCACAATTTCAGAAAAATTTATTGTGTATGATTGTTCTGTAATCATACATGAATCATTGAGGCTGGACTTAAAATGTTAAGATAACAATTCAAATTTGTACTCATCTTTATATTTCCTAAACGTTTTCTAGACTTAAGAATTCCCTTTCTTAAAATATTAAATCATTATTAAAATCAATTTTTTAGCATTTATTTGCTATATAATGCAATATCTGAAAAATTACCTAAATTTTGGTGAATATAAAAAATCAGTACGCTTCTATCGATGTTTTTCCCTATTTGTGGCAACACTGAAGGGACCTTTAATCAATTATGGAGTTCTATAAAATAATATCTTTTGCAAGTTTTGTACCCATACTATTATTGTTTGTGGTTATTGTAGTAAATGTAGCGGGAAACAATATATAAACAGAAAGAAAAAAAGTTTTACATACATACTTTTAGCATGAGTCGTAATTAAAAATTAAGGTACTTACAACAATCCAATATGGGATAAGTTTCGTGCATACGCGTGTGTTTGTAAAAGTTTTGCGTAGAAACAACAACAACACTACAAGAAGAAAAACATATATTATTTTAATCTTTAACCCTTGTCTTACCAACACTTTTCTGTGAGACACATTTTGATGCTTAATTCGAATTAGTAACAAAAATATTCGCCATATCGCAACCAAACTTCTATTTTACATGTTTTGTATAGTTTAACAAAAAAAAAAATGAAGACACCGAAAAAATGCAACATAAACTACCGACATGTGTCTCATAGAGACTCAAGCACTTATTGCTCCCCAAATACGCCAAAAAGAATTACAACAGCTTCACAAAATGTAACTAATTGTGCAATCAATAAACGCAATAGGTGATATATGTGCGATCCTAAAAAAGTCGTATAGTTAAACAATTCTATCAAAATTTTATAATAATGTTTGTAATGAACATGGTATAAAAACCTTTACATTTAAACAATGTCTTTAATAGAAAATTTTTTCTAAATTTACTTGTTTTTAATTATTTAAAGCTTTTTTTCTTCAAATTTTCACGTATGTGTCTTAGAGACAAATGTAGGTAGGAATTGTTATATTTTATGTCGGTATGATACGGTTTAAAAACAGGGACCGTAACAGTTATTCCTTTTTTCATAAAAGTCGGATGATAACAGTTATTTTTAGATTTTTATTTTTTTGAACAAAAATAACAGTTTTTTTTTTATTTTATTTTTTTCGATCAAAAATAACAGATATTTTATGATTTTTTTTTTTTTGAACAATAATAACTGTTATTTTTTGGTTTTTATTTATTTGAACCAAAATAACAATTATTTTTTGATATTTATTTTTTCGAGCCAAAAAAAAGTTATTTTTTAAAGAAATGTACGTGTTATAATTATTTAGTTGACTTTAAATATTTCTTTTAATGCGCACAAGAAATCCCAATGATGATCACACATTTTTTCTTTTACAATTTCAAAATAACTATTATTTTCAGTCCCTGGTCAAAAAGTAAAACAAGGTGGTAAAATTCCCAAATACCATTTGTTCAAATTATTTTGTTAAATACATCAAATTTTGAAAGTAGAATGATTACGAAAACCATATCGGGCTAGCTGCTGGTGCCTTAGAATTGAGAGTTCTTCGGTGAATAAAAGGACAAAATACAACAAAAAAAAAAAAAAAAACAAACATATGAAACGAGTACTAAATAATCAGTTTTATTTTCTATATCTCTGGTTCTCTGGCATTAGTGTTTAGGCATAAAACAATGAAAACAAGATAGTGCATTTAGATTTAAAAACATTATTTTTCTGCGTATGTACGTCATAGTAGTAAATGAGCACAAGCATGATCACCGAATACGTGTATGTGGTATGCTGAATGTTTGTTTATATTTAAATCTCTTCACTACAGTGTCGTCAAAATGACGTCAAAATGAGAGTTAAAAGCTAAGGGACCTGCGCAATGCGTTATCTCCTTTTATTTGTTGCATGGTGTTTAAGCAAGAATCAATCGCACATTGGAATTACTTCAAGTACGAATTCGGGAAACTAACTGAAAAGAAATTCTTTAATCAAGCACAGTATGAGATTAGCTTTAATCTTACTTTTGCTTAAGTCAATCCTGCTTTCGGATTATTTTAAGTAAAGCGCACTTGAATAATCCGTATTTGAATCAAGCATTCTGTAATTGATTTAAGGAAATCTGTACTTACCGTACTATTAACACCGCTTTGGCTTGATTTAGTTAGTCTGGATTGAATTTTTTTCAGCGTCCGTGTTTCCAAGCACGTCATATTAACTGGAAAACGGTTCATTTATGTTTTTCCATGTTCACTTCTTTTTAAAGCACCATATAGAGTAAAATGATTACTATTTGGTTATAAAAATATATGTCCATAATGTACCGAAATCGATAAATCATATAATAAAAAAACGAAAACACTAGCACATAATTTACTTCCAAGTATGCCTCAGAAATATTTCTATTTAAGTGGGAAACTGATTTAAAATGAAGAATAATATTTTTGTTTTATTATATGGGATTTAAATGTTTAAACCGTTATCTCTCCCGTATGTAATTTTTGGCTAAAAATTTTGGTAATCCTTTAAACAGAAACAATAAAAATTTATTTCAATTAAAAAATTTGTGATATTAAATAAAAAAGTTGATTTAACAGTAAACAAATTGAGAAAGTGTCAATTAAATATTTTTTAATATTGACAACATTTTCTATATTAATGTTGTTGATATAAGTAAACGTTTAAATCACTTGATAACATTTTTTATTAAAACTGATCTTATTTTGAATAAATGGATTAATTGAAAAGAAAAATTGGTGACAATCGCTGTCCATATGGAGCTTTTAAAAGAATTATACACCGAAAAGCACAAAGGGGTGTATATAGAAGATCTTTAAGGAATAAATTCTTATTCTATTAAATTTTATGAAATAACGAACTTTTACCAAAATCACAAACATTTAGAAAATTCCATATCCTAGTATGGGTGACGGATATAAGCTGCTTACAATGAGGTCGTTAAAGTGGTTAGAAACTTAGACTTTAACAATTAATATACTATTTTTGGGCTGCCCTAATATTTTATTATTTATGTAGTGCTAGTTATATTTTTAATGCCAGTAATTTTGAATGGATAGCGTATAAATCATAATTTACTACGAAATTGTAGAAACTATTTATTTTTAGTGAATATTTTATTATAGTTTATTTAACTTATCATAGAATATGGCAAATTAAGCATTTGCTTGTGAGATGACCAAATTTCACTCTGCTGAATCCTAAACAACCACCACCATTAGTTCAAACAAAGAACAGGAAATAGCACCCTGTTATGATTTCCTTAATTTTGTTTACTTTTTAGTAAATAGATATATGCTTAATACGAGATCCCAAATTAGTGTATCAGGTGAACAACAATAAGGACCTGGTTGTTACTTTTGCTGGTTGAAAATTTTAAGATTCTAAACGAAATGTAAGCCAAACATGCATTTTGACTGTTTCAGCTCAAATTCGCCTTGCCTTAAAATAACTCTGAAGTTTCAAAACTCTATTTTCCCTATGTTATATAAATATAGATATCTAAAATTTCAAAAATCTTTTCATTTGACTTAAACTTCTATCGGTGATTCAAACGATATGCTTTCAGATCGTGTTGGCATAGTATCCTTATATTTTACAATAGTTTAAAAAACTGTGGTGTGTTTCAAGCAAAATACATCCTTAAATGTTAAGACTTTTAACGCTGTGTTTATTGTTTTGTCACAGCTACACTGAAAAGAAAAATCAATCCACTTAACTTAAATCAAGCCGAAGCAGTGTCAACAGTGCGGTATTCGTTAAATCAAAATATTTAATATGAACTAACAATAGTTAATAAAATCTAATCCTTATATTTACTTTATGTCCTGCCAGTGCCTTTTTTCAATACGGCTTATGTTCACATATGAAGGTGTTTATTGTTCACCTGATTGGGTGAGTGCTGCAGTGTCTTCTCTCCTTAAGCGTGTGTGGCCACCATAAATTAAAAAAAAAGCTTAATTCAAGTCCGAATTATTTAAGTGCGCTGTACTTAAAATAATCAGAAAACGGAATTTACCTAAGTCAAAGTGAGATAAGAATTTATTTCAAACTGTGATTGATTCAAGAATTGGCTATATCCTGAATTCGTACTTTAAATAATTCCAAAATGAGATTGATTCTAACCTAAACATTTACCCCCATATTCATAAAAAATATTTTTGATTAATAAAAGGTTTATTGAACAAATTTTCTTTCACCTTTGTTGTATTGTCCCCCCTTTGTGCACAGAAGAACTCACAATTATTAGACACCAGCAACTTGCCCGATTTAGTTTTCGTTATCGTTCTATTTTCAAAATTTGATATAATTTACTAAATAATTTTAACAAATAGACTCGTCAATTTTTGCTTCTTATTTTACTTCTTGTACATGAAAATCATGTATGTTTTTCTCCCTGTAGTGTTATAGTTATTTCTATAAAAAAGCAAATCGGTTTTTACCTATTATTGTAGTGTTGTTTTTGTAATCCCATTTTGGATTATTTAGAGAACTTTTTGTTCTTTTGTTCTTAAAAATTTAAGTACGAATCGTACTAAAAGTATGTGAAAAAAAACTTAAATTTGCGGGTTTTATTTTCTGTTTTATTTTATTTTCTGGCTTTATGGCTACTGTTTGAATACCCCAGTTATGATTAAGTGCGACGGTCCGATTTTATCATATGATGAATTGCTGTAGTGGTTAAAATCAATATATTTTATGTAAAAAAAAATTTTAATCAGAAATTTTTGCTTAAAACATTTAAAGGACTCTATTTTTACTTCTCTCCAAATAAATTATTTTAAATCAAATAATTTTTAAAAAACTCAATTATTTATCATATGCTACGAGTAATTATTTAAATTAAAAAAATTTGTGTAACCATTTTTAAAATATCTACCCCATAAGTTATAAAAAAGCAGGTTTATAAAAAGTTTATTAAAGAAATTTTCAAAGAAAACCCGTTTAATTTTATTTCTTATAACTAGGGCCGTTAAAAATCATTTATTTTTTAACTTAAAATTTTTTAATTAACGTCTGATGAGTTTATGAAAAGCCGGATAAGCAGTGTTATTTGTATATTGGCTAGTTTTATAAGTACAATAAAAATTGCTGTTGCACGGTGTAATGAAACGTCAGTTTGAAATATTTTAAAAAGATATACCTAATGACAAAATTAATATATACTTAAACTTAGATTTTAAAATTTTTTTTTATAAAGATTTGTAGATATATATGTAAAATGTATCGTTTTAGTATTGTTCTTTAGGACATTAGGAGCCTAAAGCGCGGGTTGTTAGGGTTGAACGCCTTGGTACTGATTAGCGGCAAGGAAATAGAAAATAAATGAAAATTTTAAGCCAATTGAACTATATATTTAACTATATTTTTATCACGTTACTTTTTTATTTATTTATATATTCATATCTTAAGGTACCCAGTAAAAAATTGGCCCCAAAAGGAGCAGGTTTTATGTATGAATTTATACCCCAAATCGCTTCAAACATACTGATGGGATGCCTGAGTTTTGTATGGAGTGTTCCCGATTTGGAGGACTATTTTCTGCTGACCATAAGCGCTTCATTTAACATAATAACAAAAAATGCAAATAAAGCACAGCTAAAGTGGTTTTTTAAGGGCTAACTTTATTAACCTACTCATAAGTGTTTTGATTTTACTGGCTTAAATGCCTTTTGTAAGCATTTTCGTAAACCATAATATATTTTAATTTTTTTTCGCTTTAATACCTTCTTCGTTGTCAGCACTAAAAAGCAGCTATTTTGTATGTTTTATTAGTTATCATTTACTGCTGTATAAGTGCTCTCTTATTGAAGCGCTCGATTATGCGCTTTTTCTATTAAGTGCTTCAAAAAACACAAATTTTTTTACTGGATAGGTCCCGTATAAAGCCCGCTCGGGAAATATTGTAAGTGCTTCAAAAAAAAAAATTTTTTTTTACTGGGTATTTTTAGACCTAACAAATATTTCCCGAGACTATTAAAAAAGCATGACCAGCAAATTGAT
This sequence comes from Pollenia amentaria, assembly GCA_943735925.1. NCBI lineage: Eukaryota > Metazoa > Arthropoda > Insecta > Diptera > Polleniidae > Pollenia > Pollenia amentaria. The sequence goes on from OX031007.1 coordinate 150,684,485, forward strand.
TAAACTTTAGCTTATGTTTCATTAATTATTATTGACTTCCTTATCGTTATTTGTAAGGAGATAATTGTATAATTTGTTAGTTACAAACCAAGGTGCATTCGCAATTGTTCTCAAAGTTTTTGATTGATAACGTTGTACAATTTCTACATTCGAGTTACTCGAGGTACCCCATAATTGTAGACCATGTGTATACAGGTTTCAAAATAGTTTTGTACAATTTTACTTTATTTTCAAGACTTAAATCGGAATTATGCCCTAATAACCAGTATTTTTTTTTTTTGTTTTTAAGTTAAGATGTTCTTTTTTTTACATTTATGTGTTTTTTCCACGTAAGACGTTTTTCCAGGTGCATTCCTAGATATTTAACAGAAGTTGCTTTTGGTATTTCGGAGCCATTAATAAAAGAGTAAGACATTCGTTGCTTCTAAGTGTAAAGGTAACATGATTTGATTTATCCGTATTAATTGCTATTTTCCATCGAACAAACCATTATTTAAGTTGATTAAGTTCTCTTTGAACTAAGCAAAACGCTTCAATTGGTGATTCGTTTGATGCCAGTATCGCAGTATCATCTGCATATGTAGCCATTGTTACATTCTCGCCTATAGGTATTAAAGGGCTGCGCAAAATATTCTTAATGTTCTGTGTTCTACTTCACACAACTATCAATCATATTATTTCACTGTAAACATACATAGCAAAACAAACATAACAACACATTCATCCAAAACAAAACAAGCATAACTTGAAAAGTTTTTCTCTTCTGCTTTGTTAGTGCTTGTATTATCAAAACAAACAGAATATCAACACAAAAACAGACAATGAAATAAAGAAACGGTAAATTATAGTAAAAGCATCGAGTGCACGTAATTAGGAATTTAAAAAATTTTAAGTGATCTTAGCTTATAACAGAAATGGATGCATTAAATGTAAGCAAAATTGATTTTTTTGAATTATTTCCTAAATGTATATTTTATTTTAGTCGACCTTTATTATTATATTAGGTATATAACTAAATTATCAAGCTTGATGTCTTTTTTTATTTTTATATAAAACTTTAAACGTTTATTTAACCAATATTTCTAATTAAAAAATTTTTTAATTTGTCAGTTATTGTTAAATTTGTTAAAAATTGTTGAAAATTTATAAAATAAGGAAGAAAAAACCCTGAAGAAGGCACTCAAAGGAGTCCCGAAATATTGGTTAAATAAACGTTTAAAGTTTTATATAACAATAAAAAAAGACTTTGAGCTTAATAATTTAGTTATATTATTTCCTAAATTTTTAATAATATTTTAAAGGAACCTACAACCGAACCCATTGAAAACCACTCAAACGAAATTAAATCAAAAGTTTCTCCCTTTGCAATTTTCTCTTTGGTTTATGTTTGCAATCAAAACCTTCAAACATGCTTGGAATGTTCTATTTGTGTTTTAATGTTCTACTTTATCTTTGTTCTAATTCAGCTTTATTTTAGTTCAGCATTGTTCTTGTGCAGTTTTGTTCTATTCTTCTATATTTTGATCGTAAAGCAAAACAATTGTTTTTGGAAGTATGTGTTTTGTAATGAGAGAGTAATATACACCTACTATCTGAATTTAATGAAATTGCTTGTAAGCAATATTTGTTATGCTTGTGCAGCTCTTTAATAGGTATGTCGGATGTATAAATAGTGTATAACACAGGACCCAGTGGTACTCCAGTAAAGATCCTATAAATATTTGACGTTTCATTGTAAATTTTAACACATAAAAAGACCGATTATTTAAATATGACTGTAAAAATGTAAAAAATGGAGTTGGTAATGTTTAGTTTTTTTAGTTTATACAGAAGCCCTTCGTGCCATTATCGGTCGAATGCCTGTTTTACATCTAAAAAGACTGCAGAGCAATACATTTTTCTTTCAAGTGCGTCTGTTGTCACGTTAACAAGTCTGTGGCATTGTTCCGGTGTACCATGTTTGTGGCGGAACCCAAACTGCTGCTCTGGGATAATATTTTGTTTTACCAGAATTGGTATTAGTCTGGAGGAAAACAGTCTTTCCAGAATTTTTGAAAAAATTGGCTATAAACTGATAGGCCATATGAAGAAATATCATTTTCTGGCTTACCAGTCTTATGAATCATTATGATTCCTCATTTCCATTGTAGTGGACAGTACGATAACCTCAGGGCAGAGTTGTATAGGATCGTTAGAAATACTACAGCTTTTTTTTGAAAGTGACTTTGCTAATCTTGATTTTATTTGATCATATCCGGGAGATTTGGAGTTATTAAGAATAGATTTTTGATGTAGAATTTCTTGTGGGGAAAAAGATTTTATCGATTTTCATGAAATAAAGATTATTTTATTTGGAATATACGTGTTTTAAGAAAATTTTATGTTATGAGAATAGTAATTATTTCGATTTGAAATTTTTTATAAGATTTTAAATAATAAAAATTTTCTAAACAAAAAAAAAAAAAATATATTTCATCATCGGGGACTGAATTATTCCTAAACCGTTGAGTCAATATAAAAATAATATAAGCACAACTTAAATACATTTTCGTTTAAAATTATTTATGGTTTCTTGTAATAAAATTTGATAACCCCTTCCTAAGTTATAATAAGAACGCAAATTTTGGAAAAAAATTAAGAAAATATGTATCCATTGAATTTTAAATTTCGGCTGTTTTTGAACTTATGAGACATAACCCATCAACAAATATAGTGGTCATCAAAGGACAGGACAAAAGTTTCAATTTGTTGCGTAGTGTAATTAACCATAGTTCTTTAATAAGGACCAGTCAGTGGTGTAGAGTATCATCTGGTTAAGATTGTCCGAATATATTGGTTTACATTTGTATGCATTTTTAATTTCCCTTTTCAATTTCAAGGCTTATTAAATTCTTTTAATTAATATCTCGGAATAAATAAATAATATTTTTACATTCTTTTAAAATCCCTAATGAATTTTTGATTTAAGAAAATGTTTTCATTTTGCCCCAAACTTGATGATTTGTAGTTGATTTATAATTTACAAGATTTTGTTCATTTAACTTAAATTTCTTCATTAATTCTAAAATAAAACCTGTTTTTCATAAACCATCTCCAAGAACCAAAAAATTTAAATACTTTCATAAAAAAAAAAAATAAAACAAAATTAATGACCTCTGCAAGGCAGTAAAGAAAAAAAGATCAAAACCAATATTCATGGTTCATTGAAGCAATTAAAAGTTTTAAAACAAAATACAAATAAATCGTTGAAGCATATAATTTAATATGTCTCCAATAAAGTTTTTGTCGCAACGAAAAAAAAAAAGGAAATATAATAAAAGAAAACCAAGTCAAGCCATAAGAAAACACTACAACCCGCATGATTTCTAGAACAAAACAAATACATTTATTTGTTCACAAAAAAATATTAATTTTTTTTTTTTTAAAACTTTCAGCCCGCCATTACCTTAAATATCTAAACCGTAATAATAAAGAAAAATTTATATTTTTATAAGTTTTTTTTTTACAAAATGGAAGCTTTTTATGTTTCAACTAGCAAACAGATTCCTCTAAGCAACTCCCACACTATTAAATGTGTTTGAAATTGAAATTCTTGTTTGTTTGGCATGAAGTTATTTTCCATACTCTCAAGTACTTTTTCTAATGGCACTTTCATTTGCTGTTGCTGGTTGTTGTTATCATTGTAGTTGTGCTTCATAGTGAGTAATTTTCTAAAGTACGAGTATTTTGTAAACAAGTGACAAACCCTTATATAAACCAACACATGTATGTATAACTACAAACACATACACATTTAACCCTGGAAGGTAACTCTTCATTTTAGTACATTTACATAACTCTTCGTCTAATCGACGAACAATTTAAAAAAATCCGTGAAATGATTTTTAAAATAAAAGATCACAAAATTTTTTTAGTAACGCAATAATGGGTGCCCCGGTAGGCAAGCTGGTAGTAAGCCAGTCTATCAGTACCGGGGTTGCGGGTTCGATTCCCGCCAGAGACTCTGGTCTCCTGCAGACAAGCAAAAAACCTTCGCGGGATTTAGTGTAGGAATAAAAAAAAAAAAAAAAAATTCGATACAAACTTAAGCTCTTTTTTATGTTTTCAATTAAATTTAATTGTTAAAATTTTCGACATTACCGAACGTTTTTGAAAAAGGGCATCATTTAAATATACAGAAAAAAGTTATATGATAAGGAGTAAATGAAGTAAATGAAAAGTAACCATCCAGGGTTAAATGGAATACAATGAAAAGTGAAGTGAAACTTTTATTTTAAGTCAAAAATAGTCCTTTCATTAAGGAATTTTCAAGACCAACTCTACGAAAGTTTTTTTTTTGCTTCATTTTGTTAACATGCATGTATTTATAATTTTAGGTTATTTTAATACAAATAACAAAATGTCCTTAAATAAACTCCTTCCAACCGGAAAGCTGTGTTGTCAGATTCTTTTTCTCCTTTATCGCCAAAATGTATATGAAAAATTCTCCAAAATTGAATTTTTTAAATTTTGTCGTAAAAACAAGTCGCCAAATAGTAGTTTTACATAAAAAAATTTATGCAAGAGTAACCTCACCTTTTTTTAATAAAATATTCTTTATTCTAGTAGTGTGCTTATATTGTAGTATTTTTAACGTGCTAAAATATATGTCTTAGAGCTTAGTTCTTATGCGATCAGTAAATTAAATGTTGGAAAAATTTTAATTTTATTCAAAGCGAGTTGAATTTGATTCAAAGAGAGCAAGTTTTTACAACCGTGTCTTTTGTATGCGAAAATAAGTCGAAATATTGTAATTTTTTTTTTTCATCAGCACATAATGTAACATACGAAAAGAAATTAAGTAAAGGATAAATTTCAATCAAGTTATATTCAAATTGGATATTAAATAAACTTCCCAGAAAATACACAATATATTCACCCTTATTCCATTTTGCGTCTTCAACACGAAGTGATTTCGTTTAGTATCGACTAATATAAAAATAAATGAAAAAATACCAACTAAGCTACGCAAAAATTGCAAAAATTTGCAAAAAATTTAGAAAATTCTCGAAAAATTTTTATATATCAAATAAGCCATAAAATTGATTAAAAGTCTCTAAAAATGTAAGGAATTCTAAAAATTCCATCATAATGGCAAAATTAGCGGAAATTCGCGAATTGGAGCCATGTTCGCGATGGAAGAGATTTTTCCTGTAAGTTTTCTTTTCTAATTCGTTACAGCCTTAACGATTTTAAATTACTCGTATTATAGATGTGCTTTGAAAAACGATAAACAAGCGACATCGTTACATTGTTATTATAGAATACAAGTTTTATATCGAATTGATGACGACGTCGATAAAAATTTATGTTGATATTAAATTGATGACGATGACGACAACGTTAAATGAAATAAGGGTGATTATATTTAAAGTAAACACCGTTTTCCAAACGATTTCATAATATAAACAAAAAAAAAAAATCAATTTATAGACAAGATTCATTTTCGATTCTATATAAGCTCAGGGTTTAAAAAAAATTTTAAGGGAATATTTTATCTGTTCAAAAATTTTCTAAAATTTATTTAAAAATTTTAGATATTTTTTTGCCTTTAAATAATTGAGTGAAAAAGTACACAAAACTGCTCAGCACACTACCTTGTAAAATACGCTTCACACCATTATGACACGCAGAGAAGAAACATGTTTAGTGAGTGGTCACCACGACCATTTTTATTCACATTTGCCTAATATGTTTACCCTTATAAATTTATTATAGTCCTAAAATAGCTTGAACAAATATTTTTTGTCTTTTACGTTTTTTAATTTACTATAACACTAATGGTGGTTTGCACCTAAAAAGTTACTCTGATCTAGCTAAGCATATTAAATGTGAAATGTCTTCTACTATAATATATATCTATTAATCTTTACAATTAATACCATAATATTAGTTGCACACAAAAGTTATGTTTAATACCATAATTTTTGTTTGCTCTAAAACACATTCTTTAAATGAGCAAACATTTATTGTCAAAGTAAACAATGTGTGTTTATAAAAAAAAATAAAATCTTCTCCCACGTAATTTTCTGTCAACGAGCGTTAGTTAGTAGGGAAACATGAGTGACTATAAAATAATGAAAATTTTTTGGTGAGAAAATGGCCATGCTGCCTTGCAAAACCAGCGAGTTAAATTATCATACGTTTATTGAAACAGGTAAGCTATTTATAATTATAAAAATGTATAAATACACAATTACGTTGTTTTTCTTCTAGCCAAAAAAAACCTACAATATTGAAACCGGCAAAGAAATTTAATTTTATTTCTTAATAAGGGCTATTTTTTATAAAATATTAATATATTTAATATGTATATATAATACAAAGTACCCTTCAGGATATTGGCGTTAATTGTCAAAAAACCACTAGTACATTTACTAGAACAAGAAGCACTTGCATAAAAATACTAATGCTTATTAGTACTAGTAATTGATGTAGTACAAGAACACCACTTATAAACTGATAACATTTTTGTACAAAAATTTGTTTAAAAACAAAAATTCGTATATGGATACTTATTTTTAAATTTAATTTTAAATAATTTATTTATATATAAATAATTTATAAATTATTTACGGCCATGCTCTGGAAATCGAAATCACGTGAAATTGAAATCGTTTACAAAAATATTTCTTTTTTATATGCCTCTTATTATGAGGCCCACTAACCTTTACCACTACCTCTCTTCAAATCATAAAAAGATGCGTTCAATTAAAAAAAAAAAAAAATGGAAATGAGAATATCCAATTGGGTGCAAGTGTACTGGTACATGACTAGAACCAATAGTACTAGTGATTTTCCAAGCACACCCAATGCTAATTTGAGCATTAAGATAGTATAGAAAAGTATACAGTGGCGAACTAGTACTGGTGAACTTAGTACTAGTTTAGTACTAGTTAGGTACTAGTTCGATCTCCGGCAGGGTATATAAATGTTAATGCATACATATGTATGTATTTTAAATAAAACAAAAATTATTGATATTAATTTTTTTTATTAGTTTTATTTATTTTATTTCTTAAAAATTTTTTTTTTTTTTCTTTTAATTTAAAACAATTTTTGTATTTTTTTTTGAAAAGGGTATTTTATTTTTTAATTTTTTTTTTTTTGCTCAAAAGAAAGCTTAGGTCTTTTCCTTTAAGGTAGTTCTGGTCGCTTAGTGGGATGCGAGTGGGATATGTATAAGAAAAATTATTTCTATCTCAAGACGAGGATTTTTAAATTTTTTAGCATATGACGTCTTGACTTACAAATTATTTTTTTTTTACATATCCCACTCGCATCCCACTAAGCGACCAGAACTACCTGAAAGGAAAAGACCTTAGCTTTCTTTTGAGCAAAAAAAAAAAAAAAAATAAAAAATAAAACCCTTTTCAAAAAAAATACAAAAATAGTTTTCAATTTAAAAAAAAAAAAAAAAATTTTTAAAAATTTAAAAAAAACAAGTTAGAGTGCTATATTCGGCTGTGCCGAATCTTTGATACCCTCCACCGACAGGGGCTCTATATGATAAATACATACATATATATTATAAACTACTCTTCACAAAAACGAGCGTTAGCATTAAAATTAGTTGCGGTTTAGACCTGAATTAAATTATTGACCTACAATAAGAAAATTTTATGCGTTTCTGTTAGAACTTTGAACTGGCTTGAGTAAAATATCATGATTCGTAAAAGTTTTAGCCGAACTAAAATAATTTTTAGGAGGTTATTTGTATTGGACCCATGGTAAATTATGGACCAATCATCCCAAAATTCTGAAGACTTATTTCTGGTATTACAAAAAATAAATTAGAATAAATTTCAATACAGCAGTGTAATTAGTTTTAGCGTTTACAGTGAATTTCACAAATTTGCATGATCTTTTTTCTTGCCATATGAATTAAGGTAAAAAATTTCACCGCAATATCTATATATGAGATGGTTTTAGGCGAATTTAATTATTTTCCCGAAGTGGGCTTTATTTGGTTTTAAGCTGTTTTCCGAGAGTAGGGTTTATATGGGGCCTAGGGTAAATTATGGACCACTCTTCACGAAATTTGGCAGTGTGATTTCTCGTCCTATAAAACTGTGACGTACCGAATTTTAATTTGATAGCATTATTTATTACGGTTTTAGGCGTACTAAACGGTTTTCCGGGAGTAGGGCTTATATGGGGCCTAGTGTAAATTATGGACCGATCTCCAAAAAATTTTACAGTTTGATTTCTGGTCCCATAAAACTGTGACGTACCAAAGTTTGGTATTATAGCGTTATTTATTACGGGCTTAGGCGTACTAAACTGTTTTCCAGGAGTAGGGTTTATATGAGACCTAGTGTAAATTATGGACCGATCTTTAAAAAATTCTACAGTGTGATTTCTGGTCCTATAAAACTGTGATGTACCAAATTTTAGTGTGCTGGCGTTATTTGTTGCGGTTCTAGGCGTACTAAGCTGTTTTCCGGGAGTAGGGTTTATATGGGGCCTAATGTAAATTATGGACCGTTCTTCAAAAAATTTTACAGTGTGATTTCTGGTCTTATAAAACTGTTACGTACAAAATGTTAGTATGCTAGCGTTATTTATTGCGGTTTTAGGCGTGCTAAACTGTTTTCCGGGAGTAGGGTTTATATGGGGCCTATTGTTAATTGTGGACCGATCTTCAAAAAATTTTACGGTGTGATTTCTGGTCCTATAAAACTGTGACGTACCAAATGTAGGTATGCTAGCGTTATTTATTACGGTTTTAGGCGTGCTAAACTGTTTTCCGGGAGTAGGGCTTATATGGGACCTAGTGTAAATTATGGACCGATCTTCAAAAAAATTTACAGTGTGATTTCTGGTCCTATAAAACTGTGATGTACCAAATTTAAGTATGCTAGCGTTATTTATTGCGGTCTTAGGCGTACTAAACTGTTTTCCGGGAGTAGGGTTTATATCGGACCTAGTGTAAATTATGGACCGATCTTCAAAAAAATTTACAGTGTGATTTCTGGTCCTATAAAACTGTGATGTACCAAATTTAAGTATGCTAGCGTTATTTATTGCGGTCTTAGGCGTACTAAACTGTTTTCCGCGAGAAGGGTTTATATGGGGCCTATGGTAAATTATAGACCGATCTTCACGAAATTTATTAGTATGATTTGCAGTCGTAAAAAGCGAATTCGTGCAAAATTTTATGTCATTGCGTGCATAATTCCACTATTTATGATTTTTTGTATTAAAATTATCAATTTTTTTTGGGTAGTGGTTCCACATATTGATTAATAGTTCTGATCCTACTAAACCGATGTTGCTGGATTTCAATCCCAAACTGCTTAGGATAACTACAAGCAATTTGAGACCAAGTTTGTTCTTTTCTTTTGCGTTTTTCGAAAGTGAGCGTGTTTTCAACAGACGGACAGAGGGATAGACGGACAGACGGACAGACAGACGGACATGGCTAAATCGACTTAGAATTACTCAAGGAGCCAGAATATATATACTTTATGGGGTCTTAGATGTATTATAAAAAAGTTTCACACGGAATGACAAACTTAGTATACCCTCATTCACCACAGTGGTGGTGGAGGGTTTAAAAAAAAATTTATTAAAGGAGTTATGTGATTAAGATTAAATTTTTTAGATTATTTATTAACATATTGTGGGTATTACAGTATTGAGTGAATGAAATGCTAGTTAGGTATGTTATATACCGTCGGAAAGGATAATTTGTCTAGTTTCTCAGCATAATTTTTATTTTTAAGGTTTTAGAAACACTAACACACAAAAAGGAAAAAATTCAAAATAGTGCATATTCTAAAAATTGAAAAACCCTCGTCTGGAGTTAGAAATTATTTTTTTTATACATATCCCACTCTCTTAAGGCTGTGTTGGGTACCAGGACACTGCAAGGTGGATGGCAACGAGGTGGCGGACGAACTCGCGAGAGAGGGTTCGAATCTGGACTTAGAGGTAAGGGACAGAGGGGTAAAACCCCCCTTATGTCACTACTATGGGGTGTTGCGGGAAAGATTTCGTGATGCCGTTAACCGGTCCTGGAGGGATAGAACGGATTGCAGGGTGTCAAGGGCCTTATGGCCCGGATTGGACGCAGGTGCAACCAGGGTTCTATTAGGACTGGATAGGAGTAGTCTCAGGACTCTGATAGGGTTCCTGACGGGGCATTGTTCTGTTAGGGCGTTTATGGGTAAATGGGACATTGGGAGACCGGACTTCTGCAGGTTGTGCGGAGATGCCGAGGAGCTCGAGACGGTTGAGCATGTACTGTGCCACTGTCCTAGGATGCACGGCCCCAGGGAGAAATGGCTAGGGTCTAGGTTTCACGATGAACTGGGGTGTATCGCTGGATGTAATCCAACCGATCTGCTGGGGTTTGTCAGGGAAGTAGGACGGCTGTTTCAGTTGGGGGGGCCGTAGGGGGGAATTTGTCCTGCGCTTCTAAAAATATACCGAACCTTAGGTCTATTCTCTATTATTCTTCTTTTCTTCTCTTTTTTCTCTTTTTACTTTTTTCTCCTCTACTGAAGGGATTCACAATGGACCTCATTGGTCTCCGAGTGGAGTTGCGCCCTTGGGCGCATAACCCTTCTTAACCTAACCTAACCTAACCTAACCTATCCCACTCTCATCCCACTAAGCGACCAAAACTACCTAAAAGGAAAATACATAAGCTTTCTTTTGAGCAACAAAAAAAAAAAAAAAGGAAAAAAATACCGTTTTCAAAAAAAATAAAACATAAGTTTTAAATTTAAAAAAAAAAAAAATTTTTAAAAATTTAAAAAATACAAAAAAAAATTTTTCGAAAGCTTGAAGAAATAGCTATCTAATTTGTTTGGGACAAATTTTGCTAACACCAATAGAAAATAAGTAACATGGATGAGAAAGAACACCGGTTTGGCCAAAATGTCAAATTTTGACCCCATCTAACTCAGAAACTTTTTGACCGATCTTGTTGAAAATTTGTGTCTAAACTACAATCCAATAAGACTAACCTTGGTGCCAAATCGGAAGACACCGATTTCAAAAGTTGGGTCACTTGACATGAAATTCCCCATATATTAAATTCTGGTATTTTTATTTTATTTATATGTAAAAATATAGTCCACATCAGCTTGTTCTTAAGGAATCAAAAAATATAGCAATATAGCAGGTTTAAATGACACGTCCGTATTACGCATGATTATCCCTGCGCGAAATTTGTGTCAATTGCTCTTAAAGCACTTATCCCGTGACCAGTGAACAAAATTTTATTATTAGAAGGAACAAGTTGTGATAGGTGAAAACAAGACCTATCAATTAACTGGTGATAAGGTAATTGGCACAAAACTATTCATGTGACTGGATTTTGTGCTGGTAGTGGCTGATTCTCTCTAGTTCTATTACTTTATATGAAGGGGATCTCTCATATTGACATGGCTCATTTGGGACAATATCTGCGCCAGCCACTATCTTTACCCAAATTGTATGTGTCCATTAAGGTTATTTCAGTGACCTTTTACAAAGTACAAAAAGGTGCCACTTAACCCCGTCGTAGTACATCGCCATGTTAAAGTGACATGTCACGTGACAAGCTTGGTGTTAGTTTCCTTTCGCTTAGGGATCTTTAACGTATTTAAGAATATGCTTACTCTGTGCAACATTTTTGAAGTCATTGAGAGCAAATTCTTTTTCGTATGGAACTTCTCGAAGCACTTATCAAAGCCAACAAAATCCTTTTTGGGTTTTGCTAGTTTAGGTGCCTTTCGGATTGTATGGCCCATGCATATTTTAGCTAAAACTTGATTTTTCCGTAGAACATGGAATTTTTCTCGCGGCTATATCCCTGAAACCAACTGGAATTGTTTTCCTGTCTTTTCCATAATTGTAGCTATAGGCTAGGATAAAAAGAGAGGAACGAACTAATACGAAAAAATTTCATATTATGCCTCAAAATTGCTAAGATGTCGAAAAATTTTAATTTTTACCAAATAGAATCTGGGTATTTTAGTTCCCATGTAGAGTAACATTTTTATTATAAATTTTCATATTAAATCGAATGTGTATTGTAAGTCAAATTCTAATTTATAAAGCTTTAAATATTCAAACAAAAATTCTTACAGCGCAAAGAAAATATTCCTGGAAAATTCTGAAGGAATAAGACCATTGAAGTATAAAAGATAGGGTATTCATTTAATAAACCGCTAACCGACTAATAGAGTTTTTTTTTTAAGTTAAGAAATTTCTGTAAATAAAAATGCATAAGTTATTTATTATTTGAAGCTTATTAGTAAAAAACCATAACATAACAAACATAACAATTCTTAAACTAAAACGAGCCAACAAAAAAAAAAAAAAAAAAAAAAATTTTCATAAATACGTAATACATATTTTTTAATTAAAGTATATTATGTATTAATTAAAAAATTAACTTTAAGATCATTTTGTTAGTTATTTCAATAGTTCAAGAGGATCTTATAAAATTATCTTTAAGACAAATAGTTTGGTTTAAATGTTTTAGATTTAAGCAATTATTTTCTTTAGTTTTGATAAAACTTGACTTTTTTCTTTCATATATCGTAGAAGTTGGAGAAATCAAAAGCAACTCATAATACAGAATACCTGATTCCTCAGCCCATTTCCTGGATTTCTCTAATAGCGAATTTACACCTACACCATAAACAGGTTATAAGTTGTTTATGATGATAAACTGGTTTAAGAAACTTGTTTATCCATACAAATTATAAACACGTTTGTAACTAGCTTTTGAGATAAACTAGTTGCAAACAACCAGTTTTTGTTAATGCAACTCTGTTCTTTTCAAATTTTGTTCTGGCAACGCTAGTGATATTTGACATTTCATAAAAATAAAAAAAATTAAGTTAAAAAAGTTTGCGTTAAATTCTAAAATTTTCAGTAAATAAGTCTTCTGTCATCAATGGGACGTCTTCCTCCCAAAAAGAACCATGTCGAACCTATTTTACACCATAAATAAGCATACATACATATACATTATTTCGTCCAGGTGAAAATATTTTGATTTACTTACACGTGTCCATTCAGATCTACAGCTTAATATTTGAGTACAATACTTTTGAATATGTATTTGGTATAACATATTAAAATAGTGGTTTCTTCTTTTCATCCGTAAATGGTCAATTTCAGATTGATTTTTATTTAACCTGGATGAAAACCACATTAATAAAAATTTTTTTTTCCTAACAACGTCCATATTTTTTTAAAAGTTTTTTTTACTGAAGTCAGCTATTTTGTGACACGGCTGTTAAACTGTTAACTGTCAAAACTGCTGATGTAAACGATATAGTTTATGAAAGTAGTTTACGATCATAAACTAGTTTGAAAATTACAAGTGTAAATGCACTATAAGCATATAAAATCCTCTATTATGCCATTAGAGTCCTTTTTTAAATTATTATACTTCTAATTGTTTCGGTTAATTCTGTTAAAAAAATGGATTGGAGAAGATATGAGAAAAACCTAAACGCATACATAAAAAAATACGTGAAACAAAGAGGTGTTGACAGCAAACACTTATTCCAAATGAAGATCACTGAACACCTTCTTTGTTTTTATGAAAACACACTTTATAAACACATACCTCTTTTGTATAAGACTAAACAAATAATTAAAAATACAAAAAATAGGTTTTAAAACTACAACAAATTGAACGTTTTGGTACATGGGTAAATCGGTCAATCGACTGAAATTATCCGATTTAATCATTTATCGAAAATAGCCAATTTTTAATTATGCGATCAGTTAATCGGGTAAACCAAATGAATACCCTAATGAAAGCTTTAACAATTGTAATTTGACTTAGAGAAAACATTCGAATTAATATGAAGATTTATAATTTTAGTTTTTTTTTTACCCTTTTTCACCATTTTTGGACCATAGCAGCCTAACCGTGGGAAATCCATTAAAGTCTTTAGAAAAATTATTCCCCATAATGTAATTCATAATTTCTCAGAACATCTTTATACTGGATGTGTTTTACATCAAAAAGTAAATACATATATAGCAAAAGGTAGAAAAACATAAATTTATTATTAATTAAATATTTGTTTTTCATACATTGTAAAAAAGCATTATAATGTTTTGGGAATTTTATATTATATTATATTAAGGATAATTTTTTTTTTTGCATATTATATTAATAAATTGTCCACAGTTTGGCAGCTGTGGGCCAAAAATGGTGAAAAATAATGAATACTAAATTTTTTCGACATTCAGTAATTTTAAGGTACTAGATACCGATTCATCACAATAGTTTGTTGCACCCTTTTCCCTCGTGGTCTGTAGCTACAATTGTGCCGAAGACTGTAAAAAAAATTTGAATTGGTTTCCTAGAAAAATTGCATGTTCTTCGAATAATTCATGTTTTAAGCCAAAATATTCATGAGGCCATAAAATCCGAACGGCAGCTAAACTGGCAAAATATTTGTTGGTTTCGATAAGTGCTTCCAGAAATTCTACACACAAAAAAGAGTTTGCATTTAGGAAAAAAGTGTTAAAATCAAGATTTTACGTTCAAAATAAAATCATTTCATTCTTAAAAGTCTATAAAATGCGAAAATTCTTTATCCAAGAACAAAATCTTCATTTTTTTAAGATCGCATTTAAGATTGCCATTTTGAATAAATTCTTATTTTAAGATCGAATTCAAGATTTTGTTCTTGAAAAATATCATAAATTAAGATCACATTTTTATAAATTTAAGAATATAATCTTGAACAAATTATTATTTTAAGTTTGAATTTAAGATTTTGTTCTCATTTCAAATCTTAAATTAAGAATCAATTCTTAAATTTTAAGAATTTAATCTAAAGAAATTCGTTTTTTAAGATCGGTTTTAAGGATCTATTTTTGAAAATAGTCTAATTGGTTTTTATACAAATTCAAATGTTGAAATAAAATACATGTTTTTTATTTACATTTTTATTTATTTATTTACAAATGTATGTGTGTAGTGTATAGTAGGGCAGGTCGATTTGTAGGGACGAGGACAAGGAAAATCGTATTCTAGGGATCAAAATAAGAAACTTTGCCCAAAGAACCATACCTCTAAAATGAATTCTGTTGTTCCTTATTTTGACCCAAAGCCAAATTTTGAAAAATTCCACCTCTGACTTGTGCGATTTTGAAATCGACCCGCCCTAGTGTACATATTTGTTATCTATTTTTTTTTTAAGAAAAACCTACAAGGAAAACATCTGTCCAGTTACTTGGTTACGTATGAGTATTATTTAATTCCAAGCTATTAACATGCATACGCCATGTGTTAGAGCTAATTCATCAAAGTTTTTAAAAAGCAACAAACGTAAAAATAAAACTTTTTATAAAGATAGGTCTTTTTCTGAAGAAGGTCATGTATACTTAGGCTTTTTCTAAAAGTCTTGGCTTGTTGTAGAATAGATTGACTTTTTGTAAAAAAAAAAAAAGATTTTTATTATTACTCTAACTTTCTTGAAACAATTAGTCAATTCACAAGGTATCCTAACATGTCATATTGTCAAAATGTCCTAATATTTCACAATGGTTTAAAAATATTGTTGTACGGCTCAGCCGCTCAGCGCTGGACTTTTCTGATTAATTACGACAGCACAATAAACACAGCAAGCAACGTTCTAATTATTTAAGACACTTTTTGTTAACAAACCAACAACAATATTTTTAAACCATTGTGAAATATTAGGACATTTTGACAATATGACATGTTAGGATACCTTGTGAATTGACTAAATGTGGTGAAAGTTTACGGTCTTTTGAAAAAAGATACTTTATTTTAGGAAATAGTCACTTTTAGTGAATAAAAATTTAACTTTTTGTGAAAATAGACAGTTTTAGTGAACAAAATGTAATGGCGGTACGTATGTTGAATCATCGGGATGCATTGTTGGCCTTGATGACGTAACCGTTGCTCCTTGCTCTTCATTTTCAATCACATATGAATCGACTGTTGGTCTTTTGTGATTATGTTGATCGGGCATAAACTCTTTGAGGCGTCACACGTAAATCACCATTTTGACTTCGTTCGTTTTAAAGCAGCATTCCATAAAGCTGGCAAGTTTTGGTATTTTTCAATAAAACGCAATGTAAACTTTTGTTCGTCTACGCACTTTTCCATTAGACATTAGGAAAAATTAGAAAGAAACTAGTGTTCTTGTTTTATGAATTAGCCATCCAATAAAAATATTCAGAATTTTTGATTTTCATCAACAACTGCCGAAAAATAGTACATTGAGCTAACGAAAAGCGATTGCACACACACACACCTACATATGTGACTGATGTGTTTATTTGATCGTATCCAGTGCCTTAAACACTAGAAAGGTAACACTGCACTAAGAGAAAACTTACGATCTAAATTCAAGAACAAAATTCATTAATTTGGATTGCAGAAATCTTCAGATTTCAATCTTGAAATTTGGTCAGTAAAATTGACGTTCTCAAATTTAAGCACAAATACTAAATTTTCATAATGAATTCTAATAATTAAGAACGGGATCTTAATTTTAAGAACGTATTCTTCAATTAAAGAACGTGTTCTTAAAATTTAAGAACGAATGCTAAAAATCAACAGCACATTCTTAAAATCAAGAACGTAATGTTAGTTTTAAGATCGTATTCTTGAGTTTAAAAATATACTTTTAAAGTTAAGATTTAATTCTTGATTTTTTTGTTCGAAATTTAATATCAATGAGACCGTTTTGTGTAATAAAATGTAAAACGCTGAACGAAGAACACGTATTAAAGATAAAAGTAAAAAATAAATATTAAATTATTGTAAAAGGTAATTAAAAACGGAAAATCAGAGCAGAAATTAAACGAATTGTTATCGCTGTAAAGTGGACAATATCATGTGGTAAGAACGTCGGATAAAATTGCATCGGTGTTGTTAGACGACGCATTGATAAAAAACCTTCTACAAGAGTTCCAAATGGAGTTGGTTTTCAAGTTTCGGAAGGGTAAGCATTCCTTACTTTTTTATATATAAACGTTAAGAAAATGTCAATATTAAAAGAAATATGTGCAAATAAAAAATTAATTCATTTGTTTCAAACTAGGGTATTCATTTAATTGGACTTTTGCTTTAATCGGTTAATCGCTCAATTAATTAACCGAGGTTTTGGTTTAATCAGTTAATAATCGGTTAATTATATTATTGATCGGATAACCGATTAATAAACTTTTTTTAAAAAATTAAGTAATATCAATATATAAAAATGCATCAATTATTTATTATTTGGAGTTTATTAATAAAAAACAATGACATTAGAAACATAACAATACTTGAACTAAAACGAGCAAAAAAAAAATAATTCATGAAGATGTAATACATATTTTTTAAATTTAAAAAATAAACTGTATTAGTTATTTCAATAGTTTAAGAAGATCTTAAAAATAAACTTTTAGACAAATAATTTGTTTAAATGTTTAGGATTTAAGCAATTCTTTTCTTTAGTTTTTTTGAAACTCGACTTTGAAAAAATTCTTTAATTTATCGTAGATGTTGGAGAAATGAAAAGTAAACCATATTAGAGAATGTCTAATTTCTCAGTCCTCTTCCGGAATTTTTCCTATCATTTAAAATCTTCCATTACGTCATTAGAGTCCTGTTTTAATTTTTTTTTAATGTTTACCAATTCTAATTGTTGTTTCGGTTAATTCTGTTAAAAGATTGATTTGAGAAGAGTTGAGAAGAAACAACTAACTAAACGCAGTATGTGAAACAACAAGCTGAACACCTTCTTTGTCTGTATGAAAAATATATTCTAAACCTTTTGTATATGAGACGAAACAAATAATTAAAAATACAAAAAAATATGTTATATTATAATAATAATATAAAAAAAATAATATGTAGTATAATTTTCTGTAATTTTGTTACATCGGTTAATCGGTTAATCGACTGAAATTAACCGGTTTAATCGTTAATCGAAAATAAGCTATTTTAAATTAACCGAATGATTACTCTATTTCAGACTCAAAAGTGACTTTTAAAAGTTTGCAGTACATGAAGAAAGAAGACATAAAAGAATCGATTGCTCCTCTGGGACTTAGAACGGAGTTTCGCGAAAAGTTGTTTGCGTGTAAAAAGAAAGAGGTAATAACAAAAAAAAAAAAAAAAAAAAAAAAAAAAAAAGTAAGTGACATGGAATAGACGATGATTAGTATGGAATAGACGATGATAGGCTTTCAATGCCATCAAAGATAGGCAAGTGGCTGAACAATAATAAGAATTAATTTTCCCCACCAACATCTTCAGTAAGCTCGGCATTCAGTAAAATATTTTTGATAAGAAAAGAGTCGTAGCTTCTAGTTAAGAATAAATTACTTATAAACTATATGTTCGTTTAATGTTTTTACTTATGTAGGGTTTGGTTCGTTGTTGCCTGAGTCATTTAATGGCAATGACATTCTAGAATTTAATACCATTATCCGAATCACAGTTGAGGCAGTTTTAAAAAAGGATCTCACACTTCGTGCCCAAGATTTCTCAATTATATCGACAGAAATTTACGAAGTTTTTCCTACATTATCCCTGCGGTTTCCTTTTTTCAATATGTATACATTCGGGCGGTGGATTTAAAAATCACCTAAGTGGCAAGAAAAATCGTATTCTAGGGATCACAATTGGAAGCTTGGTACAAGAAACCATACCTATAAAACAAATTCTAACTTTCCTTATTTTGACCCAAAGGTCAAATTTTGAGAAATTCCACTTTAAGCCATTTAAAGTGCCCCAATCGAGTGTAACTCCACAAACTTTGAAGGGCCGACCCACCCTTGTCACTTGGGCTATTTTTTAATCGACCCGCCCTAGTGTACATATTTGTTATGTTTTTTTTTTTTAAGTAAAATCTGCAAGTAAAACATCTGTCAAGTTACTTGGTTACGTATGAGTATTATTTAATTCCAATTTATTAACATGCATACGCCATGAGATACAATAAATAATAAACCAAACTTTTTAAAAACAATAAACGAAAAAAATAAGACTTTTGGTAAGAGTAGGGCTTTTTCTGAAGCAAGTCATATAAAATTAGGCTTTTTTCTAAAATTCATGGATTGTTGTAGAATAGACTGTGTTTTTGTAAAAAAAATTGATTTTTATAATTTCTCTAACTTTCTTGAAAAAATATGGTAAAAGTATACGTTCCTTTGAAAAAAGTTACTTTCTTTAAGGAAACAGTCACTTTTAGTGAAAAAAATTTTATATTTTTGTAAAAAAAAGGCACTTTTAGTGAAAAAGAGGTGACTTTTTTTGGAAGAGTGACGCCTCAAAGAGTTTATGCCCGATCAACATAATCACAAAAGACCAACAGTCGATTCATATGTGATTGAAAATGAAGAGCAAGGAGCAACGGTTACGTCATCAAGGCCAACAATGCATCCCGATGATTCAACATACGTACCGCCATTACATTTTGTTCACTAAAACTGTCTATTTTCACAAAAAGTTAAATTTTTATTCACTAAAAGTGACTATTTCCTAAAATAAAGTATCTTTTTTCAAAAGACCGTAAACTTTCACCACATTTAGTCAATTCACAAGGTATCCTAACATGTCATATTGTCAAAATGTCCTAATATTTCACAATGGTTTAAAAATATTGTTGTACGGCTCAGCCGCTCAGCGCTGGACTTTTCTGATTAATTACGACAGCACAATAAACACAGCAAGCAACGTTCTAATTATTTAAGACACTTTTTGTTAACAAACCAACAACAATATTTTTAAACCATTGTGAAATATTAGGACATTTTGACAATATGACATGTTAGGATACCTTGTGAATTGACTAAATGTGGTGAAAGTTTACGGTCTTTTGAAAAAAGATACTTTATTTTAGGAAATAGTCACTTTTAGTGAATAAAAATTTAACTTTTTGTGAAAATAGACAGTTTTAGTGAACAAAATGTAATGGCGGTACGTATGTTGAATCATCGGGATGCATTGTTGGCCTTGATGACGTAACCGTTGCTCCTTGCTCTTCATTTTCAATCACATATGAATCGACTGTTGGTCTTTTGTGATTATGTTGATCGGGCATAAACTCTTTGAGGCGTCACTCTTCCAAAAAAAGTCACCTCTTTTTCACTAAAAGTGCCTTTTTTTTACAAAAATATAAAATTTTTTTCACTAAAAGTGACTGTTTCCTTAAAGAAAGTAACTTTTTTCAAAGGAACGTATACTTTTACCATATTTTTTCAAGAAAGTTAGAGAAATTATAAAAATCAATTTTTTTTACAAAAACACAGTCTATTCTACAACAATCCATGAATTTTAGAAAAAAGCCTAATTTTATATGACTTGCTTCAGAAAAAGCCCTACTCTTACCAAAAGTCTTATTTTTTTCGTTTATTGTTTTTAAAAAGTTTGGTTTATTATTTATTGTATCTCATGGCGTATGCATGTTAATAAATTGGAATTAAATAATACTCATACGTAACCAAGTAACTTGACAGATGTTTTACTTGCAGATTTTACTTAAAAAAAAAAAACATAACAAATATGTACACTAGGGCGGGTCGATTAAAAAATAGCCCAAGTGACAAGGGTGGGTCGGCCCTTCAAAGTTTGTGGAGTTACACTCGATTGGGGCACTTTAAATGGCTTAAAGTGGAATTTCTCAAAATTTGACCTTTGGGTCAAAATAAGGAAAGTTAGAATTTGTTTTATAGGTATGGTTTCTTGTACCAAGCTTCCAATTGTGATCCCTAGAATACGATTTTTCTTGCCACTTAGGTGATTTTTAAATCCACCGCCCGAATGTATACATATTGAAAAAAGGAAACCGCAGGGATAATGTAGGAAAAACTTCGTAAATTTCTGTCGATATAATTGAGAAATCTTGGGCACGAAGTGTGAGATCCTTTTTTAAAACTGCCTCAACTGTGATTCGGATAATGGTATTAAATTCTAGAATGTCATTGCCATTAAATGACTCAGGCAACAACGAACCAAACCCTACATAAGTAAAAACATTAAACGAACATATAGTTTATAAGTAATTTATTCTTAACTAGAAGCTACGACTCTTTTCTTATCAAAAATATTTTACTGAATGCCGAGCTTACTGAAGATGTTGGTGGGGAAAATTAATTCTTATTATTGTTCAGCCACTTGCCTATCTTTGATGGCATTGAAAGCCTATCATCGTCTATTCCATGTCACTTACTTTTTTTTTTTTTTTTTTTGTTATTACCTCTTTCTTTTTACACGCAAACAACTTTTCGCGAAACTCCGTTCTAAGTCCCAGAGGAGCAATCGATTCTTTTATGTCTTCTTTCTTCATGTACTGCAAACTTTTAAAAGTCACTTTTGAGTCTGAAATAGAGTAATCATTCGGTTAATTTAAAATAGCTTATTTTCGATTAACGATTAAACCGGTTAATTTCAGTCGATTAACCGATTAACCGATGTAACAAAATTACAGAAAATTATACTACATATTATTTTTTTTTATATTATTATTATAATATAACATATTTTTTTGTATTTTTAATTATTTGTTTCGTCTCATATACAAAAGGTTTAGAATATATTTTTCATACAGACAAAGAAGGTGTTCAGCTTGTTGTTTCACATACTGCGTTTAGTTAGTTGTTTCTTCTCAACTCTTCTCAAATCAATCTTTTAACAGAATTAACCGAAACAACAATTAGAATTGGTAAACATTAAAAAAAATTAAAACGGGACTCTAATGACGTAATGGAAGATTTTAAATGATAGGAAAAATTCCGGAAGAGGACTGAGAAATTAGACATTCTCTAATATGGTTTACTTTTCATTTCTCCAACATCTACGATAAATTAAAGAATTTTTTCAAAGTCGAGTTTCAAAAAAACTAAAGAAAAGAATTGCTTAAATCCTAAACATTTAAACAAATTATTTGTCTAAAAGTTTATTTTTAAGATCTTCTTAAACTATTGAAATAACTAATACAGTTTATTTTTAAAATTTAAAAAATATGTATTACATCTTCATGAATTATTTTTTTTTTTGCTCGTTTTAGTTCAAGAATTGTTATGTTTCTAATGTCATTGTTTTTTATTAATAAACTCCAAATAATAAATAATTGATGCATTTTTATATATTGAAATTACTTAATTTTTTAAAAAAAGTTTATTAATCGGTTATCCGATCAATAATATAATTAACCGATTATTAACTGATTAAACCAAAACCTCGGTTAATTAATTGAGCGATTAACCGATTAAAGCAAAAGTCCAATTAAATGAATACCCTAGTTTGAAACAAATGAATTAATTTTTTATTTGCACATATTTCTTTTAATATTGACATTTTCTTAACGTTTATATATAAAAAAGTAAGGAATGCTTACCCTTCCGAAACTTGAAAACCAACTCCATTTGGAACTCTTGTAGAAGGTTTTTTAACAATGCGTCGTCTAACAACACCGATGCAATTTTATCCGACGTTCTTACCACATGATATTGTCCACTTTACAGCGATAACAATTCGTTTAATTTCTGCTCTGATTTTTCGTTTTTAATTACCTTTTACAATAATTTAATATTTATTTTTTACTTTTTTCTTTAATACGTGTTCTTCGTTCAGCGTTTTACATTTTATTACACAAAACGGTCTCATTGATATTAAATTTCGAACAAAAAAATCAAGAATTAAATCTTAACTTTAAAAGTATATTTTTAAACTCAAGAATACGATCTTAAAACTAACATTACGTTCTTGATTTTAAGAATGTGCTGTTGATTTTTAGCATTCGTTCTTAAAGTTTAAGAACACGTTCTTTAATTGAAGAATACGTTCTTAAAATTAAGATCCCGTTCTTTATTATTAGAATTCATTATGAAAATTAAGTATTTGTGCTTAAATTTGAGAACGTAAATTTTACTGACAAAATTTCATGATTGAAATCTGAAGATTTCTGCAATCCAAATTAATGAATTTTGTTCTTGAATTTAGATCGTAAGTTTTCTCTTAGTGCAGTGTTACCTTTCTAGTGTTTAAGGCACTGGATACGATCAAATAAACACATCAGTCACATATGTAGGTGTGTGTGTGTGCAATCGCTTTTCGTTAGCTCAATGTACTATTTTTCGGCAGTTGTTGATGAAAATCAAAAATTCTGAATATTTTTATTGGATGGCTAATTCATAAAACAAGAACACTAGTTTCTTTCTAATTTTTCCTAATGTCTAATGGAAAAGTGCGTAGACGAACAAAAGTTTACATTGCGTTTTATTGAAAAATACCAAAACTTGCCAGCTTTATGGAATGCTGCTTTAAAACGAACGAAGTCAAAATGGTGATTTACGTGTCATATGTACTTCTCCTTAACAGCTCTAAGCAAACGCCACTCACACATAATCGCTGATGGACTGGTTAATTTCATCGTATCAAGGGCGCTTTAAGCTTTGCTTACTTTTTACTTCTAAAAGAAGAAGAAATATCCTTATTCCTTATATCTGTGCTAACAAGCAATAACTACTTAAATCGATTAAGGCAAATAGTCAGCAGAACATTGTAATACTCAAAAACCGTAGCACAAAAAGAAGTAATTGTGATTAAGCTGGTAACTATAAGCTCTTATCCAAGAAACACTTATTGAATTTTGGTAAAAGTAGTTATTTCATACGTTACCTGGTAAGTAGTTGTCAATAAAATTGTCATTATTCTGAAAACCTCAATGAGTACTTACTAGTAATGACCTCAGTTACTTCTTATTACTTCTAATATTTTCAGCACTAAATATTTGCTTACAAGTAATGAGTTATTGTTTTCAGTACTGAATATTTACTTAGGGGTAATGAGCTCAATAACTACTTATTTAGTCTATTAACTAGAATCAATTAATTAATTTTACAATTGGCTTTAATTTACCCTTTCAGAGTCAAAAATAATTTTTGGCGAGTTAAATATCTGAAAATTTGTATTTAAGGTAATGTGATGGGGCTGAGGCCGGGAAAAATAATAGTTTTTGGAATGCCGCTTCTTACAAATTTCCTGACTTGGGTACGGCATTGCACTCAATAATAAGAAAAAAAGTCAATGTCTACTATAATAACAATTTTAAATATCAAAAGTGTCTCTCTTTCAGATAAAACAAAAAAAAAAAAAAACAATATAATTAACTGTACAATGCAATTTTGAATATATTCGACAAAACTGAAAGGGTAAAAAGTACTCAAAGAATTTATTTTAAGTAATTTAGGTATTATAAAAATATTAGAACTAAATCTGTAACCATGTCAGTGGATATGTTTGATTTCTGTCTTACTGGCAGCTTAATAATAACAAGTTATTTCTTGGCTTCTAGAACGAGTACTTACAATTCAACTTACTGGTAGTTAAATAACAACTAGATATTTTTTGGCTACTAGCTCCAGTTCGACTTCTAGTGTGGACAACTCGCACAAAAATAAATAGTTATTCCGCCGAAAATTAATTAGGCTGTATTTGTCTTGAGTATTATTTGCTAACTTAACAGGTAAGTAGAGTTTTTGCTGGATTGTTAGTAAATTTATAATATATCTAATTTAATTTTTAAAGAAACAACAGTTACATAAGGTGGATAAAAAAGATATAAGTCAAATTGTTCTTAACTCGACTTAAGCTGTTAATGCTTGTTGGCACAGATATATAAATAAAGTTGATTCCATTATTTACACAGAAAACATTAAAAATTTTCTCTAATCACAACGTTTATACCAAATTCATAATATCAAGCAAACAAGTTGTTGATTTTGCTCCTATTACCAAAATGATTGTTTTGATTACTAAAAATTTTAAAATTTTGAAAATTTTTTTTTTCAATAAATGATATTTTTAATTTGAATTAAAATAATGATCAGAAAACTTTGCCATTTCAAACAATGTGTTAATTTATATAATTTAATATTGGCAATTCCTAACAACAATTCTACAAGTTTAAAATATTAGCGGAATTCACCCTTGGTAGTAAAGTCCCTTGTAGACCTTGTTAATCTTATAATTTTAGTAAAAATACTAACATTTACAACACTGCAACAACAAAATGAATTAGACTAAAATATACTACGCTGTGGTTGAAAAATCCCACAAAAAGCAGTAGTAAACAAAGTGTGTGAATTTACCAGAATAAAACAGTTGAAGAAACTTTATCTGTCTCTTTCTCTCACTCAGCAAATTCATTAATTTACAATGCATAGGAAAAAGACACTCACGCTTTGAAGTATAAAATCGTGTTAAATATAGAAAAAAACCGTAGGTTATCCTACATCAATGACTTATCGACAAATTGAATCAAGTAATGATACAGTTATAAGTAACATGTTTGCTGATTTTTTCTCAAATACCTACTCGAATTCAACATATGATAACTCAGTCAATTATCCATTTCCCCTGGAGGCAAGCAATGCAATATCTCTATTGCCTCTTGACGTGTATACGATTACAAATAATCTAAAAAAACTGAAGTTCTCTTACAGTTGTGGCCCGGATAAAATTCCTAGCTGTGTGTTAATAAAGTGTGCAGATTCCTTAGCAATCCCTCTGACAGTTTTATTCAACGCATCTATTAAATGTGCCTATTTGCCTAAATTGTGGAAAGAGTCGT
This sequence comes from Pollenia amentaria, assembly GCA_943735925.1. Classification (NCBI taxonomy): domain Eukaryota; kingdom Metazoa; phylum Arthropoda; class Insecta; order Diptera; family Polleniidae; genus Pollenia; species Pollenia amentaria. Next base: position 150,710,095 of record OX031007.1, read on the forward strand.
ATATTGTTCCTTTGTTTAAGTCGGGTAATAAGTCACTTATTGAAAATTACAGGGGAATTGCAAAACTGAGTGCTATACCGAAGCTTTTCGAAAAAATTATATCAGAACATTTGAGTTATCAAGTTGCAAATATAATATCTCCTTATCAGCATGGATTTCGTAAAGGAAGTTCTACGACGACAAATCTCTTACAATTTACTATCGCTGTTAACCGCGGATTTCTTCAAAAAAATCAGACAGATGTCATATACACTGATTTTAGCAAAGCATTCGATAAAGTAAATCATTTGCTTCTTGTAAGGAAACTACAATTGATTGGTTTTACGGAGCATTGCATAAAATGGATATATTCATATTTATCGGATAGGACGCAAACCGTTTGCTTTAACAGCAGTTATTCTAAAAATATTAATGTTCTTTCTGGAGTACCCCAAGGAAGCCACCTTGGACCGCTGCTTTTCTCCTTGTTTATGAATGACCTGCCTAATGTTGTAAAATTCTCGAATATTTTAATGTATGCTGATGACGTCAAAGTTTATCTAACCTATAACCAACTTTTAGACCACCATCGACTTCAAAAGGACTTAAACTCATTTTATGAATGGTGTAACATCAATTTTATGGAGCTGAATTTAAAGAAATGTAAATCAATGCGCTTTGTAAGAAATAACCCGATTGCTGCTGATTTTTTTTTGGGTGATTATAAAGTGGAATTAGTTGACAGCTTCCAAGATCTTGGTATATTATTTGATCCTAAATTGAGTTTTACTCTGCATATAACAACCATAATAAATAGAGCAAGGGGTACACTGGGTTATATAAAACGTTGGGCTAAAGAGTTTAATGATCCGTATATTGGTAAAACTTTATTCATGGCACTAGTTCGACCTATTCTTGAATATGGATCGATAATATGGGACCCTATTTACCAAATCCATTCCAATGCCATTGAGTCGGTCCAAAAACAATTCCTGTTGTTTTGTCTTCGTGGATTACGTTTTAACCCCTTGAACTTGCCTTCATATGCTGCCCGACTTGCTCTTATTAAACTTCCTACATTAAAAAGTCGTAGAACTATGCTTAATGTGTTATTTTTATTCAATGTTATTAATGGTGACATCTGCTGTGGATTTTTGATTAATGATATTTCTCTCAACATTCCCCAACGTCCATCCCGTAATTACATACCTTTATCAGTAACATTTGTTAGAGCTAATTATGCTAATGCTGACCCTCTCAGGAGAATGAGCAATGCATTTAACAACTTATATAGATTTATCGACTTTTCATTAAGTCCTGATGCTATAAAAAGGGCAATAATCACATTTCTTAACACTTAGTAATTTTATTGTTAATTATGTATTATATTTTTATGTGTAACATTTTGTAATCAATTATTTTTTAAATTGTCTGTAAGGAATATAATTCCATAGACATATAATAATAAATAAAAAATAAATAAATAACAGAGTTGTACAATTAATTCAAAGGGTGAATACCGCTATTTTATTTTAAACGAAAAAGTCCATTAATATTTTTTGATATTTAATGAATATTTTAATTGAAAATTATTTTCAAAACAACTAAAATGTTAATCAAATCAAAATTATAATTTAAATTTTCTTTTAACTAAAAAAATAATTGATTCAATTATCACATTTATTAAATTTAAATACTTTTAAACAATTTTTTTTTCATTGATAAACCACTTTTTCCTATGTAGATATTTCCGATTAAAAAACAGTGAAATATATTTTTTTTCTATTTGCTTGTACTCAGAAGATTAAACTTATGCCATTTTAATTTTCTGATTATTTGTAAACAATTGTAATTTCGATCGTTTAAATATTAAAGCGTTCTTGCAATTGATGTTTTAAGCAAACAATACATACGGAATTATTTTGTTTGCCTCTCTTACCATGTTTGTTCCTTGACCACTGATGCTGCTGTTGTTGCTGCCACTGTGCATGATTTTTAGTAAGTGGCATTGCCAATAACCAAGCACATTGTAGTTGTAGTTGAAGTGTATGGCAATTGTATTGTGTTACATTTGGTTTTTTTCTAATCAATATTTTGTTTTTTTTTTTCTAGCAATTATTGTGGTTGACTTCTAATTGTCGTTTTACAACAAATTCTATTTTACTGTGTATAGTTCTGAGCCAGTTTGACTTTATTTTTAATTTCGATTTTTTTATGTTTTAGTACTTATTTGTACTTGGCATACTATCAAAGTCCTTATATAAAAGAACTATTTTAACCACCAGCTATGAGGGAGAAAGTTGATATAATAGAGAGAGAGTATTTGGCAAGAATTTTAAAGAGTTGTTGGTTTTTCTGTTGCAGTTAGTTTGAAGTATATTTGAACAAGTGTGTTGCTACAAAATAGTATGTATTACTAGCAAACTATTTGTATATAGATATATTATTGTAGATATATTTTCTGTTTCAATGTTGACCGCTTCCCTGGTTGCTACTCTTATATTTGTTATATTTGCAGGGTTTATTTATTAGTTTATTCGTTTCAATAGTTTGTAATTTTAAGTTTTTTGGTTGATTGCAAGTTTTATAGAAATCAGTTTAATATCGTTCGAAGATTTTTTTTAAAGCTAATTAATTCACTATTTTTAAAAAAAATTCATTTGGAGGTATTTAAAAAAAACTTATGCAAAACATAAATTTTGAATGGTATTTTTTATTATTTTACATCTAAATGAAGCGATTGTTCCTTTAATTTTTAATTCAGGAAATTTTACCTATTTTTCTCAAAAAAGCATTTTATTTACAAGAAACTGCCTTATGCATATGCTGTTGCCCTTTTCCGATAATAAAATATCTTAATTGTATGATCGATCCTAAAAATTTCTGGTAAAAGGCCAATTTTGATAATTATTCATTTGATGAAAGTAAGGTAATGGTATTTTCTTACCCTCTTATGCAAAAAAAAGTTAAAGTTAACATTTGCACAGAAAAAATTTTCAGTAGTTTTTTGAAAATTAAAAAAAAATGGTTTAAAAAGTATTTCACTTAAATAATGTGATGATTGATCCAATTAAGAAAATTAAAAATATAATTTTAATTTAATTAACATTTTAGTAGTTTTGAAATAAATTTTTAATTAAATAACAAAAACTCTTAATGGATTTTTCCATCTAAAATAAAATAATTTAAGCTTGTAAAATTGTTGTTGGGAATTGTCAAAAAATTTTAATTAAATAACAAACAATCTTAATGGATTTTTTTCATTTTAAATAAAATAATTTAAACTTGTAAAATTGTTGTTGGGAATTGTCAAAAAAATTTTAATTAAATAACAAAAAATCTTAATGGATTTTTTCATTTAAAATAAAATAATTTAAACTTGTAGAATTGTGGTTGGGAATTGTCAAAACCTGAGCTATATGTAACTTAATCAATGTACACATTGTTTGAAACGCGAAAGTTTTTTGATCACTTTTTCAAATAAAATTAAAAATATAATTTATTGAAAAAAAAATATTCACAATTTTAAATTTTTAGTAATCAATATAATGCTTTTGGTAATATGTGCAAAATTAACAAATTATTTGCTTGATTCTATGAATTTGGTGATTGAAGACAATTTTTAATTTTTTCTGTAAGTTAACCATCACACTAAGCCCAGCAAAAGTGTATCGGATTAACATATTGGTTAACTAATGTGAACTTTAATCTTTTTTTATATAAGGGAGTAAGTCGTGGTTTATTTTAATTAAATAAACTTTGTGTTAATATTAATTTATAACGTGTTTTTAAGGCAATGGTAAGCTGAATTGGCTCTGTTTAAGTCGACAAGATATTTTGCAGCACCACAAATCACTTTATTAAATATGTTTGTTGAAAACTTAATATACAAGCCAAGACACAATAAAAAAATAAAAGCGTATTTTTTCAATTAAAAATTTCCGTATGGCCAAAGAATTAACAAAAAATTGTTGGGAAATATGTTTTTAAAAATTGCGAAGAACTTTAAGACGGGAAATTTACAGTATTTTCTCCCAAAGTTATTGGCTTTAATTATGGTTTTTTTAATGTTAATCCATTAACCTTTAACAAAATTTGCAAACACGTATGAAAAAATTTAAAAAAAATTAAGAATGGTTGGAGTAGGAGGTGTGTACTTAACTGAGTACAGCGGCGGGTTAAAACATTGTTAGTCAATACATAATATTTTTAAGCCCTAGTTCAAATGATGAGAGATGATATATTTTCATGTTTTGACGTCAATAGTACCTAGCAAAAGAACGTGGATATAACAGTTGTGCCATAGTATAAATATGCCTTATAATATGCAAGCGACTTATTAATTAAACTTTTATTTTTAACATGTTTAGCTTGTTAGTACCGACTTCGTCATTGTTTACAAGATGCATATTCAGTTTGATGTCTTGATGTCTTTGCTTTGGTATTAATTTTGATACTATTTCTATTCTTACATTATCGTAAGGCCAATAGAAATATCTTTTGGGTAACTGATTTTCAGACAATATCAATACGCCTGGGGTCACGTGTGAAGTTGTGTCAATAGTTTCCATAAGAATAAAGAGTATTACTGATAAATAAAAGTAATCAGTTCTTTATAAAATATCTTATTTAATATATGTAAGTTCAGATTACTATGAAGCTTCTTTACATCTTCGTGCTTGTGCTATTCACATTAGTTGCAGAAGAGTGCCTTTGTAACCACTTGCGCTACGCTGATGACTGAGGCTCCTTTTACTTCTTTGGCAATGGCCCATAGTCTCCGAAGTTCAATGTTACCTAGAGCATCTTCCGGCAAGTTGTCAATAACCATGTTCACAACAGCATCAACTGCTTACAGTTAAAATTATATTACTAACCGACACCAACTCACAAATAAAATAACGAACGAACGTTTAAGGATGTTTATTTAAAAGAGGTTAACTTAAGACTATTATATATATAAAGAATTTGATAAGTAAACGAAATAAGAAACAGTATTTTATTAAACCGTGTTGCCATCAAGTTACAATTCAATTAGGTGTTGCAACACTTTCATCACTTACATGCTCGGCCCTGTGTTATGATTCCTTAATCATAAAAAGAATCGCTATCAACATAGATTACAATCGGTTAAGCGTTTAAAACTCATCGAATATGCAAGTATGATTTAATTTTTTGTATTATAACAGCTACAGTATGCCACAATTTGTATGTGGATTCTACCGCTGTACTTAATTGAGTGCAGTTGTATTTTTATTACGATAATTTTGCAAAAATAAGCGGCAGACCAATTTTTCTCCATTTATTTTAAATACGAATGCTCACTCTTAAAAAAATAATAAAAATAAATAAGCCATACAATTGAAAATAATACAGAGAAATATCTGTGGTTATCTCAACACATTAATTTTGTAAAAATTTTGGTCCATTTTGTTGCACTTAATATTTGAATATAGCCATTTTTTTATTTAATTTTTTCAATATGCACGTTTCTTAAAAAATAAAAACTTCATAATACTTTAGACATCTTAAATTATTGCTTAAAGTTAAGCTTTACTCAATCAAGTACAGAGTCACCAAATGGGTTAAATGGCCATAACTGCTATTTTATAAATTTCGAAAAAAATAGAGAGCCTATTTTTTACTGCCAAGCTTGGCATTTATTTCCAAAGCTAGACTCTTGTCTTAAACACAGTTTGAAAAACATCGAATCTTAAACAGGTTATCTGAAAAGTACACGCAGAAAAAAAATATGTTTAAAAATGGCCACCTCCAACAAAACTATTTTAAAAGAAAAATTTTAAACAAATTATGTTTAATTTAACCATATTATTGTCACCGACAACCATATTTTTGTTAAATTGTTCCTCCATCAAGAAGCCACAACCATATTATGGTTGTCTTTAAACATGTTTTGGTTAAATATGACAATAATTTGTTTTTAAATTAACAATAGTATTTTCCAAGAGCAACATGATATGGTTGAAAACCAACCATGCTATTATAAGTGTTAAACATGTTTTAGTTATTATAAACCAAAACGTGTTTGGAGGCAACCATAATATGGTTGCGCCTTCTTGATGGAGGACCCATTTAACCATAATATGGTTCTCGGTGACAATAATATGGTTAAATTAAACATAATTTGTTTAAAATTTTTCTTTTAAAATAGTTTTGTTGGAGGTGACCATTTTTAAACATATTTTTTCTTTGGGTGTAGGTATAAAGAAAGCAAAACATATCATTGTTGAATATATCGAAAAACGACGTTGGGGCGAGGACAAAGTGTTATACATATTATCTACGGAAATCGAACGGTTATTACTCCACCGATTTTAACCCGTTTTTTCAGTTTTTTTTTGGTATTAAATCCAGCCATACAGCCATGCTGAACTACACACAAATAAAAAAATTTTTAAAACAAAATTGGGAGGTACACGCATAGAAAAAAACATGGTTGTGGTAAACATATTCTAAGAGCAACATATTATGATAAGATTCATGATTGTAGTCAAGACATATTATGATTATTATTAGAATCATAAAATATCATATTATGACCAAACATATTCGTAATATTACATCATAATATTTTTTCCTTTATCATAATTTTTTTTTATTACATCATATTATAATTATTATAATTATAATATACTCTTTTCATATTTATCAAAATAGGTTCAGAAGTTATCATACTATCAACAAAGTGGTTGTGTTATGGTTAAAAGTAATCATATACACAGATCATCAGGGAACGCTTTCCGAAAAAAATTTTGAAAAGCTTAGAATATTATGCAAATAAAACTGCACAGAGAATGAGAATTACAATCACTCAAGGTTCACTTGCAGTGAATCTGAAAGAATATTCAAAATATTATTACAGAAATCATAATATAATCGTTTGTTATCATAATATGGTGTAATGGTTATTATGTATCATTAAATAGTTGTAACTAATATAATATGTTTTCAAAGTTATCATTATTTAGTTGTTAGAACAATATTTACTTTTCAGTGAACCATACTCAAATTAATAATTGCGATAATCATTGAAATGTTAACAGTAACGAAAATATTGCTGATGTTCAATAAAAATAGCAATTTTTTGTTTACGACAAAAAGTTATTGTTACAACAAACATTGTGTAGTTGCTGTCACCATGCGAACCTATTTTTTCTCTGTGTGGAATCTCTTATAATAAATTAAAACAATTTTAAACCAAAATTCTTTAAAAATTTTAATTTATAACTACATACATATCGCACTTAATCAACAAGAGGAGATCAACTCATAATCAAAATATTTTTAGTAGAAGCGAAACAATTTTTTCCAACTACAATTCGAGTTGGAAAAAACCAGCCAATGGTAGGGAAATGTAAGAAAGAAAAATTCACTGTATATTGTTGTGTCTTTGTTGGAGCTTTAATATTGTTACAAGTAAGACCTGAGTGTTTAAAATTATTTTTCACTTTATGGTGTTACTTGTTTAATATTTTTAGCTTTTCTAAAGTATTTGGAAAAAGTTTCCTGACGAGCTGGCCTAAGCAACCAGCAAAATGCGCATAGAAACTAGATTTCTCACAACAATAAATTTCAGAGTCATAAATAAAGATTGGGATTATTAGCACGTCATTAATAAATTAATAACAATTTTTAATTTATTATTGAAGACATATGAAAAACAATTTTAAAACCAATCGTTTCATTACCAAAATGTAGACAAAAAAAAAAAAAAACGATATTTTAACAGCGGCTAGATATAAATATAACGTGTCGAATTTTTCGAAAAAGTGACAAAATAAAAATGTTGAGTAAATAACCTCTTGTTGATTAAGTGCGATATGTGTTTTTTGCATTATAACTTTTTTGAATTGTTTTGTTTTTATTCAAATGAACTTTTTTTCAATTACTTATTTGATTTTAGTGTTTTTATTTAATTGAATAAAACCGGTTAATAAGTTGTTTTTTAAGTCACAAACCGAAACCGGCTTATTTAAAATAGTAACTCTTCGGAATAACCGAAAACCGAGTTTTGAAGTAAATGGACGCTTCACCGGCTAAAAGAAGCAAGTTAGGCATCTCGACGCTATCCAGTTGTGAGATACGATATATTTTCTTAAAAAATTCAATTGCTTAGAACTATTTGCTCAAGAATTTTAGAAACATAAATATCTTATGTTTTTGAAAAAGTTGTACTTTAAAAATTATCCATATGGTTTTTGTTTTAAATACAAAAACATGAAACAGGTGGTTCAATAGTTCTTAATAAACATTCAGCATCATAAATTTTCAACAAATTTTTGTCTCTCAATTTCTATTCTCTTTTGCACTCTTTAATTGCAAGTTTTTCGAGTACGCGAACACTTACTTGTAACAGTTATTGAAAATAAGCAATAATTTTCTGTAAATGAACACACCTATTATGTTTACAAAAATTATAGCTACAATCAAGGGTATTTAAAATTTTAAATGGCTTAAAAGTAACAAAATCATAGTATTTTCGTTCTCTGCAGTAATTGAATGCTGCTAAGCCACTTGCTTGCTTTTAATTAAATTCTCCAATTTTTTTTTTGTTTTAATTGATGAAATTTACAAAGTGGCACAATCCAGAAAAAAACCCAAAAGAATACTGACGATGGTCGTTGCGGGCTAGAAAATTAATTACATACAATTTAACTGTCAATCAAATGATAGCTTACAAAAGCGGGACATAACATGTAACAGGAAGAATAAAAATCTAAATAAAAACAAGTAATTAAGTGTAGTCGATCAATTTCGTACATGTGAAACCCTACACCACAGTATTTACTGACACATTTTCAAGAACGTACCCTTTTAGGATGCATACATACATATCTATATGCAAAATATGATATAAATCTTAAAAAAAAAAATTAATACATATTTAAAGTGTATGAAATTGTTTAACATTTATTGAAAAAGACAATCTAATTACGACGTAATAGTCGCAGAATTAATAAGTTTTATATTACAAAAAACTCCTTAAAATCATTTAAACTTTTTAAAACTTCTAAAATTATATTAACGGAATTCACCCTTGATAGTAAAGTCCCTTGTAGACCTTGTAAATCTTATAATTTTAGTAAAAATACTAACATTTACAACACTGCAACAACAAAATGTATTAGACTAAAATATACTACGCTGTTGTTGAAAAATCCCACAAAAAGCAGTATTAAACACAGTGTGTGAATTTACCAGAATAAAACAGTTGAAGAAACTGTATCTCTCTCTTTCTCTCACTCAGCAAATTCATTAATTTACAATGCATACGAAAAATATACTCACGCTTTGAAGTATAAAATCGTATTAAATATAACAGAGTTGTACACTTAATGCAAAGAGTGAAAACCGCTATTGTTATTTTTCCTTAAACGGCATTTTAGGTGTTCTGGAGAATTCAAGAATTGTGTCCACTTTCACTAAAAGTGAAAACATCCGAAAATTAAAGATATATTTTTTTACATATCTATGGTCAAGTTAATGTATTACTAACCCAATCACTCACTATGTTAGACACCCACTCCTCAACTACTTATAAACAAACAAATCACTAACTGGCTGATTAGTATTTATGCGTGACGATGTGCTTAAATTTCGATTTATGTATTATAAAAGTCTGTGTGTGTGTTAAAGTTAGCAAAAGAGAAGAGCGTCCATGAATACAGCAACACGAAATTGAATAAATGAATGTCTCAAATGTAAGACACAAAACAATCACATTGTATTTGTAACGAGTGTTTGTTTGCACCCTTGTGTATGGGTTTTTTTTTTGACGTGAGCGTGTTGCAAACAGACAGTTAACATATACATATATGCATATACACCAACAAATACATGTTTTTGTAGTTGTTAGTTTTGCTAATATCATTGTATGTGTATATGACCGACAAAAACAAATCTCTTGTGAAAAATTAAAAGATAAATAAACAACAGCTACTGCTTAAAACACTAACACCAAAAAAAAAAAAATAATTGTAATACACTCTTAGGCTTGCACACACACAAATTTAAAGATACACATGTGAACAATTTTCAATCCCTTAGATTTTATTGTTTTAAAGAGAGAGGAGACAGCGATATATTTTATAACATATCATGTGTGCATCATGTGTTTGTTGTTTTCTTTTTTTTAACTCTTCAATATAGATTTGCAGTACATGAACCCTACGTTATGGGCAACTTAAGAAGGTAACGAAGTTATCAAAATTTGAGTTTTTATCTTTATTCTTCGAAATAATTATGTTTACTGCAACTTTAATAATATTTAATAAGTCTCCTGCTTAGCCACCATAAACTTTTCATGATCGTCAGAAATCAAATTTTGGTTTATTATGTTACATTTTTCCTTAGCTGTCCCTTGGATAGTAATGAAGTATATTGTATGTACAGAATAGAACTATTACAAAAAGCTTTATAAAATACATAACTGAAATTTAGCTTGTAGAATAATTTCGAAAAATTAAAAATGTTGAATATAATAAAATATCTTATGAAAAAGAAATAATTCCCAGATTCTATTTTTTAAATTAGTTGAGTTAAATACATTCAATTTATAAAGTATCACTATCCAGTACTATCCAAAGAATGATGACGAAGGCCGTAGCGGACCAGAAAATGCATTACATTCTGCATTCTGTGTCTAATAATTGCAAATTTTTCTGTACATAAATATACTTCATTGCTATCCAACGGAAAGCTAAGGTAAAATGTAACAAGAAGATACAAGATAATAGTCTGGTAGCGTATAAAGTCATTCCAGTGTTACCACCAGCAAAATTCAAAACTACACTCGAGATGACGCAAAATTACCCAATTTAATTGAAATTACACCTGATATCAAATAAATATATCAAATACGCATTTAGTTAAAAAAAAACTTACAAAAAAGAACGAATTAGAAAGCATTTACAGACAAAGTTTTAAGAGTGTTCCCATGTTAGGTCGTAGATATATCACAATTATGGAGCTATTACACCAACATTTTGTTATGAGCTCAAGACTAATAATATAAGAATACAGTACGGCAAATATTATTTTTTAATAAATACATACCACTTATGGCATTAGAAGCTATTTTTGTGAGTGGTATTTATTTGGGAGCCATGGTCAAATATGGATTGATGCCAAAATTAATTTAATAAGATAATTTAGGTTGAAATAATATATATTTGTGCCAAATTCTGTCCAAATACCAACATAATAAAATGGTTAATGGACACAAAGACTTTATGTATTAGGAAAAAAGTTCGTATGGGGGCTGTGTGAAATTATTGAACAATTCTCAAAATTGTAAAAAAAAAACAATTGAGACGTGTACTTTGCGCAGAAGGTCTAAACATACAGATAGCCAGCCAGGAGGACAGACGACTCAGATATTAATTCTAAGTCGATCGATAGACTACAACAAATATTTGTATGTGTTTCACACATCAGCATAACCTCGTAGTACTCTTTTCACTTAAATAAGAGAAATATTAATCATAATAATAAGATTCATAGAGTAGTTCAAAATAATTTAATAAATATAACATTAACAACAATAAAAACAAATAACAAAAATTAAGTAAAAATTTAATATAATAAGTTGATCTTCCATTTATCTTGGGATGGTGCAAAATGTTCATGTTCATCCTTTGTATACTTTATTTAGTAAATAAAATTGCTGTAATGGTTTCAGATGACAGTCTACTTATTAACTAAAGCATGTTAAATGTTAAAGTAAACACAAAGTTTATAACTTTTTGTAATACATATAGGAAACACATCTTTCTCCAAAAATAAAAAATGTTGAATATAATTAAGAAACTTATGAAAAGAAAATAATTCCCAGAGTCTATAAATTGTTTTGTTTAAAATTTTTTATGTTTTACAAAAAAAAAAATCTTTTAGCTCTTTTTCCGCGTTTTCAAACAAAAATGGCAGTTTAGCACATTTTTAAACTGTCTTTACTCGTTTAGTGTACCAAGAGTTGGCGTCACTGGAACGATCTACGTTTTCCTATAGAAAGTCGAAACTTCTAAAGTCAGCGCCTTATAATTATTAATCTGAGATTTGATGGTTCTCCATCACTCGAAAAAATAGTTTCGAAACTATAGGTTAAAGTCGAACACTAAAATACGAAGCGTAAAACGCGTGAAAGCAGACAAACAAAGACGGCCTGCCGTTAATAAACAATAATAAGCGTGCGAGATACTACCCCACCCTTCAACTTTTGAGAAGAATATTAATAAAACGTCATAATAATTTAAAAAATATTAATCATACGTCACCCATTTTCCTTTTTATAAAAATTTAGAGCTTTTTAAAAATCTTATTTTTGTAAAAACTTTAATATTTTTTTATTGAGTTCACTTAAGTTTTTAGTTTTAATTTTAGTATTCTTTATATACAAATTAGTATTATTTTATTTATTTAAGCAAATCTTGAAATAATCAAACCAAAATTCGACTTAACTGAAATTTCTTTTTGGGTTGATGCGTTTTAAAAAAAACCACTTTTGTTGTTTTTTAGTTTCCCTGTTGTTGCTTTTGTTTTACTTTTTGTTCCCTTTTATACTTGTATCTGTGTGAAATATACCATGTGACGGCTATAGAGGACGTGATATATTTTTCCATGTTGTCATCATCATCAACATGCCTTCGTATGTGTAGCAAATATATACATGCAGGCATCTATACTCTCACAAATATACAACGAGAAAAAAAGGCAGTGGCTTTCCCATTATAAGCAGAAGCAACAGCAAGTAACAGTCATGTCATCTTTGTTTGTGTGTATATAGTTTTTTGTCTTTGTTGTTACTGTCATTTTCTGAACGACTGCTTAGACATTTTTGTTCGTTCGTTAGTTCGTTTAAATAGAGTTTCGTTGTTTTTGTCGCGGCTTGTTGGGCGCCATATGAGGCACATCATAAATTCTATATGGAATAATTTTTTTTTTGTTTGTTTTTCTTTGTAAATTGATATTGCTTTCCATCCTTTGACTCCCTGATAAACCAGCAACCGAAAAAAATTACGGATAAAGTTTTCCTCTTTTTACGGTTTCTTATTTTTGTGGGTCTTTAACGGGGTTAGAAAAATCATTCTACCATTAGGTTGAACTCAATTTAGACACAAACAGGCTGATTTGTTTTTATAACAGACATCTGTATGTATGTTTACTATATATGGATTTGTGAGACTGTGTGTGTGCGTATAAGCATGTCCTGTAACATGTGTGTGTTTTTTGTCTTTCTAATAACTGTGCTCTTTTTCATTTCATTGTCTCTATTGTAATGAGTAAGCGATTGTCAAAGTGTGTATGAGTGCGTTCATGTGTATTTGGAAAATTAACATGTTTTGCCTGTTTATGCATGACTGTTTATGCGAATATTACTGCTGATTCATGATTTTCTGTTGTTTGGAATTTCCTTTGAATTTTCTAAAAAGTAAAAAGCATAACTGTAAGTAAAGTTCTTTAATTAGAAATAAGAACAACGTTGAAACTCTTTTAAAGTTAAACCAACGAATTAAAGTAACTCTCGCTTGCGATTAAGATGCTCTTTAAAACAAATTATTATGCAATACATATTGGAATTCCTTGGCTTAAACGTTTTCTTTAATATAAAGTCTTAAGAGAGTACAAGTTTGGTACATAAATTTTAACCTACTCGTTTAAATTCAGTGCCACTATGAAAAATGCCAGTTAACATAATTATCTTTTACATGACATCCATAGTAATATCGAGGTCGACTACAATCATGTAGGTTTTTTCCGTGACCATTTATGTGTTTGAAAATAAACAGTTACTTAAATAAAGTTAATACAAATGTAAATCATATAATTTCTGGGTGTTAGCATATGAATGTTAATGTCAACCATAAAATCAACGTAAACAACAATAATATGGTTGTGGGGACATTACATGGAATTGATTTAATCATGAAAATTTTCCTTAACGTGGTTAAGTTATTCGTAGCCATATAGAACATAATTATTTCGTAGCGTTTTATCACTTTTTTATAATAAATATAATTTTTAAATAAGTAAAATCGCTGTATGATGTGATTTAGTCGTGCAATTATCGCTTCGATATCAGGACTTTATTAAGATAATGGACTCACATATTAAGCTATTAATTTTCACTTCCTATGTGTATGATAAACCGTACACACATAACTTTCGAGCTTACCCCTTTAAGCCTAACTAACCATTCGTCGTGACAACATGTTTTTCTTGGACGTATAATAACGGGTAGAAATATATATATTTCTTCACTTCTAATGCATACGTATCTTCAGCCATTACTTCCTTAATAAATAAAACAATGTATTTCTTTTTTATTACAGATGTATTTTTTATAATCTATTTTTTTAGAACCCACTTTTTCCGGGATCATGGAATTGTATGCAAAAATCAACTTTTTACTCACCACAAAATGCAATTTTCCTTTTGAGCATGTAATATCTACAGAAATTATGTGCTTAGGCGCCGGATTTGGTTGCTTCCCATAAGAGCTCAACGAAAACTATGTTGGCAAGGCGGTCCGCGATCGGGGCACGTGCAAAAAAGAAATAGCGATATTCTTACGGTCTTCGTCGTTTCAATTTAGGTTAAGCGCGTAGGGAAAATCATTTCTGCTGGAATAAGGTTTTGATAAATCAAAGTCCGTATTTTAATAAATGCGAATATATCGTCACCTTAAATGTAAGCGAAGGTAACTGCATTTTTATTTTCTTTACATAACATACAAAAAACGTTACAAAATAATACAGCGTTTTGGAGCTTAAATTTCTACACTCAAAATATTATTTATTTAAATTCAACAGAAAATTAATTTTTAACTACTAAAAATTTATTTAAAAAACGTATCATTTACATTTCATTTAAAAGAAAGGAATTTTATATAAATTTTTAAATTTTTTTTTATTTAACTGTATATTCCGTAAAATTTAACAGTTATTGCTTTAAAAGAATATTATTTAACTGACAAAAAGTTAAACAACATAACAATTTTCATTCCACGCGAGGGGCCCTGCGTGAAATTCTCCATTAACTCTTACTCCCTAAGTCTAAGAATGCTCCTGACTGACATGCCCATCACATAATGCTCAATATGCAGAAGATGTAGAATGACATCCAGGGTCGCTTGAGGAGTACTTCTCATGGCACCTGTCATGCCGATTGAAGCACACTTCTGAGCCTTAGATAGAAGGTTCCTTCGACTAGCCACTATCAATGACTCCCACCAAACACAGCATCCATACGTAAGAATGGTTCTAACCAACGAAGTGTACAGCCATCCCACTACTAACGGCCGGAGTTCCCAGCTCCTACCTATCGATCCGTCTTCTCCGGATAAACTCCCAGTCCCTTGCCCGATACTAATAACATTACATCATCCGCGTAGACCACGACTTTCTGACCCATTCTGTCAAAAAGTTCCAGAACAACATTGACAGCTAAGAGCCATAATAAGGGAGAGAGAACTCCCCCCTGTGAGGTCCCCCTACTCCCCAGTTTCTTTAAGCGTTCGCTTCCCCAGTCCAAGTGAATAACTCTGCTGCTAAGAGTAAATCTGCTCCTAAGCATCAGAGTTATCCATTCGTCCAAGAACAGCGAAATCCCTAGATCCACCAGTGCCTGCCTAATAGTCTCTATCTCCAAATTGTTAAAGGCGCCCTCTATATCCAGGAATGCCGACAAGGTGTATTCCTTGCTTCGCAATCCCGCTCTACATAACCAACCACATCATGAAGCGCACTCTTAACAGATCTACCCTTAAGATAGGCGTGTTGAGCGCCCTTGGGTTTAGAGTGATCGGTTTTTCTCGCCTTGGGTATGAAAACCACCCTGACCACCCGCCACCCTCTAGGAATGTGCTCGTTCAGACCCTAAACAGTTCAACCAACACCAGGAGTGATTATCTCCTGAAATTCTGTAGCATCGCCGGAAATATACCATCTGGTCCTTCCGATTTGTAACACCCAAAGGTATTAACCGCCCATTCTACCTTATCATGTCCCCCACCGTCTCCCATTCCTCACCGCCTGAGCCTGACCCGGTGAAGGCGTCACCACATTCAACCTGTTCCCCCGACCCAGGATCCACACACCCCGAAAAGTGAGTCTCCATAAGCAGACAAATAGACTCAGAGATAGATTCCGTCCATGAGTTGTCCGGTCTCTGAACAAATCCCGGGACTACCGGGTACTTCGATAAAATTCTCCTGAACCTCGACATCTCATTTACAGATTCCACTATATCACTTACCTTGACCCACGGGTCCCTCTAATATCTAAAATCTCCCTAATATCTTTTGTAACTCAATCTAAAGTTACTCCAATCCTCTTCCCTACGAGTATACTTTGCTCTATTGAACAACCTTCTGACAGTGGACCTTTGAGTCCTCAACTCGTCTGTCCACCATCTTGGTTGTGTGCGCCTGCCCGAAAGTTCATTGGACATGATCGCTCATAGCTACTAATCAAAACATCCGTGAATGTGCTCACTAGTTGCTCTACACCGCTCGAAGTCGACCTCCAGTCGTGTGTAACTCTAAGGTTACTTTGTACCAATCTCTCACTGGTTTTCTTTACAACCCAGTGAAGCTATCAACTTCCACTGGTTGGCCACTGGGTAGTCCAACCAAAACACACGATAATTGTAAATAAAACAAAACGTTTTCAGAGAATGATCTTAATATTTTTTATTAAGATAGAAGGATCAATGCAGTTATGTGTGAAACAAAATATCGGCCTAATGCTCGCCACGGCTTTGAGGTTTAATGTCGTTAGTGTATCGAATTATCTCATCCTTTAGCTTTTGAATTATTCTTGGCTTATTGACGTGTACTTTTTTTTAAATATTCCCGAAGAAACAAGTCCAACGGTGTCAAATCACATGATCGTGGCGGCCTATTAACA
The DNA here is from genome assembly GCA_943735925.1 of Pollenia amentaria. Taxonomy (NCBI): domain Eukaryota; kingdom Metazoa; phylum Arthropoda; class Insecta; order Diptera; family Polleniidae; genus Pollenia; species Pollenia amentaria. The sequence goes on from OX031007.1 coordinate 150,726,999, forward strand.
TCGACACGACGTGAGATAACACGGCCATTGAATTCCTCGCGCAAAGAGCTGGTACCATCCTGTTGAAACCACATATCGTCCAGGTCTATATTCTCAATTTCTGGCCATAAAAAGCCTTTTAGCATCTCCCGATAGCAAGCACCATTCACGGTAACTGTTTGGCCGGCCTCATTTTCGAAGAAGTGATGCCGCCAGCCCACAAACCGCACCCAACAGTGTTTTCTCGTTTCCTACAGACCCTGTTTGCTGAAATTTGCGCGCATTAGGTCGATTATGCTGACCAAAAAAATCACGAAGTGCACGGAAAGCATTTTGATTTTAACGCCCATTTTCATAAAAGGCTTCAACAATCTTAACACGCTGCTTAATTGTGTACATCTCCAAGGTTGAATGTGTCAAACACTGAAACAAAGAAATGTCTATTTAAGTTGGAAAAAAAACCTGACGTTAAGGTGTGACTCTCAATTACCATCGTGCATTATGGTTGGACCACCCTTTAGAAACTTATTCTCCGAACGATGCTACTATACTTTCATTAAATTTCATAAATTTTGTAAACAGAAAATAAAAAACAAAACAAAAAAATTTAAACAATATATGGAAGAGAATTTTAAGTTACTGCTGAAAATTTATTTATTGGCTGTACGATTTGTGCCTGCAGTTTGAACACTGAGTTTGACAATGTTTTTTCTTATGCTCTCACATAAAGACATATGTTCTCTTAACAATGCTGCAATATTTTTTTTTATTAAATTTCATACATTTTGTAAACAAAGAAAAAGAAAGAATTGAGAGGAAATTTGAAGTTACTGCCGACAATTTAATTATGGGAATTAAGATTTTTGCCTGAAGTTGAAGACTAATTTCTCTTTGAACACTAATACGCAAAGTCTATCCACCAAGAGGTGGTAGAAAAAAAATACATAAGGATCAGAGTTATTTTAATTTCAGAAAATTTACAAAAAAAAAATTTTAAGGACTAAACCAAAAACGCAATAATTTTAACAGCCTTGCAGTCACAGTAATATATCCATATATGGTCAATAATGTGACTCTTATAGTTTTATAGTCCGGAGATTATTTTGAGGTTTGCAGGAACGCACGTAAATTACTGTCCGAATAAAACAAAAAAGGGTCTAAATTATGCAAATAACAAATGTCACTTTATGTTTAAATTAAGATCTTGTAGAGAAAAACTAATGACGACAGCGTCATACATCAGGACAGCTATTTTTAAAACATTAAAAAAAAGTTAAATTTTTGGGCTGTGTAATCAACCTTAAAATTAACTTCGAAGATTTGTGTTTTTGTTTTAAGGCTGCGATGAGAAGATAAGAGTTTGCTTGTGCTCTATGTCAATAATATAATATATATATATTAGGGTGGGTCAATTTTTTTTATAAGTAGGCGTATAGCAAAAATTCTAAGAAAACTTGACTAAGAAAGTATGGGTCTAAAATCAAAACCTAGCTCCCGCCGAGAGACATAATGAATCTTGAAAATTGGCTTAAAAACAACAAAAGCTGAAAACAACAAAAAAAAAAAAGAAGTCCAACAGGTGTCTCCATAGAAGAAACTGTATTTTGGCTTTAACTTTCAAACCGTTAGAGATAGAAACTTCACAGAATATGTAGTTGCATGGGTGGTACAAGAAATATTAAAAAACAAAACTGCTAAAAAATAGATGGTGCCCCAAAACAAAAAAACGTATCTTCAAATATTATTTAATCCATTTTGTAAATTTTCCATACTTTATATGTATTTATATTGCACGGTACTCGTAGTACATAACCTTTCATATGCGAGCCTTATACTTGGCTCAATTTATTAAATAATTCTGGGCTTAATTCTGCTTCATCTTTTCGAGCCATTTTTAAAACACCTTTATTATCAAATTTACCTAAAACTTAAGTTTGTAATGTTATTGGACAATAAGTAGGAACACAATATTTTTTAATAAAAGTTTTATTACGTTATTAAAACAACAGAACCGAAGTCTTTTTTACAATCCATTCGGGGTATTTGGGTTCGACTTTCTATAGTCACTGCTATAACACTATCACGATTTTTTGCAATTACTCGTCGTGAGACATGCGTTAGCAACTGCACACACCAGTGCTAAATGAAAATCTTGCAGCTAAATAAAAACTGTTAATGCTAAATTAAGCTGCAAAAATGCCAAAATGGCCACACTGTTCGTAATTCGTATAAAAATTAAAACATAATATCGATACAAGACCAATGTGCCATATTTCTTGAGCAATACTTAGTGGGAACATAATAATTTATTTCTAATCAAATAAGGTTTAAGAAAAACGTGATAAATAGGTTCAAAAAGAGCAACTATACTTGTGTTTTGTAGCGATATACCAGAAGTTACTAGTTTATTATATTTCATAATCAAACCTCTCAGCGGGAGCTAGGTTTTCATTTTAGACCCATACTTTCTATGGGTAATTATCTTAGAATTTGATGTAGATTTCGGTTTGCTATACGCCTGTCACGTTTTTTCTTACCCGAACAAATTGACCCACCCTAATATATATATATATATATTTGTATTTACAAGTATTACTATTACTGCAAAAATTTATAACATCATTATTTTGTGGTAAAAATTTACCAATTTCTGCTTTTAGATTTATATGTACTCACACAGCTGGAATTTATAGGATCCCTTTAAAAGAGTACCTGTTATATAATATTTTTTCAGTTTGGTTAGGAATTTCTTCAGAGTCCTTTCATACTTATCTGCTAAATTTCTAAACTCACACAGATGCAACTACCTTTAATATTATTTCTACTTTTTAGACCGCCATCACAGCGTATTTTTTAAAATGTACGAGTTGTGGATATAAACTCAAGTCTATTATATTAAAAAATATTCTAATTTTTGCATAATAGTTCGCCTATTCATAAACTACATTATTTTACGCAACACTGAACTCTGCTGAGGATAACACACACCTCCAATGCAAGGAAAAGGTTCAATGAAATGTGACATTCTAGACTATTGACAGTAAAATATGGTTAAAGCGAAATGAAAGAGATCTACAATTGAAGTGCCGAAATATTGGTTAATATAAACTTTTACATTTTCATAAAAAAAGTTAGACCTCAAGCTCGTCAATTAAATTGTAATACTGTATTAACTTTAAATATAAAATTTTCAGTAGAAGCAAAACAATTTTCAATTTGACATTAAAGGCTTATGACAAAGATTTTTTAAACTGCGATATGTATTTATACATTTAAAGTGCGCTATGTATTTATACATATGTATTTTATTCTAAATAAAATCAATATTTGTTAGCTGATTAATGGCTGATTTATTCCTTTTATATTTGGCATTCCGATAAATTATGAAAATTAAAATATTTTGCCCTTATGTTTTTTTTACGAATTTTTGAAAACATTAAAAAATCCTTACCAACACCAATTTCTAAATATCTACCAAACTTTTGGAAATTTTTAAAAAAAATATTGTTCAGTGGAATTTTATTCGAAATCATTTGCTAGTCGTTTTATTCAAATCTGACAGGCCATAATGGCATGTATTAGCATAACTGCGTTATTTCGGGCGAAATATTAGTCATTCCCATAATAATAAATAAAATTTACATTTCGTCGGTTGATAATTTAAATCTCGTATGTGGATTTTTTGCGGTTTTGAGTTAAGATCGATTCCTTAGGTTTTCCGACCTGATCTTTCATTTAGCATAATCAGTTTTTCGATATCTCATACGGGTTTCGAGATATGGAGTGGTAAGTTTGTCGTAAATGGTACCTACTGAATCAATTTTCAAATTAAATGTTATATGTACCCAGCAAAAACTTTACTTACCTGGTAAGTTAGCAAGTAATATTGATGAAATATAAACACTACTTATTTTTCGGCTGAATAACTACTTATTTTTGTTCGAGTTGTCCACAGAATTCAGTAGTTACAATACACAAAATATCTTGTTATTATTTAACTACCAGTAAGTTGAATTGTAAGTTCTTACAATATACTTACTAAAAGACAAAAATAACACGTTTTTATTTAATTGGCGCTAGTTAATAGACCTAATAAGTAGTTATGGAGCTAGTTAACAGTAAGTAAATATTCAGTACTGAAAACAAGACAACTAATAAGTAGATATTTAGCTGATTATTAGTAAGCTAATATTCATAACTGAAAATAATAGTAGTGAAAAGTATTTACTGAGGTCATTACTAGCAAGTACATATTGAGGTTTTCAGAAAAATGACAATTGTAATGACAACTACTTACCAGGTAACGTATGAAATAACTACGACCTGTTACCAAAATTCAAAAAGTTTTTCCTGGGTAACTGCCACATACGACAAATTTCTATATAAAACGACCAACAAATTAATTTATTATTTAAATGTCGTATGTGGATTTTATAAGAGTTCAAACTTCAAACTCAATTTGCTCGAAACTATCGGAATCCACATACGACAATTAAATTATCAGCCGACGATTTGTCCATCGGTTTTCACTCTTATTTTATTACTATTTTATTATTATTATTATTATTATTATTATTATTATTATTATTATTATTATTATTATTATTATTATTATTATTATTATTATTATTATTATTATTATTATTATTATTATTATTATTATTATTATTATTATTATTATTATTATTATTATTATTATTATTATTATTATTATTATTATTATTATTATTATTATTATTATTATTATTATTATTATTATTATTATTATTATTATTATTATTATTATTATTATTATTATTATTATTATTATTATTATTATTATTATTATTATTATTATTATTATTATTATTATTATTATTATTATTATTATTATTATTATTATTATTATTATTATTATTATTATTATTATTATTATTATTATTATTATTATTATTATTATTATTATTATTATTATTATTATTATTATTATTATTATTATTATTATTATTATTATTATTATTATTATTATTATTATTATTATTATTATTATTATTATTATTATTATTATTATTATTATTATTATTATTATTATTATTATTATTATTATTATTATTATTATTATTATTATTATTATTATTATTATTATTATTATTATTATTATTATTATTATTATTATTATTATTATTATTATTATTATTATTATTATTATTATTATTATTATTATTATTATTATTATTATTATTATTATTATTATTATTATTATTATTATTATTATTATTATTATTATTATTATTATTATTATTATTATTATTATTATTATTATTATTATTATTATTATTATTATTATTATTATTATTATTATTATTATTATTATTATTATTATTATTATTATTATTATTATTATTATTATTATTATTATTATTATTATTATTATTATTATTATTATTATTATTATTATTATTATTATTATTATTATTATTATTATTATTATTATTATTATTATTATTATTATTATTATTATTATTATTATTATTATTATTATTATTATTATTATTATTATTATTATTATTATTATTATTATTATTATTATTATTATTATTATTATATCTGGAATTTTTTTATTCTTATTTTATCTGGCCTTCCGATATATGATAAAAATGTTAAATTTCTGTTCTTAAAATTTTGTATGAATTTTTGAAAGCAAGTAAAAGGACTTATTTTGCATGAAAAAATCATTTTATTGCTAGAAATTTCTGAATAACTAAAAAAATATAAAAAAATTAATTTAAGTTGGTTGGTTGGTTAACGTAGTTAGCAAGCCAAAATAAACTAGGCATGCTGCAAGTAAAATCAACAGTGAGTGCGTTTTGACATTACGCAACTCTTCAAGAGTAGGAACCCCGAATCAAGCGTGAGACAAGGGCAATTCTGAAGTGGCTAGAGCCAGGCCGTTGGGTTGAGATAATTTGTCGAGATTCAGGCGCGATATCTGAGAGAGTCCTTGTAGAACGTAATTCACAAATAATCCATGTTGTGTTCAATAAAACGCTGGGCAATCATATAGAAAATTAAATACTGTATCCTCAGTTCGAGGTTCTCTAAAGCTACGACAGCATTTATTAAAAGGGACACCGAGTGTGCTTACCGAATGTCCAGTGACCAGTAAGTATGTATACCAATTTCGAAATGTCCTTGCGGCTGTTGAGAATTCGCTTAAAGCGACCTATGTCGTATGTGGGCCTCGTTATTTTGGTAGCCCTGCAGCCATCCAGTTTCTTCCCTTTATCATTAGGCATATGCAGATAGTGTCTGAAGGTTTTGCTTCTGATAGTTCCTAGGGGCATCAAAATCAGCCCGTCTGCTTGTTCATATCAGTAATGGGCCATATGCGCAGAGACTCAAATTGTCAGGTAGGCTGCCAAGGCTGCCGCTAATATTTTTTTAGGCAGTGTTATACATGCCTTTCTCTTTGCCAGTATTTCAGCCTGAAATACGCTTGCTTCATCCGAAAGACAGAAAGAGAGATGTATTTGCAGCTCTTCCGAGATAACGCCAGACCAAACACCGCGGGTCATCTTTGACTCATCAGTGTAAACTCTAGTGGTCATTTAGAAGATCTAAACATATTTTTCCCTAATCATTTGTAGGTGTTTTGATCAAAATTGCAAAAAAAGTTCTCAAGTAATGATACAATGTATTTCCATAGCCGCCTTATTGTGGGCTAAATATTAGTCAAGCCCATAAAAAAACTAGACGTGATAAAAAAACTAAAAACGGATTTGCCTTTAGCTCTTTAAAAACTTAATATTTCATGTTTTTTATGATGTTTTTTTTTTTTGTTTGTTTTTGCTGCAGATCAGTTTTATATGTTGAATAGGAATTAATAAAAAACTCATTTAAAAATAATCTGCACGCTCTTATTATTTTTAATGTAACATACTGATGCAACAAATTGAAAAACTTGACCTTTTTAAATAAAATTTTTTAAATTATTTTACACAGAAAATTGTGTTTTATCAATTAAAAAAATGGTTGAAAAATTATTTAAATTTAATTAATGTGATAATTGAATAAATTTTTTTTTAGTTGAAAGAAAATTAAAAATTAAATTTTGATTTAATTAACATTTTAGTTGTTTTGAGATACATTTTCAATTTAAATTTTAATTAAATAAAAAAAAAAATCTTAATTGAATTTTTTCGTTTAAATATTATAATTTAAACATGTAGAATTGCTGTTGGGAATTGTCAATAGTTATTCAAATAAATTAACACATTGCTTGAAATAGCAAAGTTTTTTGATTATTTATTTAATTAAAAATATCATTTATTGAAAAAAAAATATTCACAATTTTCAGTAATCAATATAATCATTTTGGTAATAGGTGCCAAATCAACAAATTGTTTGCTGATATTATGAATTTGGTATAAATTTGGCGATGTGAGAAATTTATTAATTTTGTCTGTGTACCTTATAGTCCAAATTAGTTTTATATAAATTTAACAAACAAAGAACATGGAGATTTTATTTATTACTAACTTCATGGTAAACTAGGCGTATGATTATTTCTTTATGCAATCAATCACCGATTACAAAAAAAAAATAAATAAAAAAATAAATAATAAAAAATTATCTTTATTAATACTTTGTCTATTACAATTTTAATATAATAAATGTGAAAATATTTTTTATTTACACAGAAAAAAACGTCAATTAAATTTGAACAAATTTCCTGACTTAACGGAAGTCAAATTTCATATCCTGTTTTTACACAAAACAAAATACATTAGCATTTTTTTTATAAACATTCAGCCAGTTTGTATGTTTGTGGGTATTTTTCAGGCATACATACACAAGCGGATATCTACATTTTAATAACACCTAAACAATGAAAGCAGCAACAACTGACAAGGGTCAAATATTTAGTCAACCATATTAATTTTTTTAATGTTTGTAGCAGCAAATGTTGTTTTTAAATGTTTCCTCTGCTGATTTAGTTTCTGACATTTGGAATCCTCCGAAAAAACCCTAGTATGAGTAAACTGAGATTATGTGACAGTACAAAGGGAAAGGGAGAGTGTTAAAGGCAACAGATGAAAAACAGTAAAATCAACACAGAAACTCAATTTCTATACAGGAAAATTATTTATTTACACTCTTTATTTCTTTTTTTTATTTGGTGAGTTTTAGATTTTTTATTTTACTACCATTTTTTTACCAAATATTTTTATAAATTGTTTTTCTTTGCGATATGATTTAGTGAATGCATGAATGAACAAGCAGCAGTTCAATAAAAAATTTCAATATTGAACAAAAATATCAAAACAAATGGCTAAAAAATGAAAGTAAAACAGATGTGTTGACATCTACATATTTAGCAAATGTTGATATTTAAATTGAAATTAATCTATTTTAAAAGAATTTAAACAATTTTCTTTCTTATTTTTTATGAAAGTTTAGGATTTGAAAACAAACAAATAAGAACAAGAATAAATACATATTCAACTGGACGAATCTTTAAAAATTAATATTAAATTTGAATTTTGGGGAAGTTGACATTATTGAAACTGAGATAAATTTTTAGATTATATTCATAATATCCGACAACAAAATTTCTGGTCATAAAAAACTAACCTGTGATAAATGAGATATCAGTGATAAATGAGATATGAGAACAAACGAAATACTACGGAAGCGTTTCCGAAATGTAAATTTCACTTTAATAGTTTTCTACATGAGCAAAACCAAAACAAATAATTTCTAAGTGAGAAAGAGTGCAAACAAAACAGTTGGATTTTAACCCATTTGCATGCTTACCAAACCCGCTGCAATCGTATATTTGAGGGCAAAACAAAAGTATCTGTGAATGACTCATTTTTTTGTAAAATTTTCGAACTTTGCCCTTAAATTTAATAAAGTGCTTTAATTCAAAAAGTATTTCTAATAACAACAAATAAGAAAGTATAGTCAGTCAACAGACAGTATTTAAAATAATTTTTGAGAAAATAAATTGAGAGTGTATAACTATATGAATAGTCTGTTTAGTATGTTTTAAGTGACATTAAAATCGGTTTAATAGTTTCTTAGAGGCAGAAATTGCCCCCCAATCTATCATGGTAAAATATCTTTAAAAAAATACATAGATTATGTTTCCATATAAATATTTCCGTATTTATATGGATGTTTTGAATTTTATTAAAATTGGTTTGATAGTGGGCCCCCTATTCCGGAAAGCAGTTTGTATGGGTGCTATATGAACTTATTGACCGATTTGTCCCATTCGTCCCATAGGCTTATCTCCTGTGCCAATTATAACCTATGTTTTAAATTTCATTCAATTATCTTCAACATTTTGATGGATAGCCAGCCAGCCGGACGGACGTCGTTGGATCGACTCAAAAAGTGAGTCTGTAAAGTGATGAAAGGATCAAAATTTAAGGTGCTATACACAGCAGCACAAATGTATTATACCCTCTCTACTATTGTGGTGTGGGTATTAAAAACCTTATAATCAGTTATCTTTTATCTTACTTAAAAACATCACAATAATGAGCAAATTAATCAGCAAACGTTTGCGAAAGGTTTGAACCGAAACTGTTTCCATTTCGCTCACTTTGTTTTCTTTTAAAACAATGGATAAACGTTTTTACTTTAAAACAAAAAAAATACAAACAATATAGTTTTATAATTTGTAATTCGCATTTTCTTGTTTTTGATTTACTTACTGCAAAGCAGTGTTGCACATGAGGAAATCGGAAATCACACATGATTGTGTACCAAATTATAAATTTCCCAGCTAGCAAAGGCTGTTTGTAAGACTCCTAAAATAATCTTCTGATGACTATCTGACGAGTAATAAAAACAAAAACATCTACATATTTTTATTTATTCCTTTTTTTTTATAAATTTTTGACACACTCGTCTTTTAATCTTGGAATGAACCTTTTGCGACTCTCTGTAAGAGTCGTATAAGAATTACTGAGCTTCCTAAATAAGAGGGTTTTTTAAAAATGAAAATTCTATTGCCAAAACAATTTCAATAAAACAAACCGACCTAAGCATCTGTAAAATAAGATCTTCAGACAGGATGGTGTTGATTTTGCGACCTTTAGGTTTGTTCTGACATGAAAAGACGTTTGATTCCCTTATTTAGGTAGTTCAGTTATACGGCTGAGCATGAGTCTCATGAGTCATGTTCAGATACATGAGTCTCATATGACTCTTGGCATGCTTTTTAAAAAACTCGTTAGATAATCTCTACATACATTCCTTTTATTATTAATATAATCGTGTTTCGCTGTGTAATGGAAGAATTTATCATACGAATCAGCACGTAAAACGGTTTCTCCCGTGCGAGGAATCGTCTACGATTAAAAAATTAGCTCGTCGACGATCATGAGATTCGCGGTAGACTCCCAGACGATAGCTAGGTTGTAGCTCAATTACACACACGCAAATCGAAAATAAGATTTTCTAGAATTAATTCGCCTTGCAAAGCCTTACCGATATTCCTTGTTTGTAATTTAACGGTTAGGTTTACCAAAAAAAAAAAAAAAAAAAAAAAAAAAAAAAAAGAAAAGCTTATTAATTACTATAGTAAGAAAGAACTGTATGAACATGTATAACGACATGTATCCACTAGCAGTATTAATTTCCGAGCATTAGCAGTAACGTCAGTGGCAGGCCAACATGCAACATTAATTTTTAAAAAGTTTTAAAATTCGTTGTGACTGGTTCTGTTAATTTCAGATAAACTTATTGGCTTAAGCTAGATTCACCCATTGTACATATATTAAAAAAATGTTCTTCGGAACAAAAAAAATTTGTCAGAAATAATGGGTGAATCAAGCATTAAGGTACTTATCGACAACACAATATTATTGTGTACTTTAGAGGTACCAATTCATACGTTGCAAGTCTTATTGATAAACTTATCACATTTTCTTCTTTGAATCAGCTTCGGCGTTCACACTATACTTGTCTTATTGCTGAAATTTTACTTTTTTAAAGAGCCTCAACTCAAAATTTATAAATTTTCAGTAGAGACAAAAAACTGTTTTCTTTTTATATGTACTCTTATATCACAAAGAGGGATACAATTGCATTTTGTTGACAAAATACTAGAGAAAACGATGTCAGATTTTTTCAGTGGGTAGATATGACCACTGTACATTGATTTCTTGCTAAAAGTGAAAATTGAAAACTTGTTGACCCTCTTTAGAGCAAGCTGTGCGATATGTGTGCGTTTTTTACATTACAAAGGAGAAAGCCAAACGTACATGCGGAAAACATCAAGATGAGAACTTATTTATTTTTCCCTCGTCTCTCTCTCTCCATTGAAGTAGCAGGATGATCAATAAGACTTGCAACGTATGAATTGGTACTAGATATAATAATAATTGTTTTGCTTCACACTATTCAATAAGGAACGCAATATAAAAAATATGTTTCGCAATTTTTAGCTAAAATTAATTTTTTATTTAATATATTAGGAACTTACTTCTTAAATTCTATTTTTTTTTAAATTGTAATATAATTTGATTGTTAATATTAACCATGCTACTCTTCTCTCCCCATTTACCAATAAACACAGACCTTCTGAACGAACACTTTCATAGCACAGTACAACACATGATTTGCCAACTGAATTCTGTGAACTGTATGTGAAATTAGACCCAAAAAGAAGAATTTCTGCATCATTCGTTTTGTCTTCTTACCTGCGATTTGAAGTTAGTATCGATTTGAAGTTAGTACTATCGTATAGGGGAATTTATCACGTTTTAGGCCCTGTTGTTTGACATAGCTCGACAACCTCTAGCCCAATTTAGTTGAAATAAATTTTAAAAAATTAAGAATTACAATTCCCTTAATCTGTTCATACATTGTTTTCCTATACAAGTAACACTTTCGAAGTTAAAAATGAATGTATGAAGGGAAAAAATTATTTTTTGCCTAAAAATTTAAATTTTTTTTTTTAAAAATACATAAAAAATCCAAAATGGAAAAAAGTTTCAAGTCTAGTTATTTTTTCGCAAAGTCACATAACCTATGAGCAAAATGAGACAAAGATCATAAAAATCGATGCACGCGTTTCGCTTTTATTCGCAATTGAGTAAAGGTATGAATTTCAAAAATCAGTTATAGCCACCACCCTTAAAATAAAAATAAAAATATAAATTAAAAAATTATCATGCAAAAAAAAAACTTTATTTATAAAAACTTAATGAAAATAAAATAATATGCAATTATAATATGCATAAAAACAAAATTTAGAACATTTTTTCAATTATTGGCAATATCCATCCTTGTAGAAGTTGACGCTTGTGGTTCTGATGATCTTGTTTTCTTCGTAGGTTGTTCATATTCATGGTCTGAGTCTGTATCGTCATCCGAGATACACATACTATTCAAGGGCGTGTTTCTTTCACTGTGTCCACCAATTTCAATGTCTTCATCTTCGGTGCTTTCTTCAAACTGCATAATTGTGGAACTCCACCAACAAACCTCCGCAAGCAATGCATCCAATTTTTTGCTTTTGAACCGCTTTTCAAATGGCATGGTCACCTGGTGGAACCTCTCTCCTTGTTCGTCTGATTCCTGAGGTGATTGTGCCAAAAAAGTATCGAGGTGGTGGTGCAAGAAATGCAATTTCAGCGTCATGGATGCACCGATTTTTTCGAAATAAAACAGCAACCTGTCCACTCGTTGCTGTATCTCTTCTCGCTGGACACGGTTCTTTCCTAGAACGCCTTCTATTACTTCTTTCAATGCGTTCCATGCATGTTGGTGGTCGTGATGCTCTGAAAGCAAATGTGTGAAAGAATCACTTTTGATCAATTTCCGAATATCAGGTCCATTGAGAATACCTGTTTTAAATACATAAGAAAAACGAAAAAATTATTGGTAATGCGAATGTATAGAAATTAACAAATTTAGATATGACAATATTGAAATACAGAGTACGATACGTACCGTTTTTAATTTTCTCATCACTGAGTTTCGGAAAGATGGATTTCAAACAGTCAAAGACGCCGTTAACTTTTTTGACCACCACTTCAACGAATTTCCCAGCTATTCCCAGTTTCATGTGGAGCGGTGGCAACAAAATATCACCCAGGTCCTTTATCATAGGTTCATTGCGTAATTTTAATTGTTTGTTGAGCTCGGGAGTTCTTCCTTTCCAATCTTTACATTGGTATTGATTTGCTTTGTATCGTGAATCCCAATTACAAAGGAAGCAGAAGTATTTTGGATATCCGCCCTTTTCTATAATCCCTTGTAGTATGTTGACCACCTTCAGATCGCAACAAATGTTCCATTTGTGTTCATCGTATTTGATTTTCTTCAAAATTTCGCCCAATGCTTCATACGTTTCCTTCATAGTTGTGCTGAATCCCAATGGAATGCATGGTTTTTTATTTTTTTTGTGCAGCAGCACAGCCTTCAAACTAGTAACTGAACCATCGATGAATAAACGCTAGTCGCCAGCGATATAATCCATTCCCAATTTTTTCACTAAACCTGGGATATCATGGCAGTACGTGAACGTATTTGCTTCGTCAACGGAATAAAATTTCTGAAAATCAGCTTGGCGTTGTCGGTATGATATTGCGCTGACATTTTGCTGTGTGAGTTTTCTTCTCTTCAAAAATGATGTCAGCCATTCGGAGTCGTGTTGTGATAGTCCCAGCTTGGCCACAATGTAATCCATTTCGATTTGTGGTAGCGGTTGTGGTGCACTATTTTCAATATCGGGTATCCAATCAGCATCATCCAAATCGGTCGGATTGGTGAAAACGGTTTCGGCTAGCAGGGACACAGTATCCGCACTCGGAGGTTTAGGTGCATCGGTATCAGCAGGGCGTTGCACTGGAAGTGTGGCAGTAAATGCAGCAGTGTATACTTTTGTTTTCAATTGTTGTCTGTTTAATCCAGGACGAAAATTTATGCATGCATAGCACCTGGATTCATCATGTCCAGTTGTGTCTTCCGCCCAAATTACTGGCTTCATAAAAGATAACTTTCTACTTTTTCCGTGAATCCATTTTAGAAGGGTAGTATAACAACTGTTGCACACTGTGTTCGGCGTAAAATTTGCACCACTTAAATCTGCTTCATCGAAATAAGTACAATACGCGGTTTTGAATTGCTCAGTAAACAAATTTTTTCGATCTTTTTTCTGTATTTTTCGGACGATATGACCACAAGCGTAACAATATTCATCCAAATATGGGCACTTGTTGTTTTCCATATTGATATATTTTATGTTTTGTTGTTATTCACTTTTAAAAAACTGGAGAAAAATCACTTTTACTGTTCGCGTTCATCGGCACTGGCTGAATGCCAAAAATCGATCAATGCACATCTATAAATACTACGTATTTTTGAATATTTTACTGCCAGGTACTTATAAATGGGCGCATATTTTAAGGGCGGCTGGCTGGATTCAGCACTTGTACGTTTCAAACTGTGCAAAACTTTCCAAATAATGACCACCCTTAAATGTGGGTGCAATTTCTGTAAAAAAATCATATAGGTAGCCACCGGAAAAACCCAAATAATAAAAAGGTCCACTTTCCGTTTAATTGTCCACGTACATTTATTACCGCAATCATAAAAATCAAATAACCTTTTGTTTATTCCTTTTTTTTTAATTCTCAGAATCATGAAAAAGGTGTCAATGTTTTCTCCAAATAATGTTGTGCATATCTCGAGCAAATTTTTGAAATTCATACATTTACTCAATTGCGAATAAAAGCGAAACGCGTGCATCGATTTTTATGATCTTTGTCTCATTTTGCTCATAGGTTATGTGACTTTGCGAAAAAATAACTAGACTTGAAACTTTTTTCCATTTTGGATTTTTTATGTATATTTAAAAAAAAAAAATTTAAATTTTTAGGCAAAAAATAATTTTTTCCCTTCATACATTCATTTTTAACTTCGAAAGTGTTACTTGTATAGGAAAACAATATATGAACAGATTAAGGGAATTGTAATTCTTAATTTTTTAAAATTTATTTCAACTAAATTGGGCTAGGGGTTGTCGAGCTATGTCAAACAACAGGGCCTAAAACGTGATAAATTCCCCTATACGATAGTACTAACTTCAAATCGATACTAACTTCAAATCGCAGGTAAGAAGACAAAACGAATGATGCAGAAATTCTTCTTTTTGGGTCTAATTTCACATACAGTTCACAGAATTGAGTTGGCAATCAATTAACTGAAAAATGTTGTACTGTGTAGTGTAAGCCCAGACTTTGAAATACAATTTGACAGTACATATAGTATTGCTCGTGAAGATAGAAAGCGAAAAAGTCAGGTTGTTAAAAACTATTTCACTGTTATGGAAACTGGAAAAATGAAAAAAACTCAATGTCCGAAAAGAAAATATTGACTTTAAAAAATTAATGAAAAAAATAGAACTTAAAGTAAAATTACACATACATTACACATGGGCTGCATATGCATGTAAACATTACACACAATATGTGTGTAACGTTTGCAGACGTTTCGTCTTGTTTTTTTCGTACTTTGGTATCAAAGTATTTCTTATTTTTGATGTCGGGTTAATATGGGGCGTTTGGAAAATTACGAACCGAAGGTATTGCCATTATTTAATACAAATTTTTTGCATATTTAAGTGTTTTTAAGAAATGCTCTTTTTATGGAAGTAGTTTAGTATGACATTTTGTCACATAGAAATAAAAGTCCTAAAATATCAGCAAAAATGTCCTTGGCCACTTAATCTTTACAATGCTTGGCAGTGCGATTTTTGTCATTTAAAACTAAGTAAGATAATAAAATTTAGTGAATTTTCCTCTTGTTAGATTATGACTTTTTTTTTCTTTAATCTCAAAAATTATAAGTTTTATTTTCCAAAACTTCAACATCAGGACATCAAAACACGTTTGTTAACTTTAATGCCAGCGTTAGAGCGAATTCTACAATTGTTCATGCCATCGCGAGAATATTTCTCTCCCAAAAAGGTGTCCGATGATATGGCAAAAACTCATATAAGTTGGCAGGTAGTATTCTGTATTGGTAACTTAAGAACAAAGTACAATTTTCAAATGGACTGTGAAGAATTTAAATAATTTTTTATCTAAAAACAGTGATATTGAAAAAATACATTCTAAAGAAAAATATCGAAAATTTTAATTATAAAATGTTGTATTTTAAAAACTTCTAAATATTTTTTTAAATGAATTTTTAGGTATGTATATTTTATTTATTTTCATAGACAATAAAATAAGTATATTACTAGTAGTTCTACTTACTAATATAATTTTGTTTGAATTATCTTATTGAATATACAATAGCATCGATACTAATTATCATCTTACTACATTTCGAAATGTCACTCTTTTTTCGTTGAAATAAGAGGGACAAAATGCCTATACCTAGCTCAATTTTTTTCAAAATGGTCGGAAGGTAAAACCAATAATGAGCTGACGACTTTTTTTTATTAATTATTATTAACCGAAAAGGTGAACCAATTTCGTTTAAACTTTCAACATCCCAATAAAAGTTTTTCCTATTTTGCGAAGCACTAATGGTACATTTTAAAAAGTAAGCACACATTTATGCGCTACGCAATATGACATACAGAGATGCAGTAAGGTAAGTGAACGAATGCTTAATAAATTTAAAAAAATATATATAATATTTGAAGAGCCACGACATTCCCTTCCTTCGAAGCAGGTTTGTAAGGGAGCATAAAAAAGAATAACGGTAACAAAAAATTCAGTGTGCAAAGCTGATCGTTTCATTCACCAATTTTTATATGCGCTGAATGAAGCGCTTTCTGTGCCAAAAATGTATTGCTTCAAAGTGGGAACTCGCCATATAAAATTCATGTCTTCCGTAAGCGATATGGTAAGCGAAACTTTTACGTTTCTCCCTTACAAACCTGCTTCGTTGGAAGCTCCATTTTTTATTGGGATATTATTCATTGGATCTAACTAAAATATATTTTAAGTTTAAGAAAATGGAACTATTGTTTTCTGAGATATAAGTTGCTAAGTTCACTTGCCATTGGGCCGTTTTAGGCCCTAATCATGTAAAACGCAACGCAAGCTCAAAGAATTACATTGCAAGCACAAACAAATGTCATAAATATTTTGTAGCTTTGTTGCTGCTTTCTACAGAAAGTCACATTGCATTTTAAAATTTTAAACGATGCATATCTTGTGGCGTTGTATATTTTAAAACGGTACATGAATTTCTGTAGAAAGCAACAACAAATTACAAAATATTTATGATATGGTTTGTGCTTCCAATATACTTCTTTGGCGTTGCGTTGCGTTTTACATGATAAGGGCCTTAGTCTAGTTGGAATAATACAAGAATCCCACCTTGCAGATCAATAAGCGATGAAAAGGGAATTCGACGTTTTTTAAGTCAATTTAAGTAAAAATCAACCGACATTAGGAAAACTGACAACCAGACAGGCGGCATTCTCACACCAGTTAATAATTTTAAGCCATTTTGTTTGAAATGCCGAGCCGTCAAGACAAATTCATAACAGGTAGAATAAGCTTATTTGTCAAAAAATAAAAAATCCACGGCAAATTAAAAATTTTGACAAACTAACAAGGAAAATTAGAACAAAATACACGGAGCAAAAAATATTCAGCTGATCACTCGCGTTTACATACAGTGAACGTAGCTGCCAGATAAAACAGGTCAAAAATTTTAAAATTTTAAAGAAAAAATTGTCAAAATCATCAAATTGACTTATAGCCAATTTACACTACAACAAGATCTAGTACTTTCGAGATTTCGAGCCAAATCTAGTTGTTTTTGTCTAGATTTCCCGTACAAAACAAAATCTACTCCGTAACTAGATTTTAACGAAATCTATTCGAAATCTAGTAGTACTTATTGATGCAACTATGTCTTTCCCCATATAGCACTAAAAACTACTTCCCTGCACAAGAAAAAAATGACATTTTAACAAAAAACAAAACAAAAACAATAATAGCTGCTTTTTAAAATTGTTAAAAAAAATTCAAAAATTTTGTAAAATAGTAAAAAAATGCAAATGACAAATAATATTGATAAAATAAATGATGTTGATTATAAAGAAAATGTAATGCAAATTTTTAAATGCCTATTTCTTTATATGTAAGTATGTGTTACACAAAAAACTTTCAGTCGGCGGTTTTTGTTGTGAAAACCAAATCTCGCTAATGTCAAACAAGTATAATATAAACGAACTAGATTTGGAGGAAGATTTCAAATGAAATCTTCTGGATTTCGATGTAATGTAAATGACCTATTAGCTAAATCGTCACAAAATTAGTCATTGTAAGATAACACTCTTTTAAAAAGTTTTGAAAATTCATTATTATTTTTAGCTTCCGTTGCTAATAAAATTTTAATATATTCTTCGTGTTTTTTAAATTAAGCTAATATGTTCATTAAGAAACTTATTATTGAAGTAACATAACCAAAAAAAATTTCAAAAGTGGTGGCATCCATAAGAGAAATCAGAAAATAAACTAAAACCAAGAAACATCAAAAACATATTTTTTATGTCGAAAATCCTGCTTAATATGTTGTTTTCACAACACAGATGATTGAACGTATAGTAGAATTTAAATGAAAAGCACTCAGCTTTTTGAGTGGTATTCATATAAATTTATATGAAAAGCACTCAGTTTTTTGAGTGGTATGCATACATAATTTTTACTACACGTTCAATCACAGCACATAAGAACATAAGTCTGGGAAACACCAATAAAATAAAAGAATTTTTGAAAGAAAAGATTCATAACGTGAACGCAGACTAAAGAGAGTGGTTGTACAATGTCTGTAATAATGCAGTACTAATTGATCAAATAGAAACCTTAAAAATATGCATCGTGCCAAAAAAAATAGTATTTTATATGGAACACAGCTAAGACGTGAAAATGAATGCCAATCAAATAGTATAAAAATTATCTAAGAACCTAAAATAAAATGTGAAATTATATTAAAAACATTTGTACATTTGAACCAAGTTTGTCATTTCAGAAATCGTCAAATTTAGTCTATAAATCGTCCTGTTGCCAATAAACCATTTTTGTAACTAAAAGTCGTCAAATCTGGCAGCTATGACAGTAATTAGGTTTACGGTGAAATAGCTACGTCGAATTGAATTCGCCATCACCACCTCATTTAATTCCCTTGGAACCAAGCAAAGCGTATCAAAAAAAAAAAAAAAAAAAAAAAGAAGTGATTAGCATAAAGCGTTTAAAAGCTTTTCTTCCGATTCTATTAAATCTTCCCTAATTTGCTATATGTTTCTGCTCAATGGTAAGTAAGATTTCCGCAAGAGTAGTTGATGGTATTTCAAACTTTTAATAGAAGTAAATTAAATTGAATTATGTACATAATAAAAGAAGCCGATATGAGGGCTTAGAAACAGTAAGTATAAAACAAATTTAAATTTTTTTATAAAATTTTTGTATTTTAAGCAAAATATGGTCATTTTGGAGCTTAGCGAAAATCCTTCCTTAGGCCTAGTCCTCTGTTCGAATTTGTGAAATATGTTGAGAAACATCTATTATTTCACACGAAAAATTTGACGTGTATCAATGTTACTTATCTCGCGAGTTTTCACAATTTTACGTTTTTAATCTTTCAAAGTATGCTAATTTTTTTGCGTATGTAAACAACATCCAAATGCACTTTACTAAAAAGTTTTTTTTTTTTAAAAAAATCAAAGTAAATATGAATGAAAAACTGTTACCGGTGTTATTTATGTTTTTTCGCTCTCATTTAATATTAAGTGTAAACTTTTTTTCATTTCATAGAAATTCCGCACAAGTTTTTTTCATATGAGTTTTGACAGCATTTCACGTGAAATGTTGAACAGAGTACCAGGCTTAAGAGCGAAAGGATAACAAAATATAACTATCATTCAAATCGATTTCTTCCAACTCATAAAGTTAAAGTATAAATCAAACAAAAGTAAGTTAATTACCAACTGGTCAATAATGGGTTAAGTTTGTTGAGTTGTCGGTTTTACCAAAAAAAAAACGACGTTGCGACATTTTTTGAAAATCATTTTCTTCTTACTTACCTCTTGTCTTTTGAACTAAACAGTTGTAACAATTTATACTTACCCTAAATTCTTAGCAAATAGCCCTAACCAATACTTCCCAGTTATAACTTTAAGTTGAAGCACACCCTGGGTGTACTAAACTTAAGTGAAACGATTGAAAAGGGAATACTTTGTTTTCTTATTTCTTAAGCCCCATTAAGCCACAGGTAAGAGTTTCATAACTCTATTTGAGACAAAGTAAAATAAGCCCTTATTTTTGCTTTATCTTTTCCCCCGTCTCAACTAATTATTATTATTCATTTGAGTAATTACTTAATATAGACTTCTCAATTTATTGTCCCACAAGAAAGAGAACTCTATAATAGTTAAATATTTCAATAGAAAAAGGTAGAAATATTCAATATCTATAAACATTTTCACACACAATCTTGCCAATTGTGATACTTTGAAGCAATACCCTGTGCTTAAGCTGCAGAAGTCGAAAAGTTAAAGTCTATTAGTACTAGAAAACCAAATCTTCTTAAAACTTTCTTTGGACATTATTCAATTACTATCCCGAAAGATACTATCGACTTTTTACAAAGGCTTCGCCTTATTATCATCTTTAATTTACTTAAATTTCTTTAATAATCTTTTTCTTAAAGTTAAAATACATTTACAAATTCTTAAGAAAGCATTCGCTCTATGTGGTGCCAAAGATGCCAGAAACAAAATGTGTAATCGTGTAAGAAAATAAAAAAAGAAGAAAGAGACGAAAAGCAAAAACTGTGTCATGTTGCAATTCTTTATGCATATATCAAATTGGCACAACACTAACCAACAACACAAACATTAACAACGAAAATAACGACAACGTTGTTGCATAAAGAAAACATGTTTACTGTTACTCATACTTGCACAACTGCAAGATAAATACTTGCACACTACACTAGCCAAAAACACATACAAACGTACAGTAGTGAGTATATCTATATACACATTCTGCATACATTACTTATGTCAAGAGTGTGGGAACATTTCCAGGATAAAAATGTGTCACCATGGGGAATGTTGCTTTAAGGAACAACATGTTTTCTTACGAAAATAAATATACTCGAACATTTAATCTACAATGGGTTAATGACATTGTCAGAAACTTTAAATTAAAAAGTCGTGTGCAACAGAAATTTTTTTTCGTGTGATAGTTCGTCCTGGCGAAGAAGGATTAAAATTTGTAATGCAAATAATATGAAAAAAAAATAATATTTTGAACTTAAAATATCCTTAACACAAACATATTAACAAAATATAAAAAAGTTAAAGGAAAGCTTCGAAGGTACGAAAAAATATATTATAATTTATATAAGGAGAACGATGCCTTTCCTTAAAAAGGATTAAAATTGAAGCAAATCCTTTTTTTAATTTGCATAATTTTTTCAGGTGTTGATTTTCGTGAACTTTGCAAAATGTCACAGTCTGTGCCAATTTATTCAAGTGTATCATGTAAGCAACTTTAAACTTAGTGAAATTTTTTTATATGGGAAGTTTTAAAGCCATCGTTATTTTAGGTGAATTTATATAAAGGATAAGTTGTATTTAATAAAAAGCGAAACAAGTTTCAAAAAAAAAAACGAAAAAAGTATAAAGGGTTGAAGAGTGCACGCAAAGAAAAAACATGGTTGATACAATCACAACCGCAAACTATCATTAATGTTTGTGGTTATGATTGTGTCAAACACTTCTTAAGCAACAATATATGTTCAGTAATAATGATTTTAGATAATTGTTGTCTCAAACATATTATTATGTTGAGAAGAAAAATGCGCACGATCTTTCAAACCATTTTTCTATTTTCCCAACACCATGCAAAATGTCTACTTCAACATTTTGTAGGTTCTTACAATAAAAACAATAAAAAATTTTATATAAAAAAATTATGTTTTATTACAAATATAATAAATAAAATAAAGCATATATTAAAAATTAAATTTAATACACATAATTGTATACCTGTGTATGTTTTAATTTATAAATTTACGTTGTGTGGTACAAATATATCCAAAAAATAAGAATTCCTTTGACTTAAGACTTCTAAAAAAAGTCAAACACAAACTTACCTTTTATTTTTTTTATGAAATCTACTACATATATTAACAAACTGTTAAACAGTTTTTGAAAAAATTCAAAATTTATTATAGGTTTTTTTTGGCTGCAAGAAAGACAAAGTAATTGCATATTTATATATTTTTATAATTATATTAAAATAACTTACATGTTTCAATAAACTTATAATAATTTACATCGTTAGTTTTGCAAGGCAGCATGGAATTTTTCTTCCCGAAAAATGTTTTAATTATTCTGTCATCATTCATGTTTCCCGATTAACTGACGCTCGCGGACGGAAAAAATGTAATTTTTTTATAAGCACACACTGTTTGTTTTGACAATAAATTTTTGCTTCTTAAGAGAATGTGTTTTCAAGCATCAAAAAGGATGGTATTAAACATACCTTTGGTGTTCAACTAATATTATGATTTTAACTGTATAGTTGAATATATATATATTATAGTAGCTAACATATCAAATAATATAATATGTTTAGCTAGACCAGAGTATATTTAATTTATTAGGGGAAATATACTAGGCAAGTATGAACAAAAATGGTCGTAGTGACCATTCATTAATCATGTTTTTTCTCTGCGTGTGTCTTTAGGTTCGGAAATTATTTAGTATTAACCCCCATGAAAATTTACTTTAACTCGAGAATAAACTTTGTATGATTAATATGACTTTACATAAGTCGATCAACAGAAAACTATTTAGTAATTGATTAAGCTTTCCCCTTAGAATGTATTGTTAATTTTTTTTTTTTTTGTTTTATGGCGCCATTTTTAAATTGTACCATAAACGAATATATTTTACCCAAGTTTTTATACCCATGCCACCATAGTGAAGGGGGTTATTACGCGTTTATGCTAATGCGTGTAACACCTAAAAATATTGGTTATATATAATATCTAAGTCGATGTAACGATGTCCGTCCGTCACACTGACAGTCTACCTGGTTGTCTGTCTACGTCAACCTTTTGCGCTTAGTGCAGATCGCAATTTTAGACGTTTTAACCCTAGATAGATAAGGTACGTCTACGAGACGTACGCTTTTTCAATTTTGTGCTCCTACTCTCCCATTTGTTAACATACTACTTTCTCGCGCTCAATTATCTCAGTCGTTAGCATCAGCTTGTTGGTGGTGGCTTTTTTTGTGCGTTAAGTTATGTTTTCGTTGAGAAATAAGCACAAATAACCACAACATACGTCTGAGAGACGTATCGTTATCTTTAGTGTAACTTTTGTGGCAAAAATAACTTTTTGGTTTAGTTGAATTTTAAGGTATTTGTTATTTAAATTAGCTGTAAAAATGTCGTCTAAGCGCGGCTTGGACGACGCAAAAGGTGCTGCTCTTGAAAAGCGTGTTGGACGACACAGATTCAATGGAAAATGTTAGCAAATCGGAAGATGAATAAATGGAGGATAATGTTTAAAGTGATGTATAAGACAAGCTTGTTGATATCCTTGATGCTGATGAGAATATACCACCGACTAAGGAAAATCCTCAAGAACCTGATAATTTTACTACTTCTGCCGATAGCCAATTATTACGGTATATTATCCCACTATAAGACGTAAAAGTAAGCACTGCTGAACTATATCAAAGGGTCAAAGCAAGAGGACTAATTTGGGAATGTAAATAACTGTACAACCCAATTTCATGCTTCGGCATTTTTGTTGCTACCGAAATAATTTCAGAAATTGTTCAATGCACCAAACAAAAGGCTTAACATTCCTACTTTATCGAAAACTTTGCAAGGTAACATTAAAAAATATTTAGCAGATGATGTAAACAATAATTGCAGTAGCAGTGGAGAACAGCCTGAATAATAAAAAGAGAAAATACTGTGGTTTCTGTTCATCGAAAATTCGACGTACGTCCAAAATGGTATATTTAAAATGCAATGCACCTATATGTGTCGACCACAAATATGTAGTTTGTAAGTCTTGCATATAATGCTATTTGAATTTATAATTTTCAGTACAAAAAAATAACGTTATCTTACTAGGGTTAATAGTCATTAAAACCAAGCTAATCAAAAATGGTGAGCTTTCGTCCATAATGTCGCATAGAAAAGATTCTTTGTGTCCGTTGACCATTGACTTATTATGTATGTATTTAGTTAAAATTTAGCCCAAAAATATTTAATTGGATTCGTAATCATCTAACCAAATTTGATTGTAAACCATCCATATTTGACTATTGCTCTCATGCAGATTCCACTGCGAAAAAAGCTTTTAATGTTACTTCTCCCCAATCAATGGTGGTACTTACTTTATATGCTATTATGTCTCGGCAAAACTTTGTGCTAGTAGATCTAGAAATTACCCTTAAATCCATATAAATCCCATCTCTGCAATCCTTTTAAGATGAAAAACTTTTTCAAAGATGTACAGATGTTATAATTTGGTTTTGCCGGGTCTATTTTGTCAAAAAGTTTTCTGTGAATACTGTGGTATAAACCCTCATACACAATAGGCAGCAACATTTTCACTGGTGTTCATAATAGAGCAACAACCACACACATTTTCTATTAAGAAACCGATTGCAAATTTTCCCCCACAACAATATTACGTATTTATTATTAGTTTTTAATACATTTTATTGAAATTTTCATTCCAAACAAAAATTA
The DNA here is from genome assembly GCA_943735925.1 of Pollenia amentaria. Taxonomy (NCBI): domain Eukaryota; kingdom Metazoa; phylum Arthropoda; class Insecta; order Diptera; family Polleniidae; genus Pollenia; species Pollenia amentaria. The sequence goes on from OX031007.1 coordinate 150,751,734, forward strand.
TTACAAACGTCATATGTAGAATCAACTTTAAAAAAAAAATTTTGTTACATTTTTGTTCGACAAATGAAAGGAAAGTATATGAAATACTTTGGGAAGAAATAAGATAGAAGAAAAAACCAAATTGTTGCTAGCATTGTGTACGAGGCATTAACTAACCGGGCTTTACCGGCTACACGTTTCTTCTTAGATATCAGATGAAAAATTTGATTTAGATTGATTTAAGACTTTACTTTAAATATACTGAGTATTTCCGTTTAGATTGCAATTAATTGATATACTGGTGCCGCTTAAGAAATTTTTTGGAGATTATAGTCGGCTATTTCTGACTGGCTGAAAGTTATTTGATCTGAATTTTAAATTGGTACCACCACTTAGAGTAGAAGAAATTATATTTTTAAGATATGCTTCATTTAGGATGAACTGCACTTTCATTTTGTTAATATATTTGTGATATCATAAAATTAATTCGTGATGAAAATCTTCTTGTGATTTAAGGCAGTGAGAGTTATTTGCGAAACAGGGTGGCCCAACTAAGACTCAAAAATATCCTTGCTGTTGGTCTTGTGTTAATATCAAAAGATTCAACTTCAAAATTCTCTGCAATGTTGTTCTGAACATTCCCAGCTGGTCGCAAGGACGATGAGTTGAGGTAGATGGATAATTTTCAACACTCCGACGCAAAGCTTTCTTGTGTATTTCAGTCCAAATATTTTGATGATCATCTTTTCCAAAACGGCCGATCGCTGAACATGGTTCCTTAAAACGGCCGACTTAAATCCTAATCATGAACGAAAGAACTGTTCGTTGACGAGAATAGAAAAATCGATCATTTTAACGCATTGTCTTCTTTATAAATTTCCAAGAATTCAGTTATAACCTGCAAAAAGGAAAAAAAAACATATGTATTTCAAAATAGTTTGGCGTTTATTTGAAGTATGAAACATTTAAAATTTATAACAAAAAATTTTTTTAATGGTTTATTTGTCCTTTTGAATTATTTAGGCCTATTTTAATGGAAGTTTGTTAGTATGACATTTTGTCACATAGAACTTATAGCCCTAAAATATCAGTAAAAATGTCCTTGGCCTCTTAATCTTTACAAGGCTTGGCAGGGCGAGTTTTGTCATTTAAAACTTAATTAGATAACATTTAAGTGAATTTTCGATTATGACTTTTTTTTCTTTAAACTCAAAAATTATAAGTGATTTTTTTCCAAAATGTCAACATCAGTTCAGCAAAACACGCTGGTTAACATTAACCAGCGTTCGAGCGAATATAAGTTGGCAGGTAGTATTCTGTTTTGGTTACTTAATAACAAATTGCAATTTTCAAATGGACTTTGAAGCATTAAAATCATATTTATCAAAAAACAGTGATATTTAAAAAATAAAACTCTACAGAAAAATATCAATTATTTATAATTATTAGTTTTGTGGTTATTTTATTGAACTGTTAATGGTTTTTAATCCATATTTCGATATTTTAATCAGGCTTAAGTTCATTGAAATTAATAATAAAGGAATTTTACAACATGAAATGAATTAAAAGTTATTGGATAATTTTTTATTCTTGACTGAGCTGGGCATTGAACCCAGGTTTTCACGGCCAGGTTGCTCTGGCTAGTTTCGATTGTAATCACACAATCTCTTCAGAGGGTTTGCCATTGTACTCTCACCGCCATTGACGACGGATGACATCAATAGTCTTTAAAGCAAACGGTATTTTACCTTGGTAGATCGAAATTTGCTTTGAATGAATGATTACCTATTTTTTTAGGCTGGAAGCTGGAAAATATTATATTTTCTTTTTAAGCTACATTTTTATATTTAATTGTTCTAAATGCAAAAAAATTTGTTATGTTTGCACTCTTTCTTTAAAATCTCTATATTACAAACAATTTAGAAGAGAAAAGTGTAAGGAGAATAAAAAAATTCTATTAACGGACTTAAAACCACATGTCAGGGATATCTTTATCATGAATAACACTGTGCTTATTGAGAAAACGGCCAAGCCAGGCACCTGACGTTTTAGCCTAATTTGGGTACTCTAAATCTAGTGGTGCCAGCCATTTTTTAAGGTTAGCTCTTGCTTTCAAGATATACCGTTATTTTGAAAGTGGCGCTGCAGGAGAAAATTTAATAATATCATTAAACCGCCATATTTGTATGGTTGAAATTCTTAAATGGCACTAGATGGGTGCTCCCGTACAAAATTTTCAATACAGACTAGAAATATATTGCAGAAAAAGCCCCATAACTGCCAAGGAGCCGCTCCTATAGGGATAAAATGTATGACCGAACTCCATTTGTTTTTCTTTCTTAACATTATCCTGAAATATACTTGCGATCTATCTCCGCTTCTTAGGGGGGCTCCTTTACAAATAAAGTGTTTTATGAACCTGCTCTAACAGTACTAAACATTTTTTTAGTTTTTCGATCTTAGTTTTTGTTGTAGAGTGCAAAAAACAAAGTGTATTCGATCAACTTGAATGCATACTCAAGCGAGAAATTTAGAACATGTTGGAATTTTTATATATTTATATATGTATTTATTTTAATTGGATACGATAAATAACTTTTTTTTTCTTCTGAACTTTCGTTCAAAATTGTGAGTGTTTTTGAAATATTTACAATCTTAAAAGGTCTCCCAAAAGAAAATGCAGTCGTGTGCTTGTAATAATTATATAACTATGCTAGACAATTCATCAGAGCATAGGCATATGTTCTTTTGCTTTGGAGAAAAGATTAGCTAAGTTCAAATGGGTTATGTTATAACAATAATATAAAGAAAAAAAGAAAAATGATAACAATTTGTTAAGTTTTTACCGTGGCCGTTTTTGTGTTGTTTAACGTGACATAAGTTTACGTTACGCAATGTCAAGTTACGTTTTGAAATTATATATGTACGTACTTATATACAAATGTTTTTTTTTAGTTTTGTTCGTTTTGATTTAATACAGTTCAACCATGCCTCACTTAGATATGTACATACAGATATACCTTCATCAAGTTTATCGAGGATATCGCTTTTTTTGGTTTTATTGTACAATAATATATAATAATTATTATATTAATTAATATATAAATAATTTTATTGTACAACTGTAAAACTGTTGCAAAAATAATTTTTGTAATAAACCACAATAAATACAAGTTATTTAATACAAGCTAAATTATTTTTTTAATTTTCGTTAAAGTTCGCTAATGCTTTACTGTACTGTAAATCATAAATATCATATACTTTAACATATTTCTGTTACTAAGACAACAATTAAAGCAAAGCAATTAATTGAATACTTACCAACAAGAAAAAAGCTCGAATATTAACTTCGCAATACCTAAGCTTCACTGTTTTTTAAATCATATAGAAATTTCTTCATAACATTCCAAATTTCGAATTTGTTAATATTATAATATTATTATTTCCTTTAAAAATTTAATTAGAATTTTTCAACGATTTTTTTCGAATTAAGTAGCCCAAAAACCATGCGACTCTCCATCAAATAATTTTGTCCAGCTTGATTCGGGATTCGTCCCCACTGTTAAGAGGTTTCAAAAAATGATTATGTTACACTCTCACAAATTTGAGTATAATTGAATAAATTAAGTCAGCTTAATTAAATTTGTTGTAACAAAACCACCGCCCTGCGATTGTAGGGATATTTCGGATATTTCACCGTTTGGTGTTACATCCTCATGTGCAAATCAGGGGCACACATACCTGGGATCGGGCAAAGATCCAAAATTACAGGGCTCTTGAATATTTTCTAACTTCTTGAGAACAAAGTTTCACCAAAGTACTTTTACTCTGATAGCCACCGATGAGCATGCACCGGTCTGACTATTGGTTGAGGACTCCGGTTATATGCTTTCCATCTTTCAGGATTGTTGTCTTTTCGGCATCTTTACTTTTCTGATAGAAGGTTGCTTTTCATCAAGTTGTCCTCCATCTGAAGGGGAGTTCTTTTGCAAGGCATGAATTCACAACGGGGTTCAACGAAGATTTTTCGACGAATAGGCATATTCGGAGATAACGTTGTGGCTGTAGTTCATACCTTAAGCCGCGTGAAGGGCTGTCACGAATCTTTATTTTTGGAGGGCACTAGCTACGAGGGCAAATCTTTACTAAGGGCTGTTGCTATTCGAGAGATGCTACCTAATTTTAATTTAAGCAGTGGAGAGCTCAGGCTCCTAAGCTATGTCCGTCGGACATTACACTCAAAATTATTACCTACGTGTAAAGTATCCATGCACACACGGGGCGGTTGATTAACACATTTTCTCTCACCAAGTGGTTAAGATCCACCATGAGATAAGCCCTTTGACAGGTGCTAATGTTAACCTGTTTCTACATTCTAAGCAATAAATAAAGAGTATATTACTGATATGTGAACAAATAAAGTGGCAAATTAGATTAAGGCCCTGTTAAAAAACAAAGCCCTTGTTAAAAACCTTACATCTGGTCTACTTGTTTCCGATCATATCGTCGACTTCTATACTGTTCGTACCTTTGTTAAATTTAAAAGTATTTGTTCACTTTAACCCTCGGTCTTACGCATGTTTGGATTGTCACATTCGTAACACAGAAGTCTAGCCAGACCCAACGTAATTTTCATTATACTTAATTCGATAAAAAAATTTTGTTTTTAAATAAATATTACACGTAGAGAAAAAATATGTTTAGATATGGTCACCTCCAACAAAACTATTTTTAGACCAAATTGTAAACATATTATGTTTAAATTTAACCATATTATTGTCACCGACAAACATATAATTGTTAAATTATTCCTCCATCAAGAAGCCACAACCATATTATGGTTGCCTCTAAACATGTTATGGTTAAATATGACAATAATTTGTTTTTAAATTAACAATAGTATTTTCCTCTTTTCTAAGAGCAACATGCTTTGGTTGAAAATCAACCATGCTATTATAAATGTTAAACATATTTTAGTTATTACTAACCAAAAGATGTTCGGAGGCAACCATAATATGGTTGTGCCTTCTTGATGGATGACTAATTTAACAATAATATGTTTGTCGGTGACAATAGTATGGTTGAATTTAAACATAATATGTTTGCAATTCTCTTTAAAAATGGTTTTGTTGGAGGTGACGAAATTTAAACATATTTTTTCTCTGGGTGTATATTATACATATTTATAATTTAAAAATCAAATACGAATTAATATGCGTACATATGCATTTTATTTTTATTTATTATATACAAATTAACATATGTTGAGCTAACAAGATATTTCTAAAAAAACTGAAAAATACGGTCGTTTTATTTCTAAAAAAGTTTAAGTGTGTATTAAACATGCAGTACTATTTTATTTGTAGTAAAAAATAGGTTCAATAAAATAAAAGTTTTAGCTTTATGGATTTCATTAGTAACTGAAACATGTAAAATCAATTTTAGAATATTTCTGGGCAATCAGTGCCATAATGTCCATACTACTACAAAATAAAGCCAAAGTCCATCTTTCTGTGGATAGTTTTGTTGTAAAATGTAGTTGTCTTCGCTTTTATTTGCGTTTTCAAACGAGATAGCTTGAGGTTTTATGGCCTCGCCTTCACAGTATTTAAAGTAATGGGCAGTTAAAAGTTAATTGACACATTATTATTTTTTTTTTTGGCACATTTGTTGCTGCAAATTGAAAAAAAATCTCCATGGAATACAAACAATGATGATAATAGTTATAGAAAGCTTAGTAGCGTCTTACCAAGCCTTCTTATACGAAAAAATAACTGAAACAATTGTGAGACCTGTATTACAGTACAACTTTGAGAGCTGAAGGATAACATTTTCGCTTTGAATGATTTTCATTCAAAAATTCCATGTGACAATTTAGTGCTGCTTTATCATCAGGAAGTCGACGTTCGTATGTTCTTCCATCGTCAAAGTGTCAGTGGAATGATGCAGTGAGAAGACATCGCTCCTCTGTAAGTTGTTTGAACGCAACAAAATCTCAGAGAACTGTTGTGGGAAATACCACCTGCCAGCAAAATTGCGATTAATGCATCTAATTTACTCGAGGTCAAGTTTATTTGGTTTTGTATCAACATCAGCGGTTTCAGCTTAATTTTTTCCATACCAATTTGTTTTAGTGATGATTATAAATGCAATATTTGGTATGCAAAATCTCGTGAACGCCTCAATTGGAATAGAGTATTCTACCATTGGGCCAACTTTAAAACGCATATTATATTGACGCAGCATATACCAACATCTGCGTACTGCTTATTCGATTTTGTTCCATCTTTACCATAGAAATAATCATCGACAGAATTTGGTTGACTTTTTTGTGCACGTTGTTCTTCATCATTCTCAAAAACTTTTTTATGACCAAATTATTTTTAGTATCGGATGAACGGTTGAATTTTAAACCCTTCTTCAACAGCTTTCGCATGTAACAAACCATTAGCCTCCGCTATTCTCATGTAAAAATCGGCATCTGAATACGAGTTACTTGAGTTACTAGTTAGTGTGTTAACTGGTTTGTTTTACAAATGAAGAACTAGATGGAGTGTCTCGTTTGTGTGTTTATTAGATTTAAATAAATAATAACAGATAATTGCACAAAAAATAATTAAAAACAGGAGAAAATTTTAAAAATAAAGCATTTTCAATATAAAATATATGTGGGTCTGGCCAGACCATATGTGTTACGAATGTGATGTGTGCAGCAAAATATTCGAATAAGTTTCTTTCTATATCCTTTTCAGGATATCTTTTTTAAATGTTTATAGCTAACTAAATTCTAAAAGAGTACCTGAAATTTTAAGTCCCTACCTGTGTGTAAAATATATTAAAATAACATTTCAAATTGAAAAAGGTCTGGTCAGACTCATGTGTAAGACGAAGGGAGGGAGGGCGAGAAAAAAAAGGATAATAAAAAATAAAGCATGAAATTTCACTTATTTCAGAAACAATACACAAAAAAACGCCTTGATTAACTTTTGCTTTAAGCTGCATTTTACACTTAACAGCAAATGAAAGATAAACTAAACAAAACCTTTTGAACAATTTTTAATTAAGCAACATTAAACTAAACATACAAACAAATCTGTCTCCTTTTCTAGGCTTTTACTTCAATTTACTTTGGCAAATTTACATATACACAAAAAGCGTTCATTCAATTGTCAACATCCAGTTTCGATAATTTTTCAATGCCCTTCTTATGTATCAGGCACTTTAAATACAAAAGTTTTTTCTTTCTTTCCTTTCCATATTTTTATTCCTGATTGTTATTTCTTCTCTATCTTTTGAAATTATACTAGAACCGGTTTTTTTTATGTGTATCAAAAGTGAGCCTTCTTCTTCTTCTTTTGCCAGTCATCCTTGTGTTGATTGTATTGGTGTGACCTATTGAAAAGGTTGGTGGAAATTATTCAAGTGTATTTGTGTTAAAATTGAACAGAGAAAAACAACTTTCTTTTATATTAAATTTTATAGGCTTTTCTTTTGTTTATTTTAGGTACCAGTACTTAGTACTCATTTGTCGTTCTTGTTGCTGTTACAGTTGGTGTCTTTGTGTACTTGTTGTTTGTTTGTCTTGTTTTATTGAAATTGTATGAATTAACAGCAAATATTGTTGGAAATAAAAGAAATGAACAGCAAAAAAACTTTTTTTTTTTTGTGTATTTTTGTTGGTTTTGTACTGAAAACGGCATAATAAAGTCGTTTATTAAGTGGACTTTTATTTATAAATGACAAAATAAATTCAATTTGCATTGACAACATTAATATAATTAAATGTAAATAATGCGAGGGTTAAGTGACAAGTTGTGTTCTTTAATTTACTGACAATGGTGATAATTTTGGGGATTGGCAAAACTTAGCTGATTCAAATTATTTGTGGTGTGTGGAATTAATTTCCTGCTTTTATTAAATGATAAACGGTTTTTAAAGTATCATCAAACATGTTTTCGAGCGTTTGAAATCGAATTCAATTTACATCAATAATATATAATAAATACTCGGCTTTAAAAATTGTGTCATAAAATTTGTAATTTTTAAATCGGGGTTTTTTATTTGAAATTAGAAAAGATTATTTCTCGGAAGGTGCATGAAATTTTACAAATATTTAAGTTTTACGCTAAGCACCGTGTAATCATAAAAATACTGTTCTAAGCAGTTCAGTAGTTTGGAAATCTGTTATATGTTACAGACAAATATACAAACAAACGCATATTTATTTATATATAGAAGATTATGGCAAGAAACATTTAGTCAAGGTAACCTCCAATCTGTTTGCTGCCGCCGGTATAACTAACGGCAACACGCAATACCATACCGTTGTAGCAGCCATCATGCTAAATCTACTTGTGGATAATATGTACGACACAATGAAGGCACGCCTCTTGGGACACTATGCTGTCTCAAAGCTTTTGCAGGATTTAAAACTTGGCGACATGCATCTAACACAATTTCTGCGCGAGATGCGAAATCAACGCCAACATGCTCAAATATGTCTGGATGAGCGGCAACATGCTCAAATATGTCTGGATGGATGCGTATCGTAATTAAAAAAACTAGTGAACCGCTTGAAAAATAAGCTATACTCGCAAACAAAATATTTGAGGTAAGCGATTCACCAAACGTCAATGCAGTGTCTGTGCCACAAAACGTATCTTCAGCACAATCAACACTAGAACAACAGATCGGGTTACTAATCAAAGAGGTGGCTGAGTTAAAACAAAGTTTTCCCAACATCCACGCAGCAGATCCCACGCCGAATCAAATGAAGTACCACGGCTGGTAGTACCGCAAGTACGGCGACAATCACAAAAGTGTTTGAAAACAACAACAATCCAACAACAACAACACCGATCAAAAGACACTTTAGGAGAATTAGCAAAGTAAACTTTGTCAATGCAAAAGCAATTATTTAAAAAATTAACCTGTGGTCCAGCCAGACCATAAAGTCCACTTAGCGAACTTTTTCTCGTGGAAATGATTCCAAATTTGATTTATTCGATGCAGGACAACTTACTTGTAGAATTCATAGCCTTCGTTTCTTAGTACTTTTGCTACAAAAAAATATTGCATATGAAAGTCAAACTTCGGTCTGGTCAGACCATATGGGACATCTAAGGGTTAACAATTGTGATTTTTCATTGAACTGTTGGATTTTTAATTGAAGTTTTTTTAATTTTAATTAGGCTTCAGTTCATCCAATTTAATTTTCATTAAATTATTTTTGTGATCGGAATTGATTTTATTCGATTCAGGACATCTTACTTCTATAATTCATAGCACTCGTTTCTTAAAACTTTTGCTTCAAAAAAGATAGTGCATATGAAAGTAAAATATGGTCTGGCCAGACTATGTATGACATCTTAGGGTTAATACATAGTTTGAAGTACTTTAAAAACGTGCAAAAAAAGTAAGCTTTTAAGTTTTTTTTCATGCCCCTTTTCCAGTGTTAAGCAAGTAAGTATTTCAAAACAAATTTTTTCAATTTGAATCCATGAGCAATCATGAACCTGTCAGAACAAAATTATGTTATATATTGTTTAGATATCAATTAGATTATTTGTGCCGTCTATGGCTAGTCTGGAAATTGATGATTACATATGTAGATTTGTAGATAATCTACGTAGGAATAGGGTCATCTGGACTACGATAGGTGAGATCAGTGTTCAGAGACTGGTAAACAGGGGCACTCGCCAAGGAGGAGTACCATCCCTACAATTGTGAAAGTTGACTATAAAAACAATGTTGACGTAGATGGATGGCATGTGGATCAAAACTGTTCCGTATGCTGACGACGTCGCGGTAGTCATCACGGGTAAGCATTTGAATATAATGTCAGAGTGTATGGAGGCTGCTTTAAATGTACTTAGCACTTGGAGCGTATCAAGTGGACTGGCTGTTAAACCATCTTAGATGGAACTGGTACTCTTTACGACGAAGTATAGGACCGAAGGCTTAAGACTTCCGAGGTTATGTGACTGAACTTCAGATGTGTTACAGCTCTACGTATCTGGCCGTGGTTCTGGACAGTATGCTGTCGTAAGGATTGCATGTCCAGATAAGGGAGGAAAGGGCAATAGTTGCTATGGGTGCAATTGGCAGAAACGCGGTCCTAAATTATATTCGCAGAAATGAGGTCTTTGAGGCTTTTGTAAAGCCGACTCTGTATTACAGGGCTGCTAAATGGTGGACTGTCCTGGATAACAGGCACCGCGCGATGCTTGAATAGGTACACAGGGTTGTCGCGTTGATGATTACTGGATCAATCCGTTGTTCACCGACGAGGGCACTGTTTACATTTCTAAGCTGGCTCACAGTGGACATCACGGCCATCGGATAGCTTTTTGCTCGGCGACACGTCCGAATGCGGCGCACAGCTGGTCGACCCATGCTTGCGCCCACGTCAGGATAATCAAACGTTCGATTGTTCTTGATAGGGTGGACTACTTTACTCCGGAGCCTTTCCTTGGGGCAGGGTACGCGACACATATGGCGCACAGAAATGCGCTGTCGGTTGTAAGTTCTTTTCATAAACCGTCCCTTAGTCTTTTTTTTGTATAGTATAGTAAAGAAAATTAAAAAAACGAATGAGAAAGCAAAACGTACTGGCAGTACATGCATCTGTGTACTCGTTTCTTTTCCCCTCCTCTCTCACCCCAATAAAGTTACAATCATGTCAATAAGATATGAGCCGTTTGAATACAGACTAAAGGTACTGACGGAAAGGGTTGACGGGGGTTTCTTCATAAGAGGAACTGGATAAAAGTTTCTTTTCGTCTGCCGAATGGCTGTAGTAGCCTGCAGGCGGAAATCTCTGCTTTAGACAGGGCGGCTAACTGGCTGAGGTATTATCGCATATCGAGAGATACACGTATATTTACTGATATCAAGGCCAACATTGCTTCCCTAGTGGCTGTCTGCACGACATCTGGGTTAACTGCAGAATGTCGGATGTCTTTAAATTAGATTGAAAATCGTTCAAGGGTAACGCTTGTATGGATACCAGGGCATTCTGACTGACCGCGCAACCAGATAGCAAATGAGCTGGCCCAACGAGGTGGTCGTATGGATGATACTTTCATTGATAAATTCATTGGCCTTCCAATGGCTCACTGTAAGTCACTTATCAAGCGTGAGTCTTATAGAATAGCGCAGATGGGTTTGGACTTGCGAGTCCGCCTGCTCCATATCCAGGGCACTGTGGCCTGGCTATGATGAACAGAGAACTAGCTCTCTGCTTAGGATCAATAGGGAACAAATTAGAACAGTGGTATCAGCTGTAACTGGGTATTGTCCTGTGGGAATGGGTCTCGAGTTCAATGACTACCGTAGAAGTTGTCATGATGAGAAGAAAGAGGAAACTCTGCTTCACTTTCTTTGTCAATGTCCTGGGATCCTCGACATTAGGAAAAATACCAGTATATGCCTGCTTGAAGGATCTATCTAGGATAGAACTTTGGTCGCCTCTTGTCTTCATTAGGGAGACGAATTAGTTGAGCTCTGCAGTGACGCCATCTAAGTAACTGCTCTGTAGGTTCTGGGTGTCACAAAGGGATCACTGAAGGACCCAAGTGAGCTGTCTCTCGAAGGCTGCCAATGCAACCGAACCTAACCTATATGAGGAGTCGCAGAACGAAACTTGCCTTGTTGTATTTTTTTGAAAACGATTTTTTGATGTCTTTGCATTAATTTGATTAAGTTCTATTGAAAAAAAATCTTATTTGCATAATTTTTGTCCTTTTCTCATAGAAAAATTTGATCTTAAAAAAATTTATGTAAAACAAAATGAAATTTAAAAAAGCGTTTAGGACCAATATTTTAAGGTGCTACAAATATCAGCACAAACACATTATACCCTCTCCACTATTGTGGGGTGGGTATGATGCAAAAAATTAAATTTTGGTATGCATACCAAAACGTTCTATGTAAACCAAAACGTTCTTTTAATAATTTTTTTTTAACAAAACGTACTTTTGTATATATTTTAACAAAACACGCTTTTTTCAAATTAAAAGTCCTTTAATTTTATATGTCCGTAACATATATTGTTGCGACTTTTATGGTCTGATGCATTTTATGATAAGGAAAGAACTTGTGAAAAAAATTGTCTTGGACATCCAACATTTTGAAATAATCAAAAAGGCAAGTTTTTTTCTGCGACTCCTCATATGTAAATGATAAATGTGGAAGCAGATTGCTGCGTTAATGGTATGTGAGATCATTTTGGCGAATTTAAAAGGGAATTTAAAAGAAATTGAAGCGTATGAATCCTGACTAGGGGATTAGTTCTTGTTAGATTAATTAAAATATCTGATTTCACTTAAAGGATTAGTCTAAGAATGTATGCTGATTAATCGCATAACATTATATAGATATAAGGTTTTTCTGTCAAATCTTTTTTTATTTTAAGTTTTAAGTCAAATAAATAAACCAATGTATGCGTGCGTTGGAATTAAAAAAAACAGTCATGTTAAGTGAGTAATTCAATTACATGGGCGTACTGCTTTTTGAAAAAATTTTCAGTTACCAGCAAATTTTTACTAACTAATTTTTTCTTATAATTGAAACAAATGAATATTTTTACACCGGAGCTACACGTTCAATAAATCACTTTCAAGTTGCAAAATTGATTCTAAAAACTGGTTTGAATTGGCAGCTGTGTCACAGGCTGCACTCAATTTTATAGCCAATTTCATTTTAAAAATGCGCCAAATGAAGAAACAACTCACAATGGTAGCATGACTCAAAATATTCTGTAAAAAAAAGCAAAAGAATTTTTTAGAACACAATTTTTTTTAAGCATATGGGCATTTCCTCCGAATGGTCAACCAGGATGGAAAAATATAATGTTTATAATCATTGTGTTTTATTGTTTATAATTATGTATACAAAAAGTCTATGTTTTTATAATAGAATGATATATTTGATATGCTATGATCTTTCAGCTATTTTACTTGAGGAAATTGGGCTGGAAACTTGAAAATTTAATATTTTCTTTTTAAGCTACTTGTAAAGACATTTTTATATTTACTTATTTTGCATGCAAAAAAATTTGTTATGCTTGCACTCTTTCTTTAAAATCTCTCTATTACAATCAATTAAATAGAGAAAAGTGTAAGGAGAACAAAAAAAGTTCGATGAACGGTTAATTTACGGTTACAACATATGGAAAAATCGTACGTTCGCGACCGGTTCTTAACCCATTTTGTACCAAGCCACATAAATGGTTGAAAATTTAAATGAAATTTTCATGGCTAGTTAGAAATCGGCCAAAAATAACTTCTGTAACTTTTTTTTTTTTTTGCCGGGGACTCCCTGTGAAAAATGCTGGTCGAGATCTCGACCACTGGGATAATTAGAGCAAAAAATTTTCTGTGTGATACCATAAATTGTGTTACAAAATAAAATGAAATTATATCGTAATGAAGGGGTATTACCTAAAATAAGCAAATATAAAAGCTACACTGATAGATAGTCAAAACCGAAACTCAAAATTTGTGTACGAATGGGTCAGTTTTTTTATGAGTGTAAGCCTAAAGATAAATGAAAAGATTAAACAATTTATTAAATATTTTAATTTATTGAATAAACAAGTTATTTTAAATTTTTGTGGAAAGTCTCGAAACAATTTCCGACATGGAAATTGGCATTGCATTTAGGGCAAGTAACGGCAGTATGCTTCTTGCCTGTTTTGCATCGGCAGCGCATGACACATGCAGACATGGGCATACCATTTACTTTGGGCAGTGATACTAGGCGGTTTATGAACTCTTCTTCACTTTCGTTTTCTGCATCGGACGAAGATATTTCGTTGTTTGTTGATTCGAAGGAAAGCAACAGCATTTTTGGTATTAAGTTTTTAAAATCGATTTGACTCTTTTTGGGGTTTTCAGTAAAAATGCAATGCAATTTCCATGCATTAATACAGGCGCTGTCCAAGCAAGTAACCCAAAGTGGCCCCCACCACTTATTGCCTCTTATTTTAAACCGATAGTTACCTATAGCATGATTATGTAAGTCTACGCACAGGGGCACAGGGACCCGGTTTTGTAGCCAAAGTGACCTCTGCATTATATCTCCGTCCAACCAATGCAATTTTATTTTCTTGGTCAAATGCATAGTCCATATCATGCCAAGCTAATTTTGTTTTCAGGCTTGCGCCTACCAATCTGTTTGCGCGGATTGTGCCAGTTGCACAAAAATCTTTTTTCTTTTAGAAGGCAAAACCAATGGTATCCGGTAAAAAAAATTGTCGAAATTAACGCTATGTTGCCTTGGATTCTCACAAATAGCAGCAAGGCCCAGTTGTGCATCATAGGTATCCGAAGCTCCAGCATATGGTTGACATTGGAAAAGATATCCTTTGGTTTCCCCTGATAAACATCTTGCAGCTATGGCGACCAAAATATGATACTATTTGCTCATCAATAGACAGTTTTGGTTCAAAAACACCAAACCGCATGAACTGAGTATTCAAAAGATCGAACAGTGGTCTTACTTTAGCGAATTTGTCATTTTTGTTGATTGCGTCGTTATTGGCAACATGGATGTTTGATTTAAATTTTTGAAAATTATTACGTATCATTGCTTGTTATATGATAGCGATTGGTTCATTGCTCCAATAGTCCTGCACTTTAGGAACGGAATGATAACCGGAAAAAAGCAATACCCCAGAGAATCGACGCATTGTGCTCATATCAATCAAATGGCCATTATTGTTATGTTGAGCAGCATACCTGCTTGTCTCATCCATTAAATGTTGAGTAACCTCATTATCCAAAAATATACAGAACAGCTGTTTGATGTTTAATATTCGCATTAAAAAAAAGTACTACAGTTGATATTACCACATTTTTTTTCAACAAGTAATCAAAAAATAAAAAAATAATAGATAAGAATAAAAAAAATTAGTGCACTAATTATCCCAGTGGTCGACATCCCGACCAGCTATGTTCAAGGCTGTCTGGCGGCCAGCAGGAGTAGCAAGTCAATTTTAATTTGTACATTAAAATTCATTTTAATTGTTCGCTATTTAAATCAATAATTTTTTTTTAATTTTCTTTTGTATATAAGTCGTTATAATTGGTTTAACAATGGCCTATTTTTAGTCTATTTTTGTGCTCCCCAGAGGGGTTCTCAAAAGGGGGAGGGGTTTGGTAAAAAAGTCCTGAACAGAAAGCCAACAAGCCAAACTAAATTATTAATAATGAAAATTAATATAATTACACTTTCTAATATTTTAAATTATTTAAGCCAAGTTAAGCCAATTAAATAAAAACCAATAGAAATATTTTATTGTGCAAATACACTTTTAAAAAAAATTAATCACGTTTGAATATTCCATTCCATTTCGCAGATTTTTACATTTCACTACTGTCAGCCAAAGTTGACTTCTATTTTGCGTACGTTCGTGACCAAATGTTTATAACTATCATAATGAAAACTTAAACCAGGAAATGCCCATACTTATTTTTTAAGAAATATATTTTTTTATAAAGAAAGCGCAAAAGTGAATTTGTGAACGTAAAATTTTGTGAGTTTGCGTTAGTAAAAAAAATGAGAGAGCATGGCAAATTAAAAGGAAAGACAAATCTTGATCGTGTGGCTTCCAAGTAAAGCAAAACATTTAAACAGCATTTTATTTTTAAAACATCTGCTTAATTGTTTGAAAATTTAAAATTATATGATCTGACCACATGTTTTATTTTTTTTTATCGTTGTAAAGGTTTTATCAATTAGTATGAATTGTTGCATACGTTTGTTTTGTTTTTTTGTTCATAAAATATTAAAAAACTTGTAATTGATAATGTTTTTTAACCAAATACCAATTTTTCCTAAAATTATCGAAAAAAAATCTCCTAATTTACAAAATTTCTGGATTTTGAACTATTCGATTAATCGATTAATTTTAAAATTTTATTCGTTTAATCGAATAAGTCAAAAATGCCAAATATCGATTAATCGTTTAATCGAACAAAAAAAGCTGATTAATTGAACACCCTAATCCTGACTAAGAGTTTCACTAAGAACGTTATGTTAAAATGATCTTTAGGTTCAAAAGTTGTTTAACAGTCAATAAAATTTAAAGACGACTTGACTTTCTTTTATGTGCATGTCGCAGAAATTATATGAGGTCTTTCAACCCCGGCTTCGAAATGCTTTAAAAATTAAAGTTTTTTAAATGTATACAAAACTGTTAAAAAAAATAATTCAACATGTTTAAACTAGTACGTTTTTCTCGCTTAAAGAAACCCTACTGCCTCTTAATCTTTTTGTCCATTGTGGTTTATACACTTTGCCCGCAAACCATATTTTCAGGAGCATCAATACAAAACCAAATTTAATTTAATATTTGCTAACGATGTTAATGACAGTAATAACAAAAACATCAGCAGCATCAATGGAATAGCAAAAGAAAAAGAAGAATAAAGTAACAACAATAACTGAATCTGTACTAATGTGATATATAAACATCATTAACTTAAGCAACAGCAACAAAAAACGTAAAAAACAAATATACCGACATTAACGGTACACAAAACCACGAGCAGAATGAATAAAGACCACATACTTGTAAACACACAAATACTTAAACAAACACACACATACTTATCCATTAAGGTTTTCTTTATTTTTTTCGGCACTGGTTTATGTATTCATGTTATTCATTCATGAAAATAATGCGACCACAAGAGGTGGGAAAATGTTTTCTACCCGCCAACAGGCCTAAAACCAAAAAAAAACAAAAACAAATCTGGAGTGAATTTAAAATTTTTAAATTGAAAAAGTTTTTTATTTAAACAATATTAAAATTAAAATTATGTTTGTTTAATTTTTTCAACATTAGAAACTAATTAAAATGTTTGTTTAAGGCAATTGTTTCTTTAAGGGACAAAAACAATTTTCGATGTCACACCAATTTAAATTTTAGACCTTCTTCAAAACTTTTACATCCCATACATTTTTTTCTACAACCTTCAAACTAAACAGAAAAATGTATGTTCATGCTTCTATGTTATTTGCCAAAACTTTATTCTATTAAAAAAAATATCAAATCTCCAAAAGTTTAAGATTGTATTTTATATATTTCCAATTAATTTTCTTTTGATTTAATTTTTTATTACAATCACTAAGAAAACTTAGTCAACGCTAATTTCAAACTATTCCTCCGGATCAGAGTCATTATCATTGATTATCAATGATTTTAGTGGACACTATTTTTGGAATTTCAATTTCATCGTCCCTACTTTCTTCCTGTCATAAGGAAATTCTGCGCTGTTGCAAAGCATTTTACATAACTCATCATTTGTCATTTTGGATCAACTAAGATGTCGAAACACATCTATATTATATTTGTAATTATAATTCAAATAAAAAAAATTTACGTAACGAGCGAAAAGAGCTTGTCGTATCAAATGACTTAACAAGTATTAAACACACAAGCAGTTTGTGCACCAGCAAAAAAATTTTCTTTTGAATAGAATCAGTTTACATAAGACAAATAAGCAATGTTATCTATTACATTCCTTATTTTTGGTGGAATGCGCAATGTATATTTTAAGATACAACCTTTATATGGGTATTTCCATTGTGACGTGACGTGATATTTGTTCGACAAAATGTATAAAAATTAAATAAAGAAGTCAAATTTGTAAAAAGTTTTTTTATATTAACAAAGTTAGAAAGCAGCACTATATTCAGAAAAAAATTTAAAACAATCAACCCTAAGGCATTGACGATAAAAGCAAAAATATGCGCCGGCGTGACGTCACAAAAACAGAAGTGGATTTTGACTTGCAATACAAAACTGCATAAGTCTGCGAATTGAGCCAGAATTTTTGTATACCTTTTTTAATCAGCTTTGGACTTATAAAGATTTATTTTCCAAGATAACAAATTTAAAAGTCTTTGTTCGTTTGAGGTAAATATGGAAATTTTTAATGTAACGCCAGAAAGCAAATAAGCTTGTATTTAAGGACAATGTTATTCAAAAGTTATCCCTTTTGTAACTTAATGTAGAGCTAGTAGCGCTTTACACAACATATAAAAAAGTAAATTATATGTAACGTTAAAAAATGATACTTTTCGCTGGAACTTCCCATATAAGATTTTTTAACGAAAGTCTAAATCAGACCATATCAACATATATTTTTTTGTAGTAAATTCGTGAAAAAATCATTAAAATAAAAGTGGAAAGGAAAAACTTTTTGAATTTTGGTAATAGGTCGTAGTTATTTCATACGTTACCTGGTAAGTAGTTGTCATTACAATTGTCATTATTCCGAAAACCTCAATAAGTACTTGCTAGTAATGACCTCAGTAAGTACTTTTCACTACTATTATTATTTTCAGTTATGAATATTTGCTTACTAATAATCAGCTAATTTACTACTTATTAGCTGTCTTGTTTTCAGTACTGAATATTTACTTACTGGTAACTAGCACCATAACTATTTATTAGGTCTATTAACTATCGCCAATTAAATAAAAACTAGTTATTATTTGGCTTCTAGTAAGTATATTGTAAGTACTTACAATTCAACTTACTGGTAGTTCAATAATAACTAGATATTTTGTGACTTCTAGTAAGTGTATTGTAACTACTGAATTCTGTGGACAACTCGAACAAAAATAAGTAGTTATTCAGCCGAAAAATAAGTAGTGTTCATATGTCTCCAATATTACTTGCTAACTTACCAGGTAAGTAAAGTTTTTGCTGGGTAGCTTCATTTCTTAAAGTACGAATTTTGAAATTTTTAACCTACGGCTCTATATTTTTTAAAAACGATTCATTTTTGATAAAAAAATTAATCCAGAATAAAAGAAAAAGGTGTTGTTAGTGGTAATCAACAAAATCCTTTTATTTTTTTTAATAATTGTTGAAATAACACCAGTTTTATTGGTTGTATCTTTAAAGATACACTGCTATACATTTATTCACGTCTGAACCGTAGGCAGCGAATTTCCTATCGCTGGTTTCTATTTTGAATCTAAGACGAATTGACAACTTGTATTATATTTAAGTTTTGATTTTTACCTTTAAATTGTATGTTTGTTCGATATGTTTGTTAGCTATTGCTTGTAACTTAAAAGCCATACTGGACGGCTGTGTTTTTGTATTTGCGTTTTAACGAAAAGTGATTAAATCGTGTTTAAAGTAAACATTTTATAGTTGCTTTTATATTTAATAGATTATCGAATTTGCTTATTATCCAAAATAGGATAGATTGTAAATAAAATTTGTTATGAGAAAAAAAAAAAATATTTAATAGCAAATAAATGGAAATTTTATAACATTTTGGAAAAAGCAGAAAAGTATTTTTATATGGTAAGAAGTGGTTTTCTTTCATTTAAATATTTGTGCCATGTTTACCTCTTTCCTTAGCTTTTATAATTTGGATACTTGGCTGATATTTTTACGCTAAATCCAAAAGCCACCCCCATACACTCCATAGCCTGCGGAACGCAATCGGCGTTCTCTCGGAAAATATCAGCAAGGTTGTTTGAATCCTGAGTGTTTATTCTGGAGCTGTAGCCCTCAAATCCACACCTAAATACAGACCATACCCCACGGAACATATCGGCGTTTCGTTCGGACCACCATAGGACGTGATCAACGTTTTTACATTAACCCTAGTTAGATAAGGTACGTCTGCGAGACGTACGCTTTTTCAAGAAAATGCTTGCGCCCGGCCGAAGGCCGGCTGTGCAGATAAGCTTTAGTTAGCGAAGCCGGTATTTGTTATACCATAGAGGAGAAAATCCTTGCGCCCAAAAGTGTTTTCGTTATATATTTAATATATACACCCAGAGAAAGAGCAGCAAAACCATTTTTAAAAATTTTTTTTACCATAATTTAACCAAATCATTGTGACCGACAACCATATTATGGTTAAATTAATTTCTTTAAAAATAGTTTTGTTGGTTGGGACCATAATGAAACATGTTTTTCTCTGCGTGTATGCAGATCATTTTTTTGTATTTAACTTCTTTAGTAATTATGGACCTAATGACACTTTTGAAAGTGTCATAATGTCCATTTGCAAAGTGTCATAGTGTCCATGGACGTTATGACACTTTCAAAAGTGTCGCAGTGTCCATGGACACTATGACACTGGACGTTATGACATGCCACCTTTTCTGCCATAAAATCCTAAAAAGTTAATATCGCAACAATGGCGCTTACGTGGTCTAAGAAAATACCATATACATTGCGGATCCTTTACGCAGGGAAAAGACAATAACATTTTTTAAACGAAAATGTTAAACAAAATTATTGTCACCGTTTTGGCATATTATCGTTGCCTCTAAGCATGTTATGGCTACAAATGAAAATAGTTTGTTTATCACTACCCAGTAAAAAACGTGCTCCAAAAGGAGCAGGTTTTATGTATGAATTCATACCTCAAATCGTTTCAAAGCTGCTGATGGGATGCCTGATTTTTGTATGGGGTGTTCCCGGTTTGGAGCACTAATTTCTGCTGACAATAAGCGCTTCTTTTAACATAATAAAACACGCATATAAAGCACTCCTAAAGTGCTTTTTTAAAGGCTAACTAAATTAACATATTCATTCATGTTTTTCTTTTACTGGTTTAAATGCCTTTAATCAAGCATTTTCGTAAACCATAATATATTTTTATTTTGTTATCGCTTTAAAACCTTCTTCGTTGTCAGCACTAAAATATCAGCTTTTTTTGTATATTTTATTCGTTATCGTTTACTGCTTTATAAGAGCCCTATTATCGAAGCGCTCGATTATGCGCTTTTTCTCTTAAGTGCTTCAAAAATCACAAATTTTTTTTACTGGGTAATAATTGTTTGGTTTTAAATTAACAATAGTACTTTCCGCTTTTCCAACAGCAAAAGCTATATAAAACCTTATAATTCTTAATGTTATTTATTCAAAATATTATATTCAGAAAACAAAATAAATTTATAAAACTGTCAAAAATTCTTTTTTACAATTCTAGGTACTTCATTAATATAAAATTGCATTCTGACTGATGCAATTTTCTTTGTTTTGTATGTTGAGATACCTGGTTTAATGATTTATGTGTGTGTAAAAGAAAAATGGGGCGTACTTTTGGGGCGTGGCATAAAGGCTAACATATTAAAATCTAGGCATAGTATTAGAAGGGCTTTCTTTCCACATCCAAACAAATTGGACATTAGGGAGGAATGATCTGAGATGGCATAAGCCGCCAAGGGAAAATATAAAACCATACTGATACTATCAACAATGATATGCAATACATTGAAATCCGAGTTTAAATAAAAATTGCAATGTTTCACATGGTAAAGAAAAATGGGCCTAAAAGCTAGAAGTACAAAGTCTTAGAAGGGCTTTCATGCCACGTGTATAAAATTTGACATTAGGTGGTACAACCCGAGAGGGCATGAGTGGTGCCCAGAATTTGGTGTCGGATTAAAAAGCCACCGAAGGCAAAACTAAACACTCACAATATTCTGTACATAAAATTAACTGAAATTGTAATATAAATTAAATGAATATTCAGTTAAAACCGGTCTACTTATTTTTAATTTATTTTTAACGAAAAGTTCATTTAATTTTTACTGTCAAAAAATCAACTGCAAATTCCGTAAAAAGAAATGAATTTTCAGTTATTTTATGTAATTCAGTAATTTTATATAATACAGTGCCCATGTTCTGTAACTCCCGCGGCGAGAAGCTTTTCGCTTGAAATGTGAGAAATGAAACAAAAATGCCTTAAAATGAAACAAACAGCTGTTTTTCTCACTTAACTGCGTCTGTAAAATTTTTGGCGAGTAATAACTGTCACGTAAGGACATTACTCGCCAATATACTGAAAAAGTGTGTCTGTAAAATTTTTGTGAGAAAGTTCCCGCTTTGAACTGTCAAATAAACGCATAAAAACGAGGTGAGAAAAAATTTGAACACTAAAAAATAAATTTAAAATGCAAAATGCAATGAATATTAACACGGAAGAGATAAGTATTTTGTTCTTGGCAGATCTTTTATAGTTTAATTATATTGCTTTTAACATTTTTGAAAAATATACGAATGTTTTCAACGTAATTTTGTAATCAACAAACATTAAAGTCGCACTTTACATTTTTTGGTATAGCCGACGGTTGTATGTTCGCCGCCGTCGTTGAAATGTTTTCAATTTTAGTCAAATTTGGTCGCCGTCAACGGTATGTCTGACTGGCGTTCTCAACATCTGCAATTTCATATCGGCTTCGAGTGAAATATTATGACATTTAAAACGTAGCGACGTAACCTCTTTTGATAGTTTTCGACATGAGTTTTAGACACACTTTTTTCTCACATTTCGAAAAACGATGGAATATTTTTTTACATGTTTTCGATGCGAGAAAGTAACAGAACATGGGCACAGGTTTTACTCGAATTTCTAGAAAATAACAAACACCGCTTGTTTTTCTAATGAGAGAGAGAGAAAATATTTATTTTTATTCACTTAACCCGTTATACATGTTTGTTTTACTTTTGTTGTACTGACCACTTTGTATATAGAAGAACTATCAATTATAAGTCACCAGCAGCATGCCCGATATAGCATTCGCAATTATTTTACTTTAAAAATTTGATGTATTTATCTAAATAATTTTAAAAAATAGAATATGGGAATTTTCTACACAAAACAAGCAAATCGTTTATTACTTTTACTTTTTGCCACAGATCTATAAATAGATAACTGAAAATTTTTTTTTTGGTATAATTATATAAAATAATTGAAAATTTATTTGTTTTTACGGAATTTGTGGTTAACTTTTTATGAAATTTGCTGTTGACATTGAAAATTAAATTAAAGTTGTTTTAAATTTAATTTTAATTTAATTTTACATACAGAATACTTTTACTTAACCAACTGAACATATTGAAATGCAACCGAAAGTCCATATTAATGTGCAATTTGTTGTTTGTATAAATGTTATAATCAGTTAAAAATAAATTTCCTTGTAATTTTGAATGTTTATTTATTTAGAAATGACTGAACGGAATACTTCTTAAATAACCTATAGTCCGTTACTGTAATGAACAATGATATGCAATATGTTATAATCGGACTTCAAATGGCGACGCAGTATACAAAATACAAAAGGGGATCCAGAGGCGTGGCAAATAAATAAAAAAAAAGTTTTTGGATTTTCTTTTTCAACAAATCTTTTATCCTAGGGGGTGACTGGCTAAGCTTTCTTTTTGTATAAGAAACTGACCGTATTAATGTATACTAAGCATTAGAATAACAACATTTGGAAAAAAAAATTTTACACAACAGATTTGTATTAATTTATTAGTCATAATAGAAATGTATCTTCGGTATAAGGCATTTGGCATGATGTCGGCCATATGAGATAAGCTCAAGCAATAAAATTGTTAAAAACTGTTGTCTTCATTTAAAGAGTGCTCCGTAGCGTAAACGGGCATATTCCATATACATGTGCATATGGCCTCCATATAAATGTTATCTCTAAAGCGCTTATTGCACAATAGAAAACGCACAACATGTACTAAAGCTGCAAAATTTATCCTGAACACTTTCTAAGATAAGCAAATTCGCTCCGCTAGTTTAACTAGCCTGGAATAAGTGTTTTTGTACGATAACGGCCAATCGTAATGGCCTTTAACAACATAATATATCGTAAATAATTTTTTTGCATAAAAAGTGTCTGGTATTTAAAATAAATCATGGCACAATATAAATCTTATTAAATAATTTTCGTTAACTATGACCGGCTAATACTCGATTAAAGCAAACTACCCTGCTGCACATGTACCCTGCTGAAATCTTCGGGCTGAGCTTCACATACGAGTTTTTGCAATTCAGATATATTTTTACCACCAATATTAATTCAATCCAAACAATTCATTTATTTATTGCGTTCAAGTTGCATATCGATTGTGCAATTATAATCTTTAAACGTCTCACAGTGGCGCCCGTAGAGCAAGCGAGGTTGCAAAAATCAAAATTTTCATGAGTGCCGACGAAGTTTTGAATAAACCCATGTTATAGGAAACTTTTCAACGATTTCAAATATGCCACTCTTAATAATATCACATTTTTAGTTTAGAAGATATAACCGTTCAAAGTTGACCGACTTTCGGTTTTCAAAAAACACACAATTTTTAGTCAATTTGTTGCGATTTCAGGTGTAATATCACGAAAAATAGGTAACGAATCGCCTTATTTTTTATTTGTATTGATTGATGTATTTATTAAATGTATAATGATAAAAAAAAATTAACTGTTTGCTTTGTGTTTCTCCTGGTAAATCACTATTTAAAAACTATCCGTTTTTTCACTATTTTTCAACTTTGACGGAAAATAAAAAAAAACTATATTTTTCTATATTTGCCATACGTGCAAAACCTGTTCTTTGATTATTTCTTTACATAATTCAAAAGGTTTTATCTGCCCGTACGTGCCCGTTTGGCTTCTAGAGGTAAAAAAGTTCAAAAAGACATGGTTGCAGAAATTGTATGGCGTCCATCCCTTATATCTTTTGACTGACAGTAGTTTGATCTAATAGTTTGAAAAAAACTACTCATTGAAATTAGCAGGTACGTACCTCACATAAACAATACTTTGGCGTACAAATGGTCAGGAACAATATTGACTTATGGTCCCTACAGGTAGGCACAAATCTTATTTGGACACGTGCATAATATCAAAATTCATTATTTAGCCTAAATCCATATGTATGCAGGGAACAGGTAAATTTTTAGGCATGGTAGCATAAGCCTATATATTGCAAAATAAGCATAATGCCTGGATTAGTCTACGCCTGAAAGTTGGCGCAACAATTACTGAAACCATTAAACAATTTAAGTACTGAAAACATGGCGTTGAACAATTTAAAATTATTTGAACTGTTTAGAAAGTCAACCACACCAAAGTTTTTCACGGAAGTGAAAATTCTTCCTGAGAAGTTGACATTGATCAGCAAATGGGGCTGCGATGGATCATCCGGACAAAGCGTTTATAAGCAAAGGATATCTTTCGATGACGCTACAATATCGGACGGAAATATGTTTATGGCATCTGTTGTTCCTTTGCGGCTAAAATCGGATGATTCCCTACACTGGAAAAATCCACGTCCGTCATCAGTGCATTATTGCCGACCAATAATGTTTCAGTTTGCAAGGGAATCGGCAGAACTCATAAGGACTACGGTGAAGGACATTGAAGAACAAATAAGCAAGATTAAGCCTACAAAGCTGCAAATTGGAGAAGGAAAATATATTGAATGCAATTACGAGTTCCACCTGACCATGGTTGACGGAAAAGTCGTAAACGAACTGACAGGAACAACCTCAACAATGTCATGCCCGATTTGCAAAAAGAGTCAGAAGAACTTTTTTCAATTCAATTCAATTTATTTCATATATAATATGTTACATCTCAATTTTATATAATTAGTTGTAAAGAGTTTAAGATTAGTATCTTTTTCTGCTTAATTATAATATATTTCAATTAGTTATCATAGACAGAATTATATTGGAGGTAAAAATTTAGCAAAAACCTATCTAAACCCCTTTTTTCGTATTATTTTTATATTTTTTTTATCGATTTTATATTATTATTTGTCAGAAGAACTTTGGTAATTTAAACGATTCTACAAATGAGGAGAATTACGAATATGGAATGTCACCATTGCACGCAAGGATAAGGTGTATGGAATTCTTGCTAAAACTGGCATATACCCTACCACAAGAGGAGGAAAACTTCGATGAAAATACATCAATAAAGGATAAGGAAAAGATCGGAAAGAAGCAAATACAGGATGGTTTTTTTGAAACAAGTTGGACTAAAAGTAGACTGTCCCAAGCACGGATACGGTAACTCTAACGATGGAAACACTTCTAGGAGATTTTTTGAAAATGATGAGGCAGTAACTAGAATCATTGGAATTGACAATCAAATCGTGAAAAGATTGGGAACGATCTTGGATGTTTTAAACTGCAAAGAAAATGTCAATTCTACAAAATATGGAGAATATGCGTCGAAAACTGCATCTCTTTTAGCAGAAATGTATCCACAGAAGAAGTTGACCCCGACCGTCCATAAAATATTGGCGCATGGCAAAGATATAATTGAGTACCAGTCTTTGCCAATTGGAGAGCTTTCTGAAGAAGCACAGGAGTCTCTTAACAAATTTTATAAAAAATATAGATTGCAGAACACATTCAAAGCATCAAGGGTAAGGCAAAATAAGGACCTCTTCAACATGTTGGCAGCATCTTCCGATCCACTTATTTCTTCCCTGCGGCATGTGAAGTCACGAATAGAGTTACAAAATAATTATAGTTTAGAAATTGTTAGTCTTTTAGATATACCTTCTCTTACGAATTGTGATGAATATTTTACAGAAAATTGAAAAAATAAATTTAAAAAAATAAATAATTTTTTTTTTTAATTTGTTGGGTAATAATTTAAAACATAAAAACCTTAAGAAAAAAAATAAAAACAATCTAAAAATGTAAAAATAATTTTTTTTAGTTACCATAAAATTGATTTTTCTACTAATTTTAACTTTGATAACCCATAAGTAGGCCCCTACAAAGCGTAGCACCCTTTCCAAACGCTCATTTCATAGGCTGAACAGTTATCTATCATATGCTGTTTAAACTGTTCAATTATCTTATTCGGTTCAAAAGATATGATTTTTGCAACGAAAAAACTCAAATGGCGCCACTGTGCGTCTATCGGATTAAAATTCTGTAGGAGGCAAACATTTTAATTTGCTGATCCAATACAATGGTTTATGTTAGGTTAGTTTAGGCTAGATCGAAAGCAGGACGAAGCGTCAAAGATGCAACTTCATATCTGTCACGATATAGACCTAGGCCACTACCGGACCTGTTGTGCGCTACGTAAGGTGAACAAATGATTTATTAATTCTTTTTGTGTTTAATATCAATCCTCATGGATCACAGCTTTGATTTCATCATCTTTGAACTTTTTTTTGCTGTCTTGGGCTGGCTACAAAATTTTCTTTTTCAAATTCCGTTCACTATTTTTTTTTTTTCTTCATATGTATTGACTTTATACGACTATAGTGTAAAAACAAAACAAAGAAATTCAAATAAAATCTAATCTATTTTGTCTTACGCAAAAAAAAAATTTCACTTTTATGTAAATTTTTGCATTTCCTTCATTTTGCTTTTTAAAAACTATTATCGTCTCATAGTCATATCTTGTTAAATTGACTTTTTTATTAAATTGTCTATTTTCCATAATAATTGCCCAATATATATGACTGAATTTAAATTGAATTCTGATAAGGATGTAAAATAAAAAGTACAACAATAATAGACAACAACATTTTTTTCTTTCTTTGAAGCATGAATTGGAATTTGAAAAAAGGTTTTGCATAAAATAAAGAAAAAATAAAGATAAAATGGCATTTAAAACAAGTAATATGTGCACTTAATAGAGGGAAAATTGGTACAATAAAAATGTTAAATATTCGATAAAGGAGAATTTACATACGAAATTTTTAAAGTGTGTTTTTTTTTTGCTACGGTTAGTTCAATACACAATCTTTTTTACCAAAAATTTTAAATTAAAAAATGTTTACCAGTAATTTTATTGTATTGCTAAATTTTCATTTATATGATAAATATTTCTTTCTTATTTAAAGAGTTTTAAATTTGGCAAAATTTAAGCTAAATCAAAATAAATTATTAGCCCATTTTACGCCACACCAAGTAAACTGACAATATAATAACGAAATAAAACTACAAAACAGTATGAGTGCTGGTGATTATAATCAAAAAGATAGAATTAAAAATTTTTATATTCTACGTTTCTTTGATCAGTTCGACAAAAGTTTTTTATTATAAATAAATATCTATTGGGAAATATTTATTTTCATAAGCATACTTTATTATATTCAACATTTTTTATTTTTCAAATTTATTCTATGAGTTAAATTTCAGTTATGTATTTTATAAAGCTTTTTTGTAATAGTTCTATTCCTTAATTGTTAGGAATGATTTTATAAACTATCAGACTATTATCTTGTATCTTCTTGTTACATTTTACCTTAGCTTTCCGTTGGATAGCAATGAAGTAATACAATATACTTCATACAAAAAAATTTACAATTATTAGACACCAGCAGAATGTTATGCATTTTCTGGCCCGCTACGGCCTTCGTCAGCATTCTTTGTGTCACACTGGATAGTGAAGGCCGTAGCGGGCCAGAAAATGTGGTTTTGTTCAATTTTTTAAAGACCAATATTTTAACCAAAACTAAGTTGTATACAGACTTCGTAATGGCCGCACAAATATGTTTTCAGATTAGCTAAACCTAGTTTAACTGAGATCTTTAAAACCCAGCCTAAGTGATCATTGTAATCATTATGGTAATAGGAGCAAAACCAATAAATTGTTTGCTTGATTCTATTAATTGATTGGTGATTAGAGACAATTTTAAAAATGGTGTATAATCACCAAATTCATACCAAATTCATAGAATCAAGCAAACAATTTGTTGATTTTGCACATATTACCAAAATGGTTACTTAAAATTTTAAAAATTGCAAATTGTGAATATTTTTTTTTCAGGAAATAATATTTTTTATTTTAATTAAAAAAAGATCAACAAACTTCGTCGTTCTTAACAATGTGTTAATTGATTTGATTAAATAAAGCTCAGGTTTTGATATACGTAATATTGTTGTGGACAAAATTTGCAATCGGATTCTTAATGGAAAATGTGTGTGGTTATGAAAAAAATTTTTGCTCTATTATGAAGAACAGTCAAAATGTTGCTGCCTATTGTGAAAGAGGCTTAAATTATTTTAGTTTAAACAGAAGTATCAATTAAGATTTGTTGTTATTAAACTAATATTTTAATTAAAATTTTATTTCAAAACAGCTAAAGTGTTAATCAAATTAAATTTATATTTTAATTATCGTTCAACTAAAAAAATGATTGATTCAGTTATCACATTAATTAAATTGAAATACCTTTTCAGCAATTATTTTAATTGATAAAAAAATTACTGATAATTCTTTTTGTATATGCTTATTAAATATAAAGAAAACTCTGAAGTAGCCGAGAATCATTAAAGAAAGAATAGAAAATGTCCATACAAAACGGAATCCAAAAATCCCAAATTTTACTCATATTCAATTATCTCAATTTTTAGACTAAAAACCGCCACAACAATCTTCAATTTTATTATTTGTATTATTCCTAAATTTCGGAGCGGATTAAGTTGCAGCTTGCCCTATATCTTCTTCGAATTTTTCTTCTTATCATATTACCAATGAAAATATCTATATAGAAATAAGGTTTTGTAATTTATTGCCCAGTAAAAGCTTCGCCTACAAAATAATGTGTTGAGTAATCACAAAAAAAAAATTTATCTCTTTTTTGAATCACTTTTAAAACCATAAAGCGTCGTTCACACTGACAGCAACATTTTCACTGGTGTTCATAAAAGAGCAACAATTTTTTTCATAACCACACATATTTTCAGTTAATAATTTTGCAAATTTTTCCCAGAACAAAATTACGTATTTATTATTATTTTTTAAGACATTTTGTTAAAATTTTCATTTAAAACTAAATAAAATATTTAAAAACGTCATCAACAATTTCATACAAATTGTTGCTGAAGTAGAAATAGACTTAAAGTTTTAAAAAAAACTTTAGTTACATTTTTGTTCGAAAATATATGAAATACTTTGGGATGAAATAATACAGAAGAAAAACGAAATTGTTGCTAGCATTGTGTACGAGGCTTTACTTTGGGAGTAATTATTTTATGCATTATGATAATGACCAATGAAATACTTCATAAGAAGAAATTTTATAATAGCTGCTATGTAATGCAAATAGTACTGAAGAATGCTACTAAATAATGAGTGAAGGAAGCTATTAATTTTAAAAAAGTAACCGAAGTTTTTACTGGGTATAATAACTGCAAAAACAGAAGATAGCTGAACTCAGTCGCGGATCCAGCCTAACCGTTTGGGGGATGACTTTTTATAAATTTATTTAAACGAAAATATGTAATTGTGCTATTAGCAGCTTATTTAAATATGCTATAGGATATAAATTAAGTACACAGAAAAAAATTAATAATTTTCTCCAGTTACCAAATTTATACAAAATTCATAGTATCAAGCAAACAATTTGTTGATTTTGCACCTATTACCAAAATGATTATATTGATTACTAAAAATTGTAAAATTGTGAATATATTTTTTTCAATGAATGATATTTTGAATTAAAAAAATGATCAAAAAACTTTGCAATTTCAAACAATGTGTTAATTTATTTAATTAACTATTGACAATTCCCAACAACAATTCTACATGTTTAAATTATTTTATTTTAAACAAAAAAAGTCAATTAAGATTTTTTGTTATTTAATTAAAATCTTAATTAAAAATTTATTTTATTTCAAAACAAAATAAATTTTATCAAAAATTATTTTTGGGAATGAAATATTTTATTAATTAATTCATTTATTAATAATGTGCTAATAATCCCAATTTTTTTAAATGAAAACACTGAAATTTATTGTTGTGGGAAAGCTAGTTCATATGCGCATTTCGCTGGTTGCTTAGGCCAGCTCGTCAGGAAACTTTTTCCAAATACTTTAGAAAAGCTAAAAATATTATACAATACAAAATTTTTAATTTTCTTTCAACTTAAAAAATAATTGATTCAATTATCACATTAATTAAATTTAAATACTTTTAAAACCATTTTTTCAATTGATAAAACACCTTTTTCTGTGCAAATATTAAATACTATATTATTATACATATACATATTATATTTAAAAAACAAAATATTTTAATTATTTGTGTATAAACATAGATCTTTGCAAATGAGATCCTAATTACCTAATAAATAGGAATTATGTCAAAACGATTATTTCTCCAAATTCTGCAAGACCTATCAATCCCGGTCACAAAGCTATACTTATTTTCAAGAATCGTAAATAAGTATTATAAACTATAAATTAGAAAATATTGGACATTCAAGGCATAAACAGTATTTTGATCGTTTTCCTAAAATCAAACGCATTCCAAATTGTTGATAATATTTTTTTGGCAGAAATAATTGTTATTTAAGGTGTGATGAAAATCGATCGATTTCGATTTCCAATTATAATTTTTAAAAGGTGTGATAGATTTCCAGTGATTTCAAAATATATTTCTGGATTACAGTCTTAATTTGTTGTTCAAAATACAGTGCAATTAACTATAGAAAGAGGCAAGATTGGTTTTAACCTTCGTTAATAGTTTGCCTGCTTGCGACGCCTGTGCAGAACAGCCAGACCTCGGCGGTTTCCACTATGTTTGCATTATCATTCAATTGTAAAAAAAATATTAACAGTTAAAATGCACTATATTTTTTTTATCAAAGTAGTGCATTATTATTTTAGTTTCACTAAAGTGCATGCCAACTAATGCACTACATTTACATTACATATTATAAAAACAGATCTTGATTAGTTCATTAGTATAGGACAAACACTATTAATATTATGAACGTGAATAATGCATTATTATTGCATAATCACTTAAACATAATTCTCCATGCTCATGGTCAAAATATTGTAGACTTTAAACTAAAAGCAGATTTAAATGCATGTCAACAGCATCGTTCTAAAGTATACTTTAGAAAAAGTCGGCTTTATTTTTCACTATGATTATGGGCCATTATGAACAACAAACTTAAATAAAACTTGACATAAAACAAATAAGCAGCGACAGTATTGGTACGAGGTCTGAATAGTACAAGAGCTATAAAACGAAAAGCTTAAAAATATATTTCCGCATAGTTCTTTTTTTTATTCTCAAAAACGTATAAAACTATTTGTTTAATGACCTCGAAGAACTAAATAAAATTTTTACAGAGAACACATAATACAAATTAAGTTCCTAAACCAACGCTTAGATTGGCTATGTTTTGGTACGGTTCAAAGTTTTTTTTTTAAGCCATTTACTTTCGAGTTTGGATAACTGGCAGTGATAATATTTTAATAACACAAACCCCCAATATTACTTCAAAGACTTTGCAAATTAGTTCTCTATAGTTTCTTGTCGTATAATTTCTAGGAATTTCTAAAATGCACATATTTCCCAAAACTTTTTTTTTTTTATTCCTACGATAATCCCGCGAAGCTCTTCGCTTGTCTGCAGGAATGGTTTTTCCTGAACAAAAACTCTTGTTACTACCGTTTCTATTTGATTTTATTTTTTTAACAAAATTCACTTTAAACTAAGCAAATTTGTTACATTTTAATAAAATTTGTTATATAAATCAAAACTTCCGTAGATGAAAAGAACTGTTAATTTTGCGAATCTTAAATTAATTGATTAAATAAATTTAATCAAAATATAACACTAACAGTACTAAGAAAGGCTGCAACTGTAACAACAAACATGTTATGCAGCTTCTTTTTTCTATGACAACATTCTGAACTTAAGGAATTACTCCTATCGCTTAAGGGAAAACATACGAGTTCATATTTAGATAATATCATCCAAACCAATTTTCTTCTTATACTAAAATTACTAAATAAAAGTATAGAAAGTATGGTAAATCGAAACAAAACAACCCACAAATTAAACACCAATAGCAAATGCAGTAGAAAAAAAAATATAACAAAAACACACCATTTCATACTGACTTTGAAAATCAAATAAAAAAGTAACGATAATCGAGTTTTCATGGAAAATGAAATACAGTGTTTGCATTAAAACCAAAAGAGAGAAGAAAAAAAATCAAATATAAACATGAAGGAACTAAAGCCAAACAAATATTGCTTAAACACAACCTACTAATAAAATGCCCTTAGGGATAAAGCTCACACTAACACAAACGTAAACAAAGAAAAAGAGGAAAAACATTGAAACACTGGGTCAGACAGACTTTCAGATGTTCTTTGAGACGTATCTTCGAAAATTCTTTTAAAAAAGATTATATTATCTGCACTAAAATTAAACCTTAAAGGTAAGTACTGCTTATCACTTAAAATATGAAAATCATAAGATATACCCAGCAAAAACTAGGTAATGATTTGAAATTACTGAACAACTTACTTTTCAATGACTACTTCATACCATCTGCATTACATAGAAGTAGGTAAGTAATGATTGACATATAATCTGATACATAAGCACTGGTTTATGGGTTGATTAACGAAATTTATAGTTAATTCTTGATAAAATACGTTTAAGGTTTTATTTATTCAAATCGAATACAAATTGATTTTAAATACATATTTGTTCTTACAATTTGCTTTTTTTATTTGTTACAAATGAATATGAATTTAAATATGAAAAATTTAAATACTTAATTGGTTTTGGTATGTATTTTAAAATTAAAATGTTGAATAAAATCTACACTAATCAATCAGCCAAACGATATTATAACGATATCGTCTAGATGATATAAATTATAATATATGATATCGATCTTGTGTCATACACGATAGTATTTAAATTGTACATTTCCTTATAATATCGTTTTTCCATTAAAATATCATATCGTTTTGGCAATCATATCGTTCTCTTGTTTATTGGGTATGAATATGTTTTTGATGCACGATAGTTAAATTTTGCAGTAGAAACAAATTAAATTAAAGACACAATTTGTTCGACAAATTCAGTTTTGTTAATAACAATGTGAAGTGTCTATTTGTAATCAAATGTGATAATGACTTATTTAACTCCCTATTTGTAAGCGAATGTGGTAATGATTTATTTAACTCTCTAATTGTAAGCGAATGTGGTAAGTACTTGCCTCCAATGACATCACCGTGTGAAAATAATGAGTTAAATTGCCAATATATAAGTAGTGAAGAGTAGTGATTAGGGAGATCGATTATTCGACTTTTTTCAATAACCGCTTTTCGAATATTACGAATAGTGGCTATTTTAAAAAACCCGGTTTTCGGTTAAGCATTTTTTAAGTAACCGGTTAACCGGTTTTAATTCGAATACATTAAAACACAAAAATCAAATAAGTTTTTGTAATACAACGTTAATTTGAAAAAAAAAAACAAATCAATTTGCAAAGGTAGGGAGCCAACAAAATACATAGATATGACTTAGATCAGACCTTACAAATTTTTGACGATAAAATCCAAGAAAAGTGGGACCAGTAAATTGATCAAACTTTGACTTAATTTTCAACAATTTTTTATTGATTTACTAAACTTTATTTGTAAAAAGATATTTGCTTAATGTAATTTAAAAAATGTTGAATGATATTTGATCTAGACAAACGTTTTACAAAAGTAAATAAATTATAGAAATTTAATAAAGTTATTATTTGAAATATTCTCCCAAATTTATTTTGAATGAGGTTTAATTTGTTGGTGGTGAAGTATGTCTATATAAATCAAACATATTTTTTAAAAGTTGCAAGCAAAACCTCTTAGCCAGGATTATCTATTTCAAATTATTTTGTTTTAGCATTATAGAAACGAATAGTAAAATGAACATGCTTTTTGTGTAAAATATTTGTCAATTCGTCGACTACAATTTAAGACCTTTCATGACATTATTTGATTTCTTCAATTTTTTTTTTAGTTCTTGGTGTTTTAATAAATAAAACTGGTAGAAATTTTTTGTAACTTATCATTTTAGGGCACTTCAAGCACCTAACCTTGTCTTTTAAATCGCGTTCGAAAAATCTCTAGAGATAACCTCTATATAAAAATATATTTAATATTTAGAATACTCTCGCACAAATTCTTACTTTTTAACTGCAAACGATTTTGTAGTATTTTAAAAAGTTTTGGGTTTTTTTTTACAAGAACACACGCTTTTATAAGAGATTTGTATTTACAGTGTTCAGAATGTTTTTTGACATTTGTTACATTTTGTTTCGACATTCTTCATTAAAAGTTTAAGTTTGACCAATATTCAATTAGAAAATACTTAAATTACGGGTACATCTATAACCAGAGTAAGGAAAATATATATTAATTACACATTATTAAAATTACCGGTTTATTATACAAAATAACTGGTTTATTCGATATTCGAAACATGGGCATTTTATAATAACCGACTTGGGCAAGGCAAAAATTACCGGTTAAAACCGGTCGAATAATAACCGTTTGATCTCCCTAGTAGTGATATTAGCTTTTTAACTCATTACTTTGCACTGTAAGTTTTTGCTGGGTATATTTTGTATTTAAAAAAAAATAAAGCAAATGGTTGTACATAAATGTATGACGGTATATGAATTTTAAAAAACTGCTTTAGACGTTCCCTTGTTAAAAGAATTAGCAAAAAGATTTTTAATATTCCTGCAAGTTTTGCAATTTTCACAAATTGTTGTTTTATTTATTTAATTTCTATTTTAATAAAAATTTGCATAAAATTTGGCTTTGCTTCACAGATACTTTTCAAAAAACATCGTATACGATGCAAAAATTAAAAAAGTAATTAATTTTGCATTAAAGTTTCACATAAAATGCAAGCTTCAATTTCATGTTCGCCACATATGGTTTTTTTTGCAGAAATTGCAGGCACTTTTTGTTAGTTTTTCTGGAATTTCAGGTTTCAAAACATCATATCTGTCATCATAATGTACAACTAGTATGCTAAATCTTTGACAGGTACATAACTCAAATGTCAGTGGTACCTATCTCATGTTTGTATTAGTAAGATTTTTTTTAAATGTATTGGTATATAAAACTATTTCTACCACTAAATATAGTTGCATAAAATAGTATAGAATGTGGCAACAATTTTTTTTTTGCTAAAAAAATTTTTTTTTAGTTCAATAAATTTTCAGTTTATTTAATGCTGGCTGCATATACGAGTATAAAAGTATAAACTTTTACAAACAATGTTTGTAAAATTTTTATTCTGCAATATCGGAAAATATTAAAGTAATTTATGATTTCTAATATTATTTTTTTACCACAAAATGCAACTCTGCTGGCTTTAATAATATTAACAACAAAAAAAAAATTTGTGTCAAATAAATTTATTTAAAAATTTTTAGTTTGTGAAAAATAAAAACATTTTGCAAAAGCAAATGAAAAAATTATATTGGAAAAAATTATTAATTATGTGTCATAAAATTAAACAGAAAGTGTGATATTGTGAAAAATGTTAATAGAAAAATTTAAAATTTTGTTTTGTTTTTGTCTTTTTTATGTGTGTTGAATTCACACAGAATGTATATGTGTAAGGGGTGAACTAAAAAATTGAGAACGCTCTCTCGGCATACTAGTTGTATAGTATGGCTACCAAATTGAATATTTGCTTTAAAACCTTAAAGGAAAATAGTAAAAACGAAAAAATACATAAATGGTATTCTTCATCAAAGCGACGATGTGACTTCCAGGAATTTAAAAAAAACTTACTTTTAAGCGTCGGAGAACAACGTATGAGCATGCACAACAAAAGCAGACCGTGGGCTAGAGATGCTGAGAAAATCAGGGTGTTTTGTGTAAAGAGACAAAAGAGAACACAAATAAAAAAAAGTTGTTCGTCGATTCGAGGAATGGGTAACAATCAATGGTTAATTATAACTATAGTCGGAATTAATGCAACACCCGACTTCGGAATTAATTCACCACATTTATAAAATATTTTCATAAAAATATTTTAAATTTTAAAAAATTATATATGAAACATTTTTTAACGCAAAGTGAAGGGATTTACCAAATCCCCCCTTAAAATTTATTTTTAAAAATTATACATGGGCCTATAAGAAAATCGTTATATATACGCGATTTATATACTCGTTACTACTTGCTTATTATATATTATACACAAGCTCCACAATGTACCTTCTACAATTCAAATAGCCATCATGACATTTTTGGCGTGGAAAAAGATTTAAATGATTTTTGCCAAATCATTATAAGCCATGCATGCATGAATATTTTTTTTAAAGGCTCTAATTCATTGCATGCATAAAAAATTCTTGCCAAAATAAAATCAGTTTTAATCAAAAATTTCATCAAGTGAATAAAACGTTTAGTTATATAAACATATTACTGCAGAAAATGTTGTTAAGATCAAAAAATATTGTATTGATACTCTTAATTTGTTAACTGGTGCGAATTTAATAAACTTTTTAGTTAATATCACAAATTCTTAAATTTAAATCAATCTAAATTTTTTTTCCGTGTATGCAATGAGTTGATTTTTTTTAAAATCATTTGATGATTTGTTTTTTTTTTGTTTATTATGTATATACAGATTTTATGGGGTATCCCAGACGAGGGGAGGGCAAAAATGATGGTGCGTATCCTGACTGGTCATGCAGGACTACGGGCATAACTGCACCAAATTGGACGGGCAAAATCTGACGAGTGTAGAGCGTGTGACGAGGAGAGCGAGACGCTAGAACACTTCCTCTGCTACCGGCAGGCCTTCGCCGAATTACGATCCAAACAACTTGGGAGCCATGTCATGTTGGGCTTGGGACCCTGAGGAGCGTTGACTGGAAAATCTTAGGTAATTACGTCCGGGAAACTGGGTTTTTTACGCCGGACGTTAATCCCTCCCTTTAGGTGGTGGCAGCACTATCTACCCAAATCCCCCATGCTTCTTCATAAGGATCGCACAACAGGCCCGGTAGTACCATACGTGTATATCGTACAGATATGAGGTTGCATCTTGATGCTTCGTCCTCCTTCCGACCTAACCTAAGCTTACCTATGTATATACAGCAGTGATGCCAGAAGTTCTTCACCAATAAAAATGACTAAAAACTAGCTAAAATTGCCTAAGCCACATCGAATGCAAAATACGTGTGTTTTTTGATATATCATACTGTTTTAAATATCTTAATACAAGTTTCAAATTCATGCCTCCGGCTAAATGAGTGTGTAAAAACATCATCAACATCTGCATATAGAACATCAACCTTGTCACCATGTACAACTTTCCTTTTCAAAAAGTTTTTAAGCACCGAACGCTCTCTTAGTAGGCGAGTTGGGCAGTTATCATGGCCTTGAAATGTTATGTTAACTACTTGCGCCTCTTCAAAATTGGCTTTAAAAGCACTTAGTACACGCAGAGAAAAAATATCGTTGGGCATGGTTACGGCAACGAAACTATGTAACAATATATTGTTGTCATACACAAAATATTGTTATTTTTTTAATTAATTCATTTATTAATGATGTGCTAATAATCCCAATTGATTGTTATTTTTATTTAGTATCAACAATATTATAGTTACTGTAAACATGTCAATGTTTATCGCAATTATCAATTTAATGGTTCACTGAAAAATAATCATTTTTATAACCACTAAATAATGATAACTTTGAAAACGTATTACATTCCTCACAAACATTTAATGATATTTAATAGCCATAACATGATAACTTTCTTTACGAGTACTCATAATATGTTAAAGATGCAAACAAAATATCTCTACTCTAATTATATTTTGTAATCGGCATATGTAAAATATTTTTGCTTTAGTTGTGTCGTTTGTTTTACATATGCCTATCGAATTATTTGCTATTCAGTGGTTAAACAATTAAAAAAAAAACTACCCATTAAAAAACCCAAGTTAAAAGAAATTAAAAAATAAAGAAATTGTAGTCACAAAATAAAATATCAATACTTAAAAAATTTTTATATTGTTTGAAAATGGAGCACCTTAAAATTATGGGGAAAAATTATCGTTTGAATCAGTTGTGTTTTTGGAAGCAACTGTTAAACGGAATTAAAAATAAGACATGAATCACATTCTGAGTCTAGTGTAATAACTACAAGGTTTTTCATAAAATCTAAAATAACAAACAGAAATGTTGGTAAATAAATATATTTTAAGCTCATTGCACATATTAACATTCTAAAAATTCACGGTTTTTACTGACATTTTGCAAAAATAGTTATACTAAAAGTTTAACAAAGGTGCCACCTGATTGCAATTTTTAACTATGCTGGTAAAATTGAGTTACTGAATTGCAATGAAGATATTGACAACAGTAGCGCTAGTTATAAATCCGCAATATAGTTAATTCTGTGATAATAATTTTAAGTTGTGCTTTACTGTTTTTTGTTAAATATTTTTGTGCAATTTAATTTTATTAAAAATCTGATGTTTTTGATGTAAAATAATATATAATTTTTGTAAGTTGTGTTTGCTTATTGTGAAAAATATTTTGTATTAATGTTGTTCTTTATTATTTTTACTTAAATAGACGACCCTTGAAAAAGTCACCAAAAAAGTGACAAAACGTCGGGTGAAATGTAATAAATTTGTTTTTATTTACATCAATATCATTAAATCTTATTAGCTTAAAAAAAAAAGAATAAGTGAAAATAATAATTAGTTGGCCAAAGAAATAAATACGAATGAATTGCTGTATTGTTACCACAAGCAATAAATTGTTTCGGTAAAATTTACGCTTACGTTAATCGTTAAAAGTAAGAGAATTGCACTACTGGCTTATTTATAAACTAAACCATGATATGACATTGATTCAAATGCCTTTTCGATATCTCAGCAGTTTACTCCGATATATTCTTCATATTCAAATTCGTGTTATAAAGCTTTGTAAAAAAGGCCTTATAAACTTTAAAAATTATATTTAGAAAATTGTTTGCCGATTTGCATATTTATAACCTACTGTCTCTGTTTACACAGTTTGAGCATCACAACTTTGTACAAGAATTCGAGGTCGTAGAAGGTAAACTGGTACAAAAGTAAAGAGTTTATTTGAAAATAAATATTTTTTTTTTGATCCGTATTTACACAGGATAGCTATTTACAAGTTCTCTATAGTACAATATTAGAAAATTCAAAATTAAAGAAAAGAAACAGAATACAAACAAATGTATTCCACAAAAACGGCTTTTTTTTGACAAGCATTTGTAAAGTCAAATTTTTTGCAAACCTTTTTTTAAATTAAAAATATTTTTATTAATACTGATATAAAATTTAAAATTTTTATTTTGCTATCAATTTATTTCAAATAAATCTGGGCGCAAGAATCCACTCAACCAAATATACAATAGCTTTTTATCATCTAATACACATATATGTACACAATAATTTATTTCTGTCTTTTTATTCACAAACAAGATGAATAATTTAGCACAAAAAATGTAAATGAAAAAAGGCTACACAAAACTTAACACTGTATTCACCTGGCATTTCCTTTATTCCTTAAATCTTTTTTATTTTATGCTTCTTCATGGACCCAATTTTGTGTTTTTGTGTAAGTGTGTCTGTGTTTTTTTTTTCAAATGATTTAGTAAAGTGCAAATTTACTTTACACTTTTACGCTTACGTTAGCAAAACAATACGACTACAACTATAGTCTAATACATGAGCAAAAAAAAAAAAAAAAAAAAAAAAAACAAAACGATGACGACATACAGTAAAACACTTTGAAAACAATATAGAGAAAGGACTCTGCCATAAACTGCAGAAAGCTTTGTATATTACAACATGCTGTTTTTTTGAAAGAGAAAAATTTGTAAATGTGAAAAAAGGCCAACAACAAGAACAATAAGCCTGGAAAATGACAAGTGGCCTATTTATATTAAACTTAGTTTTTTTTCTCTGTACAAGTCCAAAAAAACACAAAATTCTACGTGTGTTTGCCAGGTACATCTAAAATACATACACACGTAGTTATGGATATAGTAGACTGGTACAAAATTTAACGGAACGTTTTGTTTGCATTAAATTTAATTCACTTTAAAACAGAATATCGAAAAGTTCACTCATCGTTCATTCATGAGTGAGTATAAACGTTCTTAAATTTCGCTACTTATCTTCATTTATGAATATGATGAATTATAAACATTACTTTACTTTTGTTAATTCATGTTTGAGAGAATTTTGTTCCTTCCTTTCCTTTAGCAAATTTATTTTTAACTGATTCTAAAATTTGTTAAACAATTTAAGTACACATTAATACGGATTTTGCATTAAATGTTTTCAGTTTATTAAGTTAAAGTATTCTATATGTAAAATTAAACGAAAAAGAAATTGAAAACAAATGTAAATTTACATAAAAACCGATCTACTTATTTTGCATTTAATTTTAACGAAAAGTCAATTTAATTTTTACTGTCAAAAATTCAACCGCGAATTCCATTAAAAATTACTTACACCAATTAATTATCGAACATAATAAATTGTATCTGAGACTAACACAATCAAATTTAAAACCAAAATTTCATAATATGCTGCATTATGCCTATATAATTACCAAAATTGGTCCTTTAAAACATATATCTTCCATGAGGTTTGAGTCTGTGCACAAAATTTTAAAAAATATTTGCAATAGCTCAAATAACAAAATTAATATTTTAAAGACAATTTATGCAAAATACCAAATCAAGTTATTAGATTTTTTTATAAACTATATTGACACAATAGATTCTAAAATTAAAGAAGGTCCTTCAAAAACATTACCAAAAAATATTCAGAATAAATATGAAATTGTATCTGGTTTAACTCTTAAAGAAATTTCATATCTTGAATACAAAGAAGTAAATTTTAAACCAGGTATGG
The DNA here is from genome assembly GCA_943735925.1 of Pollenia amentaria. Taxonomy (NCBI): domain Eukaryota; kingdom Metazoa; phylum Arthropoda; class Insecta; order Diptera; family Polleniidae; genus Pollenia; species Pollenia amentaria. Next base: position 150,793,227 of record OX031007.1, read on the forward strand.
TCGTTCATATAGGAATGTATGAAGATGATGTTCCAGGGTTTGGAATTGTACATCACATTTATGTTCTAAATACCACTTACTACTTTTTCATTCAAAGGCTTTTAAACCATGGATTTGATTCACACTATCATGCTTTTCAGGTTGAATATGAAAACAATTATTTTTCCTTGGACATAAAATTGTTAGAAACTCATTACATTGGCTATGTTTGTGTTTCAAAAAATATTAAATTTGTACATTAATGTAAATATATGTATGTATGTTAATAACTCAAACTTTTTTATTGTAATTACAAAATTCAAATTAAACATGTATGTATATATTGTATATACATACATATATGTATATATAATTATAAAAATAATTTAAATTAAAACAATATAAAATTTAGTTGTACACATACAAGACTGTTAAAAAATAAATATTTAAAAAAATATTAACTTTATAATAACTGTTAACTTTTATTATTGTAGAAAATAAAGCAACACTATGGTAAGTATTGAATAAAGTGACCAATAATATAGTTAGTTTTAACCATACTATAATTATTTCTGACCAAATTATGGTTAATTTTAACCATACTATTATTATTTTTTGCAAATTATGGTTGATTTCAACTAAATTATGGTTACTTTTAACAATATTGTAATTCACTTCGACCAAACTATGCTTAATTTTAAACAATTTATGCTCATATTAACCCATCTTGTACCACTACCCGAAATCGTTAGCATATTTACATGAGTTTTAGTTTGCAAGCTCTTGTTAACCTCCTGATCACGAAAATCAAAGTTAGAAAAAAATCGGGTGACCGCATTGTTCGTAGTGGACTGTTGCGAAAACGCAATGTTGGCTAATTACATGCAAATCACATTTGAGGTAAAAGTTAGTATATTGTTCTATGGTAGCAAAAGAATCATTTGATTTTTTCATATTAAAATAAAATAAAATTTTTATTTATTATAGAAATGTTTTTTACACTATTTAAGTGGGATTTTTAAAAGCACTTAATTACATTTTTTGCGTTGGTAATTGTCTCGAGTTTTCAAAATAACGTGCTTATGAACATTAGCACGGCGTATATGTTGTAAAATTTCCAATTCGTTTACCTCTAAATCAACTATATGACTTTCCTTGTTAAGTTTTTCTTATAATAGCAGCAATTAGGTAGCTATTTTAACTTTAAACGCTATTTGCGACATTTCATTGCTAGGTTTTAAAATTTTCAAAGCTTTTACAGTTGTACTATTAATTGCATTCGTCCATTAGGGATACCACCACTTTTTTCCACGAACTGCAATACGATAATAAGATACTGAGTAATCGTGTAAAGCTACGCATAACATATATTTATTGTAATATTTTAAAGATAACAAAATTCTGGACTAGCAGTAACAAAATTTTAAATTTCGGTAACTTTTGAATTATCCTGCCAACGAGAAACGAAGAACATATTAATTTTTTTCGATACAGTGGTCATAGTCATGCTTTTTAAGCGAGCCACCAGTACCTGAACTGAACTGATTCCAACTAATATAAAGCTACATAAGTTCCTAAGCCAAAGTTATTGTCGTATTGTGAAACTAATTCTGTATATGAATATCGAACAAAGCCACCAGCTCTAAACATATGAACATTATGTCGGCCAAAATAAGTAATTATTTGCCCATCTAATAACAAATACGTATCAAATATAACAAACTGCTTAAACTTCCGATTAAAAGCGGCAATACCTGGACGCACCTTAGCGAATCTATCAGAAACTATCATTCTGTTGTTTTTACCTATCATGTGAAAATCACTTTTTATTATTTTAATAATTTAAAAGGATAGATGCTTGACAATGGAAACACCCAATTGAAGGATTATGGTAGCCTGTCAAAATTTGTGTACCCATGAAACGGTACAAATGCTTCCTAGTAATTTGAACTTATATGTCTTTCTGCTACTTTTCATCTATATATATTATCGAATTTTAATAATAATAATATATACATGTGTACATATTTATGTATATAGATATATTCCATAAAAACTAACTCATTAACCCAACGATTTTATTCTGAATTGCAACAATATGAGTGTAAAGATAAATAAAAACAAAGGTTTCATTCAAGAAACAAATATATAACATTTTATTAAGAACAGCTCAGTTGCGTCAGTAGTTGGCGGAGAAGAAATTGAGAAAAGTGATTTGCATGCAATAGGCCGTTGTTGCGTTTTCGCAACAGTGAATTTAATAAGATTATACTGAAAAAGTGGGACTTTATTGTCATTTATGGTTTTTTGATAAACGTTTTTCAATGGTTTCACTATCTAAATGAAAGTGCGGAAAAATTTTTTTTTAGTTTTTTTAGTTTCGTTTTTAAAAAGGCATGGTCTGTTTTTAAAGTTTGTTGAGCCTAATAAAACAAAGGAGGATTATTATTTTTATAGTTAGAACGTTATAGTAAAGCCCCTAACCTAACGATAAAAAACTAAATCATTAAAATCGAAGTGCTAAAACCAGTTTTATATGCATCAAAAAATGGTGTTGCGAAAACGCAACGGGGGTACAAAATTGGTTGAACCATAACATGGTTAATTTTACCAAGTCATGTTCATATTTAACCATAAAATGGTTAAATTTAACCAAGTTATGTTCATATTTAACCTTAATATGGTTACTCAAGACCAAATCATGGGTAATTTTGATCAAATTTTGGTTACTTTGAACCAAATTATTGTTAATTTTAACCAAGTTGTATTCATATATAACCATAATATGGTTAATTGGAATCAAGTGAAGTTCATATTTAACCATAATATGGTTAATTTTAACAAAACTATAGTTAATTTTAACCAAACTGTGATTAGTTTTGACAAAATGTTGTTCAAATTAAACCATAATATGGTTAATATAGACCAAATCACGGCTAAATATAACCATATTATGTTCAAATTTAACTATAATATGGTTATCTATAAACATTATCATTGTTATAATTTAACCATAGTATGTTGCTCTTAGAATATTGTTGCCTCCAACCATATTTGTTTTCTACGTGTAGTCAGCAACTAATGGGTTAACGTACTTTTTCTATGTATATATGTGTTATTTTCCAGCGTGAAGAAGGAATACGGATGCTCATATACTTTTAACACGCGTTGCCATTACGGGGTAGGCCTTCATTTCTCGCTTCTTTCGCTAGATCTTCTGAAACGCATTCAATTAAGGGCTTTTTGAAGGCTTTCCAGCGGATAGTGATTTTATAACGGGATCTGAATTCTTTGGCTTTGACAAAAAAAAAAAAGAAAAAATCCTTCCCTTCTCCCATATCATAGAAGGGAATGTAGAATGTGTATCTTATCTTTTTTACGGAAAAGCCAATGCATTCCATGGGTCATTCTTTAGCAGCTAGATCAGAATGGTAATTAAATAAAAAAAATTCTAAGCAGGCCTTCAATAAGGCCTGAAGTAAAAAGAACTTCTGAGTTTTCCCGCTGGGTTGTTTCTTCTCATCTCAATCTTTTAACAGCATTAACCGCAATTGGAAGTGTTGAAAATTTTAAAAAATTAGAACAGGACTCTAATCGCATAATGGAAGATTTTATATATATAGAGAAATCTAGGAAAAGGACTGAGAAGTTTGATATTCTGCATTATGGGTTGCTTTCGATTTCTCCAACATCTACGATAAATAACAGAATTTTTTCCAAGTCAAGTTTTATAAAAATTAAAGAAAATAATCGCTTAAATGCTAAATATTTACACCAAATTATTTGCATAAAAGAATATTTTATAAGATCTCCTTAAACTATTAAAATAACTAATAAAATTATCTCGCAGTTTATATCTTAATTAATACATAAAATGTATTAATTAAAAAATATGTATTAAATGTTACACGCAAAGAAAAAACATGGTTGATACAATCGCAAACTATCACTAATGTTTGTGGTTATGATTGTGTCAAACACGTCTTAAGCAACAATATATGTTCTGACATAATGTTTTTAACCAATTATTGTCTCAAACATATTATTATGTTCAGAAGAAGAAGGCAAACGATCTTTCAAACCATGTGTCTATATTTTCCAACACCATGCAAAATGTCTTCTTTGACATGTTATATGGTTCTCAATAAAAACAATAAAAAATTTAATTGAAAAAAATTTATGTTTTATTACAAATATGCAGCATATATTAATAAATAAAATATAGTATATATTAAAAATAAAATAAAATACATACAATTTTATAAATGTGTGTGTGTTTTAATTTATAAATTATATTTTGTGGTACAAATTTTCCCAAAAAATAAGAGATCTATGTAGACTTACTTCGACATGTTATAACACTTTTGAAATTAAACTTACCTTTTATTTCTTTTATGAAATATACCATATCAATATGCTGTTGAAAAGTTATTAAAAAAGACGGTGCTAATGACAACATTTTGTGTATAAATTTATATGACGGTTTCAGAGTTGTAGGTTCTTTGGCTGCAAAAAAGACAAAGTAATTGCTTATTTATATATTTTTATAATTATATATAAATAACTTACTTGTTTCAATAAACGTATAATAATTTATATTGTTAATTTTGCAAGGTAGCATGACCTTTTTCTCCCCGAAAAATATTTTAATTATTTTATTTTATTTATTATTTTATTCATGTTTCCTAATTAACTAACGCTCGCGGAAGAAGAAAATTTCATTTTCTTTATAAGCACACACTGCTTGTTTCGACAATAAATGTTTGCTTACTAAGAAAATGTGTTTTAAAGCAAACAAACATTATGGTATAAAAAATATCTTTTGTGTGCAACAATATTATGATTTTTATTGTATAGTTGAAAATATATATATTATAGTAGCAAACATATTAAATAATTTAAAATGTTTAGCTAGATCAGAGTAACTTTTTAGGTGTAAAAGGCCATATAATATTATTATAGCAAATTTAAAAATGTTAAGGACAAAAAACAATTTTTGAGGTTAATAAAAGTGGTCGTAGTGACCATTCCATAATCATGTTTTTTCTCTGCGTGTAATGAATTAGTTTTGTTTGCTCGTTTTAGTTCAAGAACTGTTATGTAATTGATTCTTACTAAAAACTTCAAATAATAAATAACTTATTCATTTTTATTTATTGAAATTATTTAATTTATAAAAAAAACTTTATTTATCGGTTAACCGATCAATACCAAAATTAACCGATTATTTACTGATTATATCAAAACATCGGTCAATTAATCGAGCGATTAACCGATTAAAGCAAACCTCCGATTAAATGAAAACCCTGCTACATACGTTTCGTTTTTAAGTGCAGTACAAGGGTTTATTATTTAATTAGTATTTTTTAGTATAATTTAAAATTGATTAAAGATCTTAAATATTTTTTTTTTTCCTTTCCTTAAAATTTGTTACACCAATTTGTTGTCAAAAATTGCAGTTATATCTTTTTGATTTTTAACTGGCAATGCTCATTTTCGTTATGTATACAAAGGAGAATTCGGTCTTAAATAGGGCATATAAAAACAATTTGTATTTTTTTTCTCTTACATTTAGTTTGTTCTTTTCTTTACTGTTCCTTAACTTTAGTTTTGCTGTTGTTTTTATTTACTTATTACAACACTTGAGTGCATCTTATACGTAGTTATTTAGCCAGAAAAGATGCAGAGGCCAGACAGTAGGCAATGGAGTATAAACATAACAGCTGTAAAGGTTCCAAAAGAATTCTTATTGTTTTAGCATCAACCTTCACACACTCATGCAATCATGCTGAAGTGCATATTGGTTACAATCTAGGAGAAGAAATCTTGATATATCTTTTTACTGGCATTTAGAGGATGTTCTTCATTTCATTAATGTTAAAATGCGAGGGCTTGTAGGAAAATTTTATGAAAAAAATGCAAGAAGTATAGATTTTGTAGGATTCAGGAATAAACCTAGAAATTTGTCTTAACAAATTTAATTTATTTTACTTATTTAATTATGCTGTTTAATTTATGGTGTTAGTTTCTAAAAAGATAGTCCCCCACATTCATAAAAAATATTTTAGGTTTATAGCAGGCCTATGAAACGAAGATTCTATGAATTTTTGGTTAATAAACCTCTTAGTAATCACAAATATTTTTTATAAATATGGGGGATATTTTTTGTTACTAGTAAAAACCAAAAATCTATTTTCTCCGCATGAAGCAAATCATTATTAAGACGACCCTCCTTTTCCTACATACTTTTTCCTAGAGCTGCTTAAACTATATTGTTTACGAAAAATTATTCCCTTATGATGTTCTACATTGTACAAGTTTACAAAATTTTTACAACAATACGATTCAATATACCGAAAGGTGTTTAAGTAAAAGTTTGACAAGTCATAATGACAAAGTGCCTTTAGGTTATAAATTCAATATACACTTTATCAAATAACAATAATGTCAAAGAGAACAAAAAGAAAAGAGTGAACAAAAATTAATAAAAAGACAACAATGAAATAAAGGCAAGAAAAGAGAATGCAAGGTCTAACCCGACCATATATTACACTACACCAACAGTTCCAAAATAGGGGTCCACTGACCTCATGGCTTCCGAAGGCGGTAATAGAAAGGGGATATAAAGGGTTTTTATTGAGGACTAAATAACTTGAAAACAAGTTACTGTACCATGAAGTACAAGAACAAACAACGTTTACAAGAAATTACGATTGTTTTAATAAAATGAGGAGTCAGTGACTTTAACCCTTAAGCGTTTACATGGATCTTGCCAATCATTTTTTGACTTCTTTCCCCGTTTTTTTTTCATATAATTATTAAATATTTTAGAACGAAACTGTATGTATTCCTCAATCAAAGTCTTTTTACAAGAAAACGAGAAAAAAGTGTAAATTTTAACACCTTGGGCGTGGCAATCGGCCTAAAGAAAATTTTGTGGATATTGTATCCACCTGGGATTGACCAAGCCCTGCCCTATTATGTATGAACTCTAGTAAATAAAATAAAAAAAAAAAACTTAAACGTATCAAAAAGCATACGCAACACATACGAATTCTTTCTTGACTTTTATTTCGAAGCATTATTCTAGTTGACAACAAAATGTGCTTGGTATAGCAATAAGACTCCATACAAATAAAAGTAGCCCCAGCCAGGCCCAGAAGTTCGTTAGTGTGAGCGATATCCACAAAATACAAGTGGTCCCAGCCAGGCCCAGATGTCTCATAAATTAGGTGTATACTTAGAAGTTTAGGGTAATTATTAGAACTTGCTGTTAATTAAAGGTAGAATTTTTTACCACGTATAAATTTTTTTCACTAGTACAACTTTGCATTAAGCTACAGTGAGCAATATATTAAAGACAAGTTAATCCTACCGGGTATGGTAAAGTTAAGTTCAAATAATAAATAACTTGTTATACGTCCGACAAAATCCTACCTTTAACTAACGGCAAGTTGTAGCAATAACCCTAAGAACGTTTAGCTTGCTTTAGTGATGAGGTGAATTTTTAATTAAACGGCTTTGTAAGCAAACAATAAAAGCGTTATAAGTCAGGTAAAAGTGCTTATGGGGTTTAATAAAGACAGCTTCGCCGATAACAAATAGCAGCATGGTGTAGTTGGTGCTATTTTGTCTTTTTTCGTTGACGTAAATTATGGCTACAGCAATCAACTGCATCGCTATTTCTTTTGTTAATTTACATGAACTAGACATTAATTCAAGATTTTACAACAGGTCACACAGCATGTGTAGTAATCGACTTATTGGAAATTTAATCCAGTGAATCTATTATATTGATGATTTAACACATTTACCCCCGTTTTCACGACTTACCGATAGCTAAAGGTAGGATTTTATCGGCGGTATAAAAAGTGTTCCGTTATTAAGACTTTACTTTAATCTATCAGGTAGGATGAACCTTTCTTTAACTTTTCAATCACTTTAGGTTAAAGTAAAGTTAGAATAATGGAACACTTGTTATACGGCCGATAAAATCCTACCTTTAGCTATCGGTAAGTCGTGAAAACGGGCCTTAGACTTTTAATGTCGCTGCTGTGGTGCATCGGTGGGCTACACAGAAAATTTTTTCGCTAATTGTTCTCCAATTAAAGCATTAATCAAAAATAAAATCAGTTTTAATTAAAAGTTTATTCAAGTGAATTAAACGTTTTATCAAGTGAATAAAACGTTTAATTTATACTATTAATTTGTTTACTGGTGCAAATTTAATTAATTTTGTTAGGTAGTATCACAAATTTGTTAATTGAAATCTATTTTTATTTTTTCTGTGTATGGTAACAATCCGGCATCAGTTAGGGAGATATTATAGAATGAGAGAAAGCGGCTGTTTTCTTGCAAATATGGGGTCGATCTGTCAAAAATTTCATTAAAATAATCGATCATTACAAACGAATGAATTACGTAAAATTTCAACCATAAATGTTTTAATTGCACTCGAAAACAAAAATAAAATTTTTGAGATATCCACCATCAGTTGCATTTAATGTAAATAAAGTTGTCAAGTCCTTAACCCTAGAACGTCATATTTATTTCTTATTTCTTTTTCAATTAAATATTATATTTTCATTTATTTTTATCAATCTTTAAGTCACTTTTTATAAAGGATCAATTAAATTATTATTTATTTTTCAATATTTCGATTTTCGTTGGAAATCTTCTTCAGGAAATCTTTTTAAATAATATATAATTACAAAATTGTTTTTGACAGTAAATGGAAAAATAAATTTAAAATTTCAATTAACAAACTTAAAATAAAGAGGAAACCAAACAAATTTTTAAAAATATTCAAAACCTAAAACCTATTTATAATTTTCCCTTTCATCAACCTATTTATTTCTATTAACTAAATGTCTATAAATCTGAGCTAATCCCTCAGTATCATTCTTAAAATTAATCCTTTTCTCAAACGGTACTTTATTAATCTGCAACATTTCTAGCATATATCTACGTTTCTTAAAATTTTCTATGTTCAAAATAAATGTGTTCTCAAAATCAGGATAATGATTAAAATCCCTACAATGTGTTGATAATGCCGTTCCATGGGCCGAATTATAATTTCTATATTTTTGGTCATGTTTATGTCCTGCTAATCTAGTTTTCAGTTTTGTCTCAGCTGTTCCTACATTGTTCATTATCATTAACACCAGAATGAATTTTATAAACTAAATTAGACATATCCGACTTCTGTAATCTATCCTTAGTTTTTGTGAATAATCTCCCAACATTATTATTCACTTTATGTGCCATTCTGTATTTCCCTTTGTCATATATATTTGAGTTTTCTAATTTTTCAGAAAACCTAGGTACATTAGTAAATCTTTTATAAATTTTTGGTTCCGAAATTTTATCAATATGACGAAATATTCTTATATTATATTGTCTTACTAATTTGCAAATAAGTTTGTTAGGAAAACTATTATTCCTCAAAATATTTCCAAAAATTACCTTATTTTTCCTATGGAATAATTGTTAATATCCTTTCTATAAGATTCCTAGCTGTGTTAATAATAATTCTCTTCGGATGTTTCGAGTCATATTGAATTATATAGTATTAAAATAAGCATATTTATTTATTTTCTTTGATTAACATCGACAATTAGTTATTGAATAAGCCAAATTTTAAATATATTTTGAACGTAGTTTTATCCTTTTTTTCTCTTCTGAGTGTAACCGTCGTCGATTCGACAAAGTATGATGTTTTCGTCATGAAGATAAATATGATATTCTAGGGTTAATGGAAATCCCGATATTTAGAGCAACAGTTATAAAGATATGTAGGCATCTCTCATAATAAAGCTTGGTTGAACTAATAAGGATTATTTTACTAAAGCTAAACATTTTGAGAGATTTATATGGGATAATGCCTTCTTTTGGAGATAATATGTGTACGAGCTAGGTGAAATACTAAAAAATAAAATTAAAAAGGATTAAAAGATACCGTTTAATCGTAGTGTGGGAAATAAAAATAAAAAACGAATTTTCTGAAATTAACAGCAACTTTAAAGTAATAACACTCTTGGGCATATAAAAAAACATATACCAATAAATATACGACTTTATAAATTAAACGTTTAATGCATTACATTTAAATAACTACACATTTATTTTTATTAATTTTTTGAAAACGCAGATTTTCCCGATAGTAAAGAAATTCAATTTTTAATTTATTTATCATTTGGAGAATTCGAGGTATATTTTTATTGTTATAAATGGCAGTTATGTACAAACACAGTTGGAATTGATGTGTCAATAATATAATTAAATTGTATTAAAAACCACACCCAGAGAAAAAACATGGTTGATGGAAAATCACAATAGCAAACATTCATTAACGTCCTTGTTATCTGCGGGGGAGTTTCTGGCAAGTCCAAAATATCTTGTGGCAAATCTCCATACGCATTTATTTTTGATGTTGAAAGGCTTGGAACAGTTTCTGTAGAAAGCAATATTAACATAATGTATTATTTTATTTGACTTAAAAAATTTTATATATATTAAATTCTTGGCTTTACCACGACGCATCAACCTCTTTTTGTATGAATTCTTTTCGGGGCCAATGACAAAATTGGGTGTCAACATTTCCATGCCGGTTTCAATGTTGTAGGTTTTTATTGGCTGCAAGAAAGATATCGTAATTTTTACATGTATGTATGTATTTTTATTATTGTATATAAATAACTTACCTGTTTCAATAAACGCATAATAATTTATTTCGTTAGTTTCGCAAGGCCATGCTCTTATTCTCCCCGAAAAACGCTTTTATTAAATATTTTTTAATCATTCACGTTTCCCGATTAACTGACACTCGGGGACGGAAAATGACGTGGGAGAAAATTTAATTTTCTTTTTAAACAAACGCACTATGTTTGTTTTGGCAATAAATGTAAGATCATTTAGATAATGTGTTTTAAAGCAATCAAAAATTATGGTATTAAACGTACCTTTTGTGTGCAACTAATATAATGATTTTAATTGTTAATATACACCCAGAGAAAAAATATGTTTAAATTTGGTCACCTCCAACAAAACTATTTTAAAAGAGAATTGCAATCATATTATGTTTAAATTTAACCATATTATTGTCACCGACAAACATATTGTTGTTAAATTAGTCCTACATCAAGAAGACACAACCATATTATGGTTGCCTCCGAACATCTTTTGGTTAGTAATAACTAAAATATGTTTAACATTTATAATAGCATGGTTGATTTTCAACCAAAGCATGTTGCTCTTAGAAAAGAAGAAAATACTATTGTTAATTGAAAAACAAATTTTTGTCATATTTAGCCATAACATGTTTAGAGGCAACCATAATATGGTTGTGGCTTCTTGATAGAGGACTAATTTAACAATTATATGTTTGTCGGTGACAATAATATGGTTAAATTTAAACATAATATTTTTAAATTTTGTCTAAAAATAGTTTTGTTGGAGGTGACCATATCTAAACCTATTTTTTCTCTGCGTGTATATATATTACAGAACAAATATTTCATAATATTTTATAATTTTAGCTAGATCGAAGTAACTTTTTACGTGTTAAACACCATATAAAATTATTATAGTGAATTTAAAATTGTTATGGACAGAAAATTTTTTTGCAATAAAATTATTAGAACAAATTTAAGAAAACTAAGGACAAGTTAAATAACGAAACTCAACAAATTATCAATATACCTGAGGTCGTATTATGTGAATATTATCCCTTGTCATTGATATAATAAAAATACGTGAATGAACACTTTCTATCACATTTCAATTTCAAGATAAACAGCTAGCTATATCTTAAATGACGAATTTATTCCAAATATATTTATTAATTTTTTCCTTAAGTTATATTTTTATTCGACCTTTAAAATTCAATATTAAATGAAAATACTCATGCTCGAGGTCTGTTGTATGTAAAAGATCTTTATTTGTTTCCAATATTTCGATATTCTTTGAATAGCATAAACCATACTGCACATAAACCACAATAAAGAAGTAATAGCTCTTCACGTTTCAATATCAAAAACTACACTCAGTGTAGTTACTCCTTTATTGTGGCTTATGTAAATTTTAATTAAACATTCTTTGATGATGATATTCAAAGAATATCGAAATATTGCAAACAAATAAAGAAATTTTACATACAAGTGAACTCGACCTTGAGTATTTTCGTTTAATATATTTATTAATTTTTTTCGGGTTTCAAACGAAAAAAGTGACTTCCTTTCCTCTTCAGGGCTATCTTTAATATGGCTGTGAGAGTACTCTGTGTGCGTAACAGACTCCGGAAATCCTCCACGTTCGACACTGATCGAACCCATATCGTCAGGGAAGTATGTCATTGAAGTGAAGAAAATGGAAGTTTTCATAACAGCAGTCCAACAAAACTTTTATTTTTTTTTCTCTAAAAGTAATCCATTCAAACAGTCACACTAATCCAATATGTATTTAGAATAGTACAAATCCAATTAGCCATGTTCGTAAAAGTGGTTTCAATTCAATAGGGACATAATTTAGATTCTTACATTTTCCACATCCGTCGAACTTAAGTTATTCTGTAATTTAATTAGATTTGTTGTATCTGTTTGATCAGACAAAAATAATGATCCTCAGCTCCGTGCATGCTATTGGCGTACAAAATGTCATTTTTTAAGATGTTTCCTTGTACCAACTATTCAAATTTATATAACATCTTATAGTTAAGGGTTAAAGTAGAATAAAGGAAAAGTAAGAGTAGAGAAACAGAACACCCCAGTAGCATGACCACTAAACTTGTCACCCATTTGCTTTTTTTTTAACAAGTTTTTCTTTGATATACCAAAGTTTATTTCTAAAATAAAACGTTGTTAAATGTAGTTAATAAAGTCTTAATTGATGTTCGATTTAGGAAATGTTGTGTTACATCAAATAAATATTTTTTGAAAATAGTAGTTGCATATAGGGCGTTAAATGAGTGTCAAGTGTGACCACAGTGTTAGAGTTGATTTCAAGTGGTCTTAGAGATGCGTAAAGGTACGTTCAGACTAATGAAATATTTGACGAAAATATTTGTTCTGATATTTGCTTCAAACTGTGTGAAACAAAAAAAATATTTTGTTTAATGTTCAAACTGAGCTCAAATATTTGACAATTTTTGTTTGATGAAACAGTTGGCAAACAGTGTTAAATAAAATAAATTAATTCATGTTTGCCATGCGTTCAGACTAAAAGAAATATTTGCATCAAATAATTATTTAATGAAAGTGTTCAAAAATAAAAATATATTTCTCAAATAGTAAAAATGAGCGCAAAAGCTAATTTATTTATTTTATTCTGTGGATCAGCATCTCTTATAGTGTTAGAACAGGAGAATTTAAAAGAAAAAAAAATGGAAGCCACTGGGTAACGGGAACATGGCTAAAATTTGCGAAAAATTGCAAAGTTGGAAACAAACCCTAAAATATATTTAAACTTGCTAAATTGGTTAAAAACAAAATGTCAAGAAAAAACAAAAAAAATGTTGCAAAAATAGCGAAAATTCGCGAAAAATTTAGATATTTCAAACAAGCCATAAAATTTATTAAAAGTGCCTAAAACTAAAAGGAATGGCAAAAATTCGATAAAAATTGCTATATTAGCGGAAATTCGCAAAAATTTGCTAATAGCGGTATGATAGCAAATAATTATTATAATAATTATAGCCTAATAATTATTTAAAATCGTTAAAACTCTAAAGATTCATAGTGAAAAATGACTACTTTGCGAGGATGGCTAAAATTCGCGAAAAATTGCAAAGTTGGAAACAAACCCTAAAATATATTTAAACTTGCTAAATTGGTTAAAAAACGAAATGTCAAGAAAAAACAAAAAAAATTTTGCAAAAATAGCGAAAATTCGCGAAAAATTTAGATATTTCAAACAAGCCATAAAATTGATTATAAGTCCCTAAAAGTATAAGGAATGGCGAAAATTCGGTAAAAATTGCTAAATTAGCGAAAATTCGCAAAAATTTGCTAATAGCGGCATGATACCAAAGTTTAGTACTCATAATTATTAAAAATAGTTAAAGCTGCAAAGAATCACAAAAAGAAATAGCTTATTTTGCGAACATGGATAAAATTCGCAAAAAATGGCAAACTTGGAAACAAACCCTAAAATATATTTGAAATTTCTAAATTGGTTAAAAAACAAAATTTAGGGGAAAACAAAAAAAAAATGTTGCAAAAATAGCGAAATTTCGCGAACCATTTTAATATTTCAAACAAGCCATAAAATTTAGTAAAAGTGCCAAAAACTATAAGGAATGGCAAAAATTCTATAAAAATTGCTAAATTAGCGGTAATTCGCAAAAATTTGCCAATAGCGGCACGATAGCAAAGTCTAATAATTATAAAAAATCTTTAAAATTGTAAAGAATCCGAAAACTTACAGGAAAAATTGATTCTATCCGGAACATGGCTAAAATTATTTGTCGTTGTTTGCTCTTACAATTTTTTTGTAATATCAAATAAATGTTTGCTCAAAAATGACTAAAATATTTGATTTTTTGTGTTCACACTATGTTCACATTGGACAAATATTTGTTTGCCGGCAAATACTTTTATTTGCTCAAAATCAGCTGTTATTTTATTTGATACCCAAAAATATTTTGTGTTCAGACTACGTTAATGAAATATTTGATGTTTGCTTTCAAATATTTCATCAGTCTGAACGTACCTTAAGATTACAGTTCGTTTAGAGTAATGCAGAGTTAAAGTAGAGGGAGGCAATTCAGTGGTAGTAAATATAGATTAGGTATCGTACAACTAGATTTTGCTATATTTTTATAAGGGAATTCTTTTATTAAACACATATATAAGTTTTTTTTAGTTCTAGATTTTCTAAGTATCGTCGCCAGATGTTGAGCGTCTATTGACTGAAAAAAGGAGAGCTTGAAGAGAGTGGCAATTGCACAGATCCCCTCAACTTAAGAACTTACTAAAAGAGTGCACAAAAAGTCTAAGAAAGTAACTGCAGTCTTAGAAAACGGCTTCCCTTGAAAAATATCTTAAGGAACTTGATGCAACTCCTCAATCTACCTATTCATTATGGCGTTCAGCTAGAAATCTTAAAACATTAGTTATCACTAAACCGCCATTAAGAATCTTAAATGGAAGTTAGGCACGAAATAATAGAGAAAGGAAATCTTTTTGTTAATCATTTGAAAAACGTGTTTACCCCTCATACATCTCTCGATATTGCGGTCGAGTTACCACCTGTTGCTGTTAGAGCAGTTGTTCCATTAAGATTTAAGATAAGTTAAATCGAAAAGGATATTAATGATTTAAACCTCAAGAAAGCCCCTGGTTTTAATAAAATCAGTAATAAAATGCTTTTGAAGCTACCCAGCATAGCAAAGAAAATAATTCTAATAATTTTTAATGCTATTTACACAATAGTTGTGTCATACTGAACTATAAGCTTATTGTCTAATATATCAAAGCTGTTTGAGAGGCTGTTAGTGTCAAAACTAGCCCCAATTGTAAATGAAAATAGATGTTTTCCTAACCATCAATTCGGCTTTAGAAGAGAACACATCACAGTTCAACAAACCCATCGTAAAGTAAATGCCATAATAAAAGCCTTTGAAGAAAGAAAATATTGCTCTGATGTCTTCATCGATGTTTCTCAAGCTTTTGATAAAGTCTGGCATAAAGGCCTATTACATAAATTGAAGCTTAACTTACCATTAAATACAACAATCTGTTAGAAAGCTACTTAGTCGGTCGAAAGTTTATTATTAAAGAAGGAGCTTTTTTAAGTTCTCCTCAGCCAATTGACGCTGGAGTCCCGCAGGGAAGCATCATGGGCCCACTGTTATACTTAATATATACTTCAGACATGCCAACAAATAACCACACCCTAACTTCAACATTTGCTGATGATACAGCTTTTTTAAGCGTATACGAAAACTATCGGATACCCGTGTGTCCACTTGCGATTTTAAGCTAGTAAAATACTAAAGTCTTTTTGTGTGATTTTGTTAACCATATGATAATATTGTTGTAACTTCTTGATGAAGAACAAATTTAACCATAATATGGTGGTCGGTAAAAATAATATGGTTAAATAAACAAAATATGTAAAAAATTTCTTTAAAAATTGTTTTGTTGGAGGTGACCATTTTAGACCATGTTTTTTCTCTGCGTGTTCATTTGTATGGCATTTTACATCACTTAATTCACGTTTCTTCTTTTTTGCCACACAACCACACAAGCAAGCAGACAAACGTTGAAATTAAATTCAATGTATAAAGCTAAAATTAAACAAGCTAAAATTTAACAAGAGGGTTTAACATTTTTCTTTTACTATTTTATTTTTATTTATTTATTTAATTGATATTTTTATTAATATTTATAAAGGTAAAACAATTTTTGAGATCATATGAATATATATTTGGTTTAACTTTATAGTTGAGAGCCAGCTTGGAATTTTAAAGCAGATTTTAATTAAATTAATTTAAAAGCAAATTTACTTTGATTCAACCAAATTTTTAATTGATTATATAAAATAAAAAAAGAACGATTTATACTAAATCTTTTGTACATCAGATTAATAATAATAAATTTTAAAGGGATTTATTTAAATTCATTCAGTATAAGTTTTCTGTACTTTAAACAAATTTCCAAATATTTATATTAACTATAGTAGTCATTATCATTGCCATTTAGTATATTTATTACTTCATTAATATTCAAAACGGTTTTACTAAGATATTTAACCTGGAACTCATTAAAAATAGGACAAACACCTAAGAAGTGAAAGGTATTTTCGGATTCATCCAGATTACAAAGGGTGCCTAAGCCAACAGAAGAACGTCTAAATGCTCTGCTTTTTAAATCTGATTATTAGACTTGTTGCACGAGATGAAAATTCTGAAGTAAAACTAGGATTCTTTTGCTATAAATGATAATATAACTGATATTATAATATCAGTTTATTTGAGGCTACCATATGAATAGAATAGCAAATAATAAATACTCGCCACACTTTTCACACATTTTCCCAACAAGACTAAAAATATGTATAAAACATATTTTTGTATGTGACCGAAAAACAAAAAAACTTTTTATACCCTGAGGGAGGGCATACATAGTTTGTCATTCCATGTGAAACTTTTTTCGCAAACATCTAATATCGCATTAAGTATATATATTATGGCTATTGAAGAAATTCTAAGTCGATTTAGCCATGTCCGTCTGTCCGTCTGTTGAAAACAGGCTCACTTTCGAAAAACACAAAAGAACAAAACAAGCTTGGTACCAAATTATTTGTAGTTATCCCAATCAAAATGTAAAACTGGTTCAGTAGGATCAGAGCTATAAATTAAAATGTGGAACCACCACCCTAAAATATTGATAAGTTTCTTACAAAAACTAACATAAATGGTAATATAATGGCAGGATTGATGTAAGATTTTGCACAAAATCGTTCTATATGAGTAGAAATCATGTTTTTAAATGAGTTTCAGGAGGGGAATTTATATTGGACTCATGGTGAAATATGCACCAATTATCCCAAAATTATGGTGAGGGATTTTTCGTATTAAGGAACATAAATTGGAATAATTTTCAATAAAGTAGTGAAATTAGTTTTAGCGTTTACAGTGAATTTCAGAAGGCTGATTTATATGGGATCTAAAGTAAATTATATCACAAAATTGCATGAAACTTTTTCTGGCCCTATGAAGCAAAGTTGGAACAAATTTTACTGCAATATCTATATCTACGGCTCTAGGCGTATTTAATTAATTCCCCAGAGCGGGCTTTATATGGGGCCTATGGTAAATTATGGACCGACCATCACGAAATTTATAAGTGTGATTTCTTGTCCTATAAAACTGTAAAGTATTTAATTTTATTATGATAGTATTATTTTTTATGGTTTAAGGCTTAATAAACTGTTTTCCGAGAGTAGGGTTTTTATGGGGCATATTAAATGTAAATTATGGACAGTTCTTCACGAAATTTTATGGTGTGATTTCTAGTCCTATATATTTACCAGAAAATTAACTTTGACATGTTTTATGAAGATTCCAAAAATATTTTGGCTCTAGCGATTATCTCCCGTGATCTAATCCCCGTCAAAAAAGGTTCCAAAAACACAAGAATTATTCAATGCTTACCAAAAAATATTGCTAAAAAAATATCCTCGAAAAATGGTTTGTCATAAAAGGGTTAAATTTTGTCACTGTTTGATATCAAATGAAAGTATTTCCTAAACGAGATAAACTTTTTCGATATAAACAACTGATTTTTACTCATGTCTTGTTAAATGTGTCTTGATAGCAATTATATATTATTTTTTTTTTTTTAAGTATACAACTCTTTTTTCCACAATTTTTTTTAATGTGCTC
This sequence comes from Pollenia amentaria, assembly GCA_943735925.1. NCBI lineage: Eukaryota > Metazoa > Arthropoda > Insecta > Diptera > Polleniidae > Pollenia > Pollenia amentaria. The sequence goes on from OX031007.1 coordinate 150,811,591, forward strand.
TAAAAAATGTTGGTCATGAACGGGTTTATTTAGCTAAATTTATTAATAAAACGTGTTTTGTGGACAAATATTGGCCCTTTTTTGTTTATGAAATGGGTTTTTAATGATGTCTAAATGAATGTTATAAAAAACTAATATAGTTTAGTAAAGTGTTAATTTTTGACTTAAATCAAAAGCTGTGCAGATCACCTTTCTAATGACGTATAGGAAATGAATATCAAATAAAAAATGTTTTAATTTAAATTTTTATGAAAATGGTATTAAAAAACATCAAAAAAAAAAAAAACATAGACAGCTCGCTATTTCGAGTCTGTTGCTAGATTTTTAAAATGTTTTAATGCAGAATCAAGGAATCCTTTAAATGTCTTGTATTTAGTCATTTCTTGTATAATTTTCAAAATAACATGACAAAGTTAGTTTTGAAGGGTGTTCATCAATAACTTTTTTTTTTGAGTCGGTCTAATGCTGATATCGGCAAAATCAAGGCGCCGCGTTTTCTCTTTTCTCTTTTATTCTCTTTTGTTACGTACGTGTTCACACACATTATAGAGAATTAAACAACATTAACAACAACACATGTAAAATGCATATAACGCATACAATCGCAAAATGTAATAGTATAGATTGCCGATCGAAGGTCTAATGTATACAATTTATAAAAAAAAGTTTCACACGGAATGACAAACTTATTATACCCTTATTTACCACTAGTGGCGGTGGAGGGTATAAAACAATGAATTAATTAATGTTAAAACTTATTTCTGGTTTATGCAGTAGGGAGATCGATTATTCGACTTTTTTCAATAACCGGTTTTCGAATATTACGAATAGTTGCTAATTAAAAAAAACCGGTTTTCGGTTAAACATTTTAAAACTAACCGGTTAACCGGTTTTAATTCGAATACATAAAAACACCTACAAAATACATAGATATGACTTAAGGTATGGTCGATAAAATCCAAAAAAACGAGACCAGTAAAATGATCAAACTTTAACCGCATTATTAACAATTTCTTTTTATTTACTTATCTGTTTTTGTAAGACGATAATGGCATAATGTAATTTAAAAACTATTAAATGATGTTTGATCTAGCCAAAAGTTTTGCAAGAGCAAATAAAATATTATAGGAATTTAATAAATTTATTATTTGAGATATTCTCCTAAATTTATTTTAAATGAGTTTTAATTTGTTGGTGATTAAGCCATCTCTATATGAATCAGTAGACTTCAACCATATTTTTGAAAAGTTGCAAACAAAACCTCTTAGCCTGGATTATATATATCAAACGATTTTGTTTAAGCATTATATAAACGATTAGTAAGATTAAAATGCTTTTTGTATGAAATATTTGTCAATTCGTCGACCACAATTTGAAACCTTCCATGACATTGTTTGATTTCTCAATTTTGTTTTTTTTTTTGTTCTTGGTGTTTTAATAAATAAAACTGATGAATTATTTCCATATCGTTGATTCCGCCGGAATGTTGTAGTTTTAAGCATAAAGAAATGCTGAACTATTTAAGAGTTTTTAGTACCTTAAGGGGCATTCCGTCCTCGGCAACACAATGGTTTATATTTCACCTAATGATTCATTTTTGGCAGCGTATTTTAGTAAAGTTTATTTGTCAACTCTTCAGACCAACTTCAAACGGGGTTAAGTTTTATTTGGATCACATTAATGTCAACCATATGGACTAATTAAAGGTGATTAATAAATCGTGACGTGGAAAACCCTTCGCCACTTATCACTTCAGGACACCTCAAGACCCTAACTTTGTCTGTTTAATATTTAGAGAACGGTCGCACAAATTAAATACTTTTTAATTTTTAACTGCACAAGTTTTTGTAGTATTTTGAATAGTTTTTGGCTTTTTACAAGCATTCATAAGTGGTTTTTATTTACAGTGTTCAAATGTTTTTTTTTACTTTAGTTACATTTTGTTTTGACATTGTTCATAAAAAGTTTAAATTTGCCTAATATAGAAATAGAAAAATACTTAAATTACCGGTACATCTACAACAAGAGTAAGGAAAATGTATATAAATTACACATTATTAAAATAACCGGTTTATTATGCCAAAATAACCGGTTTATTCGATATTCGAAAAATGAACATTTTAAAATAACCGACTTGAGCAAAGATAAAATAACCGGTCGAATAATAACCGTTCGATCTCCCTAGTATGCAGTATATTAAAAATGGAAGGTTAGTGTAACAATAAATTGAATGGAGAAATGTATGCTTTATAAATTGGCAAGAAGAAACTTACTAAATTTTACCATTAAAAAATGCAAATTATGACGTTTTTCAACTAGTTTATAAAAGTCAACTATTTTAAAAAATTTCTAATGTAAATGAGCTTTTAGTTTAATTTTAATAATTACCGTTTGATATTTTAACAGTTTTCATTCAAACAAGTTTTGTTTTTTTATGTAAAACATTTCTGACATTCCAAGTCTTAAAATTTGTAGTAAATATAGTTGATGAACAAACAAAAGAAACAAGATAGAAAAATAAGACGAAAAGAAATAGTTTGTTCAAATAAGTACAACTTAAGTTTATTGTACAAGAAAACTCGAAAAATAAAACATGCGACGAAATGAATGAAATAAGGTCTGCACATACTACATATAAAATAGTCCTCGTTCAGGAATATAAAATAAAGAAAATACACTCAGATCCTCGCATGATGATGAGAACATGTGTACAAGGGATTCTCAGATATCCTTTTCAACTGCCACTGCCTTCATTCCTTTAACATGCTGATACTACATATTTTACATGCTCAGAAAATCATGTAATGGCATTCTTTTCTTTGGCGTTCTTAAGCAAAACTTCGTCGCAAACAAATATTGCTAAAGTATGTTGTTTGACATTATTTTCTTCTTATTTTATTTTAATTTTTTTTTCTTCTTGTTTAAATTAAAAACTTTTCCATTTAATATGAAACGAAGAAGTTTTATTTTTCAAAATTTTGTTGTTAAACAAGACTTACAAGAAAAGATGTTGATAAATTGACAAGACTTACTAAGAAATATGCATAATAAATATTAAAGGGACAAAAGAACAAAACTGCTCGTAGTAATTTAATGTGCATTTTAAAATGCTGATAATTTAAAAAAAAGTTAATACTTACGAAGAATTTTTTTTTATAAAATTCAAATGAAATATTTTTATCAGGCTAGGCATTTCTTAAGAATTGTAAAAAGGAAAAATATCCTTTAACTTTCGTTTGTTTTAAAGCTTTTTTATAAGGAAAACCTAGAAGAAATTCGAAATTTAGCATTTTAAATTGTTTTTACCCCTGGACCATGTAGAGCCTTCACAATATTGAAGTAAAGTTTTTTTTTGTCTATTTTCCCTAGAATAAGTGATTTATAAAAATATATTTGTATATATGTCCTTTATATGAAAGAAAAATTGGATTTATAATGTCAAAATGATTATTACTAGATATTTTAAGGGTCTTTATGATATCGCTTTAAAGTCTCGCAATCTGTGCAAATTGTGCATTTATACGCTTTCGCAAATGAACTGTCAAAAATTGTTTGTGAATTCATTTACCCAAACTTCGTAAATGTGCTACACAATTTTGACTCATACAATTGCGGTGTTCAATTGAACTTTTGTACAAACAGATTTTCAATAGGTTACATATCGGAAGCAACGAATTCCTGGAATAATCTGAGCAACTAAGCCTTTTGCCTTTTTTAAGGCATTTTTAAAATTAAATTTCACTTTAAGACACACAGTTAAGCTCTTAGTTTTTTCTTTATTCCAAATCATTTAAATCGGGCTTAGATTCATCAAAATTAATTTTCATTAAATTATTTCTATGAAATAAATTAATTAAAATTTATGGATAATTTTTCATTCTTGACTGCCCGGGGATCAAATCCACGTTCACGGACAGGTTGATTCTGACATGTTTCGATAGAAACAACATTATCTCTTCAGAGAATGTTTGCCGTTTAACACTTACCGCCAATATTGACGTCAATAGTCAAATATCAATTTTTAACCAAATGGCATTTTCACTTTGATGGATCGAAATTTGTTTTTTTTAATGATTACATATTTTTAATTAATTTAAAAGATCGTCCTTACTTTTGTTTGCAATACTTTTTGTCAATAATTCTTTTTGAAGTATAAAGTACTTTTTAGTTTGTTTTTTCTCTATTTTTTTTAGCATTTTGTTGACCTTTTCAGCACAACATGGAAGAACACGAAAATCAATAAAATATAGATAATCATTTCAAAAAAAAAAAAAAAATATTGACTATTTACAGAAGTATACTTATGTTTAATTTAAGATACTAAGACCAGTATGTACCTTTGGTGTATTCCCAGCCACTCAAACGGATGGACATTCAAATAACGAATCAAAAATTAATTATAAGTCGATCGGTATACATCAATTCGGTCCGAACCTATTTAATTAAAATTTAATTACTCTTATTAATTTAACAAACTAATTTGGTATTGGTCCATTTGGCTTTATGTAATTAGCTCGCATCGGAGTGGTTGTAGTACTCCCGAAAAAAGCTTTTAATACCATAATTTCCTTTTGGAGACAGTAACTTATACAATAGGTAAAGGCATGCCTAATCGCCTAAAACGATAATAAATGCGTTAAATTTTATTAATTTATCCACGGTGTTATAAAGCAAATTTTTGTAAGTTTCCTGAAATAGAAAAATCGGGCCAAAATTAAGAATTCCGGATGGTTTTTAATGTTTTGTGGTGCCCTAATGCTGAAACCGATGGCTGCCCTCCATCAATAGAACCCAAATTCAAAACTTAAATTAAACTTCAAGTCCTTAATTGGCACCTGAAATATTATTCCATTCAGACTAACTGTTTACAAGATCCAGAATTATTTCCATTTCTGTGTATCTCGAAAACAAGAGCTAACCTTTAAAAACTGGATTCAGCATACCCGAGTTAGGTTATCCCGCCAGAAAGACATGTCAAATTCTAACACCGTGTCAAATTCTAATCCGGCTTAATGTGCTCACTCAACTTTTACGCTCACAAGACAAACGTGCCCAGCTGTAAAAATCGTCATATTGAAGCGAAAATAATGGCTATTAAACTTAAAGTAGCTCGAATACATTGGCTCCTGAAATCTTTCCTTAGACAACAAAGTTCTCTTATACAGGTCTGTCATAAAACCAATATGGACATATGGCATCCAATTATGTGGTATTGCATGCGCACCAAGCATCCATAAGCTACAAAGAAGACAGTCTGGGATATTACGGCGATACCCTCGGAGATCGTTACCTCCCAACCATTCAAGAGGAAATTGAAAAGTATTCACTCAAGTAGATAGATAAACTAATGGTCCATCCTAACTAACTATATCGCTCGGGATCTGCTACAGTTCGAAGGTCGCCAGAGGCTAAAAAGAACCGACACTTTATTGAAACTTTATTCCAGTAAATAAGCGGTTACAATGGCAATAACCAATAAACAACAATTAGAATTAAGCTTTGAGTACATATCGTAAATTTCGACAGAAAAGATTCAATACTAAAAAAAAATCTAGCACAGTGTAATCAATTGAAATAATAAACCTACACATAATTTTATCTGCTGATGCACATATGTATAGATATAATTTAAATAAGTCGGAATTTCGTATCAGTTGTAAAACCAACATGTCCTTGTCAGTTGTCAAATACTATAAAAATAAAAGACATTGAGATATCTAAATCATTTTTATTTAACAACACAATTAAAATTTTGTCTATGAGTTATGGTATTAAAAAAAATTAAATAAACTTTCTTTCATATATCGTTACCTACAGTGAAAAAAGATGTAGATATACAAAAACTTTCTTACATGTTTATACTTGACTGCTGCAGAGAAAAACATGTTTCAATTTGGTCACCTCCAACAAAACTATTCTTAAAGAAAATTGTAAACATATTATGTTTAATTGAACCATATTATTGTCACTATCCATATTATGATTAAATCAGTCCAACATAAAGAAGCCACAAGAAGCCATTATGGTTGCCCTTAAACATGTTATGGTCAACTATGACAATCATTTTTTTTTTAATTAAAAAGAGCAACATGCTATGGTTGAAAAAAAACCATGCTATTATAAGTGTTTAACATATTTTGGTTATTATGACCATTATATGGTTGCAGCTTCTTGATGGAGGACAAATATAACCATGACATTGTTGTCGGTGACAAATACATATTAAAATAAAACATAATATTTATAAAATTATCTTTAAAAATATTTTTGTTGGAGATGACCATATTGAAACATGGTTTTTCAACTTCATGTTCACGTAAAATTTTAAACTCCAACGATTAATAAATAATGCAGCGCACTACTTCTACGTAAAGTTATATATAAAGAATATTGATTTTTTTAACGATTTTTGCTTCTCTTGTAAAATATAGAATATAACAGTTTGCATTTAATATGACGATATGTATATGTTACATAAATAAGAGTTTAAAGAATAATTAAAGAAAAGTCTCATAAAGATTTTCTATTTATTAAAAAAAAGACAAACCAGTATAAAACTAGTAACAGTTATAGATAAATTGTAAAAACTTTTTTCTATAAAATGAACAATCATAAGCCGACAAACCACAAATGAACAAGTCTATGAATATATGTAAGTATTATCGATGCAATATATTACAAACAGAGTGACATAAATGTAGGCAAACTTTTAGATATTTAAAATACCCCTACAAGTTTATTCAAAAAGGAAATAAAAAGTGGTCCGTTACTTGAATTACATTGCAGAGGGTTTTTATTAGGGATGTAACGATACGCCCTTTTGCCGATACGATACCAATACCGATACTCAAGAAGAAATATCGCCGATACCGATACGCATATAAAATTTAAATTCAAGGTAAAATTAACTAAAGTCAAGTAGAGTAACTTATTTTTTAAACAAAAAACAGTGTCAGAGATTATTAATATTTTAAATTGATTTTAACAAGATTTTAAAAACAACGAATAGAATTTAAATTCATGGTAAAATTAATTAAAAAAAAAAACAATGTAAGAGATTATAAGTATTCAAAGTTAGTATTAAAAAGATTTTTGTTAAAAAAATAAATTATTCTCAACTTGTGCGGAGATAATTTTGCAACTCCGTTTGAGCAGACCTGTAGTAAAAAATCGTCTCTCAGATGTGACTGAACTCATTTGACAACTTAAGTATTTCTGCTCCGTGGTCTTAAATTTTCAATATAACATTTAATTGCGCCAGTTAACAATTAGATTTGTGTCTCTAGAATTATTAGAAAATCTATGATATATCTAGACTTTTTCTTTCTATCAACCTTCTCCGAATTTTCTTCCAAGATTTGCACAAACGCTTCAAAGGTCAGTTATTCTAGACTTATCAAAACTTTTACTAGATATGGTTTCATTACTCTCTAAACACTTAAATCTTTCATTCAGAGCTAATGCTACGCAAATCACTAATTTTTGGGACATTACATTATTCTGCGCTTCAGTTTATTCATTTATCGTATTTTCTAATAATAATAGAAGACTGTTAACTAGCGAAAAAGCGTCAAAAAATGTTTGAGTGAGTTTGCTTAAGGATTTTGTGGTCTCTTCGAAGAAACCCACAAGTTGTAGCGTAGTGATTTTTATTTTCACAAAAATAATTAAAAATTAGCAGAAAATTCTGTTGCTGGTCCAAACCAACCGTTCAATGTGTTTTTCAGTGCAAAAAGTCGTAGTGTTAAATTGTTTTGACAAGTTACACAGCAAACGCGTAAAACGCATATACAACGTATCCAAAGCATGAATTAGGTTTTCTTTCTACATTAGCATGCGTCTCGAAAAAAGGCCTAAAAAGAAACATACTCATAAACCACTTGGTGTAAACCGACGTCCAGCTTAAGAATTTTAAGAAACAATTTATTATTCTGTTTGATTTTTGGCTCTTAGTTTTTATGCAATAAATAAGCAATGAAAATTAAGTTGTTTGTTAAAAAAAACTATAAAAAAGTATCGGCGTATCGACAGTAAAATATCGCCGATAGCGATATATCGGCAAACGTGAAGCATCGCCATATATTGGTATCGGTATTCGTTGCATCCCTAGTTTTTAAACAATTGAAATTTATTTAATATTTTTAAAAACGCTTGTTGAAATAAACTCCTTTAAAGCATTAAACCAACACCAAACTTTATAAAACTCCAGGCACATCCATAACTAGACTAAGTAAAAATACATACCAATACATATACACATTTGTATCTTTAAAATACAATATATAAATCTTTAAACTAAAGTAAGAAACATTTATAACAATTCACTTAAAAGTTCTTAGAACCACAAAGATAAGAAGAAACAATTCTAATAAAATCGTAATAAAGGCATACGTACTAGTATATACTGCAATTTTTTTGTATTCCCATTCATTGCATAAAAAGGTATTGTAGTAAAAATAAATTTGTACATTTTAATTATAATTTATTTTAGTTTCATTGCACTCTGCCTATTTGACGTAAGAATCCAGATTTTTCAAGTTTTTCTTGTAATTAATTGATGCATTTAAATAGGCTTTTAATTTATTCTAATTTAAGTTTTTTACGGTTAAAAATACATTTTACTGGTAAAAAATATTTAACAAACAGATAAACATTGCTTGTTTTGCAGTTTAGCTCTAGTTTAGTTCTTAGGGTGCACCGGTAGGCTAGTTGGTAGTGAGATAGTCTATCAGCGCTAGGGTTGCGGGTTCTATTCCCACCAGAGACTCTGCTTTCTTTCCATAAAGCATAGAGCTTCGCGATATTAGTACAGTAAGAAAAAAATATTAGTTCTTGTTTATTTATAGTTCAGTACTTTCCGTTCGAAAGAACACATGACTAAAGTTTTAATCATATTGTACGATTTTGCCAAGAAGTTATCTGTTTTCAATATGCATTAACATTTGGAATACCAACTTAAAATGGACTTCCGATCTGCGTCCTTAGGAATACTTAGGAATAAAAACTTAAAAAGGAAACTAAAATCGCAGAGAAGCGATGGCTATTTTAGTATAGAATTAAATTTTCAAAAATCAAAAAAAAAATTAATTGATCTACTACAAAACTAAATAAATAGACTGTAGAACTTTTTTCTTATTGCCACAGATACACACAGGTATACTTTATAATAAAAATCATTAATCTAGGCTTAAAAATTTAGACTCAGGAACAGAGAAAGAAAAACACTCGGGATAAGTGAAGTTTTTGTGCTTACTTAAAATACGAGTCGTACTCAAAAATTTAAGTACGAATCTTGGGTGATCTAAGAAGGTATACTTTTTTCAATAGCCTTTTTTTGACAGATCACGTTTGAGTCCAGCATTCATTATTGGGTAATATTCGAACGAATAGACCACGTCCAGCACGCTGTGAATAAAATATAGCGGCAGTAGCTGAAAGTGTACACGACTACAGTGGAAAGGTTCGATTCGGCGCCGTTCGCAGCAACTCGGACCGTTATCGTACCATGATAACCGACTATTTGATGCCTGAAATTGAAGCTCGTGATCTCGGCGACATTTGGTTTCAGCATGACGTCGCCACTTCCCACACATCGCATCAATCAATGGATTTATTGAGAGAAACTTCGTTGAGCACATAATTTCACGTTTTTGGCCAGTCGATTGGCCACCAAGATCGTGTGATATCACACCGTTAGATTTTTGCCTGTGGGGATATGTAAAGTCTAAAGTTTAAGCGGACAAACCCAATTCGATTCAGGCCTTGGAGGAAAACATCACGCGTGTCATTCGCCAGTTAACAATCTCAATGCTCGAACGAGTCATCGAAAATTGGACTCAACGGATGGACCATCTGCGACGTAGCAACGGCCAATATTTGATAGACATAATCTTCAAAAATAACAGCCAAAGAATGTTCTTTCAAATGATAATAAACATTCCCCATTAAATTTGAATTTTCTGTGTTTTTTCTTTAAAAAAGTAGGGAACGTCGAAATGGATATAATAGTTTTAGCTTTTCTAAAGACTTTGGAAAAAGTTTCCTGACTAGCTGGCCTAAGCAATCAGCGAAATTGGCATTGAAATTACCTTTCCCTCAACAAAAAATTTCAGTAGTTTCAGCAAAAATAAAAATTGGGAATTTAGCACGTTATAGATAAATTTTATTAATAATAAATTTTGTATTCCTGTAAATTACTTTTGATATAAAATTTTAAAAACTTGAAGAACATTTGGCTTAATTAAAATGACTAATGGCTAAATTGATTTTTTGATGGCAAACATGATTGATGAAAAATGGCTAAATCTCTTCACTTAATGGCTAAATTGGCAACACTGATTATGCTAAACGGTTAAGTACTATACAATACGAAGTTAATTAAATATTACGTATACGCTGTAAGCAATTATGATTGTCTTAATTACAATGCTGAATATTTAAGTAGCGAGTAAGTTAAACAAATTTTATTTACTTATTAATTTTTTGTGCAGTAAAATATACTGTAATAATGGAGAAGTTATTTTTTATTTATTAAGAAAAAAGTAAATATGAGAGATAAATATGAGAGAAAATTATTATACTGAATCATAATAATTATCGCTGGCTATAACATTTTTAAATATATGTAAATGAGTTCTTCATTTAGCTATAAAAGTATTTTCTTTTTAAAAACTTCTAAAATCACTTTTCTCTAGAGACTGCTAACAAAAAAAAAAACAAAATAAAAAAAACTTAATTTTCCTCATGTAACACCAATTGTGGTCATTATCATTACTGTACTTTAAATTTTTTAAACACCCTACACCACTGGTGAATGAGGGTATACTAAGTTTGTGATTCCATATGAAACTGTTTTAATGTGTATCTGAGACCCTATAATCTGTATATAAACTGTGTTCTTGAATAATTTGAAGTGGATTTAGCCATATTCATCTGTCTTTCCATCCTTCCGTCCATATATCAGTCTGTTGAAAACACGCTAATTTTTAAATCAATTTACACAAAAGAACAGTTTAAGGGCAAAACTGTTGCTCGTTCTCCAAAACAGTTTAGAACTGAAAATCAGCATAATCGGTTAAGTAGCAAAGGTGTTATGAGCCCGAGTGTGGAATAGTCACTCTTAAATTTATTATTTTATTGTTACAAAAACTAGCAATAATTGGTGACAGAATACACCGATATTAATCATTTTTGCCGAAATCTGTTTTGTATGATTGCAACTCAAACTATGTATTAAATTCTGTTAATATCGGTCCATAATTCATGATAAGTTCCATAATATCCCAGTTTCGTATATAGTATGGCATATTTTCATATAGATATTGTGGTTAAATTTGGTCCTATTGAACTTTACATGGCTCCAAATAACACAATGTAATTTTGTGACAGTCGGGCCATTATGTACGATATGTCCCAAATAAAGCGTTCTTTTGAAAAGCAATTTAGGTAGGTAGGTAGAAAGGCTGGTGTGAAGTCCATTTCACACCTTCATCCAGAGACCAATATGGTCCATTGTGATGCTTTGTTTAGATATAAATAGATGGAAAGTAGGTGAAATAAATAGCGAAAGCATAAGAAGAGATAAAAAATTATAAATGAGAATAAAAGACATCGGACCAAAACCGAGAGAAACCATGTATTAAAATTAAATCTAGTTAAGGGTTTTTAAATTGATGAGGAGAATTTTCGGCCTGCCTTGGCAGGACGCAAACTTAAAATTAGATTAAGATTTTATTAATTATGGTTATATTCTAATATATGAAGATTCAATAAATAAATATGTGGATTTCGCTGGTTGATTAGGTCAGCTCGTCAGGAAACTTTTACCAAATACTTTAGAAAATCTAAAAATAATATACAAGTAAGACCATAAAGGGAATAAGAATTTTAAACACTCAGGTCTTACTTGTAACATTATCAAAGCTTCAACAAAGACTCAACAACAAACCGCCAATTTTTCTTTCTTACATTCCCCTACAATCGGCTGGTTTTTATCCAACACGAATTGTAGTTGTAAGAGGATAGAAAGAAAAAAACAAAATTAAAAAAAAAACAAGTTGCTTAAATAAAGCAGCTTGCCATTTCAGTTTTTATTTTCCGGGCACATGAAAATTTATTACCAAAATTATTTTTGGGAATGAAATATTTATTATTAATTAATTCATATTAATTCATATTAAATACCATATTCGTCAATATAATTAGCTTTTAAATTGAAAAAGCACCAACAACTGAATTTGTATATACCGGGTGTTTTTTTTTACAGGTTTGTTTTTCGAATAGAGATAAAACTGGCATTTTGTGGTCAAATCTGGGAACTCTAATGTCATTTATGTTCAGTTTGGTTTGCCATTTCATCATGAACAGGTTGACAAAAGAACAACGCTTGCAAATCGTGCAAATTTATTTCGAAAATAACAGTTCAGTTCGCGAAGTTTACCGCAAGCTCCATCCATTTTATGGTCGACATAATCGTCCATCAGAGCAATTAATTCGGTTAACCATGGATCGTTTTCGCACTACGTTTACTCTATGTGATAATACGCATCCGCAGAGACGTCGAACAGTGCGCACCGAAGAAACAATTGTCGCTGTACAGCAAAGTGTTGAAGAGGACCCGAATGAATTGATTCGCCACCGTGCACAGCAATTGGAGCTTTGTCCATCAACTTTATGGAAGATTTTGCGCAAAGATCTTGGCTTGCGACCTTACAAGATCCAGCTTGTGCAAGAATTAAAGCCGCGAGACCATGCAATGCGTCGTGATTTTGGTGTATGGGCCGAAAATGAGATTGATCTCGATGCTGATTTTCATCGCAAAATTTTGTTCAGTGATGAGGCTCATTTTTGGTTGAATGGCTACGTCAACAAGCAAAATTGCCGCATTTGGAGTGAAGAGAATCCACATGAGACCCTTGAGACGCCATTACATCCACAAAAACTGACTGTTTGGTGTGCTCTATGGGCTGGTGGAGTCATTGGGCCATACTTCTTCCGAAATAATGCTGGAGAGGCAGTTACCGTTAATGGAGACCGGTATAGAGCCATGACAACCGACTATTTTGTTCCCGAATTGGATGGCATGAATGTGGATGAGTTGTGGTTCCAACAAGACGGCGCTACATGCCACACAGCGCACGCCACAATCGATTTATTGAAGGAAACATTCGATGAGCGCATAATTTCGCGGAATGGACCTGTCAATTGGCCACCAAGATCGTGTGATTTGACACCATTGGATTATTTTCTTTGGGGATATGTGAAGTCGCTCGTCTACGCCAACAAACCAGAAACGTTAGGGGAATTGGAAGCCAACATTCGTGGCGTTATTGCCGACATACGGCCCCATATGCTCGAAAAAGTGGTTGAAAATTGGACCTGTAGAATTGGCTTTATTCGAGCCAGCCGCGGCGGCCACATGCCTGAAATCATATTTAAACATTAATGGCATAAAATTATCCTTCCAATAAAGCCAAATTGATGGTCATTAAAACGATTTTCTTGTGTTTTATTTCAATTCGAAGTTCTATACCACTGAAAAAAACACCCGATACAAAAGATTATTTTGTTAATAAAAATTATTAAAACTCAACAAATATATTTAACACTGAATGATATATTTGCTTACAATTAAATAAAACTTTTTATTACGCAATTATTATATTAACAATATATTTTGTTGCTAACTAATTTGAAATAAAAAATAATTTTTGCAGTAAAATTTATTTAAAATTACATTACAAAAACCATTGTAGCAACAAATATTGGCCTGAATGAGGTTCTAACAAAAACATAAAACGGAAACTTGACACCATTAACAGTATTATTTGAAAAACTAGAATTTATTACACACCCGTTAAAATTTTTGTATGAATCATTAAATAATAACTTTAAAAAAAAAATTTTTTTTTATATTATGTTTTTAATTTTTTACATTAAATAATTTTATCATACATACAAATTTTTTACAAAAAATAAGAAAAATTTTTTAATACTACAATCTACAAACAACTTAAATAAAAAAATTGTTAGAAATATTAAAATGATTTAACAAATTTTCTTTAATTACTTAATCAATTTTGTTGTTTGTTTTTCTGTTTTTTCTACTAGTAGTCACTCTACCGAATTCTGTGATGAACAATGCATAACTTATCATCGGTGGAGGGTATTAAAGATTCGGCGCGGACCATGAAAGCACTTTTCTTCAACATAAAATCCATAAATCTGCCAGTTAAACAAACGTACCGAAAACAATGAATTTCAACACAATTGTAGAAACAAATACTTTCGTGCATAATCTAAGTGAAAAACTAGGCCTTTGGCTTTTTAAAATAATATTATATAAAAAATTTAACTCATACCAAAGCCACAACTTCGTATGAGCGTGTTTTTTTATTATATTACAGTGTCTAGACAATCAAATATAAAACGATTCGGAAAAAAAATCGATGACATAAATTTATGTTTATTTTTATATTTTTTTAAAATAAATGAGTAAAAAAAAAACAAAATTTTTTATTGTTCTTTTTTTAAAAGAGACAAACATTTGTGATAATTTCGAACACTCTTCCATTTTCACCCTTTCTCTTCTCACGACGAAAGTTTTAACATCGCTTGTTTGTTATATTTTTATTCTTTTGTATACTACACTGCACAGTGGGAGAACAAATAAGGTATATATTAAATATTAAGAGTTTTAACAAAATCTTAGAGGTGGTGGGTTTCAAAATTAATGATTATGGTTTTTTATTGGCAAAATATTAAACAAAATTTGTTACCATTTTGAAAATCAGCTTAAACATTTTTCTAAGATAAAAATTAAAAAAAATTTAAAAGATATTTTTCAATAACACAAGAAAACAAAAATACTCAGTATAAAACAGATTAAAATATTATAAAAAATACTAAGAATAAAATATACATAAAAACAATGTAATGTAGATCAACGACAACGTAGCACTCACATTAAAATTTACATAAACCACAATAAAGGAGTAATAGCTCTTCAAGTTTCAGCATAAAAAACTACACTGATTATAGCTGCGTTCGAGAACACAAAAGTTTTTACTATTTTGTACTGAACTTTACTGCATTTTACTAAATTGCGTTCGCGTACACAAAATACAGTAAATGAGAACACAAATTGAGAGCGTAAAGTGACAGTTCTTGACTGAGTACTTACAAATTTTTACTGCAGTAAAATTTAGTAAAACAAAAAAACATATGTTTTAAAAGGTAAACAAACAAAAGGCATACAAAATGTGAAAAAATTGTTTAAAAAAAGAAAAGTTGAAATAAAACTAAAATAAAAACAAAAAATTAATAAATATTAATTAATTAAACTTGTTTGCGAAGATTTTATATGGCTAAATACCAACTTTTAAAACTTTGTTTAGTTATGTTAATTTTTTTGAGTTGTAAAAGTGTCAAGTACTCGGGTACTTAGAACAGCCCTTGTTTTTAAAGTTATCAATAGTAAAAAAGTATTCGTGTACTATTGATCAAATTTAGCCGGACACAAATTAGCAAATTCAAATAAAATAAGAAACAAACAAATATGAAAGATTACATAAAATAATTTGTTTGTATTTTCCAAAAATATTCGTGTTAAGTATTTAATCAAGTACCGATAAGAAAACGAGTTAAGTAGTCAAAAGTGTAAACATTTTTCAACACTTCAATTATTTGCCATCAGCTGTTGCCTTTATTTTACGAATTTTTACAAATATTGCGTTCGCGTACTTTTTTGGACAACAGCTTTTTGTGAGAGCAAATTTTTAAGTTTACTCATTTACTGCATTTTACTGTTAAAGTACTCAAACACACCTTATGTTGAACAATTATTGTTACGGTCTTCTCTTTGCTTTGTTTACTAAATATCTGTAACTAAGAGTACAATTGAGAGTATCAACTTCAAAATGTATTCATTCTCTTGTCTATAGGTAAGTTAATAATGTGGAGCATTTCGAGCACGAAACGGCGTTTATAATTGTTCTCCGTTTGTTATATATCGTCATATTAAATGCAAACGGACGTAACTACACTTTTTATTTTTTTACAGGAGAAGCAAAAAACATTCTAAAATCAACAAATATTATGGTTTCTTTGCAATTTTTGTAAATTGTACTTAAATTGTGGGGATTTATTTATTGGTGAATATATTTTTAATTTTTTTTTCTAACATTTAGGTTTTTATGTTAGTTACGTTCTTTTGACTTTCCACTTTTTTTAAACAAAAAGACGTAACTACAAAAAGTCACAGTAGTTGGAGAAAGACTTTCTTTTTGGTATTAATTCATTAACATTCTAAACAACTGAACAGATTTTGACGAAATTTGGAGACTCAGCAGAAGAGATGTTAGACATTCAAAGCGATGTTTTAGTACTTGTGTATTTCTAGCACAGTGGATTACAGTGGAACAAAGTTGACAATTGGGTATGTCAAATCGATTGGTCCGTATAACTTTCCGATTAAAAATAATTTTGAATTTCCGAAAACTACTTGAAAAAGTTAAGAAAAAACATGCTCACTATGTACTAGTATTCTAGTCTCTTAGAGTTTAAGAGATATTTGACTTTATTATTTATGTTATCTTTTGTAGTTTACCAGAAATCCGCCAAAAACCTTACCTATTGCTTTGAATTTTACCATTTAAAATTGTTTACACTTTTGAATAAAAATATGTTTCCTTTTTTTTAACTTTTTTATTAAATTTTTATATATATTTTATTATAAAATAAAATGTAATTATGTAATTAATTTTTAAAATAAGAACTACAGATATGTGAGAAATTTTGTTTAAAAAAAACAGTACATTTTATAAAAAAAAAAATTTTATTTAAAAGAAGTCGAAAGCAAATAGTTAACTTTCGAAGGGAATATTGTCATAAAAATTATGGCAATCGGCTAGTATTAAAGGTTTGAGAGGCCCAACCATAATGTGCTTAAGTTGGCTTCAGCAAAAGTGCGAATATATGTAAATCATATGAGCAAACCATATTGAACTTAAGGAAACGTTTTGCTCAGTTTTACGAAATTGTCATGTGATTAAGCAAAGTGTGAAGCTGATCGCACATTCCGTACGGAATCAAATGTTTTTTTAGTTTGTTTTTGTTTTTTAAATACATATGAGAGACTTTTTGTAAATTTTAGACAGTAGTTTAAGCAAAGCTATGCATATTATGGTTGGGCCTTAAGTCTTGGAGATTTTGCCACTTTTTCTTTGATATTTTAATTCTCTGAGTATGCAATGGGGTGGGTTAACGATCTACAAATTTCTTTATAGCTCTTTGAGGAAGTAGTTCATAATCATCGTTTATATTTAATTTAAAATAAAAAACACCAGTGCCATCGTAACCCAAAGCACGAATCATGTTTACTGTGGAATCACCGTATTTTCTGCCTGTTCAAAATATATAATTTAAAATCAATAAATATGTACATACTATTTGTATATTAAAATAAAATGTAATACTTTACCTGGTCTTATTGATGAATAACATTGTGGAACGGACTCAAATTCAAGAAAATACTCATGGCTTAAATGGTTCACTTGTATAGGGAAATGATTTTTTCGGGCGTCTTTTATTAAGTCCACATGTTGCGATGGCAGATTTATTTGCTTATTGTTAATTTTTCTTTGAATTAAAGAGTGGGTTTTATTAAATATTTCTGTTCAATTGTAATATTTCTTTCCACGCACAAAGACAACAAAGCATTAGATAGAATACCGTTCCGATTTTAATAAAATCACCCATCAGAATAGTTAATAATATGGTTAGTCTCAGGAGATTACTGTTTTAAAATGCATGTTGCAAACGTAGATGCGACGAGATTACCTTTAGTCTCATCCCATACATAATTATCAGACTCATGGGATTACATTATATATCGTGAAATTATGAACTTGAAGTTTCATTTTGTAATACGAGGTATTCGGGTTTGATTAAAGAACTAGTTTCACTGCCTGCATATCCATACAAAATAATAGACAAATTCCAGACTTTGCGTTTTCGATGTCATTAGCTTTCTCAATTCTCATCATTTCTATTTATTTTCTGTGAATATCAAATGCATCCTTTGATATGCTATTTGCTTTATACGGCACACATAAATCACACTGATCATTTCTAGGTTTGAATATAGATTAATTACTTTTTTTCAACTTTTCCAAAAAATTCGGAAGGGATATAGGTGAAATTTAATTTTCTTTTTGTGCTTTGCATTCCAATGAATATAGTTCATTCAATTGATAATAAGACTTAATGTGGATTTGGGATTTCGTAAATCCCGAAAATCATATAATTTTCAGGATCGAGATATAAGGATTGGCATCCCTATATACAACAAATGAGTTTTCATATAAATGTGTAGTTACGTTTTCTGGCATTTAGTAATACACGCACTTATAGTTACGTCCGTTTGAATTTCGTTAATAAAATCGCCATTTTTGATCGTAGGAATCTAAAATTTTGCACGAGCATATAATTTTGTGTAGTTACGCCAGTTTGCATTTAATATGACGATAAATACATTATCAAAATCTGGTTTGTGTTTACTTTGTGCACAGTGTTTTGTCAATGCAGTTTTTTGCTTAAAATTGCTTAGTTATAATTTGGTCAGATTTGTAAGTTTGATTGAAAAATTGTTGTCAGATAATATATTTCTTATTTTTCCTAAGTTATTTTTGTGAAATTCAATATCACTTAAGTTCAAGATTCTGTTTATAAGATTCTTCGTCGTGTTAATTATGATTCTTTTTGGGTGTTTAAAAAATATTCGGCCAGAAGCTGTTGGGTTCTGGTACCTGTCCGTTTTTAAACTGTTTTTTCCTCTTATCATATTATCCAAATATGGTAAAATCGAGTTAGTATCTTTCTCCACTTTGAATTTAATATTCTGGTGAAAACTGTTAAACTTCGCCAAAACCTTGTCAATTACACTGTCCCTAAGTATAATAAATAAATCATCGGTATTTTCAGTTTTTCAGCCAAAGTCGATATCACCGTATCCAAAAGTTTTTCCATTACAATATCTGCAACAATCGGTGATGCAGGTGACACCATCGGTAGATCTTTTCTCTATATATTTTTTCGATTTATTGTGTATATTTTATCGTTATATAAAAAATAACGATTGTCTTTGATACAAAATTTCATAATTCTTAAAAACAAACCCTTTGGAATCTTGGTGTGTTTTGCTATTTTTTGTCATCTGTCTTCTATAATTTTTAAAGCTAGGTCAAGCGGAATACTCGGGAAAAGAGATACTACGTCAAAAGATTGAATAGTTTTTCTTTAAACTGCATGGAGTATTTAACGTTGTATTTTACACCCCAAATCAACACCAGAGATATCCAACAATTCATAAAAGGTGGCGGATTTCATTTTGGCCAGTCGCCTTCGCACAAGTGTAGGACAGCGACGGTTCGTTTATCGTGAGTACCTGCCTTAGGGCCTATTTTCACATCATATCCAAACCGCCTGGTGAGTTCATATTAAGCACTTACCAAATGCCGCTCTGTGTTTGAGAATTCATTTGCACACACAGGTGACAACTTTGAGTGTAAAAGCTCGACAAAGTCTATATACTCGTCCCTTGTTTGAGGATATCCGCTGCCTTTAAACGAATTCTGGAAGCTTCTGCCGAATAGTAACAGCACCCAGGTACACCTAACAGCGCGAACTTTCCCCGAAGGTGAAAAATCAGACTTTGACGTGAGGTAGTACCTACCCGCGAGTGGGTTTGAATCACAGCTACCACGTGCTCTCGTTAAATGTATCCCCAAATCTTGAGGAGTCAGCAGCCCCTGGTGCAAATTGTGGAGCCTAACGCTAAAGCCCATAGTTACGGATCTCGAGTTGATCTGAACCCAAGGAACAGACATATACACTCTGTCTTTCGCTATCAATGCAGCATACGCCTTTTGAAAATTGTAACCCAGTATACTTATCATCATAAGTTACAGAACAAAAATGTTTATTAATATAGAGAGTTTTTGTTCTAACATGATCATAATATAAAGAGGTAAATTTCCTCTTAATATTTTCACTCTTCCTAGTTAGAGCTAAATGATCATTATGTATCAAAAGAGGCCCGACCATTAGCCATCTAGACATTACCAGCAAGTTCCTCATGGAGGTAGGCCATAGGCGCTTGTTGCCGAGTGGAAGGCATACCCGAAGGATTCCTCCTGAACTCGACAACTTACCTGCCACCAGTGTAGGACAATGACAGAAGAGGTGTTCTAAGTCGTCTGTCTCGTTATTTGTCATCTTACATGTGGCTGTAATCATGCATTCTGGCACCCAGATGCTGTGCATGTCAAACTTTAAGACAGTCTCTCGTGATAATAGATACCAAAAAGGTAAATCCCATTTAGTCACCGAGAGTAGAAACATGGTACGCCCTGCATCCATGCGGGGCCACAATTGCCAGGTAATCCTGCATCCAAGGTTCGCAGCCTATATGTCGTTATCAATAAATTCTAGTTTAGAGGAGAGCAGTGGTTAAAAACAAATCCAGTGCAATCCTTAGTACATTGCCAAATCTAGCAACCTCAACCCTCCTAATGTTGCCCAGTATATCCCTGAGTGCTGATACTAAATACGATAATGACTTTGCAAAGCAATTTACCAAAATTAAAGCTCAAAAAAACGTCCACTATAGAAAATATTTTGTTAATTAGATAGCGTGTTTAAAATGCAAATAATTTTTTAAATTTTTTTCGTTTTCGTCCCACCGTTCCCATTTTATTTGTTACCGGGAAAGAGTATTTAATTTTGTTAAAAGCTTCACTTTTACAAACAAATAATGGAAAATGGAATGAAACGTAGGAAAAAATTATATTGTACTGTGTTTATTTAAATAAATCGTTGATTGTGAACTTTTACAAGCGGTTCAGTCGAATAAAAAAATTTTAATTTTAATTTTTTTTTTTGGGGAATAACAATCTAAATGAAAAATTGTTTTCCTAACGACCTTTCCTATTTATATTGTTTAATAAGTTTCAGTAACAATATAATAATATAGGAAAAACAAGTTTTATTTATTTAATTTTTAATTAAATTTGTTTCTTAATGGAAAACCTAATTTGGCAAATAAAAAAAAAATTAATTGAAGAGATTTTGATATGCATGTTTATGGAATTATTTTATTAAATATATGACATTGGACTTTTGTCGCGATAGCATTCAGACGCACAATTACGGAAATTACAGTAGTAACCCCATTCTTGCACACACTTGATACTTGCACATCTCGATTCTTGCAACATAAAAATATTTTTCATTACGCACTCAGTACTTGCGACATCCGAAAATTTTGAACTCGATACTTGCAACATTACTCTTGTATTACTCTTGCGTGCTGCTTTATTTGTGTTTTCTTAGACTGAATACATTTCGGGATATCCCCGTCGTTTTATGCTGCTGATGAAATGTTGTACATAATTTGAATCAGTTTTAAGCTGACTATTGAGAGGTGCGGTGTCATAATGGCAAAGAAAAAATTTACGTTGCTGACAATTAAAGAAAAGCTGAGATTTTAAAGAAATTAAGTGCTGGATTTTCCACCAATTCCTTAGCAAAAGTGTTCATGTGCATAGAGCAACAATAACTCGTGTTAAGAGTAATGAAAACACCATAAAGAAAATTTGTGGCACATTCTGAATCTGGCCCTGGGAGAAGAAAGACGCTTAAACCCTCGGAGTTTCCAAAAATCGGAAGAGCATTGTTTAAATGGTTTGCAAAGTTTGTAACTTTGTATTGAGTACCATTGCCTAGAATGGGGGGAGCAAAACAATGCTTCATTAGACGATATTATGATGCTCCAGAGACTAAGAAGCAGTGTAGTACTGAACAAGCGACTTTGTACAAAACAAACAAAAATTTTAAATTTCTTTAATAATTAACTATTTTTTCAGAGTACCTTAATTTTTATTTTAGATTTTGATAATTTTTAGATTGCTTTAACAGAATCTGTAAATTGCGTTCATTTCTTGAGTAATATTTCTTAAGCTACAAAAAAAATATATATATAAAGATTTAACTTTATGGTACAACCAAAATTGGAATACAATAAGTTTAAAATCTTTTCTTTCTTCGTTACTAAAAAAAATTAACTTAATTTTTATGAACTAACTGCCAGTTCATCGATTTTGAACGTTAACGTTCGCATAGAAAATAACATTTACAACAGCAACAAAATTTAAAAATGTAGTTTATTTTTATGTATATTTTTATAAA
This sequence comes from Pollenia amentaria, assembly GCA_943735925.1. Lineage (NCBI taxonomy): Eukaryota > Metazoa > Arthropoda > Insecta > Diptera > Polleniidae > Pollenia > Pollenia amentaria. The sequence continues at coordinate 150,833,836 of OX031007.1, forward strand.
AAACAAGAAAAGAAATTTAAAAAAAATTAAAGTAGTTAATATTTTTTTTATGGGTCGACCCAAATATTTTACAAAGTTTGACGATAATGAAAATATATATAAAAAAAAAATGTTGCGCCGAATGCTCAAGAATTTGCAACAATGCTAAAGTGTGGAATTTTACAGACATAATTATATAAATTGTGACTAAAAATCATATATTTTAGTTCAGGATGTATGGGAGGTCGGCATATCATTGCAGCGATTTTTCTCAACCTTCAAATTTGTCTTAGCTTAGTCATTAAGTATTAGTATGCTTAATTTTGTCTTTCTAATATAAGAAATCTTGTTTTGCTGATTCAGTTTATGGGGACAGTGCACTATGCGCCGTCAGCCTACAAACCGCAACAAATAGTCACTCTTTGTGGATGCATCGGCTTTTAACATATCCTGCAAGCTTTTCACATATCCTGGCGTATTATGCTGACTAAAAAAAATGCGAAATGCAAGACTTCAAGAATCTTAAAGCCCTGCTCAATTGTGTATGTTTCCATGCTTAAATTTATCAAACACTGAAAAAAAAAACTTGAAGTTAAGGTGTGGCTAACAATTAACATCGTGCATAATTGTTAGACCACTCTTTACATATAAAATGTTTAACGCATTTTATGAATTTTTTTAGTTAATTATTTCATGGATTTTATGAATGTGCTTAAATCAGTGTGCAAACATATTTTCTCTTACTACCAAATTAATATCTGCATAACTGCAATTGTGCATTTCTGCATATGTGTATATGAGTGTAGGAGAATGTAAAGGAATACAAGTAAAAATAATATTTTTTCGTTTTTTCCTAGAACGCAGAGCAGAGGAAAAAATTATGTAGTAAGTATTTTTCACTTAATAATTGAGTCTACGGGATTTCTTACTTCTGTATTTCGATTATTTTATATTATCCATTTAATAGATTGTGCTCATTAAGGACATTAACATGTAGTGTTTTACACATGTTTCCACTAAGGGGCTTGTAAAAAGGATCGCGTATCGGCAAATTTCAGTGATACATGTGAATGCATATTTACCAAAGTTCATTTTCTGCTATTCATGCATTCATACAGTTTAATGAACATCTGTTTGTATAAGAGGATAAAATGTAAAAAATTTTGTAGACAGTGACAAACTTTTTGTACTTACAAATAAATGAAATATTCATTTTCACCATATTGGCAGTTATTATTGTTATTTTTTTTTAATTATTACAATATTGTGGTAGTTTTCCAATTATGTTTTTGCTATTTTTTTGTGAGGTTATATTTAGAATTTAAAAAATGCCCTACATTATATTGCGAATTGATACATATTATAGTTTCAAAGTACAAATTCCTGTAAATGCGATGCTTCTTTTAGAAATTTTTCGCTCAGGAGCTCTTAAATGTAAAGCAAGTGCAAATCTCAAAATTGTATAACTGTAACAAATGAAATAGGGCTAAGCAAATGTTTATGAAGCTAAGTAGAGTTTATAAATAAATACCTTCACTTTTTGATAATTGTTATTTCAGACACCCGTATAAGGCATATGGTAGATTTACACGATTTGTTATCGGAGGCAGATTAGTAATTCCAACAAAGCATAGTTGAGGTGACAAAAATATAGTTGATATGTATACACAAAAAAAAAAATATGTTCGCCAATTTTATTTAATTAAACCATAAATCAAAAATGAAATCAGTTTAAATTAAACATTTAGTCAAGTGAATTAAACGTTGTTAATATCAAAAAATATTTAATGATAATATGAGCTTGTTCAGTGTTGCAAATTTAATTCATTTTTTAATAACTATAACAAATTTTTAATTGAAGTCAATTTTGATTGTTTTCTGTATATTTGCTAAATGTGGTGGCCTGGTACCCCCATTCAAATAAATCATTTTTTTTTTATAAAAAAGATCTGAGAACGAAACTATTTGTATCAAAATAAGATACTGCTATTGTTATCCTTGTCCAGATATATAGACATTTATGTTGTCCTTGTATAAGAGGCTCCACGATCACTTTTCCAGTTCAGCTCGCTTTTATAACAGATGTTGTGTTTTAACATCCAAGCTATTTGTACCAAGTTAAACAACTTTTACTATAAACATTCTCAGGGGGGCTAATTGTGGCAGTCGTGATCGAGCCGTTTCGATCCGAAGGCAATTTTATTTATAACTGCCTGTTCAACGATTTCAAACGTTAACGTTCGCATACAAAATTACATTTAAAACAAAAACCAATTTTGAAATTTTATTTTTGTTTTAATTCTAATTTTCTATGCGAACGTTAACGTTCGAAATCGTTGAACAGACAGTTATTCTTTCAGTCGATACTAAAGGTGGGTACCACGCCTAAAACTTCAGTGAAATCGGCTTAGTAGCTTAGGGGTCTGTAGGGAATGAACTTTCAAATATATATACATACATACAAACAAACTCATTTTCATTTTTATTTAAACATTGAGATGACAAGGACTATACTTTCTAGTCTGTCAATCCCGAGCATATGGCAACCTTTACGACGGTATTACAGGCAAATGGGAAATCATTGAAGCGTCAAAGCTAGATTATGTTATGAGGTTAGGATAAGGGAGATCGATTATTCGACTTTTTCAAAAACAAGTTTTCGAATATTCTGAATAGTTGCTTTAAAAAAAAAAACCCCGGTTTTCGGTTAAGCATTTTAAAAATAACCGCTTAACCGGTTTATTTGAAATAAATAAAAATACAAAAAAAAATTTGGTTTTTGAAATAAAAAGTTTATTTGAATAAAAAAAAAATTATGATTTAGATTTTTTAAGAACTTTGGTTTTAAGATATTGTAGGAATTTAATTAATTTATTATTTTAGATATGCCCCCAATTTTATTTTAAAAAAGTTATAATTTCTTGGTGGTTAAGCGTGTCTGTATGCCTGCATTTAATTGACTGTAATACCAAATCATTATTAGGAATTTATAATCATATTTTTTAAAAGTTACAAACAGAAACTGTCAGGCAAGATTTTATATTGCAAATGATTTTGTTAGCATTATAAAACCGAATAGTAATAAGAACATATTTGTTGTATGAAATATGTGTCCAATCGTCGACCACAATTTAAAACTTCCATGACATTGCTTGATTTCCGTAATTTAGTTGTTTAGGTTAGGTTAGGTTCCATGGGCAGCCATCGAGAGACAGCTCACTTGGGTCCTTTAGCGGTCCCTTTGTGATACCCAGCGCCAATGCCCATCCCGAAGAGCAGTTATTCAGATGGCGTCACTGCAAGGTTGAGCCAATTCGTCTTCCTAATGAAGAGAAGAAGCAATCTTAGTTCTATTCTTGATAGATCCTCTAAACAGGAAAACACCGGTTCACCCAGGTATTTTTCCCTAATGCCCCGTAGCCCAGGGCATTGACAGAGAAAGTGAAGCACAGTTTCCTCTTCCTCCTCATCATGACAACTTCTACAGTAGTCATTGAATACCAGACCCATTCTTCTAGCATGAGTCCCAACAGGCCAGTGTCCAGTTATGACCGACACGATGGTCCTGATTTGGTTCCTATTAAACCTAAGTAGAGATTTGGTTCTCCGTTCATCATATCCAGGCCAAAGTGCCCTGGATGTGGAGCAGGTGGACTCACGGGTCCATCCCTCTTGCGCAATTCTATAGTTCTCGCGCCGCATGAGTAACTTACAGTGAGCCAATGGAAGGCCAATGAATTGATCAATGAATGTTTCATCCATACGACCACCTTCCTTAGCCAGCTCATCTGCTACCTGGTTTCCCGGGCAATTTGAGTGCCCTGGTATCCAAATAAGCGTTAACTCCGAATGTTCAGCAATCTCATTCAAAGACATCCGACATTCCACAGTCAACCTAGATGTCGTATAGACACCCGCAAGAGAGGCAATGGCAGCCTTGCTGTCAGTAAATATACGTATATCTCCCGATACGCGATAATACTTTAGCCAGTTGGCTGCCCGCTTTATAGCCGAGATTTCCGCCTGCAGGACACTACATCCATCCGGCAGACGAAAGGAAACTTTAACGCCCAGTTCCTCTATGTAGAAACCTCCGCCAACTCTTTCCCCCTTCCTTGAACCATCAGTGTATACCCCCAGGGCTGGTTCATGGAAGGTGCTCATAACCGACAGCGCACTTTCGTGCGCTATATGTGTCGCGTACCTCGCACCAAAGAAAGGCTCCGGGGTGCAGTAGTCCACTCCTTCAGGGACAATCGAGTGTCCCATTATACTGGAGTGTCCATAGTCACGGTTCGACCAGCTGTGTGCCGCGTTCAACCGTATCGCCGAACAAAGAGCCATATGTCTGGCCGTGATATCCACCGGCAGCCAGTTTAGCATAGTAAACAGCGCCTTGGTGGGAGTAGAGCGCATTGATCCTGTGATCATCAATGCGACCAGTCTGTGAACCTTCTCAAGCATCGCACGGTACCTGCCCTTATCCAGCGCAGTCCACCATACGACAACACCGTAATAAAGAGTCGGCTTTACTACAGCCTCAAAGATCCAATTGACACACCTCGGGCCCATGCCCCAGTTCTTGCCGATTGCACCTCTGCACGCATATATAGCAACAATTGCCTTTTCCATCCTCGTCTGGATGTTCAGCCCCCACGACAGTTTACTGTCCAGGATTACGCCCAGATATTTGGCGCTGTTAGAGAACTTAAGTTCAGTCCCGTTTAGCCTCGGAAGTCTCATGACCTCAGTCCTATACTTCCTCGTGAACAGTACCAGTTCCGTCTTAGACGGATTAACACCCAAGCCGCATGATACACTCCAGGTGCTAAGTACCCTTAATGCAGCCTCCATACACTGAGACATTATGTTCAAATGTTTCCCCGTGATGGCCACTGCAACATCGTCTGCGTACGCCACAGTTTTAATCCTCATGTCGTCCATTTTCGTCAACATGGTGTTCATAGTCAGGTTCCACAATAGTGGGGATAGTACTCCTCCCTGGGGAGTACCCCTGTTAACCAGTCTCTGAACGCTGGTCGTACCTATCGTGGAACAGATGACCCTATTCCTGAGTAGATTATCCACAAATCTACATATACCGTCATCAACCCCCAGACTCCTCATGGAAGCAACGATAGAATCCGGGTTGACATTATTGAAGGCCCCTTCAATGTCGAGAAAGGCCACCAGAGCACACTCCTTGAATTCGAGTGATCTCTCAATAGTTCCAACTAGTGAGTGAAGAGCCGTCTCAACAGACCTACCCTTTGTGTAGGCATGCTGAGAGGTCGAGAGTAAACACTTTGGGATGGTCATCCTTAAGTGAATGTCGATAACTCTTTCAAGAGTCTTAAGAAGAAAGGATGCAAGACTAATCGGTCTGTAATCCTTCGCCTCAGTGTGAGAAGTCTTCCCTCCCTTGGGGATGAAGACAACTCTACACAAGGTCCAGCTCACAGGTACATACGAAAATCTAACGCATCCCCTGTATATAGCCATCAGCCAGGGTATTATCACAGTCGAATTCCTCTGCAGGTCCGCCGGAATTATACCATCCATACCCGGAGATTTGTACGGGTCAAAGCTGTCGACAGCCCATTTAATCCTGTCGTAGTCCATTGGGACGGACAGAGGACCGGGCATCGACTCACAAACCTGATCCCGCAAGCTCCCTTGGGAGTTTCCAGGAAAGTGAGTGTCAATTAACACCTCGAGTGTTTCCTGACTAGTAGTAGTCCAACAAACGTCCGATTTACGGATATAGGTCGGGACAACAGGGCTCGAGGCCATTATCTTACGTAAACGGTTTGTCTCAGAGGATCCTTCCACGCCGCCACAGAAGTTCCTCCAAGCACTCCTTTTCGCCGATCTAACCAAGTTCCTGAATCTATTCATTGAAGACTTGTACTCCGCCCAATTACCATGGCGCTTAGCCATATTGAACAACCTACGACAGTCTCTTCTTGCCTGCGCAATATCAGGATCCCACCACGGTGGACGATCCCTGCCCCTATACGTCCTTGGCTTGCACGCCAGGGAAGTCGCTAACTGCAGTGAGTCTGTTAGCAGACCCACTGCCGCATCGATCCCCCCTATATCATCAACCCGGGGAGGATCAGATAGAGACCGAACCAGAGAGGATGAATGAATCCCCCAATTCGTTCGTTTCCTATTCAACATAACACTCGACCCTACAGATCTAAGTACCAGGCTAAATTCCACATATCTATGATCAGAAAGTGAACAATCATTAGAAACCATCCAATTTTCGATCATGTCAATGTGGTCAATGCTAACCAGCGTGACATCAAGAACCTCACACCTATTTGCTACAACAAACGTTGGCTCGCGGCCCCTATTTACTATTCCTAAATTATAATTAATAATAAAGGAAAATAGTGACTCACCTCTAATATTCGTGTTCGTGCTACCCCATATAGTGTGGTGCGCATTAGCATCGGCACAGATTATAATAGGCGTTCCAGTGCCTGCTGCCTTCGTTACTGCATCACGGATGAGCCGATTGGGTGGGTCCTGTCCGTGATCATGCGCCATATATCCCGAGACCATCCAGATTATACCATCCTGTGTCTCGAGAGCAACTGTTGTGGTGTCTTCATCACTGTAATCAGAGAGAATGAAGATATTCAACGAATTTTTAGCTAAGACACAAGATCTTATGTTACCTGTACCTTTCGCAAACAGAAGCTTATAGCCTTTGAGATTGAGTCCGCAAACCCGATCCTTATGAATCCAGGGTTCTTGGACCATTACGAGCTCCTCCCCTTTTTCTACCACACGGAGGAGCAATGCAGCAGATGCTGCTTTAGAGTGGTGGAGGTTTATTTGCAGGACCTTCACCATTATCCATATTGGCGACCACTGTGATGTTGACGTCCTCCTGGTCTGACTCCAGAAGTACGTCCTCATCAACCATATCACCCAGGTGCCCAAAGACAGACACCAATCCGGAGATAGACTGGGTGTCCTCTTTGTCACCTGAGCTTACGGCATCGTCACCAGACAAGCCCTCTACAGGCTGCTTGGCCTCATTAACCGAAGGAGCCGGATTGCCCTTGTTATCACTTCGGTAGACACGGAGCAAGATCGTACTAAAACCATAGTAGATCTTACCCTGTCTCTCCCTCAGTGGTTCCAAGGATTGCTGGTTTAACACCACAATCGCCGTCCTCGAGGACCCTTCAGCAGCCGAAACCTTTACAACTTTCCAATCCTGCGTGGGAAGTTGAGGGTTGCAGCACTGAATGATCTTCAAGATCTCCTCAGGTTCCGATGGTTCGGCAGGGATGATGACAGTCGATCTAGGTCTCCGTGGTATCTCATCAACCAATACCACATCGAGCCTAGCACCTTCCCAGACCTCTCCTAGCATTTGGATGGCCCGCTTCAGAAGCAGCGCTGAGCGCTCATCTGCACAAGCCATCAACTTCACGTGACCCTGGAACCAGCCAGCATCATCGCATTGAGGGGGTGGCCCTGGATTCTCCCTAAGGATCGTCCAGAACACCCCCATTAATTTTTGTTTCACCAGGTCCCACTTGGTATGGGAGATGGCACCATTATCCACACCTCTATCGATAACAGCCCGTACAAGGTGACCTTTGGCCACCTCGCTGAACGACCTATTTACCGATTTCGGCGCAATCTTGGGACGTTTCGTCCCTGGTTGCTGTTTCGCGGCTGCAGCTTCCTCCTCCGAACGTTGCCGTTTAGGCATTGTCACCTTCGCAGGGACTGAAGGAGTAGCACTTGGCAGCCCAGCTATGTGGGCTTTTGCCCATGCCAGTGAAGCTGTTTGTTCACTGGTAAGCTCTTCAGCTTTTTTGGAGCCTAGAAGCTCAATGAAACGCAAGGCGGCACGCCTTGTGTTCGATGCCCTCTTTGTAGGGTTTTTGTGCCTTGGGGACTTTTTACGGTCGCCGAATTTGGCGTGGGGAGGTGCAACCTTGGGATTGGATGTTATCATCGCCATCCCTCCTTGCACAATGGGCACATGGGAAGCTGCAATTTTGGGCGACTTTGTCATTCCCAACTTAGCAGCACCCGAAGCAGGGGTTTTATCCGTTCCAGAGACGGAAAGGGCAGAAGCGGCTTTGGAGGTGCTTGGATTGAAGCACAGAGGCACCCCACCGCAGTTTTTAGAGCAGCCGCCTTCTGGTCGAGCTGCCTTACCATTTCCGATCAGCCTAGGCCGATCTTCCTTGGTCGCCGGGACTGTTACAGTCCCTGGTTTAGCCGTTTTACTGTCAATCGTTGTCCTTAATCTCGCCTGTCCGTCATCAGTTTCCGTTGTTTGTTTTTGTTGTTGTTGATTATGTTTGTTCATTAAAAGTCCCACGAGTGTAGGGGAGTTGAAAGTCCGCCACGTCATAGCCCCCAGTAACGTGGTAAGGGCGTGGTCTATTTGCTGAGGTGCCCAGGTATCAGCAAAGCTCCGTGAAATTTAGTTGTTTAGTTCTTGGAGTTTTTTGATAAATAAAACTGGTAAATTGTCATCACATCGTTTATTCCGCCGGAATGTTGAAGTTTTTATCATGATGATATGCTAGAACAACTTGAATTTTTTTAATTGCTTGTCGGGCATTCCATTCTCGGCAACAAAACAGGTTTATATTTCACCCAATCATTAATTTTTGGCAGCATATTTTAGTAAAGTTAAATTTGACGTATCTGTAGAACTTCTTGGAAAGGAGTCAAGTTTTATATGACAAGCATTTATGTCAGGCTTATGAACTAATTTATAGAGAGTCCTTAATAAAGTCGTAACGTCGAAGAACCCGTGCAACAATTTTAGAGCACTTCCAGCACCTAACTATGGCTTTTGAATGCCGTTTTATATATCTCCACACTTTGGAGAGCACATCTGTATATAAAAATATTTATATTATACATACACACAAGCTACTAATTTCCTAATTAACTAAACATTATATCTTTTTGTTTTTGCAGTATTCTGAACTGTTTTTAGTTTTTTTTTTTTTTTTTTTGACAAGAACACACGCTTTTATAAGGGATTTTTATTTACATCGTTAAATATTTTTACATATTATTTTGACATTCTTTATAAACAAATTAAAGTTTTCTAATATTACAATTAGAAAAATACCTTAATTACGGGTATATTTACAACAAGAGTTAATAAGACGGATATGAAACACACATTATTAAAATTACCGGTTTATTATACTAAGATAACAGGCTTATCCAATATTCGAAAAATGGTGATTTAAAAATAACCGCCTTGAGCAAAATTGAAAAAACACGGCTAAAACCGATCGATTAATAACACTGTGCTAGTTGAAAAAACAGCCAAGCCTGGCATTTTAACCTGAATCCAGTGGTGCTAACCGTTTTTTAGGTGTGCTCTTGTTTTCGAGATATACCGTTATTTTGAAAATGGAGGAGGTTGCCTACCCGCCTACCCTTAAGGGAATGGAAATGGCGGGTAAGCATTTTAGAAAGAAATGATTGGGATGAAAAATTAAGTGGTGTTGGTCATACATTTGACCCATCTAGGGGCATTCTACACGCTGCAGGGTCCAGGTTTAAGAATTTTATTAAACCGCCATATTTGTATGGTTTAAATTCTTAAATTTGGCCTCTGCAGTGCCTAGGATGCCCTAATATCGGTCAAATGTATGACCAACCCCATTTAATTTTTCATCGCCATAATTTATTTGTAACACACCTTCCCGCTATCTCGATTCCTTAACCCTAGATACACTTTCTTATTTTTAATACACTACACACTTTCTTCGTCGAAATGACGAAGTCCATCTATGATCTGGCCACAAACCCACGCAATATAAGGAAACAGAAAGATTTTTGCTTAGTTTATAAAATACTAAAGTTTCAAAACTTATTACTGAAAACACAACAAAATCAAACAAAATTAATAAAATCATAAATTAAATGCATTAAATAAAGAATAATATCAGGTTTCTAAACGATTGGTTCTTATTTAGTGGATGAGACACAAAGATCAATTTTTTGTTCCCCACATATATGTGTTTTGCAATTTGCACATATAGATTTTGTGATTCTGCGTTTTAAATATGGACGGAATATGGACGGATGACCATTTATGATTGTTTTTTTCCTCGCAGGGATTTCTTTAAAGTTTGAAGAATTGACGATTTATTTCTCAAGGAACTTAGCGGGACATCATCGTCATCCAATATTTCTTCTGCGGTATCATTATATTCTTCATCAATCTGCTCCTCTTCTGCATCTCTGAGTATCTCTTCCTTTGCTTCAACAAGCATTTCTTCTTCAATACCATATACACATTCGCTTTCCGAGTCTGTATTTTCATCACACAGAGCAAGAAATTTTTCAATTTCTGCGTCGTTAAGCCTAACGTCTCTATTAATTTTCTTTATGTAAACTGCAAAAAATAAAATTGCAAAATATACACAAAACACCTTCTTCGTCACTTCGACGAACACGATCAACAAAAAATCCCACTTACAGGCAACTTATAAGCACGTACTTTCGCACACCTTAGCAGATCAGCAATAGCTGAAGTTACGTAATTTGAGAGAGTTTCAGTTAAAAACTGAGAATATAAATAAGTATTATTAAACAGTATTTGTCGAAACGACGAAGAAAGTGTATCTAGGGTTAAGGGGACTCCCATGCAAAATATCTAATGCAGACTAGAAATATATTAAAGAAAAAGTGCCATTAATGACCAGGAGTCGCCTCTAGTGCAATATAATGTTGGACCGACCTCAATTAGTTTTTTGTCCTTAACATTTTCTTGAGACATATTTGCCCTTTATCACCACTTCTTAAGGGGGCTTTATGAAATGTTTTAATTCATTAAGATTTTTCTTCTTTTGCGAATAAAATCAAAAGTTGTTAACATATTTTAATAATTTATAACTTATTTTGTTTGCAACTTCATTGGTTAAATCTCTGAAATTAGAAGCATAGCTGCACTTTCCCATTGTGCCAAAAAAAAAATTGTTGCCAAATAAATTTTTTTTGTTTCTAACAAGAATGCGGATATGAGAAAAAAGTTTAACCTTTCTTAAAGGAAAGTTTATTGTGGAATTTTGGTTTTCTGTACCGCAATTCTGTAACTCCTTGAATTTAACTACCGATATCGTTAAGTAACGATACATCTCGGTAACATTAATGAATTTATTATTTTCTTATTTTAAATCAACAAATATTTTCGTTTAGAAATATTAACGACAAATATTGGTAAAAAAATGTAAGAACGTCAAAATTAAAATTTTTTAAAATTAATAAAAAAAATATTAAATATATGCTTGTAAAATTTGTTTTTAATAAAAAACGAATGAAATCGAGTAAATATTGATTATAATTCTTAGCCCACACTACCGTATGTGGAGAGGATATTATGTGTTTGTGCATATATATGTAACATATTAAAATATAGGTTTTAGGCCCACCTTTTGGTATACCGATTGACTCAGAGTCAATATCAGAATCGATCTAAGGATGTTCGTGCTTCCATCCGGCTGGCTGGTTGTCTGTCCAAGTTAACATTGTGCCCAAAGTAAAGGTCGCAATTTTGGATATAATTTCATCAAATTTGACATATATATATTTATTAGCACAAGGTCAAAGCCTTTTCAAATTGGTGAAAATTGTTTCAGCATGAAAACTCCTTTCCGGAATAGGGTTTTTGTGCCCATTAACCATCTTGTTTTATATATATTTACTTAAGTTTAATAAGGTCCAACAATATTTTGTGGCAACCTATATCAGCAGAACAGATTGTACTAGAATCGGTCCACGATTGGCCACAGCTCTCACACAAATACTCTCCCGAAAATAGGTTATCACAAGTAACCTTTATAATAGCATCTATGTTATTTCATAGTAGTAATCATATTAATAGAAGTAAATATTAAGATAATATTTGGCACACAAATCCCTTATTTGAATTTTAAACCCCACAACATACGGAAACATGATCGCCCATGGGTCCAAAGTACTGTGGTGTAGGGTCGACCATAATTTTTTACTTTTTTGTATTGAAAATTTAATTCTTTACAATATATTTTAAAACAGTTTTTTTTAACGACTTTTTCTTTGTCGTTAGCTACCGATATTATTTACCGACAAAAATTGTTAAAATATCACTACAGAATAGCTCTTAATGACAATTATCGTTTACTAACGAATTTTGACTTCTAAACGACACATTTTTGTCGTTTAATAGTTACAAAGTTTCAGTACTGAGTTTGTTCAATAAACTAAACCGATTTTGAGTTACGCGAGCATATGTTGTGCTACCTCCTCCATTTTCGAAATAACGGCATATCGCACTTAATCAACAAGAGGGTATTAACTCAAAATTTAAACATTTTCAGTAGAAGCAAAACAATTTTTAATTTAACATTGAAGGCATATGGAAATGAATTTTTAAACCAACCATTTCATTACCAAAAAGTATACAAAATAGCAAGATATTTTTACAGCGGGCAGATATGAATATAGCGTGTAGATTTTTTCGAAAAAGTGGAAAAATAAAAATTTTGAGATAATACCCTCTTGTTGATTAAGTGCGATATCTTCAAAGCCAGAGCTAACTTAAAAAAACGGCTAGCACCACTGGTTTTAGCGTACCCGAATTAGCTTAAAACGTTAAGAGCCCAGCTTGTCTCAAATCAAAAGTGTCAATTTCTAGCACAGTGCGATAGTTCGAATTTCCTAGTTAGGATATGTTAGTTGTTTATAATATCTTGATATTAACTTGGCATATTTTCATCCTAAAGTGATTTTAGGAATGAGATTTATATGGGACCTGTGGTCAGCTTGGTCACCAAATTATATATTATATATAAACCGATTTAAATAAAATTTTGTAAAGTTATTAATGTTATAATAAAAAATGTTTAAATTGAATTTTCTTTACCGCAAAGAAATTTGGGTGGGGCTATATGAAATTATGGACCGACTCTTATCATTTTAATCCTTATGAAATGCCAAACTTCCTTACATACAACTTTCATTTCAAACTATCCCCAAAACTGCGTACTTTGCGCATATAATTTATATCGACAGAAAACTAGCCTGCCAGGCGGATGAATTGGCGTATATGTTTGTATGCATTTTATACATCAGAGCAAACGCATAATCCTTTCCCACTTTTGGTGGTGTAGGGTATGTACACATGTACAAATTGTGCCGCAAACAACTTTCTTTATTTTTAACTCAATACGCAACTCTTGGTGGTTAGGGCGTTATTTCTTTTTTCCAAATATATTAATGGTTTTTACTCAGGTAATAGTTTGCAATCTGTGCAAATTTGCCTTGGAATTTTGACTCGTTAGCTTGCGCTGTTCAATTTTCATTTATACAACCAAATTTATTGTATTGTATATATACCTTCGTTTTCTTATTAAAAATTCAGGGACTAATAAATCACAAATAATAAATTCTTGGCAAAATCTGAAAAAATTAATCTTTGGGCTTTCTTAAGTTATTTTTTAACAAGCAATCTTCACTTTTTAGACACAAATTTTAACTCTTATTTCACTTATTTTTTAAATTTATTTTAGTATTGACGTTTCTTACAAACTAAAATTTGTTGCTTAAAATTACACAAAAGTTAAAAATGGGCTTCATGAAACGCGTCTTGCAAGTTTGCGCATTTGTACAAATGGAAATTTTATGAAAACCCTTATTTTAAGCGAATTCATTAAAACCCTTATTGTTTAAATTTGCGTTCAAAACTTCTATATGCGATGGAAATTTTGTTCAAATTTTAATACAAAAAGTAGACCATAGTTTTGCTTGAAATATTCCGAAAGAACTAGTAAAAGTTTTATATTCCGTTAAGCCGAAACTTTTGTACCCTTCGCAATTGTTCTCCAGGTCATATGGTTGGAGCGATATCGTGCTAAACTTCTTATTTATATGGCTATTTGTTGAAATAATAGGTTTGATTTAGCTTATATTTAAAACCAAACAAATCTCATATAACTAAAATATTTGAGCTTTATTAGCTTGTTAATTATGTACCCTGTGTTACAAATACCCAAAATCGGGAGAATATTTGTATAAGCGCCAGGTGTAATAATAAACCAATTTAGCTCATTTTGCGCAGAAAAAAGTGTTTTATCAATTAAAAAATTGGTTTAAAAAGTATTTAAATTTAATTAATGTGATAATTGAATCAATTATTTTTTTTGTTGAAAGGAAATTAAAAATTTAATTTTGATTTAATTAACATTTTAATTGTTTTGAAATAGATTTTTAATAAAATTTTAATTAAATAACAAAAAATCCTAATTGCCTTTTTTCGTTTAAAATAAAATAATTTAAACATGTAGAATTGTTGTTGGGAATTGTCCATATTTATTAAAATAAATTAACACATTGTTTGAAATGGCAAAGTTTTTTGATCACTTTTTTAATTAAAATTAAAAATATCATTTATTGAAAATGTTTTTTCCAAAATTTTAAAATTTTTAGTAATCAATATAATTATTTTGGTAATAGGTGCAAAATCAACAACTTGTTTGCTTGATATTATGAATTTGGAATAAATTTGGTGATTGGAGAAATTTAATAATTTTTTCTGTGTGCATATATTGAATATTATTTATATTTAAAAAATGTCTAGACCAAACTTAATCCGCCTAGCTCATATAAAATGTATAGTATTCCTAAACCAATTAATTTAAAAGAAAAATTAGACATTTGCCTATTTAAACACCGATTTTTTTAATTTTTACTACTTGTAAGTTGATTTAAGGTAAAAGTAAAAAAAACGCTTACTTGATTATAACAAGACTTCAGAATTTAAAAGTTTATGAGCAAAAATTTGAAATTAATGCGTATAAATTAGAGGTAGTCGTGGTAGCAATATATGTATTCCAATCCAGCTGTTAAAGCAATACATTAAAGTCTAGTCCACACCATATCTCGGGTTTTCGGAAGACCCATCTTAATTAACATACAGATAGAAGGATATCGTTAACTAACTTCGCTACTTATAACGACCTCGAATATACATATTAAGAAAATTATGTAAATATATGCCAAAATCGTTTTGTCGCTCTTTAAGTTTCTTTAAAAAAATTGGGACGTGTTTCTTTATTTTGAATGCTGTCAAGAAGTTTCTTTAAGATGGACTTAAAACTGGAAATTGCTACCATATAAACCATACTTTTCAAAAATCGGTAGATACAGTTATGTTGATACATCAAAATGGTATAGGCTATTATATGGTCGGACTTGTTTGTCCGTACCTTCCTACATGTTTTTGGTTTCATATTAAGATTTATTTTTGTTCATATCATTTAAAACCTTTTACCAATTTTTGGCGTTTCCTCTGTTTTTTTATAGTTTTTATTTTGGGTGAAAATCTGGCATTAATTTGTTCAGTTCGTGTGTTATTGTTGTGTCGGTATTGTTAGTATCGCTGTTATTGTTTTTGGCCATTTTCATTCCACCGTCATTATTTCGCTTTGTTGGAAATATGCCATTTCATTTGGAATTTAACAATACATTGATTTAAACTCATATAATGTGGAATCTCACATAGCCGGACAACGAAGGACCTATAAAATGTGTCCCTACAAGATGAATTGAACGAACTTAATGCTTTCTTTTATACCGCTACCGGGATCAGGGAACAGTATCCTTCGGAAGGGTGGGGAAGGCATCCGTTAAGGGAGATTACACTGTACTGGTATGTCTTAATTTTCCATATGAAATTGAAATACAAAAGTAATGTAATTTTGTTTTGCATGTGAACCATGGTACATGCACTAGGTTGAAATGAACACAATGTTTTAAATAAAATGGAGTAAATTTTATATTGTATATGGACTAAATTATTTAACTTACATTTATTTACTTGAGAGCTTCTAGACCAAAAAGATATAATTTCGGTTTGAGTTTTTCCAGAAGATCATTTTAGTGGTTACTGAGGAAGAAAACATTTCAACCTGCATTTTATGATTGACGAGGGCTTATATGGAGCTCCTTAGTTAAGATCCATTAAAATTTTTGTTTATTTCTGATAATATTTTTGGGAAAAAATCACCGTTACTTTGATTTTCCATTCAATTATGTAATTCTGTATTGTAACAAAACAACAACAAAAGGGGTATATTATAAAAGTACATCAACTTAAATAAATATAGCACGACAATATTTTTAGTTTCTGTTTAATGTAGAAGATGTTAATAAAAGCTATTATTTATAAAAAAAAAAATGTATAAAAGGCTAAAATAAAAAAAAAATCCTTAAACAAAACTTAGAAGCCATGTAGGTTAAATAAATACCAAAAAAAAAAAAAAAGCAGTGTGATAAATCCAAGAATAATTAAGCTTGATTACAACACTTTAATAACAGCTTGAATGCACATAAATATATATTGTAATTTATGTTTTCAAAGTATTAAATATATTTCACCTTCTTTCAACCGAGGATAGTTACTGTTGGTTTTGGCTAAACACACTATGAATTCAATGTTGTACAACGAATCTATTACATACATATATACATACATAATTTTTTATATGCCACTACCCAACAAACAGTTCTTGCCGACATATCTGGTAGAAAAACTTAAACATCACTTCGAAAACTACTATTTGATAGCAAATGAAGTATTCATTATGCCCACGCCACAATAGTGCTAATGTGCGTTTGTGCTAATATTTGTTACACCTAAAAAAATATTGGTCCAACACGCATATTTTAGTATACCGTTAATTACTTTCTGAGTCTATCTAATGATAACCTCCGTCCCGCTGCCAGGCTGGCTGTTCATGTTAACCTTGTCCGCAAAGTACTGGTCGCAATTTTGGAGATAAGTTGATGATTTTGTACATACGTTTTAACTGGCACAAGGACCGAGCCTATTAAAAATTCTGAGAATCGGTTTATACACCCAGAGAAAAAACATTTTTTAATATGGTCACCTCAAACCAAAAATATTTTTAACGAAATGATTAAACATATTATGGTTAATTTGACCATGTTATTGTAAATGGCAACGATATTATGGTTAAATTGGTCCTTCATCAAAAAGCCACAACTATATTATGTATGCCTCCTAACATGTTATGGCGAAATATAAAAACGACAACCAAACACTCTAAAAATTAATAGTTTTTTTATAGCATTTTCAGATTAAATAAAACCTTTTTCAAATTAAACGAAACCTTTTTCAAATTAAACGAAACCTTTTTTAAATTAAACGAAACCTTTTTCAAATTAAACGAAACCTTTTTCAAATTAAACGAAACCTTTTTCAAATAAAACGAAACCCTTTTCAAATTAAACGAAACCATTTTCAAAATAAATGAAACTTTATTCAAATACAGTTAAACATTTTTTTAAAATAAATTTAACCATTTTTAAAATTTCTAGGGAATTTATTTTTTGGATTTCTTTGAATTACTAATTAGTGAAGAGGCGACACTTACAATGTTACGATCAGTGGTAAAATAACTTAATAATGATTGGGCATGCAATTTTAACTTTCAAATTATCTTCTCTATCGGGATTTTAATGTACATTCACTATTGTTCACCATATGTCATATTACCTGGGATTTATGGATTCTGGCATACTCCATAATTAAAAATGAGTTTTGTAGCATTGGGCTGCTTTCAATTGTATCTAAGAGCTCCCGAAGAAATACTTGGAAATGGGCCGAATTCGCAGTGGCTACAGAAATACATTTATGGTTAACAACGCCAGTAATATCTGTCGTAGCAATTGGAGTCATATTCTTTCTCTTTACGGTTGGCAAAACACAATGAGCTCTTTCGCCTTTTTAAGCAAAAAAAAAAAAAAATTAATTCCTACAAGATTTTAAAAATGGTTTTATTTAATTTGAAAAATGTTTAATAGCCAATTTTCACTACAACGAAATCTAGTACTTTCAAGATTTCGAGCCAAATCTAGTTGTTTTTGGCAAGATTACCCGTACAAAACAAAATCTACTCCGTAACTAGATTTTGACGAAATCTATTCGAAATCTAGTAGTACTTATTTATGCAACTATGCTTTTCCCCATATAGCACTGCAAACTACTTCCCTGCACAAGAAAAAAATGACATTTTAACAAAAAACAAAACAAAAACAATAATAGCTGTTTGTTAAAATTGTTAAAAAAAAATTCAAAAATTTTGTAAAATAGTAAAAAAAATGCAAATGACAAATAATATTGATAAAATAAATGAAGTTGATTATAAAGAAAATGTAATGCAAATTTTTAAATGCCTATTTCTTTATATGTAAGTATGTGTTACACAAAAAACTTTCAGTCGGCGGTTTTTGTTGTGAAAACAAAATCTCGCTAATGTCAAACAAGTATAATGTAAACGAACTAGATTTGAAGGAAGATTTCAAATGAAATCTACTAGATTTCGATGAAACGTAAATGCCCTATAACTGTATTTGAATAAAGTTTCGTTTTATTTGAATAAAGTTTCGTTTAATTTGAATAAAGTTTCGTTTATTTTGAAAAAGGTTTCTTTTATTTTGAAAAAGGTTTCGTTTAATTTGAAAAAGGTTTCGCTTTATTTAAACTGAAAATGCTATATATCTTGAGATTAATCTCGTGATAACAAAGACCACGGGGTTTAATTAGTTGTATATTAAGTCAGTGATTACAAAATTATAAGACAACATTTAGAAAATAGATTTTTAACACTTGTCCGGCGGAAGTAATACAATTAGAATTTTTTTTCTAGCGCTACAATTTTTTGGCTTTCTTACTAGATACCTAAAATTTCGTGGTTTTCTTGTTGAACTATTTTATGGTTTTTAATCCAAATTGTCATATTTTTAATTTCATTTAATTTAATTTTCATTAAATTATTTTTAAAGTTGCTAATGTTTAAAAAAGCATTTAACTATCCACTGTTATAAAACCTTTAACTATCCACTGTTATAAAAAGAGCTTTAAAAACAAAACACAATTAAACGGCTTCATGGGTACAAATGTACCCTGACACAGATATTTTACGAACAATAATAAAAAAACATTGAACTGGAATGATTTATATAACAAACGTTAAAAATAATATAACAAATTCATAAGATAAGTTTTAACTTATTATTATAACTTAATACATATATTAGAAAGAAAGTGTAAGAAGGTACAAGTACAGACTAGTAGCACGGTAAATCTACACCGCTTGATAAGGGTTAAGAGCGTATTCAAAAATGTTTTCAATATTAATGCTTTTATTTGAATATTTAGAAAAAATTTTTAAAACATTCCTTTTAATAATTGTTGAAAATCCAAAAATATAATTCATTTTCGTTATTAAGTTGAGGAATTTTGCAGACTGGGTTTACAAAAAAATGTTTAATGTTTCGTCATGAGAATTGGCATAAACAGTTTTTGACTTTTTTTGGTCTGTTTCTTTATATCTTCTTATTTATTTTTATCATAAACTATCTTAATGGCAAGAGATTAACGAAACAATTGTGATTTCTGAAGCTAGAAAAAAGTTTTTTTCTTCCGTGCTCTAGGGACACTAAAATAAGTTAATAACGTTTAATATACTACATGGCATTACATATTAAAATTGCAGCTTGTCACTTATTTTAAAAGATCGTTACACATTGTACAGAATGTTTCTTCATTGAAATATCTATTTTACTCCAAATTTCTGTGATAAAGAGGAAAAAGTGGTTCAGTCGTTTTAAGCTTAATTTGATGTTATTGACCCTTTGTAATGTCCATGTTTAAAAGTACCCAGGGACAAAATTTTCATTCTTTTGTACGTTTTTTTTTAGTTGGTAGCAAAATTAAATTTTGCTTATTTTTTTCTATGTGCAATAAAGTTTGGAATAACAACATAAGTTAACCTCCAATCGATCACGAAAGAAGTATTAAGGAATAAAAACTTAAAAAAAACACTAAACGAAAAGAGATGTGATGATTTTATTAAAATTAAAACATATTTTCAAAAATAACAGAAGAGAAGTGATGATTTTATTAGAATAAAAATATATTTTCAAAAATAACCTGTAAAGCTTAAAATGGGTTTCCTACAAAAATAAAAAATAAACTAAATATTTTTTTTATTATTAATATTCCAACTTTCATGAGCTGCTAATACGCCATAATAAAGGCGATTTTTTGCATAATTCTAGGAACCCTTTTCAGAATATTTTTTCCGCACTTATTTTTTTGTTGTCAGCTCTTAAAAAACCGAGACAAAACTGAACTTTGTAATCTATAAAAATTTACAATGGAAAAGCGCCGTTATTTTCTTAATATTAGCTAAAAAACATATGATGCAATTCTGAAAAAACAGTATTGTAAGCAGTTGAGCAACGGTTAAAATGTTGAATTTTATTATAGTCTTAAAAATATCGAATTCGATAGTCGTAGATAAATATTGATGTATCGATATATGGGTATTTTTAATATCGGCGATATATGTCGACTATAATTTTTTTAAATATCAATATTTTGATATATCGATATTTATTGCCCATCCCTAATACAACTGCCTGTTCTTGGAAAATGAAAACAAAATTTCGTTTGAAAAATTATATTGAAAACAAAACTAAAAAACGAAAATTTGTTTTTGTTTTCAATATAATTTCACCTACGAACTGTTGCCTTAATTTTCTAAAAACAGGCAGTTAAAATATCAGAAAACGTATGTACATATATCTTTATAAAAATGCGGTAGCTATTTTTTTGTTGGGTATAAAGAAGTACTTTTAATAAATCTTTTAAATAGGAATTAAACAAAAAATTTATATCATAAAGATACTCGTCCCTATCTTGATGTTTGGGTGAAAATTTATTTGCAAACTATCAAGTGAAATTTTTGTTGGCTCTCGTTGTAACGAACTTTACCCAAAAAGTACGGGATCGCACCTAATATGAACATGCTTTTTGAATGAAATATTTGTCAATTCGTGGACAACAATTAAAAACTTTCATAACATAACAACCATTTGATCTCCCTAGTTTATTGGGTAAACATATATGCGGCGGTAGTTACAATATAAGACGTATCGATTGTGCCTTTCATAACTTAAATGGTATTTTAGAGGCTACAACAACAGTTTTTTCCATCGAACAAAGCACCATTTGCAGGAAGTTTTAATTTACATCTTGTATTTGAAATGAAATACAGCTCAAGCACAGATTGCTCATTATGTCTTATTTGGCATATGTTTCATCGATCTCTACGTTTAACATTTATGTATCTAATGGATCATGGAAATATCCGCAATACATACTTATATCAATATTCCCCTTACATTTTTGGTATATATCTAACAATAAAGTTTTTAATTATACAGCATTTCAGAGGCCTTCCTGACCGATTTGCAAGTTTCAATGTTCATAGCAATTTCGTACGCCCGGACCCACTTACAGTTAAACGTACATACATCTTTTTCCTACATTGGTTAATTTATTAAAATTGTTTTTTTTTTCTTTAATGTACTTTGTATTTTTTCTAGTATTCTTTCTCTTGTTCGGTAATTACAGCAATTATTATTTTTCTTGAGCATACAATCATTTACAAGAGTTATTTGAGGAAATATTGCTAGTTTATAACCTTCAAGGCCAGTTCTTGTTTATTAATAAAAACAAAAAAGATTTGGCAATAAAACAAAAAAAACGATAAAAGGTCTAAGGAAAAATGTGCTCGTGTTCAGCAAAATAATTTTTTGGCTTTTTACTGTTTGACTAGAAATTGTTAGGGGGCGGCAAATTTGTGTTTTCTTGCCAATGCGAATAATCTAATTATGTTTCGACGAAAGCCAATGCGAATACTTACAATATGTTTGAAATTGATATGCAAATAAATTTGTTTTTATTAATAAATTTAACATAAATACATATGTGCACACCTGCATATTTAAAGAATATAAAAAAAATTTGCCTTAAAATATATAAGTATACTTTTATAATATGTAACAATAAACCAGAAATAGCTTGAAAAATAACCTTAATCCTGTAACCAAATTTAAATTTAAGGAATACAAAGAAAAATATTTAAAAAAATGGCATTTAGAACAATTAAATTTTAAAATATAGGCTCTATAAAAGTTTTCATATATAACGCACTATTGCCCAGCCGGTAATTTTACTTACCAGCACTTTAGTCGAGTATAAATCCTATCGTATAAAAAATACCTGTATTTTATTTGGTTTATACTTTAACTTAATGTCTTTGAAGAATAGATTTTATCAACATCTATATAACAACAAAATAAACTAGTTTTTATTATTCTAAATATAATTTGTTGTTACTATTAACTCTTATGTGTGTACAAATTTTCTCATTGAAATTGATAATCTGCATGTCTGAAGCTTCTTGATAACTAATAACTTTAAAAAAAATTTTGTATGTTTGCAGCCGTCTAGTTTAATTTTTTTTTTTTTTTTTATAATTTGCGTGAGAGACCAATTTACTCTTAACACTCTTAAATGCGCAGCAAGATACCCGGGTACCTGCACTGTAGAAGTAAGAATTAGAACTGTCATCTTCGAACCATTTAATACCACAAGAGTTCTCAGACAATGGAACAACTTATGCTGCAATTTTTCCAACCTTTAAAAAAAAATAAAAAAAAAAATTGCAATAAAAGGGCAACGCTAAAGCCAAAAGTCATATCCTCGTCGCTTATCCAGATGATATTGGCATCATTGAAAGACACATTCGAGATGTAACTGTTGTATATGAGAAGATTGAGAAAGATTCAGCTAAAAGGGGTCTGGGTTTAAACGAGGATAAAAGACAGATATTGATTGCAACTGCAGAAAAATTAACGCAAATAAAACATGGCGACGAAGTTCAAGCAGGCAGTTATAATTTCTAGATAGTAGAAGAAGTAATCTAACATCATCCTTAAAATGAACCGAAGGATAGTGCTTGCAAATAGGTGTTAATATGGACTAAGCAAACATATCAAAAGCACATCAATTTCCAAGAAAACGAAAACCACTTGTGATACCCGTTCCGAAACGTGGGTGATTGCTAAAACCGATAAATATAAGTCACGCGTTTTTAAGAGAAAAATAATTCGTCTAATAGATGAGCCCATATGCGTTGACAAAAAGTGTAGACTGCGAATGAGTCATTTGCTGTATGAGATCTAGACCACTGTGACATAGTTAGACGTATAAACATAAAAGGATTGCGCTGGCTGAGACACATCGGAAAGCTGAACGCAGGATGAGAGACATTCGAGAATCAATATAAAAGAAAGCGTAAACGGGGAAGACCTACAAATTGCTATTGCATCAAACTGGAGACAATATTTTTTAGCAGGCCGAGATCAATAGCATATTGCAATGCAATCTAAGAAAATAAATAAGTAGTAAAACAAATTTCTTCAAGCTTTCGAAAAATATTTTTTTTGTTTTTTTTTTAAATTTAAAATTAATTCTATTTGAAAAGGGTATTTTTTTTTTTTTTTGCTCAAAAGAAAGCTTAGGTCTTTTCCTTTAAGTTAGTTATGGTCGCTATTTGGGATGCGAGTGGATTATTTATAAAAAAAAAAAAATAATTTCAAAGTCAAGAGGATTTTTAAATTTTTTGGGTCACTTGACATGAAATCCCCCACATTTAAAAATTATAAGGCCAACGATAATTATTATGGTTCAGTATAATAGTTTTCTTTAACTCATATTTGCTTATTTCTTAATAAATAAAAAATAACTTCTCCATTATTACAGTATATTTTAGTTTATTATAGTGCAAAAAAAAAAATTAATAAATAAATAAAATTTGTTTTAACTTATTCGCTACTTAAATATTCAGCATTGTAATTAACACATATATAATTGCCTACGGCGTATACGTAATATTTAATTAACTTCGTATTGTATAGTACGTAACCATTTAGTGGCTAGATTTAGCCATTAGTCATTTTTATTAAGCCAAATTTTCTTTAAGTTTTTAAAATTGTATATCAAAAGTAATTTTCGGGAATACAAATTGTATTATTAATAGGAATATCTACGAGTAACGTGCAAAATTCCCAATTTTTATTTTTATAAAAATATTGAAATTCATTGTTGAGGGAAGCTAGTTTCTATGCAAATTTCGATGATTGCTTACGCCAGCTCATCAGGAAACTTTTTCCAAAGGCTTTGGAAAAGCTAAAAATATTATACAAATAAGACTATAAAGTGAATTAGAATTTTAGACTCTAATTTCTTACTTGTAACAATATCAAAGCTTCAACAAAGCCACAAGAATAAACAGTGAGTTTATCTTTCCTTACATTCCCCTACAATTGGCTTCTTTTTTCCAACTCGAATTGTAGTTGTAATAGAAACTGGCTTTCCCTCAACAATAAATTTCAGTGTTTTTATCAAACGTAAAAATTGGGAATTTAGCACGTCATAGAGAAATCTTATTAATAATAAAGTTTTTATTACCGAAAATAACTTTTGATGCACAGAAAAAATTATTTAATTTCTCCAATCACCAAATTTATTCCAAATTCATAATATCAAGCAAACAAGTTGTTGATTTTGCACCTATTACTAAAATGATTATATTGATTACTAAAAATATTAAAATTTTGAAAAAATATTTTTAATAAATGATATTATTAATTTTAATTAAAAAAGGGATCAAAAAACTGCCATTTCAAACAATGTGTTAATTTATTTAAATAAATATTGACAATTCCCAACAAGTATTCCACATGCTTAAATTATTTTATTTTATACGAAAAAAGTCAATTAAAATTGTTTATTATTTAATTCAACATTTTTCATTTTTCGAATTTATTCTATGAGTTAAATTTCAGTTATGTATTTTATAAAGCTTTTTGTTATAGCTCTATTCCTTAATTTTTTTTTAGAAATGACTTTATACACTACCAGACTATTATATTGTATTTTCTTGTTACATTCTACCTTAGCTTTCCGTTGGATAGCAATGAAGTATATTTATGTACAGAAAAATTTCTTAGACACCAGCAGAATGTAATGCATTTTCTGGCCCGCTACGGGCCAATATAATAGTCTGGTAGTGTATAAAGTCATTTCTAAAAAAAAATTAAGGAATAGAGCTATTACAAAAAGCTTTAAAAATACATAACTTAAATTTAACTCATAGAATAAATTCGAAAAATGAAAAATTAGGAAAAATAGAAAATAACTTCCATAAGAAAATTTTAAATCTAGAAATTTCACAAACAAACACAAATATCACTTTAATCAAACGTAAACTTTTTCATCTCAATGCTGGTATTAAAAATATGATATCAACAGCTGACCACACAACCTTTTTTAACAAACAAAAAGACAGGACAAAACAAATTACGAAAAATATTAAAGAGAAACAGATCAACAAAATAAATACACTGAAAGAAAATCAGTTTAGGTTACATGGACTTGTTTTCAATGATAATTGGTTTGAAAATAAAACTGAATATAATATTCCAATAGAGAGCAAGTGGATTTTGTCACTGGGGAAAAAATTTTCACTTCCGGTGGACAAGTTGAGTTTTTCACCATTACATTGCGGATATAGAGCAATGTATTCAGGCAATGGACAGTAACATAGATAAAGAGAAAGACATCGCTAGAACTAAAGTAGCAAACAAGGTAACAACTTTTAAAAGAAACATTAAAAACACAGAAAAGGACAAATTCATTCTTACAATTTTTGAAAAAACGAAAAAATTTTTACGTAAACACATCGACGTCATTGTTGTACAAGCCGATAAAGGGAACAAAACCGTGCTGATGTATAATAACGAATACGAAAGGAAGATGGAAGTACTACTAGAAGACAAGAACACATATAAAACTATAAGAGTAGACCCTACATTGAACTACAGAAAGAAAACAACAACATTGTTTTAGATTTATTTAAAAACAACCATATAGACTCTTGGCAAAAACGCCAACTTTTTTGTTCCGCCGCTACGGCACCCAGAATTTACGGGTTACCGAAAATTCACAAACCTGATACCCCCCTTCGACCCATTGTGTCATCATTCCAGGTACCATGCTACCACATGTCTAAATACATTGGAACAATTTTAAAACATTTAATCTCTGAAACGTATAATATAAAAAACTCAATAGAAGTTAAAAAACAACTTACCAACATAAAACTTGATAAATCGGAAACAATTGTATCATTTGATGTCATCTCATTATTTACTAACATTCCAGTTAGAACGGCAATAAGAACAATAATGGGAAAATGGAACGTAATAAAAAATCACACAAAAATGTCAAGCTCTCAATTTCTTAAAATTCTCCAATTTTGTCTCAATGATAATAATTATTTTATATACAAAGATAAAATATATAACCAAATTTTTGGCATGCCCATGGGCAACCCACTATCCCCTACAATCGCAGACATAATACTTGACAACCTGCTTGACGGTGCAATAGAAGAATTGAAAAATAAGAACATTTATATCAAATACATAGTGAAATATGTAGATAATATTTTAGCGATCATCAAATCAGACGACCAAGAAGAAATTTTGTCCACACTTAACAAGTATCATCCTAAGATACAATTTACAATTGAAAGGGAAAAAAATCAGGAAATAGCGTACCTGGACACCAAACTAATTCGAAGGAAAAATTCCATAATTTTTGACTGGTTCGCTAAGGAGACCTCATCAGGAAGGATAATGAATTTCCACGCAACCCAACCGAAAAATCAAATAATTAACACTGCTAAAAATGTCATTTCCAGGATTTTACACATAAGCGATGAATGAACCTTTTCACACTAAAAATAAAAATATAATTTTCAATATCCTTAAAAGCAATAGTTTCCCAAATAAACTTACATCAACACTAATAGAAGACACAATTACGCAAATGAAAAACAAAAATGATAATAACCCCACTAATATAGAAAAAGAACAAAAATATTTTTACAGTGTAAAATACATCCCTGGCCTCACTGATAATAAAAACATACGAACGTCAATAGAAACAAATAATATAAGCTTTGCTTATAAACCCAACAAAACACTAAGCACTATATTCTCTGCAATAAAAGCTCCAATAGACAAACAACAACAAAACAACATTGTGTACGAATTACAATGTAAAGGGAATAACGAACAAAGTTGCGAACTCATATACATTGGAACAACAAAACGATCCCTTGAAACTAGAATGGGAGAACATATGATGGATATACAAAGAAAAAAAGAAACGAAAGCATTATCAACACACTTTTTAAATACACAACATAAAATTGATTTTGAGGGGGTGCGAATACTAGATAAAGTAAGGGGGGATAAGAAGAGATTTACAATTGAAAGTCTAAGGATACAAGAAAACATAAAGAAAACGATGAATGTCAAAGAAGACACTAACAATATTAGCGCAAATTATAGGGTTGCAATTACTAAATCGTTACAGTGATACTGGTTTTGATATGTGTTTAACTTTAAATTTATGTTCTATGTTTAATGTTACATGTAAAAGGAGAAATTTAATTTAATGTGAAAAGCTCATATTGTAAGTTAAACTTTTTTAATGTAATTTATTTGTATTTATGTTAATTTATATATTTTTAAAATTTTAAATAGACGCTCCCTTGAAAAAGTCGACAAAAAATCGACGAAACGTCGGGAAAACTGTAATAAAAAATTGCTTTTTATTTACATTAGTTAACCTTAGGCCCTATTAGCTTAAATAAAGAACAAATCGAAAAATGTTGAATATAATAAAGTTGCTTATGAAAAAGAAATAATTCCCAATATCTATTTGTTATTTAATTAAAATTTTAATTGAAAATTTATTTCAAAACAACTAAAATGTTATTAAAAAAAAAAAAAAATTTTTAATTTTCTTTCAACTAAAAAAATAATTGATTCAATTAGCACATAAATTAAATTTAAATACTTTTTAAACTATTTTTTTAATTGATAAAACACTTTTTTCTGTGTAAAAATAAAACTTGTTTAGATTAAAAATCAATTCAAGTAAATTAAACGTTTAATCATGTAAATTAAACGTTTAAGCAAGTGATACTTGTGATACTATTAATTAGGTTACTGGTACACATTCAATTAAGTTTCTAATTCCTATTACACATTTTTTAATTGAAAACAATTTCTATTTTTTTCTGTGTATGATCCAACAAAATAAATTTTTTACATTAAAACTTTTTCAAAAATTATTACAATTTTATCCAGTCTTACAAACGTGATTTGAGAGATATAGTTAAAAAAAAGTTATATGCTTTTTAAACCTGTCAACATGTTTGGAAATACCGGTGTTAAATGAAAAAAACTGCCATAAATTCCTGCCCATAAAAAGTTACTTTAACTTTCTCACATGAACAATCAAGTACACTTTTGTATAAAATATATGAAACAGAGGACCGTTTTGCGCAGCCCAATTGTGAATAATCTCTAGAAACTTCGTCTAGAGTAATGACACTTTTTTATGGGACTTTATTTTCAAAGCAGCTTTTATTGAAAAGCAAGTATAGCTGGGAGTTCTACTAGCAGGATAAACTTTAATACGTAATACGTAAAAATAATCGAATAGCTAGATGCAGAAAGGGAACTCTTTCAAAAGATTCATTTTGAGGTAATCAATTCAAACCGTGTAGTTTATAATAATAAATTCAAGTTGTATGCTCTTAGCTCGTAGAGGGGAGAACTAGCTATAATTTTAACTGTTCTCAGATAACACTTTTTACACTGGTTTCTTAGCAATACTCAAATAAGGTACATGAAGTAAATGCTAGTAGTGATTGATTGTCAATCTCACTAATTGATTCAATTCTTGGCGTTGGTACAGAGTATTCAGAAAGCAGGTACGATATGGAACATATAGCGTTTTTTAATTCTCCTTCTTCGAAAGCTGCTCTTACTGAATTTGTTTGTACACCATATTTTATGCCGCAACACAATGAACATAAAATCATTTATTTCAGATTTATTTGCAAAACTGTTGCAATACTTAACTTTAAAGTTAAACAAAACCGGAGATAATAATATTTAAGTAAGTAAATAACATTACAAAACAAAACAATATTACTAAATAAATTTTTTTTTTGCACAAAACAAAACGTTTGTTGGACTAATGCTTTTGTTTAACGTGGCTTGTGCTTTCTGTCTTTTTCTTCGAAAGCTGCCTTCGCAACTGATTTGGCCCTTTTTCACACGTCACTTCCTCTCTGTGTGTACTCTGTACCGTTGGTTGCTACGTTAGACAAGTGGATAGTAGGATAGTATATCATTGCGGGTTCGATTCCCGCCAGAGCCGTTCCTAACAAACACGGAGGTTTGATTTTTTAAAAAAACGAAAGTGTGAAAATTAATTGAAAATAGTTTGAAAAACATTATCAACAAAAACCGGAAATTTTCATGTTGGTTGAAAACATTGTTTTCAATTGTTTTTCAAATTTGGATTGTTATACAATGTAGAATATAAATGAAAAATAATTTTTGTTTTGTAAATTCATATATTTTTTTGCCTTTTAATTTAATTTAAATTTTTTATTAAATAAAAGAAACTGTAAGCCCAGCGTTTAGCGCCATCGCTGCTGCTAAAAGATAAAAAAGCGTTCACTCCTTCCTCAAATTCTGGAAAAGGGAAAATTCTCCTCTTTATTTTCAATCAACAACAAACTTATAATTTCTTCGCATTCCCTTTTTATCATTTTTCTGATTAGCATTTTTACTTATAGCAATTAATGTTTTACTCACAAATTATTTTATATTTATTTCACTGGCAAACCGTTTGTATGTAATATTTCTTTAATTGGAAAATAAATAATTCTTGCCAAGCCTATTTTTAATATAAGAAAATAACATTTAATAACAAACTGACAAAATATTGTTTATCAAATGCTTAGGGGTGGCGCAAAATTACCCCTGGAAATATTTTTTTTTGTTTTGTGTTTTTTAATTTTTTCGTTGGGGTGTTTTTGCATTTTAAGTGAAACGAAAAATAACCCCAATATCAATGAATGAAAAATGGCCCCAAATAAAATCACAATTTTTATTTCGGAAATGCGAATGCAAACCGAAAATTCGACACGTCTTTAGTACACACACACACACAGGCACACAAATAAGATTTTCCTCTCCACATGTTCACTTTTAATTTGGTGTTCTTGCTGCTTTTGTTAAATACCGAACATAAAACAAAATACCAGCTTAATTACAGACTACTCGTTTGCTATTAAATTATACACAAATAAAGAGTTACACATGCATATGTACATATGTATATGGGTGTAAATTTCTGAAGATTTAAAGGTTTTTAGTTATAACTAGTGGCATATAATTGTTGTTTATTTTAGTAGCACTATATGATAATGCAAATGGTGATAGTGATATTTACCAGAATACAAATATATGGTTAACTATCATTTTGCCTTACGTATTTAACCTTTATTAAATTCAACAATGCTAGTTACACACACGCAAAACGATGGCACTACACTAACATATTTTTTTGTTTGTTTTTTTTTATTCTAGATTAATATTTTTGATTCTGTAAGGTTTTTTGTATTTTTATTTAACGAAATTTGTTCGCTTAAAATCTATTGTAGCTAAATTCAAGAGAAAGCTCATTTTAAACAAATAAAAAATTAATTTAAAAAAACGGATCACTTAAATTTCATTTAAAATAAATACAGTTAACATTAACTTTAAAGTTTTAATTTATTAATTATATTCTTATTAAATAATAATAAAAAAAATTGACGGAAAGGGAAATTAAAATAGGTTTAAGGTTTTGAATATTTTTAAAAATTTGTTTGGTTTCATATTTTTAGTTTAAGTTTGTTGATTGAAATTTTAAACTTATTTTTTAATTTTTTATTTGTTGTCAAAAATAATTTTTTAATTTTATATTATTTAAAAAAAAATTCCTGAAGAAGATTTCCAACGGAAAAAATATACATAAAAAATATTATATTATATGAAAAAATAATATATAATTTTTATTTTTTTATAGGTGCTTATAGCTGCTTAACACTATCACACAAGTCTTACGTATTTTGAAAAAAAATACTAGCCTGTCATGATAAGTTGTTATCGTTTTTTGAAAATTTTCAAACAAAAATAAGATCTGGGACGTATTTTCTAAAAATACTTTGGACTTTGTGGGCTAGTGTATAACGGCCTTTAACACTATCACACAAGTCTTACGTATTTTGAAAAAATAAAATAAAAACCTATCATTATAAGTTGTTATTGTTTTTTGAAAATTTTCAAACAATTTCAATTTTCGAAAAATACTTAAGGCTTTTGGGGATAGTGTATAACGACCTTTAACAGCATATATCGTGAAATTTAATAGTTGCTACTTTTTAAAAATAAATTTAAACCGACAAAAAACTTACATTGAAAAGTAATGAGCTAAAAAGCTATTATAACTACTCTTTACTACTTATACATTGGTGTTTTAACTCATTATTTTAACACGGTGATGTCATTTAAGGCAAGTACCTACCACCTTCGCTTACAAGTATGGAGTTTAATAAGTCATAACCACGTACGCTTACAAATAGGTCCTTAACATTGGTATCAACAAAACTAAATTTGTCACACAAATTGTGCTTTTAAATTTAATTAACTTTCTAATGCAAAATTTTACTACCCTTCATTAACCCATTTCGCTCCGAAATTAAATTTTTATTTTTCTTTGATGAAAATATAGTTTTTTAGGGTAATTAGGACCCACTGATTCCAAAAATGTCGGCAAAAATTTTTTTCGATTTTTCGTTTTCCCAGAAAAGCCTGGTCGAAATTTCGAACACTGGCGCTTATCTTATAAGCTTTGTGTGCAATTAAAACATTAATATTTATTTTATTTTTTTTTTAATTTATTGTATTATTTTTGAATCAAATGGTACAAAATTTATTAAATTTTGTAAAAATTATTTTTATTCAATTTATAATTTTTGAGATAAATCGTAAAATAATAATATACAGCCAAAAGATTAGTTGATAAAAAATGCTTTTACTCATGTTTCTGCTTGAAACATTTTGTGTGCAGATGAACATTGCATTTATCGCACATATAAATTGTGGGCTTTCCACAACCTTTCAATTGACAACGACGATGTTTTCCATCGGGATTTCTGATTATAACGTGTTTTCCCTTAATTTTTGGAAGATTTTGTGGTTGATATTCCTTATCGTCAACATCATCGGTAGTTTCTTCCCTTTCAGCCAATAGAAGGGCTTCTGTCACAAAGATTTTAAATTCTTTTTGACTCATAGGTTTCTCAGCTTTGTATTTTGCAATTAAGCAATGCAATTTCCAACCATTGACAACTGCCGAATTCAAGGTAGTGCACCACAAAGGCCAATACCATTTCTTTCCACGTATATTGATTCGGTAGTTTTGGATTGCATTGTCGTGCAAATCCACACCACCCATGCCAAGGCGAATTCACTAGAAGGTGAGGTCAACTCTACAACAACACTGCTTTTGTGGTCGGATTGTCAAAAGTATTGCTAGTAAAAAATAATGTTTGTTTACAAAAAAAAAAACTAGTTTGTATACAAACTTTGACAAATCGACCACCGAAAAAAATAGCCATATGTTGACTTGACCCCACCTTCTAGTGAATTCGCCTTGACCCATGCCCTTGTTATAATTATGTAACATGGCTGGCTGACCATACGTAACGTATTTACCAGCTTCCGGACTCTTTTTGGATGTGGATGCTTTTTTCCAACGTTGGACATTGTGCAAAGGCAAGACTTGATCGAAATTTGTTGCCATGGTAACCTCTTTGTTGTCCTGCCATCTACATACCAATATTTTTTGTGTGGTATCAAACGTCTCATCATAATCCCCCCTTGGTAATTTTTTGCCGGTTTTTAATTCAGCAGATCCACCAGCCAGTCGATTGGAACGAACGGTTCCTGAAGCGCAAAACCCTTTATCAGACAACAAACAAAGCAAATGGTATGATGTAAAAAAGTTGTCAAAGTAAACTTCATGTCGCATTGGATGTTCAACATTTGCAAGCAAGCGCATAACCACATCAGCTCCCAATCCAACAACATTGTTATATTGGTCAGCAGATCCACAGTATGGTATAAAATAATATAAATAGCCTGTTAACAAAGAAAATTAAGTATTTATTAAAATCAAAAAAGATTTATTACCTGAAGAAGAGCATAGACACCATAATTTATAACCAAATCGAATTAGTTTTCCTCTAATAAACATTTTACAGCTGTGTCTACCAAAATATGGAACCATTTGTTCATCTATGGATAACTTTTCGTCCCAAACACCAAATTGAAGAAATTTTCGATTTAGAATATCGAATAAAGGACGCAGCTAAAAAAAGTAAATTGAATAATATCGTGATTATCATATAATTTGTTTTTGAATATTTTTATAATTGTTTGTTATACATACCTTAGCCATTTTATCAGATTTGTTTAAATCATTATTGTTGGCAAAATGTATAAATGATTTTATATGTAAAAATGTTGACCGACTCATGGTCTGTTTTACCATTGGGATTCCCAATGATGGCTTCGAAGACCAATAATCAGGAACAGATGGCAGAGTGTGATATCCTGATAGCAATAAAATACCAAAAAACCGTTTAAGCATCACCTTATCCAAAGGAAACTCAGTATTATTTTGTCCAGTATATACATTTGTTTGTTGAATAATGTGCTCAATGACTGCGTCATCGTAAAACAATTGAAGCAATTGCAAAGAAGAATGGTTAATAAATCTTGAGCAAATACTTTCTTTCAATTCAGTCAGTGGTGCTGGATTTGGGGAAATGTCAAAATTATATTCCTTTCGGTTTCCTTTTGACTATTTCGGTTTTCCAAAATAACTAAGAGGCTTGTATTCAAATCGAGGCGTCTTCGAGGTAGAAGGTCGCTCCTCTTCTTCAAATTGAGGATATCCACTGTCCTCGATTTCGTTCCTTTCAGTTTCAATTTCAACGAAACCAGCAACCTCATTCAGCGGATTTGGATCTAGGTTTATGGTTATTTCATCATCATTGATTGTTTCTTCATATGTACATTCTTCTACTCGATCGGGAGGAAGTATATTAACACAATTGATATCTTCGACATCATCACTCCAATTGGCTATTATTTCATCCAATTCCTTCATAGACAAAACCTTTTTGCATGTACTCATACTTACCTGTATGCAAAACACTAGTCAATAAAAAGACAATATAAAATCCACAAAAACCTCGAAATTCACTTTTAGATTGTACATTATATGTAGATATATAAAATACTCACCTTTTCTTTAAAAAAATTTAATATAAAATGGAAGCACACTTGATAAAAGAAAAATATAATAAAGAAGAATCACAACTAATGCGCATCAAATATAACACAAAGAATGCAAAATGTCATTCAAGTGTCATGGTCAGACTGTAACTATAGGATAAGCGCCAGCGTTCGAAATTTCGAACAGTCAAGTTTACACATATGTGAAGTCATGCATGTGCATGCAAAGCACGTTTTTTATGTTTTATGAAACTCTTACATTTATTGACAATAATTCCTCATGATTATTTTTTTAATTTTATTTTTTTTATTATTTTTAAAAAATAATTTAAAAAGTGTCTAAACCCACCCATTGAAGGGGAAGGGGTGGTCACGGTGGCATATTTTTTTTTTTTATTTGCTAAAAGATGAGCCTAAACATGCATACTTTAATTTACTGCAAATTCCACCTCTTTCATACCCAAATATTTTTTTGAAAAAAGGTGACTTTTACTGTTCGAAAAATCGAACAGCGGAGCGAAATGGGTTAAGGACATCAATTAGGTATTTAAATTTTTCATACACAGAAAAAAGTTTTTATCACTTAAAAAAATGGTTCACAAAGTATTTAAATTAAATTAATAAGATAATTGAATCAATTATTTTTTTAGTTGAAAGAAAATTAATAATATACTTTTGATTTAATTAATATTCAAGTTATTTTGAAATAAATTTTTAATGAAAATATTAATTAAATATCAAAAAATATTAATTGACTTTTTCGTTTAAATAAAATAATTTAAACTTGTAGAATTGTTGTTGGGAATTGTCAATATTTAATTAAATGAGTTAACATAATGTTTGAAATGGCAAAGTTTTTTGATCATTTTTTTAATTAAAATTAAAAATATCATATATTGGAAAAAATATTCACAATTTTACATTTTTACAATTTTTAGCAATCGATATAATCATTTTGGTAATAGGTGCAAAATCAACAAATTCTATGAATTTGGAATGAATTCAAATCTATTACAAATGGTTTGTCATTTATAAGAAATAAAAAAAAAAACTGTAAGAACACATATGTATTTTAAATTAATTTGTATTAGATTTGAATAAATTAAACCTCAAATGCATTTTATTATGAATTAATTATAAATTTCGTTAATCAGTTAAAAAGCAAGTGCTTATGTTTCACATAATATGTCAGTCATTACTAAACTACTTCTATGTAATGCAGATGGTATGAAGTTATCATTGAAAAGTAAGTTGTTCAGTAATTGCAACTGATTACCAAGTTTTTGCTGGGTACATAACAATATAAGTACGGAAAGCATTATCCTTTGTTAGTTTGTTTTTTGAATAACAAACAAAAATATTAAAAAATAATGTTATTCGTAAAATAACTATAGTTTGATTCAATTTTAACAGTACGAAAAACGAATTTATTAACCCACATTCGGTTACTGTAATAATTTTATGAGTGTATTAATTGAAATAAAATAGATGTAATGTACAAGTTTAAGCTATTTTCTTTTAAGTGGAAAGAACCTGAATTGACATGTTTAAAATATAATACAGTCGGTAATGATGAATGTTTAACCCTTTCAGGGTCAAAAATAATTTTTGGCGAGATAAAAATCTGAAAATTTGTATTTAAGGTAATGTGATGGTGCTGAAGCCGGAAAAAATAATAGTTTTTGCCTCATACAGCTCCCCTGGTTTTTGGGAATGCCGAATATATTCAAAATTGACCTTCAAATGTCCACAAAAGAACCTACAATTTATTTTTGCAATATTTTTTTTTCAAGAAAATACTTATTTACGCATGTATCAATACTTAAATTTTTTTTTAAATTCGCCTGATGCCCGAAATTATTATTTTTTTCTTTCTTCCTCAATCTAAGCTTTTTAAAAATTTCCAATGCACTCAATAATAAGAAAAGAAAGTCAATGTCTACTATAATAACAATTTAAAATATCAAAAAAAATATAATTAACTGTACATTTTTATACAGTAAAAGTGCGTAGAAAGAGAGTACAGTGCAATGTCGAATATATTCGACAAAAACACTGACAGGGTTAAAGTTTTTGAAAATTTTTCTGCACAGTTACCACTGTCGCTTAATGAACGTGTAGCTGTTTTTGTGCTAACATGACAACGCAGTGTTGCCAATGAAGAATTCGGAAATTACACATGACTGTATACCAAATTACACATTTGAAGCAAAATTACACACGCAAATCGAAAAACTAGCTTTGATAGAATTCTCCTTATGTGCAATTAAATGGTTAGATTTACAAAAAAGCAAAGTTTAACAACTGCTGTAGTACTAAGAACTGGGTGAACATGTATTACGGCACGTATCCACACGAAGTATTTATTTTCAAACAAAAGCGGTAACGTTAGCGGAAAACAGCACAAAAATATATTTGTACAAGCTTAAGCAACGCAATTTTTTAAAATTCGCTATGAGTGGTTCTGTTTGATGCAAACAAACTTATTGACTTAAGGTACCCATCTACTATTATTGTGTAGCTGATTGGATATTTTATTATCTTTTTGCTCCACACTATCCAATAAAGTACACAATAAAAAAATTATATGGCGCAATTTTTCATACGAATTTGGTTTTTATTTAATAAAATATTAGAAACTTCTAAAACATTAGGAAGTACTTCTTAAATTCTAAAATCTCTAGAATATTCACACTTTTTTTATCAAATAGCGCAAAAGACAAATGTCAAAGAGATTAAAATCCATTTTTATTCGAATAATTATTTCGCGATATATGTTGTATGTGTATGTATGAGTTTGCGGCCTACACATGGTCTTAGTATTGCTTCAGACTATGAGTTTTCTTCCAGAAAGTTAAATTTTATTGTTAAGAGGGGAAGAAACTAAAAAAGTCAGGGCTTAAAAGCCTAGTTTGACTGTGATGGAAACTGAAAAGAATTCATAACTTAATGTTCAAAAGTAAAGCTTGACTGTGAAAATTTAATGAAAAAATAGAACCTGTTGGTAAATTACACAGATATTACACATGTTACTAATCATACATAAGCTACACATGCAAGTAGAAATCACACACAATATGTGTTATTACACATGGATTGGCAATACTGAAACAACGACTCTTGATACAAATAATTGTTAGCTTGTGTTAATGAAAACTTTAAAATATCTTTTTGCCTGCAAGCATTTTTTATCGGGGGTAAATTACGGCATTCGTGATCGATTGAAAATACAATACAATGCACTTCAAAAGCTGTTTTTTACCCACACCACAATAGTGGAGAGGGTATTATGCATTTGTACTGATGTGTGTAACGCCTTAATATATTGGTCCTAGACCCACCTTAAAGTATACCGATCGACTCAGAATCACTTTATGAGTCATAGGGCATCATATGGTCAGGCTTGACCAATTATACTTTTTTACTTGTTTGTATAATTAACTCGGATAAATAGGTTCAGATACAAAAATATAATTTTTCTTAAGAAAAGTCCTATTTTCGGGAACCGTAGATCTTTCCGAGTCCAAGTTTTATTACCAAAGTAAATGGTAAATTTCTTCCTAAAGACGTCGGTGTATAAATCTATCAAATCGATTGAAAAATGCCCTCGTTTTGACCAAATTACTGAAATACCAATATTTACTTTTTTTTATATAGTTACTGCACCATAAAAGCTCTTTTATTGGAGCGCACAATTGTGCGTTTTGGGTCTTAAGCGCTGTAAAAAACAAGAATTTTTTACTGGGCTTTGCAACACACGATTTTTACGGCTTAGGAACAACATAAAATACTATTTTGGTTCTCCTAGATCATATGGTAACGAGTAATCTGATCAATAATTTATGAACCTACTAGCTTAGAATCGGGAAAAGGGATAAAGTCCATACACTGAAAGCTGTTAAAAAAAATAAAAATATTTTTGAGGTACTTTTAGTTTTTTCTTATATCTCATCTAATTGTGAACTGGTATGGCGCAATTTCAATAAGAAACTATTCCGGAATATTATGATATACATATAGAATAACCTAGTTGCCATTGGGAACTTAAGAAATACCATTTCAACCAACACGCAGACAAAATACTGCCCTTTCGACCTGCGCTAAAGGGTATAAAAAGACAAAAATTATTTTCCAATAAAAAAATTACACTTTTATTGGCTTGGAATAAAAATTTTTTGTAGAAATATACAACAAGTTATTGGAGCACTTAGTTTTTGAGTGCTTTTCTTATAAACTTACCTACACAATGAATTGCCTCAAATCACCCATTAACGAAGACAAATTTCGTGATATTTCGTAACATACTTATCTAACAGCTACTCAGAAAAAAAAATTGTTTTCAATTAAAAAAATTTGTTATATCAATTAAAAAATAATGAATGAAGAATAAAGTTAAATTTTTGTTCATATTTACAACATTTTCTTCAGTAATGATGTTAATTTAATTAAACGTTTGATATACTTGATTAAACTGATTTTACTTTTTATTGATGGTATAATTAAAAAAAAAAATATGGCAAGAATATTTTTTGTGTAGTTGCCAAGTAAAAAGTAACCCCCATATTCATAAAAAATATTTAAGGTTAATAGCAGGTTTATGAAACGAATTTTCTATGAAATTTTTTTATTACTCAAAAATATTTTTTATGAATATGGGGGTAATTCTACACGAAATCGGAACATATAAACGACACAGAAAAAATTAAAAATTGTATCTAATCACCAAATACATACCAAATTCATATATTCAAGGAAACAAGTTGTTGATTTTGTACCTATTACCAAAATGATTATATTGATTACTAAAAATGGTAAAAATTTTAAAATTGTGAATATTTTGTTTCAATAAATGGTATTTTTAATTTTAATAAAAAAAAATTTCAGGTTTTGACAATTCTAGGAACAATTTTACAAGTTAAAATTATTTTATTTTAAACGATAAAATCAATTAAGTTTTGTTTGTTATTGTTAACAGCTAAGGCACGAGCTATGTTT
Source organism: Pollenia amentaria (assembly GCA_943735925.1). Lineage (NCBI taxonomy): Eukaryota > Metazoa > Arthropoda > Insecta > Diptera > Polleniidae > Pollenia > Pollenia amentaria. The sequence goes on from OX031007.1 coordinate 150,873,028, forward strand.
ACATTTGTCCTTCAAGTTGTGGTGAAAAAGGTCAACAAAAAAAAAAAATAAAGACAAAAACATGAAAAACAAAAATGTACTTTGGATTTCAAGAACAATTCTTGACAAAAAGTACGAAAAAACAGAAGTTAGGAAGAACATGTAAATCAATTAAAATAGATAATCATTCATTCAAAAGCAAATTTCGATCTACCAAAGTGAAATACCATTTGGTTTAAGGATTGATGTTTGGCTATTGACGTCATCCGGCTTCAATAGCCGAGTGAGTAAAACGGCAAACCCCACTGACGAGATTGTGTGGTTACAATCGAAACTAGTGTGAGCAACCTGTCCGTGAAAGCCTGGGGTCAAATCTCAGCGAAGTCAAGAATGAAAAATTATCAATGAAATTTCATGTTGTAAAAATTCCTGTCTTCATAAAAATAATTTAATGAAAATTAAATGCAACGAACTTCAGCCTAATTAAAAATATCTAAATTTGGATTAAAAACCATTAACAGTTCAATAAAAAAGCCACAACGTTTTACGTTTTACACCTTTTTCTTCTCTATATACATATTTTAATTAAGGGCTGCAACTTGTGTTTACCGAAGTTGCTTTACGTTTTATTCACTAAACCAGCCCCAGGAATACTTTTTAAAGTTATTCAAATAAATACCTTAAATTAAAATTTAACTCAAAATGTTCTCCTACTTTTTAATCAACTCTTTTTTCAAAGCTCTTAAGTATTTCTGGAATTTAAAATATTTACATTTTAATATCTTTAAGCGACGAGATGAAATTTCGCGGCTGGTTATCTTCAATGTTGTTCGACAGTTGACAAAAGGAAGAAAGAAGATAAAATTGAATTGCCACTGGTGTATGTAGAGCATGAAAACATTCACGCAAAAGCTATACAATTTCCATTAAATTAAGTGCAGTAGATTAAGCAGAGAGAAAAAATTAACCAAACCAAAAAATCAAAATTATTTTCCAAATTTTTTCTTTCTTTTTTTTTGTTGATGCTGGGATAATGAGCATTACAAACATGACAATTAACTTAAGTGTGAATCTTTAAAGCGAAAAAGTTAAAATGCAATAAAAACTATGACATACAAATTTACTTTATATGAGAGTAAGCCGGTGTGTACGAACTTTATACATACACGCGTATGTGTATATTCGCATGTGTGAGTGTAATGAATTTTCCATAATTTGTTTGTGTCCTTTTGAAAGGAAATCAGCTTCAACCATATGCATCATATTTATCATTTTATATGTAGATTATTTACAAGGCATTGAACAAATGCAGGGCTATGACTTAAAAAAACGTGAGGTTGTATAGTCCGCCAAACCTGACTATTTAACACCCTATACTACAGTATTGACAGACAAATTTTCAAGAGCGTATACTATTTGGAACCCAGAGGCAATCATGAACACAGCAAAACAAAATTATGTTATGAGGTTAATTTTATATCAGAGTTTTTCGAACCAAATATATAATTACAACTATATAAGAGCTTTGTTCATCTTGAAGTGATTTTAGAGATGGGGTTTGTAGGAGCAATATGGTCAATTCTGGAGCTACCAGCACACCATTTTTCCATGACATCTTCTTCTTGATTGACTCATCCGCTATTTGGATATTAGTCATCGTGATATTCTATGTCAAAATATACATATACGTAAACATTTTACGTTTTGCTGATATATTAAAATTGTCAGACCTCTGTTCTTATCCACGTGTATGAGTGTATTTTATCGGTATATCCTGTCCATTTCTGGACGTTTTTCAACCATCATGTTTCTGTTCTACCTCATATACGTCTTCCTTAAATTTTTCGTTTAATGATTCCTAATAAAATGTTGTATTTGTTATATCTTATTAGGTGTCCTAGATATGAGCTTTTCCTCTTTTTTATTGCTGATATCAGTTGCCGGTTGACATTCATCCTTAGTACTTCATCAGTAGAAAGTCTGACCGTCCATGATATTTGCAGTTATAAAAAATAAAGCATGCCAATAAAGGGTTTATGAAACGGATTTTCATACAAAATAACTTAGGCCGTTAATATTTTAACTAATAATATATTTCAAAACAACTCAAATGTTAATTAAATCAAAATTATATTCTTTCAACTAAAAAATAGTTGATTTAACTGTCACATTAATTAAATTTAAATACTTTTTAAGCAATTTTTTTAATTGATAAAAAACTATTGATAATTTTTTTATTATCATTGAAAAGCTTTGGTACAAATTTCTTCCAAATCTTTGCCAAACTTTCTGCCCGCCAAATCCACCAAACTATTATCGTCGACTAAAATTGTAGGCAATATTTTACTATATACCCCGGCGGCTTCTTTGAGTTTTTTGTAGTCGTTAAACTCGCCGTATATAATTTGGAGATGTTCAACTTCCTAGCATTGTGGACATTTGTACTTGCAATCAAAAAAGCCGCATATAAACAGACTCCCACTAAAATATGAAAAATGTAATTTTGTATTAGCATTATTTTTGATTGTTGTTATGATATGCATAAGAAAGGAAATTAAGCAACATGTCAATAATTTGTCAATAACGGAATATCTCATGGCTTTAATCATGAAAAAACAAGATTTTTGTTTGTAAATTTAGTGCAAAGTTTTAAGTTGCACTCAAATGAGTGAAGAGCAAAAACTTTGCAATAAATTGATGATTACTTTTTCTGAAATCAAATTTTTTTTTCAGTGCAAAATTTTTTAGCATCACTATCTCTCCTGTTTAGTGAGGCTGCAAATTTTCCATTCATCACTCAACATCAACAAAATGATTGCAATAATTTTGCAGTATAGCTTATTGTGAGTTAAAACTGCAAAATGAGTGCACTACCCCCATCTATGGTTTTAGAGTTGTCAAATTATTTTTATGTTTAAAAAAATAAATAAGGAGATGGATAATTCCCTTACTCTGTTTTTTTTTTCTTAATTCTTTAGTGTATTTCATCAAATTCTTCAATGTAGAATGAGGACGAAAACTATATCGGTATATTCTACTAGTTTCCTATAATTCTGTTAACAAAGGAGAATTCAACAAGATGAAAACATGGAAAATAAATAATACAATATTCTCTTTCTCTCTCTCTGGTTCCAGGGGTAAGTTCTTACAATAATTCTAAAATAAAAAGCAAAAGTCTAATTTACTTTTGCTTTAATTGTCCTTTTATTGTCAATAAAGCAACTAGTTTTTAAACTTTTATATAAATGAACTAGTTTGGCTCGTATGACAACCCAACGTTAAATCCGATAGTTTGAAATCAAAAGTGTAAATACCAACCGGAATATTTCTAGTTAAATACTAGTTACTTTGTCCGTAGGGACCCTATTCTTTATGCGGTTGTGGGTACACAAGCAAACATACTGGGGAAAACATTGTTAAAACTTAGCAAAACAAAATTACGTTGATGCTTAAAAATATCAAAAACCACAAATCCACACATTTCAACATTCTCGTTAACTGATGATGATGTTGATGACATTATTAAGGAATCTGTACCGTTTGATCTACAAATACGCACACCAGTAGCAAATTATTCATACATGGGCGTTAACTTTCTCTGGGCCATTCCACTAGTCATGACCCACAGATGAAACCTAAAAAAACCGTATTTAAATTCTTTAGAATTTTCGTAAAATCCAACAAAAGCGGAAATTAAATGAGCCATACGAACTTTTTTTTTTTTGTTTGTTTTTTTTTCTTGTTTTAATACCCTTTTTTATTTTATTGTGATGCTAACACTGTGGGTTAAGTATGACTAAAAGGTAACCTTAATGCTATTCAATAAAAAGCATAATCAGGGTAGAATTGATCGAACTGTTTTTATTGCATAATATTGTAAGAAGCTTAAAGCAAACAAATAATAGGAACTGTACTAAATTTGTTGATGCTACTAATATTTGCATGCAATCTTAATTCTATTTTTATAAATGAAGCATATATTGTAATCATAAGTCATGATGTAGCAACTTAATTTAAGAGAAACACATTTTAGAAGTATCCATTTTTATCTAGACGGTATAATAAATATATAAGGGATTTGTTAAAGTAACAGGAACTTACGAGAAGGGATGTTTTGGGGCAAAATAAGGTAGTTTGATATATGTTTATGGCAAATTGTAACACCTTGCATTGTCCCTCAGTAAAGAAATTATGAAGAGATTTACATGGATTAATATAAATTTGTACAAATAGGTAAAATTTGGTGTTTATCGTATTATACTAATGCCAATCACAAATTTGTTATATTCTTAAAATCAAACAATTAGAATGGCATAGATATGAAAATTGAAAAATCAACTCAATAATTTTTAAGAAAAATCAACTCAATATTTTTAGGTTATAAGTTGATAAAACTTTTCTGTACTTTAAGTCGGTAAGGGAGGTCTAAGGAATGAGTTTACATGGGATCCAGATTGCAACATGAATTTTTTCTAGGAAAATGGTTCTTAGACCAAATGTGAGACTGGTCTGTTAAGCTAGACTTAAACCAAAAGAACCGTATTGCGTGTTTTAGTGGTAGATTAAACTATTGACGATTAAAAATATTGAACCACACTAAAATGAAGCACAAAAGTAATAACTTTCATCTATAAACATAAAATACAAATTTAATATCATATTTAAACATATATAAACATATTTTTTTTATCAATTTTTGTCCAAAAAATTAAAGCGATACATCCTTGCTAATACCTTGGCTAGATTTAAGTAATGTACGATTGTGACTTGAGGACGTAGATATCTAGTGAAAGCTTAGCGAAAAGAAATAGCTACCACTTGTTTCATATTAAAAAAAATAGCAACGTACTTAATTTTATACAAAAAAATACTCGTTAATACAAATGATCTCGTTTTAAATAATCGTAGAATCTTGAAATTTTGCAAAAAGTTGTTTTTTGGACCACCCAAATATGCGTATTATAAAATTTCTATGTAAACAGCTTATAATTGTGATATTAAATATATATTTAATTATATCTATAAAATCATATTACGCACTATAAAAGTGCAAGAAGAAAAAGTGAAGTAAATTATTAATTTGTGTATGCTCAGCTCGAGTCCATTATTACAATTAGTACAGACTATAAATTTATACATAAAGAATACCGTAGCCTGACGAGTAAATGGACCAATTTTTTCTATTTATAGTGCTATGTTAATTTTTTTTTACGAAGCATTGAGACCATGCTTTGTAGTGCTCGTATCATGCATCGTTATTTCTGCCGTTTTCATGCGTAACCGCGTATGTCTTAAAACTAAATATTTCAGAAGAGCCGAAAAACCATTATAGATTAAACTATGAGGTAGCTATTGAACTTGGTTGTTACTTTTAAAGATCGAATTGGTCCATCTTTTTCAGAATCCTCTAAAGACCGTTCAAAATTAAGCAAATGGCATCAACATCTCAAAATCGAAAAAATGGACATACGCAATTTCCATGGGCAACCGCGTAAAAAAGTTTATACATTAAAGCCACCAACAATGGCAGGGTGTTTCAAAAATTCTTAAAATTAAAACAAAGTACTGAAAAGGTGCTGCATCGGTTAAAAATAGGAGCATCTTTTGCCGAAATCTGGAAAAATCTTGTATTTCTAGCAAAGCTCTAAAATAATTTATAAATAAATTAAAATTTTTTGTTTTTTTGGAAAATTTTTTGTATATTTAAAAATTTTTTTGAAGAACTTTTCTTTAAAATATGAAAATTAAAAAAAAATCACTCAAAAATGCCAAAATATGCAAAAAAAAATCTGCATTGAAAACCAAAATATGCAAATAAAAATATGCATTTTCACCAAAATATGCAACAATATGCAAAAACAACTTGAGGACATTTTAACGAAAATTTAATTATTCAGAGAGATAATTAGTTACATCGTTCTTAGACTATCGAAAAAACATGCATTTGCATGGAAATCGCAGCCATATTAATTACCGATAAAATTTGGCAGCAAATCTAACATTTTTTACTTATTTTTTATACTAATTTCATTTTAGAAATGTCTGAACTAAAAATCTGGAGTTTCAAAACAATTAAAATTATCAGACCATCAGTCAAAAATAAAAAAAGCAAAATTTGAGTAAAACCGAAATCGCAGTTTCAAATGTTTACGCTTTTTAGCAAGCCCTCTTATAAATGACCCTTCGGAATAAAGCCACAAATCTCACAATTTCCATGGGCAACCGCGATTATTATATTTAATTTGCAATTTCTTTTAGCATAAATATATTTTTAAAGTAAAAGATGAAAACCGAAGTTTTTTTTGTCGGTTTTCCGTTTTAAGTCATTTCGGTTAAAACTGAACAGCAATCCTTAATTTTAGTACCGTATTAACTTGTTGCCTAAAATTTATTTTGACCAAATTCAATTTACTCTTGTGCCTCATAGCGAATCAAATCGTGCTTTCAATAGACAGAAGATCATCTTATAATTTTGTAACGTTACAGATAATTTTTCTTTGTAGAGTCTGCGATGTATTTCAAATAGACGGAAACAATCTACACATGTCTTCACTTGATAAGAAAAGTTTTATCTGCGATAATAATTTCTTATGGCCTATGGTTTTTGAGTGTTAGCTTAAATTCAAGTTAGTTTAACGTACTCTAAAGGTACGTTCAGACTAATGAAATATTTGACGAAAATATTTGTTCTGATATTTGCTTCAAACTGTGTGAAACAAAAAATATTTTGTTTAATGTTCAAACTAAGCTCAAATATTTGACAATTTTTTTTTGATGAAACAGTTGGCAAACAGTGTTAAATAAAATAAATTAATTCATGTTTTCCATGCGTTCAGACTAAAAGAAATATTTGCATCAAATAATTATTTAATGAAAGTGTTCAAAAATAAAAATATATTTCTCAAATAGTAAAAATGAGCGCAAAAGCTAATTTATTTATTTTATTCTGTGGATCAGCATCTCTTATAGTGTTAGAACAGGAGAATTTAAAAGAAAAATAAATGGAAGCCACTGTGTAACGGGAACATGGCTAAGATTTGCGAAAAATTGCAAAGTAGGAAACAAACCCTAAAATATATTTGAAGTCGCTAAATCGGTTAAAAACAAAATGTCAAGAAAAAAACACAAAAAAATGTTGCAAAAATAGCGAAAATTCGCGAAAAATTTAGATATTTCAAACAAGCCATAAAATTTATTAAAAGTGCCTAAAACTAAAAGGAATGGCAAAAATTCGATAAAAAATTGCTATATTAGCGGAAATTCGCAAAAATTTGCTAATAGCGGTATGATAGCAAACTTTAGTACTCATAATTATTAAAAATAGTTAAAGCTGCCAAGAATCACCGAAAGAAATCGCTTCTTTTGCGAACATGGATAAAATTCGCAAAAAATGCCAAACTTGGAAACAAACCCTAAAATATATTTGAAATTGCTAAATTGGTTTAAAAACAAAATTTAGGGGAAAAACAAAAAAAAAATGTTGCAAGAATAGCGAAAATTCGCGAACCATTTTAATATTTCAATCAAGCCATAAAATTTAGTAAAAGTGCCTAAAACTATAAGGAATGGCAAAAATTCTATAAAAATTGCTAAATTAGCGGTAATTCGCAAAAATTTGCCAATAGCGGCACGATAGCAAAGTCTAATAATTATAAAAAATCGTTAAAATTGTAAAGAATCCGAAAACTTACAGGAAAAATTGCTTCTATCCGGAACATGTCTAAAATTATTTGTCGTTGTTTGCTCTTACAATTTTTTTGTAATATCAAATAAATGTTTGCTCAAAAATGACTAAAATATTTGATTTTTTGTGTTCACACTATGTTCACATTGGACAAATATTTGTGTGCCTGCAAATACTTTTATTTGCTCAAAATCAGCTGTTATTTCATTTGATATTCAAAAATATTTTGTGTTCAGACTACGTTAATGAAATATTTGATGTTTGCTTTCAAATATTTCATCAGTCTGAACGTACCTTAAAACTCGAATTTTCCGACAAAATTAAATTTTTTTTAATATATCATTAAAGACCAACATTTTAAGCAAACCTAAGCTGTTCTTTTAAGCAAACCTAAGCTGTTCTTTTAAAATTTTCTATACAAATTTGGTAATTGCGGCACATATCTGTTTACAGATTAACTAAACCTAGTTTAACTGAGATCTCAAAAACCCAACCTTAATATATAAAAATGAAAATGCATTTGTTTTTTGTGTGTTTGTCTACTCTACTCTACTTAAGACTACTTAACCGATTTTTCTGATATTTTCACAGTACTTTCCTGATTTCCCGCCGCTTAATATAGGCTCTAATATTTCCAAATTCTTAAGTGGGCGTGACAGCTCGTTCAAATTAAGCAAAATAAACACCACCAACAAATACTGCAAGCCCACAAGAAGATGTGTACTGCCAGCAAAATAGAACACGCCACTACTCTTACGAAAAGGACGCACCAATACCACCATGTAGATTTTAAATTCATATGCAATGAACATATCTGACAAATAGAGAAGGTCTATAATTTTTACTTCCACACGTTCGTTTTTGGTTTCACCTGACATAACCAAAAAATATTCACAATAGCAAATTATATACGGATTTCTATTTTTATTCACTTTTAACTGTATTTCAGTTAAATAAAAATGTTGCTTTCTTAAAGAATATGTGCACTCAAAATATTATGTAGCAAATTTCAAAAGAAAATTCATTTTAAACAACTAAAAATTTATTTAAAAAAAGGATCAATAACATTTCATTTTAAATAAAAGAATTTTGCATTAGTTTTTAAATTTTTATTTATTTAACAGCATATTCCCTAAAATTTGATAGTTGTTATTTTTTGGCAGTTTGTTTTTTGAATTACAAACATAAATGTTCAAAAATAAAGTTATTCGTAAAATAACTATATATTAAATTTTAACAGTACGAAAAACGATTGTAATAACTACAATCAGTTACTATAATACTTTTATAAGTGTGAAAATAATAAGCTTTTAATATAAATTTGCCGCCACAAACAAATGAATTACAAAACAGCTGATATCCGATGGTTTGTCAGTTCAAAATAGAACATGCTCTAATTCAATTTAAAATAGAACATGCTTTTACACCGCTAATTCGAGCTGACATTTACATATAAAATTTTTTTTTTTTTTGCTTTCACACGGCATGTATGCATTTTGCAGTGGAAAATAAACAAGTACACTGCTAAATACATGTCGTGTAAAAGTACCTTTACACACCAAATACACAACACGAAACGATCAGCTATTTACAGAAAAATAACAGTAAGTGTTTTCAAATTTGCCACAAATAGTTTGGTTATCAATTCAAAAAATCGATCTGAGCTAGGATAGTAGTAGAAGTTTGAAATTTGGTACAAATGGCATCGTAATCAATACATGTACCCATGTTCTGAAACTTTTGTGAGAAATTCTCGCATTGAAAAAATGTGAAACAAAATATTCCAGCGTTTCTCAAAAAGTGAGAAAAACATGTGTCTGTTACTCGTTCCGAAAACTATCAAAAGATATTAAGTCATTATGTCATGAATGCTATAATATTCTACTCGAAGCCGATGTGAAATTACATACGTTGAGAAAACCAATCACACAAATCGTTGACGGCGATCAAAATTTATTAAAATTGAATAATTTATTAAAATTTATTAAAATTAACTATCAAAACTGTTGTTTTTGGGACTACATAATTTGTTTTATTAAAAGAGTTTATTTACTGTGCTTAATTCCCTTTTATTATAATTGATCAAAATACTGAAATTTATTGTTGGAGGATAAGCTTTATTATTTGTATTACCTATACTTAAAACGTCTTGTTTGCAACGATATCAAAGCTTAAACAAAATACCAACAATAAAACAGTGAGTTTATCTTTTCTTACATTCCTCACTACAATTAGTTGGAATTCTCCCAACATTAATTGTAGTTGTAAGTGTGTAAAAAAAAAACACATTAAAAACAAAAACAAATTGCTTTTATTTTTTTCGCAACAAATCAAAATAAAAACAATTTGTCAGTTCAGGTTTTTTATGCACGTGCATGTAAAAATTTATTATCAAAAAAGTTGTTTTTGGGACTATATAATTTGTTTCATTAAAAGATTTTATTTATTGTGCTTAATTCCCTTTTTTTATAATTGATGAAAATACGGAAATTTATTGTTGGAGGATAAGCTGTTCCTATGCTCATTTCACTGGTGGCTTAGGCCAGTGTAGGTAATTCTCATTTCCTCTGTAGTCTTGTTTGCTGATAGCTTTGGCTTTTCTAAAATTATTTAGGAGAACGTTCCCTGATGATCTGGCCTAAGCAACCAGTGAAATGCGCATAAGAGCAGCTTATCCTCCAACAATAAATTTCAGTATTTTTTTATCAATTAAAAAAAAAAGGGAATTAAGCACAACAAATAAAACCTTTGAATGAAAAAATTTATTAAAATTTAATAACGATCGCGGCGAAAATACAACAGTCGGCTATACCAACTAATGTAATATGCGATTTTAATGTTTGTTGTTTACAAAATACCTTTGAAACATTCGTTGATTCTTCAAAAATTATAAAATCAAAATAATTGAACAATGAAAAAATCAATCAAGAACAAAATACTTACCTCTTCCATGTTATTATTCATTACATTTTGCATATTTAATATATATCTTAGTGTTTAAGACTTTCTCACCCTGTTTTTACTCTTAACTATATTTGACAGTTCAAAGCGGGAATTTTATCGCAAAAATTTTACAGACACACTTTTTCTGTTAATTAGCGAGTAATTTCCTTACTGACAGCTATTAGTCGCCAAAAATTTTACACATACAGTTAAGTGAGAAAAATAGTTATTAGTCTTAATTTATGCCATTTTTGTTTAATTTCTTACATTTCAATCGAAAAATTTTTCAATGCAGTAGTTGCAGAACATGGACAATGCACTGTTTTTTTTTTTTCTAATCTTGTTTAAATGGAGTTGGCGGAGCGCATATGTGGAGAAAATAAAAAGTTGTCGATATAGTACAAAAAAATATATAACTTGTGCCTTTACTGGAACGTCTTTAAACCAAAACTCATTCCCATATTCTAACCCATTGTGCAAAAAATTAATTTGATGTTTAAGAATATATGAATGAATATAAATCTTATTGACAACATCTGTTCAAATGTATGTTAATTGTCTAACCATTGCCATTGCCATCACCACCGCCAGCACGACCAACATCATCATCCGCAACAACCTCATGTTCTATTGTTGAAGCCATTATCATTATTTCATGTACAAAATGTATAACCGCACACATACATGTGTTAAAATGCCCACACTATAATTTCTCCATTTACCAAATTTAGCTAGAAAAGTCATTAATTTCAGTATAATATATGTTCACGTTTCATCCATTTGTTTGTAAACTCTATCGTAAGAGCACAATATTGTATAATCTACAATTTGTTTTTTTTTCTGAGGAAATGATTTCTTTTGTAAAACTTTTTTACTATTCCTTATCATTCTGAGTAAATATTTCTACAATCAGTAATAAAACTGTGTGTGTGTGTGTATATCTATATGGATGGTTGCTTTGGTATGTGTTAATATTAAAAGTTTAATGTAGTTTAATGAATGGTTTTGGGTCTTATTTTTTTGGTTGCCATTGTTTTTTCTTCATCCGTTACTCCATGATATTTGCCGTTTAATGAATTGATGCATTTAAAATGTTGTGGTTGTGTGTATGTGTAAGTGTTAGTGGCTGACCAATATTTTGATATTTCTATTGATTTATAATGCCATTGATATGGGCAACATTTTAAATGTAGTGTAAAAGCCACAAACTTACTAGATTTGTGGTCACTCGTTAAATGCAAAAAATCAAGTAAAAAAAGTACAGTCGGTAAAATACGACTATCTTACATCCTACCCAGTAAAACAGCACAGTTGATGAAATACAACTATCGTACATCCTACATCATTTATATATAATATATTTATATATATGTATATCCCAACGGCCAATAACCAAAAATATATACCTAAGTCAATATCCAGATACCCCGGTAGATTTTTTACTTTTATGTCAGAAATAATGGTTTTAAGTTCAATTTTATAAATGCGACGCATATAAAAAGAATTAAATTAAATAAGCCAGCGTTTTTTTATATTTAATTAGCCTACACATATTATTCTCTATACCGAGCAACAATGCGCTTTGGCGATGCAAACACCAGAGCTGTAAAAATACTTACGATAAAGCTGCTTCATATGGATAATGCTCAACACAAACCTCTCAGCTCTTTACAAGCCCAGTGAGAATCTTAAAATCGACGAATTTATCTTCTAGGGTATTCATTTAATCGGGCTTTTTTAATCGGTTAATCGCTCGATTAATTAACCGAGGTTTTGGTTTAATCGGTTAATAATCGGTTAAAATTGTTTTTGATCGGTTTACCGATTAATAATTTTTTTTATAAATCAAGTAATTTCAATACTTAAAAATGCATAAATTATTAAGTATTTGGAGTTTATTAGTAAAATACCAATAACATAACAAACATAACAATTCTTCAACTAAAACGAACAACTAAAAAACAAAAAGAATAGTTCATATATATGGGCATTTCCTGTTTTAAATAATAAAGAAAACAAAACTTTTCCTAGCATTTTTTTTGTGATTCGACAGCATTTTGGTAGCTCTATGATTAGTGCAAAAGATAGATTTCATGGAGTTTAAGTTTTCATAAAGATAGTTATAAACATGTGGTCACGAACGTACGCAAAATAGAAGTCAACTTTCACTGACAATAGTGAAATGTAAAAATCTGCGAAATAAACCGGAATATTCAATCGTAATTAATTTATTTTAAAAGTATATTAATGTAGGTATATTGGTTGTTGATTAATTGGCTTAAGTACCGGTCGCGAACGTACGATTTTTCCATATGTTTTAACCGTTATTTAGCCGTTATTCGACCTTTTTTGTTCTTCTTACACTTTTCTCTCTTAATTGATTGTAATAAAGAAATTTTAGAGAAAGAGTGCAAACATAACAATTTTTATTTGCATGTAAAATAATTATATATAATAATGTCTTTGGAAGTAGCTTAAAAGGATAATATTAAATTTTCCAGCTTCCAGCCCAATTTCCTCAAGTTAAACAGCTGAGATACCATAGCATATCAGATATACCATTCTATTATAAAAACATAGACTTTTTCAATAATTATAATCAATAAAACACGATGCTTATCAACATTTTAGTTTTCCATCCTGGTTGACCATTCTGAGGAAATATGTGATACATATTTTTTAATTAATTATGTATTAATTAAAAAATTAACTGTAAGATCATTTTATGAGTTATTTCAATAGTTTAAGAAGATCTTATAAAATAATCTTTTATACAAATAATTTTGCTTAAATGTTTAGGATTCAAGCGTTTATATTCTCTAGTTTGGATAAAACTTGACTTGGAAAAAATTCTTTCATTTATCGTAGATATTGCAGAAATTAAATGCAAACCGCAATACAGAATATCTTATTTCTCAGTCCTTTTCCTGTATTTATCTAAGAATACCCTAATATCTTCCCATACCGCGGCAGTACTTAGTTCACATAATACATACCCTCAAAGACTTTTGAAGCAAAAAACTGCTATCTGCTAGAAGGGCAACTATATGCCGGGAAAACAGAAATGGGTAGTAGATTCGAAAAGGAGAAGAGTGGCTTAGGATATAATATGGCCCTTCCATGGAAGTGGGCACCACATGACATTTTTTTAAAACTCTTAACTTGGCGGAACATTTACTATCATACAAATTGACAATAGCGGGAACGCTGTGCAAAAAAATAAGCCTTACATTCCTGATATAATGAAGGATATAAAATAAGCTACTGGATCCTCCAAATTTAGATTCCAAATGTCACTATGTGTTCATATGCTCAAAGAAAATCAAATTATATAATTGTATTATCGACAATAAATAACAGCGCTGGCTGTAATGAAAAACCAGATATGCAGCCATGTCACAGAGTACAATTCCGTTCGGAAACGGAATTCATTCCGTATTTTGGTGCTTCAGAAAATTACGAAAAAACTTTGCGGAATAAAACCATTTTTGTTTTCATGAACGGTATGGGAGTTTTCTGTATCTCAAAGACCAAAAAACTATCAAAATATACTTTCTATCAATAAACAAATATGTTTTCTTCAATTCCGAACGGAATTGTACTCTGTGACATGGCTGATGATAACATTTTATAACCAAAAAGGTGTCATGTGAATATCATGGAACGAATGCTGGGCAAACAAAAAGATGATCTTTGTCACTCTTTTATAGCATAATAGCAGGGTTTAAAAAAGTGCAGTCGAAACCAAAAACTGTCCATTAAATAAAGAAAATATGTGTATACGTTTTCGCTTTTTGAGCTGGTTTGACAACGACTGTTTACATTTAATGAATCCGAAGTAAAAAAAAAACCATTTTTTTACCAATGACAAATTAAGAAGTTGAAGAATTGGTAGCTTGTCACCTTTGACTGCAGTTTTTTAAAAGCAGCATAATAGAGTCTAAAAACAGAGAGTTTTCTGAAAACAAAAGCACTATATTTCTGATATAGAAGTACACAAAGGAAGTTCTTTTTTCAGTGGCTTGGCAAGGAGTTTGTGTACCTCCCTTTGAAGAACGAGCTGCAAATAGCCAAACTGTTTTCCATTTTTAAACCAGATCTGCAAGTGAAGGGCTATAAAAACAAGCTAAACTAAACATTTATGAGCAGTGTGCCCATTTTGGCATTTTTGCAGATAAATTTAGCATTAAAAATTTTTATTTAGATGTAAAATTTTCATTAGCATTTGGCATTTTATTAAGCATTTTTCTTAAACGTTTTTTGGTTTTTTTTTAGAATTATTTTAAAAATTTTGATGAATAATTTTATTGATTAATTATAATAAATTTTAACTTAAAATGGTTGTACTTAAACTGAAATTTCGTATGAAAATGGATAATTCTTATCTTAAGAAATATCTTTTCACTATTGTAAAAAAAAAAAATAGAAAGTTCAGGGAATATTAGAACTGGCCTTATATAGTTGATTGTTAAAATTATTTGGCATTTAACATTACGATATAAAAGTATAAAGAAATTTTACTTTGGTTTTAGATAAAAATTCAATGGTGTAAATGTTTAAAAACATTTTTTGCTCAAAACTGCTGAAATAATAATAATTTTAAAGCTTCAACTTTGCTGAAACCTTAAGAAAGAAAATAGATCATTTTGGATAGCATAGAAATAAAATCTTTTTAACTTTGCATGTATCAGAGTTTTGCTGGCCACCAAAATTTAAAATGTAATCCCAACTACCGGTGCTACATATTTTTATGTATCTGATGTCTTACCAAAATATACCCACTTGCATGTATATAACCATTTATTTAAATTTCGTTCAAAACTCTGTACCTTATATGTATCTATTAAGTTTCAAATTAAATTTCATATTGGTAATAAATGTTTAACAAAAAACTTGTAAAATTTGTAGCATTTTTTGGCCATGTGTCATGTGAGATTTAGCCGTAAACATATTTTAGATCTGGTCACACTGTTTATGAGTTAGCCTGTATTTGTAGTTCACAACCATTCTAGTAGATTCAAGAATCATTTAAGCTTTTTAAATTATTTTAACCCTCGGTCTTACACATGTTTTGGTTTTCACATTTGAGTCTAGCCAGACCCAATAAATTTTTCAATATACTTTATTCGAAAAAAAATTTGTTTAATATGCATAATATTTTTGTTTATTATATACAAATTAACACATTTTTAGCTATCAAAAATTTTCCAAAAACTTTTAAAAAATAAGTTCGATTTATTTCTTAAAAAGTATATGTACACATACCAAAAAATTGGTTCAATAATATAAAAGTTTTAGCTTTATAGATTTTCTTAGCAACTGAAACATGTTTAATCAATTTTAAACAAAAAAAAAAAAAATGAATAAATAAAAAAATTGTTGGGGCATTGAATATTCGATATTCAATATTGCAGAGAACCAATTCGTTTGACAGTTTTTAAGCATGGGTTCTTTTTATGCAATTACAATGGGCAGTCAGTTCCATAATGTCCAAAATACTGCAAAAGAAAGCAAAACTCTATTTTTTGTGAATTGTTTTGTTGTAAAATGTAGTCGAACTGGATTTCTTCAGGTTTAGTCGCCTCGCCTTCACAGTATTTAAAATAATAGGAATACGAAGTTTGTCGGGATCTTACCAAGCCTTCTAATATGAAAAAAGAACCGAAAGAGTTGTGCTACCACTATTACAGTACGGCTTATAGAGCTGAAGCATAACATTTTCGCGTTGAATGATGTTCATTCAAAAATTCCATATGACAATTTAGAGCTGCTTTATTATCAGGTAGTCGACGTTCGCGTGTTATTCCATCGTCAAAGTGTCAGTGCAATGAATCGGTGATAAGACATCGCTCCTCTGTAAGTTGTCTGATAGCTACAAAATCTCAGAGTACTGTTGTGGAAAATCTCTTGAACACCTCAATTGGAATAGAGTCTTTACTATTGGCCTAACTTTAAAACGCATATTATTTCAACGCAGCATATACCAACATCTGCATACTGCTTATTAAATTTTGTTCCTAGAAATAATCATCGGCAGAGTTGGATTGACTTATTTGTGCACGTAGTTCTTCTTCATCATCCTGAGAATTATACGATTCATTTGGTTTAATGACCAAAGTATTTTTAGTATCGTATGAACGGTTGAATTTCATAACCATCCTCAACAGCTATCTCATGTTATAAGCCATTAGCCTCCTTTTTCACATGTAAAAATCAGCATCTGAACGCAAGTTACTTGAATTACTAGTTAGTGTGCTCTTCCAAATTGAGAACTAGATGAGGTGACTAGTTTGTGCTTTTAATAGATTTAAATGAATAATAATAGATAATTGCCCAAAAAATAATTAAAAACAGCAAAAAAAAAAAATTTTTTTAAATATACAGCATCTTCAGTAAAAAATATATTGTATATATGTTTCTGGGTCTGGCCAGACCATATGTGTTATAAATGTGATGTGTGCAGCAAAATATTCGAATAAGTTTCCTTTTATATCCTTTCGGGATATATTTTTATTAAATGTTTATAGCCAACTAAATTTTAGAAGGGTACCTGAAATTTCAAGTATTTTCCTGTGTGCTAAATATATTAAAATAACATTTTGAATTTAAAAAGGTCTGGTCAGACTCATGTGTAAGACGAAGGGTTAAAATAACTTTTATACATATAAATCTAAGGTCTACAATTACAAAACCTAGAAAGTTCCATACTGTGGTGTTCATAACAATTCAAAGTAATACGCCATAACAGTATAAATTACAAGAAAAAACTACAAATAATTCTTAGATACATCTAATTTCGTAACATACTGAATACTCAAAGTTAATTACCTAAAAATGATGAGTTTCGTTTCCATTTTATAAATTCCGGCATTAATGCTATATGTATTTCGGAAACGGGGTTTAATTCTGACATTAATAACAGAGTCTGTATAGATAAGATGGCTATAGATTATTTAGATCCCAGAGAAGGCAGAATGGAGGGTGCGTTGCCATCTATATTTCTAGTGAACTGATTGGACCTTATGATGTTGAAATTATATTTATTGATGTCAATTCTAACGATTATAAAATATTACTTGGTTGTGCCTATAGACCGGTCAGGAACATGAAATTTAACATTTTAATTGAGAAATTGGATTTACTAACGGTGACGTACTCTGAGGTTGCCATAGCTGGGGATTTTAATAGTAATTATTTTTATCGTCTATTAACTTAATTTCTGTGAATATACATCGACCCACACATTTCACATAATCATCAACCACAATACTTGACCTGTTTTTTATCTGTTATATTGATAAAATATTATATTATGTGCAGCTGGCAGTTTTCGAGGCATGATATTCCAATTACTCAACAGTCTCAATGTTCTAGTTTTAACAATATATATTACTTATGATTTTATCATGGCTGTATATATGTAACTTGGAATGATATTTACAACTTTCCTACACAGAAAAAATTATCAGTATTTTTTTTTTTTTTTTTGTCAATTAAAAAATTGGTTTAAAAAGTATTTCAATTTAATAAATTTGGTAATTGAATAAATTATTTTTTTAGTTGAAAGAAAGTCCTAATTTGTATTTAATTAACATTTTAGTTGTTTTGAAATAAATTTTTAATAAAAATATTAATTAAATAACAAAAAACCTTAATTGATTTTTTCGTTTAAAATAAAATAATTTAAACTTGTAGAATCGTTGTTGGGAATTGTCAAAGCCTGAAGTAGAGTTAATTGAATTAATTAACACATTGTTTGACGCTGCAAAGTTTTTCGACAATTATTCTTATTAAAAATAAAAATTTAATTTATTGAAAAAAAAAAATAAAATTTTAAATTTGTACAATTTTTAGTAATCTATATAGTCAATTTCGTAATAGGTGCAAAATAGAAGGGAAGTTTTGCGGCTTTATGATGATGGTGAACCTATAAGGACTAGAAAATCGAGATAAGAACAGAGACAGTGGTTTACTGATGATGTGAGGTTATTGATTGAAGGCAGAGATAGATTGTATCACACGTGTAATCGTTATAGAATCTCTGGCCAGAAAGGCAGTGGTCTCACAAATAAGGCCGGTAAAAGTGCTTATTATTTTAATGAGCTATGAGTAGTAGTATGAGTTGTAAGAACACTTGGAAGGACCTAAGGGATATTGGAATTGGCAAATCAGTCGTTTATAAGGCGAACGTTGATATTAACTTGCTGAACCATAACTTTGAGAATGTCTCGTCCCCTCACCCAACTGCTGATTTCTATGACCATATCCCATCTAGTAGCTTATCTTCTAGTGCCTTTGTTTCCCAATGTTTTGATGATTTGGAGGTTATTGAGGATTTCCATGCGACTTAATCAAACTCTTTAGGATTTGACAATATAGATCCGAAATACGTACATAGAAAAAAGTGTTTTATCAATTAAAAAAATGGTTTAAAAAGTATTTTAATTTTATTAATGTGATAATTGAATCAATAATTCTTTTAGCTGAAAAAATTAAAAAATTTAATTTTGATTTAATTAACATTTTAGTTGTTTTGAAATAAGTTTTCAATTAAAATTTTAATTAAATAACAAAAAAATTAATTGACTTTTTTCGTTTAAAATAAAATAATTTAAACATGTAGAATTGTTGTTGGGAATTGTCAATATTTATTTAAATAAATTAACACATTGTTTAAAATTTCAAAGCTTTTTGATCACTTTTTTAATTAAAATTAAAAATATCATTTATTGCAAATATTTTTTCAAAATTTTAAAATTTTTAGTAATCAATATAATTATTTTGGTAATTGGTGCAAAATCAACAACTTGTTTGCTTGATATTATGAATTTAGAACAAATTTTGTGATAGGAGAAATTTAATAATTTTTTCTGTGTAATATACCATTGCTAATAAAATATTTTAAGTCTATTTGCAATACTATTTCTCAAAGAGTGGAAATACGCCAATACCGTTCCAGTTCCAAAGGCAGGAAATGTTTTCATCCCATTGCCATCCTACCATACTTTTCGAAAGTTTTTGAGCACATGATTCATCAACTGATATATAAATACGTGAACGATAAAAATCTATTGACTTATCGTCAATCTGGCTATAGACCTCAGCGCTGCTGCATTACGGCGTTATATGATGTAGTGTAAGATACTAGGGGTAACTTTGATAGTGATCAAGTCACGTTTTTAGTGCTACTAGACCACTCGTAGGCCTATGATATGCTCAACCATTATATTCTTTGACTTAAACTCTCTAATAGATAATTAACTCTCTGAGAGAATACAATTTATCTCCCTTAATGAGTGCATTACTCGTCCGTTGAAAGTTAAACATGGTGTTCTAGAGGGGTCGGTCCTTGAACCACTTTTATATTCGCTATATGACCTGCGACAACATCCATTTTACTCACAAATTCAAATATATGCTACATGCGATGTACAACTATACCTCAGGAGGCCTAAGGACTCATACCTAACAAGTTTAAACCATTTAAATTTTGATTTTTTGATTTAATGGCTTAAAATCAACTCCGCAAAAATTCAAAAGTTTAGTGTTTAGTAAAAAGATTGTAGTAATACATATTTGGGATGCTTGAGTTGCTGTTGTTGCCACAGTTAAAAACCTAGGAATAAAAATGAATAGGACATTGACTTGGTCGGGTCACATTAATCACGTTTGTGGATATGTGGTATGTTAAGGACATGTGGTATGTTAAGGGAATTGTGGAACACACAATACCTTACATAACTAAATAGGAACCTTAATTTCGAAGACTTGTCTGCTACCGAAACAAGATATGAGCAAATCATGCATCAGAATATAAATTTTTTATATTTAGTATACGTTTTGGCAATCAACTTCGATATAATTTGCACACAACTGCAGCGCAATAAAACTAAGAAAACTACTTACCGATTATTTTTTTTAAGGTTTATCGCTATCATATTTGATTGTTATTAATTGATTTCATTATGAAGTGATTTTGTTTTGCTGTTAAATTATTGCCGCTATTTATTATTGTTTAGAATATATATTATTAATCTTTATTATCTCATTAAGTTAAAATATGTAACCTTAATTTTTCTTAATATTATATCTGTCTCATATTACCTATCTGGTTATAATACTTAAATTCATAAGATATCATACCTTTTATGTTAATAAGTCAACCACGTTCACAGAAAAAATTCGAAACTGTTTCTAATGACCTAAAAATTTTAAAAATTGAATATGTATTGTGATTCTTTTTTTTTTAATATATTATATTATTATCAAAGTTGTTTTTGGGAATACAATTATTCATTAAAAGATTTTGTTTGTTGTGCTTAATTCCCTTTTTTTTAATAATTGCTAAAAAAAAATACTGAAATTTATTGTCGGAGGAACAATTTTTTTTATCAATTATTAAAAAAGGGAATTAAGCACAACAAACAAAATCTTTTAATAAATATATTATTTTATTAATTTTATTAAAAAAAATGATCAAACCCCTTTGCCATTTCAAACAATGTATTAATTAATTTAATTAAATATAGCTCAGGTTTTGACAATTCCCAACAACAATTCTACAAGTTAAAATTATGTTATTTTAAGCGGAAAAAAGGTTTTTGTTATTTAATTAAAAATTTATTTCAAAACAACTAAAAGTTAATTAAATCAAAATTATATTATTAATTTTTTAAATAATTGATTCAATTATCACATTAATTAAATTGAAATACTTTTAAAACAATTTTTTAATTGATAAAACACTACTGATAAATTTTTCTGTGATATGAAGCAGAAGTACTCAGCTCTATTTCGTAAGGACAAAAAGGAAGATATTTTAATTTTGTATTTAATTGATTTTTTAAATTTTTTTTTTGTATAAATAATTTTTTATTTATTTATTAGCATCGTTTTTGTAACAGGGGCAGTATTTAACGGTTTGTTAATATTTCAAACCAAGCTAAAACTTTTAACGAGAATTGTGCGTGCCCTAAAGCATGTAAAAAGGTTAGACCTAAACATTGACTATATATCCATATAGAAATCATTTATTCAAAAAATGATGATAGGTAAGCTTCAGGTCTGAAAGAGTTAAATTAAATTAAGTACATGACGTTAAATTAAATGAATTCAGAAATACACCTGTATACAATCGCTAAAATTGAGCAGAATCACACTATCGTTACTGCAAGCGAAAATATATGTCGACAAATATTACGATTGCCGGTTCGTTAAAAGATAGTAAATTGCACTTCGTTTATGATTTTGCACGATTTTATTTTATATTTATTTTTTTGTGTACCGTTTTTCACTCTGGTTGCTATCGCAATTTATTTTAACTGCATACCACAACTGCAACAACAAAAAAGTACTACCCTAGACAAAGGAAAAAATAAAATTAAACGACAGCAACTCTTGCAGTTTGTCTCTGATAAACGGATATAGTTATGCATGCTTCCGTTGTTTGTATGCTATTGTTATTTTTGTTGTAATTTTTTTCCTTTTTCTCTATATATTTATTTGAACATTTTACACATACGAGTAAATTTGACTACAAAAGTGAACTAAAACAAAAGCTTAAAGGGGCCTGAAGCTTTAAAGTCTAGAACTCAAAAATAAAGATTACACTACGTGACAGTTTTTTGACCAAATGAATCTGATACCTAATTTATGTAAAATTGTCCGCTGAATCCGAATTTGAAGTCAGAATTGTCAAAAGTAGAACAGTTTTCGAGATATTCCGAAAAACCATTATTTGTGTTTTTATAAAAGATGATGTCACTTAACTGCAAATATTTTCAAAACGTTAGAAGGATTATGTATGTATTTTGTTTTTATGAAAGTCAATAAAATTACTAAAATAATCACGCGTCGTTTGTAAACATTGGGCAAGAAACGACAGAGTTACAGTGGACAAAATTTTAAAATTTATGAAAAATTGTATGATTTTTTGCAATTTTGTTCTTTTGAAGTTATTTATTTTAAACCAAACAAACGAAAAGTTGAGTTTTGTAAAAAAAGCTTATGTTAATAAAAATAATGCGCGAGAAAATATTTTTAAGAATGAAAAAGGATAAAAAGCTCCATTCATTAAAGATTTTTGACGACACGGCCTTTTTTGCTGCCATTGTTTTAATGGACAGCTTACAATTGCAAATTATTTGGTAAACGTTTTGATTTTCTTGTAACGTAGAATTCGATCTAACAAGAACTAAATGCTTAGTGAAAAACGTGTCTTTATCTGCAAGAACAATCCAAACAAGTTTTGTTATGCTTGTGGAGTTTATGGTTTTGCGCAGCCATCACATTTTTGCCTTGGACCCCAAATACTTTATGCAATTCATGCAAAACTCATTAAACTATGTGGATTAGAGATGAGCGATATTTCTGTACCTGTGATTTAATCACTGTTACTGAAAAATCACAAATCACAGCTGTTTGTCAAGTAACAGGTCCTTTCTAAGTCGTGTGGGTAATAGCGTTTTTTGAATGAAATGGCGCATTATATTGCTTCTCCTTTCATTCTCTCTTCAATCTTATTAGTATTTTTTTAAGCCAAAGTTTATTTGTTCAAGTATGTATGTATATGCAAGTAAACAGCTTTGAAAGCTCTTATAACTTTTTGTTATTTCTTTGCACAGTACTTACAAAAGCTCTTGCGAAAGCTCGCGCATTGTACATAAAGCTTGGCCGCAATTGCTATAAAAGAACAGAAAACTAATAAACTATGATCACAATAACAGTTTAAAGGAGCCGTGATTTTTAAATCACTTTCACGATGATCTTTAAAAATCACGGCATCGCTCATCTCTAATGTAGATGTCAGGCGCAAAGTTAGTAAACCCACTCCTCATATGCATGAATTAAATTAATACTCATTTTTATATCATATTTAAAAAGGAGCAAATATGTCTTTTAAAATACACCTTCTGCATTCCCACTTAAATTTCTTCCCAAATAATCTTGGCGATGAAAGTGACGAGCACCAACAAAT
Source organism: Pollenia amentaria (assembly GCA_943735925.1). Taxonomy (NCBI): domain Eukaryota; kingdom Metazoa; phylum Arthropoda; class Insecta; order Diptera; family Polleniidae; genus Pollenia; species Pollenia amentaria. The sequence goes on from OX031007.1 coordinate 150,896,610, forward strand.
ACAAGAAATGGAGCGTCGGTATCAAGGGGCGCATGATGATGCAATATGTTCGTATTGAAATAAACTAGCGTAATAAGTGATAACACTTAATAAAAGTCATTGTTTGGTTTAAAAAAAAAAGTTGAAAAAAGATAAATTCCAAAAAATCATTAAAATTTTTGTGGAATTTTAAATTTGGTCCACTGTAAGTCAGTCATTTCTTGACCAGTATTTACAAACGATTTTATTATCTTTCAACAAAAAAAAAAATAAATAAATAAAACTGCCATTGAATATTTTCGAAGATATTTGTATGAAAGTGACATCATCTTTTTAAAAATGCAAAAAGCGGCAATATCTCAAAAGCTGTTGTATTTTTGACCATCCTGACTTCATATTCGGATTCAGCGTACATTTTTACATAATGATTAGCTGTTAGATTCATTTGGTCGCGACTTTATTGAAAATTTGTGACACAGTGTTATCGGTCTAATTCATAAAAATTTCTTATTTCAGCTGTAATGCTTACAATTGTTATCAAAAACGTTTTGTCTTATTAAATTTTAATAAAAAGTCTGATTTATAAACCCTTAATATAAGTTGATTAACAATTAAACGCTTTTATAACTATTGTATTATTATGTTGGGAACAACATGTTATTTTAAATGTAATTTTTGGTTAGTTAGGCACACAAAGAACAACCGATTGCAGTCTGTTAAAAGTAAAAATACTAAATTGTTGTGTCTAACGTTATGTTAAAATAACTAAAAAACTGATTAAACACTTTTCATTACCAGACAAAGTTAAGAAATTCGAGATGTTGAAAAAGATTGTGTTTAAACACGTTTTTCCCTGCCGACTACAAAAAACAAATACCAACATTAATGTAGTTGATTTTGCATCACTATTTTCTTTTACTTAATTTTGATGCCTACTTTTGCCTACAAATAGCAAACATAGACTTTGCTTGAGATATCCCATCAAGATCGGCAGCATGATCCTGAATCTACAAATCGTTTTATTAACTTTAATTTAATATGTTAGCGCTTTTCTAGGAGATGGTAAAATTTATTTTTTAAGTTTATGAAATAATAAATTTTAAAACTAAATTTTTTATTGTAATTTATATTGAAATTTTTTTTTTTTGCAATCATACATACTTCTCTTCGACCCAAACATCCCAATGTTACCAAAACTTGCAAGTCGGATGAAGCCTCTTTTATCTAATTCAATTTCCGGCTTAAACATTCTAATAATTTTTTTAACGGTGGATTTGTTGAACCGCTATCTTGCTTTAAATAGCTCCTTTGGAATTGTAAAGGGATTGATTTTCTTGCTAAAATTTTTGGCACGTCTTGCACTCGATGTTTCGACAATGGATTCTAAAATCATCGTTTTTTTTTAAATGGTTTTTAAAAATTTTTTTTTGCACAAATTTGGTTTACTCGCTAATTCTGGAAATCAAATATACTATATCCATTGCTATTTTTTATAGTTCTTATTTTTATAAAACGATTTGTTTTTAAATAAATAAAAAGGCAAAAATGTCTAATTTTTCGCGAAAATTTTAAATTAAACAAATATTGAAATGTCACTTTGTCAAACGCTTAAAGTAGCGTAAAGGTTACAATAAATATCTCAAATTTATGACAGCTTTTTTAAACGTTCAATAGGCTATTAAACATTTATAAATACTCTTTTTTCGACTTTTGCTTATTATTGACTTATAAAGCTGCAATAATGGGCTTATGAATTAGACAGTATAAATTCATATTACTAGTTTATATAAGGTTTATTGAAAAATATCTGTTCGCTCCAGCTTTAAAAATACATTTATCAGATTATATCAAAAAAAAATGTTAAAGTCTCTAATTCCGATAGATCTGACATAAGGCCCTTTTATTTCTTCGTTTTCCCGCTTTCGATTTTATATTTTTATTTTTTTTATATATTGTTAATGCATCACATATCAAAGTACGAGTGTTTGCGTATTTGCAGTGAATATTTGTTGTTTAGTAGATATTTCTATAAATATTTTTCCTTGTTATGATGTCTTTGAATGTGTATATGTGTGAGATGTGTTTGTAAAGGGTATTTTTTTGAGAGGCATAGAACTTTTTTTTGAAATAAAACCTCAAACTCATTAAAATGAACAAAAAGTTTTGATTTATTACTTCACATTTATCATGTCATTTAAAGTTTAAAAATAATTTCTGGCATATGGCCTCAGCGACTGCGCCTTATGAGCACACCATCCTGTCGGTCCAATTTCGTCTTATTTAGCCAATAATGCATCGAATTTTGGATTCTAAATGATCATTCGTTGCTGGTTTATCGGCATAGGCCAAAAAGTATTCCAAAGGTGTTTAATCACCAGAACGAGGTGGCCAATTTGTCCACGTCCATTTCTTGAGATAATTCGGTCACCGAATGTTTGGCTTAATAAAGTGATAGTTTCACGCGCTGTATGTGATGTTGCGCTGTCTTGTTAGCACCAATTCCCCTCCAAATAATTTGCAATGGCAAGAGGTATAATGAAATCACGAATGAATGAATAGTGTTTTCCATTCACGGTAATGTAACCACCGATTTCAGATTTTAAACAAATGGATCGATAACGCCTTCGGCTTGTAAGCTGCACTAAGCCGTGATTTTTTCGCAATGAAATGAAGTCTCAAATGTCTCATGAGGATTGTGCCCTCTCCCAAAATAACAATTATGCTTATCTACATACCCCTTAAGCCAGAAATTAACCTAATCATTGAATGTGATGATAAAAATCTGGTCCAATTTTGGCGAGTAGACCGAAAATATTAAAAATAAATTTTCACGAGTTGTCGTCTTTGTTCTGGTGTAAGGCTTTTTGCATGGTGATTTGCCAAAATTCACGGAAAAAAATCAAATGCACTTCATTAGTACGATAGCAACTTTTACAGTTCTCCCTATTCGAAGTTCTATACTTCTAAAAAAAACACCTTTTATATGTGGAGATATTTTAAAATACATTAATATCGCGATATAATTCAATGAGAAAATATTGGTGTAAAGAAAAAAAAATGTCCAAATTATTAAAATTATTTGATTATACATATTTACATGGGCTATAATTATAACATGAATAAAGGAAGCAAATGAAAATTGTTATGCAAATTAAATTAATAAAGTGATATTATCATTATTATTTATCATTAAATGAAAAGCAATTTTTTGATTCTGGTTATTTGGAGTGATTTATATACCAACATTTTGCAATATTTTTGTGGGACATTTATGGAACCTATAGATAAGTTTAGGCCTACCTCCTTGAAATTTACATAAGTGATTTCGACTTATATGGCAGTTATTTGTGCAGAATTTTTATTTTGCGGTGAGTTTTAGTTTTATACCAAACATTTTGCAATATCTTTGTGGGAAGTTAATGAAATTGATTGCTTACTTTGGACCTATCGCCTAATATAGTGAAGTGTACTTGTTTCATATGGGAGTCATTTGAGCAGAATTTTATCTTGATACGAAAATTTTTCTGATATCTGTGTCGGTATAGGAAATTTTTACAAATATCTGAATATTTAGCAGAATTATAATGAATAACGTTTTGTTTTAGATTATCATATGTATTGAGTGTAGATTAAATAGGATTGCCAGTCGTACTGTTTTTATCAGTACATGTACTGTTTTTTGTTTAAAGTACTGAATTATGCGTAACAAGCAAACCAGTGTGCAAATGTACGGCTTTTTCATTAATGTACTGTTTTGTTCTGCAAATATATATCAATATTATTCAGTATAAAAAAATAGTTTATCACATTGTCAAATTGTTTGCCATATGAGTCAGTACGAGAAGAGAAGACTGAAGAATAAAAATGGAAAGAGTTTTCAAATGGTGGTGCCATGGTACAACTTCACAAGGTAAACTCTTTGCTACAACTAGTACAACAAGACAAGATCAACAGGGAATTTGTTTCTGTATTTTCTATCGAGACGTAAAAAAAGGATCAACACTGTGCCCTTAGCACCACTAAATAAAACACAAAATTGAAAAAAAAAAACAAAAAAAAAAAAAAACACATGAAGAAAACAAATGGCGCGCACTAACTATACGTAAACAAACATGAAACATGTAAACAAACATGAACATTTTTTGACATTTTGGGTTTAACTGGGGTAAACAGCTGACAAACATCTGCGCCAACGAGTCTACCTTGTGTAGTTGTACCATGGGAGGTGCGTTTAGGAATTTGAGAAAATTTTTAATTTTATTTCTATTATTCCACATTTAAACGCTTTAACTGAACAAATCTTTAGTTTAATGTATTCAAAGTGGAGACAAGAGAGAAACAGGCTCTTAATATAAAATCCAGAATGTGAGTTGCTGATAAAGACAAGCTTTGGTTGTAATGAGTTTTTATAAACAATGTACAATGAAGCAGCATCCAATGGTATATAAAACTTGACCACTCCCGACCTTCTAAATGAGATATTTAACTAAATACATATTTTCGTTTCGGGTTTTCATACATATTCTACGTATGTGGAAGTAATGTTCTGCTTTTCAAATTGAATATGTTTTAAAATAAAGTTAATTTATTTTTTTCTTTATTCACATAAAACGCGAAAATCGCGATATATTTTATCTTTTTTTCATATATAGGCAATATGGGTATAACATTTTTTCATATTTCAATTTATCAAAATGTGAAAAATACAATAAAAAATATAAAATTAATAAAAAAATACGTCGAATTTGAATGAAACCCCGAAACGAAAATATGTATTTAGTTAAATTACTCAATAAGTAGGTCGCAAGTGATAAAGTTTTATATACCATTGGATTCTGCTTCAAAAACCCTTTTCGATGATAATAAATTTTATTTATGTCGTCTTGGAGCAAAGTACAAAAAAATTCGAAAAACTGAATAAAATACCTGTTGTTAAAAATGGTCCAGCTCACGGATGGTCAACGCTAGAACCAAAGTATTTTGGGAATCATCATAAAACATATCAACCTTTATTTTTAGAGGGGTAACTAAAACACTTTTTTCGGCTCCATACAACTTGAATCGGTCTATTGTTTATATTTATATTGTATTGAAATAATTATGTCCGAACATATGCTTACATATTATTAAAAAAAAAAAATATTTAGTAAAAGATCGCCTAAAAAATGATATAATTATAAATAATAATTAGCAGTAAATCACTTTTAAATAATTTTTTTTTTAAACTATTTTGAATTGGCTATCAAAACCCCTATGAAGCTGTTCTTGGTTAAATTAGACATTGCCTGTTTCCGCAAAATAAAAGAGAATAAGTAAAAACACCTAATGCAACGATTGACTCAAAACAGCAAAATATTGACATTGGACTTTTAGCACCAAGCCACAGACATAACGATAAAATTAATGTTTCTTTGAATAATACTAAACCAAGTAGCTAGCAAGAAATTATAAATCGAGTTTATAACATATTGTTGTGTTTCAGATTTTTCGTTGTTCACTTTTTATTCTCGTTATAAACATTTAAAAGATTTTGTATGTTGTGCTTAATTCCCTTTTTAAATAATTGATAAAAAAAATACTGAAATTTATTGTTGGAGGATAAGCTGTTCCTATGCGCATTTCACTGGTTGCTTAGGCCAGATCATCAGGAAACGTTCTCCTAAATAATTTTAGAAAAGCCAAGGCTATCAGCAAACAAAACTACAGAGGGAATGAGAATTACATACAAACACTCAAAAAGTCTTCTTTGCAACGATATCAAAGCTTAAGATAAGATCCCTGGAGAATGTGTTCATCACATCGAGAATTGTTCGAGAATGCCGGATGTCTCTGGAGGAGATAGCGAGACATTCACTGGTCACCCTTAATTGGGTCCCCGGACATGGGGTCATACATGGGAACTGCATGGCGGATTCGTTGGCGTATGCAGGTACCACCTTGAATCGGGACGGTTCCACATATTATGTAAGTGCTTCACTCCCAATGTGCAAGCAACTTATAGCGCACAAGTTTCATCTTATCGCCAGTCAGAGGTGGCACGATGAAACCACCTGTGGGGAAACCAGGAAAATCTGGCCCATCATATATGAAAAAAGGACACGGCGGGCATTACAGCTGTCCAGACATCATCTAAGAAACCTAATTGCGTTTATAACTGGCCACTGGCCCATTGGAAGGCACGCCCAGAGGCTGGGGCTCCCTTATAATGACTTGTGTAGAAGTTGCGGCGATGAGGAGGAGGAAGAGTCAACGGAACATCTTCTCTGTAATTGCCCGGCATTCGGAGACTTAAAACTCGAAGAGTCCTTGGGGACAAAACCAGTCTCTCTGATGTTGATGTCAACAGGATCCACTCCTTTATTGAATCGGCCGGTTGGCTGCATGGGAATACTAGCAGCCAGATTTCATAGGACCCATGGGAGACGGCGTGATATGGTAACACAACGGGATCTAACTAATGGACCCACGTGAGCTGTGCTTGATCACGGCTGCCAATGGAACCTAACCTAACCTATCAAAGCTTAAACAAAATACCAAACAATAAATCAGTGATAAGTTTTTATCTTTTCTTACATTTCCCGCTACAATTATTTGGAATTCTTCCAACATTAATTGTAGTTGTAAGTGGGTAAAGAAAAAACATATTAAAAGCAAAAACAAAGTGCTTTTATTGTTTTCGCAATAAATCAAAATAAAAACAATTTGCCAGTTCAGTTTTTTTGCACGTGCACTTGCTAAAATGTTACTATAAAAGTTGTTTTTGGGAATACTATTATTTATTAAAAGATTTTGTTTGTTGTGCTTAATTCCCTTTTTAAATAATTGATCAAAAATACTGAAATTTATTGTTGGAGGATAAGCTGTTCCTATGCGCATTTCACTGGTTGCTTAGGCCAGATCATCAGGAAACGTTCTCCTAAATAATTTTAGAAAAGCCAAAGCTATCAGCAAACAAAACTACAGAGGGAATGAGAATTACCTACAAACACTCAAAAAGACTTCTTTGCAACGATATCAAAGCTTAAATATATACGGAATCGAATAATTGGTTTGAAATAACTCAGTTTTATAATAAATTTCGTCTCGGTACAAATTACAAATAGAATTAATTCAAGTTTTTTATTAAAAGATTAAACCCCATATTCATAAAAAATATTTTTGTTTAATAAAAGGTTTATTATACAAATTTTCATAGAAATTTCGTTTCATAAACCTTTTATATATTTTTTTTTTAATATTACCTATGCTTATTCCGCGAAGCTATACGCTTGTCTGCAGGAGACCAGAGTCTCTGGCGGGAGTCGAACCCGCAACCCCGGCGCTGATGGACTAGCTCACTACCAGCTAGCCTACAGGGGCACCCTATAAACCTAAAACATTTTTTATGAATATATTTTATTGAATATATATTTTGAGAAAAACACGTAAGACTTTAAAAGTTAAAAGTCTTTAGACTTGTGTGATAGTGCAAAATGACCTTTACTAATTTTGGGTGACTGATTTTATATCTTTAACTTTATTTTGTTTAAATTAGCTTGTATTTTTAAGTTACAGGTACGTTTCCATCAAGACAATCGTAATATTGAAACAAAATACCAGGGTCACCTTGATGACCAGCGTATTGTTGGACCATTAAAAATAAACCCTGTGAACCATAAATGAAAATTTATAATATTTAATTTAATTTATAATATAAAATGAAATCTTTTATTTTTGTATTGAAAATTTACACTTTTCTTTTCGGTCTCTTTCTAAATTCTGAATAAAATCAAAAGCTGAGCACTAATTTCAATAAAAAAAACTAGCGGTTTCACCCTTTGTATTAAGTGTACAACTCTGTTTTATTAATACGATTATATACTACAAACCGTGAGTATCTTTTTCGTATGTATTGTAAATAAATATATTTGATGAGAGAGAGAAAAAAATTGATAGAGTCTTGATAACTGTTTTATTCTAGTTAATTAACACACGTACTTACTACAGGTTTTTGTTGTATTTTTCAACCACAGCGTAGATAATTTTAGTTTTACTTATTTTTCACCGCATCAAGTAAACTGACAATTTAATAACGAAATAAGATTTTAAGTAACTGACAGGAAAAAAAGCATTGTAACAAAAAGAACAGTATGAGGGCTGGTGATTATAATCACCAGTCGGCGAAAAATGGGCTAATACATTTTGCTGTTGCAGTGTAGTAAATGTTAGTACGAGGGCGGATCAATAAGTCCGTGACTTTTCGAACTTCCCTCTTAGTTATATGAAATGCAACACTGCATTTTTCAACATAATCTCCTTTATCTCAATACACTTAGTCCAGTGTTTCTCCAATTTGTGTATTCCTTCCAAAAAATAGAATTTTTCGAGGTCCATAAAATAGGCATTTGTTTGACCAATAATTTCATCGTTGGAGCTAAATCTCTTTCCACCGAGCCATTTCTTTAGGTTCGGAAATAGGAAATAGTCACTAGGGGCTAAATCCGGAAAATATGGTGGATGAGGTACCACATCGTAGCACGTGTGCACCCGTGCATTATCTTGATGAAAAAGAACTTTTTTCTTGGCCAACACCATATCGTGAATTTTTTCGACATTTTCGGGTGTATTGATTTCAATTGGCCATCCAGAACGTTCAGCGTTATTTGTACTTGTGCGACAACAACGAAAGTCAGTAAACCACTTTTTTACCATTGAAATGGATGGTGCAGAGTCCCCATAGTATTTAACAAGCTTTTCCTTGGTTTGATTAACGGTATTTTTTTCGCAAAAAATAATGTTTAATGAGCACTAGAAATTTAGTTTTTTTCCATTTAAAATAAAATCCACGAGGTTGTGTGTTTTGAACAGCTGTAAATGATGGAACGTGCTCAAAACTTGACAGTAGTCCATCAACAGATGGTACTTGATGGGAGCAGTGTTCCATTTCATATTACTACGAGGGAAGTTCGAAAAGTCACGGACTTATTGATCTGTCCTCGTACTTTAACTAAATTAATAAGATTAACAAGGTATGCAGGGGTATTTACTATCAACTGTGAAAACCGCTACTTATGTCATATGAAATACATTTGCTACTACAAGCTAATGTAGCGAAAATGTGGTTTGTGATGTATTTTTTTGAGAATTTTTAAAAACAAAAATTTTTAAATTTTTTTTATAAAACTGTCTTCTTTGTTTTCAAAATTCACCAATATCTCTAAAGCTGCTACGCAGATCTAAAAATAATTTAAACAGGGCTTGAAGATTATTTCGTTGACGAATTTCGTATTTTTTGTACTGCATATAGCAAACTGCTCTCAAGTTATGCTAATATATGTAGTGAAAGTACCTTAATTTTTGATATACCGATATATCTCGCAAACAAGAGCTGCTTGAGAAAAGGGTGTCCCAATTCAATTAAGTTTCTTTAATAACCTAAAAACAACTTTCAGTTAAAAAAAGTACTGAGTCCTTATGTAATAATTAACTTGGTAAATTGCTTTAAGGAAATTAAGATGAAGCTTAAGAAAATAATTGACCGATTTTACCTGCTTTCAATGACGATATATTCGCTTGTAAATAAATGTCTAAAATGCCTTTTTCGGCCTTATAATTTAATGGCTAGGAATATCATAGTTATTTACATTCTGTATAATCTTTTATTACTTTCAATTTTTGCTATTTAATATTTTGAAATAATTTCGAATTTACTTATACCCCAATCTTATAATTATGTTTAGCATTTGTATTTTAAAGCATTTTTCTGTCAACTAATGCTATTATTGTTTTTATTTTTATTTCTTTCATATTTAGTATGTTTTATCTACCACTTTTCTTTCAGTTAACGTATTAAGTAGAGCGTGAAAGTATTGAAAATTTGCTTTCCCTTTGTTTTCTGGAAATTTAACGGAAAAACAATGCACATTGACATAATGTAACTTTCAAGTTGAATTGTAATATTTTTATTTATATTCAAGAATTGTTTAAAAATATATATTAAAGTAAAAAAAAAATTATGTATCTAAAAATCAACAACTAAGAAAAATGTGGATTAAAAGCATTTGTAAACAGAATTTATTAAGTTACACAAAATTCTAAGTAGTTTAAAATCTATTTCTTAAAATTATATTATATGTTTTTAACTTAAATATATCATGTCTAATTTAAGAAATACGTGCATATTATTTATCGCTCTTGATCATAAAGAGGGTATTAAATTAAAAATGTTTATTTTTTGCTTTTTGGAAAAAATCGACTCGTAATATTCATACTCGTATCTACCCACTGTAAAAATATCGTGCTATTTTTCCTACTTTTTGGTAATTCTTTTTCATATGGCTTTAATGTAAAATTAAAAATTGTTTTGCTTCTGCTGAAAATTTAAACATTTTGAACTTATACCCTCTTGATTATCAAGTGCGATATTAATGTTTTTTTTTTAACAAAATAAATCTATTTTTAATGAACAAATTGTTAATATTTATTAAGAGGGCTTATTCAAAATATTTTTATGCGACCCAACACTACTATAGGTGAAATGGGTATTATGCGTTTCTGCTAATGTGTGAAACACATACACATTTAGTATACTGATCTACTCAGAAACACTTTTTTAACCAATCTAGCGATATCCACTCGTACGTCCATACAATCGGCTGAACGGTTGTCTGTCCATGTAAACGCTATGCGCAAAATTCATAACTAGGTTGTCTTAAAGGCGCAAGCTATTGAAAACAATAAAAGTGCTATATTCCCCTGTGCCAAATTTTTGACACCTTCCACCGAGAGTTAGAAAATTACATTGGTGGGCTTTGTATACGATCTATAAATTAAAAGACCATCTTTATAAAACCTGGCCTTCCGTTATTATAATTTTTTGCGGTTTTAAGGCCATGTCAGATAAAACTTTTGCTTCGCGTTGCGTTACCAATTCGCTTTGACATCTAAGATAAAATATACATACTTATACGAAACATGTCACATAAAGTACTTTCAAAGCGGAGCGAAGCAAAAAGTTAGCCAACTCTCATCTTTTTGCGCGCTTTGACAATTCGCTAGTAAAATTTTCTTTTGTTTTTTAATTTTTTTGCCAAATTCAATTCCAAAAAACCGTCCAATAAAATTTTTAACTATTATTTTTATAACAAATAATTAAATGTACGAATTTCCAACCGCTTTTATAAGTAAACAAACAATGCGTGAGTGTTGTCAAAGTCTTCATTGTGTCATACACCTTTTGCTTTGCGTTTTTCTGCCAAAGGTAGAAACTTCACGCAAAGCGACAAAGTTGTATCTGACACGGCCTTTAGGCATACAAAAGCCCATTTCAGAGTACTCTTTATATTGGAGCAACATTTGATAATAGGCCGTACTTTGCAAAGTTCTATGATTAAATTTCTTGTCCCATAAAACTTAATTGGACTTAATTTAATAAAATATTATGAATCCCTTCGGTTTGAAGTGTACTAAGGAGATTTTTAGTAGTGGTTTTTATACTGGGATAGGCGTGGAACCAGCTTTACCGTTTGCGGCGGGGGTACTTTTTGAAAATATTTTTTGCAAAACAACTAGAGACTTCATAAATTCGCCAAAAATTGCCATTTGTGCAAATGGGCAAACTTATGACTCTTGAATCACGAAGCCCCTTCTTAACTTTTGTGCAATTTTGAACAATGTAAGAAATGTCAATGCAATTATAAATAAAACACGAAAAGTTAAGATTTGTAATTAGAAAATAAAATTTGTTTTAAAAAATGTCTAAAGAAAGCCAAATGACTAAATTGCTTAGATTAAACAAAGAATTCAATGTTCTTGATATGTAAGCACTTGAAATTTTTGTAAAAAAACGACGGTTGGCATAAAAACATCTGTTTGAATAATAAACACTGAAAATACAAATCAATCCATTCGTACTTAAATCAAGCCACAGCGGTGTCAATAGTTCGGTAAGTACGGATTCCCTTAAATTAAGAACAGAATGTTTGATTCAAGTATGGATTATTCAAGAATCCCGTACCTAAAATAATCCGAAAACTGGAGAAAATTAATTAAAAGTGATATAAAATTAATCTCAACCTGTGCTTAATTCAATAATTTCTAGGTTGGTTTAATCCTGATTCGTTCTTGAATTAATCCGAAAGTGAGATTAGAATGATTCTTACCCAAACACACCGGAGAACCAGAGATAAAGAGAATATTATATTTACTTACCTGTTACATATGCTTATTTCACTTTTGTTGTATTACGCCCTTTCTTTATATGAGAAATCTCAATTATAAGACACAAGCACCCTGGCCGCAATGGATTTCGTAATCATTCTACTTTGAAAATTTCATGTATTTAACTAAATAATTTAAACAAATTGAATAGGGGAATTATTGCTTATCATTTTACTCTTTAAACATGAAATCAATTAATATTTTTTCTCTTGTAGTGTTGGTGTTAGAACTACACAAAACAAGCAAATCTTGTTTGCCTTCTTTTGTAGTGTTGTTGTTATTGTTTCTACAACAAACTTTTACAAAACACGCGTATGTACGCACATTGACTTTCGAAAGTTATCCCATTCTGGACTGTTTTAAGTATTTTTCAGTGCTATTCGTACTTAAATTTTCAAGTACGACTCATACTAAAATAAGAAAAATAACTTAAATTTAGTACGAGTGTTTTCTTTCTGTATATTTAATATAAATTTTTTTTGCTAAAAAAAAAAAAAAAAAAAACCAAAAAAAAATTATAATCAGATAATAACAACAGAAAGACGAAAAAATATAAAAAAAGCATGACCAGCAAATTGATCAAACTGTTGCTTAACTTTTGACAATTTTTTTTTTTTTTTTTGACTTCCTTATCTGTATTTGTAAGATTATAATTGTATAATGTAATTAAGAAACTGTCAAATGATTATTGATCCAGCAAACGTTTTGCAAAAGCAAAATTTTTTTAATAAGACTAGTGGTTACGTGCAGGTCGTCAAATATTTAAAAGGGGTGAAGATATCTTGATTGTTTAAACATTACAATGCACCTGAATTAAAAAATTGGTTTAAGTATTTAATATAACTCTTCCAACATCCCCTTAAAAGGTTTTAGGTACTTTTCAATTACAGCTCAACCCAGTTTATACCAAACAAACCTTTATAACGCAAATATAACACCAGGCGGTCGAGAATCTGATTTGATTTAAATAGAAACAACAAATTGAACCCCATGCACTTTCAAGTCAATCGTTTGTTCTTCGCGTCTAGATGGCACATATTTGGATTTTCTAAAAAAAATTTGTATATAAAAACCCTTTTATTTCTAGCTAATCGTTTATTAGCGAAACAAAGAAAACAGAATTTTACCATTTTGGAGGAATTTATTTCCCTGGATCCGCGCCTGTATTGGGGCCATAGTATATTCTGTAGCGATCATCACAAAATTCTAATGGTAGGCTTTTCAGTCACACATTTCACTACAACATCATTATCTGTCCTAGTTTTCAATTTATTAAAATGTTTACCGAGATATGGCCCAATATGAAAAGTAAAGTGAGCCTTAGAAAGACAAAGTAGAACAAATTTCAGAACATTATGACTATGCGTTTATGTAGCCTGTGGTAACTTATAAACTTATCTTCACGAAATTAGTGATATGATCTCTAGTCGAACTCGTGCAAAATTTAATGACAATCGGATTATTGCGCCATAGATTGTGTTAGTTTTTGTAAAAGAAATATTAATTTTTTAGGAAGGTTGTTCCACATTCACGTCCTTAACTCTTTTCCTATTAAGAGCTATTGCAATAGCAAACTGCTTAGTAGAACAGGCGGACAGACAGACGGGCGGACATGACTAAGACTTATAATTATTAAATGATCCACACTGTATATATTTATGGGGTCTTAGACAAATATTAAAAAAATTACGGTTAATAATGATTAATATCAGTTAAGAATTTCAAAAAGTTGCCATACTTTCTTCTAGTTAAAAAAGAGTTTTTGTGTCCATAAACTTTCTAGATATGATTGTGTTTTAATACAAATTTTCCAAACAAATATGGTTTTGCAACCTACACAGATTTAAATTTTTTATTCCTACTCTAGTACGAGTCGTTCTTAAAAATTTAAGTACGAATAACACTAAAAAAATACTTAAAACAATCCAAAATGGGAGAACTTTCGAGAAACATGTGCGTACATACTAGGGTGTTCAGCCGATTAATTGCTCGATTAATTTAAAATTCGATTTGCTTACTGAAAAAATTTCAGTAACCAGTAATTTTTTACTGATTACTGAAATGATGAAGTAATCCGCTAATTTAACTTTTTATTGAAACAAATGCAAAAAAAAATATTTTTAACCCTGGAGCCACACTTTCAAGTTAGTGACATAAACTGCTTGTCCAAACTTGTTTGAATTGACAGCTGTGTCATTTTAAAAATGCCCCCGACGAAGAAACAACTCAAAACAGGAGTATGACTCAAAGTATTTTGTAAAAAAAGCACAAGCATTTTTTAGAACATAATTTTTTTTAATAAAGCACATTTATTTTTTAAGAAATATATTTTTTATAAAGAAAGCGCCATAGTGAATTTGGGGTCAGTTATTAAATTGAACGTAAAATTTGGGAAAAACGAAGGGAAACGTAAAACTGAGAGCAATCTCGTGGTCAATTTAAAAAGTGTGAGCGCGTTAGTGAAAAAAGTAAGAGAAAATGGCAAATTAAAAGGAAAGACAAACTTAATCGTGTGGCTTGCAAGTAAGGCAAAACATTAATAACCTTTTATTTTTAAAAGATTATTTTACAAGATTTGTTTAATTGCTTGAACATTTAAAATTATATGATCTCAACACATGTTTTATTTTTTATCGTTGTAAAAGTTTTATCAATTAAATAGTATGAATTTTTACCTTTGTTTAGTTTTTTTGTTAATAATATATAAAAATACTTGTAATTAATAATGTTTATTTACTCAAGTACCATTTTTTTTCTTAAATTATCGAAAAAAAATCTCTTAATTTATAAAATTTCTGGATTTTGAATTATTCGATTAATCGAATAATTTTAAAATTTTATTTGTTTAATCGAATAAGTCAAAAATGCACAGAATCGATTAATCGTTTTATCGAACAAAAACAAAGACGATTAATTGAACACCCTAGTGCATACGCATGAGATTGTAAAAATTTGTTGTAGAAACAACAACAACACTACAAAGGAAATTAAAAACCGATTTGCTTGTTTTGTTAAGAAACAACAGCAACAGTACAAGAAGATAAATACAGATTATTTTCATGTTTAAAATTAAAAATAGGAAGTAATAATTCCCATGTTCTATTTGTTAAAATTAATAAGTTAAACATTTCTTATTCTTCGAATTTATTCTATAAGTTAAATTTCAGTTATGTGTCTTATAAAGCTTTATAAAATATATAACTGAAATTTAACTCATAGAATAAATTCGAAAAATAAAAAATGTTGAATATAATAAAGTTGCTTAAAAAAGAAATAATTCCCAATATTAATAAGTTAAATATAAAAAATTTTCAAAGCAGAATTATTACGAAAACCATATCGGGCATGCAGCAGGTGTCTTGTAGTTGATAATTCTTCTGTAACAAAGACTCTGGTTCTCTGGGGCAAGTGTTTAGGTAGGTTAGAAGCTAATCCTACTCTCGGATTATTTCAAGTACGAGTCGGGATAAAACCAACTTAGAAATTCTTGAATCAAGCACAGATTGAGATTAATTTTTATATCACTTTTATATAAGTCAATCCTGTTTTCGGAATATATTTAAGTACGGATCAGGGATTATATATAACCAAGTTAGGCATTTGGCACTGTAAAAATCCGTACTTTATTCAAGCATTCTGTACTTGATTGAAGGAAATCCGTACTTAATGTACTATTGATACGGCTTCGGCTTGATTTAAGTACGGATGGCTTGTTTTGTCTTTTCAGTGCAGATAACCCTTCTAATGGTGGTGGAAATGGACCATATAGGTCGCATTAAAATACCACTTTTTAGAAAAGGTTTTATTGCCATAAAATCCTTATAAATATTAGTACAAAACTTTTGATTAAAACTAATTTTGTGACTGTAGGCTCAAAATTTACCATTAGACCCATATTCACCCTTTTAAATCACTTGAAGACGATGAAATTTCATTCAAATGGTTTTATCAAATAATTATTGGCTACACATAGCTCGTATAAACACATGTTGAACATTACTGTATTAACTTAAAATATACAAATGTTATTAACTTAAAATATACAAATGTTATTTAGAAGCAAAATAATTTTTAATTTTACATAAAAGACATATAAAAACGAATTTTTAAACCGTTTCAATACCAAAAATTAAGCAAAATAGCACAATACTCTTACAGTGGGTAGATATGAATAGTTTGAGTCGAATTTTCTTCCAAAAAGTAAAAAAATAAAAATTTCGAGTTAATACACTATTGTTGAACAAGTACGATTTATCTTAATCTCATAACTGTACCCGAATTACAATATTTTCCAGAATTCTAGTGGTAGTATTCTTTTACAATTTTATTTGATATTAGTCTTTAACTTTAACTCGACTAGATATCTACTATAGGCAACAGGAATTTTATATAGAGACTTGTTAGTTTTAGTTATTACTTTTTTTACTAAAAAAAAATCTCCTACTGTTAAGCGTTTTAGAAATCCATTCTTACGTGAAAACTACCAAAAATATGATTAAAACATTCTTCTAAAAAGCAATGACAGGCATTTTTAGTTAGTTTTGTTTTGGGTAAAAAAAAAACTAATTAGTTAACAATTGTGAAGGTTACAAACCCGAAGATGTTTAAAAAACGACGTAAGAAGAACTTAACACCCTACTGATTTGCCCTATGTTGCAATTCTTAAAGAGTAGTTATCAAAACTGTAAGTTTCTTAGTTACAAATAACAGTTTGTCTTTTAAAAATCCGCTAAAACTTAACACTTTTAATATCTTGTCGTTGTGCACTGTAGCGCATGAGTAATATTTAATTGCAGAAAATCTTGCTCATACGTCCCTTGAACGATTTATCATAAAACTTTCCGAATTATTCAGAACAATTTGTTTTGTCCATTTCGTTTATTATTTGTACTTATTATTGTTAACAGCTAAGGCACGAGCTATGTTTACATTTTCCCTTCAAGTTGTGCTGAAAAAGGTCAACAAGAAAAAAAGGAAAGACAAAAACATAAAAAACAAAAATGTTCTTTGGATTTTAAGAAGAATTCTTGACAAAAAGTACGAAAAACAGAAGTGAGAAAGAACATGTAAATCAGTTAAAATAGATAAACATTCATTCGAAAGCAAATTTCGATCTACCAAAGTGAAATACCATTTGGTTTAAAGATTGATGTTTGACTATTGACGTCATCCGGCTTCAATGGCAGTGTGAGTAAAACGGCAAACCCATCCGAAGAGATTGTATGGTTACAATCGAAACTAGTTAGGGCAACCTGTCCGTGAAAGCCTGGGTTCAAATCTCAGCGCAGTCAAGATTGAAAAATTATCAATAAAATTTTAATTAATTTCATATTGTAAAATTCCTGTCTTCATAAAAATAATTTTATGAAAATTAAATTCAATGAACTTAACACTAATTAAAAATATCTAAATTTGGATTAAAAACCATTAATAGTTCAATAAAATAGCCACAATACTAATTATTTTAATCCCATAACAAAATTTTTCTTTGGTGCGTAAATGATTCCCCATGGGTCTGAAATAGGGTTAACTCTCGAAATTGTAGGTTATTATATGGTCACCACAAAAGAAATATATTTTACGAAAGATTTTTAAAAATATTATGGCTATTTTAAATATTTTATTTTATGGTTAAATTGTCCTGAATCAAGAAGCCAGAACCATATTTTAGTTTCCTCTGGTTAATAACAACAATAATTTGTTAACCACTTATAATAATATGGTCTTAAATAAAAAATAACATTCGACACTTTTCCAAGAGCAACACAATATTGTAAGTGGCAACTATTTAGTTGTAAGTATCAACCATAATATAGTTATGGCTTCTTCATGGAGTACTAATTAAACATTTATATGGTTGCCAGGGATAATTTTAAGGCAACATGTTTTAAAATGTTTCGTTACAAAATAGTTTTATTGGAGTTAACCATATTGAAAAATCGATTCTCTCTGTGTGAATATGTAAATCAATCTTAAGCAGCTTTTCAACTTATTCAAGACTATCAAAATAACTTTTAAAAAAACGAAAACTTTAAATAAGTGATTGAATAATGCAATTAAAATTATGCAAATCAGTGTAAAAAAAAAATTTGAAAATTATGTAAAAAATTATATTTATTATTTCATTAAAAGAAGTTAAAGGTAAAAATTAATTACTACGAGTAATTTTTAATGATGTAGACAAATTTTTATCTTTTTAAATTGCTGACTTTTGATTATTCTATGCCCTAATTTATTTAGAAAAACTAACAATGAAGCAACAAAAATACACACAAAATGCTACACAGTATTTATTTAGCAGAGTCCTTTTAAGATTTCTTCTTTGCATATTGGGGTAATACTATTTTAAATATCCAAAATGAAAGTAATTATTTTGTGCTCAGTGATGATGATGACGATGATGGTAAAGGAAAGCTCTTTATCTTTGTCAAAGTTAATGAAGCTGTAAGAAAACAGCAACAACAAGTCGAGTAAAATGTAAAAGAGAAGCAGGAATTAAGTAAAAATCTTAGAAAATCCTTTGATGAAATTGTAAATTTTCCAAATTTTTGTTTGGTTTTCCTTTTTTTTATCTTATGCTATTTTGTAATTATTGTTAAAGTCTCTATGTCACTATATTTAAATTCCTTTATTGATTATTTACAATTGTATGGAAACCACTTTGGCCCTTTTAGTTTTTGTTTCAGTTTTCATTTTATTAATTATTTGTTCTCTTAAGAAAGGAAATTGTTCATTCATGTAAAAGAAACCAAAAGTCGAAAAGTCATTTGATTGAAATTTACATAAGTGTAGAGAGAGGGAGAGAGCTACTTTTTTTTTAAATAAGATTGTTATTCTTAATGAATTCAATTCATTTCGTTATGGTCGATTTAAAATTATATGATCCCACATTATGCTGTCCTCAATCATTAATGCCCATCATCAAAATTTAAAATGTGTTGATAAGAAATACAAAAAGATGTCGCCTGTTTGCAATTTTGGAGAACGTTTAGTAACATAGTGAAATGTGAATATATTTGTAACACATTTAATGAATTTGAAATAGTTCGTTATGATATATTTCAAAATCGGGCCAAACCTGTTATTTCGTGGAAAGTTTTGCTAACCATTCTATTACCTTTTGTTTTGTAAGTTTTTTTCGAGGTTTTGAAAAATTTCCAAAGTTTTAATATCTCTTCTCCTATTCGGGGCGACGATATCAAATGCATTATAAAAATTTATTTTTCTTTATATACATTAGAGCGACTCAAAAAAAAGTGATTTTGTTATCCCTCTGAAAATAAAAAAATAAATTAACATTATTTTAAAACAGATTAAATTTGGAAAGCAGAACATTACTTCCACAAACGAAGAATTTGTTTGAAAACCCGAAACGAAAACTTGTATTTAGTTAAATATCTCAATAAGTAGCTCGGAAGTGGTCAAGTTTTATATACCATTGGATGCTGCTTCAAAAACCCTTTTCGATGATAACAAATTTTATTTATGTCGTCTTGGAGCAAAGTACAAAAAAATTCGAAAAACTGAAAAAAAGACCTTTTTTAAAAATGGTTCAGCTCACGGATGGTCAACGCAAGAACCAAAATATTTTGGGAATCATCATAAAACATATCAAACATTATTTTCAGAGGGGTTACTAAAACACTTTTATCGGCTCCATACAACTTGAGTCGGTCTAATATACATATATTTTTAATTAAGTAACATATTTTTATTATGGGATATCATTATTATTTGATCAACATTTTAATGTAATTATGATTATTTGTAACATTTAACAAAAACAATGTAACATTAACAGCATAGTGGGGGGTAGTGCACTCTTTATATTCATTTAAATCAGCAGTGCACAATCACTAAAAGTAACTGCAAATTAGTTTGCACTCTTTTTTACCAGCTTTAGTGATGATTGCAATAACTACCACTAAAAAAATTTTGTGATATTGCAAATTTTTTTACTATCACTGAATGAAGATTTAATGCAAAAATCTGCACTCAATTCAAATAGTGCAAAATTTTTACTTGCAATCAAAAAAGATACATATAAACAGACTCTTACTAAAATTTAAAAAATTTAATTTTGTATGCGCTTAGTTTTGGATTCTTGTGATTATATGCATAATCAAAGGAAATTAAACAACCTGAAATTTTGTCAATAACGGAATAATTCTTGGCTTTAATCATGAAAAATATAAATTTTTTGTGTGTAAATTTAGTAAATTTACACGTGAAAGTAATTTCTTGAAAGTCGCAATACACACTTTTTCAATTAAAACACTCGCATTTTTTTCTTTTCTCGCACCAGTCAGCATTTTTTGCGATTATTGATCCTATTTGAGACTTTTTTGACTCCTTTGCGCGATCAAAATAATAATTTATACGGTCGTTTTTTCAGTCGAAAACTACTGTTCATTCGGGGGAAATTGGTACCCCACATGCGACTCTTCTGAAAGAGTCATTTTCGAGAAAGCTTGTGCTAGTACTAACAATCAATTGCGAAACACTATTCGCAAATTTGAATTCCAGTTTACATTCACCCTTATTCCATTTAGCGTCATCAATACGTAGCGATGTTGTGTCGTATCGATTGTTGCAAATCGGTATGCCCATTGTCAATATCAAGTTTTATCGATAAGCGTCGATGTATTTTTGGTATGTCGTACGTAACGTTAACGTCTGCATCGATATGAATTTACTCTAATTTTGTCGTCAGTCTTATTGGTGTCGTAACAGTTTTATTTCTTTTTAATTTTTTAATAATAATAATGTTGAATTAAAAAAAATGAAAAAACGCGCAACAAAGCAACGTGAAAATTGCAGAAATTTGCAAAAATAGCGAAAATTTGCGAAAATTTTTATTATTCCAAACAAGCCATAAAATTAACTAAAATTCCCTAAAACTATAAGGAATGGCAAAAATGACATCATAATGGCAAAATTAGGGGAAATTCGCGAATTCGGCCATGTTCGCGATATAAGCAATTTCCCCTGAAAGTTTTCAGATTCTTTACAGCTGTAACGATTTTTAATAAATATTAAACTTTTCTATCATGTCGTTATTAGCAAATTTTTGCGAATTTCTATTTCTTATAGTTTTAGGGACTTTTAACCAAATTTTATGGATTGTTTGAATTATTAAACATTTTCGCGAATTTTCGCTATTTTTGCAAATATGTTCTTTTTTTGAATTTTTTCCGACATTTTGTTTTTAATCGATTTAGCGAGTTTTAATAAATTTTAATGTTTATTTCCCAGACTGCAATTTTTCACGATTCTTAGCCATGTTCGAGATAAAAGCGATATTTTCGTGTGATTCTTTATAGATTTAACCATTTTTAATCAATATTAAACTTTGCTATTATGCTTCGATTAGCATTAGACTATTAATAAATTTTATGGCTTGTTTCCAACAATTTTGCGAATTTTCGCTATTTTTGCAATTTTTGCGTATCTTTGTTGCTCTTTTCGGCAATCGTCGCCGTTATAAAGTTACATACAGGGCACCACTTACAGTATCCATTTATACGGGGCGAAAAGTGCAAGGGTGCAGTTTTCAGAATAAATCAAGCTAAAATTTTTGAGAGCACAACGTTTTTAATAAACGAACATCAAATTCCATTTATTTATCTAAAACTGAAAACAAAACAATCCAAATGTCTTAATTATAAAAGATGAGGTTAAAAAAAAAACGATAAACAATCGACATCGTAACGTTGCTGTTATAGGATATAAGCTTTGTATCGAATTAATGACGGACTCGATAAAAATATATGTTGATATTAAATTGATGACGATGACGACGATGCTAAATGGAATATGGGTGATTAGGGGATGATACTCGACCGGTTCAACCATATCCAGCACGTAGTAACGTGAATATGGCAGCTGTAGCTGAGAGTGCACGCGAAGACGGTACCGACTCGATTCGTCATAGTTCTTAGCAGCTTGGCGTATCATTATTGGACTATAAGCTTCCTAAAATTTAAGCGCATGGTTTCCGTGAGCTCTGGTTTCAACAAGAAGGCGCTACGAGCCAGACAGCGTGTGAAACAATGACCTTATTGAAAAATAATTTAGGTGATCACTTCATTTCACGTTTTGCTACTGTAAATTGGTCACATAGATCGTGCTATATCATACGTTTGGATTATATTCTCAGGGGATATATAAAGGCTGAGGTCTTCATGAATAAGCCGGCCACGATTGACTCTTCGGGGGCCAATATTGCTTCTGCTACTCGCGAGATACCAGTAGCTATGCTAAAATGAGTCCCCAAAACCTTCCAAATGGGCCACCTCAGACGTAGTCATGGGTAAATTTTACATGATATAATTTTAGACAGTAAATGCCATAAATTGTTCTTTTAAGAGATAATAAAAATTTTAGGTTCACTATAAAATTTATGTGTTTTATTTTACCTTTTAAATCAAACCTCACGATAAATCACCCGATATATCTCAAGTCATGTGATCAGGAAGGCAAAATTATACAAATATTATTATATTGCTTTTTATAAGTGTAAAAAAAACCATATAAGATATAAAATTTTCTAAAATTGTAAAACAAGTTCTTTATTTTGACTATGAATTGTTAATAAATTATTTAACTAATAATGACACGTAAATATCACTAAAAAATGCTTTATTTATAATATTTAATAAAATTATAAATATATGTAAAGAAAAATTTTTATTAAACTCATTATTTTTTATTTTTCCTTTGCAGCGTAATTGCAATAATTAACGGTCAGAAAGGAAGAGAACAAAAATCCGATTGAATACAGTGAACATTACAAAAAGCTTGCAAGACACTAAAACCAAGAAATAAATAAAAATAAAAAACCATAATTAAAAGAAACTCCTACACGCAATTAAAAGAAATTGGAAGAAACTATAAGAAATAAAATGCTCAACACTTAATTGAAGTAATCAAGGCAAGGACAAAGCAACAAAGTAAAAAAAAAAATCAAGAACAGAAATAAAATAGCAAAAGAAAATCTACTTTTGTCTATCTAAGAGACATTTCAGTAGCAAAAATTAAAGTAATTAACGAAAATCTTTAAGTTCTAGATGGTTAAAAACCATTTAGTTGATAGAGAAAAGCTAACAAAAAAACACTTAACACCATACAAATCAATACTCAATCCAAACAAGGAATCTTCACCAAAGGAAACGGGAGAAAAAGCAATAAAAAAAACCAACTGTTGCCATTAACTCATGTAATCATCGCCACATTTGGGACGATAAAGCTTTATAAAATCAAATCTTTTGAAACTTGAAACAATCGAATGAACAATTTAATGTGTGTGTGTGTCTGTTGGCTGGTGTTGTCTGTGTCATGTGAAGCAACATAAATTGTAACTCAAACATTAAACCCAGGACACGATTTTTTCGTTTAAATTTAATAAAAAATCAATTCGTTTGTGGTTTTGATGGTATGCGGTAAATGAAAAAAGGGAAAAACAAAGAAAATCATTATTCCATGAAATTTGATTTCCACTTTGAATGGACTCAACAGCTTTTAATATTCAAATGCATATTTGGAAATTTCTATTAATTGGTAAGTTCAAAATATAAAATCACTTTCATAGTAAACGTTTATAATAATACAAATATTTTAATATTAAATGTATCCTATGAAAATTATTATTTAAAAGAATAAGGAATATTTACAATTTTTATTTTGTTATAAAAATTTTATTTAAATTTAGGTTGGCACAACTTTTCGATGGACACTGTGGCATGGTCCTGGCAACGTTGTATAGGAAAAGCGGGTAGTTCTTTTGAAAGGATATCTCTTTTTAAATAATCGGTTAACTGTTTAGCGGTTACCCGAATTATCTAAGCATTAATTTTGCTTTAATTAATGGTTAATACGTAAATTATGAGCAATTTAGAACTTGTTTATTTAATTGCTTTTTCGTTTTATCAAGGTTATTTATTACCCAATAAGCAATTTTGCTTTAATTCAAGTATAAATCAAATGTAATTTCAGTCCTGTTTTCCATTTTCAAGCCTTGAATTATACTTGAATTACACTGGAATTCCTCCAGCAAAACAGATACTGGATATCCAGTCGAAGATAACAATGTAAATACAGTGAAATTCCATCGCTGAACTAAAGCAAATTTCCAGTCTTAAACACGTAATATAAGTAATTATACTTGAATTCAAGTATTGAAGACAAGAATTAATCAAACCTATAATATCAATATATATCAAGCCTACAATTCCAATGGAATTCATATTAAAAATTTTTTTTAAGGTGTATGAAATTCTTAATCATCATCTTAAGAAGTTTGGTGGATTATTAACATTTTATTTTAAATCATCTACTTATACATATAAAAATGTGATATCATTTAAAACGAAGTTTGACGGACAAGACGACGCAAAAATTTTTGTGCAAAAGTGATGTTAAACGGTATCAAAGACAATAACGAAAAAGGTACCATTTAATTTACCTTGAAATTTTTCCGTAATACCCCATACAAACATACATACATTAACATTAGGGTATTAATTCGGTAAACCGTTAATCAGTTAACCGATAAATTACTACCCGATTAACTGATCGGTTAATTTAAAATTGGCTATTTTCTATTAACGATTAAAACGGTTAATTTCAGTCGATTAACTGATGTAACAAAATGTTAATTTATTTGTAATATTATAGCATATTTTTTGTTTTTAATTAATTGTTTCGTCTCATATACAAAAGGTATGTGCTTAGCAAATGGGTTTTCACACAAAAAACAAAGAAGGTGTTCAGAGATCTTCATTTTAAAAAAGTATTTGCTGTCAACAGCTTGTTCTTTCACGTACTTTGTATATGTATGTGTTTAGTTATTTTTTTCTTCTTATATATTTTAATTGTTCTAATTGTTTAAGCCGAAACAATTAGAAGTGTTAGAAATTTTAAAAAATAAAACAGGACTCTAATGGCATAATAGAAGATTTTATATATTTAGAGAAATCCAGGAAAAGGACTGAGAAATTAGATATTCTATCTTATGGGCTGCTTTCGATTTCTCCAACATCTACGATAAATAAAAGAATTTCTTCCAAGTCAAGTTTTATCAAAACAAAAGAAAAAAATTGCTTAAATCGTTAACATTCAAACCAAATTATTCGTCAAACAAATTATTTTATAAGATATCCTTCAACTATTGAAATCACTAATAAAATTATTTCACTGTTTATTTTTTAATTAATACACAACATTTATGTATTAATTAATAAATATGTATGACATATTTATGAATTATTTTTTTGTTTCCTCGTTGTAGTTCAAATTGTTTTGTTCGTCATGCTATTGTTTTTTTTTAACTAATAAACTCCAAATAATAAATAAATGAAGCATTTTTATTTATTGAAATTACTTAATTTGTAAAAAAAAACTTTATTAATCGGTTAACCGATCAATTATAAAATAAACCGATTTTTTTTTTCGAAAGTTTCCTTCAACCTTGATAGCTCAAGCAGTACAAAAGTAAAAATAAAAAATAGTTTAAAAAACTTTTGTATGATCCGGAATTTTACTTAAATTAAATTAGGACACAAATTAAAGCAGGATTTAAGCAATATTTAAAGCACTTGAATTTTTAAAATTTGAGTGCTTATTGGGATGTTTTCGTAGAAAATTTATTATGTCCAAAATTCTTGCGCAAAATTCAGACTTATTTTTCAAGCAAAAAAAAAAATTTCCTTCCTATAATTTTTATTATATGCTTGCAAGCAATCGTATGGCTATAGCCGCCGAAAATCGGTTGCCGAATGCAACTCAAAATGGAGCCTATTGAATTTTTTTAATTTTTAAATCATTTTCTAAATCTTTCAAAAAATATCTGTTGCTGATTCACATGCATCTAACTTGACTATAAATTTGCCGCAAAGTAAAAAATAAGGTTGTTTGAAAATCAAGCTTACAAAACTAAAAAAATTTATTATCATTAGTTTTTGGTAAAACCATTAGATGGACATAAATGGATGGATGTTTTTGTAAGAAATATAATCTTTATAAATGACAAAAAAAAAAAAAAAAAAAAAAATCCAATACCAGTTCATGCTAAGCTCTTATCCTATTTTATGCTTCTCTTTTGTTTTATCAACCATTAAATGAATACTCATGTTTTCGTTTGTACAGATTTAAAACCATGCGAGTTGGAGTATTAGCAATATTTCTTACCATACAGTTATTTTTATTTATATGAATAATGTTTGTCTTATTGCTTAAGTTCTTGCATTTCAGTTATCTTAATACAATTCAATGTTATTTGAATTTGTTCTTGTTTCATGTTTTTAACCTTATGGCAAAAAGTGAATTGTTCGGCCAGAGAAAAACATATTCGGCTGTGCCGAATCTTTGATACCCTTTACCAATAGTTAGAATTTGGCAAGATTTAGTGCTATCATTGCTCTCTCATTCGTCGAAAAAAGTATTTAATTTCAGGTGCACGGAAAAAGTTGCTGTGATAAAAATTGTTCAAATTAAACACAAAAGCAATTTTTAAGAACAACTGACAATAGTTGCAGCGACAAATATCATATAATGTAATTGGGCACTAACTGTTTTTTTTTTAACAGACAGATGGAACTACAAGAGTATATGGCAAACATTCTACTTCATGGGGTGTTAGGTCGTAGGCCGTTCAAGCCTACGTAACAGTATTTACAGACAAATTTTTCGGTGTTCCTCTTTGGGTTATACCAAACAGAACAAATTATGTTATGAGATAAAGATATATTTAAGAGTTATTTGTGAATTTAAAATATAACAAGGGTTCAAATATGCTTCAAAACGTAGAATATATACTATAAACTATTTTAACTAATATGTCCAAACAAAATGCTGCAAAGGGTAAACAAAGCCAAAAATATTCACTAACAACCACTTACAAGATTCATAAAAATACTCTTAAACGACGGATTAATATATTGTTTTGCCTCCATTATTCTCGCAAGAAAAATCATATATATTATTTCATATTTGCGGTTTCCCTATTTATAAGTGTTACACACAACATAGAAACTTGGCAAACTTAATCTACACTTTTCACCACTTTTGGCGGTGACGGATAATAAAATTGTTTCAAAAACTTCGTTTGCTTGTTTTTGCAGTCAATGGAAGAATTCAGCCAGTAGTGGCAGGAACAAAGAAGACTTTAAAACAGAATACCATAGATTTTAAAGTTTTTTTCTCTTTCTTATTTCTCATGACCGCTGTAATCCTGCTACTTGTATTCTGGGACTACCTTTCCATTAAGTTTAACTGAGTTGTTGAACAGGACTTATTTAACAGAAATTTTTTTATTTTAGTTTATCCTGCGTGTTAGCCAGTACGTCACCCCTTTTTTTATACACATATATAAATATTTTAATATCCATCGTTGATCACAGAGAAAAGGCATACAGTTTTGGGTAACTATAGTATTGTTTTGAAATAAATTTTCAATTAAAACTTTAATTAAATAACAAAAAATCTTAATTGACTTTTTTCGTTTAAAAAGAAATAATTTAAACATGTTGAATTGTTGTTGGGAATTGTCAATATTTATTTAAATAAATGAACACATTGTTTGAAATGGCAAAGTTTTTTGATCACTTTTTTAATTAAAATTAAAAATATCATTTATTGAAAATATTTTTTTAAAATTTTAAAATTTTTAGTAATCAATATAATCATTTTGGTAATAGGTGCAAAATCAACAACTTGTCTGCATGAATTTGGAATAAATTTGGTGATTGCAGAAATTTAATAATTTTTTCTGTGTACTTTCAAAATTCATCGTAATGATGTTCTAAAGATTATCATATTCTAAAGTAGCACGTCAATGACTACATAGACAAATTTGGATTAATGTAGATAGACACCTTTACGGTATCTTGTTTAATGCCATTAATGGATCAGTTCGTTAAATTTTAAAAATTAATTTGTTAAATTTTTTGCAAAAATATATCTACACAGGTCTTCTAATGGCCATAGCGCGCCATATCCGGCATTATATCGTACGAGGTCCCGGTCATGCTCTTTTTTTAATAAACGAATTTAACATTATGTGAAACAAGTTTTTCAATTAAATTCAAAGTAAGTTTCTTTTCTTTGATGGACTACTTTACCTAGACAAAATTACATATTTCAATATAGAAATGTCTCACTGAAATAAACTCTTAAATCTCACAGATGCACCCAAAAAAAACTTGATTCAGAATGGTCACGTACAACTCATTCAGTACTGTTATAAACAATTCCATCACTTTATTCACACTCTTGGCACTGCAACCATATTTTTATAGGTGCTTGACCGCAATGTTTGCTGTAAACTTCGGTATGTTAAAATAGGGTTCTTTTTTTTATCATATTTTAGAAGAAATGTTTAAGCATTGTTTAAACAATCATACCATACTTTTTTGTATATAATGCGCGATCCATTTCGAGGTTCCCTATGTTGGCCGTTGCTACGTCGCAGATGGTCCATCCGTTGAGTCCAATTTTCGATGACTCGTTCGAGCATTTAGACTGGTAACTGGCGAATGGCATGCGTGATGTTTTCATCCAAGGCCTTAATCGAAGCGGGTTTGTCCGAATAAACTTTACACTTTATATTTCCCCACAGGAAAAAGTCTAACGATGTGATATCACACGATCTTGGTGGCCAATCGGCCGGCCAAAAAAGTGAAATTATGTGCACACCGAAGTGTTTTCTCAATAAATCTATTCATTGATGCGATGTGTGGGAAGTGGCGCCGTCTTGCTGAAACCAAATGTCGCCGAGATTACGAGCTTTAATTTCAGGCATTAAATAGTCGGTTATCATGGCACGATAACGGTCGTCATTGACGGTTACGTTCGCACCGGCATAATTTTTAAAGAAATATGGACCGATGTTTCCACCGGCCCACAAACCACACCAAACCGTTGTTTTTTCTGGATGAAGTGGCAGTTTTTGAATCTCTTTAGGTTGCTCTACATCCCAAATGCAGCAATTTTGTTTGTTTACATACCCATTGAGCCAGAAATGAGCCTCATCGCTGAACAAAATTTGCCTTAAAAACATCGGATATTTTTGGAACTTTTCAAGAGCCCATAGAGCGAAGCGATGTCGCTTGGGAAGGTCGAGCGGCTTCAGTTGTTGCACAAGCTGTATTTTGTACGCTTTCAATTTAAGATCTCGACGTTAAATATGCCAAGTCGTTCCATACGTCAGTCCAAGTTACTGCAAACGGCGCCGAATCGACTCTCCACGGTCTTCGTGTACACTCTCAGCTACGGCCGCTTTATTTTCTTTACAGCGTGCTGGACGTGGTCTATTCGGTCGAATATTATCCAATAATGAAAGCTGGGTCTCAAAATGGGTGATGGTGTTGCGAATAGTACGCTCAGTAGGCCGATTATGTTGACCATAAGTTGAGCGAAGTGCACGAAACACATTCCTTACAGAACGTGAATTTTCGTAATAAAGTTGAACGATTTGTAAACGTAGTTCAGGCGTAAGTCTTTCCATTATGAAATGCTAAACAAAAAAACCTGACAGCATGACACGACTCACACGTGATATGTCAAAAAAAGGCTATTGGAAAAAGTATCTCTACTTGAATCACCCATTATATACTTTATACATTAATGTGGTTATTGAACCATATATATCACAGATTTAATCAAAATATGATTTTCAGTTACCTGAGACCATAGAGATACAATTTTTCTCTGCGTGCTATTTTTCTTCATTACTTTAGTATTTGTACGAAATTTAAATTGACCAAATTTTAATTAATGTCTTAAGTATGAAATTTAATTAAAATAACAATCGTAAACTAAAATCGCATATCAAAACTTTTCAATGAAATTTCGCGATGTTCAATATATGACTTAACATTTTTCCAAATTAAAACACACAGAAAAAATAGAAAATCGATTTTAGTTAAAAAATTTGTTCAGACAGTTAAATTTTTTACTAATTTTGCCCCTGCAAAAGATATAATCATATCAATTAACGGATTTGTATTTTCGAGTCTTGCTACACAATTTATTTCAATTAAAAAATTAATTGTATATAATAAAAATTTTTAATTAAAATCTTTAATTGTAAATACTAGCCAGTTTGCAGACAAATACATTAATTGGTACAGTTAAAAAATTAATTAATTTGAAAATTTTCAATTAATTAAAAAAATAACTAGCTGAATTAAAATTTTACTTGGTTTAAAATATATTAAATTTAAACCCCAAAATTGTAAAAAACACAAAATAATATATTTTATTTTAAAATTTAAATTGAATTGAGGAATTTTAAAAACTAAATTAATTTCATCAGTTACATGTGTATACCTATACTATATGAATGCAACATACAAACAATAATAACGGTATAGCTTTAGAAAGAAAAGTTTTATTACGCAATAAAACAGCAGCCGCGGACGATGCTTAGCAAACGAGATCACTTTGAACACTATAATGTTTTTGTTTCTTTTTTCCTCTCTTGCTTTGTTTAAGCTAGTGATGCAAGCAGTTTTTATATTGTCAAGAGGCATACGGGTATTTGCATATTAGTGGTTATTTAATATTTTAAACTATTCGATTTTTAATAAAGATTAGTTTGTTTAAACAGAAATACTTTTAAATGATTATAAAGTTTATTCGCTTTGTATTTTGATGTTTATATTTTAATCAAATTTAGTAAGCGTCAATAAGTATGCACATTTTAAGTTGTTAAGTACTCATATATTAATACTCAATATAACATATTGCACAGCCCTAAAGCAAAACATGATAACATACACACAAACACTTAAATTTATGAGTTTTGGTTAAAAAAATTAATTGCAGCAATTAAAAAATTGATTGAAAAAATTTATTTACACCAATTAATTGTTTAATTAAACGATTTCTGGCAAACATTTTTTCTGTGCAGGCAGTCATGGGAAAGCAAAATTTATTTGGAAGGTGGCGTAATTTATAGACTTTCTACTGCATAGCTCTCTTACTATATTTTGTTCTTGCAGGAGAGAAGCTTAACTCCACTTTTAATGCACTATCAGTAAGACTTTAGACAGTGTATGTGAACTATTGGCCAATTTTTACCCAGGCACTTATAACGTTTGTAGTCAGTTTAATACTTTTCCGAAACCAAATTTTTCTTGTTTAACTTGTATCTGTAAAAGTAATTTTTCGAATGGTCTGCGAAATTTTTAAAGAGGTTTTTACTTGGTTAAAAAAATACGTACCGAACTTTATTGTTACATTCTTAGTAGTAAATGTGGGCCTACCACTGAAATAGGCTATGATTCGTTACAGGCATTTCAAATTTTATAATTTATTAAAGTCATGATGAAAACAAATGCACAGTTTAATAAATGAAAGATAACGTTTCGTTAGCCCTCGTGTAATAATAATTCCAATGACTCTAAACACCATTTTGATGACTTATATTTTGCTGTAATTTATTTTTGAGAACAAAACGACAAGTAATTTTAAACCATATATAATGGCATGGAACAAAACGGCCCTCAAGAACTTATATCTACATAGAAAAAAGTGTTTATCAATTACAAAAATGGTTTAAAAAGTATTTAAATTTAATTAATGCGATAATTGAACTATTTTTTAGTTGAAAGAAAATTAAAAATTTAATTTTGATTTAATTAACATTTTAGTTGTTTCTAAATAAATTTTTAATTAAAACATTAATTAAATATTAACAAAAATTAATTGACTTTTATGTTTAAAATAAAATTATTTTTACTTGTAGAATTGTTGTTGGGTATTGTCAATATTTAATTAAATAAATTAACACATTGTTTGAGTTCACATCTGAGCTAACCAATTTGGAAAAAAATTATAAAATTTTAATGGTTAAATAAAAAGATACATCTGGTTTTATCTAGTAACAAGATATTGTAATATGGATATGTCAAACTGTTTGATCCAAAGCCCAGAATCTGCTCTTCACGGGTTTTAAAACTTTCTTGGGTGCTCCGGTAGGCTAGTTAGTAGTGAGCTAGTCTATCACTGCCGGGGTTTTGAGTTCGATTTACGATAGAGACCCTGGTTTCTTTCCTGCATACAAGCGTAGAGCTTCGCGGGATAAGCATAGGAATAACAACAACAAAAAAAAAATTATGTTCTCTTAGAACAATCAAGAATTTGTTTTGTATTAGAGCGACCCATCAAACTAAAAATAATAAGAGACATAAAATATTGAAACAATATTATTGATGTGTTATTTAGGGAACACTGCAAAAATATAACAAACACATTCATGTAGTTGTTTCGCAGATACCAACCTTAATATTGACGTGGTTGTCTTGAAGACACTTTCTGCTTAGCGCGTCGCGTACGCTCTATATGATCGCGTTCGTCACGCCAGCGTATACATGAAAACGTATAAAAAAGGTGCTGAATGCGTGAGAGCCGATGTTTGAAAAAGAACGCAGAAATCCCTTTTTTCTTTATTTCGTGTCTGTTAGACAAAAGTGTTTATTGACCGTCAGATTATGATAAATATAAGCTTAATAGGGATATAGAGCCCAATATTTATTGAGGAAAGATAGTCAAACTAAAAATAATCTAAGCAAAGATATTTTAAGTTCCCCATGTTTCATTTTAAGGATCCTACAACCGGCCCGGTAGTGGCGTAGGTGTATATCGTACAACTATGCAAGTGCATCCTTGATGACCAGTCCTCCTTTCGACCTAACCTAACCAAACCTAAAGATATTTTTGCATAATTACAACTAAATAGTATGAATTTGAATATAAAAAAAAAGCCAGCAGTATCTGTTCAAACAGCAACAGTGGCTTGGGATGGTTAATCCTCGCAGATAGTGCCTTTTACAAGTAGAAAGCTATCCTGACAATTTATGATGCCCCTGTCCGCGATTTGGGTTCCAACAACAGAACCACAGCTACCGCGTGATCCCCTAAAGGATCTATTCGCCTTTCATTGAACCCTTCTTTGAGCTTATGCCTTAAAAAGGCTCACCCCATCGGACGGAGAATAACTTGATGAAAAACAACCTTCTATCAGAAACGAGAAGCTTCCACAAAGATAATCATCCTGAAAAACAGGAAGCTTTTCCTGCAAGAAGCATATCAACGGAGGCCTCAGCCAGCAGTCAGTCCGGCGGCATGCTCACCGGGGGCTTCTGCCTCCCTTGTCGCTAGATAGATATGATCTCTGGTGACCCCGATCTTAAGAGATCTTCCAATTGTCAGCTTTTGTAGAATTCCAGGTATGTTACCGCTTGTTATTTGCACACAATGTTGCCATCTTGCCATCTTTTTTTACACACTGACACATATCTATATAAAACATAATTAAAAAGAAATATTTGTAGTTAAGCAGATTTTGGAATTGTAATTTAAAAATATAATGTAGACATATAAGTCATTTTGGCAATTTTACCTTAATTGATTTCAATTCTTACTAATACTGCATAAATATTTTAATATATAGGTTTGCTCTGGATTATAGCTTGAAAAAGTCACTCCATAATTGTTCTGTTTTTTCATTTAATACACACATAAGCAAACATAAAATTTTATTATCAACTTCATCAATTAAAAAAGAGAAGAAAAAACTCATTAATTTCACAATGTCTATAAAATAAAGTCGATGATTTGTGCAACTGTCTAAACTTTGACAATTCATTATGGTTTTATTGCTATTGGTAATAATTTTCTTTTTGTTATAAGGAGTGTTTTTTTAGAGGCATTGCACTTTTTATAATAATGGAACATAACAAATTCGTGGCATTTTAATTTAAAAATAATTTCTCTCATATACCTCCAAGACTGCGCCTTCCTGCGCTATCCTGTCGGTAAAATTTTGCAACCCTTTTTCGACCATACTCGGACTTATTTCCTGAATAGTACGTCGAATTTTAACTTCAAACTGATCAATCTTTGCTGGTTTATCAGCACAGAACAGAGATTTGATGTATCCTCACAAAAAGTAGTCCAAAGGTGTCAAATCACACGAATAAGGTGGCCAATTCAGAGGTAATTCGGTCATCAAAAGTTTGACTCAACAAAGTGAGGGTTTCGCGCTATATGGCATATTTCGCTGTCTTGTTAGAAACATTTCCTTCCAAGTGGTTTCCAATCACAAGAGGAATTAAAAAATCCCAAATCCTTTGGTGTATCATGGCCATCGGTTTCGAATTAAAAGACAAATACGTCGATGAGTGTTCGGCATGTAAGCCGCACCAAAAATTGATTTTTTTTTTTCAGGATACAATGGAGTCTAAAGCGTCTCATACGGATTGAGCTCCCCCTAAAAACGTCAATTGGCCGTATTTATATACCCGTTGAGCTAGAAATTAGCCTCATCGCTGAAGAGGATTCGACGATAAAAATCTGGCTCAACCTCCTCTTGACCCTCAGCCCATTCACCGAACACACGACGTAATTGATGGTCTGCTAATATTAGTTCTTGCACCTGGATGGATAGTGGATGGCAAAGACCGAGTTGCAAAGAACAGAGTGGGATCGATTAATGCAAGCCCTCTGTCACATACACGCCAAGGAAGCTATGGCTACTTTTGTTTTAGTAGAATATTATCCAAGGGACAAAATATGGCCAATCGATCCATAGTTTTGCGTATAAGCTGCTTAGATGGACGTTTTTTTAGCACCGTTAACTTTACGAAGTGCTCTTTAATTTAAGCGAACTGAAATTGAATTTTGGAAATTATTTTTGGCAAAGTGCATTGCCGAAGTATACCTAAAAAAATCAATCACACTTTATTAGTATGACAGTAAGTTTTACAGTTATACCTGTCGAAAGTTACTTACGTCTAAGAAAACACCCTTTACTACTGAAACGACGAACAAAATTTAAACTATATACTCGTATCTAAGCATATTTCTTCTGTAAAGCTTTTCCCATTAATGGAAAAAATAAATAAAATGAGTAAGAAGATTTTATCCGACTGTGCCGAATATTTAATACCCTCCACTAAGAATTAAAAATTTTTGGAAATGAACTTTACATGGACAGTTTCTAGTCTTACAATACTAATGTCCGCTAAATTTTAAAAGCTTCGCTACGGTCTCAGGACTCAAGCGTGCTTAAGTTTTTTCGACCCTGGGCTTTTTAAAGTATATACATACTTGTAAAGCTATACATGAACTTACAATTTATACTTATGACAATTTAAGGACCGATCAGTAGAGTAAAACTAACTCTACTTAAATCAAAATCTCCATTTTTTGACAGATATATTTATTCTGCAATAAAAGTATTTAAAGTTCGTTCTAAAAAATAAATACTGTGTAAACCGAATAGATTTAAAAAATTTTTTATGGGGTGTATGGTCCCAGGCAAACGGACCAAGAACATATCCGCTTTAGGGATTCTTAAATAAATACTGTTTGATTTTATAAACAGAAAGACAAACTTTATATAACCTCGTTGCTCACTAGTGGTTGGGGATGGTATAACAAGAGAATATTAGAAGAAAAAAGTGTCTTCTTTCCTATAATCGCATCTTTTGATTGTATTGCACACACACACACATAAACTCACATATACACATTTATAAGTGAACTTCCACACACAGAGATAGAAGTGATTGATGATATCGATAAGTTGTTATAAATTACACAAGATTTTCTTCAACTTCATATTATGGAGTACAAATATAGTTGCATACTTGTTTTCTTTCAAAGTTTATGTGTGCATATGTTTGTATGTGGGTACGTGTGGATTTGCTTGTATTTGTTGGTAGAATATTTGATTTATATTTAGTCGTAAGATTGTATGAAGAGACATGTGTACATGTCCTTGTTTAAAGTGTAAGATCGTAATAGACAACTAAAACTTTTTAGAAAATTATGTATAAGATATTGTTGGTATATTAGATTCATCCTTAAGAAAGAGTTAATAAAATGGAAGCTATCTTCTTGGCAGAAACAACGAAGAAACTTTAACGGAGAAGGTTTATCCTTCTGCATTCCTGCTATGCTATTATGTCAATTTGAACCAGCTATTAGATAGTCTCTATCCCTAAATATTTATCAAAATATTACATTATGTACATACATTGAAGGACTAAAGTCTACATACACCCTACTTTTTACCATTTTTGGGAATTGGTAAAGATGTTGAAAAAACCTATGTGCCAATATTAAAGGCATGAAGAGACCCAACAAAAACTTACATTGCAAAGTAATGAGTTAAAAAGCTAATATAACTACTCTTCACTAATTATACATTGGCATTTTAACTAGTTATTTTAACACGTTGCTGTCATTGGAGGCAAGTACTTACCACCCTGGCTTACAAATATGGAGTTAAATAAGTCATTACCACATTCGCTTACTACTAGGGAGTTAAATAAGTCATTACCACATTGTCTATAGACACTTCACATTGTTATCAACAAAACTGAATTTGTCAAACAAATTGCGTCTTTAATTTAATTTGCTTTCTAATGCAAAATACTACCCTGCATCAAGGTCCTATTCATACCCAATAAACCAGAGAACGATATGATTGCAAAAACGATATAATATTTTCATTTATATCACCTAGACGATATCGTTATAATATTGGTTGGTTGTAAAGCTACGAATGAACTTGTAATTTTGGTAGTGTAGTTTTTATTCAAAATTTGTATTTTAAAATACATACCAAAACCAATTAAGTATTAACTGCTAATTTCACGATGTCGAAAGAACGCTTTCTTTCGCATAAATACGTATGAAACAAAAAACTATTTTTGAGTTTTTTGTTTTATTATATAAGTTTTTGTTTTACGTGTATTTGTGCAAAAGAAAGCGTTCGTTCGCATTTAGTGAAATAGGCAGTTAAATTTTTCATATTCAAATACATATTAATTTATAAAAATAAAAAAAAACAAATTGTTAGGACAAATATTTAAATATCAATTTGTATTAGATTTGAATAAATAAAACCTTAAATATATTTTATTAAGAGTTAATTATAAATTTCGTTAATCAACTCATAAACAAGTGCTTATGTATCAGATTATATGTCAGCCATTACTTAACTACTTCTATGTAATTCAGATGGTATGAAGTAGTCATTGAAAAGGAAGTTGTTCAGTAATTTCAAGTCATTACCTTGTTTTTGCTGGGTATTAATACAATCTAAATAAATATAAGCAGTTATGAACACTTCCCTCCTCTATTTGTCTGCCGATTTAAACAAAAATACACAATTTGAAGGTTTTTACTTACAGAAGTGCACAATATATATTTCATTTAAATCTGAGGGTGTAAATGCCTTATGACACTAAATTTTTAATGCATTGTTCAAGTTTCGGTGAACAGTGTAAATATAATATAATAGAAAAATTTACCAAGTGCAAAGATTTCAGTTGTATTAAGATAAATAGCAAACTGTCAAAAATTTTACTAAAGTTATCGATAAAAAATTAAGTTATGTAAAAAAAAAAATTATAAATTGTTCAACTTAAAATCGACATTTCAAGCTAGAAATATCAAAAGTGTTCCTGAACCAGCGGTTTATGGGCAAATTCAGTGATTTGCCGCTTTTTGTTTTTATATTTCTTATAAACAAAAAGTTGACAATATTTAATGAAATAAACAAAATCATAATAAAAGAAAAAAAACTTAAAAACTTTGCTTACATTCTTTACAGTTTGTTCTTTCTAACATTTACTGTTTCTTTCTATTAATTCTATATCAATTCAATGAATAAAAAATATAGTGCAATAAGCAGGGACCGTAACAGTTATTCCTTTTTTCATAAAGGTCAGATGATAGCAGTTATTTTTTGATTTTTATTTTTTTGAACAAAAATAACAGTTATTTTTTGATTTTTATTTTTTTGAACAAAAATAACAGTTATTTTTTGATTTTGATTTTTTTGATCAAAAATAACAGTTATTTTTTGATTTTTTTTTTCGATCTAAATTAACAGTTATTTAATGATTTTTATTTTGTTTGAACAATAATAATATTTATATTTTAATTTTTTTTTTTTCCATCAAATATAAGAGTTATTTTATGATTTTTATTTTTTCGAGCAAAAATAAAAGTCATTCTTTAAAGAAATGTACGTGTTATAATTATTTAGTTAACTTTAAATATTTATATTAATGCGCATAAGATATCCCAATGTTGATCACACATTTAAATAAATATTTAAGGACTACTGAATAATTATAACACGTACATTTCTTTAATGAATGACTTTTATTTTTGCTCGAAAAAATAAAAATTATAAAATAACTGATATTTTTGATCGAAAAAATAAAAATCAAAAAATAACTGTTATTTTTGTCCAAAAAAATATAAATCAAAAAATAACTGTAATTTTTGATTGAAAAAATAAAAATCAAAACTTTAAAAATCATAATATTTTATCATAGAAAAGTTCATAAGGATCAATATGTTATATTTCAATCAGTTTGTCAGTATTTACTTCTATGTGCTTTTTTTGTTTTAAAATTTCAAAATAATTGTTATTTTCGGTCCCTGGTAATAAGTGCTTAAGAAGTCTAAAAACTGGTAAATTCGCAAACCTCATATCTCTTAAGCTAAAAGAGATAAAAAAAATTTTAATTCTTTTCGTTCTTTATTGAAAAAAATAAGCGGACAGGAGCCTGGTACCTTTTTGAAATTCGGGCCTTTTGGGGAGGAAATTCTTTGGCAATCTCTTGAACTAATAAGCATAAAACGAATATACCAGCTTGGAAACGTATCTTAAAAATTTAAATACAGCACTTTTACGAAACTCAAACGTTTAAGGGGTGAAAATCGTACCAATTTTTGTTACTTTTTTTATAAAACCTTTTTCCTTATGTATTGACATATAGAGGTCCAACTTAAACGCATGTCGTTAATTGTTAATAAAACAAAATGTTTTCAGAGAATTATCTTAATATTTTTTTTTATTATCTATGATAATAGCGGCCAAAAGCTCGCCACGGCTTCGGTGGCATACCTCTATCTCATGGTCCATATTTTCAATGACTGAGACATAATTATGCTTCAATGTCGTTAATGTGCCGAATTATCTCATCCTTCAGCCCTTGAAATTTACTTGGCTTATAGACGTACACTTTTTCTTTTAAATATCCCCAAAGAAAGAAGTCTAACGGTGTCAAAACACATGATCGTGGCGGCCAATTAGCATCGCCGCGATGTGAGATAACACGGCCATTGAATTTATCGCGCAAAAGAGCCATAGTTTCGTTGACTGTGTGGCAAGTGGCGCTATCCTGTTTTAAATACATATCGTCCAGGGCCCTGTTTCTCAAAACTACAAGTACACAGAAAAAGTGTTTTATCAATTAAAAAAATGGTTTAAAATGTATTTAAATTTAATTAATGTGATAACTGAATCAATTATTTTTTTAGTTGAAAGAAAATTAAAAATTGAATATTGATTTACTGCCAGGCCCACAATGTCGACAAGAACATTTCTTTCGCATTTTTATATTGAAAACAATAATAAAAAATTTAAATTTGTTTTTGTTTTCAATTTAAATATAAGAAAGAAATGTTCTTGTCGACATTGTGGGCCTGGCAGTTAATTAACATTTGAGTTGCTTTGAAATAAATTTTTAATTAAAATTTTAATCATATAACAAAAAATCTTAATTGACTTTTTTCGTATTGTTTCTGGGTATTGTCAATATTTATTAAAATAAATTGACACATTGTTTGAAATGGCAAAGTTTTTTGATCACTTTTTTAATTAAAAATATCATTTATTGAAAATATTTTTTCAAAATATTAAAATTTTTAGTAATCAATAACTCATTTTGGTAATAGGTGCAAAATCAATAATATGTTTGCTTGATATATTGATGAATATGAATTTGGAATAAATTAGGTGATTGGAGAAATTTAATAATTGTTTCTGTGTACAAATCTACAAGTAAAACACATTTGAAACATAACAAGAATTGTAAAATTGTTGCTTTTTTATTAATGTATTTTACTTGTAGATATGTAACTTGTAGTTTTGAGAAACAGGGCCCAGTTCCTTATTAACATTAAGGTGTGACTCACAATAAACATCGTGCATTATGGTTGGATCACACGTATGTAAAGGGTATTAAATTATAAGATCCCACTATAATACTGAAATTTTGGAGACTTCCATGGGGAGAATTAAGTATCAAAAAGGGGAATACGGGAAATTTAATATCTTTCCTTTACTTTCCCGTTCGACATGTAGCACTTTTTGAATTAACAAAATTTAAATTTTGCAAAACTCAGTATTTAGTTAATCCACCCTGAGCATCGATTACAGCTTTTAAACGTTGGGCATATACTCTATCATTTTGTCCCATCCAAATTTGGCATCTTTAAAGCGTTGGTCTTATCTCAGCAGCTGAGCATTTTCATATGGTTCTAGTGCGCACTGGGATAGACTTCGGCAATAACGCATCGGACTTCTTTTAATAAATTATTAAATATGTGACAAAATAATACAACAAGTTGTTTCAAAAGAAAACTCTTCCTTATGATTTTATCGCATAAAACCCGTGTACCAGAACTCATGAAATTACTATGTACTTTTTTTACTTATTTTTGTCGCTGTGTGTTGTATAGTGTCAAATAGTTGTGCTGGCCCATCTAACTTTCAAACTAGTTCAACTTCCATTCTTAAATTATTTATTTTAAGGACTCCTTATACAGTGTTCTTTAAAAAGATTATGGAATACTTGATGATACTTGCATGGACGTAAGTATTTATAAACTACATATGCTTCCTTTGTGCAATACATACATGAAAGACAATATTTAGTATAAAACTAATCTTTTTATCCATTTATTTCTGACGCCATAATAGAAAATTTAGGAAAAACAAATATACACACACACATTGACAATAAAAGTACACAGAAAAACCAACT
Source organism: Pollenia amentaria (assembly GCA_943735925.1). NCBI lineage: Eukaryota > Metazoa > Arthropoda > Insecta > Diptera > Polleniidae > Pollenia > Pollenia amentaria. The sequence goes on from OX031007.1 coordinate 150,937,646, forward strand.
TGTAACATTCCTCATCTAATTCGATTGCAGTTAAAGGTCAAATGACTTAAATAAATAACTAGAAATACTTTGACAATGTAATACGAACAAAAATAAATATGTGAAGATATTAAAATGATATTGAAAGATATTTTATTTATTTAAGATATTATAAAAGAATTTTCAGTACTATCATTTTCTATTTGAAACGAGTCTGTGTCTAAAATAGTTTTAAATTAAGTACATATGTAATAACTAAGAAAAAATATTGTGAATTTTGTGGCTGGAGAAATTCTATTTTATGTTTGATAAGTGAATATAAGTTGTAAATTTGTTGAATGGTGAATTTTATATTTGGTTAAAAAGCTATGGCATTACAAGAAATCTTCAAGCTATTTTCGAAACATCATTACACCTTTACGGGTCATTGGAATCATTGAACCATATGTCTTCCAAATAGCGATGGCCAAAACAGTACAGTGAGCGGTACTAACTTAGTTTTTCACACTTCAATTGGAAGGATTAAGAACATATGTGAGTTTAGGTAGATGATTCCATACATTGAACAGCGCATCTTTCCAACAGTTAGTTAAAAAGGAAAATCTGGCGACCGAATTATTTTACAAAATACACACGCCAAAGGATTCAACAATTATTTTCTCTCACCAAAACAAAAAACTTTTGAGCACTCAATGGTGAATAACCGTTGCGTTATTGCAGAAATATAGCTTGGATTAGTGCGATGGGGTTTAAAAATTGTACCGTAGGTTACTGCTATGAATGCTCTAGCAACGGACTCACTCACATGCCTTCGCTTTTTTTTATAAAATTGGCGAAATATTGACCTTGTCATTTCAAGATCCTGTTAATTATAAAAATTCTAAATCCTCTTAAAATTCTAAAACTGTCCAGCTCTGTGTGCCAGTCTGTCGGTAATTAGGTATATATATTTTTTTAATGACGAAATAATTGTCTCTTTAAAATGAGTGGAATAGTTATATTAAAGGAATAAAGTCTTAAAGTTGTACAAATCTGTATCTTATGCAGCCGCTACCAGTTAAAATTAGTCGTACAATTGAGTTGAATAAGCCAGTTGATTGCTCCTTTCAACCAACTTGTTATGAAACTTTATTAAGAAATTATTTTTATGGAGCCCACATGAGTTCGATTTTTTTTAGCTCAAGTGGCCATAAATGAGGTTTTAATGGAAGAATAACTTCTTCTTCGAATATTTTTATTTTTGTATTTAACGCTTTTAATTTCCATAATTCCGGCATCAATTATATTCTGCAATAAAATTGCGCCATGGAGTTTCTTTGTCACACATGTTGTTTACTTCGCACGATGTTGCTAACAAAAGGTCAGAATAAAAATGAAAAACTTAACAAGAAATACCCATCACACGTACCAATTTAATAGGTAAGATAAGCGAGCTTATGCTTTTTATACCCTTCGCCGAAGGTAAAAGGGCATATATAACTTTATAATTCCGTTTGTAATTTCTACAATATTGATCTTAGACTCTATAAAGTATATATATTCTGGCTCCTTATGAGAAGCAAAGCTCACATCCGGCTGTCTATCTGTCCGTCCGCCTGTTGAAATTAACTCAGACTTTTTGAAAGAAAACTTTCATAGTGTAAAGCCAGACTAAAGACTGTAAAATGGATGTAATAAAACAGTACTTACTGATCAAATATAACTCTTAAAAATATTCCTTGTGCTAAAAAAAATCGAATTTTATGTGATGATCAGCTAAGATAAGAAAATTACTGCCAATCAAATAAATGAAAGTGTTTCTAAGAATCTAAAATAAAATGTGAAATTATATTAAAACGTTTGTAAATTTGTACAAAATTTGTCGTTTGAAAAATCGTCAAATTTACCATTTTGGTACACAAAAATCGGGAAATCTGGCAGCCGTGGATTGAATATGGATAAGTTAAGTATTTCGCGATTAAATAATCGTATTTAAATCAATAATTCTGTACTTGGTTCAAGAAACTCCGTACTCACTGTGCTATTGATACCGCTTCGGATTGATTTGAGTACGGATGGGTTGATTTTTCTTTTGAGTGTATTTTAAAAAAACATAATATTTAAAAAGAACTTTAATTTTGTCATTCTTGATTAATAAGAATAAAAAAATTTGTTTTGGAATCCTGGCTTGTGTTTTATTTTCGAACAAAGTGAATTATAATGCATAATTACAGCACAACCAGTAATCCGAATATCTCGTTAATCAGAATCAGGGTCTGAAATCATTAATTCGGTTTAGTGAGCTGGCACTGTACTAAAAAAATAATTAAATCAACTGAATTTTTCCTCAAATATATTTTGGTGTTCCGTAGAAAGCAATAACAAAATTTCAAAATAGTTATGACATTGTTTGTGCTTTCAATGCAATTCTTGGCGTTGTGTTGCGTTTTTCATGACTAGGGCCTAAATAAGTTATACACTTAAGTTAACATTTTTATAAGAAATAGCTTTTTCAGAAGCAGACCTCTCGGGAAGATGCAAATTAATGCTGACTTTGCACAGAAATTGTTTCTAGGGAATTGTCTCTGGGAAAAATAAAGAAAAATATATACTTTCGTTACCAAATTGATAACATTTTTTATTTCTTTTAAAAAAATATTTTATTGTTCCCATTAAATAAAAATTAATTTTTACACTTGATAACTTTTAAATTAAATTGAATCATTTGTTAACTGCTTCTTAAAAATCTTTATTCATATTTTTTATCCAACTTGTTTTCTGGTTTTAAATATCCGAAGTAGAAATTGTTAATATTTGTTCAATTGCAATTCCTGCTAATTCTCAAAAGGATAATTTGTTTTGGTTTTCCAAATGTTAGCTGACCAAACTCATTAATTTGTCTGGCCTGGCATAAGAAGTTTAAGTGTTCAAACGATACTGACAATATTGAATTGCTGTTGTGGTTGCTCAACTTGAAACGAAATTACATCAAATTTAAATACAGCAATGCTTTTGCACTTATCTACAGATAAAAGATATACAAATTAATTAGAAGCATTGAAGTACACAACGAAATATTAATTTATAATAGCAAATTATGATTCTTAAGTTGGGTTTGTATAAGGGACGTCAAGCAGAAAATCCCGTCTACGAAAATCTCTGGATTGACAAAATACCGTTTCATGCAATATTGTAAAATTCTTTTTCAATATTTAGGGTGTCAAGTATTAATTCAAAATTTGAAAAAACATTTTAAAACAAAACCTAATTTTTTATTTGAAAATTTACGCAAAAATCTGATTTAAAATTTCCAAACAAAACAACTAAAAATATCATATAGTTCCAAGTTTTCCTGTATCAGTCAGGCAATTTTTATAGCGATGCTACGAATGAAAACTTTGCGAAAGTTAATACTTCCGGTTTAAATAAATAAACCTGTTAAAAGATATTAGGTGTGTTCATTTACTTTACAAGCCCAAATAATTGGGTTGGTATTACGTTGCGTTGTATGGTCAACAAGGTCATTGCCCAAATAATCGCCAATCGAATCCCCGTTCGGATTTCACCAGCACTGAGACAGGAGCAGGCGGGCTTCAGACCCCCACACATCTACTATCGACCATATGAACAGTGCAGTGCTTTATCGATTTCGAAAAAACGTTTGACAAATTAAAACACACCATGATTTGGAGCACACTTCGATGCAAAAACAGCCCGCTTAAACTTATTTCACTTATAAGGTGCATTTACCACAACGCCAGCTTTCGAATTAAATATGGTAAAACGTTAGACTGGACGGTAAAAGTGGAAATCGGTACTCGCCAAGATTGTGTTTTATCCCCACTTCTTAAGACTTTATATACACATATATTAACAGTTCTTAGAAGTGCGTTGACACAAGACAGGGATATGTTCAACCAATGTCAATAAGAGTCAAAAAAGTCTACTTCCGAAAATCAATTCTATACACCTGAGACCGTAACGAAACATAATGTATTGTTGAAATTTGTTCCAATTCAGCTTCATGTGGCTAGATATCAGGGCTGTGGAGTCGGTGTTGAGGTTTTTGTACCGGAGTCGGAGTCGTAGTACCCACAAAAACTCGCGACTCCGACTCCAAATTTTTCGGCATAACAGAATTTCAAAAATTTTCTAATATTTTCCAAAATAAAAATCCCTCGAAATTAGCGATGCAATATTTCAAATATCTACTTGAAATTTTTAAACACAATACTCTATTCAGCTGTGCCGAATCTTTGTTGCTCTCCACCGACAGTTAGAATATATAAGAGCTATAAATTATTAATTAATCTTTATAAAAACGGACGTCAGTATAAAAATTGTTTCCGTTTTAAGCCAATTGGACGACAATCAGACAGTGCTATGCTTATATTTCTACCAATTTGAACTAACTTGAATAAAATATCATGATTCGTAACAGTTTATGCCGAACTTAAATGATTTCCAGGAGGGGAATTTATATTAGGCCCATGGTAAATTATGGACTGATCATCACGAAATCCTGTAGAGGGATTTCTGTTATTTAAAAATCTAAATGGAACAAATTTCAATACATTAGTGAAAGTTTTTTAGCATTTAAAGTGCTTTTCAGAAGGCTGCTTAATATGAGATCTAAGGTAGATATGGAGCGATGATCAGAAAATTGCATGATATTATTTCTGGCCACAGGAACCGAAATTGGACCAAATCTTACCACAATATCTATATCTGCTATGGTTTTAGGCATATTTTAATGATTTCCCAGAGTGAGTATAGTATTGGACATTATACGGTAAATTTTGGACCGAGCTTCAGGAAATTTTACAGTTGGATTTTTAGTCTTACAAATATTTGACGTACCAAATCGTATAACAGTGGAATTTTTTATTATGTTTTTTAACGTATGAACTATTTGCCGAGTGATTTATATGTGGCCTATGTGGTACATTTTAATATGATAGCGATATTTATTACGATTTTAGACGTACAGTAGGTCATTTAGAATGACTTTATGCAAAATCTTATATCATGTCGTGCATTATGCCACCTTTTATATTTGTTTTTATAACAAAATTGTCAGTTTTTTATGGTGGTGGTTCTACATTTTCATAAATTCATAAATCTAAACCTACTGATCGGATTTTGCTGGATTTTAAGACTAAACTGTTACGATTACTAGAAGCTATTTGACACCAACATTGTTCTTATCGTTTGAGTTTTTCAAAATTGATCGTGTTTTCAACAGATGTACATGGCTAAATTCACTTAGAGTAATTCAAGAATATATATACTTTATGGGGTCTTAAATGCATGATAAAAAAGTTTCACACGGAATGACAAACGTAGTATACCCTAATTCACCACTAGTGGTGGAGGGTATAAAAATAGTTTAACGTTTAAAAAAAGGACCAGTGTCATATACATATAGCATCAAGGTTAGAGTAGAAGCTGGAGTCGGAGTTAGAGTCGCACTTAAAAAATGTTAGCGTTTGGAGTCGGAGTCGTAGTTAGTATATGTTTCTGACGACTCCACAGTCCTGCTAGACATAATACAATTAAATTTGTAATACTGGGTCCATAATTTACGATATGTCCCATATTAAGCTCACTCTCGGAAAAAAACAAATATGTTAAAAGCGTCCACTTGGAATCGTCTTTTGTACATTTAAAACCTAAACGAGTTACAGTAATGTATGGTCAGGTTTTGCTAAGATTGGTTCATAATAAGAACATAGATCCAAAATAAAGATTCTGTACAGCTGAATACATCATTTTTAATTGTTTATAGTGAAGTCATTTCCACTTAAAAAAATATATAAAAATAGTATTTAGACACATGCGTAGTCCACTGGCAAACTCCACTAAGCCAAAAAAATTCTGCAAAAGCCGCCATTTTATTTGCTTTTTACAATACCTCCCTATGGTATTATCGATTTCGTTCAAAACTCTGTAAGTAACGCGCTATTTCTGGTTAAATATTCAATAGAGCTGCAAAACTCTCTCTATGGCACTTCCAAAAACGGTTTTATTTGATTTTTTTTTTCAGAATTTTGCTTTTTAACTTTAGCGGGATTTACAAGTGGACTGCTAACATAATAGTTGGGTTTGGTTTCCGATTTTGGGAGCGCGTGATTTTTAAGAAGCAAACCTGATTGTCAGCCCTAGTTTGTTTAAATTCTTAGACAGACAGAAAACCATCAGTCCCAAGATTGGGTTCTTAAGACAAAGCAATCTAATTCCCTTTGAAATTCATGACATGTGTGTATTTCGTTAGCAAAAATGCAAAAAGGCGTAAATATCAAAAAATTCAAAATCAAGTTTTTGCGTGATAATAATCACATAATAATGACATTAAAATTCATGTCTTTATTTTATACTTCTGCGATCAAACATGACACTTTTATTAGCAAAATACAAAGGGACGTAACTACTAGTGTGTTTACTTGACAAATGCAAAACGACGTAGTCGCAAAATAATTTTTAACAAAATATAAAGAAATGGTTTTCACTGAAAATGGTTTGAAGAATTGCATGGACGACATATCAATACATGTTTTTCAGACGTGAGAAAAAGCTTCATTAAAAATGTTTACATTTTGTGTTATTTTTAGAATTGTTCTAATCAGGCTTTCAAGGTCATTCATTTTCTAAACGTAAATAAAAGACTTTTTTATTTCATTTTTTCGTATTCCAACGATTCGTCGGTATTTTCCGACCTCATCAGGGATTCGTTTTTATTAAATCTGGCAACCATGTAAATATAAAGAAAATAACCACTAAGAAATATCAACAACAATTACCTTAGCATTAGAATAATTACACTTACAATTAGTCTTTTCGTCAAATTTACATCACTTTTAAAAAATTAACATCACAGGTTTTATCCGACATTTAATGAACGACACAAAACAGATTTAATTAATAAAAAATAAATGCAAAAATAAATCACGAAAAATTAAACTATCACAGTTGAATTATTCTTATAGCTAGGATCACAGTTGGAGTAAAACTAAGTTAAAGCTATGGTGTAATTAGCATTGATGTTATTTTTATCTTCTTTGATGTTTATTGACATTTCTGTTTTTTCCTGTATTCTTAAACTTTCAATAGTGTAGCGTTTATTTTTGTTTCTTTCTTTATTTAATATTCTGACGTTTTTTAAGTCGGGGTTGTGTGCATTTCTATGCAGTGTATTGCTTATCCAGTTGTTTGCTTTGCTTTTCTAATATCAGATTCATGTTCGTCTATTCTAGTACCTAAACTTCTTTTTGTTGTGCCTATATATACTTTTTTGTGTGTTTTTTCAATTTTACTTTTTGTTTGTGTAAACAGTGAGCTTATTGTTTGGTTGGGTTCAAGGCGAATTCATTTATCAGGTGGCGTTAAAAGCACAGCTGTGCTACTTTTTTTTCTTACTTAGAGAGAGAAATGTCAAAAGTTGCATGCGTTTTTGACATATCGATCAACGAAAGCAACAAAAAAATGCATTGTTGTGTTTTTGGTGTTGTTACTTGTTGCAGTATCGACACCACCGTATACATGAATTCGCCTTGGTTGGGTTTATGCGCCAATATTACTTCTTTATCTTTAATAATTTCTATTAGTTGTTTATTTTCTGTAAGTCTAGGTATGTATTGTAGGCTATAGAATCTGTTGCTGCCAGATGTATTTTTATTGTGGGAGTTATTGGTTTCCCCTGAATTATCATTTGATGCAGAATTAATTAGATTGTTTATTATATATTTAGGAAAACTGTTGTTTTTTAATATTTCTTTGATTTTATGATTTTTTTATTTTTTTATGATTTTATGTTTTTTGGTATGAATTTTTTATCACTCAATTTGATGTGTTGATTTTCTGTTTTTATTTTACAAAGGTTTTGGCTTCTCCTGTAAAATTAAATATTTCTTAGTTACGCCTTTTTGCATTTCAGCTAACGATTTGTATTTAGTTTTGAAAATAATTACTAAAAGTTTTTAAAGTTCTCAAGGCGGTACAAAAACTTCTTTTGAAATATCACAAATCTGGCCTGCGAAAATCTACTAGAACAAACCTTATCATTCTACCTTCGCAACAAAATACATCTGTATGCAGCAAGACCTAGTTGACTTATCTGTCGGTATGTGTCAATAGCTTATGTGACCATATCTTAGTGGTTGTAACATTTCAAGCCAAATGATTTGTGGTTAAATAAGAAAAAAAAAAACATAAAAACAATACACAAATACATTAACAAAAATCTTTTTACAAAAAAATAAAGAAAAAGAAAAGTTTTAAAGCAAAATATAACCCAACAACAACTACATGCATCATCATCACCAGCTTAGGCATTATATCCATTTCCTTCTTCTTCTCTGATTTCTAACATTCTAGAGAAAAATATTTCATGTATGCACACAGCCAAAGAAACAAACTCACATTATCTTCATCGTACTACATAGAGGACATTATTTACTGATAAGCTGAGAACGAGATTGCAATTTTTATCTAATTGTTGTTTTTAATTGTTGAGTAGATTGCACAAAAAGTCTCCTAACGTTTGTTTCAACGTTTGTTTCATTCGTGTGAATCTCAAATGAAGTGAAGTGGAACTTAAAGTGTGGCTTCCTTTTTTTTTTGTTTTTTTGGTATGTGGTTTTTGTGCAGCATTTTAATTTAAGATTCTTTTGGCAAGTGTGTCTGTTACCACAATAATTAAAGGAAGTAGAGTTTAGTAAGTAACCTAAACACATTGTTTTTCAAATAAAGAGCATTAATTTACTTAAGATTGATAAAATGTAATTCAATGGTCAAATAAATTTTCAAAAAGCAGAGCTATAAATTCCTATGTATAGTATCATTAATTCAAGGTGCATGCCCAAACGAAGTGATAACAAAACTCAAAAAATTTCCAACTCAAAATTTTATTCGAGTTCGCATTAAGTGGCACATTTTCCTTGCATTGATTTTGTATAGAAATGCGTTAATGAACACTTACTATCACATGTCAATTTCCAGAGTAACAGTCTCATCTTAACTCACGAATTTGCTTAAATTTATTAACATTCATTAGGTCTTAAAGTCTACTGACGTTAACGGTCTTCGGTCAAATTTGACCCAAATAGAAAATGTTATATAAAAACTCAGTTTTTTCAATTAAGTGTGTCTAATATTTAATTTCTAGCCTTATGAATAAGAAATTAATAAAGTTATATGATTATGTAAATTTGATTATAAATTATTGCATTGGTTGAACAAAGTAATTCTTTTAGAGTGCTGTTTGCATACACATTTTACGAAAGTTGTTTTTTGATTACTAATTTCTAAGCTGCAAAGTCCTGAGAAGTTTCATAGACTTATATGAAAAGAGGGTAGTATCCTTGATGAAGAAAAATGATTGTGATAGTACATATCTGCCTTTAGTTGCCAAAAGCTCTGGTAGCAATTGAATCTTGTTTTTACGTATTGTTTGTGAGAAAGTAATTTGTTTCTCCAGCAATTTTTGTCCCAATTAGTAGGATGTAAAACAGTTCTCTGCAGTCACATTGTGGCATTCCAGAATAACTGTCATACCAAGAACTGCACGCGTTACTTCTCTAAAATTCGACGTTCACTGCGAGTATCCTTGTCGTCACATCCTATTTATATGGAAAGATTTTTAAATCTTTTCAACGAAGGATTGTGCTAAAAATAAGTAATTTTTTACAGAATCCCATAAACTTTCGGTACTCTCATTTTTTAATCTCTTAAAACTCTTCCGCTAACTAGTGAACCAATAAATGCGAATATTTTTCGGTCCAATCAATACCAAATGCAGGTTAACCTTCACTATTGGTTTACTTTAAAATAATGCATATCACAGGAGGTGGAACAAATAATTGACAACTGGAAATCTCGTACGAAAATTACAGAATTTTTCTTCAGGTCGTATATGACCCAAAGACCTTAAGTAAAATTTTTTTCGCCAATATTTCTGTTCGATAACCTATCGTAGTTGTTGACATATGAAAACAAATAAAAGTCATAAAATATCAAAAATATCAACCTGTCACTCTTAGAAAAAAATCAATTTTTATTTCAAAATGGGTCAGATTTTACCCGTAGACCTTATGAAGGTTTATTAATGTTTTTCTGCTTTTTGGAGTAATTGGCTTTTCTTTTGCACAAGGTGTGTCTCTAAGAATACTCCAATCTGGGAGCATAGCAGGCTCCCATTTATCAAAGCGCCTTTCAAATACAGCGATATCTTAGTAACGCTTCATTTTAGTACATTAAAGTTAGTCTTCGTTGATACAAAGAACTTTTAAAACAAAATTCTAGCGGAACGATTTTGGAGGTAAAGAATCAACAAAAAGTTTTTCAGTTAAGTATTTTATTAAAAAATAAAATTAAATAAAGCACAAAAAATAAAAGTTTTTCTTCTCTTTCGAAATTTGATACGAATTTTACTTATTTTTGTGTTATAATATTTTTAAAATATTATAGATTGTTATTAAGGAGAAACTAGTTAATTATATAGAAGATAAAAACATTCTTCCTGCCCAGTAATTCGGGTTCCGTTAGCAACATAATACGACACAGACCTAAGTCAGAATAAAGAAAATTATGAAAAATAATTTTAACAATCGAAAATCGTAAGCCATGGGTTGATTGGATATAAAGTCTGCGTTTGATTCGGTATGGCATGACGCTCTCATACATAAGTAAATAACAATTGCGTTAGACATTCCAACAATTAGATACTACAAAATTATTTAGCAAATCGAACGTTTAGAGTTCATATCGGTAAATAGTTTTCAGAGTAATATAACATTCCAGCTTGCTGCCCCCAGGGCTCATGTCTTTCTTCAATTCTATATAATATATTTACTTCCAATTTTACATCATTGTCCAACTGCGAATCATAAATTTTTACTGATGACACAGCAATTTTATGTTCCAATGTATTATCAAATAACATTTTAAGTAACTCACAAGTATCTGTTGACGTAACTATTAAGTACTTAATTCTTAGAAAACCCTTCTAAAGGCAATATTTTTCTCAATTAGAAGGAAAGATTGTTACTTGCCGCAGAAAAATATCCATGTTGATGGTATAAGCGTCGCATAGGAGACCTACGTAAAATATTTTGGTGTTATACTTGATAGAAAACTATTATTTAATGGACACATCTGCTACACTATTAATAAAAAAACACAACACGTATTATGTACCATTTCATTAATAGAAAATACGGTCTTAGCATTGAGAATAAACTTTTAATTTTAAAGGTCATATTTCATGCAATTTTATTATATGCTGTCATGTAAAATGCTTACAAGTCTGCCAGAAAAAACTCCTTAAAATGATTTACAATTTAAAATGATAAAATGTATTTGCCTGTTTTATCGTTACAACAACGGGATGTGTTCTGATAAAATTAGGGATTTGGTTCCCGAAACCCATTTTGAGACCCAGCATGTATAATTGGATAATATTCGACCGAATATACCACGTCCAGCACGCTGTAAAGAAAATATAGCGGCTCTTGCAAAGTTCCAAGAAGATCCGATGTTTTCGAATCAAATTTTGTTCAGCGATGAGGCCCATTTCTGGCTCTATGGGTATGTAAACAAACAAAATTGCCGCATTTGGGACGAAGAGCAACCTGAAGAGATTCAAGAACTACCACTTCATCCAGAAAAAACAAAGGTTTGGTGTGGTTTGTGGGCCGGTGGAATCATTGGTTCATATTTCTTTAAAAATGATGACCGACTATTTGATGCCTGAAATTGAAGCTCTTGATCTCGGCGACATTTGGTTTCAGCAAGACGTCGCCACTTCCCACATATCGCATCAATCACTGGATTTATTGAGAGAACACTTCGGTAAGCACATAATTTCACGTTTTGGGCTACCAAGATCGTGTGATATCACACCAATAGACTTTTTCCTGTGGGGATATGTAAAGTTTAAAGTTTAAAGCGGACAAACCCACTTCGATTCAGGCCTTGGAGAAAAACATCACGCGTGTCATTCGCCAGTTACCAGTCGAAGTGCTCGAATGAGTCATAGAAAATTGGACTCAACGGATGCACCATCTGCGACGTAGCAACTGCCAACATTTGATAGATATAATCTTCATAAAAAAATGCCAAAGAATGCTCTTTCAAATGATAACAAACATTCCCCATAAAATTTGAATTTTTTGTGTTTTTTCTTTAAAAAAGTAGGGAACCTCGAAATGGATCACGCGTTACATACCAAAAATTATTGTAAATTTAAGATAATACTTTAACAATAAATAAATAAATAAAGATTGTCTCTCAGTCTCATCCACAGTCAATGAAGGGTATCTGTTTCCAAATAAGAAATATTGGCCTCTAATGCATACATACATACTTATGGACAACCATTTTACATGTAATTCCATTGCAACCAATTATGTTTTTTTTTTTCATTTCAAATTAAATTCTACAATAAAAACAAAAAAAAAAAGGAAAGAATAAACAAAACGGTCGCTTAGTTCCCATGACCACATTTTATTTATTCGCTATATGAAGTCTAGAGAATAACTAAATTAGAAAAATTAAAACGGGATTAAATACGTCACGAAAGTAACAATTTATCATAGTATAATCCTCTACCACAGGGCATTTTATGATTGTTTTGTAATAGAAACTGTCAAATGTTGTTTATGTTATTTTATAGTATGTGAGTGCGTAAACAACATTTGGCAGTTCATATTACAAAACAACAATAACAAGTAAAGAAAAAAATAAAAATAAACAGCTGGCGCTTCGAGCGTACCCTGTAGATGATTATGCCATGCAACTTAATGATTAAACAGAATTGAGTCTTCAACTTCAGGCAAAAGTTCTAAAGTCCATAATTAAAACGTCGCACAGTGGCGCCCGTAGAGCAACCGAGGTTGCAAAAATCAAAATTTTCATGAGTGCCGACGAAGTTTTGAATAAACCCATGTTATAGGAAACTTTTCAACGATTTCAAATATGCCACTCTTAATAATATCACATTTTTAGTTTAGAAGATATAACCGTTCAAAGTTGACCGACTTTCGGTTTTCAAAAAAACACACAATTTTTAGTCAATTTGTTGCGATTTCAGGTGTAATATCACGAAAAATAGGTAACGAATCGCCTTATTTTTTGTTTGTATTGATTGATGTATTTATTAAATGTATAATGATAAAAAAAAAATTAACTGTTTGCTTTGTGTTTCTCCTGGTAAATCAATATTTAAAAACTATCCGTTTTTTCACTATTTTTCAACTTTGACGGAAAATAAAAAAAAACTATATTTTTCTATATTTGCCATATTTGCAAAACCTGTTCTTTGATTATTTCTTTACATAATTCAAAAAGTTTTATCTGCCCGTACGTGCCCGTTTGGCTTCTAGAGGTAAAAAAGTTTAAAAAGACATGGTTGCAGAAATTGTATGGCGTCCATCCCTTATATGTTTTGATCTAATAGTTTGAAAAAAACTACTCATTGAAATTAGCAGGTACGTACCTCACATAAACAATACTTTGGCGTACAAATGGTCAGGAACAATATTGACTTATGGTCCCTACAGGTAGGCACAAATCTTATTTGGACACGTGCATAATATCAAAATTGCATTATTCAGCCTAAATCCATATGTATGCAGGGAACAGGTAAATTTTTAGGCATGGTAGCATAAGCCTATATATTGCAAAATAAGCATAATGCCTGGATTAGTCTACGCCTGAAAGTTGGCGCAACAATTACTGAAACCATTAAACAATTTAAGTACTGAAAACATGGCGTTGAACAATTTAAAATTATTTGAACTGTTTAGAAAGTCAACCACACCAAAGTTTTTCACGGAAGTGAAAATTCTTCCTGAGAAGTTGACAGTGATCAGCAAATGGGGCTGCGATGGATCATCCGGACAAAGCGTTTATAAGCAAAGGATATCTTCCGATGACGCTACAATATCGGACGGAAATATGTTTATGGCATCTGTTGTTCCTTTGCGGCTAAAATCGGATGATTCCCTACACTGGAAAAATCCACGTCCGTCATCAGTGCATTATTGCCGACCAATAATGTTTCAGTTTGCAAGGGAATCGGCAGAACTCATAAGGACTGCGGTGAAGGACATTGAAGAACAAATAAGCAAGATTAAGCCTACAAAGCTGCAAATTGGAGAAGGAAAATATATTGAATGCAATTACGAGTTCCACCTGACCATGGTTGACGGAAAAGTCGTAAACGAACTGACAGGAACAACCTCAACAATGTCATGCCCGATTTGCAAAAAGAGTCAGAAGAACTTTTTTCAATTCAATTTATTTCATATATAATATGTGACATCTCAATTTTATATAATTAGTTGTAAAGAGTTTAAGATTAGTATCTTTTTCTGCTTAATTATAATATATTTCAATTAGTTATCATATACATATATATAGACAGAATTATATTGGAGGTAAAAATTTAGCAAAAACCTATTTAAACCCCTTTTTTCGTTTTATTTTTATATTTTTTTTATCGATTTTATATTATTATTTGTCAGAAGAACTTTGGTAATTTAAACGATTCTACAAATGAGGAGAATTACGAATATGGAATGTCACCATTGCACGCAAGGATAAGGTGTATGGAATTCTTGCTAAAACTGGCATATACCCTACCACAAGAGGAGGAAAACTTCGATGAAAATACATCAATAAAGGATAAGGAAAAGATCAGAAAGAAGCAAATACAGGATGCTTTTTTTAAACACGTTGGACTAAAAGTAGACTGTCCCAAGCACGGATACGGTAACTCAAACGATGGAAACACTTCTAGGAGATTTTTTGAAAATGATGAGGCAGTAACTAGAATCATTGGAATTGACAATCAAATCGTGAAAATTGAGTACCAGTCTTTGCCAATTGGAGAGCTTTCTGAAGAAGCACAGGAGTCTCTTAACAAATTTTATAAAAAATATAGATTGCAGAACACATTCAAAGCATCAAGGGTAAGGCAAAATAAGGACCTCTTCAACATGTTGGCAGCATCTTCCGATCCACTTATTTCTTCCCTGCGGTATGTGAAGTCACGAATAGAGTTACAAAATAATTATAGTTTAGAAATGGTTAGTCTTTTAGATATACCTTCTCTTACGAATTGTGATGAATATTTTACAGAAAATTGAAAAAATAAATTTAAAAAAAAAATTATTTTTTTTTTAATTTGTTGGGTAATAATTTAAAACATAAAACCCTTAAGAAAAAAAATAAAAACAATCTAAAAATGTAAAAATAATTTTTTTTAGTTACCATAAAATTGATTTTTCTACTAATTTTAACTTTGATAACCCATAAATAGGCCCGTACAAAGCGTAGCACCCTTTCCTTTCATAGGCTGAACAGTTATCTATCATATGCTGTTTAAACTGTTCAATTATCTTATTCGGTTCAAAAGATATGATTTTTGCAACGAAAAAACTCAAATGGCGCCACTGTGCGTCGACAGTAACTGCAAATTCTTTCTCATTTCTTTCGTTTTCTTTTGTTCTTATTTTTCTTTGTTAACAAAATGTATGAAATTGAAAAAAAAAGTATGGTAGCATTGTTGGGAGAATAACTGTCTCTATTTGAGATTTTAGAAAAAAACGTTTTCAAAATAAAATTGATTTTATTTCTCGACCGCATTCTCTGGCATAATTTTATGTCAAACTGTATTGAAAACATTGTGCAGCCCCAGTTCTGTTTCATTATTTACTTTAAAATTTGAACTGTTCTTCAAATAGTACTGGCTTTAACAAGCAATGTTTTTGATTGTTTTAGTCAAACCAGTACTCATGAGATATGAATATCAGGACCTCTCTCTGTTTTATGTATTCTCCTATCAATTTTCTTCTTTCATCCGGCACTACTACACCTAAAGCCGAAGAAATCTTTTGGACCATTTTGTGGAGGCCTTGCATATCAAATATTTTTAAGCAATTTGAGAACAAACAGACGAGACATTTCGGAAATCCCCAAAATTGTTTCTATCTAAAAGTTTTGTATATATTTCTACATTAATTGCAGGAAGCAGGTTCGTTATTTGCTTTTTTTAAGCTGCTTTTTTAAGGAATGCTTTACACAAACCCACTACATACATAAATTTATAACAAAACAACATAAAAGGAATGCTTTGAGTTTATTTGCCTCGCCTGTGTAAACTATGAGAATATACAATGGAAGACTTTGTTTTCTTTTCTAGAAAAAAGGTGAAATTTTATTTAGAAAATGCTATTTGGAGTTTGTTTCTTAAAAATGTTTTGATCTCTTAAACGGTGACATGTTTAAATCTAAAAAAATCACCCTTAATAATGGCATAAGACATTGCACTTTATGTCCCGTATAAATCGACAGTGTTGATAATGCCCTGTAAAATAGTTAACTTCAGTTCATATATATGTATGTACATATGGCTACCAAACCAAGTTGGGGAAAAAAATCGCTACGAATCAGGTCAGTAACAAATTAAAGCTTTTAAAGTAATTTTTTTTTTATTATTTTATAGAAAGACATAAGAAAGTATAACATTGTTAATGGAAGGTTGTTGGTTAAATAAAACCTTAGTGTATTCGGTGTTATAAAATTGTTCTCATAAAAAGTATTCAGTTAAAACAAATCTTTTAGCTTTGGTGTGGATAAATCGGCAATCTGGCAACGGTAATTTCATGTTTACATATTTTAGGGAAAAAAAACTAATGAACATTTTTGAGTATTTTTAAACTCACTGTTTTATTGTTTGAATTTTGTGATAGCTTTGATATCGTTTCAAAAAAGACTTTTTGAGTGTTTGTAATTCTCATTCCCTCTGTAGGCTTATTGGCTGATATTTTTGGCTTTTCTAAAATTTTTGGAAATTTTTGAACATTTTAAAAGGAAAAAGTTCGAGTATGGATATTAATGCATCCATTATATGTGCAGAAATTACAAAAAATCAATTATTACAATCTCTTGTTCATCTGATGAGAATGAAATCTTCACCTAAGCGTTAATATGTTTTTATTACATCATATTATAATTCAATGCAATCATATTATTACCATGTTAGATAATCATAATAAGTTAAGAAGTAGCCATATTATTATCATGTTAATCATAATAATATGTAGATTATATCTAAAACAGCAAAATATTTTTAATATATACATATATATGCTTATTTACTTAATGGCAACCTGAACGTAAAACTGTTACAGATATTTCACATCATAATATGATGCAACTTTAAACATAATATTTTTAACCTATTTTTGTCGTAGGTCGGAATTATTTATAAAATTTTCATTCTTTTTCTCTAAAGTAACACAAAACAATTGTCAATATTTTTGCACCATTTTCAAACAATATTAAATTTTTTTTAGCATTCATATTTTATTTTGTGACATTTTACAATTTTTTTTAATGTACCTACAATTTCTTTATTTTCTTATATCTTTAAACTTGGTTTTTTTAATGTTTTAAACTGAATAACAAATAATTCGATAGGCATATGTTAAACAAACGCCACAACTTTTTTTTTTTTTTTATTTTTTCATTATTTATTTATTGAATCTTCATATATTAAATATGAACTAACAATAATTAATCAAATCTTATACTAATACTTTATTTTTGTCCTGCCAATGCTAGACGAAAATTTTTCTCTTCACGGTTTCTATTCACATATGTAGATTTTTAGCGGTCTTCTCGTCGGATGAGTCCTGCAGTATCTCTTCTCCTTAGTCTAGAGTGGCCGCTGTCATTTAAAATATTTCGAGCTAGTGGATTTGGGTGCGACTCAAGCCTTTTTAAATATTTTGCTGCGTACTTCATAATAATAGTTTTTACTAATGGCAGATTGAGATCCTTGTGAATATTAGAGTTTTTAACATACCAGGGAGCGACTGTGATTATTCGAAGGAGTTTATTTTGGCGCCTTTGAATTTTTTCGATATTTGAGGCCGAGGCAGTGCCCCATAGCTGAATACCGTAGCACCAGATTGGCTTTAATATAGAGTTGTAGAGTAGGAGTTTGCAATCGAGGCTAAGAACAGAATTTCTTCCAATAAGCCAATTAATTTGAATTGCTTTTAGTTTCATTTGTGTTAGTTTTGCTTCTATATGGCATTTCCATGTTAAGCGCCGATCTAGATGAATACCAAGATATTTTACATGCGATTGTTGGGGCACTAATTGATTATTGATTTTAATAGGGGGACATGACTCCCGACGCAAGGTGAATGTTATATGTACGCATTTTTGCTCATTGACCTTTATCCTCCATTGTTTTAACCACTTTTCCAATTCAAATATATGATTCTGAAAGTAGCGAGATGCTTCATGACAGTTTTCGTGTACGCTTAAAAAAGCTGTATCATCAGCAAATGTTGAAGTTAGGGTGTGGTTATTTGTTGGCATGTCTGAGGTATATATTAAGTATAACAGTGGGCCCATGATGCTTCCCTGAGGGACTCCAGCGTCAATTGGCTGAGGAGAACTTATAAAATCACCTTCTTTAATTATAAACCTTCGACCGATTAAGTAGTTTTCTAACAGCTTGTGTGTGTTTACTGGTAAGTTTAACTTCAATTTATGTAATAACCCTTCATGCCAGACTTTATCAAAAGCTTGAGAAACATCGATAAAGAGGGCGGAACAATATTTTTTTTCTTCAAAGGCTTTTCTTATGGCGTTTACTATACGATGGGTTTGTTCAATTGTGCTATGTTCTCTTCTAAAGCCGAATTGATGGTTAGGAATACATCTATTTACATTTAAAATTGGGGCTAATTTTGACACTAACAGCTTTTCAAACAGCTTTGATATATTAGACAATAAGCTTATAGGTCTATATGACTCAACTTTTGTAGGATCCTTCCCTGGCTTAGGTATCATTGTAACTAAGGATACTTTCCATTCTTGTGGGTAGTATTCAAGGCGTAAAATAGCATTAAAAATCAAGAGAATAATTTTCTTTGCTATGCTGGGTAGCTCTAAAAGCATTTTGTTGCTGATCTTATCAAACCCAGGGGCTTTCTTGGGGTTTAAATCATGAATAGCCTTTTCGATTTCTTTTATCTCAAATCTAAGTGGAACAGCAGCTCTAACAGCAACAGGTGGCAACTCGACTGCAATATCGGGAGATGTATGCGGGGTAAATACGTTTTTCAAATGGTTAACAAAAAGATTTCCTTTTTCTTCATCATTTCTTGCCCAACTTCCATTTAAGTTTCTTAATGGTGGTTTAGTGATAACTGGTCTATTAAGATTTCTAGCTGCACGCCATAAAGAGTAGTCTGATTGAGAAGTTGCATCAAGTTCCTTTAGATATTTTTCCAGGGAAGCCGTTTTCTGAGACTGCAGTAACTTTCTTAGCCTTTTTGTGCACTCTTTTAGTAAATTCTTAAGTTGAGGGGATCTATGCAATTGCCATTCTCTTCGAGCTCTCCTTTTTTCAGTCAAGAGACGCTCGACATCTGCAGAATATATTTTACTATTTTTGGTTTTTTTGAGGGTTATACTAGAATGTCGAACAGCTAGTTTCAGATAACTGTCAAAATTTACAATAGAAATATCCACATTCTCCGGTGTACTAAGCGGAATATTTTCAGTGCAGTGGGTACTGAGATATTTTTTATATTTTAACCAATTAATTTGAGTGGCTGACGTCACTAAGTTATCAGACGGAGATACAATTCTATAAGGATTTAATATAGTAAGAATTGTAGGTGTGTGATCAGAAGATAATTCTAGGGAAGCTTCAACAAAAATCGTTTCTGCGGGGATGTTTTTAACCACTCCAAAATCGATGACATCTGGAACTTTTTGCTGATCAGTAGGCCAATATGTTGGTTGTCCGCTCGCGACCACATTTAGATCCATTTTAAAAATTGTGTTAAACAAAACACGACCCTTAGGTGTAATAAGTCGTGACCCCCAGAAAGTGTGTTTAGCGTTATAATCGCCAGCAGCCAGGAAGCAGGGTCCTAATGATTTGAAATATTTATTATATTGGCTTTCTGATATAGAAAATCTAGGTGGGGAGTATAATGATGAAATTACTATGTTTCGATTTAATTCCTCAACGCAAATGTTTGTTGCTTGGAGATAATCTTCACGATGATCACTCACTAAGTAGTGTTTTACTCGGTTCTTTATCAAAATGGCAGAACCTCCACAAGCTCTGTCTCGAGGGTCCTTTGTATCATACAATATATAACCATTGATTTTAAACGTATTTCTTGAGGTCAGATGAGTTTCAGAAACCATCATAACATCAATTTGTTTATTTTTAAGGAAGTATTCTAGTTCATTTTTGTGTTGGCGGATGCCGTTTGCGTTCCAAAAGCAAATTTTTAAACAGTTCATGGCTTGTTTAGTACAGCTTGCAATAACATCGATTGCATTCTTAACATTTCTTGCATCATGTTACCCATTGTGTTAGTGAAATTGTTAACTGTTTGCACTAATGTTTCCATCGTTTTTTCTAGCCGGGTTAAATTAGAAATGGGAATTTCGTCATTATTTGGTACATCACCTTGAAGTGGCATAGGATTAGATTTTAAGACATTAGCGTACGAGGTTCTGTTAGTATTTGGCTGTGGTATCTGGACACCGTACGTGTTTCCTTGATTAGTTGCCTGCGTTTGAGGGGGGTTAAGTTTCTGTCCAACAGAACGCTTGACAATCGAATATACCGGGCACCCTCTATAGTTGGCAGTGTGATTACCACCGCAGTTGCTACATTTTTTTACATTAGGATCATTTTTGGACTTGTCGCACCGGACGGTACCATGTAATTCTCCACATACGACGCAAACAGGGGGTAAATGGCAGTATGCCCTAGTATGACCAAATTCTTGGCAGTTTAAACACTGAACGGGTCCATTTCTTTTGTGCGGCTCTTCGATCGTGATTTTTCTGTACAAGATGTATTTTAAACTGTAAATGGGATGCGTTTCATTTTTTTTTAGCTTAACATCGCCGGGCTCTAACTCCACTCGAAATAGGGGTTGGGGATTTTTTTCCCTATTTTTAATATTTGTAACATTTTTTATTTTGAAGCCTTTTTCTTCTAAAAATGTTTTTATTTCATCGGGGTCCACGCATGAGTCAATGCCCTTAATCACAACTTGAAGACCTTTACTGCTTTTCAGTTGGTACGTATAGAAGCTTTTTTTAAGTGCTTCAAAATTATTAATTATTTTACGAAAATCATTCTCATGATTAATCTGTATTTTTGTCTCGTTTATATTTCCACGCTTGATTGCAGCAACGTAAAACGAATTTTCACCTATCACCGAGATTAAACTTTTTATAAGCTCACTTGAGTTTTGCTCTCTAAGATATATCGGGGGTGGCTTCGACGATTTAATGACGTTAGGTGCTTCAGAAGATTCATCCTCCAGAATTGCAAAACGATTTTGCGACTTTATTCTACCAAAAGATGGAACTTTAGAGGCCGAGGTTACAGCTGAAGAGGCTGGGCTGCGACCCCGTTTGAGAACTGTTATATACCTGTCCATACCAACTTGCACTTGTGGTTTTTGAAAATTTTTTACTTGTGTGTTTTCCGTTGCGTCTGTGTTTGAGTTCATGGTAACATTTCCTACTAGGAATGTCTTTGAAATGGTAACACTTGATGGTTTAGCCGTTAGGTTGTTGTTATTGTTTTCTGTTGTTATGTTTATTTCCACATTGCTTTCGCTAGCATGAATATTATTTATTTTTGTTATTGATTCATTGTTATTACTCATATAGAGAGTTGTTTTTGGTTTTTTTTCACCGTTGTTTTTATTTTTTTATTTTTTTTTGTTGACTGTGCTCTTCTTATTATGTATTATGTTTTTGTAATACCAAAAGAATAAATAATTTTTTGCACAGATTATTTGTATTATGTATGTACATACATATGTACGTTCATACGTATACTTTTTTTTTCATGTATTTTTTTACTTATTATTATTTTGTTTGTTTTTTACTTGTTCTATTGTTCACTTTAATTTTGAGCGTCCAAATTCGCTTGTTAAATATTATTAACAAATTTATGTTAAAAAAAAGAATCGTATGCGGAGTTAAAAAAAAAACACGTCTGTTGCCACAACTGATGAAAAATTATTTTACAAATGGCGATAACAAAATATTATTAGAGTACAATATATTTTGTTTGCATCTTAAACATATAATGAGTACACATATAGAAAGTTATCATGTTATTGCTAATAAATATCCTTAAATGGTTGTGAGGAATATAATATGTTTTCAAAGTTATCATTATTTAGCTGTTACAAAAATTTGTATTTTTCAGTGAACCATACTCAAAGTTATAATTGCAATAAACATTGAAATGTTTTTAGTAACAATAATATTGTTGATATTAAATAAAAATAACAATATTTTGTGTACGAAAACAATATATTGTTACAATAAACATAGTGTAGTTGCCGTAACCATGCCCAACCATATTTTTTCTCTGCGTGCAGCAGAACCAGAAAATTAACCGTTAGCGCTATATGGCAGTCGTGGAGCCTCAGCCGTTGTTGGAAGGTGTTACACTTGCCAATGAAACTACGAATACAACGCTAAACCAGAGAGTTATGCATGGTCTGTACTAATCTTTTCTGTGATGATGCACAGAATCTCAGTAAATATATTTTAAGTTATTTTTTTCATATTTGCACATTGTTTGCTACTTCTTAAATAAAAAAATCTTCATTGTAAAATCTTATTTTGTTTTCTTGGGTTCTCTTCAAATAAAATGTGCGAAGCTACAATTCGACTCATATAGCCTCTTGAGGGATTTAAATTATCCAGGCCCTTTTACTAGGGGAACCACCCACGATATTTTATAAAAATTTAAATAAATGTTCTATGTATTATAAGTGTGGAGATGTCACAGAATTTCAGGCATCTGGTGAGTAAGGGAAAAAGTTATAGCATATCAAAAATGCAAAGTTAACAGTTGTACCCTTTCCGCTTGACAAGGGTTAAACATATTTAAGCCAAGAAGAAAGTTAAACAAGCACTGATTTATTAGCCCTTAAGGTACGTTCAGACCAATTTAATATTTGCCAAACGTTTGCTAATAGTTTTTTAATAAAACAAGTTGTTACGTGTAGAACGCCAAATATTTAATCGGTGTAAAAATATCTTAAGTTGGATATTTTGTGAGAGCAAGTATGTACGCATTTGGTTGAATATTTTTAAAGATATTTTTGGACGTACTTGTATTATTGGTCCATGGCAAACTACACAGAAAAAAAATTTTTATCAATGAAAAAAATGGTTTAAAAAGTATTTAAATTTAATTAATGTGATAATTGAATCAATTATTTTTTTAGTTGAAACGAAAAATATAATTTTGATTTAATTAATATTTAAGTTGTTTTGAAATAAATTTTTAAATAAAATATTGATTAAATATCAAAAAACATTAATTGACTTTTTCTATTTTTTTTTTTTTTTTTTTTTTTTTTATTCCTACGCTAGTCCCGCGAAGCTCTTCGCTTGTCTGCAGGAGACCAGAGTCTCTGGCGGGAATCGAACACGCAACCCCGGTACTAATAGGCTAGCGCACTACCAGCTAGCCTACCCAAAATAATATTTAACTTGTGGAATTGGTGGTGGGAATTTTCAATATTTAATTAAATTTATTAACACATTGTTTGAAATGGCAAAGTTTTTTGATCATTTTTTTAATTAAAATTAAAAATATCATTTATTGATAAAAAAAAAATATTCACAATTTTAAAATTTTTTGTAATAAATATTATCATTTTTATAATAGGTGCAAAATCAACAACATGTTGGCTTGATATTATGAATTTGGTATAAATTTGTTGTTAAGATACAATTTTTAATTTTTTCTGCGTATAGCTTGTATCAGTTTCATCTTATTGAAAAATATTGAAAAATTCACGGTGCTTTTGGCATTTTTTTAAAAGCGTTTTTTTTTCTTGTAACAGATGTTTTTATATATGCTATCTACTGTACCAAAGTGATTTTAAAATCAAATGTATAAAAATTTTCTGAATTGTTTTTTAATTTAAAGCAATTGTGTGGCTAAAATGATTTTCCATCATCTTTGTTGACCCTTTGCTACTTAATTCTGTGAATTTATAAAGATTTAGAATAAAACCAAATAAATATAGTCACATTTTATTACGAGAGTAATATAACTAAGAACCCTTGTTACAACTTGCCGATAGTTAAAGGTAGGATTATGTCCCGCATATAAAAAGTTTTTCACTATCGCAACTAACAACAATATGTTTAAGGCAAGTTCATTCTACCGGGTATGCTAAAGTTAAGTTAAATGAATAAAAAACTTGTTATACGTCTGAAAAAATCCAAACTTAAAATAACGGCATATTGTAAAAACGGCCGTAAAAGATTTATTGAGTTGAATCCATTTTTTTTTGGAAAAAATGACCGCAATGAGTCTTGTTTTCAATATAAAACGACCGCCATTTTTTGTCCTTAGAGTAAGTTTTTATTCAGATTTCTATACAGGTTGATAAGAATTGTCTCAGAGCAATTAATTCAATTGGCAACCCATCCAAACTTATTTTGCTTAAATCACACTTGAATTTTTAAGGCAAAAATATAGATCTAATTGATGTAAGCAAATTTGATTTGATGAGGCAACTATTTGGATATTTAATTATATTACCAAATCAAAAGAAGTTCTATTTAAACTATTAGTTTATAAAAAATGTTAAATTATATCTACTACCATTTGGTTTACATACTGTAAAAATTCTCCAAAAATGTTTTTACCTCTGTCAATTAACATAATTAATTGTAACTTAAGGAAAGTTTTCTATGTTTTGAAAGCTTTTAGAAAATTCCAACAGCTGTAAGTTTTGGAAAATTTGTATATATTTCTATAACAACTTTTAATGTTAAAAGTTTAAAAAGCTACTGGTACATTAGCTTTTTTTGTACTTAATACTGTTAAATGATTCGAAATTCGGCTTTCGAAAACAGTTAGTTTTTTTAATGTTAATAAAATTTTAGTCAATAATGTGCGCACGTTTTATCCTTTAAGCTTTTGTCGTTTGTTTTTCTTAATGTTCGAAATCTTTTCAATCAGTATGAATGGGTCTTCAGGAAATTTGATTGCTAAGGCTTTTACATAAAGCTTCACTAACAGCACAGGAGAGTTAAAAGTTGTATTAATATGTGAGATATTTTGGAACAACTATTATATTGTGCTATAAAAGTTTATAATAAGTTAAAAAATAGTATAAAAGTTTGAGTAGCAATGCTATAAAAATTAATAAACTTATATATTATTAGGTATTATTTACATATAAGAAAAAAAAAGGTTTAACATTTATTGCAATAGTATCTTACAGTTGTGCTTATAAAAGGGTGACCAGATATTGAAAATTTTTACAGCTAAATATGTCATTAGACATGGCCAAAAAGTTCTAAAAACTAAAAAAATAATGCTACATTTTTTTCACGATTTTTTAAAAATTTGCTTTCCAGTATGAAATATTATTCGAATCAAAACACATTTTAGTGAATTATTAAAGAAATTTAAATAAAAAGTTATATTTAAACAAGAGATACATATAAATATGTAGCACAGGTAGTTGAGTCTAAATATTAAAATATAGAGGGCCCGCAAGCGCTTGATACATGAACAATTTAAACGATTTAATTTGTATGCTACACAGAAAAAATTATAAATTTTCTCTAATCCCCAAATTAATACCAAATTCATAACATCAAGCAAACAAGTTGTTGATTTTGCACATATTAACAAAATGATTATATTGATTACTAAAAATTGTAAAATTGTGAATATTTTTTTTTTCAATAAATGATATTTTTAGATTTAATTAAAAAAATTATCAAAACACTTTGCCATTCCCAACAATGTGTTAATTTATTTAATTAAATATTGACAATTCCCAAGAACAATTTTACAAGTTAAAATTATTTTAAACGAAAAAGTCAATTAATATTTTTTATATTTAATTCATAATTTAATTATATTATAGTTTTATTTCAAAATTATGTTCTTAATATTCTTATAACTAAAAAAATAATTGATTCAATTATCACATTAATTAAATTAAAATACTTTTTAAGCCATTTTTTCTGTGTATACACATTTTTTTTTAAAAAGATTGTATAGATTAAAGTTTAAGAAAATCTGATATGTTTATGTTTACGTATATGCTTACATTTGTCCTTCAAGTTGTGCTGAAACAGGTCAACAAGAAAAAGAAAGACAGAAACGTAAAAAACAAAAAAATGCGCTTTGGATTTCAAGAAGAATTCTTAACAAAAAGTACGAAAAACAGAAGAGAGGAGGAATATGTAAATCAATTAAAATAGGTAATCATTCATTCAAAGCAAAATTTCGATCTACCAAGGTAAAGTACCATTTCGTTTAAAGATTGATGTTTGACTATTGAAGACCTAAAACCCTTAACCCTTATGTCGTCAATGGCGGTGAGTGTAAAACGGCAAACCCCTCTGAAGAGATTGTGTGGTTATAATCGAAACTAGACATATTGTTACAAGTAAGACCTGAGTGTTGAAAATTCTCATTCACTTTATGGTCTTATTTGAATAATATTTTTAGCATTTCTATTCTTTGGAATAAGTTTCCTGACGAGCTTGCCTAAGCAACCAGCGAAATGCGCATAGAAACTAGCTTTCCCTGAACAATGGATTTCGGTGTTTTGATCATGAATGAATTAATTACTAGTAAATTTTGCAGGAAACGTATTTTTGTTTTATAAATATAATATGTAAATTTCAGCCAAATCATACCATAAATTAAAAATAATTAAATATTAAGACAACAGCGCCACCTATCGGGATTAAACTTTAGAGAACCTATGTACTAATTTATTGTCCAAATTTGGTGTCAATCGGTCCAGCGGTTCTTGAGTTTTAGGAACACTTACCCCGCACAAACGTGTTTTATATATTTAATCAGGGCAAAGCTGAAAAATAATCGTTTGCATTTTGCTTACATCAGAATGTTTAAATTTTTTTAAATATGGTTTACTAAAACTTATTTAGTTTCTAATAAAAGTCATAATGTTCGTGAATTTTTAACAAAAAGCCTCAATGTAAACCAAAGGTTGGCTTAAGCAAGAAGGTATGTGAAATACTGAGGGAATAAGACTATTGTAAAAAGCTTTATAAATTTAAATATAACTCATAGCAGCACATCCGAAAAAATGGTTAATATGATTAAAAATAATTTATGAAAAAGAACAAATTCTCACATTCTATCTTGAAAAAACTTTAGCATTTTTTAAAATAATTTTAATCATTTAAGCATTGTCTTATTCAAGATTTAACTTTTAAAAATTTAAGAATCTCGTAACACTTATAAGTATACAAATAGAATGAAATTTATTGTAGATATTTTAACGACTTCAGTTGAAGTGTTCAATCTCTTACTATTTAGAGCCATTGGCTTCATTTGTAGCCTTAATGTACTTCGGTTAACACATGTTCTGTACGAAAGATCTTTTGGGTCGCAGTGCTTATGGCCATTGGATAATAATTATAATGTGAGTATAAAAATTTACGAATGTTCAGAAATAGAGGTACAAAGGTGATTATATTTATTCAGTCATCGGAATATCGAATATTGGAGTAGATATTCGTATTCGCGAATATTTAAAACTGATATTCATAATCAGTGTTGCCATGACCAAAAATAATTTGTAACCAAAATGTATAAAAAGTAACCAAAATGTTTATGTATTAAAAATATTATTTTATTTGCACGGCAATAAAATATATTATAAGTATGTATATATTTACCTTAACCTCTGGATCGATTTTAATAAAATTTCGACAGTATATTACTTATGGTCTGGAAGGTACAAGAGCCTTCTTAATTTTTCAAAGTTTTTAGTGCAATTTACACTTCTCAAGTTAACAATTATTTTCTTCTATTGGTAAAACTGTATGAGTTAGAGCATTCAAACTTTTGAAGAATCAACAGACTATTAATTTATGTACATTACAACGTTTCATATTGCCTCGGTCAAAGTAGAATAAAGGATAACCCAGTTAGTGTTTATTATTTATAGTATATATAGCTTAAATGGCTTAATTGATAATCTGTTAAATAAGCAATCTATATAGAGTGAATAAAAAACAATAATTTGAATTGTGGTTATTTTATTGAATTGTCTGTGGTTTTTAATAAAAATTTTTATTTATTTAAATCAGGCGAAAGTTCATTTAAATTAATTATGATGCAAACAAAAATTAAAAATTACTAATATTGAATGCAACAATACCATACAAAAATTCATATGTCCAAAAAAGCGGAGCGGGTAATGGTAGTACTAAGCCTGCAGCTGAACGATCAAGTGTTGCTTTCATTTTTATTTTATAAGCAAAAATTTAAAGCTGTGATATAGGCTGCGCGCAATTTTAAAGCAATTTATTATCAAGATGTCATCAAGAAAACAGCTTATAAAGACAATCAAAAAAGACGCTTATTAAATTCTTATAAGCTGTTTTATTGAACGTAAATTTAAACGCTCTACTTGAAAAGGGAACTCAAAACAAATTCGCTTAAATTTTTAAACATATGAGTGAATTAGTAAAAAAGTTTGAGTGTATTAAGAGGTGCAAAACTTGATCATCTACCCAAGTAAAAATTGATTATTTTTCAGTTGAAAAAAGTAACAAAAATGGGAAGAACACAAGTACACATTGAGAAAAAAGTATCCAAAACGGCAACGCTGTTAGTAGCATCACTCATCCGTACATATAGACTCTTCACAAATTGTTTTATAGAAAAATGTCTTATACCAGAACTAACATAAACGCATAGAATACAAATATGGAGTTTCCGTAATACAAACTGAAGTACAAGTACACTGAAGTGCAATGCATTTACGCAATCTAGCAAATTTCATTCATTTTCATTCATTATAGATTTCATCCAACATCAAAACGTGTTGATATTTTGAAATTGCATTGATGTAGATTGCACCCAGCATTACGTTTAAAATTTAGCGCTGAATGTTTATAATATTTATATGTAGTATATGTTCGAAAAAAGTTTTCTTACATTATGTTGTTATATATAGTAGTGCCTTGGTAAAATGTGTTATACAAATATTTTAATTATTTAGCTCTAAATAATTCCTTAGATTGCTGCTATAATGCATAATAAAATCTAAGGAAAGCTTGAATGGAATTTCGTAAATTGAAATTAAAATTATTTTGCATTACTTTGCTAAAAAAGCTCTTAACTTCAAATAAAAATAAAATATAGGACATACAGTTATACATATTTCTAACAATTGTTATAACACAGATTTTGCTATAATGATATAAAAGCTCCTTACATTTGATTTCGTTATTTACGTGCTGTTCAGCTTTTTATCTTTCCTTTAAAAGCGATTGTTGTTACCAAATAACGACTGGATATATAGGGGATTGTAAGCTTTATCTGTTCATGTTCTCATTGAAAATGCTTTTATTAAAATAAAAAAAACTTAAGGTAAATTAAAAAATAGCTTTAAAATTATCTTAAGAATCTATCTCTTAGTTCACCTACTTTATTTTTCTCTTAATTATTCCAAAGACATGTGAAGAAAACTACCATATGACACCACAATGTAAGGAAAGGTTTCTTATACCCAAAAGAAAAAGTATTTGTTCACGTTATTTATAACGTACCACATGAATTGAGTATATGGAAGACTCATAAATTTCTTAAATCCAGCTTTATTTGTCCATGTGTCTCATATGGTCATAATTAAAATCAAAGTAGGCACGATTGTTCTACTTGTTTATTAATTTCCACCTTATACCGCGTTACTTTCCGTGATGGGTAAATAAAACAACAACATGGGATTTTATGTAAAAAATTAGAGACAGTCGTGGTTTTATGCTCATATCACAGCCATTTATGGTCCGAATGAATTTCAATAGCAAATAAATGGCCCTATCATATCTGGGGTATCTGGAAAATACATTTCAACACACACGCACGGACAGAC
This sequence comes from Pollenia amentaria, assembly GCA_943735925.1. Lineage (NCBI taxonomy): Eukaryota > Metazoa > Arthropoda > Insecta > Diptera > Polleniidae > Pollenia > Pollenia amentaria. The sequence goes on from OX031007.1 coordinate 150,967,588, forward strand.
GGACATCGTTATATCAACTTCTTACAACAATATTGCAGAAATTACAAATTTTTTATACCATGTAATTAATCATTCCAATTGATACTTGTGATTTTGTGTTCAACATTTTTTTTGGATAAGTGAAGTGTTTTGGAGTTTCTTAAAAAAAAAAATAAAAGCAAAGCGAAATCAATTTAAAAAAATATAAAAAAAAGTTGTGGCTAGGGGAGGTAAGGAGCTAATAGTATCAACTACTGTTAAGTATCAAAAGTATGTATTATACATTTCAGCAGCCAACACGTGCCATCCTAGCAACCAGAGCATTTTTAGTGACTTCATCTATTTTTATAAGATAAGCGTGACTGATTGGGTATTCATCGCTCAGCCCAAGCAACTCAAGCCAGAGACTCCCCTCCAAATAAGTAGGGATTTTTGAAAATTCAATGCCAAAGGCGTTAGAAGTGGGTACAAATGGTATAAAATCGGTAACCTTATCTCTCGTGATCTAACAAATGTAGACGCAATATTCAAAAAATATCATTATAGAATTAAAAATTAAGTTGACATGTGCTTGGTATTTCTTAAAAATTTGCACATTTTGGTGACAACAAATGGAAAAAATATCAATCGCTACTTTTTTGTCAACCAATTTATCTTCTAAAGTTATAAAGATAGAAAAAGTTGTGTTCTTCTCTCCTTAAGAAGCTCTACATTTTCTACTGCATACAAAAAAGCGGAAGATTTTTCTTAGTCGTGTGGCGCTAAATTTCACTTTGGATATTCGTATTTGTATACGACGAATCTTGGCGCAGATAGTTGTATTCGTATTCATATTCGCGAATATTAAAAATGTATATTCGTAACATAACTGTAAGGGGCATTGTGTATAATAATTATTTTTGGCTTACATTATATATGTGTTGACCTCGGATAATGCATATTTTTTTATTTTTCATCAGATTGGTACCAAAATTTGTATATAGGCGCCCTGGTAGGCTAGTTGGTAGTGAGTAGGGATGCCAAACGGGAAGTCCCGAATTCCGAAATCCCGGGATTTTTCGGGATTAAAAAATCCCGAATCCCGGGATTTATTTTTATGAGTCCCGGGATTTTTAACATATCAACTTTTATGTACAAAACTGTTCGTTTTTATTGAATTTTTATACTATATACAAAGAAATTTTTAAAAATTATATTTGAGTTATATTTTTTATTGCAAATAATTTTTATTTTCGAGTTTAATTTTTGTTTTTGGAACACAGTGAGTATTAAAAATTTTAAATTTTTGCTTGATATATGACGACTATTTCTGGATTTTTGTATTTTTCTTAATAAAAACCATTATTTTAAGTTGAAACGAAATTTGCAGACTCAAGCCTTTATTACAATTACGTTTAGCAAGTTTAGCTTTGGCTTAAGACATAATTACAAAATAAAAATTATTATTTTTATGCAAAATATAGCTAAACTTGCTAAACGTAATTGTAATAAAGGCTTGAGATGTGAGTCTGCAAATTTCGTTTCTACTTAAAATCAAGAAATAATCGTTATATATCAAGCAAGATATAAAAATTATTAACGATCCAATTAAAGTTTTATTCAGAAACTAAAGAATAAAAGTTGATATAATTATAACAATTAAATCGTAATATTGATGAAATAGCTAATATTCCTTCCGGTCCAATAAAAATAAAAAATTTGCTTAAAAAACATACGGTAAATAAAATAATTTTTTTTAAAAATAAACACTATTTGACGTATTCATAAATAAATTATTTAAACTTGAAATCTCTTTTAAGAAACATTTGTATAAACATTTTGTTTTAAAATAAATTTCAAACGTACTTAAATTATTGATAATGAATCTCGCCCTCACCCTGGAGGTGTACTGCACTGCAGTCGACATAGTTTTACAGTTTTTAGCTCAGCTATCAAGATCGATGAGGGACTACACTTTGCAGTGTATTAATGTCGTCACAACTTAATTCACATTAAAAATTGTATTGCTGTCAAAAAACCGAAATGAATTGATCTAGAAAAACTTAGAGATACGTATATTTTTTTAAACTTTTTCCAGAATCTGATCAGTTTGATCATGGGTGAAGCCAGTGTTATAAGCATATGTGACCTGCTCCACGAAAAGGGACCTCTGCGCCGAAATTTTTTTTTTTACTTCTTGAGTGATTCTTATAGAAAAAAGGCTCTTTCAAATGCCGCAAACCGCAAGTTTCTATGTCTTTTAGTTTTTTTACAAATCACCTGTAAAGATGAACATAATTAATGAAAAAATTTAAAAATGTGATATAAACAGATAATATATATAATATTTTAAATTTAAAAAATGTTCAATATCAAAGGTACAAAATTACAAAAATATAAAAATTTTACTCTTTTTAACTCCTAACACGCTTTTCTGGTGGTTTGCTCTTCCTCAATATCTTGAAGAGATAATTGCAGCACTTCTGAAACTTCTGGCGATGAAAATGCATCCGACTCATCACTGACTATATGTAAACATTCTTGCAAACAATCGCTGAAGTATTGTTCTTCAACACTCTTAAATTCGTCTTCCAGACACATTTTCTTACGTTAATTAAGATTTATTTTAACCTGAAATTAATTAAATAATAGATAAATTAAATAATAATAAATAATAGATTCAATTCTATCAGCTTAAATCCAAAACATTGATAATTTGATGAGGAATAAAACAGCTCTAGTAATTTTGAAAACAAAATTAGCAAAAACAGGTTTTTAACTGTTAGAAATAATTTTCATAGAGGCAACACTGCATAGTGAACATCGTACAAAGTACCAGAGAGTCGAAATACATTGCCAGATGATCAGGTTGAAGGAAGAGTTGCACAACCATGCGCAAAACACGGAAAAACGAAGCGCTTTTTTTAAACGCGTTTTTCTCAATAACTTCTTTTCGGCGCAGAGGTCCCTTTTCGTGGAGCAGGTCACATATGTATAAAATACATTTTTTTGTCAGATTTATTTTATTTTTGATGATTTTTGGCATTTTCACTTTCGATAAAACTCATATATTTTGCATATGTTGCATATATTTGGTATATTTGCTTGCATGTTTTCTGCATATATTTTGCATATTTTCAATATGCACTTAAATTTGTACTATTTGAACGATAAAACGTCTATATATTTTTTTTGTTCCTCTACTAATCCCGCGAAGCTCTACCCTTGTCTCCAGGAAAGAAACCAGTCTCTGGCGGGAATCGAACCCGCAATCCCGGCACTAATAGACTAGCTCACTACTAGGGATGCCAGTCGGGACTGATTTTTGAAAATCCCGGGATTCTTTAAAATGCTACTTTTTTTTAATAAACAACACAATTTAAATATTCAAAAGGTTTTATATACGTAACATAAATTTTTAAAAATGAAAACAACAAATAGGAAAATGGTCTTCCCGAAAAGTGCTTTAAAATTAATGAAAACAATAGTATTTGTACAACTTGTGAAAAAATGTGAAATTTGAATAAAATGGTGAATATAATTAAGATTACTTATGCAATTTAAAAATATTTATTTTAAAAAAGATATATCTGCATCGTGCTAAATTAAAGCTGTTTTTATGCGCATTTCGCTGGTTAATTAGGCCAGCTCGTCAGGAAACTTTTTCCAAAGACTTTAGAAAAGCTAAAAATATTAAACAAATAAGACTATAAAGTGAATAAGAATCTTATACTCTCAGGTCTTACTTGTAACAATATCAAAGCAAACCAGCTAAGTTCACATATAAACAGCTTTCCCTCAGCAAAAAATTTCATTGTTTTTATCAAAAAAAAAAAAATATTGGCAATTTAGCACGTTATAGATAAATCTAATTAATAATAAATTTTGTATACCCAAAAATAACCTTTGTAATATTTATTTTATTATTTCCAAAAACTTAAAAAAAATGCTTTGGCGCCTTTGGCGATTTTCGACATTAAATTTCGCGAAAAAGGCCAAAATAAATCTGGCAGCCCTGACAGTACATATGTATTGGTTTTATTATTTAAAGATATAAATTTATTTGCATATGAATTTTGAACATATTGTAAGAATTCGTATTCGCAAAAACTTAACTTGATTATTCGCTTTCGCTAAACCAACATTTTCCGCACCCAACTTTCTATGTATAATTTTTTTTTCATTAAAGAATTCCATTTACTATAAGCAGAGGGTTCGTATGAGTAATATTTAAATATACAATTATTAGATACTCATACGTTCAATTAAATGTAGGTAATTTCGGGGTTATTTCGTAAATTCCTTCACTTTGCGTTTAGAAACATTTCATATAAATTTTTAATTATTTCTAAAAAAAAACTTGTATGAAAAAGTTTTTCAGGAAATTAAACCTTATTTTTCTAATTATTTTTCGTTCTTGAAAAAATTTTCCTTAAAGATTTGCTTCAAGGAATATAAAATCAGAAAAAAAATTACAGATAAAATAAATTCACACTGTTTTTTAATTACTCCGATGCAGTTTTAATAGTTAAGAAACAGCATTCATTGTTCTAAATAACAAAATAAAACTCAATCCTTTAATGATTTTACTTCATTGAACAAACTTCAACATGTCTTGACCGCCTTTTAACAGCGCTGGCTAAATACAAAACTTTTTAAACTGCAAAAATAGCAACTATTTTCTAAAAAAAAAGGAACCTTAGAGAACTAGAAAACTAAAACATTGCACAATAGCACATAAAACTTGTTAAAGTTTACTTGCGCGTACATTGCAACAACAGTAAATGAAATAAATAAGACAGTCATTAAAAAAGAACTAAACAAATTCAAGATACAATATTATGAAATAGAGAGAGAGATAGAGAAGGGGATATAAAAGCCCCTAAGCAATCGACAGTTGCAATATGTTGCCTTCCATTGTCTACAAGGTGGAGATGCCACACAAAAGTCAATGAATTTTAAGCGAAAACAAAAGAACACAAAATATAATAAAATGAAAAACTTTAATTAACTGCAGAACAAAACTCTTACAACTTTTTAACTGGTACTAACTTTTCGAAAACTGAAATCAAAAATAACTATAGTTCCTTTCACAAGAATTTTACAATAAGTTAATTTTTATATAAAATAAGCAGGTTAGAGTAACGGAAATTGCCGTACAATGCTGCAATTCCGATGATGTTTTTTTCCATTATTGTATAAAAAAAAACTACTTACAAACCTAAAAGTATGTGGAAATATTAAAAGTGTGCACAAAATTTAGAAATGTTGCAAACTGTTTAAAAGGTGGGATGTGCTGCGACTACAGTAAGCCGGCTTAAGGCACACACACACACTCCGCATATATATGTATACATCTACTAACTGCCTGCTATAATAAATATCACTGTGTTCGCACATTTTAACATTTGAGTATAAGTCAAGAAAAATGAGGGATGTTTTATAGAAACGTCTTATAATGTTCAATTTAGATCAGTGATGTTAGATCAGTGACGTAGGGAAAAATCCCTATTCGTAAGAATTTTCTTCTAAAAAAAATAGCCGAAGGGAAAAGAAGGAAAGATATTTTGAAATCATTAAAACGTAGGAACTTTTCAAAAATGTGGCAAAATTGTATATAGTTCTTTTTCGATTTGTGACAAAATACTAATAAAATTATTGAAACGGCAACATTTCAAATTATTGCACCCATTACAAAATTGATTTTAAGGTAAACTTGTGAAACTCTCTTTAACACTTTAATTTTTCAGAGCAATAAATTGATAACTTGTTTAAGATGGTCGTCAAAAACCAAAATGAAAAATTTGAATGCAAATTAAAGTTCCCCACTTTAGTCGAAAAAAATTTTATCTTTTCACCTGTACGATTATTAGGAATTCATAATAATAAATCCAAAGGTACAAAATACATACATATTTTTCTTTGTTGTAGAGCGTTTGAAATTTTAAAACGCAATGTGAATTTCTAGGAAGCAACAACAAAATTACAAAATATTTACGACATTGTTTGTGCTTTCAATGTTATTCTTTGGAGTCTTATATTATGCTGCCTTTAGAGAAACACTTGGTTCAAAATAGAAACACTGAAACGTGCATTCAACCAAATCGGATTTCTGTGCTTCCAAAATTAAACACAGATAAGTGCTTAATTTTAGATAAGAAAACACTTTAAGGCGCATCAAATCAATATTACTCCCTGATCTATAAATAAAAATGTGTTTAGTATATTTATCACATTTCATAAGCATCGGTCTATATATGGCAATATATCTCATCTACTCTCTTAAAACAAATTAAAGAGCTTTAGCGTAACGAATATTTTTTTATCCAAAAATTTCACTTCCTAAAGTTTTTACCAAAAATCCATTAATTTGATTTTTCTAACGAAAGAGAAAGTTTATTTATTTTGTGGGACGACCAAGCCAATTTGTTATCCTTCACAACGATTTCCCAAGAATTCCATATTTAACTTTTGTAATCAATTTCAAGGCACAAAGGTGAAGTAGGCTGCCGAATTCACGGATTTGGGTTAAATTTCAAACTGAATTATATTTCCTAGTATTTTGTAATCTGCAAGAGCTTTGTGAAACTACCCTCATGCGTTGTTATATTACCTAAACTGTTTGGTTTTATGCGGTCATAAATACACTCATGGAATTGTAAGGATTTATTTGAAATTTTAACTCGTACGTATTTTTTTTTTTTTTGAAGCAAAAACGTTTTAACACAAGTTTGTAGGTTAAAAATCGCACACGGCCACACATACACTTGAACTCTCATCTCAGCACTCATACCATGCAAGCAATTCTTCCACATTTTTGGATGATTGAAAGGTGAAGTAGGCTGCCGAATTCACGGATTTGGGTTAAATTTCAAACTGAATTATATTTCCTAGTATTTTGTAATCTGCAAGAGCTTTGTGAAACTACCCTCATGCGTTGTTATATTACCTAAACTGTTTGGTTTTATGCGGTCATAATTACACTCATGGAATTGTAAGGATTTATTTGAAATTTTAACTCGTACGTAGTTTTTTTTTTTTTGAAGCAAAAACGTTTTAACACAAGTTTGTAGGTTAAAAATCGCACACGGCCACACATACACTTGAACGCTCATCTCAGCACTCATACCATGCAAGCAATTCTTCCACATTTTTGGATGATTGAAAGAAGACTTTAGACATTGTGTAAAAAGAAATTATATTACAATCGAAGTTTTATTATCTAATATAGTCTTCTAAGCCACTTTTAGGCGACAATAAGAAGAGAACGCAGGGAGAGTGAACAATTAAGTAAATTATATTCAACTGATCATACACCCATAGTATGATTATTTTTAAATAAAGGTACAACCAGGGCACATTTATCAGGGTGAACTCGTCGTTCTCTTAATTTTTGTATTTGAAGAAAATTTCAAATTTTTCAAATTGTCGTCATTTAAAATTAAGAAATTTGAAGGTACACATGCATATTTTTTTGGCTCATATATACGAAATAAAAAACTATTTGCCAATTCGGAATAAGAAATATGCCAAGCTTTCTCTGTTGCATGCATCGTATTAATATGCTTTTGGTAGTCCTTAAGAAAGGATTAGCAGTCAAACGAACTGAAACATATTGCGCTCACTTTTCGAAATTTATGATCCGTATCCCTTGAAGAAAGATGAGGCCTATTTTTGGCTTACCGAGTTTGAAAATTAACAAGATTGCCGTATGTGGAGTGAGACCAATCCACAACGTGTCCTACAGACTCCATTTCATCCTGGAAAATGCACCGTTTTATGCGTTTACACGATGGCGGTACCATCTAGGGATGCCAATCGGGACTGATTTTTGAAAATCCCGGGATTCGGGATTTTGAAATCCCGATCCCGAAATCTCGGGATTTTGTGGATCCCGGGATTTCGGGATTTTTCGGAATTTTTTTTTTAATAAACAACACTTTTTAAATATTTAAAAGGTTTTATAAACGTAACAGAAATTTTTAAAATGAAAAAAAAAAACAATTTATTTTATACATATGTTTATAACACTGGCGTCACCCATGATCAAAATGAGCAGATTCTGAAAAAAGCTTAAAAAAACATACGTATCTCTTAGTTTTTCTAGATCAATTCATTTCGGTTTTTTGACAGCAATTCAATTTTTAATGTGAATTAAGTTGTGACGACATTAATACACGGCAAAGTGTAGTCCCTCATCGATCTCGATAGCTGAGTTAAAAACTGTAAAATTATGTCGACTGCAGTGCAGTACATCTCCAGGGTGAGGGCGAAATTCATTATCAATAATTTAAGTACGTTTGAAATTTATTTTAAAACAAAATGTTTATAAAATGTTTCTTAAAACAGATTTCAAGTTTAAATTATTTATTTATGAATACCGTATGTTTTTAAGCAAATTTGTTATTATTATTGGAGCGGAAGGAATATGAGCTATTTCATCAATATTACGACTTAATTGTTATAATTATATCAACTTTTATTCTTTAGTTTCTGAATAAAACTTTAATTGGATCGTGAATAATTTTTATTTTTTGCTTGATATATAACAACTATTTCTTGATTTCTATATTTTGCATAAAAATAATCATTTTTAATTTGGAATTATGTCTTAAGCCAAAGCTGAACTTGCTAAACACAATTGTAAAAAAGGCTTGAGATGTAAATCTGCAAATTTCGTTTCTACTTAAAATAATGGTTTTTATTAAGCAAAATACAAAAATCCAGAAATAGTCGTCATATATCAAACAAAAATTGCAAATTTTAAATACTCGCTGTGTTCCAAAAACAAAAATTAAACTCAAAAATAAGAATTATTTGCAATAGAAAATATAACCCAAATATTTTTAATAATTTTTTTGTATATACTATAAAAATTCAATAAAAACGAACATAAAAGTTGATATGTTAAAAATCCCGGGACTCATAAAAATAAATCCCGGGATTCGGGATTTGTCAATCCCGAAAAATCCCGGGATTTCGGGATTCGGGATTTCCCGTTTGGCATCCCTAGTACCATCAGATCATATTTTTTTAAAAATTAAATTGGATCTGTTATATCGTTCAAAGCATCGTTATCGCGCCTTGAGTAATGATTCTATGCTTAAAAATATGTATGAAATTGATCCGGTTAAGATATGGTTGGATACGGCGATCGCACAGTGGCTGAAAATCGTTTTTCATTGGCCAAAATTCTGTAACTTTTAAACCGAAGGAGATATATTTTTTTTAATCGACAGATAGATTCTTAAACTTTTTTCCGCTTTCAATTTCGGTTGAAATCGGTTGAGTAGTTATTGGGGAATTTAAGGGCAAAATGCAAATTTGGATTTTTTTAATTTTAGCGTGAAATATGTTTTTTTTTTATTTTTTTTAATTACTTAAAAATGTCATATTTGGATCTAAATAATAATCATTTACTTTTGTTGTAATAATGGTACACTCAAAAAAATTTAATGTTTACACTAAAAAAAAATTTTAACATAAAAAAAAAATACTAAAACCAACTGGAAATTTTGCTATTATTACGGAAAAATTAAAAATTTTTTGCTGTCAAATTTGTTTACACTTAAAAAAACTTTAGAAATATTATCTAAAATCTTTCTTTTACTGCAGAAGAATCTATTATTTTTTGCTTTGAAATTTGTTAATATTAGGAAAATAAATCCGCTGAATTCTGATTTTTTTAAATTTTGATACGAATTTATTTATTTTTTGAATATTTCTAATTTATTAAAACATTTCAAACATATGTGGATAAAAAAACTTTTTAAAAATAAAAGCATCAATATATTTTAATAGCTTTTGTAACAAAGTGTGGTTCTGTTTATTATTATTTTTTACTAATACAATGTCTATCTTAGATCTAATGAATTATAATTATTGTTCATTTAATTGAAAGATTGATTGCAAATATTCCATATTCTGTTCTGTGTTATTTCTGTTTGTTAGTAGTTTTATGACTTCTCCATCTAATTCCCGATGTTCAACTTTCCATTGATTTCGAATACTTGAGATGAACGGATCTGATGTTGCCAATAATATATTAAATAGATCTTAATTTTTGGAATTTCGTGAAATTTTTCTAGTATTGTGCTCTCTATAAAATCTGTAATCCTTAGTCCTTTTTTCCTGAGCTTCCTCTGATAAATCTCCAAGTGGCCCTAACTGATATTTAATGACATCTTCTACATTATAAAGGATTTTGTGAACTGTAGCAGGCATAATTCTCCATGGGTATTTGGTTGTATATATTATTGCAGTTTCCTTAGCAAAATCTCCAAGTTTTCTAGCGTCAATTTCTTCAAGTACTTCTAGGATTATTTTAAATCTAAAAATGCGGTTAAAATCGACACCTGTTATTTCAGATGCTGTTTCTGGATCTGAAAAGAATCTTCTTACCGTATTGCCATCATTTGTATTGCATGACCCTTGTTCTTGCTGATCTATTACCAACCCAAATCTGCGATATTCATCTTGAACATGTTTCCTTTTTGAACTTCTTAACTCCTTGTTGGTTTCATTGTTTCTTATTGATCCTGAAGGTCCAAAATCCAAATCATAACTGATTTTTAGTATGTGCTCCACAAGTTGTATTCTTGCATGTAGTGGTGATAATCCAAAATCTTATACATCAGTATTATCTAATGATTTTGTCGGGACTTGGTTTAATTGGCTTGATGTTGCATGGCATATGATGCAGCTGGTTGCAGCCTTCGTGTTGGTCAAAGTCTGGCCTACTTTTCCTTCTATCATTGTTTGCACTAATTGATAGCTAACTTCAATTTGTGGCCCATCTAAATCTAATTGTAATGGCTGTAGTGTTACAATTTGGGCCTTGATAACACTAACTTCGTTGTTAGTGGCATCATTTTTGAATTCAAATTTGATAGGCCTGCAGTATTTCGTAGAAGATGTCTCATTTTTCCAAATATCCTTTGCTTGCGTTGTACTAGTCGAAGGCTCTAAATCTTCCAAAATCTTTTTTAATCGCAATAGTACAAATTATACCATGAACATAGAATAAAAAGAATTGAAAAACTTAAAATCCTTTTATTTATATGCTATAAAATACCTGACACAAATTTAGCAACGCATTGCATAGTTATAGGGGCATAGAATGTTTTTAGAGTCATAAAAATAGATAAAATAAAAAGACATAATAAAAATTTAAAAATCCCTTCTAAGGTGGGATTCACAATAAACCTGTTTAGCCTAAACGCGTGTTAAAGCTCTATATTCTACTATAAAATACGCTAGTGTGAACGTAGCGTAACGAATAAGGATGAATCAGGGCAGATATACGTTTTTCTGATTGTCTAACAATAATAACATTTTTAATATGTACTACCTGTATGCTGTTCGATCACGATCAATATTCCCTATATCATAAAATTTTTTTAAGGCAATAGCACATAATTTCTGTTACTTTTGCAAACATTTTTGCGGAATAAAAAAAATATGTAAAAAAAAATTTCAAACAAAAAAAAAATTATTTTGGAGTAATTTCATTAAAATTAGAAAAGTGTTAAACAGACGGGTCCAAACGGGTACAAGAGTATCAACAGGGTGGAAGAAAACACTTTCACCTTTCCCTCAGTGGTTTTACCGCAAAAGTTCTATTCTACTAAAGTTGAAATTTGACAAAAACATAGTAGTTTAGAAAATATGTCTTAACATCTCATATATAAATTGTCGCACATATTACTTTTTAAGCAGATCATTATCGATGATAGTTTTTGATCAATGATAAATTCTTTCATATTAAATATAAAAAAATTACCTTTTTCTGAATTTTTTCCACATTTGGCGAAGAGTATAATTAATTAAATGCTATGAAACTGCACTGTATTTTGCGTTCTAAAGGAATGATATGCCCACAAATTTATGTAAGATTTTTAAATAACATCATAAACACTATTATGAATTTTATAAAATGTCTATATAACTAATACCTCATACTTTACATTCTATAAAGCTGAGGAAGAGGCAACACAACTGCGGAAAATGATGTAGTTTGGTGAGAAATTCAAATGCTGTTTAAGTAACAAATTCCCCAAAATTGTTCACCAATTAAAGCAATATTAATCAAAAAAAAAATCAGTCTCAATTTAAAATTTAATCGAGTGAATTATACGTTTAATCAAGTGAAAGAGAAATTTAATGGATACTATTAGTTTGTTTACTGGTGCAAATTAAATTAATTTTTTTGTGTAAGTAATAATAACAAATATTTTGTTTAAATTAATTAACGTTTAGATGTGACGTCAAAGAAACAAATAGGAAAACATTTTAATGTATTATGTGTGTGGACACATTTTCGACACTTTTGATCTAAATTCTCAGAGACACTTCGTCGCCTGAAGGGGAAGGAAGACAACGAACGCTTTAATGCTTCCCGATAAAAGCTAAGAATTCTTATTATATGATCATATGCACAGAAAAAATAAAAATTTATTTCAATTTAAAAATTTGTCATATTAATTAAAAATGTTTATTTAATTTGCCCCCCCCTCTCTCTTGCTATGCGAATACAATTTCGATGCGAAAGCTAAATACCAGTATTGATACACTCTATCACTCGCAAAATTGTTTGAAAATTAAGCATGCTGGTAATAAAAATCCAAGATAGCGCAGATTTCCAGTTATGAAATGGCAAAACATGTAAAAAAATTTAATTTGGACAGTTTATATAAAAGAAATAATAATGATTTGCGAAAAGAAAAAAAAAATGATGAGAAAGACACATACGCAAACGCATTTAAGAGTATCAATCACTAGATACTCTACAATTTCCTTTCGCATTGCAATAGCGAGTAGCCCCCCAGTAAACAAATTAATCAATTAAACGTTTAATTCACTTGATCTCACGTTTTATTCATTTGATTTTGAATTAAAACTTCTCTTTTTTTTTTTTGATTTATGCTTTAATTTTTGAAAAATTTTGCAGAATTTTTTCGGTTTGGTTATCGATCATTTTCATAAAACGACGATTCTTTTTCCCGAACTTTGCGATAGTAAATGCTTACAGGGCAAAACAAACACATAAACACTAACAAACATTTCTCATGCAGACTTATTTTACGGTCATGTGTAAACATTTTCAGAATTTCAGGTATTTTAAGTAATTAATTTCTATAGACCATAATGCATGTGCTGCGGTTGAACACATTCTCCACGGCTGTCGTTTTTCTTTTTAATGCGAAAAGTCAAAAGCTAAAGAGGGCTTCTCACTAAAAAAACATGCATGTTTGAAAATAATACCTTAAATTTTCCTTTTTGTCTAAGATTAATTTAGAAGAAATTTTAAATCTGTGCAAACAAACCACAGAATCATTAAACGGTTGCTGCCACCAGCTCATTCACCAGCAGGGATTTTGTTCTATGATGAGACCAGAATTTTTATGAAATTGCCATGATTTATATTTAAATAAGAAATATTTGTATGTAATTCTCTATGAAAATTTGTGTGAATGTCTGTTTTTGAGTTTATGTGTCACTTTGTATGCCAAATTGATGACTCTTTTGTTTGAATTTTATTGTACGTCAGAATAAAAAAAAAATATATTTTTCCCTTAACTCGTGTTTGTTTTTGCTTTTTTGTCAATTCTGACAACCTTAAATTCTTATACAAGTGACACATATTCATATATACTGTGCTACAAAAAAATGGCAGTATGTTTTTCATGTGAGGGGTGACATGGTGTGTAATGTGATTCCTTTCTTCTTTTCTTTGTTGTTTTTACGACTGTTGGAAAATTTTTGTATGTCAAAGTCAAATACCAAAAGACAAAAGCAAAATAAAAACACATTCTTATGTACAAATGTATGTATGTATGTGCATATGTAAAAATGAATTCCTCTTATATTCAAACATTTTTCACTTATATTTTTAAATTTACTTTATTCCTTGGGGTAAAGTAGTGGTATATTGTTATGCTCTGAGGTTTGCAACAAAAACATTTATTATAAAGTAGAACCCGTTTCATGTCGATGCGTGAAACGAAAGCATCAGTGAAACAATCCATCGCAATTTAGATAATGTTTTTACTTAAGTAATGGCGGAAATTTCGGTTTAAATTATTTAAATTTTTAGATGAATAACACTATTTAAATATGAACTCCGGGCTAATATTAAACATTTTTCAGTACAAAGTTTGAACTGAATACTGCTTAATAAATTATTTATTATCATTTAATCTAATAAACAAAATTTAATTTAAACTATGCAGAGCTGAACCTCAAAATGAACTGAAATAAAGAACTGATCTAGAACTGAACTGGTAATAAAAGCAAACCTAACTAAAACTGAACTGGAACTCTTTAAGACTTCAATTATTTATTTAAAATGAAACATATCTCTAATTGAGTTCAAAATGAACTCGAACTTAATTGAAAATAAAACTAAAGTAGAACTGAGCTAGAACTAAATTAAAACTAAACTAGAACTGAATTAGCAGTGACCTAGAACTGACCTTTTTTTTATTTGTTTGTATTCAAGTCATAAAGAATTTATTTAATAAATGTAGCATACTTTCGGCTATGAAAAAAAAGCAACAGAAAAACAAAGAAAGTTTTTTAAATAAAAACAAGAATTTGGTTGGTCAAATATTTATGGTTTGTTGAAATATTAATAATTAAAACTAAAAATCTAGAAAATTTACTATTAAGCAGAGTAAAGGAACTTGAATTTTATTGAACTAGAACTGAACCAGACCTGAACTAGAATTTAACCAAAACTGAACTAGATCTGAACTAGAATTGAACTAGAACAGAACGGAATTTAAACTGAAATAGAAGTGAATAAAACCTGAACTTCTGCTGAACTTCAACGGAACTAGATTTGAAAATGAAATGAATTGCAACCAAACTGAAGCTAAACCGTACTATGTAGTATTATAAATGTGAAAGGTTGCATGTTTGTCAGTTTACTGTTCAATCACGCGAAAACCGCTTAAAAGATTTGTATGAAATTTAGTAGACGGATAAAATATGGCCTGCATTAAAATATAGTGAATTTTAAGGAGGTACACCCAGAGAAAAAATATGTTTAAATTTGGTCACCTCCAACAAAACTATTTTTAAAGAGAATTGCAAACATATTATGTTTAAATTTAACCATATTATTGTCACCGAAAAACATATTATTGTTAAATTAGTCCTCCATCAAGAAGGCACAACCATATTATGGTTGCCTCCGAACATCTTTTGGTTAGTAATAACTAAAATATGTTAAACATTAATATATATAATAATAGCATGGTTGATTTTCAACCAAAGCATTTTGCTCTTAGAAAAGAGGAAAATACTATTGTTAATTTAAAAACAAATTTTTGTCATATTTAACTATAACATGTTTAGAGGCAACCATAATATGGTTGTGGCTTCTTGATGGAGGACTAATTTCACAATTATATGTTTGTCGGTGACAATAATATGGTTAAATTTAAATATAATATGTTTAAAATTTTGTCTAAAAATAGTTTTGTTGGAGGTGACCATATCTAAACATATTTTTTCTCTGCGTGTAAAAAGGGGGAAATAAGAATTTTTCGTTTTTGATAAATTTGATACACAGACTGCAGATGGTCAAGTTTAAAATATACGATACTTTTTAAGGTTTAAGACCGGGAGAAAGAATTGTACTTTTGAAAGCGTAAACACAAAAAAATATTGGTACTTTTTCTCTTTTCAAAAAATTTGGTATACACACATATTATAGTTCTTGTCACTTTCGCAAAATTTTTTGAAAATGAAGTAAAACTGGTAATAAAATTCAAATAAAGCCCAGATTTCCAATAATGAAGTGGCAAAATATGTAAAAAAAATTTTAAATTGGAAAGTTGAAATAAAATAAATAATGATGATTTGCGAAAAGAAAAAAATAATAAAAAAAATGCGAAAGTCAAATAAGCAAACGCATTAAAGAGTACCAATCTCTAGATTTGCTACAATTTTCTTTCGCATCGCAATAGAGAGAAGCCCCCTAGCGTACACTCTGAGGAATTAAAATCCGGAAAATCTGGCATTTTTTGTACTCCTTTAGCTTTGGTACATTTTTTCTTTTCACAAAAATTATTATAGAGATAACATATGTCCTATATTGAAATATAGAGTACTTTTTAAGGGCTTACAACGGGATAAAATTGGTAGTTTTTAAGGGTTAAAAATAGGATAACCTTTTTCGCTGTACATAAATTTAGTATACATACAGATTAAGACTACATTAAGATACCGTGTACGCTCTGGGGACCCAAAGTAAGGAAAATCTGGCAATTTTGGTATTTGTTAACTTTTTCTTTTCGAAAAATTTAGTATAGAGATAGCTTATGGCCCATGTGAAAATAAATGGTACTTTATATGTGATAAAAACGGAAAAAATTGGTTCTTTTCGTACTTTTAGATAAGATTGGTATATATATTACATATGGTCCCGTGAGCAAAATATAAATATTAAGGCACATTAGGGTGCCCCGGTAGGCTAGTTGGAAGTGAGCTAGTCTATCAGCGCCGGGGTTGCGGGTTCGATTCCCGCCAGAGAGTTTGGTTTCTTTCCTGCAGACAAGCGTATATCTTCGCGGGATTATAATAGAAAAAAAGGAATAGCATTAAAAAACAAAAAAAAAAAAATGTGGCTTTTCATATAGAAAGCTAAATGTCGGTTGCGCAAGGGTATCGAGTACTGAAAGCTTATATGTATGTATGTTTATGGAAATTATTTAACATAAAATTATTATATATGTAGAACACTAGATAACATTTCTTTAAATTTATGGAACAAACCCTTTTTTTAAATCTTGCTCTAATTTTCATGTGAGCGAAGTCACCGGTAAATTTTGAAAAATAAAATAAGCGTGATAAAAATAACTAGCTGATATACAAAATTGTTTGCTTTTTTTAACCAGATAAAAACTTTTGATAACAAATAATTTAGTTTATTATGGCCAGAAAACGCGTAAGAGAATGAAAGCAACTTCATCTCAAATGTGAGATTACGACTATCAAAAAGTCGAATATATGCAAATTTCGATTGGAGTTTGTACTTAATATACTGCCGTGATTTTATTCTTATGTCTTTGTTTTAAATAAAACAAAAGAATAATAAAGTGCTGAATATTCTTGAGAGTGAAATACTGAATGAAACTATGTGGGAAATGTTGCACGTGATAGACATCAAAGCTCGTTGCGTTTGCAGTAATAGGAAAACTTTTTCGAAATATAAAGCAAATTTTTTTTAAAATATTTAAGACAGATGAGCTGAGCTTTTTTCATTCTCTTTCTATTCTAGTCGTTTGTTAAAGTAGTGATACACACAGTTTTAAATTTAAAACTAGAATTAGTGTCAAAATTGTCATGACCATTTTTTTTTTGTTTTCGTTGAACTATTTTCTCTAAGATAAGGATTTGCAATATACGTATCTATAGTTTGACATTTTATTATTTCTTTGTTGGGCAACTTTTAATCAAATTATTGTTAGATTTCTTTGCACGATTAAGCACTTTGTAACATGGGTTATTAAAGATGATTATAAACTGTCAAAAGGGGCAGGTGAATTATGGATGGTAAATATTATTGGAAACTAAATTAGCTTTTTATGAAGTTATGAACAGATCTTAAAAATAAAATAAAGTTATTGTAAGGGCTATTAATATTTTGTAATGACATATGCTTGTCATGTTAAACAAGGGTTTGCTAGTTGCGAAGCAGATTCAAAAAAGGCCTAAAACACCACTTTAAGCATTTTAGATAATACTACTACAATGATTAAATTAATAGATATCACTACATTTAGAAAACTCCAAGCACATGTTACGAATGAAAAATTGTTCTTAAGTAAAAATGGAGCCTACGATTTTTTAAGAGAAAGTTAAATTTTAATAAACATTGTTTGTTTGATATGAAAAAATAATATAATGAAAATTGTAATGATGAATGATTTAATTACCCAGTTTTGTTTGCTGATAAATCATTTTTTTTACCAAAATCAGCTGGTTTGCTGTTGGTGTAATTGTATAAAGTAAAGGAGGACGTATTTAAGTGAAAGAAAAACCAAAATTAATTTTTAAGCAACAATTTTAATTTAAAGCTGATTTTCATGGAATCAGCTTTAAATTTTTCATAGAGTCCATTTCAAGTGTGTGCAGATTTTAGGTTTTCCCCTATAGATAATATGTAGTAGTAAGTAGTTTTTTATAATTACCGAAAATCATATTGTATTGTTGTCTAGCCAATTAGGCCCTATGGGCTTGCGGCGTCTTTTAATTCAATAAAAAAAAAAAATGTTATGTGATTTTCAATAGATAGATTTACATTTTGTGATGACAGTTTTTGTGCATTTCGGGATTTGTAGACGGATTGCAAGATTTCTTGAATAAGTGGCTCCTTGCGGTAGACAATGGCACAGTTCATATCATCCAATTTAATGCGAGTATCAGCTTCAATTTTGGCAGCTACACCTTAGCGAAAACCCATGTGCTTGGCTTCGAATCCCTTAAATTGACGTTTCCTTTCTTGACGGTATTTCTCAATTTCTTTAGTAGTTTTATTCTTGGCTTGCTTTAATCATTTTGTCTTGCGTTTTCTTGCTTCTGCAACTTTTACGGCAGGCCTTTTTTCAGCGGCCAACAATTCGTCGGCAGATAATTTAATTGTCGTATGTGGATTCCGATAGTTTCGAGTAAATTGAGTTTGAACACATTTAATTTGAAAATTGCTTCAGCAAATACCACATACGACAAACTCAACACTCCATATCTCGAAAACCGTATGAGGCATCGAAAAACTGATTACGCCAAATTAAAGATCAGGTCGGAAAACCTAAGGAATCGATCTAAACTCAAAACCGCAAAAAATCCACATAGGACATTTAAATTATCAACCGACGAATTGTTGGATACCCTGGGTTTGGCTAGTCATTTTTTATTGTTTTTTAAATATTTTTTACACTTCACAAGACAAGTAGACAAATACAAGTGGCGACTTTCCTCTTATTTAATGGACTGTTCAATTTTAATTTTTAAAAAGATAATTAAATCATTCATCATTACATGGCGATCCTGCCCTCTCGATCCTAGTTGTTGAAAATTTTGTCCCGTTGATTCTGCCCATTCGGTACTGTTTAATTCTTAGTCCGGTGGTCCTGATTCTGCCAGTTCGAAAGATACTGATGATATCTCCGAGTAAAGGCGTACTCTCAAAGGAAGAAATATATGATATTTTCAAGAAATATGAAAATTTGGTAAAAAAAAAATATATTCCAATAGCACAAAAAATAGAAGACCATCCCACCACACCAACGCCAGGAACAGCAGACCAAAGACCTACAACAATAGAAGATTATAGGCAACGACAAAGTAAGCTAATAGTTGCGTCAGCAAAAGAGGAAAAAATAGCAACATAAACCAAGAGTTGGAAGAAAGGTAAAGCTGAGACAAAAAGCTGCGGAAATACACAGGATACTAGCAATACTCTGCGGGAAATTTGTGTCAATTGCTCTTAAAGCACTTATCCCGTGAAAAGTGAACCAAATTTTATAATTAAAAGGAACGAATTGTGATAACTGAAGACAAGACCTATCTCTTAACTGGTGATAATGTGTTAAGAGTGTAGATAGTCCAGAGGAAAGATAACTGGCACAAAACTATTAATGTGACTGGATTTAGTGGGGGTAGTGGCTGAATCTCTCTAGTTCTTTTACTTTATATGAAGGGGATCTATCATATTGACAGGGCTCATTTTGGACAATATCTGCGACAGGCATTATTTTAACCGAAATTGGAAGGTTATTTCACTGACCTGTTACAAAGTGTCAAAAAGGTGTCAATTAACCCCCTCGTAGGACATCGCCCTATTAAAGTGACTTGTCACGTGATAAGTTTAATGTTAGTTCCCTTTCCCGTAGGGTAACTACAGTTAACGCCCTAAGGAAAAGTTTAAAATCAATTTTAGCGGATACAAAAACCGAACAAAGAACAAAACCACCAAAAAATAAGGGTAAAGATGCTACCTTAATGGGCAGTCAGGAATCAAAGAACGAGGAGATAATAATCTCCAACAACAACGACAGCACCAACAAAATAAACGTCAGCCAGACAACAGTAGTATATAAAATATTAATTCTGCAAGTATTTTTAATAGAGAAACTTAATAAGATGTATAAAAAATTTTTGAATAATAGATTGAAAGAAAGACTATTATTAACTACTAACAGAATAAATTTGAGGATCAAAACGGCTTGTTAGCTGTAATAAATATTTCCCTTTTATTCTCAACATAAACTGCGGCAATCCCGGACAACTGACAGGAAATAATTTAGGTTCCTGCATACACAAACGGCAGAATTCTCTATAAAACTGGGTAATTAAATGATTCATCTCACAAAATTTAATTTTATAAACTTAACCCCAATAGTGTTTTCACTCTAAAGGTTTTAACACAAATTTTGGTTTTAACGATAAAACCAAACATTTAAAGCTTGTTTTGGAATTTTAAGACTTTTACATCGAATTTTTAAAAAATGCCATTATTTTACTTACTAAGTAAAATTTAAATATATGTTTACCAAAGGCATTATTTGAGATTTACAATAATGGTGATTAATGGTTTTTTTTAAGAAACCTAAGTATTTTATAGTGGGAAACTCTATGCTATTCGTAAACTATTTCTTATGAATTTGTTGTTATCATTAAATTTCAAAATCCAAAACTGGAAACAGTGTACATATTGGCAGGATAACGGGTTTTGTAGCACAAATTAAACCAGGGCATTGATTTAAATATAAAAAATTAAGTTTTTCAGTACTTTTTGAATAATTCTTAAAGAGTTGAAAAGTTTTTATGGTGTATTTGATTGATAAGATGGCCTAAATATCACAACACTAAAAACAACAATCGGGTTTTTTTTTGGTTAAACGGTTGTTTTATGATATTTTTTTTTTAATTTTTTTTTTGATTTTAATTAGTGCTACTTTTACTTTTATCCAGGCATCAGAAATTAAGAACCGAAAACTTAAAATTTAAGTTTTTCATTTGAAAAATTCAAAACTCATGCGTACAAAATAAATTTTTTTTTTCTATCAGTTAAAAAAAAAATAGGAAACACAAAAAAGATATTTATTTTTAAAGTACAATATGTGTTTTGTACATGAAAAGAAACAAAAAAAAACAAAAATTTGAAAAGTACACAAAAATGTTTTTTTATTTTTTTTTTTGAAAAATATTTATCATTGGTGTTCAAAATATGTTTTCAACTGTACAAAAAAAAAAACAAAAAAAAAATAAAAATACAAATAAGTTCTTCAAAGTTCAAAATAATAAAGTTCTTAAAAAAACGTTTTTGAGAAAAATATTTTGTTTTTTTTTTGTTTTTAGAAACTAACAATAAAAACTCAATTTGAATTTAAAATGGAGAATATTAATTAAAATTATAATATAAAATTGTTTTTAAAATAGCAAATGCAAAAAATCCTTAGAGATTCTTAATTATCAAAACTAGCTGCTGTTGTATTAGCTGTACCCGCAAAAACGTTTTTTTTAAGAACTTTATTATTTTGAACTTAAAGAAACAATATCAAACAAAATATTTTTATCTATTTTTGGTTATTGTACAATTTAAAATATTTTTCGAACACCAATGATAAATATTTTTTTAAAAACATAAAAAAAACATTTTCCGGTCCTTGCTTTTATCTAAATTAAACTAGCTGAATAGTACCAGCATTAAAGCAACTTACTTCAACGATTTTGCACGTAATTTAGTATGGATAATATTTTTGAAACTGAGAGCTTTTCATAGAAAGTTTCTATGCGAACGTTTACGGCCCGTCTATACCGGAGACAAGTATTGCGACATATATTGCAGTAAGTGTCAAAATTATGTTACCTTTAATGTAGACAGCACTTGTTTGTATATATTTATTTCCGACACTTTATGTTACAATAATTGTAAGTAAATTTTCATTGGCAATAAACCTAAATTAAACTTAAGGCCAATTTATATAACTCTATTTTAAAGCTTTGCAAGTGTTACGATCTTTAGTTACAGGGCACTGCACTCAAACATAGAAATAATCCAAAGAAAACCAAAACAAAATTCTTTAAATCATCACAGCCGATCCCTGGTATGTAATGAAACTAGAAAATTCACTCGAAAAGATCTCAATATACCATCAGTAAAAACTAAGCAATACAACTGCTCAAAAAGTATTCAATAAAATATTTAAAAAGGCTTGAGTTCGACCCAAATCTTCTAGTTGGAAATAATTGAAATGATGACGGCCACACTCGCCTCAAGAGAAGAGATACGGCAGGACTCATCCAATCAGCTAAACACATACATATGTGAACGGGAAATGTGATAAATAGAATTTTCATCTGGCTTTGCGGGACGTAAAGTAAGGAATTTTAATTGTAGGATTTTAATGAAACCAATGTTCTATTTGTTTAAATAAAAAAAAAGTTAAGTTTTATTTAACTTAAATGGATAACGTGCTAAAACTTATGGTAAAAATTGATGTAGCTATGTGGCCGAAATCTAAACTTCAACTGCCAGTCCCTAGTCCTGTTCTCGTCAATCAAAGCCCTACTCGTCCAATTCCTTGTCACACGTAAGTCAATTCCCATTGTCATGACAGTGTTGTTATTACAATAATAATTGCCACCTCTTGTCGTTCGTCCGTTTATTCCTGCCCACACATAATTATATTCTAAATATTTTTGTTGGATAATATTTTAATAATCGAGCCCTTACCGCAAAAAAAGCGTAAGCGATAAAAACACAATTTTACAGGAGAAGGTTTTTTTTATTATATACCATAAAAAAAATTGTTTGAAGGTTGGCGCTTAAGCTAAAATTGAAATTGCCATAAAATCGTAACGGTTCCTCATGTGACCATGACATTTAAGAATATGATGCAAGTGTTACCTATAATTGATTTGTTAACAAAAAGAGAAAATTTAAAATAATGTCGCCTGAGCTATTTTTGCGGTAAGGGCTCGATATGAAGATTCATGAGAAAAAAAAGGTTGCTTCTTACTCGTATTAAAACTTAAAAAATCGAGAAATAGAACTTACACCCTTTAAAGATTTTTTTCAATAGAATCGGCTATTAATTTCCAATATTAGATTTTGTGTTATATATCTGTTAAGTAAACTTACACTTTGTTCTTCTGGGCAAAATTATTTAAACATGCCATTCAGCTACACTGAAAAAAATCGATGCTATATACGAGTATAAACAAAAACTGTTTTAAAATGCACGAAATGCAGTGCAATACTACAAACTATTTTTTAAATTTACAAAATGCTTTAATTTTTTTTTAAATTTTTATATTCCACGATATGATTTCCTGATTTATAATCTAAAAAAAGGGTATTTCTGGTGGAATTTTTATAGATTATCTGCATTATAAGAATTTTGAACTTTGATTTGGCTATAAGTAACTATGAATTACAAGAAAGAAAAAATAATCATACCACTTTAACTCGTTATTTATATATACTTACGAGTATGTTGCATATCCACAAAGACACATTCATTTATGCAAACATACTTACATTTTAACATTCATTCATTTATTCAGAGTTGTCTTTCCATTTGTTTTCTTGTAATTTAGTTTTATGCATCTTTGTTACAATTTGAATTATTGTTTTTCATTGTCATTTGAAAACAAAAGGAAAATATTAAGAGAAATGAAAGCAATGAAACTATCCCTTTTAAAGTTTGCTATACTGCATTGAAATGGCTGAACGAATGAATGAATAAGTGAGTGAGCAACTGACTGACTAACTAGACGAATGAGTAAGTGAAGGCATGCATGACTGATAAACACATACATACATTTACAAAAATAGCAAATATAATAATATTTGAAATGTATGGTTTGGTAAAGTTACTGCTCTCTTTGTGGTTGAAACGATAAAAATACATACAAATCAAATTGAATAGTGGGCTTTTAGAAGAAAATTTATGTCGTAATTTTGGACATAAGTGATGTATTTATAATAGGATTATGAATTTTATATATGAGGGGCGATTACATGTGCAATCAGTAGGTAAAGCTTAAAGAAGTTCAGAACACAAGAAATGAGTGTGGAATTCTCATTTGGTAGCGAGATATGGCGATCAATTCTTGCATTTGTCATTAAAATACCTGTTTCGTTTGCAGCAGTCGGGGTATATGAAAACTTAATCTCAATTGCTTAACAAAAAAGCACTTAAACCCCGTGCGCCTTAAGCCCCTCATATGTGAGCTTTAAATAATAAATTCATCGACCCATTGCAACTTTATTTATGGAATCCTTAAAAAAATAATTAAAGGCATATGGCTTGGGATGATTTGAAATATAGAGCATTTCCTAAGTGTAGCTTTTAACCACTTTTTCAAAGTATTTCTGATTTTATCATGAAATGTTTACTTCGGCATCGTTAAAATTCTCTAAATAAAATCATGTACAGACGATCAAAAAAATATCAAGAAGCAATTCTTTTTATCAAGTGGTTTACACCATCATGATGAACATTCAGACGGAGAGTATTTGATGAGATAGTGATCATGTGCTTTTTATGAGTTTTCTATACATATGTAGGCCCTCAGAAACGGCACTAGTTACATTTATCGAAAGATTTGAAACTGAATTTTTTTGTTATCGCGAAATCCAAAGATTTTTGTTAAAATCGAATATCAAATAAAATTTGTTTTTACATTTTCGATCTACACTATCAGAAGACTAGTAATAAACAGAGAAAAAATTTTATAAAATATGAAGAGTTATGAAGCAGTGCTTTAAAAATATTGGCATAGTTTTAACAGATATTAAAAAAATAAACAACATAATCAGGTATGTGACGACAATTGATCGTTTTCAAAACGAACGTTTTTAAAAGGTGTGATGAATTTCGAGCGATTTTAAAATTCATTTCTGACTTATAGTCTAAAATGTTTGTTCATTAATTTTAAAAGTTACTGAAAACGATATTTTCGAGTACAAATCGCTTCGTTTTTAAGATCGAATTCCATCACATACCTGAATATGTATTTTTATTATGATCCTCGCGGCAAATTTGTCAACCTTCACTTAATTGTTGATTAGATTAAAACAAAAAGTGGTAGCACCCTCATTCTTTCAGTGTCTTCACGATTACTCAGCGTTTTGTGTAAGTGCGTTTAAATTAAAGTGGCGTATCAGTGCTGGCTGATCAGCTTATCTGTGACACCAACTTATAGTAAAGTAAAACATTTTTTTCCAGGTTAGTTTGTCTTGAAAAATAAAATATTGTACAATGAAAATGCACAAGAAACGGCCGTTTTGTATTGCTTTACAAAGGAATTGTGCTTTAAATTAGTTTTTTATGCGATTTCTTTATTTTGCTTAGATAAAATGGAAAATACTTGCATGGAAATGAGGCATATATTTTATAGGTGCCCGTACACGACATGTTTTTTTTCCATCTGACATGTCAAATTTTCCACTGCAAAATCCATACATGTCGTATGTATACCTTTAAAATATTGCATCCGTAAAAGACAGACGCAAAGTCATCTGACAAAATTTCAATTATAGCGTGCTCTATTTTCTTCTGATAAACCACTGACAACAGCTGTTTCAGAAATCTATGCCGGGAAGGAACCGGCAGCGGCGATGCACTATTGACGGAATCATTAGCCGGCTGAATTAAATATTATACAATACCGATATATGTGTGATAATTTCACCATTTAATAGAAATGAAGTGCATATATAAACAAAAAACGTTTCATAATAATATCCTCAACTGGTTTCTTCGAATTTAAAGAAAAACATGGTAAGATAGCTGAACTCTTTTACGGCGCAAATAAACGTTATTTTAAAACCGAGAACTACAATTACTATGCGAAAAAAAGAACAGATACAATGTCAGAAGCAAACTTTATGTACGTTTGTGAACATATATTATAAACTTTATGTAAAACAGCAAAACATATGTTGAGAGACATGCACAATTTCATGTGACTTGAAAAGTTGACAAGTCAGATGTAAAAACATGTCAATACATGCACCTTAAGGTTTATGAAATAATCTTTTTTTTCCTTTTTTTATTTATCTAAAATTTTTGTTTACTTTTAAAATATATATAAATAGAAAAACAACATTTAAAGTTTGTGGTTTCTTGTAAATTTTAATGTTAGGTCTAAGATAAAAAATTTTTTAAATGTTGTGATGAAACATAAACTGTGAGCTGGCAGAGAGTTTCATGCTGTATTTTTTTTTTCTTTTTTTTTTTTTTGCTTAAGCTACTTAAGTCTAGTGTGTCAAATATAGCCCCTTCATAATTTTTGAATATCGTACGAATCTTACCCCTTAAGCCTAGTACTCTGTTCAACATTTCACGTGAAATGCTGTCAAAACCCATATGAAAAAAACTTGTGCGGAATTTCTATGAAAAAATGTTGATAGAGTTGTACTCTGTTTAATTTGTGAAAAAGTTGCGAAATGTTTCTGGCAACATTTTTTTATAACTGCGAAATAATATAAGCTGCACTTATTTCACGTGGAATTTTAAGCAAATGAAAAAAGTTTAAACTTAATATTAAAATGAGAACTGCAAAACATTAATAACACAACCGGTAACAGTTTGTCATCAATATTTACTTTCATTTTTACTTAATTTTTTATTTAAAAAAATACTTTTTAGTAAAATACATGTGGGTTTTGTTTACATATCCAAAACAATGTAGCATACTTTGAAAGATTAAAAACGTCAAATTGTGCAAACTTTCGAGATAGGTAACATTAATACATGTCAAATTTTTCGCATGAAATAATAGATGTTGCTAAACAGTTTTCACAAATTGGAACAGAGTACTAGGCTTTAGAACCAAAAGTTAATAATCGGTCTAAGAGAGCGACATGTGTAAATGTGTCCTTACAAAAACGAAAATAGTCAGGAAGAATAACAGCTACAGTTGTTGTTGTTTTCTTCAAGCTTGGAAAATGTTATATAATCGTACTTTTTTCGTCTGCTTAACGAATCAAATTATATTTTATTTCAAATTTAAAAGAAAGCACTTAAAATGTTATACTTATTTCAACCATTTGGCAAATTTTATTAAAAAAAAACTAATAATGAAAATTTGTGAAAAATTTTAAATATTCCATCCCAGATTTTTTTTGTGGTTTTATAAATAAAACTCTGATAACATGCAAAATGTTATTGTAAGACAATTTAAAAAAATTTTCGGCGCAAAAGTTCTGTTATCCATAATATTTTTCTTGACAAAAACCCCGAGATCTTTTACATTTACCGGTTCTATACAGAAACGTTGGAATTTTCTGTTCAAAAATTTAGAAGTAAAAGAAGAGAACATTTTTTACTCCTAGTTCCACTGTACTCCAGTAGCAGAATCAAATATTCTCTATATAACTTTATCCGCCTGGGTGTCACTGTCTATATGTGTATGATGTCATTGTGGTAAAATTGCCAAATACTACTCTTAGTAGCCACACTGCCACACTGCCACACTACTGCTGATTAAATTGCTGACAAACCCAATGATTGTTCTTTCATTTAAATTTAAATGTTTATAATTTAATATCAAAATTTTTTCACGACCAAACGAGTTTATTCTTTAAAAAATGTTTTGTAAAACAAATGAATTTGCAATAGTATATTTGTTGCATACAACAAAATGCAATATGTACGACATATAAACTACAAAACAAATTGAGCATATAACAAGCCATGTTGGTTATCGCAAGAATTGTATTCTGTTTGATTTGTTGAAGTTTTTATTTGTTTGTAGCAACAAATGAATAGTGTCAATTGGGGTTTCAACGTGAATATATGTGGGAGTATTTGGGTGAAGCTGGTTCAATTTTGTTCGTACTTTAACTTTATTTGGATTTTATTTCAAAAGGTGCTACGTATCTCTGTGGCTTATTCGTTTTTATAACAATTTCATTTTAAATGTTTATTCTTTTATTTCAACCATAAACTGTGATTGTACTATTGTGTAACAATAATTTTTATTCCGGTTTTTTTTTTTTTTTTTTTTACTATTGCATCATTTATATATTTTGTTTTATTAAATTGGAAATTTTAATAGCTTTAATACAATAAGGGTTTTCATAATATCGCTTAAAATTGCAATTTGTGATTCGAGATTCGTTTCATGAAGCTTTCTTTAAATTTCTAGTAATATTAAAAATTACATAATTTTGTAAGAAGCGTCAATACAAAAATAAATTTAAAAAAAAGATAAAAATATAAAAATTAAAGCTAATATTTGTGATTTTTTAATTATTTAGGAAATTGCTGTCATTTCTTTTTATTATGATGATATTAGTATGGTTCAATTATGTATGGAACAAAATATCGGCCAAATGGCCGCCGCGAACTCTGCGGAACAGTTCATCCGATAATCCAAATTTTCGATGGCACTGAGTCATAATTGAGGTTCTATGCCGTTAATGTGCCGAATTATCTCATACTTTAGCTCTTCAATTGTTGCTGGCTTATCGACGTACACCTTTTCTTTCAAATAACCCCAAAGAAAGAAGTCCAACGGTGTCAAATCACATGATCTTGGCGGCCAATTGAATTGAATTGAATTTGTCGCGCAGTGGCTCTTTTGCGTATCATCCACATTCATATCTTCCACGGCCCGATGATGCCGCCAGGCCATAAGCCGCACCAAACAGTCACTCATTGTGGGTGCATTGGTTTTTCGACAATCGCTTTGGGTTATCAATCGCCCAAATGCGGCAATTCTGCTTACTGACGAATCCACTGAAGTGAAAATGTGCCTCATCACTGAAGATGATTTTCACGATATGCATTTTTATTTGAACGCATATTTTCATAATTAGCCTGAATAACTTTAACGCGTTGCTCGATTGTGAATCTTTCCATGGTTCCAATTGAGTTAGTCTAAGATTGAGAAATATCAAATCAAATACAGAAAAACCCTGACGTTTAGGTGTGGTTCACATTCAACATCGGCCCTTAAAATTTAACCACCCGTTAGAACCAGTTTCATTAGAATAGTTTTTAGATAAAAAAATAAATAACCGCACAAGAGGAATGAATTTTTTTTTTTTTTTCTTTTCATTATTTATTTATTGAATCTTCATATATTAAATATGAACTAACAATAATTAATCAAATCTTATACTAATACTTTCTTTTTGTCCTGCCAATGCTAGACGAAAATTTTTCTCCTCACGGTTTCTGTTCACATATGTTGATGTTTAGCGGTCTTCTCGTCTCAAGAGGAATGAATATGAATATGAATGAATGGAAAATGTGCGTTGTTGTGAATTTTTTTTTTGCTCTATTGTGAACACCACCAAAAATCTTGTAAACAAAGCATAAAAAGTTAAAATATTTTTTAAAAATGCATAAAGAAAGCCGAAAGACTAATTAAAAACATCTGTTTGTACAAAATTTATACAAGTTTAAGAGTCAAAATTGTTGGGCAAATTTACGAAGTTTGTGTTAATGAATTCTCATACAATTTTCGACAGTTCATTTGCGAGGGCGTAAAAATGCACGGCTTGCACAGACTGCGAACCTTTCAAGCGTTAGCATGAACACCCGTATTGATTTGTTAAGTTTTATTGCGGCTTAATTAAACAATTGTTCTGTTACTTTGAAGTGCCCTATAAATTTTTCCTTGTCGGTTTTTGTTGTCCATAGTATTGAGATATTTTGTTGATTGTCTGATTTTGATCGCAATATTATGTGTGAAAAATAACTTAGACTTTAAGCTGCAAATGATAATTCGAGTATTTAAGTTTTTTTTTTTTCAAAAATTTTCAATATGCATTTTTTCCTAAGCTAGTCCAATAATTGCATACAGTTGCATTTGTTAAATTATTGTTTTGTGCGGATTTAGCAGTACATATCTAAAAAGCCCTTATCAAGCTTATATTTATAGTCAAAAAGTATCGATAGAAATAAAGATGGCAATATTAATTGAAGATTGCTGGTTTTGCCTTGAACTCATGCTAAAATGCAAATGCATTTTACCAAATTAAAAAAAAAATAACATTTGCAAAATAATATCTGTGGACTTTTGATAAAACAACTTCTCTCGAAATAAGACATTTTTGCAAGATTTTTATATAAAATATAAATTCTTAAGACGGTTCTTTTGGTGTAATCCATGCAGTTCTACGCCATTTGGTTCAAAATCTACAGTTCTTGGCAAATCAACTTCTTTCCTTATATTTGGGAAAAATATTTGATAAAATATCTTATCTGAAAGAGTTTAAAAATTTTCTAAAATGCAAGAAATAACATTGTTATATCCTTTTGACAAAACATCTAAATTATATTTAATATTTTTTTGGATATATACATTTTGTTTTAACAAAACAACTTCTCTTCAAAGAAGTTGTTTTATCAAAACTGAAATTTAGAAAATATGTAACTTGCTTGAGACAAGATAAATTTTTAAATGGTTTATAGAGAAAATTAATTTTGACTAAACGACTTGTGTAATGTAAGTTAATTTTTTTTGTTGAAAACAATTTCGACAAAACATCCTATCTTTTTATTCTTAATTTTTCTGAAAATCTGTTGGCATTAGAATAGAATTATTGATATCTTCACTTCAATTTAGTATTTAAATTTAATACTACACTTTCACTTTTTCACCAAATATTCCAAAATCAAAGTTGTTAGACATTTAAACAGTTTTTTCGTTCTCCTGTAAAATTGTAGTTTTTGAAAGAGGTTGTTTTGTCAAAAGTCCACAGATATTTAGACATGATTATTTCTTTTCAATGTTCATTAGTTGGTTAGTAGCTTTAACAAATAGCTAAAAATCAGTACCGGAACTAAGAAATAATTCCCAACCATAAAAAAAATTCTCAATATTTATTCATATTCGATTATCTTGAATGTAGCAAAATGTCGCATTGAATAAAACTACACTATCCAGTTTTTTTGTTGATATTATTCCCAACTCTCAAAGTGCATTTGGTTCAATCTTGCTTTATATATTCTCCAGATTTGTTTAAAGCAAATAACAAAACATCATATTACTAATACAAGTACCCTAGAGGTAAGGGATTTAATAGCAAACGTTTCACGTAGAAGTTCTAAAGTGGTACAGACCGTTTCTACTTCCTTCACTTTATATGAATGGGAGTTATCACTTTAACACGGCGATGTCCTAGGGGTGTAAATTGGCAACTTTTTGATACTTTGTAAGAGGTCACTGAACTAACCTTAATGGGCACATTCAATTTCGCTTTATATAATGCCTGTTTCAGGTATTGTCCAGAGTAAATTAATAAATTAAAAGCCTTCATATAAATTAATATAACGAGATAGAATCAGCCCGTTTCCGCACAAAACCCAGTCACAAAATTAGTTTTGTTCATATTACTTTTCCTCTGGATGAACTATACTTTATCAGTTAAGTGATATATAAGTCTTGTTTTCACCTATCACTTACAAAAAAGAAAACAAACAAGAAGTAAGGAAAAAACATGTAAATAAAAATTGAAAATTGGTAATCAATTACAACAAATTTCGATCTACCAATACGATTGGATGAATATTGATGTTGGACTCTGGACTAGCAATCGCCTCTGTGGCGCAAACGGAAGAAAGCAAAATAATTCTGATGATAGGAATGTGGTTATGGGTTTTCTCGAAACATGTAAATTCGACCCGATTTCAATCCCATGTTCAGTCAAGAATTATCAAAAAAAAATTTTAGAGGTGTTTTGGAAATCAAAAACGCAAGACTTTGAAAGTCGTTTTTTTCATAAGATTTGTGTAGTAAAATAAATACAAATACAATACATTACAAATATTTCTATATTAAACAGAATTCTAAAGGAAAATTATAAAAAATTAGATTAAGAGTGTATTAACCCTGAAAGAGTACTCTTCATTTTAGTACATTAAAGTTACTCATCGTCGAATCGACGCATTTAAAAAAAAATTCTAACGGAACGATTTTTAATGTAAAAAATCAACAAAAACTTTTTTAATTAAGCGTTTTATTAAAAAAGTTTTTCTTCGCTTTCAAAATTTGATACGAATTTTTACTCATTTTTGTGTTTTGAATTTTTTTATTTTTTAAAGCTTTCGTCATCAGCTAACGTTGTTGAAAAAAGCATAATTTGCATACACGTAAAAAGGTTGTATGATTAAGTGTAATTGAGCTTCTTCGATTCGACGAACAGTAACCATCCAGGGTTAAAAAGAACTTCAAAATTCTTGCGTTTTCCGTTTTCGATTTCCAGAACACCTCTGTTTAATTCATTTCATGCAACGAGTATTAATTCCTTCCTTCAACAAAAATAATTTAATGAAAATTTAATTTGTTGAACTTAAGCCTTATTTAAATATCAAAAAGTTGCTTTTTATTATAAAAGTTTATGCACTGGTCATAGGATAAGTGCTTTAACAACAATTGATACAAATTTCCCGCAAGGAATCTTAATGATATACGTTTTTGTTATTTATTTCAGAACTACTTAAACTAACTGCCAGAAAAATTAAATTATTTATAAATTGTTTTTTAACAAAACTTTAAAAAATATTTAAATCGTAGTGGCCTTAATCAATTTTTTTTTATTTAAAGCAAAAAATTGTGGAAGTGTAATTGTTGCGTTTTTTTATGGACCTCATCATTTGTGCTTTTCGTTGTTCAAAGATTTTTTGATGTTTAGTTTATTGTTTTTAAAATTTATAAATGAATAAGAATTTTCAGAGTAGTAAGTAAATTGTTTAAGTAGTATCTTAATATTAATGTTTTTTTTTTTTTTTTGTAATAAAATCCATCCATTTTTAGCTATTTTTTAGTCTTTTTTTTAGTAAAAATTCAGATTTTTTTGTTGGTATATATTCAACATATACCCAGGATATTTCTGCGGTATTTGTTTGTGAATGTTTCCTGTAGTGATGTTACGAATATGCGTAATCGTGTCGTCGAATATCGCCTATTTCATGGCTTTCGTATTGATAATCGCTAAATAAAAGCTCTAGTTTATTGTACTATTTCTTAGCTTTGTGTCCTATTTGGTTTAAATGCGAAAGTTTGTTTAACAGAACTACTAAAATAAGTTTTAGCCTTTATTATTGGGCCCTACTTCGGCTCATCTCGTATTTTCTACAGTTACGCCACTTTTTATTTTTATTTATGGACAAAAAATTTTCCATAAGGAGTTAATGCGGTTTATTATGGGATTACTCATATGGCAGTTATTTTTGTTATTATATCCATTTTTATTTTATTTTCTTTAGAGCAAATAAACATACATCTTTTCAAAATAAATAATTTGAAACGTTTCATTCAAAATTAAAATTTTAAATGATATCATTATTTTTAAGAATCTAATAAAATAAAATCTTAATATCCCGCTAATGCATATTAAACATATTTATCACTTCAAGCGGAAGCAAAATTTCTTTTTAAATCAAATAAAATTTTATTGTTCGACAAATTCATACACCTTCCGCAAGTGTCGACCATGATCTATTGGATTATAATTTTTTTTAGATTTCGCATAAGCCATTGTCCGTTTTTTCCCCTCAGCAATGTTACAGATGTATAAAAAAAAGAAAAAAAAAAAAAATATTAAATAAATAAAAAAAATCATATTAAAAAAATGTCCTTCTCTTTAGACACTTTATTGCAGATTGTGGGTTACAACTTTTTCATCTTTTTTTCCATTTAAGAGCTGACTTGGCATTTAATTCTTAGTGTGTTTTTTTCTATTTTAATATTTTTTTTCATCTGTTCATTTTGAATTTCAAAACATTTATAGCATTTTTATTGTAACAACCACTGTGATGGATTGTGCGGTGAATTGTGTCCTTTTATTTTTTTTCTTTATTGTGATGTTGGCCTTTTGCCATTTAAATTTATTTTAACTTTTCTCTTTTATTCCATTTTTGTTTTTAAAAAATCCTTTTTCTAAGCTTTAAAGTAATGTCAACCATGTTGAAGCAACAGATTTAATGCAACTTTTAAACGGGTAGGGAAAATATTTGAATATTTTGTAAAGGAATAAATATTATTATATTATTTTATGGTAAACA
This sequence comes from Pollenia amentaria, assembly GCA_943735925.1. Taxonomy (NCBI): domain Eukaryota; kingdom Metazoa; phylum Arthropoda; class Insecta; order Diptera; family Polleniidae; genus Pollenia; species Pollenia amentaria. Next base: position 151,001,589 of record OX031007.1, read on the forward strand.
AATTGTTTTTTAACGAGAAGGCTAATTTTATATAAAAAAAGTATGATTATATATAATTTCTGTTGGCCTTTTGTAAATACTTACAGTAGTGGATAATACAATAAGAATTATGGAATAAGGATCTGACTTTTACAAACTACAAGAAATAGTGCTACATCGACCGAGCCAAATCCATTATACCCTTAACTAAGTATTTAAATTTTTTAAATAAGACTTTACATGGAATCTGTTATAAAATTATTAACAAAACTTTTTGACACTGATATCTCAATTGAGGAGTGTTATGAAAGAAATTTGTATGAGTAATATTTGAAATTATAGACCGATTCTCGTCAATTTCAATAGGTTTCATCTTGATGACAATTAAAATTTATGTTGAAAACATTACCTGTATTTTGTGCACAAGGTTGGCGTGGACAGACAAATAACCAGCTGTGATTCTGGATCGTACAATATACACTTCTGCACATAAGCATCTGTGGTGATTAGGGCATATATAAAAAAAGAAAAAAACCATCTATACACAATGTGATCTTCCTTAAAGGACACCTTCCTTAAGCAGGCACCCCCTTTCGGCGGACATTGTGACATGGTCCCGGCAACATTCTCGAGGAAAAGAATTTTGTTCTATTGACAGGATATCTCACTTGCAAGGTCACTTTTAAGTGGTCCCTTCGATACCCGGTCATAACACTGTATATGTGTACATCTATCAACTAACCAAACTTAAAAAAAAACTTTTTTGCGGCATTTTAAATCCATTAAACAGTTTATACGAGGGCGGATCAATAAGTTCGTGACTTTTTGAATGAAACACAGTTTTTTTTACAAAAAAAAAATATTTTTCAACATAATCTCCGTTTAGCTGAATACACTTAGTCCAACGTTTCTCCAATTTGTGTATCCCTTCCAAAAAAATAGGATTTTTCGAGGTCCAAAAAAAAAAAATTTGTTTGACCAATAATTTCATCGTTGGAGCTAAATCTCTTTCTACCAAGCCAATTCTTTATGTTCGGAAATAGGAAATAGTTACTGGGGGCTAAATACGGAAAATATGGCGGATGAGGTACCACGTCGTAGCCCAATTCATGTTATTTTGCTATTGCGACTGCACACGTTTGCACCCACGCATTATCTTGATGACAAAGAACTTTTTTCTGGGCCATATAGGGTCGTTTTTAAAAATCCTAGTTAAATCCCTTTTTTCCCCTTCTGAAGGTAATCGATGTGGATTATCCCGCTTGCATCCCAAAAAACTGTTGCCATCACCTTATTGGCCGACAAACTTACCTTAGCCTTCTCCGGAGCCGGTTCACCCGGAGAAGCCCATTGTTTAGACTGCTGCTTCATCTCCGGAGTGTTGTACTGGATCCATGTTTCATCCACAGTTTTAAAACACCTTAAAAACTCATTCGAATTGCGGTTAAACAACTCCAAGCAATCCTTTGAAGTTGTCACACGATTACGTTTATGGTCAATTGAGAGCAAACGCGGCACCCAACTTGCAGACAGCTTTCTTAAACCCAGCTAATCATTTTAAATCGAAATCACACTGCCTATGACATCAACAATCTCACGCACTTTTACTCTTCGATCGGCCATATCGTGAATTTTTTCGACATTTAAGGGTGTATTGACTTCAATTGGCCGTCCTGAACGTTTAGCGTCATTTCTACTTGGACCACAACGAAAGTCAGTAAACCACGTTTTAACCATTGAAATTGATAGTGCAGAGTCCTTATAGTATTTATCAAGCTCTTCCTTGGTTTGATTGACGGTTTTTTTTTGCGCAAAAAATAATGTTTAATGAGCACTCGAAATTCACATTTTCCATTTTTAAAAAAATCCACAGGTTGTACGTTTTGAACAGCTGTTAAACGCAAAGTAAGTAACGGAACTTGCTCAAACAGGTGGTACTTGATGGGAGCAGTGTTGCATTTCATATAACTGCGAGGGAAGTGCGAAAAGTCACGGACTTATTGATCTGCCCTCGTATCAAAATATGCTGTAGAAAGTTGAAACATAAGCTATAAACCTTAAAAAAATGCTGGTAAAATGCTATTTTCGCTTAAGTGAGAAAAAATATATCAAGGGTAAAATATGCAAAGATATGCACGAAGAAATCGATGCCAAAAATTCATAAAAGGCTCTAATGTTGCTGCCTCTATTAGTTCCACAAGGAAAAACATGCTAATTGCTTATCTACGGTTTCAATGTTGTTGATAATGTAGAGAAGTTTCTTCAATTTTATGATTTTCGATTGTTTAGAATATTTTAAATGCCAAACTTTTCTGGAAGGCCTGTACGTTCTTTACCTTAAACATGACAATCTGAATAAGCAAAATTAAAATCTATAAGCGTTTTAATATACTGAAAATCGGCCAATGTATTTGTTATAACATTTTTTTTACAGAATCGTTTTAGCTAGGCATCAATTATGCTTTAGATTTCTTAGGTTAACTAAAATTATAATGACGCCGCGCTTTTAACTGACAAGCAAGTTATCATGGCTATAAGGCAATGCTGTATATTAGAACAGAAATTTGCTTAACATTTTACTCTGACAGCACAAACCTTATAAGCTTAAAATCAGGTTGTCTCTTTCTTTTTGCTAAACATAAACTAACTTTCGTCAAAAAAAATGTTAAACACAGTTTCAATTATTTAAGTTGAAACAAAATTTCATAATTTTATTTTTAATTATACCCACACCCTCATCACATGTTGGAGGGCCCATATATAACTTCTTTCTGGAAGAGAGTCTTTGTGCCAAAAAAAACATCCTTGGAATTTAAATTAAATTCTGCTGCAGCCTTTACCATCTTACTAAATTTTATGGGAATTGGATTATATTTAACCATATAAAACCCATACAAATACTACTCCTCAAAATAGCAAATGATGCCATAACTTTCATATAAATCTTGGTAGTGATGTAAAAATTGGTGACGATAACTCTCATAATCTCAGCTGATCTTTGTACTCGTTGGTCCTATATAAACCATAGGTTCCCAAAAAATCCCTTCCTAATATCACTCTAAAACCCCTCCTCCCGGGGATTTGTCAGGATCATCTTAAGGATGGTTCGGCTTCTGGTGTTGCATCCTCCGGGGACTTCAGGTTCAGTCAATATTCGAGATTTGGGAAAAATTGACAAATCCACACGATATCTTGAGATTGTGGCTGACCATTGATCCAATCTGGTACTACGGGAAACAGTAGACCCCGGTGAGTAAGCACCAGGGGGGCTACTCTGTGTTGCGATGCGAAAAAAAATTGTCGCAAATCTAGTGATTGGTACTCTTTAGTGCTTTTGCGCATTTGTCTTTCGCATCTTTTTTTTTTTTCTTTTATCAAATCATTATTTTTTCTTTTATTAAAACTTTCCAATTTACATTTTTTACATATTTTGCCATTTCAATACTGAAAATCTGCACTATCTTTGATTTTTATTATCAGTATTGCCTAATTTTCAAACAAGTTGGCATTTAGCTTTCGCATCGAAATTGTATTCGTATCGCAAGAGAGAGTAGCCCCCCAGGCCGACTATTTGTTGAAGCCTTCGAAAGTATACTTCTGGCGAGATATGCTTTTCGTCTTTCAGAAAGATTGTCTTTCCAGGGAGTTTTATTATTTTGTTGAAAAGATACTTTCGGGGATCACGTGGTGGTTGATGCTAAACCAAAAGTCGCGAGAAGGAGATCCTGAAAACCCCACTCCTGGGCTAATTTTTCACCACTTGTTGGAGAGTTCGGCCTGAGGAGCGGATCATCTCTATAATTGTGCAGGACTATGCACTCAAATTGTTTATTTTATGTGCTGGTTGTTCTCACACTCAAAGGCGGTTAGTAAACACATTTTTTGTCACCCAGTGGTTTAGATACACCAGGACATAAAACTTTATGACAGGTGCTCATATATAATCTTTTACATATCCCTTTAAGACCACCCAGAGGTATGTATTGTGTAATATCCTCTGAGGAAATTAGTTGTATTTAATACCTGGAATTCAGCAGAGTTTGAAATTTAAAGATCTCTTGAGATCGCTTCTGTCAAGAGATCCTATCTGGTATCACGAGAGGTAGTAGCCCCTACATAACGGCTGAGGCACCTCGCGGATCACTGGTCGCTGTGTTTTTTACCCAAAAGCGTGGGAAAAGAGAGTAGGCTTCACGATCACATTTTTCCCCACTTTTCATCTTTAAAATCTGAATTATTACGGCCTGCTGGCTATACCTTAAACAGCGGAGGTAAGATGGCTCCAGCAAATGTATGATTCTGCCAGGTTATATACTCAAATTGGGTGTGCAGGCGCTAACGCACAGGGACGGCCAACGCATTGCTTGCCACTCAGTAGTTAATACCGCCATGATATTAGGCCAAGACGGTTGATGCTCGTGTAAATGTTTTCTGCTCATTATTACCTTATATAGATTTAGATACTTAATAATATAATTTGGCCTTGCCGGGCTTATGATTGCCCAAGGTGCACAAACAGGATACATTCTAGAGAATTTTTCTGTAAATACTGATTTGTTTTACTTTAAATATTTTCCAAAGGAATTCTCTATAATAAATAATTGTTATTCGCTCCACCACTAGTGGTGAATGAGGGTATACTAAGTTTGTCATTCCATGTGAAACTTTTTTAATATTCATATTAGACCCCATAAAGGGTATGTATATGTTCTGGGTCCCTAAGTAATTCTAAGTCGATTTAGACATTTCGGAATGTTTAATGTAACAAAAACTAACATGGAAGTTGGCATGGTGCACGGATTGATATAACATTTCGCACGAATGTGACTGAAACCATAACGAATAATGCTATTATTTTAAAATTTGGTCTGTCTCAGTTTCATATGACTAGAAATCACACTGTCCGCTTTCGTGAAGATCCGTTCATAATTTGCCATATGCGCCATACTAACCCAACTATCGGTATAAAGCTATTGTAATAAAATTTTGTCAGCCATAATTTTTTTAGACTAGAAATCACATTGTCAAACTTCGTGAAGATGGGTCAATAATTTACATAAAGCCCACTCCTGAAATATTTCAACTGTCGGTGGAGTTTATCAATGATTCTTCAGAACCGAATATAGCACTTTAACTTGTTTCTCATGTAAATTTTATAAATAAATTTTTGTATAAATATTTTGCGATTTTATGTTTTGTTTTTTCATAATTGTACATTTAATTTCTAAAGTATTTTGTCACAACTATTTGTCCTCCAAAAACGAGAAAAATAAAAACTTTTCCATTCATTTTTTTAAACCATTCATCATAACAGAAATTCCTCAGCGAATTTATTTATTCATATATTTTTTACATTGTTGAACAAAGAAGTATGGTCACAAATTAAAGCCCAAATAAACGCAGCCATTTTTATTAAATGCTTTCTCTTATTTTTTTTATTTATTTGCTTACAATCACACATGAATGTGAAATTGTAAAAAATTTAAGCTGCTTTGTAAGTATGAATGATTTCATGAGTGTGAATATTTCTTGATGACCCCATTTTTTTAATAATATTTAAATCAATAGATCTTCCATTCCCTTTTTTCTCCTCAAAACTGACACACATCTGATGTGTTACGTTTTTATTGTACTGTAGACAATATTTTTTTTTTTTATTTTCAATGTTCGCATAACCATATTGAAGTTCAATGGAAAAAATGTACGAATGAATTTTTAATAAATATTTGTTTCTGTACTTGACCTTCTATTGGCAATTGTAACAAATGGTGGCTCAATAGTTTAACAATATAATTTTATGAATTGTGAAAATTTAATTCTAATATATTTTTTTATTGTATTCTGGGAGTTTGTAGAGTGATATATTAGACGGTTTTGTTAACAAATGTTGTGCAATTTTAAGTAATTGAAATTATTTGGTAAAAAAATTTTATTTTTAATATTTTTGTATGGAGAATGTATTTTGCTAACAAAACATAGTAGTAATTAAAAATGATCATATTAATTCGAATATGTATTCTATGTCAAATTACAATTTATAAAGGTTTCGTTCTTTATTAGTCTTATTCCTTCAATATTGTTCAGGAATATTTTTTATGAAAGCTTTATAAATTGTAATTTGACTTAGAACACACGTTCGAATTAATATGAAAATTTATAGTAATTAAATATTTAATATAAATTAAAAATTTTAAATATATTACCATAAGAGATTGAAAGGGAAACAACATCAGTTTAGTACAATATATGTTATAAATAAAGGGAAAAAATAAACAAGAATTTTCAATAAAGCCGTTCAAAAATCAAACGTAAAAATGCACGATTTTTATAAAAATGCACGACTTTTATTTCGTCAAAATGCTTATGCCGACAACCCAGAACCCAGGCTTTCACGGACAGGCTGCCCTGACTAGTTCGATTGTTACCACACAATCTCTTCGGAGCTTCGCCGTTTTACCGGCAAGTGTATATAAAAAAAAAAAAAAAAAAAAAAAAAAAAATAAGTTGATTCTCACAGATAAATTATAAAAAAGTTATATTGTAACTTATTATCATCACAACAAATCTATGACTAAATTAAATGTCTACGATAATCCTGTTACAGTTTTCTACAACTACGTACTTTTTGCAGTAACCATTACATTTTGCTCGTTTAGCGTTGCACTATGTTCAGACGATCCCTTTCTTTGGTCCAGTCACCCCTAGGATTAAAGATTAGTTGAAAAGAATTCCAGAAATTTTATTTTTATTTTTTTCCAAGTCTCCTAATACCGCCCTTTTAGTTTTTTGTTAACTGCGCCACCATTTAATGTCCGATCATAACATATTGCATATCGTTATTTATGGCTTGTCTATGGCTTCATTTTTGCCTTTGGGACTTTTTAATCCGACATTCGACTTTTGTCATCTCGGATCCTTCCCCCACAATGTCCAATTTTTTGCACGAGGCAAGTGTAATATTAAAAACGACGGAATTGTTTTTTCTTTGGCTGATCAGAATTGATTCCCTTTATTAATAAATTTGATTGGCTTAAATACTTCTTATGAAAATAAAGTTTAACCTAAATTTGCGTGACTTTACAAAAGTTCACTTAATCACTTATTTTGTACTTAGAATTAACTTACATGCAATCATACAGTATTGTATCAGGCAGAACCATTTGAGTCATTTATTTGTATTGGCTTTAGTGGTGTATTCAAGAATTAGTAGTCAAGAATTTGCTACTTCAGCATAACTTTAAAAATGTACGTTGAATTTTTGTTGTCAACATAAGTAAGCGAAGGTTGACTGTTGTTTATTTAATAATATAAAATTGCACAAAAGAATTTATGACCGCGACAATGTACGATAATTCAATATTGGTACTAACCTGTCTTAATAATATTTGTTTACTTTTTGGTAAGAATGTATTAATAATAATTTTGCTTATAAATCAAAGAATGTATTAACAAATAAAAGAATGCATTATTTAATGAAATGTATAAATACACTACACAAGAAAGCCTTTCTTATACTTAGTATGTCTAGGTTTTAATATGTTCAGCTTTATGTCACGCCTCAAAAGTACGCACCCTTTTTCTGGTATAAAAGTGAGCATATTAAAACCTATATATACTAAAGCTTCGTACAGACGGTGGTCAGATCTAACAATATTGTCAGAAAAATGTGCTAAACATGTCTTACAACCGTGTGAACTTGCAATTTTTGTTTGACAACGTTGTCAAAAAATGCATTGTTCGTCTATTGTAAGACAACAATATTGTTAGATATCTGACGATCGTGTGAACATTCTTTGTTGCCATTGGCAGATCAATGTTAGGCGTTGGAAGCTTATTTTGTATTGTCAGATGTCAGTCCGTTCGGCCCCGCCAAACCCGATTTGTCCCGCTCAGAATCCATCAGTTCGGCCCCGGCAAACCCTAATTCTTCCAAAATCGAAGCCCATTGGAGACCTGAGCACCTGCAAACAGTCAGTATCCTCCATTTCTGAGTCCAATTTCGCCAACTCATCAGCTATCTTGTTGCCGGTGATGTTGCAGTGACCCGTTACCCTCACACCATAATTCCTAAATAACTAGCCTGGAGTTCACACAACAGCCCATCAAGGCCCTAAGAGGCGCCTGGCTGTCCACATATATAGTGACCTCCGAGCCCTTGGCAATGTTAGCCCCTATCAATTTTACGGCCCTGAGACCCCCAGAACCTCTGCCTGAAATACACAGCAGTAGTCGGATCCTCAATGTCCCCCGCACCCGTGCTCTTCATCTTCGAGCCATCAATGAAAATAGCAAATCCCCTATACAATCTGCCCTGGCCTGACCAGGTCTCTAGAAGGCAACATCACCTCTGGCAAATGCCCAAAATCGACTCTACTTCACAAATAATCCGTAGGGACGGGCGAGCCCAGGTGATAACTACTATTACTAATTTTACCCAAGATCCGCGAGTGATCCTCCGTGAAATTTCCCAACAGTCCTAACTCCCTCAGCCTAAGAATGTTCCCATCACACTCTAAGGGCAAAAGATGTATAACATCCATGGCCGCCTGAGGTGTACTGCTCAAGGTACCTGTCATGCCGATCGAAGCACACCTCTGAGCCTTTGACAGAAGGTCCCTCCGACTAGCCAGTCTCAATGCCTCCCACCAAACACAGCATCCATACGTAAGAATGGGTCTTAACACCGAAGTGTACAGCCAAAGCCCAGCTGACGGCCGGAGTCCCCAGCTCCTACCTATCGATGATCTGCAAGCATAATAGGCATTTAGACCCCAAAATTATATATAAATAAATAGGTTGACGGAAAGGGGAATTGAAATCGGTTTTAGGCTTTGAATATATATTTTTTAATTTGGTGGGTTTCCTGTCTTTATTTTAAATTTTGTTAGTTGAAATATTTAATTTATTTTTCCATCGTTTATTTTGCCATTTATTGTCAAAAACAATTTTGTAATATTATATTATATTAAAAAAATTGGGAAATAAAAAATATTTTTAATTAATTTAATAAGCAAAAATGACCTAAAGCTTAAACAATATATTAATATATAATATTAAATATTGATAAAGAAATGTTATAAAAAAGGATGCTCACAGTTAATGACTAAAAAGTAGCAAATGCGAACATTTACAATCTAAAATGCAACTATTTTTAAATGCCGATATTGTTCTCGTCTGGTTGTTGTTTTAAGTACAACCTACTAAATTATAATAACAAAAGTAGATACAACACTGCGTATACTTGATTTTTTTCAGTTACGTCATCTCAGGTGGTTTACAACATGATAGCGGGAATGAATAGAATATTGAGTGAACTTTTATGGTTGCGAGGGGGAGGGGACGTTGGTGTGTTGATTGTGCATGAGATCAAAGGCATTTCATGCAACGTAATATGAAGATGCAAAGTCGCTCAAGTTCAGGCACAACGGCCTAAATGCCTTATGAACTAAGTCCCGAAAGCAAACACGCAGAGAAATAATATGTTTAAATATGGTAATCTCCAAAAAAACTATTTTTAGACAAAATTTTATACATATTTTTAAATTTAACCATATTATTATCACCGACAACCATATTATGGTTTAATGTGTCCGCCATCATGTTTTTAAATTAACAATAGTATTTTCCTCTTCTCCAAGAGGAACATGCTATGGTTGAAAACCAAACATGCTATTATAAGTGTTAAACATATTTTCGTTTCTATTAACCAAAACATGTTCGTAGGCAACCATAATATGGTTGTGCCTTCTTGATGGAGGACACATTTAACCATAATATGGTTGTCGGTGACAAAAGTTAGGTTACATTTAACCATAATATGTTTACAAGTTTCTTTAAAAATAGTTTTGTTGGAGGTGACCATATTTAAACATAGTTTTTCTCTGGGTGAAAATTAAATAATTCCAAAATTTTTTATACAGAGAAACAACGACTTTTAGGGAGTTTTTTAATTTTGAATGTACTAATTTTTAATTGTGTGATAGGCAATTAGTTCATAAAGAAATAAGTCCCAAAATTTTGGAAATGATATAACCCAAATAATTTTTTTGGGACTTACTTCATATACATATCCTTTAAGTTGCATTTAACATTTCAATTATAAATATATGTAAATTTGTAATGGTTGAGATCATATGCCCGAATTCTTAAATCCCGAATTCGAAATCCAGAATTCCAAAATCGCGAATATCAATATCACGAATTTAAAAATCCGGTATCGCTAACTAAAGCTTCTCTTCATAGGCGGGCATTAGCCGGGTGTAAGGATTTTCTCTTCTATTTATGGGGTTTTTGTTCACTTTTGTCTGGGGGGTTTTTCATATTTTTGCGGACTTGTTTCATTTCAGACGGAGTGACTTAATTCATAATGAACTAATTAACTAATTTGAAGGCAGAAAAACAGAAAAAAAAATTAGTATTTCCAAAATTTTTAAAATACACAATCTAATTTTTATATAAAAGTATTGAAAAAAGGCTTTTGTTTTAGTAAAACTTCAACTTTTCAACTCTTTTTAAAAGCTAATCTTGTGGTACAGTATTTAGGTATGGGGCACTGCCTCGACCTCGAATATTGAAAAAATCCAAATGCACCAAGACAAACTGCTTCGAATAATCGCAGCCGCCCCTTGATACGTTAAAATTTTGAATATTTAGAAAGAAATCCATGTGCCATTAGAAAAAATATGATTGCAAATTATTCGATAAAACATTCAAAAATTGCCGCCCAAATACTCCAACTCGAAATACTTTTAAGTGATATTGGACACACCCTTCTAATGAGAAGAGATACGAGCAAAACCAAGACATTAATAACACGGCGCTTTGCTTTTGGCATAATAAGTACGGTTTTCTCAATGCGCTACAAATGACTGAACATAATATCACATAATGAAAGCTTTGCATACACCACTTGATTAAATTGTAGAGAACACTTAAAAGATATTGATTTTATTTATGTTTGCAGCACATTTATATATCTTCAACTTAACTGCAAAACAACGTATCATCAAACAATTCAATATTGACCTTTTTATTGACTATGATTCACTATATCATTTTACATATGCTTGCAAAATTTTAAACTTCTGCATAGGAAAATAATCAAGTTATTAACAAAATTCAAAATATGTTTTTATTTTTTTAAGAACACAGCTAGCACTGTTTTTTAATGCCAAAATTGGGACAAACCTTAATAAGCGCGTAAGGCGTAAGATTTTCTACGCTTAGCTTTAACGCTGCAATGGCACACTTAGATAAGAGCGTCAACGCTGTGTCTTGAAAAGTAATGTTAACTTAATATTGATTTTGATGTCAATAGGAACATAGAAATCAATATACATACTTATAGGTACTGTACACTTTCACACAAGTCTTACAAATATTGTCATTTCGTTTCAATAAATTCGTTAAGTATGTCATTAAATTTCGTGAAGTCCGTCCTTCCTTTACTAAAGTTGCCATATTAAGGCTACTCTCTGAAATCATGTTAAAATGGCTAAAAGCGTAACGCATAATGCTTTTGTGGTCCATAAAGCATAATCCACTTTCATAAGACTCGAAAGCCTTAAAATGCAGAAAATTTTTATATTGTGGTGAAATTTTGTTGGATAAAACACATAGATTTACTAAAGTTTTAAAAAGTTTTTCCAAGGAATCCCGTTATTAATTCCCGGGAACTAAAACAATTGAAAGTGATGGGAATTCGCGGGACGGGAAATCCCACGTACAAACTGTAGTTATAATATCTCTAATAACATGTTGTAGTTTAGAAAAATTGTTAAATTATAAATTAATTTTAATTAATTATTAGATTATTTCATATTTTAAATGTTTGCTTATTTAAATGCAAAACAAAGTTTCATTGATGTTAAGTTTTTTTGTTTCAGAAAATAACAAACCAAAATAACGTTACACACATAACTTGAAAACTAACAATAAATATAAAATTTTTTGTTCAAAAATAGATCGGTTGTCGCATTTGAAGCTCATATATAAAGCATTGTTTTTTTATATGTTTTTTGCTTAACCTGTAAACTTATAAAAAGAATTGGTACGTTATTTTGAATTTTATATTACGATATGTACATATAAGAAACCCACGAAAGTGGGACCTAGTACAATTCTAAAACAATTTAACTATGACCGGCCGTCAATATGTGTTAAGTACGATACAGGTCGCGGTAAAAGAAAAAAAAATTTACAAATTTATTTGGTATTGAAAACAAGTAAAATTGGTTCATTATTTTAACTAACCCTTTACGTATAAATTTTACATGGGAAAAGACTTTAAGCTTGATAGCAACCTAACAAAATGAGTTACAGCCAATTTTTTTTTAAAAGAATTCTTTCTTTATAAGTGTTGCAAATGAATGATACCCGTCCACGGTTGTATGCAAAGATAACAGAATTCTAAAACATACCACCCGCTATATTAATTCCCTTGGTTAAAAAGAAAACCTAAAAGGCTTATTCTTCATAGATTAAAAATTATATTCGCTTGTTTCATACCTCCAATATTATTTGGCAGATAATCTAAATATTGCTTGAAAAAAATAAAAAAAACCAATAGATGGCATATGCATTGAACAACCAAATACTTTGAAAAAAAGCATGAATATAACAACACAATTTTTTTTTGCTGTTGAAGTGGGAAAAATTGGTTTACTATTTTCCTTATACACCATAAAAATATTTTTCCTGAAGAAGCTTTTGGCACAATAAGGAGCAAAAGAGACAAGGTTAGACCATTCTTAGACAATATTTAGGTTGAAATTAATTGCTTATTTATTTTTAAATTTAATCAATGGAGTTAAAAACAGGATTCACCTAAAATGAATGAATAACATGATGCATTTAAAAATATACATAAAAAATTACTAGTTAAGAAAAACAAGTATTTTATGCTTTATAACATTTAAATTTAAAGAAAAATCAGCAAATTGTGACAAAGAAATAAATTGTTGACATAACCTTAAAAAAAGGATCAGCAATAACCCTGCGGGAAATTTGTGTCAATTGCCCTTAAGGCACTTATCCCGTGACCAGTGAACAACATTTTATAATAAAAAGGAACAAATTGTGATAGGTGAAAACAAGACATATCACTTAACTGGTGATAATGTGTTTAGAGTGTAGTTGGTCAAGAGGAAAGGTAAAGGGCACAACAGTTTTCATGTGACTGGATTTTGTGCGATTAGTGGCTGATTCTCTCTAGTTCTACTACTTTATATGAAGGGGATCTATCATATTGACATGGCTCATTTGGAAGGTTATTTCAGTGACCTGTTACAAATTCGAAGGTTATTTCAGTGACCTGTTACAAAGTGTCACAAAGGTGCCATTTAACCCCCTGGTAGGACATCGCCATGTTAAATTACTAGTCACGTGACAAGTTTAGTGTTAGTTCCCTTTCCCCTAGAGAACGTAATCTACTCTACAAAATTTAAGAAAAAGCAGATTATAATGACGAGTATTGCGACAAGGTATATTACATTTTACAGAATTTAAAAGAAACTCGCAACATATATAACCATTAATAAGATCGACCGTAAAAGATACATTTAACATTGTACGATGACTTTTGAGCGATGGTAGTTTTATTAAAAAAAAAAAATCCAAAAACACCTCTATTATTATTAAATTAATTCATTATGTTGCCTATAAAAAATACAACTTTACAAAAATTTACAAAATATTATCTATAAAAATATTTATCTAGTCTAGTATTAAAATTACCATACAAATTTCAACGAAAACTTATCATTTATTTCTTGTTTTTAACATCCACTGCAAAGTGTCTTACATATTAATTTTACAATAAACTCACTTAACTAATTGTCGGTCGTACGTTAAAGCTGTTGCAATCTTAACAATGTTCTTTTTTCCTCCCAATTTTCTCAAAAGTATTAAAAAAAATACACAATAAAAAACCCTAAACAAATGTTACAACTGAAACTCGTAAAATTCACAAACATATAAGCATAATACTAGGAAACAATGACCTACAAAAGCCAACATTTTAGCCAACCGAGAAAACCAGAAAAAATATAGACATTAAAATGAAGGCAAATTCGGATATAAAAAGCAAAAACTACTGTTGTAAACTTTGAAAAAAATAGGTGGAAAATGTCAGTAACAATAATGTTTTAGTTGTTGAATTTTTTTTTTTTTTTTTTTTTTTTGTTGCAATGTTTTTTCTTGGCCTAATAAAAACAAACCATTTATAACAGAATTTTTGTTTAACAAGTATCAAATTATTTTATGATCTTCTGGTTATTTTGTATGTAACAGGAGGTATGCGTTTGCTTATTTGCTTGAATTGAGTTTTAAAGTAAGCCAAATAATAGGGAGAACCGAAATAAGGAAATCGTAAATTAAGGATTAAAACATGTCATTGTTGGGCGGAATGAACATTTTTCTAACTACGAGATGGCCCAAAAGACTTTTTCAAATGGTGGTAAACGTCCGTTCTGCTTAGAGAGTTATGGAGTAAAAAGATAAAAAAAACACGCCAAAAAGAAACTGAGAGCTATAGTCGTCAAGAAGGCGACTTTTTTGAGAAAGTTGTCATCGAAATTCATTATGGGCGAGGATGAGTTACGTGAATAGGCAGAATTATCGCTTCAGGGGCACCGAAAATCTGCGTAAAGTAGACGAATAGCCATTATATTCTCTTTAGGTTACTGTATGGTGTGGTGCTAACGATAGAGACGACTACTGTGAATGACAAACGATACAGAGCCTTGTTCAACGACTTTCTTCTACCTCAACTGGACGAATTGGTATAGCATGTGATTCCAACGAGATTAAGCAAGCCGGTCGCTTTTGAAATGCGCACCTATGGTGTTTCCTGAAGTCACGAGTATACATATGTCAACAAGCCTTAGACTCTGAATGTCCCTTAAGAAAATATCCGCCAAGAATGCGGAAAACAATCGCTTTACAGCTTTAAGCATTTTTTCCGCTTAAGACCTTTATTTGAAGAGTCAATAAAAATAAGCTAATCGGCTGGGCTGTACTGTATGCTCATTTCATTCTTTAAGCCTACAATGTCGTTACAGTAATCAAATGTGTTCAATTCGTTTACTAAAAAAAATGGTTGAAATGTATGCTGGCGGGTTATGAAACTAGATACTTTCATTCCAGGCTCAAGCAAATCCAGGCTTTTTAAGGCGGCTGCTAATATTTCTGCATTATTTTTTGATAGTCCCGATTTTCTCACCAAAGCATTTAAATTTGTGATAATAATCTTGGGATAGTTGTTGTTCAAAATTAGAGACGATGGTTTAGTTTTCGGCTCTTGCACCAGGTAAAAGAAGGCTTGGACTGCGAACAGATAGTGCAGGTACCGCAGGCACACCCGAATGTGGCACTGAAAGCTTTATACAAAAAGCTCTTTCGATTATGCTATTTAATTTCATTATGCCACTATTTGGCAAATATAGCATATACTCCAGTCATGCTCACCTGGCTCTAGCCAACGCAACGCAATGCCAAAGTTCATTGAGTTTCGTTCACCAAAACCAATAATTTCACAAAATTATAATCGGGCTAAGAATATCGATCAAACCTTGTATTGCCTTGAGACCATAGCATTAAGCTATTATAGCAAATTCGGCAAATATATTTTCGCAACCATGACTCATCTGGAAAAATTTCCACTTGAAAATAAAGTTTACATAATCCTCCACTATACTATTAATAAATTAAACCTAGTATTCCTTAAGAGTATGCTAGAACACCTTGCTAGAAGAGTTCGAAAAATAAGGGGTTCACATCTCAACAAAAATTCACTTTTTGAACTAACATATGGACTTTTTTTGAAAATCGGTTGTCAACGGAATCTGATGAACAATGTAAACGTTCATTAAAAGCGTTTAGTCTAAAGTGAAATTTAATATAAAATAATTTGTTCATAAACATTAACCCTTAAATATCAATGTCTTCCTTACATCGTTAATGGGCAATCTTTAATTTGACTGGTTTTTGGTATTTGTGTTAAGTTTTAGGCTCTGCTGTGTTCCGTCATATATGTATAGTAAAATTTTATGGCCAAAGTTTTTGTGTAACATTTCATCCCCGCTTTCCCTCTTTTTCACGATGTTTTTTACGATTTGTTAGAATAAACCAAAAAAAATCATTTATGAGAGGATGTAAAGAAAACATGGATTCATATAGCAATATGCTGCACGAACAGTCCAAAAGTGTGAGACCCCCCCCCCCCCCCCTTAAATAAAATTTCGATGTGATCTTTCTTTCTCCTCTACTAGAATCCATTGTCAGAACTCCGTAATTTTTTAAAAAAAAGTTGGAAATTGTTGTACAGTGTTATTTTTAGTTTTCCCAAGAAGTTTGAGACTGCATTTTAGAACAATTGATTAATATTAAGAAAAGATGCGCCCGGAACGGTTACAAGTTTTATATTAAGGATTACTTTTTAATCATTAACCTTTAACTGTAAATTTTACCCTCTCCTTACATTTTTTTTAAAATCCTCTCTTCCAGTGCGCTCTTTAAATTTAATTCTCTTAGTATCTTCTCGTTTCGTGATCGTTTTTATTCACTTGTGTTTTGGCTTTGAAAATATTTAACCACTACGTCAGCGTTAGCGTAAGTATTTAGTAGAAAAATATTACCCCACATCAAAATTAATGTTATATTTTCATGGAATTATTTTTACCAATCCTCCGTTTTTTTGTAAATAAAAAATATTTTATATGATACAAGCTTAACTCTGTTCTACCCTAATATAAATAAAATAAGTACATTTTATTAAATAAAGGTCTCGTGCATTATTTAGGAAGCTAATTGTACCAAGCTTGAATACTCTTACTGTTAGCATTCTCCAGTTATATATATTCTCTTTGTATGGGAGATATCACACCCACTTCTCCAATCCCGCCCATTTTTGTAGAGGGGTTGTTTATTTATAACACAGCTGTGTATACCAAATATAGACATTTTTCATTGAACGGTTCATTAGATACAAAAAAATATATTTTGTACCACGCCTAATTCTCTAATCTCACCAACATTTTGTTGGATGTTGTGTATTGCTAACCAAGATGCCTGTACCTTATTTCGAAACTACAGATATCTATAAGGTCTTTGTATGAGAGGTGCCGCGCCCACTTCTCCCCCCAGATTTTGTCAGATGTATTGATAACCAAGATATTTCGACTAAAGTTGGAAGCTTTAGCTCTTGCCGATTTGTCAGCAATGTAGAAAGCTAATGTGTATAGGATGTAGATTTTGATGAGTAAGAAACCTCCAAAAGGTTAACCTGTGGTTTCATGGTCTCTTTTATATCTTTAAATGTATACATTTGTCTGTAAAAATGCCCTTTAATTTTTTTTATTTTTAATTCATATTGTTTTGATAAGTTTTTAATATATCGTTTTTTATATTAAAACAAAGGTTTGTGAAGTAAAGTTTTATTTAAACAAATAAAAATAATTTTTGGTTTTTTTATTTTTTTTGATTAAAAATGTAGTACCTTATTTTTCAAAAACAAATAATTATAAAAAAATATTATTTACTAAATTTTTTTTAGTAAAATTTATATTTTAAAAAAATAATATAAATAATTATATCTTTATTTTCTTAGGTATTTATTCCTCAAAAATAATATTTTTTTTCTAAGCAAAAAATAAAACACAAGATAATTTTTTATTAATGAGAAATAAATAGAACTTAACAAATAACTTTTATGTTCTAAGCAAAAAAAAAAAACTTACGTCATCCCACCTAAGTTTGCCATGTCGTAAGTAAAACACGTCTGAACTATTGAAAGCAACACAATAATTTAACCAAGCAGTGCAAACATTTGTGCGACTTAAAAAAGAAAAAAAAATCAAAAAAGGGGAACCCACAATTTACTTGTACATATTTAATCTGTGCTGATTGAAAAAAACGAAAAAGGGGAATCCCGCACTTGTTTTTTACATAAGCCTTTTATATGAACCAAATGGTTCATTAACCTAACTTCCGTACGTTTTTTCTAACCTAACAGCAGGATATTGACGTTTTTGTTTACGTGTGGGCTGTTTCTAACATGCGTGTTGTTATTAACATAATTGTTGCTGCCGTTATTGTGTATATGTATATTTTTAAAGTGTGTATTAATGTTAACGTGTATGTTGTTTACTACATGTGTGTTGTTTATAACGTGTTGGTTGTGAGTAAAAGGTGTTTTGATTGTTATCAAGTAAGATGTTTGCATGTATGTTGTTGTTAACATGAAGGTTGTCAAAAACGTGGTTGTTCGGAACGATTGTGTAGCTGATAAGCACTGTGTTGTAATAAACTTGTGGATTGTTGTTTACATCAGTGTTGTTGTTTTTATATAGGTTATTGTTTACATGAGTGTTGTTGCTAATAATGTTTTGGATGTTGTTGACGTTTGTGTTGTTGGCACGTGGGATGTTTTTACCATGGATATTGTTTAAGATTCTATTGTTGTTTGCGAATGTTATTGTGGACGGGTGAGTTGTTTTTCGCGCGTGTTGTTTACGAGTGTGTTGTTTACGAGTGTGTTATTTACGAGTGTGTTGTTAGAGAGTGTATTTTGATCATGGCATATATTTTCATACACATACGCCATACGTAGCTATTGTTGGTTATGGATGTTATTTTTTTAACAATATGGTTTTGGGCTTGCTGTAATGATCTGCAGTATGATGCACTTCCCTCCGCCGTAATTGCAACAATTACTTTTTTAGTTCAATCTTTATTTCATTCATTATTTATTCATTAATATTTTCAATATATATTTATATTTGAAAACTTAATCTAATCCTTTGAAGCCATTTGTCGTATTTGCATGATATAATAGATAATTACTAAATTTGGACTAGTATAGTATTGTTGTATTCAGTGTTACCACGACCAAAAAAAAAATTGTAACCAAAATGTAACCATATGCATTAAAAAGTATCCAAAATATTTATGTTCTAAAAACAATATTTTATGTGCACTTCAGCTTAAAAATATTATATAAAATAATGTACATAGAACCTAAGCATCTGGATCAATTTTAACAAACTTTTGACAGTATGTTTCGGATGGTCTGGAAGGTACAATCAGTGATGTCAGTACAAATTTAAAAAAATCTCTACGTGTCGAAAAAATTCCTCGTTTTCCCTATAATAAAAAAAACATTCCCTACACTTTTCTCTACGTTAAACCTTTTTTGTTTTTAGCAACAGAAAAACAGAAACATATATATTTTCTTAAAATTTTGTATATATTATAATTAAAGGACTTAATTAAGGACTTATCAATAATAAGAACAAGAAACCAAAAATAAATACAAGCAAAATACAATACAAGCAAAAAAGTGCGGTGAAATTGAAGGTTAAAAAAATTGTAATGCAATATCTGCACGAGTTCAAAAAAGCTTATTTTTTAATAATGAAAAATACACATGTGGCAACGCTGAACAAGCAACAAGAGTAACACAATCTGTTTGTACGATTGCTCATGCGAGAATTGATTTGATTTTTTTCTTCCGTAGGTGCGATTATGTACGTGTAAAGAGGATAATTACAAAACGCCCGTGGGCGGCATTCTACCTTTCTTTTGCTAGGAACACAACTGAGACGAACGACGAATTTTTGACCTCGAATATTCGTCACAAAAAATAAAACATATTGGTGTATATTTTTTTTTTATTATTCCTACACTAAATCCCGCGAAGCTTTTTTTTTTTTGCTTGTCTGCAGGAGACAAGAGTCTCTGGCGGGAATCGAACCCGCAACCCCGGTACTGATAGACTATCTCACTACCAGCTAGCCTACCGGGATACCCTTACGAAAGTACACACAATAATAGCGTCCACCGAAATTCGTGATACGGCGACCTTGCAATAGATTTATTTATATTTCATATGCCCGTAAAACGATAAAGAAATCGGTACCACGTGACCATGTTTGGTTTAAGTTTAGAGCAATTTTAGTAAATAAAGTTACTTTTTACTTTAATAGTTGTTTTTTTGATTGTATAACAATAAAAATAAATATCGAAGTACTTAGCTGTAAAAATATTTATAATATGTGTTTTTGATAATGTTTTTATTTTTAATCATTATTTTTTTTACTATGGTCACACTTTATCTCTCTCTTTGCATAAGCAGCAATCAACTTTCTCAATTATAAAAGTTGCTAGTTATTCGTCGTTATTGGCTTCATACGACGAATTTACTCAACGAATTTTTACTGAAAATTCATCGTGTTGGGCGAAAATCGTCGTTTTTCCCAAATCATTTCAGTGTATATTGTTGTTGATATATTTTTGTTGAGAATATTGATGTTAATATCGCCAATAATTTTGGTTCAATTCGGAAAATTATCATTATTTGCCGTTCCTGGCACTCGTTCCTAAACTGTTGCCCTTGAGGATGAATAGGACACATTTGTCCAATGACTTTTCACGTAGAAGAAGTAAACATTTCTTAATTCTGACAACTTCATAGTCATTAAATGTTGCGTTACTTAGCTTTTGCCGGAGCTAAAAAATGCGTAAACTGCATTTAAATGATATATATTCTTTATGTTTACTTTTTATATTACACAAAAAATATGGAAATATTTAGTTCAAAGTGATTTTAATATCGTTAACAATTTTGGCTTAATTTTCCTAAATCTGATGATATACAAACTTAATGATAATTGGTCGCATTGTTTTTGTAAATTGTAGATTCATTTTTCCAAAAACTTTCAAACTGTGTGCACCCTCTTAATATCTTCTAAATTCTTTTCCATTAAAACTCTAAAAAAAACCTTTTTTCTTGTAAATATAATGGGATTCATCTAAAGTATTTCTCCAATTTTCGGTTCATCCTCATTTAAAAACTTATGTTGTGCATATTGTTAGTTCTTGTTTTTTTCTAGTTATAAAACTATTTTTGTTCTATTTTTTTTTTAGTAATTGTAGTTTATTTCTAATTGAATTGTAAAGTTGCCTGTAGATAGAATTTGTTTTCTGGCAAAAGCGAAAAACTATTGTTTAACATCAACAACATTTATAATAATTTTTCTGCAGTTATTGTTAGTAATTTGTCTGAAATGTTGCGTTTCAGTCGCTCTTCACTCTTCCAGGCACATTTATATCTACAAAAACTAACAATGGAAAATGTTATTTTATTCTTCAATCTGCTTTCATTTTTTGGAAGGCGGATTTTTTAACCGAAAATTGCATTTTCCAAAAAAAAAAAAGAAAGAAAATATTTTTATTTATATTGTACAATAATAAAGTTGTGCATTTTTGTTATCTTAAGAAAAATGCAAAACATGATTTTCAGAAACTAAGTTTGTGCAAGATAAATTTTTAAATTTTGATCTAACGTTTATATTTTTGTTATTGTTAGTGTTTTTAAACTGTTAGTAAAAATTCTATGTTAATTTCCTAATATCCTAAAATAATTATGTTGACAATAAACATGTAAGAGATAATAACGTTGCCCTTGTATTGTTTATAACCGAGTTTCAAATAATTCAAAATGTTCTATTTAACAAAGTACGATACGAATAACAGAGGGTGGCATAACAAGACAATCCAGAAAAGCGAAGAATAGCTATAACAAAATATATTTAAAACAGAGCTAGAACAGAACTAGAACAGAACTAGAACAGAACTAGAACAGAACTAGAACAGAACTAGAACAGAACTAGAACAGAACAAGAACAGAACTAGAACAGAACTAGAACAGAACTAGAACAGAACTAGAACAGAACTAGAACAGAACTAGAACAGAACTAGAACAGAACTAGAACAGAACTAGAACAGAAATAGAACAGAACTAGAACAGAACTAGAACAGAACTAGAACAGAACTAGAACAGAACTAGAACAGAACTAGAACAGAACTAGAACAGAACTAGAACAGAACAAGAACAGAACTAGAACATAAAAAGGACAGAACCAGAACAGAACTAGACAAGCGCTGGAATAAAAGTAGAACACAACTAAAAAATAAATAGAACAGAATAAGAACAGAACTAGAACAGCACTAAAACAGAACAAGAGCAGAACTAGTGCAGAACCAGAACAGAACTGTAATACCTTAATTACAATTTAAAACAAAACTGATACTGCCAGCCCTGGGCTTGACATACGAGCAGCTCTTATCACAAAATTGTAAATATCAACACATCCTCACTAAATAACAATATTTAGTGTTAAGTTGGACAATATAAATGTGTATACTATTCAGAGCAAACACCAAATATCATCTTTTCGTAATTTACCACAATTTACTAAATGCAAAACCCAGCAAATATTCGAGTTGAAAATTCAATTGAAAATGATTTTAAAATACTATACAAATGTCGTATTGATTTTTTGATAATAAAAAAAAAACATTAAGAAGGTATAGTCGCTCAAGTTATAGTTTTGCAAAATAACTTTCGATAGTGGATCCTTTTTGGAACGTATCGTCAATTATGCACCTAACAAGAAAATTATTTTAGACCGTAATATTTATTTAAGAGATATTTGAGATTATATATGAGATTTTTAACCTTAAAAATATTTGGGAAGGGTGCCCCTGTAAGACTTATTGTCAACTCTAGCGCTGCCTTTATAAATGTTTGCTATAGCATTTCTTTTTTATAAAATTTTATCGCAATTCCAATATTTATACCGATTTCTTATTTGTAAAAATGTTTCTTCCGAAATTTATTTGTGCAGAAGCAAAACTTGGCATCGGCTATATGGTAGTGAGCTCGTCTCTCAGTACCGGGGTTGCGGGTTCGATTCCCGACAGAGACTCTGGTCTCCTGCAGACAAGCAAAATGCTTCGCGGGATTTAGTGTAGGAATAATGATAAAAAAAATACTAAAAGATGGTTCTGAAGACAACGTTTCAATGTATTGCACACATCAGCACAAAGGCATGATACCCCTTTTCAACCCAGCGGAAAAAATAAGAATTAAAGACGCTTTTTTGCAGGCCTTCAGCCACCTTCCAACATTGTTTTAAATTTACACGGCGTGTCATTGGAGGCCAAATCCTTGCCTTCTCGCATCAAATTTAAGTGCTTTTGGAACGCCTCCTAAAAATAGCTATGAATTAGGTAAAAATAAGAACTAAAGGGGGTTTTTTGCAGGCCTCCAGGCCACTTACCAACTTTATATTTAATTTATACGGCGTGTCATTAGCTACGAATTAAGCTTTACCTCAGCAAATTTGTTGTTGCTTATAATGCAAACTGTTTAAATAAATAACTGTTAATATGGAGTATTTTTTTTTTAAATTTTGAGAAGTATCTTCTACACATCCCCACATGACGATTGTGACAGGCTTTATTTTAGAATGAACTTGTAAAATGTTTTATTAAAGACATCCTTAAAGACATTTTTAAAGAAGGCAGAGTGGAATAAGTAAAACTTCATTGCTGTTGAAGCGCTTGCAAATTAAAATTAAATAAATTTTTTTTAATATAACATTTTTTTAAAATTAAAGTTATAATATTTCCAATGCTTGTGTTCGTTGGTATCCCTAAACTAAAATAAATAAACATAATAATATTTCCGTATGTGTGTGAGACATTCAGTCCATGAAGATGTTTACAAAATAAATGGTCGTACTGGTAGTTCAAGTTACTGATGTTGAAGTTGTCTACAAATACAAACAAGAAACATAATTTTAATACAAACATGTAAAGTGTATGTATTTTCTCAACGCAAATGAATAGTTATAATATCTATAGCTGTGTGACTACACCCAGAGAAAAAAGATGTTTAAATATGGTCACCTCGAACATATGTAAAGATATTATGGTTAAATTACCCATAATATTAACATCGACAACCATATTGTGGTTAAATTATTTATCCATCAAGAAGGCGAAACCATATTATGGTTGCTTCTGAACATGTTTTGGTTAATAATAACTAAAATATGTTTAAAACTAATAATAGCACGGTCGGTTTTCAACCATAACAAGTTGCTCTTGGAAAAGAGGAAAATACTAGTGTTAATTTAAAAACAAATTATTATCATATTTAACCATAACATGTTTGCGGCAATCCTAATATGGTTGTGGCTTCTTGATAAAGGACTAATTTAACAATAATATAGATGTCGGTGACAATAATAAGGTTAAATTAAACATAATATTTTTAAACTGTTCTATAAAAATTGTTTTGCCAAAGGTGACCATATTTATACATGTTTTTTCTCTGCGTGTAGATGTGTAAGAAAGCGATATTCATGTATATAAATGTTAGTGTTTTTGATTGTGGACAAAATGCTGACAGTTTTGATCCAAAATAAAAAGTGAAATATAACCATTCAATTCGAAACAAGAAGCCAATGTACAAACGCATACTTTATAACATAGCTAAAGGGCAGAAATTTCAACACTAAAAGGCAACTTGTTCCACATACAATAAATAAATATCTTAAGTTAAATACTATATGAAATATATAATATTTTTTTTTTATTTAACTATGTAACAAGGTGCACCATGTATCAGCTAACATAACATGTTTTTCTAACACAAAATACAAATGCAAGAGTTTGTTGTAATAACTATTTTATGTAAAATGTAAAAAACAACTTACAACGACATTTAGCCATATCACTTAGAATGGGTTTTTTGGGATCTCAGTTGAACTAGGTTTAGTTAACCCTAGGATTCTTGGTAACTTTTTAACACTAAGTTATCCTCTTGGTCTGGCCAGACCACAATTAGAACAGCTATAAGACGCAATTAAATAAAAAGTATTTTATTTATTTCAATATGAATAACATTGTTTCTTAAATCTATTCCCGCGAAGCCATGTGGCTTATCTGCAGGATAATAAATATATTTTTTGTTGAATGTATGCTAATTATTTTAGGTTATATGAATTTATTATATAGTTTTATTATTTCATTATTTTTTCCACATGCAAGTCATTGAAAATTTAGTCTTTAATTTCGCACATTGCTTTTTCGCATCTACCACAGCTAAAATGAGTTTTAAGGTTGGTTTCGATAGTTAAATTGAACTAAGCTCATAAAGGGCTTTAGTTTTCTGATTCGATTCAAACTTTATTCATTCGATTTAGAACATATCATTTATAGAATTCACGTTTCTGTTTGTTTGATATGTTGTTATATTTGAATGATATAGCAAGCCAAAAAAAATTTGGTCTGGGCAGACCAAGAGGGTAATTTCATAGACTTTGACATAAATGTGAAATTTCATCCACCTAATTTGCTCCAATCGAATCCAAATTAGTTTCATTCGATTCAGCACATATTATTTATGGAATTCACGTTCCGGTTTTTTTTTTGATTTCGTTTGTTATATTCGAAAAATATTGCAAGCAAAACACAAATTTGGTCTGGCCAGACCAAGACGGTAATCCTAGGGTTAATCTGAAAACAGATCTATGCCGCCATTACCAAGTTTGTATACCAAAATTTTGACGAAACAGCTTAGTTTTGCTTAAAATTTTAGTCTTTAATGATAAAACAAAAGAAAAAATAACATTTCGCCAGTAACATCCGAGTTTCAGAGCATGTTTGACTAAGTTTAACCCTAATCCAAATTTCAAACACATCAAAAAATAACACTTCTTCGGAAAAATCCGAGCTTTAGAGAATGTTTGACTTAGTTTAACCCTAATCCATATCTCAAAAGTAAATCTGCCTATGTATTTGTTATTGCCCGAATGTGTTGTAAAATATTTGTTTATATGTGTTAAATAAAATCCCGGTAGCTAAAGTAACTAGTATTAAGTTAGAAAAATACTACTTGGAATTTACTTTAAAATAGCTGCTCTTTTCGCTTTTATAAGTGTGCTTAATTTAATTTTTAAAAAAGTCGATACAGAAATTATAATAAATCCAATAATTAATAAAACAAAATAAATTAGTAAGAATCATAAAAAAAATTTATCAATATTTAAAACATTTCTTAGAAAACCACATTAAGGCTGGGTTTTTGAGATCTCAATTAAACTAGGCTTAGCTAATCTGAAAATAGATTTGTACTGCAATATAAAGTTTGTATACAAAATTTTGACGGAACAGATAGGTTTTGCTTAAAATGTTCGCCTTTAATTAAATAGTAAAACAAAAATCACATTTCGGCGAAAAGCTCCGAGTTTCAGACTACCCTTAACTAAGCTTAAACTTAATCCACATCTCAAAACCCCGGCCTTAGAATTATGCTATGTAATTAGAAGATATGAAAACATTTGCAGAAACATATCATTCTTAATTTTTTTGTGATGACATATATCTGTTTTTAAGCATGCTGTTAAAAATCACCTCTTAAATGTTTAAATCATAAAAGTAAATGTATACCAAAATCCAAATTTAGCAAAAATTTGCGGCTCAACATCACTGAGTTAGAGTTCTAAATATGGAATCTTTCATACCTTCCACCGACAGCTAGAATATTTCAGGACTGGCCTTTATATTGGACCTCTGGTAAATTACGAACTGATCTTCACGAAATTTGACCGTGGGATTTGTAGTCATATAAATGTGTGATAGACCAAAATTTTTTATTTCATTATTTGTTTCAGTTTTAGGCGTACTAAACTGTTTCCCGAGAGGAGCCGTTATATGAGGCCTATGGTAAATTATCGACCGATCTTCACAAAATTTGACAGTTTGATTTCTATACATATAAAACTGTAACAGACCTAATTTATTACAATTGCATTATTTGTTATGGTCCTAGGCGTAATATAGTACTTTTCGAGAGTCGGCTTTATATGGGGTCTATCGCAAATTATGGACCTATCTTTACGAAATTTTCCAATTGACCTCTAGTCATATAAAACTGTTAGCGGCCAAAATTAACTGCAATAGCAGTATTCTTCACGGTTTCAGTCGTACTAAAGTGTTTTTCGAGACTGGGCTTTATATGGGGCTTAAGCTAAATTATGGACCGATTTACAGGATTTGTGGCATGATTTATAGTCATAAGAGAACGAATTTGTTCAAATGCTTATAATAACTAGCAGCAATTTGACACAAATATTGTTCTTTTCTTTTGAGTCGTTCGAAAGTGAGCGTGTTAAAACGGATATTAATTGGAATTTTTTTTCATTTTTTTAAAACATAAAAAAAAAATTTTGCCATAATAAATTTTTTTTTCATTTTCTTACATTTCACATTGAAACCCAACTTTTTTTCCAAAAAACCCAATTTGTCCGAAGCCAACTAAATATAGAAATAAATCGTTTTTACATATTTTCGTACTGCTGTTGTTTCTACAACAAACGTCGACACGTTTCATCGTCCTTCTTATTGTTGTACTTTTTCAACGCGTAAAAATAGGATTTTTGTAACTAGTCTCGTAACAACTAGTATTAGATTGGTCCAAGACCTTACAAGTTACGAATCTATCTACACAGATTTGGCTGTGTAGCTTTTTAGCTTTTTGAACTACATAACTGCTACTCAGTTTTTATACATCGACATCATATTTAAAAAAAAAAAATTGTCTATCTTCCATTGTCATTTTTATTTTGATAAATAACTCGGCAGTCTTTTATTCCTTTTTCGTACATATTAAAATTGATTTAGAACTAAATTAGAAGTGAACTAGAACTAACCTAAAACTGGATTACACAGGAAAAAATATTAAATTTATTTCAATCAAAAAATTTTTAATATTTAAAAGGAACTAAATTTGCACAAATCAATAGTGTCAATTAAACGTTTAATTCACTTGATTAAACGATTAATTCACTTGCTAAAATTTGTAATTAAAACAGATTTTATTGTCGATTAATGCTTTAATTAGTGAAAAACTTTGGAGGATTTTTCTGTGTAAAACTGAACTAGTTCTTATTTAAGTAAGAAGGGTATGCAAATATCACCTCTCATTTCTCATCTCCTTTGTTGAACTTTATTTTTTCTTTTTATTAAATTGTTGGTGATTATATCTTATTTTCGTTATTATTTTTTTTTAATAAGTTGACCATGTATTCAAAGTATTTAATTTCCCTTTTTAAAGCATTAATTTTTATTAGCATATTTAATGAAAACAAATAACAGAAAAAATTACTTTTTGTTTTGTAAATTGTGTTGCCTTTTTAAGCCATCAAAACCCCTTTTTTCAATTGTCAATTTTTTTTCAACAACAACTTACAAATAACAGCAAATTAATGAAAATAAAATAACCAAAAATCATAAACCTCATCAGCATTAAAATACTTTGTTTTTAAAAACAATTTTTATATGACTCGCATACTAACGAGAATTTTACGTTAAAGTTCAAACAAAAAAAAAAAAAAAACTAAAATACTGACATAAAAATGGGAAGAAAAAATTACCATTTGCAAAAAAATTATGAACAAATTTGGGAGAAAAAAATACATAAAGATAAAATTGTAAAATAAATTTTTCCACACTCTTTCTACGAAAGTATATCGAACAAATAATTTTCCATTGCCTACAGGCGGCTAAAGATTGGTCACGGCAGAAACTTTATTTTTCGTAATGTTGGCAGTTATAATAAATAAAACAGTCAAATTTTTTTCTTAACTTAAAAACCTTGAAATCTTCTCCGTCTTTAAATTGTTTTTAAATTAAAAATAAAAAAAACGTCAGAAAAATTTTCAGACCCGATCTGGTAAAATTACAAATATGTATATTTTTAAAACATTTTATATTGTGTTGGCTTTAAACAATGTTTTGCATTTAATTATTTATATTGTACATGTATGTACAATTGCACTGGGTAACACATTAGTAGTGTTAATTATTTAAAATACCGAAATATGAGCCAAACAAGTGTTTCTTGCGCATTTAACATGCGGTAAAAAATTAAAAGTGTGCTGTAAGAAATGTTTAAAAATATGCCCTTAATATTGAAAATTTCTTATATGAAAGAAAACATTCAACAATTTAATAATATTGTCATATAATATACAAGTAAAAAATATAATCCATCAAACCCGACCGTAGCACTATAGGAAATTTTCCCTTTTTTTTGGCCAAAACTAATTTTTAGCCAAACGAGTGGGCCAAACTAAATGATATTTTAGATTCGCTTTTTGGAAGTGTTCCTCCTAAATGATTTTTAAGATTCGCTTTTTGGAAGTGTTCCTCCTTAAGCTAATACATTTTTAGTCACGCACCGTCACGGGGAAAAATGTTTGTCACGCGTAAGTCTGCATTTAGTACGCTGAAGTTACCTGGAAAAATACGCTTTTTTTAAGAATTATGCAAGTATATGCAGCTGAAATAAATTGCGAATGGATGACAACTTATGGCTCTATCGAAATGCGTAAGTTGTATAACTATCACTTTTAATCATTTTTTTTCGGAGCTTAGTGAAGTTGCAATTTATTATTACAGTATATAACATCAAGGTCTTTTTCTTTCCTTCGATTTTACCAAATTAAAAACAAAAGTTGAATATCTTTTTAACTACTATAAAAGTACTCACTT
The DNA here is from genome assembly GCA_943735925.1 of Pollenia amentaria. Classification (NCBI taxonomy): domain Eukaryota; kingdom Metazoa; phylum Arthropoda; class Insecta; order Diptera; family Polleniidae; genus Pollenia; species Pollenia amentaria. The sequence goes on from OX031007.1 coordinate 151,030,971, forward strand.
TTAGCATTATTGTTCATTTTTCACTTTTTTTACATGAATTTTTTGAATAAAAACTTTATACTTAAATACACGTCTAATTTAATATAGTAACTTCCTCGTTTTGTTTAATAAACAAACCTCATGTTTTTACATTTATAAAATAACGGTAAAGCATCATTGATGCTTTATTCTTCGGGGATGCTTTTTTTAGTATGTTTTTAAGTACATAGTGAAAAAAAAATCAAAAACTCCAAGAAAAAAATAAAGTACTTTTGGCCAAAAAAAAGGGGAAATTTCCTATAGTGCGTAGTATCAAACCCACCAGAACCAAACAATGTTATAAGGGTAAGATTCAAGAGTGATTTATGTTTTTTATTATCTACATATCGATACCTAAAACGCAAAAGGCTCTGGCCAACCAAAAATTAAAAGTCGACTTTTTCATTGAATCTCGTGTATTGCACCAAATTTTGGAGTCTTTCGACTAAGATTTAAAGCCCGGGCCCTATCTAAAAAACATTATCCTCCTTATGCAAAAAGAGTTTGAACTCACATTAGTTAACCAGCACATTAAGCCCAGCGTAAGTGAATGGAATTACTGTGTTGGTTAGCTAATGTTAACTTTAACTCTCTTTTGCATAAGGCGCTATATGAATAACGGTAAAATACCCAACTTACAGTTTGCATAATATTGCAACATTGTCAATTGTCAAAAGAATTGATATGTGTTACAAGAAAACTAGAAGAAAACTAAATTATAAACAAAAGTTATTTTCGGGAATACAAAATTTATAATTAATATGATTTCTCCATGACGCACAGTGGGTTCGATGGTACCCGAAGTGGTAATTAATACATAGAAGCCATACTTTTAAAATATTATAGTTTTTATTGATGAGTTATTATAAGCACATAAAATCACAGCATTTTAGCAAAAAAAGTATAAAATTTTTTTTTTTAACCCGTTAAGCGCATTATTGTTTTTTTTTTTTTTTTTTTTTTTTTTTTTGGAAAAAAGAGTTTAGTTCACAATTTATACTGCAACTCTGGAATGAAAAGCGATAAACTAATGAATAAAATTGGAACTTAAGCCATATTTTAATTTCGAATACGATGATAAATGCGTGATGTTGCTCGATCGTCAAAAATTTTGGTCTAATCTTGCGTATTTTTTCACTAATTTGGATCTTCCGCCACTCTTCTTTTAAAATGTTCCCTAATTATCGCTAACTGCTAAAGACGTCATATGGTAAAAGTTTCTATATTTTCCTTAAGACTTGCTTGCACCTGTGCAATGCTCAAACTGCATGAGTTCCTTTAGTAAGCGGAAGATCACAGAGATTCCCTTGGGGCAGAATTTCAATACGATCTTTGTGTATGCATACTTGAATGCCGAATTTAAAGCAAAGTTAAGCCGAGTGTTTCCATTAAAAGTTTGCCAAGTTTTCTGAATTAAATTCTACAAAATCAACCAACTTTTTTTTTGTAATTTAATCATAATATTAATAATGTGCCACCCTCTGTTGGTATGCCTAAATATCTGGCTTCATTTATTTTCTCCCTTTCTTTTTCTAGTCCTCTTTATTTCTTCATATGTATTAGTTAGCGTCAAGTGTTGATATAAGAATGTGTTTGTTAGCAAAAGGTGTAAATATTTTTTAACACCATTTACGTGTTTCCTGTTCTTGCGTTGTTTATAATTCTGCTTTTTTGTTGCTCTTGTTTGTTGTCAAGCCATTAAGTTCTCTTTGTTCTTTCGTTTATTTATTTAAGAACATTGTTTGTTGAAGTTTCACTTTTTTATACCCTACACCAATAAAATTTGTTACTTGGAGCCTGATTATTTAAGTTTAAGGGTTGCATAATATCACTTAGTTTCAACAGATCAGACAAAAATTCCTCAGACCTAGACAAAAATCATATCAAGTTAATTTAGGTTGCAAAATTCCTTAAGATCTGCTTTAAGAGTAATTGTGGTTTTCGTTACGACCTCATTCCAGAAACCTATTAATGTTTATTTAAAATCGTTTTAAATTTATACTTTGACAATTAAGCAAATATATACGAATTTTAAGTACACGATTTACAAATTTTTATGAAATCTATAAAAACTCGCTTACCACGTGCTTTTTAATGACGAGGGCAAAATTTACTCCTTAAACTTACAGTTTTGAATGTAAGTTAAACGAGCGCGTTTTGCGCTCGTCATCATTTTATTTATTTAATATATCGCAGTTGATAATCAAGAGGGTAAGGTTAGGTTCAATGGGCAGCCAACACGAAGACGGCTCACTTGGGTCCTTATAGCGGTCCCTTTGTGATACCCTTAGCCAGTGACAAGAGTCAGCCAGTATTCACCAGACTATTCTCCAGGAGTCACCGCAGCCTCGAACTTCCCCGACTTCCTGCAGAACAGAGAGCTCGATTTCATCAGGAGGGCATTAACTCAAAATATTTATTTTCAATTTTTAGAAAAAATCGACAAATCTACCCGCTGTAAAAATATCGTCCTATTTGTGATTCTTTTTGGTAACGAAGCGGTTGTCAAAAAACTGTTTTGTTTCTACTGAAAATGTTCAGATTTCAATTAAGTACCGTCTTGTTGATCATGTGCGAAAAGACTCTCAGCACTTGCACTATTAACTTGCCTGCCGGGACACCAATAAAAATAAATTAAGCTTAAATGTTGTAACATAGATCCCTTATAGAAGTTGGAAAAAAATATCATTAAAAACATTTATTTCAATACGCAGTGTTCTTTTATTGACAGAGTTTTTAAGATTTGTAATCATATCCTGATAGATATGAGTACTTTGCTATTTATTTAAAGAATTTAAAAATAAACTTATTTCAGTTCTATAATTTAGTGAAGGTGCATTACATTTTTATTGTTATAGGAAGAATTCATACCAATGATTGAGAAAGATTTAGTTTATTAGTATTAATATACATTTAAATGTCAATAATTATTTGTACCACAAACAATTATACTGTACTCAGTTTTGCCTTTGAGCCATAAAAAAGATTATAAAATAAATCAAAATGAAATTGAAAAAGAACAAATAGCTTCTTTTTGATAAAAACCTGGTACGTTTGGTATAAATAAATTCATCTTAAGTTTAGACAATAGATTCCGCAAAAACCTTAAGAGCGGCATTTTGGTATCTTCAAATGGGTTCTACAAAAACTTGGATTTAAAATTACAATCGCAGTATTTTTTGTGAAATTATGAGTGTAATAGGTTTGCAACTTAGTGCGAAAATATAATTTGAGAAATTTTTTTCAAGGCGCATATTCCAATTTTAAAAGCCGTTTATTGGTATTTATTTTTATAAAATTTTTTAGCTTAAACTAAGGCAATTAAAATTCATACAAATTGGTTCATGGTTTAAACTCGCCGTCAGGTCAACTGGCTCTAATTGTGCTCTAACTTCACTTTATATGGCATCAAAGCCTTATGCAATTCTTCATGTTGTCATTATGGATAGCAGCAATTGTTGAAAACGTTAAGAAATTAGCAGAATAGGATCTGTTTTAAAACTGTGATTAACGCGGTGGTGCTTTCACGCAAACGATCCGCTTGAAAACGCGTTGGCACTGGTGAATTATGTATAAAAAAAAACTAGTCGACTAAAATTTAATAATCAAAATCTTAAAAGTGTTCTTAAAAGTAATCAATCTATTGATTGAAAATAATGAAGCTTTACCCGTTTGCTATATTTAATAGATCAAAAACGAAATTCATTCTATTTATTATCAAAACTTTTAATAATGATATATTATGGGGCCTACTCCCCCGTGGGCAAGTCGACCACTGGTATTCTAATATTATAAATTAGGTTTGGAGGCTGTTCGAAATAAATTCAATAATATGATTGATCATATTAAAGAAAAAACAATTTGTGTAATTCTTAAAGGATTTGAAGGAACGGGCAAAATAACTTTTGATTTTTTTTTGTTTTTTTTTTTTTTTTGTTAAAAAATATGAATAGTGAACACCGTTTCATGAGAAAAATATAAATTTATACACTTTTTTAACTTCAATTTGATAATGAGTGAATCCAGCTGCTCGGAGGATAATGATATCCAGATTGCGGATTTCCAAAATGTTTATATAGACATTCTGCAATGGCCAACCGACATGTTTTCCCAGGCAGATATAGAAGGTTTCTAATTCATATGTTTATCTTGATTAAATATTTTTTGATATTTTATGTATGTATTTGTTTTCTAATTTGTATTCTTAATAAACAGATACAAATGTACCGTAATCTTCTTATTGTTCTTTTATATTAAAAATATTGTTTACTTTCATTAAAATTTTCAAGTTCATTAATGAATCTTAAAATGCAAAATATATATTTAAACGTTATAGATTATCTAAATGAATATTCGGGTTTCAATAAATTGAATACACCAAAGATATAATTTTGCTAATAAAAGCACAGCAATTCAAAAATTATTTTTTAAAAGGGCTCATCTCTGGAAACTGCAATGACTGTTTTCTCCTTCAAATATTACTTAAAACAATTTTCGTATTTACTATTATAACATATACAGAGGCTTACAATTTTGGGAATAATTCTCCTTCAAAAAACCAAATGGTTTAAGAGATATTGAGTTTTTTGTGTCTCCTAAACGGTTTGTATTTTTGTACCTGAGCCCTTTTCAAAATAAATGATTTATTTATATAGTTATATTTCAAATGAAGATCACTAAACACCTTCTTTGTTTGTATGAACAAATATTAAACGCATTCCTTTTGTATATGAGACGAAACAAATAATTAAAAACACAAAAAAATATGTTATAATACTACAAAAAATTTTAATTTTTGTTACATCGATTAATCGGTTAATCGACTGATATTAACCGGTTTAATTGTTAATCGAAAAAAAAAACACTTTTATATTAACCGACCAGTTAATCGAGTAGTAATTAATCGGTTAACCCGATGAATGCCCTAATATATACTAAAAATTATATATTTCTATTTTTTGGAATACCGACAATCACGTGGAGTTAATTAAAACTTGGCATTCAGTGCATACCAACAAAAAATATTAATTTCAAGCCCCATGAAGTCCCTAAATAATTCTGAGGCGATTAAAATATGTCCGCTTGTCCGTTCATTTATTATTTATATACTTAAGTTATATAATTATGTTTGTTATTTGCTGTGCAATTTGGGTTTGAAATCCAACAAAATCAATATGAAGACCAGAGTTCTGATATTGACCCGCCCGCTTTAGTGGTTGGCCCAAACGTAACCATATGCCTCCTCTTGGTATGCACTTTAATAAAAAATCTTAAGTTTAGTTGAATAATATCAATAATTCGGCAATGCCGACTATAGCATTATTACTGGTTTGTATCTCATTGTTGGTTTTGACATTGTGTATGCTTTTGTGTGTTAAATTTTTTAAACAAACGTGTAAGTGAGTTACCTGTGTTTGTATAGGAGTTGAAAATAACGCCTTTGTTAAGGATTTTTTTTTTGTCTATTAATATTTCTTAATTACATTTTATTATCTTATTTCATTAACTCATCTCTGTGTTTTATACCTGCCTTTTGTTATCTTTGTGAATTTGGGTGTTAATACGCTGTTCGTTGCTTTGTGTTTTTTTTTTTTTTTTTCTTTTAATTATATAATTTATGTTTATGATTTTATCAAATGATTTCTTTTGACACAAGTGCTATTACAAAAGTAAATAGAATGCGAACGTAATGCTGTGTTAATCTGTTTAAGCACTTGAAAACAAGTAATTGTAAAACTGTCATTGAGGTGTAAAAATGACACCTTGCCATAATCATTATTTTGTTGTCAAAAACACGCAAAAATACTTTTTGTTTTAAGTTTAATGACACAGGTAAAAGTGTTTTTAAAGCATCGCCAGGAATATTTTTAGTCACAAAAAAAGATTTAATTGTTCACTTACATTTTAAACTTCTTTAATTTATTACCAAATTGATAGGCCAAGAGTCATGCTAAATACAAACTAATAAAAAAAAAACAAAAAAAAAAAAACTTAATATTTATTTGCATGCTAAACAGACCATTTACAACTTCTTGAAACCACAAAACCCGGATACACTGGCAACCAGCAGTTTCAAATGTAAAGATTAAAAAAAAATTACTTATACAATAAACTTGTACCGCATAACACTTTTCAAAAGGACATCAGCAAGCGAATACGTACAAACAAACGGCATGTTTAAAAATTTACAAACAATTAAATGGATACAGAAATTATAGCACACTTTATGCAAATAAATAAAAAAACTAAAACATGGAATATTTTAAATTAATTCCAGTGTGAAGAGGGATATTTCGTATTATAACGAAAAATTAGCTGCCTGTTCAACAATTTCGAACGTGAATGTTCGTATAGAATTTTATATGGTAAATATTTTTAAAACTGTGTGTTTTTCATAGAAATGTTCTATGCGAACGTAAACGTTCGAAATTGTAGAACAGACAGTATTATTTTTTTTAATTTTTTTGCATACGTATACTTTATATTAATATTTTGGTTAATAAATCATACGCCACATGATGAAAATGAACAATACAATTTTCGACGCGCTTATAAGATTTTATGGGAATCACCTTAATGCAAATCGATGAAATAATTATTACTTTCTGGGCTTATCTCAGCATGTGCACTCGTCCGTCCGTCCATCTGATGTCCATGTAAATGACATCATATTACGCGCAACACTACAATAAATTAATAAAATGTTCTGTACGAGGACCAACTATATTGAAATTAGTGTCACGAAACAGTGACGCCAGCTCACCAAATGCGGTTAATTTTTTAACAAAAAATTACTGAAAGATAAAATTTTACGCAAGACTACAAAAGCAAAATAATTTTGATACGTGAAAATTGCAGGCAAAAGGTAATTTTCTATTTAAAGTTTTTTAGCATCAATAGAGGCCTCATTCCCCAAAATCACTATAAATCACAAAAAATTGTGACATAGAGACAAATAGTTTTTTTGATCAAAAGATTTTCCAACCAATATTTCTTATAGTGCTTATAATCGCACAAAAATTTTACTATTCGAAACATGTCAACCTGTCCGTAGTTTCAATCCTGCATTCAGTCAAGAATTAAAAATGATCAATAAATTTTAATTTATTTCATGTTGTAAAATTCCTTTCTCCATTAAAATTGTTTAATGAAAATTGAGTCAAATTTATAATTAAAATTAATAGTTATAAAAAATTTGGACTAAAAACCATAAACAGTTCAATAAAATAAACTAAAGATTCAAAATGGACCAAACCTCCCATTTGAGCTTCAATCCCGCAAAACATTTTTACTGCCTAAGAATCTTTCAGAAGTAAAATCATAGAGATTAAATTCGAAACAAGTACATTTTTTACACACCAAATCTTCATCAAAAAATATTGAGGCGAATGGTTCAAAATATACCATTGCTCTTATATCCAAGTTCCCTTCACAAATTTTTACAAAAAAAATATATCAAGTATAAGCTCAACAAGAAGACATTTTTCTTTCACAAAATCGCGATTGCAACCAAAATCTCACAAAAAAATTATATCAAGTATAAACTCAACAAGAAGCTATATTATACATCAAAAGGTTGGGAATTGTGTCTTCATACAAAAAACTAATATTATTTTAAAATTCGTTGAAGACATTTTGCAAAAAAAAAAAAACTGCAAAAATATTCTGGATGAGTTTTTGTCAATAGCATAAATTATTATTAATATATTTATTTCTATTTATTATATTTATTTATGTCATGTGCTTACCATGGATGCGCAAGCAGTAAAACTATGTCCCGATATAAACGCATCAGCTATTTACTATAAACAGCACCTTCAAGTACACAACTTTACAATTTATAATTTCGCAACCCATCAATGTTCAAACTACTGGTGGAATTAGAGTAATGAGAATCTGTCGCATCGACGTTTATTTCATGTATTATACATTATTTAAAGATCCGTTGTTTGTCAGATACGTTACCAATTATAATATATTCCGATGGTTGTGGCTGTCAAAATCGTAACCACTGTTTATCGAATAAAATTGAGCAGAAGTACTTAGAGAAGGGGGACACTCAAATAGAGTGCGGCAGTGCATACGCTAAGATTGAGATAAAGCTGAAAAATCAGACAATTTATTTGCCCAAGGATTATGTTAAAATAACAAAAGATGCCAGAAAGACAATCAAAATTGTTAATAAAATTGTTAAAATGCCTTTTAATAGTCTATATCTGAATTATGATTCCTTTAAAGACTATACCAACAAAAAACTTATTCGTTTGACATCCATTAGACCTGGTCGATATAAAAGTGATCCCACCGTATCACAAATAAATTCTCTCATATATCTACCAAGTGGTAACATTATGTATAACGTTAGTTTTGATGACGAATATAATAACCTTCCGACTAAAATTAAAACATACAGCGGTCATAAAGAAGCGAATCCCTTACAATCTGACCCACGTCCTTTTCAACTAAGCAATTCCGCAAGAATATCATTATTTTTATGATAATTTAAAACATGCGAATAAAAATTTATTTTTTATTACTTTCGTATATAGGTAAATTAATAAACATAATTTCGAGTTATATTAATATGATTACGCGTTTCTTAATATTTTACTGTATTATTGAATATTGTTTTGTTAAAAAGTACTAAGTATTTTTAAAAAGTTCGTGTTACTTAAATTAAAGTCTCAAATGGTATTCATTACAGCTCATTTTATTTTTGTTCAAATAGTGCTATCTGCTTATTTTAATGTTCCAATCGATAAAATTTTAATTTGTTAATAGTGCTATCAGACATATAAGCGCGAATATCTGGAATTAAAAAAATAAATAATATATGTATGACTAAGACGTTTCTTTTGAATAACATAGTAAACAAAGTTTAGTGAATACTCTTAGAGTTATAGAAAAAATCAGTTTTTTCGCTCTCCTCTAAAATTGTAATTTTGCTGATAGCACTATTTGAATAATAAACCTCGGTATGCTCCTTCGTTAATTGAAGGATCAAGAATTGCAATATGGGAGCAACCAATAGCACCAATGCATCCTTCAAATGTGTACAGACTAATCCGAAATTTTTCTTTTAAACACTTTATTTCATAGGTTGTGCCTGTAAATTTTACCGATTGCCTTAATAAATAATTATTTATTGCATCAGTACTGTATGTAATGTCTGGCTCAGAGATATGCCCCACTGTTCTCTAGCAGCTAATTGCCAATAAAATCTTGAATTATTTTATTTTTACTTACTTTAAAAGTAACACTTTTTAATATCTGCTTTTCAGGAGTAATTCTAGTTATCCTGTTAGTATCAAAACTTTGATGAATTGAATCAATAATCCGATACGTTTGGTGCTTATTAAGTCAGTACAGCATTGTAAATTCACTTTCTCTTAAATCGAATGGATTTTCCATTTCCCGATCAATTCTTCGTTCTTGCGTACGGAATTGGTTTTGAATATTATCTTCTAAAACTATTCCAAGATATTTAAAGGTCATTATTTATAAATGTTAACAAAAGTGTAAAAGTTTTATTTTGTATTAAAAATTTGCTTTTTTAATATAAATTTTAAAAAAGTTGACAGCACTTTCATGATCGTTACTCTTTAACAAGAACTATTTTTTAGTCGTTAGCTTAACGACACCTTTCGTTAGCTACCGACATTCTTAACCAACTCAAATAGTAAAAATTTTACTACAGAATAGTGTTCTAGCCGACAAATATCGTAAACTAACGAATTTTGACTACCTAACGACAAAGTTACAGAATTTCAGAACCGGAACTTTTTTGAAAGTAATTCTTCATATCAGTTAAAATTTTGTTAAATATTATTAAGCAGGCCTGGCTTGACTTTTTGAGTTTTGTACCACTAATAAAGTCCTAGCAATTTAGGAACACTTAAAGTAGGGATGTCGTACTGGAAGTCTCGTTCACGGAAATTTCATTATTTTCAGGTGTAACAAAATCTTAATTCCCGGTATCCGTTTTAAAAAAGGATATACAATATGATAGAGTACTAAGAACGGCTTTTTACGAAGTCAGTTAATTTTAGAGTAAACCACCAAATAAAGGGTGAGCCAAACTTAACCCCAGATTTCAATTAATAGAAAACACAGTTTTTAGTCTTTTGAATGTTATTTTTTTGTTGAATCATAAAGTACACAAGACAGGGCAATTTATGTTGACTTTTTCATGCCCCTTTTGCATAATTGATGATGAATTTTGATGATGCAGCGTTAAATTTCATCTTTTAATGCACGGGTAGTTGTGGGATTGTTGACACAGACCTGTGATTTCAAATAACCTCATATCAAGAAATCTAATCGTGTTAAATCACATGATATATGGCTCCAATTCCTGCGAATGTCTCATGCAGTAATTGAATTCTTTAATGAGCTGTATGGAATATGGCACCGCCTTGGCGGAACCACATATTGGCCACATCAATATCATTCAGGTTCGGCAGAAAGAGCTGCGCTATCATGTCGCGATATCGAGCTTGACCAGCCTCATTTTTAAAAAAGTATGGTCCAACTATGCCTCTATCCCAAAATCTACACTAAACAGTGACAAGCTGTAGATGCATTTATATATCGACAATCACATGTTGGTTCTAAGAACACCAAAGCGGAAGTTTTGGCGATTAACAAAGTCATCATGGTAAAAATAAGCTTAATCGCTTAGGATAATTTTGCTCAAAAAATCAGCATCTTTTTTTAAGTATTTTTCAATAATTAATTTTTACTTACACTAAACTGCCAGCTGTCGAATTTTTTAAGGGTCGCCAATAATTTACCGCACAAATGGTGACAAATTCAAATCTTGCGTTAACTTTGGGACACCCCTAATTTCGAACAATTGTTAACTTCAAGCTTAAGGGCAATTTGATTTTGTTGATCATTTGTACACCCTTAAACGAATAAAAACGAAAAACACTTTTTGCTATTAAAATAATTTTGCTTTTTATTCTGCTGTTATATAGATTCACCAATAATTTCTTTTTCTACCCAGCTTACCCTACAATCTACATCATTATTAGTTTGATTTTTTTTTCAAATATTTTGCAGATCCGAATGTAGGACTTAAACTCTCTTTCCGTATTATTTTAATATAAAATACCTCCCAATTTGTGGAATAAAAAAGTTTAAGTACACAATGTGTTTGGTTTTAAGTTTCGTAAAAAGTACACAAATTTTTGGACAACTTAATGTGTTCATTAAAAAACACTTATAACACAGTATATGAATATTCAAATATACATTCTGAAAATTTATGTACTGTTTATTTATAAGTTAAAAAACATTTTAACATGATTTAAGAGCTGTAATACAAACTAACAGATAAAACCCAAACCGAAATATACATACAGATAATTGTGTTATAAATGACATTTTACTTTCATGAAATAGGGGTTACAATGGGCTTTATATAACAAACCACAAAATACAATGGGGGGATTCACAAGGTGTGCTATCAAGTCATATCGTCATAATGTCCTAAATAATATTTTACAATTGTTTTAAAAAAAAAAATATTGTTGTGTTTCAAACAACATAAAAAAATATTTTTTTTTAAACAATTGTAAAATATTATTTAGGACATTATGACGATATGACTTGATAGCACACCTTGTGAATCCCCCCAATATATATAAAAATATAGAAGAACGCTATATTCGGCTTTCCTGAATATTTGACACCCTCCACTGATATTGAGAATATTTGTAAGCGGGTTAGTTTGCGGGTTTATAAAAACTGACAGCACTATTTCTAGTCATAGAAAACTACAACAAATTTTACGACAGTATGTTAGTATCCAGCTCCCGGTTTGGGCGTATTAAGGAGTACTTCGAGAGTGAATCCTCGCAAATTTAGTCAGTTAAAAACTAATTTTACCACAACAAAATTACTCGTTACGGTTTTAATTTGGTATTTTATATAAATTTTATGCTTAAATTTCTTAAGATAGTATTCAAATTCTGAATTCTTTTACCAAGGAGGATAAAATCCTTGCTGGATATGCTGGAGATGTTTTAGTTTGAGAAGCCGGTGTTTGTTAAACCAAAGGGGAGAAAATCCTCGCGATGGCCAAAGGCTGTACAATTATTCGGGATACTTAAGCTCAGGCGTGTGAGATTCTGGATTTTTAAGCTTGGGAATTTGAAATGCGGGATTTTAAATTTCGGGCATATGAACCCAACCCAAATTTGTAATATAAGTTTCTTTGTGTTTTTTTTTTTTTTAGTTTCAAATTTGGTTTCATTACAAATTTTTAAGTTATTTTTTATAATGGAGACTTACCCCAAATTAAGGGTAATATGCCTCTATCCCAAAATCTACACCAAACAGTGACAAGCTGTAGAAGCATTTATATTTCGACAATCACATGTTGGTTCTAAGAACACCAAAGCGGCAGTTTTGGCGATTAGCAAAGCCATCAAGGTAAAAATAAGCTTAATAGTTATATGTATGAATGTATATATATGTATATATACATGCAAACATATACTTAAAATCATACGAAATGCCCTAATAAAAATTTATCCCATGACAACAGTATGATCAAACATGTTCTGTATACTTACTTACATACGCTTAATGCGTATGTAAAATAATGTAACACTAATTGTATGTGTCTATTTTATTTGTTGCTACGCGTCTTAAAATATTAATTTCTGTAACTTGGTTATTTTTTTTTGTATTTCTGAAATCCCAATTTGACCAGACATGCACAATCTTGCTTCTTTCTTACTTACACACGCTGTGTATGTAATTCAAGTTAGTGACAATTGCGCATGTCTAGTGTTTGTTGTAAAAACGTTGTCAAGCGATATTGCATTCCCGATATATATATGTACATATATGTATGTAAATACGTATGTTAAGTAAGAATAAGGAAACGATCGTAATATTTAATAAGTGTTATGTACGGTATTGTTTCGACTTATTTCTTAAATACGACAGAATAATTAATTTTAGTAGTCAGTCACAGAGAAGTGTTCAACCAGCAAATTTTTGTTAAAAGTATCCTTTTAAAAAGGACACTCAACTTAATAAATAAAAAACATTTATTAACAAAATAAATTGTGAAAAATTAAAAAGAAAGGATCCTTAAAGGACCGTCTAAAATTAAATTTGTGCTTATTTAAAGAAAATATTAAATTTATAAAAATATAAGAAATAAATAAAAACTTATTTAAGTAAAATAACTTTAAATTAAATAAAGAACATTTTTAAATAAAAAATTTTTGAAACATCCTAAGCGTTTTATTTTAAGAAATATAACTGGCGCAGTCGGTAGGATGCCCGGGTATCCTTTTTAAAGGTAAAAGTGAAAAGTGGTACTTGACATTTTAATGTCTTAGCGGGCATTAAAAACTGAAAAATATATAAAAATAAGAAATAAAATACGAAGGATTTTATATTTTCCAAAAACAAAAGACAAATTTTTTTTTCCAAAAAAAAAAAACAGTTTATTGAAAACTTCTGCAAAGGTGTACCAAAAATAACTTAATTGTAAAAAAAAAAACACAAGAATACAACTAATTTAAAGCTAAATTTAAAAAGACATTAAAAACTTGGAAACAACGTGAAATTTTAAGGAAAAGGAAACTTTTAATGCATATCTAAGAAGCCGTTTTGAAAAGAAATTCTGAAAACTTCAAACACCTCATTGACGCAGTGGAAGAAAACAAGAGGACTTCCCCCCTTCCCCTTTTTACGCTATTGATGCATTTCTAAGGAAGCCGTTTTGGGAAGACATCCCGAAAACTTCATATACATCATTAATGCAATAATTTAAGGTATACGTACTTTATACTAAAACCAAAAAAAAAAAACGAAAGAGAAAGACTTAAAGGAAATAAATTGTTAATATTTTTCCTTCATTTTGAAAATTTAATGGCTATATTGTAAAACTTTATTTTGTCATAATCTACTTCATTTATCTATATTTCAAATAAAAAGAAAAACATTAATTCAAAAAATGGCTTTAGAAAGTAATTCCCTAAATAGATTAACATTAGATCCCCTTAAATTCCTTGAAAGATTGCCAGAATTTTCTGGAAATAAAAAAGAATTATATTCATTTATTTCACTTGTTGATAAAATAAACCCACTTCTTACTCGATATGATGAAATTTCACAACTTCTATTTTTTGATCTTATTAAAAGTAAGCTTAAAGGCAGAGCAAGGGAGACAATAGAAATTAATTTCCATGCGCAATCTTGGCCGGAAATAAGATCCATTTTAACCTGTAATTTTGGTGAAAAATATAGTACAGAAGAGTTATACGATAGGCTCAGATCGGTAGTTTTTAAAACAAATGCCATTGATTTTTACAACGAAATAAAGGAAAAACTACGTAGTTTGAATAATAAGACATGCACGGATCTAGGAGTCAATTTGAACAGTGAGCAAATAGCTAGAAATAATATGAAGACAGCTCTTAGGATCTTTAGGGAAAAAATACCAGAGCCCATGAGAACAATATTGGCTTGTAGAAATCCTGATACTATTGAGGATGCAATGGATATCCTTTTTACGTCAGGATATGCTAGCTATTGTAGCGAAAAAAAGAATGAAAATTTAAGTAAAACTTCAAATGCTTATGGAAATGGTGGCAAAAATTCTCAACTAAATAGAAACGGCGTTACAAGCCAAGATTTTTACTATCAAGAAAACAATAGATTTTTTCCTACTGCAACTAGGGCAACTAATAACGGAAAATACCAGTATGACAATGGTCAGTTTAGTAATGTCAACAAAAACCGAAATAACTTTGCCAGCCATAATAGCGCACAACGTTTTAGGGGCAATTTTCCAAATTCTCAGACTCAACAAAATTTTCCACAACCAATGGATATTAATATAATGCAGAATTCTGAAAATTTAATGGGGTCACCTTCATTACAGAATAGTCCACGGTGCGAAAATTTAGCTAGCGCGCACAATCCTAGCTGTAGTAGAGGACATCAAACTTTTGCTTTTCAGGGCACACCTGAAAATTACCATATACCCGAGAGGGATTCATGCGTTAATAGTCATGACGATGTAACGAACTCTAATATTTGTTTACCCAGTCAAAATAACACAGTGCAAAATTTTCCTTTACGAGCCTCGCCGGAGAATTACCATATATAAGAATTAAAGATTGTCTTAAATTTATTGTGGATACTGGGGCCACTCATTCAATAGTCAACCCAGGCATATGCAATCCAAAATGGCGAATTAATTCCCATACTCTGACTATAAAGACTTTACAGAACAGTATAACAACTAGTACTATTTACCAGGTTCCAATGTTTACGGAACTGGGAGATAGCAATGACAGCATATTATTGATCGAATGCAAGTTTCACAATGACTATGACGGAATCATTGGAAACGACATTTTACGAAAGTACAAATCAATTATAGATTATGGGAAAAACCAATTAATTATCAATAACAAGCGAATTCCTTTATTAAACCTAAATGAAAATCGAAAAATTAAATGTATTACACCTACTGAATGTGGATTAGTTCATATTAGAGAACATAGAAACAGTTCAGGCGAAACTATTGTTAATGAAGGCGTTTACAATTCACAAAATTTTAAGGTAGAGGTTGAAACTACTGCTAGCTGTCCGAAAGTGATACACCTACCGAAAAATGGTTCATGGCCCGTTTCTCCCGAAAATTATTATCTAGTAGATGAAAGCTTATATCGGGAAAGTAATTGTAAACTACATTATTTGAAACAAATAAGAATTGATCATCTGAACGCAGAGGAACATTTGAATTTAGTAGAAATATTGGAAAATTATAGTCAACTATTTTATCAAACGAATTCAAACCTAACGTTCACAAATGCTATAAAACACCGCATATTTACTACGGACGATATACCTGTTTTTGCCAAAACTTATAGATACCCATACGTACATAAAGATGAGGTAAAAAAACAAATACAGGAAATGTTAGACAACAAAATAATTAAGCCTTCAAATTCCCCTTATTCTGCCCCGATTTGGATTGTTCCTAAGAAAGATGATGCCAGTGGACTGAGAAAATGGCGAATTGTTGTGGACTATAGAAAACTCAATGAGAAAACTATAGATGACCGTTTTCCTATCCCAAACATAGAGGAAATCTTGGAAAAGCTAGGCAGGTGTATGTATTTTACCACCTTAGATTTAGCAAAGGGGTTTCACCAAGTTGAAATCGATTCAAGGGACACCCATAAGACCGCTTTTTCAGTAGAGGGTGGGCATTATGAGTTTTTGAGAATGCCTTTCGGATTGAAAACCGCACCCGCCACATTTCAGAGGCTAATGAACAATATTTTAGGTGATCTAGTGAATAAAGTGTGTTTAGTTTACTTGGATGATATCATAGTTTACTCAACTTCTCTTCAGGAACATATCAATTCCTTACGTCTTGTCTTCGATAGACTTTTAAAGGCCAACCTAAAAATTCAGGTGGATAAATGTGAATTTTTACGACGTGAAACGGAATTTTTAGGGCATGTTATTACACACCAGGGAATAAAACCGAATCCTAAAAAAGTTGAATGTGTTGTAAATTTTCCCTTGCCAAAGACACAGAAGCAGATAAAAACGTTTTTAGGCCTAAGCGGCTATTACCGTAAATTTATTAGAGACTACTCGGCTATTGCGAAACCAATGACAAAATATTTAAAAAAAGACATTAAAATTAATATTAATGACCCGGAGTACATCGAAAGCTTTAGGACACTAAAAACTCTTCTTACCCATGACCCGATATTAGCTTACCCAAACTTCAATAAGCAATTCGTTTTAAATACAGACGCAAGCAATTTTGCACTCGGTGCTGTCCTTTCGCAGGAAAATCATCCCATATGCTATGCCAGCAGAACTCTCAATGAACATGAGATAAATTACAGTATAGTAGAAAAGGAATTGCTAGCGGTAGTTTGGGCTGTAAAGTATTTTCGCCCATATCTGTTTGGTAGAAAATTTATTATCAAGACTGATCATCAGCCACTACAGTGGCTATTTTCTATGAAACAGCCAAATTCGAAATTAATTCGATGGCGATTACAACTAGAAGAATATGACTATGATATTTTTTATAAACGCGGCATTAAAAACGGAAACGCGGATGCATTATCTCGGATTGAACCGCAAATAAATTTAATTGAGAATCCTAATACTATTCGATTAACCGATACCCCGCTAAATATATATCGTAATCAGATTATTATTGAAAAAAAACCAGGTTCCTTGAAAATAGTTAACTTGGAAATTTTTAAAAATCGTAGAAAAATGATTATGGCAACTAAGTTTGATGAACACGACATGTTAGATATATTGAAAAATTATTTTCACCCAACCAAGGTAACTGCAGTTTTCATAAATGATGAAAGTCTTTACCAATTGTTTCAGAACACTTTTACCAAATATTTCAAAAATTCAAGACTTAAAGTAGTAAGATGCATTAACTTGCTTGATGATATTTTAGATGAAGATGATCTTTGTAATAAGATTAAAAATGAGCACTTTAGAAATAATCATCGCGGTATAAATGAAAATTTCTCACAACTTAAAACCAAAATATATCACCCAAAGTTAAAATATAGAATTCAACAATTTATTAACAATTGCCACATCTGCAACATTGAGAAATATGATAGGAAACCTATCAAACAAATGTTTAAAATTACTCAAACACCTGATAGACCAGGACAGATTGTACACATCGATGTTTTTTATAGTTTACAAAGAACGCTGTTTCTAACTGTAATTGATAAGTTTTCTAAGTTTGCTCAGGCAATAAAAATCGCAAATAGGTCATGGGTTGAATTTAAAAGGGCACTCACGCAATACTTAGGTATTGTTGGTAATATTGAAAAAATTATTACCGACAATGAGTTGGGATTTAAGGCACTTCCCTTAATAGAATTTTTGAGAGAAAGAAATATAGACATCCACTTTATATCTAATAATAATCATACCTCAAATGCGGACGTGGAACGCCTTCATAACACCATGAATGAACATATTCGTCTTCTTAGGCATGATCCAGAAAGGGACACGGATACCGTGGAAGAGAAAATTTACAAAGTGATAATGTTTTATAATAATTCAATTCATTCAACAACTGGTTGCAAACCAGTTGACTTTCATAACGGCAAAGTAAGGTTAGAAGATTACCCGAAAATTAGGGAAACAATGGTTAAAGCAAAGGAAAAATCTATATCTAAATTAAACGAGAACCGTGAAAATTGTGAACTCCAAACAGGACCGGTGTTCTTAAAACATGAAAGGGGTGGAAAAAATCATGCCAGGTTTAGAAAAGTAACAGTAGATAGATTTGATGACGATCATCTTATAACTCAAACAAGACATAAATATTATAAATCACATATCTAGAGGAAAAAAAGCTTACAAATAAATGAATAACTAATGAAACTTCTGTCAATCTTTGTTGAATATATAACACAAACAATACAAACCCTTTGTCAAAAGGAAAAACAAATATAATTTTTTATGATTTACATATTAAGAATTAAAATTTAACAAAAATAGTTAAAAAATTTATGCTGGGAATTAATTTTTAAAAAACATACTTATATAAAATATATTGAGTTAAATATGTAATATACCCACATAAAAACTATGGAACAAAAAAATTTAAAACATATAAAATATATTAAATACAGTACATTAGAAATGATTAAAATATACAAAAATGTTACATGAACAAAATCATAGCATAGGTTAAGTAAAAATAGTTAAATAGTAAAAAAAAAAAAAGTCAAAATAATAATAATACATTTATTTTATTACAGTCATACATATTTACATACAAACATCTATAAACTTTCTACCTACATACATACCTATCACATAAATAAATCGGTAATTAAAAAAAAAAAATTAATTAATATATAATAATAAATCGCCGGAGCTTTTATCAAACGACGGGGGAGTTATATGTATGAATGTATATATATGTATATATACATGCAAACATATACTTAAAATCATACGAAATGCCCTAATAAAAATTTATCCCATGACAACAGTATGATCAAACATGTTCTGTATACTTACTTACATACGCTTAATGCGTATGTAAAATAATGTAACACTAATTGTATGTGTCTATTTTATTTGTTGCTACGCGTCTTAAAATATTAATTTCTGTAACTTGGTTATTTTTTTTGTATTTCTGAAATCCCAATTTGACCAGACATGCACAATCTTGCTTCTTTCTTACTTACACACGCTGTGTATGTAATTCAAGTTAGTGACAATTGCGCATGTCTAGTGTTTGTTGTAAAAACGTTGTCAAGCGATATTGCATTCCCGATATATATATGTACATATATGTATGTAAATACGTATGTTAAGTAAGAATAAGGAAACGATCGTAATATTTAATAAGTGTTATGTACGGTATTGTTTCGACTTATTTCTTAAATACGACAGAATAATTAATTTTAGTAGTCAGTCACAGAGAAGTGTTCAACCAGCAAATTTTTGTTAAAAGTATCCTTTTAAAAAGGACACTCAACTTAATAAATAAAAAACATTTATTAACAAAATAAATTGTGAAAAATTAAAAAGAAAGGATCCTTAAAGGACCGTCTAAAATTAAATTTGTGCTTATTTAAAGAAAATATTAAATTTATAAAAATATAAGAAATAAATAAAAACTTATTTAAGTAAAATAACTTTAAATTAAATAAAGAACATTTTTAAATAAAAAATTTTTGAAACATCCTAAGCGTTTTATTTTAAGAAATATAACTCTTAATCGCTTAGGATAATTTTGTTCAAAAAAACAGCATCTTTTTTTGAAATATTTTGTAATAATTAAAATAACTAAAAATTGTAAAAATTTAAAATTTTGAAAAAAAAAATTTTTTTTCAATAAATGATCATTTTAATTTAAATCAAAAAAACCTTGCCGTTTCAAACAATATTTTTGGGTTAATTTTTCATTTACAAATTGGGCTTATATTTGCATTATGTTTTGGGGCAATAATGGAATATATTTCGTAGAGTAATAAAAAAGATTGGAATAAAAAAAACTAAGTTTGTAGTTAAAAAATGTATGTACTGTTTCCACATTGTATTAATATGATTTTTAGAAAACGGAGCTATTGTAAATTATTTTAAAAAATGTGGTCCATTTATGTTCAGATTCGTGTTTATAAGAAAAGTACAAATGTAGACTATATATTTAGTATTAAAATAATTCAAAAGCCTAAAAGTTAAACGTATTTTACTAAAAACTGATTTCACGGTATCATAATTCGTTGAGGTTTTAATCGTATTATGCCAATTTCAAAAGTACGCTTTTATAAGCATATTTTTACTAAAACAGCGTTATTTGTTAAGGTCTTAGGCATATTAAAGTGATTTTTAAGAGAGGTGTTTTATAA
Organism: Pollenia amentaria; assembly: GCA_943735925.1. Classification (NCBI taxonomy): domain Eukaryota; kingdom Metazoa; phylum Arthropoda; class Insecta; order Diptera; family Polleniidae; genus Pollenia; species Pollenia amentaria. Next base: position 151,051,403 of record OX031007.1, read on the forward strand.
AGGGCTCAAAGTAAATTACAAGCCAGTGTTAACTAAATTTTACAGTGTAATTTCTTGTCATATACAACCAATTGTGAAATATTTTATATGAATTATTGAATTTAATTTTGATTTAATTAATATTTTAGTTGTTTTGAAATAAATTTTCAATTAAAATTTTAATTAAATAACAAAAAATCTTAATTGACTTTTTTTCGTTTAAAATAAACTAATTTAAACATGAAGAATTGTTGTTGGGAATTGTCAATATTTATTTAAATAAATTAACACATTGTTTGAAATGGCAAAGTTTTTTGATCACTTTTTAATAAAAATTAAAATAAATAAAAATTATTTTTTTAAAATTTAAAAATTTTTAGTAATAGGTGCAACATCAACAACTTGTTTGCTTGATATTATAAATTTGGACTGATTTTGGTTGTTGGAGAAATTTAATAATTTTTTCTGTTTTTGAATACTGAAGTATTCTTACTTTAGGTAGGATCAACGATTCGACACGACCTAGTGTAGCACTTTAACTTGTTATATATTAAATTGGAGGATTCACAAGGTGTGCTGTGCTGTCAAGTTATATCGTCATAATGTCCTAAATAATATTTTACAATTATTTAAAAAAAATATTGTTGTGTTTCAAACAAAATAAAAATTTTAATCCTGTGTCCATTGATTCGTGTACAGTATTAAATGTTTTATATTAAATATTTTTTGTTAAAATTAAAATTATTAAGAATTACAATGCGGTACACGGGTACCCTGGTTATGTGTTTGCTTGATATTTTTTTACCCTCCACCACCACTAGTGGTGAATGAGGGTATACTAAGTTTGTCATACCGTGTGATATTTTTTATAATAAAAAATATATATATTTAGACTTCTGGATTAATTTTCGATTTCGCCTGTTGAAAACACGCTCACATTCGAAAAACTCAATAGAAAAGAACAAACTTGGTGTCAAATTGCTTGTAGTTATCCTAACCAACACTTAAAAAAATTGATAATTTTGTTGCAAAAAAATATATATATTTAGACTTCTGGATTAATTTTCGATTTCGCCTGTTGAAAACACGCTCACATTCGAAAAACTCAATAGAAAAGAACAAACTTGGTGTCAAATTGCTTGTAGTTATCCTAACCAACACTTAAAAAAATTGATAATTTTGTTGCAAAAACTAACAGAAAGGATTAATTTAAGTTTTGCATTAAATCGTACCATATGACTAGAAATCATCGTGAAGATCAGCCGATAATTTACCATAAGCCCCATATAAAGCCTACATTAGGAAAGCAGTTTATTAAGCCTTAAACCGTAATAAATACACAGAAAAAAATAAAAATTGTCTCTTACCAACAAATTCATACCTAATTCATAGAATCAAATAAATAATTTGTTGGTTTTGCACCTTTTACCAAAATGATTATATTGATTGCTAAAAATTGTAAAAATTTAAAATTTTGAAAAAAAATTTTTTTTTAAAAAATGATCATTTTAATTTAAATCAAAAAAACTTTGCCGTTTCAAACAATGTGTTAATTGGCTTCATTAAATATAGCTCAGGTTTTGACAATTTCCAACAACAATTCTTCAAGTTTAAATTATTTTAAAAATAAAAGTTTTTTATTTTTAATTAAAAAAGGTCGAAGAATTACTGCCGTATTCATAAAAAACTAAAATGGATATGAAGTCTGTTTTAAGAAAAATTTGTATGGAAATTTTGTTTTAAAATACGTTTGAAATCTATTTTATTTTTTATGAATACGGCAGTTAATATTTTATTTAATAAAATTATTTTATTTTAAACGAAAAGAGTCAATTAAAATTTTTTTGTTATTTAATTAAAAATTTATTTCAAAACAACTAAAATGTTAATCAAATCAAAATTATATTATTAATTTTATTTCAACTTAAAAAAATAATTGATTCAATTATCACATTATTTAAATTGAAATACTTTTTAAATAATTTTTTTTATTGATAAAAAACTACTGATAATTTTTTCTGTGTGAAGCTATCATAATAAAATATTGTTCTTTACAGTTTTATATGAACAGAAATCCCACAAACAGATTTCGTGATGATCAACCTATAATTTACCATATACCCCACATAAAGTCCACTCTGGGAAATTAATCAATTGCCGTAAAATTTGTTCCAACTTAGCTTTGTATGGCCAGCAAAAATGTCATGCAATTTTGTGATATACGGTCCATAATTTACCTTAGATCCCATATTAAGCAGCGTTCTGAAATTTACCGCAAACGCTAAAACTTATTTCAATTCTGTGTTGAAATTAATTCTAATTTATATTTTTAATACAATAAATTAATACTATAAATAATTTTGGGATGAGTAGTTAATTTTTACCATGGGTCCGATGTAAATTCCCTCCTGAAAATCATTTTAGTGTGGCGGAAATTGTTACGATTAAACTTTTTAATTGTCGGTAAATAAATATAGGTCTAAGACGCAACCAATATTAATGCTGACGTCCGTTGTTAAAAAGGTTAATTAATAATATAAAGATATCATATAGAGCCCACTCTTGAAATATTTGAACTGTCGGTGAGGGTATTAAAGATTCGTCACATCCAAAAAGTATAGTGCTATTTTTGGATGTGACGAATCTTCTTTGTTTATATATTCTATGGCTAAGAGCAGATGTAAAAATTTTTGGGGTCTGTTAGCTTAATTTTGCCGGTTTGCCACTTAAAAATATGTAATTGTGATCTAAGGAGTACAACAACACAGAAAAAATTATAAGTAGTTTTTATCAATTGAAAAAATTGCTTAAAATGTATTTCAACTTAATTAATGTGATAATTGAATCAATTTTTTAAAGGAAAGAAAATTAAAAATTTTATTTTTATTTATTTAACATTCAAGTTGTTTTGAAATAAATTTTTAATTAAAATATTAATTAAATAACAAAAAATCTAAATTTGTTTTTTTTTTTCATTTAAAATTAAATAATTTAAACTTGTAGAATTGTTGTTGGAATTGTTGTCAAAGCCTGAGCTTTATTTAATTAAATCAATTAACACATTGTTTGAAACGGCAAAGTTGTTTGATCTTTTTTTTAATTAAAATTAAAAATATCATTTATTGAAAAAAGTACTCACAATTTTAAATTTTTTACAATAATTAGTACTCATTATAATTATTTTGGTAAAAAGTGCAAAATCAACAAACTGTTCACTTGATTCTATGAATTTGGAATGAATTTGGTGATAAGAGACAATTTTTAATTTTTTCTGTAAAAGCTGAGTTGCTATATAGGAAACCCTACATTGTGGTTTTTCCACTTTTAAGTGGCCGTGGTATTCCTGAAATATTTTTCAATCACCCTTCTATCGTGAAACGGCCCACTATAGCTTAACTTAAACTTCCAGCAGTTAGTTTTACTATACACATGGCGAAAATTTCAAATATACATCAACATATGGCAGCGTGTCACGGCGAGAATAAGTTCAGTGTCATTTACTTCCGAAAAATATATAAGGCAAAATAAGCACAAAACCGGATTAATTAATTACTACAAATTGCCAGCACACATCTTTTCATTTTCACTAGAAGCCTGTTTCCTCCTAACACTGTTGATATTGTGTTAAGTGCTTGAGTAAATCTCTCACTTTTTTTTTTTTTTTTTTTTTTTTTGAGAAAGGGAGATGAATTCAAACATCAGATATAAATAACTTGAATAAATCAACATCACCGGCAAGAAATGCTTCCATCATAAATACAGACTAAAGCAAACAAACACTTTCATCTCTGTTTTGCCGAAAAAGGCGAAATGCTAAATTGCCTACCCTGTGTCCCACCAAACTGTAGACACACTAAAGACATTAACAAAAATGTGTAAAAAAAAAATCCTAAATGTCATGCAAAAATCATTATAAATTATAACGAACATGAGGACACTTACACACACAATTGCAATTTTACATACATGTATAAATTCACATTCACTTTATTTAAGGCCAAAATAATATATGCTTGAACACTTATTAAAAAGGAAATAAGAAAGAAAGAAACAGGAGCCAACATTGAGACTCCTAATGTGTTTTCAGTTTTCGTGGTCAGTGTGTAAAATGTTGTGTGAGTTAAATGTGTTAGTGTGTAGGTTTATTACATTTTAACCCTTTAGGCTTTAAAGCATGATGAATTTCACACATATGTTTGTTTTTCATATATTTTTCTCCTTTTATACCAAAGAAATGACACATATACTGCATACATTGTTTTACAAAAGGTAGACAAACCAATATCTACTTCAACAAAATGCTTGGAATAAGGCTACTTAAAGCAGAAAAATTGAAATGGGTCAGTTTTTGATTTTTTGACCTAAGGCTTAATAAATATTTACCATAGAATCTTTGTGACGTTAATTACAAGTAGAAATAAAGAACGAAACAAACATTAAGGAGTTCCATAACAAAACTATGTGATTGTACCTGAAAAAAATTTTTTGTTTAATCAGGGTATTTAAGTAGTTCAAGAAAATATACATTTCTTTACATGATCTGTTATGAAAACCACTTATAATGAGGAGAGTTTTGATGTTACTTAAGAATTAATTTGGATCATGGAATATTGATTAGGAATATACATCCGAGAGATTTATGTTGGCTATCAATTTTTTGTCTTGTATGGAGTTAGAAGGACATTTAGAATGAAGAAATTTATGTACGTCGAATCTTATGTTCTCTTCAGATTCGTGTCCCACACATTTTTCCAATCCTGCCTACATTTTGTCGGATGTTGTGTATTGATAACCAAGTTGCTTGTCCTTAATTTGAAAACTTTAGCTCATACCGTTCTCCAGATATATTAAAATCTATAACATCATTGTACGGGAGGTGGCACGCCCACTTCTCTAATATTGCCCAGACGGGTTGTGTATTTATATCCCAGCTATGTGTACCAAATTTTGACAATGTTTATCTTACCGTTATTGAAATAGAAATAAATCTATCGCCTATGTGCTAGAAATCGCAAATCGCAAGAAAGTTGTGATTACGATTTGAAATCGCAAAGAAGGTGAGCTGGAATTCGTAATCGCCTTAAATTTGGCGATTTTAAATCACAAGCCTACAGTAATGTGATCCACATGTGAACTTGTAAATTTCCTTTAAAATTTATTTTCAACATCAATAAAAAGCATATAAAAAGGAAATTTAATGTTTTTCTTTTCCATTTATTTTAAAAACTCATAATCTTTTGAGAAAATTTTCATAGAAAATATAAAATTAAAAAACAACATTGTTTTAATGCTGATTGTTGTTTAACAATTTTTTTTAAATTTGCGTTTTGATTGTGAGCAGCTGTTTCTATTTAACTTCGAAAAAAATATGTAAAAAATTATAACCATTTATCAACAACATGTACTTATGGTACTTACCATTGTTCAGGAATATCTCTTGGGTTGTAATAATCCCTTAGAAGACGTTTTCTGATACGTTCTTTTTAAAATACAGTTTTTTTAATGAAATAACACGTAATATAACAGCTGCCGGCATTTTTCATGCAAATAATTATTTTTTTTTGTTCAAATTTGACAGCTAAAACATTTGTTTTATTTTTCGACCACTACTTCGAAAAAAAAAAACAAAACGCGTGAACTCTAGCACATGCTTAAATAAAATTGGCGATTTTCAGATCGCATGTGATTTTCAAATCATGCGATTTTCAGCACATGGCCGTATATAATGCCACGATCACTGCTACACTTTCGCCCACATTTTATCGGATGTTGCCTTTTATTATTATGCTTGTACCTAATATGGAAACTGTGGTTCTTGCTGTTCTTCAGATACACAAAAAATGCTTATTGTCTTTGTATGGGAGTGCCACGCCCACCTCTCCACTCCCTCCCACACTTTGCCGTATATTGTGCATTGTTAACCAAGATTCTAGTGTCTAATTTGGAAGCAAGATAAACATAAAAAATAGAACAACAACAGGGGATTTGTGGTTATAGTGCACGTAAGTGATTAAGTGATTGGTCCTGATTATTGTTACGAAATTATATCAGGTTAAGAATTATTTGTAATTTTATTAACAAGTAATCCTTAATGAAGAAAGTGTAGATAAGTGTAAGGTATATAGAGAATTTTGTGCATAGTTCTAGTGTTAACATCACTGTATAAATTGTTCTACTTACAATTTTATGACACAATATTATAATTTTACAGAAAAAAATATAATTAGCAAAAATTCGGTAAAGGTTTAAGAAATTGCTAGACGTTTAAGATTAAGCTAAGTGCAGCATAAAAAACTTCTTAGCAAACCTGATATAATAAAACATACTTTACAGTATTCTCAAATTTTGCGGAGATAATTTCACAACTCCGTTTGACCTGCAGTAAAAAATCGGCTCTCAGATGTGACTGAACTCATTTGGCAACTGAGATAATTCTGCGCCATGGTCTTAAATTTTGAGTATAGCTTTTAATTGCGCCAGTAAACAAACGGATCTGCGTCTCTAGAAAAATTAGAAAATCTATGGTATGTATATCTAGACTTCTTTTTTAGCTGAGCCACAGCGTAGTATTGAGAGAGGATCATCCTTCCTCAAATTTTCCTTTAAGACGTGCACAAACACTTCCGTGACCGTGACCGTGTCTTCAAAACTTTCGGAAGGTTTTGAGTAGCTTAAAAAAATTTTTTTTCGATCTATTGTCTTTGAAATGGTCTAGCTTTATATTGAAGGTAGAGAATTGTAGATAAACAATAGATTTAATTATTCTCTAAACACTAAAATCTTTCATTCAGAGCTAATGCTACGTAAATCGGACATTTTTGGGACTCTTATTTATTCTGCATCTCAGTTTATTCATTTATCGTATTTTTTAATAACGTTTGAACACTGTTAACTTACTAAATGGCTTCAGAAATTATAGCAGTGACTTTGCTTATGGATAGCGAAGTTATTTTTATTTTCACGATAATCATTAAAAGTTTCCAGAAAATTTTGCTGCAGGGCCAAAACAAGCGTTCACGAGTTTATGCATCAGTCCAAAAAAACGTAGTGTAAAATTGCATTGACAAGTTGCAGAGCAAACTCGTAAAACGCATAAACGTATCGAACGCATGGAGTCGGATTACTTTCAACTTTAGCATGTGTCTCGAAAAAAGCCCAAAAAAGAATCCTATACTTAAAACACGTGGTGTGGAGCGACCTTTTATTATTATGTTTGAGTTTTTGCACTTAGTTGTTATGCAAAAAACAAGCATTGAAAATTAAATTGTTTGTTCAAAAAAAAAAAAAAAAAAATTACAAAAAAGTACAGTAAAATATCGCCGATACCGATATATCGGAATTTAATGCTTCTTAAATTGCTTATCACCGATATATCGGTACCGGTATCGGTATTCGTTACATCCCTAATTAAAATATTTATAACCGAAAATAGTTTTTCTCTTACTCAATAAAATACATACTTAAACTTCCTTATTTACTCTATTTCATTGACCTTTTTCTTTGTATAAAATCGTAAATTACTGCTCTAAGGGCGTCATAAATAATTCAAAAAACCTTTTAAAAAATTTAAATCACTTTGTAAACATTGAAAATTATCCCCACCAACGTTTAGTGTCCAATAATGTAAAAAGAAAAAAAAGACAGTTTTAGTACTTTAGAAACTAAAAGTAAAGTAGACGTATTATGTTTGTGTTCCCCCCTTTACACAAGTATCTTGCAATGTGGATTATTTTGTATAACTTAAGGTTTTTGGAACAGAATTACAAAGTCAACAACTTGTTAAGTCAACAAGGCCAAAACCAGAAAACCAGAAGAGGAAGTAACGATAAATAAAAAAAAATATGAAATAAGAAAACAATAAAAGCAAACAGAGTGGAAAAAACTGAAATAAGCGAATAAAAAAAATTTTTTTCAGGTGCCAATGATGAATTTTTTTCCAACATTTTGTAGGTTTCAAAGGAGACGATAATGAAGCTGATATCTTTTAGCACTTTGGTGGCAGACTTTAGAAAAAAAAAATTAAATACACTTTATTTGAAAATAATTGTTCTACTGACGTATTTCTATTTACAACTTTTCCATTTGCTTTTAAAAGCTATTACATTTTGGCTTAATTCCCAAAACGCTAAATGTACTAAAATATCGGTCTTTAATAAAAAGTTTTATATAACGGTATTTTAAATGTTTTTAAAACATTAAGAGTTAAACAAGCGATTTCCGTTTAAAGTAAATAAAACTTTACCATAAAGGATAATAGTCTTTGAAAAATTGCAAATCCTGCAATTTATACAAAAAGCACATTTTTCTTTACACAAACATGTAGATTTACGTGTTTAAGTTTTTTTTCTACTTTTTTCGAAGCAAACAAAACCAAAAAAAAAAAGAAAAATCAAAAGTCACATCGCACGTTAGTTTTAAGAAATATTTCGTGTACTTAAGATTTAATGTCTTTTAAAAGCAAAAAAAAAAAAAAAAAAAAAAAAACATCGTAGAAAATAATGTAGGTCGTCAACAGGAAATGCAGCTAATTTTTTTCTTTATGCTTTTTAACTAAAAGGTGAAGAAGAAATGTATGTGGCAGAACTGCCATTGTACATTTCGTTTACATATATTGTGTATTGTTTGGTAAGAAATTTGTTTTAAATGCAAGATGGCAGGCAGGCAGAAAAACGCAGCATATGTTGAACGACAACATTTTTATTTTATTTTTTATTTAGCAATGAATTAAAAGTAAAATATACAAAGTTTACCTTTATTTGAAATACTAAATCAACTTATGTTCTAGTTCCGCTCCAGTTCATATCTTGCTTAATTCTAGTTCAATTCTACTGTAGTTTTAATCCCATTCTAGTTAAATTCTAGCTAAGATCTACTTTTTTCAGTTCTAGATTAGATGTAGTTCATTTCTAGCCTAAGAATAGTGCAATTCTATTTTAGTTCTAGTCCAGTTATAGTTTAATTCTAGTTCAGTTCCACTTTTTTCCAGTTCTAGATTAGTTGAAGTTCATATTCAGTTTTGTTTTAGTCTAGTTCAGTTTAAATAGAGTTTTAGTTAAGCTGTAGATCCATTTAGGTTTTTGTTTAGTTCTAGTTCAGTTTTGGTTCAGTTCTAGTTCAGTTCTAGTTCAGTTCTAGTTCAGTTCTAGTTCAGTTCTAGTTCAGTTCTAGTTCAGTTCTAGTTCAGTTCTAGTTCAGTTCTAGTTCAGTTCTAGTTCAGTTCTAGTTCAGTTCTAGTTCAGTTCTAGTTCAGTTCTAGTTCAGTTCTAGTTCAGTTCTAGTTCAGTTCTAGTTAAGTTCTAGTTCAGTTCTAGTTCAGTTCTAGTTAAGTTCTAGTTCAGTTCTAGTTTAGTTCTAGTTCACTTCTAGTTCTAGTTCAGTTCAAGTTCAGTTCTAGTTCAGTTCTAGTTCAGTTCTAGTTCAGTTCTAGTTCAGTTCTATTTCAGTTCTAGTTCAGTTCTAGTTTAGTTCTAGTTCAGTTCTAGTTCAGTTCTAGTTCAGTTCTAGTTCAGTTCTAGTTTAGTTCTAGTTCAGTTCTAGTTCAGTTCTAGTTCAGTTCTAGTTCTAGTTCAGTTCTAGTTCAGTTCTAGTTCAGTTCTAGTTCAGTTCTAGTTCAGTTCTAGTTCAGTTCTAGTTCAGTTCTAGTTCAGTTCTAGTTCAGTTCTAGTTCAGTTCTAGTTCAGTTCTAGTTCAGTTCTAGTTCAGTTCTAGTTCATTTCTAGTTCAGTTCTAGTAAAAAAAAAAAAAGTTTTAGTTCAGTTCTAGTTCAGTTCCAGTTCAGTTCTAGTTCAGTTTTAGTTCAGTTATAGTTCAGTTCTAGTTCAGATTTAGTTCAGTTCTAATTCAGTTGTCGTTCTAGTGTAGAGATCAACTCAGAATCACTTTTCGAATCAATCTAAAGATGTGCGTAAATATTGGAGACTGATAAATTTTGGTAAATGCGTTTTAATTGTCAAAAGGACGTAGCGTATTTAAAATCGTGAGTATGATTACATAATTTTACAGCACCATCTTATTATTATATTATGTTTGTGTTCATATTAAATTTGGCCCAAAAATTCTCTATTGTAACCACAGAAAAGCAAAAACTTTTTTGCTTAATTTAAACATACACTTAAATTTTAATTAATTCTAATCATGCAGCAAAGCGGAATGTTGAGCAAAATCAATATCGTTTAAGGCTAGATCACACTATTATACTTTGTATTAATACATGTCAAAAACTCAAGTAATATGACAAAGTGTGATAGTGTGAATGCAATGTGTCACAAGTATTACGAAAAAAATTTGACATCCCATACGACTTAATCGTTTTTTGAAAAATTTCTAAACGCTAATACTTTTCATTGGATCAGGGTTGTATTTTAACAAAAGCATGTTCATGTGTGATAGTGTGACTACAAACCTTAATGTTACATTAGATTTTTTGACAGTCACAACAAAACTCATTAGATTTCCATCTCACAAAGTATTATGGAATACCTAAGAAATGTGTGATAGTGTAAACTAGCCTTTAGTACACATATTATTTGTGCATTTGTGAGATGGATAATAAAACATTTTTTTGTATACATGCTGCAATAGATCAATTTGAATAATGAATAAATTCAGGTTCAAGTTAAATATCGCTATGTACTGTGCAACAAAGCGATATTTAACTTGAAGATTTTAGATTTTAGGACGACGAAAATTAAAAAAAAAATATTTATTAAAAAGCCAAATTGGTAAGCCTTTTTAAAAACTAAATGTCAAATTAATAAGAATTTTTGTGATTTTTGTATACCTTTTTACTTTATATGCTTTTAGTGGTACCGTGAATGACATGTTAAAAGCAAACAAAATATTGTGCACGAAATTCATTCGAATTTAAGCATCTGTAAAAAGTATGGGGGTAACGATGCATACTCAAAAAGAAATATCGGCGATACCGATATTAATATTAAATTTGAATACAAGGCAACAGTAACAAAACTTAAGTTGAGTAATTTTTTTAATATACATAATTAAAGTATAACCGCTTTATGCAAAAAAAAAATTAAGTTCACAATAGTAAGCTAACACATTAATGCCTTTCATTTTTGCTGTGCTTACTGTGTTGCTTAACTAATCTGAACTTTAACTTTTTTCCATAAGGGGGTAAGAGTTTATAAATATTTGAAATTGAGACTAATATGATTTTAAAAACAACGAATTTTTTTTATTTTTTATTTTATGGTGAACGTGTATTCGATCCCCCGGTTAGTCAAGAATGAAAAATGATTAACCAATTTTAATTAATTTCATATTTCTTTCTTCAAAAAAACAATTTTATTCAAATTTAATTCAATGCACTTCAGCCTGATTAAAATAAATAATAATTTGGATAAAAAACCATAAACAGTTCAATAAAATAACCATAATTGTAAGTATTTTACAAAAAATAGACAATGCTTCTATAGAAAAGACCAGTGTTAGAGATTGTTAATATTTAAAATTGATATTAACGAGATTTTTGTTAAAAATACAAGGAATTCTCAACTTTTTCGGAGATAGACGATTTGGCAAATCCGTTTGAACTAGACCTGCAGTGGAAAATAGTCTCTTAAATGCGTCTCTAGAAATATTAGACGACCTAAAGGCCCAACCATCATAACAAAACTGCCAAAGATTATAGAAAATCCTCTCAAATAAGTTTAAAAACTAATAAACATTGATTTCGTGCGGAATGTGCGATCAGTTTTACACTTTGCTTAAGCAAATAGCTGTTTCATAAAACTTAACAAAAACTTGTTCTTAATCAGAACCACAGCTTAGGGTGGACAGAGTCTCATTTTCCTCGGATTCTCTTCTAACTTGTATTACATACAATCCAAAGGCCATTTGTAGACTTATCACAACTCTTGGTAGGTATAGGGGTGATCTCGTTTTCAATAATTTTTGAATGTTGTGACTATGCACCAGTAAAACGTTTTTTCGAAACGATTGAAGTCGATTGTCTTTAAAATTGGAACTTCTTGTGGGGTTGATTGTTTTTGGTGGGACATTAACGACGTATCTATGCTTTCACTCGAAAGTAGCCAAGGTGGTCGTAGACTATTGAATTTGATCTTTGGTGTTTGATTTATATCTAATAGATTTATATATTCAGCGATTCTTTGCACAGTTGATTTGAGTTTTTTATTGCTTGATGTATATTGATTATATTGCATTATTTGTTTTTCTGATGGTGTTAGCAGTTTTGTAGTTAGTTTTGTTATGTTTAATTAAATGAGATTATTAAGGATCGGAAGACCTGTTTCCGTAAAAATGTTCCGTACTTGGGTGGACCTAAACGAGCCAATTGTAAATCTTGCAGTTTCTTCTTGGGTGTGTTAATGTGTTATTTCTTTTAGCTGTTATGTTAAAATAAGCGTTGAAAATTAAATTGTTTGTATAAAAAAACTCTAAAAAAGTATAGTCGTATCGACAGTGAAATATCACCGTTATCAATATATCGGCAAATCTGAAATATCACCGATATATCGGTATTCCTTACATCTCTAGTGGTAAATGCGCTACTTTAAATATTTTAAACATTCTTTTTATTATCAAAATTTGTTCTTATAAAAGTAAAGTTTTCTATTAAGGGAAATTTAATCAATTAAAAGAAAAAAGTCTTAGACGAGTTCTGTTATATATTAACCCTGGTTTTGAAGAAAATTTACAAAAATCCTCTAAACTGGCCCAAACTGCCAATACGACTTCTAAGAGTACTAAAAGTTCGTTTAAAAAAAGACCAAAACCATCGAACAGTTGATTTTATTTCTACCAATTTCTGCAGTAATTCAGCAAAAACCTCTGTATATCATTCTGAAATTGATTAAACTATGAACGTTTTAGTTTTTTCAACACTGCAGTAGCGATATGTGACTTTGCATATGACCGAGAGTTATTATCCTTAAATCGAAAAATTGTGCACCGTGGGCACCGTGTGGGATGTTTTAAGAAATGATAAACACTAATATTATAACATATGTATATTAAATCTTAAATAAACTTTCTTAAGTTAAGTATAAAAATGGTACTTTATTAACTTGATGTTATTGGAGTTAACCAAAGCGCCTGAATTTCATTAGATTGTGAACGCACAAATAACAACAACAGTTTTAGTTTTAATTGTTTATTTGTAAACGTAAAAATTCCTAAACGATAATTAATAAGCAAATTTATAATAATTCACTTGTCTTAGACATTAATTATATACATACTTTTTTGGTATGAAACTCAAGCATCAAATAAAGGGTACGTTCGTAAATGCATAAAAACTGTGCATCATTGCTGCAGTGATGCAAGATTTTGTTGCTGATGCGTGATCACCAGTTGCAGTTGTGATGCTGATGCTTTTTTACTGCACAACAGCTGTGCAAAGTTTAAATTTTTGAGCACGAGCTAAATTTCAAAAGTTTCATAAACGAAGATAAAATAATAATAAAAATGTTAGCAACAATAGTGATGACAAATTTTATTGAATATATTGAAACAAAATGGGACAGTTTTCTTATAAATAACAAGAAAAGCATCAAAAAAGAGAAATAAAACGATTTCAATTATATTAAAAGTTATTGCATCAGAAAATTAACTGATGCAATAATTGCAAAAATTTGCGGCAGACTTGCGGTATCACTGCACAAAAAAATTTTTGACCTATGAGAGTGATGCCAAGTTTCTTACAAGTGATGCTTTTATGAACATTTAACTTTACTGATGCGCAAGTGATGCGCAACAACTGCATTGACGAACGTACCCACACTTGAAATATTAAAGGCAAATTGCAGAAAAAATATGGCGCTTGCCTTACGCGGGAATGTTTGCTATAATCTTTACAATTTTTTATAATTTTAACATTTTGGTTTTTGACGTTTAGTATTAGTGCTAGTACGAAAAATCTTTTCATAACGATAACACTGTAATCGGCAGTGGCGGTATACTTGAGTTTTAAGAGTTTTTTTATCACGCCAACAAAAAACATTTTATTCAACATTTAATTTTTTTTGCATCTAAAAATGAACTTATTGATTAAAAAAATGTTGTTGGTTTCAGTAGGTTTAGTCTAAAATTTGTGCAAGAGGCACAAAATTTTATTTTGTGCTCCGCACATAGGCTTTTTTCTATTTAAAGCACGCACATTTTGTCATTAGTCGTTTAAACGGAGGACAAAATAGGCATCTCAGTGATTTCTTTATCGGTAAAAACTGCTCTATTTGCTATTATATAAAAAACACAAAGTCTAAAACTCTAGCAGAAAAAAATATGCACTTGAAGCTTTCGCTGTTTGACGACAGAAAAGAAGTACGAAATAAAAACATGCGTCGTCGATTCGACGAAGTGTGACGTTAACCCTGAAAGGTTACTCTTAATTTAGTACCTTAAAGTTACTCTTCGTCGAATCGACGAACTTTAAAAAAAAAACTAGCGTAACGATTTTTAAAGTAAAAAATCAACAACAAAATTTTTAGTTAAGCATTTTATTAAAAAATAAAATTAAAGCATAAAATATAAAATATCAAAATTTGATACGAATTTTTACTAAATTTTTTGTTTTAAAATTTATAATTTTTGTAAAGCTTTCGTCATCAGCTAACGTTGTGGAAAATAAGAGCGTAATTTAAATACACATAAAAAACGTATATATTTTCTAAAAAGTCTTTGGAAAAAAGTTTTCTGACGAGCTGACCAGCGAAATGCGCATAGAAACTAGCTTTCCCACAATAGTAAATTTCAGTGTTTTTATCATAAATAAAATTGGGAGTTTAGCACGTCATTCATAAATGAATTAATTAATAATATATTTTATATTCCCGAAAATAACTTTTGGTTATATTATAAAGTTTAAATGAGCTTCGTCGATTCGACAAATAGTTACCATCTAGGGTTAATAAGGGTTAAGGCAAAAAAAATCCCATATATTTGCAAATATATGAATAATATTCGCCGCAAAGAACTCTTTTCGAATCATAATCCCATAACATAATTTGTTTTGGCATGTCCATGGGCTATGGTATAGGGCAACATATGTTTGGGCTAGGCCGCCTATACTCTCTTACTTGTTTGTTTTTGGTGTTTGTCAATTTATATGTTTAGTAAACAATAATTTAGTGTATTTAAGATTCGTTATTTACACATGGCCACAGCTAATGTGCTGTTACAGCCCTTCAAATTTTCTTCGGTGTTTTATTACAGTTTGTTTTTTGTCCCTACACTAAATTTTATTCTACTGGTAGTAAAATATTGCTTGGCTCTTTTTTTATTGTACACACAACTTTAAAAGTGCTGTGTGCATGCGAACGTAAGTGTGTAAAAAAGTGTTTGTGAGCATATTTAGATGCATTTTGTTTTTTATAGAACGAACAAGGAAGGAAAGGCTTAGGTTATTTTAAAAGCTTTAGTATTTCCGGTGATTTATACGCTTTATGGGTATAAAACACATTTTAGTTGTCTTTTTTTGCTTGTTTTATTATTTTGTTCGCACACTTTTGGCTTAAAACACTCAAACAGTTTTCAAAAAAAATTCACACACATATTAACTGCCATTAGCGGTGTAATGTCTTCCTAGAAAAATTTTTAAAATGTATTATATACAAGTGCCTTTGATGTCTTAAAATGTTTTAAGGTTTTAACATTTAATAGTTTTTTTTTCAACTTTTTGCTCATTTATTAGTAAATTGTATTTTTCTTTGTTCGCCTTGGAAGGGCGTAAATATTTTTTTCTTTATCATAATTTATTTTTGTTCAATAAATTTTATATGTATTTAAGGTAAACTGCAGTATTTCAATATAAATTTTTTGTCAAAGAAGAAGTAGACAAAATTTTTTTTATGTATTGTGCCCTTGTGGCTGGCACTGATACTTTATCTTGATCACATTTTATTTTTTCTAGATTTTAATGGATGTGGCAGTTATTTATGATGATTATATCATTTAAGGATTAATAGTGTCAAGTATCTTCTTGCAAGTTTGAATCAATAATTAAGTTGCTTTATACAGAACTGCATATTGTACTGAGCTGCATAATACGAGTATTTTAAGACCATGTATTGCAAGTTTAATCTATGAATTTGATTTAGCTTTATACTTTTTAATTATTTGTATTTATTTATTTGTTAAGTCCTTGAGAAGTCATTAAGCTTCCTTTGTAAAAGTTAAGGTATAAATTAGGAAAAACTAAAAAGTTAAGAGGAAATAATTTGCCAAGAAAGAAAATGTTTTTAAAACAAACAACTTAGTTATCTTTCTTTTTGTTGTCAAAGGATATTTTCCAAAAACTTATTTTTGCTGAAAATGTTGTCAACAATTTTAAAACTAAAACAAATAAGAGTTTTGTATTTGTCTGTATTGAATTTCTTAATACCCTCCAACAATAAATCGGGCTATATTGATTTGAATTGAAATAGTGGTAATAGATTTATGAGTCTATCTAGTCACTCTACAGATGTCCTTTCAGAACTATGTCTTATAGCCTAAAAACACCAATCCTAAAAATGTTGATATTTAAATCAAGTCCTGCTTAAAAGAGTTTTATTGAAACCTAACTAATGTTTAACAATTTATAGTAATTGGCCAATATTTGATAAAAGCTAAAATTAACATACAATAAAGACCCCTTTCGCCGCTCCAATTACGTGGTAGTACGCTGGATACCATTTTGATGGCTTATATTTTCCAAATTCTGTTCTGTAGAACTTCTGAAATTATTTTTTATTTTAGATTAATAGATGAATTTTTTTTTTTACCTTTTTATTAATATAAATAATGTAAAGATAAGAACTTTTTAATCACTTTAAATTATAATAATAAATCTTTTATATTTTGCTTTATATTTATTTTTATTTTATTTCTCGGAACAGCCGCTTGGGCGGCTGCTCCCGTTGTGAGTTAATTACATTCTGATTCTTATAAAGTAATTCTTAAGTCTGGATACTTAAGAATACACTACCACAATTGTATTTACAATTATATTTAGTATTGCTGGGAAATCTCCAATCAGCATATTCCCAGCAATGAGTTAAGCGAGCGTGGACATTATTGCTTACACAAAGTGTGAAGCTCTTGTTACATACAGAAGGTATGGTAACAATGACTTAGTCAAACACACTACACCTCCCTTTTCGGAAAAAGGATAATCAATACTAAGTTGATTATTCTCTTATATAACATAACGTAGGGTTACAAAAAAATTTTTTTCTTAAGCTAAGGGTTCTTAGTTCTACAGTTCTAAATAGTGCGATTGTCCGCTTTTAGGGTTATCTTATGATTATTTTTTATTATTAATTCTTAAAGTATAGAAAACTTATCTTTATACTAAAACTAATACATTTTGCTTATTTCACATATTTAATTTTTATTAAATCAGTGAGAATATGCATTATTGCCCTTTTTGGCAACTTTTATAAATGTAAAATTTTGGTTAATTCATAGAAGTAGAAAAATTAGTAATAATTTTTAAATAGTCCAAAATGTGGACTATCAGCCATGTCACAGAGCTTAATTCCGTTCGGAAGTGGAATTGATTCCGTATATTGCTTCTATGGAAAATGTTAAACGAAAATTTTTTTCGGAATGATACCACTTTCATTTTTCAAAGTGGAATTCATATTTTAAGCATTTTTCAGGTGTACAAACTATTCAAAATACATTGTTATCAGTAAAGCACGCTGTCTTTTTGCTTCCTTATCTAAAATAAATATAATTTTATGTGAATTAAATAAAAAAATTTTAATTTTTCTAAATGCTTTCCAAAAAAAAAGAAAAATAAACGGAATTTGTCACAAATCACAAATTTTTTACTTTGATAGAAAAACTTAAATTTGGCTGGTTTTCAGGATCAGCTGTTTTCTTGTTTGTTTTGTTTTCTACATTCGTTGCAGTGTTGCCATATTTAATACAAAAAAAGTGGTTTCATATTTTTTTGAGGTTTAATGAATCCGAACGGAATCTATAGAAGCTAAAACCATTCCGATCGGAATGGTAACTACGGAATCATTTCCATTCCGAACGGAATTCATGACATGCCTGTATACTAGGATTCACTTATTATCCAAAAATTGGCTTATAAAAAAATCGGCTATAGTCCAAATTCGCTTATAGTCCACAAAAGTTGTGCAACTATAGTAGTGGACTATAAGCAAAAAGTAATGTATATCTGATAATTTTTTTTTTTTGTAAAACTAGCGTAAATAGTGGCGGAATGCACATATTGATATACGATTTTGCACAAATTCGTTTATACATATACCATAAAATGTCGTGAAGACCGGTCCATAATTTACCATATGCCACTTTTAATGCATACTCTCGAAAAACACTATAGTGCGCCTAAAACCGTAACGAATAATGCTATTGTAATAAATTTAAATATATGACTAGAAATCAGACTGTCACATTTTTGAAGATCGCTGTGCAATCTACCATAGGCTCTATATAAAGCGCACTCCTAAAGTAATCTAACTGTCGTTGGAGGTTATCAACGATTTGCCACAGCCGAATATAGCCCTTTACTTGTTTTAAAGTATTTTTGTCCATTTTGGTTTAATTTTAACCCAGCCAGCAAAACACCCCGACGTCTTCAAGATATCTGCAATAAACGTCGATTTTATACAATCATGCTTTAGATGTTTTTACATCATAGATCAAACCGCTTATGTGGTTTATTTGTCCATTAACAATCAAAAGCACTTCGTATAAAGTATATTCGAAACAGTGAAAAATAAGATTAAAAAATTTATAGAACGATTAAAAGTAGTTAATTAATTTTTGAGCTGAAAGGATCAAAATAGATTTCCACCGGGCCATCGAACAATCAAAAGTGCCCCAAATGGCAAAATTGTGCCACATTTTGAATCACTTTTTAAACTAATGAATCGTGCGAATTGCTTTTTTCATTTATATAAGAATTTGTGTGCTTTAGAAAAAAAACCATTATTACCGAGAAGGGCTCGTTGATGTTCGTCTTATAATTGACATTCGTTGTCATACGTTTGTAAACCCAGAGAAAAAGCATTTTTCAATATGGTCACTTCCAACAAAACTAATTTTAGCGAATACTTATGGGCAATTTAACCATATTGTTGTCACCGGCAACCATATTATCGTTAAATTAATGCGCCATCAAGAAGCCGCGACCATATTATGGTTACCTCCGAACATGTTATGGTTGATTTTTAGCCATCACAATAGCATGGTTGTTTTTCAACCTTAGCATGTTGTTTTTAAAAAAGAGGAAAATACTACTGTTAATCTTAAAACAAATTGTTGTCATTAGTTAACCATAAAATGCTTAGAGGCAACCATAATACGGTTGTGTCTTCGTGATAGAGGACTAACTTAACCATGATATGGTTGACGGTGCCAATAATATGGTCAAATTAACCATAATATGTTTAAAAATGTTCGATAAGATGATTATGTTAGAGGTGACCATATTGCAAAATATTTTTTCTCTGCGTGTGTTCGTAGAATATTTGTAAATATTTTCGCTTTAAAACCATCTTTGTTGTCAGAACTAAGCAACTTTTTCCATAAGCCCTCTAAGTGGACGGGCACTTTTATGCGCTTTTTCACATAAGGGCTTAACAATTTTTTTACTACGCTTAACAGATGAAACGCCAAATTTATTTTTATCCTCACTTAATACTTGTGATGATGTAGAGTATTATACAAATAAACATAATCTTTAAAAATTACCAACAATTCATCAACTAAATTGTCAATATTAACTTTATATTTGTTTTTTTTATCTCATTTTAGGTAAGTTCCAAAAAATGTACAACTCCCACAAATCAATAGCAAAACATAAATAACAACTTTAAAAACATCAGTGTAAGTTAAAATATTGTATAGTCGTATTTGTATTTTTATCTTGGTAGTATTGAGAAGATTTTCCTAAATAAAAAAAATAAAAAACAAATAAACAACATCATTTTCAGGAAATCCTTTAAATGTATGTGTAAGTGACATATATGCAACTTAAAACAAATGACTACTAATCTTAAACGTATACATGGGGTACTAATTTAAAATATAAGATAAAACTACAGAAAATAGATGTGAAAAAATAAAATCATCTAATATATTCCAGATTTTACACAGCTTTTGTTTTTGTGTTCAAGAATAATATGCAAAAATATTAAGTTTGTCATATAAAACACTCAAGTGGCAGTTCAAAAAAAAAAAAAAAAAAAAAAAGATGAAAGGAATAAAAAAAAAAAAAAAATAAAACCAACACAGGACAGGAAAAAGGCGCCAGAAAAAAAAACACATAAGCAAAGTGAACAAAAAATAAGAAATTTTTTTTTTTTTAATATTTAACAGGTCATAAGAAAAAAATTGTAGTGTTAAGAGAATGTTTTTTTTTGGATAAGAAATATGTTTTAAAAGAACTCAACAGTGTTAACCAGAGAGGTTAACATAAACGATTTTTATAAAAGAATTCTAAAGAGAAAATATCAAACATTATGAAAAAATTTCGTTTGTTAAAGAGTTTAAACAAAACCCTATTAGAAATAATGTTAAAAAGACTGTTAAATGGTGAAGTTACACATTAAGAGAATTTTTATAATTTTTGTAATGTCAAAGAGAGATTTCATTAAAAACTCCTTTATTCAAATAACCAAAACAAAATAACATTAAAGCTTAAAGAGCACAATTTGTAAGAGCAACATTGCTGTATTTTAATTTTGTGTTAAAAATTAAAAGGGAAAGACTTAAATATTATGTTATCTTCGTGTAATAAAAATTTATTCTGAAGAAAACTTTGACAAAATGAATTGCTGCACATCTTTCATTTACAATGTGTTTTAGTTTTGAGTATGAACAGAATTACTTTACATTTTTTGTATGCCAAACATAATGTCCCAAACAAAGTTGCTAAGCATTTAAGAGTAATTTTATTTTACAGTTTTAGGAAAACAGAATTTATAAGATATTTATATTTTTGCTAATGATTATTATTGAAAATATAAATTAAATTTGTATTTAAATTATTAAAATTACTTATAATTAAAATTTAAAGAAAAAAACTAAGTGCAAAACATCCACAGATGACGATGCCAAAGAAAAGTTTTATATAGATTATTGGATATCAATTAGTTATTTTGAATCGAGTGTATACACTTTCGAGTTTAAGTATTTTTTGAATTCAAATCGATTGCGTCTTGAATTGACAGATATAAACAATAGAACTTTTAAAAAAGGAACAAGGCGAATTTTTGTGTACGGAAGCAGAAAAACTACAAAAAAAACAAAAACAACAGAAGCAACAGGGGTTTTTCGCTTTACAGTGTAACCGCCTTGTTTATAAAATATAAAACAGGTTTATTTAGGGTTTATTAAACAAATTTTCATAGAAAATCTGTTTCATAAATCGGTTTTATTTTTTATAAAGAAGACCGTAAGTGTTTACGGCTCGAAATGTAGAACTACAACAAATTTGGTTCGAAATGTCAAAATAAGTCGGCTTTTCGCTGCCACATGTAGTAAATTCGCATTGGAAGATATAATTCATTTAATATTCTCCTGAATCATTTTCAAACTTGTTGCCGTAATAAGAAATAATATATTAATAGTTCAATATATAACAGGAACAATTTTCCAGAACTTCGAAAATGCTTCTTCTGCACAATGGGCATTAAGAATTAAATTAATGCGCCGAATAGAAAAAACCTGTATATTAAAAACGGTCCAAATAACCGGAAAAGCAGAATATCCATTGCGCTTTTATAATGTTGAGCATTGGACAGGGTCAAGAATGGGAAGTGTTTAAAGCCAGGCGTCCTTTTCTTTTGCCGCCTTGCGGGCTTAGCTCTATGATATTTCTAATAATGTAGTTCCATGGCCTTCTTATAGAGTGAGAAATCGACCGCTACTTATGTCTTTATAATTCTCTGGTTATGTACAATTTATTCTATTTTTTTCAAGGATTGTTATTGAATATCAATCTCGGCTAGATTAATCTCAATATCCTCTAAAGGCATTGATTCAGAAATACCTTAATCTTTTGCATGTCGCTAGGGGTAGCATTTTATATTTTACAACAGTAACAACACTAACAACAACCTGTAATGTGAAGACATCTCCTCACACCACCGGTAAAGATGATTACCTTTGAGCGCTGAGAAAGGAAGATGATTTCAAAATAGGACTTAAAACTTTCGAATGTTTGTTTCTCTTTCTGTGAACGGTTGTCTGTGTTCCCATCCGACCCGGCATTTTGGAAATTATGAGGGTAAGATAACTAAATGGTTAAAATGGTTTCATTATTGCTATTGTTAAATAGCTCCTAGAACATCGCAGGGTTTTGGTTTTAAGAGTGTTAACTTTGAGCTTTCAACATCATTAAGGAGACCTTGCAGCCCCCATGTCGTTGTTGAGTGCACTTTTTTGAATAGTATCTAAAAACATATTTAACGGAAGTGTTGATAAAACATATCCTTGGTGGGGAACGTTTTTATTTTATACTATCTTGTACTAAGCACTTTACTGTGTTTCAATCGGCAGATGCCGAACCGCCTTTGCCAACAAGTTTAAGCGGGACGCTTTTACATCTCAGTGCACTCATCATCTCATTGTGATTTAATTTGCCAAGGATTTTTTCGAAAACCATAAAACAAATACAGACGTGTGATCGCCATGCCAGATAGGAAATAAATAACAATCGCTACCGTGTTGCTCGTGCAATAAAAAAACGTTATATGGTAAACAGCGTTGGGGATGTTTCTCTCTTCTGATTGCCATATAGTTTGATCGATAAAAGAACATCTTGTAAGAACAGATTCACTGCTGTCGGCAATATTTTTCAATTGACTGATACCTGAAAAAAAAATGAGGGAATACGCTTCACTTTTACCGGCGGTATAAATATTTGGATAGAAACCTTTAGGCATCCGAAAATAATATTTTTTTTTGACACGGAATCAATTTTATGCAACATGTTGTACGAAAGAATAACAAACGAAAACATAATTATACTATCAAAACAATTTTTTATTAACAATTATTTTTATACATTATTTATATACAATTTTAAAAACAATTTTAATAAAAAAATTCAGAAACTACGAAAACAAAACTCTTTCAAGCCATTTTGCGTAAATTTTAAATTATAAGAGAAATAAATTATCGCCGTTTTGATAAAAGAAACACATAGCCGACATATTTATGCATTTAAGTAAAATAAATACTCTTCTTGTTTTAAGGTAACATAAAAAAAATAATACACAAATAGAATTTATGTTATATTTTGATTTTAAAATGTTTTACAGCATCCTTAGGGCAAAGAAAATTCCTGCTCTCTTTTCCTGTTTAAAATACGCTCTTAGTTAAAAATAAGAAAAATTCGTTTAACGCAAAACCGTAGAACCATTTGTAATACTGACCTACTCCAATACACACAGCGTTAATTTCGTTACACCCACACACAACATTTTTCACAAGCTCTCGCTTTACGGCCGAAATATCTCCCAGCCTGTTGTATACTCTTAAAAACAATAAGAGATACCGTATTCTTCTTGTAATTTACCACACTTTTTGCGTGTGATTGTGTTTAACAGTTAAACGGAAATTGAAATGAACATGTATGAGTTGTTATCATCTTGAAAAGGGAAAAAGTATGATAACAGCACTTTAACACAGCAAACTGATGTGGCAGAAAAAAACTTGAAACGAAAGAGGCAAAAAGGCATCCATACAACAGTAAATAGACAGCATCCTTACAAAGTTAAATATTATATGAAACATTAGTTTTGTTTCAAACGTGAAAGGATAAAAGCGCGTGTTATGCCGACATTACGCATTTCGGCAGTAATTAAAACAAAATAACCGATAAAAAATTATTTTTTGTTGACTTTTTCCAAAATAAAAAACTAAAATTTGGATTTAAAAATTTTAAATAAAAAGTGCTTGAAAGAGTAAATATTTTATTGTTGACAATTTCATGAAATAATTTAAATACGTAAAAAGAAGAATAAGAGTGAATTTTACGATATAACAAAATAGTAACAAAACTAACTAAAAAAGTGAAATAAATACATTGAGCTCGAAAATTAAAGAAAGAAAGTATTTAAACCATGTAAAAGAGCATAAATTTGAGTGAAAGTAATAAAAAAAAAAAAAATTGGGAAATACTTGTAAATTGTTGAATATTAGAAACATTTAACTTTTAAAAGCAAAAGTTATTTAGCAGAATTAAACCAAATGTTTTTGTGTCCCATTGTTCCCAATAGGAATCACAGGGCACAATTTATATAAATAAACCAAATATTAAAATTTTAAATGATACCAATATGTAAACATCATTTTTTTTAATGTGTTAATAAATAAAATGAATAAAAATCCATTTAAAAATAAATAAATAAAGTTTTTTTTTTATATATATAAAAATTTTTATTTGTGTTAATACTGAAGACGAAACACATTTAAGAAAATTTAATTAAAATATAAAATAATAATAATAAAAATGATAATAAAAATAAATAAATAAGGTGTTTTATAAAATAAAAAAATTTTTGCTAGAGTTTATATTAAAAAAGCACATTTAGGAAGATATAAATAATAATAATGATAATACAAATATCTAAACTAAGAAAACATTGTGGAAATATCGGTAACTTACAAAATAAGAATAATATAACTTTCCTCTAAAAATAATTATACATTTAAAATATTTTTATAACGTGATTTTTTTTTTGAATTAATATGTTTACTAAAATAGTGTTGAAAAAAAGAGAATAAATATAATGAAAAAAACCGGATAATAAAATAAAATCACAGTTCAAAATAAAATTTCCATTTTTTAACTCTCTATTCTCGAAAATATTACTGATAATTTTCAAAACTAGAAATAGGTAATAAAAAAAAATCTAACAAAAAAAAAAATTTTATGTACATATATGATAACAAAAAATTACATGAAAACACATCCGCAGGAGCTCTTCTTAAAATATATAATTTTTCTAAAGTTTTGGTACCCGGATTAACAATTCATTAAGCCTTACGGTCAATGTTTTAACCGAAAACTCAGAAAATTAAAGCATGTACTATAATTTCAGAATATCATATTTTTTCTACAAAAGTGAACTGAGTACTTTTGTAATAATATAATGAAACAAAACATAGATTAAGGACTTGAATTTTTTATTTATACCCTCCACCACACTTCTTAGTTCTGAATTTGGGTATACCAACTGCATGTTCATTGATTTCTTAAGAAAAGTTAACTTATATTTAAAACAAAGACAATCGCCCCTATTATGAAAGTCGACGTAACAAGTCGACGGCGCCGGCACGGTAATTGAATTTTCTCAGTCGTCATTGAGAATAATCGATTACTATTGACAGTCAATTGATATTTTCTAAGGCACTTTTAAGTCGACGTCGATTAGAATTGTCTCCGTTTTAGTCGACAGGAAATTTTGCGATGACTGAAATAAAAGTTAAGGAAATTTTAAATAAAATGTAATACATTTATTTAATACGTTTAAAATAAAAAAATGCAAAAAAGTTATGGGCAGAAATTTTATAAGTAGATTAAACACAAAAAGTGCAAAATTCGGAAAAGTTTGCTAAGATAGCGAAAATTTGCGAATATTTTTAACATTTCAAACAAGCCATGAAATTGTTTAAAAGTACCTTAAAATATAAGGAATGGCAAAAATTTGGTAAACATTTCAAAATTAGCAGAAATTCGCAAAAACTTGCATACAGCGGCATGAAAGCCAAAGCCTTATATATTAAACATCATTCATACCGCGAACATGGCATATATTTCGAAAAATGCAAAATCAGAAACAATCCTTAAAATTAATTTGAAATCGCGAAATCGGTAAAAAAAAAACAACAAAATGTCGGTAAATAGCAAAAATAGCGTTTACAAAATGAGCTATAATGATGAAGGGCAAAAATAAGAGAAAAATAATAAGAGATGGGATTTTTAAAATAACAAATTTACGTCACAGTGATGTGGTCGTCGACTTGAGGCGACGACAATTTAAAATTAATCTCGACATCGACTTTTATAATAGGGGCGAATTTTTTTAATTTTTGTTTTAAATGTAAATCAAGCAAACGAAGCCTTCTTTTGAGATTGATGAACAGGCCGTAAGTGTAAAACTTCTTTAATAATCAGCCTATGCCCCAATTCTGTAAGACGAATTTGGACGAATTTTCTTCTCTAAATATTTGACTTATTATTTTTAAATTCTTAAATTAATCAATTATGGTTATTGTCTATGATTATGGCACTTAATATCGTTAAATATTTGATTCAGTTAAATTATTGTGGAAGTTTTTATATTTCAAAACGGACGAAAACAATTTTGTAATCTCCTTGTGTGATTTTAGGAAGGGGATTTATATGGGACCTTTGCTAAATTTTGGACCCATTAGCACAACATTTCGTCATATCATAGAAGATAGCGTGAAATTAATTGTCGCCAATTTTTATGTAAATACTTACATTTATAAGGAAGTTATGTCATTAAAAGCTATATTTTCGGGAGTAGTATTTGTATAGGAGCTATAGTAAAATATGAACCTATTCCAATAAAATTTGGTAAGATGATTGTAATTGCAATAAAATTAGTTTGGAGCAAATTTAATCTTAGTAGCAACATAATGTGATGGTATATAGGTATAAACCCCCTATTCCGACCCTATTCCTAAAAGAAGCTTGTGGGTGGGCTATATGAAATTACGGATCGATCTGCCCCATTTGCAATTGGCTTAGTCATTGTGCAAATTAGAACCTACGTACTAAATTTCATAATATTTTCTCTAAAATTCGGACCTATACTTTACGCACAAAGCTTACATGGACAGCCATCCGGACAGACATCGTTAATTCCACTAAGAATGTAATTCTCAGTCGATCGGTTACTTAAAGGTGGGTCTTGGACCAATATTTTAAGGTGCACAAGTACATAATAATACTGTCCACTATTGTGGTGTGGGTATAACTAAGGTAACATATTTGTGTTTATAATGTTGTTGGTGTGTAGGAATACATAATTTGTGTGTTAACAATAAACTTTAGCCATACTTTTTATTAGTAGCACTGTGATGACACAACACTTGACTAAAATTCGTAATTTTGTATTTATAACGCTACTGCAGTATTTAATTTTTGTTAAGAGTCAGGATTTCTGCCTGGGTATTTACCAAAGTTCCGTTGGTAAGGAATTTTTTGGATGCGTTTCTCAGACAAGCATGTGCCGTAGTTTGGATGAAAAGTTTTCATTAAAAATCTTCAATTTATTTTAATAGTAGACCATTTTTTATTAATAATTTTTATATTTATTTATTTGTCAAGTTTCTTTAAAACATTATTGCCGAACCATAAAAATATATAAATTTAAATAAAAAAGTGGAAGAAAATTTTAGATTTAAACAAAATAAATATCTTGGCAATAATAACATGAATCATAGACACAAACCACATATAGACGAAAAAAATTTATTGTGTAAATGAGTCGTAAATTCGACTACTTTTCCTTTCAAGGCAAGACGACATAATTGTCTTACAGAATTGGGGTATTATAATCTTGAAATGGGTCCTTGAGTAACTCTTAATTAATTTAGTCATGAACGTCTGAACACTTCCAAATGGCTCAACAAGAAAACCAAGTTAGGTTCAATTGGTTTAAGTTCTTCCAAGCAGTTTACGACTGAACTCCTCCACAATCGGCTCAGTAAGAAAGGATATATGGAACCCAAGTTATAACAACCTGTCTAAAAAATTTGTTATTTTTTTGTTTTAATACAGAATTAACTATAACAAAATGAATCGATTGCACAAATTCGATTTATAGAACTGCAAATCGCACTTACGATTCTCAGTTGATCAATTTTTAATTTACTATAGTCTCTTTGAAATCGTTTGAATACGCTTAAGATCGTAAAAAATATTTACATACATTATAATAAAATAAATTTGGTAAATTTTTTTGTTTTTTGTAAAATTAAAAATTACAACAATAAGTTGTTTAAAGGTCGGTCCATAATTAACCATTGCACACAAAAAACCCCTTACTGAAGTTCACTTTAATACGGCAAGGACCGAAATAGTTCATGATATTTTATTGATCGAATGTCTAATGACGTTTTGTATGCCCAGAAAGGAGATCATAATTGGCCCATTATTTAACATACAACTACTCCATTATAAATGAGACACCCAATAAATGAAAAAAAAGCAAAATTTATTTCAATTAAAATATTTGTTATATTAATTAAAAAATTAATTAAATTTGCACCAGTAATCAAATAAATAGTAGCAATAAAATGTTTAATTCACTTGGGTAAACATGTTATTCACTTGATTCAAATTTTAATTCACTTGATTAAATTCTTAATTAAAACTGATTTTATTTCTGATTAATGCTTTAATTTGTGAACAATTTTGGAGAATTTTTGTTTTTTTTTAAATTAAATTGGGTTAAATAAATTCATATAAAATAAAATTTATTAACTGCCTGGCCCACTTTGTCGACAAGAACATTTATTTCTTATATTTATATTGAAAACAAAAAAAAAATATAAAGCGCAGTCTTGCAATTTACCTTAACACGCCTCAAATCACAACCAATTATAATTTTGTTAGACTAGGTTTTGTAGCGATATGTTTATTAGACCCAGAACAGACTGTGAAACGCAACTGTAACTCATCTCTTTCAAAATTATCGATTTGAAACCAGATGTAATCGTTTTCCACAAACCTCGCAACGTTATTGTACCACATGATGAAATTTTAACAATCATTTCGGTTTCCTTTAATAACAGACGTCTGCAAAATGTCAAGTTCAAGTGATTTATCTTCGGCAAAGAAAGAAGAGGTAAAAGAAGAATTTTCATCGTAGGCCATTTGGTTGTCCCGAAAATATACACCAAATCCGCTGAAATGAAAACAAGAGTTTCCTGCACGCCAGCTTCAATGCAACTATTTTCCAATGCGTTTCAAACCGGTTGAAAAAAGTCGAGTCATCTGCGGTCTCTTAAAGGAGTCAAAATCATAAACTCAAATGAAACTCAAAAATAGCTAAAGTCTCTTCTGGGCCTTAGTTATAACATATGCCATAGAAAGGCTATTACTTAAATATAGAATTTCTCTTTGGAGTCTAATAAAGTACTCCTTCTTTCTTTAATTTATTTATATCTACCAACATTACTCAATAAAATACAATAGATCAATTTAAACCAAGTCACTCTGGTCAAAAATAGCCAAAAATGTTTATTTTGTCGATATATTGATTAATGAATATTATCTTAAGTTAAGTGCTCTAGTATCCAGAGCCGTCATTAAGACTTCTTCTATATACATATGTATATAATATATATCGCAGGAACTACTAAAATGATCATTACGAAACACTAATTATTTTGAAACAGCAAATTTCATCAGAAACGTAGGATGTGTACGTAGAATCTCCATTCGGCATCTACATATTGTACAAGTAATAAATATCACTTTTTTAGGTGATTTTTTTTTTATATATTTTTATTTCGAAACACAAATATTTTTAATTATTATAAGTTTTAAGTCAAAAGAAGGTGCTGATTTACTCAATAGCAAAATGTCTTGCACAATTTTAGTTGCACGTTCTGCGCAGAGGTTCCTTCGTTGAACTTTCTGAACAACTTATGGTTTTTTGCCCAATGTCTCAGACAACATTAATTTGCTTTTGTAAAGCCAGACAATGATTTTTGTAGTGTGGCGAAATTATCTTTTTTAAGAATGATGAAAAAGCCAGACCTCGCTCCAAGCAGTAAATACAAATTTACAAATAGAAAATAATTGCAATCGATATTTAGGTATAAGTATGAAAGGCAAAAGTGCCAGAATAGCTCTAGAATTCCAGTGAGCATTACTGAGTGCTGGCATTGTTCTTAATTTTATATAGGGAAAGTATTTTTTTTTTTTTAAGTATTTAAACGCCTGGACTTATTCATATAAGTATTGCAAATCGCACTTATATCACTTTTATAAATATTTTTACACAAATAATATTTACTCCAATTTCTAAATTTAATGATAAAGTGTATGGCTATATGATCTTTAAATAGAAAATAATTGCGTTTAATGCGGAAACTTTTTTGCAATTTCGAGAAAAAAAAATAAAAATTATAAGAGTAATTGTAAAAAGTTATATGCATAATCTCTATGTCTATATCTCTATGCCTGCTGCTATAAGTCTGAGTTCGTTGAACGTTTCCTTGAACTCTGTGGATTTTATTCTAGTGCTTCGTGGCGATTTTCATTGTATGGTCTTCTTAGTAACTTTCCGACCCACTAATATTTTCTTCTCTTTATTTGGGTGTTCATGCTGCCGGCGATTTGGAGAACTTGTTGATTTGTGACTACTCTAGACCACCAACTTTTTAATATCCTTCATAACCATCTGTTTTTAAATATCTGGACTTTATATCTTATAGTTTCATTTATTGGCAGGTTTCGGACCAATAAAGCAGAATGCTTCACTGACAGGCATTTTGTATGTGGATTTTTGTTAAGGTGTAGATGAAGTTTGATTTCCATATATTTATTTCGTAGGTTATAATAAGCCGCTTTGTACTGATGTATACGCGAATCTGTATAGCCGATAGCGTTACCGTCTGTTGTTATTATGCTACCGAAGTACCAAAAGCTATCAGCAATTAAAACGGACAAGTTGTTAAGCAAAAATGTTGGTGTTTGCTTAAGTTTTACAACTATGAATTTTGCTTTGGCTGCATTGATTCAAGGCCGTATTTCGAAGCGGTTGAAGCTAAGACGTCTATTTTCTTTTGTAAATCATCCACCTTTGGTGCTACCAGGACTAGGCCTTCTGCACAATCTAGATCCTCTAGCTATCCCTAAACTCTCCACAGTATACCTCTACGAAACGTTGTCGATGCTATTTAGTCAGGCCCAGAGGATATTGCATTGTGCACACCCGTGTTTAATGCCGCTTATTGTATTGAAAGGGTTTCCGCAGTGTGACATGAGCGTTTTGGAATTATCATATAGTGGTTTTATTATTTAACATTCAAAAACCTGTTGAAAGTTCGTCGATTATTGTTTCTACAAAAGCTAATTTTTAAACAACCTGAATATTTATACAGAAGATTAACTTTTTCAAGATCTAACAGAGAAAAGAATACAAACTCCATTCGTTACCGTAGCCTTATATCAGTTATACATTTTTACTTCTCTACAATTCGTCCTTATAACTTTTTTATTATTCAAAATTTTTGAAATTAAATTTTTAAATCTTTAACTTAATATTCATTAATACTCATTTTTATATTTATTTATTTGTATTAATTATTATTTATTTATATACTTTATATTATTTCATTGAGCCATAAATGTATAACATTATATCTACAGTACTGTAATATAAGACACCGTTCTTGTTGTACTGTCTTATGTAATAAAGAATATATCTATCTAATATTATTTTATTTAGTATACCTTCGCTAGAAAGAACATGCCGTATTTTAATCCGACTGAAGGCATTTAAAATCCTTTCTCGAAGTCGATAAAAGTGAGAAACAGTTGGGTTGTTCACGAAAGTCGTATCATCAGTTTATATGGTTATGTAGCTATAGTAACAGCAAAAAAATGTATATAAAAAAAATTGTAATAAATGTATTTTATTGTTGTCCATATAACTAAATAACCATATAACCTGATAACTAGCCTTCCGCGAACAACCCAATTGTTGTGTTGTATTTAAATTTTTCGATTGTTACAAGTTTGGACGATACGGCTTTAATTTCTGGGAAATTTTAATTGTTAAGCTCTTATTTCAATCTTTTGGTATAGTTTCCATAACCCAAATTTTTCTGAAAAGTGGTTGTAAGATGGTTACGATTGTTTAGGACCCGTATGCAAAACGTTCAGCTGGCAGATTATTAATTGCTGGTGCTTTGTAGTTTTGAGGTTGATCGATAGCGGCATAATGATTAAAAGCCCAAAAATGTATCCGTCCCTATCGTTATACCTTAAACAGCCATTTGGTATTTTTTTTATTATTAATTTTTACGATACACAGAAAAAATTGGAAATTGTCTCTAATCACCAAATTCATACCAAATTCATAGAATCAAGCAAACAAGTTGTTGATTTTGCACCTATTAACAAAATGATTATATTGACTACTAAAAATTGTAAAAATGTGAATATTTTTTTTTTTCAATAAATGATCTTTTTTCTTTAAATTAAAAAAATGATCAAAAAACTTTGCCGTTTCAAACAATGTGTTAATTGATTTAATTAAATATAGCTCAGGTTTTAACAGTTCCGAACAATAATTTTACAAGCTTATATAATTTTATTTTAAACGAAGAAATCATTTAAGATTTTCTTGATATTTAATAAATATCTTAATTAAAAATGTATATCAAAAAAACTAAAATGTTTATTAATTCAAAATTATATTTTAATTTTCTTTAAAATAAAAAAAAAATTATTGAATTAATTATCACATTAATTAAATTGAAGTACTTTTTAAACAATTTCTTTAATTGATAAAAAACTACTGGGTCAACCCCAGTATGTGAATATCTAACATATCGGTGAAATATTAAATACTTTATTCTTATCTGGAAAACAAAACTTCAGTTATTTACTTAACAAAATAAAAAAAAGGTATAGAAGTTATAACCACTATGTAGTGCCATTAGTACTTTCCATACCAACAGGCAAAACAACTATAGATATTAAAATAAACTGTATATGCGGTAGCACAATATAAATACTTGCTCTAAATTGGCCTAATATTATATTGACATTTTAATTTTTTAAAAAAATTGGTTGCACTATTTTTAAAATAATTATATTGACACATTGATAATAAGCGTGGGAAACCAATACAGAAATGATGCATTTTAAGAGGATATTTTTCATTTCTTGTCACCTTAGGGGAATGGGAACTAACACTAAACTTGTCACGCAAAAAGTCACTTTAACATGTTTTCATTTAACCTTAATGAAAACATCAAATTTCGGTTAAAATAATGCCCGTCGCAGATATTGTCACAAATGAATCATGTCAATATGATCGAAATAAATTAAAAGAACTAGAGAGAATCAGCCACTGCCCGCACAAAATCCATTGACATGAATAGTTTTGTGCCAATTACCTTTCTTCTGGACCAACTACACTCTAAACACATTATCACCAATTAAGTGATAGGTATTGTTTTTACCTATCACAATTCGTTCCTTTTAATTATACAATTTTGTTCTCTTATTACGGGATAAGGGCTTTAAGAGCAATTGGCAAAAATTTACCGCAGGGCAATGTAGGTCTGGGCAGACCTAGTTGTACCACTAAGGGCTAATAAATCAGAGCAAGTTAAACTCTCTTTTTGGTTTAAAATGTGTTTAAGCTAACTAATCTTTAAATCAGAAAACATATAAACCATCTTTAAACGCATAAAATTGGGCGTTTAAACTACCAATACAAACCATATGAATTTGTCAACATTTATCGTAGTGCTGCCACATGTTACTTTTTAAACTACATATAATACATGGGAAACTGATTTACAACTGTTGAGTTTAAACTACATATAAATTTAAGTTTAGTTCAACTAAACTAGCGTTTAAACGCTCACTGATGTATTAGCCTTAAGCGTCAAATCCTTAAACCTCCTAGGGTTCAGCTATGTTCACACCTATTACATATTTGACGTCCTACACGTAACCACTAGATTTATTAAAAATTTCCAAAACGTTTGGCTAGATCAAACGTCTTTTAATAGTTTCTAAGTCGCATTATACAGTTGTCTTCTTACAAAAAAAAGTTTTGTTAATCAAGAGAAATTGTTAAAAATAAAAGCTAAAGTTTGATCAATTTGCTGGTTACGCTTTTGCTTGGGGGTTTCGTCAAATATTTGTAAGGTCTGAATATAACTTTAGTACCCTCACAAAACATGTCCTAATTTTAATAAAAATAATTATATTAAAACTGCAAAAAAACTTATTTCTCTATTTTAAAAGAAAAAAACCTAAAAACATCTGGTTATTGCAAAATTAACTCTAAAAGCAAAAAAAAAAAATATAAATAAAATCATATCTACGCCTACATTTACAAAACTTTTATTGAAATTTGAATAATTTTTAAGCAATTATAAATAAAGAAAATAAAAATGTGTACATTTGCATTTAACAAATGTTAACTTATTTAAATTATTACTTTTTTTGGAGTTTTATGTCAATAAAAATGTGGAAAAATTAACAAACAAATATAAAAAAAATTAAATATGCACAATAATATTTAAAATTATTGAAATGGCAAATAATATTAAACGTCATATAAATAACATATTTATTTATAAAAATTGTTCACAACTCAAATAAAATATTTTAATAATGAAAATTTAATAAGAATAAATTAAAACCAATCATAGCGTGTGTGTGTGTGCATGTGTTTTTTTTTAAAGTGCAAGAATAAATAATTTTATTAAAAAACTAATTGTAAAGTGATTAAACGTAAATAATAAATTTTATTTAAAAGGTTTTTTTTTTTTGTAAATTTTCAATTACCGAAAATTAAGTACGAAAAAAATGAATAAAAAACTAAGTGACATATAACTATATATATGATAGTTAATCAATAAAGGTAATTAAAAGTGAAAGAACTTTTTGTATCTAAAAAATATCAGAAAAATGGCCATATAATAAAATTGTTGAGAAAATATTATAACATTTTAAAATGTTTATTTTTGTGATAAAAACGCTCTAGGGCGGATATTTTTTTACTTTAAAAGGAGTACTTTAACTAATTTTTTTTATTAAAAAGGTCTAACCAAAATTTATCAATTGTATTATATTCAAGATAAATAGTCATCTTACAGAGCGCAATTCTGATTGAAAGTAGAGACTTTAGAAAACGAAAACCAAACAAATTTTTCCAATTTTCAAAGCGGAATTGCTATTTTAAGTGTTTAAATGTTTATAAATCTATGTAAGCCAAAATGAAAGATTAAATAGGATGTTTTATTATTGCATTGATTTCTCGAGCATTTAGTTAATATTTATCTCTGAAGAGATTGTGTGGTTACAATCGAAACATATCAGGGCAACCTGTCCGTGAAAACCTGGGTTCGTCTCCCAGATCAGTCAAGAATGATAAGTTATCAATAAATTTTAATTCTTTTCATGTTTTAAAATTCCTTTCTTCAAATAATGAAATGAAAATTAAATTCAATAAGCCTGATTAAAATATCAATATTTGGATTAAAAACCATTAACAGCTCAATAAAATAACCACAATACTAATTTTTTTTATACATAAACGTTTTAATGTTTTAAACTTATTGAGAAAAACAAACAAACTGATGTATTTTTAAATCAAATAATTTTTTTTATAAATAGAAACTTATGAATTGGAACAAATTTGGGCGGTGGCAAAGCAAACGATGAACTATGTAATATTTTGTTTTT
This sequence comes from Pollenia amentaria, assembly GCA_943735925.1. NCBI lineage: Eukaryota > Metazoa > Arthropoda > Insecta > Diptera > Polleniidae > Pollenia > Pollenia amentaria. Next base: position 151,086,816 of record OX031007.1, read on the forward strand.
TCATGCACAACACTGCCATACTTTTCTGTTTTGGATATATACAGAATTGTTCGTAATCTAAAGCACCTTAAACAAAATCAAAACCATTCCTATCGGAATGTGTGAATGCCTGATAAAAAAAAAGATAACTGAACATTTTTGCAAGAATTTTAATTCTAAAATTGATGATTTTGAATATTTTATAGCTACTTTAACCAGCAACCATATTCGGTCTCCATCAAGATGCCGCAACCATATTATGGCTGCCTCTGAAATATTACGGTAAATAATTTTAAACCATAAAAGTATTAGTGGTTAGAAAATTATTGTTATTATTAAAAAAAACATGTTCGGATGCAACTATATTATGGCTTTGGCCTCTTGATGGTGTTCTAGTTTTACCATAATATGGTTACCGGGTAGAATAATATGTTAAGTAATCGTGCTTAAAAATTTTGTTGTTGAAGGTGACCATTTAGAAAAATATGTTTTATTTGCGTGGGAATTTTAATAGCGATGTGGACATTCTACATTTCTATGCTTTCGTGCTAAGAAAGCGACATTCTGCTTTTTCTTATTCGACACAGACGTTTAGATTGGCGCAGAAAAAGCAGAATGAATCATTTACAGTTCAATAAAATAATCACAATACTAATTATTGTTTACAGCTAAGGCACGAGCTATATGTTTACATTTGTCCTTCAAGCTGTGCTGAAAAAGGTCAACAAGAAAAAGAAAGACAAAAACATGAAAAACAAAAAATTTGCTTTGGATTTCAAGAAGAATTCTTGACAAAAAGTACCAAAAGTAGAAGTGTGGAAAAACATGTAATTAAATTAAATAGATATTCATTCATTCAAAAGCAAACTTCGATCTACCAAGGTAAAGTACCATTTCGTTTAAAGATTGATGTTTGACTATTGGCGTCATCCGTCTTCAATGGCGGTGTGTGTAAAACGGCAAACCCCTTCGAAGAGATTGTGTGGTTCCAATCGAAGCTAGTCTGGGCAACCTGTCCGTGAAAACCTGGATTTAATTTTCAGCTCAGTCAAAAATTAAAAATTATCAATAAATTTTAATTAATTTCATGTTGTAAAATTTCTTTCTTCATAAAAATAATTTACTGAAAATTTAATTCAATGAACTAAGGCCTAATTAAAATATCGAAATTTGTATTTAAAACCATTAACAGTTCAATAAAATAACCACAATACTAATTATTGATTTAGAATGTTCATAAGTTTTTTTAATTTTTCATGCGTCACAACAAAATTTTTTAGACTTTCGTCCATTGTTTTGGTTAAATTAGTTGATTACGATGGCATTATTAAACTTTTGTGCGGCAGCCCTAGAGTCACAAATAGTAGTGAGAAATAATTGAATTATATATTTCAATAAGGGCTCAGGAAAGTGTTCAGAAGACACAATAAACTGAATACCTATTAAACTATTTGACTTTTTTCATTAGAGTTTTATCCTTTAATTTTTAGCATCTGTTTATGTTATAATAATAAAAACAAAAAAATTATTTTAAATAATATTTGAAGGAGGAAATGGTCATTACAGTTTCCGGAGATAAACCCATTTCGAAAATTGTTTTCAAATATTCGTGGTGTTTGGTAGCAAAATGGTGTCTTAAGTGTATGAAATTTATTGAAACATAGAAATATTCATATAATCTGAAACGTTTAAATATATTTTTTTTGCAATTTAATATAAGATTAACTTTGAAGTTTATATTATGAAATCGAAAATTTTAATGAAATTAAACAACATTTTTCACGAAACCATTTCAATATAATAATAACATTTCGATAAATTTTTATATCTTAGAATTAAAAAAAAAGATACAAATATTCAGGAAATAACAAAAACGAAAATATGTATATCATCAAGATAAACATATGAATTAGAAATCTTCTTCTGCATCTGCCTGTGAATACAGGTCGATTGGCCATTGCAGAATATCTTCATAAAAATTTTGGAAATCGGCATTCTGGATATCATTTTCCAAGCACCTGTATTCACTCACTTCCAAATTGAAGTAAAAAAACTGTGTTTTAATTAATATTTTTCTCCTCAATTCAATTCTCTGATGTTTTAGTAATACCAAAATAAAAAATAAACATTTTTAATGCAAAGAGTTTTTCCATTGTTTCCTTAAACTCACATAATAAATATTCTTAATTTATATGGAGATTATCCCTTGTCGAAATTTATTTTAAAAAGCACCTGTTTTTCACAGTATATCGGTCTATGTGTGTACCTCCAAAAACAGGAAAAAGAGTCCTTTTCGCCATAAATTATTTAATTATTTGAAAAATGTACACCATTTTAGTATCAACTCAGAACAATCGTCTGAACTGATCAATTTGATAAATAAAGAATGGGATTTATATCAATTACTGCACCCAGAGAAAAAATATGTTTAAATGTGATCACCGCCAACAAAACTATGTTTAAATAAAATTTTGAACATATTATGGTTATTTTAACTATATTATTGTCTCGACAATCATATTATGGTTAAATTAGTCCTCCATTATAAAAGAACTACCATATTATGGTTGCCTCCCAATATGTTTTGGTTATTAATAACTAAAATATGTTTAACACTTTTAATAGCATAGTTGGTTTTCAACCATAGCAAGTTGCTCTTGGAAAAGAGGAAAATACTATTGTTAATTTAAATACAAATTATTGTCATATTTAACCATAACATGTTAAGAGGCAACCATAATTTGGTTGTGGTTTCTTGATGGTGGACTAATTTAACAATAATATGGTTGTCGGTGACAATAATATTGTTAAATTAAGCATACCATGTTAAACATTTTTTTAAAAAATAGTTTTGTTGCAGGTGACCATATTTAAACATGTTTTTTCTCTTCGTGTGGAGAAATATCTCGTTAATAACTAAAATCATCTTTACATCTTATCAAGCCCAACTATGCAATCTGTTGTATAGTCGGACTTGATTGGATATACTTAATTTATTTTTTATATGAATAAAAAACTATATTTAGTTACAATTGTAACGAACATTTTTATTGAATTTAATTTAATAAGTTAAAAATTAACTACATCTATGATTTTTAATGGCTAAAAAAAAAAATAAATAAACATGTCTTATACAAATAAATGGGTTAGATTTTCTTTATCACTGCTCTAATTGGCCAATAGAAATATCAATCAATTGTGTTTATTCATATAATGATGTAAAACTCTCATTAAATATATGCTACAATAAATTTACAAAATCTATAAAAAATAACAACTTTATAAGAGAGTTTATCAGATACAGTCGACTCTCGATAATTGAAGCACAGACGCGAATAACGTTGTAAGTTACAAAATAAATATTTTTCAGGAGAGCAAAAAAGCGTTTTTGAAGGCAGGATTATTAATTTTTTTTTTTAGATTATCAAAAATAATGACAATAAAAACTTTTATGCAAAATATCAAGTAAATCGAATTTTAAATAACATGCTTACTAACAGTTTATATTCTTTTTTTAGTAGAAAAACGTTTCATATCCACAATCGCGATGTCATTTAAAACGTTTTTCCACTACTCAAGCGGCTTTTAGAACGTTATTCCACCTTGAAAAACCATTTCGGTTGTATCATTTTGTTAGTAACTCACAACGTTCTTCCACTGGCTGACTCTTTGTATCGCATTTTGATGGCGTTAAGGTGCATATTTTTGGGTGAATTGACGTTTAAACAGTATAAGAGAGTAATGTTGACGCTAATCTGCAAAAAAAACTGTTTTTGCAAAAAGTGGCTTTTACAACGTTATTCGCGACTTTGCTTCAATTGTTAATTAAAGGCCCCGAGAAAAAGTTAAAGTAGTTGAGAGCAAATAATAACAATAATTCAAAATATCAAGAAGAGAGATTGAATTAATTTTAATTAACGAAAGTTTGATTAACCTTTCTGTCAACAACAGCATACTGTGTGTGTTGCTGTGATTGTTGTTGTTTTGTTGCTAAGTTTGTTTGTTGGTGCCCCGGTAGGCTAGCTGGTATTGAGCTAGTCTATTAGTACCGGGGTTGCGGGTTCGATTCCCGCCAGAGACTCTGGTCACCTGCAGGCAAGCAAAAAGCTTCGCGGGATTTAGTGTAGGAATAATAATAAAAAAAAAAAAATATTTCGAATTAGGTGTTTTTTTTTGCAAACGCAAGTTCCCAGCAAAAACTTTACTTACCTGGTAAGTTAGCAAGTAATATTGGAGAAATATAAACACCACTTATTTTTCGACTGAATAACTACTTATTTTTGTTCGAGTTGTCCACAGAATTCAGTACTTACAATATACTTACTAGAAGCCAAAAAATAACTAGTTCTTATTTAATTGGCGCTAGTTAATATACCTAATAAAAAGTTATGGAGCTAGTTACCAGTAAGTTAATATTCAGTACTGAAAACAAGAGAACTAATAAGTAGTTAATTAGCCGATTATTAGTAAGCATATATTCATAACTGCAAATAATAGTAGTGAAAAGTGATTACTGAGGCCATTACTAGCAATTACTTATTCAGGTTTTCAGAATAATGACAATTGTAATGACAACTACTTACCAGGTAACGTTTTTCCTGGGTTATACCTGTAAGATTTGTCTTTGTGTTCAGTCGCTATTTTTAGCAAGCGAATAAAAGATAATAGTATTAAAACTGATGCGATGAGAGTGGATAAAAATGGTGAATGGCATACTGTACGACAGCTTGATGCACTTGACTTTGAGAAACGGCAAGAATATATTCGTCAGAGATTGGAAGATCTGACAGAATAAAATAGTAAAGTATTTAAAGAGGTTCATTTTTATTTTATTTATTTTTTTATACAGCACATAAACTTAACTTGAATTATATAAGGAGAAGATATAATGTAATACCTATTCGATCAGAAAAGGGTTAAACACCGTTGTGAACGAGAACGCTTACTAAGGGCTAATACATTAGTGCAAGTTAAACTCTCTTTTTGGTTTGTGCTTAAGCCAGAAAATTTATAAATCAGTAAATATATAAAACATCTATAAACGCATACAATTGGGCGTTTAAACTATCAATACAAACCATTTGAATTTGAGAACATTTATTGTAGCGTTGCCACAATATTATTTTAGAAACTACATATAATATATGAGGCACAGACTGACAGCCGTTGAGTTTAAACTACACAAATATACTAGTTTGCGTCGTTTCGAATTGGCGTCTTTTGTCTTAGTTTACGTAATATAGCTTGGAAGTTGCGCCGTTAGTGCTTCCATTTGCGTTGTTAATATAAAAATTCTTGTACAAAGCTAAAACAGAAAAAGGGGATTTCCCGTTTAAGTCTAATGCAAACATGCATGACCCAATTAGAAGTTCTGCTCGAAACGCCTGCTGATTTTTTGTAGAGTTGTGTTTTTATCATGCAATTGTTTTTGTAATTATTGTTTTTGACATATTTTCCATTTCTTACACTAAAAAATGCATTGGGTTTTGACATCTTTAACATAATTTACACAAACAAAATGCGTGTTATTTTTTCTCTTGTTGCATTGTTGTAGTGTTGCGCAGACCTACTAATTGGGCTATGCAAACATGTATGTATGCGGATGTTCTCTGCTGGTTGCAACTTGATGGTAGTAAGTATTTTCAAGTTACATTTGCTGAAGTGAAGTTACATCTTAAAGCAAATAAGCTTAGAACAAAAACTGGGCATTTTGAAACGACATAAGCCAGGGGAAAGGAATGTTGATATTAAAATAAACCTTGGACTAGACCCTTCTACAATATAATCCATTTGTTGTTCCAGACACGCTGATAATATTTAAAAACCGCAACATCGTTACAACATGAAGAGGTTACAAGAATGTGAAGTATTTTAATGCGAAAACGGAGCCAATTTTTAGCATTTGGATGAAGATTAAAATGAGCGAAGAAAGCCCTTAAATGGTAATACAAAATAGAGCTTAAACTTTAGTTGAAGATCTGAAAGAAATTTATACGTTATCAAGTTTATCAAGCCAAAATTTATTTATTTTTTCAGCTAAAGTTTTGAATCTCGTAAACAATTAAATGAAAATCAATACAAATATAAGGAAAATAGTGCTTCGGTTTGCGTCGCGAAACATCGGCCCCAATTAGCGATACAAACCGGGGTATTGGTGTACATAGAAATTTAAATTAAGTTCAACTACGCCAGCGTTTAAGCATTCACAGATGTATTAGCCATAGTTTATATATTAATATATAAACCCTAAATAAGTAAATAAGTTATGAAAAAAAAAACTATTGAGTGTAGAGCCAAAAAAAAATTAATTATTGCGTGCCTGCAAGACAAGGGCAGCAAATTACATGGATTTTATTCAATCTATTCAATATATTTCAAGAGACCTAGAAAACTGTGAAAACAAGCGACAGCTTCAAATTAACGATTTTGAATTATCGACGGTCGACTGTATATTGCACACAACTAGAGAATATGTTCAAATACAATAATATCTGTTATCCTCATATTAAATCTTAAGTTTAAAGGGCATTTCTACTTATACAAATACAAACACACAAACACACTGTTTAAATAATCAGGCATATGCAAATAATAAACATGTAACAACTTCAACTTTTTATTGGTATGTTTATACAAAAAATCTTTTGTCTGTAATGCAAAAAAGTTTTACTTAAAATGGAATTAGAACATGAAATAAGTATATGTATATATGAAGTTGTTTGTTTCGAAATTCTGCTTAAAAAAACCAGCTCAGAAAAGAAAAACTCATACCATTTACATTTATTAATAACAAAATTTTCAGCTAATAAAAAAATGAGCAAATAATATATGCGTTGGTATGGTTAACAAACTTCATATCTATACAAACATGAACAACGTTATTATCATCATTATATTAACTACCGTTCTACCATAAAAAGAGAAAAACTCCTCAGTAAAAGACTTTTAATGCAACAAAAATGGAAAAGCAAACAAAACTATACAAATATGTTGCTACAACACAACATATTTGCACAAGTGGAGTTTTTTTTTATTAAGTTACAATTCACACATTTGTAAAGACTAGATAGAAATTTATAAATAGAAAGTTTATACATTTTTTTTGTTGCAAGTTAAATGATTACATCAGTAAACACTTTGCCATTTGTGGCTGTGTGATTAATGTTGGTCTTAATATCTTCTCACATGTGTACTGTACTCTTTTATGTTTAATTTTATTTAACAGATAAAAGGAAGTACATAAAAAATATACATTTTTAGTGGAAATATTAATATGAAGATAAATGAAGCGAAGAACAAACTTGATACCATGTGATACGACTTTAATGATAATTTTCGTTGGGAATAAACTTAGAAGGTATTTTATGCTGAATATCTTATATCGTCTACTAATTAGTTTCATATTTAATGTAAGTATAAAATGTATCGCTGTGACAAAATCTTTTAAAAATATTTACAACGAATTTGTTGACATCTCAAATATTCGTTATGATTTTTTGAAACACAAATTTAGAAAGTAGTACTTTAAATACTATCTCCTATTCAGCAGAAAAAAATTACTACAAACTTCCGTCAATACATTTAATTTTTTTTGTTCAAAACTTTTTAATTTCAGTCACGATGCTGCACACATTTAACAAAATGTATATATTTTCATGCAAGTTGTTTACACTTTTTTTTCTTAAAAATGTCCCGTTATATCTTGTTTTTAAAATTTTAGTTAAAATAATGACACCTTACGTTATATAGATGTAGTTTTCTTTATATTAATGATCCTCATTCTCATTAAGTTTTATGAAACTTATGAAGATATAATGAAAACTTGCGTTGGCGTTACAATTATTACATTACATTTGCAAATGTGTGCATGTGAGATAACGATTTTGAAGTATTAGTGTATTTTTCTTTGTATTTATTTGTTGAGCTCAACTGCTAGAAAACTGTTGACAACTGTTGAGCCGAACATTTTCGTCTAAGAAACGGCATTATGAGTATAATGCAAAATTAACAGCTGATAAACATAAACAATTGAAAAAAAATAAAGGTTGAGGTTGAGCACAACATGTTGACTTTAGGTAGCTAAAAAATTTTATGATGGAATAAATGGCCTCAAATACCCAACTGTTGTGTTGAGCGTAAGTGCTCAACTATGCGTTTCTAAGACAAACACTAAACGGTTACACAACAGTTACGCCTTATGAACGTGCCCATTATCTCTATGAAAAGTGGCATAGCAATTTTGTCATTAAAGTTTCCTCATAGTTACGAAATTACAAGAATAATTGTGTAAAAGGGTAATGTAAAATGACAAAAAGGAGGACATTTTTCATACTTTTAATGCAAATTGTACGTTACTAAAAACTCGAAAATTGAACAATAAAATCAATAAAAAGTTTATCAGTTTGATTCCTTTAATAAAAAATTTTAATTTTTATTTATAATCTGTACATATGTATATTATAATAATTTTCTCAAAAAACGGATAAAACTTTTGTCATTCAGAAATGTAAAGCTTCATTACTGCTACGTAAATATTTCATTAAAATTTGAGAGGTGCTGCAATTTCTACAATTCAATACTTATTTAAAAAAAAAAAAAAAAAATAATTGTAGAACAAAAAGGTAATTAAAATCACTTTTGTCTATAACTATATGCATTAAATCGAGCTTAAAAGTTTTTCATTGCCCGAATGTAACACATTTCGTAGCCGCAATGAAATTACGAATTGTCGGAAAACACATATTTTACACTATTCATTGCACTAATGTAACTTTTATTACTTTTATGTACAGTTTCATTAAATGAATGAAACTTCTGTGTATATATTTTAAATACCTATTATCAACAAACAAAATCTTTTAATAAATATTTGTATTCCCAAAAACAACTATGATAATAAATTTTTGCAAGTGCACGTGCATAAAAAACTGAACGGACAAATTGTTTTTATTTTGTTTTCTTGCGAAAACAGTAAAAGTACTTTGTTTTCGTTTTTAATATGTTTTTTCTTTACCCACTTACAGCTACAATTAATGTTGGGAGAATTCTAACTAATTGTAGGGGGAAATGTAAGAAAAGATAAAAACTCATCACTGTTTTATTGTTTGGTATTTTGTTTAAGCTTTGATATCGTTGCAAATAAAACTTTTTGAGGGTATTGTAGGTAATTCTCATTCCTTCTGTAGTTTTGTTTGCTGATAGCTTTGGCTTTTCTAAAATTATTTAGGAGAACGTTTCCTGACGATCTGGCCTAAGCAACCAGTGAAATGCGCATAGGAACAGATTATCCTCCAACAATAAATTTCAGTATTTTTATCAATTATTAAAAAAGGGAATTAAGCACAACAAACAAAATCTTTTAATATTTTAAATACCAATAAGAAGAATAATCATATGAAAACTATACAAATGCAAAACATACTTCCATCTTATAACATCCCAAAATATTACAAATATTCCACATGTCTGTCAGCCATAAAAACTAGTTTTAGATACCTATTAACTTTTACATACATTAGGCATATATGTGCCTAAGAGCTAAGCACATACTTGAGAATAAAATGATAAAAATCGATCAGCCCATGACAAGAATTTCCAAAAATCTACCAAATTATTGTTTTCAAATATTAAAGACAATGGCGAAATCGCCAAAGCCTTTTTATAGTTGTTGACAATAAAATTCTTTAAATTAATAAAAATATATTTATAAATTCTAAAAAATTAATCTGTTATTTTTAACAAAGGAAAATTGAATGGTAAACACGAGAAAGGTACAATATTCACTATTAAATAGTTTAGAAAAGTCTTCTTAACCGATTAATGTCTGCTCATGAAACCGCTCGTACGATTGAACTAAATTTTTAGATATGTACCTGGGGTTCCGTAGAAGTTGCTTGTAGTGAACAAAAAAAATTTGGCCTCTTCCCACTCCTGGAATAGGGCATGGGTATTTAAATACCCAACACGCAGTAATGGGATATATTTCTTGATATAAACATTTTTTGTTTTTTATTATATATAACATTTTCATTATTATTTAAATCGGCAAATGTCATCAATTTTCTTTGCGCCGTTGAAAACAACCCAAGTGTTATTTCGAACTGCATTTTTAATATGAGGATAGATTCGTAAAAACAGAATTTCAGCTTTAAATTATACCGCTTAGTGGTTTAATTATAAAAAGTGGATTAAGAACATGTGATTACATAAGGCAGACGATAAAACAATGGCCCGTACGAGAGTTTACTCGGCTATAGACGAATATTTCTAAATTTTCAGAAACTACAGGATTTCTTACGCTATACCGAGGTAATTTAGTAAGTAACTTTAGCTTGCAAAAAGTGAACAAAGTGCAGTGACTGTCTTTTTCACTGAGCACTGTGGTGTCGGATACCAGCAGTTTATATTATGTAATGTTATTAATCCAGACCCTGCGAGATCCAACCGAAATTTATGTTCTCTCATCTAGCAGAATTATTGGCCTCATACGTATCCTTGATATGTCATGGCAAATTTCCTGGCTGCACAAGAGGTCGCAGAGAATATATTTAATTGCAAAACTACCCTCATATCATCGTTGTCCACAGTGTGGTGGCAGTGCGTAATACGAGTGCTTGATTTGTCAAATTTGCAACCAGGATTAACATAATGGTGTTGGACCACATGATTCTAAAAAAGAAAAAGTTTTTAATTTTCTTCAAATAAGATTTAGACATCTACATTTGCTTTTATTTATGCCAAAATATTATTTTTTTGCTTTTAATTTAAGCCTAAACAGATTTTTTGCCAAATGAAAAATTGTCATATTTTTAAATCATTATGGACTGTTGGGTATTTAAATGCCCATTTTCATTATATAACGTATGCCGGCCAGGTTTGTTAACATACCTCTTTTAATTTTTATTACATTGCTAAGGGGACACGCAAAGCTATTTAGACCGTGTGGGCATTTTTAATTTTTCGCATTAGTCTTTATTTGAAAAAACTTTTTTCATAGAATGGCTTAAAGCGGCAAAAATATACATATGCATGGATATACATATGCACGTGGCTGTAGTTCTATTATATATCTAAAACACTATACACTTAATCGTCAAGATATTCTGCATTGCTTTTTATTAAACGTGTCTTGCGAAGGTATATACATCCATATAATTTTACATTTCATACATAAAATGTCAGGACAAGAAATAATATAATTTTTTTGTATTGACTTTGCCGATTCCAAAAAAAAAAATTAATGGGCTCATTAAAAAGCCAACAAAACATAACACAAATTAACATAAATCGTCCCGTTTGGCGAAAAATCGCCACATATGACAGCCCTGTTGCCAAGTGCAATCGAAACGTCAACGAAAGGAATAAATCATAAAAAAACAAAATTAGTAAAAGGCTTAACAAATTTAAAATAACACCACATAAAAATCTGGTGTACATACATGTGTATCAGTGTTGAAACCAGCAAAATTCCAAATAGCACTTCACATGAAGTAAAATTACCCAATTAAACTGAAATTACAGCTGATATCAAAATAACGTTTTGTTTTTAAGAAAACTTTAACAAAAAAGAAAAAAAATTTTATGAGGTTAAGATTTATATTAATGTTCTTTGGTTCTCTCATGTTCCTTAGAAATTTTTATCTTTATTAATTTATTTTGTACATTAAGAGATATTTCAATCCCAAATTGTATCTTAATACCAATATTACTCGAAGGCTTATGGACACAAAGACTTTATTCAGGAAATAAGCTTAGCCCCGCATAAGCTTTACGTTTTGATGGCCCTTGTGGCAATAAGAACATATGAACAAAATTTCATCAAGTTATCTCCAAAATTGCGACATATGCTTTGCATAGAGGTTTTTATGGACTGCCAGTCATGCCAGTCACGGATGGCTATCGTTAGATCAATTCAAAAAGTGATTCAAAAGGTTGGACGAGGACCAATGTTTTAAGTTGTTGCACTCAACAGCACAAACGTATAGTACCCTCTCCACTATGGTAGTGTGTGTATACTAAAAGCTTAAAATACTTATCTAGGGAAGGTTAAAAATGAAAATTAAAAATGAATAAAATTTAATTTAATCTAAAATCAGTATAACAATTTTTAAGGTTCTCTCAACCAAAGAATTATAAAATGGCAAAAAAAAAAAATAGTTGAAATACCTATTTTCAATAAACCTCGGATTGTTCTTAAATAGAAATCGTACCTGTTATTTAGAATAACGTGCATTTTTTTGATAGATAATATCTTGAGTAGTATAAACTTTGTCACAAAAATTAAATCTTTATATTAATTGTTTTAAAAAAAAGAATTTCAAATTACTCCTGATGTACACCTAAACATACCTATCCACGCTCTACGATAGTAAAAATTACATCCAATTCGGTTAATTACTCGCAAAGTGGGAACACTGATGTGTATATATAATTATTTTACATTTTTGTCAGGATAAAGTTCATCATATTAAATTTTCCTTAAATTATATTTATGAAGAAAGGAATTCTACAACATGAAACGAATTGACGTAGGTTCAATCCCAGCCGCAGTCAAGAATGAAATATTATCAATAAATTTTAATTCATTTCATGTTGAAAAATTCATTTGTTCATAAAAATAATTTAATTAAAATTTAATTTGATGAACTTTAGCCTGATTAAAATGTAAAAATTCGGATTAAAAATCACAAACAATTCAAAAAAATATTCACAATACTAATTAATGTTACACAGCTAAAGCACAAGCTCTATAGGCCAACAACAAAAGAGAGTCAAAAAAGAAAGAAAAAAAACAGAAAAATGTACTTTGGACTTCGAGAAGAATTCTTGACAAAAAATATGAAAGAGAGCAGTTGGGAATATCATATAAATCAACTTAATAGATAATCATTCACAACAGCAAAAATCTTGATCCGCAAATTGTAAATGTCATTTGGTTTAAAGATTGTTGTTTGACTGTTGCCTTCCAGCCATCGTCAATAGCGGTGAGTGTTTAACTGCAAAGATTTTCTGAAGAGATAGTTTGGTTGTTATCTAAACGTATCAAAATCGACCTGCCCGTGAACGTGGGTTCAATCCCAGCTGCAGTCAATTAAGAAAACTCATCAAAACATTTTAATTCATTTCATCTTTTACAACTCTACTAAAAACCAATCTAGTGCTACAATATTCAATTATGGGGCACTGCCTCAGCGTCTAATATCGAAAAAATTCAAAGGCACCAAAATAATCTTCTTGGTATTATTATGTATGTTAAAAACTCGAATATCCACAAGGATCTCAACGTGCCATTGGTAAAAACTATGATTACAAAATACGCAGTAAAATATTTAAAAAGGCTTTTGAACTACACCCAAATCACTAGCTCGAAATATTTTAAATGATGGCGGCCACACTCGCTTAAGCAGAAGAGACACTGCAGCACTCACCAAATCAGAAGAGCGATAAACACCTTAATATGTGAACAGAAACCGTGATAAGAAAAATTTTAGTCGGGCACTTGCACGATATGAATTAAAGTATTAGGATAATATTTGATTACTTATTGTTAGTTCATATTTAATATATGAAGATTCAATAAAGAAACTCTGGAAAAAAAAGAAAAATATCATCTTGCAAAATTCTTTTCAATACAAAAATAATTCTACAGAAATAAATTTTGATGAACTTTAGCCTGATTAAAATGTAAAACTTTAGATTAAAAACCATAAATAGTTCAGTAAAATAACCATAATACTAATTATAATTATTTTATTCAAACTCTGCTACTAACTTTTTCGACTGATTTGAGCTCCATATTTAATTTATATATTAAATTGAAAAAAATCCATATATTTTAAAATTTTGTTTTTCTCGCACCAATTCTAAATTTGACTTATTTTGACAGTTCTTATGAGAAATACTTTTTCTCACATCCTTCCATTAATTGCAGGAAAATTATTTAAATTACAGATGATTCTCCTAAAGTAAAGATACACAAAACCTTGAGTGAGAAAAAATTTTTTTTTTTTGTTTCATTATAAACTTTTTTTGTTGCAATTCACTTGTTTCATGCGAAAAATTTTACGTTTTCATGCGAAAGACCTCTCTGTCTTCATTTATAGCAAAAATATTGTTTAACCGGTTACGTATGAGTGCTATTTTTTACGTATTCAATATTAATCATGAGTAATTTTTTTAAATAAACTATACACCATGACGTATGATTAATATTATTATATAACATAAACTAACACTTACACGCATCTAAGCGTATAAGTCATTTTATTTTTGGGTTTTGAACATATTAGAAGAAAATATATACATAATTAATTAAATTTGTGTATATATTTTAAATACCAATAAGAAGAATAATCATATGAAAACTATATCAATGCAAAACATACTTCCATCTTATATCATCCCAAAATATTACAAATATTCCACATGTCTGTTAGCCATAAAAACTAGTTTTTGATAACTATTAACTTTTACATACATTAGGCATATATGTGCCTAAGAGCTAAGCACATACTTGAGAATAAAATGATAAAAATCTATCAGCCCATGACAAGAATTTCCAAAAATCTACCAAATTATTATTTTCAAATATTAAAGACAGCTTGTCATCAGTACCGAAAACGTGCAAAAGTAGTAAATCAAATTAATCTGAATTATATCAAGTAAAGTAAATATAATAGAAATTCCTGCATTAATGAAGGCTGTCATTTATATTCGTTAATGTTTTATGCAAACACCATTCTACACATATTTCATATATATGAACTAATAACACATTAGACAAACCCTATTAGAATTTGGTAAATATATATGGTATGATAATTTTATACATTCCCCTAAAAAATATGTACATAAAATTGATTTAAGAATATTTTTGTTGACTTTTTCTTATCTTTGACTACATATATGTCATTGATATTGTATTAATTACAAATTCCCTAAAAGTATATTGCCATAAGTGAACACATTTATACGGATTCTCTTGTATCTGATTAAGTATTATAATATGCTTAGTAATATATTATAAGTTTCTTTAATTATGATTATAAAACTTATTTAAGGGAAATAATGGGAAGGAAGTAAAAAACAATAGTTTTAATGTGAGTATTCAGTCTAATTAATAACTCATTAGCATTTTTATATGGGAGATTTCATATGTGACCCAACTTTTGAAACCAATGACTTGCGAATGGGATCAAGGTTAGTCCTATTGGATAGTGGTTTGGACACGATTTGCGAAAAGATCAATCAAGAACTTTCTGAGTTATAGGGGGTGAAAATTTGACATTTTGGCCAACCACGTGTGTGTTTTTAGCCCAGTCACATATTACCTATTATTCTAAGCAAAGTAGATCATTAGGTATTTCATCAATCTGCTGAAAAACAATACATTTTTCTTTCGAAACGTTAATGTAATAACTATCTAAACAATTTAGGACTACTTTTGCTAAGAACAATAGGTAATAAGATACATACAGGATAAGAACTAAAACCCGTTTGTCCAAAATGTAAAATTTTGACCCCCTATACTTAGAGTTCTTGACCGATCTTGTAGAAAAATTGTGTCTAAACTACTATCCAATAGGACTTTACTTGGTGCGAATTAAAATGCATTCCAACCGGAAGACATCGGTTTCAAAAGTTTGGTCACTTGACATGAAATCTCCAATATACAACTGGTAATGAGGTATTAGTTGGACTAAATACTCACATCAAAATTATTGTTTTTTTAACTTCCTTTCTTAAGCCATTTCTTCCCTTTTCAATAAATGTTATAAAGAAACTTATTATATATATACTTAACATATTATAATACTAAATCAGATACTTGACATGAAATACCCCATATTGAAAAAGTTAAACTTTCATTTTTGCTTACACAGGTGCTTATGAGGGTGATTTGAAAAGAATAAGAAACACACGAATTAATTAAAAAATAATTATAATTTAAAACATTTTATTTGAAAGAATGCACATAATTTTTTGGAATAGTCGTCAAAATATGTTCTACAATCTTATAAGGGTAACAACTGGTATGAATTTTTATATAATTTCAGCATTTTTAAAGAATTTTTAAATTTGTGCTTCCTGTTTAAAGTCTAAAAAATAGAATTTGGAAAACAAGGAAATTACAGTCGTATCCCCTGCCTTTTAGTCGATGCCGCAATCGATTAAAGTTGTTCTATGTACGTACGGATTATATGAAATATTTGGAAAATCGTCCCATAATCTTACCCAGTCTGAGTTATTCATCCAGAACAGTGTATTGGCACCTCTGCACAATAAATCCAGTTTCTTAAACCCCTTGTTGGGAAATGTCAATATTTATTTAAATAAATTAACACATTGTTTGAAATGGCAAAGTTTTTTGATCACTTTTTTAATTAAAATTAAAAATATCATTTATTGAAAGTATTTTTTCAAAATTTTAAAATTTTTAGTAATCAGTATAATCATTTTGGTAATAGGTGCAAAATCAACAACTTGTTTGCTTGATATTATGAATTTAGAAGAAATTTGGTGATTGGAGAAATTTAATAATTTTTTCTGTGTAACTATATAAATCGATACAACTCACTAATAACACTGTACTGACTGTTATGATATTGTTTTTTTTTTTTTTTTTTGTAACAAGCGAGTCATCTAGCTTTTTTAACTTTATTCGGGTACGATGAATCCAGTGGTGCTAACCATTCAAAACGGGTTTATTTATTGAATAAACTTAAAAAAAGAGAAATTTCGCAATAAAATTAACTTAAAGCAAGGTTTAAGCAGTTGTTTTAAAAACATTTTTTTTTTCAAAATTTCGAAACTTTTGTGTATCAAAAATTCATAAAAAATTCACAAAAAATAAAAAACATAGTTCTAAACAAAACAATCCATAATTGATTTAAATCTGTTTACAACTTTGGATTTAATTAACATAAGATAAAACGTCTTAATTCAAATTAAAAATTTCATAGAGCCCCTGTAAGCGGTGGTGATAAAGGTCAAGTATATTTGAGAAAATGCGAGGGACAACAAACTAATGAAGGTCGTTCATACATTTGATCCCACTAGGGGCGACTCCTTGGCATTTATGGGACTTTTTCTTCATTTAATATATAAATTATATTCTTCATTTAATATAATTTTGTGCAACTTCCTCCATTTTTGAAATAACGGTATTCCTCGAAAACAAGGGCCTAACCTAAAAACCAATGGATTTAGCGTACCCGAATAAGGTTAAAGCGCCAGGGACCCCGCTTGTCAGTTCTTTCCACTAGCACATTGTAATGTATCTAGTACGATCTGTGACACTAATTTTGAGTTAACTTAATTGTAAATGGTTTTATGCAAATGTCGAATTTACTTCGTAGGTCCTTATACTAATGGCAGATTACAACTCTGAAAGGAATTTCTCGAAGAACACAAATAATAACATAAAAAACAGAAAAGCAGGCTTATGTCAATGCTGTATTGGACAATTTTCTTAATAAAATTTATAACGAAATTGAATGAAAAAAATTTACCAATTGGAATGTTTCATAGCTTCATCTCCTCAAAAACCCTTTCATGACGAAGAATTTTTTGGTAGAAATTTTTAATGTTTTTTTTTTTTTTTTTTTTTTTTTTTTTTTTTTTTTTTTTGGATTTTCATTCGGAAACACAATATTTTACGACTAAAGAATTGTCAACACTGAAAAACTGTTCGTCCTTCTGCGATAAAACTCATGTGACAAATGTGTCTCAATCGTCGTCAAAGATAATAACTTAAGAACGAATACATTGTACATTTAAAAATGTATCGTCTTTTTATAAAACTGACAATTTAGTTCTACAGCCTTTAAAGGAATCTGACTGTGAGGATATACGAAATGTTTTGGATTAAGTTATCGAGGATAGAGTGGTTTGAGTTAGATTTACGGACTTGGCAATAGGAGCCGAAATAGAAGATATTCTACAGACTGAAAAAACTTCCACTATCAAAAGCTCTGAGAGAAATGCATCAATGTCAAAAGGTTTTTTCTAAATCGAAAGCAGCAAAAGAGTTTAATATTGAATTTCAATCGAAAAAAGCAAACAATTTACATTTCGCCAGCTTATATCGAGCCCCATTACATTTACGGGCAGGTTTTTCCCCATAGACAAGCACTTGTGGGGAGCTCCTATCAGTTTTAAAAGTCTTTAATACAGCTTGCGAGTTCGACACACTAAAAGAGTAACCTATTCACCAAATGAAATTTTAGGAAATATAGAGGAAAGTTGAAATAATTTTTATAAGTAAAGAAGAGTTGCAATCGTTTTTTTGGGATGACTGCAGCAATGAGTATCCATAGATTGCCAACAATAAGAGAGTACTGCTATGCGATCCAATTAAATTATTCAAACAGAGAAACTAAAATTACCAAAAAAGTATTCAAATTTCTGAAATTAAGACGGCCTCATGTTCTGCTTCCACAATTCAAGTGATTGAACGTGTAGTAAAATTTATATGAAAAGCGCTCAGTTTTGTTTAATGCTTTTCACACATTCAGTTATTCTTTTGTTGTGCTTTTAATATAAATTTTTATACAGCTTTATTTACTTGTATTGTAGAAACCGCACATTAAGCCCAATATAAATAACAAAACCCTAAAATTAACGCAGAGGTAAAAAACGCATTTGTTTTTATCGAAGAACATTTATTAATTCAAAATCTATTTCAAAATGTAGCTGTAATGACAAAGATAATAATTTGGCAAATGTGTCTCATTTGTCGTCCTTGTGTTTACACTTTACTTACTTCTATTTTACCTTCCAACTTAAACTCATATTTTTTTCATTAACTGGTCAGTCATTGTATTTTCTTTCATTAGAAGTAGTCAAATAAAACGAGTGTCCCACTCCTAAAACTTATTAATTATTTCCAATTATCTTAAATAACATTTTGATTTCATATACTTTGATCTTTCCAAAGCGAAGGTGTGACAAATTTCCATCAGTTCACAATAAAGTCGTGGACATTATTGCAAACATATCCCTTCACCACTTCCTTAATCATGAAGACATAAATCAATCAATTTGAAAATGATTTAATTTGAAACAGGCAAGCAAAAAGTAGTTGTGATCTAACATTTGTTAAAATTCTTAATATTGTGGGCTTATATTTGAATAATTTGAATTCGTTGTGCGGCGAATACCTCATTTGATTTTCGAATGTATGTGGCAAAATAAGTTATCACATAAACTTGATAAAAACTTATACTTTGGTTAGTTTCATGGACGTAAACTGTATAGAAATAAGGACTTATATTTCTTACTTTGCAAAAAAATGTACAAAAAAAGTTTTTCTGTTTGAGAAAAGTTGTATAAATTTATAATTTTTTTTCATAGTTCACTATGGTGCCAGTATACGCACTGGGTCGAGTTTATAGTTGGGAATTTATTTAATCTTTGCTGTAGTATTTATTGCATGAGCAAAGATTTTGTTAGTGATGCTGGATGGAAAATAACAGCAATTGATATATAACGCCAATCACACGTATACAAGTTCGACTCTTATTCTACTTAGTTTATTTTAAGTAAAATGGAAAAAATACAGAAGATTAAGAGAAATCTTTTAAAAGCCAAAAAAAAAATTCTGGGTGAAAATAATAGTCAGTCTAAACTTTTTGCTCTTATGTCAGTCATTTGTTGCCTGATATTGCTAAATGTTTTATTCAGACGTTTTCGAAAATTCAAAAATGGCTCTCTTGCATTTTTATAACATTTTGTTTAATTTTTTTATTAAAATATCTTATGACAATACAAATTTGTTGCCTTCATATGCATTTTTAGGGAGCTATTACTTTGGCTAGTTTTTTGCAATTTTAAGTCGTTTCTTTTTCTGAAATTATTTTTCTACAAAACCAGAAATAGATAATCATTCATAACCACAAATTTCGATCCACAAGGAAGAACACAATTTGGTTTAAAGTTTCATGTTTGACTATTGACCGCCAGCCGTCGTAAATGACGGTAAGTGTTAAACGGCAAATATCTCTGAAGAGAAAGTGTGTTACCATCGAAACATGTCAAATCAACTTGTCCGTGGGTTCAATCCCAGCTTCAGTCAAGAATGAAAAATTATCAATAAATTTTAATTCATTTCATGTTGTAAATTCATTTCTTCATTAAAAATAATTTAATAAAAATTAAATTTGATGAACTTAATCCTGATTAAAATATAAACATTTGGATTAAAAACAATAAACAAATTCATAAAATAACCACAATATTCATTATTATTTATTTATTTATTAAAAAAAATCCTCTTACTCCCACTGGTGCATATGGCGCCTCACACTGGGGTATTAAGCTGATTTGTGAGATTAATTTAACCAGTGCAGTAAATAAATGATATAATATGATTAACTTTAGTGGAGTCTTATCGCTATTTTCTTTAAAAATTGTCAGCTCTTTACGTTAACAGTTGCTCCCATATTCATAAAATATATGTTTGATTAATAATATGTTTATAGAACAAATTTTCGTAGAAAATTCGTTTCATAGCCCTGCTATTAATTTAAAATATTTTTTATAAATATAAGGGCAATTATATAATTATATGTTTTTAGTAGTAAAGCTTTTTCTGATATTTATATTTCTAAAATATCAATGTATCATCGTATTTTTGATCAGTATCTCTATTTATATCTTAAACTACAATTGGAAGTTTTGAAGTAATGAATTTTTTTATATGTAAACCGCCTTTTTAATACCTGCATAATTTGATCGGAGCTGACTAAAAACCTATAAAAAACATCTTTAATGGTTTTCTCCCTGCTGCATTTTTGAGCAAAATTTTCATTTGAGTAGCCTGAAATAATGTAGGCAGAGATATAGTATCTCTCAATGTTTTCACTTTCTTGCGCTTTGTTTGTTCATTGCATTTAACAAGAGGAAATTCCTTTCGACCCCGTGTGTTTCTTGCGGTACGCAAGGGCAAAATGAGTCAAGCCAAACCTTTTCTGTATGATTCAAGCTGTCCTAAGAAACTCAAAAAATATTTCCATGAAGTTACGTGGAATTCACAACATATATCGTAAAAAATCTCGTTTTTCACTTATCGATAAAGAAACTTATCGATAAACAAACCTTTGAGGCAATGTTTAATTGCCTCAAAGGTTTGTTTTAATAAATCCTTATCCTTTATGACAGAAAACTACCTGAGGTAAAAGGCTCCATTATAAAAAAAGTTTTAATTAATGTTTTCTACAAAAAAAAACTTAACTGAAATTACTAAAAAAAAAGGAAAATGTTTAATTACACTGCATAGTTGCCGTTAAGTTTTTCAGTTTTCTTTTACACCTGGTAGCGTTTTTATTGAATATTTTTAACCCATTTTCTTAAATTTATCTTACAAACAAGGACTGACTAACTTATTGTACACTTGAGCCATTCGATAGCATTTCTGAATTCAGAAAGTTTTGCTGGCCCTATTTTCTTGAATTGGTGATAGGGCTGCTTTCTATGTAACCAATCTTACGTTGCAGTCATGCTTCAGCAAATATTAATAAATCGTTTACTTCGTTTTCTAAGACGTCATGATGTACTTTGACCAATCTGCAATTGTAAGCCTACCTGTCCGCCTTCTCACTCTAACTAGCTTTCAGCGGAAGCTGGAAAATCATTTCGGTCTATCGGATTGATCGGAAAAAAACAGTCAGACAGAGGAAGCATTTCTGGTTACTTACAAATGAAAGCTACTCAGCATAAAGTCCCAGTATATATTTTTATATATTTTTGTTCATTAAATTTAGATGTTTACACTTACTTACCCTTACAAGCTGTTCACATCAGTGCTATTTAGCTCAAACCAGTACTTTAGTATTAAACATATGTCAACACTTTGTAAATTGTATACATGTGATCTAAATACTTATATAACAAGCTGGTCGCCATTAAGGTGGTTGCGTTTAAAGGCCCGATGTTGAATGTGAACCACACCTAAACGTCAAGTTTTTTTCTGCATTTCATTTGAAATTTCTCAATTTCAGACTTACTCAATATTAACCATGGAAAGTTATTCAGGCTTATTATGAAAACGGGCGTTCAAATCAAAATGCATATCGTCAATTTTCGAAGAAAATCATCTTCAGTGATGAGGCACATTTTCACCTCAGTGGATTCGTCAATAAGCCGAATTGCCGCATTTGGGCGAATGACAATCCAAGAGTGATTGTCGAAAAACCAATGAACCCACAAAGAGTGACTGTTTGGGGCTGCTTATGGGCTGGCGGCATCATTGGCCCGTATTTTTTCCAAAATGAGGCCGGTCAGGCAGTTACTGTGAATGGTGCTCGCTATTGTGAGATGATAACGAACTTTTTATGGCCCGAATTGGAAGATATGAATGTGGACGATATGTGGTTTCAACAGGACGATGCCACTTGCCACACAGCTAACGAAACAATGGCTCTTTTGCGCGACAAATTAAATGGCAGTGTTATCTCACGTGGTGGCGATGCCAATTGGTGGCGATGCCAATATCATGTGATTTGACACCGTTGGAATTCTTTCTTTGGGGTTATTTGAAAGAAAAGGTATACGTCGATAAGCCAGCAACAATTTAAGAGCTAAATGATGAGATAATTCGGCACATTAACGGCATAGAACCTTAATTATGCCTCAGCGTCATCGAAAATTTGGACCATCGGATGGAGGTGTGCCGCCGAAGTCGCAGCGGCCATTTGGCCGATATTTTGTTCCATACATAATTGAACCATACCAATATTATCATATTAAAAAGAAATTACAATAGTTTCCCCTAAAATTTAACCACCCTTTATCTGAGGTCTATGGAAAACCAATTTTAACATAAACAACTTTGCTACTTAAAAGAGCCCAGAATATATTTACTTATAGATTTTAAGCTCAATATTGTAGAAATTTCTAACAGACTGAAAAATTTATGTTTACCCTTTTCGCCTTCTTTGAAGGGTAACAAACACTCCAGAAACCCCCGTAAAAGATTTTATTGAAATTCCATGAATCAAATTTACAGAAATCTCGGTAAAGTCTTAAAACAAGAAGTTGTTACCTTTGAAATCTTAAAGAACTATTTTCAATATAACCGGTCCTTAGGGAAAGTAAAACACATACACCAAATGTCATAGGCTTATCTCCAATATTTCTACCTGTATTTTGCAAACAATTTTTTCATAGAGCTGAACCTATATTGCCAGCCTCACTGACGATCGATCTCAAGCTGATGCAAATGAAGCTCGCTTAATCTTTTTAGCTAAGAAATTCTTTAAAAACCATCCATCCATCGGCTTTAGTGCTACAACCGTTAGCACAAACCCATAATACTCTCCCCACTTTGTTAGTGTAATAATGTGTTGAAAATTTTTAAACATTTTCTTATATGATTAAATATTCAAATAATTATAACTGCAATTTTCTAGAATTAAAAATCGTGCGAAATTAATTGTGAAAATGATAAGTGGTACTGAAACTACTATCAAAACAGGATAATTTTGAAAATTTGTTCGATTTCAAGTTCACTCAAAATGGATTTCTACAACACGAGTATAAATACTTAAAGCCAACTGCCTGTTTTTGAAAATGAAATAAAAATTTTCGTTTGGGAATTTATATGGAAAACAAAATTAAAATTGATGTAAATTCCCAAACAAAAATTTGTAATTTCATTTTAAAACAGGCATTAAATTGTCTCCCATTATTTTTTCAATCACTTTTTAAAATATTTAATGGAAAACTTTTTTGCTTTAAAATCCCAATTTTATTTTATCGCTTTTGATATTTCAGCATATTTTTCTTTCGTTTTAAATGCCACTTTATGTTTCAGCACTTTGTTTATAAGATTTCCAGATAACAGACGTTGTTTTGTAATTGAGGTTGTTTTTTTTTAGCAATTTTTACTTGAATGTATCTTTCAAGCTGGCTTTGCTTGCCATATCTGTTTTATTTTATAAAGAAAATTGTACAATCAAAAAACGAGAAACTTTATCCCTGACCGAGTTTTTATCAATTGAGGGTATGAATAAATTGAAAACTTTAAATATTTTTAAACTTTAAATCAACATTTTCTTTAAACCCACACAATTGCTTTTCTTTTTTTTTAGCAAGCTTTAAAGAATAATTTCCAAACATTTGTTAAACTTTTTTGTGAAACAAAGGCAAAGGAAAGCAAACTTACTTTGAAACCAATTTTCCTTGAGAGACACAAACACTCTCAGGCGTTGACAATATTTCGTAAACATAAATAAAAATCTTGTTAGTTCTTATTGTCTTTAGAAGTTTTCCAGGAAACTAACTCATACTACCGAAAACTGGCATAAAAAGGACAATTATTTCGTTAAACAGAAACTTCACCAAAAACATACAGTAACAGTACAATGATGATATTACAAACAACAACATTAACAACATTATGTTTCCCCCTAAACACGTTTATAATAAAAAGTTACTTTTGCAACATCAACACAAAAGACTTCATAAACATAAATTGGATAACACAAAAACTTTGATGATGGGAGAAAATTATGTACTCACCCACCTGTGTGTAAGCTATTTGTTGCATGGGGATAAAAGTGCCCACTCACGTTTTTTTACATCATAGAATATCTCAAATAATCTACATAAACTGCTCAGTGTCAAATCTTAATATATTCTAGAATGTAAGATATGAATAAGCTAAAACAACAAAATTTTACTAAATGCTTTTAATTCCCAATAATAAAAAAATAGCCCAAATCGGTATGTTATTTTACTCAGCCCCTATTCATATTGCAATACGTAATAGAAATTTTAGTTGTGTCCCAAAACAAGCAAAAGCAATGTCATTTGGTTAAAATACGTCTATCCATAAAGAGCGTTCACAGAAAAAAATAATATTTGATTTAATTGAAAAATTTATAAAATTAATTAAAAAATTAATTAAATTTTCCCCAGCGAACAAATTAATTATTATTTATCCACGAAATTCCTATAAGGAACATATGGCCTAAATAATTGATTGGTCTTCGTCTAGTTCTATCCAATGCTGCTCTTTCGGTTTCATTAGGTTAACGGTTTGTAATTCCGTCTGCACTTGCTTTCTCCACGTGTTCTTAGGACTACCCACACTTCTAACTCACTGAGGATTAAAGCCCAGGCATCTTCTGTTAATGTCATTTGGTGATTTCTGCAAAGTATGTCCTAACCATCTATATTTACGTACTTAAATCTTGTGCTCAATTAAATGTTGTTGTGGTCTAAGCTATAGTTCAGAGTTTGAGATTGTTTGTGGCCAGAATATTTTTAGGATTCGGTGAAGACACTTGTTGGCAAGCACTTGCAGTTTTTGCCCGTCAAGATTTGTTAAATTCCAAGTCTCCGAGCTAAAGGACTACTGAAATTATAATTCTATAAGAAATTAATAGTATCAATTAAATATTTTTTGATATTAATAACATCTTCGTCAGTAATGTTGTTAATATAAGTAAACGTTGAATTCACTTAATTAAATTTTTAATTAAAACAGTTTGATTTTTGATAAAAGGTTTAATTGAAAAAAATTGGAGAGAATTTTTTCTGTGTTTGGGCTCGAAAGTATCTATAATCTGTCCATTGTTTTCATACAAACCAGAATACGAATTTTTAGCGCTAAAGCGGCTACAGGAAATACGCTATAGCAGCATTATTTGGCTTGAATAGATTTTATAGGTCAATGACATCAACTTCACGATATTTGATGGTTTCCAATCAAATATCCCCAGACATAAGATATTGCCATGTTTGGTTTGGTAAGTTGATGGTTGGTAACGTGTCTGCCTTTAAAGAAACAAACAAACAAAAAATCAATCAATTAGACTCTCGAAGCCCGTTGTGACAAGACAACACCACCAAATAGAATGAAAATACTCAGACCAAAGTCTGGACCGAGACGAGTAAAAATATTAAAACCAACCCGTCATGTTCAAGAACCTGATCAGGTTACACAGAAAAAAGTTTTTTATCAATTAAAAAAATGCTTTAAAAAGCATTTTTATTTAATTAATGTGATAATAGAATCAATTATTTTTTTAAGTTGAAAGAAAATTAAGAATATAATTTTGATATAATTAATATTTAAGTTGTTTTGAAATAAATTTATAATTAAAATATTAATTAAATAACAACAAATATTAATTGGCTTTTTCGTTTAAAATAAAAGAGTTTAAACTTGCAGAATTTTTGTTGGGATTTGTCAATATTCAATTTAATAAATAAACAGAATGCTTGAAATGGCAACTTGTTTGCTTGATATTATGATTTTGGTATAAATTTGGTGATTAGAGAACATACTTCCGATAGGCCACCTAGTATATATTTTCCTAGAAATCTCCGTTGAGCTAAATGAAGTACTGGGCATTTGCAGAGGAATAAACAAATGTATCCTTCCCTTATGTTACGCGGCAACTGTAAGATTTTCTATTAAGCGGGATACCCAGTCTGCTCGCATATCCTATTATGGCCCAATGCCCGGTCGACATTAATATCAGTCTTAAAACATTCATTATGTTACAGTTCAGGACTTGTAACGAATGCTTCTCGTCAAATCGTTGCCATAATATCTAAGCAATGTTGCATGTGTACAGTATCCGATATTTTCTTTCAGCACTATGAAGATAATGTCTAAATATGTCCCATAGCTAATACTACACAGAAAAAAAGTGTTTTATCAATTAAAAAAATGGTTTAAAAAGTATTTAAATTTAGTTAATGTGATAATTGAATCAATTATTTTTTTAGTTGAAAGAAAATTAAAAATTTAATTTTGATTTAATTCCATTTTAGTTGTTTTGAAATAAATTTTCAATTAAAATTTTAATTAAATAACAAAAAATCTTAATTGACTTTTTGCGTTTAAAAGAAATTAATTTAAACATGTAGAATTGTTGTTGGGAATTGTCAATATTTATTTAAATAAATTAACACATTGTTTGAAATGGCAAAGTTTTTTGGTCACTTTTTGAATTAAAATAATATTATTTATTGAAAATATTTTTTCAAAATTTTTAGTAATCAATATAATCATTTTGGTAATAGGTGCAAAATCAACAAATTATGAATTTGGTATAAATTTGGTGATTGAAGAAAATTAATAATTTTTTCTGTGTATAGAATTAGAGGAAAAATCTTGAAATCAATCAGCCATATAACAAACGTAGGGGTACTGTTAATAAATTATTGAGTAAAACAAAAGCAAAATTGAAAACTGAGGAAAAACCAAATGTAGTGTACAAAATCAATGGTAAAGCTGACAATACCAACATAGTTTTACATACCAAAAGGCGTAAGCACAACTCAAACTAAGCTTTAAACCAGACTTTCATCACACATGTCGGATATAAAACCAAGTGTTAAAACACTGGAGCAAAAAACAGCACTCGCGGCCCAAAATCCAAATATCAAAATAATAATTTCTTATTTTTTGATTTAGGAAAAAAGCTTGTGGAAAGAAAGCTGACTTAAGAATAATGTATATGCATATTTATATCAATATACTTATATATGGGTAATTCCATGTCAACTACAAAGTGTGGGATGCGACCCCTTGCGCTTTGAATGAAATTTGGTGAGAAGGTTCGATTTATCCTATAAGGAACAATTACGAAAAAGAAAATAAAAATTTTTTTTTTTCAAAAGTTATTTTATATTCAAAATGTCATAATTTCTCCGAATTAGCCGAATGTGTTGAGTTTATTTTTTTAATATCTCAAAAACTACTTCACACATGAATATGATTTGTATGTAATTTTAGAGAGAATATTTGGGGCTTAAAACAGTAAATTAAAACATTTTTTTTTACTAAGTTAAAAACTTAATTTTTTTGGGCTGATTGAGTACCTCAAACTGTTCTTCAAAAATCCTGAAACTTTGAAAAAGGTGTTTTTTTTAAGAAATGATTTTTTTTTCTTTCGAAACCTGTAAAAAAATGTTCTTATAGAAGCTCTTTATAAATGTTTTTCTCTCTCCAAGGGTGCCATGTTTTATTCTAAAAAAAATTACCCTTGATATTGGCATCAGGCATTGCACTTAACGCCCCGTATAAATCGACAGTGTTGATAATGCCCTGTAAAACAGGTTACTTCTGTTTACATATAGGGCTACCAGACGAAGTTGGGAAAAAATCGCTTCGAATCAGGGCAGTTAAACAGTTAAGCTTTTAAGAAAATTCGATTATTTAATAGAAAGACATAAGAAAGCATTACATTGTAATGGTTGGTTGTCAGTTTAACAGTGGATTGGGTGTTACAAAATTGTTCTCATAACAGTCTTTAAATCAAAAAATCTTTCAAACTTGGTGTCAATAAATCGGTAATCTGGCAACGGTATTTTTATGTTTACATTATTAAAGAAAAAAATCTAAAGAAAAATGTTTAGTATTTTTAATAATTTTTTAAGGAAAAAGTTAATGTATAGATATTACAGCATCCATTAGCAAATCAATTATTCGATTCATCCTTGTCATCTGATGAGGATGAAATGTTAAACAACTTTAAGTTTTCACGTAAGCGTCGACTAGTTTTGGCAAAGTTATTATAAATCTAATTTTTACTTACATTGAACTGCTTTCGAGCAAACCGGAATTTCTTCATTCATTTTATTGTTGATGTAATAAACAAATTTTAAAATATCTTTTTTTTTTAAATTTTGAAAAACAAGCTTTTTGCCAGCCACTTTTTGATAATTTGTGCCTAGTTCTCATAAAATAACAAATAGCATTATTACAGTGTTGGCAAAACATTTTATACACGTAACTTTTATGAATTATCAACTCGGTTAGTCTAAATTATTCGACAAATTATCAACGGGTCGTCTTAGTCGTCTGGTGCCTTGGGCTTTCTAGTCTAAGGCAATTAAGGCGATGCCACCTGGATGTAGAGTATGAGCTCTTAACCATTATCAAACCGACATAAAATATTACTGATCCTACAAACATCTGTCTCTAAGACACATACGGGAAAATTTGAAGAAAAAAGCTTTAATTAATTAAAAACAAGTAAATTTAGAGATAATTTATTATTAAAGACATTCCCTGCGGTAAATTTGTGTCAATTGCTCCTAAAGCACTTATCCCGTGACCAGTGAACAAAATTTTATAATTTAAAGGAACGAATTGTGAAAGGTGAAATCAAGACCTATCACTTAACTGGTGATAATGTGTTTAGAGCGTAGGTGGTCGAGAGGAAAGGTAATTGGCACAAAACCCAGTCACATGAATAGTTTTGTGCCAATTACCTTTCCTCTGGACCACCTAGTGTGGTAGTGGCTGATTCTCTCTAGTTCTATTACTTTATATGAAGGGGATCTATCATATTGACATGGTTCATTTGTGACAATATCTGCGACATGCATTATTTTAACCGAAAATGGATGTATTCATTAAGGTTATTTCAGTGACCTGTTACAAAGTGTCAAAAAGCTGCCAATTAACCCCTTATAGGACATAGCCATGTTAAAGTGACTTGCCACGTGAAAAGTTTAGTGCTAGTTCCCTTTCCCGTAATGATTGTTTTATGCAAGAGTTGTTATATCATATACATTACAAACATTATTATACAATTTTTGACAGCATCGTTTAACTACACGACTTTTTTTAAGGGCATCTTTTCCGTTTATTTGTTTCACAATTATAGCTACAAATGGTTAAGCTTTTTTCTGGAGATATTCCTAAATGCACAGAACTATAGGCCATTGTAATTTATTTTGTGACCTTTGGCGTATTTGGGGAGCAACAAGTGTCTCATTGTCTGTAGTTTATGTTAAATTTTTTTGTTTTGATTTATAAAAAATAGGATATTGTTAAGTTTTTACTTAATAAAACGCG
This sequence comes from Pollenia amentaria, assembly GCA_943735925.1. Taxonomy (NCBI): domain Eukaryota; kingdom Metazoa; phylum Arthropoda; class Insecta; order Diptera; family Polleniidae; genus Pollenia; species Pollenia amentaria. The sequence continues at coordinate 151,116,616 of OX031007.1, forward strand.
TTAAGATTTATTTCTATTCTAATAAACCTTTGAGTTCTTTTAATTGCAAATCAAAATAAATACACACGAATTTAACTTAACAAACTTTATTGAAATTAATCATAATGTTCACAAAATTTAACCACTATTGTAAGTAGCGATCTGAACCGTTCAATGTCTCCAATCAAACTAAACTAAACTTTTATGAGTAATGCTTTAAACACATTCGAGACAGCAGACTACCGACTTCAATATGTCAACAATAAAATACATGTGTGTATATTGAAATGATTATTTTAACGACGACACGGCAAAATGGCTGCAGGTTGTTGTCTATGCTAATTTTGTCGTTGTAGTCAAATTAAACTAATTTCTATTTTTGTACGCTACAAAACAGAAAAAGTGCTGCTAATATAATCAAAAATTAAAAGAATTAGTGCTTATAATATATAATAATAATTTTTTGGTTAAACAGCAAAGAACCGGATTGAAACAAGAATATAAGCGCGGCTCACCACCAAATCTATATTATTATTACTTTTTAGTATCCTTAAAAGAAGTTATATAGGAAGATGTTTGTCACGCCAACGCTCTTAGTTTTAGCAGTATGGGTATCATTTAAAAATTTAAAGTGCTTTTCACATAGTGTTTAAAGCACACCGATTTATTAACCCATTAACTGCCCATTTCAAAAGCTCGTACTTCTTGACTGACTTTTTTACTAAATTTGCTTTCTCTTTAAATTATGTCGATATAATAATAATTATTTAACAATAATATACACATGTTACCAAAGTTATTAGGACTTTGATTAATAAAGTTTTTCTGTATTGCGGGTCTTCGGCCTTCCGGAGCACTTTTCAAATAATAACATATTACTATAATTAAATATGTAACAAGTGCATAAACTATTACCATTATATATTTTAACTCAAACTTATAAATAAATTCTGTAGTTTTCCAAAATAATTTTTAACCCAAATAACTTTAAAATTTTATATGATGGAGTTTCTAAAAATATAGCATACAAAAACTTGGGGTGTTCTCTATAACATATTATATTTGAGGAAATATTATTACACATATCGACAAAATTTTAAGATAAATCCTCTTAAGGGCTTAATAAATCGGTATATTTAATACATCATATGAAATGTGTTTCGAAAGACTTTATTATGATACCAATACTTTAAAGATTCAGATGATATTTTTCTTCCTATACTATTGATAAAGTGCTCTTAAACCTTTACGACCTATAATTTATTAACTTAGTGCGTTGAACCCAAAAATATCAGTAGAATCGCGATACAGTAATCTTGCGGTCAAGTTAACCAAATTTTAGCGCTTCTGTGCCGCTCTAAACGTTAACTCTAAGTTAACTTTTCAGATCGTATTAGTAAAAGTACTGATTTGTACAAACGATAACAAATTAGATTAAATTGTAAGCTGAAAGTTGAGAGTTCAAACAAAATTGAAAAATACATTAAAGAAAAACTATCGGCATTGTATTATTGTATATATCTGAAGTTGCCATCTCAAAAATAAAAACGAAACGTCACAAAATTTTCGAGGCTTTGAAGAATACATAGGAAAAAGCATACAGGAAAACATTACAAAGACCAAAATATGCCGATCTTAAAGCAAGTTTGTACAAATGTTTTCTTGAAGCATCGAAAACGTAATTGCGCAATCACTGTTCTAATTTCAATATCAATAGCTAAGCGCGAGTTCGTGTAACTGCAACCTGAAAAGACAATAATGTCAGTAATGGATGGCTGGCAAATGTTTAGAAAATACCCAGAATTCGCTATCTGAAAATTTTTGAAGAACTAATTTTCTGACAAACGTCATATGTAGCACCTAATACATGACTGATTGTATAATTATAAATTGTAGCCGGTACAAATTAAATCTAAGTTTCTTTTTTGTACAGATGAAAACTAAGTCATAGAAAAAAATATAGGTACATATGTTTATTATTGCATTTTTTTTACAATTTAGAAAAGTTAATAAATAAGACGAAAAAGTTAACAACCCTTAGGACAATTTAGTTTACTTTTTCGCGATTATACTGTATATTAGGATTTTTTTATTCAACCTGCCATGAAGATGATATTCTTTATGAGTTCCAAAAACAATAAAATTAAAATAGTTTAAATGTTTTTTAATAAATTCATTTGTTTTTACGTTAAAAAATGTATCATAAATAAGTATTTATATTTTTGTAGGCTTAAATTAAGTTTGTGAACGAGTCTGCAATTATGCATGTTGTTAAATTTATAAAAATTAAAAATGATAGTGGCACCACTGAAATGTAAATACATAATAAAAAACACAGCTGATTATATTTTTTCAATTGTAGCTGTCGTCTTCAAAATAATTTAGTAGCTGATTACGCGACTACAATTGCAACCTGCAGCATTTGTAGTCGTGCCTTCGTGTTGCCTGCTGTCTCGAATGTGTTTAATGCATAAGGCTGTATTTATAGTTCAAAAATATTCCTAGTTGATTCAAGAACCATCTAGTAGATTCTAGAATGTTGTGTTCGAATTATTTTAAAATAACTGTTATACATCTAAATCTAAAGTCTACAATTACAGTTGCTAGAAAATTCAGTACAGTGGCGTTCATAAGAATAGGAACTAATATGACATAGAACTATAATGTACAAGATAACTTATAACTAAAACCATAATTCTTAGACAAATCTAATATTTCGTAACAATATTTAAAAATATTAACATAAAAGTCAAGAAGTTTGGTTGCGATATGCTGAATATTTTCACTACTAAATTGAACTAAACATCAAAATGTGTCTTCCAAACACATGTTAGTAAGATTAGGGTTAACTTTCACATTCTTCGAGCTATTTTGCCCTTTATTTGCTTCTCGTTTGTGATATTCCAGAGCTCTAAGTTGAAAATATTGGATGGCCAGAAAATAGGACAGATGATGCGTAAACATTTTCTTATGAACACTTGTAATCCTTGCACTATTGAGTTAGAAAGAAGCCATTTTTTAATTTTTGATTTAAGTTATTATTATAACATTTAAAATTGCGATGGTATTCGTACAAGTAACGAATATGTTTTTTTAAATTAATGGACTAAAGCAACACAATATATTTACTTACAATTAAATAAATTTTTTAATTGTTGCTTCAAACATTTTATTTTTGAAGCATAAGTATATTATTTATTGATCCATATTTTTTGCAAAAAATATTTATAATTTTTGCTAACATAACAATTTTTTTACACAGAAGCAAAGGAAAACAACAAACTTTGATTTCTTTGTTTCCTTCCGTTAACAAAAAAAAAAAAAAAAAAAAAAAAAAACAGAAAAACTTTGCACTCTATTTAAGAAATGGAGAAAAAAACAACAAATAAAATTTGCTGTTGTTGCATTAAGTTTATGGCAATTTTCAGCTTAATTTGTTTGCTTTAAAATTTTTTTCACTTCATTTAAATGAAAACTTATGCAATATGGTGTACATCTACATACTTTTAATTATTTTGAGCAATTTCCTTTTTATTATAAATTTTACAAAGAAAAGTTTAACCAGTGGAAATAAAGGAAAAAGAAAATTTTATTAAAAGTATTTTTTTTTAATATTAATGTTTATTTAATTTTAACTTTGATTTGGTTTTATTAATTTTTAATTGCATTAAAGTTTAAGAACGTATTGAAAACATGAAACCATTAAAGATTGATTCATCCTCATCCATATTATGAAACAATAGCTGCAAAAATTGTTTTTAATTTTCTTCTGAAACTGCATTCGTGTCTATACACTGAAACGTTTGTTTTGCAGCATTGAGGTATTTTGTATGCCTTCTTTCTTTCTTCTTCTTCCATTCAATAACAAACTCATAACAACTTACTTGTACACGAAACAAAGTACACATTTGCATTCGTCTTTCCCTTTTCTTAATTTAACTTAAATGTTTCGCAGCAAATGTTTCATAATATGGACAGGGATTTAACTATGATTTCTTTTCATAAAAAAACTTTCGACAAACTTTTTCCACCAAACTTTAAAGAGCGGTTTTATTTCAAAAAAGAAAAAACAAGCCTATTAGTGAGGAAACTTAATTGGACTTGCCTTGAAACACAATATTACATGACCATAACATGATTGTGTTAGTAAGAAATCTATTAACTTCGTTGTTGTTCCTTCACATCTGCAACATTTTGAAATAACTTTTTTATGTTCGTATTACCCCATCCCTATACCAGTTACATGTAACGTACGTAAGAAAGAACAAAAAGAAAAGGCTATAATTGGCCTTGTCGAATCTTTGATGCTCAGCACCGATCCCAATTAAATGGTAAACATTTAAATAGAAAACTTAACGATTTTGAATGTCTAACAAAAATAATAAAGTGTTTGGGTGGGTTCCAAGACGTAAGTTTCAAAGCAACTATACAAATGTCTGGCACTTAAAAATGCATCCACCAAAAAGGTTAAAGATGCATACACAATAAGCAAATTGTACATCTAAAGACTTAATAACACATTTTTGGCTTTAACTGCAAAGTATTATGATGTGTTGGAACTCAGTCTTTGATTGCATTTTCGTAAACTTAGTTCATTTGGAGCATATTTTTCACGTAAAGAGCCCAACTCCGGGGGAAAAAACTATATTCAAAGTAAATTTTAGGAAATAAGACTAAATATGCAAGGGTGGATCAATAAGTTTGTGACTTTTTGAATGAAACACAGTTTTTTTAACAAAAAAAAAATTTTTATTTTTCAACATAGTCTCCTTTTAGCTCAATACACTTAGTCCAACGTTTCTCCAATTTGTGTATTCCTTCCAAAAAATAGAATTTTTCGAGGTCCAAAAAATAGGCATTTGTTTGACCAATAATTTAATCGTTGGAGCTAAATCTCTTTCCACCGAGCCATATCTTTAGGTTCGGAAATAGGAAATAGTCACTGGGGGCTAAATCCGGAGAATATGGCGGATGAGGTATCAATTCGTAGCCCAATTCATGTAATTTTGCCATTGAGACTGCACACGTGTGCACCCGTGCATTATCTTGATGAAAAAGAACTTTTTTCTTGGCCATATGGGGTCGTTTTTTTTAAATCCTCGTTGAATCGGTCCAATAAGTTGGCATATTATTCGCTGTTTATTGTTTTTCCCTTTTGAAGGTAATCGATGTGGATTATCCCGCGTGCATCCCAAAAAACTGTTGCCATCACTTTATTGGCCAAAAAACTTACCTTGGCCTTCTTCGGAGCTGGTTCGCCCGGAGAAACCCATTGTTTAGACTGCCGCTTGATCTCCGGAGTGTTGTAATGGATCCATGTTTCATCCACAGTTACAAAACAACAAAAAGTCATTCGAATTGCGGTTAAACAACTCCAAACAATCCTTTGAAGTTGTCACGCAAATACGTTTATTGTCAATTGAGAGCAAACGCGGCATCCATCTTGCAGATAGCTTTCTTAAACCCAGCTAATCATTTAAAATCGAAAACACTCTGCCATATGAAATGCCTATGGCATCAACAATCTCACACACTTTTACTCTTCGATCGGCCAACACCATATCGTGAATGTTTTCGACATTTTCGGGTGTATTGACTTCAATTGGCCGTCCAGAACGTTCAGCGTCTTTTGTACTTGTGCGACCACAACAAAAGTCAGTAAACCACTTTTTTACCATTGAAATCGATGGTGCAGAGTCCCCATAGTATTTATCAAGCTTTTCCTTGGTTTGATTGATGGTTTTTTTTCGCAAAAAATAACGTTGAATGAGCACTCGAAATTCACTTTTTTCCATTTTTAAGCAAATCAACGATTATATGTTTTGAACAGCTGTTAAACGCAAAGTAAATCAAAGAACTTGCTCAAAACTTGACAGTAGTATATTAACAGGTGGTACTTGATGGGAGCAGTGTTGCATTTCATATAGCTACGAGGGAAGTTCGAAAAGTCACGGATATATTGATCCGCCCTCGTACTATAGTTAATTATGAGATACTTTTTTTAACTAAGCAGATCTTTGTAAAGAACAGACCAGATATTTAAATAATTAAAACAATCTATAAGGAGTAGTCGGACAAAGTCGGACATGGCACCCACACAATACCGACTGATTTCCATTCGGAACTAATGGGCAATTGAGGTCCAACTAGAACAACAATTTTTTATGACGTTAAAATTTATATAAGAGCTATTTGTTGAACAGTTTATGAATTTAATTACCAACACCTTTATAGCATTTTTACGTTTGGTCATGATTTTCGGCAAGGAAGACATGTAGGGCTTATATTCTGAATATACGGCCGTTAAACATTTTTTTTTTTTGTTTCAATGTTAATAGTTATTTGATATTTGTATAGGAACTATGGTCAAATATAGTTCAATTTCAATAAAGTTTTGTAACGTGATTACGTTCTGCAACCTCAGTTTTATTAAAATTTTCGAATAAAATTTTAATCGAACAAACTTCGAAAGCGATAGCGTTTTTAAAGTTTATAATATATATTTTATTCGACCCTGAAGAAGGCACTCAACGAAGTGCCGAAATATTGGATATAATAAACATTGAATGTTTCTTATATAAAAAGACCTTAAGCTCGATAATTAAATTAAAGTTTTAAAAGTTTATAAAAATATTCCCTTTTCTTTGGATAACACTTATCTTTACCAGAACTACTCTTATATCAGGAAAAACTTTAAAAAAATGTACCAAAAAAATTCCAATCGATTTAAATATTAATCGGCTTAAATTTCAGAAGCAAAAGGTATATGCACAGAAATTCTGTTTTCCGGGTCAATATTTGAAAAGGGTCAAGGTTAAATCGTATTCTTAATATCCATATTTTCAAAACGCTTCGTCCTTGGACTAATAAAAGCTTTTGTGCCGAATTTTACAAACCTATCGCCAGTCGACGAAATAAATCGACGGACATTCTGTTTTCGACTTAAAAAGTGAGCCTAAGTTAATCCGTTTATTAAAGGTGGATCTACATTAGGCTTGCTAGATTGAAGTTTGAAAAATTCTTGACATTAACAAAAAAAATCTTGATTTTGAAAAGAATTCTTGACAATCTTGATTTTGAAAAGAATTCTTGACAATTAAAAACTTCCTTAAATAAACTTGTATAAAAATGACACAATTGTTAAAACCAGTTCAACACAAAATAAAACAAACAAATAAACTAACAATTTGAATCAAAAATTTCAGCTGTTTAAAGTTGTTATTTACACATTATACTGTGGTGGGTCAACCTAATTTTCATCAATAATATGATTTTTCGAATTTCTGTTTAAAACCAGCATCTCAGTTTTTTCAAATTGTTAGTATTGAAGAAATGAAACTCAGTTTTGATACACAGAAAAATAAAAATTGTCTCTAATCACCAAATTTAAGCCAAATTCATAAAATCAAGAAAACAATTCGTGATATATTATTACCACAATGATTACTAAAAATTTTAAAAATTTTAAATTGTGAATATGTTTTTTTTTTAATAAATGATATTTTTAATTTTAATTAAAAAAATTATCAAAAAACCTTGCCGTGTCAAACAATGTGTTAATTGATTTAATTAAAAATAGCTCAGGTTCTGACAATTCCCAACAAAAATTTTACAAGTTTTAATTATTTTATTCTAAACGAAAAAATCATTAAAATTTTATGTTATTTAATTAATATTTAAATTAAAAATTTATTTCAAAACAACTAAAATGTTAATTAATTAAAAAATATATATTTTTAATTTTCTTTCAACTAAAAAAATAATTGAATCAATTATCACATTAATTAAATTGAAATACTTTTTAAACAATTTTTTTTAATGATAAAAAACTACTGATAATTTTTTCTATGTATATTTTTGATGCCATATACAGAATCAAAGAAAAGTCTATATTTACATTGTGGTTAGTTAGTGCCGTTTGCGTTATAGCTTATAGACAATTATAAAATGTAATATAACCATTACGAATATGAAGCAACTCATTCACATCAAGCTGGGTTTTACCGAAATATCATTGCCTAATAATAACATAAAATGGACACGCTCCTATAAAGTGGTAGATATTTTCCGTTCAATTTAAATAACAGATTTTGCATGTAGTTGTTTTGTTGTTTCTGAAGGATTCGCCATTGAAATCTAGTAATCATACTCTCGTTTTGACGAGTAAGCAAATAGTGAGTAATTAAACATTTTAATCCAGTATTTTATTGACATTATAGTGAAATTTATCCCCAAATATATAGTGTTGCAATTTAATTTATTATATTAGATTCCGTTTTTAGTTTCGCTAAATTTATCTATTTTTCCCCATTCATAGCAAAGAGCGAGGTTATTTAGTACTTATAAAAAATTCAATTTATGGCAAAGATCCTTCCATTCTTTTGCCTAGTAATCGCATTGTGATATAACAACTTTAGATTAAACATTACAAAATCTCTTATTTAAAGCTTTTGAAATGTGGCAGTTTGAATGTTATAGTTAATAGGCAGTCGATACCAGTTTCAAAATAAAGCATAACCTTTTTTGTTGTTAATGCCAAATAAAACATTTCTTAATTAAAAACTTTGACAATTACTCAATTATATTTGATTGCCCCAAATTTGAACCGCCTAGATGGCCTAGGACTAATATTTTTATGCATTACAATTTTCAGCATAAATAGATAAAAACTTTCGCTCTCTTGGGTTTGAAGGTAGAATTAGTTTGCACGTTCTGTTCTGTTACGAATCAGCTGTTTTGTTTCTGTTCAATTGAAAGTCTGTATGTGTGGTTTGTTTTTACTTTTTCGTTCTGCTCTTACGTTAAGTTACGGCCAACGTGTGTATGTATTAGTTTGTTGTGATATGAAAAATCTATAATTTTTGTTTAAAGCTAGAAAAATTGGTTTTATTTAATGATTTTTTAAATACATATGTACGTATTTTTGACACAAAATATAAGTTTTTTATTTTTTACGAAAAGATTTTTTGATGATTCCTTTCACAGAAAAAGTAAAATTACAAAATATTTGCTACAGAAAGGAACGAAACAGAACGGCAACGGAAAGTAACAACTAATGAGGCCAAACAGATTAGTTTTGGGTGGTGATGGAAGTAGCATTCCTCGATGAAGTTAAAGCTTTAAACAAATAAAAATTTAATTTTTTAACTATCTGAGAACCCATGCCTTCAAAAAATTATACAAATATAAGTTTTATGTTTTTTACATGCGTAAAATTTTGATGTCTCTTTGCTTTAATTTTTGCGTAAGTTATATTTTTTTTTAAATATTTAAAAAGAATATTTATTTTAAATTTGCATGAATTTTCCATTAAGAAGAAAAAATTATTTCATTCCAATAAAATGTGCACCCAAATATAAATAATAAAAAAATAATAAAAATGCAACACTTTACGGCTTCTAGTTTCAACCGCAACTATATTAAGGTAAAACTTTATGGTTTCCGTTGGTTTTTTTATTTTCGTTTTTAAAATTATTTGTGTTCAACTTGTTTACTATTATTGTGTAAGCCAAAGGCGAATTGAAAAATACTGTATGCATTTTAAACAGAAATATATGAAAAATAGATTAAAATTTGGTTCAGATATGTATACAATTTGCGAAAGCGAGCAAGCAAAAGTTGTATATTGGGCTGTGCAGAATCTTTGTTACTCTACACTGAGAATGTTAATATTTCAGGTGTGGGCTTTTAAACCCTAAAAAGATAATCATATCTTCACATACGTTAAAGATAATCATGCGTAAAACTGACGTATTTTTTTAACCTGCTATGTTGTTGTTTTTATTAATTTATTACGAACAAACTATTGTGGATTATAGTTTTAAATATATATATAAAATAAAAATACCGAAATTTAATATACACGCAGAGAAAAAATATGTTTTAAAATGGTAACCTCCAACAAAACTATTTTTAAAGAAAATTGTTCAACATATTATGTTTAATTTAACCATATTATTGTCACCGACAACAATATTATTGTTAAAATGGCCCTCCATCAAGGAGCCACAACCATATTATGGTTGTCTTTAAACATGTTTTGGTTAAATATGACAATAATTTGTTTTTAAATTAACAATAGTATTTTCCTCTTTTCCAAGAGCAACATGCTATGATTGAAAACCAACCATGCTATTATAAGTGTTAAGCATATTTTAGTTATTATTAACCAAAACATGTTTGGAGGCAACCATAATATGGCTGGGCTTCTTGATGGAGGACAAATTTTACCATAATATGTTTGTTGGTGAAAAAAGTATGAATAAATTAAACATAATTTGTTAAAAATTTTTCTTTTAAAATAGTTTTGTTGGAGGTGACCACGTTTAAACATATTTTTTCTGTGGGTGTAAGTGTTCACATATTCAGTAATCAACGAGAAAATCGTATTCCTTTGAAAAGCAATAACTAATCTGCATCATTTTAACTAAGAAAAACAATTTATGCGGGCTTAAATATGATTGTGTTGTGGACTTTATTCAAAAGCTATAATCAGATGGAAATCCGTCCAAATAAAACTTTGGAAATCGATAACCGTTTCGAGTTCACTTGAGATATACTCGAGTCACATTTTATTAAGATACACAATTTTAGTGATTGAGGCGAAATTATGGACCATTTTTAAAAATGTAACCGTATAGGGTTACATACACCTTTAGGATTATCGTCTTGGTCTAACTAGATCAAATTTGTGTTTTGCTTGCAATATTTCTCGAATATAAAAAAAATCAACAAAACAAGGAAGTCAATTCCTTAAATGATATGTGCTGAATCAACTAGTTTGGATTCGATGGGAGCAAATAAGTGGGGTGAAATTTAATTTTTATGTAACAGTCTGTGATATTACTCCTTGGTCTGGCCAGGCCAAATTTTTTGCTTGCAATATCTTTCGAATAGGACCAAATATAAAAAACAGGATTAACTTTTCACTTACTTTTTCAATAACTCAAAAGTTAACTATAGACATTTCTTAGATTCCTATATATGGCATCAACTCAATGCAAAACAATTTTGGAATCTTTCGATAAATTTGAGCAATTTTATAAACAACAACAAACAGCCCTATTTGACTTGCGAGTCGTGCTTAATTAATCTTGATCTACAATAATTTTCACTGCATCTACAAGAATCAAGAAAAATTATGTTTTGTCAGATTTTTTAAAGTCCTATCAAAACACACGTTATTATTTTTTTTTTTAATTTGTTCACAATTTCCCTTAAACAAAGCAGTCTAGAAAGCAAATAAATATTTCATCGTTTGGTTTCAGTGTATTTGTTATAAAATCTATTAAAACTACGTTTCCTTTATTCAACACTAATAATTTGGCGACTCAATGCTTATAATCCATAAAGTTAAACGGCTGACTTAAAAAAAAAGACTTTACAAATTGTTGGTGCAAAAAGTGAGTTTAATTAAGTAAATCCATAGAATTTGTCAAAAATTAAGCAAAAATTTTATTAATTAAGTGGTAAAGTTTTTTTTTTGGATTTTTTCGTCAATTATGAGTTAGATCTGAACATATCTTCAATCATAAAATTTTATCTTCAATTTGCATTGCCCGGTCATATTTACAAGACGAATGTACCTTCCGGTGCAACGAAAATCATTTAAAAAATCACCAGCAGAAATATTTAAAAGTTGTAGGGAAAATTTTTTGAGCGTGTAGGGAAAAATAGAGATTTTTTTGGGCTCCAATCTCCTGGAAAACATGAATTCAGTGTACGTGGTCCTTATGTTACCAGCAATATCGATCGTAAGCCTTCGAGTTTGCAGCAGAGCAGACTCACACCAACTCCTCTCATATCTAGTTCCAAGTCTCTAATGTTCCCCAGTATATCCCATTGCCCAAGGATCCTTATGTGCCTGATATTAAACTGCTCAGCCATCACGTTTAGATGAATGGCTGTCTGGGGCTCTTCACGTTGTAAGGGCGAGGGAATCCAAGGCCATAACGACGTCATGTACATATATCAGGTTAAATGTCAACATCAGTCATCGACACACTAGATAGCCTGAGCCAGTCTACAGGTTCCTTGATCACAAATATCTCCGCCTGAAAAGCGCCACAGTCATCCGGAAGTCTCCGAGACTAATTGGGGTTGAGGTACCTTGAGTTTTTTTTGAAGCGCACTTCTTCTCGTGAACAGGGTTGTCAGATAGATTTTGAACTTTTTCGCAAAATTCAATGTCAAAAAACGCCACAGCACTTATTTTTTAGTTTTTGACAATAATATATGCATTTTTAGAATAATTAAAAATATTTTTTTATAAATCCCAAAAAAAAATTTGTTCCGTATCGCTAAAATCCGCCAACATTTAAAAAAAAAGTCGCCATGATATATTTTGTTAAATTTTTATTTAGAACAAAGTAAAAATGATAAGTGCACACAAAAAAGATGCAATGTTTAAAATATTTAATAATAGTCCACTTAAAGCAACAAAAAAAAGAATTTTTGCGGTAAGTATTAAACAAATATTGGATATACAATATTTGCAGTTCTATTATATTTTTAAAACGCTATATACTTTAACGAGAAGGCTCCCTTTTTGTCTTCCCTTTTAATACATTCTGAAGGTACAAAAGAAATGCAAAATGTACTATTTACATTCATATAACTTTTAACTCGTAAAAACATATCCAAAACTTCATATCGCATTCTACTTCGAGTGCGAGTTTAAGTGGAGTTTATTATTTCAACACAGGCATTTCTAGTTGTAATAACTAGCATATAAAGAACAGCCAACGCAAGTTTCTTAAAATAGTACGTACCTGCCGTATCCTTGTAGCTATAAATTGTTGGCCTAAGCTGATTTAAATTAGATTAAATATCATCATTAAAATTTCCTTTTAACAAACGGTATTTTTTTCCATTGTGTTTCATTAACATCCAAAGGTACGTTAGGATTCATAAAAATCTTTAAAATATCTTTCACAACAACGAATTGTATCTGTGATAATTTGTCACATATTATAATGGAAAAAGGTTCATTAATTTTAATTATATTCATTTTTTTAAAAAAGCTACTTATTAATTCTTTCAAGAGCACATTTGAATGTGAAAAAAAAATTCTCTAAGATTTTCATTATCTTCATCAGCCATTTCAATATCATTTAGTTTAAGTCATACATATGAATGCATCAATTTCACACATTGAAATACTAGAATAAAAAAATTATTACTTCTTCGTATTGAATTTAACTAATTTCTAAACAAATTCATGGCTCATCAAAAATAGCCAACTATTTTATAAATCGCCATGTCGCTAAATCGAAAATTAGGTCGCCAAACAAGTTTAAAAATCCCCACGCTTGGCGAGAAATCGCCACATCTGACAGACCTGCTCGTGAGAAAGATTTCAAAAATTAATAGAAATTCTGAAATGGTTTACTTAAGATTATTGAAGGCTCTTATTTCAAAACATTTTTAATTTTCTTTTTTAGATCATTCACTACTAGCGGTAGAAGGTAACAAATTAAATAAATGTATTGCTATCGTTAAGGTAGACAATAATATACATTACAAAATATTATAACAATCTTTCTTAACGATATCTCTTAGAAAATGCTAGCTTTTCTTAATATGTATATTAAGTCCAGATTAAATTTGAAACAAATTACATTCGCAAATATCAAACTAGAAATATAACCAAAATAAAATTTTATAAATTTCGAAATTAATCTTGGCAAAGTATGTAAAGTTTTCTTATTTTTGGTACTATTTCACCTTGAAAAGTTCAATTTAAGATTATTTATTAAGAAAAAATGTTCGTTCACTACCCGGGACATTCTCCCGTGATGTATGATTTATATATAAATTAGCCTTAAGCTATGGTCACACTTAACAAATATTTGACGATCCATACTTATACGCTAGTTTTAAAATTTTTTGATTTTGCAAATTATTTGCTAGTTTGGACATCATTTAACAGTGTATGAACTACATTATACCCAAATATATCACAAATAGACTTTAGTAAGAACAATTTGTCAAATATTTGCAATACTATTTCATTCAATAAGTTGGGTAATACAAAAACAAATTTATGGTGCAATTTTATATTTAGTACATGTAGAAGCAAGCACACGCAGAGAAAAAATATGTTTAAAAATGGTCACCTCCAACAAAACTATTTTTAAAGAAAATTGTTCAACATATTTTGTTTAATTTAACCATATTATTGGCACCGACAACCATACTATTGTTAAAATGGCCCTCCATCAAGAAGCCACAACCATATTATGGTTGTCTTTAAACATGTGTTGGTTAAATATGACAATAATTTGTTTTTAAATTAACAATAGTATTTTCCACTTTTCCAAGAGCAACATGCTATGGTTGAAAACCAACCATGCTATTATATGTGTTAAACATATTTTAGTTATTATTAACCAAAACATGTTTGGAGGCAACCATAGTATGGTTGGGCTTCTTGATGGAGGACAAATTAAACCATAATATGTTTGTCGGTGAAAAAAGTATGATTAAATTAAACATAATATGTTTACAATTTTTCTTTTAAAATAGTTTTGTTGGAGGTGACAATTTTTAAACATATTTTTTCTATGGGTGCAGAGTTATCAACATATAAAAAATATTTATTTTTGAATAAAAATCAAAAGACTTTTGCTTGTATCCAATATATTGTGTCACCTACTAATACGATATACGCACCTCATATTTAATTGTACAGTATCCATTATTGAACAATAAAATTGCAAATTTACGGTTAATCGCATTACTTATTTATTATTTGGAGTTTATTAGTAAAAAAAAACCAATAACATAAACTCAAACGACCAAACAAAAGAATAATTCATAAATATGTAATACATATATAAACTATAAGATAATTTTATAAGTTATTTCAATAGTTTAAGAAGATCTTATAAAATAATCTTTTACACAAATAATTATTATGGTTAAATGTTTAGGATTTAAGCGATTATTTTCTTTTGTTTTGATGAAACTTGACTTTGAAAAAATTATTTCATATATCGTTAATGTTGAAGAAATAAAAAGCAATCAAAAAAAAAAGAATACTTAATTTCTCAGCCCTCTACCTGGACTTTTCTAAACATATAATATCTTCCGTTATGTCATTAGGGTCCTCTTTTAATTTTTTAAAATTTTTAGCACTTATAATTGTACTAACCGAAGTTTTATTAAATCAAATAACTAAACCCATGTATAAAAAGTACGTGAAACAAAAAGCTGTTGACACTTAACAATTATTTAAAATGAAGAGTTTGTATGAAAAAAATATTTTCTAAGCACATACCTTTGTATATGAGACGAAGAAAATAATTAAAAATACAAAAAAATGTGTTAAATTACTACAAAAAGTTAAAAATTTTGTTACTTCGGTTAATCGACTGAAATTAACCTGTTTAATCGTTAATCGAAAATATGCAATTTTAAATTAACCGATCAGTTAATCGGGTAGTAATTAATCGGTTAGCCGTTAATCGGTATACCGAATCGGTATATGAATACCCTAATGCGTATATTTAAATGCTCACATATTTACCTTAAGTAGCAGAACTTTTCATAATATCAAAAAAATGTTCTTTAAAAGTATTAAAGCATAATTTTTTTTTTTATTTTTTTTTTTTTATTTTTTGTTAATGCATTTACCTCTTTTTTTTGGAAATTAAGGATTTCTTGGCATGTGTTCATTCACACCCATCGTTTCCCTCCAGCAACAATTTTAATAATTACAGCTGTCATTATCAAGAATTTTCATTGTTAATGCGTTACTATTAATCTCACTAGATTTCAGAGTTAATGCAGTGAAAGTCATAATAAGGATTTAAAGTAAATTCTTAAAATAAAGAAAAACAAGTAACTAATAATACAGGGTAAAAAAAATGCTTTTAAAAGTAATATAAAACTTAAATATTGACTATCTTTCACATTGTTTTTGTAAAACAAGGACAATCTTTAAATAACAAACTCCAAAAATTAATTGTTGTTTATGTACTGATTTCAAAATTACTATATTATTTGAAACATAGAATATTTGCGTTTCTTATGTTAAAAGTTTTTTAAGTCGGCGAGATAGTGGCTCCGTTACGGTAGTTTAAGCTTAATTCAGACTTCATAGTACCGATTCACAATAAATGGCAATAATATAGCTAAGATTTCGTCGAACATAAATTTTGTTAAAACTTTTGCCAAAAAATAGGTTATTCGAGCACTTTTTTGAAAAATCCCTTATTTTGTCCCATATTTTCGAATTACTTACAAGGACTCCTTATTTTGCATTAGCAATATTTAGCAAAGTAGCTGCGGCAAAGCTGAACAACTCTTGTGAACATATCAATGCAACCTGAACGTGTCTAGGCACTCTAAATAGCTCATAAAGATCCCTTTGTACCTTACAAATTGTTATATTTAACAGAATTCTCAGTTGTGCTGTATTATTCACGCGGTACATTTAGAATAAGACTTAATTTTAATTAGAAAAATCAATACGTATTAGCTCGCTTCAAATAAAAAGGAGCACAAGATGAGCTCCATATTTTCATTATACGCGACGCTCAACGACTTTCAGTTTTCTATATAAATAATATGTGAAAATTTTTTTTTCGTCTTTTACAAATAAAACTGCTAACGTTACGTTTGGGGCGAAATAAACCATTAAACCATGGGAAACACACACTTGGTTTCTATTTGAAAAAAAAACCAATACAAACGCATTAATTTTTCATTTGTGTTTTGTTTTCAACGAAGTGCTGCGGCAATTTTGCTCCCTGTTTGTTTTAAATGCTGGAGAAATTTAAAAGAAAGAAAAAATTTGGAGTAAAGAGTGGTTTAAACAACGAGCTGTTTTGGGGCAAACAATGCTGCTTAACCTATAACAGCCTTATTTATAAATAAAAACATTGGCTTTGAAACGAATTTGCATTAGAAATTTGTTTATTAAACCTTTTATAAACCTGTTTTATTTTTTATAAATAAGGGGGTTAACATTTACGGCTGAAAATGATTTTGAAGCTTTTTCTTCTACGTCTTCACTCTGCAAAGTTTTAATAAATATCCCACATGTTATGTTAAGAGTGATTCGTCGTGAGGTTAGATTTTCAATATGCTTTTTAACAGATCACGCTTGACTCATATCAAACTGATGAAAGACTCACACCACAACAGCGTCTCCAAATTTTTCAGCTGTATTGTGAAAATCCGAATTCTTTGTTAAATGTTTTTCGTGCTGTTCGAGGAACTAATGGTGCGCATAATTGACCTAGTGAAACCTCTATTGGCAACACCATTCGCAAATTTGAGTCCCAGTTTACATTAGGGAACGATATCGACCGGTTACACTACATCAAGCACGTAGTGAAGTTAATATAGCAGCTGTAGCTGAGAGTGACCTCGAAGACCGTGACAAATCGATTCGTCATCGTTCTCAAACGTTGGCTTGTCGTATTCAACAACTTAGCGTATTTTACGTTATGATCTCGGCCTTAAAGCGCACAAAATTAAACTTGTGCAAGAATTGAAGCCGACTTAAATTTGCGCTTGAAACAGACCTTGTTGAAAAATTCTGGTGAGCACTTTATTTCACGTTTTGCTCCGGTAAGTTGGCCACCTAGGTCATGCGATAACACATCTTTGGACTATTTTTTACGCCAAATTTAATCCCATTACCAGCATAATAAGATAATCTATAGTAACAAATACTCAATTCCGGAAGGAAGTTTTTATAGGGGTGTTAGATTCTGTAAGCCTTTTTACATAATTGAATTGTTACTTGAAAAATAAAACGACTTTTTTATTTTTCTAGTGAGCAAACGAACTGCTTTATTAACAGAATTTAAAACGACTCAAAAATCAAAATTACATTCTATTTAAAAGACTAAAAGACAAAGCAACAAAATAACAAGGGCCTATGTGATATTATAAACCGATCCTAATAATTTTCAATAAACTTCGTTCTTATGACAATCAAAAACTGTTGTCTGAATTTCATGATATTATCTTTAAAATTGCAACCTGTACTTTGCTCACAAGGCTTACGGAAAGATAGCCGGACGGAAATCGAAAGATCTAAAACTTATATTTATAAGTTCTACGACATCAGCACAAACGCATAATATCTATTCCACTTGTGATTTGGATTTAATGAGAAATATTGACTTAAAAGCTGTTCACGAAACCACGTTGTCTTGCACACTTCAAATAAATAGAAATTGCAAAAATCCATATTGTGTATTATGGGATAATGGCAAAATTCTTTACTGCTAGATTCAGAATTGACCATTTTTAACCCTAATCAAGTCAGAAAACCCTTGTAACAAATCCAATCAAATAAGCCTAAGAGGCACATACAAAGGAGTAATGTTTAAGTTTATATTTAATATGCAAGATTTTTTTATTTTTTCATTTTAAACAAACGAGAAGTGTTGAACAATAGTCGCTGCAAGTATTTTTCTATAAAAATACTGCAAGACTGCTTGAACATTCTGCATAACCTTGGCGCGCACAAATATCTTCATCTACGTTGCATATTTACCTGATTTGCTAAACTCGGCTCATATTCCTTCTCATATGTTAGGTCTTTGGAAAATAATCGGGGATTTTCCTTATAAAATTGCATTTTCTTACTTACAAATATTTCATTTTAAGTTATAATAGCCAACGATGCCGTTTGTGCTTGGTAGGCAAATTATGATAGGTTTAAGCGAATTTGTAATTTATAAGAAATAAATAGAAAATTAAAATTTAATTTTAACTTAAAATTAGAAAATTTTAAACAACACATATGAAAGTTGGAATTCAAAGAGCAGCAAAAAATCTTACTTACTTATATTTAAGAAAGTTATAACATTTTAAAATGAAAAATGTGTCTGAGAAGCACTTGTTGACTGGATTAGGGTTAAATATCATAACGATATATTTTTATTCCAATGAAAAAAAATTTTAACCCGCCAACTTAGATCGGGGCTACATTGATCTGTATTAAATGCATTTACACGACAAAAAAAAAACTAAAAATTTGTAAAAGAATTATTATAGTAATTTGTTATTATAATAATTTTTTACTTTTCTCGCTTATAAATCTGCTTCGTAGTAAGGGACCTTTAATGTTTTTTTTTTTTATTAAATTTGTTAATAATTCGTCTACTTTCATTACTGCAGCTCTGTATGTCTTATTACGTAGCGCATAAATGTGCGCTCACTTTTTATAATGTTCATGTTTTTTTATTTAGTGTGAGATATAAAAAATGAGCAACAGGAATAGAAAAGAAAAACCAAAAAAAAAAAAAAAAAATTTTATAAAAAGTAATAGAGTAATATAGAGAAAAGGGAGCAATAAAAACCAGAGGAAATACTTCCTGTTTGGAAGAATTTTTATACATGCTTTTGTTGTTTCTAAGAAAGATTAATTAAATCTTATTTAGTTTGATAAAAACAATGCACAAGTCCTACATTACGAGTATTAATTACTGACTAGAGGACTATTGTTACAATTAGCTAATTAACAGTATGAATAAAGAAATATGAAAGAGATAAACTTTTGATTGTCAAATGAAAGCAGAAAAATCGTCACTAATTACGGTAATTATTAGTGAAATCACAGAAGCCTCATTAATAAGATTGTACGAATAAAAGATTTTATTTGTTGTGCTTAATTCCATATTTTTATTCTTGATTAAACACTGAAAATTTATTTATCGTTGGAGGATAAGCTGTTTCTATGCGCATTTCACTGGTTGCTAAGGCCAGATCATCAGGAAACGTTTTTCCCAAAAAATTTTTGAAAAGCCAAAAATATCAGCAAATACGACTACAGAGGGAATGAGAATTACAAAACATTCAAAAAGTCTTATTTGCAACGATATCAAAGCTTTCTTAAAGATCTGCCCTAAGCAACCAGTAAAATGCGCATAGAAACAGCTTATCCACCAACAATAAATGTTCAGTTGTCTTATAAAGAATAAAAATAGGGAATTAATCAAAACAAATTACAGCGTGTAATAAATAATTGTATTCCTTAAGACAACTTTGATAATAGATTGAACCAATATTTTAATACATCCTTATTTAAGAAACCAATATTTTAATAGATCTTTTTATTATCAAAGTTGTTTTTGGGAATACAATTACCTATTAGACTTTGTTCGTTGTGCTTATTTAGGAGAACGTTTCCTGATGATCTGACCTAAGCAACCAGTGAAATGCACATAGGAACAGCTTATCCTCCAACAATAAATTTCAGTACTTTTTTATCAATATAAAAAAGGGAATTAAGCACACCGAACAAAGTCTTTTTATAAAACTTTCATACTTTAATAGTGTGTTTTCTTCAATATTTTCCAGGAATAGTTTCTATGCACTATCAATTTGACTTAGAATACACATTCGAATTAATATAAAAACTCAAATTTATTTCCATTTATTTTCACTAAATTAAGTTAATATAACAATGTTTTTTTCCAAACAAAAAAAATAAAATACATACCCTGCGGGTAATTTGTGTCAATTGTTCTAACAGAACTGGTCCTGAAGTAACTAATGACGTGTGAAAGGAAAGTAAATCACTTAAATGGTATTTTAAATAAGAACAAAGATGTAAATTTTTTAATTTTGTATTAACTTTGTTTTACTGCCAATTCATCGATTTCGAACGTTACCGTTCGCATAGAAAATTACATTTAAAACAGCAAAGTTTTAAAATTTGTTTTTGTTTTAAATGTCATTTTCTATCCTATTTGTTTATTAGGATCGTTTTTGTAACAGGTTTCGTATTCACCGGTGGTGTGATACATTTCTTTGGGAATATTTAAAAAGGTGTTCTTAAAATTAATTCTTGGACTTTTTACTGGAAAAATACGTAGGACTAGCATTGTAGTAAATAAAGGTGTGTTCAGACCTTACAAATATATGACGAAAAGAATCCAAAAAAGCATGACCAACAATTGATTACACTTTAGCTTTATTTTTAACAATTTTTATTGACTTCTTCATCTTTATTTCTAAGAAGATAATTGCATAATTCAATAAAGAAACTGTAAAATATTGTTTGGTCCCGCAAACTTTTTGCAAAAGCAAGCACTTTTTTAATAAAACTAGTGGTTACGTGTAGGACATTAAATATTTAATAAGTTTGAACATAGCTAAATACTTAACACGTCTATTGAGTATAGATGTGTGACTGGTCAAATGGTAACTTTAAGGTATAAATTAACCCCATTCAATGATAACCCCATGTAAAAACTATAGGTCCCATTCATATAACTTGTTAGGAATAGGGCTGTTCTCCGCTACCAAAGAACCTATCACGGGAGTACTTTAGTGTCAGTTCGCTTCCCTCTAGGGTATATACAGTCGAACTTCTCTAAAATGAAATTCTTTACAATAAAGCTTATCCTATTATGACTTAATTAACAACACAGCTTTTCCTTTAAATGTTAGTGGCTTTTTGATTTCCTTATAATGAATTTCCATACAGTAATTTTGCTACATAATTAATTATTTAAAAACAAATTTCTGATAGTAAGAACAAGAGAGAGAGAGGTTAACGGAAGAGGAAATGATTAACGATGGATAACCATTTCGACAGCTGTCGCTCATATTCAGTTAACGAAAATGTTGTTCCGAAGAAAAAAATAAAGAGCTAGGTAGTTTGGAAGTCTTCCCAGCACTTTATGAAATATTTAACAAAATAAGCCAGTTCTACTAAAAATTAAGAAGACAAGCAATTAGGCCATAAACGCAAAAGGCTCTTTTTGGACATATAAATAAACCAGTGCTCAAATGGATAACCGGCGCAAGCGGAAGAGTGTAATTCAACTAAGATACCTGATAATTTAAAAAAAAATTTTAATTAAATTTAATTTCTCTATAATGAAGGGATTTTCTCCTCCACTGCAGATTCATTATAGGAAAGTTCGACTGTATAAACATTTAATTGCAGCGCAATTTCTTACCCTCATTTTCAAAATCAAACACTGTAATTTTGTAATCTTTTTAATTATTGTTCGACTTTCTTCCTACTTTTTTCTGCATTTTGCTTAAAAATTCTGTATAATGAGTTGAATTGAAACGAGAAAATGTTAGTTTATAAGGCTAAGTGTATTTCCATTAGCTTGAAGATTTTAAATAAAGAAACATTTTAACTAGAAATAAAATACACTGACAGTATTGTCACGAACAATTAAACTATTTTGAACGGAAATGTATTATGCTTTTTATGTTTACTTCCATCATATAAAACCATATTATGGTTAAAACAGTCCTCAATACGGCAGCCACAACCATATCGAGCCATAACCGCGAAAAAGCTCAAGCGATAAAAACAAAATTTTACAGGAGAAGGTTTTTTTTTTATATTTCATAACAATTTTGTATGAAAATTCGCGCTTCAACTAAAATTGTTTTTTTATTATTAATTAATTCATTTATTAATTTTTTTTGCTATAATATCATAACGGTATCTTCCGTGACCATGACATTGTAGGAGATGATGCAAGTGTTGCCAATAAATTCATTTATTAAAAAAAAAAACGAAAATTGAAAAGGTTGTCCTTTAAGCTTTTTTTGGGTTATGGCTCGATATTATGTTTGCCCAACTTGCCTTTATTATTATCATTTGTGCTTACCACAAACATTGTGTGGTTGATATTTAAGCATAACATATTGCTCTTGATAAGTTGTTGGGTGGATAAAAATTACACATTTTCGAAAAAATGGAAGGATACATTTATTTTTAAAAACACGATTTAGAATTTCAAAGCCATAAATCTTAATAAAAAAAACCAATCTGGAGCATTATTAAGAAAGTTTTGAACAAAAAAATAGTACTTAAAAGGATAATCAAACAAATGTCAAAATTTACCAGAAATGTCCCCAGCAAAAACTTTACTTACCTGGTAAGTTAGCAAGTAACATTGGAGACATATGAACACTACTTATTTTTCGGCTGAATAACTACTTATTTTTGTTCGAGTTGTCCACAGAATTCAGTAGTTACAATACACTTACTTGAAGTCACAAAATATCTAGTTATTATTTAACTACCAGTAAGTTGAATTTTAAGTACTTACAATATACTTACTAGAAGCCAAAAAATAACTAGTTTTTATTTAATTGGCGCTAGTTAACAGACCGAATAAGTAGTTATGGAGCTAGATAACAGTAAGTTAATATTTAGTACTGAAAACAAGACAATTAATAAGTAGTTATATAGCTGATGATTAGTAAGCAAATATTCATAACTGAAAATAATAGTAGTGAAAAGTACTTACTGAGGTCATTACTAGCAAGTAAATATTAAGGTTTTCAGAATAATAACAATTGTAATGACAACTACTTACCAGGTAACGTATGAAATAACTACCACCTATTACCAAAATTCAAAAAGTTTTTCCTGGGTCCTTTTCAAATGTTCTAAAAAATATAAAAAAATTGGGGAAATAAAAAAAAATCTTCTTTTTAAGTCATCCGAATTGGCGTTGAATCACCCACATATTTTATGGGATCTAGGAAAATTACTAAAAATGTTCACACGCAATGACAAACTTAGTATACCCTTATTCACCACAAATGGTAGAGGGTATACAATAAAGTTCATTAAAGAGTTTATAGAGTCGATTTAAATATCATTGTTTGATAAATGATTTCCTGTTTGTTTATTTTGCACTTTTTAAAAACTTGTTTAATCCTTATGTGGCTACAAGGCTGGATAGATACCTATTGCGTTTCGAAATCGATTTTCTTTGTACATAATCGTACTTAAAAGAGAATCTTACATTTCATACTTTAGTAATTTTCACAGCTTTGAAAAAAATTTATAAATTCCAATATGCGCAGCACACCAACTTTTTTTCAACACCTTTAACCGTACGACAAAGTACCCGGCTACGTTTATGCGTCTCTATTCTATTTTATTCCGGATTTCTGTACTTTAACTTTTTTAAATATTTATTTCAAAACTTCACAACAAAAATAAATACTTTACTGAGTAGATGCAAAATTTAAATGAGAATAGTGAAGAATGTTTTGCTAACGTTTGTTTGTATTTTTATTAGTACGGGGAATACCCTACTTCCATTATTTTTTTTTTTTCTGCTAATCAAATTCTAAGAACTAGGGAAATCTCCAAATACATACACTTGTAATAAATGTTTTTAGGTTTTTTTTTCTATGAGATCTGTATGAAGGTAGCATTGTTAACTGGCGGACAAGATAAGTGGTAGATTTGTATAAATTATAAAAAATACTAGATGACCCGTGCGAATATTTCGCACCGTTAGTTGTCATTTTTGTAACATAAAATGAAAATAATTAATAGAAATTTTAATAACTTCAATACATTTTGTTAAAAGTATAAAAATATTAGAAATCATAATATATATCATACATATTTACATACATACATACATATGTTTAAATGCTTTTATAATACTTCTTTGAATACAATGTTAGAGGTAATGACATGATCATCGTTAACTTTTTGCCCGTACGAATTCTTAATACAAACAAAAATATGTTTAAACGTACGCAATTATATATAACTGACTTAGTAATAAACGGCATTATAGTAAATAGCGGTATTGCCAGAATGGATTTTAATACATACTATATTATGAAGAACTGCATTACTATTAAGCGACCCTGTATTACCACACTTTAACAAAAACATATAATCATAATGACAACAGTATTATTATGCAGTTCTATTATAACTGCATTACTATTAAGCGACCCTGTATTACCACACTTGAACAAAAACATATAATCATAATGACAACAGTATTATCATGCCGTTCTATATAAAATATAATTTTTATTAATGAAAATATTAATTTTTCAATTTCTAATAATTTTTCGTCATTAGTGTTAGAAATAAGCTTTAAAACGAGATATCATTCATTAAATTTGATGCGGTGGTATGGGAGATATTTGCAACCGAAAAAAAGTGCTTTAGAAATAATATATAAGTGATTTTGTTTATATATTTGATTTTCAGCTAACCAATACTTTCTTTAATTTCATTAAGGAAATACTTATACATAACAAGCCAATTCCCGCCTGGTTAATATATTTAACAAAATTAACTTAATGCACAAGCTAAAAGAAATTCTCATTCATTTAATCCATTCATTTGTCCCAAATAGATTTAAATACAGCATTTCAATTAGTAAAATAAGTTGGCCTTTTTTAAGTTCTCTGCAAGGGTCAAGTATTGAAAAAAATCAGTTTTATTTCAGTACCTAATACAAGACAACGACTATTATTGAAGTAGAACAGACAAGTAAGTGAAAATTCATTATGGTAGTGAAACAATTACTACACTGCTCTCACTCTTCTGGTTTCAGTTATTTGTTGTGCTATAAATAACAATTCAAACTTAAATGGCAGCACCGAATGATATGATCCCGACCACCATGTAAAATTATATAACACAAAGAAAACAATTAAATAAATAATTTTGGAGCAATATATTTCACTATTTAAAATTTTAAAAATTCACTTTATCTGTACTTATAAAAAATATTGTATTGCGATATATTTAGTGAGCTCGAACACTTTAAAACCAAATACTGTATTGATGCCAAAATATGTTGCATTTTCTCAACCCGAAAGGGTGGTTTTGTACAAAAGTCCTGTTCTATGGGAAGATATGTATGGGTACCGATTTAGCCCATTTTTAATATCAAATATTTCCTGTGTATAAAAATGTCAAGACCATATTTTATTACTTTAACGTAAAAATTTTATTTCGGCAGAACATTAATATGATGGCTTGTCTTAAAATGGACCCACTTAAGCCAATATTATTTCTGCCAAATTATGTTCCCTTACTTGGAGGCCATACGATCAAGTTTTGTCTTTAAATTCCTATCAATTTGTTCTCACTTACACTTTTTAGATTGATTATGAGATTGCTCTCAATTTTACCTTTCCATTTGTTTGACAATTTTACGTTCATTAAACAGCTGATTAGAAGTTTAGTGAGCAAATTTTTCGTTTGTCTTTATAAATAGTTTTCTTGATAAGATTTTCTTGAAAGTAAATTCCTTGCAGCCTAAGTCACAGCTTTCAATTTATATAAATAATAATAAAAGACTATCAAGGAAATCTTGATCGTGTGGCTGCAGGCTTAGCTAGTTCCAAATGGCCGCTATGGTGACAAAATTCTGATACCGCGTGGACATTTATATTTAGCCAGGTGAAAAACTAGCCCCATTTTCGGTACCAAATAATCTTCTTATAGCGTAAGTATTTGTCGAAATTACATATGTAGCTCTAGCTTATTCTGTGTGGCCTCCTTCGCGCTAAAACCAATATTCTGTTGTGAAATTGTTTGCTGTTTTGTAAAATTATTGATCGACTTGAGCGAAATGATAGTAGGTAGTATAACCCAGCACACATAACTTCGAGCTTGCCCCTTTAAACCTAACCATTCGTCGTTTTGACGAGCAGTTTTTGGGCGTTTAATATTACATGTAAATATATACATATAATTTTGTATTTCTAATGCATACGTATCTTTAGCAAGTACCTTGTTAGTATAAAATAATTTATTTCTATTTAATTACATACATATATATTTATTATAATCCGTTTTTTCAAAAAGCAATATTTTTTTTTTTGGACGTTATAGAATTGTGCGAAGAAATCAATTTTGTTCTCACCAGAAATTGTAGGCGTTGCGCAAACTGACTCCAGTGCCCATGTTCTGTACCTCCCGCGGCGAGAATCTTTTCGATTGAAATGTGAAAAATAAAACAAAAATGCCATAAATTGAGACAAACAGCTGTTTTTCTCACTTAACTGCATCTGTAACATTTTTGGCGAGTAATACGTGTCACGTAAGGAAATTTCTCGCCAATATAATGGAGAAGTGTGTCTATAAAATTTTTGTGAGAAAGTTCCCGCTTTGAACTGTCAAACAAACTCACTCATAAAAACGGGGTTAAGAAAAATTTTTAACACTGAAAAATAAATTAAAAATGCAAAATGAAATGAATATTAACACGGAAGCGATAAGTATTTTGTTGTTGGCAGATTTTTTAATTGCTTAATTATTTTGCTTTTAACATTTTTGAAAATTATACGAATATTGTCAAAGCAATTTGTTAATCAACAAACATTAAAGTTGCACTTTACATTTTTTTGGTATAGCCTACTGTTGGTTTTTCGCCGCATTCGTTGAAAATTTTCCAAATTTTGTTGCCGTCAACGATATGTTTGACTAGCGTTCTTAACATCTGCAATTTCATATCGTCTTCGTGTGGAATATTATGATATTTATAACGTAATGAAGTAATCTCTTTTGTTAGTTTTCGACATGAGTTTCAGACACACTTTTTTCGATAAACGATGGAATATTTTGTTTTACATGTTTTTGATGCGAGATGTTCTCACCAAAGTTACAGAACATGGGTGCAGGAAATATGAACCCAAAACGAAAATGAGGTATGGCTCCAAAATTTTGCATCCGACACAACAACACGCAATTTTGGGTAAATTATTTTTTTGTTTTTTTTTGGCTCTTTTTCATTTTTTCCTTTTATATACAAAATCATTTTTGCATTTGAATTGAACTGGAAAATTACCCCAATATCACGGAATGAAAAATGGCCCCAAATAAATTCACATATTTTACTTTGCGGCTATTTTTCATTTACTAATATAAATTGCAAATTTTAACGAATGAAAAATTACCCCAAAATTTTTTATCTAAATTTTGTAAAATGTTATATAAAACTTCCCAGAAATAGTATAAAAAACCCGGTTTCTTATACAAAAATGCAGAAAATTCATGCCGGCTATACAGAGATGCTTTAGTTAGCGATGCCAGTGTTCCTTATACCGTAGAGGAAGAAATCCTGGGCCGAAGGCCCAACCATGCTATCTATTGTGCAAGTTTTAAAATCAAGAATGTATAATTATTCAGGTTATTAAAAATCAGGATTTTGAAATTCTGGATTTTTAAGATTGGGATTTTGGAATTTGGGGTTTTAGTTTCGGGCATATGGACCCGGCTCGAATTTGTTATACAACTTTCTTTGCGTTTTTTAATGTGAACTATTTTTGGGGCTAAAATTCATTAAAAAAGTTGTGCTGATTTTTCATAATGAAGATTACCCCAAATTTTGGGGTCATATTTAATTTTATTTATTGGCCGATTTTAAATTATTTTGTTGGGTAATTTTCCAATAAAAAAAAATGGGATCATATTGCATTATAAAACAAACTATTTTCATTTTTGTTTTGGTGCCATAGCTTCTGTAATATCTCCAGAGATTATGTGCCTACGCGCCGGATTTTGTTGCCTCCCGCAAGAGCTCAGCGAAAACAAACTTGGCCAGGTATGTTGCGGCAACCGGGTCACGTGCAGAAAATAAATAGCGTTATTTGATTAAGGTGTTCTCCGTTTCGACGAAGGTTAGGTGTGTAGGGATAAGTAAAGTATTAATGCCTAATTATGTTGCCGCAGTTTTTTCCGTTTTGCTGCTATTGTAAGAACAAATCTTATATTGAGGGAAAATGAGACTATTTTCAAAATCAAATAAACCTGTCTTGTAGAAATTATTTGTACCTTAATTAATTTTCTTAAGTGTTTCATTGCGAGCTCTATCGTGTTTTCAAGACACAGATGGTTAGATTGCTTTAAAATTTTGCCATAATCGAGAGTACTTTCATATACTTAATAGGTTCTCCGATAATAACTTCAATGTTTTATAAATGAAACGACAAAATCAATATACCGCCAGTTTTTTTCGTAGTGGGTATAAAAATGTATAAAGAGAAAATAATAAAACTAACAAAATGGAAGAAAAAAAACTATACAAAGTTGTTCAACTAAACATTTGTTAGTTTAACTCCCCTCCCCCACAGTTGATTACAGGCTGTGCTCAAGTATTTGTTCTTCCACTTGACCTCAAAAAACTTTTACTCAAACGCAAAGCAAAAAAACGTTTAGTTTGTTTGCTAAATTTTTTTCCCTTGTTTTAAGTTTTCGAAAATTTTGAGTAAAATAAAAAAATAGCTGCTTAAAGCAATTGATACTCGCACGCTCTCAGATTTACATCCATAATCTTTTCTTTTTTTTCATTATTTTTCGCAGTGAAGTTTTGGACATTTGAAGCTGAGTGGAACAGTCGATGATTCAGAGTTATCTCACTTACGGTCTCCTAAACTTGTTCGATATTATCTTGGCTTCTTATTTCAAGCGTGGAAGACCGCTCCAAAATAAGGCACTAACAGATCCCGAAGACTAAAAACGAGCAACTATATTGCGTACTTTTAAAGCTGTATCTAAAAACTTCAAAATTTTCTTTGTGTTTGAATTATCGAATTTTGACCGAAGTCTTATACATGGCTACTGAATCACCCAAAGATTGTGTGTTATACTGAAAAAAGAAACAATACAAAACATAAATTTTAAGTAAAAATTTTATAAAACCATTTTTCACAGACTTATGGCCCACCCTGTGCATGGACCCACATGCAGCTGAAAAGACGGACATAATATAATCGAGTCAAAACATATACTGGTATACTAATTAATAGGTCGGGTACTTAGATGTTTGTGCGTTACCAACATAAATATAAACGTATAATACTATGGTGTAGAGTATAATAAACTTAATGTGATAGAAACATGAATAAATTAGATTGAATATAAAACAAATAAATTCTAATGCTATACAACGTCTTCTGAATGCTAGAAAATATTATGTGAAGTGAATCTAAAAAAGATATTTTTGAATTAAAGATAAATTTGCGGAGTTTTTTCTAGGTTAAAAATAAACTGGTTTTTATAAAAGGGAGCACATAAAAAGACATTTAAACGTCCTTTTAGATAAATTATGTGAGTGGTTCTTATTAAAATATTTAATAAAATTTATATACATTTTTATATAAAGAGAAAAGCAAAGTACCTTAATTTGTTTTTTAAAGACACATTTTTTATATAATGTAATTAAATATTTTAAACTTTGAAACTTGATTGGCATATAAAGTTTTTTTGACGGTTTCAAACCCTGCACCAACACAAGTAGTAAACAATATGATCCTACACCACAGTGTTTACAGAAAAATTTTCGAGAGTGTACCCTATTTAAGACAAATGGGCCATCACCGCATACACGTAGAAACAAATTTGGTTGGATTAGGAAAATATTTAAGTTTACAAGTAACCATATTATGGTTAACTATAACTGTAATATGGTAAAGATAAGGAATAATTTGGACGGAATTATCCATTATATGATAAAAATTAACCATAATTTGGTCAAACTTAATCATATTTTGGTTAATATTAACCAAAATATTGTCAAAATTTACCATTTATGGTCAACATTTACCTTAATTTAGACTAAATTTTTCATAGCTTAGTCAAACGTAATCATTTTCTGCTCAGAATTAGCAATAATATGGTCAATGTTAATCATATTATGGTTATTTATTTCAGACATCTTTTACATTTTCTTATGTAGTAAAGTTGTTATTTAATATTTTTTTTACTCCTGTTAGCAATCAAGTTACCACTTTATTTAATATTTTTTTTTCCTGTTAAATGTTATAGTCCAATTTTATAAGATATTCTTTAATTAATGTTCGAGCCCGCGACAACCTTCAAAAGCATTCTTTCGATTTGACTACGTCAATTGATGTAAAAATCAATAACACTGTGCATGAAATTGACACTTTTTTTTGTGACAAGCTGGGCACCTAGCGTTTTAACATAATTCGGGTACGCTGAATCCAGTGGTGCCCGCGGTTTTTTAAGATTTGCTCTGGTTTTCGAGATATACCGTTATTTCGAAAATGAAGGAGGTTGCACAACATATGCTCGCGTAACTCAAAAACCCTTTAGCTAATTGAAAAACCTTAAAAAACCGAAATTCCGCAATAAAACTTCATTTAAGAAAAGTAAAACTTCTTTTTAATATCCGCAGTTTTAGAAACATAATTTTTTTTGAAAAAAAAAATAATTTTTTAACAAAATTTCGAAATTTTTGTTTTTTAAAAATTCATAAAAAATTGGAAAATGCAGTTATGCTTGCAGACGTATAAAAACCGAAATTCCAAACAAAACAAGCCATAAATATTTTATTACAAAAGTCGACAAATTTTAATTAATTTAAGAATTTCATAAGACGCAATATTTGTATGGGAGCCCCCTAAGGGATGGTGATAAAGGGAAAGTATAATTTGAGAAAATGTTAAGAACAAGAAATTAATTGAGGTCGGTCATACATTAAATACCACTATGGGTGACTTTTGGGAATTTATGGGACTTTTTCTTCAATATGTTTCTAGTCTGCATTGAACATTTTGTATGGAAGCCACCTTAAGGAATGGAGATAGCGGGTGGGTATGTTAGAAATAAATGATTGAGATGAAAAATTAAGTGGGGTTAGTCATACATTTGACCCATCTAGGGGCATCCTAGGCGCTGCAGGGGCCAAATTTAAGAATTTCATTAAACGGCCATATTTGTATGGGAGCCCCCCTAAGGGGAGGAGATATATGGCAACTATGTTTTAAGAAAATGTTAAGAACAAAAAACATTGGAAGTCGGTCATACATTTAATCCCCCTAGGAGTGAATCCATGGCCTTCGAAACAAATGATGGGAATGAAAAATTAAGTTGCGCTGGTCATACATTTGGCCCGTCTAGGGGTATCTCAGGCGCTGCAGGTGAAAAATTTTAAGGTTAGGGTTCTACGCGTATAAAAAACAAAGTTCCAAACAAAATAAGCTATAAGTGATTAAAGTATGTCTACAACTTTTGATTTTTCAGAAAAGATGAATTTTTTTTTTTTTTTATAATAACCAAACTTAAAAATTTCAAAACATTTATTTTTGTTGTTAATTAGTTTAAGTTAAAGTTTTTATTTAGAAATTTATTCTTCTTTCTCCTGCAGGCTGTTACTGGGTGAAATCTCTCGCCATGTTCATCAGACTCTGCTGGTGATTGTTCATTAAATTTTTCGGCCTGGTAATGCAAAAAATGTATTTCAATGACATTCTAGCGTTTAAGTTTCTAATTGCGGTTAGCATATTTTAGAATAAAATTCGCCAGTTTTCAGGCCGATGATTTCCTAATACATATTACTGATTTCACACAAATCCAGGCCAATAGCTCGATATCATTTAATGCAACCTCAAATTGATGATCCTTCATAAGACGACGAATGTCCGGTACATTAAGAGTTCCTGTAAAATAACAACATTATGATATGAAATATAAATCTAATTTAATAAAGTAGTTAGAGTTCATACCTTCTTTTACTTTCATGCCGCTTAATCGTGGAAAAATTCGGCGCAATCCGTTAAAAGCAACACCATCTGGGCTCAATGCTTTTTACAATTTTTTACAATACCCAGTTTGATGTGGAGCATTTATGACTTTATTTCTTAATTCTAAGAATTTTTTAATCGGTAACTGTGGATTTTCCAAAATTCCTACCGCAAAGTGAAAGTGTGGTAATAATGCATGCATATTTCTTTGGAATAGCATAAATTTGAATATTTGTTCTTTTGTTTTGTATTGTAAATGGCACAAAAACCGCATTTAAAAAATTTTACTTCAAAATGTCATTGAAAATAAATTTTCTGCATTGGCACATTTTCCATATCGGCCCTTTGCTGCAATAAATTCATAACTCAAATTTGAATTTCTAGCATCTAAATATTTAATTCTTCTCTCTAGAGTTGAATATAGAAGATATTTGTATGAAATTTTTGCACAATATGAAGAAGCGATATGGTGATTAACTCCACATTATTAGCTAGTAGGCGGCCCTATGTTCCACTGTGAGCTAAAGCATTAAATACATTAGCTCAAAAATCATCAAAGTCCCAAAAATTCCCAGAAGTCGCCCCTAGTGGTATATAATGTATCACCGACCTCAATTAATTTTTTGTCCTTAACATTTTCTCAAGACATACTTGCCCCTTATCGCCACTTCTTAGGGGGGCTCCCATATAAATATTGCGTTTTATACAATTCTTAAATTAATTAAAATTTGTCGACTCTTGTGAATAAAATCAAAAGTTCCTAACAGATTTTAATTATTTATGGCTTGTGTTGTTTGCAGCTTCGTTTTTGATATGTTTGCATTAAATTAGAAGCCTAGCTGTATTTTTTAATTTTTTATGAATTTTTAAAAATGCTGTCTAGGAATATATGTAAGGTGTTTGGATCCTTAGCGGATATTCTGGAGCTGTAGCCCAAAAATCCACACCTAAATACTGTCCATACCCAACGAAACGTGTCGGCGTTTCGTCCGGACCACCATAGGGCGTAATCGACGATTTTATTATAATGGGGTACAATGTACTTTGTGTTTACGTGATACTTTTTTATTAAGCCGTTATAACTAATAATACTGTCATGATACTTGGCATAAATTTGTTTATTACTAGAAATTGCGACATTAGATTTTATAAAAATTTATTCATAATTTATCACATATAAAGGCCACTGCCAAAAATTTATAATTCTTAATGTAGTGTATCAAAGATTTGTTACAACCCAATGAAACATTTTTACTTCTTTTAATGAATTTTGTGTACATTAAGTTCTTGGTAACACTTCTATCAATAGTTATTTAACCATATTTAATTTTCTCGCTATCATATAGATATTTTTGGCAGTTTTTACTTTATTTTTCTTTTAAATTTTACTATCAATTTATCGCCTGAATAAACATTAAATTGAAATTATCATCAATCACTATCATAAACACTCTCATTTACTTCAGACAAGAAACAAATAAATACATTTTATATACCCACACATACTCATGCAAGAATATGTACTAACAAACACTTACGCATATGTTTATTATGACTATAGATATGTGTATATGTATGCATGTATGCTACAATATGTTTGTGCTATTTTTTTAAGTTTAACTACGTGCAAACTGCTATCTTATATCCACACTCCCTCGATGAATTTTTTGTAAAACACATTTGTATGTTTGTATGTATAGCATAAATCAAGAGAACGTCTATGTAGGAAAAATATGCTTAATCATACAAATTAATGCTATACACGTGCTATTAAATTCATAATCTGCAATTCTTTTTTTTAAATTTATATAAAAAACAACAATGTTCGTAAAAAAAATAACGTGAAACGTTGTGTACAACTTTTTTTTTTTGAAGAAAAACAACATTGATAACAATATTATACAAAAAGGAAAAAATATAGCATCAGATACCCACACAAAACGGAAAAAATATGGTATCAGATACCCACAATATAATAAGGGTATAAAGTGGATATATATAAAGGATTTATAATCAAACAAATATAATTCTATATATGGCTGTACTGAACTTTGTATCACCTTCACTTAAAATCATTATTTTTGAATTTTTCGGAAACTTAAAAATTTCTACACGCAGAGAAAAACACGGTAAAAGTGTTGTTTTAACGAAATATGGTCACCGCAATGGCAACAAACTATTGTTGTTTTTAACATTAATTAATTTACGATAAATAAAATTTTGTTTATATAACAATAAAAAGTTTACCTCCTTAAAGCTCAAATACGGTTGAATTAAACAATACATTATGTTTTAATAAAATTTATATACAACCATGCACTTAAACAGATTATGGTTACTTTAAAATTTTTTTTGGCATACGCAACCATATTATGGTTTGATTCCTCTGTCCAAACTCCACAGCCATAATATGGTTGCCTCCAAACATGTTGTTGTTAATAAAAACAATATTATGTTTGATATTATCATATTTTAAAACATTATATGTTTAACTTTAAATTTAAAATAATTTGTTTATGAGTAACAAAATTATGGTTGTCTTGTTCTCTAAAGTAGTTGAATGATTTTGAGTTACTTAAAATTCTAACATTCTTTTTTTCACAAGGGAACAGTTCTTAATTAAGAACTGATGTTGGTTTTAAGGTTTTTTGAGACGCTGAATCCAAATCTGCACTTAGTTTTTTCTATGCGCTCGACCCTTCCCGATATATTGTTACGTCCAAAATTAAGGCTCTTCCTCTAACTATATTGGAATTACTTGAAAACGGTTCATCATATTCAGTTTAAAAAATAAATTCAAAATTCACCAAAATTATTATATCTAAGAAGTGCTTTAAATTTTGGCTTTGGCTTTAAATTTGCACAGTAGTTTTTGAGATATCGTTGAAGTTTTGAAAAAATAGAACAATTTTTTAAACAAAAAATTCAATTTATTATCAAAGTTGTTTTTTGAGAATACAATTATTTATTAAAAGATTTTGTTTGTTGTGCAAATTCCCTTTTTTTAATAATTGATAAAAGTACTAAATTTTATTGTTGAAGGATAAGCTGTTCCTATGCGCATTTCACTGGTTGCTTAGGCCAGATCATCAGGAAACGTTCTCCTAAATAATTTAAGAAAAGCCAAGGCTATCAGCAAACAAGACTACGGAGGGAATGAGAATTACTTACATACACTCAAAAAGTCTTATTTGCAACGATATCAAAGCTAAAACAAAATACCAACAATAAAACTGGCAAATTGTTTTTATTTTGGTTTCTTGCGAAAACAATAAAAGCAATTGGTTTTTGTTTTTAATTTGTTTTTTCTTTACCCACTTACAACTACAATTAATGTTGGGAGAATTCCAACTAATTGTAGTGGGGAATGTTAGAAAAGATAAACTCACTGTGTTATTGTTGGTATTTTGTTTAAGCTTTGAAATTGTTGAAAATAAGACTTTTTGAGTGTATGTAAGTAATTCTCATTCCCACCGTAGTCTTGTTTGCTGATAGCTTTGGCTTTTCTAAAATTATTTAGGAGAACGTTACCTAAATGCGCATAGGAACAGTGAAATGCGCATAGAAACAGCTTATCCTCCAACAGTAAATTTCAGTATTTTTTCAATTATTAAAAAAAAGGGAATTAAGCATAAAAAACACAATCTTTTAACAAAAAATTAAATTTTTGTTTTTTCAAAATTCATAAAAATGCAATAAAAATCACAGTTTTGGTATAATGAAATGAGTTTATTTCATTGTAATCGGTGCACAACTTTTGATTTTATTTACAATTTACTGAAAAAAATGAATTAATAAAAATCGCGATTTCCATACAAAAATACAATTTTGTTTGCTGCTGTTCTATTTATGGACGTTTTTTCCTACACTAAAAAATGTGGCACCATCACTTAATTGTTAATGAAAGCGAAACGTGTTCATTGATTTGTATGATATATGTCTCATTTTGTTCATAGGTTATGTGACTTTATGTGTAAGTATTAAGACTTTCGGGTATGTTCTGTAAATCGAAATTAAGTGGATTTAAATTCGAACAAATTTTTAAAACGAGCCTGTAAAGAAAGTTCATAAAAATATTATTTTTTATATACTTTATTCTTTGAGTACCAATTATATTAATATGGATAACTCTTTAAAACAGGAAAAACTACAGTAATCTTGTAAATAATTGAAATCAAAATTTCGTTCGATTTCAATTCCACTTCATTTCGATTTGTGGAACATATGCCCGTTTGACTTTTTCTCGTTCCGAATTTTTCATGATTTTTAAAAATTCAAAATTTGTATATTTTTTTTTACGTATACAGCCATTGCTCGTAATTTTTTAGTGATTTTAACAATTTTGACTCTTTTTCAAAGCTTACTTACTATTACATCTTAAAAAAAGAAAAATTTTGAAAATCGCTTAATAGAGAGTAAAGTTATGATTTTTTGAACTTTTAATTTTTGGAAAAAGTCAAAATTACGATTAGTACTTGTAACTTAAAAATGCGAGCTAGTGGAGAATAACGAAGATTTTATTTGAAATCAGCGACTGAAATTAATAACAAATTGCATCAAACTTCCAATCAACACAAAAAATGTTAAATTTTGTTCCTTTTTGCTACTGATTAAAATAGTAGTACAAACAAGTCAAATGGAAAGAATGCTACTGAGGGTCGTCGCGAGCTCGAAAATAAATTGAGAAATAGCTTTTCAAAGTGGAATTTTTGTTACATGTAACGGGAATAGCAAACGAAATAAAATCAAATCAAGTTTTAGATTTATAACAGGATTAAAAAGAAACGAAATAAATTACAATCTGACTTAATAAGCAAATGGAAAAAATGGCTGAAATAATATAATATGAAATAACCATAATAACGTTGACCATATTATGGTTAACTCGGTCCATATAGTTATTGAAAATTGAAGTGTGTCAAATTTCATGACCTTATTTATCGTTTAGATTTGTAGTTTTATAATCACGGAAAAGCAAACGTAATGCCAATGTCAAAAATGAGTGTAGTATGACAGTTCGTTTGACAGCTAACTCTTTCGTGAGTTTTATTTAGATTTTAAAAATAGCCTATATATTGTTAGCACACATTAAATATAAAAGTGTTAGTTAAGGCCGTTATACACTATCCCACAAAGTCTTAAGTATTTTTTCGAAAACGCTTCCCTGAACTAATTATTGTTAGAAAATTTTCAAAAAAAAACAGTAACAACTTATAATGGACAGGTTTGTATTTTTTCAAAATACGTTAGATTTGTGTGATAGTGTAAAGCATAGATATTAAATACTCTGTTAACGGAAAACAAATATACTTATTGAAGGGAGTTTATTCCATATTTAGGTCCATGGCTCTTTCCCTACTGAATCGATTCTTCTAGTTTTAAATTCCAAGCAGCTTAGGATAACTTTAAATATGGCTTTTCGGTAGAGTCGGTCTGAAAATAGTGTGTTTTTAACAGAGGGACAGATAGACGATCGTGATAAAATTTGCTTAGAACTATTTAAGAACCCAGAAAATAAGTTTCTACTTTATGGGCTGATAGACGATTATTTGCTGTTACACCCAAAATGACAAATTTTATATACCGTTATTCAAATCAGCTTGTGGCGGAGGGTATAAGATTTTAATAAGTACAGGTTTTATAAAATGTTAAAAGTTATAAAAAAGGCAGAGGGTGAAAAAAAAGAAGATAATCCTTTCAATGGTTCTTTAAGTTATTTTTCATACCTTTTGGGTTATCTTACTTACACTACTGCCATCAAGTGCTTAAAAATGGCTTATGGGCCGTTTACATTAGAAAGAAATCAAGTTTGAAGTCTTCTTCAAAATCAAGTGCGTTTATGTTTTATTTTTCTGACAATAGCGAGAATTTGCTGACTGAAAGCTTTTTGTGTAACACATACTGACATATAAAGAAATGCGCATTTTAAAATTTGCATAACCTTTTTTATAATTAACTTAATTTTGTTGATTTAGTTCGGCAGTAGGTCATACGTTTTAAACAAATTTAAATAAAAACATAAATTTTTTGTTTTAAATTTATTATTTTATTCCCAATATTTCGGTCAACATTGTTGACCATCTTCAGGGGTTTTTGAAAATATAAAAATAAAAATAAATATATATAAATAAATATAAATTAATATAAATATATTTATTTATAATATTTATATTTTCAAAAACCCCTGAAGATGGTCAACAATGTTGACCGAAATATTGGAAATAAAATAATAAATTTAAAACGAAATATTTATGTTTTTATTTAAATTTGTTTAAAACGTATGACCTACTGCCGAACTAAATCAACAAACTTAATAATCTAAGGTCAACTATTTACAACACTTAACATTAACTTAATTTATTTTATCATTTTTATTTACCTTTTCCATTTTTTTAAATGGAGTCGCGAGTTTTTGTGGGCACTACGACTCTGACTCTGACTCCGGTACAAATACCACAACTCCGACTCCGACTCAATAGCCCTGTTTAACACTCATAATAGTATAGCTGTTTTTGAACAATAACATGTTGATCTTAGAATAGAGAAAAGTTTTATTGTTAATTTAAAGCCATGGCCGTGGCATGTTCGCAAGCAGCCATAATATGATTGTATCTTCTTAATGAAGAACTGTATTAACCATAATATGGATTTGTTGAAGGTGGCCATTTTGAAAAATGTATTTCCTCTGCGTATAGCAATAGAAAAAACATGTGTCGCGCTTGATTGGAAC
This sequence comes from Pollenia amentaria, assembly GCA_943735925.1. Classification (NCBI taxonomy): domain Eukaryota; kingdom Metazoa; phylum Arthropoda; class Insecta; order Diptera; family Polleniidae; genus Pollenia; species Pollenia amentaria. The sequence goes on from OX031007.1 coordinate 151,155,593, forward strand.
CTCCAAGCAGTGATATTATAGACTTTTTTGAAAAGTCCCTACGTTGAACGAAAAAATTCTTATTTTTCCCTAAGCGCTCAAAAAATTGTATTTCCAAAAATCCCTACAACTTTTAAATTATATATCAATGCTAATATGAAATCCGGTGTTTTTATTAACTAAAAAAATAAATCAACAAAAAATAATAAAACCTAAAAAAAATTCGCGATATTCACTTTGTATTTTGAACTTTTGGATTTTGTTTGGATTTAAGAAAAATTAATTTTTTGCCCTTATTAGTTTTGACTTGTGATTTCCTAACAATCGAACAGGTCTAAGGATACTATTTTTTAAAAGATTTTCGGTGCACTGGGAGGTACATTCGTCCTGTAAATAAGACCGGACAATGCAATTTGAAGATACAATCTTATGACAAAAGGTATGTTCAGACCTCACAAATATTTGACGAAAAAAAAACAAAAAAAAAAGGATGACCAAAAAATTGATAAAATTTTGGCCTTTTTTTTAACTATTTTTATCGATTTACTAAACTTTATTTGTAAGATGATAATTGTCAATCTAATTGAGAAACTGTTAAATGATGTTAGCCAAACGTTTTGCAAAAGCAAATATTTTTTTAATAAAACTACTGGTTACGTGTAGGACATCAAAATATCTAATAGATGTGTAAAGACCTTTCGCTATCTGTATTATCATGTGGCAGTGATAAACCAAGGAGAGCTCATTTTACTAAAGGGGGCAAATTAAATTTTCATTAAAATTTTTCATGTTGGTGATTTTACTCCAAAAGTTTTTGATGCCATCCTAAACGAGTTATCTATTTATTGCTCTGAAAAATTAAATTCTTGTAAAAGAGAGTTTCACAAATTTACCATAAAATCAAAAATCAAATGGGGGCGATCACTCAAAGAAATTCAAGAATTTGTATTGTTGCTGTATCAACAATTTTATTAATAACACTATGCTAGTTGAAAAAACAGACAAGCCGGGCACATAGCGTTTTAACATAATTCGGGTACGCTGAATCCAGTGGTGCCCGCGGTTTTTTAAGACTGGCTCTGGTTTTCGAGATATACCGTTATTTCGAAAATGGAGGAGGTTGCACAACATATGTTCGCGTAACTCAAAAACGCTTTAGCCTATTGAAAAAACTTAGAAAACCGAAATTCAGCAATAAAATTTCCTTTAAGAAATGTAAAACCTCTTTCTTATATCAAAAAAAGGCTAAAGCGTTTTTGAGTTACGCGAACATATGTTGTGCAACCTGTGCAATTGCTAGCACTTAGTAGACATGATAAGAATTTATTAGGGGCATAACCTTTGACCCATGCCTTCTTGTAGATAATGACCTTTAAATGCAAATAACCCGACAAAAAGAAATCTTGGGACCAATATTTAATGACGAAAACAAGAGAGCACAAGCAGAGAAAATTATTCATGCAGTATTAAAATTGTTGGCTTTTAGAAATTCACTCGACGAACTCTTTTTTTCTGGGCGTGTTCATTACGAAGTACAAGCTGTTAGCTGTCAAATAGTTTTTTGAGGATCTACAAACCCTGAATTAATTTTGGAAAACTTTTTAGAATTTTTTATTTGGCTAAATTAGAAGTAGTAGTATGTCTTTAACCTAATTTTCTTATAGTTTCTGTATTCTGTTTTTAACTGTTTAGTAATTAAACCGTATTTTTTCTCAGTAATACAATTTTCTATAAAAAGGTCCTTGTAATTTTTTTCTTTAGCATCATTTTTTTGTTCTTCCAAATAGCAAATAAACGAATCAGAAAAGAAGAAAATTAAAATCAACTCATTAGATTACATTACACAATTACAGTAAATTGTTACAACTAATAATTTGCTATATGGGGTATTTCGTATAAATTGCAATAGTTAATGTGTTCTTTATGATTTTACAACTTAAATGGTGATTAGTAAAATTAAGTATTTAAACTTATTATGTTTCCGTTTGAAAATGTTCCCTTAAATATTATATGAAATAGCAAATTTCATCAGTGAATTAAGCTCAATAATGAAAACAAAAGGGATTAAATAAAAGGGAAGAGAAAATATGCTGAACACTTAAATTGTATGTATACTCAAATAACTATGAATTGTCTATACTAATTTACAAGGGAAAAAAATGCAGAGTAAAACATTTCATATTTGATTTGGGGAAAAATTAACTTTTGTAGATGAAGAAGATGAAGTGAATCGAAAAAAGAAAAAGAAAAGAAATGATTTAAGAACAAATACATGCACACACCCATATTTGCAGACTTTAGTAATACTAAGAAATTTTAAATGCACTAACGCACACAGTTACAGTGTCAGAAAAATCAGCTAGAAAAGTTAGTACTTTATAATATCGTAATGATAAAAGGTATTTGATTAATATAATAAGTGATGATAATACATTTTGACATTTGAATGAGAGATTGTTTTAGTAAGCACTGTGCTAACTTTGTTGTTTAATTTCACATCTACGGAATCTTGAGAAAGAACTTTTTTTTCAATTGTATTCAATCTTCTCACTACAGGTGGTGGCAGCACTACCGACCTAAATCTCCCATGTTTTTCCTAAGGAGCGCACAACAGGCCCCATAGTGGCCAAGGTGTATATAGTACAGATAAAAGGATGCATGTGATGCTTCGTCCTCCTTTCGACCTAACCTGACCATTTAATCTTCTATGACTATAGGTAAATTCGTAAGTACATTACTTTGCTAAAACTTCAATGTCCTAGAATACTTTGATTAAGCAGCTGCCGCACAAACAAGTCTCAAGAACCTGATAGAAAAATGGCTACACACAGAACAAAAAACAATGTTAAATTATCATGGTGCAATGTTTATAGAAAACCATAGTAAATTTCTGCAAAACATAGTCTTTATTTAAAATTGTTATTGTTTCATATTAATTCTAAATGAAATATGTTAAAATAACAATATTGAATCAATATTGTATCCATAAAGGCCTGTCTTACTTATTTTGTAAAGAAACAACAACAAAACTGCACGAAGAAAAACAATATTTTTTTTATTTTCGTATTTAAAATAATTTATAAAAAGAAGAAAAATTCCCGTATTCTTTTTGTTAAAATTATTTAGTTAAAAGATTTTGGTTGTTGTGCTTAATTCCCTATTATTATAATTAATAAAAATACTGAAATTTATTGTTGGACGATAAGCTGTTCCTATGCGCCTTTCACTGGTTGCTTAAGCCAGGCCTTCAGGAAACGGTCTCTTATTTAGTTAAATACATAAAATTTTCAAAGTAGAATAATGATGAAAACCATATCGGACCATTCTGCTGGTGTTTTTTATTTACTGTTTCTAAATAACAGGCAAGCTTTTTCCGCTATGCTAATCCTGCGAAGCTCTACGCTTGTTTCTGGCGGGAATCGAACCCACTACCAGCCAGCCCACCGGGGTACCCACTCAAAAAAATGAGTGTTCTTTATATAAATGTAATTACACAATCACTTGCCTGTCATGTGGAAACAGCACATTAAAGGTGAACATGAGCTACAGGAAAATAAATAATAATATTCTCTCTCTTTCTCTCTCTGGTTCCGCCGGTAAGTGTTTTGAATTATCCTTAAATAAGTACATATGTTGTCACTGTAGCTTCTTTTCACTGCTATTTCACACTTAATCCAATTTGATTTCATGTAGAATCAGATTCAAATTCATGTCGTTTCAACTTGAAATAATTTTCATTCAACGTGAATCGTGGTGTTTTTTCAATACCAATGTCATTTTACTTTAACTTTATTGGAGTATTCAATTTCCATGAATTATAGTTATTATAAAGATAAAAAATGTAAAACATGAAGTAAATAAGAAGCCAAATCACTACCGAAAAATATAAAATCAACCTTGTTTTCCCCTATTTAACATTGATTTATTTTTGTAAAAGATCATCAGCAAACTTGCATTCGTAGCGTAAATTAATGTTTGCTTGTATTATGCAGAGCAGTAGAGAAAAAATATGTTTAGATGTGGTCACCTCCAACAAAACTATTTTTAGACAACATTTTCAACATATTATGTTTAAATTTAACCATATTATTGTCACCGACAAACATATAATTGTTAAATTAGTCCTCCATCAAGAAGCCACAACCATATTATGGTTGCCTCTAAACATGTTATGGTTAAATATGACAATAATTTTTTTTTAAATTAGCAATAGTATTTTCCTCTTTTCTAAGAGCAACATGCTTTGGTTGAAAATCAACCATGCTATTATAAATGTTAAACATATTTTAGTTATTACTTACCAAAAGATGTTCGGATGCAACCATAATATGGTTGTGTCTTCTTGATGGAGGACTAATTTAACAATAATATGTTTGTCGGTGACAATAGTATGGTTAAATTTAAACATAATATGTTTGCAATTCTCTTTAAAAATAGTTTTGTTGGAGGTGACCAAATTTAAACATATTTTTTCTCTGGGTGCATATATTCAAATTTCACTTAACTCATTATATGCCCATTTTTTAATTTTAAAGCAATTTTAATTGATATGAAGTGTATCAGTCTATCCCACTATGTCGACCGCTATCGATTGCTTGCAATTTCAAGCAAGCGATGACGTTATAGTTATCATACAAATTAGCTCCCCACTATGAAATATTATGCTACCACAAATATCAAATTCAGTCACTAGTGTTGTGGTTATCGATGGAGACATTTTGTTTTTAATATTACTTATGCTTATCCCGCGAAGCTCTACGCTTGCCTGCAGGAGACCAGAGTCTCTGGCGGGAATCGAACCCGCAACCCCTGCGCTGATAGACTAGCTCACTACCATCTAGGCTACCGGGGCAATAATGCAATAATTTTTTTAACATGACCCACATTACACTTAGTCCCTATAGCGCCAAAAATACATTGAAAGCAACAACAAAGTCAAACTTATCTAATAATTTCCAGTTAAAAATGTGCTCCAAAATGATCAGGGTTTATGTATGAACTCATACCGCAAATCGCTTTAAACCTGCTGATGGGATGCCTGATTTTTGTATGGGGTGTTCCCGGTTTTGAGGACTATTTTATGCTGAAAATATGCGCTTCTTTTTACATAATAAAACATGCGAATAATGCACTCGTAAAGGGCTTTTTAATAGCCAACTATATTAACATATTCATTCCTTTTTTCAAGGATTTTTAGTAAACCATAATATATTTTTTTTTATTTTGTCTTCGTTTTTGACCCCAAGACACTTTACATCACTGTGATGTCAGCCTTAACATCACTTGGGCAAACTCTCAGCAGGATCAAAAATTTAAAATATGTCATCAATGGGATAACACATTGGCACCCCAGAAATGGCGAATCGGAGTCGGTTTTATAAAGCATATCATCAGCGCGATGTCAAACTGTCATCAAATTGAGTCATTGTTATTGACCTTAAGTCATATTGAGAGAACATCATTATTTTCTTTCCCGTTTCACATGTTTGTTTCACTGTTTTTGCATTCCGCCCTACAGAAGAACTCTCTCTCATTTATAAGACACCGGCAGCATGTCCGATATGGTTTTCGAATAAGTTTTCTTGAAAAATTGTATGTATTTTAATAAGTAATTAAGAAAATAGAATATGGGAATTTTTTCTCTTATTTTACTTTTTAAACATAAAAATAATGTTTATAATATATTATGAAATGAGTTTGTCATCGCTCTGATGACAGTTTGTCATTGCACTGATGACAGTTTGTCATTGCACTAATGACAGTTTGTCATTGCATTGATGATAGTTTGTCGTCATACTGATGACATGGTATATTATGTCATCGCACTGATGACAGTTTGTAATCGCATTGATGACAGTTTGTCTGTACTGATGTCAAAATACATCCGCATTATGACGCCTTTTCTATCAGTGTACACAAAATGTGGCGTCGAATTGATGTCACTGTAGTCATAGCATAGATGACGCATTAAATTTGACAACATTTTAGGATGACGTTCGTCATTGGATTGATGTCAGTTTTTTGCCTCATTCATGCCATTTGTAATAACATTGATGTCACATATTGGATTTTTTTAAGAACCATAATTTTACGCAATCTTTGAGTAACACGTTCACCACTCAGCAGCATTTTGCGTTTTCTGTCTTAGGAACAAAACATATGTGTCACTCATATGTGACATAACCCAAACAAAAAGCTTATTTTTTAAAAACTACTCAGCCTAGACACAAACCGCAGCACATTTAGTTATATCAAATTGTAACAGAGACTCAAACGTACAAGAAAAATACTTCCAACAAATATTCACGAAATTAGAGGCAAATACATTTCACTAAAAATCCGACACATATATGGGACATGAGTTTATGTGTAAACTTCCATGTCACAAATATATGACGCTGAGTAGTTAACGTGTTAAGTATAAATACAAATATACCACTCTGTACTTTTCATATGCTTTGGCAAATAGTTTGTTTTCAACGTACCATTTGAAGATAAGAGTTGTTACTTAATGGAATCACACTGTAACTATAAACACATCCAACTTGTTCAAAGAGCACATCAGCCAGCATTATGTCTTCATTTGAAATCAGCAGCAAGAAAAAAGTGAACAGAAATACAACAGTCAAAACATAAAATTTACTTTCTGACCTGATTTTCTCCTCTTGAAAAGTACATATAACTTTTGTTTTTACAAGTATACTCGTAAACTATTAATACTATGAATTTCGACAAGTAAGCAACCTTACGTGCTTTAAGTAATATACAGTTTTCTTAACAATTTTTTTTTAGCTGAATTTTGTATTAGTTTTAAGAAATTCTTGAAAGAAAGTGGTATTAAGAAAAGTAAAATTCAGAGTAGTAAAATATTAATGCTATGTAGTTTGCTTGTTTAAATATGTTAAGAGTTCCACCAACACATACATGATAAATAGACAGGTATAACAATCATTCATATTAACACTTATAAGAAGATCATCATGTGAATATATTTTAATTCAAAGAAAAGCGCTGTCAATAAAAATGAAATTAGAAACGATATGTATTTTACTACTTTTAAGATTTTTGTATTAAATTTTAGAATACATGGTTTTTATTTTACTTTCACTGATTACCAACTGCTGTATAGCGTAGTTATGATACCTTTTTTTGTTTATCTTCTTAATAAATGCTACTTATATTTTATTAGAGCATATAAGCCGTTTAAGTAATTTGCCCAACCTCTCAATTATTTTTAATCTATTTAATCCCTACTTTGATTATATATCATATGGGGAGTTCAGTAACAAAACAAATAACAAATCTTTGGACTCTTGAAGTTAATTTTTTTATTTCTTGTTATTTAACATACGAAAATAATGATACCGATAAAAGTGAAACACTTCTATATCTATAAAAGTAAAAACTTTTAAAAATATGCGGAAAATGGGAAATAAGTAACATACCCTACATCACTTACAAGACTTAAAAATACATCGAAAACGAAACCAAATTTTTATTTAAATAGGAAATATAGTAAAAAGTTAACCTGACAGCAAACCGAGATAGATGCTCCTGTTAAAATGTATCTAAATTTAAATGTGATGTACTCGGCGACCATAAATAACAATTATCCGGAAAATTTTAACATGAAAACTCTTCATGTTAGAGCCAACGGATATCTTTATTGTAGATTCAATAGATTCGTACTGACGACCTCTTTTAAAATAAAACTCATTTTAAGAGATTTAATTCTTCCGTCTAAAATATAACTCATTTTAGGACTTTTATTTTTTCCGTCTAAAATAAAACTCATTTTAGGACTTTTATTTTTTCCGTCTAAAATAAAACTTATTTTGCCTTCATAAAATAAAACTTGCTTGAAGAGTTTTATTTTTTTTTGTCTTAGTTAAAATACATTTGTTTATATTAATTTTTAAGATTCCTGAAGATGACATCCAAAGGATGGGGAAGTATTGAAAATATAATGAAAAATAAAGATTAAAATTTATTAAAAAGCAACTGTCACCTCGAGCTTATCAATTAATAAAATATTACTCATTTAAGGAGTTTTATACTTTCCGTCTAAAATAAAACTCATTTTAGGAGGTTTTTTTCCGTATAAAGTAAAAGTCATTTCGCCTTCATAAAATAAAACTTTCTTGAAGAGATTTATTTTTTTTCTTAGTTAAAATTTATTTGTTTATATTCTTTTTTAAAGACTTTTGTATTTGTTTAATTTAACAAGCATGATCTTTTTCAAATTTTCTGGAGAAAGATTTCATCGCAGGTCACTCAATACCAACTTAAGAGCAGAGAATGCTATTTTCACGCTTACTTGGCTTGCAGGAACACATTGCACAGTTTTTGCCAATTTATACAATTAAGGAAAGCATATTTGTTTGCCTTCAAAAAGAGGTTTATCAATCGATAACTGCCTTGAAAAAAGTTATCGATTTCATAGAACGAAAATTTACTAATTATCAAAATTATTTGTTGAAATAAAAATCAGATTTTTCCAATGAACTTAGTGCAAAATTAATTGTTTTAATATGCAAATTTGCTTCTGACGGAAAAATAAAACTCAAAAGAGTTTTATTTTCTGACGGAAAACATAAAACTCCTCAAATGAGTTTTACTTTAGACGGAAAAAATAAAACTCCTAAAATTAGTCCTATTTTATGAAGGCAAAATAAAACTCTATTTTTAAGAGTTTGTTTTTTTTTACGTTGCAAAATAACTTTTTAAGATGGAGTTCATAAAATAGCTGTTATAAAATAATTTTTTTGATATAACTTCTTACCGTTACGGTCCCTGGATGTACTCTATTAGGGTTTATATGGAATTACTGATTCATTGTGGACCACTCGCATATTATGGTTAATATAACCATATTATCACCGAAAACCATATTTTGGTTAAATGTGTTCTCCAGCAAGAAGGCACAATCATATTATGTTGCCTCCGAACATGTTTTGGTCAATAATAACTAAAATATGTTTAAAACTTATAATAGCATGGTTGGTTTTCAACCATAACATGTTGCTCTTGGAGAAGAGGAAAATACTAATGTTAATTGAAAAACAAAGTATTGTAATATTTAACCATAACATGTTTAGCGGCAACCATAATATGGTTGTGGCTTCTTGATTGAGGACTAATTAAACAATAATATGGTTGTCGGTGACAAAAATATAGTTAAATTTAAACATAATATGTTTAAGATTTTGTGTAAAAATGGTTTTGTTGGAGATGACAATATTTAAACATGTTTTTTCTGTGCGTGCAAGCTCTGTCGATTTTTGTGTATGAACTTTTGAATAGACAGAGTTGTTGTATCGCTACTTTGTTGTATTGCTAAATATCAAGAAGGGAAAATATCAATTCAACGTACATTGTCAATTTGCTTTGAGTAAACTATTTAAGAAGATTAACGAATTTCTTTTTACCAAATAATAAAAAAATATGTATAATATAAAACTAAAAAAAAGTTTTATTTGATTTTAGTTATGATTTGTTTACTTCACTCTAAGTTTTTATTTATTTTTTTCCTTCTTGTTTAATAAAATTTTCCAACCAATGTGATTGATGCCATGAAATTAAACCAGTAATGAGAGTTTTTCTTTGAGATGAAATGGTAATAACTATGAATTGCTAAGCAATTTTAATTAAAAAAGTTAAAAAAATAAATAAAAACAAATCAAACATTTATTAATCATTCATAAGAATAAATAATCATTAACCAAATCGAACATTTCAAGGCCAGGCATAAAAACAACTTAATTAAGTTAATTAAGTTAAAAAGTCGATGTTGATGTTTTGGTACCGACATCGCAGTCGGAGTCGAAGTACCCACAAAAACACGCGACTCCGTCTCCAAAATGTTTCGTCATGAAAATTTTAAAAAAAATTTCTAATATTTTCCAATATACAAATTCTTTGAAATAAGCGGTGCAATATTTTGCAGATCACTATGAATGAGTAGATTTTATTTTATTTTTTTTTTATATTAAAACTCAATGCTGTACGTGCTAGAATTAAAATATCGATTTGAAGTTTTACAGAATAATTTTCATGTCATAAAAAGGTACTGCAATAGAAAAAAAGAGTTTTAATTCAAATATGGACCAGTCAAATAAATATTTTGCATGAAGGTTAGAGTAGAAGTCGGAGTCGGACTTAAAAAATTTCAGCGTTTGGAGTCGGAGTCGAAGTTTGAATTATTTTTCAACGACTCAGCAACCGTGGTATAATTAGACAACACTTTTGTATGAAAATTACCAACAACCAATATACAATATTTTATAATTAGACGATTATAAAACGAATAGGATGATACTACGAACTTGTGAATTGGACAATTATATTTTTTATACCTATATATACTTGCGAATACATACATATCGTTAGGTAAAATGCAAAAAGGCGTAACTAACAAAAATATAATTTTACAGGAGAAGCAAGAAACTTTGTAAAATGAAAACTATAAACATTTTTAACGAGTTTTTTTTCTCATATCAGAAAAACATGCATGGATTAATCGTCCAAGGATTTCTTCAAACAATTTTCAAAAAAACCATTTCATTATATTCTGTTAGAAAAAAATACGTAATTACGTTGTTTTGTATTAATCAAATAACCACACTTGTAGTTACGTCCCTTTATTTTATGTTAAAAAAAGCGTAATTTTCGATCGCAGAAGTGTAAAATTTTGTCAAGACATGTAGTTTAATGTCATTCATAATAATCAATAATAAACTCGATTTTGCATTTTTTGTTAGTTACACCTTTTTGCATTTTTGCTAACGATATGTTTATGATATTTATGTTTGTGGAAGCAGTGAAATGAAAAACACCTATGTGACCTTTTATGCTCATTGTGGACCAACTGCCATTAAATTAATTAGTTATTTCGGTTGACATGGAAGGGAAACTTTATTTTTATATCCAAACTCTTAAGAGTTTTATGGAAAAAAAAATTTATTTCGGCATTAGTGTTAAAAGGTGGCATTAATAAGAATAAGTAAAACCCCTATTGGAATATAGTACATTAAAATAGATTTGCCATGACTTTCAAAACCCCACTCGTTCCCTAGCTCATGATGTATGGACGGTGATATCCTGTCAAAATCCTTATTCCGGCAGCATATTTTTGTATAGGCACGTGGTGAAATAATTGGTTAACTTCGTTGATTTTCAAAATATTACAAATCTTGTAAATAAGGAAACTTCGAGCAAAGTTTTTTGAACCTAGCTTGTTTTGTATCGACCATATCGTACAAAAACCTGAAGGTCGGTAGGCGACTTATATGGGGGATTTGTTTTTTTCCTATGCTTATCCCGCGTAGCTCACGCTTGTCTGCAGGAAAGAAACCAGAGTCTCGCGCGAATCCAACCCGCAACACCGGCGCTGATAGACTAGCTCAATACCAACTAGCCTACTGGGGCACCAACGGAATAATTTAGCTAATTTTCAATATTTAACAATCTTTGAATTTAAGAAATATCTGAGCTATCATGAAATATCAGAGTCTCTGGAGGGAATCGAACCCGCAACCCCGGTACTGATAGACTAGCTCACTACCAGCCTACCGGGGCACCCATAATAACTTAGAAATTAATGTATGTATGTGTATATATTAGAACTAAACAAATAAAATGTTTTATGCAAAGAGAAATTTTTCAAGTAAATTCATATCGTTAAGTTATAGAGTTCCTCATATATACTAGCTCATTATAATATCTTTATCGTGCATATTTATCTATATTGGTCATAAAATGGAAGTTTTACTAAAATGTATCTGGCAATATTAAATAGTTAAAAAAACATAAACTACTTCTTGAATACAGATACAGATTTACTCACGCTTTTATAGAAATGTATCATATATTTTTTTCTTATCTTATTTTCTAGTATCCTTCTTACACACAACATATACGCAAACATCTGTATAAATATATAAATATCTAGATATATATGAGTTATTTGCGTGTTTTTTTTTTGAGTATCATCGTGTTATCTACCAGCTGGAGTACGTGTTTGTATGTATTTCAGTTTTTGCATATATTCTCTTTACTTCCTACACTAATACAAAATACTCATGTACATTAATGTTCATGAAGAAAATAAAACAGGATTTCATTTTATTTTACATTTTACAGCATACAAAATATGCAAATATGTTTTGTTCATTTTAAAAGACATGCATACTGAGTTCTATAGAAAGTGCTATATATTCTAAAACATTGTGGGTGCATAAAATCATATACAGTGAGTGTCAGTATTATAACGACAGGATTAAATTTTTTATTTATCAAATTGAATAAAACTTTGATTAATATAATAACATTTTCTTAAATATACACCAGATTTAAGTGTATTAAATTAAATACAACTTTGTTTCAATTGAATAACAGTAACCAAGCAAAACTTTTGTCGGACTCTGGTCCTTTCTTATTTTTGGATTAAACTTATTAAAAAAAGAAGTGCAGTATTCCATTGATAATTACCTCGCCTAAAATGCCAATATTTTTGGGTAATTATGCGGGGTAAGCATTTAAACGAATAAGTTTTAAAACCTCAGTGAGGTAATTGAGCGAATACGTTTAAATAATTCAGTGAGGTAATAAAACGTATTTCTTTACAAGATGCCTTAACTTTTATGTATGAACGTAAGTTAAATCATATGGAATATGGCATAAGTAAGTCATATGACAATAAAAAACAATGGAATTTGCTGTCTTAAATTTTAATTTGATAAAATCTATGCCAATTCTAAGAATCGGTCTATAATATCATATTCTACCCATGCAAACTTTTTTATTATGTCCGTATTAAGATTAAATGTGGACCAAAACATTTTGCTGAATATTAAATTTTGTTGAATCGGTTCACATTTCAATATACAATTTCTATTCAAATATATATCACGAAAATATTTAAGCCTTTTAAATGTGAATATATATATAAAATTAAGCGACCTTCCCTTTAATCCCTTTATGGCAAAATATCTCATATACTTGGTATAGCTAGTTAATATTCGGCACAAATAACTCTTACATGATACGGGTCTGATGTGAATATCACGTGATTTCAAGTTACGTGCTTTTAAAATCAAGCGTGCGAATTTGCGGAGTTCTGAAAGTTATACCGTTTTGGTCTTTCTCAGTGTGTTTTCGGGAAATGAAAATCTCAACGAAACACAAAAAAAAACGAAATACCTAAATATCACACGTGTGATTTTAAAGGGCGCATGTGATTACGTGATTTGAGTTAAAGTGATTTTCAGAACAGGCCTCATAACCTCATAACATAACTTTATTCTGGTTCAATAGGGTACAAATTTTGGTGTGTTGTCTTTACCGACTTAATTTTTTTCCTTATTTTTTTAATGCAAATATTTAATTATTGAATATTTTGCTTTCAAATAAGCCATATTTTGTTGGGCATATATTTTTCAAGAACTTTTTGTGTATTGTTACGTTTTTACTTTATAAAACGCGTTGAGGTTTATTCCCTTTATAATAAACCGTTTAGTTCTTTTAAATGCAAATAAAAATAAATACACACGAGAATTCAACTTAACAAACTTTATTGAAATTAATTATAATGTTCACAAATTTCAACCACTATTGTAAGTAACGATCTGAACCGTTTAATGTCTCCAATCAAACTAAACTAAACTTTTATGAGTTAGCCTGTATTTATAGTACAGAACCATTCCTAGTTGGTTCAAGAACCGTCTAGTAGTTTCTAGAAAATTATGTTCGAATTATTTTATATCTTAAGTCTACAATTACAATTACTAGAAAATTTAGTTACAGTGGCGTTCATAAAAATAGTAACTTATATGACATAAAACTATAATTAACAAGATAACTTATAACTAAAACCATTAATAATTCTTAGACAAATCTAATTTCGTAACAGTATGTTTTCAAGTATCTTGTGCATATTTAATGCTCATAAAACACTTTTTTTAAAATCATATTTCCGGTGTACTTTTTTAATTTTAACATGTAAACTTGGTTGCATTACTAGCTGTGTTGTTGCCAAATAGTACTGAGGCAATTAAACGAATGAAATTTATTTAAAATTTGGTTTTTTGAGTTTAATTTTTAAGGCGATTACCCGAATTGGGTAATTAAGCGTATGATAACTAAACGTGGACTTTGGTTTAAAAAATGGAAGAAAAAAATAACGGGGATTTGAAACTCAAAGACATTTAAGCGTGGGGTAATTAATCGGGTTATACCATACGAGATATCTAATATAAAAAAAGCAAAAGTACATACTCCAAGCTTCTTTCGATGATTGCGTTAAAAAGGGCATAACAAAACCAATATAAATCACACTTTTTTAATTACATAGACATAAATAAATTGTATCGTCTGGCCTTTTTTAAATAAAAATTATTATATCGACGCAGTTGAGTACAAGGGTCAATCTACATTTTTTTTATGAGGCTCAATGTGTTTTTGCTTGCTTTAAAGCGACAAATGAGAAGGGCCAAGCTGCTTGGGCTTATCTGCAACGAGCTGGATTACAAGGGCTAATCTGCATAATAATCTATTTAAAAAATTATGTATATTGGTATTTTTGAAGTGTTTTGGCTTTGATAAGAATGATCAAAAGAATGTAGCCGCAATAAACTGCTAACAACTAAAAGCTTACTCTGGACTAGGGCTTCCAATCGGATTAGGCGAATTTACAGGATATCGATTTTTTTTTATATATCTTATAATTTTTACATTTTTTCCGTAATTTGTAAAATTATTTTTTTGCGCTCGTATATACTGCTGGTGCATCGATTTCGAAAATTCGCTTAGAAAATTACATATTAAACAAAATTTCAAAATTTGTTTAGATAGTTTTAAAATACATTTGGACAATTTTAAAATGCAATTAGAAAATTTTGAAATTCGTTAGTAAAATTTTTAAACACATTTATATAATTTTGAAATACATATGCAGATTTTTAAATGGTAATTGAAAATTTTAAAATACAATTGGAAATGGTGTAATTTTTTATATCAATAATCCAATATGGATAAAAATAAGATTTTTGTGTTTTTTGTTACGTTTTTATTACATGCTCTTTATAAATTGGGATCAATTAATTATTTAAGTTTGTTTTTATTATAATTTTTTTTTTTAAATAAATAATATACATAAGTTCACGAAATGTGTATTTTTACTGAAATATTAAAAAGTTTTATATATTGGGTATAAATAAAAAAAATAATTTAAAAAAGTCCGAAAAAGTTTTAAAAATCCCGTTAATCCAGGGATTCAAAATATCCCGAAAATCCCGAAATATTTTCTTCAGTCCCGAGTCCCGGGATTCTCTGGCTACATAATTTGGTAAAAAATTAACATGAAAAAATAAACAAAAAAAATAAATAATTTTGTCCATGTTTCCTTGTGCTTTTTCTTAAATAAAAGTTTAATGAAATAAAATAGTGATAAGATTATTAGCAAAAATGATCAGGACAAGAAGATGGAAAATAAATATGATAAACATTGGCACACGAGGAACACTCGCCTCGTGTGCTAAAAAACAGAAAAAGGTATATTTATATCGTATGCACAGATATTATTTTACGATAGCCTTTAATAAATGCACAAACTTCTTAATAACGACCACCTCCAATTTATTATCTAAATTCATTTCCATGTACTAAATTTTTTTAATTGGGCTCAGGTGTATTATTAGGATCTATTTGCAATATGTCGAAGTCCAATGATCAGCCTTATAATACGTGGAAGGCATGTTAGTTTAAATATTAGCTTTGTTTTAAAATATTGATTTTTTCATCGTGAAGTTTTTGATAAAAAAAAATTTAACCCTGAATATTTGGAAAATACTCAATTTTTAGGCTTTGTGCCTATTGAAATCGAATGTTTTTTTTTTAAATCTACAGAAACTTTAGGGCTGGTGAAATATAAGTCCTGCTTTAATTTTACCATTCCGATCTGCCAATTGCAAATGCACAACAGTTAAGTATTTTTGACCTTTATTCTTACCTACATCATGAAGTCTAGGCTTTGTCTCACCAAACTAGATTTCGCGATACAGTTGTTGCGCTTGACGAAAAAAAAGAGGAACAAGCAGAAGAAAACTATGGATTTCTGGGATAGAGACATTTATTAAAATATTTGAAATTCAAATTTTCTGTACATAAAAGTATTTTTTGTACTTTATTCTTAAAAAATAATTTTTGTTCTGCAAGTAAGCACCGATGTTTTTTTCCATCCTATTATGTGCAAACATTGGCTAAAATTTTTCACATTTGCGTAAAATTATCGAATCATATAGGGCCAAACAGCGAAATTGGCCTTTTTAATTTTTGGTTACTAGAATAAAATAGATAGACCACTAAATAGCTCGAAGAATCGGTCCAATTCTACAGTCATAATAACTAATTGTTTGCCGTATGATCTATGTAAATCTAAGAAACATGTTTTAAACAGCAGTTTACCTTTAGCTTGGTTTTTTTTGTGCTTTCCAGCGCTCAGGGGATGACCCCTACAAATGCAATGCGTGGTGTGGGAACTAGAAAAAAGTATATGGGAAGAAGGATAGAGGTAGAAGTGTTTGTGAACATTCGACTTGAACTTATTAATTTAGCAGTGAGAGGGCAGACTTCCGGATGAAGGTTGTTTCACATACGAAGAGTCTGGCCGAAAAACGAGCTTTCCCTGTAATGCGATTTACTATGCACAGGAAAATCGACCACAAAAAAAGATGGGATCTTGAGGAAAACGTGTTTTACGAACAAACATATTTCTTTCGGAAACCTGGGGCCAAATGTTGTCATTCGATATGGATAGAAATTCCCATTTAAATTGTTTTGTAATTTCGATCGATATCTAGTGCGGTAATTTGGCCCCAAAACCCTAATTTCACCAGAACACATCCTACTGTAATACAAATAAGACAGGCAAATGCAACCCGAATTGCGATGGTGCTCAAGGGACTCAATAGAATTGGATACCATAATGTCTCCAATGAGAACCTTCGCCCTCTCTTGTACACGGTCGAAAAGCTTTTCTACTCGTATACAAGTAAACTATTTCATTACGCACTGTAAATTATTTAAATGCTGTTGTACTATTGTTTTTCTTAAACACTTCGACTCATCTTAATGTACACATATGTCAGAGTGTCCCAAGTTCGCAGACAAATCATACTTTAAATTGAAAAATTTCTATCCAGTTTTTAACCCAGCTTTTACAGAAAAGTGATGTTGGTTCAAAAAAAAAATCATTTTTTAAAGACAATTATCAACGATAGTTTTATGACTTAAGCCATATTACGATTAAAACTGTTTTCTGTTTTGCCTGGCCAGTTAAACCTTATCATGTTTGCCATCGATCATTTTATGACTGAAACAATAATGATCAGCAACAAAACTATAGTTTTTAAATCGCTAATAGAGAATTTATCTTAAAATATTTTTTTGTTTCTATAACTAATTCCTTAAAATTGAATTTTCAGAGACACTCTAATAGATAAAATGGTATGCAACGGATTTTATTTTACATTTATCCCCATACATTACTACAGCGTTACATGTTTTATTCTTCTTCTATAAATAAAATGTTTTATATTTTCCTTTTTCCTACGCTTAAACTAACTCTAACGTTTCTTTGAATCCTTGTTCATTTTATTGCGCTAGAAAAAAATAACAAAAACTCATGTGCATTTCACAGTTCAGCTTCAACACCAACCCTTCCGTTTTAATTTTACTGCACTTTTTTTCTGTATATATTTTATATGATTTTTTTTTTTTTTTTTTTTTCAAAAAATTAAGGCGTTAGTAGCATTATGCACAAAATATTTTAAAATGTTGAGAAAAATGTTATATATATATATTTTTGAATACTTCAAAGAGCTTGTAATGACAGTACTTGTACTTATACATCGTCGACTTTAATACAAACGGACGTAACTGCACAAAAACTCAAAATGGAGTTTTTAATTGATTGTGTTTCGTTCTATCAAACTACATATTGAACCCTGTGATAAAAAATTTATTAAAGAAATTCAATGTTTTACTGTCTATTTCCGGTGTGCGAAAAGAATTCCTTTGTTCGTAGAACTACATTTAAAACAAAAACAAAGTTTTTTGAATTTGGTTTTGTTTTAAATGTGTTTGTTCGAAAGAAAGAATTCTTTCCCACACCGGAAATAGGCATTAAAACATTGAATTTCTTTAATAAATTTTTTATCAAAGGGGTCGGTATTAAGTTTGATTCACCGGAGAATGTGGAAATCTCTATTATGAATTTTGACAGTTATCTTAAAATAGCTGTTCAACATTCCAGCAAAACCATAAAAATCGTAAAATATATTATACAGATGTCGAGCGGCTCTTGACAGAAAAAAGGAGAGTTACTGGAGTCTCAGAAAACGGCATCATTGAAAAAATATCTTAAGGAACAGGATGCAACTCCACAATCAGACTACTCATTATGGCGTGCAGCTAGAAACCTCAAAAAGATAGTTATAGCTAAGCCACCTTTAAGAAACTTTAATGGAAGTTGGGTAAATCATTTGATAATCGTATTTACCCCTCATACATCACACAATATTGCTGTGGAGTTACCACCTGTTGATGTTAGAGCAGCTGCTCTCCTAAGATTTGAGATAAGTGAAATCGAAAAGGCTATTTATGATTTAAGCCCCAAGAAAGCTCCTGGTTTGGACAAGATCAGTAACAAAATGCTTTTGGAACTACCTTGCATAGAAACGAGCATTATTGCTTTCATTTTTAATGCTATTTTACGCCTTGAATACTACCTTCAAGAATGGAAAGTTTCCTTAGTTACCATGATACCTAAACCAGGAAAAGATCACATAAAAGTTAAGTCATATAGGCCAATAAGTTTATTATATAATATATCAAAGTTGTTTGAGAAGCTGTTAGTGTCAAAATTAGCCAAAATTTTAAATATAAATAGATGTATTCCTAACCATCAATTCGGCTTTAGAAGAGAACATAGTACAATTGAACAAACCCATCGGATAGTAAACGCCATTAGAAAAGCCTTTGAAAAAAAAAATATTGTTCCGCTCTCTTCATCGAAGTGTCTCTCGCATTTGATAAAGTCTGGCACGAAGGCTTATTACATAAATTGAAGCTAAACTTACCAGTAAACACACACAAGCTGTAAGAAAGCTACTTAGTCGGTCGTAAATTCATTATTAAATAAGGCGACTTTTTAAGCTCTCCTCAGCCAATTGCCGCTGGAGTCCCACAAGGCAGCATCCTGGGCCCATTATTATACCTAATATATACTTTGGACATGCAAACTAACAACTACACACAAACTTCAACTTTTGCGGACGATACAGCTTTCCTAAGAGTGCATGAAAACCATAATGAAGCATCTCGTTACTTACAGGAGCATATATTTCAATTAGAAATATGGTTTAAACAATGGAGGATAATAGTCAACGAGCAAAAATGCATACATATTACATACACCTTGCGTTGGGATTCTTGTCCCCCTATTAAAATCAATAATCAAAAAATACCTCAGCATTCGCATGTAAAATATCTTTGTATACATCTAGATCGCCGTTTAACGTGGAAATACCATATAGATGCAAAATTAACTCAAATGAAACTAAAAGCCATTCAAATTCATTGGGTTATTGGCAGAAATTCTGTCCTTAGTCTCGATTGCAAACTTCTACTTTACAACTCTATCTTAAAACCAATCTGGTGCGAATTATGGGGCACTGCCTCAGCGTCTAATAAAG
The DNA here is from genome assembly GCA_943735925.1 of Pollenia amentaria. Classification (NCBI taxonomy): domain Eukaryota; kingdom Metazoa; phylum Arthropoda; class Insecta; order Diptera; family Polleniidae; genus Pollenia; species Pollenia amentaria. The sequence continues at coordinate 151,175,323 of OX031007.1, forward strand.
AAAAATTCAAAGGCGCCAAAATAATCTTCTTCATATAATTACAGCCGCTCCCTGGTATGTTAAAAACTCGAATATCCGCAAGGATCTTAAGGTGCCATTGGTAAAAACTATGGTTACAAAATACGCAGTAAAATATTTAAAAAGGCTTTTGAACTACACCCAAATCACTAGCTCGAAATATTTTAAATGATGGCGGCCACACTCGCTTAAGCAGAAGAGACACTGCAGCACTCAGAAGAGCAATAAACACCTAAATATTTTTTTTTTTTTTTTTTTTTTTTTTCATTATTTATTTATTGAATCTTCATATATTAAATATGAACTAACAATAATTAATCAAATCTTATACTAATACTTTATTTTTGTCCTGCCAATGCTAGACGAAAATTTTTCTCTTCACGGTTTCTTTTCACATATGTAGATGTTTAGCGCTCTTCTTGTCTGATGAGTCCTGCTGTATCTCTTCTCCTTAATCTAGAGTGGCCGCTGTAATTTAAAATATTTCGAGCTAGTGGATTTGGGTGCGACTCAAGTCTTTTTAAATATTTTACTGCATAGTTCGTAATAATAGTTTTTACTAACGGCACATTGAGATCCTTGTGAATATTTTAGTTTTTAACATACCAGGGAGCGGCTGTGATTATTCGAAGAAGTTTATTTTGTCGCCTTTGAATTTTTTCGATATAAGAAGCTGAGGCAGTGCCCCATAACTGAATACCGTAGCACCAAATTGGTTTTAAGATAGAGTTGTAAAGTAGAAGTTTACAATCGAGACTAAGAACAGAGTTTCTTCCAATAAGCCAATTAAGTTGAATTGCTTTTAGTTTCATTTGTGTTCGTTTTGCTTCTATATGGCATTTCCATGTTAAACGCCGAACTAGATGAATTCCGAGATATTTTACATGCGATTGTTGGGGCACTAATTGATTATTGATTTTAATAGGGGAACATGACTCCCGACGCAAGGTGAATGTTATATGTACGCATTTTTGCTCATTAACCTTTATCCTCCATTGTTTTAACCACTTTTCCAGTTCAAATATATGATCCTGCAAGTAGCGAGAAGCTTCATGACAGTTTTCGTGCACGCTTAAAAAAGCTGTATCATCAGCAAATGTTGAAGTTAGGGTGTGGTTGTTTGTTGGCATGTCTGAGGTATATATTAGGTATAACAGTGGGCCCATGATGCTTCCCTGAGGGACTCCAGCGTCAATTGGCTGAGGACAACTTATAAAAGCACCTTCTTTAATAATAAACTTTCGACCGACTAAGTAGCTTTCTAACAGCTTGTGTGTGTTTACTGGTAAATTTAGCTTCAATTTATGTAATAAGCCTTCATGCCAGACTTTATCAAAAGCTTGAGAAACATCGATGAAGAGGGCGCAACAATATTTTTTTTCTTCAAAGGTTTTTCTTATGGCGTTTACTATACGATGGGTTTGTTCAATTGTGCTATGTTCTCTTCTAAAGCCGAATTGATGGTTTGGAATACATCTATTTACATTTAAAATTGGGGTTAATTTTGACACTAACAGCTTCTCAAACAGCTTTGATATATTAGACAATAAGCTTATAGGTCTATATGACTCAACTTTTGTAGGATCCTTTCCTGATTTAGGTATCATGGTAACTAATGATACTTTCCATTCCTGAGGGTAGTATTCAAGGCGTAAAATAGCATTAAAAATAAAGAGAATAATTTTCTTTGCTATGCTGGGTAGCTCCAAAAGCATTTTGTTACTGATCTTATCAAAACCAGGGGCTTTCTTCGGGTTTAAATCATGAATAGCCTTTTCGATTTCGCTTATCCCAAATCTTAGTGGAACAGCTGCTCTAACAGCAACAGGTGGTAACTCGACCGCCATATCGAGAGATGTGTGAGCGGTAAATACGGTTTTCAAATGATTAACAAAAAGATTTCCTTTTTCTATATCATTTCTTGCCCAACTTCCGTTTAAGTTTCTTAATGGTGGTTTAGTGATAACTGGTCTTTTAAGATTTCTAGCTGCACGCCATAATGAGTAGTCTGATTGTGGAGTTGCATCAAGTTCCTTAAGATATTTTTCAAAGGATGCAGTTTTTTGGGACTGCAGTAACTTTCTTAGCCTTTTTGTGCACTCTTTTAATAAAGTCTTAAGTTGGGGGGATCTGTGCAATTGCCACTCTCTTCGAACTCTCCTTTTTTCAGTCAATAGACGCTCGACATCTACAGAATATATGATATTGTTTTTGGTTTTTTTGAGGGTTGTGCTGGAATGTTGAACAGCTAGTTTGAGATAACTGTCAAAATTAACAATAGCGAGATCCACGCTCTCCGGTGTGCTAAGCGGAATATTTTCTGTGAAATTGGGCACTAAGATATTTTTTATATTTTAACCAATTTATTTGTGAGGGTGATTTGGATAAGTACCCAGACGGCGATACGATTCTATTTGGAATCATTATAGTAACAATTGTAGGTGTGTGGTCGGAAGATAATTCTAAGGAAGCCTCAACATAAATTGTTTCTGCGGGGATGTTTTTAACCACTCCAAAATCTATGACATCTGGAACTTTTTGCTGATCAGTAGGCCAATATGTTGGTTCACCGCTCGCGACCACATTTAGATCCATTTTACGAATTGTGTTAAACAAAACACGACCCTTAGGCGTAATAAGTCGTGACCCCCAGAAAGTATGTTTAGCGTTATAATCGCCAGCAGCCAGGAAGCAGGGTCCTAATGCTTTGAAGTATTTATTATATTGGCTTTCTGATATTGAAAATCTAGGTGGTGAATATATTGATGAAATAACTAGGTTTCGATTTAATTCCTCAACGCAAATGGTCGTTGCTTGGAGATAATCTTCACGATGATCACACATTAAGTAGTGTTTTACTCGGTTTTTTATCAAAATGGCAGAACCTCCACAAGCTCTACCTCGAGGGTCCTTGGTATCATATAATATATAACCATTGATTTTAAACGTATTTCTCGAGGTCAGATCAGTTTCAGAAACCATCATAACATCGATTTGTTTATTTTTAAGGAAGTATTCTAGTTCATTTTTATGTTGGCGGATGCCGTTTGCGTTCCAAAAGCAAATTTTTAGACAGTTCATGACTTATTTAGTACAGCTTGCAATAACATCGATTGCATTCTTAACATTTCTTGCATCATGTTACCCATTGTGTTGGTAAAATTGTTAACGGTTTGCACTAATGTTTCCATGGTTTTTTCTAGCCGAGTTAAATTAGAAGTGGGAATTTCGTCATTATTTGGTAAATCACCTTGCAATGGCATATGATTAGATTTTAAGACATTAGCGTACGAGGTTCTGTTATTATTTGGCTGCGGTATTTGAATGCCGTTAGTGTTTTCTTGATAAGTTGCCTGCGTTTGAGGGGGATTAAGTTTCTGTCCAACAGAACGCTTGACAATAGAATATACCGGACATCCTCTATAGTTGGCAGTGTGATTACCACCACAGTTGCTACATTTTTTTTACATTAGGGTCATTTTTTGGCTTATCACACTGAACGGTACCATGTAGTTCTCCACATACGACACAAACAGGGGGTAAATAGCAGTATGCCCTAGTATGACCAAATTCTTGGCAGTTTAAACACTGAACGGGCCCATTTCTTTTGTGCGGCTCTTCTATCGTTATTTTCCTGTACAGGATGTATTTTAAACTGTAAATGGGATGCGTTTCATTTTTTTTTAGCTTAACGTCGCCGGGCTCTAACTCCACTCGAAATAGTGGTTGGGGATTTTTTTTCCCTATTTTTAATATTTGTAACATTTTTAATTTTGAAACCCTTTTCTTCTAAAAATGTTTTTATTTCGTCTGGGTCCACGCATGAGTCAATGTCCTTTATCACAACCTGCAGACCTTTGCTGCTTTTCAGCTGGTAAGTATAGAAGCTTTTTTTAAGTGCTTCAAACTTATTAATTAATTTACGAAAATCATTCTCATTATTAATCTGTATTTTTGTTTCGTTAATATTACCACGCTTGATTGCAGCTACGTAAAACGAATTTTCACCTATCACCGATATTAAACTTTTTATTAGCTCACTTGAGTTTTGCTCTCTAAGATATATCGGGGGTGGCTTCGACGATTTTATGACGTTGGGTGTTTCAGAAGATTCATCCTCCAGAATTGCAAAACGATTTTGCGAGTTTATTCTATCAAAAGAAGGAACTTTCGAGGCAGAGGCAACAGCTGAAGAGGCAGGGCTGCGACCACGTTTAAGCACTGTTATATACCTATCCATACCAACTTGCACTTGTGGTTTTTGACAACTTTTTTTTTTGTTTGTTTAACATTGCGTCTATGTTTGGGATTATGGTAACAGTGGTAACGCTTGTATTGTTTTCTGTTGTTGTGTTTATTTCCACATTGCTTTCACTAGCATGAATATCATTTACTTTTGTTGTTGTTTCATTGTTATTACTCATATAGAGTTGTTTTGGTTTTTTTCACCGTTTTTTTATTTTTTTTATTTTTTTGTTTTTATTTTTTTTTGTTGACTGTGCTCTTTTTATTATGTATTATGTTGTTACACCGAGATAATAAAAGAAAAAAAGAATAAATATTTTTTTGCACAGATTATTTGCAAGTATGTATGTGCGTACATACATACATATGTAGGTATATTTTTTTTTACTTGTATTTTTTTTTTCTTAATTTTTTTATAGTTATTCTTTTGTTCACTTTTATATTGAGCGTCCAAATTCGCTTGTTAAACTGATATTATTAACTAATTTATGTTAAAAAAAAAGAACCGTATGCGGAGTTAAAAGAAACACGTCTTTTCTAATCGAGCACGACCGACTGAATCTAGAATATGACTGAAATAAATATGTGAACAGAAACCGTGATAAGAAGAATTAGGATAAGATTTGATTACTTGTTGTTAGTTCATATTTAATATACATATGAAGATTCTATAAAGAAACTCTGGAAAAAAGAACATCGGAAATAGGCTGTTAATGTTTTTAGTTCTCCTCCAAAAAAAAATTAAGGTGTAATTACGTCCACTTGCATTAAAGGTGACGACATATTCGTATATAAATTTTACTTCAATTCTTATAAAAATACAAAACTAAGCACATTTGCCTTGAAATGAACTTAAATGCAGCAAAGCTATTTTTTGTTTTGTTAAGTTAAGCAATAAATATAATATAATTATAAGTTAAGCAATAAAAATAATGATAAGAAAACAATAGAGGTAATTGGCAAATATAAGTTGCAATATCGAAAGAGCTTCGTCGGAAAAAGGGGGAAAAGAATCCAACTAATACAAAAAATGTTAATTCTCAAAACTGAATACACATGATTTGATTTTCACATTCGTAACGCACTGATAAAGGTCTGGCCAGACTCATGAGTAAGACTACGGAAGGGCTAATTCAGTTTTTAAATAAAAATTTGTAAATAAACATGTTAAGCCTAAAAAAAGCTTTGTTGGAAATTCGTATTCATAATCAGCATTTTCACTAGTAAACGTTTAAAAGTTTTATAAATTGGACGATGGCAACACCATCTCTCTTATTTCTAACTTGAATGCAAAACAGTCATTATTTATTTCTACAGTAGTCGTCATGTTTGAGATGTAAAACTGGAAGTTTAAATCCACCTGCAGAACTGGTGCGGTAGGACCATTGCATATATTTTCCAAAACCACTTTTACTACTTAAACAAAAATAGCAATCAGATCCATGGCTCGATGTTTCTCTCCACAGCATAGTTTGTATAGTTTTCTTGTGTGTTCTATAAGTAGGAAAAAGTAACATTATACACATATTTAAAACTTTGCTTAGAAGCACTTACTGAGAGATCGATGAAGATTGATTTTTTAAAATAACTCTGCAATTTTCACATATTGAACTGGGTGCCCAGTATTGGTTAATGTTTTCTACCCTTATTTGAAAATCTTCGTATTTAATTTGGTACACAATTGAGAAATTGCGCAGTTTATTTCTGGTCATAAATTTGCCGCACACATAACAATATATCGATGCCTTACTTTCTCAACCTCGTATCTTAATAAAATATGGTTTTGACTTTTTCATGTCAAACGATTGCTATTTTCGTGTTCTATTACTGCAAAAACTTATTATTTCAATAATTTATTAATATTTACAGAATTGAGACAAAGTATTGATATAGTAAGTTGTTTCAGTAATAAAACACAAAAAACAATCGTTTTATATGAAAAGTCCAAACCATATTTTTTTAAGATACGAGGTTTAGAAAGTAAGGCATTGATATATCCGGCTCATTTCTCTAAGTCTTTTGCTCATTTTATATTTTTATATTTTAAATTAATACTTGTCTTGTCTATAATCACTTGTTGAGTAATGCAGAATGTACAAGGTTTTGCCTTTATACACCTTTTTAAAATAACGAAATTTTTGGCTCTACACAAATTTCCGATTAAAAATTTCACAAGTAGGTACTTTTACTTTATCGATCATAAAATAATAAATAACCCATCGATTTTCATGTAGCTTTAAGAAAAAATAATAAAACTATTAAATATTGTGTAATAAATAGGATTAAACCGTTAAAAAATCACGACACTTTTAGCTCTATATAAATTTGCGATAACAAATGTCAAAAGTAGGTACTTTCACTTTATCGGGAATAAAACGGGAATTTTTACATGGATTTTCATGAAATAAAATTTATTTTACTTCTAATACATACAGCTTTGAGCTTAAGTACTAAAACTGGTAAGTGTCTGTTGATTTAAATTTTTTATGAATTTTTTGAATTCAAAAATTTTATAAAAAAAACAAAAATATATATTTTTTTGCCACTTGGGCCTCAATAACTCCAAAACTAATGGCTAAATTAAAAAATGATATTCGAGAAACTTAAATCTGGCATAATTTAAAATGTTTTGACGGATTGCATAATAAAATCGGGTGCGTGGTTCTAAAGTTACGAAAAGATGTAAGAAGCAGCCTTTTCAAAAATCTCAATTTTTAGAAAAAATTTTTTTAAAAAAAAACCTTACCATAGAATTTGAAATAATGATCCCAGAGAAAAAATATATTTAAATATGGTCACCTCCAACAAAACTATTTTTAAATAAAATTGTAAACATACTATGGTTATTTTAACCATATTATTGTCATCGACAACCATATTATGGTTAAATTAGTTCTACATCAAAAAGGCACAACCATATTATGGTTGCCTCCGAACATGTTTTGTTTAATAATAATTAAAATATGCTTAACATTTATAATAGCATGGTTGATTTTCAACCATAGAATGTTGCTCTTGGAAAAGGGGAAATACTATTGTTAATATAAAAACAAATTGTCATATTTAACCATAACATGTTTAGAGGCAACCATAATATGGTTGTGGCTTCTTGATGGAGGACTAATTTAACAATAATATGGTTGTCGGTGATAATAATATGGTTTAATTAACCATAATTTGTTTACAATTTTCTTTAAGAATAGTTTTGTTGAAAGTGACCATATTTAAACATAGTTTTTCTCTGGGTTTATGTGTATAGTTTTGAACATTAATATATTTAAAAAAATTTTACTAATAAAAACATGAGTTAGGTACTCTAAACATTTAAGTAAGGCATATACCTGTCAAAGAATTGGCATACGATGATACTATAACTAACACTCTTTTAAATCAACCACATTCTTTTTGATAATTTGACCCCATCGTTTATAGAAAAGTTCTTGAATTCAAAATTTTCTAAAAAAAAATATCAACATCAATAAAAAAAAGTTTGGTAAGCTGCGTATTTGTTTTCAAAGTTTTTAGATGTTGAATGACCTTACCACAGGGAAGTGCAAAGACTCACAAGTAATTACAACCAACTTCGGCCAACTTTTTTTCTAATTACCTTTTTAATGATCCTTTTTATTACAAATTTAAAACCTTTCAATGTGTGAAAGCACATAACAAATTGTACGAAATGTTGATAGTTATTATCGAAAAAAAAATTAAAGAACAATCTCAAAAAAATTATAGACATTTTTGTATTAATATTTTTATGTATAAATTAATAAAAAAGAAAATAATCAAAACTTATAATCTTGTTTACTATAAAAAATTGGTTAGTTATATGAAAATCAAGAGATATATTGCGACATGTTTAAGAATCATTATTCTGATAGCTATCTTAAGACCATTTTCCATGATATATCTTTAATATTGGACAACAAATGCTGGCGTAATGGGCACTACATCATAAGGGGCGTTATTAATGGACGTTTAAAACATTTTAAAATATCAATACAACGTTATTCAGTTACTTTAACCACGTACATACTAAGTTTTATTACTTTACGAAAAGAAATAAATAAAGGTATAGGGTTTATGTCGTGCATTGCTATCTATATATATAAAATTGTAACGTTACTGACTGACTGACTGACTGATTCATCATCCCGCAGCCTAAACGCCTGATGCTAAAAACTTGAATTTCGGACCAGGGGTTGGTCTCTCCCCAAATCGATCCACTTAGACTAAGTGGGGGGTAAAACCTAGAAACATAAACTTTGGCGTAAAAATATGTCCACGAAAGAAAAGGAGACGCTAACGAAGTAGCGGGTTAAATGCTAGTAAAAAATAAAAGCAGAAAAACAAAAAAAAAAAGATGTAAAGGTCACATATTGGGATTAGATAAATCTTTGATATTCTCCACCGACAGTAAAGACATTTTAGAAGTTGTCTTTATACAGGGTTTCTCAGAATTAACGCAATATTTGAATTTGTCGTCATTTGCTTTACACTATTGGCCAACGTGTCTTCATAGTTGAACCATATTTCAAAAATAATGAAATCTAGGCGGCTGTGTTCGAAAATTGCAAGATATTGTCGCAATAATGTTTTAACTTCGTCCACTGTGAAGTGATTAATTAAAAAATTCAGGGAGGCCAAAACAACAAACAGCATTCCTAAAGTTTTCAATTAATCTCGTCACAGTTGATGAAGTTAAAAAACTAATCCGACAATATTTTGCATTTTTAACAAGAGCCGCCTAAATTTTATTATTTTTGAAATATGGTTCAATAATGAAAACACGTTGTCCTATCGTGTAACGCTCCATTCTTACTAACCGTACACTGTCAGCTGTCAATTTTTTTTTTAGGATTGCCACTTCTTTACTCAAGATCTTTTATATATGAATTAAAAATATCTACCTCACAGCATTGTAAGTCGTTCCAGCTTAGGCGTATTAAAGTCGTTTTTAAAAGTTTGATTAAAGTGGGGCCTTAGTACATTGTGAGTCGAACTTCACGAAATTGTGTGATTTTTCTCCTGATGAAACTGCTACAGCTAGTAATGTACCACAAAAGCACTAGTTGTTGCTGTTTTGAGGCGTACTTAATTATTTTCCGACAGTGGGCAGAACTTGGGACCTAAGGTAAATTATGGTCCCCAATTCCAATGAAATTTAAAAAATATAATAATATTCCTTGCATTATCAACCAATTTCTGTTTGTTTTAGTAACAAAAATATAAATTTGTTTAGGGTGGTTGTTACCCATTTGGGTTTTTAAGACTCTTCTTATTAAGCTTATTATTCTGGGTTTTATTCCCAAGCTGCCTAGGAGAACTAGAAACAGTTTGATACAAAAATTATTGGCCCATAATCATAGGCAAAAATAAGGTATACTTTTTTTTAAAGTATCCCTGCGGGAAATGGAACTAACACTAAACTTGTCACGTGACATGTAGCTTTAACATGGCGATGTCCCACGAGGGGGTTAATTGGAACCTTTTTTACACTTTGTAACAGGTCACTGAAATAACCTTCCAATTTCTGTTAAAATAATGCCTGTCACAGATATCGTCACAAATGAACCATGTCAATATGATAGATCCCCTTCATATAAAGTAATAGAACTAGAGAGAATCAGCCACTACCCGCACAAAATCCAGTCACATGAATAGTTTTGTGCCAATTACCTTTCCTCTGGACCAACTACACTCTAAACACATTATCACCAGTTAAGTGATATGTCTTGTTTTCGCCTATCACAATTCGTTCTTTTTTATTATAAAATTTTGTTCACTGGTCACGGGATAAGTGCTTTAAGAGCAATTGACACATATTTCCCACATGGATACTTTAGAAGAAAAATATTCACATTCATTTCAAGCCGGATTAAGCTTAAAGTATACCTACATTATTCTGACTATGAGTATTGGTCATTCTCTTCTGTCGAGGCGTTCGGATGTAAGACTGATTTCAACAGACGGACATGGCTATTTTGACTTAGAATTATTCAACGACCCAGGATATATTAATTTTATGGGGTCTTAGATAAATATTACAAAAGTTTCACATGGAATGACAAACTAAGTACACCATCATTCACAATAGGGGTTAGAAAGTATAAAAACAAAACTATTAAGTGTCGAGTCATTTCAATGCTAAAATAAAATGTAATAAAATAAATTGAAATATATAAATATATTTTATAGTATTTCAATAACAGTTTTTTTTATGAGATTACTAGACTAAATGTCATGATTACATTCATAAGTTATGTGTCACATCTTATTGGGTGAGAGAAAAAATAAAAAAAAATCCTAAAAGAAAAAGCAAGTAGAAAATGATACTACCACATTATACTACCAGGCTCGTTTAGGTTACGCTATAAAGCTTCCTTGAAATTGAGTGCTAACGTCAATCAGAGTTTAAACGCCTAAAATAATACATTTTTTCCTAGAATTGAATTTCGTTAGTTTTATTCGTATAAGGATTACAGAAATGATAGCAATATTCTGTATATGTAATATTAATTATATATATGTATATATCCCTAGGGGAAAGGGAACTAGCACTAAGCTTGTCATGTGACAAGACACTTTAACATGGCGATGTCCTTCGAGGGGTTAATTGGCACCTTTTTGATCCTTTGTAACAGGTCACTGAATAACCTTAATGGACACATCCAATTTCGGATAAAAAAATGCCTGTCGCAGATATCGTCACAAATGAACCATGTCAATATGCTAGATTCCCTTCATATAAAGTAATAGAACTAGAGAGAAGCAGCCACTACCCGCACAAAATCCAGTCGCATGACTTTTCCCTGGACCAACTACACTCTAAAAACATTATCACCAGTTAAGTGATAGGTCTTGTTTTAACCTATCAAAATTCGATCCTTTTAATTATAAAATTTTGTTCACTGGTCACGGGATAAGTGCTTTAAGAGCAATTGACACAAATTTCCCGCAGGGATATTCCCCAATGTACTTACCACCCCAGCGATGTTGTTTTCTGAGTTTGATTTTTATAGAAAAATTCATGCAAAATTTTATCTTGATACAGAAATATTTAGTTTCAAGTAACTATAATTTTTAAGATTCAGTGTGATTGCAAGATACTCGGTTGAGTTCGGCAAAAATGCATCGTCCGATTTAGGGATGTACCGTATGCCTATTATGTACGCACCGATAACTTTTTTGGTTAGAAGTGGGAAATATTTACATGACCACCTGCCATAGGGGATTATCTGTTATGGTGGTTCGTTACCACTAAGTAACAAACAATGCCTTGACCAACCTCCCCTGAGTGTGAGCAGACACGTATAGCAATTTAAGTGCATAATATTGTCAGATTATACTCTCGCCTCTTGATTAGGAGATGGTGCTTTCTAACCTCCGCTGCTTTTGGAAATATGTTAGCAGCCCCTGTTGAGCAGCAGCAGAGTACTTAAGGATGATGTTCTCTCAGGCCAAACTCTCCAGCAAGTAGTAAACATCAGCCCTTTAGTGAGATTTTCAGGATTTTCCTTAACGCAGCCTCAAACAATAGTCAGTTTCGTGACGTGCCACCAGGGCCCACTGACTCCCGTGGTGCCAGATATGATCTTTGTTCAGCCGCGATCGCAGAGATACTACATATCTAGTTATTGATTATACAAATCTTACTTTTAACGAATATTATGCCAAATCATTATCCGATTAATGTGCTTTAACTTTCTTCTTCCTGCTGCTTTGAAAAATGTTTGAATATTTAAGCTTTTATTAGGGGATGAGTCAAATTATGGACTGAACCTCAGAAATTCTTTAGATTTGGCATTTTTATTTTAGCCAATTGAATCAATCAAAACTTAAAGTTTTTTTAAAAGGTAAAAGGACCTTTAATTTTTTTTAAATGCGCTCTGCATAAATTTTCAACTCAATTCAGCACTGAGAAGAAGTAAATTTATGGGTAAGAATATAAGATGGGGCATGCATGTTAATGTCTTATAATCTGATTACGGTATGCGGCCAATGTATGAACAAGGATAAAAGGAATAAATAGATTTAACACTTATGTATGGTGGCTTAACAAAATGTTTGAAACATAAAGGAATTTTTTTTTTTTTTTTGTCTGAAAACACAACTTCATGAATTGTTTGATAATATGAATATTAAACAGGATAAAATAATTAAATAAATAATTTAAGGAATAAAGAAAACTTTTAATTTTGGTATGCTTAACTAAAACATTTTTTAGAACTCTTAATTTTTTTTAGGTGGTTTACTTTTTTTCTGACTTTTAAGAAACGATATCATTCTTTTAAATTTAATAATTCCGATTATATTATTTAATACATCTAAATTCTTTTAGCAATAACAATAAAAAAAAAAGAAATGTGATGGAAAAACTAGTTTCATATATTCCAAGTGAAAATATTGCCAAGTATTTTCACATAAGCACATACCTCCACAAACATACACAGAATCTCTGTTTTTAATACCCTGCTCCACAGGATAAACCCAAATAAAAGGAATGATTCATACATACACTCACACATGCCATTTAAAATTATAACAAGGGTTGTGTAAAAGTCAACACAAGTCAAAACGAACATATTAACAAACAGGCTAAACACGATTTAACATGTTTTTCTTTTATTTTATATATCTTTGGAAATTTATTTATAAAACATACGTGTAAGTGTGTGTGCGTATGAGCGTGTTAGAACGTATCAAAAAAGGATATACGAAAGTGCGAAAAGTGTGAGAGGAACGAATTTAAAACTTTTGTCTTCCAACAAGTTCAAGACAATTTCCTTTATTTTGAATTCGAAAGGAAATAAAGGAGAAGTGTTCGAGGCAAAAGGAAGAGAAAATAATATAAAAGACTTTGTTATGTTGAAAAAACATTGTTGACTTTATCTATACCGTTTTAAAGCTTCGTTTAAAATAAACAACTTAGTGAAAAATATTTTTTGTGCGGAAAACACATTATTTTTCGCCTATTTGAACAATTTTAAGAAGCACGTTAAGGGTATATATAGAAATATTCTTTATAACAAAATACTTCGACAAAAAAGTAGATGGATTTGAAGAAGGCAATAAGCACTTCGACCCAGTTGGTTTTTTGTCCAGCCTTTATATCTCACCATGTCTGGTTCAGGCTACGTTTGGTCCAAGATCATAAATTTCAGTTGGGTTCATCAAGTTGCGCCAAATTTTTGCCTGGTAGTGCCCAACGCGACAGGAGCAGAGAACAAAACGGTAGGAATTTGAGTTTTTTTATGTGGAATATGTGATAAATTATGCGAACAGATGTCCATAAAATCTGACATCTAAATTATAAAATAGAAAACAAAGAAGAAAAATTATTTTTTTATTTAGGTCCATGTCTATTTTCCGCTGAGCCGACCGTGTTAGATTTCAATCCAAAATTTCCATAAGGAAATTAAAAAAAAACTCACGAAAGTCACCTTGATTTCGAATGAGTCGTTCGGTAATGACTTTTTGTTTAACCCTAGAATGCTAAGCTTCGCCTGTGCGGGGCAACGAATGCTATTTTTGTTTTTCAATACGAGCATGTGCAAGTAAAAGCACGAGCTTTCAAACGACCGCAGTATTATATCGTGTGCGCTTGTGAACGAACGTCCATTGCAAAAAAAAAAAATTTAAAAATTAGAAAGGAGGTATACTACTTCGTATTGCCTAAGAGGCGAGGCTTAGCTTTAATGGTATTTTTTTAACTAATATTTTTAATAAATTCATAATTTCGAGGACCAGAAAATAAACTCAGAACCACAAGTAAAGTTAGGGAAAAGGTCAATGTTCAATTAACATCCACCAAGGAAGAGCGTATGAGTGCTTATTAGTGTTCAAAATGCAATAAAACATACTGTCTGGAACACAGATCTCCAACTTGCTATGCAAAAAGGGTCTGAAATAATTTTAATGTACAAAGCAAAATATAAATGATATAACGAAACTTTTTATGAAACTTAGTATTATGAGCTATAAGAAATATGTGCACTGAAGTATTTAATTTTAAAGTCAATATTATATATTTTTCAAGATTATCTCTTTGTAAAAAAAACTTGAGGTACATTTTTAGTGAGCTTTTTATAAGTCAATATAAAAAAATGTATGAACTATTTTTTGTTCTATAACTTAATTTGCCTCCTTTTCGAAATAAAAAAGAGATATAAAAAATAAGAAAAACTCTTGTTTTTTAAAAAGGAGCCTCACAGGCTTAGCTTTATCAGTTAAAGAAAAGTTTTAGTTTTCTAGGGTTAACACATAGGCGGATAACGATTACTTGGTGTTACATATGAAATGACAAACTTTATTCAAAATAAAAAAAACAATCTAAAAAACTGCTAAATTTAAAAGGCTTATTTGAGGGGCATACATTCCTTTTTTTCTTCAATCACTTATTTCTATGTAGTTTTTTTTATTAACAATTTTCTAAATCTTTTGAAGCTGGAGAAATTTTTAAGAAAAACTTTAGAATCTTTATAGATATTTTTTTAGAAATATCCTGTCATTTGGAATAAATTCAATCACTTCCATAAGTTAAAATGAGGTCCAATAATATAAAGTGCTCTTATTCTAGTAGGATATTTGTATGGTGGTTAATGGAAATAATAAGCGAAACTGGCAATTTGTTAATAGCTTTAGGTGTAGAGAGTTAATGTTAAATGTAAATGAAGGCTGCATCCTTAGAAAATATTTTGATCTTATATTTTAATCTAAGATTTAAATTGTCGATCTTTAAAATACCGCCCCCGATTAGAGTCCTATATGATACCGGGAAGAAATTGTTTCCAGAATTTTACAGGTTTAAGACATTTCGGAATCACTTGTTGGCTGCAGGGTAACCTTAATGCATTAAATACATTCACCACAGCAGGCTCCCGTCTTCAATATGTCAGTGAAATAATACACATGTCTATATGAGAATAATTATTTTAACGACAACAAGGCAACACGACTGCAGGTTATTGTCCATTAGAGCGGGACGGCCTCCATACGAAAAAACAAGTTGTGCCAGTCACCCCCTAGAATGAAATATGTGTATATGTATATCTTTGCCACGATCCCAAATACAGCGTGTTTTGTTTTTTTAAATAAAGCGCTGACATTTAAAGTCCGATATCATCATATCCCATATCGGTTTTCATGGCTTGACATTGGCTTAATGTTCACCATTGGTGACTTATCAATTCGACATCAAATGCTGGGCGCTACTTATGCCACCTAGGATCCTTCCCTCTAATGTCCAATTGCTTGCACGTGCCGAGAAAATCTTTCTCAAATTTAGAATGTCTAGCTTTTAATGTACATACAAAAATTAAGAATTGTCTCTAATCACCAAATTCATAGAATCAAGCAAACAATTTGTTGATTTTCACCGATTACCAAAATGATTACATTTGGGTTGTTCACGGAAGGCTAGTAATCAGGTTATATGGTTATTTAGTTATATTCACAACATTAAAATACATTTATTCACATTTTTTTTAAATATATTTTGTTGTTGTTAACCCTTCGTCTGACTCATGTCTGGCCAGACCTTTTTCAATTTGAAACGTTATTTCAATGTATTTAACACTCATTTAGAGACTTGAAATTAAAGGTAGCCTCCTAGAATTAAGTTGGCGATAAACATTAAAAAAGGATATCCTGGAAGGGACATAGAAGGAAACTTATTCGAATATTTTTCTGCGCACATAACATTTATAATACATTATTTTTTTTTTTTTTTTGTTCAATTATATATTATTATTTATTTAAATCCATTAAACACACAAACTAGTCACTCTATCAAGTTTTAAATTTGGAAAACAAACTAATAAACACACTAACTATTAGCTATTTATGGAGTATCCCAGATGAGGAGAGAGCTCCTCAACAGGATTAAATCCGATGTTAGTATGATGGTGCGTATCCTGGCTGGCCATGCGGGACTGCGGGCACTGACAAGTGTAGAGTGTGTGGCTAATGTTGATACAAAAGTTAAGGAAAACTTGACCTCGAGTAAATAAGATACACCTATCGCAATTTTGCTGGCAGGTGGAATTCCCCACAATATTACTCTGAGATTTAGTTGCGTTCAGTTAACTTACAGAGGAGCGATGTTTTATCTCCGCTTCATTGCACTGATACTTTGACGATGGAAGAATACGCGAACGTTGACCTCCTGATTATAAAAAAATATTATATTAATATATCAAAAAAATTATTGGGTCTGGCTAGACTTATGCGTTACGAATGTGAAAATCTAAACATGTTTAAGACCGAGGGTGAATATAACTTCATAGCCATATAACCTGATAATCCGCCTTTCGTGAACAGCCGAAATGATTACTAAAAATCATAATAATTTAAAACTGTGAAATTATTTTTTTTTTTTCAATAAATGATATTTTTAATTTTAGTAAAAACAAAATGATAAAAAAACTTTGCTGTTTCAAAAAATGTGTTGATTGTCTTAATTTAATATAGCTCAGGTTTTTACAACGCCAATAACAATTCTACAAGCTTAAATTATTTTATTTTAAACGAAAAAATCAATTAAGATTTTTTGTTATTTAATTAATATTTTATCAAAAATTATTTTCATTAATGATGTGCTAATAATCCCAATTTTTGAATGAAAACACTGAAATTTATTGTTGTGGGAAAGCTAGTTTATATGCGCATTTCGCTGGTTGCTTAGGCCAGCTCGTCAGGAAACTTTTTCCAATTACTTTAGAAAAGCTAAAAATATTATAAAAGTAAGACAGACCATAAAGTGAAGAAGAATTTTAAACACTCAGGTCTTGCATGTAACAATATCAAAGCTTCAACAAAGACACAACAAGAAACCGTAAATTTTTCTTTCTTACATTTCCCCACAATTGGCTGGTTTTTTTCCAACACGAATTGTAGTTGTAAGAGGATAGAGAGAAAAAAACAAAATAAAAAAAACAAGTTGCTTAAATAAAGCAGCTTGCCATTTAAGTTTTTTATTTGCCGGGCACATGCAAATTTATTATCAAATATTATTTTCGGGAATGAAATATTTATTATTAATTAGTTAATTTATTAATGATGTGCTAATAATCCCAATTTTTGAATGAAAACACTGAAATTTATTGTTGTGGGAAAGCTTTAAAATTAATATTTTTATTGAAAATTTATTTTAAAAGAACTAAAAGATTAAGTCAATCAAGATTATATTTTGAATTTTCTTTAAACTAGAAAAATAATTAATTAAATTATCATATTAAATTGATTTAACTTTTAATTTAATTGAAATAATTTTTAAACAACTTTTTTAATTGATAAAAAAAACTACTGATAATATTTTCTGTATACAGATGTTTAAATGTTTTTAATTGAAGCTGTCGTCTTCAAAATAACTCTGTAGCTGACTACACAAATACAAGTGCTGCCAGCAGCATTTGTAGTCGTGTATTCGTGTAAATGTGTATAATGCCTTAAGCATAAGGAAAAAAAGTTATTCAAAAGCTGAGGGGTTAGGGATTGATTTTCGCTAGTAACTTAGGTCAGAGTTCAGCATGCTTATGGATGTTCCTTTATACTATTGCATTAAAACAAAATATACCTTTGCAGTAGAGTTTAAATATTTCGAGTTACGAAACATTTGACGAACCATTACATATTAAAATTGCTGAATATATTTGGACACTTCATTATTGTCCTAACTCATCGCGAGAGTTAGGAGTTAGTTTGTATGGGAGACAATTATGCCTGTTAGAAGTGTTTAAAGTGCTTAAAGTTTGAACCAATGACTGTGCGGAAATCTTTTCCTACAGTTTTCAGTTTTCTTCATTTCCGAGAAATACCGCTTTAGGCATCAGAAATTATGAAATTGAAATTTATAACAAGGATGATTGCATGGGAACTTAAACTGATAATACAAGACAGAAATATTGTTGGAATGAAATTATTTTTATTATAATCTGGTAGACAATTTTATCGCATTTGTGCCTTAAATACGATTTCCGTAATATGTCCCCCGCGGCTACGATGAGTATGATTTTTTACTACTTCAGCGCGTTCAAAAATAATAAAAAATAAGTTTTAAATATTAAAAGTAAAATATAAAAAAAAAACAAAAAAAAATTTTCCGAAAGCTTGAAGAAGTAGCTATCTAATTTGTTTGGGACAAATTTTGCTAACACCAATAGATAATAAGTAACATGAATGAGAAAGAACACGTGTTTGGCCAAAATGTCAAAGTTTAACCCCCTCTAACTCAGAAACTTTTTGACCGATCTTGTTGAACTAAACTACTCTCCAATAGAACTAACCTTGGTGCAAAATCGCAAGACATCGATTTCAAAAGTTGGGTCACTTGACATGAAATCCCCCATATATATATATATTTTTTAATATGAATATGTAAATTTTTTTTTATATATTAACAGTAGCATTTTATCAATTAAAAAAATATTTTAAAAAGTATTTCAATTTAATTAATGTGATAAGTGAATCAATTTTTTTTAGTTGAAAATTTTTTTTTGATTTAATTAACATTTTAATTATTTTGAAATAAATTTTAATTAAAATATTAATTAAATTACAAAAATTAACTATTTTCGTTTAAAATAAAATAGTTTAGTCTTGTAGAGCTATATTTAGTGAAATCAGTTAACACATTGTTTGAAACGGCAAAGTTTTTTGATCATTTTTTTTTAATTAAAAGTAAAAATAGAATTTTTATATATAAAAAATATATTCACAATATATTTTTATATTTTTATATTTTATATTCATTTTGTTAATAGCTGCAAAATCAACAAATTGTTCGCTTGAGTCTATGAATTTGGTATGAATTTGGTGATTAGAGATAATTGTTATTATTTTTCTGTGTACATTATTTTCCGCTTAAATAGAGAACTTTGTTTTAAATGAAAAAATGTACTCTATTTTTTTTAGATTTTTTTAATACTGTTTGATAAGGTGTTTAAGTGGATAAATGGTTCAAAAAGCTGCATGACGTTATGGGAAGATTTGGCATAGCTCAATATAGCACTCTCGCTTTTTTTTATAGAAACTTAAAGTGCTTTAGCTTGTTGCAAAATGAAATATCATACTAACGCTAGTTTAGACTTAATTTTAAAGCAGCTCTTCTTTAACAACTTTTTAGTAATATCATATAATAAAAAAATATCGGCTCAATTTCTTTTGTATGAATAGATATCTAAGTGACGTAAAGTATTTTCAAAATTTTTACCTCACTAATTTTCCAGAAATCCCACAATCAGTTCCCAGGAAAGCAGGAATTGCAAACTCTACCAAAAATATAATATAATATTTTTGCAAATGTGAAAAAGTAAGAGGTTTTTATTATCATATTTTTCTCCCAGCTTATAAGCACAGCGGACGTATTAAATAATAACTTACGAAAAATCTATTTTGCTTAAATATTTTTCTTATATACGAGCTTTAGTGAATTTGCGTAACTGTTACTCGTTTGAATTGGGTTAAGCAAAATTACAAACACGTTTATTTAATTTAACAACAGCTCAGTATGAGACAAAAAGTTAAAGTTATAAAAATTTCTAACATAAAAAATTTAAGGTTAAATGTTGTGTGGTGGGAACTCTATGAAGAAAATGTAAGGGAAAGCAAGGAGTTTTTCTTTATTGGAATATTTAATGAAGCGGAATTATGGTAAATATTTACGTAAACAATGTATGTGTTTAAAAAGATTTATATATGTATGTATGTTTTTATATACATACATGTATGTGTATGTATGTAACATAGTTGGGGGTAGTGCACTAAATATTGATTTAAATCAGCAGTGCACTATAACTAAATAAAACTGAAAAAAATTTATTTGCAGTCTTTTTTACCAGCTTTTTTACCACTAAAAAAATTGCTATTGCAAATTTTTTCCCTATCATTAATCGAAGATTGAATGCAAAAATCTGCACTTAATTCAAATAGTGCAAAAGATGAACTTGCAATCAAAAAAGCTGCATATAAACAGGGTCTCACTAAAATTTAAAAAAATGCAATTTTGTGTGCGCATAGTTTTTGATTCTTGTGATGATTTGCATAAAAAAAAGAAATTAAACAACATGAAATTTTGTCTTTGATAAAATAAGTTTTTTGTTTGTTAAGTTAGTGCAAAATTTTAAGTTGCACTCAAATGAGTGAAGAAGAAAATAGGTGCAATAATCTGATGATTGCTTTTTCTTAAATCAAACAATTTTTTTGGAGTGCAACATTTTTTGCATCACTATCACTCAAGTTAAGTGAGGCTGCTAATTTTCAATTCATCACTCAACATCAACAAAATGATTGCAATAATTTTGCACTATCACTTGCTGTGAGTTGAAACTGCAAAATTAGTGCACTACCGCCATCTATGATATGTATATATATTTGACAGATTCATATACATATGACTTAAGCTTTTAAATGCACTTTAAATTGGCCAATATTTATGAAACACACTTAAGTCCCCTGCTAAAGCCGAACTATTTTAAATAATTAATTTCAAATTCCTTGTCATAGAGTTCGATTGTTTTCGAGATATACAAAAGTAAGCATCATTAAAAATTCGTTTAAACTCAAGCTCTTTTGCAACAAACAATTTAAAATGTACTGCAATAAAATAAAGTTGTTAGTTTTAAATTTTACAATTTCGTATTTAAAAAAACTTTCTGTATGTGAATGACAAGCAATGTATAAAGAAACCACACTCATGTTATAGCTGCCTCCGAACATGTCATGGTTATTAGTATATAATATCTTGGTTGTTTTTATATAAAGAAATAATTAAGTGAACTCAGTTACATTCGGTTGGTGAGATCGACGCCGGTCGCTTGCTGTATGTCCTGATTTTTATTTTAAGGCTGACTGCTAATTCAATTTGTGATTTATATATTGAACAAAAAAAATATTTTAGTTTTGACAGTTAGTATTATGGTTATTTTATTGAACTGTTTATGGGTTTTAATCCAAATTTTTAATATTTTATTCAGGTAAAAGTTCAATAAATTTAATTTTCATTAAATTTTTTTTTATGAAGAAAGGAATTTTACAACATGAAATAAATTAAAATTTAATGATAATTTTTCATTCTTGACTGAGCTGGGAATTAAACCCAGGTTTTCACGGACAGGTTGCCCTGACATGTTTCGATTGTAACCACACAACCTCCTCAAAGGGGTTGGCCGCTTTAACACTCACCGCCTTCGAGGCAGCTGGAAGTCAATAGCCAAACATCACTCTTTAAACCAAGTTGGTAGATCGAAATTTGTTTTTGAATAAATATCTATTTTAATTGATTTACATGTTCATCCTTACTTCAGTTGTTCATACTTGTCAAGAATTCTTTTTAGTTTTGTTTTTGTAGTCTCCAAAAAACCTCGATTTTGATGACTATTTTGTAAAAGATTGCAAATCAATAAAATTTTAGTTGTTTATAGTTTAGTTGATTTATAATAAAGCTAGCACTTTAAACTTTTTAGAGTTTCTTACTTTTGATACTTAAGTAATTTTTACAGCTTTGAAAACAATCAAATGAATTTAAATAGACGCATCATGCCAACTGTTTTCAACACACTTAACAACACGCTTGTGTTTTTGCTTGTACAGGAAATACCCTACTTCAATGGATTTTCACATGATGATTACATTTTGAAATGCAAGGGGACTCCCAAAAAACATGGGGGTATTATTTTCAGAGGCATAAAACTTTTTTATTTAAACAAAACACAACAAATTTAAAGGAATTACCAACATTTTGCATTTATTAGCTCACAAATTTCATGGCATTTAATGTTTGATGAACGCCATCATGGCACCACCATTTCGTGCATCGAATGTTGGCTTCTTAATGATCAATTGTTGCTGGGTTATCAGCAAAGATCAGATATTTGACGTAACCCCACAAAAAGTAGTACAAAGGTGTCAAATCATGCGCACAATATGGCCAATTCACCGGTCTATATCTAAAGATAGCTGGTTCACCAAATGTTTGGCTGATGGTTTCATACGCTGTATGACAGGCTGTGGGAAAAATCGCCCAAAGAAAAATGGCCCAAAAAAAGAAATGAAAAATCGCCCAAATGAAGAATCGCCCAACAGAACATGAAAAATGACCCAAAAAGTTATATATGAAATTTTGCCCAAAAGAAACGAAAAAGGGCCCAAAAAAAAATAAAAAATGACCCAAAAAGCAAAACCGAATTTTTTCCCGGTGGCATGTTATAACGTCCAGTGTCATAGTGTCCATGGACGTTATGACACTCCAAAAAGTGTCATAGTGTCCATGGACACTGCGCTAACTAAAGCTTCTCTGCACAGCCGGCCTTCGGCCGGACGCAAGGATTTTCTTCTCTATGGTATAACAAACACCGGCTTCGCTAACTAAAGCTTCTCTGCATAGTCGGCTTTCATTTGGAAACAAGGCAGATTTTAGAAGCTTTACTTAGCGAAACCGGTGTTTGTTATACCATAGAGAAGAAAATCCTTGCGCCCGGCCAAAGGCCGGCTGTGCAGAGAAGCTTTAGTTAGCGAAGCCGGTATATGTTATACCATAGAGGAGAAAATCCTTGCGCCCGGCCGAAGGCCGGCTGTGCAGAGAAGCTTTAGTAAGCGAAGCCGGTGTTTGTTAAAAAACGTCGGTTAAAAAACTAAAAATCACCCAACAATAACGAAAAATAGCCCAAAAATTTTAGGTCACTTTTCATATGAATTTAGGCCCAATTTTACATGGAATTTTTTTGGGCGATTTTTCATTTCTTTTTTTGGGCCATTTTTCTTTGGGCGATTTTTCCCACAGCCGTATGACAGATTACACGGTCTTGTTAGAAACAGTTCTCTTCCAAATGATTTTCAATGACGTGAGGAATAAGCAAATCACAATTTATTTGTCTGAAGCATGCGCCATTCATAGTAATATTGGCTCTGGTTTTGGATTGAAAGACAAATGGGCCGATGACGCCTTCAGAATGTCAACCGCACCAAACAGTGATTATTTTGGGATGTAATTGGGTCTCAAGAGTTTAATAAGGATTGCGTTCTATCCAGAAATTACATTTTTGCATGTTTACATACCCGTCAAACCTGAAATTGGCTTCATCGCGGAATATGATTTGACGATCAAAATTTGGTTCAACTTCTAGTTGACTCTCAGCCCATTAACCGAACACGCGACGCAACTAATGGTCTTGCACCAGTTGGAGGTGTGGATGTGAGCCAAAATCTCCTCAAAAATTTTCAAGTAGTTGACGGGCAGAGACTGAGCTGTTAAGAACGGCATCGGATCGATTATTTCGAGTCCTGTGCTCTACTCACGTTTATAGCGGCTGTGGGTTCTTTGGTAAGAAGAGTATGGACTCGATTTGGATGAATATTATCGAAAATAGTTAATGCGGTCATGAATCGATCCACCGTTGATTTGACTAAGCTCTATAATGTAAGTCTTTGCAAGGTGATCTACCAAATTATACTAAAAAAGTCAAACACATTAGTATGACAGTTAGTTTTACAGTTATTCCTATCGGAAGTTCTATACTTCTACAAAAAACCTTTAGAATTGTAATAAATGTTTGTAATATTTGTTAATTTGTTTTCAAAATTTTTGTTTTCTATGAGATTTGTCTGAAGGTACTCGGGTATCATGGCGTTAGAGATAAATAGTGTTTTCTGTCAAGGTTAAAAATGCTGTATTTACAACAGGTGTCGTATACTTTACACATGGTTAAAGTCTTTATGTTACTTCTATGAGATTTTATCGTTTTAAAATAACCGCTTCAAGTTTCATCGCTCTTGCGATTCGTAGCATTTTCATACAAATCGATTGATATTGCTTGATTGGAAGTTTTCTGCTATTACGATTAAATGGTACGCATTATTGCAATTACGATTGTACACGCACAGAAAAAACATGGATGTGGTAAACATATTCTAAGAGCAACATATTATGCTAAGATTCATGATTGTAGTCAACATATTACGATTATTACTGAATCAAATTATGACCAAATATATTCGTAATATTCATCATAATATTTATCCCTTAGTCCTTATTTGTTTTTATTACATCCTGTTATAATTTGATGTAATCATATTATTATCGTGTTAATCATAATAAGTGAAGATGTCATCATATTAATCATAATAATATGTATATTAAATCTAAAAACTAAAAATATTTTTAATATATATTTATGCTTATTTACTTACTGGCAACCTTAACGTAAAACTGTTGTAGATATTTCACATCATAATATGATGCGACTTTAATCATAATTTTTTAACCTGTTTTTGTCGTAGGTCGCTATTATTTATAAATTACTTTGTAGAATTTTCATTATTTTTCTCTTAAATAACACAGAACAATTGTCAATATTTTTGCACCATTTTCAAACCATATTAAAATTTTTTTAGCATTGATACTTTATTTTGTGACACTACAATTTTTTTAATGTACCTACAATTTCTTTATTTTTAAATTTCTTGAAAATAGGGTTTTTAATGGGTATTTTTTTTTAAATTGTTTAACCACTGAATAACGAATAATTCGATAGGCATATGTAAAGCAAACGACACAACTGAAGCAAAATTATTTTACAAATGGCGATAACAAAATATTATTAGAGTAAAGATATTATGTTTGCATTTTAAACATATTATGAGTAAACGTATAGAAAGTTATCATGTTATGGCTATTAAATATCATTAAATGGTTGTAAGGAATATAATATGTTTTCAAAGTTATCATTATTTAGTTGTTATAAAAATGATTATTTATCAGTGAAAGATACTTAAATTTATAATTGCGATAAACATTGACATGTTTACAGTAACTATAATATTGTTAATATTAAAAAAAATAATAATATTTTGTGTACGAAAACGTACATTGTTACAATAAACAGAGTGTAGTTGCCGTAACCATTCCCAACCATGTTTTTGCTCTGCGTATATATTCTGTAGTTATATGACCATAACGCAGCTATCTTAAAGCCGTTGTTTAAAAGGATTTATACTTTTAACAATGTAAAACACATCTTTCAAAGCAGAAAGATTTATACAGGGTGGCCCAAATAAGAAGTACCAATGTTACTTACGGAAAGCTGTTCTAATAACAATTTTTTAAATCTGTTATCAGACAATTATCCACCATTTTGCTCGGCACAGGCTTATGCTCTTGTTTTTTTTTGGTCTCTAGTTTATTAACATACACTTTGTGCTTTAAATATTCCCACTAACAGAAGTCTGGCGCAGTTTCACCTAGTAAACGATGTAGCCAAGGGATATTTAAATTTTTTTCAAAGTAAACGTTTGCCAAAAATTTAACGCAATAACCTACAACTGGCAGCAAAAATTTATCGACCATTGTTTTGTTACAAGCCCCGGAAACCGTTTGTGGCGTTTAATGCTGATTCTCAAAGAATAAAGGGCTGATAAAAAATCAACTATTTTTATCTTAATGCATAAAACGAATAGCATATTATAGTCGTTGTTTATAATTTTAATTTTGTGTTAAAATTATCTTCAATGTTGTTCTGAAAATGCTCAATTGGCCGGAATAACGACATTCAGCATTTTGGCAAACAGCTTCCACGTTGACTTCTGATCGAATATTTCGATGAGTGCCTCTCTCAGGCAGCTTATCACTGAACCCCGTTTCTCAAAAAGGCCGACTAAATCCCTTATCATGAAGGCTGTGGGAGCTAATCTCAAATAAATATATTGACGATATTTTTGATGCGTCATAGCAACTGAAGGTTGAAAAGAATAGAAAAGTTTAATTGATAGTTTCGAATTATTGGGTTATAACCTGCAAAAAGAAAAAAAAATTATTATATTACAAAAAAAATTTATACGTGTTTAAGAATAGTGCCTCACTTTTTTTCCTAATTGGTGGACCACAACAGCCCGGCATATTGCTTGTGTTGCATTGTGTTATTTTCTCTTATTAAATTAAATTTTTTATTTATTATTATTTCTGCTATAAAAATCAACTTTATCTATTAAAATGAAATTTTTATTCAAAATATGTATTTAAATCTTGACACAAATTTTTCAAATAATTTTTATCTAAAAAGAAAATAAAAAAAAAATATCATCACTTACTTAATTTATTACACTAATAAAAAAGAATTGCACATAAATATTTTATGGCTGCATGATCACAATGTGAGTAAAATTAATTTAAATTTTTTTTCAAAATTACAAAATATTATAATCCTTTGACTCAATTGTAAAAAAAAATACAAATATAACAAAATAAATCAATAAAAAAATAAATTTATAGTGAAAAGGAAAGGAAGTAAAACATAAAATATGAAACATTTTAATATATTGAAGAAAAAATTACAGCATTTCTATTTTAAGTAAATTTTATTTTTTAGTTTCTATGGCTTTTTCCTAAACGATTTAGTTAAATATGTGTGTCTACATGATTCCAATACACATCAAAAGCAGCAATAAAAATAATAACTTTGAAAATCTAAGTTCAACCATAAAAATCAAATAAATCAAAAATCTCGTAAATAAATCATTGGAATTTATTTTCATTACTACTTACTTGGCAAAAGAAGGAGAAAAAACAAAAGAACTAGATATGTGAATTATTACACAAAATCCTAGCGAATGGAAAAATACACTGTTTCCTAAATAATTTCTTGTATATTTTCTTGTATAACCTGATCGAAACATGACTAAATTCATTAACTTAAATGCCGTTTGCATTGGTATGACTTATAACACTGTGCTACTTGAAAAAACTGTGAAGAGGGGCGCACGGCCAGTAAACCCAAATGCGAGTGCGCTGTACCAGTGGTGCTAACCGGTTTTTAGGTTACTAATGTTTCTTGATATACCATTATTTAGAAAGTGGAGGAGGTTGTACACCATATATTTGCAACATATATATATCCAAAAACGGCTTAGTTTATTGAGCGATATCCCCTAAGGGATAAAAGTATAACCTACCTCCATTAGTTTTTTGTCCTTTACATTTTCTTAAATCATATCGTCGGTTGACAAGTAAAACTCACTAAGTGCAGATTTGACCCAAAATGACTTAATATCACAAGATATTTTTTTTTCTTGTATTCTATTGGTTACAAAAATATTATGTTCATTGAGCGATCCTATGCCCCAATTTTCGATTTTTTATTTTCATTAACTACAATTTCGTATGTCCTTACGGCAGGAAAAAATCACAAACGTACTTAATGATTTTAACTTGTCAATGTTTTATACCTTAGACGCAGTTAATGAACTTAAGTTTAAAAAAAATAAGATATTATTTGAAATCAAAGTAGGCTTTGATTTGAATTTCAACGGTATGACAAAAAGAAATTTGTCATTAACTCTCGGTGTCTTAAAGTAAGTTGATTTTTTGTGTAATTATAAATTAATAAAATCAATATTAATTATGAATAGAACAAGTAGAGGTAGATACTTAGCCGAATTGGCAATGAACAAACAAAGGTGTGATAAAACCCCTGATAACAACGTAAGTACATAATGTATCTATGTAATGTAGGTGTTGTCGTGAAACAAAATTGAGGGTGATATTCTTATAATTTAATTCATATACTACATACATAAATTCTTGGCCAACAGGATTTGTTTGATAATAAACCTGATAGCGTGTCTGAAGCTACAAAGTTTGTTAATGCTTTAACTCAACAAGAAATATCTCCTACTGATGAAGAGCAAAGTGATGTGAACAAGAATAATGATGAGGAGACTGGAGCAATTGAATCTAATGTGAGTGGCAAATTCTTTTTAAATTTCTGTCCGCATAAATCTTAAAACATAAAATCCTTAAATCCGCTTGATTATGTGCAGATTCAAAACAAGTCTTTTCGGCTTGTCGACTACGACTGCAGTTCTGATGGAGATTTCAGTGAAGATTCAAACGAAGATCAAACTTTCAAGCCAAACTTCCAAGAAGATTCTGATATTTCAGATTTTTCGGATTACATGGTCGAAACCAATACGAAGGTTTTGACGAGACGAAAAAAAAATTACCCAGAAGCCTGGAAGGTTAATGTAGCTAAATGTCGTCGAGCCACCATCCTGCTAAAACTCCAAAACATATTGACTGCTCTGAATGTAAGTTTAAATGTACAAATTATGTCTCTGAGGTGAAAAGGCAAGAAATTTGCAAATCGTTCTGGAGATTTTCTGACTTTAACAGGCAAAAAGACTTTATAATAAAACATGTCGAAACTCACCAACCAAAAAGAAGAAGAATTGATGTAAACAGTGTAAAATCGCGTAATATGTCCAAAATATATTTTTTTAAAAATAGCACTGGCAGACAAAGAGTATGCGCAAAATTTTTTGAAAAGACCCTTTGCATTTCAAACGGACCTATAAACACTGCAATTTCAGGTTAAAAATTTGGGTCATTTACTGGCAATGATAAAAGAGGTCGAAAAGTACCCGGAAATAAAACAAGTGAAACAGGAATTTCTTTGGTAAAAAGCCACAAAGATAGCTTTCCTGTAATGGAATCCCATTACGTACGAAAGTCCACCAAGAAAATGTACCTAGATAGGAATTTGTCTATTTGGAAAATGTACGATCTTTATCGTAATGATTTTTGCCCGAAATGCAACATTACAGAAACTGTCAGCGAAAAAACTTATAGAAGAATATTCTGTAATGATTACAACTATTCGTTTTTTAAACCAAAAAAAGACCTTTGCGCAACATGTGCAAAATATGACCAAGCTTCTAATGCAGACAAAAAAGAACTGGAAGAAGAATATACAATGCATCTTATGAGAAAAAATCAGTGTAATGAAGCTAAAGAATATGATAAGGTCAGATGCAAAACTGATCCTTCATTCATTACATGTACTTTTGATTTGCAAAGTGTCCTTCAATTACCCTATTCCAGTGTATCATTGTTTTATTACTCCAGAAAAATATGCGTTTACAATTTGACTATCTATGTAGGAAGCGGAGAAATAGCCCACTGTTACACTTGGAACGAATTGAATGGAAAGCGGGGGAGCAAGGAAATAGGATCAATTTTATTGAAATTTCTCGAAACTTTACCGTTAACCGTGACCGATGTTTGACTATTCTGTGACACTTGTGGTGGTCAGAATAGAAACCAACAAGTAGCAGCTGTTTTAATGTACGCTGTACAAAATTTAAGCCACTTGAACAGAGTTGAACTTAAATTTTTAGAGTCAGGACATTTACACATGGAGTGTGACTCGATGCATTCCGCAATAGAGTCGGCTAAGAAAAATAAGAGTGCCTACACAATGACTGATTGGATTCGAATCTTTCAATCGGCTTGATCGATTAAAAAACATAAAATCCAAAGCGAATACCAAGTTCATCTACTAAAATTCTCCGACTTCTACTATTTACAGGAACGAGCAAGCAGCACAATAAAAAATCGAAATCGAGACGAATTTGGCGACAAAGTATCATGGCTAAAAATAAAATGCCTAAAATTCGAAAAACAATTCCCGGCAACCTTTTTTTATAGATACATCTGATTATAAGAAAGTAAATGTTGCTGGAAGAGGCAGTTAGAGGGAAACTTTGACTTGATAGACTTGATAACGGATAATTTTCGTTAAGCTCTTCAAATAAAGTTAAAGCTTTATTTTGTATAACCATTTGACTTAAGGGCATTCTTCGCTGATTCTTATCTTCTATCCAAATGCTAAGAAGTGGCTTAAATTTTTCATTAAACGACTTTTTGTTTTTGTAACCTGTTTATGTTGTAACGATGTTGCGGTTTTTTTTTAAATATTATCGACGTCTCTGGATCAACAGATGGAACAGCGGCTAGTTCAAGGTTTATTCCAATATCAACAGTCTTTTCCGATGAAAAGCTAAGCTTATTTGCTTTCTTTTTTGGCTCATTGTTGCAAAATATTTAGATTTATTTTCTCTTCAGCAAAAGTAATTTGAAACCACTAACGACCTTCAATTTTCAACTAGCAGACAACATCCACGTACATACATATTTGCATTAGACCTACACTGGAAATTCGCTTTATTATTTTGGCTTTGTACAAGCAATTTTATATTAACAATGCAAATCGAAGCACTAACGACGCAACTTCGAAGCCATGCAACGCATACTGAAAAAAACGACGCAATTTCGAAATCACAGAAATTTTAATAAGACGCAGCTTCGAAACGACGCAAACAGAAGCGACGCAAACCGGGGTATTGGTGTACTTTAAAACATTCATTTTGAGATAAACAATTAAAACAATGTAGTTAATAATAATATATGTAAGTTTTATGTTCTTAGCACGTAGATGGGAAAACAGAGTAAATTTTGAAGCTGTCTAATTTTGAAATGTCAGTAGTTCTCTTTCTGCACCAGGTAATTGAAGTTTATATTTAAATAATAAACTAAACGTGTGTTTTTGAAAAACTAAGAGTAAAAAAAAACCTTAAAGTAAATTATTCATTCTGTCGGACTAAGATATTCAAGTTCCAGTTACGCCGCTAATTGGGACCGGAGATACGCGACGCAAACCGAAAGAACTATTTTTCATACATTTGTATTGATTTTCATTTAATTGGTTCCCAGATTCATAACTTTGGCTGAAAAAATAAATGTTGACTGGATAGATTTGATAACGTATAATTTTCATTAAGATCTTCAAATAAAGTTAATCAAAGCGTTCTTTTGTATTACTATTTGACTAAAGGGCATTCTTCGCTGAATTTAATATTCAATCCAAATGCTTACAAGTGGTTCACTTTTTTTTATTAAAAACTTTTCAATTTTGTAACCTGTCTATGTTGAAGCGATGTTGCGGTCGTTTTTTAATATTATCAGCGCCTCTGAAACAACAAATGCATTTTATTCTGAAAGGAGCTAGTTATTTCAATATCAACAGTATTTTCCCCTAATTTAGAACTTTTCAAAATGTTAGGTTTTTGTTCTAAGCTTATCTGCCTTCTTTTTTGACACATTGTTGCAAAATATTTCGATTTAACTCTGCTTTAGCGAATGTATGTAATTTGAAACTACTAACGACCTTTAACTTGCAACCAGCAGACAACCTCCACATACATACATATTTGTATAAGACTTTAACGGGAAATCCCCTTTTCTGTTTTATCGTTGTACAAGCATTTTCATATTAACAACGCAACTGCGAACCCATGCGACGAAAAGTGAAACAAAAACGACGCAACTTCAAAATCACATAAATTTTATAAGAACGCAAAGGAAAAGTCTAAAATGTACTTTATTTATTTAAAAAAACAGGTTTTGCGAAAACTTTTGGTGAACTTATTAAAACATTCAACATTGACAACAACTAATAAGAATTTTTTATAAGTACTTCTGAACTTGCATTTATTAAATTAAATGTATTTAATAAATAAAATTACTAGTTTACTTAAATTACTTCAACTTTCATTCGCAGTAAAATGTCCACTAAAAGGTGTCAATTATACTCGACGTTGACTTAAAAGCGTCGTAGGAAATACTGTCAATAAAAACCGTTTGTTGTCAATAATAACAACAAAAATACAATTATTGTTTTGTTTTATATAAAAAAGCGTAATTTGAAGATTTATATTAGAAATGGTGTAATTTGGAAATGATGTTGATGTATTCGCTGAAATACAGTGACGGTAAATGTATATCTGACTGTGCAAGATAGACAAAAGTACTAGTATACAAATACTCAAATTAAAACGAAAATGATAAAAAAGAACAAATAAATGGCACACAAATTCTTACATACTAGAACAAGATGAAAAGATATTGCAATAAAATCAGGACATATTTTTTACAGAGACATGTGCAAAGTTGTTTCCATTTGATATAAGTGTTTTTTAAGAAATTTAAAATCAATATGAAAGTTTAACAGCAATTTCATATATAATATTAAAAACTTAAGAGCTGGAAGTGTTCTTTAAGCAATATTTAAAAGGGACTTATTCGTGGATATTTATTTGTATTAAATTTTATCTTGATACCAGAATTTTTATTGAACTTCCAGGAATGAGAACTAATAATATACCTCCATTAAACTTTTTGTGATAACCTTTCTATTTCTTTGTAATTTACAAAAAAAAATAAATAAAGGCCTTTTATTAAATACACAGCAGTCCATAATGAGTACCAAATATGAATTTTTTTATATTGCAAAAATTTTTTTTTTCGCGTAAATATAAAAAATTAATTTATATTATTTTAAATTGTACAATAACCAAAAATAGACACAAATATTTTGTTTGATATTGTTTCTTTAAGTTCAGAATAATAAAGTTCTCAAAAAAAAGGTTTTTAGAAAAATATTTTTTTTTTTTTGTACTTTTGTACAACAAATTACAAACCGAAAATTTATTTTTTTCTTTTTAAAAATTTAATAAATCATGCGTACAAAATAATTTTTTTTTCATCAGTTTAAAAAAATAAAAACAAACACAAAAATAGATATTTATTTTTTCAGAACAATATTATTTTGTACATGAAAACAAAAAAATTAACCGAAAACTTAAAATTGAACTAAAACTAGAACTAAATAGTAATCTTATCAATTAGCTTAATGTTAAGTTTGAGCAACAATAAATTTTCTACATTCCTTCTACTTAAATTCCTTCTATTTTTGGTCATAATAATTGGCAAAGCACTGAAGGCTGTCTCCACAGATACCTGTGTTGCGGGTACAGCTAATGCAACAGCAGCTAGTTTTGATAATTAAGAATCTCTAAAGCTTTTTTGCAATTGCAATTTTAAACACAATTTTATATTATAATTTTAATTAAAATTCACAATTTTAACTTCAAATTGAGTTTTTATTGTTAGTTTCTAAAAACAAAAAAAAAATATTTGTCTCAAAAACTTTTTTTTTAAGAACTTTATTATTTTGAACTTTGAAGAACAAATAAAACAACATAATCCATGTTTTGAACACCAATGATAAATATATTTCAAAAAAAAAAAAAAAAAAAAAAAAAAAAAAAAAAAAAATAATATAATAAAAAAAAAACGTTTTTGTGTATTTTTCCAATTTTTGTTACTTTAAAAATACATATCTTTTTTTATGTTTCCTACTTTTTTTAACCGACAGAAAAAAAATTATTTTGTACGTATGAGTTTTGAATTTTTCAAATGAAAAACTTAAATTTTAAGTTTTCGGTTATTAATTTCTGATGCCTGCGCTACACACTATCCCACAAAGTATTTTCCGAAAATGCTTCCCTGATCTAATTATTGTTTAAAAATTTTCAAAAAACAATAACAAGTTATCATGACAGGTTTGTATTTTTTTCAATATACGTAAGACCCCAGTAAAAACATTTGTGTTTTTTGAAGCACTTAAGAGAAAAAGCGCATAATTGAGCGCTTCAATAAGAGAGCTCTTATACAGCAGTAAATGATAATGAATAAAATATACATAAATAGCTGCTATCTTAGTGCTGACAACAAAAAAGGTTTTAAACTTTAAAATTTAAAGCGATAACAAAATAATAATATATTATG
Source organism: Pollenia amentaria (assembly GCA_943735925.1). Taxonomy (NCBI): domain Eukaryota; kingdom Metazoa; phylum Arthropoda; class Insecta; order Diptera; family Polleniidae; genus Pollenia; species Pollenia amentaria. Next base: position 151,209,041 of record OX031007.1, read on the forward strand.
GTTTACGAAAATTCTTGAAAAAAGCATTTAAACAATAAAAGAAAAACAATAATGATTAAGTTAATATAGTTAGCCCTTAAAAAGTGCTTTGGGAGTGCTTTGTTTGCATGTTTTATTATGTTAATAAAAAGGGCTTATTGTCGGCAGAAAATAGTCCTCCAAACCGAAACACCCCATACAAAAATCAGGCATCCCATTAGCAGCTTTGAAGCGATTTGAGGTATGAATTCATACATAAAACCTGCTCCTTTCGGAGCACATTTTTTACTGGGACTTGTATTATAGTGTAAAGCAGCTATTAGAATAATAAAAAAATTTGTTATCTTAACAGGTTTTGTCTATTTTTTTTAAGGCTCAACTTAAGAAATAACAGGATTCTCTATCATTTTAAATATTTTTTGAACGTTTCTTTTATGTAAGTGCTCTCAAATTAGTAATTACACCGTACACAGAAAAAAGTGTTTTATCAATTAAAAAAAGTATTTAAATTTAATTAATGTGATAATTGAATCAATTATTTTTTTAGTTGAAAGAAAATTAAACATTTAATATTGATTTAATTAACATTTTAGTTGTTTTGAAATAAATTTTCAATTAAAATTTTAATTAAATAACAAAAAATTATAAATGACTTTTTTCGTTAAAAATAAAATAATTTAATCATGTAGAATTGTTGTTGGGAATTGTCAATATTTCATAAAATAAATTAGCACATTGTTTGAAATGAAAAAGTTTTTTGATCACTTTTTTAATTAAAATTGAAAATATCATTTATTGAAAATATTTATTCAAAATTTTAAAATTTTTAGTAATCAATATAATCATTTTGGTAATAGGTGCAAAATCAACAACTTGTTTGCTTGATATTATGAATTTGGAATAAATTTGGTGATTGGAGAAATTTCATAATTTTTTCTGTGTACTATTTTGAAACGAATTTAAAACGAAAAATTTTTGCTTTCTAGAGAAGGTAAAAACGTTTTCAGTTTCACTTTCGTATGAATTGGGTTTCTGTGACACGCCTGATATACTTTTACATAAAAATGGTATTTCACTCTACTTATTTGCTCCAATCGTAAAAAATTTGTTTCATTCGATTCAGCACATGTCATTTATAGTCTGGTCAGACCAGACTATAAATGACATTAATTTATTGCAAATTTAGCTAACTATTTTCCCCCAGCACTTTCTCTAAGCATACATATAATATATTAGCTCTTATATTATCCTTTAAATAATAACGAAAAATATTTTAATGAAAGTGAATGGAAAGCTAAATGGTTAGAAAGAAATTCATAGGCAATTGTTAAATAAATAAATTCAAGAATTCCATTTCTTTAAAATAAACAAATATCACAAAAGAGAAAAATCTGAAGATCTTTTTTTAACAATAACTTTTGGCCCCTTAATAAACAAACGCATCAAATAAAAGTTTTACTTAACTTAAAAAATGCCCCGAACTCTACAATTATATATTAAATGTTGAGGTCGACAAAGAAATAAAATAAAATGGAAACATGAAAACAGCAACAATGAAGAGAATAAATATTAAATTACATTTTGTTAAAAAGTCCTTTATTTATACAAATTCTGTTACTTACACATATTTATGTTACATACATATGTATGTTTGTATGTATGTATTTATGTTGTAACCCAGTTAACCAGATTTCCTTTGACGTTATCGTCGTCAATGATGCATGCACGATTGTTCCCTATCGTTAAGGTTTCCTAGAAGCCAATTTAGGGAAAATCGTCATGTACGACAGTATGACCGACATTTTCTTATAAACTCTATTTAACTCTCAGCAAAAAATCCAAATTTTTAATTTTCGTATGTGGGACATTGTCTTACAAGTTCTTTTCAATCAAACTCTATTTGGAACAAAATAAGTGATATTGTATTATAAGTTGTCTTCAATCAAACTCTATGTGGGACAGTATGACTTGGTCTTATAAGTTGTCCTGTATAAAAAGCTATTGAAGACAAAGTTTTCTTCTACCAGAGTTGAATTCTTCTCAATCACTTTGTTTGGTTTGCTTTGAATTCTCACATTGTTTTTTTTTTAAATTGTTGATTTAGAAATCTACATACAATTTACGAATTAGCACAAACCAGCAAAACTGAATGCATGCTGATGAAGGTAGTTGCGGGCTGAATGAAATAGATTACGTGCAGTTTATACTTCACTGTAAACTAAAAAATTGCTTAAGAAGTCGAATATATAATATGTAACCGAAACAAAACAGGCGAAATAAATTTGCAACATTACTAAAAAACCACATGGTAAAATTGTATGAAATAAATAACTAATAAAAAAAATAATAAATAATAATGTTTTCAATGGACAACAAGATGGACGAAATTGCTATGCATGGAGTCGTTGACGACAGATTGGAGATATTGTATATATTGAATGTAATGACTATATATAAATTCGTTGACGAACATGTTCGGAGGCAACCTTAATATGGCTGTGGCTTCTTGATGGACGACTAAACGTTGCCTTTGACAAAGTTATAGTGAAATTAACCATTATATGCTTAAAAGTTATCGTTAAAAAGAGATTTGAAGAGATTTTTTCTCTTGGTGTGTCTTTCACGACTTTCTGTTGTCTTGTACCGATCGTTTAAGATGTCTTAAAGAAGTGGCCAACTGGAAAATGCCCAAAAGTTTTGTTGACCTTACACATTCTTTGTGTTTGTCTAAGGTTAAAAAAAGTTGTTACAAACAAAGAAACAAAGACCAAGAAATAACAATCTTATTTAATGTTTGCATTAGTATCAATTGTCGTAGATGTAGGGGCAGTTATTGTGTTGATTCATATGTAACCAACATGTGGTTTTGTTTTGTATATTTTCATAATTTTAGAAAATTAAGTAAAACTTTCTATTCTTTATCATTTATTTACAAAACCTTAAATTTTGGCTTACAATATTATTATTTTCAAAAAAAAAAAAAGTAATAAGGGTTTTCATGACATCGCTTAAATGGAGCAAATAGGCAAACGTGCGAGACTCGTTTCAACCCTATTTAAATTTTGCGTAATTTTAAACAAAAATAAATTTTAAAAAAATTCAAAATATAGAACAATTGAAATTTGTAAATAAAATGGGATATTTGCTATTAAAAACGCATAAAGAAAGCAAAAAGATTAATTTGTCCAAATTATTGCATTAATTTAAAACTCCGTTAAGCATTAAAAAATATATTTGTATAAATGCACAATTGAATAGCGCAAGTTTACGATTCAAAATTGTTGGGCAAATTTACGAAGAGTGTGTACATGAATTCTCATACAACTTTAAACAGTACATACGCGAGGGCGTAAAAATTCACATTTTGCACAGATTGCGAGACTTTTTTAACCGATATCATGAAAACCCTTAATATTTTTCTATTGTTATTTTTCGAAAATGTTTGTATTTTAAATGCGATATATGGAAAATTTCCATAAGATATGCAAATGATTTCATAAAATTACCAAATTATTTATGTTGTAATATAAATTTAATACATTTAAGTGATTTTTCTTTTATGCTAATTTTAATAAAACAAATCAAGGAATTTAAAATTATTCAAATATATTGTTTGAGAAGTTCTATAACAAAGCGATTCAATAACTGTTTTTAAATTTGTTTGGTTTTGGACAGAGTCAAGTTCTACATAATAAAATGTAAATAAGTTTTTTTTTTAACATATAAAAGATTAAATAATGGTATGCCGTTACTCATAATGCTTCAGATTAAAATAAAACATTCTCTTATCTCTGAAATAAAAGACTTCGAGATATTTATACAAAAGTTAGTAGAATCGAGTAAGGCTCGAAACAAATATTAGCGTTTTATTAAAATTAGACGTAATTACACAAGACAAAAGTCTTCTACAGGGTGGGCCATCTTGGACCGACTGATTTGATATGCTTATAATTTTTGTATTTTTAAATTTTTTTATTTATTTTTTTTTGGAAATGAAAGTATAAATTATATATTTTTTTTAGCTAATTATGAAAAATAACAACTTTTAGACGGCGTCCATTCTCCTGTTGGCAGTTAATGGCTTTACTCAATACATTTTGCATTACGTTGCGCAACGTTTCTGACTGCAATTGCGTAATTTCTGCGAATATATTCTGCTTTAGCTTCTGAATATTTTGTGGTTTGTTGACGTACACTCGTTCCTTCAAGAAACCCCACAAAAAAAATCTGGGGCCGTCAAATCTGGAGAACGAGGTGGCCATGCGAAATCTGTATTTTTTGAAATTATTCGGTCATCGAAAAGTTCTCGCAGAATTGCCATTGTGGCTCTTGCGGTATGAGCTGTAGCTCCATTTTGCTGGAACCATATGTAACGATTATTAAGAAGTATCGGACGTAAAAAATTTTCCAACAGTTCTGCTTATTCACATATCCATTTTAATGAATATGTGCTTCACCGCTCATAATCAGGTTATTCAAAAAATTGGATCGTCCGGAAACATAATAAAATTCAACAATTTTTACACGTTCTTCCACTGAATATGATGACATTATAAAATCTTATAAAATTCTGTATTATCTGCAAAAAAAAAAATAATACAAATAAAAAATACAAAAATTATAAGCATTTCAAATCAGTCTTTTTTAGTCATTAAAACTAATTTCAGCTTTTTGTAATGTTAAAAAATGTAAATTGCTATTTTCATGTACGAATATATAAAATTATTAGTATTGTGGTTATTTTATTGATCTGTTAATGGTTTTAAATCCAAATTTAGATATTTTTTAATTAGGCTTAAGTTCATTGAATTTAATTTTCATTAAATTATAGTATGGGCAACCTGTCCGTGAAAGCCTGGGTTCAAATCTCAGCGCAGTCAAGAATGAAAATTTATTAATAAATTTTAATTAATTTCATTTTCTAAAATTCCTGTCTTCATAAAAATAATATAATGAAAATTAAATTCAATGAACTTAAGCCTAATTAAAAAATATCTAAATATATAAAATTGTTAAAAAAAAAACAAGTTTTAGCCGAAATAATATGATTTTCTGGGGGGGAATTAATATTGGACCCATGCTAAATTGTGGATCAATCAGCCCAAAATTCTGTAGAGTGATTACTGGTATTAAAAAACTTAAATTAGAATCAATTTCAATACAGCAGTGAAACTATTTTAAGCGTTTACAGTGAATTTCAGAAGGCTGCCTATTATGGGATCTAAGGAAAATTATGGACAGTATATCACAAAATTGCATGACATTTTTAGAACAAATTTTACCTCAATATTTATATCCGCTACGGCTTTAGGCGTATTTAGTTACTTTACCAGAGTGGGCTTTATATGCGGCTAATTGTAAATTATGGACCGATCATCACGAAGTTTATTAGTATGATTTCTAGTCCTATAATAGTATGAATTATTAAAAAAATTATTTGTGTCGGCTTAAGGCGTAAAAACTGTTTCCCAAGAGTAGGGTCTGTAAGGGGCATGTTGTAAATTAAGGACTGATCATCAAAAAACTTGACAGTTTGTTTTCTAGTTCTATGAAACTGTGAAGTTCCAAATTTAATTACAATTGTATTATTTATTTTGGCGTACTAAACTGTTTTCCTTGAGAAGGGTTTATATGGGTAAATGATGGACAGATCTTCATGAAATTTGGCACTATAATCAATTTTTTCGATTCATAGCTCTAATCGTACTGAAATGATTTATTGGATTTCAATCCCAAACTGCTTAGGGTAACTACAAGCAATTTGACACCAAGTTTGTTATTTTCTTTTGGTTCTTTCAAAAGTGAGCGTGTTTTAAACAGACAGACAGACGGAAATACGGACAGACGGATAGACAGACGGACATGGCTAAATCGACTTAGAATTACTCAAGGTGCCAGAATATAAATACTTTATGGGGTCTCAGATGTATAATAAAATAATTTCACATGGAATGACAAACTTAGTTTGCCCTCATTCACCAAAAGTGGTGGTGGTGGAGTGTATAAAAATTATCAGTTGAAACGCAGTGATAAAAAATCGCAGCTTTTATATAATTTTGAAAATCACTATTAACGCTTAGCATTCACAAAAAAATAAAGCACCAAAGCAACATTTCCTAGATTCCAAAATACAGAAAAATCCGGAAGTTATTAGAGGGGAATTAAAAATGTATACAAATGGTTAATACAAATTCATACCTGTACAAGTTTAGAAAGTTTTGGTTAAAAATAGGTTTACTTTTTTGATTTTTTATAGACTTGGGCTCATAAGGTTGGGCAATACATATACATAATACATTATAAAATTTAATGCGAATTTGCTTTGAAATTCTGTTTCCTATTGTGTGTGTTTCAACAAAGAGTCAAGAAAACAGCTGATTTTCATTTAAATAAGCGAATTTCGCGCTTATTTTTATAAATATTCTGCTGATTCATTTGGCTGATGACATCTTAAAAATAAATTGCTTTAAAATTGCGTGCAGCCTACTTCGCAACTTAACATTTTTGTAAATTATGACATGCAGTAAGATTGAAAACTTTAAAGCAAAACTTGTTTGCGTGACTGCGGCATAACAGGCAGAAGTATTTCCTATGAGAAAAACTTTACCGATATCAAATTTATCGACGCAACGATCTAATTTTTTATATATCAAAAAATAAAATTTTTGAAAACTTATATATAAAAAATTTATCTCTTGTTTACAAGTTTATTGCAACAAATTTTTTATTTAACTATTTATGATTTGTTACTGAATTGTCTTGTTTTTTTTACAATTTCGGTTACTGTAATAACAATATATAGTTTCTGTACACTAAAACACTAATAAACTCTGGTTCTTAATTGTAAATACTCTGCAAACAAAATAGAAATATTGCCTTTTAAAGGAAAATCCAAAAAATTGTCTACTGCTTTAAAAAACAAGTTTAAGTTTTTAGGTCTTCCATTTAAATTTTTCATAAACTTCATTTCACTATGTAGAGTCATCAGTAATAGTGGCTCAACTTAAAGCAGTTTGTCTAGAAAATGTTCTAAAAACTTAAAAAAATACCCACCATCCCATGATGTTAAACGGCAAATATATTTCTTATACCACTTTTTGTCTTTCTTTTGTCAATCTCATTCTCGCACACAAACTAATGCAATCCTTTATTTTTTCATGAAGACAAACTAAAAATATCCATGGATATAGATACAATTACAGGGCAAAACCAGAATTAAAAAACATAAATATAAAAACAACAACAAACATATTTATTTAACAAATAACAAAAACTACTAAAAGTACAACGAAAAAAACAGCTGTTAAACAAATATTTTTTTAGAAAGAAGATAAACTTTTTTCTGTTTAAAACATACAGTGAGCATCAAAATAATGTGTACAGCTTGCTTTTCAATATAAAAAGTGTTATATTAATAATAAAAATTTTAAAATTTTTAACCTGCCAAACTTAATCAGACATCAGGCATGATATCATCTGTTAAGAAAACGTTGCTCCAGAACGTGATGAAAACATGTTTGGCAGAAAAAAAAATGGTATAAAAGGTAGAAATAAGAAATTTAACAGAAACAATAAAGTATCTATAGTGTGGCGTGGCTGGATTGGTTATTATAGTACGTCCTCAAAGAACTGGACAAGCCCAATAGTCGGACGATATCAACCAAATCAAACATCTGGGAGCATTTGGACAGACAATTTAAAAAATAACATAACCAGCAAATACTCTTAAACAAATTCTGCAGAAAGAGTTGTCTAAAATTTCTACTGACCAAACTTTGCAATGGGTGGAATCGATACCCAATATACTAGAAGTAGTCCTAAAAGTAATAGGTACACTTTATTTTGACGCTCGCAATACAAACATAAGTGTTAGTAGAGCAAGCTAGAAATAAAATTTAAGGAAAGAGAGAAACGTTATATGCCACCCTAAACAACAATTGCAACTCAGTTAAAAGCTAATTTTTGCATTTTGCATTTATTTCAGTAAAATGTTTTTTTCTTCTTATCATTTTATTGCATAAAATTCTTTTATTATGCGTAACGAAAGATACTTAAAAATGTTACTAAAAAATATACAAAAAAGAGTGGACTTAATTTAATTTAAAAATTTACAAATTATTTGTATAAATTATATTGTTAACAAGTAAGAAAGTAAAGCCGAACAACTCCGACCATACGATTCGATCTACATCACAATATTTACAGACTGTGTTAAAAGTGTTCCCTATTTAGTACCCATGGGCAATTAAACTTGTGTAATGAAATTAAGATTCAGTTAATTATTTTTTAAGGGAAGGGATTTCTCTGTGTCCCATTTTAAATTTTGGAACGACCAGCATATAATTACCAACAATGCCAACATTTTAAGGAAGTTTTAACATTAAAAGCTGTTTTCGAGATTGGTGATATGGAAGCTTTGGCCAAAAATGAACCATTTCAAATATATAATATTATATCGCACTTAATCAACAAGAGGGTATTAACTCAAAATTTAAACATTTTCAGTAGAAGCAAAACAAATTTTTAATTTAACATTGAAGGCATATGGAAATGAATTTTTAAACCAACCGTTTCATTACCAAAAAGTATACAAACTAGCAAGATATTTTTACAGCGGGCAGATATGAATATAGCGTGTAGATTTCTTCGAAAAAGTGGAAAAATTTTGAGATAATACCCTCTTGTTGATTAAGTGCGATATATTTGAATATATAATATATATAAAAGTGAATGTACATATGTTTGTATATATATTTGTGCCTTATAGGAGGCCAAACCACCTGACCGATCATCTTGAAATTTTCACAGAATATAACTGTGACCCCGGAAGAGACATTAGGCTATACAAAGTTGAGATCGGACAAAGGGGCGATGCCACGCCCATACAAACCAAAATTTTAAATCGTTATATCTTAGGCATTTTTTGGCATAGGATGATGATATTTAGTACATATGGTGTTAGAATATAAATAAGCTCCATGAAAAGACAGGGCGCAGCCACGCTTCTTTATAGAAAAAGTAAGAACCACCATATCTAATAAACTACTGAACCGATCGTCATCGAATTTCCACAGTAGGCGACTGCCTTGAGTTACTGAACTTTAAGCTATATAAAGATGTGGTTGGAAAAAGCGGCGGTGCCACGCCCATACAACCCAAAACATAAAGTCCTCATATCCTACCCACTATTTGGCGTAGGATGATGATATTTGGTATATATGGTATTGTTATAAATAGAAAAACGTTGCATGAAAAAAGTGGGAGGGGCCACGCCCCTTTATGTCGATTATATCTAATCACCTACTGAACCGATTGTCATTAAATTCTCACAGTAGGCTGTTGTTATGAATTAATGATATATATACATATATACAAACATACATTCACTTATATACATATCGATACCTTCCCATAAGAATGTATTAAGCGACATTTCTAAAGTTGTGTAGGAAACGAAAAAAACGTCTCATTTAGTTATTTATTTGTGCATTTTATTGAAAGGAACATATTTGGAAAGCGATTTTCAGAATACAAAACTTGACATCATTGCAAAACCAAAATTTTAATCACATAAAAAGGTTTTCTCGCTTAGTACATTTCCGTGGTCAAGACATTGGCGCTTGATACAATGGCAAATGGCGCTTAAAACATTGACATGGACACAAAAAATAAAGGTTTGAAATAAATTGTGTCGTTTAATTCATTGTTTATTTTTTCTGTTAAACAATAAAATAAATAAAAATCTATATAAAAAGTAACAAAACATTTATTTCAAAACAAAAAATCAAATACGGAAATTTTAAGATTATTAATAATCATTTTGATCGTCAGACAAATCATCTTCTTCGTCGTTCGCTGTCAATTCGTCTTCTTTCTCACCAAATGTATTTTTTATAATATCCTCGTATTCTTGTATGTATCGTTCATGCATGTATCGTTTCATAGAAAAATTATTTAAACTCAAAGACAATCATAATCTGCAGTGTTATAAGCGACAAAAATGGATCAAGTTCTAGTTGGATAAGTGTGCTAAGCAACAATTTCGGTTAAACTAAGCGACATCTAACAACATTTTTGTGTGGACCTTTTGTTGCTTACGACAATTACATTTTTAAAAATGTGGCTTAGCATAATTTCTATGGCGGATAATACAAATTACAGGGAGCAACATTATTCCAGTGAGAAAACTTGACGGTTGATACAATTTTATTATCTCTCTAGTTTCCTTTGCATCCATGATAGGGCAGCGAAAACCAGGCCAAAATGTGGCGCTTAACTTCTAGTATAGTTCCACATCAAAAAGTCATTTTCGAAAAAAGTATCGCTTTATACATTCTTATGGGAAGGTATCGATATATATAGATAAATGAAAAAGCGTATGTATAGGCTATTAATATATTTTAATCAAGTAGGCGTGGTAACAATCATATAATAAAAATATGAATAACCTTATATCTGGAGGACGGTTACAATAAGAGTTTTCCAATATGAAACAAATAACTTCGTAATCAATACACGACATCTACCAAAAAGTCGGCTGGATTAGACAGGCGGGCGTGGCACCTCCCACACAATTGCAATAAAGATTTCTACGTTTTGAAGTACTGTAATAGTGAAAGTATTCCAATTTTGTACAAATAGCTTAGATAATAATCCACAACATATTTGAAAAGGTTGTTTTAATGGGAAAAGTAGGCATATGTTGAACGGTTACTGTAAAATCATTCAAATTTAGTCCAAGAGGCTTTAGTTTTAAAAAAAATCTTACCAATTTTATTTCGATAGGGGTAGCAAAGCGCACCGGGCTAAGCTAGTTAAATATAAATACCAACATAATAAAAGTTTGATGAGCACAAGTACTCTATTCCGGAAAGAAGCTTGTATGGGGACTATTTGAAATCATGGAATCACCATTTTCCACACGCTTCGTTCTTATTATTATCAAAACTTTTGTACCAAATTTCATTAAATTATCTCTAAGCTTGCGACCTGTACTTTTCGCACAAAGTTTACATGAACGGCCAGCTTCATGGAAGTTGAACACCGTTATATCACTTCTGAAAGTGATCGATATACTAAAATGTTGTTTTTTTTTATATAAAGTAATATACATATAAGTTACAAGCCAAAGAAGATATACATTATTATTGATAATATTTGTCCATAAACCATACAAATCATAAAATAAAACCCCTTTAGAGATATCAACTTTGAAACTTCAAAATATTGATTTTTGATTCGACAGATAGTATTTTGAAATCTAGAGGGGAATAGGAAAAACAAGTTTATCAGAATCTGTTTTAGTTCTTTTAGGTTTGAAGAAAATAAAATAAATTTAAGAGGCACATTTCTTAAATTTCAAAATAGCATTTGCCATTCCAGTTCCAAGGCCACAACATAACAGATCACACAAAATTCGATAATATGCCATTAATTTTGCACTATAATAAAACTTTGTTTTTATTAATTATACATGTGTGCACAGACAGAAACAACAGTCTATCTGAGGAAAGTTTTACCTCACTTTCTTTATTGACAGGATGTTACACTTTTGATTATAATTGTTTTTGATAGATAGATATTAGGATCCTTCATACGCTTTTAGTCGAATATTTTACGCAATTTTAAATTTAAATTTTCTTATTTTGGGACAGGGCTTTATGTCTTAAGGCGTTTGGGTCAAGAGATTTGAGAAAAAATTATTTTGGTCAAACGTTCTAATATATCAGTAGGTGTGAGCTTTGCGTTGTTGCGAACAGATTCTGATGACTTTTGATTTAATTTGATTTTCATTTCTAGGGTCAGGTAAACTTATGAAATATATTAATGTTTGTGCATTAAAGTTTTCGTACTGACACAGATTTATTTTTCAATCTGTACTTGGAGAAAACACATTTTTCTATATGGTCGGTTCCATTCAACAAAACTATTATTACTGAAAAAATGTTAACAACCTTAATAACACAATAGTGTATACGAATGTACACCATTATTTTTTTATTGCATAATTAGAATCTACATAACTGATTCTAAATGTGGTCAAAACTTGGTGAAATTCTACTTCCACAAATTGGGTCAAAAGATTAATTGAAATATTATTGTATAATTGCGTGTTTGAAATTTTTCATTAATAATTGTGTAAATGCAGGTATGGTGTTTTAATTAGTTGTTACTCTGAATATCATTTCAAAGAAAAATAGGGTATAAAAAGCATACATTTTTGTTATTATTCACTATTTTTATTATTTCATAACAAAATAAAATCGAAAAATGACGTATATTGATATCCACAATTTTTTATAATATATTTGGTGTAAAATATTCAAATAAAATAGTGTATACCATACAAAATAAAATAGTGTATTATGATTTTCATACATATTATAAAACAAATAAAATAGCCTAAGTGACATCATGGTATTTTGAATTTCATTTATTTGCAATTAAAGAACTTGTAAATTAATGAAATATCATCTCCTAGTAGCCTGATTATTCCATCACATATTTAAATTACCACAACTCAAAACATCGATTATTTTCTGAGATATTAGTGTTTTCCCATTTGTCTAATAACTCGAAAATTGTAAACTCTATTATCTCGAAATGGCAAAAAAATTATACACTATTGTTTTATTAAGGGGACGATATGGTTGTTGCTTCTTGTTGTAGAACTAGTTTAACCATAATCTTGCTGCCGGTGGTAATAAATAATCGTTAAGTTAGTGTTGTTGGACGTGACCATATAAAAAAATGTGGTTGCCACAGGCAGGCTGAAACGACACATTTTTTTAAATCTGTTTTGTCAATTTTTTACAAATACATAATTGTGCAAATCTGTAAAAATTATTGTTTTACAGAAGGTTTATAATGTTCGGGCACAAAACTACATGCTACATGCTTTTGACATAGTCCCACAGAGTTTTTGCAGAAACCAAAGTAATTCTCGGTTTCAAAAAAGCGTGTTGCCGCCACAATTATGTTTATTTGCACCGTTAAAGGGTTCAGCCATATTAAAAATATTTTTTTTTAAATTTGAAGATACCAATTTAGGATATAATATACATAGTTTCTGTTAAATGGTTTAATGAATATACATACTTACGTATATCTGTATTGTTAAATATTAACTTCAGCCGGGTAATGATTTCATCAATAATGGAACGCCGCTGCCGACTTCCTCACGGCATATATTCATTACTACATATTTTTTCATAATAAAGCTGATGCCAGAAGGCTTATCAGAAGAAAATAGAGCACGCTCAATTTGAAATTTTTTCAGACATCTTTGCGTCTTACTTTGACAGAAGCTATATATGTATTTATTTTGCATTATGAAATTTGACATTTCAGATGTTAATGACATGTCCTGTACAGATTCCTATACGGTCTAAGATATACAGAAATAACAGACTTCTTGTTTGTTTATTGCGCAGAAAAAAGGCTTCTTAACGTTAAAACTAAAAAAGTATAAATATCTATTTTTTAACATTTTTTTTACGAATATATTAACATTTTTCACGAATATGTAAAATATTTAAAATCATTTTACGAGTAGTCCTTTAAAATTGAAAAATTGCATACAGTTGATTGACATGAAATAGTGACAAACAATATTAACCTACTTCTAGGTTCAATTGCCTGCTTTAAGGCAAAAATAAAAAAAAATAAATAAAACAAATACAATTTGTTGAAATAAACTCTGCCACATGTTATTTATTTAACTCTATTTATTTGTTTGTTGGCTTGTAGCCCTTATTTAGTTAGTATTCATTGTCAAATCAACAGTGTTTTTAATTTAACAAAAATTTTGTAGAAAAAACGTAATTGATTTCTGTTTAAACCAATAAATGCATACAAATAAACAAGAATTTGGACATTGAAAAAGCCTGAAACGTTTTTCTTTGTCAGTTTTAAATATTTAATTTGTTTTCTTTTTTTACTGGCTTTTTGTTCACTTTTTTAGAGAGCGTATGTAAAAACTGCAGAGATAACAAATAAATGTTAAAAAATATTTGAATTTTTAGTTGAAAATAGTTTTAATTCTTTTTATTAATTGAATTTTTTTAAATAATTTAATTTCTGTTTGAAATATTTTAAAGAATGAAAAATATTTTAAATGGTTTTATTTTATGTAGATGTTTAAAACTTTGTTATTAAAATAACAATAACGCTGTGCAAGTTGAAAGAACTGTCCAGCGGGACACCCGGCGGCTAAACGTAATTCGAGTAAGCTGAATCGAGTGGTGCTAACCGTTTTTTTAGGTTAGCTCTTGTTTTCGAGATATTCCTTGATTTCGTAAATGGAGTAGGTTGCAAAACAAATATTCCTGCAGCTCAAAAACGGTTTAGTTTGAATAAACTAAAAAAGCGAAATTCAAGCAAGACTAATTTTTTCTAATCCGCGCAGTAGTTTTAGAAACACCTTTTTTTTGCCAAAAAAAAAAAAAATAAATTTATAAACTTTCGAAATTTTTATTTTTAGTTCGAAACAAAACAAGCACACGCAGAGAAAAAACATGTTTAAATATGGTCACCTCCAACAAAACTATTTTTAAAGAAAATTTTAATCAAAATATATTTAGATATTTTTTAATTAGGCTTAAGTTCATTGAATTTAATTTTTACAACATGAAATTAATTAAAATCGTCATCCGGCTTCAATAGCCGAGTGAGTAAAACGGCAAACCCCACTGACTAGATTGTGTGGTTACAATCGAAACTGGTCTGGGCGACCTGTCCGTGAAAGCCTGGGTTCAAATCTCAGCGCAGTCAAGAATGAACAATTATCAATAACATTTTAATTCATTTCATGTTGTAAAATTCCTGTCTTCATAAAAATAATTTACTGAAAATTAAATTCAATGAACTTAAGCCTAAATTAAAATATATAAATTTGGATTAAAAGCCATTAACAGTTCAATAAAATAGCCACACTACTAATAAGATTCGTATAAGTTCACAAATTTGGAAGATTTTGACTTACCTGCAAATTTTATATTAAAAGTAAAATTTAAGAAAAATGTATGCAGTTAGGCAATTCACAACATTTTCTACTATGTCAAATTAGTTGCTTTTGCTATAATTTTATGACTTTTATTTAAAGGTTGTTTTAATTTTCATATTGAAATTTTATATGATAATACAAATTTGTCACGGGCTTTTGTTTATTATTTTAAGTCATTATTTTTCTTTAATTACACTACGTGACAGTTTTTTGACCAAATATATCGCACACCTTATCTTTATGTAAAATTGTCCGCTGAATCCAGTCAGAATGGTCAAAAGTAGAACACATATTTCAAAATTACGTTTATTTATGTTTTAAAATACACTAAAATGCAAATATCTTCAAAAATATTGGACGGATTATGTATTTCTACAATTAAAAATTAAGCCTAATAATAAAACAATTTTAACCATAATATGGTTGTCGGTGACAATTACATGGTTAAATTAACCATAATATGTTTACAATTTTCCTTAAAAATTGTTTTGTTGGAGGTGACCATATTTAAACATGTTTTTTCTCTGGGTGCAGTAATTAATTAAAATATGTCTACAACTTTTGATTTTATTCACAAAAGATGAAAAATGCAGGGACCGTTACGATTTTAAGTGATAACGAAAAATTTATTTTATAACAGTTATTCTGTGAATTAAAAATCAAAATTACGTCTAAACCAGTTAGTTTTCAACGTAAAAATAAAAGGTCGAAACAAACTCTTAAAAACAGAGTTTTAGTTCACCATCATAAAATAAAACTCACTTGAGGACTTTTATTTCGCCATCATAAAATAAAACTAATTTGAGAAGTTGTATTTCGCCGTCATAAAATAAAACAAATTAGTGGAGTCTTATTTTTCCGTTAGAAATTTTGGTCTTATTTTGGTTTTATTTTTTCCGTTTGATTCAAATTTGCATATTTAAACAATTTATTTTACATTTAGTTTATTGAAGAAAAAAAATCTGATTTCTCTTTTTTCATCAAATAATTGTTAAAATTTAACTAAGAATAGTTTTTGATATTTACAAATATTTTCAAAGAAATAAATTTTCAATTATCAGCAATCAGCAGAATGGTGCGATATGTTTTTCGTCATCAACTACTTTCAAACGTTGATTTATTTAACTGAGCAATTATAACAAACAGAATTTGGGAATTTTTGTTTCTTTTTCTTTAATTATTTTATGTTTTAATTAACATAAACTCTTTAAAAGAGCTTAATTTTATGACGGCAAAATGACTTTTACTTTAAACGGAAAAAAATAAAATTCCTTTAATGAGTTTTATTTTATGACGGCGAAATAAAACTCCTCAAAAGTGTTTTATTTTATGACGGTGAAATAAAACTCTTTTTTAAAAGTTTGTTTCGACCTTTTGCTTTTACCCTTTTGACAGTTTTTGATGGTTTTATTCGACCTTTTACTTTTACGTTGAAAAATAACTCTTAACTGTGGAGTTGAGATCTGTTTTTTAAGATCACCATAGATTCTAAAAGAACTTCTCAATACAAATATGTCGGTGTATGACACTATAGGACTCTGCTGACTCTAGCATTAAGAGTTTTTAAGTTTAAATTGTCTGAATAATTGCTATTTACGGGCCCTGGAAAAATGTTAGTTAAACTAAAGAATTTCATAAAACGCCATATTTGAATGGGAGCCTCCCTAAGGGGTTGGAGATCAAGGGCAAGTATGTCTTGAGACAATGTTTAGGACGAAAAACTAATGGAGATCGAGCATACATTGTATCTGCCTAGGGGCGATGCCTAGGCAGTTTGGGGACATTTTCTTCAATACATTTCTAGCCTTTATCGAAATATGTGAAAGGGAAACATGAAGAGAAAGTCCCATAACTGCTTAGCAGTCGGGACTACGGGTTTAAAATTGCCGAATTTCGGTTTTTGTATTTGATAAACAACCCCTTTTTTAATTGCACGAACATATCGCTCATTTACTTCAACAACGTCATAACTCAAAAAATCAATTTCGAGATAAACGCGTTAAAAGATTTTAATTTTTTCTGACCACTTGGAAAAAGACGAAATATTCTCTTCAAATGGAGAAAGTATAAAAGATAAAAAGATCAATTTTATACACAATATAAAGAAATATATAGCGAACAATTCTTCATCACTAGCGCCAAAATGTCATATTTTGAGTTGTGACGTTGTTGAAGTAAATGAGCGATATGTTGTGCAATCTCCTTCATTTTCTAAATAACGGTATATGTTGCAAACAAGAGCTGAAATAACGGTTAGCACCACTGGATCAACGTACCCGAATTAGGTTAACCCGCTAGGTGACCCGTTTAACAGAAAACGGTATGAAATTCTACCACAGTGTAATTAAAGATGTTGTGCATGGCTTAAAAATGCTCCACTATTTTTAATGCTTTTGTAATTGTTTAAGAATACTTTAAGAAAAGAGAACATAAGAAGCAAAAAGCAGAAAAAGTGAAAGTAAATCATTTGCTTAATCCCAATATGTGTATGCTATCTGCTTAAAAAATCAGCCAAGCAACCACTTTAAAAAAAATTTATGTTGCTTGCCGGAGGCCTTAAATTGGCAGATCTCCAACAATCGTCCTTAGCGTTAGGAGCATCTTCAGCCATTGAAACCAGTAGCCCCTGGACTTTTTTGACACATCGTTCGTATCTAAGGGGGACTGTTTTTAACTATATGAAGATAAAATACTTAATAAAGTCTTAATGTTGTGAATATGTAAAGAAACGTGCAAATACTTTAAACTTTAAAATAAATACTTACTTTTTTAATAATGCTAGTAGCGTTTGTAGCTTAAGCGTTTAGGGAATAAAGTAAACATTAAAAAATGTAAATAAATAATAAAATTTTAGTCAAGCATAAAACATGCAAGTTTTTTGTTTTCACTCCCTATTTTTATTGAATAAAAATGATATTTCTTTGCCACGCGTACATTTATTTTCAAAAGGACGCAGTAATTTCGTTTAAAACAACAAATAGCCCAAAGATAGATTAACTACTTAAAGAATAATAAATTCAAATACATTGTACAAATTGAGATGATTTAGTGATAGTATGCAAAATAAAAAGAAATTTATCTTTAGAATTTAAACAAATTTGATATGTCCTGGGGCCTTATGCAGGTATCAAACTGTCCGTCTGTTTTTGTCAACTATTATTTATGAAATAAAACTTAGCAAATATATTGTTAAGAGTTTGCTGTTTAAAACGATATTCGTTATTTGAAAACAGCTAGCGATTAAACATACTAAGCTAGAGTAACAAAATGTAAACCAGATACTTTTTATAAATCGTTTATAGTTTGTTTGATATTCAAAATGAACTAAGTCCAACAATTATTTAATATATATTATAAGCACTTAAATCATTCTTATGTTTAGCAATATTTTGAGACATTTTCCTTAAAACTCTTCAAAGAGAAGCGACAATCGAGCCAAAATCGAAATTTTTTTTACCTTTCTATATCTGCGCCAATTTTCGTAACACATATACCCGCGCGAAGTCTCATAGACCGAAAGCTTAAACTTATATTTGATAGTATTTTGAAACAAAAGCAGAGCAGATAAACAAATTTGTATATAATATAATATAATAAAACAGCTGAACTATTGATTTAACTAATTTTCATTAATTTTATTGACTTTCAATCCGTTACAAAACAGCCATCAAAATCAATGATTTTTTTTCTTAGATATAACAAAATGAAGACTTAAACACTTTTTCTTGAAACAAAAAAACCAAAAATTAACTTTTGAAGTCCTAATAGCACTTGCTGTACAATAAGAAAGTCACAGCTTTATTTAGCTTTCAGCCTAAAAATAAAAATCAAGACATGCAGCAACCGACCCGTGTCGCGATGCATCGGTCTTACAGAACGAATGTTACTGAATACACCAACACGTGAGCCTCGTACAAAAACGTGGTATGCACTCAAATAAAATTTGTAAAAAAAACCGGTATCTAACAGAAAATTCAGCTTTCTAGCGTTTCAAAAAAAAAAAAATAAATATCGAGCCTTTGCTGCTATAGAGTCATAACTCAAAAAACCTGATTTTTGAGCTACTATTTTTAATTCTTTAACTCCCAGTGGAACATAGGGCCGCCTACTAACTAATAATGTGGAGTTAATCGCCAAAACGTATTGTGTGCAAATTTCATGCAAATATCTTATTTACTTAACTCTAGAGAGAGAAGAATTAAATTTTAAAGTAATAGAAAATTCAAAATTGAATTATTGCTCTATGGCAGCAACGGCTCGATATGTATAAAAAAATTGTCTCACAAGCCGACTCGCGGATATAGGAAGTTTAACAGGCTTATACAAAATTTAACAAGTAAAAAAACCGTAAAAATATTTCATAAAGTTGTTGTTTAAGTTGAATAATATTAGAATTTTGATGCAATAAAATATGACTTTGGAAAAATATTTTTTAAGAGTTGTTATAACTTATTATTTTGAATATACTCGGCTATCTGAATTATCAAAAAAAAATGTTTTAATAAAACGGTAAAAACTGATCTTTTTGCTTATTAATTCCAGCACAAAACTCTTTGACGTTTGCCCCTCTGGTGGCATCAATTAGAACTAAGTCTAAAAAATTATTTCATATTGGTTTGAACTATATTGTTGCCTGTCGAACAACATAACTTTTATTGCAATATAAGACGTGATTATTTTTCGTATTTTTGTATATGGAACAAAGCACTGTGCGACGTCCGCTATGATGTTTCCATTAACCATAATGTGAGTATTGTTTTAGGTTGATATTTTCAATGTCCTCGTCTTTTGGAAATTAATTTTTCATCCGACTGTAAGACTATTTTTGTGTAGGGACGGGCAATAAATATCGATATATCAAAATACCGATATTTAAAAAAATTATAACCGATATATATCGCCGATATTAAAAAGGCCCATATATCGATATTTATCTACGACTATCGAATTCGATGTTTTTCAGAACTCTTTATAATACAATTCAACATTTTAACCGTTGCTTAACTGCTTAAGGCCTTATGACACTACATTTTTAATGCATTGTTCTAGTTTTGGTGAACAGTGCAAATATAATGTAATAGAAAAATTTACCAAGTGCAAAGAGTTCAGCTGTATTAAGATAAATAGCAAACTGTCAAAAATGTTACTAAAGTTATCTATAAAAAATGAAGTTATGTCAAAAACAATGTAAAATTGTTCAACTTAAAATTGACATTTCAA
This sequence comes from Pollenia amentaria, assembly GCA_943735925.1. NCBI lineage: Eukaryota > Metazoa > Arthropoda > Insecta > Diptera > Polleniidae > Pollenia > Pollenia amentaria. The sequence continues at coordinate 151,229,244 of OX031007.1, forward strand.
GCTTGAAATATTAAAAGTGTTTCTGAATCAGCGGTAATGTGGAAATTCAGCGATTAACCGCTTTTTGTTTGTTTTGTTTTTATGTCTCCTATAAACGAAAAGTTGACAACATTTAATAAAACGAATAAAATCAAAACAAAAGAAAAACTAAAAAAAAAATTCTGCTTAAATTTTTTATAGTTTGCTCTTTCCAACATTTACTGTTTCTTTATATCAATTCTATATCAATTCAATGAATAAAAAATTTTGTGTCATAAGGGCTTTACTCAACTGCTGTTTTTTAAGAATTGCATCATATGCTTTTTAGCTAATATTAAGAAAATAACGGCGCCTTTCTATTGTACATTTTCATAGATTACACAGTTCCGTTTTGTCTCGGTTTTTTAAGAGATGACAACAAAAAAATAAGCGCGGCAAAACTATTCTGGAAAGAGTTCCTAGAATTATGCAAAGAATCGCCTTAATTATGGCGTATTAGCAGCAATAGACTCATGAAAGTTGGAATGTAAATAATAAATAAAAAATATTTTTTTTTTATTTTTTATTTGAGCATGATCTTATATATTAAAAATAAAATATTGCACAGTTTACTTGTATAGTATGTGTCACAAGTTTCGTTTACCGGCAGTATATAATCCCAATAAATTTTTTTTTTTAGATTTCATATGGCGAATATATAAAAAAATTTTTGTATTCTTTACTTTTTTTAAAATTTTTTTTTTTTTAATGAAGAATTAATTGCCAGTCCCTCGATTTCAAACGAAAACTTCGTTCGCATAACTTACCTTTAAAGCTAAATTTTAAAATTGGTTTTTGTTTTAAATAAAAGTTAAGCGAATGAAAGTTTCGTTCGAAATCGAGGGACAGGCAGTAAATTTGAAAGTAAAGGAAACAATTAAAAGTTAGAATGGAATTATATGTAATATGTTTGTACATATGATAATATGTATTGACATAGGTATATTAAGTTTTTAAATTTGGTAATAATTTCACCTTAATACGTTCGATACATCGTTATATCAATATTTTTAATTAATAAATAGCTATACTCTTAAAAAATATCTATACGTTATATATCGATATATTTTTTCAATTTACCTATCCGTATTTTCGTGTGGTCTGTTTATCTTGTCTTGTTTGCCCCTCACTTTGTGCGACATCAAGCAGAAATCATCAGAATGTCAAAATCGTATATACATATGGGCATTTTCTCCGAATGGTTGACCAGGATGGAAAAATAAAATGTTGATAATCAAGTATATGTTTGTTTTCATAATAGAAGGGTATAATTGACATGCTATGTTAACTCAGCTGTTTTACTTGAGGAAATTGGGCTGGGAACTGGAAAATTTAATATTTTTTCTTTTTAAGCTACTTCAAAAGACATTTTTATATTTTATTATTTTATATGCAAAAAAATTTGTTATGTTTGCAATCTTTCTTTAAAATCTCTCTATTACAATCAATTAAGAAGAGAAAAGTGTAAGAAACAACAAAAAAAGTTCGATTAACGGGTAACTAACGGTTAAATCATATGGAAAATTCGTACGTTCGCGACCGGTACTTAAGCCAATTAAACAAAAACCAATAGCGATATTTTATTGTGTAAACACTGGATAGAGACCTACATTCATACACTTTTAAAATAAATTAATCAGTTTGGAGTATTCCTTTCCATTTTGCAGATTTTTTAAATTTCACTTATGTTAGCCAAAGTTGACTTCTATTTTGCGTACGTTCGTGACCACATGTTTACAACAGTCATTATGAAAACTTAAACTCGATGAAATCCATCTTTCGCACTAAACATTGAGCTACCAAAATGCTATCGAATCGCAAAAAAATGCTAGGAAAAGTTTTATTTTCTATATTATTTGTAGATCAAAAGCGTAGGAACGTACGTTCGTTACCCCAGGAAATGCCCATATATATTTAATGGGATAGATACATATTTTTTACTGTTTTACATAGAAAAACGAACTAAGTTTACCATAATTTACAACTTGTGGGTATGGCACATAACAAAAATAATGCAAAACAATTGTTTTTAAAGTAAGGCAAAAATGATGTTACAAAGATTATCATAACACATTTAGATTTTTTTTTTAACGAGTTTATGCCTTAAGGTGTTTTTAAAATCTGCATTAGTTTATTTTTTTTATTAAAGTGAGAAAATACTTATTTTTGGATTGATAATCAAAAAACAGCCTAGCGAACATAGATTGATGAAAAAATTCGCATTTTTTAACTTAAACGGCTACAAGAAGAGAAATAGACAAAGCGATAACAAAATTATTATTGGTATTTTCGTGATTTATGGACAGCAAAAAAAAAAAAAAAAAATTAAAAAAAAATTAGGGAAAATCATAGTATTCGATATCGATAAAAATTACAATACAATTTAAATGGAAATGTTGGTCGATATCGAATCAAATTTTCCCCCAGATTTGATCTTTTAGAACACTTAGACCCCTTTCAGACAAGCAAAGTTTACTTTGCAAAGTCTTGAGTTTATAGAAGAGAAGGGAAAAGAGCATATCGGGGGAGTACATACTTTGCTGTACTCACAAATTCGTTTTGTTTTTCGTTCGTAGATTATACCTAAAGTTGGCTACAACTTTATATTTATATACAGCGTTACCAGAATCTTTGGAATGAAAATTGTCATATGGCGAAAGAAATCATATTTTGAAGATGAAAATCTTTAATTTTTTTTCCTTATTTAAATTTTTTAAGACAAGGGCAAAATAGTAAGAATTATTTATTTTTTATTAAAACATACTTCTTGTTATTTAAATTGAAATACATAAAAACATAATTCATCAGTATATGAAACTTTATAAAAATAAATTTTTTCTTTTCACAAATATTTTTTTTTTATCAATATTCTAACTGCCTATTTCCGATGTGCGAAAGAATTATTTACTTCGTACAAATACATTTAAAACAAAAACAAAGTTTTTAGAAGTTTTTTTTGTTTTAAATTTAGTTGTTCGAAAGAAGGAATTCTTTCGCACATTGGAAATAGGTTTATAATATGTCTTTTTAATATTTTTTATGTCAAGAAATAATGATGCAATTTTGTGTATTCTAGATACTGGGTACAAAAGTGTGCAGCACCAATGCGCATCAAGCTGATGCAAAACTTCATTGTTTTAAAAAGTGACTGTTTAAATAATCGTGTATTTTGTATAAGCAAAATTAAAGTAAAAATCAGAATTTCTAAAAATAAAAAATCATCATTTGAGAAAAAAATCTTTAATCATATTTTTGTTTAAAAAAATAATCCAAAATATGATAAAATCATCATTCTGGCAACGCTGTTTATATATTATATTCAAACAAGAGAAAACAAAAATTTGTCAAATTAAACTTTGTGTGTCTGAGCACCAAACAAAGTTTAAAAGAGAATTCAACAGACCTTGTCAAAGTAAACTTCGCCTGTCTAAAAGGGGACTTACGCATTTTTTGTGTAGTACATCTCAATAATATCATAAAGATGTCAATATTAATCAAAAGAATATTAAAGTGAAAGCAAATTTATCACCATAAGAGAAATTACAAAAATTTCAACTGTTTCTTATTATTTAAAATTTTTTTTATTTATATTTTTTAACTTAAAAAAAATCTATCACTATTACATTCTAAACAGATTCCTTACTAGAGCTATACGTTTTTTCAATCACGTTGTTAACAATTCTTCTTTTTTCCCTTTCTTATTCAAAAATTGTTTCTACGCTTTTGTCTTTTTACACAATTTTAACTTAACGCTGTTACAAAATTCTCTTTTGTTTCAAGCACTAATAACTGAATGTCACAGCAAAAAGTAGAGATATGCAACAAATTTGTAGATGGACAAAAATTCCATTTAACCATGCAATTCAAATGATAATTTTTTTTTCTTTATTTAAGTGACCCAGTTCAAAAGAAAAAAAAAGTCAAACTTTTACTGATTCACACTAACAACATGTTGGTGGGGTAAAGCAAATATGCTGCAAAAAATATAAATATAAAAACATTATGGCACAACTGTTAGTGAATGTTGCCAAGTAACGAGCAACTGATATTGTGACAAAAGTATGAAAAGTACAACAAATAAAAAAAAATTTACAGAGCAGAAGACAAGAAAAGGCAAAAAGGGCTTATTAGTATTTTGCGAAGTTGCCGGATAAAAACATTGCGCAGCAAAAAAGTATTTCCCGAATGGGGCTAACGGGTAATGAAAGTATACCATTAGCGTATCAAACCCCTGAAAGTGTATGTTATGCATCTGAATAACTTAAGTATGGGTTATCAATTAAATAATAAATTTATTTCTAGATTTAAGGTGAAGTTTTGTAAATATTTTATAAAATATCGTCACTATAAAAAGCAGAACCTGAAGAAGACAAAAGTTAAAGTCTCTTTCTGACTCTTCTTCACAATGAAAAAAGTACAGAGGTAGGATTTTATGATTTCAAAACTAAAACCCAAATTTATACGTATTAACTATTTCATTTCAACAGAGCCTAATAGCGATAAAATTCTGCACATTATGTCCCAGCAAAAAATTACACATTACCAAGAGAACGGCTTGCTATATAATGATTTAATTTTTGGTTGCCAATCGATTACCTAACGCATTATATTTGATCATAAAAATACCAAGTACTAAAAGAACTCACACAGAAAAAAATTTCAGTAGTTTTTATCAATTAAAAAATTGTTTGAAAAGTATTTCAAGTTAATTAGTGTGACAATAGAATCAATTACTTTTTTAGTTGAAAAAATTCAATAAATAATTTTGATTTAATTTGCATTTTAAATGTTTTAAAATAAATTTTTAATTGCATACTGTTGCCAATTGTCTACATACCAGTTCTAGCTAATTTCTTTATGTTCCTTTGTGCGTGCATTCATAAAATCATAAACAAAGTTGCCAAAAGTCTACATACCATTTTTTTTTTGTCAAAAGCGAGCCAACTACGTTTATGCTCAATTTGACAATGGATGGTGGCAAAATTGTTTAACCACCTCCTTGTAGTTTTGTCAATATTTGGTCTTATTCTGATAATGGTATCATTTCGACAACACAGCGAGGCATAACCGCAAAAAAAGCTTAAGCGACAACATTTTCAATTTTCGTTTTTTTTATAAATTAAATTATTGACAGGACTGGCATCATCTCCTAAAATCTCATGGTTACCGTAACGATTTTAAAGCAAAATCAATTTTAGCTTAAGCGCCAATTTTCATACAAAATGTTTATGAAATATAATAAAAAAAACTTTCTCCTGTAAAATTTTGTTTTTGTCGCTTGAGCTTTTTTTGCGGTTATGGCTCGACATTTCTCTTAGCCCAATCAATAAAAAATATTAATTTATTTTTAATTTTTAAACAACAAAACAAAAATTACAAATAACTATTTAATAAAACGAAATTGCAGTGTAATACATACATTTTATTTGTCTTGAAAGTAGCTTTTCTCTGAATTGAACGCGGAGACCTAAGTGTGGTGCATACCTACGGTGACCATTCTTCCCTTTTTTAAAAGGACAGTCCTTTTTTTTGATAAGACGTCCTTTTAGATTTTTTTCAAAAAAGAGGAAAGTTGATTGCCCTTATTTGAGTGAATTGTCCTTGTGTTAGATTATGACTTTTTTTCTTAAAAAAAAAAAATATTTTCTCTCTCAGCAAAGGTGCCCGATGGTATTGCAAACATTATTTTGATGATCCCAGTGCTGGATTGTGGTTACTTTTGGCACATAGCCAAGCTTTAATATTCCAAAAATATATTTGTCGTCTAGAGTAACAACACATTTCAATGCCTAAGGCTGATCTTTCTTTAAAGGACTTTAAATTAAAAACAATTACACGCAGAGAAGATGTTTTTTTGCCGTTGGTTATTAAAACCATTTTGGCATAATTAGTTGGCAAGTATTATTCCGTATTGACGATTTAAATCAATGGGCTGCAGTGATTGCAAAAATTTAACATTTTGATTGGGTGAGAAGTGGAGAAAAGGTGATACATCAGTGGATCAAATAAAGTTGGAACATTTTGGCTATTTCAAGAAAAAATATTGGAGGTAAAAATATTATGAAGCTTGTAGGCCTTAAGTGCGCTAACAAAAAGCTTGCTTGCAATTGCTAATAATTTTTAGATTATCGGAAAGTCCCAATTAAAAGTTCTTACTTAAGAATCACTCTGATATTAAAAGTGCAATTTTAAATGAACTGCGCACAATTTAAATTATTTTTATCAAAAAACACTGATATTTTAAAAAGTACATTCCGCAGAAAAATATCAATTATTTTAAATTATTAAATTTTTTGCTTTAAAGACTTTTATATAGTTTTATATATGAATTTCTAGGTATATATTGTTAATTTTTTTTATAGACAATAAATAAGTATGTGTTTTACTACACATTAAAAATTATTATATTTCTCCAATCATTAAATTTATTCTAAATTCGTAATATCAAGCAAACAAGTTTTTCATTTTGCACCTATTACCAAAATTATTATATTGATTATTAAAATTTTATAATTTTGAAAAAATATTTTCAATAAATGATATTTTTAATTTGCCATTTCAAACAATGTGTTAATTTATTTAAATAAATATCGACAATTCCCAAAAACCAACCAATTGTAGGGGAATGTAAGAAAGAAAAATTGACGGTTTAATGTTGCGTCTTTGTTGAAGCTTTTACATGTAAGACCTGAGTGTTTAAGATTCTTATTCACTTTATGGTCTTACTTGTATAATATGTTTAGCTTTTCTAAAGTATTTGGAAAAAGTTTCCTGACGAGCTGGCCTAAGCAACCAGCGAAATGCGCATAGAGACCAGCTTTCCCACAATAATAAATTTCAGTGTTTTCATTAAAAAATTGGGATTATTACCACATCATTAATAAATGAATTAATTAATAATAAATATTTCATTTCCGAAAATAATTTTTGATAACAATTCTACATGTTTAAATTATTTTATTTTAAACGAAAAAAGTCCATTAAGATTTTTTGTTATATAATTAAAATTTTAATTGAAAATTTATTTCAAAACATCTAAAATGTTTATTAAATCAAAATTAAATTTTTAATTTTCTTTCAACTAAAAAAATACTTGATTCAATTATTACATTTATTAAATTTAAATACTTTTCAAACCATTTTTTAATGGTTAAAAGACTTTTTTCTGTGTAGTAGTTCTACTTGATAGTTTCATATTGTTTGAATTATCTTAGCAAAATGAAACTCTCGCTTTCCCCATTGTCCCGAATTAAATCCTTACTTCCCTTGTTTTAAATCCCTACTTTAAAGGAATCATTACTCATTTAAATATCTTTATTGGTTATCTGTAAAATAAGCCCTTTTATAACGGGCTATCCATTTTTCAAGTTAAGTAAAACACAAATAAAGCTATGATTCCGATTAAACTTTTATTTCATTATAATGCTTGGACCTTGCCACACCCAGAGAAAAACTATGTTTATATGGTCACCTCCAACAAAACAATTTTTGAAGAAAATTTTGATTTAGTCAACATTTTAGTTGTTTTGGAAGAAAATTTAAATTAAAATATTAATAAAATAACAAAAAATTTGATAAATTGACATTTTTCGGTTAAAATAAAATAATTTAAGCTTGTAGAATTGTTGTTGGGAATTGTCAAAACCTGAGCTATATTTAATGGAATTAATTAACACATTGTTTGAAACGACAAACTTTTTTTTATAATTTTTTTTAATTAAAATTTAAAATGTTATTTATTGAAAAAATTATAAGAAATTTTAACAATTTTTAGTAATCAATATAATTATTTTGGTAGTAGGTGCAAAATCAACAAATTGTTTGTTTCATTCTATGAATTGGGTATAAATTTGGTGATTAGAGACAATTTGATATTTTTTATGTGTACTATTTAAGCTATTTCTAAAAAGAAAAACACCTTCAATAAAGGAACAAAACCCGGGTTATTTTCATTAAATAATCAGTATGGGTGATTTTTCACCCGAAGGGCTTTTCTGCAAGTTATTTTGAAGGACGTATGGGGGTTATCAATCCATTTTAATGTTAAGTTAAGGAATTTACAGTTGTTGAAGACTATTCATCTTTTTTTTACCGATTTTTTTAATTTGCCTGATAAGCCCTTTTTACCATAATCAACAATTGGCAATACAAAGTTCTTTTTTATTATAAAAAGCTGATGTTGGTGTTAAGTGTATAAATTGGTTAGGGCTAAAAACCGAGTAAAAATTGTAAAAGTAAAAATAACTTTTAGAGTTTGTTTCCGGCTCACAAAGAACAATTAAAAAAAAGCAATGAACACAAAGAACAATTTAAAATACTTTAACCCAAAAGAAGACTTCGATAATCTACTGAAACTTCAAGGTACTGCCCAAAAAAGTACACTAAAGTTTTACAACATTTTGGTTTTTTTTTTTTTTTTAATTTAGAAACGAAATTTACCAGTTTTGTGAGTGATAATTTTATTCTTTTGATAATTGAAAATTCATTTCAGTGTGATAAACATGTATTTCAAACACAATGATTGGTACTGACATCGAATGAAATCTATTCAGCACAAATTCTATCTTTGTGTATATTTTAAAAGTGTTTTTTTATGCAATTTACATCCATATATTTTTGTTTAGATATAAACTTGTTATACTGTCTTTTTTCTTCTTTCATTTAAAATTTATATTTATGTTAGAGTCATGTTGACATTGTTATCGTAATTGCATAGAAATAACAATTTGTGCAACCAAAGGCAAATAGTGACATTACACAAGACAATCACATCACAAACTCTAGATGATGTTGCAGTTATAATTGTTGCAACAGCCCTGGAGTTAAAAGGAGAAGAGGAGTGATAACACAGTACAGTACAATAAATAAAAAAAGCTTATTTATAACGAAACTATAAAGGAAATTTGAAAAGCGTGTTAGATATTCGTTTTAGTTGAAAATTTCCAAGCAAAATCAAGAAGACTTTTGTTACGTTTTCTGAAGAATATATTTTAGTAAATAAAATATACATTCAGTTTTGTAACAATTTACTTGTTTCTCTCTTGTTTCTAAACAATTTAAATTGTTAAAAGAATTTCTTATGCACACAAGTTCAAAGGGGAAATATTTATTTTACAAAATTTGCTTGTGATAGAACATGCTTTTGCAATATATTCGCCAGTAATTTAAACTTTGAAATTCAACAAATTTTATTAACATTTTTCATATTTAGATTTTCTAATATAATATTAAAAATAAAGAAATAATAGTCGGTCAAGGCCGACCATATGATACTGTATACCCATTTTATTTAAAGATAAATTTACGAAATTGTATCTTTTTTGGGACCCATATGCAATCAAGGATCAGCCAGAACAAAATTATGTTGGGAGTTTTAGATGTATATAAGAGTTCTTTGCTGGTAAAGAAAAAAATTATTTTATTAAACAAAATACATGTGTTTTTTACGAAATTAAACAGCCAGCAAAACATTTAACAGGAACAAAACAATCATAAATCTGGGGCTTCATTTACTAAAATATAATGCAAATTTTCAGAAATGAAAAATTACCCCAAAAAATTTTATATAAATTTTATAAAAAAGTTTCTAGGAATAAGAACAAAATTCGGATTTCTTATACCAAAGAGGGGACAATTTTTGCCGGCTAAGCAGAGATGCTTTAGTTAGCGAGGCTGGTATTTTTTAGACCATAGAGGAGAAAATTCTTTCACCCAGCCGGAGCCCGGCTATCTAGAGAAGTTTTAGTTATCGAAGACAGTGTTCATTACGCCATAAAGGAGAAAAATAATTGGGCTATGCAGTCAAGCTTCAGATAGAGAAGCCAGAGCTCGTTATACGATAGACGAAAAAATCCTTGCGCTCGGCCGCTATTAACCGTACGAGTTCAAAACCAAAACTTTATAATTATTCGGGATATTTAAATTCAGTATTTTGAAATTAAAGATTTTTAAACTTGGCATTTTGATATTCGGGATTTGAAATTTGGGCCTTTAAGTTTCGTGCATATGAACCCAACCCAAATTTGTACTATAACATTTCTTGCGTTATTTTTTAGTCTTAACTTTTTTGGGGTAAAAATTTTGAGGTAATTTCTCGAAATGAAGAATTATCCGAAATTTATGGTCATATTTCACTTTATTTTTAGAGCTATTTTTCCATATTTTTGTGGGTAATTTTTCATTAAAAAACGGCCTCAAATTATCAAAAATAGCGGTAAATTTTAATTTTTTCGCAGTGGCTAAAATATTATGTATGTCTACAGAATCAATACAATTGTTCCGTTTTGTAACGAAAATCAGAACACTAAATAAGGTACTACGTGTACTAATACACAAACACAAAAAAAATCCCAGTTGGCAGGAAATGTCCGTCTTCAAGGATGTATTAAAGAATTGGCCAACTTTGGATATAATTTCTGGGAATGTGTAAATAATGTTCGTCTTATTTTCGAACACTGAATTTTATATGAGTCATTATTTCTTAGAAAAATGTTATATTAATACGATAAATTAAGCCGCATTGAAAAAAAAAATTTAAACGAACTTAATTTTATTAATAAAAAATTTGATATTGCAAAAACTTAACAAAAAATAGCATTATTTTTAAAAGATGTTAAATTTATTTTTTACTTACATTAAAATTATTCTAGAAATTAAAAAAAAATCATAAAAAATGTGTCGGAATACATAGAACTGAGAGAAAACATTTTGAAATAAATAAAACTAAAAGTAAAAGAAGACATGTGTTCATGCAAAACAATTAACGAGGGGGAAAAAGAAGATATTCCAGGAATTTTAACGTATGATACCAAATGAACAATAACGAAACATAAATTGAACAGAAATAAAAGAAAATTTAAAATTTTAAACTTTTTTAACTTTGTTTATATGGGTTCAGTGTTGCAAACTCTTGGGACACGAAACGCTTGAAGACATATAAAAACGAGGGTATAGTACATTTCCATACCATTTTATTTATATATATATATATATATATATATATTTTAAAGAGCAAAAAAGGGCAAAATATATTTTATTTTATTTTAGCTAAACACCAAAATTATTGAGTATGGGGTAATTTTACATTTAATTCAATTAATGCTAGGAACTAGAGATGAGCGATGTTTCTGTACCTGTGATTTAATCACTGTTACTGAAAAATCACGAATCACAGTTGTGAACAAATTTGGTAAGTAACAGGTACTTGCTAAGTCGTTATTTTCTCATTTTGTTGAATAATATAATATCGTTTTTTGCATGCAGTAACGAATAATGTTGCTATTTTTTGTTATTGTCAGTAAGAAAACACCTATGTTTTTGTACATGATAAAAATACCTTGCTAAAAGAACTTTATTTGTAAAAATACATGTGCTAGTCTTGTTGTTTTTTTAGGTTCTTAATCTATTCACTTGATTCGTGCAATAAAAAATTAAACATATACTAGAAAATATAGTATACTTGTTTTATTTTATGATAACTATAAAAGAACTGAAAACTAACAAACCGTGATCACAATCACAGTTTTAAAGAACAGTGATTTTTAGATCACATTCACTAATCACGATGTTCCTTAAAAATCACGAGATCACTCATCTCTTCTAGGAACACAACTGGGACGAACGACAACTTTCGTCTAACACGACGAGTTTTTCAGTTAAACTTCGCTGAGTAAATTCGTCATATGAAGCACAATAACGACGAATAACTAGCAGCTCCTATAATTGAGACAGTTGATTACTGTTTGTGCAATGGGAGAGAAATAATGTAGCCGCAGTAACAACTATAATGCTTAAAAATTACAACAATCAAAAACACAACTAAAAACTATTATTATTTTTTTTATTTTAATACAATAAATAAAAAACAAGTATTTAAGTAAAATGTTACTTTATTTATTAAAATACTTAAAAACTAACACCAAACATGATCACCTGGTACTGAGTTGTTCGTCGTTCGCCGGCGTATGAAGTAGAAATAAATCTATTGCAAAGTCGCCGCGTATGACGAATTTCGGCCGACGCTATTATTGTGTGTATTTTCATATACACCAATATGTTTTAGTTTTGGCGACGAATATTCTCAGCCAAAAATTCGTCGTTCGTCGCAGTTGTGTTTCTAGCATAATGTACAGCTGAAGCTTTAAAAAGGTCATATCTACACTCTGGTCATTATTAAAAAAAATTTGCAGTTCTTGGTCATCCTCTTCTTCATTTAATAAATCACTATTTATGCGATATTTTAACTGCTCGTTCGTTTTATCTGATTTACCACAACAGGTATCACGTTTAAAAATGCAAATATTTAATATGAAATAGGCTCTTGCATATATTCAACAACAATTTTTTTCAAATTTTCTTTTTAAATAAATTGATGACACTAATATTTCTCTCAATTTTACCGCTTAATTAGGTTTGGGCAAGCACTTTTTGCCATTGACGCGTCAGTCTTATTGCTATTATATCAGTGAGTGTTTAAAAGCTAGTTTAGTTTAAATAAACTTAAATTTATATGTAGTTTAAACTCAACAATTGTAAATCTGTGTCCCATGTATTGAATGCAATTTCAAAAGTACAGTAAAAGTAAGTGTGGCAGCACTACGATAAATGTTGTCAAATTCATATGGTCTATATTGGTAGTTTAAACGCCCAATTTTGTGAGTTTAAAGATGGTTTATATGTTTACTGATTTATAGATGTGTGTATTTTGAACACATTTTAAACCAAAAGAAGAGTTTTACTTGCTCTGATTTATTAGCCCTTAGAACTTTTGCTTGTTAAATGTTTTTCGGTCTGCAGAATATCGTCGGTTTCAACTCTGATCGCGAAATCCGTTAAATCTAAAACATTTTATTCATCTTCACTGGCCGATGCGTTCAAAATTTATATAATTTTATTATCTGTTTTAATAATTAACAAAATATTTTTAAATGTTCAATACATTCGTTGCAAAATTTTTACCCTTGACGACAAATGTGACACATTTGTCCATTGAGTTTTTACTTAGAGGGAGTATCAGTTTTTAAATTTTGGCAACTCTTAAATTACCAACCTAAGGGTAAAAATATTTAAAGCATAACTGTAAAGTTTAATAAATGTTTTGTTACCAGTTGCAAACTTTTTCAAAACTTATCCGTTCAGTCCATGTTTTCCACGTTTCACCAATGTAAGACAGTATTTAGAACTCGATATATCCAGAAAAAAAAGTAACCATCCGCAGCAAAAGCAAAACGGGCTAAATTGTAATAACAAAAGGTTTAAAATTGCTCGCTTTTAAATTTATGACAAAAACTTGTTTTCGCGTTTTAAATCATTTAAAAAACTGTAGCCCCAAAAGGGGTACTACTATATGGTTATTTACAGTATGTTTGCCTAAATGTTTTTTATTTCCATTTGTAGAAAAGCTGGAATTTGATTGCACGACAAAAAGGAAAAGAAAACAGCTTAACCCAAAAGTCATACATATAACTAACGGGCAAAAAATTTTTTTAATACAAAACCTTTTGCTTATACAGCCAACAATTCTTTAAGATAAGATAAAAAAGGAAAATAAAAAATTAAACTTACTTAAATAAATAAAATAAATATATCGACACCTAAAATGCAAAAGGGCGTAACAACAATATTTATTTTTTTTTTAAGAGAAGCAAAAAACTTTACATCAATAACAATAAGGTGCACTTGGCGTTTGAATTGCTTTAACAACGTCCCCATTTTTAGTCGCTGGGTTCGAAATTTTTGAACATGTAGTTAAATAAAACGAACAAAAATCAATTTAAAACTCTAATTCGAATTTTTTGTTGTTACGCCCTTTACGCATTTTAGGTAACGATATATGGCATCATACCAATACGAAAAATGCTAATGACTTTGATGTTTGCGATTTGAAGACAAAGAATAAACAAAATCATACAAAAGAATTGCCATGTCTATAATTTGTTTATTTCTATTGAGATTTGTTTGTTTTTCTGGGAAAAAAGGAATAACAACAAATCTGAAATAAGGGAGAGCATGATATAAACAAATAAAGGAGTTTTTGTTTTAACCAATGAAACCATTTATTTATTACTAAATATGCAGTTACCCTATGAATAAATAAAAATTAAAAATTAAAGGGATAATAAGACTTTAGAGGATAATTTAATTTTTTTATTAATTTTTAGAAATTTTCTTTCAAATTATAGTGTATTCTAAAAAGAAAAAAAAATTTTCACTATTGTAAACAATTAAATTAAATATGAGAAGAGCGGATTCAAGAACCTCAGCAACACCTAAAAGTATTTTCTGATTTATTAGCAGAAATTTTTTTCAAGAGATAATGAAAATTAAATAATAAATAACTTTGCCACTCTTATAAATTGTAAGAAATATCACGTATATCAATTAACTAGAATCTAATAAAGAGAAACATCAGTTTACCAAAGTAATTTTCAAAAAACAATACCCAATAAGCACTCGAATATTAAAAATCCAAGTGCTTTAAATATTGCTGGAATCCAGCTTTAATTGACGCCATATTTTCAAGTAAAATTCCAGTTCATACAAAAATGTTTGAAACAATTTTTTATTTTTCCTTTTTAATTGCTTAAGCTATCAAAATAAATATTTGTGAACAAATATTTGTAAATATTTCCAAGTTCTGGAAGGGAGAAGGATTTTAAGCTTTCGAAAAAAATGGAACCATTTATTTCCTTAGTGATAATGCATCTTTGATGATGATTGGTGATGCCCCAAAATCAATCGAAACGACCCACCCATGCTACTGAAACATCCCCAGGAACTTCCTGGGAGATCCCCATACAAAATTTTAAAAAAATCACCATTTTTGGCACTTTACATGAAACAATCAGCGAAATGACTATGTTTATTATATTTTTTAATACAACTTAATAATAAAATATAAACTAAAAAAAATTTTTGTTTGAAATATTTTTTGCTATCAAGTCTGGGCAATATCGCACGGCTGCCTGATGTCGTCGCCATAACGGCGTCTACATTTTCTGGTATAAATCGTTTGGAAACGCTAGCTAGCCATTGAAAATGTCGTTCCGTTCCTTGAATATGTGACAGAATGCTTAGATCATTAAACGTTGGATCTTATAGATTTAAACATTCTTTCAATGTATCGTACGGCCTGTAAGTCTTCTCTGATTATGTTGATCGTGCATAAACTCTTTGAGGCGTGACTTTTTTCACAATAAGTCACATTTTGTTCACTAAAAGTTTACTGTTTTCACAAAAAGAAATTTTTTTTTTTCACTAAAATAGCTATTTCCTTTAAAAAAGTAACTTTTTTCAAAAGTCCTTTAACTTTCACCACATTTTTTCAAGAAAGTTAGAGTAATTTTAAAAATAATTTTTTTTTTACAAAAAGTCACTCTATTCTACAACAAGCCAAGAATTTTAGAAAAAAGCCTAATTTTACATGACTTTCTTCGGAAAAAGCCATACTTCTACAAAAATACTTATTTTTTCGATTATTGCTTTTTTAAAAGTTTGAATTATTAGTTGTACCACATGGCGTATGCATGTTAATAAATTGGAATTAAATAACCCTCATACGTAACGGAGTAACTTGACAGATGTTTCTTTGCTGATTTTTCTTAAAAAAAAAATTGATAACAAACATGTAAATTAGGGCGGGTCGATTTAAAAATCGCCCAAGTGACAAGGGGGGCTTAACTTTAATCGGTTAATCGCTCGATTAATTAACCGAGGTTTCGGTTTGATCGGCTAATATTCGGTTAATTTGGTTATTGATCGGTTAACCCAATAATAAATTTTTTTATAAATTAAGTCTTTTCAATATAAAAAAAAGCAGAAATTATTTATTATTAAGTGTCTATTAGTAAAAAAAACCCCAGTAACATAATAAACAAAACAATTCTTGAACTAAAACGAGCAAACAAAAGAATAATTCATAAATATGTAATAAATATTTTTTAATTACTACATATTTGAGTGATTCACAAGTTAGTCATAAAGTTGTAAAGTCATATGTCTTAAAATTATTACAAGAAATATATGTATATATATATATATATATAACTGCTATGGACAACCGCTTATAATTTATAATTATATTGTACAGCTATGACGAACCAATGAACAGAGTATTAAAATTTTTATTTTGTTGAAAGACAACAATATTTTTTTAAACATTTGATAAATATTATTTAGGACATTATGACGATAAGACTTGATATCACACCTTGTAATTCACCCAATTGTGTATTTATTAAAAATTAAACTGTGAGATAATTTTCTTAGTTATTTCTATAATTTTAGAATATCTTATAAAATAATCTTTTAGACAAATAATTTCGTTTAAATGTTTAGGATTTAAGCGATTCTGTTCCTTAGTTTTGATAAAACTTGGCTTGGAAAAAATTCTTTCACTAATCGTTAATGTTGGAGAAATCGAGAGCAACCCATAATACATAATATCGAATTTCTCAGTCCTTTTCCTGGTATACTCTAAACGTATTTTAAATTTTTAACTCTTCTAATTGTTTCTGTTAATTCTGTTAAAAGATTCATATGATAAAATATCAGAAAAAATAAAAAAGCTGTTAACAGCAAACGCTTATTAAAAATGAAGATCACTGATAACCTTCCTTGTTTGTATGAAAAAATATTTACTTAGCACATACCTTTTGTATATGAGTCGAAACAATCAATTAAAAATACAAAAAATATTTTATAATACTACAAAAATTTAAGAATCTTGTTACATCGGTTTATCGGATAATCGACTGAAATTAACCAGTTTAATCGTTAATCGAAAATAGAAAATTTTAAATAAACCGATAAGTTAATCGGGTAGTAATTAATCGGTTAACCGAATGAATACCCTAGTAAGTAGACGATTTAAAGTAAAATGTTTATAAACCATCAAACTCCTTAAGGCGATGATTAAGAGTTTCATACACCAAAAAATAAGTTTACCCAATAAGTACTCAAGCTTTTGAAATTCAATTTCTTTAAATATTGCTGGAATTTAGCTTTAATTTATGCCCAATTTTCACGTCAAATTCCAGTTCATACCAAAATGTTTGAAACTCTTTTTTTTTACTTTAGTATTGCTTCAGTTATCAAAAAAAAAAAAATATTTGTGAAATAATATAATAAAAACTTGCAGCTACGGTCACACTTATTAAATATTTGACCAAATATGCATAACCACTCCTTTTGTTAATATTTAGTGAGATTTAACATTATCTTAATATCAGAAAATAAAACTAATTTTATTTTACTTTGCCTGTTGGTCCCGTTTTATTCATCAAATATTTGGCAAGTGTGACCGTAGCTTTTGTTACAGTTTTTGTTCGAAAAACGATAGGAAAATATATGAAATACTTTGGAAAAAAATAAGATAGAAGAAAAATAAAATTTTTGCTATCATTGTGTACGAGACTTTAACTGCCTGTTTTTCAAACTTAAATAAACATTTTCGTTTAGAAATTTATATTGAAAACAAAAACAAATTCGAGTTTTTTTATTGTTGTTTCAAAACATTTGCCCAAGCGAAAATTTTCACTTTATTTGGAAAAAACAGGTAGTAAGTTTTCTAAGATGCAGCTTCAAAATGTGTGTATAAATGTATGTATTTATGTGTGAACTAAAGCAGGCTGGCTTGCACTAATGCACAACATGAATTTTTATACCATACCGATAGCTCATTTCAAAAACATGCTAAATCGACTTAGCATGTTTTTAATTTGTTCACGTTTTTGAATTGAGTATTGCTCAATTTAAATTATGTCAAATTATGTTGTGCTGATCGGCTTATCCAAGCCAATGTTATGCACAAAAAAGTAACTTAGCACACAACTTTAAAAGCTGCTTCCGCAAAACCCACTTTTTAGACTTAGCGTGTTTTGCAATTGAGCAGCCGATATCATCTTTTGCTCGCTCTGTATTATTCTGAGATGATATTCGCAGAGCCAAGAATAAAAAATTCTGTTGTTTCTTTAAGTTATTCGTACATGTCGGAAATTGAAAGAACTTGTCCACAGTATTACACACACAAAGAAGAAAACTTATACAATTCAAAAATAATAATAGTTACTAATAAACAAAAAGTCTTAAGTGTTTAAAATATTGGCCAATTGTGGCATATAAGACTTTTTTTGTTGTTTTTTTTTTTTTTTTTGGAATTTTGGCACTTGTGACTTTCTTTCTTAGGAAGACAGTACAGGTAAGTTCCACAACGTCAGTGTCAAAGCAGCTTGTCTTTTAAATGTATCCTAAAATGCAACTATGTAGAATTTTACAATGTTATCTGTCCGAAAGTGTACCAAATATTTATCGATGCGTACTCAATAAGCAAAGTGTGCATTGTTAAACTTAATGAAACACTTTTGACTTTTACTGTATAGTATTATAGTATTTTGAAACTTATCCTACATTATAATTTTTATCGTTTTATTTGGACTAGTGGTCTTGGCTATCATAATGCCTCTAATTTTAATTAAAATATTCAAAGTGCAACAACTTTTCTCATATCTGCTAAACTGGTAATTTATTTGATGCAAATAAATATTTACTTATGGTTGTACTAACAAAACATTTTAATAACTATTTAAATCTAAATATAACGAAATTTTAGTGCGAAAATGTCTAAATCAACAAAATGGAAAATATATAATAAAATGACAGAAAATGAAACTAGAAACGCAGTAATGCGATTATGAGGAAAAATATTATTACAGTGAGATAAAAACTAATTAAGTATTGCTAAAATTTCAAGCAAATAACACAAAAATAAAATATACATTAAAATACCAAAAATTTCATGGCAATAAAATAATATGTCATAAACATGCAAATAATTTTGATGTTAAACATACAATCAACAAGTGTAAATTTTTGCTATAAAACAATAAATATAGTTTATAATATACACAAATTGCATCAACATCACCACAAAATAATTCATAATCAACAACAAGGGATTCCCATGGAAAATTTTAAAAAGATCCTGCATAAAAAATTCTACAATTTAAAAGCAATATTTAAACAAATTTTAAAATACAAAGTTAAAAATACTTGTTGGCTAATAACAACAATAAAAAAAATTTAATTTTATAAAGAAACAACAATCACAAAGCTTATAGAAAAACAACAACCACCTTTGTCTTAAAATAATTTTTTGTCAAATTATTTTAATACCAGCCACAACAGAACAAACAATCACCATTATCATCGTCATCATCATCGCCGTTGCTATTGCCTACACTTGTCTTGCTGATTACTTTAAAAGCACAACAAGAGCAACATCAACTTTATCAAAACTAACGAAATTCATAGCAAGAACAACAACAACAGCAACAATTGGGAAATTGGCAGCAGCATCATCTTTGTCTTATTTGGGTAATTGTTATTTTGGCTTCCATTGTTTAAAGTCTAAGTTGCGGTGTGTTGTTGTGTTTATTGTTTTAGATTTAAACTTTTACAACCTGTTTGTTGGCTTCCTCTTCTTGTTCTTCTTTGTGTGCCACATTTTCTTTAACAAACTCAGAGACTTGCAAAACGTCTTCTTGTTTACCACCATCATCATTATTATCATTATCGTGTTAATTATTTTGGAAGGCATTCAGCTGAAACATTACCAAGAACAACAACAACAACATCATCGACTTCTGCCAGTAGAGATACGAAAATACCACCAACAACCACAACAACTAAAACAGCCGTCTCATCAAGAGCTATTAAAATTTTTCTCATTATTCTGTCTGTCTGTCGTAAATTTGCGGCCTTTTTTGCTGTTATTGCTGCTGCCATTGCGGTGCTGCCTTGACGTCGCTTGTAACGCGGCTTTATTTGTCGTCGTTGGAGCGGCAGGTGTCGTCGTTGTAGTTATGGTGGATCCATTAAAAATCTTTTGGGTTTTAACAAATAGCACCTATTTGGGTAAGTATTGTTTTTATTTTATTTATTTTGTTTTCAACTGCTGGTTTTTTAATAACAAAGCCAATACAATAACAAAAAGAATTAAAAAGAAATTTTTTAATAAAAATGGAATGAATAAAAAAAATATTTGTATGTAAAAATAGCTTAAGAAAAAATTTTTTTAAGTAAAACCGTAAAATTGTTAGTGCTGTTAATTTTATTGTTCAAATAGACTGCGTTGTTTTATAGACAAATATCTCATTAATTTTTATGGAAATTATATTTTCTTAAAACATTTGACCTATACAAATTAAAAATACATGGTGACGGATTACACTAGCTTACACCGAAAATGTACATTTGATTAGAGATAGATTTCCTTATGTATTTTCTTCCGCTGAATTCGAAAATAGAGATAAAAATATTTTTTATGGAACAGGTTTTGAGATATTATCATTTTTAATTTATTCGACCTCTTTCACTGGACAAATCCTATCTCGAGCTAGAAATGGCCGATTGGAAGGTATTGAGATGGCAAATAAATATATATAATCGGATCTTTATATATATTTTCAAAAAAATCATATTTTACAGTGATTCTGTACCGAAGGAAAAGTACAAATCGTTGAAAAGGCGTCTGGTTTCGCTTCATGTACATAAAGGTGATACTTTAAGGTAAGAACCCACACCAACCAGAGGAAAATCGACCAAAAAATTACAAAGTTATAAGCAATTCAGTGAATAAATCCAAATCCCATATTTTCCGAATATTTTATTTTTTCGACAATTTGTTGGGTTTAAACGCTTGCAATACGTTCTTCACATTTTTGTGTGTTAGAAATAGTTGTGGCTCTTGCTTTGTCTTCAGTTGCTTTTGGGATCTGTCGGCGGCGGCTAGAAAAAAACCTGTCGTTGGCGGCGCCTAACCGGCTGACGACCGGTGGGTTGCATCGCTGGTATACATTTTGTTTTGACAGCTTCTATAAAAAGTACATAGAAAGAAAAACACTCGGGATAAATTAAGCTTTTTTTACTTACTTTAAGTACGAGTCGTATTCAAAAATTCAAGTACGAATAACACTCAAACGTACTCAAAACAATCCTAAATGGGATAGCATTCGTAAATCAATCCCGGAAATTTCTTAAAAAAAGAATAAAATTCACAAACCAAATTAAAAAAAAGATTGACTGCCAATTTCACGATGTCGAAAGAACGCTTTCTTTCTCACAAATACGTATGAAACAAAAACAAATTTTTGAGAATTTGTTTTTGCTTTACATGTAGTTGTGCGAAAGAAAGCGTTCGTTCGCATTTAGTGAAATAGGCAGTGAATTTTTCGTTGGTAGTGCCACTCTGAGAGTAAAATTACAAAGTGAGCGTTTCAATCTCATACAACTTAACAAAATTTGTAGTAGACACTACAACAATAATTCACACAAGAAGTTAAAATACGATTTGATTGTTGTGTGTAGCAACAACAAAAACAACAGAAATAAGTTAGAGTGCTATATTCGGCTGTGCCGAATCTTTGATACCCTTCACCGACAGAAGTGAGTTTTATATAATAAATGCATATATATTATTAACTAAGCTTCACAAAAACGAACATCAGCATTAAAATTGGTTGTGGTCTATACCTATATTAAATTATTGACCGACAATACGAAAGTTTTATGCGATTCTTCTTAGAACTTTTAACTGGTTTGAGTAAAATATCATGATTCGTAACAGTTTTAGCCGAACTAAAATGATTTTTAGGAGAGTAATTTGTATTGGTCCTATGGTAAATTATGGACCAATCATTGCAAAATTTTGAAGACTGATTTCTGGTATTAAAAAATATAAATTAGAATAAATTTCATTACAGCAGTGTCATTAGTTTTAGCGTTAACAGTGACTTTCACAAACTTGCATGATATTTTTTCTGGATATGAATCTAAGTTGGAAGAAATTTTACCGCAATATTTATATCTGCTACGGTTTTTGGCGAATTTAATTATTGTCCTAAAGTGGACTTTATTTGGTTTTAGGCTCAATAAACTGTTTGCCGGGAGTAGGGTTTTTATGGAGCCTAGCATTATTTATTATCGTTTTGGCTTACAAATTCCGGGAGTAGGGCTAATATGGGGCATAGTGTAAATTATGGACCGATCTTCAAAAAATTTTACAGTGTGATTTCAGATCCTATAAAACTGTAACGTACCAAATTTTAGTATGATAGCGTTACTGATTACGGTTTTAGGCATACGAAACTCTTTTCCGGGAGTAGGGTTTATATGGAGTCTACGGTTAACCATGGACCGATCTTCACGAAATTTAGCGGTGTGATTTCTAGTCTTACAAAACTGTGCCGTACCGAATTTAACTATGATAGCATTATTTATTACGGTGTAAGGCGTACTAAATTGTTTTCCGGGAGTAGACTTTATATGGAACCTAGTGTAATTTTTGGACTGATCTTAACGAAATTTAACAAAAACCGAATTCATGCAGAATTGTATGTCATTCCTTGCATTATTCCACCAATTATGTTAGTTTTTGTATTAAAATTATCAATTTTTTTAGGGTGGTGGTTCCACATTTTGATTAATGGTTCGGATCCTACTGAACCAATGTATATGGGGTCTTAGACATATAATTAAAAAGTTTCACACGGAATGACAAGGTTAGTATACCCTCATTCACTACTTGTGGTGGTGGAGGGTATAAAAAACAAACTACATTATTTTCATGCTTAAAAAGTAAAACTGAAGCAAGAATTCTTGGGTACCAAGAACGACCCAATTGGACATTTCTAGCTCGAGATATGATTTGTCAAGTGAACAAAGTTCGACAAAATGAAAAAATGACAATATCTCAAAAACTGTTCCATAAAAAAAATTTAACTTTGATTTTCGAATTCAGCGGGAGAAAATACATAAGGACATCTAATTCTCACCAAATGTACTTTAAAGAAATCTCATTTTGTAAACTAGTGTTAGTACTACGTAAAAAAAAATGTTAACCTTTATTCACCTTTTTTTTTTTGAAAGGGTTGCAGATTAGAATTATAAGACAAGAATTTAATTTGTGAAATTTTTTTTACCATTAAACACATTGTAAGGAGAATATTTAAACAGAGCATATTAAAACTCTGGACTGATCTCTTTAAATTCTTAAAACTTTGATAAATATGTTTTCACGTTATTTATCGATTTATTAATTAGACTCAAATGACTATTATCAATTGTATAGTGGTGAATGGAAAATTAAATAACGAAAGACTTGCTAGTCCTCTTACCAAAACTTTCTTATTGCCGATCTCCACTATAAAGTTGACGAGCCACATCGCATAACTTAATCCTCTGCGACTGACTTGACTTTGTAATAACAATTCCAACGACGTGGTAGTACATTATACACCATTTTGATGGCTTGTATTTTCCAAGTTCTGTTTTGTAAACCTCCTGAAATTATTTATTACTTTAGATTAATGTTATAGCTTGATATTTGCTGTAATTAATTTTTGTATCTCATTTTTGATTAATTTTTAATCGCATGACACAAAATGGCCGTAAAGAACTAAGGTCCATACAAGAACAAAAAACAAATTATAGTAATTTTCAGTATGTTTCTTACAAGGTTTAGTTTACAACTCAGCTAACCAGTATAGAAAAAATGAGACGATATTAATCCTTATATATAAAAATAAGTTGCATTGTGTTAGTAATTGACGTCAAACCAAGGTTTTTATGTATAAACGGTCTCTGTATGTTTATTGGTTCATGAGTTATAGCCATTTTAGTGAACACTGCATTCATTTCGAAATATTTGAAAATATTTGGGTTAATATTTTGAAAAACTGAAATACAATTCGTTTTTAAATTCATTACAATTCAATTTCAGTCAAACTATTTATTTAATTTATATACTTAAATATTGTAAATCACAACTTCGGGGATCTATGAAATAAATTACATATAAACACATCACTAAAAACGTAAATATTTAAATACATTATGCACAGCAATGAGCTTTCTTATATGTTAGGCGAAGATGTATTGATTCCACGCATCCCAATGATTCCGTCTGATATGCCATTTGAATTTAAACGACTTAAGTTCCCTGTTCGCCTTGCGTTTGCGGTTACCATGGAGTGAATTTAGAGTATCCAGTTTTCTCACATGGACAGTTGTATGTAGCCTGTTCGCGCGTTGGCAAACCATCGGTTTTGTATATTTACACCGAAAATGGAAAAACAACAAACGTTGTTTACCACAGAGTATAACAATAAAAGCAATTTATCACTGATTTTAATGAATTCTAATTGAATTTTTTATTTTCTTTTTTGCACTACGAAGTGTGCAGGGGGTTCGCTAGTGGTTTTATAAAAAGATACAATTTAATTTATAAAGAGAATTGAACCAGACATTCTAACATATATATGTCAAATTATTTGATCCAAAGCCCAGAATCTCCTCTCGCGGCTTTTAAAAGTCCCAGATGATGTTTTCTTAGAGCAGGGAAGGATTTGTTTTGTATTAGAGCGACCCATCAAAATAAAAATAATAAGAGATATAAAATATTGAAACGATTTTACTGACGTGTTGTTTAGGATACACTATAAACAAAAAACAATAATATTGAGATGGTTGTTTCTCAGACACCTACCTTAGTATTGACATGGTGGTCTTGAAGACACTTTTCTGCTCAGCGCGACGCGTGTGGCTCTTTGGTCGCGTTCGTCATACCAACGTTCACATGAAAACGTAGTTCGAAGGTAGTGGATGCGTGAGAGCCGATGTTTGGAAAGGAACGGAAAAGATCTCGTTTTTCTTTCTTTGGTGTCTGTTTTTTTTGTAATTTTTTCATAAAGTATTTAAGTCACACTTAATCTCACAGATGACTTCACTGAAATTATGAAATTGTGAAGTGGGAGCAATGCCCTGGCGTGTGATACATGGATAAAGAAACCCACATTAAAATCGGTGGTCAATTCTATTGTTTCTGTAAGAGCTGAGTATTACTCAGTAGAGAATTATTTCAAACTTTTGAAATATTAACCCAACCCTTCGTCGTACTTATGAGTCTGGCCAGACCTTTTTCAATGGAGGGTTAAAAATAAACACTGACTGCAAAAAAAACGAAAGTTTTATCTGTTTAGAACAAAGATGGAAAGTGTCTTAACTATCACATTATTCACTTCAAATCTCCCTCGGGCATGTTATAATTAACCTATAAATATAAAAGGAGAGCATACGCTGGATTAAAGATTGTGCACATTAAATAATGTCATTCAGCACTTACAGACCCTAGCGCTAAAACTTGCAGG
This sequence comes from Pollenia amentaria, assembly GCA_943735925.1. Lineage (NCBI taxonomy): Eukaryota > Metazoa > Arthropoda > Insecta > Diptera > Polleniidae > Pollenia > Pollenia amentaria. Next base: position 151,254,464 of record OX031007.1, read on the forward strand.
GAGGGCAAAACTATTTCGATTCATTTGATCAAAACTTGTATACCCTTAATCGCAGGTAGGCTGATTACCAAAACGTCATTTGCAATACAACCGAACAAAGTTGTGCATTCCTAAACGCAACCATTTAAACATTGACAATGCCATACGTCCCAAAATGTAACATAACAGTTATCAATACGCAAGCAAAGGCAAACTGTTCATCAATAATTTTGTTGATGCTTTGGGGACATTGTTTTACAAAGTAAACAAACCAGCACGTTACTTTGTATTGAAACAGTATCATAACCGCATCACTGCAATTTGTTTTGGTGTTTTGGAACTCAACTGTAATCGTTTGAGTGTTGTAATTGCCATGTATTTTACAAATGTGCTTGTAGTTCTCGCACAGATAGGGACTAGAAATAACCCAGTATTCAAAGTTTTAAAGAGATTTTCACATAGCGAACTACTTAGACAACACTAATTTTCTTTAGCTAATGGATTTATAAACTAACCCTGCACATAAATCATAATTTATTGGCAATTGACAAATAATCGAAGTTATTATTCTTTGTGTAGTGCCAAGGAATAAACGTTGGAGATTACTCTACTCCTGACCTATTTTCTTAATCAAACTAATTGTATTTTTAAAAAATAAGTATAAATTAATAAAAATGTTTATATATAAAAAAATTTGCGTAAAAGCGAACTCGAAATTTATCACTTATTCTAATGAGTTCCATCATAACAACTAAACCCCCCTTACACTATTCTAAAAGTCTTAAGATTTCTGCTCTAACAAAGTCCAATGACTTTCGGTCTGATTGTAAAAAACTGAAAGAGAAAATTGTTCCATTACATTTTGCGTCTAATCAATCACACCTCAATAAAAAACTGTTTGCAGACTATAAACGGCTGTTCAGTTAGAAAAAAACTATTCATATATTTGTTTTTTCGGAGATTTTTAATTTTTGAGGTGATTTTAGCAGATATAAAATATAAAAACATAATACGTAAAACTTCCTTAATATTTCAACATTTTTCTTTTGATGCCGACGGCAAATTATTTATTCAACAGCTGTTTATTTTTATTTTCATTAAGGCTGAGAAAGTTGATACGAATGTACTTTTTTCGTCTGTGTAGCGTATTTCTTGTAAAGTGGTTTATTCATGAACTAAAAGAAGGACCTTAATTTTTTTTATATTTTTTTTATCATTTTGCCTTTAATTATAATAAACAAGAAAATTTGTGAATAAAATTTTATTTCCATCCCTGATTTTTTCTTTTGCTTCTTTAAAAATGCAACTTTGATGAAATGAAAAATCCTATTGTTTATATAATTTTCAAAAAAATGATTACAGATGAAATTTTCTCCAACATTTTTTCAATTTAGTCAAATAATACTGTTTTCAGCAACTTTTTTAATTGTTTCAGTTAATTTGCCTTAATTGTAAATAAAAATTATAATGATTGTGTGTGTATTTGCATATATGAAAAAATTCACACAAACTTTAAATTATTTTATTTTGTATTAAAGTTTTAAACAATATAATTGAAACAAATATATTGATTTGTGTTTAGGCTTTTTTTAGCCTCTTGGTCGTGGTCACATTTCAATTAAACCTATTGATTGAAACTTAACAGCAAGAAACTCTCAAACTCATTAATATGATAATTGATACGATCAATTTGTTTGCAGGCGTTAAATCAGTACGTAATTTATTTAACAGTACAAATTCCTAAAGCCTATAGTACACGGCATGTAAAAAGACACATGCGCATGTGGTTCTGACGTAATTTTGACGTCAATGTAAAGCCACAATAAACATTGCGTGTTGTGTGATGACGTCAAAATTACGTCAGAACCACATGCGCATGTGTCTTTTTACATGCCGTGTACTATAGGCTTAACAAATATGTTAATTGAAGTTGGTTTTTTATTTTTTCTGTGATAAGGGCCATATGACTGTTAAAATTCTTTACGTATTTTTTAACATATCATTGCAAAATTTTTTCACGCTATTATATATTTTGAATATATTTGATTTTTTGACATGTTCTAATACTCAGTTTTGTAGTGTTGAAATGCCTTAAAAAATTGGCAACACAAGCGCACTTAGTTCAGTGTGGACTTTTTAATATGTATTTCCTTAATTGTGTCAACGGCTTAAGTGGCAAGTTGAAAATACAAAATTTTTGAATTTCGTTATTCCTTTAATTATATTTTTCATATAATCAGGTGATAATTTCGTTTATATAATAAAATGCCTTAAGATTGTTTAGTTGAATTTTAATTAACGTGCATCAACATTTAAAAGTAATAAAAGTGCGTAACATTCCATCATTTTAAATTGTAAAAACAAAAGCAAATATGACCCAGTTCTACGAGATTTTTCCCCTCGTTGTATTAAGAGCACGCTTTTGAACTTATAACTACTTTGCAAGTATTTGTCTCCTTTCGCCTTTTTAAACACGAAAGTTCATTTTATTTTACTGCTACTTAATTTTAAAATAACAAGCGAGAAAATAAATTTAAATATATATATATATATATATATATATATATTATATTAAATATTTGTTTTTCATTTGCCTACGTGCTCAAGTGTGCATTCTGTAAGACTTTTCTTTATGTTTTAATTTATATTTTGTTATTATTTTGTTTTATTTCATATAAATATTCTCCGCTTCATTACTTTTTTTGCCACAACATTTACTTTGTGACCAAGGTCTTGCTCGCTTTCCAGCAAGAGAACTGCAAATAAGTATGCACCATTGAGTGTGTAAGTTATAAGCAATCGACTAGAAGAGAAGCTCTCTCAAAAGAATCCAAATAAAAAATGTTCACTCATATTTTTGTAATTTTAAGGTAACAACAACAAAATAATATAATTTCTTAATAACACAATCAATGTGACCAGATTTTAAAATAATATAAAGCTAAATCATGTTTGCAATAGAGCCAAAGAAGGAAATTTAAAAAGCCAAAAAATAAAACTAATTTTTGTATAATATTTCGATATTTTTCATAGATTAAATAGCATTAACATAAAAATTAATAAAATCATAAAAAACTATTTTTTAATCACAATAGGAATTAGAATATTTTCACACGTTTATCTATTTTTATTCGCTATGTTTTTGTTCAATAAATGCCTGTTTTTGTTCAATAAATGAATACTACACAGAAAAAATTCTCCAAAGTTTTTCACCAATTAAAGCATTAATGAAAAATTAAATCAGTTTTAATTACAAATTTAATCAAGTGAATTAATCGTTTAATTAAATGAATTAATCATTTAATCACGTGAATTAAACGTTTAATTGATACTATTAATTTGCTTACTGGTGCAAATTTAATTATTTTTTAAATTAATATTGCAAATTTTTTAAATAAAATCCATTTTTATTTTTTTCTGTGTAGGACCCTGTTCTAAAATAATTATTTAAGAAATTACAAACGGAAAGACAAACTGTACTATTTATTATAATGATTGGTTCGACCAAGAATGATCTAAATACCAAAATCTTTAATGAATTTACGGCAGCCAAAGAAATATTCGGTATTCGTACTTGTTTGGAAGCTATGGTGAAATATGTACCGATTCCCATAAAAGTTTACAATGTAATTACGGTGGCAAATATAAACTTTCAAGCTGGATTGAAAAAAAAATATATATGTATATAGCTAAAAGGAAAAAATACTAAATTTCTAAAAGGCATGATCATGGGCCAATAAAAGCTAAAGTATAAAATATCATCCAATTATAATTAAAATTGTGACCAAAGTACCGATACACAAAATTACAATTACAGTTATCTAACCGACCAGACGGAAGGATACACATGCTCCATTCTACTAAGAAAATTATTCCAATTGAATTCCATCAGTTACTCAAAGGAGACTATAAACTTGAGCACTATGACTGCTTATCATAGAAATACAATGAAATAATCCCAAAAATAAATACACGTGCACGTATGAACTAAAAATTGCGTAGATAAGTGTATGTGTAAGGACTAGAGGCCTTCAGCCAGACCGCATACAAGTCATTGCAATTCATTAAATTATTTCAATTCATTCACTGCAATGTGTTTGAAAACGAAAGTGTTTTGAAGTACAGTGTCATAAAGTCTTTTAAACACATGTGTATTCATGTAAGGGAGCGAAGACAATTATGTCTCTGTAGGTTTGCTCACAATGACTTGAATGAATTGAAATTTGTTTCAATTCATTTGCTGATTCGTTTTTTTCATGATTCTATATTTTTTGTTTATTATCCTTTGCTTAATATAATCACGCTATGCCCCCGGGGGCAACAGCTTTTCGTAAGTTTCACAAACACAGCAAAATTGTGCAATTAGTGTAAAACATGATAAAGATATTATTAACAACAGCATTTGTTTGTGTAAAAAATGATAAAGATGTCAAAAACAATTGCACGAAAAACACAACTCTGCAAAAAAATCAGCAGGCGTTTCACGCAAAAACACTAATTGGACCATGCACATCACGAATGCTAACGAAACTCACTCAACGGATTGTTGTTGTTAAAAAACAAAACTATGTGATCTATACTGAGAAATTGTATGTCTTTCAATTTTTGCAGCGATTCAATTTCTTTTTGTACAGATTTAAGTATACGATAGGCATACACAACACAAATGAAATGAAATGAAATGAACAGAACGAATTGATCATTTTTAAGACCACTTGGTAATTTTCGCAGTCATATCTACAAGTTATTTACTCTAAACAACTCATGTTGTGTATCGTCAACTTAAAGACGAAAACCCATCTGCAGTTTTCAAAAGTTTACAGGAGAGGGAAAAAACGTTAGAAAATTGGAATTATTTACAATATTGAAACGAAAATTACACATTTTGATTAAAATGAAACCAGATATATATATATATCGGTTGAGAAAATTTTGTTTTTCTAAATATAGCTAATGTTATGTCACTTAGGTAATTTGAAATTGTAAAAATCTGAAATCAAATAACCTATCAGCAATACTAATTAGTATGAATAAATAACAATTTCTTTATACATATGAATATTTCTCGTATATACATTAAATAATAAGAGTTTAAGTTTATTTTGCTGGTTTAAGCAAAAAAAAAAAAAGAACTTAATGTTTGTTTAAATTACACTATGCAACAAAACTAAACTTTTATCGTGATTTTTGATGATTAATTTTTTTTTAGTGCGTACAGATCTCTAGGTACAAAAACTGTCGAAATTTAAATTCTATGGATAAAAATTTTTAAAAACCGTTATAGGTGTTTTTATATAGAAATTCATTTGTATTCAACATTTTTATTATTTTTCGAATTTATTCTATGAGCTAAGTTTCAGTTATGTATTTTATAAGCTTTTTTTTAATAACTATTAAAAAAAAGCTTATGAAATTCATTGGTATTTATTGTAATGTTAATGATTAAATGTATGTTTTTTATAGTTGACCTTTTGCGATATATATAAATTATTAGTTGTTTTTATTTGGCTGTAGGTCCACGTAAATAAATAAAATAAAAAATAAAAATTCGTAATATTTTCGTTTTTTATATTTTTATTATTTTCCCAATATTTCGGTAAGCATCGCTAACCATCTTCAGGGGTATTAGATTTTATTAATCTAATAAGAAGTGGCACAAGTGTTATTGTGAAGTTTTGTGTTTATTATATTTTTTAATTGTTTACATACCCCTGAAGATGGTTAGCGATGCTTACCGAAATATTGGGAAAATAATAAAAATATAAAAAACGAAAATATTACGAATTTTTATTTTTTATTTTATTTATTTACGTGGACCTACAGCCAAACAAAAACAACTAATAAGTTAATGATTAAATAAAAAGTTATTTTACTAAATTAAAAAAAAAAACATTATTTCATAGAATAATAAATGAAAAATATTACAAAAAATTACTTATAAGGTATGTTGTCAAAAAAGTAATTACAGTCTGCTGAAAGCAAAGTCACAGCACACTTGATTGCGTATTGTTTAACTATATAAAAAAAATGCTTTTGAGTGTGTGCATCGGGAATTTTCTACGCAAGTTCTCTTTTTAGCGAAAACTTTAATAGTACTGGTTACATACATTTTCGACTCGTCCCATGACATCTGCCAAAAAAAAAAAACGTTCAAATATTTCCTGACGTAAATTTTCGGAAAAAAAATAGAACAATGTATATTCGAAGCCCTTTCACAGCATTTTGACGTGCACCTAGCTTTAATTTTTCTTGGCTTTCTGCAAACGATTTTGCCTTTTGAAAAACTTTCATATCCCCTACCGTTCATACGATTTTTCTTTCTTTCTTCTTTTTTGTTGACCTTTTTAGGAACTTTCACGTTTTCTTCAAAACTATTTTCGATTATGGAGCACATTTTGTTGCTTTTTAACACTTTTTTATATTCTTTTCACTTCTTACAATAAATAATATTTTATTAAACACAAATAATAACAAATATAATATAATTTCGTTTCAAAAAAGTTAATTAAATAAATAGTTACTTAGGTAATTTGATTTCAGAAAATTGCGCACTTGCTGAGACATATTTGAAGTTCAATGTCGTTAACGTGCCGAATTTTTCTTGAATTGTTTTTGGCTTATTAACGTACAATTTTGTTTTACACATCCCTAAAGAAAGAAGTCCAACAGTGTCAAATCACATGATCGGGGGGCCAATTAACATAATAACGATATGATATCACAAGGCCATTGAATTTCTTTAAAAGAGGCTTTGTTTCGTTGGTTGTGGGGCAAGTGGTACCATCGTTTTGGAAGCACATATCGTCCAGGTCCATATCCTCAATTTCTGGCCACAAGAAGTCCGTTATCATCTCGCGATAGCGTACACCATTAACGGTAACTGAATGTCCAACCTCATTTTCAAAGAAGTACGGCCCAATGACACCGCCAGCAAACAGTCACTTATTGTGTATGCATCGGCCTTTAAACTATCACTCGTGGTTACTCATTTGCCCAAATACGGCAATTCTCCATATTAACGACCACGAATGCTAACGACTGCTGACGAAATTGTACTCACTCAACAGATTGTAGTTGTTAAAAAACAAAACTGTGTGATCTCTACTGGAAGTTTTATGTCTTTTACTTTTTGCAGCGATTCAATTTCTTTTTCCAAAGATTTAGGTATACGATAGGCATACATAAGACAGCAAGTCCACTGAAGTGTGCCTCGTCGCTGAAGATGATTTTCTATGTGAAGGCAGCATTCATTTCTGTCTGCTCAACCAAACATTCGGCGTATGGACAACGCTTGAAATGGTCATGGTTGAATTTGTCAAACACTGAATTTAAGTTGGGAAACCCGTTCAAATATATCTACTATTTAAATTAACAGCTTTATTGACCCCAAAGATTGATTCAGTTTTTTCAATAATCTGCCCATCGTTTGGCCTTTTGGCGATCTATACCAAATAATTAATATTTTATTGACACAAAAGAATTTATACTGTATTTATTTATTTTTTCCCTGAAACAAATTGTTAATATGCCAATTAACAATCATATTAAGACAATTGTTAAATATATTCGAAACCCTTTAAAACAATTTTTTTATATTTTTAATATTAAGAACTATTGATATTTTTTCTGTGTATGGAATTTTGCGAATTTAAGAGTTTTTCTTAAGGGTTCCGCTGTTTTTTCCGAACTGTTGAGGTTTTCGAATTAACGGGGTACGAATTATTGCAGTTTGACTGTACATATGTGGTTTTTTAAGTTATAGCATTTTTGTTTTTAAATAAATTATAAAGTTATAACAGAAACTAAATTAAAATTTAAGAACAAAATTTGTTCTCAAAAAAAAAAAAAAAAATGCCGGAATGAGCTATAAGTAATTGCAAAACATAAAAAAAAGAAATAATCGAGTTGTAAATGTCACAACTTCAAACAATACTAATGAGTTGCAATGAGATTTTTTTAAATTTTTTTTAATTCCATTTTGTGGTTGTGGTTTTTAATATCATTAAGAATTTATTTAAAAAATATTGTGTATATTTATACACATTTCTATATTATTACATCACTTTTTCAAAAATAAAATATATATACATACTTACATGCAAACATACATATTAATATGTATACTTGAACATTGTGCAAAAAACTTAATTACTTATTTATTTTAAATAAATAAAACCGCAAAAACCAAAATAAGGACATTTTCAGTTTATTTTCTGTTTGCTCTTTATATATTTTTATTTAAAAAAGAACCAAAGAAAATAAAACAATATACAATACAAATGTTAAATTCAATTGTGATAAACGTAGGACTATTTTTGCACATAAAATGTTTTGTATATAAAATATACCTTGAGATTAATTGTGAGCCCTTTACACAAAATGATATTAAGTATTTTAAAGTGATTTATTCGTCTGCACCGAATCTTTTGTAACCTACACAATAGTATTGGCGTAGACGTACCAAAATCCTTATTCAGGTTGTATATTTGTATGGGTACTGGGTTAAATAATGGATCGATTTCGGTGATTTTTGAAACCAAATAAATATTGTATATAGATAATTAAGGGTGGCGCACAATGAGCTATATGGTTTAAATAGCCTTAAACTTTTTATTTATGCGATTATTTAACTTTTTCTTAACAGCTAAACACAAACCCAAAACAACCACGCAAACCCATAACCAGGGCATAGTAAAAACAATTTTATTTAAACCCCGTTTAATCAAAACCTAACATATTAATTAAATATATTATTCAACATTTTTTTATTTTTCGAATTTATTCTATGAGCTTAATTTCAGTTATGTATTTTATAAAGCTTTTTGTAATAGTTCTATTCCTTCAATTTTTTAGAAAAGATTTTATACACTAGCAGACTATTTTTAGCTCATAGAATAAATTCAAAAAATAAAAAATTTGTTGAATATTAATAAAATATTTTTTTATGTTTGATACAATTTTTAATAACTTTTTAATTATTATAAATAAAAGGATGACAGGCTATACATCAATATGTATACAGTAGTCAAAAAACCAAAAAATATCACGCAAACGTATAACCGGGGTACATTTGTACCCCATTGTAATTTATTTTAGAATCCTTTAATTAAAAATTTAGAAAAAATAATGAGATAATTTAATATATTTGATTAAAAAAAATCTTTAAACAGCCTCTTATTTGCTAATTTTTTCATATGAAAACTATTGGGTACACGGGTACACCAGTTATGTGTAGGCGTAGGTGTCATCTTTCGAAGCTTATAGTTATGGAACCGCTGAACCGAATTTCATAAAGGGTCAATAAAACGACACAAAAAGACTTAAATTTCCTAGATCCGAAGTTTCAATGATGTTATTGCATCTATTGGTCTTGCAGCTAGAAACGTTTAAAGTTGATAGTGGACACACGGGTTACCAGGTACCCGTTACCCCCGTGTCTACGTTCTACTGTAGAATACAAATATTATCACTGAATTTTTTTCAATAAGCTTTGAAAAGTTATACCCTGTAAGTGATGTCCATTTTATGTTTCGCATATACGTGCTCTTTTTAACATTATGGTAGTAATATATTTTTATATAAAATTTTATTTAGGAAATAATAAATTTATATTGTGTTAACAATTCAAAAATCCAATTTTTCTAAATTCATATTTTTAATTATTTGAAAGATAAAACAAAACTTATTTTATGTATAAATTAAATATTCTCAAGTAAAATTATTATAAATTTGTAAAGTATATAAAACACACATGTCACCACATTACTCCCCCTCCGAAAACAAACCAATGTCCAACAAATTGAAAGTAACATGTTTTGATTTTTTAGTCAGTGTATTAGTATTCTTAACATTATCTAAGGAATTTTCTGTAATAGCTGGTTTAATTCGATCAATTAATACTGATATTATTTCTCTATCTTTCTCAATCTTAAAACATTTCTTGCTTTTTTCTACGACTTTGTATGGCCCCTCATACGGTTGTTGTAAAGATCTTTTATTGTTAACTCGCAGAAATACAAATTTACAGCTTTGTAAGCTCTTTGGAATATAAAAACCTGATTCAGAATCCGTATGATGCACAATGTTTGATCTAACATTTTTAAAATGATCTTTTAACTTGAACAAAATATCGGATGCATCGAATTGATTTTCATGAACCACAATTTCTCCTGGTATTCGAATATTTTGCCCATATGTCATCTCAGCTGGAGTGGATTTTAAATCCTCTTTATAAGTGGAACGTAGTCCTAGTAGGGCTATTGGAAGTTCATCATACCATTTTGATGAATCAGCTCTGCACATTAATGTAGCCTTAATTTGTCTATGAAATCTTTCGATAATACCATTAGCTTGAGGATGATACGATGAAGTAGTAATATTATGACTACCCAAAAACTTTGATAATTCCGAAAACATGTACGAAGTGAATTGACTACCTCTGTCTGTGGTTATTTTCAATGGTACGCCGAATCTTGAAATGTAATTGCGTATAAATGTATCTACTACAGTTTTTGTATTTATATCTCTTAATGAATATGCCTCAGGCAGTGGTCCAACAATATCTAAATGTATATGTTCAAAACGACCTTTTGGTATGGGTATTTTAATTACAGGAGATTTTGTATGTTTGTGAACTTTGGACTGTTGACAATTTATACACTCTTTCGACCATTGGTTTATTTGCTTACTCATATTTAACCAAAAATATTTTCCAGATATTAAACGTTTTGTTGAACGGGTACCCGGGTGAGAAATACCATGTAATTTTGAAAATACAAGTTTCCTAAGACTTACAGGCACATAGGGTCTAGTTTTATTATGTGATATTTCACACCAAATTTCTGAGTTAACTAGTGGTACTTTTATTAATTTAAGATTATACGATACGTTTCTATTTTCTGTTAAACTTTTTATTTCCGAATCGTTTTGTTGTTCTCTGTGTAAAATTCGTAAATTTAATTCACCATCATCTATAATATCAATACCAAAAGGTCTGGAAAGACTATCGGCTACAACATTAGATTCACCCCTAATATATCGAATATCTGTAGTAAATTGTGCAATATATTCCAGATGTCTAGTCTGTCTTGGACTTCTTTCAGTTTTTGAATTCATGGCACACGTTAAGGGTTTGTGGTCTGTAAAAACCACAAACGAGCGACCTTCTAATAAATACCTAAAATGTTTAATGTTTAAATAAATAGCAAGTAATTCCCGATCAAATGAACTGTACTTGATTTCAGCGGGGGTAAGTTTTTTTGAGAAAAACGCTAACGGTTCAATTATACCATTAAAAACCTGATGTAATACACCCCCCACTGCAATATTCGAAGCGTCGACCGTTAAAGTTAATTCTGCATCTTTATTAAAATGATTTAATAATACACGTGATGCAAAGTTATTTTTAATTTCGTTAAAAATCTCAAGAGCGTTATCATCCCAGTCTATATTTTTATTTTTGTTCTTAATAGCTTTGTTCATTAATTCATATAAAATAACAGTTTTGTCAGCTAATTTTGGTATATAACGATGATAATAATTTATCATTCCCAAGAATTTCTGCATTTGCTTAACAGATATTGGCCTCTCAAAATCTCTGATAGCAGTTACCTTCTCCTCTGAAGGCTTAATGCCTTTCTCTGATAAATTATGACTCAAAAAATCTACATTGTCAACTCCAAAAATGCATTTTCCTGGTTTAATATTTAAACCATATTCATCCAGTCGTCCAAAAACCTCTTTTAAATGTTCGAAATGCTGTTCTTCGTTTTCGCTAGCTACTAAAACGTCATCAATATAAGCAAAAACAAAATCTAATCCTCTAAATACTTCACTTATGAAACGTTGGAATGTTTGAGCTGAGTTTCTTAAACCGAATGGCATTCGCAGGAATTCGAACATACCGAATGGCGTAGTTATTGCCGTTTTGTAAACATCTTCCTTAGCCATAGGAATTTGATGATAAGCGCGGATTAAGTCTAATTTCGAAAATACTTTCTTATTCCTCATGTTAAAATTAAGATCATGAATATGTGGTAATGGAAATCGATCGGGAACTGTTACAGTGTTAAGGCGTCTAAAATCGCCACAAGGACGCCAATCATTTGGATCCTTTTTTGGAACAAGATGGAGAGCTGAAGCAACACAAGAGTTAGACGGTCTACAAATTCCCGATTTAACTAAAAATTCGAATTCTGACCTAGCAACTTCATATTTTAATGGGTCTAGTCTTCTAGGTTTGGTATATGGTAAAGGGCCTTCAGTAATTAATCTATGAACAGTAGAATGTTTTACAGGCTTTGTATAGTCTGGTTCAGAAGTTAGTGACGGATATTCTTTTAACAATTTCGTATATCTATTATCAACTGCAAATAGCCTCGGTAATGATATATTGCAAGTAGACGATATTGCATTTACTGTTAAGTTTGTAAGTGGGTCGATTAGCTGTTTATGTTTTACATCCACTAATAGACCGTATTTACACAGAAAATCTGCGCCAATGATAGGTTTCGAAATATTGGCAATGATAAATACAAAAGGAAACTCTCGCCGCAGACCTAAATTAATATTAAGAAGCCTTTTACCGTATGTAGAAATATTAGACCCGTTGGCTGCGGTTAAATTAATGTCAGATAACTTGTTATTACCTTTAAATTTTGCAACGGGTAAGACCGAAACCTCTGCTCCTCTATCTATCAAAAAACGTAATTTATTAATTTTATCAAAAATGAAAAGGCGACGGGATAAAAAAGTATAATCACCATTGTCTGTCGCCTCGACAACGGGATTAATTAGTTTGACGATTTCTTTGAAAATGAACACGGTTGCTCACAACGTATAGCCTTATCCCCGAATCGGTAGTGATATCTACATACCCAGTCTTTACTGGTTGAACGAAATCTTGAACGAGAATTTCTCCTATTATAATTATTTCTATAAATTGGTCGCGATTGTCTGTCATTTAATTCTTGTTTGAGAGAATTCACTTCCAAGCATAATTTCGACATATTTTCGCACAAAGTTTTTGTTAAATTATGAACAACGTTTTCAATATTGGTTTTATGTTCATTAATATTTGCTACTTCACCATTAAACATAACCTCCCAAATTGTATCAGCTAATTGTATGAGCTCGTTAATGTCACTATGATTAGATCCAGTTAAAGCTACATTAAGGCTTTTTGGGAGCTTTCTCAACCATAGCTTTTTTAAAATATCTGGACCAAAACTATTTCCAGCTAAAAGCGACAGTGAACGAAAGAATTCGGATGGCTTCCTATTGCCAATTTCACTATCAGATAAAATTTTCTCTAAACGAGAGGTTTCACTAAGGGAATGACGTTCAATTAATACCTTCTTTAAGTTATTGTATAAATTTGAAGAAGGCGGATTTTGAATAATGTCTAGCACTGTTACTATTACCTCTTGAGGTAGTGCAGTAATGATATATTCGTATTTAGTTCTGTCTAAAGAAATCCCTTTCGTGGTAAACTGCATCTCTGCATGAACAAACCAAGCATCAGGGCAATTTGCCCAAAACTGAGGGAGCTTAACTGAAGTCGCAAAAAGTTCGAAATTTGATTGGGAAATATTAGGAACATTTTGATCTAGCAAATGTGAATTTTGACTTTCTTGAGTTATGTCAGTGTTTGATATTTGTTGTGTGCTATTTATATTGTTTTGCGTTTGAGTAACATTGCGTGTGGGTGAACGAATTGGTATAATTTTCGGTTGGAGAGTTCACAATGTATAGCGATAATATTTATAAAATGTAAACTATAGTATTTATAATATATTTATGTATATATACCAATATTTAATCCCAATTTGCAGATGTAGCTTCTCAAAATAGTCCAATTAAATTTATATTCAATTCTGACATTAAACAGCAAACTCTAAAAATTGGTAGTTGCTTACTTCTTTTTGATACCTTTTTTAAAAAAAAAAAAAAAAAATTATCTTGCAGTATCTTGACCAAAACAATTGTATCTTGATTACAAATCTTGTTGAAAATTAGCTTGATGATTGCCTAGTTGCACAATGAATATTGTTATGTTTTATATTTTTCAGAGCTTTTTAATTATAATTTTGCATAATTTTGCATTGTTTGCTTTATTTATTAAATATTTCTTATATGGCAGGATCGCCAATTTTATGGTAGTAATATATTTTTATATAAAATTTTATTTAGGAAATAATAAATTTATATTGTGTTAACAATTCAAAAATCCAATTTTTCTAAATTCATATTTTTAATTATTTGAAAGATAAAACAAAACTTATTTTATGTATAAATTAAATATTCTCAAGTAAAATTATTATAAATTTGTAAAGTATATAAAACACACATGTCACCACAAACATATTTTCCATAATTTTTCGCAACACATCGGAAGTAATTGTTATTGTTATTCATAATTAGTTTTCCAAGTTTTGTTCATAAATTGATGAAGAAAAATAAAAATTAAAAAATTTATAAAGAATTCAAGCCATATAGCTCATTCTGTGCCACCCTATATATGAACTATATTTTATTACCTTAGGTGCTTTTTATGGACACTTTTGTACCAAACTCTCTAAGAAGAGGGGCACTTGCATGGGTACCAGGTAAAATAATCGATCGTTTTGACTCACTTTCAATATTTAATATTTTTATATTTAACCCTCTTCAACTGACGCGACTTTGTAATAACAATTCCAATGACGTGGTAGTACGCTAGACAAAATTTTGATGGCTTATATTTTCCAAGGTCTGTTTTGTAAACCTTCTGAAATTATTTTTTATTGTAGATTTATGTTATAGCTTGTTATTTGCTGTAATTTATTTTTGAGCACAAAACGACAATTAATTTTAAACCATATTTAAAGGCATGGCATAAAATTACCTTAAAGAACATACATCTATACAAAAACCAAAAAAGAATTTTAAATTTCCTATTAGTTTTTTTTACAAGTTTTACACTTGGTTGAGTTCTTATCTTTTAATGGTTTAATAAAAAGATACAACTTTTTTTGTCTAGTACATTGAACCAGACATTCTAACATGGATATGCCAAATTGTTTGATCCAAAGCTCAGAATCCACTTTTTACGGCTTTTTAAAGTTCCAGATGATGATTAAAAATTTCCTGTTAGTTCTTTACAAGTTTTGCACAAGGCAAAAGAAAAAATTAGTTCATTTTAAAGATTAAATAAAAAGATACAACTGGTTTTTTCTAGTGCATTGAACCAGTCATTTTAACATGGATAAGTCAAATTGCTTGGTACAAAGCGCAGAATGTGCCGTGAAGGCTTTTAAAAGTTCCAGATGATGTTCTCTTGGAATAGAGAAGAATTTGTTTTGTATAAGAGCGACCCATCGAAACAAAAATAATAAGAGATATAACATATTGAAACAATTTTATTGACGTTTTGTCTAGGAGACACTACAAATATATACCAAAAATAAAACAAAAATATTGAAGCGTGCGCTCTATTTGATCGCGTACGTACACATGGAAACGTAATAAGAAGGTACTGAATGCGTGAGAGCCGAAAAGAACGGAGAAAATCCTCTCTTTCTTTCATCATTGGTGTCTGTTAGACAACTAAGTCAGTAGCAGAGGGTTAAGAAAAAAACCTTGATGGTATGGGCGCTATTGTGCCAAAACCATTATTTTGCTAAGGAAAAAGTAGTTATTTGCCTATAAATGGGCCTTTTTACACAGATGTCATTAATGTTCACTACCGGTATTCTTATAAGCTTAGTTAAGTCGAAAGAAAAAACAAACAAATTTCATAGATTATAAGGAGACTTCAAAAAGTAGGCGCTTATGGGTTAAAATTTGAAATTTGAGGGTAAAATAAGAGGCTGTCTTGTTTTTCTGCTAATATCCCAGACATTTGTGGGCGGATCTGGCTGAACTTTAACAGCAATCTTTCACGGACTTTATGTGATTTTATTATGTAACTACCTACTCCCCCCTCATATATAGGGGCTTTCGAAAACCTATTTAAACATCGAAACGGACAGACGAACGTCGTTAAATCATTTCCGCTACTTATAAGGAATCGAGATATATATACTGTTAAGGGTATACGATCAGTATTGTACAAATTATATATGGATTGTCAAACTTATATACATTTACTGCTTGAACCTGTGGTGAAGGATAAAACCAGGCCAATTTTTGTCGTAATCGAGAGATTAATATACCGAAGTGTTTTAATAAAAAATTGGTTTATTAGATTTAGAGTTCGGAAGCTTTCGGTTTCTTTTTAAGAACGATTTTAACGACTTCTTCGGGAAATAGTAATATTCCATTAGATAAAAATTATTATTAAAATATAAAAAAGGAAGGAGTGCGGCGAATATGCGGTGTGGCATGCGAATAATTCGCTTATTTTAACTCTTTGCATTTGCCCTCGAATACGCTTAAATGTATGCGAATATTTAAAGCGAATATATAATGCATATCCTTAAAGTTAAATTGTAAAATAACTTTCCAAATTAGATCCATATACACACGGCGGTCTTGATCTCTCAGTTAAAAAGGTTGTTCACAGCCCTTTTATTGTGAAACTAAAACAGAGTTTACAATTGCAGTTATTGTGTCGCTCATAGAAGTTTAGTTGGTGGAATACAGTGAAAATAAATTTTAAAATAAATTGCAGATTGCAGATCCATATATACTAACAATGTTTATATATATCCTTTAAACATTTTACTCTACAATGGACTTGAAAGTGAATCTGAAAAAAACAATTTAGAGTGCAATATTCGGCTGCGCAAGATCTTTGATACCATCCGCCGACAGCAAGAATATTTCGGGAGTGGGCTTTATATGAGGCTCATGGCAATTATGGACCGATATTCACGAAATAAAACAATATGAATTCTGGTCTTATAAACCCAGCTAGCATTTTCAATAGTCTAGGAGTCTACTGGGAATCTCACGAAGAGTGTTTTTGATCGTCGACGAGCTCATTTTCTAATTGTAGACAATTCCTGACACGGAGAGATTCTTCACAGCAAAAGACTCTTATATTAATCCTAAACCGGTTTAACGCGTAATAGTATTTTCTGAGAGTGGGCTTAATACGAGTATGAGGACTTTGGTAACTTATGGACTAAGTGAAATTATGGAATTATGGACCGCTAGTCATATAAAACTTTGACGGACCAAATTTTACTACAATAGAATCATTTCGTTCGGTTTTAAACGAACTAAAGTATTTTCGATTCAATTTTTCAATTTTTAACGTTGGTTGTTCTCCACATTTTAATTCATAACACTTATCCTACTGAACTTGTTTTGCTTGGTTTTAAACCCAAACTGTTTAGAATAGCTTTAAACATTTTACATCAAAATTTGTCTATTCTTTTGAGTTTTTCGAAAGTGAGCGTGCTTTCAATAGACGGTATAATGATTAAATGAGCCTACATTGAAAAATAAACTAAGTTTTTATCCAAAAACCTATAATTCATATAAAAAGGCACGGAATTATTGAACCTCACACGTATTGTACCTCATTGAGCCTCACACGTTTTGTCATTCAATTTATTATTTATACAAGACTGTTCTTTCACCCTATAAAGTTTATATAAGCCGGGTCGTTGCGAGTAACGAAACTGTTGAAACGATGTCCGTCTACTTGTGTAAAATGACTTTCCGAAAACCCCAGATATAATGGGGGTTGGTATATTTGGGTATATGGGGGTTGGTATATTTGTATAACATATATGTAGATATAGTACGGAATAGTTCGCTATTGAAATTCAGCCAGATCAGTGTACAACTACTGGAGATATGAGCAAAAAACAACGACTGCCTATAATTTTAACCCATAAATATCTCATATTTTGCAATAAATCCATACTTTATGCAGTGTTCTTGTAATATAATTAATTAATTTGTTCCCTTTTTTTTTGTAATACTTATATGTGTATACTTTATTACATTTAAGAAAGTCTTAAAAATTTTAATTAAGAATGTTTATTTTTGTGACAGCAAAAAAATTTAATAACGAAAATTTAAAAATACAAAAAATAAAAATTGTATGATTATTTTCAAATACTTGCCCCCAAATTCAAAAACAATTATTAAATTTTATTAACGATCATTAAGGAATTTGTTTTTTAAATCTTTTCAAATTTAAAATATTTTTGTACATACAGTCATAAAACTTTTTTTTCTTATCAGAAATATTGTTAATATATATTTTAAATTTATGGTCCTTTGATGTAGTCAAACGATAAAAAATTAAATAATTTTTATATACATAAGTATATATTTATATACAATTAGAGCAAACGTTTATTGTTCAGATGCGATATGATTTTTGCCTTTTAAAAAATGAGCTGTGTGCCACTAGTTTATTATGTTTAGAAAGTACATAATAGGTAAAAATGTTCAACACAACCGTGCATGCCACATCATTGATAACGCCTTGTTACCTTGTTGACACGTGTGTTTAATAATATAATTTTTCGTTTTTAAACGAGCTTTCTCTGGCAAACCAGTATAATATTTCTACTAACATGTGTAACTTATTTCTAATAAAAATACAACATTTCCCTACACCCAACCACACATATATATTATTCTATTCTAATTGTAGATTCAAAACACAACTAACGCCTTTAACAAAACAAATTTTAACCGCAACTAAATGGGCTTAAAGTATGTTAGTACGAATATATATGTATTTTAAATAATTCTGAAGATAAACAATATTACATTTGGTAATTTAATAATATCAGTGTTTACAAAATTGTCAACAAATAAAAAAACATGTGCTATGTTCGGCTATGCTGAATCTTATATCCCCTTTACCAAGGTGCAATAAGAACAGGAAGTTACATAAACTGCGTTCTTTAGATACAAATAAATATACTTATTTCCAAGCCTACTTCCTTAATCCCGCCCACGTTTTGTCGGATGGTGTGCATTGATAACGAAGATGATTGTACCTAGTTTGGCTCTACCCGTTTTCTAAATATACAGGAGTCCAAAATGTCTTTGTGTGGGAGATGCAACGCCCACTTCTGCAATCCTGCCCATATTTTTATTTTTAGAGAGGTTGTGTATTGATAACCCAGCTATGTGTACCAAAATTGGAAAATTTTTCTCTTACCGGCCTTTAGGTGTAAATAAATCTATTTTGTGCTACGCCCACTAATTCACTCCCACCCATATTTTGTCGGATGATGTCTATTGATAAATAAGTTGTACGTAATTTTGAGACTTTTGCTGTTTTCGTTCTCCGGAAATGCAGAAAAACGGACTGAATAGATAGAAATCAATTGCGCTGTACAATGTAATAATTTGTATCTACAGTATACATTAGACCGTACCTAAAAAAAACGTTTCCCCGTACAACCTATAATACAAAGAATTTTTGCAAGGAGGTTTCGAACATTTTTTTTTGTGCCGAACGGTTTCTTACATTTTTCGTTATATCTTAGGCATTTACAGTCCGATCTTAAAGTCTTATATATCAGAGAAGACCAATGTTTCATTGTTATGGGCCATTGACCTCAAGCATCTCGTTCTAGTATTTATCCACCAGATCTCTGTTCGAACCACCCTAATGTGAGGAAATTAAAGCTCGTAAGAAACTATTAAACTTTTGCTAAGGAAGTAATTCGATAATTCCAACATAAACATTTTTAAATTTAATTAGAAAATTAAATCTTCTTAAAAATCATTACATTTTTGCCAAGGCAGAATACCTATAATTCCTGCAGTACAGTCAGAATTCCAGTCGGATCTTTAAATATTATGTAACGAAATCGTGTCTCTTTTGTCTACCCCCTCTTGTTTCTCTAACCTGTTCGCTTCCAAACAAAAGAAAATGTTATGTTTTTTTTTTTTTTTGCTGAACGTAGGGGTTGCCTTTTTACATTTTTCGTCATATCTTAGTAATTTACAGTCCGATCTTAAAGTAAGATATACCAATGTTTTTGTCTCGAGAATATTTTGCCTTTAGGGGCCATTGACCTCAAGTATCTCGTTCTAGTATATAAATACCAGACCTCTGTTCGTACCACCCTAATATACCACCTTAATATCAGAAAATTCAAGCATGCAAAACACTATTAAAATTTTGCTAAGGAAGTAATTCGATAATACCAGCAAAAACATTTTTAAATATAATTATACTAAAATAATTAAAAAAATTAAGATAAAATAAAATGTTGGGAATTTTATTATTTATAAAATAAATTTTCATAGACAATTGTTTTAAAAAAAAAACTTGTTTATGGTGGGTTTTTCCGTATTTTGTTACCTGTAAGCAACACAAACGCTTATTAGACAGTAAAAGGCCATAAAATGTAGGAAAAGTCTTAAATGTTCAAAAGTCGGATGCACAATAATTTAACAGTGTGCATGTATTGTTATGTATTGGTATGTGTAAAAAACCACTAAAAAGTCCACAAAATAAAAAAAAAATATTTATAAAAAAACCAACATATACAAGGTTTATGATATAAGCCAAATTCACGATCTTGTGTATTTGAGATTGCTAATTAATGCAATTGAAAATATTTTCTATTAACTGGGAATGACCTCTTTGGTTTAGTTGACAACAAACAACAAAACACGAAATTCGCAGCTGATTAGAATTATTTTCTTCTGAAGTTTCGGCTTAAAAAAATTCATATTTCTAAGAAAATCTTTAAAGAACAATTATCATCTGTCCATTTTTTATTTGGTTTATCCCGTTTCATTAATTTTTTTATTTTTTATTTTTTTTTTTTTTTTGATTTTTCGTGTTACTATTTTTTCACTTTTACTATTTAATTTTAGTTTTCTTATCGGCGTAGTTTTCTTATCGGTTTTTAGCTAGATAGCAAGATAAAGCTTGAGGTGGCGGGTATAAGTGAGAGGTAAGCGTCGGTGTTTAACCACCGATTGCAAGCCGTTCGGCTTGGTTCACTGAGTGTTACCTGTTAGTTTGCAACCAAGTATTGCATAAGTCGCATTGCTGTGCATTTTGCTTTTGTAGAGTAAAATTATACAAAATGTTATTTGCAAATCCTATGATAATACAACCATTTGCACAAGATTATGAATTGCAAAATTATATAGTATATTTTCGATGATGGGTATAAAAAAACAGCAACCAAATAGGATTTAAGGAATATCATATAAAAGCTAGCCATTTTTGGACCGAAATATATATGTCACAATCTAGTCCCCGTCATATCTATGGTCTCCGAAATCACCATTTCAACACTCACACGTATAGACGCACAGACGGACATCGTCAAATCGACTTCACTGCTAATAGGCATCCAGAATATCAATATTGTTAGCATTACAAATGGAATAACAAAGTCATATATACCCTTTTCCACATGTGATGAAGGGTACAAAAACAAATATTAATAAAAGTAAATAGGAAAAACATCTACAATATAAGTAAATACTTACTAAGCTTGTGGTTTATTTAAGATAAAATTAAACACATACACTCGCACATACAATTGCAAGCATTTTTTTCGTAGTTATAAAACTAATTGTAATTCCATTATTATCGTCATCATTAATATCGCCTTACTATATAATTACTAAAATTGTTTCTTAGGAATATTTATTCATCGTGAAAAAATCATTTCAAGAATACAAAATAGACTCTTCTAGACGATTGTTAAAAGGATTTTTTCAAATTTCTGTTTATTTTAAAAATGTAATTAAAAAATTTAATTTAACACTTATGTGCGTACCAGCGCAGAAAAAAAATTGTCTCCAATCACCAAATTCATACCAAATTCAAAGAATCAAGCAAACAATTTGCTGATTTTGCACCTATTACCAAATTGATCATATTGCTTACTAAAAATTGTAAAAATGTTAAATTTTTAATATATATTTTTTCAATAAATGATATCTTCAATTCTAATTAAAAAAAGGATCAAAATGGCTTGCAGCTTTAAGCAATGTGTTAATTTATTTTATTATATAGCTCAGTACCGCAATTCTGTAACTTTTTGAATTTAACTACCGATATCGTTAAGCAACGATAAATCTTGGTAACTTTAACGAATTTTTTATTCTCTATTTTAAATAAGCAAATATTTTCGTTTATAAATATTAACGACAAATATCGGTATATATATAAAAACGTCACAGTTGAAATTTTTTAACTGCCTGGCCCACAATGTCGACAAGAACATTTCTTTTTTATATTTATATTGAAAACAAAAACAAATTTAAATTTTTTTATTATTGTTTTTAATATAAAAATGCGAAAGAAATGTTATTGCCGACATTGTGGGCCTGGCAGTAAAGCTTTATAAAATACATAAATGAAATTTTAATCATAGAATAAATTCGAAAAATAAAAAATGTTGAATATAATAAAGTTGCTTTTGAAAAAAAAAATAATTCCCAATATGTATTAGTTAAAATAGTTGAGTTAAATACAGTCACTATCCAGTGTGACACAAAGAATGCTGACGAAGGCCGTAGCGGACCAGAAAATGCATTACATTCTGCTCGTGTCTAATAATTGTAAATTTTTCTGTACATTAATATACTTCATTGCTATCCAACGGAAAGCTAAGGTAAAATGTAACAAGAAGATACAAGATAATAGTCTGGTGGTGTATAAAGTCATTCCTAAAAAATTTAAGGAATAGAACTATTACAAAAAGCTTTATAAAACACATAACTCAAATTTAACTCATAGCATAAATTCGAAAAATAAAAAATTTTGAAATAAATTAGCTTGTATATTTTTTATTTCATAAAACATGAATGAAATCTACTAAATATTGATTATATTTCTAAGTAAATATGTAAGTTTGACACCTTTTTATACATAGGGAAAAAGATCGAGATGCCCCAGCCACTCTAGCACAACATTTTTGACTTTTACTTTTTATACCCACACTACTGTATGTGGAGAGGATATAATGTGCTTGTGCAAATATTTGTAACACATTTAAATATAGGTTAAAGGCCCACCTTTCAGTAGACCGATTGACTCAGAATCAATTTCAGAATCGATCTAACGGGGTCTGTCCTTCCATCCGGCTGGCTGGTTGTCTGTCCAAGTCAACACAGCACAGTGTACGATTTAGCCATTCTAGGGAGACAAAATTAAATGTCTTGGAAAAAATTACACTAGACTTATGAATTTTTGTAGAAGGTGTTACTAGGCTACTATGTACCATTGTCAAAAAAATGGGCGAAATTGGAGCCCACCTCCCATATAAATGCAAAAATTTATATCTGATATTATTCGCGTTGGATAATCAAAAAGTAAAAAAGCGGCGGGTATGCATGAGAATGTTTAAAATAAATAATTAAGAGGTAGAAGTAATAATAAGTGTTTAATTTTTCATAATTAATTTTAAAATAAGAATATATTTCATATGTACATATAAATTAAAGTAAGAATAAAATGTTAAAATTAATGGGTTTCTTCTGGTATTTCTAGATATTGCAATAAATGAACTACTGCAGTACTTCCACAAATATGGTTTACGGAACGGGCAAGCCTTTCGTTTTCGTGTGTTTTAAGCCATATATCAAAAATTTCGTGGTATTATCACTCACTATTTGTTTCTTTTTTATTTATCGGCAAATCTCGGCAGATAATTTTATATGTGCCTTAAAGAGGGTACTAAAGACGTTCGTTTAAAACTAATTTGGTGTTGAAGGGTTATGAAGAAAAGAATTTATCGATTATAGAATTTAGTTTTTTTTTCAACTTAACGAAAAAAGTAATTGTGTAAATGAAATAGCATTAAAAGAATTTTCCAGTTCTAAAAATTAATTCTCATGATATTAACATGCGAATAAGTTGAGCTTCAAAACAAAAAAAGAATCGTTAAAAAATGCCATTCCAATTAAAAGTTACACGCTTTTAAAAATTAGCCATTTCATGTAAGTGTTTTTGTTGTTTTTAATTCACTCAAAAATATTCAAGTTAAAAGTAACGCTATATTGTTACTGTTGGCAAACTAGGCAAAGTTTTTGCATTTTCTTATTTTACAACAAGTGTTCTTTCATATTTGATAAATATATTTACTCAAATGTAAACTCGAAAAAAACGACTTTTGTCCAGCTAGATTAGCAAAATCTTACACTGTGCACTGTGCGCAAAGTACAGTTCGCAATTTTCAAAATAAATTAATCAAATTTGACACATGTGCTTATTATCACAAAATCGACCCCTATTCAAAGTGGTAAAATGCGATTGTTAATTGTACATAGCCCACATAAAAACTTCTTTTCGGAATAGAGTTTTTGTGCCCATTAACCATCTTGTTTTATAGCTATTAAGCTTTATTTATGTCCAAAAATATTGTGGCAGCCTGAATCAACAGAACAAATTTAATTAGAATCGGTCCATGTTTGACCACAGCTCTCATACAAAATATGAGATAATAATAAGAAAATAGATTATAATAATAAGTATCCTTTATAAAAGCTTCTATGTTATCTCATATTAGTGATCATTGTAATAGTAGCAGATATTTAGATAATGTTTGGCATACAAATCTCTTATGGTTATATTAACCACACAACATACTCTTTTTGGCGGAATTATGATGGCACATGAATCCCAAGTACTGTGTTGTAGGGTTGACTATAATTTCTTACTATTTTTTAATAAAGAATGGCTTCTTTACAATATATATAGTTATTTTTTAACAACAACTTTTTTTGTTGTTAGCTACAATAATCATTTACTAACGATAATCATTTGCTAACGATTTTTGACCACTTAACGACAATTTTTTTAACGTTAAAAATTACAGAGTTTCAGCACAACTTTTGACAATTTCCAATATCAATTCTACAAGTTAAAATTATTTTGTTTTAAACGACAAAATCAGTTAAGATTTTTTGTTGTTATTTAATATTTTAAGTAAAAATGTATTTCAAAACTGCCGAAAAAAAAATTTCACTTATTGTGAAAAAAGACACTATTAGTTAACAAAATTTGACTTGTGAAAAAGTCACGCCTCAAAGAGTTTATGCATGATCAACATAATCAGAGAAGGCTAACAGTCGATGCAAGGAGCAACGGTTATGTCATCAGTGCCATCAATGCCTGATGATTCAACATACGTACCGCCATCAAATTTGTTCACTTAAAGTGCCTTTTTTCACAAAAAGTGAGAATATTTTTTTACTAAAAGTGACTACACCACAAGTGACTACACCACAAGTGACTACACCACATTTTTTTTCAAGAAAGTTAGAATAATTATAAAAATAAATTTTTTGTTTTTACAAAAAGTCACTCTATTCTACAACAAGGCAAGAATTTTAGAAAAAAGCCTAATTTTACATGACTCTCTTCAGAAAAAGTTTTATTTTTTCGCTTATTGCGTTTTTAAAAGTTTGATTTATTAGTTGAACCACATGGCGTATGTATGTTAATAAATTGGAATAAAATAATACTCATACGTAACCAAGTAACTTGACAGATGTTTTTCTTGCAGATTTTTCTTAAAAAAAATGTATAACAAATATCTACACTAGGGCGGGTCGATTTTAAAATGGCCCAGTGACAAGGGTGGGTAGGCCCTCCAAAGTTAGTGGGGGTCGGTCATACATTTAGACTCGATAGAAGTGGGTTAAAGTGGGATTTTTAAAAATTTTTCATTTGGGTCAAAATAAGGAACATCAGAATTCATTTTATAGGTATGGTTCCTTGGGCAAAGTGTATTATTTTCGTCCCTAGAATACGATTTTCCTTGTCACTGGGGGCGATTTTGTTACGTCCCTACAAATCGAACCGCCCTAATATATAGTATGTATATATATATTATATATATATATATATATGTATATATATATGTGTTAAGTGTTTCGTAACTTAATAATTACACCAAGTCTATGACTCCAGAAATTAATGGCAGTTCAGTAACTCAAACTAAAAATATTTTTGAATTTTCTTTTCTGACTTGGTTCGCTATAGCTCTGAACCCTCGTTATTAGGTTTTCTATTAAACATAATTGAATAAAAAGACAACAATCATAAGATAAAAGTTAGAAGTTTTCTATCAGACAGAAGTGACTAAAAACACAACAAAGAGAAGATATAATTGGAAGTAATATTCGATATATTCGGTAAATATTTGTCTAACTAGTAACGTTCATCTTTAAAAATGCTTGCAATGTACAAAAACATATCAAAAATTCTAATAGGAAAAACTGTTACGAAATACTTTTATTATTTACTTTTTAGATTATAAAATAATTTATATCTCGGTGTGTGTATGAAGTCATATACATATATAAATCCACATTTATGTGTAAATATTAGATTAAATTTTTGTTTACACATGATTTTCTACCTTTGATTTTATGCCTTTCCCATCCTCCACCATCTGTAATATACATACTGTTGTGTATCTAAATAAATTTTGTACTTCATTTTTATTTAATAGTTTATTTTTTATTTTTTGTTTTTGTTGTTATCAGGATGTTTGTTTTTGTGTAAGTATGGATGTAATCTTTTACGTTTTACATGAATGAATACAAAATGTAATAATTTGTATTTTTGTTAGAAAATTTATATAGACATTTACATCGAATGTACTGATTCGTGTTTGTAATATTTAAAAAAGTGTGAGATAATACATATTTTTATTTTGCAACAAATAAAAAGGAACAAAGCATATAAAAGAGCTTAACACAAACAAATTATCTAAAAATAATCAGAAAATAAACACTGTAACAAAAAGTAACCTCAAAATCATGTTTATAAAAAAATAACAGTACAGTGTTGCATTAAATTTGTTATGAAAGTTATCTGATTTTTACTTGTGCTAGTTATGTGCCCAAAATCAGTTTGAAATTGGAAAGTTTGATTCTGGTCACCCTCACCGGTATTTTATGGTTTTACTTATTTAGACCACAACAAACCGTCTGATTCCCAAAGAAGCCTCACAAATAATTTGTTTTCCACACATTTAAACGCAAAAAAACCATAGTATAGTTAATAAGTACAAAGTAGTTTTAATTCATTGTTTTCATTTTTTCCTTATTTTCTGTTTTTTTTTTTTTAAAGTTACATGGGTTTTAAAAATTGAGAACAAAATTTCTAATTACTATACCCTGCACTTATTCTAACATTCAAAAAACTATAGTATATAACTTGTAGGCCGACTCGAGAGAACGTTATCTTTTTTTAACTACACTCATCACACATACATATACATATATACGTTCTGTGTGAATTCAAAACACCTAAGAAAAATAAAAACAAGAGAAAACGAGAAACTTTTCCATTTAAATTTTGCAAAATATGACACTTTTTTTATTAAATTAAATAAAACAAACACATACATACTAGTTTTTTCCAACATATTTACATTATTTGCTTTTACAAAATGTTGGTATTTTTCACAAACTAAAAATTTATTAAATAAATTGTTTTTGACACAGTTTTTTTTTTTTTTTTTTTTTTTTTTTTTTTTTTTTTTTTTTTTTTTTTTTTTGTTAATTTCATTAAAGACAGCAGAGTAGCATTTTATGGTATGAAAAAAATATTTGAAATCACGAATTAATTTAATATTTTCCGATAATAATGAATAAAAAATTTAGCAAACTGGTTTTTATAAGTTTATAAATACACTCACCACTAAATAAATTGAAAATTGTTCGAATTATGAGAAGAATTCGTGCAACTTTGTTAAGTAGTGAAAATAACCTGCAGACAAAGTAACTAGTATTTAGCTAGAAATGTACTGGTTGGTATTTACTTTAAACAAGTTGCACTTTTGACTTTTTTCATATATAAAACTATCGTACTTAACGTTAAGTTGTAATAGGAGCCCAACTAGTAATTTTTTTTTTGCATTTTTATAATAGTTGCTTTATTTACAGTATAAGGACTAGTAAACGCAAAATGAAATTTAACAATTCCCCTCAATATTTTTTTCATACTTAATTATTGTTTTATAGTGTATGTATTTATTTTAAAATAATTCTAAGCACTTGCCCCTAGAACCAGAGAGAGATATATAGAGAGAGAGAAAGAATATTGTATTTTATCTAATTTTCGAATACATCATATTTAAACTTTGTTGAATTCCCCTTTGTAAACAGAGTTATAAGATACTAGCAGAATGCCGCCATAAAATTTTCGTCATCATTCTACATTGAATTTTAATAAAAATAATACGGGAATTTTCCTTCTCTTTATTTATCTTTAAACATGTAAATAATTTGTCAACCCTAAAACCAACTTTATGTAGTGTTGTTGTTGTTTCTATTTTTTTATTTACTTTTGTAGAGTTGTAGTTGTTCCAAAATGAGCAAGTCGTAAATCGTTTTTACCAGCATTTGTAGTGTTGTTGTGGTTTCGTCTCGAATAAAGCTGGGCAGCCGCAATTTTATAATTTTTCTCATTTTTCGACGCCGAACAACTAGAAATAAACTAGCCCAAAACCTTACTAGTAACGATATTACAGGGTAGTTTTAAACACCAATACATTTAAAAAATATCTTACTAATACAAACATGAGCTGGGTACTTTCGACAGCTGAGCAAGGTGCCTGTCAAATAGTCGGCATATTAGTTGTATTCTATGGTTCTTATAAGCTGCAATCTATTGAAGAGCTAAAAATATATATCTCCTGAGAGCGCAACATTTTAACGTAGGTACTACATTAAAACCCATATCACAAAAGCTGGTGCGGAATAAATTTACTGAAACGATTTTTTACCAAATAATTTGGTGAAGTGAATTTTAGTTACAAAAAATCTACATAGAACCCTTTTGAGTTTTTACTTCAAGTACTTTCAAGCAAAAAATTCTAGTATTTTTTACTATTTAGTATTAAAATATTTTTCAACTCTTCGTACTGATTTTAAAAAGCTTTTCACAAAACCCCGTCGAAGGAGAAAATATAATAAAAATTGTTTACAAATACTTTTTGTATTTTTAAAGGCCGTTTTCTGCAATTTAGTACTTATGAGATTTCGAGCAAAAAAGTTGCTTTTGACTAGAATTCACATACAAAACAAAATCTACTTTGCGACTAGATTTTTACGAAATCTACCCAAATTCTACTAGTATTTAACCCATTAAGGCCCGAGGCATGACTGCATTGAGCTATAATGATGAAACTTTTAAAATTTGATTGTTTATACCTAAATATGAAAGAAAACAAGTTTTAGGCAAATCGGATCAGTTTGTAATTTTCGCCCATATAACGATTTAAAAATTAAAGGCCTTTGTAAAAATTGTTAATTAATGTATATTTTATTCACTTCCTTAGAAAAAAAGTAAAAAAGATAAACATACATATACATTTGTAGTTAATTCAGTAAAGATATGCTCCAAAGCACTTCAGATGAACTGCTACGTCAAATTCCTACATTGCCAAAATCTCGAACGTTTTGTTTGGCGAATTGCCGAATTAATACCACTAGCTTTTATTCACACTTTTCAGTCTCCAAAACTGAATAAAAAATAAATATTCTAAATTTTAGTTGAGGCATAGGAGCTTGTTTTACCCATTTTCTCAATAAGCAAAGTAATTTCCAGTAAAGCTGCATCTAGAGCATTAGTAGAAAGTCGCCAGTACCATTTATTTCCTCTGATTTGAATACGGTAATTATTTATAGTGCTGCCAAATAAATCAACCCCACCCATAGTTTTATTGTATTCGTATATAGCAATAGGCTTGGAAATCGAAATAATTTTTTTATTTTTGCGGTCGTATCGCTTAACTTGTTTCATTGGCTCTAAAGAAACAAAATTTGTAAGATAGATACTACAGAGCTGTCATGCCAACGTATAGCACTTATGTCAGTTTTCGGGTTAGAACAGTAAACATATCTTCCACGTTCTTTTTTCTTTAAGATCTTGGAAGGAAATAATTTCGTATTACACGTGCGGCTTTGTCATACTTTACCTATTGAACTAAATACATTTTGTGCATAAGAAAAATAAAGAAATTTACATAGAGAATTTACATACTGCGAAATATTCTGCATTTTGCTAATTGGCCATTAGTTTAAGAGGTTAGTGTAAAGGTGAAAAAATTCTCGAAAAATTTTCGATAACCATTAACATACATACATGTTTGTATTATGCTGTTTTAAATAGAAAGGGATTTTATAAATATGTTTTCATTTGAATATTTTATGTAATTTCGTCGGCTGATAATTTAATTATCATATGTGGATTCCGATATCTGCGAGTAAATTGAGTTTAAACACATTTAAATTGAAAATTGCTTCAGCAAATACCACATGCGAAAATCTCAATACTCCATATCTCGAAAACCGTATGAGGTATTGAAAAACTGATTACGCCAAATGAAAGATCAGGTCGGAAAACCTAAGAATTCGATCTTAACTAAAAACCGCAAAAAATCCACATACGACATTTAAATTATCAACCGACGATTTGTATATCGTTTAGGCCCAGTGTTGCGTTTTCGCATCACAGATATATCCAATCATAGAACTGGTGGCAAAGGTCGAGATGATTAGATTTTTCAGTTGGAATAATTATGTTCACATGTTAGCTACCTCCATCAAATGTTTGAGATATGCACATTTTATATCACTTTATTTTTTTTAATTTCCAAAACAACCCAAAAAACAGGAAAACCCAAAAATGTTAATAAAAAATTTTTATAAAAAAAAAATTATGTATGGATACAAATCACCTATTAAATATTTGACGTCATACTCCTAACCACTAGTTTTATTAAAAAATTAATTGCTTTTGCAAAATTTTTGCTGGATCAAACATCATTAAGCAGGTTCTTAATTAAATTATACAATTAAATTATAGAATTTGAATTTTTAATATTTTTCTAAGTATAAAAATTGTTAAGGAAAAACTTGAAGAACAGAACACACGGCCTCCTTTTCATTTCTCATTAGTAAATTGTTTCCGAGCGAAGCAAAATCATCATTTAATTTATTAAAGATGTAACGTGACAAAAAGTGTTCTGTTATTTGAAAGTGCCCACATTGAGCTCCAACAAAAAATTCTATAAATAAACATTAAAAACTTTATCCAGGTCGTTACTTTTTTTAACACCTAAAATCACACAAATCAGATTTAATAAATACTTACTTTTCAAAATTACAATATTAAAATTTTATTTTAGGATTATTTTTTTCAGGTTGCAAAAGAATAACTGCCGTATTCATAAAAAATAAAATAGATTTCAAACGTGTTTTAAAACAAAATTTCCATGCAAATTTTTCTTAAAACAGATTTCATATCCATTTTAGTTTTTTATGAATACGGCAGTTAAAAATCATATCTTAAAAAAAACAAAAACACCTCCTTCAAAGTATCAGGATTTTTAAAGAACAGTTCGAGGAATTACATAAAAAAAATTCAGCAAAAAAAAAATTAGGTTGTTGACTTAGTAAAATTGGTAATCATTCATTCAAAGTAAATTTCAATCTACTAAGGTAACACACCATTTGGTTTAAAGATTGATGTTTGACTAATGACGTCATCCGTCTTCGATGGCGGTGAGTGCTAAACGGAAAACCCCTCTGAAGAGATTGTGTGGTTACAATCGAAGCTAGTCAGGGCAACTTGTCCGTGAAAACCTGGGTTTAAGCCCCAGCTCAGTCAAGAATGAAAAATGATAAATAAATTTTAATTTATTTCATGTTGTAAAATTCCTTTCTTTGTAAAAATAATTGAATGAAAATTATATTCAATGAACTCAAGCCTGATTAAAATATCGAAATTTGGATTAAAAACCATTAACAGTTCAAAAATATAACCACAATACTATTTGAAATTTATTATTTTGTAGATATTACTTTTTTTTAATATACTGTTTGTAGCCCCAAATATTCTCTTTAAAATGACATACAAATCATCTTCGTATGTGCAGTACTTTTTGAGAAATTAAAAAAAATAAACTCAACACATTCGGCTAATTCAGTGAAATTATGAAATTTTGAATATGACGAGTCTTGTGCCAATTATGAAATTCCCTAGGGGAAAGAAAACTAACACCGAACCTGTCACGTCTTAGTTCTTAAGTGGTAGGGTCCGGTACTACTTCTAACCTTTTATATGAAGGGGGCTTGTCACTTTTACATGGTGATGTCCTCGGAGAGGGTTAATTGGCACTTTTTTGACGCTTTGTAACAGGCCACAAAAACAACCTAAAATGACACATTCAATTTCGGCTAAAATTTAATAAAATAATTTAAATTATTGGTGGCAATTTTTATATTTTCTAACCACGGGACAAGTTCGTTTGCCATCAATATGTGCTCCGTCACAAAAAGCCAAAAATATATTAGTTTACCATCTCCTAGGCCAACATCATTTTAATATGATGGATCCCGTTCATATAAAGTAATATAACTAGCTAAAATCAGCCTCTACCGGCAATTCAGTCTGGAGTAACTGCACTTAAAACACTTTATTACCAGTTAAGTGATATATCTTGTTTTCAACTACCACAACTCGTTCCTTTTTATTATAATATTTTTTACACTGGTCACGGGATAAGTACTCGAAGACCAATTGACACAAATTTCCCGCAGGGTAATGCCTATACTTGGAAACCATGCCTTTGCTCGGAATCCAATTTCATGCATTCTAACTTACACCATCGAAAGATTTTTACAATAGAATTTTTCTTTATATCTTATCGAGCACAATCATTACACGGGATCCACAGCTCAATTTGGTAATAAGTTTTTATTTGCTTTATATAGCCAGAAATAGTTAACAAGTTGCTAAGCTTAATTTTTATATTCTTTACTTTACCAGAATGAGAAAAAATATACAAAAATTAAATTTTTGGAAGAAAAAATAATATACAACTAAAAATTGTTCTGCAAAATAATAAAGAAGACTTCCTTTTCAAAAAGGCTTTGGGGAGTTTTTTCACACAAATACAAGCATATAAATTTGAACACATTTATAAGTAATACATGCAAGCACAATTATATGAAAAGCTATTCAAAGGACATTGGCAAAATAGAATATTAAAGCTGGAAAATGTTTGGCAAATATTGTTATATATCTATAACTAGGGGGTGAAGTTATATGCAAATACATATTGTTTATATTGTTTCCTATTTTTTTCAAAAGCTTTTTCGAGATATATTGTTTTAAAATGCATATTATGTTAATTGTTTATAAAAAAAGTTGATATTTAAGCATATTTTTTGGGTTTGTTAAAAATAATTCTAGTTTTTTTTTACTGCAACACAGTAAAAATCTAGGAAATTATTTTGATAAATTAGGGACAGTTAGCGACTTCAGTAAAATTTAAAAAGCTATTCTTATTAAATTTTAACATCATTTCCGAAGTACAAAGTCGGCGCTTAATGTGTAACCCTCAGTGAGGCCATTTTGGAATTTTTGCAACTAAATTTAGCATTAAAAATTTCTATTTAGGTTCAAAATTTTCATTTAGCACTTGGCATTTTATTTAGCATTTTTGGAAAATGTTTTTACCTTTTTTAGTATTATTTATTTTAAAAAGTTGGGCGAATAGTTTTATTGATTTTACTAAAAAATTTTTATAAATTATAATAGTTTTTGACTAAATATAGTTGTACACAAAATGAAATTTCGTATGAATATGGATAATTCTTATGCTAAGAAACATCTTACTAGTCTTGTTAAAAAAAAAATTAATATTCAGGGAATATTAGAAATGTCCTCATCTTGGTGCTACGATATTCAGTTATGGGGCACTGCCTCGGCTTCTAATATCGAAAAAATTCAAAGGCGACAAAATAAACTTCTTCGAATAATCACAGCCGCTCCCTGGTATGTTAAAAACTCAAATATTCACAAGAATCTCAATGTGCCGTTAGTAAAAACTATTATTACGAAGTATGCAGTAAAATATTTAAAAATACTTGAGTCGCACCCAAATCCACTAGCTCGAAATATTCTAAATTACAGCGGCCACTCTAGATTAAGGAGAAGAGATACAGCAGGACTCATCAGACAAGAAGAGCGCTAAACATCTACATATGTGAACAGAAACCGTGAAGAGAAAAATTTTCGTCTAGCATTGGCAGGACAAAAATAAAGTATTAGTATAAGATTTGATTAATAATTGTTAGTTCATATTTAATATATGAAGATTCAATAAATAAATAATGAGAAAAAAAAATAAAATCATGTCGATTGTAAATATTATTTTCCCTTTGATATTACGATAAAAAAAGTACAAGGAGATTTTACTTTGTATTTAGATAAAAATTCAATGGTGTAAATGTTCGAAAAAAATTTTTACTCTAAGCTGCTGAAAAATTACTTATTTTAAAGCTTCAACTTTTCTTAAACTATAATAAATAAAATGATCAAAAAAATTGTGTATATCATAAAAATAAATAAAAAATGTATTTAGCTTCGAGTAAAATGTTATTATAAAAGAAAACTTACTCGTTATAGACTACCACAAGAGCAGGTTGAATTTCCTTTTTCAATATGCAATAAAGTCAGCGATTAAAAAACTGCAGTCAAAGTTAAAAAATGTCAATTCTTCCACTTCTTTATTTGTCATTGGTCAAATAAAACTGTTGCTTTTACTTCTGATTCATTAAATGTAAACAGTCGCTGTCAAACCAACTCAAATAGCAAAAAGTTGTACACAAATTTTCGTTTTTGTTCGACAGTTTATGGTTTCCACTGCAGTTTTTAAACCCTGCATAAAGTTATACTTTTGTGAAAGAATTTGTTTCCAAACGCAAAGAAAAAACATTTTTCAATATGTTCACCTCCAATTATACTATTTTTAACGAAAAATGTTTAGCATATTTTGTTAAAATTATTTATATTATTTTCATCGGCAACCATATTATGGTTAAACTAGTCATCCATTACGAAGGCACAACCATATTATGGTTGCCTCTAAAAAATGTTTTCTCTGAGCGCAATACCAACCTTAAACAAATTATTTAATTTTAACTACAAATACGAGGACCGGTCTGTAACTTTTTAAATTTTTCGACTTTTAGCTGAAAGATTCGCACTGCTCCAGTCAGGAGTTATCTATCAGTTGATTTCTGTCAAAATTTTAACCGGATTCATTATTGAATTTGTGTTTGTACGCCATTAAAAGCAGACTATCGTGCAATTTTCGGAGAAACTTCAAAGCAGTGAATTTCGTGTGCTAATTACGCATTACTTTTTGCCGAAAAACCCCTCGCACAAACCCAGGCTAAGCTGGACAAATACTATGGAACCTCTGCACCATTAATTTTTATGGTAAAAAGTGGTTTGAAAAGTGGTGGAAGAAATAACTAAACGCAAAGAGATTTTTTTCAATGATGGAATCATCTCACAAGCACATTCCCATTTTGAAGACCTTTCAAATCTTTGTTTTTAGAAGGGTTATAAATTTGGAGAAACGTCGGACAAAGAGTATTGAGCTTACGAGAGATTATGTTTAAAAATAAAATGATGTATGATTATTATCCAAAAACCTGTGTTGAATTTAAAAAGTCACCGAAAGCCTTTATACGGTGGACAGATTGGTTTTTTTTTTGGTGTTTTCTTCAATTATTAATACATTTTTAGTTTTTATATTTTTTTAAATGGGGTTGTTGTATGTGCTAAGACTTTTTAGAGCAATTTTCTTATTTGCAACCAATAATTTTCGAGTAACAAAATAAAAAAAAATCCTGCAATCCCTTAAGAGCCAAATAAACCACGCAAGCTATTGCACAAGCATATGAAAAAAGTATGGATTTTCAAACGAACATATTGTTGTTGTTGGCAAGCTCTACGTGTCGTTTAGATGGTCTTTTTCTTCAGCTTTACTTTTAACTTGCACATAAGGAAATACTTATTGAGTTTGATATATCACTTTTGAAAAGAACTTAAGCTGACCCAAAGAAATTTGATGCATTAAAGGGTTACAGGCATTATCTCCAATAGTAAATGCATGAAGTTTCACCCCCTGACCACAAGATATCAAAAGAAATAAATTTGCAATTTTATGATATAATACCC
This sequence comes from Pollenia amentaria, assembly GCA_943735925.1. Lineage (NCBI taxonomy): Eukaryota > Metazoa > Arthropoda > Insecta > Diptera > Polleniidae > Pollenia > Pollenia amentaria. The sequence continues at coordinate 151,290,378 of OX031007.1, forward strand.
AAATATTAACATTGGTTATAACCAAAAGAAACATTTTTACAGATACGAGACACTCATACATAGAAATGATACTAAATTTCTAAATACAAAAATATCCGTATTAAGAAATAACAACAAATTCAGGAAAAAGACAATTTTTTCTCTTCATATTTACAAAAGTTCGTGTGGACGTTGTAAAGTGGAATTATAGAAAATGATTTGTTGAAACACCCGAAATATTTATGAAATAACCAGCAAAGAAAAGTTCACATTTTACTTCTTTGGATTGGCTGTTTAACATTCTGCCAAATGGCTTAAAATTTTCATTTTTTTGTGGTTTTGGAGTAACATTTCTGTGTAATTTTTAAAAAATCCATATTTATTGTTAATAAATGCCAGCACAAATATTACATTTTACTCATGTACTGTGTATTTTGGTTTAAAGCGCTTGTTTAGTAATTTTAGAGGAGCCTGGAATATAAATTCATGTACGTGTATATCATAGGAGTTAATAGGGGTTTCTTTAAAATACATATATACTGAAAATCCTTCTTTGATTGAGTTTTATTTGCAAAATGTTACTGATATTTAATAATGTATGATTAAATTGGAAAGCTTTAAGGTTGAAGTAAAACTATACATCGAAATATTAAGCAACCCTACACCTAAATCTTCCTGGGAGAATAGTATATACATATCTATGTATGCATGTATATCCGAATTTAGAAAAACATCAATAACTACAAAAATTAGATAATCTTAGCAAAAAGAAATCAGGAAAATGTTCCAAATTACAAACACACTTTTTAATTGCAAGGAAAATTTAACACTAGGATTACCGTCTTGGTCTGACCGGACGAAATTTGGGATTTGCTTGCAATATTTTTCGAATATAACAAAATATCAAAAAACAGGACCGTGAATTCTATTAATCATATGTGCTGATAGTTTAGATTCGATTGGGTGAGTGCTGCAGTGTCTCTTCTCCTTAAGCGAGTGTCGCCGCCATCATTTTAAATATTTCGAGCTAGTGGACTTGGTTGTAGTTCAAGCCTTTTAAAATATTTTACTGCGTATTTTGTAGTCATACATTTTACCAATGGCACGTTGAGATCCTTGTGGATATTCGAGTTTTTAACATACCAGGGAGCGGCTGTGATTATACGAAGAAGAATATTTTTCCGTTTTTTCCGATATTGGACGCTGAGGCAGTGCCCCAAAATGTAATACCGTAGCACCAGATTGGTTTTAAGATAGAGTTGTAAAGTATAAGTTTGCAATCGAGACTAAGGACAGAATTTCTTCCAATAAGCCAATGAATTTCAATGGCTTTAAGTTCCATTTGAGTTAATTTTGCATCTTTATGGCATATTCACGTTAAACGGCGATCTAGATGTATACCGAGATATTTAACATGCGAATGCTGAGGTATTATTTGATTATTGATTTTAATAGGGAAGAGACAAGATCTCACATAAAATTAAAATAAAAAATTACATCTCAACTACACAAAAATTTTTTTTTATTAAAAACTACAATTAATTAGGAAATACAGTAGTAATCGATATTCAAAAAAAAAAAAAACAAAAAAAAAAAAAAATAAAGCTTTAATAGCCGCAAAATTCGCCAACATGTCTATAACATGTCTTCTTTGGGTCTTTAGCTAACCAGCTGTACGCATCCAACACACTTCATTACTACTGCAAACACTTCACTGGAATTGTTTTTTGTTAATAACGTGTCAAAAGTGCTACTTTATGATCAAATTTCTGCATCATGCTTTTCTGCACATGATCTTATATTTTTATCATATGATTTTATGATCCAACCAATGGAGAACAAATCCTACTCTTATAGAGATTTCAGAAAAGTAAATTATAACTTACTATATGACAAATTATATGAAATTCATTGAGATAACATTAATTATCTTCTATCTGCTGAGGAAAAACGGGACTTTCTTGAAAAAAATGTGCTAAAAATTTTTGATCAAACTGTTCCCTTGATAACAAGACCTCAACTGGTGTTAAAAAAACCATGGTTCTCGAAAAGAATAAAGGACTTGATAAATGCAAGAGAAATTGCATATGCCAGGTGGATGCGTTTTAAGACAACTCAACTTAGAAATGAGTATCGTACTGCAAGGAGGATTGTAAATAATGAAATATTTAAAGCAATATCTGAATACTGCAGTACACAGAGAAAAGTTTTTATCATATAAAAAAATTGGCTTAAAAAGTATTTAAATTTAATTAATGTGATAATTGAATCAATTATTGTTTTAGTTGAAAGAAAATTAAAAATTTTATATTGATTTAATAAACATTTTAGTTGTTTTGAAATAAATTTTCAATTAAAATTTTAATTAAATAACAAAAAATCTTAATTGACTTTTTTCGTTTAAAATAATAATGTAGAATTGTTGTTGGGAATTGTCAATATGTATTTAAATAAATTAACACATTGTTTGAAATGCCATAGTTTTTTTATCACTTTTTTAATTAAATTTAAAAATATCATTCATTGAAAATATTTTTTCAAAATTTTTAAATTTTTAGTAATCAATATAATCATTTTGGTAATAGGTGCAAAATCAACAAATTGCTTGCTTTTTATGAATTTGGAATAAATTTGGTGAATGGAGAAATTTGATAATTTTTTCTGTGTATTAAATTTAGCTCAGAAAAACATGGCGAAATCGGCATTAATGGAGACGAATTGAACTCTGCTTTCACAAATTTGTCTTACATACATATGAATAATGTTGATAGCAATTTTTATGAAACAATTACCTATTTAGGTCAGGAACGGAGTTTTGAATTCGCATGTGTGAGCCAATTTGAAGTGTTTTCTGCTTTTTCTTCAGTTACATCAGACGCAGTTGGATCTGAGAACATTCATCCTAGGTATCTGAGAACTATCTTGCCTTTTCTAAACCCTTATATAACTGACATTTTCAACCACATCGTAATGACCGAAGTCGAATAGAGAATTTCGATCAGTTTCAATTTTGCGCTATATGTCTAGAGTTCTGGAAAAAGTACTTTTTTATCAAACTATTCACTACATCAATAAAAATGGGCTCCTGAAAAATTGGCAATCAGGCTTTCGTTTAGGGCACAGCTGCATAACTGCTTTATCGGAAGTTACGGAGAACGGAGAAAACAAATTAATTGTTTTGGTTCTGCTTGATCATTCTAAAGCTTTTGATATGGTATGCCATCCAACTTTATGCATGAAGCTACGAAATTTCTTTAATTTTTCAAGTAGTTCATGTCGGCTTATATCTTCGTATCTTGAAAACCGAACACAATCTGTGTGCATCGATAATATATTATCTAAACCGTTGAAACTAAAAGGTGGTGTACCACAAGGATCAATTCTTGGGCCACTTTTATTTTCATTATATGCAAATGACCTTCCTGCACAACTTTCACATTGTAAGATCCATATGTATGCAGACGATGTACAGCTACATCTAAGTTTTCCAGAACAATCTATTGGCGAGTATGTTGATAAACTCAACTATGATAAGAGCGTGAATCCACAAAAGTCAAAATGCGTGATCATTCATAAAAGAGCAACATGCCCAGTTATCGATCATGATATAACTATAGACAACCAGAAAATATCAATTTTACATCAGCTAAAAATCTGGGAATAACATTTAACAGCAACTTAACATGGTCAGATCATGTTAAAAATATTGTCGCCCAGACGTATGTTAAGCTTCACTCTTTCTGGTCTACTCAGTCTTTTACAAAACTGTGGATAAGATTGATACTGGCCAGGACTTATATATTTCCAGCAATGCTATATGGATGTGAACTTTTTGCTAAATGTGACGTGAACAGCACACGCCGGCTTAATGTGGCATACAACAACACAGTTAGATATGTCTACGGTCTTAGAAGGTTCAGCCATGTATCGAATTTCTTAAGAAACATGTTTGGTTTTACACTCGAAAATTTTATGACGATAAAAACTCTTGTATTTCTTCACAAAATAATCCATAGTGGCTGCCCTGGTTATCTTTTTGATAAAATTCAGTTTGGTAGACCTGGAAGAGAAAGAAGGTCAATAAGACCAATGCATCGTCTCTCTGCTTCAGAACATAATTTTTTTATCAACGCCATTCGTCTCTGACACCAATTACCACATACCATCCAGACAGTCAGAAAAGCAACGCAATTTAAAAAATTATTATATACATATTTTACTTAATAAATTATATAGCTTATTTTTTTTATTTGTCATAATATTTTTAATATATGTATTTGTATTTGTCATGTCAATATTATCAAATATTTTTTTTTTTTTTTTATCTAACTATGTTTGAAAAATTTAGTTTTAATTATAAATGTAACATGTTATTTTTGTTTCTGTGCCTGGACTATAAAGTATAAGATTTAATCTTGTTGTGTAGGCCGCATATAAAATAAATAAATAAATAAATAATATAAATAAAAATTCGTTGCCAATACTATCAGCACCAGTTGTGTGCACCACCCAACTTTTTTTTGATTAAAGTTAGTTTAAAAATAAGTTTAAAACAAGCAAAGTGGTATATTCGGATGTGCCGAATCTTTGATACCCTTCACCTGAGGAAAGAATAGTTCCATTCTTTAAAATCATTTTAAAATCTGACCTCGCAGTATTAAAATTAATTGCAGTTTTAGGCATATTAATGTCTATTTCAAAAATACACTTTATATGGCCCCTTTACTAAATCATAGGGCGATCCTCTTAAAATTTTGTGATTTTATTCCTAGTCATTAAAAAATTAATTTGACCTCATTGCCATGAGATAAAGATTCGTGCCAGTTAAGGGCGTATTAAAGTTATTTTTTAAGAGAGTATTATTTTTGGACCTTTGGTAAATTATGCACCGATTCCACGAAATTTGGCAACTATGACATACAATTTTACTACAATAGCATTTTTATTTTTTGGAGTTCTTTAGAGTTTTCCGAGAGTTGACTTTAAATAAAGCCAATTGTAATTTACAAACCGGTCTTCACAAATATATTCGTGTTTTAAATTCTACTCATATGCAATAAGTTTAGGCAGCGGTGCATTTCATCGTCAATTTATGATATCCATTTCTTAAAGGCCTTGTGTCAAATATGGGTTTATAACCCTTTTCGTACTGCACCCATCGTGCTGGAAATAAATCCCAATATGCTAAGGATAACTAGAAATTGGACAACAATATTGTTCTTTTCTATTGAGTTGTTCGATACTAAGCATGATTTCAACAGAACGAGCCAGAACGACAAACACTCATGTCTATATCTTCTTAGAGCTACTTATGGCCCAAGAATATACATACAGAGCCGGACAGAATTATTGGCACAGAAAGCAGTTTAAACTTCACGATTGATTTAATGGTCTTAGATAAACAAATAATTTTACTAGTTATAATAATGAATTTTCCACAAAATTCACTTTGTTTCTATTCCAAATATTGATTGTAGGACCTATTCAAGAAAGGCAAAAAAAAAAAAAAAAAAAAAAAAAAAAAAAAAATAAAAAAAAATGCCCAGTGTTGCTGAACAAAATTATTGGCATGGCGTGGTTAAGCTTTTCAAATTTTTATCGCTGTGACCACTTTTTTCTGATCAATCACGAAATAGTAGAAATAACGGTACTCCTTGTGTTTCAGAGCTTTCACGTATCAAAGTGCTCATGTCAGTGTGCCTTAAATTTTCCCCAAATTTATTGATTTTATCAAATATGGTCATCAAATAAAAGGAACCACAGAATCTCAGTGCAACCTATTTCTATATTTGCACAATCAAGGCAAATTGTATGCTTGAATTGGTCAAATGATGGATAAAAGTCGCAACACCATTCCGAGCATCGTGCGCGTATTAAGGTAGCCTCAATATTTGAAAGTGCTTAACATTCAGGTTGCCCTCAATCTTTAAGCAACCTTGGTTACAACCAGATACTCAGAAAAGTCAAAGTAAGTCCAAAAATACACACAACACTTACCGCTGCTGAGATTAACCTAAGAAAACATATAAAAAAATACGCAAACACATAACCAGGGGCATTTGTACCCAATTATAATCTTTAATCATTTTCAACTTCGCAACAAAAACTATTTGATTTAAAGTCCGTTTAATATAAATCTAACAAACTAAATATTTTTTCATATTTGATACAATTTTCAGTTGTTTAATAATTAATAAGCCAAAAAAATGATGCGAATCTATAATCCAATATACATACAGTAGGCAAACAACCAAAAAACACCACTAACACTTATAACCTGGGTACATTTGTACACCATTGTTATTCTTACCTTTACAAAAAAAAATTTTATTTTGGAATCCTTTAAATAAAAATTTAGAAAAAGTAGTTAAATAATTTAATATATTTCATCTTTGAACCGCCTCTTATTTGCTCATTTTTCAAATAAAAACTATTGCATACATGGGTACCCCAGTTATGTATTTCCGTAGGTGTCATCTTTGGAAGCTTATAGTTATGGAACCGCTGAACCGAATTACATAAATGGTCCATAAAACCACTCAAAAGACTTGAGTTTCCTAGATCCGAAGTTTCAATGCTCTATTAGTATTGGTTTTGCAGCTAGAAACGTTTAAAGTTACTAGTGGACACACGGGCACCCGGTTATGCGTTCTACGGTTAAACAAGAGTATTTAAAAGACGTCCATCCCATAACGATCCATAGAGCACCTTAAATTTCGTTTATTTACTAAACGAAGCATTCAGCCTATGCCAAGGAGTATTTGCGTAAGCCAATTTAACATATTTCGCTCTGATGGCTGCCAAACGGTGTAGAGAGAGATTATGGACAAAATAAAATATATAAATACTTTAAAAGAAACCCTAAAAATGGCGAAAAGTTTAATTTACCATTATCGTTCACTTTCCAACAGGATAATGACCCGAAGCACTCAGCTTACATGTTCTACGACATCAGCTCCAATCCCCAGGCTTCAATCCGATCCACCTTTATGAGAAGCTTTATGGGAAGATTATGGATAAGAAATAGGTGAAAAAGAGGGCAATAACGAACGAAAAAGAACGAGCTTATGCACGCCATGTTCGATGAATGGCAAAATATTGGGGCAAATGTCACGAAAAAATTAGTGAGTTCTATGCCAAGTAAACAAGAGGCAGTTATAAAATAGAAAGGATTAGCAACTTAATATTTATATTTATTTATATTTAATAGTTTTTAAAGAAGTGTGCCAATAGTTTTGTTCAATGACAAGAAGTACGTTTTGTAGGTTTTTTATTTTTAATAAATAATGTTACAAAAATATTTAAATCAAACAAATTGAATTTTGTGAAATTCATTCTATCTGGTAGATTTATTTGTTTATTATAAATCCCTTTAGCAATCAATCGTGAAGTTGAAAGTGCTTTCTATCCAAATATTTTAGTCCGTTACTGTATATATATCCTTTATCGGGAGTATTGTAAAAGATTCACAAGGAATGACAAACTAAGTATATCCTCTTTACAGTGGTGGAGGGCATAACGAAAGGTAAAATAAAATTAAACTAACAGAAAAGAAAAAATATCGCAAAAAACAACAATTTTAATTAATCTCAAATAAAATAAAAAAACCAACATAACTTATTAAAAATATATAAATTAAAGTATGCACACTCATAGAAAAATGCATCTTCATATTAATGATGCCCTAATATCAGAATTGTGACATCAATATCAATACAAATGGCATCAATGAGGCAAAAACTTATATCAATCCAATGAAAAAGTCATCATAAAATTTTGTCACATTTTTTGCGCCATCAATGCTAAGACTACAGTGACATAAATTCGGTGCCACATTTTTTGTATTATTAACATTATTTTCACGGTTAATAAGTAATATGAGAAGTAAAAATTCCCATATTCATGCTGGTGGTATCTTATGATTGAGAGTTTTTCTGTAAACAAAGGGTGGAATACAAAAAGGTGAAACAAACATGTGGAGCGGGTAAGAAAACTGCCAACCTGTCATTAAATTTTTCCTAATGAGTCGTTTCTACGACGTTATTGAGTCATCGCACTGATGACATGTTTTATTAAAATGACTCGGATTCGACATTTTTGTGATGCCGATGTGTCAACCCATTGATGGCGTTATTTTAATTTTTGACCCTGATGAGAATTTGGCCAAGTGATGTTAAGACTGACATTACCATGATGTAAAGTGTCATGGGGTCAAAAACAAATACACTTGTCATATTACTGCTGTCATCAGAGTTATGACACTTTTTCTATCAGTGCATATAAAAAGTATGTGCAAAGTAAACAGTGTAACAAAAAAACAAAATGTATTAAAAAAATACTCTACCTTAAAATTAAAGAAGAGAATAAATGATATGGGAAAAAAGATTAATGATACCCGAGTAGCCATAATGAACACAAGGTTCTTAAGAGCTCTACCAACCATGGAACAAAGAGAGGAAGAAACTAAAGGAAAAATAAAATTTTTTCATACGTATTTTAAACAAGCAAAAGCAAGAAAAGTGAAATTACAACAATTTCGGCTTACGCTGTTCACAACTGTTTAATTAGCTGAAGTACCAAATAACAAGGGAAGCACTACAATGAAGCATGCAATATAAAAACAAGCAGAATAAAATATTATTAAGTTCAAGTGTAAAACAATATTCTTTTTAATAAACTGACAGTGCCATTAAATAAAATGAGTAGTGGATACTTTTATTCTTTAAGCAAAGGTGCTTTTGAAAATTAGCATTTTTGTGAAGAAGTTTCTGGTGAATGTGCCCTTTCTACAACCAAAGATTGGGATTGTCGGAGGCGGAGAATTAGGGCCACACTTTATAAAGATCCACTGCGAAAATATTTGAAGTAATACAACAAATTATTTACTAGCTCTTTAGTCGAATTTCGAGTTCTTTATATAGCAGGAAAATTGGGTGTCACACAAGCATAAGTAGGAATATATTGGAAGTCGATGCTGCATATCAAAACATCCAAAATAAAAAAAAATAAATTGCGGTTAAACCGCTTTGTTGAAACAAACATAGCTCAATTGTCATTACTTTAAAAAAAAATATTTTTTAGTAGCCAATTTGACTACCTAACGTGTTTTCAAAATCGATTTCCAATTGAAAATCATTGGAGGCAAGCTTTTTGGATTCTTTTTTAGATGGACAACGCTTGCCGCGCTGCACAGTGGAATGGCTTCATATTTGGACAAACAATATAATGAGTGGCTCCAGACCATTAAGAGTTGTTACATTAAAATCCAAAATTATTAAAAAAAACCCCCCTTCCTAGCATAATTCAGAACTTTTCAATTGTGGTGCATACACTTTCTAGAATAATGAAGCACTATACTGCGTTAAAATATAAGTCATTTCTTGGTATATAACGTGTCATTGCTATATTTTGTTAAAGGTGTATGAATCTCGCATTCATTTTCAGTAAACGAGTTTTATATTATGCCTTACTCTCTTTTTATATCTTTGAGTGTTTTATATTTAAATTATTTTGTGCACTTTGAGTATAGGGAAACAAGTAAGTTATTCAAAGCAGACATCCAGTAAGCACCCTTGCATGGACTTTAATTAAAATGTTCAAGCATAATATCATATTTAAACATTTCCTTTCAAAATTACATCATTTTTTAAATTATGTATTCAAAAAACAGGGGTTTTTTGAATACTGGCTTGCGTTACCCTATAATGCAGGGCAATACAAGTTAAGAGCTCAGGTTTGGCACTGTACAGTGCGTTTGTGTAATATATGGCGGTGTTCTTGATACTTGCGCATTGAAATGAGTAAAAATCAACACAATTTTGATATTTGCTCAAGTTTGTGCTTAAACTGAACTTATGTAGTGTATGTTAACAACGTTCAGTGTTGTCACGGTTTTTATATCCTGAACAGGAAAAATATTCTAAACAGGGTCTCTAGAATTATGCAAAGAATCGCCTGAATTATGGCACATTTAAAGCTGAAATAGAAATTATTTTAAATTGCTATAGGGTGCGAAGTTTTGCACATGTTTTCTTCTTTGCTGATTATTAAAAAATTGCACAGCTTAAAGGTAAGTGCGAAAACAAAACTTGTTGTATAGGGTATGGCCGTCGTAAGGAAATAAATCTGGTTTTTTTTCAAGGAATGTTTTGGTCTTCAATTCTAAACTCCTGCTATTGATTTTCTATCAAAATTTAACTACGCGTCAAAAAATCGCAAATTTATTTTTTTTTCTCATATCATTTTCCAATTTGATATCGGCATCTCTTATAATAAGCAAAGTTGATATATAATGCTTAATAATGTTTAATGGTATCTAAGACCATAGTGGCCCGTAAATAGGCCAACAAGTAGCCTAAGTTACCCCTTCTCAAGCAGTCTGCGTTTGCACGGGACAGTGTCACAATTATCCTGGATGCTCATAATCCAGAAGTGGACGTCCATGTGTGAAGAAATTCACTTTCGGACAATGTTTGTATTGTCCCTTTAATGTCATAGACAGGGACGCCGAAGAAAAGAAGGGCTTATAAATGGACGGCAAGCGCCGCTGTTTGCCAAGCAGTCAGCCCTTTCGTGGCCTAAATGGCCCTTATAACCGGGAACCCAACACAAATTTCAGTCATTGTGTTTTCTTAGATTATTCAGAGATATAAAACAGTCCATGACTAACTGCGCTTCATCTCTAAAGAAGATAGGGCTTCTTACCAATATCCACCCGGGTGCACATTAACTGACTGAACATATTGTTAAGTTCCTTAAAAAAAAACTGAAAAGCAATCAAAAATGTGTGCTCTTGTTCATCGAATATTGTGCAGTACCACCTGGATGGTTATTGATAAACGATGTACATAAAATTCTTTGGTAAAGCGAAACTTAATGTATTTTTAATATAACATATTAACAAAAGTTAATTTTGAGTCTTTAAGGGAAAAAAGTAAATTTTCCAAGCAGTTATCTTCAACTAACTGCCATAACAGCCCTACCTTACAATGGACTTAACAGCAAGTGTATCGGATACGGCTGATATCAACACACAGGTGTAGATTTTAGCCGTGTCCGATGTTTATAAATGGCTTGACTATGAACCCACTCGTGGCTTAAAAGCTGGAGCAATTTGACCTGTGTTCGACATACATAAGTGTTTGATATAGTTTTTCATTTTTTAGGTTAAGCCTATAAGTTGTTGTTAACTTGTTGCATTCGAGAATTTTTTTCATGCATTTGTATCGACATCGATGAACTGCCAGTCAATATAAGTGGATGATATTTTAGCTTGGCAAGAAATCCCAAAATTATAAAGCCCTAGTAAAAATCTTCTTCCTTATTAAACATTACGTATCTAATTTAAATAACTGTATAATGTCGAGTGTACGTTGTTGAAGGGATCGACTGTATGAATATGTGGTTTTGGTATTAAGCGCCAATACTTGTTAGATAAGTATCCAGATAACTTGAAAATATTATATACGAAAAAGAAATAAAAAAAAACTCAATATTTTAAACCATAAAAAGCAATTTATTTTTAAAAAAAATAGAAATACTTTCCGCTACTTTCGGTTAAGACGTAAACAATCGCTAAATTAATATGGACAAACAGCCAGTAGTATAGGCCCATCTTTTCAAAGTTAAACACGTAGATTTTGACACCATTCGCATGACAAAAACTGAGCGTGTAGTAGTGCTGTGTACAAACCAACTAGCGTTTTTTTTTTTTTTTTTTTTTTTTTTGCATAACTTAGTGTCCCAAAAGTTCTAGTGAACATAAAATAAGCACATAAAGTAAACTAATTATTTTGATGAATATAAATTTTTTTTTTATTATGGTCATATTTAAGAAAAAGTCGCTTCAATTTTTTAACACATTTTCTCCCTTTTTTTTCTTTTTAGCAAATATTTGGCTTTTTCTTTTTTGTACGATAAACAAAAGATATATTTTGATGAATTACGAGGTCATTAAAATAATGTTAAGGGGTTTTTTTCTTATTATCTTGTCCTAACATGCGTTTGAGAAAAATATGAATTGTACTACAAAGCGTATACTATTCTTAAGAGTGCTTTATAAAATAATATTTATTATACGCCTAAGGAAAAATATTAAAATATTTTCAAAGCGCTTCAAAAGTTTTTGCTATTTAAAAAATTGGATTTATTAAATTCATTAAATTATTGTTTTAATATGAAAAGTTTTTGCTGATAATTTATAAGTCAGAAGTTCCCAGTATATTTTAAAAATGTGTGATAAAAATATTCAAATTTATATTATATAAAATTTATAATAATATAAAAATTTAATTTTAATTTTTTATTATAAAATCCAGTTGCCAACAGTTTCTTAAAACATCTTGTTATTTTATATTTGTCAAAACAGACATGTCATTGTGTTGATACAAAAAAATATTAATTTAAATTTTGTTATACTTTTGTATATTAACATGACATATTCTTGTATTTCTTTGCTTATTTTAAGTTTTCTTTGTTTCTTTCGAACTACATGTACATTAAATATGTATTTTTATACTTTCGAATATTTTAGTTTATATATTATGCTTAATTTTAGTAAAAGAAATGTTAACATTACTCTCTTGTCTTGTGTTTGGTAAAAAAAAACAGTTGTGCTTAAAAATAATAGAAAGTTTTTGTAAAAATACAGAAGCAAATGTTCATAGTTAATGATTAAAAACAAGTGAGAGTGCTATATTCGTCTTAGCAGAATCTTTAATACCCATCACCACTCTCCCACTAACAAACATTATCAATAAGAATTAAAATAAATGTGTGGAATACAATTCAAGCTGCAAGTCATTTATGCAATTATTATGAGTATAAAAAGCCAAAGAAAAATTTCCTACACATAAAAAAAAATAAATAAAACAAACACAAAAATTAGGTAAAAATTAATATTTAGAAAACTAAAATGGGTATGAAATCTGTTTTAAGAAAAATTTGTATGGAAATTTTGTTTTAAAATACGTTTGAATTCTATTTTATTTTTTATGAATACGGCAGTAACTCTTTCAATACGACTTTTAGCGATTGCAGGTATTTCTGTATAATTGACGAAAATATGCTGTAAATAAGTAAAGGAGCATATTTACATAATTTCAGATTGTTAGAAAAAAGAGTTTTTAAAAAAAGGTTTGGGACACTATGTCCCTGCAGTAGTTTAATTATGGGAAAAATATATCCCAGCAGTAAATAATCAGACCTAAAATTTAATTATTCAAGAGAAGAAAATATTTATTTTTATTGAAACTGTTACATTATGTATCGTATGGTGTAAAACAATCAATACATAAAGCTACTTGACATTTTTGGCAAATGTAGTCCTTTTTTCAATTTTCCTGGATTGGTATCTTATGCATCTGTTTCGGCCGCCTTTTTCAACTTGAAGATGATCTCTAACATTTGTAAAAAGTTTGACATTCTTTGAAAGTATGCCCTGTCTTCTGGACCGTTTGTACAAAGACGTAGACAAACAAGTAGAAAAACCTAAAATTTTTGATTACACGTGAATGCACGAAGAGCACGCTTACACTTATGAACAAATACCAACTATCAATTACTTATGCTATGGTAACCGAAGCACGCGTTGTGAAGTACTGACCGCATACTACTGCTTAGTCCCATCCCAGTGCTTTAAAAGCGTCTACTTTTCGCACCAGTAATTTTTTAACATTCTCTGGGACCTATATATCCCCGCAGTATTGAAAGGGTTAAAGACAGTCGTAGTTGTCTGCTCATATCTCAGCTACTCATGGACAAATCTGGCCGAATTTTTTATAGCAAACTTAAATGGAGTATATGTAATATAAATATTAGGGACGTAACGATACGCCTTTTTGTAGATACGATAGCGATTATTAGATATTAAATTTAAACTCAAGTTAAAATTTACAAAACTCGAGTAGAATAATTTCTTTATTATACACAATTACAGTGAAAGAGAATATTAATATTTAAAATTGATTTCAATAAGATTTAAAAAACAACGAAATGAATTCATATTCATGGTAAAAATTATATATTTTTGTTTAAAAAACCAAGTATTCTCAACTTTTGTGGAGATATACTACTCCGTTTGAAGCAGACCCGCAGTAAAAAATCGTCCCCCAGATGTGCCTAAACTCATTTGACAACTTAAGTATTTCAGCGCGGTTTTAAATTGTGATTATAGAAAAATTAGAAAATCTAAGGTATATCTAGACTTCTTCTTTAGCTGAGCCACAGCGTAGGATCGACAGAGGATCATCCTTCTCCAATTTTTTTTAAGATTTGCACAAACGCTCCAAAGGTGTAGACCGGTAGGCTAGCTGATAGTGAGCTAGTCTATCAGTACCGGGCTTGCGGGTTCAATTCCTGCCAGAGACTATGGTCTTCTGCAAACAAGCGAAAAGCTTCGCGGGGCTTAGTGTAGGAATAATAAAAAAAATGTGTATGGGTGACCGTGTCTTCAACACTTTCGAAATGTAGAGTCATATTGAGCGGCTCAAAAAGACGTTTTTTCGATTTATAGTCTTTGAAAGTTTCGACTTTTGTATCGAAGGTCAAGAGTTGTAGATAAAGAATAGATTTCATTATTCTCCAAACGCTGAAATCTTTCATTCAGAGCTAGTGCTACGTAAATCTCTATTTTTTGGGCCTCTTAATTATTCTGCATCTTAGTTTATTCATTTATCGTATTTTCTATTAATGTTCAATGACTGTTAACTAGCGAAATAGCATCAGAAAATGTAGAAGAGACTTTGTTTATGGGTTTTTGGCCTCTTAGTAGAATTAACCCAAAAGTTGTAGCGCAGTGATTTTTATTTTCAAAAAATCGGCGTATCGGCAGTAAAATATCGCCGATACCGATATATCGGTAAACGTGAAGTATCGCCGATGTATTGGTATCGGTATTCGTTACTTCCCTAATAAATATATAACAACCTATTTTTACATACACATGACAGACGGACATCGTTAAATCAACTTCGCTACTCATAAGTACCCCGAATATATATACTTTGTAGGGTCTTAGATCAATATTGTAAATATATACAAACGAAATGGCAATCGAAATCAAATCGTAGACAGCAAAGACGAATATGTTTGATGTTAGTAAAATAATAATAAAATAAAATAATAATTTAGATATTTTTTAATTAGGCTTAAGTTCATTGAATTTAATTTTCATTAAATTATTTTCATGAAGACAGGAATTTTACAACATGAAAAATTAATTAACATTTTATTGATAATTTTTCATTCCTGACTGCGCTGAGATTTGAACCCAGGCTTTTAGATTTAATTTAAAATATTTCTCAGTATTCAATTATTCAATGTTTTGCTTTAATCGATTAATCGCGCGGATAATTATTCTAGGTAATAGTTTAATCGAATAATAAGTGAACAATTTAATATTATTCGGTTAATCGAATAATTTTAATTCTGCTTAGTTAAGAAGTTTAAAAGGGGAAGAGAACATGCGATTATTCTCTCTCCTCTCACCAATACACTTAGACTTTCTGCAAGAAAACTCTCATAGTGTAAACCCAGACTAAGGGGTTTCAAATTAATCAGGCCCTATTTTTGGGGCAAAGCCCCACGATATTTTTTAAGAATGTCTAGAAATGTACTGTGTATTTTAAGTGTAGAGATGTCACGGAATTTAAAGCATCTAATCATCGAAAAGCAATATCAAAAATGAAAAAGGTACAATTGTACCCGTTCCGCTCGACGAGGGTTAAGAAAATCTCTCCATAAGTACATCACAGCTTTTTCTTTTTTCAGGTGTGTACTTGCTGTGATTAAGTTCTTTCTTTTTTTTTTTGTTGTAATTTATATTTTTTTTATTTATATTTGCGTCTTTTATATAAAAATTTATATTAAAAATATAAAAATAATTCTTTAAGTCGTTCACTTTTATAAAAAAAAATTTTTTGTTTTTATTTTTGCCAAAATGTCAATTCTTACGTTCACAGTGCTGTTATTTCTTTCCCATTATTAAAAAATTTACAATTCCATTTCTAGGTATGATTAGATAAAGGATAATTTTTCAATGTGTTACCATGAAGTAGATTTCATTTTGTATGGGAAATCTTTTCAAAACCAACTACATTTGGTTCATAATGACATATGTGCTAAATTTCGCTTTCGTGTAAATGAACTATGAGCCAAGTAAACTCTGCTTCGGCTAACAGACTAAATTATGAGCTGGAAGCCTAAGTTAAATCTCTGCATTATGATTATTCCCTAACGAAAACCAATATTTTATTTGGGCTTACAATTTCTGGTTAGGTCACTGCCTGCTAAACATAATAGCCTTTTTACCCTTCCTTGGCAGTTGGGTTATAAAAAGGAGGTAAGCTTTTATTTACAAAATTGTTAGAGAAACATATTATTTTATTCTTTAAATGCTATTTTCTTATCCACTACTGTTCACCTAGTTTCATTCCTAAACATTTTTATGTTAGTTGTTTGTCTTTTATGTTTGTAAAGCTAGTTGTCAACATATTCAACTGACATTTCTTGAACACCAGCAGTGGTAACAGCAACAGCAGGAACAGCTCAACATCCTCACATCAACATTGTCATCCTTCTTTTAAAAAGTTTTTTTTTATTTTACTTAATATTTCTTTTAAATTTTATTGTACGTGAAGGGATTGTTAGCTGTTATCAAAATGTCAGGACAAAGAAAAACTATGGAAAAAAACCAAGACAACATTGATTGAAAAAGTAAAAAACTGCAAAATATCAACGACTTAAAATAGATGAATCAATATTATACAACTCTAAAGCTTTTCTCCATATGTATTTATTTAATGGTAATTCATTTTATTATTGTCAAAGTTCATCTGCTCAAGCACAAAAAAAATTATTCAGAAATATGTATTAACTAGGGTATTCATTTTGTCGGGCTTTTGTTTTAATCTTTTAATCGCTCGATTATTTAACCGAGGTTTTGGTTTAATCGGTTAATAATCGGTTAATATTATTATTGATCGTTTAACCGTATAAATCAGATTTTTTTATAAATTAAGTAATTATTTATTATTTGGAGTTTATTATAAAAAAAAAAAACAATAAAATAACAAACATAACACATTTTCAACTAAAATGAGCAAAAAAAAAATAGTTCATAAATACGGGATACATATTTTTTAATTAATACATATTATATAGTAATAACTAGTTTTAATTAATTAACAAATAAAAATAATTTTTTAAATATTTAAATAGTTTAAGTAGACCTTAACAAATAATCTTTTAGAAAACTCTTTTGGTTTAAATGTTTAGGATTTAAGCGATCCTTTTCTTTAGTTTTGATAAACTTGACTAACAAAAACAATCTTTCACTTTTCGTAGATCTTGGAGAAATCCAAAGCATAATACAGGATATCTAATCTCTCAGTCCTTTTGCTGGATTTCTCTAAACATATAACTTCTTCCATTATGTTATCAGAGTACTGTTTTAATTTTTTTTAAATGTTTAACACTTTTGATTGTTTCGGTTAATTCTGTTAAAAGATTGATATGAGAAGATATGAGAAGAAATAAATAACTAAACACAAACATATAAAAAGTACGTTAAACAAAAAGATGCTGAAAGCAAACACTTATTTAAAATAAAGATCACTGAACACCTTCTTTGTTTGTATGAAAAAATATTTGCTAAACACATACCTTTTGTATATGAGGGTTTCGTCTCAATACGTTATTTAATAGACAAAAAAAAAACGTTATAATACATACTACAAAAAATTATAAATTGTGTTACATGAAATTAACTTTTTTAACCCTCGGTCTTACACATGTTTGGATTTTCACATTCGTAACACATGAGCCCAGCCAGACCCAATAAATATTTCAATATACTTTATTCGAAAAAAAATTTGTTTAATATGCATATTATTTTTATTTATTATATACAAATTAACACGTTTTCAGCTATCAAAATTTTTCCAAAAACTGAAAAATAAATTCGATTTATTTCTTAAAAAGTATATGTACACGTACCAAAAAATTGGTTGGTTTCTTAGCAACTGAAACATATTAAATCAACTTTACAACAAAAAAAAAAAAAAAAAAAAAAAAATAAGAATATTGTTTAAGCATTGAATATTCGATATTCAATATTGCGGAGAACCAATTCGTTTGACAATTTTTAAGCATGGGTTCTTTTTATGCAAATGCAATGGGCAGTCAGTGCCATAATGTATAAAATACTGCAAAAGAAAGCAAAAGTCTATCTTTTTGTGGATTGTTTTGTTGTAAAATGTAGTCTAACTGGATTTCTGCAGGTTTAGTCGCCTCGCACTCACAGTATTTAAAATTATAGACAGTTACAAGAAAATTTACACATTTATTATATTTATGGCACATATTTTGCTGCAAATTAAAAAAAAATCTTCATGGAATCTTAAAAATGATGATAATAGGAATACGAAGTTTGGCAGGGTCTTACCAAGCCTTCTAATATGAAAAAATATCTGAAACAGTTGTGCTACCACTATTACAGTACGGCTTTTAAATCTGAAGCATAACATTTTCGCGTTGAATGATTTTCATTCAAAAATTCCACATGACAATTTAGTGCTGCTTTATTATCAGGAAGTCGACGTTCGCATGTTATTCCATCGTCAAAGTGTCAGTGCAATGAATCGGTGATAAGACATCGCTCCTCTGTAATTTGTCTGATAGCTACAAAATCTCAGAGTACTGTTGTGGGAAATCTCTTGAACACCTCAATTGGA
The DNA here is from genome assembly GCA_943735925.1 of Pollenia amentaria. Lineage (NCBI taxonomy): Eukaryota > Metazoa > Arthropoda > Insecta > Diptera > Polleniidae > Pollenia > Pollenia amentaria. The sequence goes on from OX031007.1 coordinate 151,309,088, forward strand.
ATAGAGCCTTTACTATTGGCCTAACGTTAAAACGCATATTATTTTGACGCAGCTTATACCAACATATGCATACTGCTTATTAAATATTGTTCCATCTCTACCATAGAAATAATAATCGGCAGAGTTGGGTTGACTAATTTGTGCACGTAGTTCTTCTTCATCATCCTGAGAATTACACGATTCATTTGGTTTAATGACCAACTAATTTTTAGTATCATATGAATTTCATAACCATCCTCAACAGCTTTCTCATGTTATAAGCCATTAGCCTCCGCTTTCGCATGTAAAAATCAAGACCTGAACGTGAGTTACTTGAATTACTAGTTAGTGTGCTCTTCAAAATTGAGAACTAGATGAGGTGACTAGTTTGCGTTTTTAATAGATTTAAATGAATAATAATAGATAATTGCGCGAAAAATAATTAAAGACAGCAAAAAAAAATAAACGTTAAAAATAAACTATCTTCAGTAAAAAAATATATGTATATGGGTCTGGCCAGATCATATGTGTTACAAAAGTGATGTGTGCAGCAAAATATTCGAATAAGTTTCATTCTATATCCTTTCCAGGATATCTTTTTTAAATGTTTATAGCCAACTAAATTTAAGAAGGGCACCTGAAATTTTAAGTATCACCCTGTGTGTTAAATATATTAAAATAATATTTTGAATTTAAAAAGGTCTGGCCAGACTCATGTGTAAGATGAAGGGTTTAAACTAACCGATCAGTTAATCGGGTAGCAATTAATCGGTTTACCCAATGAATACCCTATTATTTCTATATGTGGTAGTGAAAGAAGTTAAAGTGGTGTATTTGGCTGTGCCGAATCTTTGATACCCTCCCCCAATTATGCACAAAAAATATAAAGTTCACATTAGTTAACCAACTGATAATCATTAATCGGTAAATAATTTTCCATAAGTCGAATAAAAAACCTCCTGCTGAAAATCACTCAAAAGCGCTTCAAATCTAAAAGAATTATAATCACCCCTATCGTAAATAACAAGTGAAATTTTTGGTTCCATGAAATTTTTATTCCCCTCGAAGGAAAAATGCTATCGTGAAATTCCTATGAACAATGTTTCACGCTATCAGTTCTCAGTGAATGTAAAAAAAGAAGAAAGATTAAAAACATTAAAAATCAAAGAAATTTTTTTTAAAAATATACACATATATTTTAAAGAAAATTTTAAAAAAAATCAAGTAAAATATATTGTATTAGAGTGATTGTATTGATTGCAAAATATAATTTCTAAAATTCTGCCACCACATCTTTGGAAAGCTTCACAAATCCTCAGGCAATCGCCCTGTTGTTTTGCATTTTGTTGAACAATATACATATAAGTTTGTACCTTTTTAACGGAAATTTACCTTAAAATTAATTTTTGTGAACTTTAATATTAGAGATATGAGAGGAATTACTTACATAAATGTTTTGTTCTCCAGCAAAAAAATGTGAGAAATTCAAAGGGAAAATTGAACAATTTACGAGGCAAAAATGTTTCACGATATGAGGAATTTTTTCCCGCGAACATTTTTCCACGTTATTATTCTCCTTTGAATTAATTTTTTCATGGGAGTTTTTCATAATCGCAAATACGTAAAAAGGGAAATTAGGCCAAATTAATTTTAAAATGACTAGAAAAACTATCATTGAACTTTGTGATTATCGGTCCTTGATCTCATATAGGAATTTAGCTTATTACGACTATAACCGAAACAAAATCTAATACTGGGCTTCATATTTTTTCTGTTAGACCCAGAACTCAGGGGATAGCCCTTACTAAGGCATTGCATTGTGTTGGAACTAGAAAAATAGGTTATGGGAAGGAGGAAAGAGGGAGTAGTGCTTGTGAACATTTGGCTTGAATTTATTCATGCTGAAAGTAAGAGAGAAGACTTCAACAGGATGGATAGTAGTGCGTTATACGATTCAATGTCTCTTGAGGCAAAACGTGTATTACGAACAAGCGTTCGGGTTTCGGGAACCAGATCCCTAATTTCATCCGAACACATCTTGTTGTAGGAAAGATAAAACAGGCAAATATAACCCACATTGCGCCTGTGTTCAAGAGAGTCAAGAGACTTTCGGACATTAAAATCAACCCTATTCGCACCGCCCTATTCCGTGGCTATGTCTAGGTCTCAGCCAAGCCTATCATTCATGTCCTGCCTCATAGCACCAACATCGGATACGCTTGGTCTATAATCAAATGAATAGATCCCCTATCAAGTCCACTGCGGACATATTCTAACTCTCGGTGAATGGTATTTTTTCCTTCGTTTTCTTTATTTTTTACTTCAATAAATTTCCCGGTAACTTATAGCGTAATTTCGGCAGAAATTTAAAACAATTGAATCCCAGAAAATGATTTAAGAATGATTTTTGAAGTTCTCTTTATTTAATAAACTAAAGGCGGCAGTTAAAATGTACATTTTAAAACTGGTGTATAAATATTTACCATTAACCACCAAACCATGAGTCGTTAAGGGTTTACAAAATATTACCCAAGCCCTTTATTTTTACACAAATACAGAACTTTTATATTTCCTTGATTAACTATTGGATTAAATTTACAAAATTGTTTTCTATTTATTTATTTTTCCTCTTAAACGTGTTTTACACACAGGGTATTTATTTTATTCCGGGCTATTATTTTGTTATTCGTACATGGAACCCAAAACACACAAAAAAAAGAAAAAGAACAACAGAAAAAATGAAAATGAAGGAAAAATATAAATACACTTCATTTAATATGTATAAAAGGGTTGAAATACCTCATTTAAGACAATTCAAGATGTCCTTACAAGGATCCAATACACAAAGTATCGTTTTCTTTTTTTATTATTTTAGTTTCGTATTCAGTTTCAATTTCAATACAATTCTGTTAAGGGTTTCCTTGATTTCGAAAATTTAGTTTGAGCTGTTTACTTTTTATTTGGAATAATGTTTTGTTGTAAAAAGAAAAAAGGAGGCTGAAATTTATCCTTTTTTAGGATAATTTTTCGTTTTTTTTAAGAACATGATGTTTTCCTTTTTTTTCTTTTTGCTTGTTTATCATTTGGAATGCATGAAAAATTTAACTCTTGATTTGAGGGTCTTAAATTTTGTTTACTTTAGATTTTTTTAAGGAGAATTACCTTAAGGAAATATATTTTTGTTATTTAAGAAACAAACATTTGAAGTGGTTTTGATTTTGGTAAATAAGTATCTGTAAATACTTTTAAATTGTATGAGAAAATAATTCAAGAATGTTCTTTTTTGGTAGCTTTAGGATATTTAATGAATGAGATTTCGTGTATTTCTTGTTATTTGTGAGAACAATATTAAAAACTTGTATAAAACTCTTACAGATACTGTTTCATTATATTCGTAGTAAATCCAATTAAAATAATGTTTGTATATGAATTTCGAATTAATTGAGTATACAAAATTTAAGTTTAATCTAACAAAATTTTGAGAAAAATTATATTAAAATTGGGTGCAACAAAAACATTTTTAATGACTTAAATTTTGTAGTATCCTTTAGTTTTTCTGACGTAACTGTACTATATATATATATATATATATATATATATGAGGACCTGAGGTCCAAAACGCGATACTTCCACCTAAAGTAATTTTTCAAAAATCTCAAAACACGTTTAATTAGTTAAATGTGACTTTTTCAGCTGAAGCCTTTTTGCTGTTTTATTGGACTGGCATATAGTTCATTTTTGTAAAAGGCAAACTATTTTCTTAGATAAATGTAGCGACAGCATCTTATTTTAAATTGAAAGGAGTGAGTTTTGAAAATATGCAATGCAAGAAAATAGTTTTGGAATTAACTTCTCTGCAAGTAGCAAGTATTGCTTCTTGCAACAAATTATTTTAGTCGGAACTACTTCCCGGTCAAAAGTGTTAAGCAGGATAATTGATCAATATTAACCCATTACGCCCACTGTCCCCATATGAGGACACATATTAAAAGGCTGGCAACTCTGACTTTAACCGTTAAATTTCTTAAAGTTAACATAAACGTCACTTATTAAGGCTCAATTAAGCTTATATACGGATATACGTGTTGCTAAATAAAAAAAACAAGTGCTAGTTTTAGTGTTTTTAATTTCGTGTTTCGATTGCGTCTATTTTGCTAAATCTATTTTAGCATGTTTTAGAGTTTTTTTAAAGGGAGTCAAGAAGCGTGTAACACCGTTTATTTTAACAAAAAGTGAAAAAGTTTATAAGAAGGTAAGGTTTTAAATACACTGCCCCCCAATTGGGGAAAACGGGCGGTAGTTGTAATAAATTGAATAAATTTTACAAGGTTTTTATCGTCTTCAGTATGGCGCATGGAAATATGGTTAGAGGTCGAAATAACTTTTTGCGACTTCTAGAAGCTATCAATTACATAATGGAAAACGATGATGCATATGATATATTAGTTATCCTGCCTCTGTCAGTGACGCCGATGAAAATAATGAAGACGATTTATTATGTGCAAATACGCCAAATGATATGCCAGGTAGAATAGAAATTGCGCCAAGAGATCAAACCGATTTTAAATCGGATATGAATGACAGATGATGAACCATTCTCTACTTATCTAAGAAAAGGGAGCCAAACAAAGATACAAGTGGAGACGTGAACTACCAAATTAAAGTATAATTCATAGTTTGATTGATGCGATTTCTAATAGACTTGATGACTTCGTATTTTATTTGAAAAAAAATTTGATACCAATATTATTGATTTGATTGTCTAAAGCAGCATTTTTTACGCTAATCAAAACAAAAGACACAACTTTAGTCTCGACGGTAAGGATTTAAAACTTTTTTTTTTGGGAATTTTGTTATTTAGCGGATATATTCAATTACCTTCAGAGCGTGCATATTGGAGCTTAGACACAGACTTAGAGATTCCATTGGTTGGAAATGCAATGGGTAAGAAATATATTCATAGAAATAAAGCAAAACTTGCATTTTTCTGATAACAATCTTGCCAGTAAATGGTATGGGAGGTGTTGATCAAATAGATCAATCAATCGGTCTCTAAAGGGGAAAAAAGTCGTGGTGGCCAATTTTTACATATCTTTTGGATATGACAGTAAATAATGAACCCGATGAACCAACTATCATTTAGCCGATATATTGTGCGGGGTTTTTTGCAGCCCACAACAACAACACGGCGTCACAAGTCCACGGCAACTGTTGACACTGATCGTAAAAAAACAGACACAACCCGGGACGGATGATTTATCAACTGCGGTGTGCTACTTGCCATTGTAAATGCCGCTGGAGATGTGTTTTATATACAAAAACTCTTTGCGTTGAATAAAAGTGTTGGGCAATTCCACACCTATTATGCCCATTGTCCCCAAGTGAGGACACCCATTTTTCTACAAAGTGGATTAAAATTTTTATTTTTTTTTTATATAATGCTATTTATTTTGACGAAATTTAATTAATAAATTACAATTAAAACCAATTTTAACCAGCAGTTTCTTCTTGGGCTTTAATTTTTTTTTTTTTTTTTTTTCTGAGTGAGAGCGGGGAGATTTCTCCCAACGGAGACGGTACCGCGACCAAACCAGGTCTATTGTACCCATTGGGCGTTAAATAATAAATAAAAAAAATTAATTTATTGAATATTATGTAACAAAACTAAAAATTAAAATTCAATTTGAAATTAGATTCTCCAACAATGAAAAATTTATACATATTCTTAAATCTTGATTTTCCTCAAAATTTTAATATTCTTCATCGTTCACGGTCTCACCGCTTTACCGTCATATTTTGGATAATATGACGGTAAAATTTTAAACTTATATATTCCTCAAAAATAACTTTTGGAAATACAAAATTTGTTATTAATAAGATTTATATATTACCCCAGATATGCCGACCGTACTACATGTAGTACACTTGTTATGTTCCGGTTTCGGCGTTTAATGTGCTTTAAATTTTCTAATCTGATTGTTGTTGTGCTACAAAATATAACGATCTCCAAAGCATGCATTGATCAGAGATTTCCGTTTTCTGAAATTGGCAAAAGTGTGAAGATGTCCCGTAATCGGTGAGAAAAAATTTAATATGCATATTTTATTGTTGTTGTATTTCTATGTTTTTTTTAATTATAATAGTTGAAAAAACGAATACGTAGCAAAAGTATATGTGAAAAATTAAATTATATGTGATTTTAGGTGACGTACATGTTGACGTACTACATGTAGTACGTTCGGCATTAGTGTGCAAAAATTGTGAAAACAAATACTTGGTTTTTTTCCAGGTTTTTAACATTTAATGAGATCATAAATGCCTTAAAAGAAAGTGATGAAGAGTTTTTGCAAAATTCTTACGACATCGCAATTGTGCCCACTCAACTACGAACAACTACGCCACAGATGAAGATTCTGGATAAGAAGATGAAGTGAATATTGAAAACTTACCACCCCTATTATTAAATTCTGAGTCTGAACTTTTTCGAAATTCATACTCTATTGATTCGGACAGTGAATATGACATTCCACTTTCGTTATTGTAACAGGCCAAGAAACGTAAATGCATGAAGTCGTCAAAAAATTGGGTTAACCATGATCTGGTAGAAACGGAGCCTATTGTTGCAAAAAAGAAAGGGTGGTATGACTATCGGAAAATGTTTACCAACAATATAATTGTATGTTCTATGCAGTAAACGTTGCATCAAGCGTTCATCCAGGTGAACCTTAAAAAAATATTACACGTTGGTTTGACAAAGAGAAAAACATATGTATGTATGTATATTCAACAACCACGCCTTACTCATGAATATAATCGCTACAAGGGTGGCGTTGAACGAGCAGATGAAAATATCAGCTTGTACCGTGTATCCATTCGGGCTAAAAAATGGTATTTTCCAATATTCACACACCTCATTAATTTTTCAGAGCACAATGCGTGGCAACTGCATAGACATATAGGAGGTAAAGTGGACCATTTATCTTTTCGTCGGCGCATTGCTACATTGCTAACATCTACTTATGGGAAACCCATCAGGATCATCATGCGACATCAGATTTGATCGAAAAGATCATTTACTTACTGAGAACACACGCCTAGCCGATATAAAATGTAAACAGCTACGTTGTAATCATTGCCACAATTAGAACAAGAAAATACTGTATTTTGCTTTCATATGTCCCGAGCGCACTACATGTAGTACGGACTCAAAATCCAAGTTAAAATATATTTTTTTTTATTCTTTGCTAAGTTTTGCAATATAATATGTTAGAATAAAGTTTTTTTGGAAAACTACGAAAATTGTTGCACTAGAAGGCCCGTCGGCATATCTGGGTTACGCTCTAAATTCCCGATTTTTATTTTTGATAAAAACACTGACATTTATTGTTGAGGGAATGTAAGTTTCTATGCTTACGCCACCTCGTTAGGAAGCTTTTTCCAAAGACTTTAGAAAAGCTAAAAATATTTTTCATATTTGGCATTCACTAGCGAGGAATATTATATACTCCTTGCTAGTAAATACCAAAATGCTTTTGAAAACGTTTATTCACATCGTGGCTTAATCATTGCTAGAGTCATCCTATTTTATAACATACTTATGGGAGCTGCACTAGTTACTACTAACCGATAGTGCTCTTCTCACTGAACACTGTAAAAAAAACCTTTTGCTTTTTTCCCGATAATGATTCGATTGATCTGAGCAAACTTAAATTGCAGGCCACCTGTAGACTTGAGCACAGATAAAATCTCTGCTCTCCACAGCAACTTCCTCAATGATTTAAAGACACATAAAAAATTCTGAAAATATGCTTGTGAATTTATCATAGTATCGACTCTTCTAATTCGCTTTCCGATACGCCCAAAAAGCGTTTCTGCCGATAGGAAGGAGTGTCCGACAAAAAAAATACGACAACAGCACAAAAGAATAAGAAAAATTTACATAATAGACAGATTATGGCTGCAATAGACGATGTTTGTTCTATTTTATGCAACGAAGCAGTTTTGTTTCTCACTTGACAATGCAAAGAAAATGTTTTGGAACTCACTCGAATTTATAATGTAATTTACAGAGATCAAGTGGAGACTTTGGTTTCTTTTTCACTTCAGTAGTCCGATTTACTAACTTTTATTACGATAATCGTATCGTTAAAATAAATATAACAAAAATTTATCGAATTTCCTTTTCAGTAATATTTTTAATGATATTCTCTGTTGGTTGGAGTCAGCTGTTACTTTGAGCATTTTTATTAAATCGATAAAGTGTATTTTGTGTTTATAATGGCTTTGAGTATTTGGCATTCGCGTACTTTGACATTTTGCATACAGAAATGCCACAAGATATTAAATTAATTGAACACAAAACTACAGCTGTGTACTAGGCCCAAGGGTTCATTAGTGTGAGTTTTTTCAATAGCCACAAGAATCTCCATACAAAAGACAAGCAGTCCCGGCCAGGCCCATGTGGCAGTTTTTGATAAACAAATTAGGTTTCTGTCTAAGAGATAACATATTTATATTTATATAACATTTAACAAAATAGCGGCCATGTTCTTGAAATCGAAATCGAGAAAAATTTAAATCGAATCAAATTTTGAGTTAATTTTTTTTAGTGACCCTAGTTTTTCTTGATTTTTAGAGTAATTTTAATAAATATGCTAAATACACTCGGAGGAGTATGATGTATATAAAACGGAATACTTTTAAGAACCTTTAAAAAAGCATAGTTTTAAAAATTTGTTCGATTTGAATTTCACTCGAAATCGATTTCCAGAACTTGGCTTTATATTCAATATTTTATTCAGCTATAATAAGAGCTCTATTATTGCCTGACCGTCCATTCTTAAATAGTTCTTCGTCAAGACATCTGTTTTCTTTTCCTTGAGCATTTTTCATCGATATTGCTTTCAACACTTAGTTGGGGAGTTTTATATTTCTCATTACTCATTATGTGTCCCAAATATCCAACTTATCTTATTCAAGTAATTCATATTGACTTTTGGTCAGTATCAATTCTGTTCTTCATCATTCGAAACGCGATCAGGACGTCAATTCCCTTTCAGCGAAATAGTAAAATTAAAAGTTTCTCAGATTTCCCGTACAGTGAACTAATGAAAGCAAATCTAATAATATTTTTATATGAAAGAAAGGGAATGAAGCAAATTCTTTTCATCGTTTCCAGCACTGGCGATTTCGATTTTGTGAAACTGTGTATTTAACTATCAAAATTTTTCATTTGAAAAGATTTGTCACACAAATTTTTTATAAGCGAAAAATATGGAAAAAGTGAGAATCAGAAAACTTTTTTCATAAGTTTTGTAAAGGAAAGTATTGACGCTGCAAACGATAAGATATACATATAGTATATAATTGGCCTTAAGTGGCTTCAGGATATTTAAATAAATACATAAAAAAAAACAAATAAAAAATAACACAGCACAACAAAATCGAGCTTTTTTAAATTTTCTGAACAAAAAATAGCTGAGCCTTACGTATGTAATTTTATCTGCTGATGACGGTAGCGTCATTTGTTTTTCCCTACCAGCTCTAGTTTTAAAGATATAGTAGCATTTATTAAATGCATAATTTACACAATTTTTTTAATTTTTCGTCAGTATTTCGCAAACGGTCCATCGAAACAAAATCTCATTAAGTTGAGTAGAGACACATTATTAAATATATCAGGCTAAATTACGGTTTTTGGTTAAGTCCTTAATACTTATCTTGCGTTAATTTTCAAATATCAAAATACCTGCTCATTAAGTATTTTTTCCGCTGATAACGAATATAATACTATTTTTGTTTGATCACCTCTTTTTTAGAGATATTGTGCATTGATTTACAAAAATATTTAAACGTTACCTTTCTAACTCCATCCAAAATAATTTGGTTATGTTTAATTTATCATTATTAACATAATGGCTACGAAGGGATGAGTGGATAAATTTAATTTTCAAAGCTTTAACGACTTATCTAAAAAAAAAATAATGTTGAAAATCCTTGCAATAAAAGCAAGTTATCCTTATATACTCACCAATGTGACTCTACCCAAATAAAAGATATTCTTTTGTAGATTAATAATCCAGAAAATTTTTTAAGCTTTGCAGGGTCGTTCATGAAATAATATAAAAAATGTTTGTAAATTATGCAAATATTTAATGTCACCATATCACTGAAACCGGAAGAAAACTAATGATGCCATCGTGATCAGCCCTCTCAGTTTAACCAAAAACAGTGGCCAGAAGGAAGTCTAAAAGATTTTTGTATGTTGCCCTGTGTTATAAATACACTTTTTTTTAATTATTTTTTTTTTTATATTTCTATAATTTATTGAATTATATTTACTGAAGTAAAAAGTGGTCAATGGCATATTCTTTCCTTTTTACATCCCGATTTCTTTGCCATTCAAATAATGTTGCTTATCCCGACATTTTTTTTTTTTATTTTTTTCTGGTTTGACATTTGTTTACAAATTTTCTTAGCGCAGCTGCAAAAGCAACATATATAATGAAAAAATTTTTCATAATAAAAAAGAGAATTAGAAAATAACATGGTACAACTACACAAGGTAGACTCGTTGCTACAACAAGACAAAAACAACATGCAATTTGTTTTTGTATTTTCTACCGAGACTTCAAAAAAAGAGCAACACTGTGCTTTCAGAAACACAAAATAAAAACACAAATTTAAAAAAAAAAAAAAACAACACGTGAAGGAAAATAATAAAAGTTTTCTCAACTAAAAACTAGTTTTTCTATTGAATTTGGGGTTGTTGGAAAAGAAAAAAAGGCTATCGCAAAAGGGCACGAGATGCTGAACGCAAATCTAGAACTTTACAACTTTTACACAAAAGAGCACAAAATAAACATCCTGATGAATTTCATTATCATATGATTCGTTCGAAATAATATGATTATTAACATCATGACGAGGCAGAAAAAGATGAACATAGTAAGGACCAACTCGCTTTAATGGAAACACATCAACTTAAGTATGCATCCATGCAACGTTCTATGGAAGCAAAGACAATAAAGCGTCTACAGACTCAGTTGCATATGATAGATCTTGCTAACACCGTTCAAAATAAACATTTGTTTTTCGATGACCAGAATGGGGATGAAAGTGATGATGGTGTGGTTAAGGGTAAATAACTGAACGACAAAGAATTGGCAGAACGTTTTGAAATTCATCCCATCATGTTGGAAAAAAAAGCTTATAGACCAAGGTTGAAAGATTCAGAAAAATTTAATATTACACTCTTGAGTTCTAAAGAAATTAAGAAGGCAAACTTGTTAAAACAACGGGCCTATCAAGAACTTACTAAGCGTATAGAACGTGAAAAGAAATCTATCGTAACAAAAGTGTGAAATAAAACGTTTCCTACAATAGCCTCGTCTATTAAAACGATAAAAAAAAAACAAAAAAATGTGGTACCAAAGATTCAACTCCTGTATACGAATTTATATATGAACGCAAAAAGTAAAGTTTTTTTATGTATTCACGTTTAGTTAAGAATTCCTAAATTAACTTTTTATATTTTAATTTTGTAAATTATTTGAGTAAAATAAATTTTTATTTGAAGTTATGATAAATTTCATTACAACACAAAAAACTAAATGTAAGCAAATATGAAAAATTTCTGACATATGGGGTTTAACGGGGTAAACAGCTGACAAACAGCTGGGCCAACGAGTGTACCTTGTGTAGTTGTACAATGGAAAATAATTATTTTTGAAAAAAAGTGAAAAGTACTTATGGAAACTAAAATGAAAAGTTTTTTTTCGCTTAAATTGATTATAAAACAAGAACTGATACCCAGTACATTTAATCTTTAGCATGCGTCGGTATATCCATATTTCAAACGTTTCTAGAAATTTTTCTTTCGCCACTTTTACTGTACATGTTGCAGCTGCACGGCCAAGCCTAACATTTCATAAATCGAGTTATCGTCGCAAGGCCTATATCATGGATAACAAAGACTTTATCATTTGAAGAAGGCATTTCTGGCCATATCTATTCACATTCCATTTCTTTTGATGATAGCATTTAAAAAAAAAACAAAAACACTTTTGTATTGAAGCACCATAGTGTTTTTTATTTCGTATTTTAAATACACAACTTAAATTTTTTTTGTATTTTAAATAAACGACCCCCATGTATTTTGCACTTCAATTATGTATATCAATGAGAACCATTCATTTTTGCCCAACCTTGTCCGTATTGCGATTTAAAAATATTACTCATACGCACAGGTAAACTAAATACATATAACGTTTGTTTTTAGATTACACAATATTTCTAATTTCTAATAGATTATTATTTTTATAAAAATATTTCGAGCTGACTGTTTTCTTTTGTGTTCTATAATTTTTCGTCATTTTAAGTGGAATTTTTTTGGTGATTATCATAGAGATATAATATAGCCTTTTCACTTGTTTTTATACATAATTTTTTTCTAAATATCGCACATTAAAACATAAACAGGCACATGTCAAAAATTAAAATTGATTAGGCGACGCAGAAAACTGACTTGAAAAACAAAAAATTGAGTTTGTTTCAATTTTAAAATTCAATTAAAATTTTAAAAAATGACGGTATAATATAAAAATGTTAACTGTCGGTATGGCTACAATTGTACCCGCATATAGAAATGCAGTTACCTGGGTATATATACAAATTCTGAAAAACCTAATTGCACCACTTTATGCCTAAATTTATAATTTATATAACAGCAGCTACAAATATAAACGAATAAATTACTTATTTTTTTACTTTATGGTATGTACATCTATTCCATTCCTAATTGAACAATTTAAATTCAAATGTGGAAAGTAAACGTTTCTATTACCTAATGAACGCAGCATTTATGATTTGATGGACACTTTATGAGGAATAGAAATGTAATACTCAAGCAATTCATTATTTATTTATTGATCTACACTTAACCCTCTGCGACTGGCATGACTTTCTAATAAAAATTCCAATGACGTGGTAGTACATTAAGGTAGAAGTACATACCACGCGTGAGTGCGCGCGTGCTCTGTAAAAAAAGTTAAACTAGTATTTTTTCATAGAACAAGTTACACAAAAAACTTCTTGTTAAGTAATCAGCTGACAACAAAAAAAAAATAATTTAACAAATTTGTGAATTATGGAGGAAAAACTTATTGAAGAGTTTATAAAACATACAGTTTCGTATAAGAAAAGAGCTGATGTTTGAAATTCTTTAAAAAATTGTTATATAAATAAAAACAGCTCAAAGAAAAGGCTTTTATAACGCGTGTTGTGTATTCCACAATTCGTCACGCACTAAAGTTTTTTAGCGCAACAAACACAAAAAAAAATTAAAAATTTCCTATTTGTTTAGCTTACATCTCAGCTAACCAGTACAGGAAAAATTAGATCATATAATTGGTTTAATAAAAATATACAGCTTTTTTTTCTAGTTCAATGAACCAAATAATTGTATCCCGCCCTCTGAATCTGCTCTTCTCGGCCTTTAAAAGTTCCAGATGATTTTCTCAAAGAGCAATAAAGAGTTTGTTTTGTACTCGACCGATCCATCAAAATAAAAATAATAAGAGATATAAAATATCGAAACAATTGTATTGACTGCTGTTTAGGAGAAACTGCAAAATAAAACAAATATTGAAAACATAAAAGAATAATAAAGATTAAAACATTTTTTAAAAAGCAATCGATTGATAAGGTATTAAAAATTAAAAGGTCGAATAAAGAAAGTAATATTTGTATAACAAATATATAACAACAATATTAATGTGGTTGTTTCTCAGACAAATACCTCAATATTGACATGGTTGTCAGAAGTCACTTGCCTGTTCAGCGCGACGCGTGCGCTCTCTTTGCTCGCCTTTGTCACACCAACGTTCACATGAAAACGTATTAGTACCTTCTGAAGGCGTGGGAGCCGATGTTTGAAAAGGAACGGAAAAAATACCGTTTTTCTTTCATTGGTGTCTTTTAGACAACCACGTCATTCGCAAAAGGTTGGGTATGCAAAACGGGGAATCCCCAAAAAGACACAGTTTATAAAAGTAGCATAAATAAATTAATTATGGGAAAATATTTCCTTCGAAGTTCGGTGAAAATGGTGTTCGGAAGATGCATAAATATATCAGTAGTGCCATAAAATAAACCGAAACAGACGTGGAGCCTCAGCCGTCGTTGGAACACTCACTGACAGATACAACATGTGTTCATGCAAAGAATCTCAGTAAACATTTTAATTATTAATTAGTATTGTGGTTATTTTTTTATATTATTTTAATTATTTTTGTTCATATTTCCACATCTTTTGCAGATGACAGCAACCTTTGCCATTCGTATTCATTTGGTTACAGACCAGGCGTGTCCGATGTTTGTGCTATGAGACAGAACATGAATGATACGCTTGGCCGTGACCTAGACATAATCTCAGAATGGGGTCGTGCGAATAGGGTCGAATTTAATGCCCGAAAGACCCAATGTTGCGTACTAACGCATAAACGCGCGACGGATCAAGGTGCCTCATCTGTATGTATGGGTGGTATAAATATTGAGGAAACAGAATCTCTTGATGTTCTGGGCATGAGGATACAATGTGATGTCCGATGGACAGAACATATATTCAAGGTGTCGAAAGAAGCATTCAAGTGCCTCGGTTTTTTGAAACGGTGTAAGATATACTTCACTCCATCTGATCTCCTTACTATTTATACCACCTATATCCGACCAAGAATGGAATACAACTCTCATGTGTGGGCCGGTGCTTCAAAGTCTATTTTGGAGCTTCTCGACCGCGTGCAGGAGGGGGCGAAGGTTCTCATTGGCGACAGTAGGGTATCCAATTCTATTGACTCCCTTGAGCACCGTCGCAATGTGGGTTGTACTTGCCTATTTTATCGGTACTACAACGGGATGTGTTCTGATGAAATTAGGGATTTGGTTCCCGAGACCCATAGCTTTGTTCGTAATACACGCTTTTCCTCAAGAGCACATCCTTTTGTGGTCGATTGGCCGGTGAATCGTACAACGCATTACAGGGAAAATTCGTTTTTTGGCCGGACAGTTCGTATGTGGAATAACCTTCCTGCTGAAGTCTTCCCTCTCACTTACAACATGAAAAAGTTCAAGTCGAATGTTCACAAACACTACTCCCTCTTTCCTCCTTCCCATAACCTATTTTCCTAGTTCCAACACAATGCATTGCATTAGTAGGGGTCATCCCCTGAGTACTGGTCCCAACAAAAAAAAAAAAAAAAAAAAAATTGTTTGCTACTTCTTAAATTAAAAGATCTTCATTATCAAATCGTGTTATTTAATTTTCTATGCGAGGGTAAAATTGTAGCCATAAAGCCTCTTAAGGTTTTAAATTAACCACGCCCTATTTTTAGGGGAAAGCCCTACGATATTTTTTAAAATTTTTAGAAGTGCACTGTGTATTATAAGTGTGGAGATGTAACAGACATTCCGGCATAGCATGATTGAGGAAAAAATTTATAGCATATCGAAAATGAAAAAGTAAAAATTTTACTCTTTCTGCTTGACGAGGGCTAAAAAGAAAAAACGAAAAACCAACTGTACAACTTAATATCTATAGAAACTGTCTTTTATTTGATATTATATCGATGAGTATTTTCTTATTTTATCCAATTTTATTTTCCTATAGTTTTGAAGATACTCACACAGAAACGTACACTCAGAGAAAAAACATGTTTAAATATGGGCACCTCCAACAAAACTATTGTAAAAGAAAAATTTAAACATATTATGTTCAATTTAATCATATAATTGTCACCGACAATCATATTGTGGTTAAATTAGTTCTAGTAGGAGGACTATGTTAACTATAATATGGTTTCCAATGACAAAAGTATGGTTAAATTAACCACATTATGCTTTGCCTTTTTTGCTGAAAAAAAGTTTTGTTGGATGTGACCATATTGGAAATTGTTTTTCTCTGCGTGTAGTATGACTAATGCACGTCTTATTTTCTATTTAAATTTTGGACACATAAGTCCTGAAAATTTGCATGATGTTTTTAATGATGCCAATAAATATTTATGTATGGTTTTTTTACAAGGAAGGCAAATAATGAATATATTTTGATATATTCTAAGTACGTTTTCTTTTATAACTAAAAAGATGAAAAGAAAAATCACACAATGCAAGACTACAGCACAAGTCAAAGCAGCGGGATTGGTGTTTGTCCTGATATCAATATTTACCAAATCAGTGTACATTTTTGATCCTTTTCAAAAAATGTTTATTTGCTAAATTAAAAAAAACTTTTATTTTCTATAAGAATTATACTGACCGATTTTGCCAATTATATTTAAATATCCATTTATGTTTAAAATTCGTATTCATGTCAATTAAAAATAAAATAATTAGTATAGTGGTTATTTTACTGGAATGTTTATGGTTTTTAATCCAAATTTTTTATATATTAATCAGACTACAATTCATTCAATTTAATTTTCATTGCACTATTTTTATGAAGAAAGAAATTTTTCAACATGAAATGAATTAAAATTTATTGATAATTTTTCATTCTGGACTGACGCTTGGATTGAACCCAAGTTCACGGATAGGTTTATTTGACATGTTTTAATAATAAGCACACTAATGAAAATTAAATATAATGATCTTTAGCCTGATTAAAATATTAAAAATTTGGACTTAAATAAAATTATATGAAAAACTATAAAAATATGAATTGATTTTTAAATAGACTTGGTCAAATTGGCCATACAACTCAAAAAATAATTCTTGGTTTAAACAAAAAGTACAATTCTAAAAAAAAAAATTTATATTTTTCAGCAAAAAATTAACTTAACAAAAAAATGTTTGTTATGAGAGGAAATAATTAAAACTGCTATATTCGGCTGTGCCGAATGCTTGAATTTGCAATGAGCGAAGCAAAAACAATGAGAAGGATCTTGCCACATAGTTTTGTATTGTTATAGGTTTTGAACACAACACGTACATTATGTTAAATGTACGCAGCTAGAAAAGAAAAAATTAAAGCCAAATTTTAAGCAAAAACTTTTCGTTAACGTTTACTGATTGATTTGCTCCTTATAGATTTGTTTTGGAGTAGAATTAAGAAACAGATTCTGGCAAAGTTTTTGATTTTATTAATTAAGACCACAGTAGTAACAAAATGATAAAAATAATAAAAAGCACATGCTAATTACTTATCAAAAGTTATTTTCGGGAATACAATATTTATTATTAATAAGACATCTCTATGACATGCAAAATTCCCAATTTTAATTTTTGATTAAAATACTGCAATTCATTGTTGGGGGAAAGCTACTTTGTATGAGCGTTTCGCTGGCCAGCCCTTCAGAATACTTTTCTCAAAGACTTTAGAAAAGATAAAAATATTATACAAATAAGACTATAAATTGAATAAGAATTTTAAACACTCAGGTCTTACTGGTAACAATAGCTAATCTTTGACAAAGACATGAAAATAAACAGTGAATTTATCTTTTCTTACATTCCCCCTCAATTGGCTGGATTTTTTCCAACTCGAATTGTAGTTGTAATAGCAGTTTATAGTAAAAAAAATTCTAAATGAATTATGCAAAACCTACGCTTCGGCATTTGTTTTGTTCTCATCTGTACGATTGCACCGCTAAATTGAACATTTAAATAACTGAGAAGCCAATTGTGTTGTTTGCACTCTGAATATGTATACTAACGTTTCCAAAATGACATTAACACACAGGAAGAAAAATATATTTAATATGCGTAATATTTTAACTTTTATATTTATGTGCGGAAAGCAGGAAATTGAACGTTTGTTTTTTTAATTAAAAAAAATTTGTATTATACATTTAATTTTAATTTTCTATCATAATATAAAAATATATTAAATTAAAAAAAAAAAAAATAATAAAACCATCATTCATAATTTATATTTCTTACCCAAAATGTTCATAGATTAAAAGAGGAATTATATTTTCATTTCACGTATTTAAAAGAATTCAAGCTTAAAATATTGAAAAGGAGGTCAGTCATCTCAAATAAAACATTTTTCTAAACTTCCTTCATTTTTTATCTACACTCATATTCTCAGCACGATTTGTCAAACGCATTTACTTGGATTATTTTTTTTTTCTTTATTTTTGACGGCTTCCCATGGTTAATATTTTGATTTCAAAAGGCAGCCGAGAAAAAATAAAATATTATTTTTATAATGATGATGAATGTTTAATAAGTATGAAAATTACTCATTCTATTTGACTTCTCCCATATAAAGCAGAAATATGTGTATATGTACCAGTGATGGGATTTAGGGCACAAGTTGGCCACTTTTGGCACTATTGAATGCTGATTGGCCCTTTCGCTTTTTTTTAGATTCACATATTTTTTTTTTTTTTTTTTTTTTGTTGCATTTCAGGTAACAATGCAAACTTTTTTGCATTGTAAATACAAAGAAAACGTAGAATTTAATAATAAAACAGGCTAAACTCGAGCTTGATTTTTATTAGGGAAACCGGAAATATATACTAAAAACAATTTTATGATATTTGCATATAATAAACAAGTAAAAAATTATAGTCGGACAAGCCTACGCCACACAGTGCTTTTTCCCATAGACAAAAACCAAAAGCAAAAAAACAAGTCTTATATTGTACATAATATGTATAGATCGATAGATAGTAATAAAATTCAAATTAATTTAAAAGATTTTTTTAGATTTAACTCTTTTTGGCGGCGCTAGAGGACGCCAAGTTCAGAGAATTTAAAGTAAAAATGGCTAAGCAACTACTTGACTTTTACATGCTTCAGGAAATGTTTTGTAAAAAATTTATTTTTTGGAGTACAAGATTGAAATATTTTTCTGTACTAATTTACTATGTTTAGAAGTAACTGTGAACAAATTTTATGTAAATTATTTTCTTATAAGTATTTGTTATTTGTTTGAAAAATAGTTATTATTCACTTAAGCTCTTAAAATTTTTTTACTTTGATGGAATATTAAAAAAGTAAGAAAAATATCGTCTATGGGTTTTTTGCAGTTTTCGAAAATTAACACGATTTTCTAATATATACATGAAAAAGAAATAAAACATTTTTACCACAACATTAATAAAAAAAAAAATTTTAAATTTTTAGTAAACAAGCAGAATATTAAAGCTCAATATAAAAAATGTTAGTATTACCAAAAAAAGCTTAAAAATAGAAAGAGACTTTAAAAAAACATAAAAAAGATAATAAATATCAAAAGTTAAATAAGGTTTTAAAAAAACAGGAGTTATTTTACTGGAAAATAAAATAAAATTTGTGTAAAACAAACCTGAAAAATGGCTGAATGCAATAAATGCAAGTCATCAATTGGGGGTGAAAGTGGCATTAGATGCAAAGGTATATGTGATAAACTTTATCACTAAATGAAAAAGTTCGCCGGGATAGATCAATATTCGGCTTAAATTATTGATGAGGATAGTTTCGTACGCTTTATGTGCGATGATTGCATGCAGTATATACAAAATGTAGACTTTGTGTTAAAAGATGTACAAGACGGAGTTAATAAAAATAAACAAGCATTGATGGAATATAAAAATGAATTTGAAAGCTCACTGAAACAAAACGAAAGTTAAATAAAATCATTATTGGAAGCAATAGAAAGACGATACGATGAAAGATTTATAAAAATAGATAAGATTCAAAAATTTTATGAAAAAAAGTGATGGAAGTACAAAACTTATATGGAAATGTAAATGAAGTGCAAAATAAAAACAGAGATATGTATGATAAAATAGAAAAAAGTAATATGAAAATGTGTAATGAGATAAAGAGAGTGATCAGTGATACAAGCGTCAAAATGAAAATGACATATGCTCAGAAATTGGCAAATAACACACGATGTAGCAAAAAATGTCCCATTAATTGTTTAACCAAAGGAGAAACAATGTATTGCAAAAACAAAAGCTGAATTAAATGAAAAAGTAGACCCAATTAATTTTGAAATAAGAAATGCTGAAAATAGAAAAAATGGTACTTTAGTTATTCAAAGCGAAAACATCAAGGATAGAGAAAAAACGAAAGAGGCTATACAAAATGAGATGAGCGAAAATTATGAAATAAAAATTCCAAAACAAGTTGATATGCAAATAATAATAACGGATATGCATTTTAAAATGCCGGAAAAAGAATTAGTTAAGAAATTGAAAAAACAGAACGTAATAAAAAAAAAATAGTAAAATTAAGTGGTAAAGGTGTTTGAAAAAAAAGACACAACAACAATAAAATGCAAAAATAAAAATTTATAATGAAAAAGTATTATAAATACTACTAATAAACCTAATAATAATATTAATTTTTGCTCAAATTTCCATAGTTTTCAGGCGTTTAAAAGGAAATAAACTACAAATACTGTGAAATATAAATTCAAATTAATACTGTTTAATAAAATCAACAAAACTTGAAACACTCGTATGTATAAAAAAGTTTTTGTGTTTGTCTGTAGTTTACGGTACAAGAGGGCGCTAAGTTCCCAAATGACGTTGATTTTTTTATTGTTTCAAGAAACCAATTGTAAAAAATAAATTTTTTGGAGTAGGAGATTGAAATTTTGTATTGGTTTGAAAAATGCTAATCATTTACTTAAGCTCAAAAAAATTATTAACTTCAACATTTTTTATTTTTCGAATTTATTCTATGAGTTAAATTTGTATAAAGTCATTCCTAAGAAAATTTAAGGAATAGAGCTATTACAAAAAGCTTTATAAAATACATAACTGAAATTTAACTCATAGAATAAATTAGAAAAATAAAAAATGTTGAATATAATCAAGTTGCTTATGAAAAAGAAATAATTCCCAATATATATTTGTTAAAAATTATTAACTTTCATGGATTATTAAAAAAAAAAGAAAAATATCTGCTATGGTTTTTTTTCAGTTTTCATAAATATGAACTGTTTTCTAATAAATAAAAAAAAAAACCAAAAAATTTTACCACAACTTAAAGAAAATTAATTTTAAAAAATTGCTATTTTCGTGATTTTAGCTCAAATTGCCATAGCTTGAATTAGTTTAAAAAGGTATAAACTAGGAAATTAATAAGAAATAAATTCAAATAGATACTATTGAATTTTTTCTTATATACTGTGGTGTAAGGTATCACATGGCCGGGCTTGACCGACTGCACTTTATTAATTGTTATACACTGGCAAGCCGGCCGGCTGGCTGTCTATGTAACCTTGTGTGTACATGTCGCAATTTCGGAGATAATTTGATGAAATTTGGCACATAGGTTCTGAATCGGTCTAAAATTTTACATAGCCCTCGTACAAGCTTCTTTTCGTAATAGATTCCTTGTACCGATCAACCATCTTATTATATTGGTATCAAGAATAAATTTGTTCCAAACTAATTTTATTGCAATCGAAATCATCCTCCCAAATTTAATTGGAATCACTCAATATTTGACCATCGATCTCATACAATAATACTCTTAAAAATAGCATTTAATGCTATAACTTCCTTATAAATGATAGTATTTAAATAAAAATTGGCGACAATGACTTTTACTTTTACGATAGCTACTATGTGATGACAAAATGTTGTCCAAAATAAACCATAGGTCCTATATAAGCCCCCATGCAAAAATCTTATATGTCAGGTCCAAGATAAATCTTAGATAACTCATATAAATGTCTGAATAATATTCGGCAGAAAGAACTTTTAAATGAATCTTAACCTCATACCATAATTTTTGTAAGGCTGGTCCATGATTGTCCATGGGTCCCAAATAGGGTACACTCTACAAAACTTGTTTTTAAATACTGTGCCGTAGGTTATCATATGTTCGGGCATAACTGACTATACCTTCTTACTTTTTATTTTTACAAGAGTATTTCAAGCGTTTTTAACTCATTTTTTAATAAATGATATTTGTATATTTTTAACATTAACAATCCGATTTTACTCAAATTTGCCATAACTATATATTAGGGTATTCATTTAATCCGACTTTTGCTTTTATCGGTTAATCGCTAGATTAACTAACCGAGGTTTCGGTTTAATCGGTAAATAATCGGTTAATCTTGTAATTTGTAATACATATTTTCTAATTAATAATATTTTGCACAAAGAACTCGTATAAGTACATGAAACTTAAACTAAAAACATACTTTTGTCTTGGCGCGTCCATGATTGCATATTAGTCCCAAACAGGGTACGCTCTCGAACATTTTTGTTTGGTGTAGGATAATATGTAGTC
Source organism: Pollenia amentaria (assembly GCA_943735925.1). Classification (NCBI taxonomy): domain Eukaryota; kingdom Metazoa; phylum Arthropoda; class Insecta; order Diptera; family Polleniidae; genus Pollenia; species Pollenia amentaria. Next base: position 151,331,306 of record OX031007.1, read on the forward strand.
GGGCTTTCTCACTTGTTGTTTATAATTAGGTATATATCATTAAAGTGGTGAAATATTCCCGGCAAACAGTAAAGCTTGATGTAAAATGATATTTAAATAAACCCTTTATGAAATATACATTGCTACAAAATGGTTAAATATATTTCAAAACTACCCAATAATCAATTTTGATGGAATCCAAGTATAAATCAAGCGTAATTCCAGTCGTGTTTCAAGCCTTGAATTATACTTGAATTACATAGCATACTCCAGCAAAATGGATACTGGAAATCCAGTCGAACATAAAAATGTAAGATTCCAGCCTCAAACACAAAATAAATTAACTTGAGTTCAAGTATTGAAGGCAAGTATAAATCAAACCTATAAGGCCAATGTAAATCAAGCCTACAATCCCAATGTAAATTTAATTAAAAAAAATTTAATATTCAATAAAAAAAAGGTGGTTATGAAATTCTTAATCATCTTAAAGAGTTTGGCAATTTATTCACATTTTAGTATAAAGCATCTGCATACAAATGTGATATCTTAGGAAAAGAATTTTAAAGTGCTATACGATGGCACATATATTTTGGTGCTAGAGTTATATTATACGGTATCAAAGACAATAATGCAAATGGTACCATTAGATTTACCTTTAAATTTTTTCTGTAATACCACATAAATATCTACATACTTATTTGTATATGTATGTGTGTATATCAGTATTTGTTTTTTGGAGACCTCGTCTTCGTTAAGTTCGATTCAAGTCCAAGGAAATTAATAATTTAATCCTTTTCCTCCCTTTCAGCGCACTGAAATACATTTAAAAAAATATTTTTTCATAATTTATTTTTGGTAGCTTAAGCAATACAAAAGTTAAAAAAAAATAGTTTTAAACATGCTTGGATGAACTGGAATTTTACTTGAAAATTGGGCATCAATTAATAAAGCTGAATTCCAGCACTCGAATTTCTAAAATTTGAGTCCTTATTGGGTAATAGCATTTTCAAAATAAAAAAGAACTTTTTGTCAATTTCTTAATAAAATTCAAATAAAATCGATATTATTTTTCAGACCTTTTATTTGTGTTTGCTGGGAATGTGGGGAATATTTATTTCATACTAATAAAATGATACAATTTTCACTAACACATTCTCATCACTTAAGTTTTTTTTTGACAACAGACATAGGTTTTTGACAAACGAGTTTCATATCTATATCATCTATGGTTTAAACTACCAATACAGACCATATGAATTTTACAAGAATTTGCATAAATATTTGAAAATTCCAAAAAAAAATTTGTGACAAATTTCTCAACGCAAGATGAACAAATTATCATCTTTAATTATATAGTTTTAAAAATAAAGTAAGAATTTACTTAATAATGATGTTCATGAAACCTTCATTATAATTTTTTATTTGCTTTGTTCGTATTCACTAAGATGAAGAAGTATGACATGAAAGCAATAAATTCTCAATATTTAAGATCCGAGAGAGCTGAAGTTACCCAACGGGAAAATGAGGAATTGATTACACAGATAACAAAAAAAAAGTAATGTTTAATTTTTGAAAGATTAATAATGCATTAATCGATAACATAAGTAATTTTATCTGACACAATACTTATGCATTGATTACATTTGCCGAGCCAGGGATGTTTTGTTCCTGTTCGTGACTTTTATTCGTGTTTTTCATTAACTTATTTTCTTAATAAAAATCCGTTATTTTTTGCTGCTTTATGTCATCCACTAATTTTTATTATAAAGGATGAATTATGCAATTCGTTCGCAGGATACATTGAAATAATTTCGAATAAACATAAACATACATATCGCACTCGATCAACAATAGTGTATTAACTTGAAATTTTTATTTTTGCTCATTTTGAAAACAATTTACACGTAATGTTCATATCTAACCGCTGTAAAAATATCGTGCTATTTCATCAAGTTCTTGGTAATGAAACGTTGGCTTAAAAATTATTTTTCATATGCCTTTAATGTTATATTAAAAATTGACTTCCTTCCGTGTTGAACAAGTGTGATGCAATTTAACAAAAACTTAGTGAATTTTGTGATTAACGACAAAAATGTTTGCCTCTCATGTTAATCGTTAGTTGGTATAATATTCACAGAAAAAATTATTAATTTTCTCCAATTACCAAATTAATACCAGATTCATAATACCAAGCAAAAAATTTGTTGATTTTGTACCTATTACCAAAATTATTATATTGATTACTAAAAATTGTAAAATTGTAAATATTTTTTTTTTCAATAATGATATTTTTAATTTAAATTAAAAAAATTATCAAAACACTTTGTCATTTCAAACAATGTGTTAATTTATTTAATTAAATATTGACAATTCCTAACAATAATTCTACATGCTCAAATTATTTTATGTTAAACGAAAAAAGTCAATTAAGATTTTGTGTTATTTAATTAAAATTTTAATTGAAAATTTATTTTAAAACAACTAAAATGTTAACTTTATCAAAATTAAATGTTTAATTTTCTTTCAACTAAAAAAATAATAGATTCAATTTTCACATTATTTAAATTTAAATACTTTTTAAACCATTTTTTTAATTGATAAAATACTTTTTTCTGGGTGATGATTATAAAATTATTAAAATAGCCACCATATTCTTGAATTTATTCATATGACACAAACTTGTTATCAGTGACAATAGCGAAACCTGCCCCCTTTCAATTATTTTCTATTATGTTTTACAAAATATATTTATATATTTTAAGTCCTCTTCTTGTAAAACAGTTATTATTTATGTTGTTTTTAAAACTGTCAATCAATGTCTTGCTACCAAAGCTTTTTAACTGTTGTACACGTCTAAATGTCAATTTTTAAAATTCAATATGTTTTTCAAATATACTTGAGTAATTGAATTTTATATTGAAGCGGTGCTACTGATACAGACAAAAATTCGCTTTATTAATGTATTTTTTAACAACAAATTGAGTGACTTCTTACATGTAAGTAGAACTTTTGCCACAAAAGGTTTTTAGTCAATTTAAATACACATGGTACGAAGGTTCAATTCCTTAAAAATCATTTTTTTTAATTGACACTGATTCTTGAGGCTTGCCATTATCTAGAATATTAAATTATTATTAAGAGGTTACAAATAGAATCTGGGAATTTAGTTCTCGTGGTGAGTAACATTTGTTATAAATTTTCATTATAATTCGAATATGTATCCTAGGCAGTAGGGAAATTTCCCTTTTTGTAGAGATATATGGGAAAATTTAAAGCGTAAGGAAAAAATTACAAATATTTTGTTTTAATGCAAAAGTAGGGAATTTTCAAAACATTATCTCATTTTCAATATATTGTGTTAAAATTCGTAAATATTTGTAATATTTTTATTTAAAAATAAGATTTTTCATATACACTGGATGTAGTATTTTTCAACAGAAACCCTGTACTATGAGCCCTAACCGCCTGGCAATCTTCAACAAGTGCCAAAACCATGTACATCGGGTTCACAGTTGCGAACTATTCGCTTTTTTCCTATTTGCATACGCACTCACATTCGCTAAAATGTATGCAAATATTTAAAGAAAATATTTAATGAATTACATTTCTACACGCAAAGAAAAACATGTCACCTGCAAAAACACTATTTTTAAAAAAATTTTGAACATATTATGTTTAACTTAACCATATTATTGTCACCGAAAACCATATTATTGTTAAATTAGTCCTCCATCAAGAAGCCACAACCAAATTCTGGTTGCCTCTAAACATGTTTTTGTTAAATTTGATAATAATTTGTTTTTAAATTAACAATAGTATTTTCCTCTATTCCAAGAGCAACATGCTATGGTTGAAAACCAATCATTCTATTATAAATGTTAAACATATTTTATTTATTATTAACCAAAATATGCTCGGAGGCAATCATAATTTAGTTGTGCCTTCTTGATGGAGGGGTAACTTAACCATAATATAGCGGTCGATGTTAATAATTTGGTTAAATTAACCATAATATGTTTACAATTTTATTTAGAAATTGTTTTGTTTTTTCACTGGGTGTACATAGCCGGGGAAAAAAACAATCACGCCATCTAAACTAAGAGAAATAAAATGAACTAGGAATTTTTTATAAAATTTAATAAAAACTTTTTAGGGTGTGGAAGGACACACTCGACAGCATAAATCTGCGTACACCAACGAAAATTAAAATTATATGGTAAATTTTGGTATAGAATTAAACGGTACACATTTGGAACTTTTTCAAATAAAACTCATATTTATTTAAGAATAGAACTGTGTTGTTAAAATCATATTTTAGAAATAAAAAAACTTAAAAAAATTCAATTTATAAAAAAAAGATAATTAAGGCCCTAATCATGTACAACGCAGCGCAACGCCACAGAACTAACGCAACGCCAAAGAATAACATTGAAAGCACAAACAATGTCATAAATATTTTGTAATTTTGTTGTTGCTTTCTACAGAAATTCACATTGCGTCTTAAAATTTCAAACGCTCCATTGCTTTTGTCGTTGAAAATTTTAAAACGGTACATGAATTTCTGTTGAAAGCAACAACAAAATTACAAAATATTTATGACATTGTTTGTGCTTTCAATGTTATTGTTTGGCGTTGCGCTGCGTTGTACATGATTAGGGCCTAAATGACTAGGCAAAAGTCTGCGTACATAAAATAAAATTCCAACTTATAACAATTTTTTTTCAAATTTACTGTATTCTAATAAGAAGTCGGATAACCACGACGAGCGAGAACTCATTAAGGCGTTTTGGCATTGATGAAACCAGTTTTTCGGTGTATTCGGAGCTAATACTACCCCATTCCTCAGTTAGTACTGTTCGAAGCATTTCTTTTGATGTTATAACGTGGTTTCGTATTCTTCTCTCCAGCAAATCCCACAAATGCTCAATGGGATTTAGATCTGGTGACTGCGGAGGAGTTTTTAATTGTTTTTTTACGTTATACAACAACCAAAGCTTTGTGTTGTGTGCTGTATGTTTTGGGTCATTGTCCTGTTGGAAAATGTAATCATCTTCAATTCCCAATTTCCTAAGCACTTTCGGAGAGATTTCTTTTTAGAATGTCTAGATAGACCCTGTGATCCATTATCGATGGAATAAATTCTATGCACCCCAATACCATCACACAACCGCCACCATGTTTAACTGTTGGTTTCAAATTTTTGGGACTCAGGGCTGTACAAGGCTTTCTCCAAACAAGCTGACGGCCTTTTATGCCAAAGATGCAGTACTTGCTTTCATCAGTAAACCGAACCTTTTTCCAGAACTCTGCAGGCTTATTAAAGTGTTCCTTAGCGAAAAAAAAATCGTTTTTGTCTATTGACTACCGACACTAGCGGCTTTTTCCGTGCTACATGGCTTTTGTAGTCTGCTTTTCTCAAAACTCTGCGCACAGTATCTTTGGACACGTGTTTATTAAATTGGGAATTTATGTTTTCAGCTATTTTTGATGCTGGTAACCTGGGGTTTTCCTTCACCGACTGCACTATAACTCTACTTTCCCGATGAGCTAATTTTGGTGGACGACCAGTACGAGGCTTTGAGGCTAAAACTCCAGTATTTTTAAAATTGTTTACCACTCTCTGGATGGAGGAGTGAGTACGTTCAACCACTTGACCGATTTCGCGCAAAGTTTTTCCCTGTTCCCATAAATGAACAATTCTTTTGCGTTCAGCAATATTAATTTCTTTTCTGTTTGGCATTACAGAAAATTTATTGCAATTCGAAACAAAAAAAATTTAAAAAACCACTATATATAAGCAAAGACTGCAGTATAAAAGTATCATTGAATAACAAAAAACAGTTAAAAAGTACCGTTCATTTTTGTGTACGCAGACTTTTGCATACGCGCAAACTTGCCAGACCATTGTTTTTAATTTCCAAGTGCTACCAAGTTTTGTAAATCCAAAAAAAAAACACCTAACATACTTTTTAAATATTTATCTGTAAATCAAAATCAATTTTAAAAGATTACCGTTATTACTTACTATTATAATGTCAAGTTAATTTATATAAAAAAGTTTGTACGCAGATTTATGCTGCCGAGTGTATATTTTTAAAGGGAAATTTTTTTTATATTTTTGTTTAGGGGAACTGAAGTAAATATATTTTGATAATTCTACAGAGCCTTCCCTTTTATTTGGTACCTAGTTTGCTGTAAAATTTAAGATACTTATATTAAAGAAATTATAAAGAATAGAACTTGTAGAAAAAGTTATCATTGGTCCTGATGACATTAGACTAATTTTTTAGCGAAGCATTTTTGTTCCATCCATCACACACGGTAGTAAAATTATATGGCATAAAATGTACACGCGGAAAAAAAATGGTTGAAGTATGATAAAAAAATCATATTATTGTCCTCGCAATGGCAACAAATTAATCATTGTTGGTTTCAAATATGGTTAAATTTAAGAATATGACGTTTTAACAAAATAAAGCTACAACTGTACACTTAAACAAATTATGTTTTCTTTATCCATGTAATTGTCACCGCAACCATATTATGGTAAAATTCATCCATGCAAAAGCCGTAATCATGTTATGGTTGTCTCCAAATATGTTATGGTTAATAATAATAATAATATGTTTGAAATTATAATATTTTGTAACATTGTATGTTTAATTTTAAATTTAAAATAACATTTATAAAGGAACGATATTATGGTATGGTTGTTTTGCTCTTTACAATAGTTGAATGCTTTTCAAATTCACACTTGCTTGGTCTGCTTAATATTCCCAATCACTTTATTTGAATTACTAATTAAAATGCATAAATTTACCACTAACACAGAATGAATACTAATTATTGTCGTCACAGGCTGGAACATGAGCTAAAAGAGTTTTTTTTATAAAAGTGGAATATTACACTCAAAGGAATAAAAAACGAAATGAAATTAAAAATTTACATTTAGTTACAAAATTGCTGAAAAAATAGCCATAATGTGGTTAACATTGATCATATTATTGTTAATTCTAGCCATAGTATGGTTACTTTTGTCCAAATCCTGCAAAATTATTACCATATTATGGTTAAATTTGAACATATTATGGTTAATTTTGAACATAATATGGTAACATTTGACCATTATTATGGTTAATATTGAACAAATAGTACAAATACACAGTAAGAATTGTTCGTAGTTGTAAAATTTTTTTTCGAATTAGAACTTCGGATTGGCTAAGAAACATATGCTGAAAATAAGTAATCGATAGAAATTAACACAAAATCCTTAATTTCAACGAAATATGCAAGTTATTTAAGTTATAAATAAACTATTTTAACAAAATTAAAACTCGTGAAGAAATCTTAAAGCAATATATATAATATAGATTAACCCCCCTATTCATAGAAAATATTTTAGGTTTATTGCAGGTTTATGAAACGAATTTTCTATGAAAATTAGTTTAATAAACCTTTTATTAATCAAAAATATTTTTTATGAATATGGGGGTAAAAGTTATAGAGATTAAAAGCAAAATATTGGACCAATCTAAGAGTGGCGTTAAGTGGATTTAGTTAAATTTTAATAAAAAATCTTTAATAAATGATGCAGTTTAAAATTTTTGCAGGAAACGTGCTATCTATGTATGACCAATTATGGTCCTATTCTCGAAAAACCAACATTTTGATGTTTTTTTAAATCGTCAAAGTTAATTTTTTTTTTTTGGCTTTGCCTCGATTCTTGATGAATTAATGTATCCCTTTTGACTTATTGTCAATAGCAAACAAAATTTGAATTAAGCTATGGGCTCTATAATGGCAAGACCATTAATTGTATTTGTGCTAAGTTTTATCCAGATTAACAAAAGCCAGGCAGGTTCAAGGTCATATTAGAACCCGGGTTCTTCAGGGATTATTTCTAAGTATATTGAATACACTGTTTTTCATATGGGATTTCCTGGGACAAGAATCCCGGGGTCCCACACATTTGTTGGGGCAAAACTCCTGGGAAATAGGTACGGGAATCCCCGGGATTTATCTGATTAATTATGAACACTTTACTGCTGTTATAATTGTAAATTAGTTATGTCAAGAAATAAATGAACAATCAAATCTGATAAGTAACGCAGTGTTAAGTGCTTGGTGCTCTGAAACTTCGAACTAGTATAGCATGTCACAATTTGAGGTATCATCATTGGTCAATGGAAATCGCTTCAGAGAGATGATTGCAAGCAGAAAATTGATGATTAAGACGTAGAGAGTATGAGGTTTCAACGGGATGGTGTCACTTGACACACAGAAAGAGACCAATGAATCTTTTTGAAGAAAAGTTTGAAAATTATTTCGTGGAGGAGGAATGAATTGGCCACCAAGATCATGCGATCATTCGAAAGTGTACAGCAATAATCCCACAACCGTTCAAGAGCTTAAAAACAACATTATCGGGCAGATATCAACCATTAACAACAGTTTATTGAAAAACGTGATTGAGAATTTTGGTAAAAGATTGGGTGCTTTCCGAGCCAGTACTCGGCCGACAAAATTTTTCATTTTGAACCGCAACCTGTTTGTAATAAGCTCAAATAAAAATATTTTTAATATCTCAAAAAAATCGTTTTTATTAAAATTATACTTCTACTGGACACCCTTTAAAAGAAGAGTAGTAAAAATTTTATACAAACGAATAAAAGTTGTTTGTGCATATGCTTCGAGAAATTAATGATTCCAAATGCAGAACAGCTCCATAAAATATTTTTTTGATTAGAAGAGATAAGCCTCGTACACAATAGGCAGCAATATTTTTACTGGTGTTCAAAATAGAGCAACAATTTTTTTCGTAACCACACACATTTTCAGTTAGGAAACCGTTTGCAAATTATGCCCACAACAATTTTAAGCATTTATTATAATTTTTTAAACATTTTGTTGAAAATTTCATTTAAAACTGAATAAAATTATTATAAACGTCATATACATTTTCTTACATATTGTTGCTGCAGTCAAGGCGAATTAATACATTTGACATTTTCGAGTCATCTGTTTATTGTTTATTTATTTGTGTGTATACTGAATGTCAAGCTTTGTTTACATATTGTGAAAAAATTTGTTAAAATTTAAAATTTAATAAAAATCCAAATACTTGAAAAAACTTATATTAATTTTATAAAACAAAAAAAGTGAATATAAAATATAAAGTCTGTGAATTAAAAGTACCGTAAGGAATAAAAGGAGCTACAATAAATTTGCAGTACAGGAAAAAGTTTTACCTTCTAAAGCAATTGTGTATATTTTATAAACAAAAAAATTCCCTTGTTTATTTTTTCAACAAATATTTTTGACATTTACTCTAACTTTTAAAAAAAACAAAATTCATAGTATTTAAAAAAAAAGAGATAGCTAGCATAACTCTATCTCATGATGCGGTCACCCGTATGAATTCGCTTTGGCTGAAGTAGAAGTAGACTCAACTTTTCCAAAAAAAAAAACTTTAGTTACATTTTTGTTCGAAAAATGAAAGGAAAATATATGAAATACTTAGGGAAGAAATAAGATAGAAGAAAAAACGAAATTGTTGCTAGCATTGTGTACGAAGCTATAAGGACAAAAGTGAAAAAATATTATATCAGGAAATTCTAAATACAGCAATTAGAAAACGCTAATTCTATTTAATGATAGATAATAATTTTCTTTAAAAAAAAGTGTTCAACGATTATATAATATTCTTATGAGGCCAAACATCAGTAGAAAGGGAATGAGTTTATTTATTTACAAGATTCTTCTTAATTAAAATTACAAAAAGGCTGTCCAACGATCCTCCTATCCAACGAAAATCCTATTTTCAAAGAAATATTTTGTAATTTATTGTTTAAATAATAAAGAACTGTAATTTTTTTTACCAACGCTTAACGCGTTAATAAAATTATTTAATAGATCTCATGAATAGCGCAGTTTGATAGAGAAGCCTAATATAGTAATATCTCTAAAAAAGCCAAACAGGCACCAGGAGTGGGTAATATGTGTGGTGTATTCAATGCTATCACTCAAATGAGTGGTATGGAAGCACGTACAACTGACGTTATTTAGAACGATAATGGTTATGATCTCACCTCTATCAATGAACAACTAATACTCTGGCGAGAAAATGTTTCTCTACACCGAGCTCCCTGCCCGCCACCACTCAAACTTCGTCCATAATCATGAAAATATGGGAACAAAACGCTATTCCAAACAGCTGGTAGAATGGCGTAGTAGTGACAATGCCGAACAAGGGTGACCTACGGCAATGCAGTAGCTGGAGAGGCATTACGTTATTGAATGCATTCAATAAATTGCTATTGTCCCTGATTCTACAGCGAATGCCTCCGGTTCTAGAAACCATCCTACGGAAAGAACAAGCTGGGTTCAGACGTGGAAGATCATGTGTTGACCAAATTTAAACAACACACATTATCATCGAGGAATCCATCGAAGAATTAGCGGGAATTCCCGGCAAATTGAAAAATAAGCCCCGCTTTCCCCGGAAAAGAAAAAGTTAAGTCGAATAGCATTTTCCATATTTTTAATTATATGGTTTAAACAAATTCTATAAATTGTGATTTGGTCAAAATTTTAAAAATATCTAAATCGTAGTTGCTTTGTTAACCTATAAAAATATTGGGTGCCCTGGTAGGCTTGTCCATCATTGCCAGGGTGGTTGCAGGTTAAATTCTCGACTGGTGCTTTGATTTGATTTACTACAATGAGCTGATGGTCTACATTACTATTGGTGGGTAAATTATGTTAAAATATATTTTGCCTGAGGAACTGAACAACACTTTAAATTAAACCTATACCTGTGTTCTTAAAAAAAATTTATTGTCATATATTGTACTTCGACGTCACTGTAGAATATAAGGAAGTTAAGAAGATTATCAACCCCAAATGGGGTTTGCTATCACTTACTCTCCGTGGTACAATTTCAACTTCTTTAAAGTGCTTTTTTATTTTTAACTCTTACACTTAAGTTCTGCTGAAATAAAAATTTAAAACAAAATACCTATACAAATTTAATTTAATGTAATTTTTAGTATTTTACATAAATATAATATTGTTGGGGAAAATTAAACTGCTCTACTTTTATTTTTTATTATAAAATCCAGAATAAACTTTTTTATGCATTTTCTGTATATATTTTTATAAAATATAAGAGTAAGAAAACTATAAAATGGAATGTTATAAAAAACTTTCTTACTTTTTAAAGAACTTATATAAAAATACAGCAAATATTATATTTTTTGCTATTTCACGAATGTATGTGTGTGTTTTTACAAAAGACCTAAGGAAAGAAAGAAGAATGTATGTAAGAATGTATGTTTATTTAAAAAAAAAAACCGCTCGACATGCATGTATAAATAAACCAGCAAACATTTTCCTTAGAAGTTTTAAAAAAAAAATGCTTTTATAGAAAAGATTTTATTTGCTGGTTTATATTTTTGATTTCATGCATACAGGCCCATGTTAGTTTCTGGAGCATACAAATACAAGACTCAAAGAATTTTTTTTAGTTTTACTTCTTGCTTCTTACTTTTTTAAGTATGAAAATCCTTTTCTAAGATATTACAATAAGCAAAGTTTTCCCTTTTGTAATGTTGTAGTTGGTTTCGGTTTTTGTATTAAGGAGGAAAAATATCTAAACAATTATTAAAAAAGTTGAATACAAAATATAAAAATAAGTCGTAAAAAACGTTAAACTCAAAAAGTTTTAATTGTTTAGTTTTTTTTATAAAATATTTATCTAATTTTTTCGTATTTTATTTTTCGTTACAGTTACAAAATTTGTACGCATTGGTATTGCCGATAAAAACGATTCACCGCCTTATTTTGATAAATTTTTATACGAGACTGAAATTGATGAAAATGCCGATTTACAGACAACAGTACTCACAGTTAATGCCAAAAATCACAATGAGTGTAAGTATTTTTTAAAAGTTATTTTGTTTTGAGTAATCCTTAGCTAATACATAATGAGCTAAGGAATTGGAATAAAAAAAATCTTGCTTGAAAATTTTTTTGTCAAAACAAGTAAGAAAGTATAGAAAGTATAGAGTACGCCGCGAATTCGGTCTAATATTTTATTTACTTCCATACAAACATCAACCCAGAATAAGGCATTTTTAACGATTTGGTCCTCACGCAATGAAATAATAAACCAAACTTGAGTTTAATACTTTATAAACATAAAGAGCGGTGAACTCAAATCGGTCTGTTCTTTTATTTAGCACATATACAAATCTACCCTTGGGAAAATGCTTTAGCGTGAAATCTATCAAGTGAAATGTGCTTAAAGATTATAATAAGGCCTTGATCATTTCCTTATCGATCCACTTTTTCACCTAGCCCCAATACAAATGTGTCTTCGAAAAGGACTCCTAATGCGATATCGTCAACATCAACTGTGCAAAAGTAACATAATTTAGCATATATTCGTTTTGTTTTAACAAAAAGTGTTTGGCACTAAAACTTGGCGAAATCGAACAAATTTTTCTCATATCCCCCATATTTAAATTTGCAAATATTACACCAATTCTTAACAGATAAATGTGTCTCTTAAAAATATATAAAACTGAACCATTTTTCTGTATATTATAAATTTCCATTATTTCGCTTTAACTAATGATAATAGGTCTTAAGAACCAGACTAGACTTCTCTCTAAATCTCTTTAAATTTTAATATTATGGGTTACTTAAAAGTCCATCTTATGTTGGGGTAGAGCTCGCGGCTTCCAGGGTTCGTTACAAGATATTTATTTAATTGTAGCCAGAGAAATTATACAGAGTTACCTTTTATAAGCAGTATAAATTGTAAACTTAAATATAACACGTGTGCTTAAGCTGATAAAAAATATCTTGTAAAACAATAATTAGAATTGTGGCTATTTGATTAAACTGTTTATGGTCTTTAATCCAAATTTTCATATTTTTAATCAGACGAAAGTTCATTGAATTTAATTTTCAATAAATTATTTTTAAGAGGATAGGAAACTTACAACATGAAATGAATTAAAATTTATCGAACAATTGTTCATTCTTGACTGAGCTAGATTTTCACCGACAGGTTGCCCTGGCATGTTTCGATTGTAACCACACAATTTCTGCAGAGGGGTTTGCCGTTTAACACTCACCACCATCGACGACGGTTGACAGTCATTAACGTAGTCTGAACACAAACTATTTTTGAGTATCAAATAAAATTACAGCTGATTTTGAGCAAATAAAAGTATTTTCCGGCAAACAAATATTTGTCCAATGTGAACATAGTGTGAACACAAAAAATCAAATATTTTAGTCATTTTTGAGCAAACATTTATTTGATATTACAAAAAATTTGTAATAGCAAACAACGAAAAATAATTTTATCCATGTTCCGGATAGAAGCAATTTTTCCTGTAAGTTCTCGGATTCTTTACCGCTATTAGCAAATTTTTGCGAATTACCGCTAATTTAGCAATTTTTATAGAATTTTTGCCATTCCTTATAGTTTTAGGCACATCTACTAAATTTTATGGCTTGCTTGAAATATTAAATGTCTTTTTGCAACATTTTTTTTTTGTTTTTCCCCTACATATTGTTTTTTAACCGATTTAGCAATTTCAAATATATTTAAGGGTTTGTTTCCAAGTTTGCAATTTTTCGCGAATTTGAGCCATGCTCGCGAAGAAGCGATTTTTTTACTGTGAATCTTTAGAGCTTTAACGATTTTTAATAAATATTAGGCTTTGCTATCATACCGATATTAGCAACTTTTTGCGAATTTCCGCTAATTTAGCAATTTTTAACGAATTTTTGCCATTCCTTATAGTTTTAGGGACTTTTAATAAATTTTATGGCTTGTTTGAAATATCTAAATTTTTCGCGAATTTTCGCTATTTTTGCAAAAATATTTTTTCCCGACATTTTGTTTTTTAACTGATTTAGCGACTTCAAATATATTTAAGGGTTTGTTTCCAAGTTTGCATTGCCTTCCAGTTTTTTTATCTTTTACATTCTCCTGTTCTAACACTATAAAAGATGCTGCTCCACAGAATAAAAAAAAATTAGCTTTTGCGCTCATTTTTACTATTTGTGAAATATATTTTTATTTTTGAACACTTTCATAAAATAATAATTTGATGCAAATATTTGTTTTAGTCTGAACGCATGGCAAACATGATTTAATTTAGTTTATTTGAAACTATTTGCCAACTGTTTTAACAAACAAAAATTGTCAAATTTTTGAACTTAGTTTGAACATTAAACAAAATATTTTTTTCTTTCACATAGTTTGAAGCAAATATCAGAACAAATATTTTCGTACAATATGGCATTAGTCTGAACGTACCTTAATGAAATGTTTGAGGAAAATACATGTTCTGATATTTGCTTCAAACTATGTGAAAGAAAAACAAATTTTGTTTAATATTCAAACTAATTTGACAATTTTTGTTTGTTAAAACAGTTGGCCAATAGTTTCAAATAAAATAAATTAAATCATGTTTGCCATGCGTTCAGACTAAAAGGCATAAAAAACAACACAAATTGCTTGGCAAATTGGTGTTTATCACAATCATATTTCGTACAAAAATAAATTTTTCATTTTTGTTTTGCTTTCAGTGAATGCTGGCGACGATTGTGCTGTGGCATTTTTGCTCGCTATTTGTTTAAAACGAAGAAGAAATATTAAATAAAGAAAAATAATTTAAAGTAAAGAGTGCTCTAAACAAAAAAGCTGTTTTGGGGCAAAAAAATGCTGCTGAAAAATTAAAATTTACGGCTGAAAATGATTTGATTGCTTCTTCTTCTACGTCTTTACTCTGCAAAGTTTTCGCTGAAATGGTTACTTGTAGCACTAGACACCACAAAAAGTGTGACAAATATCCAACATGTCTGCCAAATATTAAACATTTTTAATATATTTACAAACATTGCTTCAAATGTTTGTCCATACAGCAAACATCCCAATTAACAACACAAAATATTTGTACAAGCGTAAAATTTTAACATGTTTGCCAAGCTATTTGTGTGGTTTATTATGCCCTTAAAACAAATATTGGCATCATATAATTATTTTTAAAGTGTTTAAACATACAAAAATTCATCATATAATTATTTTTAAAGTGTTTAAACATACAAACATTTTTCACAAATAGGAAAAATAAGCGCCAAAACTAAATTATTTGTTTTATTCTGTGGAGAAGCATCTCTTATGGTGTTAGAAGAGTGTAAGAAGAAGAATGTAAAAAAAAATGGAAGACAATGGGTAACGGGAACATGGCTAAAATTTGCGAAAAATTGCAAACTTGGAAACAAGCCCTAAAATATATTTTAAGTCGTATGTACATAGTTTATATTTAGATATTTCAAACAAGCCATCAAATTTATTAAAAGTGCCTAAAACTATAAGGGGTGGCAAAAATTCGATACAAATTGCCATATTAGCGGAAATTCGCAAAAATTTGCTAATAGCGGTATAATTATTAAAAATCGCAGAATAAATTATTAAAACTAATATATAACCTTTCTTGGTTTTATCCCACAGCTCGCCTCCATTCTCTTGCAGATATAGGATTAGTTAAAGATAGACTTTCAAGACTAAATGAAAATTTTAATACCAGGTGCCAAAACTCTTCTTGTAATCATATTAATGAGCTAGCTCAACTTAGGTAGTTAAGATTTAGAATAAGTGCTTTTATAAAAATAAAAAATCAAAAAAAATATAAAAATAAAATGAAAAATGGGGTTTAAGTAGGTTTTTGCTAAATTTTTACCTCCAATATATTTCTGTCAATATATATGGGGGATTTTATGTCAAGTGACCCAACTTTTGAAATCGATGTGTTCCGATTTGGATGAAATCGTCGCCTAAAAAGCGACCAGAACTACCTTAAAGGAAAAGGGTAAGCTTTCTTTTGAGAAAAAAAAAAAAAAAAAGCCGCTTCAAAAAAAAAATACAAAAATAGTTTTAAATTACAAAATAAAAATTTTAAAAAAATCAAAAAATTTATTAAAGGATCTTAAGTGATTAAGATTAAATTTTTTAGATTATTTATCTTTTTCTTTTTATAATTATTATTTTATTTTAATTTAATTATTATTACAAATAAATAAAAAAATTTAATTTGTCAACATCTCTATAGAAAAAAAGTGATTTTATTCCTGGGATTAACATATTGTGGGTATTACAGTATCGAGGGTATGAGGTATGTTATATACTGTCGGAAAGGTTAATATGTCTAGTTTCTCAGCATAAGTTTTATTTTTAAGATTTTAAAACACTTACACACAAATAGGAAAAAAATTCCAAATAGTGCACATGCTAAAAATTGAAAAATACTCGTCTTGACTTAAAAATTATTTTTTTTTAAACATAACCCACTCGCATCCCAAATAGCGACCATAACTTACTTAAAGGAAAATACCTAAGCTTTCTTATGAGCAAAAAAAAAAAATACCCTTATCAAAAAAAAATAAAAAATAAATTTTAAATTTAAAAAAAAAAAATTTAAAAAAAACAAAAAAAATATTTTTCGAAAGCTTGAAGAAATAGCTATCTTATTTGTTTTGGACATATTTTGCTAAAACCAATAGATTATAAGTACCATGGATGAGAAAGAACACCGGTTTGGCCAAAATGTAAAATTTTGACCCCCTCTAAATCAGAAACTTAGAAACCGATCTTGTTTAAAATTTGTGTCTAAACTACTATCTAATAGGACTAACCTTGGTTCAAATTTCATCCAAATCGGAAGACATCGATTTCAAAAGTTGGGTCACTTGACATGAAATCCCCCATATGTATATGATAACTAATCGAAATATATTATAATTAAGCAGAAAAAGTTACTAATCTTAAACTCTTTACAACTAATTATATAAAATTAAGATGTAACATATTATATATGAAATAATTTGAATTTAATTAAAAATCGTTAAAGCTGTAAAGATTCACAGTGAAAAATCGCTTCTTCGTGAGCATGGCTAAAATTCGCGAAAAATTGCAAACTTGGAAACAAACCCTAGCATTTATTTGAAATTGCTAAATCGGTTAAAAAAACAAAATGTCAGGGAAAAACAAAAAAATTAAAAAAATTTTAAAAAATAGAGAAAATTCGCGAACAGTTTAAATTTTTCAAACAAGCCATAAAATTCGCAAAAATTTGCTAATAGCGGCATGATTGAGTTTTACTATTTTTATTTAACAACTTTGACTTATTTTTGCTACGTGGTTATTGTAGGTACTATTAATAATAGATGCAAAACGTTGCTCGACTTGAAGTTGCGTACTATTTATAGAACAGCAGGTTTTAATGGGTTAATGCAACAAAAAAAACTTTATCATTATAAACGTTCCGTTAAAAAGTTTGATATCAGCTGCATAATAAAAATTTCCCTTAACTTATACTACATATTCCCATCCCAGTACTTTTTGTAGAAAACAAAATTTCTCATCACTCTATTTTCTTTAAAATTATCGAAAAAAAAACTTTTAAAATCGTCGCCTCAAAGTCTAGATGTATTTCTTAAGTTCAATAAATCATAACTTTATATTCTGCTGTCCCAGACGAAAAAAAAATAGAAAGCGTTTCAGAACAAAACAAATTATGTGAAAATTAAAGACAATTACTACGAACCCCTTAATAAACAAAAAGATAAATAAATAAACAAATAATAAGTTAATGGCACATACATAAATACACAATATATTCGAAATACAAACGAAAGAAATATTTTCGAAGTTTTAATAAAGCAAAAGTATCTCTACGAGTTTTCTAAGAAATCTTACAAATAAATAAATAATAAAAAAATTGTATATATGAATTGTACAATATTGACAATGTTTAATGCATAAAAATAAATAAATATATATGAAAAATTTACATTAGAGAAAATTTATTGGCAAAAAGATGAAAATCGCAAAACTATTTTTTTTTCCTGGAGTATGTTCTATACCATAAATATGTGACAAAAAATGTTTTAGTTTTGCAAAATTTTAAGAAAAACTTTGATCTTTATAAGCGGATTAATAAAACGAAGAAGCTAATGTTTACTTATTTATACTGCAATACTGAAATGTTGGATAAATATTTGAAGAAAAAAAAGACAATTATTTGGACAGCGTAATTCTTAAGCTAAAAACAGTAATTAATATATAAAATTTTTCTTCATCGATAGCCTCATCAAACTTTCTCAATAATTTTCATAAGCTTCTCGTAAATAATAAATAGTTTGCATTATTTAATGTAAATAGCAAATTGTACGAATTCATTAAGTACTTAACCCTCTGCGGCTGACATGACTTTGTAATAAAAATTCCAATGACGTGGTAGCACGCTAGACACTATTTTGATGGCTTATGTTTTCCAAGTTCTGTTTTGTAAACCTTCTCAAACATTTTTTATTTTAGATCAATTTGTTATTTGTTGTAATTTATTTTTGAGAACAAAACGAAAATTAATTTAAAACCATATTTAATGGCATGCCATAAAATGTCCCTAAAGAAATAACATCTATACAAAAACCACAAACAATTAAAATGTCATATATGTTTTTTACAAGTTTAACACTAAGGTGCCTATTATGAACTTAATTCGATTTTCGACAGCAGTCGAATTAGTTGATCGAACGAATTTTCATTTGGTATTATGGTATACATTCGATAAAAAAGTACTATTGTGATTTAGTTTATTCACAGTAGTACATTTTCTATCAGCTGTCACTTTAAATAAAAAAAATTTTTGTTAACAAATTTAAAAAATTAACTAATATGGTACGATGATTGCCAACAAAGGATTTTGTTCCATAAGGGAAACAAGTTTTTCCAACTGCTGCTTACTACTGTCGACTTTAGACCTGCATAAAATAACAAAAAATAATTAAGAATGTGGAATTTGCACACCAAAAAATAAATTAACAAAAACTTACATTTTCAACATTTGTTTTTTAAATTATTTACACCGTCGAAAGCAAATTTGTGTTCGTTGAAAAATTCGATGCACAACGAAATTTTCGACATTGCTGCCAACTCATAATACCAAATTAACATTCGATAGTCGATGTTCGATAGCCAGCGAAAATCGTTTATCGAATGTAACTCATAATAGGGCCCTAAGTTAAGTTCACATCTGAGCTAACCAGTATAGAATAAATGAGAAAATTTTAATTGTTAAATAAAAAGATACAGCTGATTTTATCTAGTGCATTGAACCAGACATTCTAACATGGATATATCAAATTATTTGATACAAAGCTCAGAATCTGCTCTTCACGACTTTTAATAGTTCCAGATGATGTTCTCTTAGAACAATAAAGAATTTGTTTGGTATTAGAGCGACCCATCAAAATAAAAATAATAAGAGATATAAAATATTGAAAAAATTTTAATTTTTCGAATTAATTCTATGAGCTAAATTTCAGTCATGTATTTTATAAAGATTCTATATTGAAACAATTTTATTGACGTGTTGTTAACGTGACACTTCAAAAAAAAACACAAAAAATTAAACAAAACTATGGAAGTGGTTGTTTCTCAGACACCACTTTAATTTCGACTTGGTTGTCTTGGAGACACTTTTCGGCTCACCGTGACGCGTGAGCTCTATTTGATCGCTTTCGTCACGCCAACGTATACATGAAAACGTATCTAGAAGGTACTGAATGCTTGAGAGCCGATGATTGAAAAATAACGGAGAAAATCCATTTTTTCTTTCATTGATGTCTGTTAGACAACCACGTCAGTCGCAGAGGGTTAATTTTTGAAATATGTTCTGTTTAAAGCAAATTTTTTTTTTTTAAATAAATTAATTTTACAAAGTCCTTTACAATTCTGTGGCAAAAACAAGAAAGTGCTTAATTTTACTTAAGCTAAATTTGAGTTTATGCTACCTTTAAGATTTTTAAGTTCAAAAGTACACATGGGCAAAGTTTTAATTATTATGAGCGATTTTTTTAGGAATTTATAGCAAAATAACTTTTTGCTTATCTCCTTTCAATGTGCTATACTATTTGAAATAGAAACTTAAAAATAATTAGTAATGTGGTTATTTCATTGAGCTGTTTATGATTTTTAATCCACATTTTAATATTTTAAGCAGGCTAAAGCTCATCAAATTTAATTTTCATTAAATTATTAAAAGCTTAAGCCTAATTCTAGTCTTTGACAGTAGGGTGTATTCAGACGGCTCATGACTTTTTGACATGATTGGTAATTTGTTGGTGGGAGAGACAAGGGGAATAGGAACGAATACAAAGTTTCATGTACTGTCAGTATATTTTGCTTCCTCATTCGCTATTTTTTTCTTTCTTATTCGTATTTAAAGACTATCCAAAAAAAAAAACATGTCGTCAACATGACATGAATTGTTTGAACGCCAATGAAAGTTCAAAGAAGAAAAAATATGAATAATGTCAATATGACATGAGCCGTATGAAATGAAATTGTTCTCCTAGAAAAGTTATGTAGTTTTTACTTTCCTAAATTGCAATTAAAATTGTTTCCATGCGGGCAATTTGTATCAATTGTTCCCCCATGCCCTGGAATTTCTGAAAATAGAATAAGAACAAAAAGAAAGAACTCATGACCAGTGAAAGATCAACTTATCAAATAATTGGTATATTTGGAACAAAGAGGTAGAAAATCTAGAGAGCCATTAAAAATTGTCCCTAAACACCAAATTCATACCAAACTAATGGAATCAACAAACAATTTGTTGATTTTGCCAAAATGATTATATTGATTACTAAAAATTGTAAAATTGTAAATATGTTTTTTCAATAAATGATATTTTTAATTAAAGGTTTTGTTTATTGTGCTTAATTCCCTATTTTTATAATTGATAAAAATACTGAAATTTATTGTTGGAGGATAAGCTGTTCCTATGTTCCTATGGTTGGTTAGGCCAGATCATCAGGAAACGTTCTCCTAAATAATTTTAGAAAAGCCAAAGCTATCTGCAAACAAGACTACAGAGGGAATGAGAATTACATACACTCAAAAAGTCTTATTTGCAACGATATCAAAGCTTAAGCAAAATACCATAATATTAAATCAAAATTATTTTTTTTATTTTTCTTTCAGCTCAAAAAACAATTAATTCAATTATCATATTAATCAAATTGAAATACTTTTTAAACAACTTTTTAATTGATAAAAAAACTACTGATATTTTTTTCTGTGAATGTATTGAATTAATTTTTACTCGAGTTTTTTCTTTTTTCTTTGAAACCGGTACCTACCACCAAAAACCCTATCACGGGACTACTTTAATGTCAGTTCGCTTCCCTCTTGAGATATTTTGACTAATATCGAAAGTCAAAACTAAGTGCTTGTATCAGGGATGGCAAATTGAAAATTTTACTTTTTGAGATTAGTTGTAAAAAAAAACTCAATTTTTATATATATATTAATTTGTAATAAAGGGAGGGCCAACCAAAACGCACGATGTTAATTGTAAATAAAACAATAAGTGTACAGAGAATTATCTTAATGCTGTTTATTGTGATAGAAGGATCTATTTCAACTATGTACAATATTTTCAATGACTCTGAGACATAATTGAAGTTCAATGTCATTAATGTGCTGAATTATCTTATCCTTTAGCTCTTGAATTGTTTTAGGTGCCAAAGAAAGAAGTCCGTCGGTATCAAATCACATGATCGTCCAGGTCAACACCATTCCCGGTTACTGCTTGGCCGACCTCATTTTCGAAGAAGTACGGCGCTACCGCGGAGAAGAGTAATGTTTTTCTCAGAGTGAACAGGACGAGCATGCACAGGTTTTTCCACAGACCGGGTTTAATGAAATTTGAGTACAATTCTCCCGATGGTCGAAACATTTGTTTGATAATGCTGACCAAAAAATCTCGAAGTACACGAAATACATTTTGATTTGAACGCCCATTTTCGCAAAAGGCTTCACAAGCTAAACGCAATGCTCAATTATGTAACCCTCCATGGTTAAATTTGTCAAACGCTGAAGCAAAGAAATGTCAACTTAAGTTGGGTAAAAAGCTTGCCGTTAAGAGGTGTCTCACAATTAACATCGTACATTATGGTTGGACCACCATTTGTTATCACAGTTTATAAAAGCAACTCTTAGTTTTAATTTTTGTAATTCTAATGATTACGATAAACTTTCAGAATTCTTGGAGGGAACTAAAAGTAAATACTTATTGATGCTACAAATATGGTTTAAACAGATTGCTGATCCATTAGATTAGCTTATAAAACCAAAGAAATCGCAAAGCAATATCCATTGTATCTGCAAAAAAGGAATAAAGTAAAGAACTAAACACTGCAACTCTGAAGAAATTTTAGTTGCATGGGGAGTAATTTTAAGTTTGAGTTTCTAGCCTATTCATATGTGGCAACATGAGAGTACGTTAAATTTTATCAATCTTGGCCTGAATGCATAATAAAATATCTTAGTGCCTAAAAGCAAGATTTTTTTGAAAGGATCAAAACTACTAAATTACGCTACTTAAATCCAAACTTTACTATAAATCACTAGATGAATACATAATTTTTCTCTCACAATTAGAAACCCTGCAACTCAACGAAAATGAAGTCTTTTGAAGTATCTTTTGATGTTATTTCGCTCTTTACAAATATTCCAGTCTATACGCAATTAAAAATATAATGAACAAATGGGACAAAATTAAAGAATTTACAAAGATCCCTAGCTCTAAATTTCTACAAATCCTCCAATTCTGCTTAACGGACAATAGCTACTTTGTGTATGGAGAAAAAGTCTATAACCAGATTTTTGGCATGCCAGATATAGTATATATAGATAAAGTACTTGACACCTTACTTGACGATACAATCACGGAACTTAATAATAAAAATATTCACATTAAATACATAATCAAATATGTAGACGATATATTAGCCATAATAACCTTCAAGGACAAGGATATTATTCCGAACACTTTTAATAGTCACCTCCCCAAAATTTAACTTACGGTAGAACTTAAGAAAAATGGTGAAATTACGTACGTTGATACCAGGCTACGTACAGAAAAAGATTTTGTTACGTTTAACTGGTACGCTAAGGAAACTTCATCTGGCAGAATAATGAACTGACACGCGACACAACCTAAAAACCAGATAATTAATACAGTATAAAATTTTATATCAAGAGTAAGCGACCCGCACTATCATGACAAAAATATCGACAAAATCTCAGAAATATTAGTTAGCAATAGTTTTCCTAAAAAATTAATAAATACACTTATCAACGATACACAAAAATATGTACAAAAAAAACAAATATTTTTACAGTGTAAAATACATACCTGGCTTGACGGATAATAGACACATAAGGACAACAATAAAATCAGAACAAATAAACTTTGCATACAAACCGAATTCAATTTTAAGTGCAATATTTTCAAGAGTTAAGGCGCCAATAGAAAAACTACAACAAAGTAATGTTGCTTACGAAGTAAAGTGTAACGGAAGGGACGATCAGAATTGTGACTTAATTTTTATAGGAACAAAACGCTCACTTGAAAAGAGAATGGGAGAACATCAAAATGACATATTGAAGAAAAGAGAAACAAGTGCATTATCACAACACATAATTTCAAAATTTCGCTCCTTTGAAACAAAACAAGTGAGAGTGTTGGATTTTGAACGAGGGGAGAGGAAGATATATACAATAGAAAGCTTGAGACTACAACAAAACATAATGAAAACAATGAAGATATTACCAACATTAGCGCTAGTTATAGAACCGCAATATAGTTAATTCTGTGATAATAATTTTAAGTTGTGCTTTACTGTTTTTTGTTAAATGTTTTTGTGCAATTTAATTTTATTAAAAATCTGATGTTGTTAATTTAAAAAAATATATAATTTTTGTAAGTTGTGTTTGCTTGTTGTGAAAAATAGTTTGTATTAATGTGGTCCTTTTATTATTTTTATATGTATAAAAGTCACCAAAAAAGTGACGAAACGTCAGGTGAAATGTAATAAATTTGTTTTTATTTACATCAATATCATTAGGTCTTATTAGCTTAAAAAGAAAAATAAACTGAAAATTAATAATTAATTGGCCAAAGAAATAAATACGTGAAATTTGTAATTAATTTTGATTTTTTAACAGAGTTCGTATTTGCTCATGAGTGTGCAGCACATGCGCTTAAATTTGTGCTCATGCGCATGCGCATGTGCAACATTTTCTTATATCAATGCGCATGCTCAAGCGCATGAGCATTGATCGATGGAACTCATGTGCATATGCGCATGAGCATAATATACTAGCGCACGCATGCACACTCATTAGAAGCCATGTTGGTTTTTTATCTTCATTTCAAACAATGTTGCCAGAAATGCAGTTCATCGTGTAAAATATTATTATGAAATAGTTTTTAGTCAAAAATTAAGGTATTTGGTTATATTGGTAATTCCTACATAAATTTATTAAAAAAAATAATTTTATGTTACATTTGTCTTCTATTTATGAAATTTTAATTTATGGCGTACAAAATATGAAAGTAATATACATACCAATTTGAATAATAAATATTTTCAATAGTAGGCATGAAAAAACTGGAATTGATATGTAACTTGTATAATCGGTTGTTGCTTATACGTAAATTATTTAACCATTCTTGTAAAAAACACATGCAATAACTGTGTAAAAAGGTAACGGAATTTTTTGGCTTTATGATTTTGTAAACATTTCATTAGAACACTTAAAGCAGGTAGACTATTTTGTCTAAAAATACATGACAATTTAAACATACAAAAATATACATGAATTTTGTTGTTGCAATTCTTTATTTGAAGGAAATTACAAAAAAACTTAACCTTCAAATAAATTTTTATGATCAGTAAAAATTTTGGAATACATAATTTTGTTGTTGCATCAGATTATGTCTGTGCATTGGTCAAAGGGTTATGGAAATTTCCAACTATTCTTATAAAAAAAACACATGCAATAACTATGTAAAAATGTAACGGAATTTTGTGGTTTTATGGTTTTTTTACTAGAACATTCAAAACAGGTAGACTATTTTGTATTTTGTCTAAAAATACATGACAATTTTTACATACAAAAACAAAAATATACATGAATTTAGTTGTTACAATTCTTTATTTGAAGGAAATTACAAAAAAAAACTTAACCTTGAAATAATTTTTTATGATCAGTAAAAAAAATTTCCAAAATAGCTAAAATAAAGAACAATATCACAGTACAGTTATTTCTTTTCGATTTTCTACTGCATTAACAAAAATTTTCGTTACAAACAAAATATACACTTGTAATCAACTACCAGTAACTACTTACATTTATTCGCTCATAGTATGTATGTATGTAGCCGTATTCAAAAAAACTTATTTATGATTAATTATCCATTTTTAAGCAAAAATCGTTAAAGTTGTATTCATAAACGAAAAATAGTCTATTAAACCTTTAATAAACCATTCATAAAGTAAGAAAATTTATTGTTGGATTTGCCCTTCTTTAAACCAAAAATAAAATGACATTTTGATAAGTGTTTACATTTTATGATATTATTTTTGTGAAACACATATGTTGAAAAATAATGAAAAAAATGTTTTATTTATTAATATGGACATGTTTAATACATTATACTATTTTTTTTTATTTTAGACAACCAATTTTAAGTTATATAGCTAATTATTTAAAAAAATTTTTAATGATTAAAAAGAATCTGTTCAGGGGCAAATGCAGATATTCACATTAATTATTTTTTAAATAATTGCAACTAGTTGTTTTTTTGTTTAAAACAACAAATTATTGTTCAAAAATATTAAAAAAATAGAATAAACAAAGCATAATAATAGTGATGTTAATAAAATAGATAGATATAGCTATGGGTACAACAACAAGAGCGCATGCTATAATATAATATGAAGTCAACGTTCAGTTTGCCACAACACAAACGCATTTTCCTCTATTTATTTATTTTTCCTTTTTGAGAAGTGTTCCTATTTTAGCATATTTAGCACATTGAGTTGGAGATTTGCATATTTTTTTTAGAAAATATTCTAACTGCTTTTTGGCATATTTCCTTGCCCAAAAGCAGATTTTTTAGCATATTTTTGCTTTTAGGAAAGCATTTTTTTTTTAACGACTTACTATACATATTTTAAAAAAAATTCATATATTTGTCGCATAATTTATCTTATATATTTTTTAAATAAAACTTTTTATGCAAAAAATTTATATAAAAATTATTTGTTATTTAGCACCCGCTTAGCAAATTTTTTTTATAAAAATTCAGAAGATTTTTTGCATATTTTTTGTAAACATTTAGTAAATATTTAAAGTTTTATGTTTTAATCTTAGCAGATTTTAAGCATATTTTCTTCATTTAACGATTTAGCAAATTTTTTTTTGAAGTTTTGGCATATTTTCATCAAAAAGTTATGGCAGCACTGTTTTAAGAATATAAAAAAAAATCCTAACAAGTATTTCAATTTTAAAACATCGTTTAGGAATTTTTGTCACATCAAAAATTTAATTTGGCAACGCTGATAATAACATCAATAAATTGTATGCCTGTGTGCATGCACATGCAAGAATGATAGAAGAAAGATTACGACACCACGAATCAAAAATTGAATTTTCTGCGCAGGTAGGTTAAATGACGTCACGAAACATACACAAATAGGTAACTCTAGCTTGGGTTAAGCTACGTCATCTAACGGGAAAACATGCGCATGGCGTAATCTCTTTTTATATCATTCTTGATGCACATGGGCATTGATGCGTTGCTCATTCCATGTGCCACTCACGAAATGTGCAACAACAAAATGCACATACACATGAGTGCGTAAGAAACATATATAAAATATCGCTCTTACGCATGTGCATGCGCTAGTTTTTATGTGAGTGTCTTTTTGGCTCATGCGCAAGAGTGCGCAATGTGTGCGCAAATGAGAACTATGTTTTTTAAATAAAAAACAGCTTCTGTTATATAAACATTGGGATTGCCATTTAAAAATAAAGAAATTTTAACAAAATACCAAATTGTATATCAAGGCAAAAATAAAGGTTGTCTCAGTAAGAGTGAACTTTTTAAACTTAGTGTAATTTTTTTGTGCAGGTTGCAACTTTGAAATTTGGAAGTTATCATACAATTTATTCTGATCTTTAATAATGAAGCGCTTTACGATAGAAAAACGCATTATATTTGTGAAAAAATCTCTTTTTTGTTTTAAAATGAAAAACTGCATTCCTACTGCGACACCCTTAATAACTTGATAATACGAATCGAGCAACGTAACAAAACTCAAGTCTGACAAATGTACTATAAAAACTTATTTTCTTACGTACTTGTCTGTCTACCGATTGCTTGCCTAAAAAAATACTTGCACTATAGAAACCGGCCTTTAAACACTTTCCCTTATGGCCACAAAAATATTGAATTTTCTTAAAAGCAGTGTTTGAAAAACCCGTATTTCACAACCTTTTTAAAATGGTCTAGTCAATTGCTAATTTTTAGAAATATTGTTTTACTAATTTAAAAAAGTTTTAAGAAAATTTTCTGGAAATGGTAAATTTTCAGTAAATTTTCTGGCAATAGTTGATTTAAAAAAAAATTCTTTTAAATAGTAAAATTGCAAAAATGTTATATAAATAATAAATTTACGGAAAATTTCTTATAAATGGTGTTTTTTATAGAGGTATAAAACTTTAAGTTGGCCTAACTTTTTTAACTGGCGGCCATTTTGTCTGCTGTCAAGTGATTTATGTACAGTTTGGTTTGGCATTGTAGAATGAAAAGACTGCCACCTGAACAACGCTTCCAAATTGTGCAAATTTATTTTGTAAATCATGGTTGTTCGAAATAAGAAATTTTTCGAACTTAATTTAGCGATGAAGCACACTCTTGTTTGAATGGATACGTCAATAAACAAAACAGGCGTATTTGGAGTGATGATAATTCTCACCCCGTTACACCTAGCAAAACTGACTGTTTGGTGGGCTTTATGAGCTGGTGGAATCATTGGTTCGTACTTCTTTAAAAACTAGTCAGAACGTTACAGTCACTGGTGACCGCTATAGAGCCATGATTACTGATTTTTTCGTTCATCAATTTAACAACCATGTTGTGCAGGAGCTGTGGTTTCAACAACACGTCATAACAAGTCACACAGCTCGTGCAAACATTTTTTTATTGAAGGAAACGTTTAGTAACCACATATTTTCACGTTTCGGACCCATCAATTGGTCACCATCGTGCGATTTAACCATCGCCCGACTATTATCTGTGGGGATATGTGAAGTCTCAAGTCTACTCCCAAGTCTCTATTCAAGCCTGAAACGATTCACCAATTAGAGGACATCATTCGCCGCGTTATTGCCGATATGCGTCCACAAATGTTAGAAAAAGTCATCGAATATTGGACCCCAGATAAGACTACGTCCGATTCAGCGGTGGCGTTCATATGCCAGAAGTCATATTTAAATTATAATGCCAGAAGATTGTCTTTCGAATAAAGTAAATTTCATGTCAATTTAAAAAATTCATCTTTGTTGTATTCCATTTCAAAGTTCTTTGCCTCTATAAAAAAATACCCTTTACATCGTAAATTTTTCGAAAATATCCAATAAATAGTTAATTTTCGGAAAATGTCCTATTTATAGATAATTTTCTAAAAACTAAGTATAAATACTAAATTTTTGGAAATTTTTCCTTCTTAAAAAATTAATTTATGGGAATTGGAGCGCAATTTTTGAAAAATATTTGACAAATGGCGATATGAACTAAGTCCCCAATGAACTTAGTCCCAAAAATGATTAATTGAACTAATTCACCAATTCTTTGTACAGAGAATTACAATAACAACTCCCTTAAAGCTTGTTCATTTTTTTTTAATATAATTTTTAATTTTGTGATGGGCGATTGTTTCATATGAAATAAGTCCCCAAATTTTGTAAAAAAAAGCCCAATTAATATTTTTAGGGATTTATTTCATATATCATTCAAATGGCATTTAATGTTTCAAATATTGATATATGTGACGTTTTAAAGGTTACATGCCCGAAACTTATTATCCCGAATACCAAAATTCCGAATTTTAAAATCCCGAATCGGTAACTAAAGCTTCTCTGACTAGTAGGCCTTCAGCCGGGCGCAAGGATTTTCTCCTATTTGGTATAACAAACGCCGGATTCGCTAGCTAAAGCTTCTAAATTCGAGATTTTATATTTTTTCATATTATTTTTATATCATTTTTCTTTTGAGGGTTATTTATGTATGTATTTTATTATATTGGCCAATTAAAATATATATTACAAAGCAGTTTACCTGACTACAGTTCAATATATTTTATATAAAATACAATTTGATAATAAAAGAGTATTAATTTTAACAAGAAGTACATACTTGTAAAGATATTAGTATTTATTTATTTATTCATTTACTGTAATATATATAACATTTAAAACAAAAACAAAATTCCAAAAATTGTTTTTGTTTTAAATGTAATTTTCTATGCGAACGTTAACGTTCGATATCGGCGAACGGGCAGTAAGCCTCTTTAACCCCTATCATATTCCTAAATACTTAATCCGAAAGAAATATTTAACAATAACATTTCACTCCAACACATTAAATTCCAATTGTTCCCAAACCCAACAAAAAATAAGCGGTAACGAAAGTGTAAGAATTCATAGCAATTGATACCAAAAAATAGCAACAGAATTGTATCAAATGGTCAAGTTTATTACAATTAGGTAAGGGCTAACAGTAGTTTTGGGCGAAAAGTATTATTCGCATAGGATAAAAATCGCAGTTCTAAAGGCAAGTAATTCCACTGTCGGGCTATTCTTGCAACAAACGATTTCTCAAATAATGTATTATTTATCCAGGGTACTCAAAGTCAAGGGTTTCTAGAGGAATGTGCACAATTGAATTTAGAGCAAAATTGTGTAGGAAAACCTCTTTAAATGATCTTATAGAAAAAAATTAAGTTCCGACTAATCATAAAATTATGAGAAGAACAACTCAAGAAACATTCAACGTCTACGAACATAAATCATAATTTTGGGGATGTTTTTTTTTATTTTCAAATTTGGCGTCTTAATTCATAACAAACTTGTTCCCTAGTTTGTAAGATTAAGGACTAAGCTCATTAGGGTCTTAGTTCTTAGTGCCCTTAAAAACAACAAATTTTCATAAATTTACTTATGTATGTATATGACAAATTTTTATAGGATAAACATCAAATAATAATTGTGATTTTACCTTGAACTGTTCGATTTTAATTGAATTTTTTGAAAATTTTATTAGGCTCAAGTTCATCATATTTTATTTACAATGAATTATTTTTAGTGCAGGAACGAATTTACGTGATTGACGAATTCGTTTTATGTTGTAAATTCCTTCCTCCAATAAAAATAATTTAATGAAAATTAAATTTGTTAAGCTTAAGTCTAATTAAAATTGCATAAACATCAATTTATATGAAATTTAATTTAAATATAACATTTATATACAAGCTTGATTTTAATAGTATAAATATTAGGGTATTCATTCGGTTAACCGTTAATCGGTAAACGATTAATTACTACCCGATTAACTGATCGGTTAATTAAGAATTGGCTATTTTCGATTAACGATTAAACCGGTTAATTTCAGTCGATTAAAAATTAAAATTCTTAATTTTTTTGTAGTATTATAACATATATTTTGTGCTTTTAATTATTTTTTTCGTCTCATATGCAAAAGGTATGTGTTTAGAAAATATTTTTTCATACAAACAAAGAAGGGATCTGCATTTTAAATAGGTCTTTGCTGTCAACAGTTTTTTGTTTCACGTACTTTTTATATGGGCATTTCCATTGTGACGTGACGTGATATTTGTACGACAAAATGTAAAAAAATGAAATGAAGAAGTCAATTTTGTAAAATTTTTTTTTTATAATACAAAGTAATAAAGCAGCACTATATTCAGAAAAAAGTTTACAACAGCCAACCCTAAGAATTTGAAGATATAAGCAAAAATATGCGCCGGCGCACAGTGGCGCCATTTGAGTTTTTTCCTTGCAAAAATCATATCTTTTGAACCGAATAAGATAATTGAACAGTTTAAACGGCATATGATAGATAACTGTTCAGCCTATGAAATGAGCATTTGGAAAGGGTGCTACGCTTTGTAGGGGCCTACTTATGGGTTATCAAAGTTAAAATTAGTAGAAAAATCAATTTTATGGTAACTAAAAAAAATTATTTTTACATTTTTAGATTGTTTTTATTTTTTTTCTATAGGGTTTTATGTTTTAAATTATTACCCAACAAATTAAAAATAAATAATTTTTTTTTAAATTTATTTTTTCAATTTTCTGTAAAATATTCATCACAATTCGTAAGAGAAGGTATATCTAAAAGACTAACTAACCATTTCTAAACTATAATTATTTTGTAACTCTAATCGTGACATCACATGCCGCAGGGAAGAAATAAGCATCATATATAATAAGCATGTTTCATCAGCAACATATTTGGTTATCTGCGACTTAACTCTTTCACTATCCTTTGTATATTTAATAGACAGCGCGTCCGATAAATGCTTCGTGGTCAAGTCATTGGTGGCATCGACAAGTTTCCTCTTTCTTGTGAAAATTTAACATTCCTCAATACTTTTTTTTGGCCTTCCTTTTGCTCCTCTGGTTGATGTGGGGGGGTTTATCTACTGCCAATATATCCAGGATGATGTCTTCATTGAGCCAGTCCTCGTATTTGGAGTTGAAGTTCTGAATGGTTCGATAAGATTTCACCCATTTTGCCTTAATATTTGCATATATCAGATAAAAATTATTTTTTATAATTTCGCTTCTCTCAATATTTCCGTATAAGCTATCAAGTTCTTCTAAAGCAGCTTCCGTGAAAAACTTTGGTGTGGTTGACTTTCTAAGCAGTTCAAATAATTTTAAATTGTTCAACGCCATGTTTTCAGTTCTTTAATTGTTTAATGGTTTCAGTAATTGTTGCGCCAACTTTCAGTTGTAGACTAATCCAGGCATTATGCTTATTTTGCAATATATAGGCTTATGCTACCATGCCTAAAAATTTACCTGTTCCCTGCATACATATGGATTTAGGCTGAATAATGCAATTTTGATATTATGCACGTGTCCAAATAAGATTTGAGCCTACCTGTAGGGACCATAAGTCAATATTGTTTTTGACCATTTGTACGCCAAAGTATTGTTTAAGTGAGGTACGTACCTGCTAATTTCAACGAGTAGTTTTTTTTCAAACTATTAGATCAAACTACTGTCAGTCAAAACATATAAGAAATGGACGCCATACAATTTCTGCAACCATGTCTTTTTTACCTCTAGAAGCCAAACGGGCACGTACGATAAAACCTTTTGAATTATGTAAAGAAATAATCAAAGAACAGGTTTTGCAAATATGGCAAATATAGAAAAATATAGATTTTTTTATTTTCCGTCAAAGTTGAAAAATAGTGAAAAAACGGATAGTTTTTAAATAGTGATTTACCAGGAGAAACACAAAGCAAACAGTTAGTTTTTTTTTTATCATTATACATTTAATAAATACATCAATCAATACAAACAAAAAGTAAGGCGATTCGTTTCTTATTTTTCGTGATATTACACCTGAAATCGCAACAAATTGACTAAAAATTGTGTGTTTTTTTGAAAACCGAAAGTCGGTCAACTTTGAACGGTTATATCTTCTAAACTAAAAATGTGATATTATTAAGAGTGGCATATTTCATATCGTTGAAAAGTTTCCTATAACATGGGTTTATTCAAAACTTCGTCGGCGCTCATGAAAATTTTGATTTTTGCTACCTCGTTTGCTCTACGGGCGCCACTGTGTGGCGTGACGTTGCAAAAAACAGAAGTGGATTTTGACTTGCATTACAAAACTGCATTAGTCTGCGAACTGAGCAAGACTTTTGTATAAACCCTTTTTTAATAAGCTTTGGACTTATAAAGATTTATTTTCCAAGTTATCAAATTTAAAAATCTTTGCTCGTTTAAGCTACATATCGGAATTTCCAGCGAAAAGTCTCCTTGTTGTAACGTAACGCCAGAAAACAAATAAACTTGTATTTTAGGACCATGTTGTTCAAAAGTTATCCCTTTTGTAACTTAATGTAGAGCTAGTTGCGCTTTACACAACATGTAAAAAAGTAAATTATACATATACAATTTTTGATAAACGAGTTAAATTACTTCTGGCGTTACGTTGCAAAACGTTTTAAGTTTTCGCTGGAACTTCGCATATGTATGTATGTGTTTAGTTATTTGTTTCTTCTCATATTTTCTCATATCAACCTTTTAGCAGAATTAACCGAAACAATTAGAAGAGTTGAAAATATAAAAAAATTAAAACAGGAATCTAATTGCATAATGGAAGATTGTATACGTTTAGAGAAATCCAGGGAAAGGACTGAGAAATTAGATATTCTGTATTATGGATTGCGTTCGATTTCTCCAACATCAACAATAAGCGAAAGGATTTTTTCCATGTCAAGATTTTTCAAAACTAAAGAAAAGAATCGATTATATCCAAAACTTTTTCTAAAAGATTATTTGTAATGTTTGTTATGTTATTGCTTTTTTTTTTAAATAAACTCCAAATAATAAATAGCTTATGCATTTTTTTGTTTTGAAATTTCTTAATTTATAAAAAAAACTTTATTAATCGGTTAACCGATCAATTACAAAAATAGTGATTATTCACCGATTAAACCAAAACCTCGGTTAATTAATCGCGCGATTAACCGATTAAAGAAAAAGCCCCATTAAATGAATACCCTAATAAATATCCAGTACTCGTAAAACTTTCTAAAAAAATAGCGTAAAATGTAAAATATTTAACTATAATTTCGTATAAGCATCTAATTTTTTACATAAATTTTCTTTACATTTTAAATGTTTGCCAACACCTTCAAATAGCAATTTTATGACAAAATTTTCCTATTGCTTATTTATACACAAACTTAACGCTTTAACTCTACATTCCTTTAATTTCAGCCTCGAGTATTCGATACTCGATCACAGGCGGTAACATAGGCAATGCTTTTGGCGTGCACAATAATACTGGAGCTATATTCGTAGCATCACCTTTAGATTATGAAACCAGACCAAGAGTAAGTATTTTTTATTTTTTTTTTTTCTTTTTGTTTTTAATCCTTGCATATTATTAGCACAATATTCAAATATTTTTGAAGTACAAAAATACAAAAACTTAAATTTCTATAACGCGTAAATTTTTAATCATTTTAAAACACACAACTAAAAACCCTTAAGCCGGAATTAAATAATATTTGTTTGCTTTCGCAACCTGTTCATATTGTCAGTTTGCGGTTTGGCTTGAAAAACTTTGGTACTCTGCCAGCTTTTGCATCTGGTGAAAATTTTAAAAATTATCGCAACATTTCCTTCCAAAAAAATAATACCTTTAATGTCTATGCAAATGCCAACAAAAGCAAACAATAAAAAAGCAATTACTTTGTTTTATTTGTCAAAGTTTTCTTTTTCCGAATGCGTTTTGTAAAAATTATAAAAATCCCATCATTCAAACATTAAACATGTGTATACGTATGTATGCGTATGTACGTGTGTGCAGCGAAGAAATATACAAATAAAGAACAAATTAAAAAAGAGCAAACTTTGCTTAAGTACTTTTTCATTTGCAAAAATATATTTTTAGGAAAAATAAAATAACTTCAATAGTATGTGCAAACGTATACATTTATGTATATTTAATATTTTTTAATACCCTCCACCACTAGTGGCGAACCAGGGTATACTTGCTTTGTCATTCTGTACGAAACTTGCTTAATATTTATCTAAGACCCCATAATGTATGTATGTACATTAGGGTAATGACTTTTTGAATTTTTTCGCAAGTTTTAAATCAAACATGCCATAGTCAAATGTCCAAAAGTAATATAAACAAAAGCCATCTCTTTTTCTCGCTGCCTTAAAAAATGTTCCCGCACTAAACGAGTTGAAATTTGTTCTATACTAAAAAAATAAAATATTTAATTTAACATTGTCACAATTTTAAACGTCTTAACTATATCATAGCCGTCTAAAGTATATATATCATACGTCTAAAGTATGTATACCATAGGCCTTGGCGGAAGGCTACAGGAGCTGGGCTCAAGAAACAGAGTGACACTCTGTTGGGTGCCGGGACACTCAGGGGTCCCGGGTAACGATGGGGCTGATGAGCTGGGTAGGACTGGAGCAAACGCCTAATTGGTGGGCCCCGAGCCCTTTTGTGGGTTAAGCTGGGCCACTACCCAGTCCCTACTGGGGGAATGGGCTCTCAGCGAGCACAGGAAATACTGGGTATCGCTACCAGGAATGCGTCAGGCGAAGAAATTGATATTTCCCGGGAGTACATTGGAGACAAGGGGTCTCAACAGACACGAGCTACGACTGTTGGTGGCTTATCTGACAGGCCACCATACGGTCAAGCACCACCTGTTTCGGATGGGCCTGTCGGAGGACCAGGAATGTAGACTATGCCGTGAGGAGGACGAGACCACAAGTCACTTACTGTGTGACTGCCCGGCGCTGGCATGGGCCAGAAGGAGACACGGTGCGATGGGCGCGTCCCGAGTCGGTGCAATACCGGCAAAAGACCTTCTTGCGCTT
Source organism: Pollenia amentaria (assembly GCA_943735925.1). Classification (NCBI taxonomy): domain Eukaryota; kingdom Metazoa; phylum Arthropoda; class Insecta; order Diptera; family Polleniidae; genus Pollenia; species Pollenia amentaria. The sequence goes on from OX031007.1 coordinate 151,366,911, forward strand.
CTCTGGGAGGCAGAGGGTCTTTTGGCCAACTAAAGGGGGGTGGGTACAAAAGACCTGGTTTGGTCGCGGTGCCGTGTCCGTTGGGAGAAATCTACCCGCTCTCTCTGAAAAAAAAAATATCATAGCCCTTTAAAGCCATTTAAAGAAGCTTCCGTGTATTTTGTTAGCTAGATTCAAGAGAAGAGAAACGATTTTAAAAATTTGTTCTTTCAGAACTCCGATAGTATATTAATAAAAAATATGTGTGGATTTTTCGAAATTGCATTTGGTGCCGAAGGTTTTTCTGCCAAAATGGCCAGCAAACACGATTTTTATCACTTATTTTGTATTGGCTATTACGTGGCGATAGGAACAATTTTTGTAAAAAAAGAGTCATGACCCTAATGTAGTGAAAAAAAGATTTTTTTATAACTCTACGGCCCGGCCCGTTTTACCGATAGCTACAGGTACGATTTTGTCGGCCGTTTAAAAAGTGTTCCATTATAACAACTTTACTTTAATCTAAAGTGAGCGATAAGTTAAAGGAATGTTCAGCCTACTTGATAGGTAAAATTAAAGTTTTAACAACGGAACACTTTTTATGCGGCCAATAAAATCCTACCTTAAGCTATCGGTAAGTTAATTTCACAAGGGTAAGAGTAATAACTAATCTTTATTTTACAATATTATTGAAAACCAACGTCTAAATCATATAAATGCTAATTTTTTTTTAATTCCAGATACTCACGCTAATTTGTCTGAAAGCATTTACATTTTACAAGATAACAAGCTAAAACTTCGTCGATTTAAACATTGAAATAAATAGATAGCAGTTTTTTGTGTGTGTTAGATAGCACAGTATAATATTTATGAAAAAAAACCCACTAGGGAGCAATATTTTTTTCTAAATTGAAATGACAGATAACCCTTTAGTCAGTGAACTCGTTTCAAAAAAAAAAAAAGCACTTATTCGAAAAACTGCAAATAGCAGTTGAATGAAAGCCCACGAAATATTTTGGGTCCCTGTGTAAGTCCCTTCAAGCTAGTCCGTTTACCCGTCTGTTTAAAGCTTAATTTTAAAATTGTTTCTAGTTCTCCTGAGTGGCTTAGGATTAAAACCCAGTACGATCATTTTAGTAGGAAAAAACTGTGAACCCAAATATGGAACAACTGCCGTAAAAAGTTGATATTTGTATTGCAAAAGTTAACAAACAAGGTGGCGGAATACATTTTATATGATTAAAAATCATGCTACTAAATTTCGCGAAGATCGTTCCATAACACAAGGGAACAAATTGAACTTTTTTGTGCGGCCTGGAGCTTTATTGCAAATGTTTATTATTTGAGGTCGCTGATTTCAAATCTAATTTCCATTTTTCTCTATCAGCTCGACTTTTCAAAATAAAAAATTTAAGGAACTTTCACTACAAATCATATTGTTCTAATCTTCCAGTCAACACAAAAAAATTTCAATTTTGTTCCAACATACACATTAAAATATGGTTTTTTATGGAAATCGCGATCTGTATCAATTCAGTAAATTGTGAGCAAGGTCAAAAGTTGTGCACGGATTGCAATGATATAAAGCCTATTTCATTCGAAATATGTTTAGATAAATGTTTAATAATCCAAACTGTGATTTTTGTCGCATTTTTATTTTTTATGAATTCTAAAAAACAAAAAAAATTTTTTTTTATTGTTATTTTTTTAAAACTTAAAAACGATGTAAGCACGGCTTAAAGATAATATTGTTGCCGAGTTTCGGATTTTTTTGACTGAATATGGTGAACCGTTTTTAAGTTATTCCAATATATCGATACCTTTCCATAAGAATGTATTGTATTATTTTTGAAAATGTAATTGTCGTAAGCAACAAAAAGTCCACACAAAAATTTTGTTAGATGTCGCTTAGTTTAACCGAAATTGTTACTTAGCACACTCATCCAACTAGAACTTGATCCATTTTTGTCGCTTATAACACTCCAGATTATGATTGTCTTTGAGTTTAAATAATTTTTCTATGAAACGATACATACATGAACGATACATACAAGAATACGAGGATATTATAAAAAATACATTTGGTGAGAAAGAAGACGAATTGACAGCGTCCAAATACTTTAGCAAAGCTTAAAATATTATACAAGTAAGACCATAAAGTGAATAAGAATTTTAAGCACTCAGCTCTACTTGTAACAATATCAAAGCTTCAACAAAGACACAACAATAAATAGTGAATTTTTTCTTTCTTACATTCCCCTACAATTGACTGGTTTTTTCCAACACGAATTGTAGTTGTAAGACGATAGAAAAAAAAAAAAAAATTAAAAAAAAAAATTGCTTAAATAAAGCAGCTTGCCATTTAAGTTTTTTTTTATTTGCCGGGCACATGCAAATTTATTATCAAAAATTATTTTCGGGAATGAAATATTTATTATTAATTCATTCATTTATGGATGATGAGCTTTTGTAGTAAAATTAAAAATATACTTTAATATGCCTTAAATCGCAACAAATTATAATACTATGACGTCAGTTTTTGTAGAAGTTCATAATTTAAAGATCCCATATGAAGTCCACTTTTAAATTATTAACTATTATTCTCAGTGGAGGGTATCAAATTTACGGTACATCCGATTAAAGCATATTTACCTGTTTTTTTTAACACTTAACTGTTAATGGCTGCCATACAAACTTATTCCTTTCATTTTCTTATTAGCCGCAACATTTTTTAAAAAATAGCATTTTTTCTATAGATAGCAAAATTTGTCGGCAAAAGCAAATTTGGTCAAAATATCTTAAATTTAAGCCAAACAGAAATAATTCCCAATATCTTAGAAAATAGCGAAATGCGCATTGAAACAAGCTTTCCCTCAACAACAAATTTCAGTGTTTTTATCAAAACCAAAAAATTGGGCATTAAGCACGTCATATAGAAATGTTAATAATTATAAATTTTATATTCCTGAAAATAATTTTTGAAATTTATAATTATCATAAAATTTTCTATAAAAACCACATTATTTTCTTTTGTGCAAAACTCTCTTTTGAAAAAGCCATTCTTGTGCTATTCTGTAGAAATGTCAGGTTTTAGCAAAATTTCCTATAAAAAGTAAATTTTAGCAAAAAAATAAAAAAAATATGTTTTCTATAATGTAAATTTTTTTGCAAAAAAGGCTACAAATATTCAATTTAGTTTTCTATTAAAAGAAAATATTGGGAAATTTTTTTTTAAAATTCTACTATTTTGCAAAATATTTAATTTGTATTAAAATATATACATATACATACAACTGAAATAAAAGCCATCAACAGAAATTTTTTTTTTTTCAAAAATGTCCTATAAATAAACAAATTTTTGCAAAAGTTTTCTTTAAATAGCAATTTTTTCCTAAAATTTGCAAAAAATAGCACATTTTCATAAAATTGTGCAACCGTAATTAGTTTTAGTAAATTCAAACTTTAAATTGTCCACCGTGCCCACATGCGTTACCGTTTGACATTTGTATTCGCAACTTTTTGACATACAACAAAAAGTAAAAAGATCATAACGTCAGTTACTTTCAGACTTATAAGCGATTTGCATATTAGCTCTTTTCCAAGTTTGTTTTTTTTTTTTTTTAAATAAAAAAATTAAATCAGAACACTCTAATGGCATATTTATGGTGAACTTTACAAAAACAGCAACATAAATTTTGTTGTGGCAACACAGCAACAATAACAAAATACGAACAAAAAGTAGCAAAAGCACATAACACTAAATAAAGTTTTATGCAGATTATGTCGAAGACATTTCATTTTTTTTCACAAAAAAAAAACACAAACACACTAATACAAATACTCAAAAGAAATTGCAACAAAAAAGTTATACCTAATACGGATATAAGTGGAAAATAAAATAAACTTTTATAACTATAACTTTCATATACAAAAAGAGTAAATAACAAAATCTGACAATATGAGATATAAATCTTGATTTAAATTCTTTTAAAATTATTTTTTATCCACGTTAATTTAAATACAACAACTTAATTGTTCGCATATAATTTTTATTTCCTTTCTTTCGCCCTTTAGTATGAATTACGCTTGGAAGCTTCACGTAGTCGTAAAACAAATTACACCACCGTTATAATAAATGTACGGGATGTTAATGATAATCCACCGACATTTGATCGTCAAACATATCGTACACAAATTACCGAAGAAGATGATCGTAATTTACCAAAACGTATTTTACAGGTAAGTGAATTGATTATACCAACGACGGATGAGTTAAATCAGATTAAATATTAATTATACGCACCATAAAACAGAGTCTAGCGCGTTTCAAGCTATACTTAGCGCGTTTGAACAATGAACAGCTCGCCTTTTTTCGTTCTAAAGCGGTTTTTATAAACGCGTTGTCGCGTTTTTAATTAAGTAAATAAATCAATTGTTTCTTACTTTTTGCGTACATATTGTCTTAATAACTTATGGTTATTTCAGCGAAAAAATATAAATAAAACTGAATCATTTTTGATTGAATCATTTGAGTGGAGAAATCGTTCAGTGTTATTTTAAGACAAAAATAAGAAATAAGATGACAATTTAGGCAGTCAATTCTTTAATACGAATTAAATACGGCCTATACTCATAGAAAAGTGCATCTTCATATTGATGATGACCTAACATCGAAATTGTGACATCATTGTTATAACATATGGCATAAATGAGGCAGAAAGTCACATCAATCCAATGACGGACATCATCATAAAAATTTTTCATATTTTATGCGTCCTCTATTCTATGATTAGATTAACATCAATTCGATGCCACCTTTTTTGTATTATTAACATTATTTTCAAGTTTTAATAGTAAAATAAGAAGCAGAAAATCCCAAATTCTATTTTTTTAAATCATTGAGAAAAACATGAAATTTTCAAAGTAGAATGATTACGAAAACCCCGTAACGCTAGGTGGTAGTGAGCTACATATCAGTCCCGGTGGGGCGGGTTCGATTTCTGCCAGAGACTCTGGTCTCCTGCATATAAGCGTAGAGCTGCGCGGGATAAGTATAGGGAGAAAAAAATATCGGGCATGCTGCTGGTGTCTTATAATTGAGAGTTCTTCTGTAAACAAAGGGCGGACTTCATCAAAAGTTAAACAAGCATGTGTAACGGGTAAGTAAATAACATCATTCTCTTACTTTGACTTAAGTCAATCCGAATGTCATTAAATTGAGCATAATGAGTTCATTCTCTGATGGAACTGAGTCATTTCTATGATGCCGTTGTGTCATTCCATTGATGACATAATTTCACCAGATGACAATTAGGCCAAGTGATGTTAAGGCTGACATCACAATGATAAAAAGTATCATGTGGTCAAAAATGTAGACACTTGTCATAGTTCTGATGTTAAAATACATCAGCGTTGTGACGCATTTTCTATCAGTGTAAGATCAAAAAACTCTTGTTGTGAAAATTATGACATTCCACAAGAAGTGTGTGCATATATAAGTTTAAATTCAACCAATAACACTTCGAGGTATCACATACAATGAATACGTAAAGTTCAATGTTCTTAACACAAATGTGTTTTCGGAAAATAAATCTCATTTTGTATAAATCAAAAATCCGGCGGCATGAAATAATCCCCCAAAACTTTCTGCAGAAGGCAACAACGCTTTTTGGGGGTTATTAATTTTTTTTTTTTTTTGTGATATTTAATTTTTTTTAATGGAGGGGAACTATTTCATATTAAATTGCCCCCCAAACATCATTATGAAATAAAGCCCCAATATATTTTTTGGGGGATTATTTCATTTTTAAACTTAATAACGAAAACATTGTTGGAAGCAAGGATTTTCTCCTCTGGCTTCGCTAACTTAAGCTTCTCTGCACAGCCGGCCTTCAGTCGGGCGCAAGGATTTTCTCTATTGTATTTCAAACATCGGCGTCGCTTGTTGAAGCCCCTTTAATCGGCCTTATCCCTGACCTATGGCCGGCTACGCATAGAAGTTTTAGTTAGCGAAGTGAGTATTTGTTATACCATAGAGGAGAAAATCCTTGCCCTCGGCCGAAGTTCCAACCATGCCATATATCGCGTGATTTCTAAAACCAAACCTACACAATTAATTTTATTGCACATATTAGGGTCTTATTTCATATAAAGCAGGACCCCAAAAATTAGGGTATTAATTAATTTTTGTTTGGGGTGTTATTTTATTACATTAGGGGTTTATTTAATTTAAAAAACGGGGGTTTTATTTCGTATGAAATAAGGCCACATTAATAGTAATGATTTTTATAAAACATATATTTCATGTAAATTATTTAACAATTAATAAATTAATAGTGTATTAGACATATATTTATATATCTTTAAATTAAATTATAGTGCAGATCAAGTTAAACTTTTTTTAACAAAAAAAAAAAAAATATATTTTATAGTCGGAGGTCTCGTGCACCCTCTACGTTAATTAATTTATTTGTTCGTCTGCCTCTCTGCTTTACAACTGCTTAAGTGTTAAAAAAAAATTTTATAATTTAATAAATATTTTTTTCATGTAATTGTTCTTTTTTGTTTTCCGTTTAACAGTAAAATACTCAAACATTTAAACTGTTAAATAACTTTTGTTTAATACATTCATATCCTTTATAATTTTTTGTTCAAATTCTTAAATATGTAGAACGACAAAAAAAAAATTAACTCAAATGCATATAAAAAAATTTATATCTGCTACAATGTTGCAACATAAGAATTAAATTGAAATGAGCAACAGCAAAATATCGAAATATTTAATTTTACAACATCATCACTTTTTTCTGTTCAAACAATGTATGAATTTATGGCCTGCGAAAGGACAAAAGGGGTGATATTTTTCCTACACATATACTCATAGTTTCATGTGTTTTGGACACAGTGGTGAAAAATGCATATAATATATATATATTTTATAATATATAGTTAAATTACCAAATTTATTCAATCTTATATGGCCGCTATCCTCTTCTAAGTAATATCACAGTGATACTATGCGAAAATATACGCATTGGACAGTAACGATTCGGTTGTATTACCAACCGTTAGTAAAACCTAAAACTCAGTTTGGCGATTTTAGTGATAAATTTTTTTTATGGGCCTCCAAAAATTCTGAAAATCCATGGACTCTCAAATAGAATACAGTTAAGATTCATGGTAACTTAACCACAATATTTGCAGTTTATGCTGAAGCCTTACGGCTGCCAGCAAAATCACCTAAAGCAAAATCGCCCAAACGAAAAATGGCCTAACGAAGACGGAAAATGGCCAAAAAAAATTAAAATGGAAATAATATACAAACATGGTGAAAAAACTCCCAAAAATAATGAAAAATCACACAATTCTTATTTTGAAACTTTTATTTAATAATTCTTACAGAGTAGTTTTAAGCCTACATACATATTTGGGTGGGGTGTACGAAACTTTAAATCCAGAATTCAAAGTTGAATTTCTAAAACCGGACTCGACACTTAAATGTATGTGCAATACCAGCCTTCGGCCGGGCGCAAGGACTTGCATCTCTATCGTTTAATAAACACCGTCATCACTTACCAAAGCTTTCAGCATAGCACGGGCGCAATGGTCTTTTCTTCTATTTTTGTATGTGTTTTGTTTTTTTTTACTGAACACACCTTTATTTGTACTAACATAAAGCAGCTGGGCTGCTGGGCAGAAGTAGGGTCTGCGTGAGGACCATGATAGGAATCATCACGCCTCATTCCAAGATAGGCAGGATGGCGATGAGGTTGGGATCCGACGTGTCGGATATGTGCGGGTTGTGTGAGGACCCGGAGGAGTTGGAGACGGTTCAGCAGATTTTGTGCCGTTGTCCCAGGCTACAGTGCTGCAGGCTGAGGTGGCTGGGCAGCAGATTCCTAGGCGAATTAGGGGATGTCCCGGGCTGTGGGCTCGAGAGTCTGATAGGATTCGTAATGGGGATGTACTGGCTGCGCAGCAGGAGACTAGGAGCTAACCGCACATAGAGCGGATCGGTGTGTGTTGAGTGAGGTTTTTCTCTTGGGTTTGGTCAGATCTTCCTTTTCTTATGTATCCTTTTCTATCCTTTTCTTTTTCTAATGCTTTCGCTGTTTACTTTACCTATTTTTCCATCTATACATTTCTAAACAAAGCATCTCAATGGACCATATTGGTCTCTGGGTGAAGGTGTGAAGGAGACTTCACACCAGCCTTTCTACCTACCTAAAGCAGAATATTTTCAAGGCAATATTTTACACAAAAAAATTAAAAATTTTCTCCAATCACCAAATTTATATAAAATTCTAAATATCAAGCAAACAAGTTGTTGATTTCGCACCTATTACCAACATGATTATATTGATTACTAAAATTTTAAAATTTTGAAAAAAAATTTTCAATAAATGATATTTTTAATTTTAATTAAAAAATGATAAAAAACTGCCATTTAAAACAATGTGTTAATTAAATATTGACAATTCCCAACAACAATTCTGCAAGTTTAAATTATTTTATTTTAAACGAAAAAAATAAATTAACGTTTTTTGATATTTAATTAATATTTAAATTAAAAATTTATTTCAAAACAACTTAAATGTAATTAAATCAAAATTATATTTTTAATTTTCTTTCAACTAAATAAATAATTTATTCAATTATCACATTAATTAAATTTAACTACTTTTTAAACCATTTTTTTAATTGATATAAAACTTTTTTCTGTGTAAATAGGAAATAAATTAAATATTAGAGGTTAACATTTAAGAAAAAAAGAGTGGGGGAAATGCCCCCAAAGTGAATGCTTGACATCGTTTATTTATATAACATTAAAAGATTTACAAATTTCAAAGAAACATTACAATATTACTGCAATAGGAATAACGAGAAGGGCAGAGTAAAAGCATTATTACAGTATCAATATGCCTCTTCTTATATAAATCCAAATCTTGGCATGGCTTATTTAGAAAGCTAATCAACCCGAAAATTTCAAACACCCTATATGTCAATAAATTTAAATTTTTTTTTAAAGGTTGACAGTTGCCGCAATAGGTATCCTAATCAGAGAAACTGTACACTCCACTTTACCTAAGGAAATGCTTAAGTTTTAAAACTTGATCAACACTATTCAAGTATTGAGCTTCATGGCTCAAATACCAGCGAGTGGGTTGCGGTAGAGGGATACATTTTACAGAGAACGGGCTATTTATTTAAATACATTTGTACAGAAAATCTTGCTATATCATCGCCAAATATGCAAAATATAATTATAATTATAGAGCCTGTCTCGCGACATTCATCAGAAGCTTCATATGTTCAACTGACAAAAAATGGCTTGTCTAGGAAAAGAAATACATATAAAAAATCTCCAAATTTTGAACTTATTTGTACAATTTGATTTTCGTAAGAATTTTTTTTTTTGTGAGACTATACTTGGCAAAAAAGTCATAAGTCCATTTTCTCTGCCTTATCATCAAAATTTCCCCTGTCTGTTACGGTAATAAAATCAAATCAAAAAATATATTTTAAATAATTTTTGAGATTTTCCAAAAATATTAAATTTAAACACGCTAAAGAAAAAGAACATAAAAGCTAAATATCTCAAATCTACTAAAATGGAGATGTAACTTTCTTTCTCAGGGGGCAGTATACCCTTTTACATTCGGTGAAGTGTATAAAAAAAAAAGCTTAAAGGCCAGTAAAGTCAATAGTTTTTATATGTATTGAATAAAGCGCTTTTTGAGTCAAAATTTCATTGCTTTATAAAACTAAATATTGACACTTTTTTATTTTACTGTAAACAGTAACAGCATTCGATATAAAATTAAATGTATGTTGGTGTGTACGTAATAGTTTACAAGCAAAGTTAAGAATATGTATATGTAAGAGTGTCCTGTAAAATTTACGAGCATAAAAAGTGTTTCATACATGAATTTTTCAAACATTTTTTTTTTTTTTAAACCCGTTAAGGGCCGACTTGTTTTAAAAAAATTAATATCTTAAATACCACAAGACCTTTAAGAGAGCTAAATTTATTAAGAATGACCATTCAGTCAAAGGTTTGAAAATTAATTTTAAAATAACGACTAAATACATAAGTAAACTAATTTGTAGCGGGTTAATTTTGCTTCAGTATATAATTTTAATTTAACAAGATTTTCTTTGCCATTGCTACTCTTCTATACGAGAGCTTTTACGTGAATATTTATATGTTTTGACTCTGAAAGAATTCAGCTATATAAATCTTATTGCCGCTACTACCACATAAAAACAAAATACATGTCTACAAGCATAAGCATTTTCATCTTTACTTTATATGTTCAAACAAAAGGGCAGTCGTCGGCAGGCAGGATAACAGACAAAAGACAGCAATAAAATGTATAATAATTGGCAGTTGCTGCAAAATAAATGTTTAAAAAACAGTTTGGATTCTGTGCGTGCGTGTGATTTATGTTTTATTTATGAATTTAAATATTGTATTATTGTTTTTTATTATTACGAGTTTTTTTCAATAATAAATTATTGTTCTTATTCTTTTTTTAAGGTTACTGCCACCGATGGCGATGTAGATAGACCCATAAATATTGTATATTTTCTCACCGGTCAGGGTATTGATCCTGACAATACAGCAAATAGTAAATTTGATATAAATCGCACAACGGGTGATATTTTTGTGTTAAAGGTAAGTAGAGAGGTAGTAAATACTTGAAAATAATTAAAAAGTATTTACAAAAAAAAAGAGGAGAAAGTTTTAAAATAAAAACTTTTCATTTTTCTAGCTTTAACTAATATGTAACAATAAAGGACTTTCCATGTATTTTATTTTTAGTTCCTTGTTTTATAACACAAATGAAACAAAATCACATTGGTCTTGTACTTATGACCGTATAAGTAGTCTTTATTAGATGAAAACAATATAAATACAAAACTGAATTAAAATATTATACTTTCAATTGTAGTTGTATAATGTATTAGGGTAGTCTCATATTTGAAATTTGCTAGATTTAAGCCAGGGCTAACAATTTTATTTAAAACAAGAATTATAATTTGGGCCCTTTGTTGATACAAATAAGATAAAAAGGGTGGTTCGAACAAAACGCACGATGTTAATGGCAAAAAAAACCAAACGTTTTCAGAGATTTATCTTAACTAGTTTCGCCCGGTGGCCGCAAGAAATTCGACCACTTGACATTTACTTTCGAGAGAACCACTGCGTTACACAACAAAAACGTAAACATTTTAAGAAAACAACAAAATTCACTCTTTTTAAAAAAAACGAAAACATTTTCAACCACCATGTTTATATAAAATAAATTGAAATTTTGGAAAATAAATGTATATTGTGCACATCTAATACAAATACCTTCAAAACGATATATCGTTACATAAAACGCAAAAGGCCCTATCTAACACTTTGAAAATTTTACAGGAGAAGAAAACAACTATTTAAAATGGTTAATTAATAAATTGCCTTCAACTGTTTATAATAAACTTTTCTAATATTTTTCATGTAAAACCTGCCAGTGCTTTTGACAAATAAAAATGTTGCATATAAGGCAATCTGTTAGTTATGCCTTTAAGCGTTTTTGGTCGAAAGATTCCAAATTTGTTGTGGACATTTGTGTTGATGCAATACATCAGAATCAACAAAAAATCGATTCTTAATGTTTGGTTAGTTGGGGCCTTTTGCGTTTTAGGTAACGATATGTTTCATTAAAATCGGTAGACGATACGATTCTTAAAAATCAACTACAAAAAAAATTGTTCCCGTATTTATATATAATATATTATAATAATATTTGATTATGATGAAAGGATCTATGACAATTATCTGCCAAAAAAAATATCGGCCAAATGCTCGCCCCAGCTTCGGTGACATATCTCTATCCGATGTTCCATATTTTCAATGACTCTACGACATAATTGAGGTTCAATGTCGTTAATGTGCGAAATATTTCATTCTTTAAGTCTTGAATTGTTCTTGGCTTATTGACGTACAGTTTTTCTCTAAAATGTCCCCAAAGGAAGAAGTCCGACGGTGTCAAATCATATGATCATGGCGGCCAATTAACACCTCCAGGGCATGAGATAGCATGGCCATTGAATTTCTCGCGCAAAAGAGTCATTGATTCGTTAACTGTGTGGCAAGTGGCACCATCCACACATTGTCCAGGTCCATATCCTCAATTTCTAACCACAAGAAGTTCGTTATCATTTTGCGATATTGAACACCATTCAAGGCAACGGCTTGGCTGACCTCATTCTCGAAGAAGTACGGCCCGATAATGCATCCAGCCCATAAGCCGCACCAAACAGTCACTCCTTGTGGATGCATCAGCTTTTGATCAATCACTCGTTCGGTCTCATTTGCAAGAAATGCATTTTGATTTTAACGGCCATTTTCTTAAAAGGCTTCAACTATCTTAACGCGCTGCTCAATTGTATACCTCTCCGTGGTTGAATTTGTCCAATACTGAAACAAAGAAATGTCAGATTGAGTTGGGTAAAAAATTATGGTTGGACCACCCTTTATATTTTTATATTGATACGTTTTTACTTAGTATACAAAAGGCGTTTTATTTATACCCTTTCAGATAAACTTTAGAGTTATTTTAATTGCTTATCAAAATAAATAAACGCACTTGTTCAATATTTATTTCAATAAATTATTTAGTTTACAAACTTAAGCCAATTCTGTTAGCAATGAACTGAAACACACGATAACTTAAATAAAACTAAGCTACCCAGAGGTAAATATTGAAGTGACTGGGCTTTTTGAAAGCCTCTTTATACCTTTCTAAAAAATTCTGCTGTCAGAATTCAATATTATATCCTGCCGTCAGGAATATGCCTTCTAGAAGGTATAAATTTCTATTAAAAAGAACTTTCAAAATATTCAATAAACATTCGCTATTCCCTTCTTTAAGTTGTTTCTGTTCTAAGTGACATTCGTTACTTCCTTCTTTGCGAAGCGAAAGATGTTGTTATACTTTTATATTTTTTCGGTCCAGCTACTCTTACGTAAACGAATACGTTGCAGATCATCGGTTTCATTTTTTCTTACCAAGTTCGTATGTTAAAAGGATGCCCCGATATATGATTCGGAGGGGTCGATTTTCGCCAGAGACTCTGGTCTCCTGCACACAAGCGTAGAGCTTCGCGGGATTAGCATAGGAAAAAAATTGGTTCTCTTACGTAAACATGACGTTGCTGTTAAAGAATTGTTAATACACAATTTTATGTTTGTTTAGTTTATTGGTAGAGCGAACCTTCTATCAATGCACACAACGTTTTCTTTTAATAATTTCATATAAAACGCACAAATAACAAAAGCTAAAATTAATTTATTATATAGATTTTGACTAATTTTCGGTTTTCTTAACCAGTTAACTTATCTCTAGTAACTAGCAACCATTGACGGCAACATTTTTTATAATCCTTTAAAAATTGTTTCATCAGAAAGCCTTTTAGAATTCCAATAAGAAGAAGGGAGTATGGAAGGGATGGCTCCCAATGACAACCTGTGAAAGAAATAACTAAGAATGGAATGCGGCAAGAATTGCTTGCATCTGCTAAATAAAGCCTTATATTATGCCTCTTTACTTATTCTTCTTTTTCCCCGCTGGGTAACACTTCTGTCGGACTTTATTAATATGTTATCTTAGTTTTAGTAGATTCTTATACCTTCTTCTACTAAGTCTGGGTTCACAATATGATAGTTTTCTTTCGGAAAGTCAACGCTTATTGGTAAGAGAGGAGAGAAGAATAGCACGTTCTCTTCCCCCTCTCACCGATCAACTCAGACTTTCTGAAAGAAAACTCTCAAAGTGTAAACTCAGACTAATAATCACGCTATCATTCATTATAATTTAAAGTCTACTTTAAGGCAAATATTTTATGATGTTTAGAAAATTCCGTACAGTGGAGTTACATAAAAATTTTAAACTAGTACTACAACTTAAAATGTAAATGTATAAGATAACTTATTTCTGAGACTTTATATAATTCTAAATTAAATTTAGTTTCATAAAAATATAATTACTAATTTTAAATGGAAATTTGATTAAATATAATTATAGTACGGTAACCCAAAACATATTATGATTTATATGGCTACCTAAACCAGTGCCCATGTTCTGTAACTCCCGGGACGAGAAACGTTTCGGTTGAAATGTGAGAAATGAAATAAAAATGCCATAAATTGAAACAAACAGCTGTTTTTCTCACTTAACTGTGTCTGTAACATTTTTGGCGAGTAATAGCTGTCACGTAAGAAAAGTACTCGCCAATTTAAAAAAGTGTGTCTGTAAAATGTTTGTTAGAAAGTTTCCGCTTTGAACTGTCAAATAAACTCACGCATAAAAACGGTTTGAGAAAAACTTTTAACACTAAAAAATAAATTAAAGATGCAATGAATATGAACACGCAAGAGATAAGTAATATTTTGTTCTTGGCAGATTTTTTCATTGTTTAATTATTTTGCTTTTAACATTTTTGAAAAATATACGAATGTTTTCAAAGCAATTTTGTAATCAGCAAACATTAAAGTCGCACTTTACATTTTTTGCTATAGGCGACGGCTGTATTTTCGTCGCCGTCGTTGAAAAGTTTTAAACTTTTGGTCGCCGTCATCGATATGTTTGAGTGGAATATTATGAAATGTATAACGTAGCGACGTAATCGGTTTTGATAGTTTTCGACATGAGTTAGAGACACACTTTTTTCTCACTTTTCAAGAAACGATGGAATATTTTGTTTCACATGTTTTCGCTGCGAGATGTTCTCACCAAAGTTACAGAACATGGGTACAGTATATATTTATTACAAATTATAATATGGTTTATAGCCATAATATTATTTTCACACATGCCAAAGTCGAAAAATGTTGAGTAATGTTAAACATATGAACGATCACAGCAAAAATGTGCTTCTTTATTTGTACATCCGTATTCGGATCTCAGCAATTATACAACAACAAAGGTAGTCTTTTAATTGTTGGACAATTTTTAACCAAACTTCTTCAGTTAGCTGGTGAATCTTTTATTCGTCATTTCTAAGTATGTGTCTAAGTTTGCCACTTTTATAGTTCTAGGAATCCTTACTTACTGTCGTTCAGTATTCATTCTCCTCAGTACTTCATCATTCGAATGAAATCTCCAGAAATCCGTCCAAGTATCCGTCGGTATATCCATATTAGAAACGGCTCTAGCCTCTTTTCGTCAGTGACCTTTACTGTCCATGTTTCAGCTAAATATGGAATCACGGACCCGATATAACATCTAGTACATCGAATTGTCGTCGGCAGGTTTATATCGCGGTTAGTTAGGAAATTATTATATTTGAACATATTATGTTTATGAGCTTTTCATATTGGACTGTATCAAAAGTTTTCTCATAGTGAACATCTCGGCAGTTTTGTATCAATACTTGGATACTTCGTAGCGTTTCTCGAGTACCAATTCCATCCTTGAACCCGAATCTATATCTCCAATAAATGTCTCGCATTTGGAATAAAGTCTTCTTTGTTTATTCTAAAAAATAATTTGAAAATATGAGAATAATAAATATATAGTTATTCATTGCATTATTTTCTCGGAGGGTAATAAGTGTTGACAGCTTAAGGCAACTATAATAAGAAGGCAATAATATATCTTAATCTTCTCATTATGAGCTGCCAAGCTGTATGCATATAAAGCCATATTTTTCTTTAGGGTTTTACTCTAATAATTTTTTTTGTGACAATTATCTTTTTCTTAAAAGATTTTGTTTGTTGTGCTTAATTCCCTTTTTAAATAATTGATAAAAAGTACTGAAATTTATTGTTGGAGGATAAGCTGTTCCTATGCGCATTTCGCTGGTTGCTTAGGCCAGATCATCAGGAAACGTTCTCCTAAATAATTTTAGAAAAGCCAAAGCTATCAGCAAACAAAACTACAGAGGGAATGAGAATTACCTACAGACACTCAAAAAGTCTTGTTTGCAACGATATCAAAGCTTAAACAAAATACCAAACAATAAATCAGTGTTGAGTTTTTATCTTTTTTACATTTCCCGCTACAATTAGTTAGAATTCTCCCTCTTATTAATTTTTTCAAAATTCTTACTTCGGTAATTAACTGTTGTAAGGTGTATAATATATAAACAAATTATTGCCCGACATCCTGCGAAAGAATTTTTTAAAACCTTTTTTTTAAATTGGTGAAAGAACTCGAAAATGTTTAAAAAAAAATTATACATGTATAGATTTTTAGTTCTTACTTAAAAATACTTTTAATATAAAAATTGTGTAATTTGCCGTTCTGTCTAAAATATGATCAACTGAATTAAATTTGAAGAGTAGTAGGTTTTGAAAAAGAGTTTTGCTACTTTATTTAGCGCCCTAATACAAAAAAATAATTTTTACTAAAAGCTTTTTAATTCCCAACACAACTTGGTTCTTTTTTGAAACCACAAAATATATAAGGATTATGTAAAACACAGACGAAAATCCTGTTAACATGAAAAAGTTTTTATACAAATTCAACATTCACAAAATTCAAAAGAATAATAGAAATAACAACATGATAATGTATTTAAAAAGAATGAGACTGGTTAAAATCATAAGTATGTATGTTGGTATGTGGTAATGTTTGTGTTTATGAGTATTTCGGTTGTTGTTGTTTTTTTTTTTTTTTTGTTATATATGATTACATACATTTACATATGTATGAATTCATACCACACTTAATTTATATTGGCCGTAAGTGTATCAAAACATATCAAGTATTGTAAAAAAAATACCAAATTTCTTTAAAAACTTAATCTTCATATAAGCGTCTGAAGGATTGAATAATGTTTTGAATGTTTATCATACAAAAATTTTCTAATTTTTTCCCATTTCCAATCAGATTTTTTATATAAAGTACTACCTGCTTAAAACGGGCGTTAATCGGGGTCAACCTATCATGAGGTTTGAAAAATAGTCATAAAATTATTTTCTTACTTTCAACAGTTATAATATATTTAAAGATGAAATCTTTTGGTATTACATCCTCCTGTACGTAATCAGGTGCACTCAGCACATGAGGTTGGAAAAAATCCATAATTGACAGATCACAAGATATATTTACGATATCTTGCGATCGCTGCAAACCAGAGGTCCTACCTGTTACGACGCGACTCGGTAGAACGTCACCGAATTGACAGTTGTGTAATCTCAAGGTGGATTTCAATCACACACAGGCCTCAATTCGAGTGTGTAATCCGCCAAAATGATACACTCCTCGGTTGTTTAGGAGCCGGAGCTATCTAACCTCTCCTGCTAAGGTTAATCTCACAAGGGTGAAAAAAGTCCTTCCATGTGGAATTTTTAACCACAGCCACCTCGTACTCCCTGAAAGTCTAACTTAAGGAAGTAGACTAACGCAGATCTCCCCAATAGTCAGTCCGGCATTTTTAACGAGGGCTACTGACGCCCGTGGCTGTAGAACAGAAGGTATTATGGTGTTACTTCGAACTCGTTTGAAATCCTTTAGATCCCAAAGAACCCTGTCATTTTGATGTTTGACGCATCCCAAGTTACATATACCTGTCATTTACCCTAGTGGATGTAAAACCAAAAGTTCTGACTTCTCAAAATGCTTTAACTGCGCCCCCTGAGAGCCGGAGCACTTCCCTAGTTGGGTGGGGGCATTGTTTTGACTATTGGCTGAGGCCTCCGTTAGTATGATTCTTTCGGAAAATGCTTCCTATCTTTCAGGAAGAATTTCTTTGCTGAAGTTTCGCTTTGTAGTTGAAAAGATAATTTCAGGGATCACGTGGTTGTGGCTAACTATCCAAAGTCGCGGAAAGGGATACTCTGACCATTCCAATAAAGGGCAAATTTTTTATCACTTCTGGGACGGTTCGCCCTGAGGGAGGACTATTCATAGGTGTTGTTGCTAATCAACAGATGCCGCTAGCAATTCTTCAAAAGCATTGGAGGTCGGACAACTCCTGCTCCTAAGCAAGGGCCCATTGTATTATTGCTACCTGGGTGTGACCCTGTGGTTAAGATTAACAATGGACTAGCCCCTAGTGCAGTTATTAATGTAAATTAGAGAGACTCAAAAAAAAGTGATTTTGTTACCCCTCTGAAAATAAAGATTGATATGTTTTATGATGATTCCCAAAATATTTTGGTTCTGGCGTTAATAATCCGTGAGATGGACCATTTTTAAAAAAGGTCTTTTTTCAGTTTTTCGAATTTTTTTTGGTACCTTGCTTCAAGACCGACTCAAGTTGTATGGAGCCGAAAAATGTGTTTTAGTTACCCTCTGAAAATAAAGGTTGATATGTTTTATGATGATTCCCAAAATATTTTGGTACATGTTGTACATATTACCTACAGCAATAAAGCCCATATATGTATGTATATAATATATTAAGACATTTATTCCTTTGTTATACATAATTCTATTTGGTCCAAGTATTCAAGTCGGCTTATTTGTTTTTAAATTTAATTTTAATTAGGTAAAAGAAATTCTCTCTCTCTCTCTTTTTGGTTCTTTTCGTTCTATTATGGATTTTTTTGCTCTGAAAAAATATTTTATATTTTGCTTTTAAAACGGATTATATTGCAATTTTATTTAAAGATTTCACATTTACAAAAAGTACCAAGAACCCACATCTCTGAGACGATCAACGAACTATATGATACCCCATACAGACATTGATAAAAAAATTCAAGGTCATATTTCCATAAAGGCGGGAATGGAGCAGGGGAATCCTGGCCGGGGAATACCGCACGAGGGTTTACACAGATGGGTCAAAGATGACTTGTGGTGTTGGCTCTGGGGTTTTTTCGGAGGAACTTTACGTGAATCTCTTTTTCCGCCTGCCAGATTGGGCCAGCGTATTTCAAGCTGAAATATTGGATGATAAGAGAGGCATGAAGAACACTGTGCAGCAGGAACATCAGCGGCAAAATTGGCATTTTCGTCGATAGCCAGGCGGCTCTGCTATCACTAAGGTTACATAAAACAACGTCTATTCTCGTCAACCAGTGTAAGGAGGAGCTATCCAGACTTGAAAGCCTATCTGACATTACCTTAATTTGGGTCCCAGTGCATAGGGAACATTACGGTAATGAACAGGCGGATGGACTGGCCAAGACTAGAGCCGCTCTTGATATTTCACAGGGTGTGCCAGTCGCAACACCCCTGGGAACTATCAGGAGCGAAATCTTCAGACACTATATAGATTTGGCTGACGATAAATGGAGGAAACTGGATGGCTGCAGGGCTACCAAAGCAACGTGGCCCACATATGACATAGGTCGCTCTGAGCGACTTCTCAACTTCAGGTGGAAAGACGTGTCGAGACTTATATACGTACTTACTGGTCACTCTGTCTCCCTTTTAATGAATGCTGCCGCAGCTGCAGGGAACCAGGAACTGAGGAGACAGTATTTCATCTTCTATGTGATTGCCCAGCGTTTAATTCGATACGATATGGATTATTTGGAAATTGTCTTATACAAGGACTCTCGGAGATATCGCGGGTGAAACTTGCTGAAATATCTCAACCCAACGGGCTGGCTCTAGCCACATCAGTATTGCCCTTGGGTCAAGTTTGATTGGGGGTTCCAATTCTTGACGAGTTGTGTGATGTCAAAACGGAGTCACAGTCGACTCTACTTGCAGCACGCCTAATTCTGGACGTGCTACCTCGTTAACCAACCAACCAAGCAAGAATTTTCTTACACACCCATTTTTGTTCCTTCAAATTTTATAGTATTGTTACTTTTATCCCTTCTCTTTGTTAAATCCTCTTTAGATAACTTAAGAATGTTAATTCGGATTGTACTCCAATTATAGTTTTGAATTTTCTATGAAGCTATTTAGGATGTCTTAAGAATCTATTTTTGATTTTTAAAAAACCGAATTCTTCATATTTAAAAAATGTTTGGTCTGTAGATCTTAAAGGAAGTCGTGGCCTATTTAAACCCCAAAAGTACAATGTAACGGGCGGTTTTCCAAGTAGTGGATGAGTGGACAGACATTTAACAGTATAAACATAAGAAATATGAACAACATCGAAGATGATTTATATTATTTAAAAAATCAAAAAAAAAAAATTAATTAATTTACAGACAAATTTAATATGCTTTTCGATGTTATTTTAACTGTATCACCATTGTCAACAATTTGTAAAAGAAACGTCTACAAATCAAAAAAGACTTAATTATCTATTATGTTAACATGTCTATTTTAAATAAAATATTTTAAAATTTTTGTACAGAGATATATTTTAAAAGAATATGAGCACATTTTCATAACATTCTTAAGTTTGTTTTGAAATTATTAGTAATTCGTTTGAAGTGGATTTTTTTTCTTAGTGTTTATAAAAAAAAATAAACTAATAGATATGCCGTTTTTATTTAATTCTTTCAAAGTCAATCGAATGAAATTTTTTATTCTTTATTCGTTCGAGTATTTAAAAATATTCGTCTCTTCGAACAAGATGAAAATTATGAAATTTTATTCCAACGATTATTAAACCTGAATAATTGAAAACACTAGTCCTTAACCACCGCACAAGTGACTGATTTTGATATTTTTGGTCGCATAATATTTCTTAGTGGGGCGTAAATTTGTATGAAAACTGTTACGTTATCACTCGCTTGCATTGCAGTACGATTCATCGTGCAGAAAATTTGAATTGGGTCTCAAGACTTGATGTTTGTCGTTAAAAATGTAAGCAAGCGACGGCGCCCAACATCGCGGAACAGCCTGTTATATTGTCCTTTTAAAGAGGGTATAACGCTCACTTTTGGGGGAGGTGACACGCATATGGAATTACTTTAAAAACTTCAGGAAAAATAGTTCAGTAGTTTATAAGTCTATAGGGAACAAATAAACCAAAGCATTTTCCTTTTTAAGTATAATAGATATTAGAATAAAGATATTAGGATTAAGATATTAGGATTGCAGCATATGAATAGACGCATACTATTTTTCATTAGTTTTTTCCATATTTATTTCATACACTGAAAAAATTTGATATCCAAATTATGTATTAATTTTCATTTTATATTGGCAAAATTTTTTTAATCACATTAAAACGAAATCTTATTAATAAAGACAGTATATGATTTTGATGTGGCATAATTTTTAATAAAATCCAAAATTATGTGTACTTGCATTTTTAAATAAATTTTACTGTTATGTAAAAGTTTTTTTCTTTAAAAAGTTCAAATATATTCGGATTTTGAAAAACACATGCACTCTTATGAAAAACTGTAATAAATTCCTAATTTTGTTATATTAATTAAATTTGTCTTTAATTTTAGCCCCTTGATCGCGATCAACCAAATGGCCGGCCACAATGGCGTTTTACAGTTTTTGCCCAAGATGAAGGCGGCGAGGGACTCGTCGGCTATGCCGATATACAAGTTAATCTTAAAGATATAAACGACAATACACCACAATTTCCTCAGGGCGTTTATTATGGAAACGTAACGGAAAATGGCACATCCGGTTTGGTGGTGATGACTATGTCAGCCGTAGACTATGACGACCCCAATGAGGGTACCCACGCCAAACTAGTTTATTCCATAGAGAAAAATGTCATTGAAGAAGAAACGGGCGCACCGATCTTTGAGATTGAGCCCGAAACGGGTGTAATAAAAACGGCTGTTTGTTGTTTGGATCGTGAAAGAACGCCCGACTACTCTATACAAGTAGTGGCCATGGATGGTGGTGGCTTAAAGGGTACAGGAACAGCTTCCATAAGAGTTAAGGATTTAAATGATATGCCGCCTATGTTTACCAAAGATGAATGGTTTACAGAGGTAGATGAAACAAATGGCACGTATATACCAGAGACTCCCATACTCACAGTAACAGTGCAGGATGAAGATGAAACGAATGCTTTCCAATACAAGGTGGTACCCAATAGCGGCTTGGGAGCAGATAAATTTGCAATGGTACGTAATACTGATGGTACTGGTTCCTTGAAAATCATACAACCCTTAGACTATGAAGACCCCATGCAGAGCAGTGGCTTTCGTTTTCGGATACAAGTAAATGATAAGGGCGATAATGATAGTGATAAATATCATCTGGCTTATTCATGGGTGGTGGTTAAACTGCGTGATATTAATGATAATTCGCCCAAGTATGAAAGAGATCACGTAGAGTTATCGGTGTATGAAGATACCAAAGTTGGTACCATTCTAGAGCAGTTTAAGGCAAATGATGCCGATCAGAGTGGTAAAAGTAAAGTCAGTTACAAGTTGGTTAGAGCCAGTAATCGTAAACGTCAATTTGCTATTAGCGATAAGGGAGCCATAAGCATACAAAGGCCTTTAGATCGTGAGACTAATGAACGACATCAACTGGAAATATTGGCTATAGATGATGGTGTTATACCACGCACAGCGACGGCACTTTTGACGGTCATTGTAAAGGATGTCAATGATAATGCTCCAGTGTTTAAAGAGGATTATCGTCCTGTTCTACCTGAAAATGTTAGCCCGCGTAAATTCATAGAAGTATCAGCCCAAGATGCAGATGATCGAGCACGAGGGAATGGGGGACCATTTACATTTCGTATGGACCCAATGGCCAGCGATGTGATAAGATCGAGTTTCAAACTGGATTATGATAGAAGTGAGTTAAAATTGAAGCCCTTTGCTTAAAAATTGAAAATAAATTGTTTATATCATTTTTTCATATTTTAAAGAGTTTCAAATAATTTTGTAAGTTAATTGGCACTGTAATTTCTTTATTTGTATGGCCAGTCTTAAATGTACTTATCTCTTCGGTTGTATTAAATTAATTGTATTGATTTGGATTTTCTTTTCCAATGCACACAAACAAAGTTATTTAATTTCAATCAATTGAAAATGTCCATGAACTACCAAGAGTAGTACTCTTGCAATTATGAAAAAGTTAATTTTGAGTTACAAAAAGCCTAAAAGTATGCTTAATTAATTATT
The DNA here is from genome assembly GCA_943735925.1 of Pollenia amentaria. NCBI lineage: Eukaryota > Metazoa > Arthropoda > Insecta > Diptera > Polleniidae > Pollenia > Pollenia amentaria. Next base: position 151,389,847 of record OX031007.1, read on the forward strand.
ATATATTGTAGAACAATGACGTGTCATTTAAAAAAAATGTCCTTGTTTTAATACAGCATCCGCCAATCATTTGTTTAACATTTTCATTAAAACTTTTCCCATTTTTTATTTAATTTATTTCATTACATTTTTCTTTTGCCATTTCATTAAAAAGAATGCATTCCACTTATTGTTGTTGGTGTTTATTCATACAGACGTTTATTTGTCTATCAATTTCATAACAATAAATGTTAATGCAATTACAATTGATGTAATTGTTAATTAAAATCAATCCATCGCTAGGAAAATTTTGAGAATATAATAAAGGAAAAAAAGAAAAATTCATGTTTATCAGTCGGAATTTTTCATTTAATTACAATAAATATAAAAGGGACAGCTTTTTTTTTTTTTTTTTTTTTTGCTCATATGTCAACTTTTTCTACACTGATCTGATTAAATTTCAGTTGTAACCTATTTCGAACTATATGTTATATGAATATATAGCAACCTAGTTCAAGTTATCTCTGGGGTCTTTGTAACACTTCTAACAAAGGTCACCCAAACTGGCGTACAGATGGGAATTGTTTAGCTCACTCTGTTTTTCAAAAGGATTAACAATATCCTTTTTATATGGCCTACAACTAATATTTTAGGAATTTCAAATGGAAAATAACCTTATATAAAAACGAACGTATAGGCGTTTTACTTTACGATAAGATCTAGTAGACTTAATTTGAAATCTTGCTGAAAAACTTCTTTGACATAAGCGAGACTTTGTTTACATAACAAAAACAGCTGATTGGCAGATTTTTTTTTTAACCACTTACAATACAAAATAGGCACTTACAAATTTGCAATACCCTTTATTTATAATCAACTTTAATAATTTTATCAATATTGTTTGTCTTTTTTATTTTTTTTTTCCTATTTTCTCAATGTTTTAACATGCCGTCATTCTTGTTTTTTATTAAAATGTCATTGTTTTCTTGGCCAGGAAAGTATTTTTTACAGCTTTATGGAAAAAACCACAGTTGCATCTCAAAGTACTACTCTATTTTGAGTAGACTTCGTCAAAATGTAGTCACATAGTAGATTTTGTTTTGTATGAGAAATCTAGTCAAAAACAACCAGATTTATCTCGAAATCTCGTGAGTACTTGATTTCGTTTAGTGTAAGTGGCCTATTACGAACTCGTATATCGTTATTTTCAATGGACGTAACTACATCTTATTTTTTTTTTACAGGAGAACAAAACCTTTCCAAAATTAATTATTAAAATTGTTTTTTGTCGCAGGGATCTAAAAATGTTTGTTAACGTATTGTTTAATAAAACATACCATAATTTTTGGGTAATTACATCTGTTTGCATTCATGGTAACGATATATACCCTTTTCTTATGCGGTGAATGGTAAAAAAAAAGTTCCTGCGGTGAATTTGTGTTAATTGTTCCAAGAGACTGGTCCTGGGATTCGCTGAAATAGTAAAAAAAAGAAGGAACTCATGACTAGAGAAAGGAGAACCAATCAAATAACTGGTACATGAAAAACCAAAAGGTAGAAAAAGCAATGAATTACAGTACAGTATTCACCGATGGTGTGACACATTTTTTTGGGAGTTTCTAAATTTTGGTTCTTAAATTGTATTGAAATAATACTCTATTGTAGTAGCCCACACTAAACACGTTCATTGAAAATAGATGTGTGACTTTTTAAATGGTAGCTGTAAGCTGTCACTTGACCCCCACCAATGACAAACCGTTGTAAAAGTGATTGGAGCCATTCATATGAAGTGATATAACTAGAACCGGTCTCTACCACCAAAGACCTATCACGGACCTATTTTTGTATTAGTTCGCTTCCCTCTAAAGCTATTGGCTTTTTCTATATTTGTTGCTATTTTCTGTTTTCGTATTGATAAGGTTTATTTTTTCACTGTCACGTTAAATAAACTTAGTAGAATAAGTTGTTAAATAGTAGTAAAAATTTACAAAATTGATCAACCAATGAACTAGTTATAGACAAAAAAAACTACCTCTTTCTTCCGAAAATAAAATTGTGGTCTTTTGAATTAGTATGGATGGTGCTTTTGTATTAGAAAATAATTTTTTTTTTTTGTCATCTTAAAATTATATTTGTGAAATTTCTTCATATTTATTTAAACGAATACTTTTTTTTACATAAAAGTAACAAATATGTACGTGTTTATATACGTATCGTTTCATCCCTTAGTGTGACAGACCTTAAGTCAGATTACCTTCATAAGTATTAGCGATAATAAAATATTTTTAATATATTGCTTATATATATTATATAAATATGTTGTGGCCTAACAAATTTTTTAAATTTTTGAATAAAATTCCTTGACAAACAAAACTGCAGCCACGAAGCTTCCACTTGTAATAAATTTAAGTTGTTGTTTTGCTAGCTTTCAAATAATTATATGTAGCCTGTTAAAAGTATAGTATTTCTTATGTCAAGTAGGTGTAAAAAAACTTCAATTGGCATTTTGGTTGTAGTCCCGTAGTACATTTTAGTAACACTTTTCCTTTTAGCTTTCTAATCGAAAGTTTCCACTCAACTCGTTGATTTTGTTTATCTCCTGCTGCTCCAGGACAGCTTTAAACTTTCACACTTTCTTATTTTTTTTTTTTTTTTTTTTTTATTTTTTTTTTGTTACAGCTACTTCTGGTGTTAGTTGTTTGTTAGTATATATATGATGAAATTGATATCAAGGTAGTTTCGCTAAGTTCTCGAATTTTGTTTTATAAAATTGTTATTAGCAAAAAGAATTTTTAAAATTACTTTACTTGTGGTAATTAATAGCAACAGGTTTAAGTTGTAACACAAAAAAAAGTTTTAAAATTCTTCGAGTAAGTTTCTTTGCTTGTAGAAGTACTTTTTCAAGATTAATATTAAGGATTTGTTATCTGGTTGGCTTTTGGCTGTTGCTGTTAAGAAATTAAAAAAAAATATTTGTTTTCAACGTTTATGCAAATTGCGGAAAATTTGCCAGAAATTTTAGAAATTTGCTAATGTCTTTCTGGCTGCTATTAAAAGGAAAAATAAATGGCTTTTTTTAAATCAGCTACGAAAATTTTTTGCTATTTATAATTAATTTTTAAATTTACAACACCTTAAATTTTTGGTTTGAGTCAAAAGTATTTTAAAGGTTATTTTATATCCCAACAAAGGCGAATTCTTAATGAAATTTCTCCTAAACAGCAATTTTTGGTGAAAAACAAAACAACTAAAAATGCTTTATTTGGTTGTGACGAATCGTTGATACTCTCAACCGAGAGTTGGAATATTTTAGGAGCTTTTATGGGATCGAGGAAAATAGCTATCACTTTTTTTCTAAAATCTGACCTTTCAATATCACAATTTGTTGGAGTTCTAGGTGTATTTAAGTGGGATTGACTTAGGGCCTATGGAACTAATCTGCACCATTTCTAGTCGTTCTTGAATGTAATTGATTGATTACAATATCACTATTTGTTGTGTGGTAAGAGTAGTTAAGTATTGCCGCTCCTCTCGAAATTTGGTGGCATGTTTGGTGGTGTTTTGTGTTATAATGAAGTGAGCAAGCAACAATATGCTTTAAATATATTATTTATGTGGGGTTTTTCCATTTGGGATAATAGATCCCACTGGTTTTGTTTGACTCACATAAATGGGATATATTATCCCATTGGTATACATTTGTGAGCCAATTTGTATGTTTGCAGAATGAATAAAAACAAATCTAGTAGTTGACTGAAGGAAGAATAAATCTCTGTGATACTTAATTCTACTGACTCTGGTGTTGGAGACTTTAGGGCAACATATTCAAAATATCGAGTCATTACCGCAAAAAAAAGCTCAAACGACAAAAACAATGTTTAACATGGGAAGGTTTTTTTTTTATTATATTTCATAAAAATGTTCTATGAAAATTGGCTTAAACTAGAATTGTTTTTGCTATAAAATCGCAATTGTTGCCAATAAATTCATTTATTAAAAAAAAGGAAAATTTTAAATGATGTCCCTTAAGCTTTTTTTGCAGTTATGCTTAGATATATGCTCATAGAAAATATTATTGTCATAGAAAAATTACCGATGGGATATTTAGTCCCAATTTATTAGGCTTAAGAAATCCAGTCTTACTTCTGGAGGATACAAGATTTTTTAAAAAAAAAATTTTTGCGCGGTTTAGTATCACATCTACACGAAACAATTACTTAATTTTGTCAAAAAACACTGCTCATTGTACGGTACTGAAAGGGTTAACATTAAGTGAGCGATAAGTTTAAGGAAGGTTTATCCAACGGCCGATAAAATCCTTCCTTTAGCTATCGGTAACTTGTGAAGACATGGGTAAATCGACATAGAATTACTCAAGGACACAGAAAATATTTTTTTCTCATTTTTTATTTATTAAATCTTCATATTTTAAATTTGAACTAATTCCTAAAATCTTATTGTTATACGATATTTTATATCCTGCAAGTGCCGGGCGCAGAATATACCCACTTTTATTTTGTCTAAAGCTATGTTTACACCTATTAAATATTTGTGGTCCTAAACGTAACCACTAGTTTAATTAAAAAATTATTTTCTTTTGCCAAACGTTTGGCTAGATCAATCATCATTTAACAGTTTATATATTACATTATACAATTATTTTCTTACAAATAAAATTAAGTAGATCATTAGATATTGTCAAAAATAAAACTAAAGTTTAATCAATTTGCTGGTCACGATTTTTTGGATTATTTCATCAAATATCTGTTAGATCAGTACATTAGGGTGGGTCAAAAAAAATTTTTGTTCTCGTAACGACTTCTAATAGCGTAAATATGTTGTATATTTGTCTGCATTAGACCCCTGTAAAATATTATTAATTTATTTTTTGTGTAAGAGCCCGCACGTTGATCTTAATTTTGTTAAATTTGTTATATAACAGCAATAGCATTGTATTGCAAAAAAGCATATTGCTGTATCCTAACGACTCTTAAGTTCTCGAGGATTCAGACACAAGCAACTCATTCATTGAAAAGTATATATTCTTCCAGGAAATATTTTTGAAAGAAAACATATAAAATAATGCACAGTTAAAAGATCAGTTTGGGTTTACTACGCGGACAGTGAAGTTGTGTGTTTATTTTTTTATTTGAACTGCCTTAACTTCTAACCGTTATTATGGAAACCAGAAGCCAAGATTATTTCTGCACGATATTCGAAAAAGAAGAAGATATTAATGATAATGTTTTATCAACTTACGAATATGTTACGAAATACTATGATTGGAGTAGGGAGCAACTAACCATAACAAGAAATACTACCAAAGAACCATCGTTTTTAGATATTGAAAAACTTGTAGCTCAAAGGATAGAATGCGTTTGGAGAAAATCGTCTCTTCCTACAGTGTCAAATACAATAGTCATACAAGTAATAAACAGTTATCATATAAATTACAAAAATCTCATAAAGTCGTTGGAAAAAATGTCCGTTTATTAGAAAGAAAATTTTCTCCGATGCAGCAGAGTTTTGTTTCATATTTGTTCCTGTAGATGTAAACTAATTGAGCTTTTTTGATGTCCAAGGCAATATAAGGAGTTTTTGAGTGAGATGCGAGGGCGAAAAAGATGCGTATTGGAGGAGTCGTTCGAGATCTTCCAACTAAATTGCAAAAAAGAGCAGCCCAAGCACCAAATACAGAAAAAAACGTAAATAAATGTCACGACAAAATTAAATTAAAACAGCAGGAGCTATCTGTTAGTAATTCCAGTGCTTCTTGTGACGACTCTTTTAATTTATCTTCCACGTCAAAGGCAGAAAGAAAAAAAATTTAGTTGGCCTATATTGTCGAAAACTTGTAACTGTAATAGTGTTTCCGATAGCGCAGCGGCTGCTATTTCTTCGCCTGTATTGCAAGATATCTCTGCTAGCATTGAACCAATTGATAAATCAAAAATAAGACGGGAAAGAAACAAAGTACGTAATGAATGTATTCAAGACCAGAAGCAGCTAGACCTACTAGCTTTATACTTTGACTGCCGTAAAGATAAGACGCTTAATATTATTTAAAAGGGAGCTATGAAATATAGACAAATACTGATTGAGGAAGATGTATTTGTTAAGGAGCCAGATTCAGTTTATGTTGGCTATGCAATACCAGATCGAAGTACTTCTAAAAATATTGAGATGTCAATTATTGCCCTTCCTTCGTCTCTAAAAAAAATGTATACAGAAAATTTAATGGCAATTAATTGTGATAGTACATGCACTAACACTGGGCAATTTAACGGAGTAATAAGAGTATTGGCAAAAAGACTTCAGCGCCCATTGCAATGGATTATTAACATTTGAACGAATTTAAACCATTTAAACATTTATTTAACAAGCTATATGGTGTTACCAAGGGACCATATTCGAATGATGTTCCTATTGTCAATTTATTAGAAAACTGCGAAAAACTTGCTTCTGTGAAACAGTGAGAGAACTAGCAGCCAGACGTGTTCATGAAACACGTAGCTCACCTCATACCGAAACCTCGCGTTTTTGGAGCCCCTTCGATCAATTTTGACGGAAGTAACTACTTTGAAGTTATAAGTTGGAATCAAAAGTTTTTCGATCCACCAATTCGTTAGAACATCACTACTGAAGAACTAAATGCGGCAGTTGAGTGTCAAAAAATCTAATTTTTTTGAAATGCCCAGATTTGACACTATACAAGTTTTTGTGACCAAAAAATAACTAATGAAATTTCGTGTTTTTGTTGTTTTATGTTGTATAGGAACCAAAGTTTTATTTTTTTTTTTTTATGTGTAATTAAAAATGTGTTCAGTTTTAATTAATAATAAATAATTTATAGTAAATAAAATATTAAAATTTAAAAAATGGCTTTTTTTAAAATACTTAATTCTTAGGAGCTCCGGCGCGGGCTAAAGATGTGACTTTTTTCAACTTTTTTTTAGCATTTTTTAATTGTTTTAACGTAAGACAACAAATATTGCTATTAGAATATGATTCGAAAAGTTTTATTTTTTTCACATACATCAGTGACCCACCCTACTGTACATACCTTTAGAGCAATATTTTTAAGGTTTCATACGGAACGACAAGCCACTAGAGGTGGAGGGCATGCAAATTAAAAACATCAAATTTATAGCAGTGATGCCCGGACACACAATCATATTTACATATGTACATGAAGTAGGAGCAGCAAAACACGAAGTTAAGATTTTGAGTAAATTAATATAGTTTCGTAGCACGATCTTACTCTTACGATATAAGAATGGAAGCTTATTTGATTCTGGTGATTCTATTTGTTAAAAGAAACAAAACAACAGCCGAGTGCTTATCATCAGCATTAACACGAATAATATTATAGGGTACGTGTGTCGACATCGCTTCGGCAGAATGCTTTGCCCTATACTTGCGAATATAGGAATATGAAAATTAGGCATCCCTGATTTATAGGAAACCTTCTTAATAGCAATTTTCGGAAACCTTTCCTTTAAATATAACCTTTTTATAAAAATGCTATAAATATTAATTTTTTGCAATAAAAATGCTTAAAATGGCTGTTATCCGAAAAAGCGCAAAATTCTAATTTGCAAAGTGTGTTTAACAACACAAAATTTTTATAATTATTACAGTGGTCAACCTTAATCTGATTTTAAGATATAAATTTTCTAAAAATTGTATAAAAATTTTTTACTCGCTTAATTTGTTTGTTATCCCAAAAAATATTAAAACCGATGTTAAATAAAATTCTTTTCAAAAAAATTGAAAGCTATTCAGCTGGAAATCCTATTTAAATTAATGAAACTATAAAACATTATTTATGGAATATTTTTAGTTTGTATTTCTATTTGATTGTAAAATTAAGTATAAAAGATATAATTTACATATTCATATCATTGGAAAACTTCAATAAACTTAATTGATACCATTGTACATATTCTTTTTTTTATCATTAGCATAGCGAAGCATAACTATTTAAAGCATATTTTCAGGCTGTTAAACAAATAATAAAGAATGGCCTACATTTAAGATAATATTTATTTTCAAAAACTATTTAAACAAATTACCAACTGAAAATACAAATGTACAAAAAACTATAACTTAAAATTTATTAACACTTTTTTCAATATTTTTTCTCTTTGTCTCTTTCGCTTTTATCTTTATGACTGCGCTATTTGGTCGCGAATTATGCCAAAAAATTAATGCTGCTGCGAAAAAAAAACTCTTTATATTAAACAACAACAATAAACTCAACCAAAAATAAAAAATCCACTTAAATACGTTTGGCAATCAACAAAATTAACTTTTATTTAAATGAAAATTAAAAATAAAACAATGACAACAAAAATGAACGCATTCTCTTTAAACGTTTGCAACATTTTTAATGACTGTTTTTTTATTTAAAATGTTTTGCTGTTGTTGTGGTGCTGATGTGTAAACAAATAAATGAACATAACAACAATAAAAAAAATCTTCCCCAGGAGCCAATAATGGCAATGGTGCGGCAATTATCTCTTCTCTGCGACCCTTCGACCGAGAACGACAAAAATCCTACCTCATACCCATCGAAATCAAAGACAATGGCTCACCAGCCATGACCGGCACTTCTACATTAACCGTAATTATAGGCGATGTTAATGATAATAAAATGCTGCCAGGCAGCAAAGAGGTGCTGGTATATAACTATCAGGGACAGTCGCATGATACTCCCATTGGGAGGGTCTATGTCCATGATCTAGATGACTGGGATGTAGTGGACAAAAAGTACTATTGGGAACAACAAGAACATCAACGTTTTAGATTGGACACCGATACGGGTATAGTGTCAATGAAAGCAGGCACTCGTAGAGGTCGCTTTAACCTGCGCTTTAAAGTCTACGATCGTGAACAGGGTCAGGTAGATATACCCTCGAATATGACGGTAATAGTCAGGGATATTACTCAAGAAGCCGTACAGCAGGCTGGTTCTATGCGTTTGCAGGGCATAACAGATGAGGAATTTGTGCGGACTTGGGATTTTATACAGCACAAGCAGGTGCGTTCGAAGTTGGAAAGGTTTCGTGACAAACTGGCTGAATTACTTTATACCGAACGTGATATGGTAGATGTATTTAGTGTGCAGCTTAAAGGCGAGGGAATAACAGATGTACATTTTGCTGCCCGTTCTGCCAACCAACAGCCCTATTTTAAGGCAGTCCGACTAAATGGTGTGGTGTTGATGCAACGAGAAGAAATCGAAAGAGAATTGGGTCTTAACATCACCATGGTAGGCATAGATGAGTGCCTCAAGGAGCAGGGTAAATGTGAAGGTTCTTGTTCCAATCGCGTAGAAGTCAATAGACTTCCTTATACAGTCAATGTTAACAAAACCGCCTTGGTAGGTGTAAGACTAGACATAACAGCCGAATGTTATTGCAAGGCCCGAAATTACAGCAAAGAAGACTCCTGCCGCACTTTTGCATGTTATAATGGTGGTCGTTGTGTAGAGACACGTAATGGACCCCGTTGTGTGGCGTGTCCTATAGGCTATAATGGTCCAAGATGTCAACAAAATACCCGCAGTTTTAAAGGCAATGGCTGGTCTTGGTATCCGCCTCTGCAACTGTGCGAGGAGTCCCATTTAAGTCTAGAGTTTATTACCAAAGAAGCAGATGGTTTAATTCTGTATAATGGACCTATAGTGCCTCCCAAAGCCGATGAATTAGCAGTAACCGATTTTATTGCCATAGAACTAGAACAGGGTTATCCCCGTTTGCTTATAGATTTTGGTTCCGGCACCTTAGAATTGAGAGTAAAAACCAAAAAGACTTTAGATGATGGAGTGTGGCATAGGTTAGACATTTTTTGGAATACTGAGCAGATACGCATTGTGGTAGACTTTTGTAGATCAGCTGATATCTATGAAATGGAAGATGGTTCCACACCGGAATTTGATGATAATTCATGTCAGGCCCAAGGCATTATACCACCCTTTAATGAGTTTCTAAATTTAAACACTCCCTTACAACTGGGTGGTCTTTATAGGCAACATTTTGATCAAACCCTATTCCGCTGGCAATATGCCTTTACCTCTAAAGGGTTTGATGGTTGTATACGAAATGTAGTGCACAATTCCGAACACTATGATTTAGCCTTTCCTGCCTTGGCCCGTAACAGCTACCCGGGCTGCCCTCAAACTGATGAAGTTTGTTTGAAAACAGATCACACTGCCAGATGTTGGGAACAAGGCAATTGTGTTGCCAGCTTAGTGCAGGCGAAATGCCACTGCCAGCCCGGCTGGATGGGACCCATGTGTAATATACCCACCATACCTACAACGTTCAAACCCCAAAGTTACGTAAAATTTGCCTTATCTTTCGAACCCGATCGTTTCTCTACACAACTGCAATTACGTTTTCGTACACGCGAAATACATGGTGAAATTTTTCGGGTATCCGATCAACATCACCGTGAATACGCCATATTAGAGCTAAGTCAAGGCCATTTACAATTTCGATTTAATCTTAATTCCCTAAGGGCGGAGGAGCATCATTTGGCTTTAACTGCCATAACAGTGAATGATGGCCAGTGGCATGTGGTGAAAGTAAGTCGTTACGGTTCGGCTGCCCTTATTGAACTTGACGGTGGAGAAGGTAGACGTTTTAATGAAACATTTAATTATCATGGCCATCAATGGCTGACAATTGATAAGCAGGAGGGTGTGTATGCTGGCGGTAAAGCAGAATATACAGGCGTCAAAACATTTGAAGTTTTAGGAGATTTCCAACGTTCTTGTCTAGATGATATCAGGTAAGAAAGATTTATGTGTGAGTCGTTCTACCAGAATGACTTTAAGGTTACTTTTAGGTAAGTGTTATTTTAAGAAAAACGCTAAACATGAGGTTTAAAAGAGTGAAAACATTAAAAATTAATATAAAATAAAATAAGAAGATTTTTCATTAGTATCCGGTAGGTTAGTTCGTAGTGAGCTAGTCTATCAAAGTGAAGGTTTCCGGTTTAATTGTGCTCAGAGAATTTGGTCTGGTATTTTGCTCTTCAATGGGATTATGGTATACGTTAATATTGCCCGACAGAATTAAGTTAGAATATCTGTAGGTTGTATTTTTCAGATATTATAAATAAAAATAAATGCTTTTTTTCAAACAAATGAGAACTTTAAGGTTCTGTTTGAAACAGTTTATGTCAGGTTCTGTTTGAAACAGTATATGTAACATTTTTAAATAATAAATTTATCTATTTCTTACACATGTGTCATTATATAAGAATGTGTGCTTATAAACAACTGCACATGTTCGTTTAGGTATTGGACGAAATTGTATGTCTTTATTGTGTCACTTATCTTTACTTCATCTATTCAACATTTGACCTGTTAAGCAGTTAAGTAAATTAAATTTGACTTTCAGGTTAGTTCTTCATAGTGCTTTGCAAAGTAGGGACAATTTTAGTTTTTTTTCTGTAGCAAATTTACTCGTTTATTTATTTAATGTCACAAAAGTTTGTAAGTCCACTTGTATGCAATTTAATTAAAACTTATGGCCACTTGTGGTCATATAAAAAAAAGAATGGGTCAACTTTATAAATTTAGTATCGAAAATAAGAAAAAATTGTTCAAATATAAACCCTGAATTAAATTAACATTATTCAGAAAACATACTTAACAAATAAGACAATTAATCTAACCTGTTTTTTTTTATTATTTAAATTTACTTAAGCGTTTTTTAATAGCAATTTCTTTAAGTGAGTATTTATATCATTTTACTAGAACTTAGTACAAAATCTAGTAGAATTTTGTAAACTCAACAACAAAAAGTTAAGAAAAAAGAAATTTTTTTAAAATAAATTTTTTTTTTTCGTATTTAGTTGTTGTAGCATTCCATTTCCACGCTTTTTAAATTAAATTGCTAATATTCATCAAACATTTTTACCCATAGTTAGGATAAGGTACAGGGGTCTACGTTGAGAATAGATGGACGTCCGCATCATGCGTTCAGAGTAGATGCGTATGATACTTTTTGTTAATTTTATACGTTTCTAAAATCAAGTTACATGCAATGCGTTTTATGCGCCAAATAGTTTTTTTTTTTGATCAGCTTTTGTGTTATTTTTTTTTTTTTTATCAAATAAAAATATTTTTGCCAAAAATTCAAAGTGTAATTGAAATTTTAATTCAAACTAATTCATGGAGGATTAAGCTTTTATTATATAAAAATTCGTAATTTTTCAAGATATTTGTTCACAAAAATTAAAAAAAAAAAAACAACGAAGATGGCACTCAGAATATAAAAGCAATCGATAAATAGAACGAAAAATTTTTTCATGAAAAAATTGTGTTAACATTTAATTTTAATGTTTTTTATTCTTGAAAGTTTTTGTAAGGAAAGTTTTACTTTTATTAGAAACAATAATTAGTATTGTTGTTATTTCATTGAACTGTTAATGGTTTTCAATCCAAATTTCGATATTTTAATCAGCCTAAAGTTCATTGAATTTAATTATCATTAAATTATTTTTATGAAGGAAGGAATTTTACAACACGAAATGAATTAAAATTTATTGATAATTTTTCATTCTTAACTGAGCTGGGAATTGAACCCAGGTTTTCACGGAAATATTGCCCTGACTAGTTTCGATTGTAACCACACAATCTCTTCAGAGGGGTTTGTCGTTTAACACTCACCGCCATTGACGACGGATGACGTCAATAGTCAAACATCAATCTTTAATCAAAATGGTATTTTACCCTGGTAGATCGAAATTTGCTTTCAAATTAATGATTACCTATTTTAATTGATTTACATGTTCTTCCTTACTTGTGTTTTTCGTACTTTTTTGCCAATAATTCTTCTTGAAATCCAACGTACATTTTTTTTTGTTTGTCATGTTTTTGTCTTTATTTTTCTTGTTGACCTTTTTCAGCACAACTTGAAGGACAAATGTAAACATATAGCTCGTGCCTTAGTTGTTAACAATTATTAGTATTGTGGTTATTTTATTGAACTGTTAATGGTTTTTAATCCAAATTTCGATATTTTAATCAGGCTTAAGTTCATTGAATATAATTTTCATTAAATTATTTTATGAAGAAAGGAATTTTACAATTTCATTCTTGACTGAGCTAGGAATTTCACCAGGTGTTCACGGACAGGTTGCCCTGACTAGTTTCGAATGTAACCACACAATCTCTTTCGGAGGTCACTATATATGTCGACAGACAATTGCATCTTATTGCCTAGATGCGCTGTTTTCTGCATTTTAGGCTAGTGGATGAGTGTAGGAGAGATCCAAGTGAAATCTTAGTGGAGTATGTAGTAAGAAAATGCTAGATACCGGGTTACTGAAATATCACCGATACTGAAATGGCTGAAGAGTTGGCTAGACTTCGAAAATGTTCGAAAATTTTGGATCAAAATCATGTGGAGACAGTCAGACCCCCAATGCGCTTTTATTTGGAGAAGATTAGGAAATGGGTTCTAAACGGGACTAATTGAATCTGGGGGAATATAACGGTTTACGGAGTATCGTAAGGCCGGTTCTAATTTACGTCTGCGTTAGAACCATGATAGGTATTATCTCGGGCCACTGCATGATGGGCAGGATGGCGGTGGTAATAAGACCTGACTCTTCGGATTTCTACAGGCTATACGGGGACAAAGAGAAGAAAGAGACAATGTACTAGGCTACAGTACAACAGACTGAGATGGCTGGGAAGTAGGTTTATAGGCGAATTGGGCTCTGGGCTCGAGAATCTGAAGGAATTCGTAATGAGCATGACCTGGCTGTATAAGTGGCGGTTGGGCACAGAGTGTATATTGTAATGTTTCAATGAAATAAAAGCGAAGCTCAGATTGATTGTTAATTAATTGATCAAAAGTTTTATGTTTATTTATAAAAAAGTTTTTTGGCTTATATACTATTTATGAGAAGAATTTGTTTATTATTGAAAGAATGTATTATTATAAATTAAGTGTATAGATACACTACAATATAAAACTTTTGTTTTTAGTAGGGTAGTTTTTCTTTGGTCCGATATTGTCTTTTACTATTTCTAGTCCTTTAAATTTTTTTTATACCCGCCATCAGTGGCGAATGAGGGTATACTAAGGTTGTCATTCCATGTGAACCTTTTTTATTATACATCTAAGTCCACATAAAGTTTATATATTCTGGTTCCTTGAGTAATTCTAAGTCGATTTAGCCATGACTGTCTGTTGAAAACACTCTCACTTTCGAAAAACACAGAAGAAAAGAACAAACTTGGTCTCAAATTACTTGTAGTTATTTTAAGCAGCTTGGGATTGGAATCCAGCAACGTCGGTTTAATAGGATCAGAGCTATGAATCAAAATGTGGAACCACCACCCTATACAATTGAAAATGTTGTTAAAAAACTAACATAAATGGTGTAATAATCCACTGGATGATATTAAATTTTGCACCTATTCGTTTTATAGGACTGCAAATTTAGTAAAGACCGGTCCATAACTTACCCTAGGCCCCATATAAAGCCTACTCCCGGAAAACAGTTTAGTACGCCTAAATCCGAAAATATGCTATCATAATAAACTTTGGTACGTCATAGTTTTAAAGGACTAGAAATTACTCTGCAGAATTTTGTGAAAATTGGTCCATAATTTACACTAGACCCCATATAAGCCCTTCTTCTGGAAAACCGTTTAGAGCACCTAACACCTTAATACCAAATTATATCATAATTAAATATAATATAATAAAATTTTATATGAATAGAAATCACACTGCTTAATTTCGTGAAGATCGGTCCATAATATTCCCTAGGTCCCATTTAAGCCCTACTCCAGGAAAACAGCTTAGTACGCCTAGAACCATAACAAAAATTACTATCATAATAACATTTAATGCTTCACAGTTTTATGGGACTATAAATCACACTTATAAATTTCGTGATGGTCGATCCATAATTTACCATAGGCCCATATAAAGCCCACTTTGAGAAAATAATTAAATTCGCCTAAAACCGTAGCAGATATAGATATTGCGGTAAAATGTCTACCAGCTTAGATTCGTATGGTCCATAATTTACCTTAGATCCCATATTAAGCAGCCTTCTGAATTCTACTGTTAACGGTAAAACTAATTTCACTGCTGTATTGAAATTTATTCTAGTTTATTTTTTTTAATACCAGAAATCAGTCTTCAGAATTTTGGGATGATTGGTCCATAATTTACCATTGGTCCAATACAAATTACTCTCCTAAAAATAATTTTAGTTCAGCTAAAACTGTTGCGAATCATAACATTTTACTCAAGCCAGTTCAAAGATCTAAAAAGAAACGCATAAAACTTTGTGATTTTCGATCAATAATTTAATATAGGTCTAAGCCGCAACCAATTTTAATGCCGACGTTCTTTTTTGTGAAGATTAGTTAATAATATATATGTAGATATCATATAGAGCTACTCCTGTAGGGGTAGGGTATCATAGATTTGGTACAGCCGAATATAGCACTCCAACTTGTTTTCTTCTTTATTTTCTTCTTAGTCTTCTTTTATTAACTAAGAATGTTACCAAAACGTTCTTTTTTACATTATAACCACACCACAATAATGGGTATTATGTGTTTGTGCTGCTGTTTGTAACACTTAAAAATATTGGTCCTTGACCCACCTTAAAGTATACCGCTCGAGGCAGGATTAATTTCTGAGTATATCTATAGTTGTTCGTCCGTCCGGCTGGCTTTCCACGTCAACCTTGTTCACAAAATACACAAGGACCAAGCCTAGTGAAAATGGTGAGAATCGGTCCATAATTTCAGATAGCGCCCATACAAGTTTCCTTCCGTAATGGAGTATTTATGCCCATTAACCATCTGATTATGCTGGTAATTTAATTAAATTCAGTCCAAACTTATCTGATTATAATCCAAATCATGTATAGAAATTTAATTGGAATCGGCCAATATTTGTTGCACGCGCATGCGTCAATTCAGCGCGATACGAGAAAATCATGACATTTTCTAAATACACTATTAAAAAGTAAAATAAATATTTACGAAAAACGTACGTTTTGTTAGAATTAATGGAAAAAAAAGCTCACTTTGTTCTGCACTAATTTTTTGCCGATAAAATTCATCTATGAGAAGAGGAGAAAATAATACAAGAAGGTTTTTTTCCAATAGAACTAGAACTGAGCAAATTGCACCATACACCATACCATAAACTGGTACCATCAGAAAAATATCAAACTATGTGTTTTGACGTGAAAAAACGAAAAATTGGTTAATAACAACAATGTCCGTGAAATCAAACACACGGGCAAATAATTTGTATAAAAAGCCAATTAAAACAAATTGCTTAAAATTCAATTACAAAAATGTTTATTGCAGCAACAAATGTTTAAAATGTTTCTTAAGCAAACCAGTTATCAACAAGAATTTTTACAAGAATAATAAAAATAATTTAAGCTGAGCTTCTTTTAAATGAAATTACAAGAGCTTAAAGAAGCGTTAATTCTCAGTTAACTAATAAGTACAAATAAGTACATAAATCTCAAGAATGATAGAAGAAAGATTACGACAACACGAATCAAAAATTGAATTTTCTGCGCAGGTGGGTTAAATGACGTCACGAAACATACACGAATAGGTAACTCTAGCTTGGGTTAAGTTACGTCATCTAACGGGAAAACATGCGCATGGCGTAATCTCTTTTTATATCATTCTTGCATAAATCTTAATTTTGTAAATTACGATATGAGAGTTTACTTAAAGAAAGAGCAAAACTTTACAAAAGAAAATAAAATATTTTGAGTAATAGTTATGTGTAAAAATATAGTTGCAAAATATAACCATGTATAAAATATAAGCAGACAATTTATTTTTAAATAAATAAACTGATTTATGTTGTAGCTGAACACTATGTTTAAAATCGCAAGTCGTACTATCAAACCTCAAGCATATACACGGTCCACCATTATCCATGTTATATGAATTAAGGTAAAGATTTTTCTAAAAATGTATCTGGTAGCCCTGACTATGAATTGTGTTGTGTGTTTGCCAGCGTTACCATTCAAAAAGGGGATATATACAAAAAATGGCGCCATAAAGGGGACTTAAAAAAAGGTCACCTCTTTTAAAGGCAAAATAAGTACAACAAATTTCGGGCCAAATTTTGGTCTAGCATAAAATTTGGCCCGAAAATGCGGTTACGCTAATACCTTTGATCACAATTGATAACGACTTGTACGATTTCGATCAAAATACTTACAGGTGAGTAGGAATAAAATTACCTTTGAGTCATCCAAATAACAATTTTTTGTATTTTAAGCTGTTTCGGAGTTTTCGTTTTTTTTTTTTTTTTTGGGAATGCCAGGTATATTACGAATGAAAATAAGCCATATGGCATGAAAATCGGTTGAAGAAATTTTTATTTATAATATCTATACATAAATTTCATGAAAGCTAATTTATGTGTACATGCAGTGGTACATAAAAATCAAATTTTGCGATATTTGGCGAATTTTTCTTAACAAATATGTTAAGAAAACTAAATTTGGCAAATTTAGTCGATTTTCAGTGTATAATTTGGCGACGAAAGTGAAACAAAGCTGACAACCCAGAATTATATAGACATAAGTACACGTATAAAAGCAAGTGTGTACATTTTAATTATTCGACAGCTATACTTTAGCTAATTACGAATGACAAGAAAAAAAGATTACAACAAATTATTTCTTTATTTAGTAAGAAAAATATCAAACAAGTTGCAAAATTTAAAAAAGTATCACATTTATGTGCATTTTTTTAAAGTAGCAAAACAGTATCCAAGCATTTGAAAAAGTGGCAAATTGCCACTTTAGTAGCACCAACGGTAACGCTGGTGTTGGTATTGTTGCGTTAAAACAGTAGATGAATGAGCTGGGTGAGTTGAATCGATTTTAAGTATGTATTATAAGCATTTTTCTTAAACATAAATCAAGCTGAGGTATGAGAATGATATTGCCGTAGGATTCATATTTACTACAACTCGTACTTATTAGTCAACGTTATTGAGGGTATGAGTTAATCAGAGTAGTTGAATGTTTAATGACGTCTACTCACTTTTATTTTAAATTTCATGAGTGCGTATGAATAGCGAAAAAACAATTCGTTGCTGATCTCTGATTCTCTACCTTGACATTAAAGGGAATAATTATGGAATAAAATTGCAAATTAAAAATTTTTTTTTAAAAAACATTTACCTTCCAGGCCTCGTTTACAAAAGTTCAGGTTTCTTTCTTACATCTTGTTTGTTGTATTTGAAAAACACATTCGTATATATGTGCCAATGTTTAATAGCAGTAATACAGACATTTATACACAGTAAATTCGTATTGCCAAGTTTAAGTATATGTATATGGCTATATGTGTATGGGATTCAAGGTATATTCAATATCACTCGTTTGGAACATTAAAAGGATTTTTTAATTACAACTCTTAACAGAAAATTAAATAACAAGCAAAGGTCTTTCATCTTTCCCCTCTACTTTGAGTCATCCTTTCTTAACGTCATTTCTTATTTTGCAAAATGAAAGAAAAAATTAACTTAAAAAAAAAATGTTTGCCTTGAATATTGTTCTGTTTCACCCTAAAACACATTCAATAACACTGATACAATTTTTATTCATTTTATTTTTTCTTTTCCTTTAGATTGGATGGTAAACATTTGCCTCTGCCACCCTCCATGAATGGCACGCAATGGGGACAAGCAACAATGGCCAGAAATTTAGAACGTAATTGTCCTTCAAATCGCCCATGTTCAAATATCATCTGTCCGGATCCATTTGATTGTGTTGATTTGTGGAATGAATATGAATGCACGTAAGTATTGAAAATTGCTGTCAGCAAAATAAACACATTGCGTATATATTTGAGAATCATTTCATTTTGCACAACCAACAAAAA
The DNA here is from genome assembly GCA_943735925.1 of Pollenia amentaria. Taxonomy (NCBI): domain Eukaryota; kingdom Metazoa; phylum Arthropoda; class Insecta; order Diptera; family Polleniidae; genus Pollenia; species Pollenia amentaria. The sequence goes on from OX031007.1 coordinate 151,408,751, forward strand.
AGAGACTTGAGAAATGAAAAAGAGAAAAAGCTAAATTTTAAAGAAATTGTAAGGTAAAGATAAATTGGAAACCAGATCTTTTTCTTCTTTGAAAACAAGGAATATTTAAATTTGCTATTTTTATGATAATAATAAAAAACATTCTGATTATTCTATTATATTACTACAAACTAGTATAACGATATCCATACTTATTATGTAAATGCACGAAATAGAGCATCTTTTAAAATTATTGTTCCAGAAATTCTATTTAACCTTTATGTGCTCGGTATTCTACATTTGTAGCATTTTTGCAGGAAAAGTTTAATAAAAATAAAATTCCCCAACAACAGGGTCCGAAACTTGCAGTAGCTTCCTAAAAATCAATTCTAAGCAGTTTTAGCCACTTACACGTTAAAAAAATAATGTACAGTACCTCTAGGACCCTACTTTTCATAATTGCCATCTCCTGGCCGATGGTCTACAAATGTTGACACCATGTTAAATGTATGAAAATTCACATCACTCTTTTACTCAACTCAAGTTTTTTTGAATGCGTCGTGTCGAACCTGTCATTTAGTATTTTTTTACTCATTGCTTTCTTGTACACGATTGGGTATGCATGCGTGTGCTTGCATATGTGACTTAATTGTGTATTTCGTAATAATTGTTATTGTAGTGATTCATATTCATATTGTAGTGATTAGTTAACGAACAACTACATATTTGCATTTCGCGAAAGAAATAGATTTACTCCGTACATCCAATTCAAGCCTGCAAAGTATGGCATAAAAGTCTGGTTCGCAAGCGATGCAAAGTCATTCTATCCTGTCAAGACCAAGATTTATGCAGGAAATAGCTTAAATGCAAATCGTGCAACCAATGCAGGGGAGAAGAACTATATAATATGTGACAATTTCTTTACATCGTTAAATCTGTGTAGGCTGGATATCAAAAAATCTCGATCTCTTTGGTACTTTTCGTCCAAACAAAACATGTGTGAAAAATGATATGAAAGCAGACCGCAAACGTGAAGAAGAGGCTACGGTTTTTGGTTTTCTCGAATCAAAGTCTGCGTTGGTGTCCAACGTGCCAAAAAAAAGAAAAGCAGTTGTACTATTTTCCAGTGCGCCTTTGGCAAAAGCCACTGAGAAGAAAAGCAAGCCACAATATATCCCTGACTACAACGCAGCCAAAGGAGGCATCGATGCGATGGATAAAATGCTTTCTGCATATTCAACTTTACGCAAAACTTGGCTCTAGCCTTTGGCAATGTTTTATAACATGCTATATTAACATGCTGGACTTAACATGCGCTCTAGCCGCATTGACTATATATTCGGAAAATAACGACCACATCCACCAAGCAGACAAACGTTGGAAGCACCAGCGAAGCCTTGCAAAATAGCTCTCAATGCCAAGAATTTAAAAGCGCTCTGCAAATCCAAGGGTATAAGGCAATGATCCAACACGCCTGGCTATTGAAATGGCACTCTGTAGTTCCCCTGTTTCTGGCACTAGTATGAACAACTTACCTGATATTTTTAACGACATACATCCCATGCACTCTGTTCGTTGTCTATATTGTGAAGTTGGAAAGCGCAAAACTACACGCAAGATTTGCAGATGGTGTAAAAACCCTGTATGTGACACACATACCACCACATATACTTTGGATAAATGCTGTACCATGAATGAAAGGGGGTGCTTTAAAACCATGTGAGATAAGGCCATTATGACTTTATTGCTCAATTGAATGGGAGATAAAGCCATAATGGCCTTATTGCCCAATCATTGAGAGGTAAGGTCATATTTAAAATTTTGCGAAATGAGAGATATAGCCATACTGTTTTTTCGCAAATGAGAGATAAAGCCATATTTTAAACTTTAGTATGCGAAGCCAGATTCCAATACTTTACTTTAGTGTTTCCGGGAAAAGAAATTTTTTTATTCTTGTGACGCACGCAGGAAAACTTTATTCAGCGAAGCCACCTGCCGCGTCCTACTGGAGGAGAAAACCCGCAAGCACGGCCGCAGGCCGCCACGCAGAAAAACTTTAGTATGCGAAGCCAGATTTCGTAAAAGGGAAAATCTATTATTAATCAATGTAAAATGCAAAAGTTCTTCAAAACTGAAATGAGAGATAAAGCCTTTTTCTAATATTGCTAATGTGAGCTAAGGCCATGATGGCTTTATCTCCCATTCAAATGAAAAAAGGCCTTATCTCCCTATTGAATGAGAGATAAAGCCATCATGGCCTTATCTCACTTTGTAAAGCAAATCCAAAAATTCAAACAAATCATCTATTCAAATAAAGATTGGTTGTAGTATAATTGAAAATAAAAAATAGTTCTTAATTTCTATTGTTTGCCAAAATGTTAGAGGTATGAATTTTAAAATTTTATCTACAAAGTTTTGGTATTGAACATTTCATTAAGTGATAAACCTGGCAAAAATATCCATAATTCTGAAATCATGTGTAATAAATTTCAAATATATAGATGCGATAGAATTGGCAAAGATGGTGGAGGAATTTTGATTGCAGTATTGACTCTTTTACCATCTGAAAACATTTCTCCAAACTGAATTCCTTTCCAAGAAACTGAACTCCTTTCCGTATGCGTTAAATTTGAATTCATATATTCATCCAGCATCTAGTGTGCGATTATATGAGTTACATCTAAGGACAACTGAATTTGTAGTTGGTCAATCCATACCTGGCCACATATTATTAATACTTGGAGACATTAATCTTCTAAACATCATTTGGACCCAAAATTCGGACCTAAATTACTTTTACCCGCCATTAATTAAGATCAAAATAACGAACTATTGGATTCTATAGCAGTTTAATGTATTTATGGTAGAGCTACCTGAAGATTATAGCAGACAACGCATCAAACCTTTATCAAAACCTTAGGACAATAATCATCCTACTCTGGAAATGAATTTGTTCGTTCAAGCACAACAAGTCGTGAATACTCGCACCAACGTGGACATGGTTTCTACTTTGGAAATACTGACATAGTGGAAGACTTGCTAGTTTAAAAAATCTGAAAAATAAGTACTATAAAAAATATAAAAAGTCATCTCTTCCGATAGAATATACTAGATACGCAACGACGAGATCAGCTTTAAATTTAGCAAATTTACAATGTTACAATGATTATCTCTCTAAAGTTAAGGGAAACTTAAGAAAAGCTCCGAGAACTTTTTATAACTTTGTGAATTCAAAGCGACGAGTTATCCTCTTCTGATGAAACTTGGTGACATAGAATCCTCAAATGATTCAAATGTATGTGACATGTTTGTTAAATTTGTTTCATCCTCATATTCAAATAAGGAAATTAATCTTTTATTCGATTATCCATATCAAATGCCTGAATTTTCAATAATAAATTGTCCAATGTTACAGGAAACAACTGTTATTGATGCTGCCAAAGAAATTAAATACTCTAAAAGTTATGACCCTGATGGAGGTCGAAGTTGTGTACTTCTAAAATGTTTATGTTCATTAATTTCGCCTTTAACGTATTTATATAACGTTTCAGTTGTAAATGGGTATTTCCCTGATTACTGGAAAAAATCTTTTATTATACCTTTGTTTAAAACCGGATGTAAATCTAATTTTTCAGACTACAGAGGTATAGCTAAATCAAGTGTTATTCCTAAACTCTTTGAAAAACAAACGCGTCTAATATGATATCGTATCAAGCATCTTTATTGTTATCACCATTCCAACATGGATTTAGAAAAGGTCGTTCGACTTTTATTAATCTTCTGGAATTTAACACTTCGCTGATAACCTCATACAATTCTGGAATGCAAACTGCTACCATTAATACGGATTTTAGTAAAGTATTTGCTAAAGTCAATCATAACTTTCTTATAAAATTTTATTTTAGAAAAAAATTGTTACCACATTCTATACGTTTTTATGGAACTCTGTTTAGTGGTGGAAATAGTTTTATACACCAAAACTCTTGAAAAAAATCTTACTAATACAAACATGAGTTAGGTACTACTGACATTTGAGTTATGTACCTGTCAAAGGGTCGGCATACTTGTTGTATACTATGATTATTGGTACTATTGCCACTTTCTAATGAATTATTCTAAAACTATTTGGTATATGAATTTTTGGAACCGTTTTTGAACCATTTTATTTTTTTGTTATTTTACTTATCCCTTTCAGGGTCAAAAATAATTTTTGGCGAGATAAAAATCTGAAAATTTGAAATAAATTAGAAATAAATTTTGTTTAAGCCCAAATATTGTTAAAATTTTCCGCAATTTTTATATTATTAAAATTAGGCTTCCTTACACATGTTTCTAACTTACTGACTGCATATAACCGAGTCTTCATATCAAGCCCTAACTTGGGCAGTATTTACATTTGTAAATATACAATTTTTAAAAGAGCTAAAATTTTTACATTTAAGGTTCTATGGCGCTATGATTCAGGCTCAGTAACTAATTTTTCATGTTTTTCTCTTTCAAAATAATTCGGAAAACATATAAAAGTACACATATTTACAAATGTAAATACTGCCCGAATTCGTAGTAAAAATCGGTGCACAGGTTAGGGCTATCTTCATACCTCTCTTAAAAAATGCTAAGCAAAATAGTATCATAAATTCCCTTCATTTAAAAATTTTATTCCGGAGCAATTGATTCAACATAACTACACCCAGAGAAAAGCTATGTTTAAATATGTTCACCTCCAACAAAACTATTTTTAAAGAAAATTGTAAACATATTATGGTTAATTTGACAATATTATTATCACCGACAACCATATTATGGTTAAATGTATCCTCCATCAAGAAGGCACAACTATATTATGGTTGCCTCCGAACATTTTTTGGTCAATAACAACTAAAATATGTCTAACACTTATAATAGCATTGGTTGGTTTTCAACCATGCATGTTGCTCTTGGGGAAGAGGAAAATACTACTGTTAATTTAAAAACAAAGTATTGTCATATTTAACCAAAACATGTTCAGAGGCAACCATAATATGGTTGTTGCTTCTTGATGGAGGACTTATTAAACAATAATATGGTTGTCGCTGACAATAATATGGTTAAATTTAAACATAATATGTTATATATTTTGTCCAAAAACCGTTCTGTTGGAGGTGCCTATATTTAAACATGTTTTTTCTCTGCGTGTACCAACGCAGGGTACACAAATTTCCCAAAAATTATGTTTGTTTTCTTTCATGTGATTTTGAAGAACTTAAACCGAAGAGTGGTGTAACTTTTTTCTTTACCAGCGGTAACACTTGCAAACACAAAGCAAATGCAATTTTTTGTCAATAACAACAGGAGACTATCAAATAATCAGCCATAGATTACATAGATATGAAACTTGCTTGTCAAAAACCCAGTAGCATGTGAAAGATTGAATCACCAAACTGAGTCTTTTGAGACTATCTTAGATGATCAAAAACTGATTAATCAGTTCTGCGCTTAAAACAAGACTCGAAAATTATTTCCAAAAATGCCTAGAAAGTGACTTGCTTTAAAAACAAAAACAAAATGTACAGAATGTGCGCAATCATTAAATAATCATGCAGATGATCGAAATGTGACTGTTTTGAGCATTATTATTCAGTCATATTTAGCACTGCCTAGCGAGGTAAAAATGTTTATTTTTTTTTTGTGTTGTTTATGTTTACAATGGGACAATTTTTCTTACAGATTTTGAAGCCAGTGTGTTTTGTAAATTTATGCTTATATATGTCAGTGCTGTAAGAAACCAAAATAATATAAAAATGAATTTTATTTGTGAGTGACTTTACATAAAAATTTAAAATAAAAAAGTAATGTTTAAATACTGGTACAAACTGTCTTCAAAATGAGTTTTAATTGAACAGAACGCGAGTCATAAAAATGGTACCCCACCCGCGACTCATCTAAAATGAGGGATTTATTTGGCCCCTATGGTAAATATGGACCGTTGTTGATAAAAGTTGACAGTGTGATTTCTTGTATTATGAAACTACAAGACACCGAATTTGATTATAAAATAATTATGCGTTACGGTTTTACGCGTACTAAAGTGTTTTCCGAGGGTGGGCTTTATATGGGGCCTATGGTAAATTATAGACCGATCTTCATGAAATTGGACATTTGTAATTTCTACTTATATAAAACTGGGGCAGACTTAAATTAATTACAATAGCATTATTAGTAACGGTTTGAAACGTTCCGAAGTGTTTTTTGAGAGTGGGCTTAATGTGGGGCCTATGGTAAATTATGAAACAATCTGCACGAAATGGTTCCCAGTCATAAAGGACGAACATGTTCAAAATCTTATATATATATATGTCCGCCACTATTTATGCCGGATTTTTGTTACAAAATTTCAAATTTATTAGGGTGGTTGTTTCATATTTTGATTGATAACTCTTTTCCTACTGAACAGATTTTGCTGGATTACAATCCCAAGCTGCCTAGGAGAACTAGAAACAACTTGACAACAATACTGTTCTTTTGTTTCGAGTCGTTTGAGAGTCAGTGTTATTTCAACAGACGGACAGACAGACGATGAGTCGCGGGTGGGGTACCATTTTCTCCCGAATGAACTGTTATTTTCGACTCAAAAACGAGCGCATAAGTGATTATTTTAATCGCGCAGAGGAGTCAAAAAAGACTCGAATATCTATGATCAATAATTTATATAAGTTGTGAATGATATTTAACCATTTTTTAGCAATATTTATTTGAGAATGGGTTTAATTAAATATCATTATTAATTTCACATCAAGCATTACTGTTTGCTGGCAATATTTCACCACTTTAATGATGTTTACCGAATTATTAAAAAAAAGGAAGAAAGCACGACTACATACTACCTTACACAAAACACAAATTTTCGAGAGTGTACCCTATTTGGGACTTATGTGCTACCATACACGCGCCAAAATAAAATTATGGTGTAAGTTTAAGCATCATGTACTTATACGAGGTCTTTATGCCGAATATTATCTAGATATCTACTTCTGAATACGATTTTTGGGAAAACGTTTGTATGGGACCTATGGTCAATTCCGGACCTACATGTCAAGACATTGAACTCATCGTCACCAAATTACATGTCAATACCAATATTTATCAGCTTGTTTAGGCATTATAAGCTATATTGGGTGACGGTATTTTTATGGTAGTTGTGGTGAAATATAGTCCGATTCAATTAAAAATTTGGTTAAATGATTAAGGTTGAATAAAAATATTACTAGCCCATGTTCAATCGAAATACCAGCATAATTTGATGGTTTATATGAAAGAAGACTCTATTCTGAAAAAAAGTTTATATGGGGGATTGATGAAGGTATGGTCCAATTCCTACTATTCGTCCTTATGAAAATTTTATAATTTGTACCAAATTTCATCTAATCTACGAGTATATAAAATACAACAAATGTTTCTATGCCCTCTATAGACTCTGGACCCACCCAACCGATGTGCTTCAAGACGGTGGAAAGGTAATTTTGCAGGGATGGTTTTGGGCTATATATTTTTTCAAAACTCAGATGACTAGGAGAGTTATGGGGAAATTGATACCCCTCTCAAATTACCTCATAGATTTAAATGCAATTTAAGACATTGATAGATCCCTTCTTATATGGACACTTTATAAATACACTGATTAAAATAAAAATAGATTGAAGATTCCAGTTAAACTTTCTGATGAAGGGACATCATGAACAACAAGAAAATACTGATTTATGTTGAGGCTTGTATTTTCTAAAGTAAAACTTGTAACGATATTAGATGAGGATGTAGATCCGGCACCTTTTCTGGCGGTAATATACGGTGTAGTAGATCCAGAATTCGTCTTCATCCGTTAAGGTGACAACAATTTTTAATGAATAGGAAGTTTTTCCAAATGGGGGTATTTGTTAAATAATTCTTGAAATTACCGACTATATACTGCAGCAGCAGAAATTCCTAATTGATCTGGTCAAATTCATCAGAAGAATTTCGCAAAAGGCTATACAATTAAATCTCAAGAACGACTTTATCGCATTACCTTTTATACACGTTTAAGTGCGAGAACAACGAAATTCATGGTGCATATGTCTACTTGAGAAACAACCTGTTCACAGTAGCTTCATTAAAAGGTCCATACGACACATTTTAATATTTCACCTACACTAGAAAATATTTTTTGCTATCTACTCATTATTTAAATCAAAATATTTTTGTAATAAGAAAATTTATTCAACCACTAAATTATAGATAAGTTTTCCTTTATTAAACATACTATAGTAATTACAAAGTGTAAATGGATATTTGCCATATGTAACTGAACTCAAAATATTTAAAATAAATATAAAAATTTACTTCCCTTATACACAGAAAAAAATGTTTTATCAATTAAAAAAATGGTTTAAAAAGTATTTAAATTTAATTAATGTGATAATTGAATCAATTATTGTTTTAGTTGAAAGAAAATAAAAAATATAATATTGATTTAATTAATATTTAAGTCGTTTTGAAATAAATTTTAAATTAAAATATTAGTTAAATATCAAAAAATATTAATTGACTTTTTCGTTTAAAATAAAATAATTTAAAGTTGTAGAATTATTGTTGGGAGTTGTCAATATTTAATTAAATAGATTAACATATTATTTGAAATGGCAAAGTTTTTTTTTATCATTTTGTTGAATAAAATTAAAAATATTATTAATTGAAAAATAAACATTCGAAATTTTAAAATTTTTAGTAATCAATATAATCATTTTGGTAATAGGTGCAAAATTAACAAATTGTTTGCGTGATATTATGAATTTGGTATAAATTTGGTGATTAGAGAAAAATTTTAATTTTGCAATATGGAAGATGATTAAACCAACAAGAACACAAAATATAGAATAAAAAATTTCAAAGAAGCAGTCTAAGCAAATAGTTTCTACACGGTAAAAGAACGGACGGAAAATTAAAACATATCAAAAGAAAATTTTACTTTACCCGCTTCGCTTTGCTAGAGCTGATTAATTATACCACCACCATAATATTCGATAGGGTATTATGCGTTTGTGCTGATGTGTGTGTAGCACTTTACATATTCTTTCTAGACTCACCTTAAGGTATAGTTTCTGAGTCGAACTAATTGCTGGTTGGCTGGCTGGTTGTCTGCCCATGCAACATTTTTGGCAAAGTAGAGCTCGCAATTTTGAAGATTATTTGATGAAATTCGGGACATACGTTTCAATATTTATAAGGACAAAGCTCATGGTAAATGGTATGCATTATTCCTTTATTTCACATTGGTCCGTAATATTGTAATAATATTTGGAAACGATAGCTTTTGTTTGTTATATCTTTTATGTCATTGCATTTATTGTAATAATATTTGGAAACGATAGCTTTTGTTATATCTATTATGTCATTGCAAAATGTTGTACCGATAGGTCCGCGATTGACCAAACCCCTATCCACAAAGAACTGTTATAAAAATGTTATCGTCATAATATAATTTTCTTTACTGTATCTATGATTGGCCACAGAGCCCACATAGAGAACAATCTCGAAAATGTTTATCTCTGTATCGTCGGGCTTAACCGTCCATTCCTATCCGGCATATGTCCGTCACGGCTACGATTAATATGGCCCATTCGATTAGTCCAACTTTTGACTGATTTTTTCAATAAATCTGGCCGTTTTTCATCAATGTTGGCTTGAATATTGGCTTCCCATGACTCCAGAGTTGCTGGTTTGTTGGCATACAACAATGACTCTACATAGCCTTATAAAAATTAATCCATTGGCGTTTAATGGGGTGGGGTGTCACAAAGTCATAGGACATAAAGCCATATGGCGTTAAGTCCCATTCCATTGAGACATAAGGGCATATGCCATTAAGTCTCATTATAATGGGACTTAACGCCATAAATTTTTTTCCGAAAATGAGACATAAAGCCATATTTTTAATAATGATTGCATGTCACCCTATTTCATGTAAAAAATACATTGTTGTCTCATGTCGCCCTGTTTTATGTCAAAAATGCATTTGTCTGTCAAAATGTTGTTGGCAATCAATCAAATTCCCAAAATTTCTATGCTCCAGGAATTACAGCTGCAAACATTTTGTGAAAGGAAAAATCCTTAGTTTTCATTGGAAAAAATTTTCTTATTCTTGTGACGCACGCAGGAAAACTTTATTCAACGAAGCCACCTGCCGCGTCCTACTGGAGGAAAAAACCCCTAAGCGCGACCGCAGGCCGCCACGCAGAAAAACTTTAGTATGCGAAGCCAGATTTCAATACTTAACTTTAGTGTCTCCGGAACTGAAATGAGAGATAAAGCCGTTTTCTAATATTGCTAATGTGAGCTAAGGCCATGATGGCTTTATCTCCCATTCAAATGAAAAAAAAGGCTTTATCTCCCTATTGAATGAGAGAAATATTAGAAAACGGTCTTATCTCTCATTTCAGTTCCATTATAAACTTTCGCCGGAAGTTTATAATAAAATTATATAGCATATATTTCCTTCCCTAACAGGGAATATAATGTCAAAATTTTAAAAAAATCAGTTTTAGGATAGACACCTCTATAATGTACAAACAAAAAAAAACATAGATTAATTTTCATATATCTAAAAGTCAAGTATACAAAATTGTTTGCTAAAACGATGCCTGTATACATACATCCTTACACACATGTGTTGATGAACTATCTTGTTATAACTATTGGAAACTTTTAGATCTTATCAGCTTGGTATACATATTTCCGTATGTTTAATGTTACTCTTGCTACTTGTTCTATTTCTGTAGCTGCTGCTTCTATTGCTACTTCAACAACCTTTGAATACACTGACATAAAAACGCACAGTGGAGACATGTTAAAAAAGTGGTATCAAAAATTAAATGTCAAGATTTTGTAGAGAACTACAATATTGCTGCCACAGTTGGTAAAATGAGGTACTCTAAAATCAAAAAACTTGCAATAAAAAAGATTCCAGAAAAAAATTTAAAAAATTTCAATTCCAAAAAATAAAAAAGCTTGAAAGGGAAATAAATAATTTTTAAGGACTAAACCCAAAAAGTATTTTCAACTCCCAAAAAATAAATGGCAAGAAAAAAATCCAAACGAAAAACTCTGGAGAAAAAAGTAAAAAAAAAAATTTCAATTTATATACATTTAAAATTGGTATTTGTTTCGTTACCAAATGACCTTCAATGAGTTGAGTTTTAATTAATTATTTTTTTTTGGAGTAATTTCATTGTTTAGTTAGTTCCAAATAAAGTAAGTTCTTAAAGTTTTTTTGATTACATTTATATACGAGGGCGGATCAATAAGTCCGTGACTTTTCGAACTTCCGTAGTTATATGAAATGCAACACTGCTCCCATCAAGTACCACCTGTTAATAGACTACTGTCAAGTTTGGAGCAAGTTTTGTCATTAACTTTGCGTTTTAAAGCTGTTCAAATCATACAACCTCGTTCGAAGAGTAATTGTGCGTCAGATTGTTAATGCCATAGGCATTTCATATGGCAGTGTGGTTTCGATTTTAAATAATCAGCTGGGTTTAAGAAAGCTGTCTGCAAGATGGGTGCCGCGTTTGCTCTCAATTGACCATAAACGTAATCGTGTGACAACTTCAAAGGATTGTTTGGAATTGTTTAACCGCAATTCGAATGAGTTTTTGCGGCGTTTTGTAACTGTGGATGAAACATGGATCCATTAAAACACTCCGGAGACCAATCAGCAGTATAACAATAGGTTTCTGCGGGTGAACCGGCTCCGAAGAGGGCCAAGGTAAGTTTGTCGGCCAATAAGGTGATGGCAACCGTTTATTGATGCACGCGGGATAATCCACATCGAATACCTTTAAAAGGGAAAAACAATAAACGGCGGATATTATGCCAACTTATTGGACCAATTTAACGAGGATTAAAAAAAAACGACCCCACATGGCCAAGAAAAAAGTTCTTTTTCATCAAGATAATGCACGGATAAACACGTGTGCAGTCTCAATGGCAAAATTACATGAATTGGGCTACGAATTGGTACCTTATTCACCATATTCTCCGGATTTAGCCCCCAGTGACTATTTCCTATTTCCGAACCTAAAGAAATGGCTCGGTGGAAAGAGATTTTGCTCCAACGATGAAATTATTGGTCAAACAAATGCCTTTTTTATGGACCACGAGAAATCCTATTTTTTGGAAGGGATACACAAATTGGAGAAACGTTGGACTAAGTGTATTGAGATAAAAGGAGATTATGTTGAAAAATAAATTTTTTTTTTTAAAAAAAACTGTGTTTCATTCACGGACTTATTGAGCCGCCCTCGTAATTTTTTAGTTTGCTCCAGTTAAGACATTAATATTTTTAATTTGCAATGTATTCCCTATAACTTCTTAAAAATTTCAGGTCCAAGCAGTTTCACTCAAGAAAAAAGGGAGCCATTAAATCGAGCGAACTCAATATTATTCAATCACCTTAAAAGAAAAGCAGTAGGTGCAGGGGCTGTCTGAGCCATGGCTTAATTTTTTTTTTAACTACAGTTCAAAAATTATTTTTATCTATTGTTTGTTTAATGATCCTAGCTAAACTGTGCATTGGATGTATAATAAGAATTCTTGGAATTTTGATGTCGCAAAATGTGAGATTCGGTTTTTTGACGTCAGCTTTGAGATGGCTTGAAATTGATAGCTCATAATGAGCTTGCAAATATACTTTTTGCTTCTTCTTAAAATTTTAGTTCGTAGTTCTGGGCTTAATCTTTCCATTTAAATATTTAAAGTACTTCAAATTATGATAATTGCAAAAAAAAATCAAACAACAAAAAAATTTATTGATAAAATGAATAATTACGCTACTTATTACTGATGCATATTAACACTTTTTGTTTGAGCATATTGTTTGTGTTCTTTTACTTTTTTACTGGATTGCTCTGTTTATAAAAGTCATTTAATACCACTGTAAAATATTTACTTAGTTGCTCGCATTATTGTTTAAATTTCATACTAGCAATAAGTAGTACGTTGGCTTAAGGACAGTGTATACTAAAAGTTAAACTACAATTAAAAAAGAAACCATTAACGAAAGTATAACTGAAGTAAATATTGAGTAACGAATGAAAATTTTAGAAAATTCATCTTTATTTTTTAAAACTAAATAGAGCTTTTTTTCTCAACATGAAAGCAGATATTATTTTAATATTGGATATATAAATCCTGTTTTCAGAATCTAGTCTAATTTTGTAAATAAAATGTACAAAAAATATGTTTCCTATTTTTATTACCCTGTATATCTTCTTTTAATAACGGGTTATCCATTTTTCGGTTGAAGAAGTAAAAGTTATGTTAAAAACATATAAATCTATGATGTCGATGAAACTTCTATTTCGTTACACAGAAAAAAAGTAAAAATTGATTTCAATTAAAAGATTTGTGGTATTAATCAAAAGAATTATTTAATTTGCACCAGCAAACAAGTTGAGTACGAGTATCAACTAAATTTAATTTACTTGATTAAACGTTTAATTCACTTGATTAAAAGTTTTATTTACTTAATTAACTTTTGAATTAAAACTGTTTTTATTTTTGATTAATGGTTTAATTGGAGAACATTTTTGGAACATTTTTTCTGTGTATATTGCTTGGACCTTTCCATTACGTAGGAAATTCAATGTAATTCATATAACCGCCTGTAGAATGGTTGCAGCAGTCGATCATTTTGGTATAGTTTTCGGGCAGTATCTCAGCGGTAACTTGGCGAATGTTGGCTTTCAAATGCTCCATTATCCGCGTAGATGCAGTCTTTGACGGAGTTCACAAAAAAAAATCTAACGGCGTCAAATCAAACAATATTGGTGGCCAATTGACGTCGCCAAACGGGAAGTTAAGTATTCTAGAAACTTCCCATGCAATAAAGCCGTCTCAGTCGTGTTCTGTGGCACGTTGCACCGTTCTGATCAAACCACACATTGTTCAATTCATAATCTTCAAACGCAGGCCAAAATAGATATATAATATACTCAAAATTTTATTTTAAAAACCGAAAACTTAAGTATGCCATACAACGATATATTGATGGTAGGAGACTTTAATTCTAAAGTGCGATAGGACTCGCACCTACAAATACATCTCAGGCTACTCACTTTACAAAAACCAATAGTACGCTTTTAGATCTTATTTTCGTGGGAAACATATCTAACGTTCTGCTTTAAGATCAAGTTTCAGCTTCATGTTTTTCCAGACATGACTTGGTATTTGCAGCATATGACTTCGGTAGAACAAACGGATCAATCATATTTCTTTCGTGACTTTAAAAACTTAAACCACAATATTTTAAATGAAAACGTTTTACAAATAAACTGGAGTAATATCTACAACATGACATCTGTAGATTAGCAACTATCTTTTCTTGGGTATAATAGTTTACAACTGTATGAAAAAACAGTACCTTTGAAAACAAAAACTATTAAACCAAAAAACAAGCCGTGGTTCAATTGTACTATTCGACATGCAATAAAACGTATGGATTTAGCGTACTCACGCTGGAAACGTTTTGAGGCAGTAGGTCTAAAGTCTGATTTTCGTTCTGCGAGGAAGAAGGTCAATTATCAAATAAGAATCGCAAAGCCTGAGTATTATTCTAAGCGGTTTGGTTCTGCTCTTGAATCGAAACGGACTGGAAGAACTATGAAGGATATTGGAATTAATGATCCTGCTAAAAATATAAGATCCTCTATTGACGCTGATGAACTCAACAATATTTTTGCTAATAATCCAGTTGTAACACCAAACAATACAGCACTCGACAACAATACATTTAACACTAGCAACATCAATATGTCTGAACAAAATATGTTTGAATTTTCATGTGTTAGCCATCATGATATTTTCACTAGTTGCATTCAAATAAAATCTAGTGCTGTAGGATATGATAATCTACATACCAAGTTTATTAAAGCCATATTACCAGTTCTCCTGCCTTATATCACCCATTTATTTAACACCATCATCACTACAAGTAATTTTCCTGTAAAGTGGAAACATGCAAAAATTATTCCAATTGCAAAATCGAACACCGAATATCAACCAATTGCTATTCTTAGCTTTCTGTCAAAAGTAATGGAAAAGGTTTTGCACCGCCAAATAAGTTCTTACGTTTATCATAATCATTTACTATCTGTACCCATGTTCTGTTACTTTGGTGAGAACTTTCGCATCGAAAACATGAGAAACAAAATATTCCATCGTTTCTCGAAATGTGAGAAAAAAGTGTATCTGTAAGTCATATCGAAAACTATCAAAAGAGATTACGTCGTTACGTTATAATTGTCATAATATTCCATTCGAAGCCGATATGAAATTGCAGATGTTGTGAACGCCAATCAATCATACGTTGACGACGACCAACTTTGACTAAAATTTAAAAATTTTTAACGACGGCGGCGAAAATACAACCGTCGGCTATACCAAAAAATTTAAAGTGCGACTTTAATATTTGTTGTTTAAAAAATAGCTTTGAAAACATTCGTATATTTTTCAAAATTCTTAAAAGCTAAATAATTAAACAATGAAAAAATCTGCCAAGAACAAAATACTTATCTCTTCCTTGTTAATATTCATTGCGTTTTGCATTTTTAAATTATTTTTTAGTGTTGAAATTTTTTCTCACCCCATTTTTATGCGAGAGTTTATTTGACAGTTCAAAGCGGGAAGTTTCTCACAAAAATTTTACAGGCACACTTTTTCAGTATATTGGCGAGAAATTTCCTTACGTGACAGTTATTACTCGCCAAAAATGTTACAGACGCAGTTAAGTGAGAAAAACCGCTGTTTGTTTCGATTTATGGCATTTTTGGTTCATTTCGCACATTTCAATCGAAAAGTTTCTAGCCGCAGGGGTTACAGATAAACAGTCTGGTTTTCGTCTTAAAAACAGTTGCGTAACTGCTCTAGTTGATGTCTCGGAGAATATACGGCGAGAACTTGATGATTATAAGATTAACTTTTTAGTTCTACTGGAGCACTCTAAAGCTTTTGTTATTGTAAACCACCAAATTGAATGTACAAAGCTAAGGACTGTTTTTAACTTTTCGTCATCATCAACAAAACTAATTTTATCGTACCTCACAAATCGTGTTCAATCTGTATTCGTAAACAACAAAGCATCTAATCCCTTATTACTGTCTAGTGGTGTTCCTCAAGGATCGATTTTAGGACCAATAGTAGGTTGGTTAGTTAATTTTTTTTTATTTAGAATTAATTTTAAGTAATCAAAATTAGAACATACGACTGTGACATGATGTCGTCTGTCGGAAAAGGTTTTTATTTAGATTACAAATAGTGTTTTATGTTATAAAAAATTAATAATTAAATTCAGTTATTAATATCTTTATGTAGCCTATCGCATTTATAATATAGCGTGATAAGTATTTAAAATTGTCTTTACCATTTAGGATATTAATCAACTCATTTTCTGTAAGAATAATTTTTTTAAAATTTTGAAATCTTATTTGTCCTAATAAAGAACATTTGGCTATGAAATGCAGAATATTTTCAATTTCATTTAGATTGCATAACGAGCATATACGGGGCTGTTGTGTTGAAACCTTGTACCATTCAACTCAATTAAATCACATCTAGCTTTGAATATAAAACTTAATTCTGTCATATTTGTGATTTTCAAATATGATTGCGGCTCTATGTATTTCAGTTTGGAATAAAAACGACTTGTAATAGCTGCCTTATCTAAGTATACCTTCATCTCTTGTATTTTTAAGCCAGTAATAATATTGCTTCGTAGGAGTTCCCAACTCTTTCTTGTTATGCATTGTGACATTCCAGTTGCGTTAACTTTTCTCGACAACGAGTTAATGTGATCATACCAGTACGTTCCTTTCTGTATTATATGTTTTTTAAGCTGGTTTGGTAGTCGTTTATTATCGTATTCATATAACGTTTTTGTAATATATCTGAGGTGTAGGTCATGTGTATAAATGTAATTATTTTCCATACCTTTTTCTATTATCAATGCATATGTAAGTGTAAATGGTGGAAATTTCAAAATTTTTTTTTTTACAAAATACTATTGTAGCTTATCTATGTCTTCAAATAACGAAAAACCCCATATTTGTGCGCCATATGTTTGTATAGCACGGCAAATTTATTTAAACAAATTCCATTTTACATTCAGACCTATATCTCTTTTGGCCAGAAAGTCTTTCCATGTTGCGTTTATGCAGTTTTTTGCAGACAAGTTTCTCTTTTCTCAATGTTTTTCAATGTCATTTTTGTTGTCAATGTAAACCCCAGATACGTGTACTCTTTTGGGACTCTTATAGGCTATCCATTGAATATCCATTTTTCATATTTAGAAATTCTCCCTCCACTTCTAAATATCATCATTTCTGATTTACTGAGATTAACTTCTAGATTCCACATTTCGCAGTAGCCTTCAAGTTAATTTATTATATTTTGCATTGTTACAATATCGTCTGCATACATTAATAATCGAATGGGCTTTAAGTATACGTTTAGTCCTCCCCCTATAAATGAGTGCAAATTATTGAGATATATCGAAAATAGAGTTGGAGAAAGCAAACATCCTTTTTTCACTCCGGATCCTGTATCAAATTCATCAGCCACTTCTTCTCCTTTCCAGACTTTAAATTTGGTTTGGCTATATATAGTTTCAATAATTTTACTTATTTTTGCTCAGGCTCCAGTGCTGTAAAGGACCAATATTATTTTCAATTTACGCTAACGCTCTGCGGCAGCACTGCAGTGTCCTCATGTATGCAGATGATGTACAATTATACCTTAGTAGTCCAGTAGCATCAATTAATGAAAACATTAGCAAACTCAATTACGACCTAAGCAATATACATCGTTGGGCATCTCAAAACGGTCTGTGTTTAAATCCACATAAAACAAAATGTCTGGTTATTCAAAAAAAAAAAAAACGATCACACCTTTAATCGAAAATGATATCCTAATACACAATGAGAAAATTTACATCGTAAAAACTGCAAAAAATCTAGGATTATTGTTCAACAGCGACTTAACTTAGTCAGGCCATATAAATACACTGGTAAGACAAATTTATGTTCAACTAAGAGCCCTGTGTTCCGTACAATACTTTACACCGCTAAATGTCAGAATCCCACTTGCAAAAGCTTATTTGGGTCCAAGCCTTACATACGGATGCGAGTTGTTTTCTCATTGCGATTCCACTAGTGGAAAAAAACTTGAAGTATAACATAACAACATCATAATTTATATATTCATGGACTAAAAAAGCGTGTACAAGTTTTAGCATACTCGAAAACTCTCTATGGAGTTACTTTTGAAAGCCTTCTTAATATACGGGTTCTTTTTTTTACATAAAGTGATTTACACTGAAAAGCCGAAATACCTTTTTTAAAAAATAAGATTTGCTAGATGTACGCCTTGGTGAGTTTCTCAATGGCCATTTTACATCAACGCTATTCGTCTTTGGAATGCTATTCCTTATGATCAACAAATAAACAGCAACGCAATGCCTTTTAGGGAATTCCTTTTTTAATAGTTTGCCTAATTTATTTTGTTTAAATTTTTAATGTTAAAATTTTTAATATTAAAATTTTTTATGTTTTTTAAATTAATTTCTTTTTTCTTTCTTTCTTTAAATTTTTTATATTTAATGTTTATTAAAAAATGTTTATAAACATATTTTTTTTTTTTTATTAATTTGATTTCATTAAAGTCAAGTTTAACTTTGTCAAATTTGGAAATTAATTTGTACACATACAAAATCCTGCATTGTTATTTATTATAATTATAAGACTTAGTTCTGTTGTGCATGAAATCATCATCAATAAATAAATAATTTCTGAAAACACCGTGGAATCGACAAATTCGGATTATTCGCAACACTTTCAAATAAAGAAGAGATATTTTCGGCAAAGCGCAAGGGTGAAGATACACAGACCAGCCGACATCTGTAACGCTTCCACTCTTTTCAAATATTTTTATAAGCTTGCCAATTCCTTGCACAGCAGGCTGATTATGATGACGATTATAACCTCGTAATGCTCGAAAAGCGGCCAAGCTTTCACCACTACGTTTGTACTAAGTTCTAACTATTTTTACGCGTTCTTTGGTTGTTAAACGATCCCTATTCGTAAATGGCAAACCTTTCACTTAAAAAAGAACAGATATTTAACAGATGACAGTTATTAAACAGCTGACAGCTTTGCCAGACCTGTGGTTTTAAAGCTACAAAATGGATAACCCCGTTACACTACAACTGACCATATTTTCTAAATAAAATATACAACATCTACCCAAAGCAACCAACTAAAAATACTTTAAATGAACTCTCATTTATATACAGATGCTTCTATGTTTATTACTACAATCTATGGCATCCAACATACATCCACTACAAGTATCTCTCTTTCAAAGCCTTTAACACATCAGTGCATTCTTACCACCAGTTACAGCAAAAAAAAAAAAGAAAAAGAAAAATGCTTTGGAAAACGAACAAGAAAATACCGACAAGTCACGCCAACAGACAAGCAAACGCATTTTCCACATCATTAGTTATGCCAAATGCAACAAATGTCATGGTAGACAACAGCTTAGTACTGGTACATTTTCCGAACATTCTTTCAAGTACAATCAAGTAAAAAAAATATATAATTTATTTATTTATATTGAAATAAATTATAGTCTGTCAAAGGAGAGCAATAAACATAATGAAATATGAGTTATGAACAGTGATGCAAAATTAGCCTCTTTAATGGCAAGATTAAGACTTTTTTCATCTTCTCAATCATGAAAAGTTTATTTTAAATCTTTTGATTCATTTTACGAAAAAATTTAATAAATGCTGCTTATTTTTTTATTAATTTTTATACGCAAATAACTTATCTGATAAAAAAAAACAATTACATTTTGTAAAGCCATTGTTTAAAAATTTCTTGTATATAATTTAGGAATTTTTTGGTCGGAAAGAGTTAAAAATAACCAAGTAAGAATGTTTTTGCCGTGTTATATATACTCTTCACCATGCTGCGATTAGTTATACAAACATTGCTCCACTCCCACCCAGATTTTATTAATTTTATTCAATTGACTCCTGCTGTTGCGCCTCAGAGAGCATCGAGGTGGTTGTGGTTTGTGACCAAATAGTGGGGCAAATTGCTCTGCATGGAGTTGCATTGCAAACAAGTGCATAACCCATAGAATAGTGGGAGTGAATGATAGGCCCCGTCTATCATGCAAAGATTTTAAGTAAGAACTCTTGCTCTTGCGCCAAGGCCTTGTGTCGGATAACTAGAAGCAATTTGAAACCAAAATTGTTCTTATCTTTTTGTTTTTCGAAAGTGAGCGTGTTTTCAACAGACGGACATAGCTATGTCGACTTAGAATTTCTCCAGAAACTTATATATTCATTATGGCGTATTAGATGCATATTAAAAAAGTTTCAGAAGAAATAACAGGCTTAGTATATCCTCCAGAGGGTATAACAAGAGTTTAACGTAAAATAAGGACCAGTCTCATATACATTTAGCATCAAGGTTAGAGTAGCAGTCGGAGTCGGAGTCATGAGTCGGATTTAAAAAATACATTTCTGAATTGTTAATTAAAAAAAATTTTTTAATTATTAATTAAAGATACATTTTTGAATTATTCGCCAACTTTTTACCATTTTACGCCAAGGTACTAACAATAATTTAAGAGGCAAAAGTTGCATTTATTCAACTTATTTCTCTTACCAGACATACAATTTTTCTTCATAAATTATTAGCAATTTTACTAATTTAATACCTTGAAAGAAGCGCAATCATAATTTATTCCAGCAAATAAAACAAGAAATTAAACAATTTCTACTTATGAATTCTAGCATGAAATTATGTATATTGTAAACTACAAATTTAATTGAAATGAATCCTGTTTATGCAACAAGGAAAGTATTCTAACCTGCATATTTTTTTTATACCAAACAACTCCTACAGTTTCCACTACAAATAAAATTCTATTACTTACCGTTAATACTGGTAGTGGTATTAACAGTAAAATATAATGCAGTGGCAACTAACTTAGACATAGACAAAGTACTATTAATAATTTATATTTATATTAAAATAAACATTTATCTTTCTCATCATCCTGTGTGCATCTTATAAATCCTTCTTTCCTACTTTCTTTCCTTCAGAAAATAATAACAATAATAATAATCATGTATTTTTTCATTATTTTATTCTCTTTGCAGCTGCAGTGAAGGTCGTGTCATGTCTGCCGATACAAAAGGATGTGTAGATCGTAATGAGTGTCTGGATATGCCATGTCTTAATGGTGCCACTTGTATTAATCTAGAGCCACGTTTACGTTATCGTTGCATATGCCCCGAAGGTTATTGGGGTGAAAATTGTGAATTGGTACAGGAGGGCCAAAGACTAAAGTTGAGCATGGGTGCATTGGGTGCAATTTTTGTGTGTCTTATTATTATTTTAAGTGAGTACATAATGAAAATAAAAGAAATTATTTCAATTTACTTGAAAGTATATAATTTAAAATTTTATACTCAATAAACACATTAAAATAAGAGTGAATTTAACGTTAATAAAATTAATTATTAAATACCTTATTCACAACTCAACAAATATAAGTGCACAAATTAATTTTTACCATGAATTTATTACTTTGTTGCTTCTGCAAAAAGAAAATAAAATCCTGGAATACTAATTATTTTTGCCCCAATTACTAGATACCAATAACCATCAGTATGAAAGGAGGAAAAAGAGAAAAATTTAAAAAGGAAATTTTATTTACGAAATATTATATTTATTTAACCTAAAGGGGATTCAAAAATTAACGTCAGATTTGTATTAAATATAGAGTAGAGTACTTTGGCTTGATACATTGTATATTCAATTACACAGCACTAGGTGTTCAATTAATCCGCTTTTTTTTTTTGTTCGATTAAACTATTAATCGATTAACCAATTAATTCAAAATCCAGAAATTTTATAAATTAAGAGATTTGTTTTCGATAATTTTAGAAAAAATTGGTACTTCAGTAAATAAACATTACTAATTACAAGTATTTTAATATTTAATTAACAAAAAAAACAAAACAAATGTAACAATTCACACTAATTGATTAAACCTTTTAAACGGTTAAAAAAAATAAAACATTGTTGGGATCATATAATTTTATATGTACAAATAATTAAACAGGTTTTTTAAAATGATCTTTTAAAAATAAAATTTTGTTTAAAAGTTTTGTCTTTCCTTTTAATTTGCTATACTCTCTCACATTTTTACTTACCCCCTAACACTTTTTTAACTGACCACGAGATTGCTCTTAATTTTACCTTTCCAATTGTTTGTCCATTTTTGTTAAATTTAACAACTGATCACAAATTAACTTTGGCGCTTTATTTATAAAAAAAATATATTACTTACTGCCAGGCCCACGATGTCGACAAGAACATTTCTTTCGTAACAAATTTTAGTTTTTTTTTTGTTGTTTTCAATATAAATATACGAAAGACATGTTCTTGTCGACATTGTGGGCCTGGCAGTTAATATATAATGTGCTTTATTAAAAAAAATTGTGTTCTATAAAAATTGTTGTGCCTTTTTACAAAATACTTTGAGTCATGCTACTGTTTTGAATGGTTTCTTCGTTGGGGGAATTTGTGCAAATCAAGTTTTGACAAGCAGTTTTTGTGAACAACTTGAAAGTGTTTTATTGAACGTGTGGCTCCATAAAATTATATTTTTGCATTTGTTTCAAAAATAAGTTAAAATTATTAATGGATAACTGCATTATTTTAGTAATCAGTAACAATTTACTGGTTACTGAAATTTTTTTCAGTAAGCAGTACGCCCATGTATCTGAATTACTCACTAAACATGACCTTTTTTCATTGCAACGGACACATACATTTGGTTTATTTATTTGACTTAAAACTTTAAAAAATTATACATTTGACAGAAAAACCATTCATGTATTGTTATTCGATTAATCGTCATAAATTCTGCGATTAATCCTTTAATCGAAATCATTTTAAATAAATCGAACAATTAATCGTATAAAATTGTTCAATAAATCGAACAAGAATAAATCGGCTGAACACCCCACACAGCACATAAAATAAGGCTGTTGATGAAACAACATATCGGACAAACGACTTTTAGGCCTATGCAAAAGAACACGCACTCTTTCACGAAATTTTCCATGAAAATTATACATAAATATGGCTGAATTTCGCTGAAGTACCATTTAGTTGTCTTCTGTAACAGCCATTGAACAATCAGTACTTTTGCCCCTTTTTATACCCTCCACCACCACTGTGGTGAATGAGGGTATACTAAGTTTGTCATTCCGTGTGAAACTTTTTTATTATACATCTAAGACCCCATAAAGTATATATATTCTGGCTCTTTGAGTAATTCTAAGTTGATTTATCCATGTCCGTCTGTCTGTCATAATAAATGTCTGTAATAAATGACGCTTTCATACTTAAATTTGGTACGTCACAGTTTTATAGGAGCTGAAATCACAATGTATAATTGTTTGAAGATCGGTCCATAATTTACACTAGTTCCCATATAAACCCTACTCCCGGAAAACAGTTTAGTACGCCTAAAACCGTAATAAATAACGCTATCATACTAAAATTCGGTACGTCACAGTTTTATAGGACGACAAATCACATTGCCAAATTTCGTGAAGGTTGGTCCATAATTTACCCTAGGCCACATATAAACCCTACTCTCGGGAAAACAGTTTATTGCGCCTAAAACCAAATAAAGCTCACTTTGGGAAAATAATAAAATTCAAAGTCCTAACAAGAAACGCATAAAATTTTCTTATTGTCGGTCAATAATTTAGTTCATGTCTAAACCGCAACTAATTTTAATGCTGACGCTCGTTTTTGTGGAACTTAGTTAATAATATATATGTATTTATCATATAGAGCTCACTCCTGTCAGTGGAGGGTATCAAAGATTCGGCACAGCTTGTTCAGTTGTTTTGAAAATAGAAAACACCGCATTTGTATTAGGAAAAGTACTTTTAGTACCTTTCCTAGTTCCATAGAAAAATATTTTATATAAAATAATATTTTATTAATTACACTAACATTGTCTTATATGGTAATTTTCTTTATTCCTAATTGACATTGCAAGGATGACTTGAGAAAGGGGTACATTCTGCGGTTCTCTATGCGGTTGTGGACAAAATGTAGGACAATTTGGTGGGTAATTAGTAGGGTATTCATTTAATCAGGCTTTTGCTTTAATCAGTGAATGGCTCAATTAATTAACCGAGGTTTTGTTTTAATCGGTTAATTTTGGTTATTGATCGGCTAACCGATTAATAAATTTTTTTTTATAAATAAAGTAAAAAATTACTCATAAATATGTAATATGTATATAATTTTTAATTAAAACATATAGGGGGGATTTACAAGGTGTACTATCAAGTCATATTGTCATAATGTCCTAAATAATGTTTTACAATTGTTTAAAAAAAAAATATTGTTGTTTTTTAAAAAATTGTAAAATATTATTAAGGACATTATGACGATATGACTTGATAGCACACCTTGTGAATCCCCCCCATAATGTATTAATTAAAAAATAGACTGTGAGATAATTTAGTAGTTATTTCAATAGTTGTATGAAATCTTATAAAATAATCTCTTAGACATATAAATTGGTTTGAATGTAATGGATTTTAGCGATTATTTTCTTTAGTTTTGATTAAACTTGACTTGGAAAAAAATCTTTCACTTATCGTAGATATTAAAGAAATCAAAGGCAACCCAAATTACAGAATATCTTATATCTCAATCCTTTTCCTGGATTTCTCTTATCCTATAAAATCTTCCATTATGCCATTAAAGTCCTGCTTAAATTTTTAAAATGTATTGCACTTTTAATGGTTTCGGTTAACTCTGTTAAAAAATTGGTATGAGAAGATATGGGAAGAAATACGTTAAACAAAAAGTTATTGACAGCAAACCCTTATTAAAAATGAAGATCACTGAACACTTTTTTTGTTTGTATGAAAAAATATTTTCCAAACATATACATTTTGTATATAAGACGAAACAAATAATTTAAAAACACAAAAAAATATCTAATAATACTACAAAAAACTAAAAATTTTGTTACATCAGTTAATCGACTGAAATTAACCGGTGTAATCGGTAATCGAAATTAGCCAATTTAAAAATAACCGATCAGTTAATCGATTAGTAATTAATTAGTTAACTAAATGAATACCCTAGTAATTAGATAGAGCTTGATTAGGATTTTTTTGGTAACCACTGTATTTAATATTATAGGATGGACATTACTGATTCAATGGACTGAAATCTATTGTCTAATAGGCTTTACGGGGACCTCTTTTGTCGGGACAGGTGCTATAAAGTGGCTGGTTAATTTCTGTTGATAGTCAGCAAAAAATAAGACACTTTTTGCTTTTGCTGGTGTCTTTACTTGGAGCGCATATTGAATTGACTCTTGCCTATGCGCTTCAGAGAGCATCGTGGTAGTTGTGGCTTATGCCTAAATCGATGAGCAAATTGCGGGGACTGTAGTTACATTGCAAGCGGGTGTGTTACCCATAGGATAGTGGGAGCGTATGATAGGGGGAAAATAAAAAAAATGTGTAAATTTGAAATTAGAATTCTTGCTTTTGTGCCAAGGACTTGTAGCGGAAGAGTATCGGGCCGCTGGTCGCCGAATTGTATTGACCCGCTGTTAAAGGCAACGTTAGATGGGGCCGCAAGGTTCTAATGTTCATCATGGCCACCTCTGTACATCTGGCTATACTGCCAACCTGATAGTTCGGCTAGTTAATCCCCGCAATGGTGCAGCGACATTAGCATGGTATAAAAACCTTCTTAGGTTATCTAATAAAACTGTTAAAGGTAAAAGCCGTACGTATTTTGAGGAAAATACAACCCTGTCATGGTAATTTGTTACTGTTTTTTGAAAATTTTAAATCAATAATTGTAGCAGAGATGCATTTTCGTCAAAATGCAGACGACTTGTGCGATAGTGTATCATCGCTTTAAGTGAGAACCTTTATTATGGACAACGGTTAAAACAAACTGATGACTTGCTCAGTATAAAGACAATTTGAAGTAATTTCTGAAAAGCGTCGTTAATGTAACAAAAATTGTTCACTGATGTTATTAAGAACAGTTTTTATATGAAGCACCAATTACAGTTACTGATTAGCCAGCCTAATTTTTTAAAACTGGCCGCCAGCGAAAAATTGGCGCCAAACAGTGAAATTTTTAGGACGCATGAAATTTTAAACAACCACATGCGGGTTCTTTGCCTTAAATATTACCTTTCTTGATAAGGATTATTTTAATCAAAAATCCTTTAGTTATTTTTCAATAGTTTAAATTATTTATTCTTTCAAATAACATTGCACTGTTTAGGGATGAGCGATATTTCTGTACCTGTGATTTAATCACTATTACTGAAAAATCAAAAGCCACAGTAGTGACCAACTTTTTAAAGTAAAAGGTACTTTTCGTTTTTTGTGCGAAAAAGTACATTTTAATGCAATAACGAATAATGTTGCTGTCCGTTTTGTTCTCTCTACTACCTTATAAGTATTTCTTTTTAAATGCCAAACCATAAATGTTGCTGCTCTTTTGGTCAAACTCTATATAAAAAACAGCTCCTACAATTTGTTGTCGTTTCTTTGCAAAGTACTTACAAAAGCCCTTTTGTGAAAGCTTGCGCATTGTGCATATGGCTACGACGCAATTGTTATAAAAGAACTGAAAACTGACAAAATGTGATCACAATCACAGTTTTAAGGAGCAGTGATTTTTAAATCACATTCAGTTATCACAATGTTCCCTACAATTCATGTGATCGCTCATCTCTACTGCTGTTCATACTAACCTTAAACTTTAGCGGTCAATTTGTTTTTTATAAGCATATACTTTTTGGACTATGGTTTTAATTCCTAAAGGGCGATATAGCACAAAATTACTTACTTAGGAAGGACATAAGCTAGTCCAGTAGACTAGTTGGTAGTGAGCTAGACGATCAGGGTAAGGGTTGCGGGATCGACCCTCGCCAGACAATCTGGTCTGTTTAACTCTAAAAGGCTGAAGGTCTATGTTGATTTTTCTCGGTAAATTATGGTGGATTATAATTTGTAATTGTATTTGTATGGTGGATTATAACTTGTAATTAATTGTATTTGTAAGATATGATAAATGAATGCGAGCAAATCGAAAAAAAGGTTAGGTAAAATATGAACCGATTTGAATAACTTCCAATACCTAACAAATACTAAATATGAGTAAACGCAGAACAAAACGTAATTTTTGACTCATTTAAATTTTTGGAAAATTAAGGTTTATTTATTTCGACTCCCTAAGAAACAGCATGAACCTGGATATGGTTACAAATTTTTTACTTAATCAATAAATGCACCAAACTGTCAAAAGTCACCAGATTAAAGATTTCAACGCAACTATTATAAAACCACGAAAAACGAATACATATGTAAAAATTATGCGAAAAATTGCTTTTTGTTTTGCGGCTCCTCATATCTAAAAAGAAAAGGTCATGTTCATACGTAAGTTTGTCAGAACGTTTATAATACAAAAATATATTCACGTAGATCAACCTTCAAGAAAAGGAAATGAATCTACATGGTCTTGATACTAATTTAAAATCAACCATTAAAATAAAGCTGCCATCGTACAGATAGTTTAAAAAGAAGTGAAATCTTCGACAAATGACATACCAATTTAAAACTTCTTCTACCCCTCACATAAAGTCGCTCAACAAAAACACACTGTTTTAATTAAGTACGGTTTTTATATAAGTACGTGCTATCATCCATAACAATGATTTTAAAAAAAATATTTATATATATATAAGGGTCTTCGATTTAGCAATCGATATTGTACCATTGATTTTTCGATAGCTTTTGACATGAGGGAAAAAACAGTTCCACTACGACATAACAAAAAAATAGTTTTCGAGGCGTCCATATATAAGTTTTATGACTTTTTCTCAACTTTTATTTTTAAATCAGCTGCTTATTTTTTTTTTTTTTTTTTTTTAATATAACCTTTCCAAGGTAAAATTGTACTCTTAAAACGATGGCAATAGATATTTTTTTTTAATTTTTATTATTTTTTTATCGGAAAATAAAATTTTCGACAAAAACTCCTTCAAATATATTTTTTTTTTTTTTTTTTTTTTTTCAAAAACTGGTATCACCATCGCCTTTAACGTGCGAATTTCTTTAGAAATGAGCTATTTGATACGAGAAAAAAATACATATAAATTGGTTTGGAGCCTTAACAATAACAAAAAATTCTTAGAACCCAAAAAAATATTTTTTCGAAAAATTGATATTGCCATCATTTTAAGCCTTTAATTTCACCTTGGAAAGGTAATATTTAAAAATAAATTAAATCAGCCACTTTTGTTTTTATTACCTACTAAAAAAATTTAATTTGTGCGCCTTGGAAATGATTTTTTTGATACGTCGTAGTGGAACTTTATGTTTCATAATGCCAAAAGAAACGAAAATTCGATGAATTAAATGAATTAAAAAATAACAAAATGCGAACTCAGCCAAACAAAAAAAAAAATTATACTGCGCATCTTCGTCAGCATTGAATGTTGTAAACAATGTAAGACTTAAGCTACGGTCTCACTTATTAAATATATGACCAAATAAGCAAAACCACTATTTTTGTCAAAAGTTAGTAAGATTTAACATGGTTTTAATATCACAAAATAAAACTAAATAACTGCTGGACATAGCAAAAACGTTTTATGTAAGATGTGGTATTTTAAACAAAATAAATATTGGAATTAAAGGAAATTATATTTTGGTTTGCCTGTTGGTCCCGTTTTATTAGTCAAATATTTGACAAGTGTGACGGTAGCTTTACGAAAATTCTCATACGCAAATTATATTTCTTCGTCACACAAAAAATAACGGAGCTGTGCAATGCACAATCGTGATATATATATATTAGAGTGACTCACCTTGTATGGAGCCGAAAATGGTGTTTAAGTTACCCTTCTAAAAATAAAGCTTGATATGTTTTATGATGATTCCCAAAATATTTTAGTCCTAGCGTTGACCATCCGTTTTTCAGTTTTTCGATTTTTTTTATAATTTGGTATCATCGAAAAGAGTTTTTGGAGCAGCATCCAATGGTATATAAAACTTGACCACTTGCGACCTATTTATTGCGATTTTAAGCTAAATACATATTTTCGTTTCGGGTTTTCATACAAACACTACGTATGTGGAAGTAATGTTCTGCTTTTCAAATTGAATCTGTTTTAAAACAATGTTAATTTATTTTTTTTTTTTTTGGTTATTATTCACATAAAACGCGAAAATCGCGATATATTTTATCTATTTTATATTTTTCATATACAGGCAATATGGGTATCAAATTGTTTGATTTTTCAATTATAATAACCAGGCGATAAGGAAAAGATCCGTTTTTAAACCCTGGATGCTGTGAGCTAAATTTAAGTTCTTAAATATTAATTTTTTAATTAAAAACATATAAATCTATTAATAACAGACAAATATATAATATTATACTTAAAAACAAATTTCCGAGAACACTAAAAATGGATTTTTCTACTGTTCAGCTGAACAAAATTATGCTTCCGACAAACTGTGGCATAATCCAGCAATTGTTATTTATGCGACAGCAGTGCAATAATCACTCATATGGAGTAATATTGATCATATTCGACAATTCAATATTCCAAAAATATTGTTCGAGTGCGATTCCTTAAAAGATATGATAAATTTAAATAAAATTGGTCGCATTACAGAATAACCTTGTTAGCAATTTTATTCCCATCAGTATGTTAAAGATCTTTGTGATTCTGAAGAAATTATTGAAATGCCAGGTGAAGTCACAATTGAAAACTGTTTATAGAGATAAAATTAACAGCTTTTTTTACCAAAATCAATTTATAATTGCCATGCCATTTGCAAAACACGGAACGATTTGTTAAGCTAGTAAGCCAAAAGTAAGCGACCAGGTCATATTTCAAACAAAATGGAATCGTGCAAACTTTATACAAAGATATAATCGCGAAAAGATTTTTTATAAATTTTATATTTTTTATTGTTGGTATTTTTCACATTTTGATGAATTGAAAAGTGAAAATATTTGATACACATATTGCCTATATTTGATAAGAGATAAAATATATCACGATTTTCGCGTTTTATGTGAATAATTACAAAAAAAAAGTAAATTAACATTATTTTAAAACAGATTCAATTTGAAAGGCAGATCATTACTTCCACATACGTAGAATTTGTATGAAAACCCGAAACGAAAATATGTATTTAGCTTAATATCTCAATAAGTAGGTCGCAAGTGGTCAAGTTTTATTTACCATTGGATGCTGCTTTCAAAACTCTTTTCGATGCTACCGAATTTTATTTATGTCGTCTTGGAGCAAAGTACAAAAAAAATTCGAAAAACTGAAAAAGACCTTTTTTAAAAATGGTCCAGCTCACGGATGGTCAACGCTAGAACCAAAATATTTTGGGAATCATCATAAAACATGTCAAGCTTAATTTTCAGAGTGGTAACAAAATCACTTTTTTTTTGAGTCGCTCTAGTATATGTATATACATTTATACATATCGTTTCCTTAATATAAAAAAGCCTAAACTAACATTTTCCTTTCTTTACAGGAGAAGAAAAAAACTTAATAAAAATTAAAGTTTTGTAGTCGCGAATCTTTTTTAAACGCAGGTTTTATTTAAATTCTCTAAGCAATTGAATGCTGTAATAATTTATTTTGAATTTTTTATTTTTAAATAATTGCGTTAGGGCTTTTTGTGAGTTAATATATTGAAATTTATTGCAAGTGATGGCTTTTTATTACAACTAAAAAAAAAAATTTACATCTTTTTTAACTAAAAACAATAAAAATAAGGATAAATGATAAATATATAGTGGAATAAAAAGATATTTTACAAGTTGTGAGGTAAGTTTTCTATATTAAGGCAACGATATGTATGTATATATTCGAGTGTGTTTTAAAAAAAATCATGTGTGTAGCTGCTCAATTTTCTTAAATTATTATTTGTTATTTTGCTTGTCTCGCAATTTCACAAGAGTATGTGCGAGCTTTCGTGTTGTGCCATATTGTTAATTGAAAACGAGCGTATACATGCAGATGTCTAATGTTAACCTTTAACTTAATCAAATTCTGATCGAAAATAAAATAAACATTCATACAAATAAAACTTTTAACAAGTATCTGCTTCAATAAAATTTACTTTAACTTATATTTTATCACAGCAGGTGACAAGTTATGAAAGCAATTTTTTTCTGATAACTAAAACTTTTTTTGTTAAGAAAAATACGTGTGTCTTTAAAACTTAATTTAATGTTGTTTCCTTAAGAAAATATAACTTTTTATGTTGTTAATTCTTTTATTTATTTTTATTGTTATTATTGTTTTTATTCATCTTTTTCGACAAATTTTCTTTTTTTTATAAAGTTTTACTTAAATTTTATTCTCTTGGATTTCGACACTGCACAGTGGAGCGAAATAACAGTTTTTAAAAAGTAAATCTACCTTTTGTAAACTGCTGAATTTAATATATCATATTTATTAAACATCTGCATGAAACTTAATAATGATGTTCATGAAACTTTCATTATAATTTTGTATTTGCTTCGTTTGTATTCAGTATAATGAATAACTACGAAATGGAAGCAACAAACACACGAAATTTAAGAGGATAATAAGATGCAGTGTTTTTGTTTACTTAAGCAAGAGAATATGAATACAAACAACTCTGAAACAAAACAACCACTGAATTAATGTCGAATAAGTTCATGGAATAACACATTTATTTTAAAGTCAGTATTGCCAGTTGAAAGAAATGAAATACATTAGGAAAAATAAAAAAAAATAAAAAAATAACCATGAAGAGTAAAAGCAACAAGATAAGGAAGTACATTAATATTAAAATAATAAAAATAATACACATTTGACTTTGTTTTCAATGTGAATTAATTGTTTTTAATGTAAATTTTAAAACTTCAAAAAAATTTCATATTATTTTCATAAACATTTTTAGCAATGTGTTTTGCTTGGAAGTACATAAAAAAGTTGTTAGGAAAAAAATTTAAATTTAATTTAAAAAATGCTTTACAAATTACATATATTATTGTAAAGATAACAAAAAAGAAAAAATTACATAAATTTACTAAGTGGCAACATTGCTATTGAGTATTTATATAAAAAAAATGAGAGAGAGTGAAAACTGTAAAACAAATGTGTTTGCTAGTCGCATGAATAAAACTGCAGTTTGTTCAGCGGTCTGAAGTTTGTTTGAATACGAACTTCATTGAATAAACCTTTCAGTATGTTCAAGAATGAAGTTATTCATGCAGCCCTTTAATATTTATGGCTATACCTAAAATTTAGAGCACTGGTAGATAAATGCTCCTGGATGACTGCTGCGTTATTGTACAGCACTAATAATAACTGCATTACATACTACATCCTTAAAGATATATGGATGAAAAAACCAATCAAATGATATTCCTAACTAATTTGTATGTGTAACTACCTCCAATGAATTACACTAGGGATTTTCATTGTCCATATTCTTCAATTTGTTTATTGAGGAGGACATTGAATTTAAATCGAACTTCGTCATTTGTTATTAGATTGTGTATGAAATGAAGATTTTCGGTTTGCACTGCGCGCTATTTTTTAGTACCTGAGTTATTAATAGTCTTTTGAATATATTGAAACTATTATTTGCTCTTTTTTGCCTTGTTCTTAAAATATAATTCATCACCGAGTGCAATAAAAAGAAGTTCCAATATTTTAAAACTTTATCTATAAAATTAACATTAAAGTATGGTAAAATGTGAGCATGTCCTTGAGATTATAATTTATTTATTTTTTTATATTTCCGTGGTGGTTTAAAAGAATCCTAATATTATTCCAACCAAAAATGTAGATCGTTAAGACCAATATTTAAATTAAAAATATTAGGCAGTCAAAGTTCATGCTTTGTTATATTTTGTATTACTCAATCAGGAAAAATCCAGAACTATATGTTTCGGCTTTAATCTTAGAACGCTAAAACGGGTACCCCTGTGTCGACTGGCGACTTTAAAAACTTTGTTACCTGGAAAATCAATGCTAATAAAGAATGCTACTATATTTATGAAAATCGGTTCAGTGGTTCCATGGTTGAAGGTTCCAGAACTGATACCATAACGTGTATACGGAAAGGATATCAGTTTATCTTTAATTTATACTGACTGGCAGGGCTGTGGAGTCGGCAAAAAAAGGTCTTACTCCGACTTCGACTCCCACCGCAGAAAGTTTGTTTTCCGACTCCAACTCCTACATTGATGCTAAATGTGTATGTAAGTGGTCCTTATTTGATGTTAAGCTTTTTTAAATAAAGAAGCTTTTAAATAGTTAAATATAGCAAGAAAATTATTCTATTAGAATTTGGAATTGGTGTTTCAAAGAATTTTTATTGTGGAAAATTTTAGAACCTTTTTTTAAATTTGTTAGGCCGAAAAATTTTGAAGTCGGAGTCGCGAGTTTTTGTGGATACTGCGACTTCGACTCCGGTACAAATACCTCAACTCCATCACTTCAACTCCGACTCCACTGCACTTGCTATTGGCATAACTTTTTGTTGTAATAGGCCAGCAGGAAAACTCAAAAGACCTTCTTTCTTCAGGCCTTACTGAAGTCGTGCTTAGAAATTTTTCTGATGCAATTTCCATCCTGTTCTAACAACTAAGGATTGCCTTATAGAAGGCATCGGCTCTGCGGTGTAAAAGATAAGAAACATATTCCGGACTCCCTTCTTTAAGAAGGGTGAAGAGAAGGAGTACGATTTTTTTTTTTTTTTTTTTTTTGCCAAAGAAAATGCCAAAAAAATGCAGATCTCGTTATAAAATCACCATTCTCTGGAAAGCCTTCTAAGAGCCATTCATTTGAATGCCTTTCAGAAGCTCTGGCGAAAGAAAGTAGAGCGAAAGGTCTACCCCGCAATGCCAATATGTGTTAAAAAGATATAACTATGGAATGGATGGAGCAGGCTTTGTACATTCAAAAGAAGGAGTACAGAGGCCTTCTAGAATTCATCCGTAGTCCTTCTTTTTCCCGCTGGGTGTTTATAAACAGCTTAATATTTAAATTTAATACGTTTCAAATTAGATATTTATTTCTGTGATGATTAAAAATTATAATTGGGTGCTCAGATACCCGGGTTATGTGTTTGCAGAATATTGTTTGGTTAGGTATGCTTCGGTTAAATATTAAATTCAACTGCATTAGTTCATTGTTAAATAATGTTTGTATAGAAAATTATATTCAAATATTAAAATAAAAATACCATTTGAATTTTTTCGTTTCTTCTCGGCCATTTTATATTACAGCCATACCTAAACAAGAGCGGAGGACAGAATGTTTTCTTTGGCTTACCTATTACGCTGATATGCCATACCTAAACAAGAGCATTAACGTTCTGTTTTGAATAGTAGTTTTAAATTTCTTGTTGAATAAGACCCACATAATAAAATAAAATATGGAGAATAAACCGCCAGATTGACCAAAAAAAAGCTTAATTGTCGTTATTTATCAACAAAAGCGGCCAACTTCACTATTAAACGCGCTGTCAAAATCGGATTTTCCAATTACAAGGCGTAGAGGCCGCGCTATTTACGAATGGTTCATACTAATTGCATGGGCATTAAAATTGTTGACATCTAGAAAATTCAACAACATAAAAATACCAAAACTTGAAAATCCACACCACTGTGCAGTGTAATAAGAATTATCCTTGAGATTTCTTGGACCACGTTCAAGAAGATGAATTTTAACAAACATAAACATTTTGTTGTCATTTTGAAACTTGCAAAGATTTGAGCATTCATAATTTATTGTATTTTTTTTTTCTACTAAATAAAAACTTTTCTTTTTATTCAACCTAACGTTTCTTTCATAGATTAGTACCACAGTAAAGTAAAAAATTCATAATATTTTTGAAGTGACTTACTACATACATCTTTTAATTGCCAACAACAACTGTGGCAACAATAACAGCAACAAATGTAATGACAAAAGTTTTTAAGAGCTTTTTAAATAGTTTTAATATATATTTTTTTCTGCAGATTTAAGGATAAAATAGAATTACATTCTTGTAAATTTTGAACATATGTTTTAAAAATTGAATAAATCAAAATATATGTATAGGGTGTTATTTAAGTCGCATGAAAATTTTCGATATCGATAACTATGATTTGACAGCTGAGGTTAGCAAATTATGTTAACAATTCGGTTCAGTAAATTTTTCTAAGTAATCATGTATCGTTTAACCCTAGCGTTGATTTCAAGTTGTGGAAATTTTCTTTGAAACAATAAAGAGTGCTATAATCGACCTTGACGATTCTTTAATACCATCCACTATCGATAATTAGAATATTTCAGGCGTGGTGCCCATATGGAATCTATACATTATTAAATAATCTTTATAAAAATGAACGACAGTATTAAAATTGGTTACGGTTGGACCTGTGTAACATAATTGACCGACAGTCAGAAAGTTGTCTAGCCATATAAAACTAAGCTGAAACAAATTTGAGTAAAATATTATGATTGGTAACACGTTTAGCCGAGCTAACATTATTTTCTAGTGGGGAGTTTCTATTGGACCCATGGTTAATTATGGAGAAATTATCACAAAACTCTGTAGAGTGATTTTTGGTATTATTATTATTATCATTATTTATATTAGACCGTCTCCAGTGCTAACACGTTCTATGAATGGGACCTATCACTTCTACACGGGGTTGTAATTGAAGTGGGTTGTTTAATACCTAGCCCCTAGGGGAAAGGGAACTAACAATAAGCTTGTCACGTGACAAGTCACTTTAACATGGGGATATCCTACGAGGGGGTTAATTGGCACCTTTTTGACACTTTGTAACAGGTCACTAAGATAACCTTAATGGACACATCCAGTTCCGGTAAAAATAATGCCTGTCGCAGATATTGTCCCAAATGAGCCATGTCAATATGATTGATCGCCTTCATGTAAAGTAATAGAACTATAGATAATCAGCCACTACCCGCAAAAAATCCAGTCACATGAATAGCTTAGTGCCAATTACCTTTCCTCTGGACAAACTACACTCTAAACACATTATCACCAGTTGAGTGATAGGTCTTGTATATAAAGTAATAGCACTAGAGAGAATCAACCACTACCCGCACAAAATCCAGTCACATGAATAGTTAAGTGCCAATTACCTTTCCTCTGGACAAACTACACTCTAAGCACATTATCACCAGTTAAGTGATAGGTCTTGTTTTCATCTATCTCAATTCGTAACTTTTAATTATAAAATTTTGTTCAGTGGTCACGGGATAAGTGCTTTAAGAGCAATTGACACAAATTTCTCGCAGGGACAGTCACCATTTGACCAATCCAACATATATTCTCAATAAACTTTATAAGTGTTAGCTACTTTTTCAGGATTGATAATTTTTGTTTGTATTTAACAATAAAATTTTTACCTCCCTCGAAACTTCAGATATGGTTAAATTAATATTATGTTTTAATAAATTAAAGCTTTCACTATACACTGAAGCATATTATGATTACTTTAACCATATTCCATCCAAAAACCATTATCAAATTATGGCAGTCTCAAAACATATTATGGTTAATATTAACAATAATATGTTTGAAATTATAATATTTTTAAACATAGTACGTTTAATTCAAAATTTAAAATACGAGGGCAGATCAATAAGTCAGTGACTTTTCGAACTTCTCTAGTAGTTATGTGAAATGCAATGCTGCTGCCATCAAGTACCACCTGTTAATAGACTACTGTCAAGTTTTGAGCAAGTTTCGTCATTTACTTTGCGTTTAACGGCTGTTCAAGACATACAACCTCGTGGATTTTTTTTTAAAAATGGGAAAAAGTGAATTTCGAGTGTATATTAAACAATAAGGTGATGGCAACAGTTTTTTGGGATGCACGCGGGATAATCCACATTGATTACCGTCAAAAGGGAAAAACAATAAACGGCGAATATTATGCCAACTTATTGGGCCGATTTAAGGGGGATTTAAAAAAACCCAGCCCATGTGGCATTTTTCATCACGATAAGGCACGGGTGCACACGTGTGCGTCTGAATGGCAAAATTACATGAATTAGGCTTCGAATTGGTAACTCATCCGCCATATTCTCCGGATTTAGCCCCAGTGACTATTTCCTTTTGCCGAATCTAAAGATATGACTCGGTGGAAAGAGATTCTGCTCCAACGATGAAATTATTGGTCAAACAAATGCCTATTTTATGGACATCGAAAAATTCTATTTTTTGGAAGGGATACACAAATTGGAGACACTTTGGACTAAGTGTATTGAGCTAAAAAGAGATTATGTTGAAAAATAATTTTTTTTTTTTTGTAAAAAAAACTGTGTTTCATTCAAAATGTCACGGATTTATTAATCCGCCCTCGTAATATGCTTAAAAGCAACAAAATCATGTTTTTTTCTCTCTGCAATAGTTGAATGCGATTCAAATACATACTTGCTTGGCTTGCTTAAGATTCTCATTCATTTTTTTTAATTGTTCATTAAAATTGATAAATTTACGTAGAAGTACGAACCAGTAAATGAGAAGGAGTGCTTATGAAGGCAGTAAAAGGCTGGAAAATAAATTAAATGGCATTGCTTATAATAGTGGAACGTACAACGTATTCCAGTTAATATGTAAAATTATAAATTGAGTTATAGTACCTGTTTTATTCAATTCAAAATATTTTTTTTCTTCATACTCATTAAAAAGTGTAAAATAGTAGCAAACTTCTAATTTTTCATTCAAGATAAAGATAATATATGAGAAATTCTGAGCACTGCATATTATGTCTAGCAATGCCAGATTTTATGCAGATTTGTACAAAATTTATCACAGATCCCATTTAAGCCCATTTCCTAATAATTATAGTTCTCGGTGGATGATTCTACTGAATGAATGTAGAATTCAAGGATGTGGAGGTCGTCAAAAAATAGTTCTTACTCCGACTCCAAACGATATTTTAATTCTAACACGTGCCGCATTGAGCTTTAGTACAGTTATTTACATATGTAAAGTAGACTGGTCCTTATTTTCTGACTTCAAAATTTTTAAAGCAGACACTCTTAAATTTTTCTTATTTTTTAAAATATTAGAAATTTTTTTTTTATATTTTATGCCGAAAAATTTTGGAGTCGGGGTCGCAAGTCTTCAACTCCGACTCCACAGACCTGATAGCATTCTTACTTGATTTTTATACTTTTAATAACTACTGAATACTTCATTAATTATCAATATGTATACGAGTATGAACGTGTATCAGGGTAATCTTCTTAAATTGTAAAGTGCTCGTGTATAACCCTTCACAATGTTTATTTTATACGTGGCCAGTATATGACACCATTAAAATCTGGTGGATTTACGCAAAGTTGATCTTTGTTGGGGCTGGTGGAGCAACAGCTCGTATCGGAAAATACACAATATTGTTAAACTTGCATATATCAATAAATTTGCAATATTATTTACAGTTTAAGATATTCATTAATTTTTAAATAATACGTAAAGAAATTATGAATACTTTTAAGCCTCTTATAAAAATAAATAATTAGGGTGTGAAGATAAAAAAACAAGAAGAAATTAATTGATACTCTTACACAGTGAAGAAAAATTTTAAACCCTTCCAAAACTAAAATATCACGGGAAACTCAAGGACTTATTCAACGAGACATTAAGTTGCTCATTTAATTACAATCGTAAAAAAGGGGTTTTAATATTTAATGCAAAATTTGGATTGACTAGTTTTAGTTGGAGAGTTTTGAAAAATTTTAAAATCTTATTGTAATAAACTAGAATACTGTAAGTTTATTTTGAACATTGGAAATTGGAGATTTTTTTGGAAACATATGGATTCTGGTATTAACAAAGCTATCAAAATAAAAATGTCGATTGGATTTCGTTTTGCTGAAAAAACAGCATTCACTTTTTTACGTTCACGAACCCTTTAAACGAGTTCTTATCGCTGTGTATAGTCTTTGAGAACTCTTAACTAGCAGCTGCTTTTAGGGTTCCAAACACTTTACATCTTTTAAAAAACTCCTAGTGTAAAAAATTAACTTACTATCTCACACGCATAGCGTATGAGTAATATTTATTTCCTTTTGAAAGATTAACATTAGTTATACGTAATGTGTAGGGATATTCACTTAAAATCCCTTTTTATACCCCTCTTATAACAATATATAAATTCTTATTTTCTTATAGATTTTTGAGCACCTTAGAGAACTTTTAAAGGGTAATACAGTGTAACAAGAATATATATTATTATAAAGACTAGATTATAAGAAATAATAAGGGACCGTAAATAACATTTATGCAGAAAATGTTAACTCGAAAAATCTCCAAATTGCAGTCTATGGAGACTTGTACCAATTAATTCGTATCTTAGTGCTCTTGCGGAATCTATGGTGATCTTAAAAAAACGATCTCAACCCCACCGTTAAGACTTATACCCCATTTCTGTTAGACAATTATGTCGTTTTTTTTCTTCTACTTTTTTGTTTAAATTTATATATTTTAATGGTTCGGCAATAATGTTTAAAAAAACTTGACAAATAAATAATTAGTAAAATTATTAATAACAAAATTGTCAACTATAGAAAAAAATGGAAGATTTTCAATGAAAACTTTTCATCCCAACTGCGGCACATGCTGGCCTAAGAAAGGCATCCAAAAAAATTCGTTACTAACTGGACTTTGGTAAATACCCAGGCAGAAATCGTGACTCTAAACAAAAGTAAAATACTACAGTAGCAATATAAATACAAAATTAAGAATTTTAGTCAAATGTTGTGTCATTACAGTTCTTCTAATAAGAAGTATGACTTAAGTTTAGCATTACCATACAAAGTATGTATTCCTGCACAACTACAACATTAAAACATCGA
The DNA here is from genome assembly GCA_943735925.1 of Pollenia amentaria. Lineage (NCBI taxonomy): Eukaryota > Metazoa > Arthropoda > Insecta > Diptera > Polleniidae > Pollenia > Pollenia amentaria. The sequence goes on from OX031007.1 coordinate 151,448,792, forward strand.
AAATTTTACCTTAGATATACCCACACCACAATAGTGGAGAGTATTATTATGTATGTATTTGTGCCGATGCTTGTAACACCTTAAAATATTGGAATCACTACCTGTGCCGAACTAACTATGTCCGTCCGGCAGGTTGGCTGCCCACTTAAACCTTGTGCGCAAAGTTTTGGAGATCATTTTATGAAATTTGGTACATAGGCTCTAATTGGGACAAGAAGCAAGCAAGAGAATAACTATAAATAACTTTTTGATACCACTTATAACCGTTGCGGTATTTTGTACTTTATTTAAAACAAAACAATATCATAATATGGAATACAATATAAAAACAAAAATAAGAAATCAAATTAATATGAAATTAAGAGGTTATTTAAGTTGATAGTACCTATAAGACAACAATTTAATTAAAATATAATGGGTGATTCAAGTAGAGATACTTTTTTCAATAGCCTTTTTTAAGACAGATAACGTGTGAGTCGTGCATGCTGTCATGTTATTTTTGTTTAGTATTGTTGGCATTTCATAATGGAAAGACTTACGCCTGAACAACGTTTACAAATCGTTCAACTTTATTACAAAAAATCCACGTTAAGTGAGAAATGTGATTCGTGCACTTCGCTCAACTTTTGGTCAACATAATCGGCCTACTGAGCGTACTATTCGCAACACCATCACCCATTTTGAGACACAGCATTCATAATTGGATAATATTCGACCGAATAGACCACGTCCACCATGCTGTGCAGAAAATATAGCGGCCGTAGCTGAGAGTGTACACGAAGACCGTGGAGAGTCGATTCGGCGCCGTTCGCAGCAACTCGGATAGTTATCGTGCCATGATAGCCGACTATTTGATGCCTGAAATTAAAGCTCGTGATCTCGGCGACATTTGGTTTCAGCAAGACGGCGCCACTTCCCACAGATTGCATCAATCAATGGATTTATTGAGAGAACACTTCGGTAAGCACATAATTTCACGTTTTGGGCCGGTCGATTGGCCACCAAGATCGTGTGATATCACACCGTTAGACTATTTTCTGTGGGGATATGTAAAGTCTAAAGTTTATGCGGACAAACCCGCTTCAATTAAGGGCTTGAAAGAAAACATCACGCGTGTCATTCGCCAGTTACCAGTCGAAATGCTCGAACGAGTCATCGAAAATTGGACTCAAAGGGTGGACCATCTGCGACGTAGCAACGGCCAACATTTGATAGACATAAGCTTCAAAAAAAAAATGCCAAAGAATGTTCTTTCAAATGATAATAAACATTCCCCATTAAATTTGAATTTTCTGTGTTTTTTTTTTCTTTAAAAAAGTAGGGAACGTCAAAATGGATCACGCTTTATTGAGCTTGAACACTTCTGGAATTCTGATACATCTTCCGGTCGGCAATTTTCCAATATTTCAACTCGATGACAATATCCAAACTCAGTTTTCTCGTTCGGGCTTCTATTTGGCCATTTTACGAAAAAAAATACACTTTAGCCCATATAAAAAATCTGAACAAACTGGTAGTTATACATACACTGATAGAAAAAGCATCATAAGGCTGATGTATTTTAACATCAGTACTACAACAAGTGTCTTCGTGTTTGACGGTATGGCACTTAATTTCATTGTGATGTCAGCCTTAGCTTCACTTATCCAAATTGTCATCAGGGTCAAAAATTTAAATAACGTCATCAATGGGTTGATACATCGGCATTACAGAAATGAAGAATCAGAGTCAGTTTAATAAAACATCAGTGCGATGACTCAGTAACATCGAAGAAATTACATATTAAGCTCAATTTAATGGCAGTTTGTCATTGGGCTTGACTTAAGTCAAAGTGAGAGAATAATATTACTTACGTCCCAAATACACATGTTTATTTCACTTTTGTTTTATTACGCCCTTTGTTTATAAAAGAACTCTCAATTGTAAGACAACCATCAGCATGCCCGATATGGTTTTTGTAATCATTCTACTTTGAAAATGTTATGTATTTAACTATATAATTCTAAAAATAGAATTTTTGCTTCTCATTTAACATTTTAAACATGAAAATAATGCTAATTATACACAAAACGTGGCATGGAATTTATGTCACAGGAGTCATAGCATAGATAACGCATAAAATATGAAAAAAAAAAAATTACGATGACGTGTGTCATTTGCCTTATTGGTGTCATTTGTATTACCATTGATGTCACAATTCTGATGTTATGGCATCATCAATGTGAAGATGCAATTTTCTTTAAGTGTAGAATGTGTTTTTTGTAAATCAAAAAAATGTTTTAGCAAATTTTTTATTATATAAATAACCGTCTCTATGTTTTATAAATTCCTAAAATAACACTTTTGATTACCTACATTTAGTGCCATATTACACCAACCACTAATTAAACAGACATAAAATCTTTATTATGTTCAATCCAGTCATAATTATGAACTTATGCTCTTTCCAGTGTTAATTAATTTTATAAAACCTGCTATCCAACTAATTTCATTGTATGGAAATGTTGTGCTTTATCTTAACGCTGGTACCAAAATAAAAATAACGAAAACTTAAAACAAATACAATTTTCCCCCAAACAGTAAAAACGAACGCAAAGAAATAGAGAACAAAAATTCATTAAGCTAAAGAGCCCTATTTATAGTTTTTTTTTTTACTACTGTCCTCATTTCATTATTCTGCTACTATGCTTCTACGTTAAAAAAAAAAAAAAAGCTTAAGCAGTTAATTTTTGTTCTGTTTTTTACATTTTTGCATTTTTATTACGTTGAATCCCAGTATAAATGTAATACATGTTTGTCCTATTTTAATCGTACGTTTAAGGCTAGTCTGTACCTTTTAAATTCCTGCACACGCATACACAAATTTTGTAAATGTCTTTTGCGTTAACATTTTCACACAATTCTCTGAATACAAATGTATTGAAATATCAAATAAATAAGCAATCTAACAAACAAACGATGAAAAAATTCACAAATGGGAAAATAGTGAAAATGGGGATTTAATACTGTTAATTAGTTTAAAAGGTTTGAAGTTTTTTAAACACAAATTTTAGTTGCTTATAATACGAAAACAGTGGCATAATATTAGAAAAAAGCAATAAATATAGAAAAAAAAAACCAATAGCCCTAGAGGGAAGCGAACTGACACCAATTTAGTCCCGTGATAGATCTTTATTGGTGGAGGCCGGTTCTAGTTCTAACACTTTATATGAATGGCACATATCACTTTTACATTGGGTTGTCATCGGAGGGGGTAAATTGACATCTAACAGCCCCTATTTAACTAGTCACACATCTATTCTCAATGAACGTGCTTAGTGTTAGCTACTACAATGGAGTATTATTTCAATACATTATTATTATATTATATTATTTCAGTAAAACAAGCCCTTGAGCTAAATTTAAGAACCAAATTTAAGAAAGTCACAAAAAAAAACATCACACCACCGGTAAATACTGTACTGTAATTCATTACTTTTTCCAGCTTTTGGTTCTTCATGTAACAGTTAAATGATTGGTTCTTCTTTCACTGGTCATGAGTTCTTTCTTTTTATACTTGTTCTATTTTTACAAATCCCAGGACCAGTCTGATATAACAATTGGCACAAATTTCCCGCAGAGAGACAACAAAACAAATCGCTAGTCAGCCGTTTCTTTTGGCCTTCCGAATCTCCATATAAACTTTGTGGAAAAGGTTCGGTTTTCAATTTTAAAGACAATTTAGTCAAACTTCAAAGTATTGGCCAACAGCAAGAAATATGTATTTAGCTTATGATTTCATTTGTCCTCTATTAAAATGTTTCCCGAAAAAGGGCTTAATGTCTACTAAAGTGTTTCATTGTGTTGGCAGTAAGCACAAATTCATTATACTCTTCAACGCCATATGCAAATGTGGTTCCATGATACAAATACACAAGGTAGTTTAACTCTTTCTTTTTGTCGCCATATTAACGTTCTGACGTTTATTGGAATTATGAAAATTTGTGTAACCATATTTCATTATAAAATCTCTTTTTTCTATTTTTGTTTTTAAATTGAAGTTTTAAAAAATGGTATATAAATTTTCATAACATTGAAAAAAAATTATATTAAAAAGCTTTAACATTTTTCTGTGAATTTTGTAAATAAAAAAAAATCAATACAAATATTGTGAAGTTCGTTATTTTATAAGAACAACATTTATCTGTTTTGGTGCAGAAGAGTTTGTGCTTATATGTGTAAAGCTGGTATTACACGATTGCCGCAAATGCAACAATATGACACAATTTTGATTGTGCTTTATTGACGCACAATAATGAAATTACCCCCAATAAAATATTCGGAAATCGCACGATTGCCCTGTTTTATACACACTTAATTGCGGCTAGTTGGATTAAACCGAAATGTGAACAATAATTGCCGCAGCACAGTCACACGATTGTTCTTACTTGTGTTTTGTATTTGTTTGGAAGATCAAGTTGGTTTGTTCATTAAAAAAAAGAAAATTGTATCATATATTCAAACAAATTGTTGTTGAATAGTTTTGTTTGAAACTTTTCAAGTTAAATATATGAAATTCCAAAAATTAAACAAATTAAAATTCTATTTTAACTGCCGTATTTATAAAAAACTAAATTGGATATGAAATCTATTTTAAGGAAAATTTGTATGGAAATTTTGTTTTAAAATACGTTTGAAATCTATTCTATTTTTTATGAATACGGCAGTAAATATATAAAGAAATAGAGAATATTTATGTACAAATTTTAAGAATGCAAATTAAAAATACTTGTATCGCCTAAGTTGATTGAAATTTTGGTTTTAAATAATGCGAGTATTATTTAAATACCAGTACTTTAAATTTCCAACTTTTTGGATTTTACTACCGATATCGTTAATTAGCGAGAAATCTTGGTTACTTTAACGAAGTTGTTATTCTCGTTTTGAAGTTAACAAATATATAACCATTTCACTTAGGCCAGATCATCAGGAAATGTTCTCCTAAATATTTTTAGAAAAGCAAATGCTATCAGCAAACCAGACTAAAGAGGGAATGAAAATTACCTACACTCAAAAATCAAGAACAACCCGTTCGCCTTGATTTCGCTCAGGATTCCCAGATACAGCTTTGCCCAAGTAAGGCTGTATTTGCCACACATAGAATGTACGTGAATCAACAATAAGCCAGAATTTCAGGCCATATCTTTCCGATTTCGATGGCATATACTGACGAAATTTACAACGGTCATGGAATCCCAGTAGTTGTTCATCTACAGTAACGTAATCATTAGGATTATATATCATCACTTCTCTGGGCACGTCTGGTAAGCACATCATCAAAGCGAATGATCTTGTGGATGTATAAAAATGTTCTCTCAGACATAATTGACCGAAATATTGGCCGTCCATAATATTCATCGAATAAATCATGCAATGCCTCGTTTCTGGTGAGCGTAAAAATTTATACTTGTCCAAATTTGTATCTGCAGTTATACTTACTTGTATACTCCGGCCAATAATAACACTGCCAAATAGGCATAAAATAGATCCTCGTCAATTTCAATGTGACAAGAAGCAATGCTTTCCATATTTGTTGGAGTTATCTATTACAATTTTTGTTAGTTGCAGTGGGAAAAGTAGTAGAAATGAGTCCCGAATACTATTAACGCGGCTGGATGCAAATCTTGTGACGCCTTTACAACAAAAATCTCAATTCTGAGATATTTTACAAACAATCACTACTAACCTGGATGCAAATTAATTACATTTTCCTTTCCCAACCTGCCAACGGGGTAAGGTTCGCTGCTCTAAGTAGTGCCATCTTTGGCAGTATACCATCACCATGTGTACCATCCTGTGTTACTGTCGATACGGTCATCTGAATCTGTGCTGCTTTTCTCTTCCACCTCGAGATCTAAAACATCAGCACCATCAACATCAGGATGAGGAGCACCAAGATCAGAAATATCTTTATCCTCTTCACTCTCATCCATTACTTCATTCACAAGTTCTTCCAGGATAAAAAACCGTAGATAAGACATTATTAACAGTAAGCACTGTTATATAGACAGTAATTCTTACAAATAAAAAAACACTTTGTTCGAAAATAACTAGCAAAAACTTAAAAAAATCTGAAAACCACTTCACAAATGATATGAACAATAGCACAAATTCATTCAAAATGTAGTATGTATCAAAAAGGATACATAGCTAGAAGTACGAATTTGTGGATTTGCTCATGGCCTGCTTGGAAATATTTTTTAAATTGTTGTTTAAAATAACGGCAAGAACAATGTTAACAAAGTCGCAATACATATGGCATCTTGAATTTTTTAAATCAAGTTATGGTGACACAAAAAACAAAATGTTTCATTTTTGATACAAGGCTTGACTAACCGTTAATCAGTGCAATACTTAAATTAGATATAGATGGGCTTTTCCTTCGCAACGGTACAAACTCAAAGTCTATTGACATTGTAATGAGTACCTATTTGCAAGAAAAAAACTAGATTTCGGTAAATTTCCAATATGATAATTAATGGTCGGGCTTGACCGAGTATAAATTTAAAATTTAATTAATAATTTCCAAACTATAGTGGGGTAAAAGTTTGGTGGTTGGTATTAAATGTAATGCGAATTACACGTTTTAAGTTATAATATCCAAAAGGAATTGGAGGTCTTTGTTATCTGTGGCAACGCTATTTATAATGTTAACAAAAAACAAACTTCCAATAATTCCGATAAACTTTAAAAAAATATTTTGAGAGATAAAACTAAAAATTGATTTAAAATAAAAAATTTATGATATTTATTAAAAAATAAATAAAATTTGCACCAGTAAACAGATTAATAGTATCAATTAAACATTTAATTTACTTGATTAAAAATTAAAAAATTAATGCTTTAATTGGCGAAAGACTTTGGAGAATTATTTCTCTGTGCTCATCCATATACAACTTACGGCCTTACAGACATATTGTCGATAGTGTAACCTACTTGGGGCCCTGGACGGTTTATTTGTGGTTATTGGAATGAGATTTAGTCTTCTAATACAAACAAATTGCGACCTGATGGGGAGCCAGGTACTCAGACGGACAAACATTATTATATCGATTTATAAAGTGATTATAAGTTAATTAAAAGGTGGGTCTAGCAGTAATATTTCTACAGGGTGGGCCAAAAGAAACCAAGGGATGTAAAAGTTTAATAACTTTTTCGTTTATTAATTTTTTTTATTTTTTCTTTCAGATTATATTATATACAAAAGGGACATTTTTTTACACTAACTATGAAAAATGATGTCTCTTAAATGACCACCGTTTTCAGCTTCGCACTGATGGGCTCTTTTTAGAGCATTTTCCATAACATCTTTCAAAACTTGTGGCTGTAGCGTTCGAATTTCTGCAACAATGTTTGCCTTGAGTCCAAGAATTGTCTCTGGCTTGTTCACATACACTCGCTCCTTCAAATAACCCCAAAGAAAATAGTCGGGTGCTGTCAAATCTGGCGATCGCGCTGGCCAAATAATTTCCGAATTTCTGGAAATTATTCGCCCTCCAAAAATTTGTCTTAAAAGTGCCATTGTGTCTCGGGCAGTATGGGCAGTGGCTTCGTCCTGCTGAAACCACATACCAGGTCTGTTTTCAAGAGCAGGGCGTAAAAAATTTTCTATCATAAACCGATACCGCTCTCCATTTACGGCTACAGCACTTCCATCTTCATTCTCGAAGAAGTAAGGCCCAATGACATTTTCAGATGTGATCCCACACAATACTGTACACCTGATGGGGTGCAATTGGCGTTGATGAACGGCTCTTGGATTTTGAGAACTCCAGAACCTACAGTTCTGCTTATTAACAAAGCCATTCAAATGAGCTTCATCACTCATAATCAAATTTTTAATAAAGTTGATTTCATTTCTGGCCAACTCTTGAAATTTAACTGCAAAATTTAGACGTTGCCGATGATCTGCGGGTTTTAATTCTTGCACCAATTGGACCTTATATGGGTATAACTGTAAATCTTTTTAAAATGCGCCGTAGTGACGTACGAGACATTCCTAGCTGAGCAGAACACCTTCTGCCAGACGTTTCTGGTGCTTCGTTAACACTTTGCTGCCTGACGTTAAAATGTCGACGATATGCTCTTTGCGTTAAAACAATTGATCTCTGGTTTAAATAATAAAATTCTATTGTTCTGGTTCTCTGTTCAATTGTGAACCTCTCCATTATTTATTCTCCAAGTGTTGTCTATATAATCTGAAAGAAAAAATAAAAAAAAATTAATAAACGAAAAAGTCATTAAACTTTTACACCCCTTGGTTTCTTTTGCCCACCCTGTATATGTTACATACATTTAGCATAGAACCACCCATGATATAAATACAGAAGGTGGTCTAAAACCCCAAACCAATCTCCATATTTCTAACTTTTGCTTTATCTTAAAGTCCAAATGCATACATACATACATTATGTTTCATGCAAATCGGCTAAACTGTAATACAGCTCTAAATTTAAATTTTAGTTTAACGCCATTGTGCAACGCGAGCAGCCGTAATTAAAACATCTACAACAAAGATTTTGAATGGTAACAAAAACATACATTTAAATGGCGTTTTATAAATTAATTTTTATTCATTGAAGAAATGTATAAAAGGATGATTGTTATTGACAGCAACAAGTATTTGGGGTTGACTTTATTTGTAGAAAAAAAAAATATTTAAAAATGAGAACTATACAGGGTGGCGCAGAATGAACCAAATGGCTTAAATGGGTTATGACTTTTTTATTAATTATGATTATATTACATTTAATTTTTTTTTTTAAATTTTATCTTTGAAAAATTATATCCTGTAATTATATCTGTTTCACACATCGTGCTCTTTTTACTCTGCTTGCCAAATGTTATTTTTTTATGTTTTATGCCCAATGTTAGTTGATTCGACAAACATCTCTAAAAATCAATGCTATGGATTTAACGGTAAGCCAAATTTTTAAAAAGGCACCGAAAAAGTGAAACACCATACCCTTGTATAAAGAAAAATAATACTTACTTATATTAAGTGTATTTGATTTTTGGTTTATTTAAATGAGATCACTTTTTGTTCTTTTTCAGTCTTAGCTACATCAAAAAAAAATATAAGTCGAAACGACTAACACTGGGCATGTTATGTTAAATACATTTTACATAACTTTTTGCACAATTTCGGGTATAATAGCCATGATTTCATTTCGATTGTTGGTTTTTAGTTGGGGAATGGTTCTTGGCTTGTTAAAATGCATCCTTTCTTTCAAATACTCCCAAAGAAAACTGCCGGAAGCGGTTTAATCCGGTGAAAGCGGAGGACAGCTAAGATAGATTGATAATGCGTTTACCGAATACGACCCTTACCAAAGCCATTAAGGCACCTGAACTATGTGCGGTAACTCCATCTTGTTGAACCACAAGTCTGGATGGCTTTCCACAGCTCGGCTAGCAAAAAACTTCCAACATCGTCAGATATTCACCACCACAGATTGAAATACTAATGTCATTTAAAAAAAAATGGACCAAGGGTGATTCGCCGCACCAAGAACACTTAAGGTGTTATGTCGCTGATGAACTGATCTTGGATTCTTTCTTGCACACACAGAAAAAATGTTCAGCAGTTTTTTATCAATTAAAAAAAATGTTTTGACAGTATTTCAAATTAATTAATGTGGTAATTGAATCAATTATTTTTTTAGTTGAAAAAAAAATTTAAAATATAATTTGGATTTAATTAACATCTTAGTTTCTTTGAAATAAATTTTGAATTAAAATATTAATTAAATAAAAAAGTATTAATTGAGTTTTTCGCTTAATATAATATAATTTAATTTCTTTATTAATGACGTGCTTAATTCTCATAGAAGCATAGAAACTAACTTTCCCACAACAATAAATTTCAGTGTTTTTATCAAAAATCAAAATTGGGAATTCAGCACGTTTTAATAAAAAAATTAATAAAAAAAATTTGTATTCCCGAAATTAACTTTTGATAAACAATTTCAACTTTTAGAATTTTGGTTAGGAATTGTCTAAACCTGAGCTATATTTAATTAAATCAATTAACACATTGTTTAAGATGGCAAGGTTTTTGATAATTTTTTTACTTAAAATCTAAATTATCATTTATTGAAAAAAATCACAATTTTCAATTTTTACAATATTAAGTTATCATATAATCATTTTGATGTATTAAAACAATTTTTAATATTTTATGTGCAAGTTGAACGTTATATGGGAACAAGTCATATGTATTCAAAATTCAAAGTCCAAGTTGTATTAAACGTCTTCTTATTGATGTACGCTCTCCCGTATACGTTCAATAGTTTGAGCAGTGTTCACGGTACGTTCACTTCCGGCACCAGGAAAAGTTCTTACAGGCCCATGTTTACTAAAAATTTGAGTAGAAGGGTTTATTGCTTGCTGATGCCGTGGGTGCCAATGCGCATATTAAAGTTGGATTGTCGGTTGGAAAATTAAATTCAATTATTTGTAATCATTGTTCGATTGTATATTTATTCATAATTAATTCGTCGTTTTCTTCATAAAATGCTGGAAGAAATAAAAAAAAAAAAATAATTAAGGAAGATATAAAGAATACAACTAATAAAGCTCATTCTGCGCCACCCTCTATTTTGCAAAATAAAGTGAACCATTAAACAGTTTAAATATTTTATTTCCACTGAGATTTATTTAGGCTACGTATACGTACTTTTTAATTAGCCTTTAGAAATCAATAACACTTATACGCTTGAGGTTTGGGTGTCCCAAATGTTGAAATATTTATAAAGACAGACATTACTTGGGTATTTTGTATTTGTTATATAATTTTATTTAAACGGTTTTAATGGCTATAAATGTGGTAGTTTTTATTATCGAAATAATGGTGGTATTTATTAAATTTAGAGTTAATTTTTGATTTATTCTCAGTAAGAGGAGAATTTTTTTTTATTTAAATTAATACAAAAATTTATATGTTTACCATCATTAATTAACCTAAAAAATATTAAGACTTAAATATATCGCTAAAACCAATAAAATCTCAGTATGAAAACTAAGTCGCATTTTTATTGCAATTGAAATTTAATCAATATATTATTAAAGGTGTTATGATACTTGCTATTTTTTGTATTGGATTTTTTTAGGATTGACTGAATGAAACAACAAATGCGAGAAAGAACTAGAAATACAATATGTAAACAAAACAAACAATATTGCCCACGTTTTGTTCCCACAAAAAACCGTCAAAAAAGCTATAAATCTCAAAAAAAGTTAAAACCCGCTACTTTCGATCAAAAACTAAAAAAGTTAGCAGCAGTGCTAACATTTAATCTGGAAATGTAAATTTTAAGTTACAAATTTTTATATATTTTTTGACAGTCTAAGATTATTTATCGATAACACACGTATATTTTTTTGACATTTCAAGATTTTTTATGGTATAATCAAACTCTTTACACTTAGTCAGTTTTCCTATGCAAATATATTTGCACTGTTCTCCAATATAGAAAGAATACAAAAAATAGCAAGTATCATAACACCTTAAGTATAATTAGCGTGTTTTACTATACGATAAGCAGAGCGCAAAAGAGTTTAAATTTAGATAGTTTTTGAACTAAAAATTTTTACAAAATAGAACAAGACATTAACAAGTACTCACCTTATTAAAAAGTAATTACTTTGAATTTTAATCCCAATAATATAAAATATTTTTGAAATTTTTTATCGAAAGTGGTAACAAATTGTACGCATTAAATAGAATAAATAACTTTTTTTTATCAACAGATCGCTTTTATTGATGTGGAAACTGTTTGTACTAAATGTGGATACTTTTACTGTAACCGCTTTTCCAATAAACGGAAATTACTTTTGAGGACTTGTCCAGTCTAGCTCATTTAAAGACAAATGTCGTGTATTAATAACCCTGCTTTTTTCATATTTTAAGACTTTTACTGTTTCATTTCCCCAGATTGATAGAAATCTATATTTTCTTTATATGGGAAGTGCCATGTCCTCTTTATTAAGCCAATCCACTTGTTGACAGCAGTTTTGTACTAATAACCTAACTAATCGTTACAAATTTAGGAAATATTAACTATTACTGTACTCCAGATATATGTTCTCAGATATACTGCCTTTGTATGATTGGTAACATGCCTACCCAGTGGGAAAAAGAAGGAGTAAGGATGCCTTCTAGAAGGCCTCTGTACTAATTCTTTTGGATGTCCTGCCTGCTCCATTCCATACTCATATCTTTTTTACACACGTTGTCATTGCTCTAATCACCAAACTCATTGCAAATTCATAGAATCAAGCAAACAATTTGTTGATTTTGCCCCTATTACCAAAACGATTATATAGATTTACAAAAATTGTAAAAATTAAAAATTTGAATACATATTTTTTTTTTCAATAAATGATATTTTTAATTTTATTTAAAAAAATATTAACAGTGTGTATTGTTGACCTTTTTTGTTGCTGTAGGTTATATTTGGTTCGGCTTGAGGTCATTTATTATAAATTAAAAAACAATTTTGAATTTAATTTTTAATATTTTTATTTTTGTACCCAATATTCATTTAATCGGGCTTTTGCTTTAATCGGTTAATCGCTAGATTAATTAATCGAGGTTTTGGTTTAATCGGGTAATAATCGGTTAATTAAGTTATTGGTTAACCGATTAATAAAGTTTTTTTATAAATTAAATAATTCCACTAAAAAAAATGCATAAATTATTTATCATTTGAAGTTTAATAGTAAAATAAACCAATAACATAACAAATATAACAATTCTTGAACCAAAACGAGCAAACAAAAAAATAATTCATAAATATATAAATCATGTTTTGTGACTAATACATATTATGTATTACCTAAAAAGAGACTGTTTGATCATTTTATTAGTTATTTCAATAGTTTAAAGATATCTTATAACACAATCTTTTCGAGAAATAATTTGGCTTAAATTTTTAGGATTTAAGCGATTCATTTATTTAGTTTTGCTAAAACTTGACTTGGAAAAGATTCTTTCACTTGTCGTAGATGTTTGAGAAATCGAAAGCAACAAATATTGAAGAATATATAATTTCCCAGTAGTTTTCCTGGATTTCTCTAAATATATAAAATCTTCCATTATGCCATTAGAGTCCTGTTTAAATTTTTTAAAACTTTTAACACTTCTAATTGTTTCGGTTTATTCCGTTAAAAGATTGATATGAGTAGATATGAGAAGAAACAAATCACGAAAGACATACATATAAAAAGTACGTGAACCAAAAAGCTATTTTTTCTTTTTTATTATTATTATTCCTACACTAAATCCCGCGAAGCTTTTTGCTTGTCTGCAGGAGACTAGAGTCTCTGGCGGGAATCGAACCCGCAACCCCGGTATTGATAGACTAGCTCACTACCAGCTAGCCTACCGGAGCACATTGACAGCAAACACTTTCTTAAAATGGATATTAGAAAAAATATTTTCTGAACACATACCTTTTGTATATGTGATGAAACAAATAATTAAAAACACAAAAAATATTTTATAATACTACAAAATATTAAAAATTTTGTTACATCGGTTAACCGGTTAATCGACTGAAATTTATCGGTTTAATCGTTATTCGAAATGGCCAATTTCAAATTAACCGATCAGTTAATCGGGTAGTAATTAATCGGTTAACCGAATGAATACACTAGTATGTATAGAGCATTTAAGGTAAAAACATAACATTAAATATTGTATTTAATTCATCACGCGTGGTAATCATATAAAATACTTTAATTATTTTTCATTTATGACATACTAAATTTAAAAGTTGTTTCTGTCTTTATTATATAATTTTCTCAAAAATGACATAGTGAAGAAAATAAAAAATTATTTTGGTTTTTCTTCTACATGACAATTTAAGGATATTTGCTAAATTATTGCCTTAGAGGATATCTTCCATTTCTTTGAAGGGTCTACTTATAAAATTAAATATGTACATAGATTCATATGTACGTATAAAGTATTAAGAGTAAAAACATAACTTTAAATATTTCATTTTATTCATCACACTTGGAGATCATATTAAATTATTTAATTACACATTCAAGTTGTACTACATATTCTTATTAAATTTAATTCCATATATTTTGTTGCATTAAAATAAATATACATGAGTTGCTTTAAAAAGGGAGTTAAAAAAGGGAGTGCTTATCATATTTTAGCTAATTGTTTATTATTGGCATTATTCGAATAAATTGAAATACTGAAAACTAAAAAAAAAAAAAAAAAATTAAGTCAAAATCCGCAAGACTGATTTGCGCTTAAAAAAAACTGCAAAAAATAAATAAATAAATAAAAGAAAAATCAATCTATCCGTACTCAAATTAATCCGAGGCGGTATCAACAGTACGGTGAGTACGGATTTTGTTGAATTAAGTACAGAAATATTGATTCAAGTACGGATTATTCAATCTCGAAATACTTAACATATCCATATTCAATCCAGATTTCGTACCTTAAATAATTCGAAAATGAAATTGTTCTTAGTAAAACTAAGATTGAATCAATTTCAAAATGCGCTTGATTCAAGAATTATAAAGTTGATTTAATCCCGAATTCGTACTTGAAATAAACCAAAAGTGAAATAAGTAGGAAAATACTATTAGGATTATTTTACTTACCCGTTTCACATGTTAGAGAATTTCAATTATAAGAACCAGCATCATGCCCGATATGTATTTTACTTTAAAAACTTAATTTACACATTTTACTTAAAATATAAACTTAATGAGAACTCCTGCTTTTAATGGAACTCTATCAACATGTTTTTTTTTCTGTTTTTTTTTTTTTTTTTTTTTTTTTTTTTTTTACACACAAAAAGCAAATAATTTGTTTAACTACTTGTATGGTGTTATTGTAGTGTCTACAACAAATTTTTATAAGTTATATGAGATTAAGTGCTCTTTTTGTAAATTTAGTCTCAGAGTGGCACTACCAACGAAAAGTATAATCTTTTTTATACTTGGTTTAAGAATTTTATTCTTATTTTAAGAAATTCCGAGATTGATTTTTCGAAAGTTATCCCATTTAGGATTGTTTTGAAAACGTTTTAGTGTTATCCGAACTTGAATTTTTGAGAACGACTCGTTTTTAGAGTAGGTATAAAATCACTTATCACGTGTGTTTGT
Source organism: Pollenia amentaria (assembly GCA_943735925.1). Classification (NCBI taxonomy): domain Eukaryota; kingdom Metazoa; phylum Arthropoda; class Insecta; order Diptera; family Polleniidae; genus Pollenia; species Pollenia amentaria. The sequence goes on from OX031007.1 coordinate 151,463,969, forward strand.
CTTTCCGTATAATAAGTGTATTGTCGTGATGACATCTATATGGTCATATTGACACTGTTATGAGAGGTCCAGCCGGTGGTTTGAAGGGATCGTCTTAAAGCCATTTCACCTTTTGGCGTACATCCTCAAGGAAATTCAGGTGCAATGAATATCTGCGTTTCTGCCATATATATCTCAAGAGATCTTTACTATCTATTTTGCTTGCGTATCACCAGCCACGGAAGCCAGTGGCATGTTACCGGGCTGACTATTGGTTTAAATTTTCCGGACAATCGTTTCAGTAGTTTAGAAGTCTAAAGGGAACAAACAGAGACCTCTTCATTTTTAAATACATATATAATGCAGACTTAACCAAAAACATGTACAACGCATAATTCTAAAATGCTTAGGAGAAGCAGAAAACTGGCTTCAAAAACGTAATTGCAATTTTTTAATCAAATTAAATTCCATAAATGTTAAAGAAGAAAAGTTACAAAAGACAGTGTTAGAAACAAAATTTTCGTGGTCGCTAAAGATTTAATTTATGAACTGTTTTATGAAAAAAACCTCATATCGAAAAATTTGGATTGGTGCCGGCTAATGATTTAGCGTGCGATGTACATATTGAACCTGTTCAACAAAACTGTACTAACTCAAAATTAAAAAGTTTTTAGTAGAAGCAAAGCATTTTTTAATATTACACTAAAGTAAAAATAAGACAAAATAGCACGATATTTTTACAGCGGCAAGATATGAATATTATGAGTCAATTCTTTTCAAAGAGTGAAAAAATTTTTTTTGAGCTAACACACTATTGTTGAACAAGTGCGTTATATTTAAATAAATGAAAACAATTAAATCATCGATAACTCATTTAGTAGAATAAATTAAAGAATCCAAAAAAACCATCTAAATCCGCTTCCAATGCACTTTTTTCATCTTCAAACGCGAACAAGGATTCGAAGAGCCGATTTTTAACCCGCAAGGTCAAGGACCGTCTGAACATTGATGTTCCACTAGAGTGGGAAAAATTAAACATTTTTAGTTCTAAAATGTTTAGCATTCACTTTGGCCTGCATAAGGCAGATTTAGTACTTATATAAATATATAAGTATTAAAGTAAAAGAAACGTTATTTGTTTCAAAATTACAAAGTGGGGAATAAAGTTATGCGCACAGTTAATTGCAGCTTTTTAAACACTAAAGTCAAACAGGTTAATAAATTACATAATATTTTAATGCCAGCCTTAACTCCTTAATTTAAAATTAACGAGTTTATAGCAGTTATTCAATAAGTTGGATTAATAGTGTTAATTTTGACTGTAGGCAAAACTACCCAAAGAAAAATCACCCAAAGCAATGTGTGAAAAATCGCCCAACGTAAAAGAAAGTGTCTCAAAAAATAAAAATGTAAATTATATCCAACAATTTAGAGTGCTATTTTTGGCTGCGCCCAAACTTGTATATCCTCCACCGACAGTTGGAATATTTAAGGCGTTGGCCATGTATGGGATCTATAAATTATTAATTTATCATTATAAAATCAGTATTAAAATTGGTTGCGGCTTCGATCAGCATGTGTTAAAATTTTTACCGAAAATCAGCTTCATGCTTTAATTTCTAGTTATACACAACTTTAAATGAATAATAACACAAGGGAACAAAATTTAACTTTTTTGTGCGGCCTAGAACTTTATTGCAAATTTTTACTAATTTGAGGTTGCTGATTTCAAAGCTAATAACCATTTTCCTATATCAGCTCGATTTTTCGAAAAATACTGTTATGTAAAAAATTAAGGCACTTCCACTAAATATATTGAAATAACTGGAAAACGGTTCACCATATTCAGTTAAAAAAACCCGAAACTTGGCAAAAATATTATCTTTAAGCCGTGTTTACATTGTTTTAAATATATCCTGTAGTTTCACAAATATCGTTGAAGTTTTGAAAAAAATATAACAATTTAAAAAAAGGCATTTTTTGTTTTTAGACAAAAACTGCGATTTTTCTCGCATTTTTATTTTTTATGAATTTCTAACGAACAAAAAATTTTTTTTTAAAAACTGCTATTTTTCAAAACCTCAACGATATAACGGTGCATCTCGAAATGCCGAGCTGAGAAAAATTGAGATGTGAAATCAGCGACCTCAAATTAGTAAAAATTTGCAACTTTGCAACAGGCCGTAAAATGACTGTTGCCCAGTGTAATATATCAATTACAGAAAACAAGCGTTGTTGTACAAGATCTTACAGCCGTTATTTCATACTATTTCATTGAAGAATTTGTCAAAATAAGAAAACGAATAATCATCCAAAAAAATATTGATAAGCTCTTGCAAAAGTGATTTATTACCTGAGAAATTCGAAAAATCGTCCAAAAAAATTGGTTTTATTTCTTATGCAACTTCACCCAAATTTGTATGGAAAATTTTTTGGCGATTTGCTTTGGTCCCTTTTGCCTACAGCCGTTAATTTTAATCGTAATCGCAATTACTAAAATGTGTAACAAAATTTAAATAATCCAAGTGTTTTATATGTTTATTTGCAAATATTACTTATACGTACAGGTAAACTTAGTGACCGCCTCACAGTGCTCTGTCTAGGGATGGGCAAATTGAAAATATATATCGATATATATCGTATCGATATTTTTTAAGAGTATCGATATTTATTAATTAAAAATATCGATATATCGATGTATCGAACGAATTATGCTGAAATTATGACCAAATTTAAAAACTTAATATACCTACATATGTCAATACATATTTACATAGGCACAAACATATTACAGGTAATTCCATTCTAACTTCTTATTATTTCTTATAATTTCAAATTTACTGCCTGTCCCTCGATTTCAAACTAAACTTTCATTCGCTTAAATTTTATTTATTACAAAAACCAATTTTAAAATTTAGTTTTTAAGGTAAGTTATGCGAACAACGTTTTCGTTTGAAATCGATGGAAATTCAAAAAAAAAAAGTAAAGAATAAAAAAATATTTTTTTATTCTTTACTTGTCGGATTATATACTGCCGGTAAACGAAACTTGTGACACATACTATACAAGTAAACTGAGCAATATTTTATTTTTAATATATAAGAACATACTCCAATAGAAAAAAAAAACTAAATATTATTTTTTTATTATTAACATTCCAACTTTCATGAGTCTATTGCTGCTAATACGCCATAATTAAGGCGATTCTTTTCATAGCTCTACGAACACTTTTCAGAATATTTTTTTAGCGCTTATTTTGTTGTTGTCATCTCTTAAAAAATCGAGACAAAACTGAAGTGTATAATCTATGAAAAAGCGCCGATATTTGCTTAATATTACTTAAAAACATATGTCGCAATTCTTAAAAAACAACTGTATAGTAAGCAGTTGAGCAAAAGTTAAAATGTTGAATTTTGTTATAAAGAGATCTTAAAAATATCGAATTCGATAGTCGTAGATAACTATCGATGTATCGATATATCGGTATTTTTAATATCGGCGATATATATCGATTATGATTTTTTTAAATATCGATATTTTGATATATCGATATTTATTGCCCATCCCTAGCTCTGTCCCCATATAGTGAATCGGCAAAACTAGAATTCTTATCGCAGAACGACAAAATTAAGTATACTGATGCTTAATATCTAGGCTAAGAAAAATTTGAAGTTTGATAAAAATCGCTGCAAGGATATGCCTACCTCCCATACATCCTGAATTAAAAAATATGATGTTTAGCCACAATTTCTTATATAAATTGTATAAAGTAGCAAAAACAATTATCTGTCTGTAAAATTTGACATTTTAGCATTGTTGCATTCGGTGCAAGGACATGCTAACCTCCCAATATCCTTTTTTAAACAATGTTTTAGCTGTATTTATGATTGGAATGGACTAAAAATTAATAAGTTATTCTAAACTAATGCGTTATAGATCTGTTGTAAATTTGGTTTCATTCGGTGCATACATTTCTATAAAAATGCGAAAATATATGGTGGTACTATATAAAATTTAAATTAAATTATATTGCTTTTGTCTTTTTATTATAGAAAATGTTTAGCTTTCATTCAATTTCACTCCAATAAATTGTATAAATAAATTGTTAACAGTTTTAAAAGTGCTTGTAAAGTAAAAAACATCTAAAAAGTGAAAACATGCCTCCTAAAGCCAGTGTTAAAGCAGCAAAAAATGCCGGCAAAGCCCAGAAGAATATTAGCGAGGGTGATAAGGCTTGAAAACGCAAGCGTAAGGAAAGTTATGCCATCTACATTTACAAAATATTGAAGCAAGTACATCCTGATACTGGCATTTCTTCAAAGGCTATGAGTATCATGAACAGTTTTTGTTAATCATATCTTTGAACGTATTGCCGCAGAAGCATCTCGTTTGTGCTCAATACAAAAAACGTTCCACCATAACCAGTCGTGAAATTTAAACTGCCGTTCGTCTACTTTTGCCCGGTGAATTGGCAAAACACGCTGTCAGTGAAGGTACAAAAGCTGAAACCAAATACACCAGCTCCAAGTGAATTTTTATAAATTGTACTTAACTCCGATGAATTCCTTTCTTTTTTTAATCAAATAGACTATTCAGTAAAATTATAAAACTATGGATCTTGTTATTTACTGTGGTACAAACCATCTTCATAAGTGACAATAATTTGTGATGAACAATAAAATTTTTATAAAATCTAACCCTTGATCCACTATAACTCAGGTATTTGTTATCCAATTAGCCGCTATTCGACGCAAAATTTACCATCCTTTAAAACAAGATATAATTTATTTTAATCGAACCAGCATTTGACTCTGGATGGAAGCTGAAAGAGAAATTTAAATTGTAAACCACAAATGTACCGTTATGTTATATACGTGGTATATTAAAACGAAGTTTTTATGTGGAAAATATAAACCAACATCTACATATTATGTAAAAAACTTTTTCATCGCAGTTCTGTGTAATTAATCTGTTTTCTGAGAGTGTAAAAAATACAAAAGATTCCATTTTCCGGCAGAAAATCTTAAATTTTTTTTCTTAAACGTCGATAGACCCCCTAAATATAAAGTAAAAGTTAAAAATCACTCATTTTTTCTTTATATATAGTTTCAGTATCGTCAAACTTTGTAAAATATTAGGGTGGACCCAAAAAAAATATTGATTACTTTAAAGCTAGATTTACACGATTGAAAGTTTCTGCAAAATTACTCTTCAAAATGCTTTAAACTCGTTAAAACAGCAAAATTTCTTCAATATTTATTGATGAAAATTAATTGAATAAAACTTTTGTAAATTTCGTGAAGATCGGTCCATAATTGACCATAGGCCCCATATAACCCCTACTCTCGGAAAACAGTTTATTGCGCCTAAAACCAAAATAAAGCCCACTTTGGAAAAATAATTAACTTCGCCTAAAACCATCACAGATATAGATATTGCGGTTAAATTTCTTACTTAAATTCATATGGGCAGAAAAAATATCATGCAAATTTGTGAAAATCACTGTTAACACTAAAACTAATTACACTGCTGTATTGAAACTTATTCTAATTTATTTTTTCTAATACCAGAAATTAGTCTTCAGAATTTTGGGATGATTGGTCCATAATTTACCATAGGTCCAATACAAATTACTCTCCTAAGAATTATTTTAGTTCGGCTAAAACTTTTACGAATCATGATATTTTGCTCAAGCCAGTTCAAAGTTCTAACAAGAAACGCATAAAATTTTCTTATTATCGGTCAATAATTTAATTCAGGTCTAAACCGCAACCAATTTTAATGCTGACGTTCGTTTTTGTGAAGATTAGTTAATAATATATATGTATTTATCATATAGAGCCCACTCCTGTCGGTGGAGGGTATCAAAGAGTCGGCACAGCCGAATATAGCACTCTAACTTGTTTTTTTTTTTATAAAAATAAATTATTTTTTATATTAATAAATTATTTCACAAAAAAAGCAAAACAGCTGATCAAAGTCAATATAAAAAGTTCAGCAATAGTGTAAATTAGCTTCAACAAATTTTTATCAAAAGATTTTGAAATATATTAAAAGAATATGTTGATCACATTTTTGAAACCTGTAAATAGAACATCAAAATAAATTTTCAAAACTTTGATAAGACTTCAAAATACCTTTAATCGTGTAAATCTAGATTAATTTTTTCAAATTTTTCTTCCTTGTATTTTTATAAAAATATACATAGTAGATAAAAAATTATTTAATTTTTTAAAGTAACGAAGAAAAAAAAAGATTTCACATTTTTCTACAAAAAATGTGACATTTTATTGCAAAAAAATGCAATATGGGGTTCGGTTCTTAAAAATGCTTCGCTCTCTAAAAGGGTGGCTTGTTTTCTTCTAAAAAATGCACCCTTACTAATGGCATAATGCCTTGCACTTTACGCCCCATATAAATTGACAGTGTGGATAATGCCCTGTAAAAATTTGGTTTATGTTTTTATATAGGGTTACCAGACGAAGTTGGGAAAAAATAGCTTTTGAGAACTGTAAGAATTTTATATTTTAAAAGTTATTTTTTCTATTATTTAATAGTAAAAATATAAGAAAGCATTAATGATAGGTTGTCAGTGATATATAATTTAAGTGGATTCGGTGTTATAAAATTGTTTTTAGAAAAAAAACGTCAAATCAAGATATCTAAAAAACTTGGTGTAAATAAATCAGCAATCTGGCAATGGTATTTTCTTGTTTACATATTTTATAATAAACAAACTAAAGAAATTGGAATTTCGTCATTCATTTTGTTCATTTATTTATTTATATATATTTTGGTTTATGTATACATATTTATTTTTTAATTTTGAAGAACAAACTTTTTGTCAGCTGTTAAAAACAGGGCGGTCCGATCTTGTATTTTGTTCTCGCCAAATAAAAAATTGCATTATTACAGGGTTGGTAAGACATTTTATACATGTACCTTTTAACAAGTTTTTTTTTTTTTTTTTTTTTGTTGAAAAGAAAACAAAATTAATATGTTCCAATTTTGGTTGTACCATTAATTAACCTCTTTTTAATTTTAAATTTCCGGCAGAAAATTTTAGCAGATTCGGTTAAAGTACTCCTAAAGGTACTAAAATCTTAAATAAAACATGTAGGTACTCCGAAAAAATAGTTAATTATACTCTTCCAGACTTCAGCAATTTCGGGAAGTTCCAACAAAAAAAATTTCTAAAGTTACGATAATACAAAAATTGTTCTCAGCAAGACTGTTAACCAATAATAATTTCTCTTTCTAGTGCGTTTAGTGGTTAACAAAACTCCTAAGATTGAAAAGAATATATCAAGAATTTTTGGCAATTTTCTTAGTAAGGCTGGAAAAAATTTGTTTTTTATTTAACAGTTTAGCTCAAAAATTGTTTGACTTTGATGCCCTTATCTAATAAATAAAAAGGGAAAATTATGAATTCTACTTTACGAACCTATTTAAGATACTTTGTTAGCTTTACAAAAATATATATTACATAAATATTCTAAGCACTTTATTAGTCTTTAGTTTTGCCTATGGAACAGAGCACTGTGCGCCTGTTAACAAAAATTTTAAATATAAACATATTCAGGCCCATTTTAACGACTTACCGTTAGCTAAAGCTAGGATTTTATCGATATATAAAGTGTTCTTTTATTATAACTTTACTTTAATCTAAAGTGAGCGATAGTTTGCTAGTAGGTTCCTCCTTTCTGGTACGTTAAAGTGAAGTTGTAATAATGTTACACGTTGTATGCGGCCGATAAAATCCTACCTTTAGCTTTAGGCCAGTTGTGAAAATCTTTTCAATTGACAGTTTCGTTTTTGTTGAATATTCTTCCGTCGTTTTATTTAAACGTTTGGTGAAACCTGGGCAGCCGAATATAGCTTTCTTAGTTGTCAAAAACCTCTTTGTTTCAACATAGATAATTTGTTTCAATTTCCAAAATAAAATGCAACAGTAGCAGTATTGACAGCAAAGAAAATTATTAAAAAAATGCTAAGGATTATTATATTCCATAAAGCTATTCGTCTTATTTTGTTTCTTTCCCCCCCTCTACATTCAGGCAATTTTCTATTTTCTTTCTTTTCAAAGAAGTTTAAACATTAAAATGATTGAGATGGTAGAGGAAAAAACAAAAAAAGGAATTTTCTATTGTAGGCGGGGTAAATTCATTTATTTTACAACTTTATTAGCACTCCATAAGATTAAAAATAAAATAAAGTGGAAAAAAAGAAAAAAAAAATCTATAAAAAATGCAAAAAAGAAAAGTTAAAAAATAAATCCCAAAAGAAAAATTCCTTGAATACAATGGTCTGCCCAAAACCATTGATGTGGTGGTTGGTGATTGTTAGGCCAGAAATACAAACCGGCAATTTAAAGGAACCTTAAATAAAAGCAGACGAAGCAGCTTTACACTTAATGAGGGTTCACCAAAGTTAATTTATGAGTTTTCTGGTCATGACAGATTTTCTTTTTTTTAAATTCATTGAATATATTAAATATTCATGAGTGTTTTAGAAAGTTAAAAAATTTCTTTGATTAGATAATTAAAATTATTGTGCACAGAACAAAATTTAATGAAAACAAAAATTATAAATTAATTTAAAAGACCCCAGCGAAAACTTTTACTACCAAGTAACATATCAAGAGCCTATATTCAAAATGTGCTAACTCAAGTTTTGGGGAAATCCAGTTTTTGACGATAAATATCTGGACTGTGGAATTCACATCCGCAATATTCATTTTAAGCTAAAAAATGTATTGTTCTAGTAATTAGTATTGCGGTGGCAACCTGTTTGTGAAAACTTGGGTTCAATTCCCAGCTCAGTCAAGAATGAAAAATTATCGATAAATTTTAATTCAAAATAATAATTTAATGAAAATTAAATTCAATGAACTTAAGCCTGGTTAATATATCAAAATTGGGATTAAAAACCATTAAGAGTTCAATAAAATAACCACAATTCTTATTATTGTTAACAGCTAAGGCACGAGCTATATGTTTACATTTGTCCTTCAAGTTGTGCTGAAAAATATCAATGGGGGAAAAAAAGACAAAAACATGAAAAACCAAAAATGTTCTTTGGATTTCAGAAAGATTTCTTGACAAAAAGTACGAAAAACAAGAAGTAAGGAAGAACATGTCGATCAATTAAAATAGGTAATAATTTATTCAAAAGCAAATTTCGATCTACCAAGGTAAAATACCAATTGGTTTGAAGATTAATGTTTGACTATTGACGTCATCCATCGTCAATGGCGGTGAGAGCTAAACGGCAAACCCCACTGAAGAGTTTGTGTGGTTACAATCGAAACTACATTGTCTGGGCAACCTGTCCGTGAAAACCTGGGTTCAATTCCCAGCTCAGTCAAGAATGAAAAATGATCAATAAATTTTAATTCATTTCATGTTGTAAGATTCCTTTTTTCATAAAAATAATAATTTAATAAGAATTAAATTCAATGAAACTAAGCCTGATTAAACTATCAAAATATTGTTCTAGTTTTATTTCAAGTATTGTAATGTTCTTGCTTAAATAAATCCCAATTCCTATTGCAGATGTGCAATATTTAAAAAAAAAAAGTATTTATTAGAAATCATCCTTATGTATTATTGCATTTAGTATCTTAATATCTAGTGACAAGTTTTCGACACATGGTTATTTTAAAATATTTGTATATAGTAGTTCTAGGGGTTAAGTCCATCAAAAATTGTTGCCTCCGGATACAATGCATTCACCAGAAACAACTTCACTTTTTGCATTTATATTTCGCTGTGGCTCCATTTTGTTAAATTTACATTTGTGGGCATTTGCCTAGAGTTTATCTTTTTTTTTTTTTCATTATTTATTTATTGAATCTTCATATATTAAATATGAACTAACAATAATTAATCAAATCTTATCCTAATATTTGCTTTATGTCCTGCCAGTGCCAAACACAAAAGATTTAGTCATCACGGTTTCTGTTTACATATATAGGTGTTTATCGCTCATCTGATTGGGTGAGTGCTGCAGTGTCTCTTCTTCTTAAGCGAGTGTGGCCGCCATAATTTAAAATATTTCTAGCTAATGGATTTGGGTGCAGTTCCAGCCTTTTTAAATATTTTACTGCATATTTCGTTATCACAGTTTTTACTAATGGCACATTGAGATCCTTGTGGATATTTGAGTTTTTGACGTACCAGCCGCCCCTGTGATTATTCGAAGAAGTTTATTTTGGCGCCTTTGAATTTTTTCGATGTTAGAAGCCGAGGCAGTGCCCCATAACTGAATACCGTAGCACCAAATTGGCTTTAAGATAGAGTTGTAGAGTAGAAGTTTGCAATCGAGACTAAGAACAGAATTTCTTCCAATAAGCCAATTAATTTGGATTGCTTTTAGTTTCATTTGAGTTAATTTCGCTTCTATATGCCATTTCCACGTTAAACGCCGATCTAGATGTATACCGAGGTATTTTACATGCGAGTGTTGGGGTATTATTTGATTATTTTAATAGGGGGGCATGTTTCCCGACGCAATGTGAATGTTATATGTGCGCATTTTTGCTCATTGATCTTTATCCTCCATTTTTTTAACCACCTTTCTAGTTCAAATATATGATCCTGTACGCTTAGAAAAGCTGTGTCGTCCGCAAATGTTGAGGTATGGGTGTAGCTGTTTGTTGGCAAGTCCGATGTATAAATTAAGTATAATAGAGGGCCCAGGATGCTGCCTTGTGGGACTCCAGCGTTAATTGGCTGTGGAGAACTTAAAAATTCGCCTTCTTTAATAATAAATTGACGACCGACTAAGTAGCTTTCTAACAGCTTGTGTATATTTGCTGGTAAGTTTTGCTGCAATTTCAGTAGTAAACCTTCATGCCAGACTTTATCAAAAGCTTGAGACACATCGATGAAGAGTGCTGAGCAATATTTTTTTTCTTCAAAGGCTTTTCTTATGACATTTACTATTCGATGAGTTTGTTCAATTGTGCTGTGTTTTCTTCTAAAACCGAATTGATGATTGGGAATACATCTGTTACCATTTAAAATCGGCGTTAATTTAGACACTAGAAGTTTCTCAAAAAGCTTTGATATATTAGACAATAAGCTTATAGGTCTATATGACTCAACTTTTGTGGGATCCTTTCCTGGTTTAGGTATCATGGTAACTAAGGATACTTTCCACACTTGTGGGTAGTATTCAAGGCGTAAAATAGCATTAAAAATTAGTAGAATAATTTTCTTTGCTATGCTGGGTAGCTCCAAAAGCATTTTGTTACTGATCTTATCAAAACCAGGGGCTTTCTTGGGGTTTAAATCATGAATAGCCTTCTGGATTTCTCTTACTTCAAACCTTAGTGGAACAGCTGATCTAACAGCAACAGGTGGTAACTCGACCGCAGTATCGAAAGATGTATTAGGGGTAAATACGGTTTTCAAATGATTAACGAAAATATTTCCTTTTTCTATGTCATTTCGTGCCCAACGTCTATTTAAGTTTCTTAATGGTGGTTTAGTGATAACTGGTCTTTTAAGATTTCTAGCTGCACGCCATAATGAGTAATCAGATTGAGGAGTTGCATCAAGTTCCTTAAGATATTTTTCTAGAGAAGCCGTTTTTTGAGACTGCAGTAAGTTTCTTAGCCTTTTTGTGCACTCTTTTAGTAAATTTTTAAGTTGAGGGGATCTGTGCAATTGCCACTCTCTTCGAACTCTCCATTTTTCAGTCAAGAGACGCTCGACATCAGTAGAATATATTTTACTATTTTTGATATTTTTGCGGGCTATGCTAGAATGTTGAACAGCTAGTTTGAGATAATTGTCAAAATTTACAATAGAAAGATTCACATTCTCCGGTGTTCTAAGCGGAATATTTTCAGTGCAGTGGGTACTGAGATATTTTTTATATTTTAACCAATTTATTTGTGTGGCTGACGTCACTAAGTAACCAGACGGAGATACAATTCTATAAGGGTTTGATATGGTAAGAATTGTAGGTGTGTGATCAGAAGATAATTCTAAAGAAGCTTCAACGTGAATCGTTTCTGCGGGGATGTTTTTAACCACGCCAAAATCGATGACATCTGGAATTTTTTGCTGATCAGTAGGCCAATAAGTTGGTTGTCCACTCGCGACCACATTTAAATCCATTTTAGACATTGTATTATACAAAACACGACCCTTTGGTGTAATGAGCCGTGAACCCCAGAAGGTATGTTTAGCGTTGTAATCGCCAGCGGCTAGGAAACAGGGTCCTAATGATTTAAAATATTTATAATATTGGCTTTCTGATATTGAAAATCTAGGTGGAGAGTATAAAGATGAAAGTACAAAGTTTCGATTTAGCTCTTCAACACAAATATTCGTTGCTTGCAGATAATCTTCACGATGATCACACATTAAGTAGTGTTTGATTCGGGTTTTTATCAAAATAGCAGAACCTCCACAAGCTCTATCTCGAGGGTCCTTGGTATCATATAATATATAACCATTAATTTTAAACGTATTTCTTGAGGTTAAATAAGTTTCAGAAACCATCATTACATCAATTTGTTTACTTTTAAGAAAATATTCTAGTTCATTTTTATGTTGGCGAATGCCGTTTGCGTTCCAAAAACAAATTTTTAAACAATTCATGGCTTGTTAAGTACAGCTTGCAATAACATCGATTGCATTCTTAGCATTTCCTGCATCATATTACCCATTGTATTCGTAAAGTTTGTTACTGTTTGATTTGAAACTGGGGTCTCATCATTATTTGGCAAATCACCTTGCATTGGCATATGGTTTGATTTGAGGACGTTAGCGTAGGATGTTCTGTTATTACTAGGCTGCGGTACCTGAATGTCATTAGTATTATTTTGATGTGTTTCCTGAATTTGAGGTGGATTAGGTTTCGGTCCAACCGAGTGCTTGACGATAGAGTATACAGGGCATCCTCTATAGTTGGCAGTGTGATTACCACCACAGTTGCTGCATTTTTTTACATTGGGGTCGTTTTTAGACTTATCGCAGAGAGCTGTACCATGCAATTCTCCACATACAACGCAAACAGGTGTTAAATGGCAGTATGCCTTAGTGTGACCAAATTCTTGGCAGTTTAAACATTGCACGGGACCGTTCCTTTTATGCGGCTCCTCTATCGTTATTTTCCTATACAGGATATATTTCAGACTGTAAATGGGATGAGTTTCGTTTTTTTTAAGCTTAACGTCGCCGGGTTCTAACTCCACTCGAAATAGTGGCTGGGGATTTTTTTCTCTATTTTTAATATTAGCTACATTTTTAATTTTAAAGCCCTTCTCTTCTAAAAACGTTTTTATTTCACCTGGGTCTACGCATGAATCAATGCCCTTTATCACTACCTGAAGACCTTTACTGCTCTTCAGTTGGTATGTATAAAAGTTTTTTTTTAGTGCTTCTAATTTAGTTATTACTTTACGAAAATCATCTTCACGATTAACTTGTATTTTAGTTTCATTTATACTACCACGTTTTATTGCAGCTACATAAAAAGAATTTTCACCTATTACCGAGATCAAATTCTTTATTAAATCACTTGAGTTTTGCTCTCTAAGATATATCGGGGGTGGCTTAGAAGATTTTGTAACGTTTTGTGCTTCCGAGGATTCCTCTTCCAAAATTGGAAACCGATTTTGAGAGCTTATTCTATCAGCTGTACAATCTTTTAAAACTTTTGGGACAGAAGCAACTGCAGAAGAAGTTGGGCTGCGACCCCGTTTTAGCACTGTTATGTACCTATCCATTCCAACTTGTACTTGAGGCTTTTGACCGCTTTTCACCTGTGATACTGAGTTTTCCATCATGCCTGTTTTGGGGGTAATCTTTTCATCACTTGTTAAAATCCTTTCTGCCACTGAGGCACCGCTTGCAGGTCTTATATTTTTTATTGTATTCGAATCAACCGTATTATTAGACACCGAAGGTGATACAGAGTTTTCTATCGTGCCTGATTGAGGGTTAATATTTTTATCACTTATTAAAATTGTTTTTGCCGTTGAGACAATGCTTGAAGGTTTTATATTTGTTAGTGTATCAACCGTATTATTAAAAACAGAAGGTGAGAGGGATCGCGTACGAGTAATAGGTTTAGCCGTTAGGTATTCGCTATCATCGACTCTTTTTTTATTTCTGCACTTGTTTCGTTAACACTCACTGTGATATATGCATTTCTATCATTATGCTTCATTGTTTTTGCACTGTTTGCACTCATAAGAGTTTTTTTTTTTACTGTTTACAGTTGTGCTCTTCTTATTTGTTATTGTTTATCAACACCGAGAAATAAAAATGTGTATGTTTATGTATGTATGTACATACATGTATTTTTTTCTTTTCTTTTATTTACTTTTTTTTTTTGTATACTTTATTTGTTCACGTTTTTATAAAAAAAATAAACCGTATGCCGAGCTTAGAAAACACGTCTATCTTCAACGAGCGCGACAGACAGAATGTTGAAGAGTTTATCTGAAGAAATTTTATAGCCAGCTACGATATTCATCAGCATCAATAGCAATTTTATTACCCAATTTATTGTCAAATATATGGGAAAATTGGGTGCAGCCAATACATGGGATTCAGCAAATTTCCAAAATTAACTGATCTCAAGAAATCTAATACGATCTCTTGAGATCGCGACTGAGCAGAGATTCTATCTGGTACAATGGGACTCAGTTGCCCTCGGTCAGCAGTCACCGGACTGACTGTTGGGTGGGGCCTCCGAAGGTATACTTCTTGCAGGAAATAATTTGTGCCTTTCAGAAAGATTGTCTTTGTGGGGAGTTTTACTTCTGCGTTTAAAAGATATTTTCGGAGATCACGTGGTATCTGTGTCTAAAGCACAACGTTACGGGATGGCAGATTCTGATATAGCATTGGACACAAAAAATGGGCGTGGTCCGCCCAATTTTTTGGCCACCCCACATATAAGGTGTATTTTCAAAATACCATAATTTCTAATTTAATAGCACTTATTATGGCGGAATAAAATAAAAATAATTTTAATTTCACAAAATTTTTAGATACACACAAATGCCTTCCATTAGTAGTTGTTTTGATATGATTAATATATATTTTTGAAAGCTAATTTAAATTTCATATTAAAAAAAAGCAATCTGGAAATAAAAATAATTACTCCCAGTTAATATCGGTTCCATATTCCGGCACGGATAATAAGCCAATAACTTCTTTTGGTAAGGTTATAATCATGTGATGAAAGACCAGCATCAATAATCATCGCAAGTGCTTGATCTGGTGACAAACTTTTCAAGTTCTCATTAGATAATCGAGTTTTCTTTAATGCAGTGCCTCTTGATGGAGAAGTCACGGCCAAGTCTTGTAGTATTTTTGCAGAATTTCTTTTTCCAGATGATCTCAGTGACATTTCCGCTGCCATTCACAATTGGTCATTATCAGTATTGCTCATAAGGTCCTTAGCTTTTCGCTTCTTTGAGCGCAAATAAGATTCAAAAAAGTTTTTTTCAGGCCTTCCTGTCTTCGATTTATCGCGAGATGTATTTGCCCCAACATCAAGAATATAATCTGAAAAGTTTAGATCTTTGGACAACCATTTAGAATTTTGTTGCCAAAAACGGCTATTTATTCGAGCAGCATCTTGACCGAAAATCAAAAGAAAATTTGATCACAAATTTTTTAATTTATGGTGGTCCACATCTTTTCCAATTATACTGCAAATGTGATTATATGCGACATCATTTTTGTCTTCTTTCTTGCTTGTGAGCCAAACATCAAAGAGCGCATTTCGTGGAACTGCCATTTTTTTTTTTTTGCGAAAAAATCAATATGTAGCAGAAAGGAGCAAAAACTAATTGTTGAATCTGAAACTAGATATATAAACCTTCAATCTCCATATAATCACTTAACAGAATTCTACAAAATCATGCAGCTTTTTCTCTATCGAAAAACAAAAATTTTTGGATATCACTTAATTTTTAGAGATTGCATATTTTCATTGATTAAAAATTAAAATAATAACGTTAAAGCTTCAAAAACTAACCAGTCTTTATAGAAAAGGTTCCAACTTAATTAACGCAAAAAGACTTTTGTAAAAGTATTTTGCGAAATAAACAGATTTACTTCACTTGTCACAGTGACACAAGTTTGATAACTGTTATCATGTTAATTGTTGTTTTTTGATTTGTTTTGAGTACATATTCGTAATAGTTGTACATTTTACTATCACATAGCATACAATTATTTAAATCGGAGAACATTTTTTTTTCTTCCTTTTGGCATCCTAAAAGTAAGAAAAGTCACACTGTGCTCCGGGAACAATAACATTTTTTTTATTTTCTAATTTAATTTATTTTAAATCAAAGAAAATAAAAAAAATGAATTAAAACTTTTATAAAAAAGAAACACAATTTGTTTCCATTGTGTTATTTAATGCACTGACTTCTTCTTTTCTACAAAATACAATTAATGGACAAAAAAGTTCACCATTGAACGTTTTTTGAATTTGGATACTATTATTTTAAATGAATAATGGAGGCTATAAAACCCCTTACTCCAAAATATTCGCAGAAAAACTCATTTAAAATTGTTTTCTTAACCAAACAATAATTTTAATTGCACAACAAAAATCGTGTATAATTAATTTTATGGAATTTTCCAGTTATAACTTGCTGAAAAATGTTAATCAGTTGAGGTAGCCATAACCGGCATGAATATTATTGTTCTTTTATCTTGTTTTGCAATTTGATTTACGACAACAATTTTATAAACGTGCTCACCTCTAACCCATAAAACAATTTAAATGCAAACAACCATCAGCACTTTAATCCAACTCATACTAATTCAATTTTCTCTTTGTTTCGATTTATCTGTTAGTTTTAGCTCTTATCTTTGTACTGTACAATCGTAAACGGAAAACAACAAATAAAAAACGTAATGGCCCAGAAAAAGATGTACGCGAAACAGTGATTAGTTACGACGATGAAGGTGGCGGTGAGGATGATATGACAGCATTTGATATAACACCCCTGCAAATACCCATTGGACAGGGTGGCAATATGCCACCTGATATAGCTTCCTGCAAAGTGCCAATAATATGTAAGTATTTGCAATCGGAACACACATACACAAACACAACTCCCTAAACAATTGTCCCAACCTTAAATATTGATTAGAAATGAAAGCTGTTTTCAAAAAAAAAAAAAAAAAAAAAAGTACAACTTGAACAAAATTTAATAGGGGCACGTAAAATATTAAAAGTTGGGGATTTACAATATTTCTCTTGCATGTCATAAAGTTTGAAACGTTTTTGTAGTTTTACCTTTTTACTTTTTACAGTTGTTTACTTTTGAGCCTGCCAATATCCTTTTATTAATACTAATTCGTATGATTTGTAATTTATTTTTGTTGTTTGTTCTTTCTTAACCGTTTTTAATAATCTTTTCAGATCCAGTTGTTACCTTAATGCCAGGACAAGAACTAAATGTCGCCTTTTTAATGGAAGAGCGTAAAAAGCGCTGCGATAAAGACATGAACGCACCACCCTTTGATGATTTAAGAAATTTTACATACGAGGGTAGTGGGAGTATTGCTGAATCGTTAAGTTCATTGGCATCAGGTTAGTGGTTATAATTAAGTAATGAGTTTTTTTTATTACCTATAACAAATCAGGAACTGTTAAAAATAAAATAAGAGACGTAAAATGGACTTATTAAAATCTAAGCAGGTTGTATTAAAAATCGTGTCACTATTTAATGACTTTTGCCTAAGCGATTTATGATAAGATTCGTAAATTTATTTTTAATCTAAATGTATTCTAGCATACAGCTTTGTATGCTGTTCCGTAGCCCAAATTAATAAATTGTATAAGACATTTTTAATGCCAAATAGTGAAGTTCCGAAATTAGCCCCAGACTTAAGTAAGAAGTTATCACTGTTATTTGTCTTGAGATTGAATTTTTTTTTTATAGAAAAATAAATTGCATAAGATAAGGTTGATTATGGAATTCCACAGAAAACTCCATCACTGGTACATACGCCTTTTTGATTGAATTTTTCATGAGAATGTTATATATATATGTTATATTTATTGGTGTATCGTTCAAGTCACCATATCACCATACCATACTACTTTGACTTTAAAACCCGTTATTAGAAGAAACCTAAGGATTTAATATCACAATATCTATGGAGTTAATTGTGAGCACCAGTTTAACGGCTGTAGGGCGCCGCACGTTGGTTGAAGTTAAAAGAACGAGCGGCAAAAAATAGAAGAAGTTGTCGAAGGCTATTGAAACTTGGCACATAGGCATTTTTTGTTTGAATCAAGAAAAAATGGAAAACTCAAAATGATCTGCCCACTTTTACGTCCACCTCCAAATTAAATTTTGACCTACGGCATTGTTTTTTTGCACATGGCATTTTTAAACACTCATTATCATTTTTGTGCATTTTTAAAAATATCCGCCCACTTTTACGCCCACTTCCCATACAACTTGTATTGAAAAAGTGGCATAACTCCCTTGATTTTTAATGCACCAACTAAATTTTCACAAAAAATAAATATTATAATTGTAGAATGGGCTCCCTGATCCGCCCACTTTTACGACCACCTCCCATAGAAAAACCAAATAGAAAAAACATGAATACGTAATTTAAGCATAGTCTTTAAATAATTTCTTAACATCATTATCGTACTCCAATTTTTTGAAGTGCAGCTTTAAGCGAAATCTATTTATAAATGGGTCTGAAGACAATAAAATATTTTGCATTACGTTTTCATTAGTGGCTACAAGTCCAATTCTTCGCGAATGATGTAATCTTTATATGATACAAATAATCAATTAAAATGTAAAAAATAAAAATGAAATCATTGAATGAGGGTCTTTTGATAGAGACATACCATTTGGTAGAATAGCTTCTGCTATAATTTTGCTACCATGCACCAGAATCTTATGCACAGTTACAGGCATGTAGTAACATCCATAAAGATTAACAAACAGCTTGGCGGCAGCCATGCAATATATATGAAATTTGTTAGAGTCGATCGCTGCATTACAATTTATTGTGGCCAATATAATTTAAATTTAGTAAAGAGAGCAATACATAATATGTAGTTGTTATTGTATGCAACAACATAATAAATGAATGATAACACATCACCTAATAGTCTATCGCATATAATCGTGCTCGATATTGTATTGTTGTTATCAAACAGTATCAGTAAACAACAATTCAAATTCAATTGAAGCTTATGCTTTTTTCAACAATGAAATACATAACAATTAACACTATTGACTAGTATGTATATTACATTATGTTATAACTTTAAACAATAAAGAATTTTGGCAACAACAACAAGCATGAACGAAAACTCATGTTTTGTTACTTTATCATTTTATAGTTTTTACTGTTTTTTTTTTTTTTTGGAAAGGAGCAGGTAGGAGCAACTGAATTTTAACTTTAAGCTGAGACTTCAAGCTGTAATTTGACGTCTTTCGTTAAACAGCGCTCCACAGCGCTAAAAAGAAACAGTCCACTGAAGTTGATGAACATTGAAATTTTGATGTTGCTTATATTTTGTTCTACGAAATTTTTTATATGGCAATTTTTCCCAACTTTTTTAATGCAAATCTCATCTAGGATAATTGTTTTTTACGAAAATATACAACAAAGTCAAATGATAAGTTTAATGTGATTGTACCAAAAGATTGAATATACAAAAAATTTGTCTGCCATTTTAAACAAGCGAACATATATGAACTTTGAGCGTGTCTGTCCAAACAAATAATAAATATATCAGGCTTGTATTACGAAATCAAAATATTCAGATATCTGACAACAAAATACAAAAAAATTATCCAAATCGGCGAACATGAAAAAAATTAATTAATGCCTCTCTTCAACCATTGTGCACCGTCTTGTGGCAAGCTATAATAATATAATTAAGGTAGAAAGAACTGTATTGTCATAAGGATGTCGCTGTCATTAGGATTTAACGCTAAACTATCAGCGACCAAATATTTTTTTTTAATGATTGCCAACACTTTACTGCGAAATTGACGGCAAACTGAACATTTGTTTTATTTTGCGGCATTCTTTAGTTCCTGTGTCTGGTTGAAAAACACCGTTTAAGTAGTAGAGCAAAGATTTAGGTATAGTAAAGCCTACACACAGAAAATAATAAATGTAAAGTCGCTGGAAACAATGTGTTTTTTACAGTTTTCGATAGTGAATTTGCTTTATAGTTACTTCATGTTAATTTCACATGATTTAACAATATAACTTGCATTGAAACTTTAGTAAGCGAGGCCAGTGTTAATTATACCAAAAAGAAAAAAACTCTTACGTCCGGTGGAAAGCTGTAAAATTATTCGGGATATTAACATTCAAGACTTTGAAATTCTGAATTTTTTATCGTGGGATATTGGAATTCGCGATTTTAAATTTGGGAATTTATGCTTCGGGCTATTTTTATTTATTTGGGGAAATTTTTTATTAAAAAATGGAGTCATATTGTATTATGAAAAATAGCCCCAATTTTGAGTCAATTTGCATTTTATTTTTGGGGCGATTTTTTTTGGGGCCATATTTGGCAGCGCCATTTGAATTCAAATGGTAAAATCGAGCCATTGAAAAATGTTTGAGAATTGAACTTGACACCAAATGATAAAATCATTTTATATCAGAAATAAAAAAATGATAAAGTAATTTTATATCAAAGATTTGACGTACTGTTACTGGTAAATTCAGTTGAAATATAATAACATTTAATAAATAAGCATTATTTCGCTATCACGTGATCTCCGCAGGACACTCAAAAGTTTCAATTATTGGCAGTTCCTATATTTCCAGGGAGTGCAACGCCAAAAGGTAAATGGACGTAATGGACCTTGCATATAGAAAGAAATAATTCCGAGAAGCCATTTAAATGGATTTGGTTGACCCATTTTCAATACAAAAAAAAAAAATTCTTCTAAAATCTATTTAAAAAAAATTCATCTCCTTTGCTTTTTCAAATAAAAATTTGGTTTAAATTTCTTTACTGTTTAACAAAGGCTTAGGAAAGACTGAAAAGGTACTATTTTTACATTCATTTATATATTTGATTATATGAGATCGGTTCATACTTGAGTCCTCTTAAAATGTTATGTTATAGTTTGTAGGTATATAAAATTTATTCCTGGGAATTTCCATAACAATATCGTTTCTTAAAGAGTGAGTCAGAAAATACTTGTACAAACTATTCTAGCCAAAACTTATCCTTGGTCCAACAAATTATAATTTTTTAATCACGTTAGCTTTAGAAAATAGGTCAGATATTATCTTTTTAAAACCATTCATTATAAACTGTAATTTCAGTCAAAGTGGAGAGCAAAAATGTACGTGAAAAAATAATTAAAACTTAAAAAAAACCCCCAATATGACTTTCAAAAATATGTACAGCAAAAGATCTGAAGGTTCATCGGCACACTGTTTCAAAAGCCATTAAATAGTGTAAGGAAGTTTTGCACATTGAAAGAATAATGGAATGATGCACTATGTCAAAGGCTTAAGAGTGATCAAGCATCTTATCAAAAGCTAAAAATATTATACAAATAAGACAGGAATTAGAGTTTTAAACACCGAGGTCTTACTTGTAAGAATATCAAAGCTTCAACAAAGCCACAACAATAATCAGTGAGTTTATCTTTTTTTACATTCCCCTACAATTGGCTGGTTTTTTTCCAACTCGAATTGTAGTTGTAAAAGGGTAAAAAGAAAAAGGAAATAAAATTTTATAATATTTTTACTTTTGTAAGTATCTATCAATTTTTAAACAAAAATATAAAGTATTTTATATTTTCCTTATAGATAAAGGTTTTAGGTTTAAAAATTATTTCTTCGTTTAGCTTTGGTCTTTAATTTTGCATAGTGGAAAATGTTTCCAATGAAAATGTATTAACCCAACATAACAAACAGTGCATATAATATTGAATAAACCTAACCATTTGTTTCTTTACTAGAAGCGCTAGCTTCATAACAGTTAACCCTTTTCGAAGTAATAAGTATTTATTTCAGTGTCGCCAAAAAGTAATACGAGTATGTAACGATTCTTTAAAATTAATTAGGATCTGGGAACTATGCTACCTTTTAACTTCGGCTGTGCTCGTCGGATGGGTATGGGTGAAATGTTCCCCAATGAAATAAATACGCAGTTTGTGAATCAATTACAGTGGAATTTAAATTAAGGTAGCTAACTAAAATATGACAAAATACAACGATCAAATATATATGAAAAAAAAGAAGCTAAACATTGATGAGTAAGGTATAGCTTTAGGTGCAATTCGCTATACAATTTCTAAACCCTCCCATGCCATGCTGACAGAAACAAAATTATTGTCAGCCCAAATTTAAAACCAGAATTAATATATTACCCCATACTATCCACTTCACTTTTCGTAACTAAAATAATAAACTTCAATATTCCATGTTTAAAAACATTATACAAAGTCAAAATTTATTTAAAAAAAAAAAACATAATAAACAAACATCTAAGCGTTGAGAAATAGTTTAAGTAAAGTCATGCAAATATAAAATCAAATCAAGTTATAAACCTATCGATAATCTTTTTGTTAACTCGTTTATTTTGCAATGATATTCTTTTTTTTTTTTTTTTTTTAATGTAATGTGTTTATATTTAAGTTCGTTTTAATAAAATAAATAAAAATTTTAGATTGGATTTCTATTTTGGCAAATCGTATTTTTCATTATCTACTCTAAATTATATTTAAACTAAATTAAATAACATTTAACATGGTCGACAATCATTATAGAAATCCAATCTTAAATAATTTTCGGTAATAATTTTTTTTTAGTATGGTTGATATAAATAAATCAAAATTGAAGAACTTACATTATATTATCCATCGTTGTCATCAGGCGCCGGAAGACAGTAGATTTAATAAGATGTATTAGTACTAGTTATGTATATTCAACCAATAAACGAATAGTTAAGATAGTTTATAGGAGTGAATGTGTACAGGTATTTACATATGCGTGGATTGTAATACTCTCGAGTTAATTTTCCTCGTTGTATTACAGTCCACAACAATCAAGAATAAAAACAAAAAAAAAAAAATATTTTAACCGCGTTTCAATTAAAAGAATCAACAAAAGAGATAAATTTTTAGATGACAAAAAAAAATATAAATCTCAAAATTAACTTTAACACAAAACAACAAAAAAAAATTAAATTTAGAAATAATACTAAAGTTAGTAATCAAATTGACATTTAAGATTCAGAAGTACGATTCTCTTCCCTTCTCTTCTTTCCCCCCCCCCCCCCCCTTTTATAAAAAAAAACAAAGGTTCGTGTAATTTTCCTTTCCAAACAGGTCTCCCCAATTATTGTTCCAAAATCCTTCCTATCAATCGAATCCAATTCCTGTTGATCTTATTCGGCAGCAAAGCCTAATCTTATATTGTTTATTCCAGGTGAGTTGACCCTTATAATTTATACGATATTCCAACCGGCATACAACACCTACAACCATATAGGAAACTACTGATAGGATATTACCCCTTCTTGAATCTAGTGCGAATATAAAAATCTAAATAAGCCAAATAAAAATAACAAAAACTCAATATATCTTACCAATTGATTATCTTTCAATGCATACAATAACAAAAAAACTAAGTCTTGATTCCTGGTTCTTTAAAATATCCTTATAATCAAGCCTCCAATGGAAATTCGCTCGTAAATTAAAATTAAAGTTCCGTTACAACTTCCCTTGACTTTACTTAATGAAAATTTTTACATTAATGAAAAATTTCTGAATGAAAAAAAACATTTTCCCTTCAAAAAAAAACTAGCAAACTTGATTAAAAAAAAAATATTCCAAACATCTATACCCCTAGGAAAATTATCAGTAAAAAAAAATTATTTCCATCACAAGTACATTATACGAAAACAAACAAAAAAAAAGTAATGGTTTGAGTGCTTATCGAAAAATCGGCATATTTGGAGCAAAAATCGGCACTTTGATACTTTAGAGACAAACAATCGTCAGAGTCCCGATAAATCGGCAAATATGGCAGGCCTGCCTCTAAGGTGGTAATTTTTACCCATAATTTATTTTCTACTAAATCTGTTTCACTAAATTTCAATACTTATGCATAAGAACTTGATACTTTACATGGAAAAACAAAATTTAAATACCATTTGTGGTTGTAAATAATCACAAAGGAAAGTTTTATTGAGAAATCAACAATTTAATTAGTATAAAATAAAAATTGAAATCTAAAAATTTAAATAAAATTCCTTCTTAAAAAGCTGACACAAACTAAGACTCTTTATTAACCCTGCTGTTAGGTTTGGACTATTGGTAAATTTTGGTTTTCTGTTCGCTTTGACTACGAAACGGTTCAATTTGTCAACTTAAAACGTTAGCTTATGTGGTGTTTTTATATTTTATTACTTCTGCAAAATTTTTTATCATTAATGATGTAAAGGAAGTTAGAAAAATAAAAAATTACGAATCTTATGGTGTTTTTTTTTTTCTACAAAAAATGTGACATTTAATTTAAAAAAATGCAATTTGGTGTTCGTTTATTAAAAATGCTTCGCTCTCTAAAAGGGTGGCTTGTTTTATTCTAAAAAATGCCCCCTTACTAATGGCAGAAGGCCTTGCACTTTACGCCCCGTATAAATCGAGAGTGTTGATAATGCCCTGTAAAAAGATGGCTTAAGTTTATATATAGCGTTACCAGACGAAGTTGGGAAAAATCGCCTCTTATCAGGACAGTAAAAATTTAAAATTGTAATAGTTATTTCTTCTATTATTTAATAGTAAAAATATAAGAAAGCATTACACTGTTAATGATAGGTTATCAGTGATATAAAATTTAAATTGATTCGGTGTTATAAAATTGTTTTCAAAAAAAAAATCGTCAAATCAAGAAATCTGAAAAAGTTGGTGTTAACAAATCAGCAATCTGGCAAAGGTATTTTCTTGTTTACATATTTTATATTAACAAATTAAAGAATTTGGAATTTCGTCATACATTTTGTTCATTTATTTAGTTATTTAATATCAATCTATTAACAAATTTTGGTTTATGCATTTTTTTTTATATTTAAAAAAAAAACTTTTTACTTTATGTACATATTTTTTTTATATTTTGAAGAAAAAACTTTTTGTTAGCTGTTAAAAACAAGGTGGTCCAATTTTATGTTTTGTTCTCGTCAAATAAAAAATTGCATTATTACAGGGTCGGCAAGACATTTTATGCATGTACCTTTTAGCAAGGTCGTATTTTTTTTTTTGGTGGAAAAGAAACACCATTAGATTTAGGACCATTTTGGTCCGTTTTTATACCCTCCACCACCACAGTGCACTGTGGTGAATGAGGGTATACTAAGTTTGTCATTCCGTGTGAAACTTTTTTATTATACATCTAAGACCCCATAAAGTATATATATTCTGGCTCCTTGAGTAATTCTAAGTCGATTTAGCCAAGTCCGTCTGTCTGTCCGTCCGTCCGTCTGATGAAAACACGCTCACTTTTTAAAAACGCAAAAGAAAAGAACAAACTTGGTCTCAAATTGCATGTAGTTATCCTAAGCAGCTTGGGATGGAAATCCAGCAACATCGGTTCAGTAGGATCAGAACTATGAATCAAAATGTGGAACAACCACCCTGAAAAAATTAATAATTTTGATACAAAAACTAACATAAATGGTTTATTAATGCCCGGAATGACATAATATAATTGCTCGAATTCGGTTTGTGCGACTGAAAATCATACTGGTAACTTTCGTGACGATCGGTCCATAATTTACCATATAAACCCCATATAAACCCATCTCGAGGAAAACAGTTTAGTACGCCTAACGGAAAATAATAAAATTCGCCTTAAACCATCACAGATATAGATATTGCGGTAAAATGTCTTACTTAAATTCATATGGCCAGAAAAAATATCATGCAAACTTGTGAAATTTTCTGTTAACGCTAAAACTAATTACACTTCTGTACTGAAATTTATTCTAATTTATTTTTTGTAATACTAGAAATCAGTCTTCAGAATTTTGGGATGATTGGGCCATAACTTACCATAGGTCCAATACAAATTACCCTCCTAAAAATTATTTTAGTTCGGCTAAAACTTTTACGAATCATGATATTTTACTCAAAGTCCTTACAAGAAACGCATAAAATTTTCTTATTGTCGGTCAATAATTTAATTCATGTCTAAACCGCAACTAATTTTAATGCTGACGTTGATTTTTGTAAATTAGTTAATGATATATATGTATTTATCATATAGAGCTCACTCCTGTCGGTGGAGGGTATCAAAGATTCGGCACAGCAGAATATAGCACTCTAACTTGTTGTTTATCACTTTATTGATATGAAAAATATTTACAAAATAAGTGAAAAAATCATATCTCCCGTTGCAACTTGCATATGATGCCTTTGCTATCGCGCTTAGATTTGCAGATGCTGAAGAGCAAGCAGAAAACGATGTTCTTATATCTTAGAATAGGTGAAAATTTATTTGTATGCAGCTAAGATCTTTGGGTCATATAGTCTTGAGCTAAAGCTAGAGCTAAGTGCCGTAAAAATACTGCTCTCTTACGATTTTTATCCATTGGCGCCGACGAAACATCAATTTCAGAAAGCAATATAAACGCGTTCAATGCTGATATGTCAGTCATATTGGAAAATACAACATTTGGCAATCGATTTGTTTTTCGTTTTGTATAGAAAAAATTATAATTATAATAAATAGTAGGAAACTATTTCTGGCATTTTATTTTAATCGCTGCTATCGACCTATGCAGTATTATGCATGGTGCTCTTAAAAATACTACCTTTATTTTTATGTCTGGCAATGCAGTAGTTTCATTGAAAGTAAACGTAGGGTTGTATTAGGGATTTCCTTTAATTAAGCAAATTAGAAGGAATAAATGTTTTATTTTTTCGAACTGTGCCAACGTATGACTTCCCTTCCAAAAGCTGTTCACCTAATACAAAACTTGAAAAAAAAATTATCCGCTATGATATTTTGACCTTTCAATTCTTTAGTAAAATCAAATATGACTCGCTCCTCCTGATTTTTTCAGGCTGTTAATATTTTAGTCTTCCAAGGTATGGTAGGATTTTCTATATATATATCCTGACTCTGAATCGACTGCCAGCCAAAATCTTAGACCATACTTAAAAGGCATAAACCTTACCCGGTAAACTCCGACAAGAATTAGTACAGAAATGTATGCGCGCAAAGTAGAAGTTTTTAGATCTTTATATTTCTTGTCGAATTTCACACTGCAGTAGTTGTTTGTATTTTCAGTTATTATTTTTTCTAGTATTGGGGTAAAGTAACAAAAACGAATGCAATATATCATGGCATCTGGAAACAGCAAATCGTGTTGGCCCCGGTTGCGTGGATATGCTATGTTCAGCTGAAGTTCTTATACAACTGTGCACTGGAGATGAAGTCCATTAGATTCCATTTTTTTTCGACATACAATTTTTCTACGTCACCGATAGCTGCAGCATTGTCTTCATTTTGTGAATCAGAAGAATTTCTTCCGCTGATTTCATATTCATTATACTAGTCCATGCTACTACAAGTTTAAATCAGAAAAAGATAGGAAAATTAACTGTATATGACTGCAGACTATTAAAAACAGTAAAAACAAGTTAGAGTGCTATATTCGGCTGTGCCGAATCTTTCATAGCCTCCATCGACAGGAGTGGGCTCTATATGATAAATACATTATTAACTAAGCTTCACAAAAACTAACGTCAGCATTTAAATTGGTTGCGGTTTCGACCTGAATTAAATTATTGACCGACAATAAGAAAGTTTTATGCATGTTTTGTTAGAACTTTGAACTGGCTTGAGTAAAATATCATGATTCGTAACAGTTTAAGCCGAACTAAAATAATTTTTATTTATTATGGACCAATCATCCAAAATTCTGAAGACTGATTTCTGGTATTACAAAAAATAAAGTAGAATAAATTTCAATACGGCAGAGTAATTAGTTTTTGCGTTAACAGAAAATTTCACCACCTCATTCACCACTAGTGGTGGTGGAGTGTATACAAATTTGCACCTATTAAAAGGACCATTATTTATCAAAATGGTCCTATTTTTTATATCAATCTCAGGTATTAGGCAGGGTTAAGAGACTCCAGATTTATTTCTCTTTTTATAACAAATCCTTCACGTTGCGTTGCTCTTAAGCATATTAGCGACACAGTAATCAATTTTATTTATATTTCATTACTTCTTATGAAACGATTTAATGTTAATTAAAAAACACATGAAATAACTTTAAATCAATTTGTTTTACAGGGTTTAATTAAACTCTCTTTTTTAAATAACAACAGCCGAGTTAAGTTAACCTAAACAAACTTCTTTATTATCTTGAATAGAAATACAATAAGCTTTAATTATCTAAATGAAAATTATCCTTTATTTAAAATTTTATTTCGTTTCTTGTA
The DNA here is from genome assembly GCA_943735925.1 of Pollenia amentaria. NCBI lineage: Eukaryota > Metazoa > Arthropoda > Insecta > Diptera > Polleniidae > Pollenia > Pollenia amentaria. The sequence goes on from OX031007.1 coordinate 151,492,416, forward strand.
TCCTTTCTTTGTCCTTTCTTTTAGGCACTGATGATGAGAATCAAGACTTTAGTTATTTGGAATCGTGGGGTCCACGTTTCAATGCCTTGGCAGCTTTATACATACAAGACAAAACGAAAACAAAAATGACAACAACAACAACAACAACAACAACAGCATCAACTGAAAATGTAACGAATGGAAATGGTGTATTATAAAATTAGATTTAAATTAAAATTTATAATAAAACAAATTAAAAAGAAAAATTGTATATTAAAAACAAATATTCAACTGCCTCGATAGGCATACCGAATCCCAAGACTAGTATTAAGTTAAATCTAAAAACGAAATGTGTATAAAATCAAAATGAAAAAATATATAAAAAATAAGAATTAATATTAAAATCTTTTTTACATTTAGTAAGTAAGTAGATAATAGATACCAGAATAACAACAAACTAAAAAAGTAGATACAGATGCAGCCTTGTTTTTGTAATAACGAACTAACAAAAAAAACGACAACAACAAAACTGAAACATAAATAAGCCTCAAGCTGCAACCAAATAGAACAAAATACACACACACAAGAGGTAAAAAATAGGTTTTTAATTACGGCCTACACAATGTAAATAGATAGAGAGACGAGTTAAACACATACCCACATTTACTTAGAGTTGTATACAGCAACCCAAAATAGTAACTAAACCAAAAAAGGGGAAGAAAACTAAAAAAAACTCAGCTGAATTGCAGTGAAGAAAGAGTTCAGTTTTTGTAAGCTAGTCGGGCACACAGACAAACGGACGGACGTTCATAAATGGAGATACAACAAAAAATATTTAAAAAAATCAGGCAGGAAAAAAGCAAAAATAATGCCAGACTTGCTTGCCATCATGCTCTTTTTGCTTATGTTATTCATTTTTTTTAAGGGAAATTACAACTGAAAATTACTTACTTTTTGCAGGCAGTGTTTTAAAGGAATGGAATCTTAAACATTGTGTTGTTAAAGTTCTATGTTTTTTAGGTAGAAAGATACCTAAGCTAAGTCCAAACAAATAAAAAAGAATAATACAAATCTTGTTATATCCCTTGCAAACAAACATGGAGAACTTTAAAGGAGAAGGAGTTTCAGGTCGCAAATTGATTCTTATTTCATACCCAAGTTTACAACGCTTCAAACTATAAAACCGAGATCCAGTATTGACCCAGTTATAGAACGATTACCCCTCAGGATTACTTTTTAAGTCGATTTAACGATGCACAGTGGGAAATTTTGAAAAAAAAATGGAAATCGTTCTGGGTTTTGTAAAAGTCTAGTCCGACTGGCATAAAAATTCAGTGCCAATTATTCCATTTGTCGCCGCCCCAAGTAAACTGACTATATCATAATGAAATAAGATTATAAGTAACTGACTGAAAAAAAAAACATTGCAACAAAAAAGAAGAGTATGAATGCTGTTGATTATAATCACTTTATGTTATGTTTTCGATATTTTATTTAAATTGTAACAGTGGAATGTAATAAGCGAGTTCTGTAAAAAGTAAGCGACATGCATAATCTCTAATAATTTAAGAAATATCCAACTTTCAAATATCAATTTTGCTACTTTTGACCGACCCGGGTCTAGTATTTTGCAAATATAAGATTCGAATTCGTCCCAATTTTTTATAAATGATTTTTATACATTACCAGCAAATCTATTAATATTCTACAGAGAGAATTGACAAAAAATATTTTGAAATCAAAAAAAAAACATGGCATTCAAACAGTGCAAAAAAGATATTTTCGTCCAATTTTGTCCGACGAAGTTTTTTTTATTCATAATATCCACATTTCAATTTGTTGTTAAGTTTGTCTTATCAATCCTCTTTAAATATATCGAATTTTCCTTTAAATTATCGCACATATATTTATGTACGATCCTCAGTCACAATCTAAAGTAACAGCCACACCTCGTGAAAGATTTTTCTTTATTCCGAAAATATTTGATCGACTAGTTCAGGCTTTTTGGCGTTCTGCCGAAAAAAAATTTATTTTTATTTAATATTCTTAACAAAAAATCGATTTTACATGTATTTTTTAAAAATGGAAATGAAACTTTTGACGTCATGCGCAGAGAAAGCAAATTTTTCTTACAGTTTTTGCGCAGACTAGTTTATTTGATTCACGGCTTAAACCAAAAATGATGAAATACAAGACCACCCCATGCACATGATTTTACTTTAGATGACGTGTTTGTCCGCGCCAAGTCTTAAAGTCCCTAAAATTTACGATTTTTTTAAATGAAATGTATGCATTTTATAAAAGCTATAAAATCCGCAATTAAGCAAAAACTACCTTGAGTGTTGCCAGCTTGAAATTATTATCCCATAAAAAACGCAGTTCGCGTTACGTCATTTGTTCAACATGCGCCAAAGATTTCAACTTTGTTTTTGGTATGATGTAATCTTTATTTCTCTTTATCTTAACTCAAACCATGTGAATATTCCCAATATGTTGCATCGGCTGGGCCATTATTGTTCACAGCTCTGATCTATTGCAAATCAGTAAGGTCAACATTAATTATCAGAATAATGACAGTGTTGAGGTAAAATGTTAATGACTTTTTCGTAATTGTATATTAAATCACGAAAATTCAACTATAATTGGTCCACAATTGACCACATCGTGCTTCTATTCATTTTGAGTACGATTGAATACTTTCTTACTTATTTGGTTTTTTAATAATTTACGGCAAAAGTAAAACAAACTCCTTAATCAAAAGTTTATTTTAACAATATGTAAAAAATTAATTCCTTTAAACAACAGCCCTTTACAACAAAAAAGTAAAATAATTTGCAAAAAAAAAATCATCAACATCCAAGTTGTTGATGAACGCGTAAATTGTGTTGGCAGTCCCAGCAACAAAAAACGCAATATTTCTTATCATCTTCTTCTTACAAAGCTTCTAGCTTCCGACATAAATTATGCCTTTCCAACACTTTCTTCACAAAAAAAGGCTGAAATACAGGAAAAGAAATTCCAACCTCCTCCCACTAAAAACAAGCAAATAGAACAACAAGCCCATACAAATTTTTAAATTTTGAATTGTATATAATTTGTAAATAGTAGCAAATTAAGGACATTTTAATTAAAATTATTATTATTACAACAATGTATTATTTCAAAGTTTATGGTTAGTAAAAATTTGTATTAAAATAATTATTAATAACAATAACAAAAAAAAAACCCAACTAAATACGTCTTATTAATAAAAAAAAAATAAAAAAAAAATAATAAAAATTGCATTTATTACAACTTCTTTAAAGTGTGTTGTACTACAATAGAATGTATTTAATATAAACAACAACTACAACAAAAACTAATAATATTACAAGTATTAGATGTAATATTAAACCCAACAAACATAAAAATTCATAATAAACAAACCAATAAAATACAAATTAGTTTAAATTAATAGTTAAAAAATTTAAATCTTTTTCGTTAATGTTAAATTTTAAGTGAAATTAATCGAATTGGACTTTTTTTTATTTAAAACTGTTTAAAACATGAAAGAAACTATTTAAAAGAGAAAATGAGAAAAAAAACTTAAACAATATGCTAAACTTACGAAAAAAAAAATAAATATAATTTTAAATTATTAAAAAAAAAATAAAAAACTGTATTGAATTACTAAAATTGAGAAAGAAAATTATTTAAGTTGTAAGTATAATACAGTTTATTTAATAGTGAAATCAAATCAAAAAGTATACCTGCAATAACTTTACTTACATTTTAAAAACAAGTACCAAGGCAAAAACTTTCTAAACGCATTACCTTTCAATTCTTATCGATAATGGCAGCATTACATTACACCAGCCCTAAAAGAATTAAATGTAGTTTACAGAAACTCAAAAAATAACGCAAATAGAGACTTGTAGCCTGGTCTAGCACCAACACATGCGAACAGAAACCGTTTAGGAAAAATTTTCGTCCAGCACTGGCAGGAAATAAAATAAAGTATTAGAATAATAATTGTTAGTTCGTATTTAATTTATCGTACTTGCCCATAAAGAAGGTATCACCTCAAAACTTTTATTTGTTCGCTTTTTGGGAAAAGATCGACTCGTAATATTAATATTAGGGTGGTAACGAATACCGATATATCGGTGATACTTAAGATTTGCCGATATATCGGTATCGGCGGTACTTTGCTGTCGATACGACAGCATTTTTGAACAAGCAATTTAATTTTGCATAGCAACTAAGAGAAATAACACATTAAAAAGCAGTGCAAAACAAATAATGAACAGAATTATGAAATTTCTTCATAGTAAAACAAATGAATTAACGGAGATAGATAATAGTCCCAAAATTTAGCGGCAGACTTAGCATTAGGCATAAATAAAAGATTTGAGGCTTTAGAAAATAATAAAACCTATTGTTTATCTATAATTCCTTATCCTCGATACAATGCTCGAATATTTCAAAGATAATCGACTTTAATCACATCGAAAAAAACATCGTATAAAGCTACTTAGCATGTCTCTACACTCCGAAAGTATTGGAAACACGGTCACACCTACAGGTGGTACAAGTTCTGATAAGCCTTTAGAACTGGTCTTTGGAGCGTTTGTGAAAAATGTATAAGAGAATCCGAGGAAAATAAGCCTCTTGTCATCCTTTGCTGTTATTCTGCTTCAGAAGAAGTCAAAAGATACCCTTGGAGCCGCTTTTATTTCTAGAGACACAGATCCATTTGCTTACGGCCGCAATGGCAAGTTATACCTTAACTTTCAAATTAGTTCTGTCGCATTCGAAAGACTATTTTCTACTGCAGGTCTGGTTCAAACGGACCTGCGACATCGTCGATCTCTTTTTAAATCAGATTATTATTAATAATAATTAGTATTGTGGTTATTTTATTAAACTGTTAATGGTTTTTAATCCAAATTTAGATATTTTTATTTTAGGCTTTAGTTCATTGAATTTAATTTTCATTAAATTATTTTTATGAAGACGGGAATTTTACAACATGAAATCAATTAAAATTTTATTAATAATTTTTCATTCTTGACTGCGCTGAGATTTGAACCCAGGCTTTCACGGACAGGTTGCCCAGACTAGTCTCGATTGTAACCACACAATCTCTTCAGTGGGGTTTGCCGTGTTACTCACCCGGCTATTGAGGCCGGATGACGTCAATAGTCAAGCATCAATTTTTAAACCAAATGGTATTTCACTTTGGTAGATCAAAATTTGCTTTTTGAATGAATGATTATATATTTTAATTGATTTACATCTTCTTCCTAACTTCTGTTTTTTCATACTTTTTGTCAAGAATTCTTCTTGAAATCCAAAGCACATTTCTGTTTTTCATGTTTTTGTCTTTCTTTTTTCTTGTTGACCTTTTTCAGCACAACTTGAAGGACAAATGTAAACATAGATCGTGCCTTAGCTGTTAACAATAACACTGTGCAAGAAATTGACACTTTTTTTCGTGACAAGCTGGGCACCTAGCGTTTTAACATAATTCGGGTACGCTGAATCCAGTGGTGGCTCTGGTTTTCGAGATATACCGTTATTTCGAAAATGGAGGAGGTTGCCCAACATATGCTCGCGTAACTCAAAAACCCTTTAGCTAATTGAAAACTTAAAAAACCGAAATTCCGCAATAAAATATCTTTCTAATATCCGCAGTCGTTTTAGAAACCAATTTTTTTTTTTTTTTTGGAAAATAAAATTATTTTTTTAACAAAATTTCGAAATTTTTGTTTTTAAAAATTCATAAAAATTGGAAAATGCAGCTATGCTTCTAATTTTTTGCAGATGTATAAAAAACGAAATTCGAAACAAAACAAGCCATAAATGATTAAAATCTGTTTGCAACTTTTGATTTTATTCACGAAAGTCGACAAATTTTAATTAATTTAAGAATTTCATAAAACGCAATATTTGTATGGGAGCCCCCTAAGGGATGGTGATAAAGGGAAAGTTAAATTTGAAAAAATGGTAAGAACAAAAAACTAATGGAAGTCAGTCATACATTTTATCCCCCTAGGGGCGACTCCTGGGCATTTATGGGACTTTTTCTTCAATATATTTCTACTCTGCATTGAACATTTTGTATGGAAGACCCCTTAAGTAATGGAAATAGCGGGTGGGTATGTTAGAAATAAATAATTAAGATGAAAAATAGAGTTGGCTGGTCATACATTTGGCCCGTCTTGGGGTATCTCAGGCGCTGCAGGTGCAAAATTTAAGGTTAGGGTTCTACGCGTATAAAAAACAAAGTTCCAAACAAAATAAGCTATAAGTGATTAAAGTCTGTCTACAACTTTTGATTTTTTACAGAAAAGATGAAATTTTTCTATTTTTTATACTAACCAAACTTGAAAATTTTAAAAAATTTATTTTTGTTGTTTATTAGTTAAAGTTAAAGTTTTAATTTAGAAATTTATTCTTCTTCCTCCTGCAGATTCCAACATATATCCCCTTATATCGAATCAAGTTGTTTGCCGCAGTGTTCGAGCCTGGCTGTTACTTGGTGAAATCTCTCGCCATGTTCATCAGACTCGGCTGGTGATTGTTCACTAAATTTTTCGGCATGGTAATGCAAAAAATGTATTTTCAATGACATTCTATCGTTTAAGTTTTTAAATGCGGTTAGCATATTTTTGATTAAAATTCGCCAGTTTTCAGGCCGATGATTTCCTAATACATTTTCTATAACTGATTTCGCACAATTCTAGGCCAATAGCTCGATATCATTCAATGCAACCTCAAATTGATGGTCCTTCATAAGACGACGAATGTCCGGTCCATTAAGAATTCCTGTAAAATAAAAACATTATAATATGAAATATAAATCTAATTAAATAAAGTAGTTAGAGTTCATACCTTCTTTTACTTTCATGCCGCTTAATCGCGGAAAAATTCGGCGCAATTCGGTAAAAGCAACACCATCTGGGTTCAATGCTTTTATAAAATTTTTTACAATACCCAGTTTGATATGGAGTGGAGGGGCAAAATCTTTTCCATCGGCACAAGTGGTAATTCAATAAGATTATTTCTATGCAATCTGCTTTCCTCACGTAAAGCCCAGTCCCGTGTATTGTACTGGTCGCCATCGAAACGCGTATTCCATAAGCACATGAAGCACATATTTTTAGTATAGCCCAATTGCATGACTCTTTAAAGAGCTACCACTTTTAAATCTGCGCATATTTTCCACTTGTGGTCTTCATATTTAATTAACTGTATTATTTTTTTCATTGATGCGTATGTCTCTTTAGTATTTGTGCTTAGTGCTATCGGAATAGGACTTTTTGAATTAGTGACATGTGGCAAAACGGCTTTTAAGCTACTTTTGGAAGAATCAATGAATAAGCGCCAATCTCCAGGATTATATTTATTATGCATTGTTAAAACCAAGCCGCGGATGTCAGTACAATTCGCGATATAATTATTCTCAATAGATTTTAAAAAAGTCATAAATCGTCTATGGCGATTGATAGCCCCGTATATTTGTACACTTGGTGCTAAAATATTAGTGAAGGGGTTGAGGAACTCTTATTTATACTGTAATTGTTTTAATCAAAGTACCTATCGAGACCTTCATGACCATGTTTTGTAAAAAAAAACAAAGCCAGGACGATTAATATAAGTTTTTTACAAGACCGATTAGTGCGGTTTTGACTGCACAATAAAAGACCGATTTGTGTGGTTTTGTAAGCAGAATAAAATACAAAGATGTAAATATTCATGACTTTAGTTCTTAATTCTAAGAATTTTTAAATCGGTAACTGGATTTTCCAAAATTCCTACCGCAAAGTGAAAGTGTGGTAATAATGCATGCATATTTCTTTGGAATAGCATAAATTTGAATATTTGTTCTTTTGTTTTGTATTGTAAATGGCACAAAAACCGCATTTAAAAAATTTTACGTCAAAATGTCATTGAAAATAAATTTTCTTCATTGGCATATTCTTCATATATACATAATGTTAAAAAAAGAATTTAATAATCCTATGAAATGCTCCATATAAATTATATTCTTCATATATATTGAAGAAAAAGTCCCATAAATTCCCAGAAGTCGCCCCTAGTGGTATATAATGTATGACCGACCTCAATTAATTTTTTGTCCTTAACATTTTCTCTAGACATACTTGCCCCTTATCTTCACTTCTAAGAGGGTCTTAGAAGCCCAGCTGCATTTTTTAATTTTTTATGAATTTTTAAAAAACAAAAATTTCGAAATTTTGATAAAAAAATTATTTTTGTTTCCGAAAAATAAATTATGTTTCTAAACCGACTGCGGATGTGAGAAAGAAGTTTTCTTTTTCTTTTATTGCGGAATTTCGGTTTTTTAAGTTTTTTCAATAAGCTAAAGCGTTTTTTAGTTACGCGAACATATGTTGTGCAACCTCCTCCATTTTAGAAATAACGGTATATCTCGAAAACCAGAGCCAATCTTGAAAAACCGCGGGCACCACTGGATTCAGCGTACCCGAATTATGTTAAAACGCCATGTGACCGGCTTGTCTGTTTTTTCAGCTAGCATAGTGTAATTAGTATTGTGGCTATTTTATTGAACTGTTAATGGATTTTAATACAAATTTAGATATTTTGAATTAAATTTTCATTAAATTATTTTTATGAAGACGGGAATTTTACAACATGAAATCAATTAAAAATCAATTATTAATGTCAATTCTAAATATTAATAACTGAATTCTTACGCTTTAAAACAAAAATTTAATTTATTTGTTTATTTTAACATGAATTCAAATGTTTGTTTGATCTTATTAGATTTGTAATATATATAAATAAAATAATCTCTGACACTGTAATTTTGTATAATAAAAAAATTACTCTACTTGAGTTTTGTTAATTTTAACTTGAATTCAAATTCAATATGCGTATCTTATTTTTTTTATTTTTCCTACACTAAATCCCGCGCAGCTTTTTGCTTGTCTGCAGGAGACCAGAGTCTCTGGCGGGAATTGAACATGCAACCCCGGTACTGATAGACTAGCTAACTACCAGCTAGCCTACCAGGGCACCCGTCTATATCGATATCGGCGATATTTTATTTTGAGTATCTGTATCGTATCGACGTAATGTTTCATCCCTATTTCATACATACCCGCTGCAAACATATCTTACTTTTGTTGTATCTTTTTGGTAATGAAACTGTTGGTTTGAAATTTCTATTTCATATGCCTTTAATATTAAATTAAAAATTATTTTGTTTAAGCTGAGAATTTTTAAATTTTGAGTTAATACATTCTTACTAGGGTATTCAAACGATTAGCTGTTGTGGTTAATCGATTAATTTTGGTTTAATTTATTAATTAACTATTTGAATAACTCAAAATTGCTTATTTTCGATTAACAAAGAATTCGAATAGTTTATGTCGATTCGTAAATGTGTTTTTTACAGTACATATCGCACTTGATCAACAAGAGGGTATTAACTCAAAATTTTAAAAGTTTCAGTAGAGGTGAAAAACTGTTTGTGGTTAGATTTTAAAAGAGTTTGAAAATCCGAATATCTAATAATAAGCTAATTCCATTTAAAAATATATCTACATTGTTTTTCTTTTAAATTTTTGCAATCATTGCAAAAAAAATCTATTTTTTGAGTTAATACCATTTTTTTGAAATTTTTCGATATCTTTTTTTGTATTATTTTGAGTTGTGATACTTTAGTTGAAATTTTAATAAAGTTTAAAAAAAATTTTTTCCAACAAAAGGGTATTAACTTCAAAATTTATTTTTATCTATATAACAAGTTGGTATTAGCTCCAAGATTTTTTTTATAACTTGAATAAATCTTTTTTAGTTTCAGTAGTCGAGTAGTCTTTATTAAATCAAATATACAAGGTTAAAAAAGCTAACAATTGTAATGTGTTTAAATTAAGTATCTATTAAATTTTTGTAATACAACTCATAAATATGTTTAGGAATTATATTCTTTTTTACAAGTTCTTTAAGATCCTTCTTCTTATTTTCCGTCAGGGGTAGCTTTTCCGAATAAATAGGTGATAAACTAAATTAATAATTAGTGTAAGAGATGTTTTAAATTACACCAGACAAACATAAAGAAATGAATGAATTACAAACTTACTTAAGATTTTCCCAATAGCTGGTGCGTTTGAAATTGTTTTTTTGAACAGTAACATTTAAAAAATCTTTATCCTTATAGGAATTTTTATAAAAAAATGAATTGAGATTTCCGTATTCTACACGCAAAACTTTGATATTATGCCAGTTAACTTTTTCATTGGCATCATTTTTAACAAAGTTTTGGCCCCATTGCTCTTGTAAACTCTTAAGATCATAAAATCTATCATGCTTTAAATCATGAACTTTATATGGTATGCCAGTCTTTTTGGCGGTGGCTATTAATGTGACGTATTGATCTGGCGTATATATCGGTTTGCTTAAAAGATGTCTTTTTACTTGCTTTTCTACAACACTATGAACGTTATCTCCTTTATTTTGAGAGTGACCTTGAATTAAATATTTATGAGTTATGCTTCGTATGTTATATTTTTGAACAGCATAGAAATACATCGAAAGCAAGTATTTATTTTTTTGCTGTCCACAACAGTTGTCGGAGTAAAAAATTAGATCTAAATCTTTAGTACTGTTTGCTTCTTGCACAATTTTTTGTATATATAAAAGAACGCACGTTCCAATTTCATTCGAACCACGTTTTCCTTCGACTTCAGTCCAGAAGAAACATTCCACGTGTTTTGCTCTTAGGTCGCTTACGGTAAAATTGTAACAATTTATTTTGCTTTTATAAAAAAAGCTTGAAGTTAATCCTTTTGGCAATGGAAGAACTGATTGCAAATCATATACTGCTACTTTACCTTATTGTTTGTCTATATCTTTTTCTTTTCTACACAGATCCTTTTCTTCGTGGTGTGAAGTGTATTCCTCATTTAAAATTATTTTTCCTTTTTCGTCGGAATTGGAAAACGATGCGCAGAGGTCACATTGATCTTTTCTCGGCTTAACAAATGAAATATTAAATTCTTCTTTGAATATTCTGCGGAACATAGTGTTACTTCCGGGTGTTGAATTGTTATTTTCACACATTTCTTCATAGTCCTTGTATAAGTCTCCAATGCTTTTACCGCTCTCTATAAACTCGCGGGATGTTTGGGCGCGTAAGTAGTGCGACTCAATTTTCGGAATATCTTTTATAAATTGCCTTATTCCATCCTTGATTTCTGGGCTAACACTCTTGTGTTTATTATGCTTTCCGCGATAATCAGGTTCCACAAATCCCTCTTCGCTCTTTTTTTTAATTACTGTTGCAATGACTTTATCATTTATATCGAGAGTTGCCTTAAAAAATGTTTTGCACACTCGAATAAGTTTGGAGTCCATTTCCAAAAAAAACGCGTTGTTAAAACTACGGTAATTTTGACTGCTTGAATATCTATACTTGGGTGTTATCGGTTTTATGTGACTAGAAATGAATTCCCTCTGTCTTTGTAAGTCACTTGTATTCCAATATGTTTGAAATATTTTAAAACGAGAATATTCTGTTATTTTTTCCTTGCACTTAAAACTGCAGTTTTCTCCACAACCAGTTCGTAAGCACTTTTCTTTAATTTTTCGTGTAGGATTACATAGCGAAGTATATGAATATCCTGAGTTTCGCAAAGATTGTTGACGTTTTTGTTTCTTGTTTTGTGCTTTATAATTAGTAATTTTTTTTCTATCATGAATCACTTTCTGCATTTCTATGTCCGATGAACTGTTTTCACTTACTAACGACGGATTGAAATCGTCATTCGAATCATCGCTGAATGGATCTGCAGAGCTGTTACTATTATTGTCACTATGTATATCCTCTAAAGGGAAAGACGCAGAATAGTGTTGTAGGTTTGGACACGTCATATTAAATTTTAATTAACTATTGTTTGTTCGTACAATATTAAATACAATAATTGTTTATATTGAAATATTTTTATTATTACTGCAATGAGTAATCGATTTTATTTTTAGCAGGTATTTATGTTAAAGTAAATTTATTATAAACACGATAGCATGAAAATGGCTATGACTAAAGATGAATTGAATTATTTCATGAAAAGGGTCACAACTCAAAAGAAATATGAACAATTTTATCATAAAAAGAGTCTCATTTTGAATTGAAGTCATAAAGTAGAACAAATGCTATCCACAAAACAGTATCAACTCAAAATACAACCAAATTTAAATAAACCAATTTGATTATTTTAAATTGAATAAAGGCTTAAATCAAAATAATACCTTTTTTATGAGAATATAGCATGCATTTTTATTTAAACATTTGTATTAACTCAAAATACTACCTTTTTGTTAATATAAAGTTAGTCACCAAGCTATCACGATAATGGTGTCAAATGTGGTTTACGAGATGAAAGAGTAATCGGAATGCGTCAACATTTTTATAGCAGATAGATATTGATATTTTTTGTTGATTTCTTGCAAAAAGTGAAATCTTAAAAATTTTGAGTTAATACCCTCTTGTTGATCAAGTGCGATATGAATTAGTATTATTTTTTTTTTTTTTTTTTTTTTTTTTTGTAAAAAAAAAAGAAGTCGGTACGTTTTAAATGCCCTTTTATTGTTTCTCAACTCGAGAACATTTCCTTCGAGTAACGGTTCAGATAAAAAAAAAGATTAGTTTTTTTATGAAGAATGAAAACAACCTTCTACCAGACCTGAACAAGACTATTAAAAGTCAAAACCAAAACGAGATTCAAGTGGTAAAATGGAATAATATAATTTTTTCAAAATCAAGAAAAATAAGAAAGAAATTGGATATGTTTTATAACGCTTTACTTTTAATATTTCCAACGTCAACAACAAGTAAAATAATCTTTTCTAAATCAAGTTTCATCAAAACAAAAGAGAGATATCGTTTGAAACATAAACATTTAAACTGTATGCTCTTTTTAATAGATTATTTTAGAAGATAAGCTTATATTGTTATCTTTTTTCTTATTAAACAATGCTTACTCTTTTATTATATGAGGTTTCAAAAAAAAATTTGTGTTTTAAGAGAAAATGCGCATTATCGAGCGTTTTTATAAGAGAGCTCTTATACAACAGTAATTGATAACGAATAATATATAAAAAAATAAATATATACTATGGTATACGAAAATGATTGAATAAAGGCATTTAAACCAGTAAAATCAAAACATTAATGAATATGTTAATATAGTTAGCCCTTAAAAAGCACTTAAGGATTGCTTTATTTGCCAGTTTTATTATGTATTATATTTTAATATATTTTTATTAAGCTTTAGGTCACTTTTTTATACAAAACAATTTAAATATTATTTATTTCAGTTTTATTGTGTTAAAAGAAGCTCTTATTGTCAGCAGAAAATAGGCCTCCAAGCCGGGAACGCCCCATACAAAAATCAGGCATCCCATCAGCAGGTTTGAAGCGATTCAAGGTATGAATTCATACATAAAACCTGCGCCTTTTCGAGCACATTTTTTACTAGGTTTTGTTATATCGTCCGTCACAGGTTGACAACTCTTAACTCGCAAAAAAATCGAATCGGGGGTATTATTTATTTTAATTTTTTTTATAATCTGAAATTATTTCAACCTTTGTTTTCTTTTCACCATCTTACAATAAATATCTCCTACTAATTTTGGTTTTTTTTTTATTTACTTCCAACACGGTTTAGTAACGGAGTAATAACGTTTTTTTTTTTTGTCTCCTGAAAAGTACAAAAAAACATGTTAAGAGTTGTCAACCTGTGACCGACGATATTGTTTTTAAAAAAATATAATTTTTGGTCTTATTTTTAAACTCCTAAACTAGAATAAAATTAAAATGATATGATTAACCGAAAAATTACAAATTGTTCGATTATTATTCGATAAAATGCTTACCTCGGATAATTATTTGCGCGATTAATCGATTAATATAAAACAAAGCTTAATTGCAATTACCCTACGTTTTAATTATCAAGTGTGCTATGAAGATTCAAAAGCTGATCAGGAGAAAAAGAAATAAGAAGATGCCAAAATTTTGCTTTTATCTTGAGTCGTTCCGAAAGTGGGTGTGGCTTTAACATACAAACAGAATCACTCAAGGACCCAAAAAATAAGATTTATTTATATATATAATAATAAAATGTCTCAAACGGAATAACAAACTTTGTATACCCTCATTAACGACTAGATTTGTATGCCACTCCACCACCATTTGTATCTAAGTTCCCACAAATTCTGAGACCTTGGGTAATTTCAAGTTAAAATAGCCATGTCCAGCTGTGCCTGTGCTTAACTCACACAGACTTCTGAACGATTCAGCAAAATGGAACAATTAAAGTGTCAATTGATTTGTAGGTCTTCTAGCAGTTCGAGATTGTTATCCTCCACAATCGGCTTAGTAGAAATGAAGTTATAGACCCAAATGAGAAACACCACCCTAAAAATTTCTATTTCTATTCCAAAAACTAAATTAAATGGGTGGCAGTATGTAACGATAGTCATCAGTTCGTTTTACGTGATTAGAAAAAACGCTACTAACTTTTATAAAGATCGGTTCATATAGAGCCCATTTGAGCCCACTCTCGGAAAACTCTTAAATACCCAATAAAAACTCCGCTTACTTTTTCAAAATGAATTAGCTTCATTCTTTAACTACTTCCATAATTACTTATTTTTCTGGTAATATATAATGACGTCCTTTTGAATGCGTTCATTTTGGGATAACCCTTGTAAAATTCGTTGGTGCTTTCAGTAGAATTGTGAGTAGTATTTTTACTTTTTTCTGATTACTAAACACATTATTTTGTAGGTGTAGTTTTTACTGGGTATGTCCAGAAAACTTACAGGTAGTCGTATAATAAATACAATAAAATTTGGTACAGTTTGAATTTTGTAGTTTAGTGGTCTTTCTAGTCTTCCGTAGGTCTTATAGGTAAATTAACTCCAATAAATATAATAGTAAATTGACTTTTTAATATATTTGAATTTATTGTTAAACCTGTAAATAGAGAGTACTAATGAACAAATCCTGCTATAATAGCAAATACAGCTCCTATTGAAAGTACAATTTTAAATGCTCCGAAATTTGGCACACATTTAATTCATGTGACTAAACATTTTGGTTTGATTTATTACGAAAATTTTGTTCATAATTAATCACAGATCTAATGAATTCCACTCGCAAGAAATTCTAAAAAATCTTATCCTTGCTTAAGGGCATTTCAGTCAAATACTGCATTCTTACTTGTTGCTAAAACACTTCTCCTTGTTTTGCTTTTCATATACATTTCCCAAATTTGTACCTTGCAAGGTAAAGGGATTAAGGAAATAAGAAATATTTAATCCAACGTTTGATATCGTATCTTTTGAAACAATTTTCATTTAAATAACTCGTATTGAAAATCATAATCTAAGTTTAAATGCATGTTTTTGTTAAGATTTTGTGAATTTAATAGGATTACGAGCTTAGAGAACTACCCCTGAAGAAAATAAGTCTCCCAAATTTAAGTCGCGCATTTGCAATTTAAATTTTAATTCTATACAACCTTGGAGCATGACACTTCAAAACCTTCTTATACCTTTTATTTTTTTCACTTAAAAAAATTTAAGAATCCTCTTTGTTCTTCACTTTTATAACATACATTTTTAATTTCATTATAAACAAACAAGCTCCATTAAATCTTTTGTAGTTGCTAAAACATTTTACCCACATACATACGACCTTATATTTTTCTAATATCCTGTAAGACAGACTAAATGTCTTATAAATACTTTAGCCCTCTTTTGCTTCAATGTACTTTTGTTGGAGTGTTTAATTCATCATTTTAAATCAAGGCCAACTGTTGCCCTACTTTCGTCATTATAAGGGCATGTTCTTTTTACGTTTTTGCTTAAAAAAAAAAGTTTATGCATATTTTACAAAATGTTTGGCAGAAAATCGTAGCTTGCATATATGTTTTTTGCATCGAAGCAATTAGTTTTTAACATTAATAAAATTTTTTGATTTCAACGACTTTATTGGGATCTTAAAGGCAACCACTGTTATTAAAATATTTCTAACTGGTCTTGAATCATGTGCCCGAGCGCTGTAATGATGAAATATTATGGATTCATATCTGGTCAGAAATTCCAGACATTTTCAGGCCAGTAATCTATTAGTGATTATTTCAAACGAATCAATGGTGTTTAATACAGGCCTCTTGTGGTTCTCTTACCCGAGATCCGAAGCTCATAATAGGCAGATGGAACTTAACCGCCAGGTATTTTTCGCCTTCTCCGGGATTTAAAAACGGTTTCTTCCACTTCGGATTGTCGTAGTGGATCAGATTTTTATTACTGGTCATGACTGAATGCAAAAACCTATTCCCTTTATGGCGTACAAACAGCATTTCCTATATAAAAATTCATATTTCATCGTCTTTCAACTCACTTTCGTTTGGCACCTTATAACTTTTTTTTATGAATTCAGCTATTTGCAAATATATAACATTTTTTAATATTTTCAACTGCTGCTTGAGTGGCTCCTTTTTATCGAGGAAGTTTTTGCTGAAAGGAAAGGATGTATGGCTATGCGATGATACTGTCCCTTCGAGCCTAAGTGAACCCACGGATTACGGGAATAAAGGATTGGTGGCGTGGTGGTAGGTTTTGAGATCGCGGTGTATAGAGACGGGTCTTAGATGCACTACGCAGTGGGGTCTAGAGTATTATCAGAGGAAGTCAACATCAGCAACTCATACCGTCTGTTCATGGAAGCCAGCACTTTTCATGGCCTAAGATAAGAGGGGCGTGCAGCTCAGCATTTTTGTTGACAGTCAGGCGTTATCCACTATTTGTTATGGGGCTGATGTTACTCTGATATGGATTCCTGCGCACAGCGCTTACTCTGGTAACGAAAAGTTGGAGATGGAGCAGGATCTGCCTTAGACACCTCGAATCCGATGTCGGTCCCGAAACCTCTGGGGCCTTCAAAAGGAAAATCGTCAGATATTATCTTCAGAGTCAGATATTATCTTCATGATTGCTAGGAAATTTTGGACGAGGTTTAGCGAGAGGCGCTCGTCACAATAACTGAACTATAAAAGAAAGGATAAGATTGATATCAGTTTTAGACGGGCCTTGGACCAAAGGAAAACAAGCGAGAAGACTGGGTATCCCTTTTAATAGAAACTTATGCACTTGCCACGCACCAGAGGAGAAAGAAACAGTTGTTTATTTTCTCTGCGAATGTCCGGTATTCATTTGACTTGACAGTAATTTTCCATGCGAAAATATACTGGGTGGTCTCTCGGAAGTATCGTCGATCAGCTTAGGGAATCTGAATGATTTCATGTACATGACAGACTCGGCAATACGCCACAAATGTATCCAGCAGTTTAAAAGAAATATGTTCGGATTCTACAGGATTAATAGCACGACAATCACGATCCAACGGATTGGTCATACTGAACGCTGATACAAAGCCATTTCGGCGTGAAGAATCGGTGTTTATGCATGAGCAACTTCTATGCGTATAGCTTGTATCGGGTTGAGCTCCCTACCTCAATTTTTCGGGAATACTTCCAGATTACTGTAGAGTTTTCCAGGCGGAGATACCTGCTTTCAAGGAAGCACTAGACTGGCTCACACTATCTGATGTGACTATTGTAGATTTTAACACTGATAGTTGTGCCACCCTCTGCTTGAGAACGAGTGCCGCCCTTGACTGCCGCTAATCTCTAAACGAAATGACTGAACAGTTTAATATCAGGATCATCCCTTGAGACAAGCGAACTGACACTAAAGTTTTCCCGTAATAGGTTATTTTCTGGCAACATCGGACCTAGTTCTAACACTTTATATAAATGGGACCAATCACTTTTACATTTACATTTTCACAAAACGCATTCAAACTCCAACAAAAGTACAATTTTAGCAAATTTGAAAAATAAAAAACCAACATCAATAAATTCTTACTTTATAATAATGTATTTATGAAATTGAAGCAAATTTACAAATAAACAACTTTACTCATATTATCATTTTAACTAAAACTGCAGTTTTTCTTAAGAGAACGCTACTATTATTTACATTAAAATCTTTATTTTAAAATTTCCTAGCATACTGCATTTACAGAATATAAAATTTTTTCCTCGCTCCATTTTTATATATAAAAAGGTAAGCAAAAATGAAAAAAAAAATGTTAAATTCGTATTTGAAAATCTGAATTTGTAATGTTATGAATAAAAAACCATCGAACAAAATGGCCATGTTGCTTTAAGAAACATTAAGGAGATTTAATAAGCCCTCTAATGGTTGTAATTAGGTTCAAATTTATTCAGAACTGCTTCAGTTTGTGGCAAATTACTAAAGCATGATTTATTAATTTTTTGGAAAAAAGGCATTTTGCCCAAAAACATGGAAAAACGATTTGAGAGACCACTTCCCGTTCTTTTCTTGGTTCTTGGTTTTTACAGTAGATAGAGAAAATCGATGTTCATGAAGGAATTTCGAAAAAAGTATAAAAACTGAGACGGTCTAATAAATACTCTCTCTCTCATTAGAAAAACAAACGGACAGGTGCCTGGTATTTTTAAAAAATTCGACTAAAATCTGTATTATATAAATTAACTGAATTACATAAAATAACTGAAAATTCATTTGTTTTTACGGAATTCGTCGTTTATTTTTTTTATAGTTAAATTATATAAAATAACTGAATTTTTTACTGTAAAAATTATATGAAATTTTTGTTAAAAATTAAATGAAAACTAAGTAGACCGGTTTTTAACTAAATACGAGAATTCATTTATTTTGTATTACAATTTTAGTTAATTTAACGCACAGAATATTGTTAGTGCATAAATGATTAAAATCTACTTTCGATTTTATTCAAAAAATAACCAAAATTTTAATTAAATTTAAGAATTTAATAAATCGAAATATTTGTATGGGAGCTTCCCTTAAAAAGTACCGATAAAGATCAAGTATGTTTTGGGAAAATGTTAAGAGCAAAAAACTAATTGAGGTCGCTTTTACAGTTTACCCAACTAGAGGGACTCCTTGGCAGTTATGGGGCTTTTTCTTCAATATATTCTAGTCCCTTTTAAAAATTTTGTATGAGAGCCCCCGTAAAAATAAATATAACGGGTAGGTATGTTAGAAGCAAATATTGCTTTTTCTGCAACTCTTAAATTTAATAAAAATTGTTCGTCTTTTGTTTATAAAATTAAAAGTTGTTACCAGATTTACATAAATCATTTACGGCTTGTTTTGATTGTAACTTCGTTTTTTATATGTCTAAAAATTATAGTTGCATTTTTCAATTTTTTCTGATTTAAAGAAAAAAAATTTGCCAAAAAAAAAATTTCTAAAAGAACTGCGATATTAGAAAAAATTTAACCTTTCTCTAAAGGAAATATTATTGCGGAACTTCGGTTGTATATATATAACGTGAATATATATATGAGTAGGTAAGATGCAAAACTCGTTCGTTACAAAATTAAAAATCGAGATGGCAATTGGTTCTCACAGTTCCGTTGGGCGCTTTATGAGATGAAATATACGTATTGTATTAATGTTTGTCCTTTTCCAGATTTTTTTTAAGGACATGTATTAATACAATCAGTATATTAATACAATATGTATATATATATGTTGTGCAACCTTCTCCATTTATTCGAAATTACGGTATGTGTATCTCGAAAACAAGATCTTACCTAATAGAAACCGTTAGAACCACTGGATTCAGTGTACCCGAATTAGATTAATATCTAGGCTTATAAAATTTATATTGTATTTTATTCGACCTTTTTCAATGTTTTTCAATGTAAAACGAAATTTCGGCAAAATTTAATAAATTATTATAAAATAAAAATAATTAAAAAAGACCTCGAGATCAAAATAAGTTCTTTTATTTATATCTAGGCTTATCTTAAAAAAAGTCTCAGATTCTAGCACAGTGTTATTCACCTTTAGAGTCTGCTGAAATTTAACAACATTATTTCATTGATTTTACCTAAATATGTACGTGATCTGGTATTATTAACATTACCTTTGGTACTTTTTTCGTTTCATAGTATGCTAAAAACAAAACCTAATAATGGTACCATTGTTGGAATTCGCTTTTACTTGAATTCATTCAGCCATTTAAAGATCCTCTTTTCCATAGTTATTTACCTTCCATTTAGTATTTTATGAACAACAATTTTTGTTATACTCCTTGTGCCCATAGTCAAAGCCTTAATAAGCCTTGTTAGCAAATAAACACTTGTCCATTGTCTTGCTCTAGTGTTGAATTCTTATTTTTGTGACTTTGTCTGTACGTAAGAATTTATACGGTTGTTAGTCTGAGTGTTTGTTTGACTTAAATATTTGTTTGCTCCTATTAACGTGCTGTGTTTTTCTTATTTTATTAAATTTTATAAAAATTTTTTTTCTTTCTCTCTTATATTTAATTGTGCTGTGCTGTCGTTTTCTGATGGAGGTTGTTATCATTTTCACCCTCTACGTAAAACTGTCAAAGAAGAGAAAAAGATAATGTTTTTGTTTTACTTAAATTTATTTTTTTGTAGATTGTCAACAAATATTAACAACAACAAAGGAAAATGATTGACAAAAAAATTAATCGTGTCTTCGGGACACTTATTTACTTTTTTAGGATTAATTTTTTTATAACACACTTTTTTTTGTTTTCTCTAAGACTATTTATTGTTTTTTTTTTTGTATAAGATTTTAATGAAAGTGAAAACAAAACCACAATTCTCTTGACTACACAATTTTTGCCTCAACAGTCAAATTTGTTTTTTAAACTAATACTCTACAAACACACAACCAAAAAAAAATGTAATAAATTAAAAAAAAATTATTTAATAGACCTTGGCGGACTAAAAATGTTTTTTAAAAAAAGTCCCAAAACTGAAGTACAAAGTTTTCAATTCTAGCCCGGTATATTATTTTGGAAAAGTAAAGAATTTATGAAAATATGGAGTAGCAAAAGACCTAAAAACAAAAAATATAAAAAAATAAATTTTTCAATAAATAATATTGTGGTTATTTTTATATATAAAATTTTTTTTTAATTTGCCCCATAAGGTTTACATATGGACCGAGGCAGAAAAAAATTTTTGCAATTCGTTTTCTGTATTAATCACGGAAACCAAAAATATCCACTTAAAAAACAATTTCATAATATTTGCATATAATAAAGGACATCGATTGTTAGACTTTTCGATTGATTGATTGATTAATTGATTGATTGATTCTTTATTAGATAAGACAGTACAACAAGAACGGTGTCTCATATTAAAGTACTGTATAATAAATGTTATACATATGTGGCACAATAAAATAAAATCAAATGAAAACTATACAAATAAGTAAACAAATATAGAAAGAATAGAAGAATAAAAAAAAGTTATTAAAATAATTCACAAAAAAATAAAAAAAATTTAACAAAAAGGTTTTAAAATGGCAGATTTGAAACTGTTTGCATTGTTAATGAATTGAATATGGAGAGGTAGTCGGCTCCACAGACGAATTGTAGATACGTAAAAATGCCATACTGATATTAAGCTACGGTAGCTAATGGAGTTTATATTTTTTCCTCGGTTAGATCTTGAAAAAGCTAATTTTCTGTATAAATATTCAGGCTGTTTAGTAAAAATCAGCTTTTGTATCAGCAACTTATGTAAAGCTGTACAGCGTCAGCGTACATTTGTATTTCGCAAAACTTTAATTGGGATGGCAGGTCATTCGAATATATCGAGTAAAGAAGAGGACCAAGTATTGATCCCTGTGGTACGCCCCTCCTTAGTATGCAGGTGTTTGATACATCTGAGCCGCGGTATGCCGCTTGGGACCTACCACGAATATAGGAATACATCAATTTTAATGCAGTTTCTGAAAACTTACACAAATATTTTAGTTTAATTCACAAAACAGAGTGATCGACTGAGTCGAAAGCTTTGGAGTGATAAAGAAACAAGAGAAGTGAAATCATTTTGCCATCTACGAATATTCCGAATAGTAGCTACTTTAACACCCCGGTTTTCGGTTAAGCATTTAAAAAATAACCGGTTAACCGGTTTCAATTCGAGTAAATAAAAACACAAATATCAAATTGGTTTCTTAAAAAATTGATTTGAACACAAAACAAAACTATTTACAAAGGTATGACTTAGAGTTTTTAAGAACTTTGGTTTAAAAAAATTATAGAAATTAAATAAATTTATTACTTTAGATATTCTTCCAAATTTATATTAAATAAGTTTTAATTTGTTGGTGGTTAAGCATGTCTATATCAGTAGATCTCAACCATATATTTTTTTAAAAGTTAGATATTATACCTCTTAGACAGGATTATTTATTTTAAATAATTTTGTTTTAGAACTATAGAAACGAATAGCAATATGAACATGTTTTTTGTATGAAATAGCTGTCGATTCGCCGACTACAATTTAAAACCTTCCATGACATTGTTTGACTTCTTCAGTTTTTAGTTCTTGAAGTTTTAATAAATAAAAATGTGCCAATGTTCTGTAACTCCCGAGTAGAGAAACTTTTCGATTGAAATGTGAGAAATGAAACAAAAATTCCATTAATTGAAACAAAAAACTGTTTTTCTCACTTACCTGCGTCTGTAACATTTTTTGTGAGAAACGTAGGAAATTACTCACCAATTTACAGAAAAATTGTGTGTGTAAAACTTTTGTGAGTTCCCGCTTTGAACGGTCAAATAAACTCACGAATAAAAACTGGGTGAGACAAATTTGAACACTAAAAAATATATTAAATATTCAAAATGCAATTTATAATAGCACGAAAGAGATAAGTATTTTGTTCTTGGCTGATTTTTGTCATTGTTTAATTATTTTGCTTTAAACATATTTGAGATATATACGAATTTTTTCAAAGCTATGGTATAGCCGACTGTTGTGTTTTCGCAGCCGTCGTTAAAATTTTTAAAGTTTATTACATTTTCGACGCCGTCAATGATGGCTTTCTCAACGACAGAAATTTCACATCGGCTTCGAGAGGATTATTATGACATTTATAACGTAACGACGTAATCTCTTTTGATAGTATAAATGACTACACCGTAGTGTTGTAGTTTTTGGCATGAATATATGCTAGAACTTCTTAAGATTTTTTAGTGACTTAACGGGCATTCCCTCCTCGGCAACGCAACGGCCTAATATTTCATCCAATGATTCATTTTTGGCAGCATATTTTAGTAATGTATTATTTTTCGTCTCTTAAGAACTATTTGAAACTGATGCCAAGCTTGTGGACTAATGAAAGGTGATTAATAAGTCGTGACCTCGAAAATCCTTTACAACTTATCATTTAAAGGCACTTCAGATACATTACTCGCTTTTTAATCTCGCGCGAAATATCTTCAGAGATAAAATATATTTAAAAATATATTTAATAATCAAAGTTGTTTTAATTTAATATATTAAATATTTAGTATACTTTTACACAGCTTTGTATTTACCTATTTAACTTTTTTGCCGTATGTAAATCTTCTTATATAGTTGATTTTTTGTAGATGATTTTGAAGTATCTTATCGTCCACCGATAAACCAGGTCCAAATCCTGGTTTAATCAGACGTGCAAATCAGCAGTCAGATCCAGAGAGGAAGCATTCAGAAATTGGCGTGTCAATAAAACCGCTGATACTGAATTGCTACGCAAAATGGCAAGGTCGTCGTGTTCCAAAGTGCTAAGACGGGAAAAAACTCTTCACGAGCAACGTCTTCGTGCTGAAGTTCTTACTGCTCCCCGGGGCAGTAAAAGCTTCTGGTCATTCGTTAAAAGAGTAAGGGTTAATGCTAGTTCTTCAATACCAACTCTTTTAAAGGATGGCCAAACATTCACGAACCTGGTTGATAAGGCTAATTGTTTTGCCGAATTATTTGCAAATAATTCTAACCTACCAGATAGCAATCAACCACTACCCGAACTCGAAAAAGTATCCGTAACTATGCCTAAAATATTTTTTCGGGCTCGAGCTGTTAAAAAGGTTCTTGCGGATCTCGACATAAACAAGTCTCCTGGCCCAGATGGTATACATGCACTGGTCTTGAAGCAGTGCTCTTCGACGCTAGCTCGTCCCTTAGCAAATCTTTTCAGCACTCAATACCATGCTGGTGAATTTCCCGTCTGCTGGAAAGTTGCTAATGTAACGCCAATTCCTAAAAAAGGAGTGGCTAATAACCCTGAAAATTACCGCCCAATTGCAATTTGTTCGGCACTTTCCAAAGTTATGGGGAGTATGGTTAATCACCATCTTGTAAAATTTTTAGAGTCAAATTACCTACTAAGCGACCGCCAGTATGGCTTTCGTAGAGGTCGTTCTACTGGAGACCTACTGGCCCTGTTATCAGAAAAATGGTGTCGTTCCATTCACCATTTTGGCGAAAGTAAGGTAATTGCTTTAGATATTTCCAAGGCGTTTGACAGAGTCTGGCATGGTGCACTCTTGTCTAAACTTGTTGCATTTGGTGTCGGTGATAATTTCTCTCGATTTATATCGAGCTTTCTCAGAGATCGCACTATACGGGTTGTTATAGATGGGGTTTCATCAAACGAGTTCAAGATTCATTCAGGGGTACCGCAAGGCTCCGTTCTTTCTCCTACTCTATTTCTTATTTTTCTAAATGACCTCTTATGTCAAACTTCCAACCCTATCTATTATTTTGCAGATGACAGCAACCTTTGCCATTCGTATTCATTTGGTTACAGACCAGGCGTGTCCGATGTTTGTGCTATGAGACAGAACATGAATGATACGCTTGGCCGTGACCTAGACATAATCTCAGAATGGGGTCGTGCGAATAGGGTCGAATTTAATGCCCGAAAGACCCAATGTTGCGTACTAACGCATAAACGCGCGACGGATCAAGGTGCCTCATCTGTATGTATGGGTGGTATAAATATTGAGGAAACAGAATCTCTTGATGTTCTGGGCATGAGGATACAATGTGATGTCCGATGGACAGAACATATATTCAAGGTGTCGAAAGAAGCATTCAAGTGCCTCGGTTTTTTGAAACGGTGTAAGATATACTTCACTCCATCTGATCTCCTTACTATTTATACCACCTATATCCGACCGAGAATGGAATACAACTCTCATGTGTGGGCCGGTGCTTCAAAGTCTATTTTGGAGCTTCTCGACCGCGTGCAGGAGAGGGCGAAGGTTCTCATTGGCGACAGTAGGGTATCCAATTCTATTGACTCCCTTGAGCACCGTCGCAATGTGGGTTGTACTTGCCTATTTTATCGGTACTACAACGGGATGTGTTCTGATGAAATTAGGGATTTGGTTCCCGAGACCCATAGCTTTGTTCTTAATACACGCTTTTCCTCAAGAGCACATCCTTTTGTGGTCGATTGGCCGGTGAATCGTACAACGCATTACAGGGAAAATTCGTTTTTTGGCCGGACAGTTCGTATGTGGAATAACCTTCCTGCTGAAGTCTTCCCTCTCACTTACAACATGAAAAAGTTCAAGTCGAATGTTCACAAACACTACTCCCTCTTTCCTCCTTCCCATAACCTATTTTCCTAGTTCCAACACAATGCATTGCATTAGTAGGGGTCATCCCCTGAGTGCTGGTCCCAACAAAAAAAAAAAAAAAATATATCGTTTTAAAGGTATTTGAGCGTAGATATGCACAATATAAATTATAAATAAATTATTTTCTAAATTTTTAAAATTTAAATGTTTAAAAGAGTTTTAATTAATTTTGCAAACACACGTACACACATGTATAAGCGGTGGTTGCATAATCCAATGCTTTTTTTTTTGTTCTTTAAAAAGGATTTCGTTTTTTGTACTTGCAAACACACACGCACACAAATGGATAAAAAGAGTTCATTTTGTTGCTTTCTTAAAATGTGTACGTTTTTGGTTTATAACGCACTGGTTCTCTCGAAAGTTAATGTCAAGTGGTCGAATTTCGGCCATTGGGCTAAATAAGTACATATGTATAAATACGGGAACAATTTAATGTAGTTGATTATTAAATATCTTATCGTCCACCGATTTTAATGAAATATATATATCGCTTTTAAGGTATTTTTGTGTAGATATGCACAAAATTAACTTTTTTCTATATTTTTAGCATTAAAGTTTTTTAAAAGTGTTTTAAATTTGCTTGCAAACACACACACATACCAAAAAAATTTTGTTTTTGAAAACAAAATAAAAATTTTCGTTCAGAATTTTATATAATTTTTTTTATTGTTGTTTCAATCTACACATTGTTTTTTTTCATTTTATTTCTAAGAACAGGCAATTTAAACATTATTTTACCTTTTATACTCGAAACTTTATCACTTACACATTGTAAAAATAGTTAAATAGTAAATAAATGCCTTAATAATAACGAATAAAAGAAAATATGAAAAGACATTTGTTATTCTCTTAAGTTTATGTAGCCCTTTAAAATAAGAAATTTCATTTTCGATACCTGAATGAATCGTAAATGTCAAGTGGTCGAATTTCGGCCACCTGGCGGTCCTAGTATTTTTAATGGTTTTTTTTTTTTTTTTGTGACAAGAAAGTACGCTTTTATTAGCGATTTTACATCATTCATAATATTTTTTGACATTCGTTACAATTTGTTTTGACATTCTTTATAAAAAGTTTAAGTTTGCCCAATATTATAATTAGAAAAATACTGAAATTACAGGTTCGTTTACAACAAAAGTATAGAAAACGTATATAAATTACACATTATTATAATTACCGATTTACTATATCAAAATAACTGGTTTATTCCATATTCGAAAAATTGGCATTTTAAAAAAACCGATTTGGGAAAAACTAAAATAACCGGCTTTAACCGGTCGAATAATAACCGTCCGATCTCCCTAGTAAAGACACTGTCATATAAAAGCAAAAAATATTTGTTTCTTAAATATCAGCTCGAATTAGCAGTGTACAATTTTTCAATTAGTGCGTGTCCGATTCTGAAATGACAAACCATCTCACATCAGCTGTTTTGCAAAATTTGTCAATAACTGAAACACAATTAAAAGTATATAGAAATATAGAAGTATATAATTTGCTGATATGAACAATTTTAGCTTATGTCAGATGACACCAAAAACGAACGTGTCAAAGTCAAAATTGTTAACAGCAGGTTTTATTAAATTTGACAGACATGTGCAATTGCATTTAAATTTTACATCTAACAAGTGCCGAATCTTTAATAGCCCCCAACTAATTTAAATAAAATGTCATGTTTTCTTTCATAAATGTTATTTCGCCCATTGTAAATTATATATTGTTGTAATTCTTTGGATAAGGTCCCACAAAGAACTTTAAACAATCGCCTTTGCTTGAGCACAGAAGTGTAGGGCACTAAAGATGTGGAATAATATTTTATTGCGATTGTAATTATAATAACTTGCTCTCCTTATGGGTTTTTTTTTTGTTTCTTTTTCCCTAAATAAATACATGATACACTAAATAAAACTAATATCATAAAAAACCCCTGTAGATGATTAAGAAGAAAAATGTATTATTAATTGATCTCTTAAAATTAAAAATCAAATTATTGTGAAAATATAAATATTATTATAACAATAAAATTGGAAAAAAAAAAAAAATAATTATAATAACTCTTTATAATTGTAGAAATTTGGAGTAAACAGAAATAAAAGAAAAGAGTTAGAATTGTTTCTGTTTCAAATATGGGGGTTATTTTTATATAGACCAATTTGGCTAAGATTAATTACTTTTTAGTTTTGTGAGGTGGGTTCCAACGTAAATAGATCAATGTAAGTAAAGTTTAAATGTCAATCGGATAAAATTAAGGTAAGTACAATTTTTATTTAAAAACAAGAGATGAGCCGGTAGGTATCTTAGGTTAAGTTAACACACTATTTTTAGTTATGTTAAATGGTTTAGGTTAAATATTTTAAGTTAGGATTAGTTCGACTTAAAGCTTCTGTTGCTAAGGCCAAAGTGATCGATACATACTTTTAATTTTAAATATTAACCTTTCTTCGGTTCGCAGATAACCGATGAGGTTCGGAATAATTCCGTAAGTACTAAAAGGGTTTACAAATTAATTTAGTCTTTAAGTACACAGATAGTTATAATACAAAATTCTTTTTAATTCAATGGTTTTCAAACTGTAATATAGCTTATATTAATTAGAATTATACTTCTTTCCGTTAAAATCCAGTGTAAATGCAAATATTATTTTAATTCATATTTACATATTAAAAAATTCATTTTATGTACATATGCATATAATAAAATAAAAAAAAAATAAATAAATAAAACACTTAATTATTATCTAAACATTAGACAATCGATCATCACAAAAAATTTGTATCAGACCAAATTTAATTAAATAAATTCAATTTTTTTTAGAATTTAATGCCTCTTTTCGGGATATAGTGTAATGTAAAAGACAAAAGACACAACTTGCGAAGGGTTTTTCCTATTTAGTAAAAAATTCAAAATTCGACAAGAACAATATACTAAGGCCGTTCGTTGAATATTTTATGAAATTTTTTACATTCACTTCAATTGGCATAACGACAAAGCCTATTCAAAATGGTTGAAATTGGTGCAAAATTTCACATGAGCAACCATTCCAACTTTTTTTTATAGAATAGTGCCTTTTTTGCTAGGGTATTCATTTAAGGGGGCTTTTGCTTTAATCGGTTAATCTCTCGATTTAGTAACCGAGGTTTAGCTTTCATCGGTTAATTTTGTTATTGATCGGTTAACCGATTAATAAAGTTGTTTTTATAAACTAAGTAAGTTCAATAAATAAAAATGCATAATTTATTTGTTATTTGTAGTTTATAAGTAAAAAAACAACATTAACATAACAAACATAACAATTCTTGAACTTAAACGCGTAAACAAAAAAATCATAAATATGTAATACATATTTTAAAAAGTTAGATCATTTTATAAGTTATTTCAATTGTATAAGGAGATCTTATAAAATAATATTTTAGACAAATAATTTGATTTGAATGTTAAGATCCAAGCGATTCTTTTCTTTATTTTTGATAAAACTTGACTTGGAAAAAAATCTTTCCTTTATCGTAGATGTTGGAGAAATCAAGAGCAAATACAGAATATCTAATTTCTCAGTCCTTTTCCTGGAATTTTCTAAGCATATAATATCCTCCATTATACCATTAGAGTCCTGTTTTTGAAGTGTTTTAACATTTTATTTTTTTTTGCTTCGGTTAATTCTGTTTAAAGGTTGATATGAGAAGAAACAATCCAGCGGGAAAACTCAGAAAACCTTCTTACTTGAAACCTTATTGAAGGCCTGCTTAGAAATTCATTCAATTACCATTCTTATATAACTGCTAAAGAATGCCTCACAGAATGCATCGGATCTTCCGTATAAAAGATAAGATACACATTCCACATTCCCTTTTATGAGAAGAGAGAAGAGCACGTTTTGTTCATTTTTTTTGCCAAAGCCAAAGAATTCAGATCCCGTTAAAAAATCACCATCCTCTGGAAAGCCTTTAAAGAGCCATTAAATGGAATGCCTATCAGAAGCTCTGGCGAAGGAAGCGAGAGAAGTAGGCCTAGCCCGCAATGACAACGTGTGTAAAAATATATGGAATGGAGCTAGCAGGCCTTGTACGTCCAAAAGAAGGAGTGTAGAGGCCTTCTAGAAGGCATCCGTAGTCCTTTTTCCCGCTGGAAAATAACTAAACACATGCAAATAAAAAGTACGTTGACAGCGAACACTTATTTAAAATGAAGATCACTTTGTTTGTATGAAGAATATTTTCAAAATTTTTTGAATATGATACGAAACAAATAATTAAAAACACAAAAAAAATAAAAATTAAATTTTGTTACATCGGTTAATCGACTAAAATTAACCGGTTTAATCGGTAATCGAAAAAGCCAATTTTAAAATTAACCGATCAGTTAATCGGGTGGTAATCAATCGGTTAGCCAATTAACGATTAACCGAATGAATACCCTTCTTTGAGCCCATAAACTATCTTATTACATACTTATTACATATAACATACGAGTTGGTATGTAGAATAAATTTGGTTTCAAAATATCTTATTGCAATAGAGATCTTCTTATTTTTAAAATCGGTCTATATTTGACCATAGCTCCCATATAAATACCACTCCCGAAAATAGCTTTAAGCGATGATAAATTTGATAAAAGCAACTATCTCAAGGCAAAATTCTGTGCTGGTAGTTAAAGAATTACCAACAGGTCCGATATAAACTCCCTCTCTAAAATTGCTTTAAGATGAACAAATCTCATATAGACATATAACAAATCTCATATAGATATTGATATCTAGATAATATTTTGCACAAAGAAGATTTTTTTTAAATTAGATTTGCCGGGTTCACATATGCCAACGGGCCCTCTCGAAAAATTATTTATATGTACTATGGTCGGGCTTGACCTTCTTACTTGTTTTTTGTATGCTTCGTCTTATAGTTAAAAAAAGCTTATCTACCCAATTTCGATCAATTATCTTTAAAATTGCAAACAGATTAGTGGTGTAGGACTAAAAGTTACCCCAAAAAAAAAATTGATTTCGAGAGCAGCCCCAAAACAACCAAAAATCACAAAAAAAAATTCCATAAAGAAGGAATAAATTTCTGTAATAAATAATTATCAGTGTTTTTGTGCGATATGCAAATAACATTCCTTCCTAAAAAAAATGTATACGCTAAAGTTATTGAGGTCAAATTAAATGGAATAACTCAAAATGTAAAAGTGTCTGCATAAACAAATAAATGTGAGGGCGGAAAATTGTGTTTGTTTTCCTGGGAGATTGTGGGTGTGTAACAGAAGATGTAAATGATGTTGTGTTATATGAAAACATTTAGATTTTTTTTCTAGATATTGTGAACTAATATGCATGAACGAGCAAGTGAGTGCAGATACATGAACACTTGATTAAATAAAGTATTTGTATGCAATTGTTTATATTTTATCGGGGGTTTCAACAGGTACGGCGCATTGTTTTTGGTATTTTTGAAAATAATTAATGTTGGTTTCGCCATTCTTTTAAACCGTTAGCCTATAATATTTCACCATGAAGCGATACATACTTCAAACATGATTCTGAATGATATAATTTTTTTCATCAAAGTATATATTCTACAGCGACTACGTTGCGCGCCAACGCCAACTTTCGGTTGGCATTACTTCTGGCTCAAAGGTCCTCTTAACAAGCAAAATAGTCGCATTTACTCGAGAATGCGCCAGAAGTACACAGAAAAAATTATCAGTACACTCTCAAAATTCTGTACGTAAAATTAACTGAAATTGTAATAAAAAATAAATAAATATTCAGTTAAAAACCGGTCTACTTATTTTTCATTTATTTTTAACGAAAATTTCATTTAATTTTTACTGTCAAAAATTCAACTGCGAATTCCTTAAAAACAAACGAATTTTCAGTTATTTTATTAAAATTAACTATTAAAAAATAACTGACAAATTCTGTAAATACAAATTAATTTTCAATTATTTTATGTAATTCATTAATTTTATATAATACAGGTTTTACTCGAATTTCTAAAAAATACCAGACACCTGTCTGCTTGTTTTTCTAATGAGAGAGGGAGAGTATTTATTTTTATTAACTATCATGTTGGTTTTACTTTTGTTTTAGTGACCACTTTGTTTACAGAAGAACTCTCAATTATTGGACCCCAGCAGCATGCCCGATATAGTATTCGCAATTATTTTACCCTAAAAATTTGATGTATTTAACTAAATAATTTAAACAAATAGAATATGGGAATTTTCTATACAAAACAAGCAAATCGTTTGTTACTTTTACTTTTTGCCACAGATCTATAAATAGATAACTATAAATTAATTTTTTGGTAGTTAATTATATAAAATAACTGAAAATTAATTTTTTTTTACGAAATTTGTGGTTAACTTTTTATGGAATTCGCAGTTGAATTTTGACAGTAAAAATTGAATTAACTTTTCGGTAAAACAAAATGCAATATAAGTAGATTGGGTTATAAGTAAATTTACAGTTGTTTTAAATTTAATTTTCATTTAATTTGCCGTACTGAATACTTTTACTTAATCAACTGACAATATTAAATGCAACCGAAAATCCGTATTAATGTGCACTTAGTTTTTTGAATAAATGTTAGAATCAGTTAAAAATAAATTTGCTTGGAATTTTAAATGTTTATTTATTTAAAAATTACTGAAAGTAATACTTCTTAAATAACTTACAGTCCGTTACTGTAATAATATTGTGAATGTAAAGTCTAATCAATTAAAAAAGTCGCTTAAAAATTATTTCAATTTAATTAATGTGATAATTAATTCAATTATTTTTTTTATTTGAAGGAAAATAAAATAGGATTTGGATTTAATTAACATTTTTAATTTAAATATTAATTGAAAATCAAAAAATCTTAATTGATTTTTTCGATCAAAAACAAATAATTTAAACTTGTAGAATTGTTGTTGGGAATTGTCAAAACCTGAGCTATACTTAATTAAATCAATTAATACATTGTTTGAAACGGCAAAGTTTTTTGATAATTTTTTTTAAATAAAACCATGGTATAATAAGTACCAGGTATGTTCATTAGGGAGAGTTATCAATATTTACCCATGTAATGTCAAACAACAAAACATTACTCACTTGCAAATATTTGAATTTCAACATACGACTATTTTGCACTTTTCAGATATTGCAAACTTACTTCTTTATATAAAACTATATTTTATTCAATATTTTGTTTATTTGAAATTGATTTTTGGTTTAGATATGTTATCACAAAATTGTTATATTAAACAATTTTTCAATAAATAAAATTGCTTTATTTGATTTTTGACGCTTGTTTTAATTTGTTCCTTATTTTCTTTTGTTTGACATTATATGGGTTTTAAAAATGAGAACAAAATTTCTAATGAATGTACCTTGTACTTATTCTACCATGATAAAAGCTAAAAATAGCATTTATTGAAGGAATTTTTAGTAATCAATCATTTTAGTAAAAGGTGCAAAATCAAGAAATTGTTTGCTTGATTCTATGAATTTGGTGATTATAGACAATTTTTAATTTATTCTGTGTAATTTACCAGACAATATTTGCCGAAAAAATTACCTGTTTGGTATGTTTTTCATACCGGAGGCGTCCTTGGCCCATTATTTTTATACCACATCAAAGTGGGAGATTTCGGCCATAACCATACAACTTTACTATTTCTTTCCGTAAATCAATAACACTTAGTTTGCGAGTGAAATATTTAAAAGCCGTTGTAATGGCATTTTTAAACTTTTGCCGCGCCGTACTTAACTGCCCATATGCTGTAGTGCCTATTACGCCGCCATTTGTTGTCCAGTATTAGAGATTTTTATTATTATAAATGGTCCTAACACAGCTACATTTCTCAGACTAGTGATTCTAAGCCCTGTCGTAATATATCTTTTGATTTTCATATACTAAACCAATATTTTTTATGAAACAATATTATAAGTTTATTAATGTGTGGTTTCCACCACACAAGTGATTGAACGTGAAGTAATATTGATATGAAAAACACTCAGTTTTTTGAGTGCTTTTTCAAAAAACTGAATACTTTTCTTATGGGCCCCTATTATGAGCTAAATTCGACAAACGATTTTAGCTGGCTATCGAACATCGCCTATCGAATGTATATTTTGTATTATGAGTTGGCAGCACTGTAGAAGTGTTGTGCATCGAATTTTTTAACGACAACAAATTTGCTATTGACTGTGCAAATTTATTTTAAAAATTTGTTTAGTATGGAAATTTGTTTTAAATATGATTTTTTATAACGTGCTAAGTTCCCAATTTTTATTTTTGACAAAAAATACTTAAATTAATTGTTGTGGGAAAGCTGGCTTCTATGCGCATTTCGCTGGTTGCTTAGGCCAGCTCGTTAGGAAACTTTTTCCAAAGACTTTAGAAAAGATAAAAATATTATACAAATAAGACTTTAAAGTGAATAAGAATTTTAAATATTCAAGTATTACTTGTATCAATATCAAAGCTTCAACAAAGCCACAACAGTAAACAGTGTGTTTTTTCCCAACTC
The DNA here is from genome assembly GCA_943735925.1 of Pollenia amentaria. Taxonomy (NCBI): domain Eukaryota; kingdom Metazoa; phylum Arthropoda; class Insecta; order Diptera; family Polleniidae; genus Pollenia; species Pollenia amentaria. Next base: position 151,526,470 of record OX031007.1, read on the forward strand.
GAATTGTAGTTGTAAAAGGGTAAAAAGAAAAAACAAATGGCTTAATAAACCAACTTGCCATGTCAGTTTTTTTGCCGGGCATATGCAAATTTATTATAAAAATTTATTTTCGGGAATACAAAATTAATTATTAATAAGATTTTTTATAACGTGCTAAATTTCCAATTTTTATTTTTGATAAAAACATTGAAATTTATTGTTGAGGGAGGGCTTGTTTCTATGCGCATTTTTGGTTTGCTAATTTTATTTAAGTCTGAAGTCGTAAACAGCTACTGGAAGGGCTCGTTTTCCTTATGAAACAGAATTTTTGTTCAGCATGTAAAAAAGTGGGCTGAACCCCGATTGAAGCTAAAGTGCTTGAAGCCAACCATAATTCCGTCGTGGTCATGTTTAACTTAAATTTGAATTTTTTTACATTTTAAACAAACATTTTTATTTAAAGTGCTGATAGAAAATGTACTATTGTGAATAATATAAATCAGAGAGTACTTTCTTTTATCAAAAAAAAAAAAAAAAAATCCAAAAATAAATAAAAATACCAATTAAAATTCGTTCGATCAGTTAATTCGACTACTCTAAAAAAATCGAATTTAGTTCATAATACGCACCATGATTTTTTTTTTTTTTTTTTTGTATATCTGAAGCACTGCGAGAGCCAAAGTTGCAAGTGTAAGATTTAGCCATTCTAGAGAGAAAAAAATTAAATATTTTGGAAACAAACTAAATTAGACTTATGAATTTTGGTACAAGGTGTTACTAGGCTACTATGTACCATTGTCAAAAAAATGGCGAGTATGCATGATAATGTTTAAAAATAATAATAAAGAGGTAGCAGTAATAATAATTGCTTAATTTTTCATCATTCATTTTAAAACAAGAATATATTTCACATGAACATATAAATTAAAGAAGAATAAAATGTTAAAATTAATGGGTTTCTTCTGGTATTTCTGGAGATTGCAATAAATGAAGTACTTCAGTACTTCCACAAATATGGTTTAGGGAACGGTCCAGCCTTTAATTTTCGGGTGTTTTAAGCCATATATCAAAAATTTCGTGGTATGTGGTATTATCATTCATTATTTGTTTCTTTTTTTTATCGGCAAATCTCGGCAGATAATTGTATATGTGCCTTAAAGTAGGTACTTCAGACGTTCGTTTAAAACTAATTTGGTATTGAAGCGTTATGAAGAAAAGAATTTATCGATTATAGAATTTAGTTTTTTTAACTTAACGAAAAGAGTAATTATTTAAATGAAAAAGCACTAAAAGAATTTTTCAGTTCTAAAAATAAATTCTCATGATATTAACAGCGAATAAGTAGAGCTTCAAAACAAAAAAAGAATCGTTAAAAAATTTCATTCCAATAAAGAGTTACATGCTTTTAAAAATGAGCAATTTCATGTAAGTCGCTCCTAATATAAATCCCTTTATGTGGACAGCAAAACTGTTTCCTTAAGTTTATCTAAATAAATTTAACTGTGTAGATACATGAGTGTACCTGAATGAGGTAACAACCGAAATGTTTTCATTATTTAACTGCCTATTGCACTGATAGTGTCTGTTGTCAAATTAAAAAAAAAAAAGTAGAAGCTTTTATACGAAGGAAAATCAACTTATTTTTAAAAAAAATCGACTTAAATAAAATGTATGTTGCAACTTTCGAAAGAATTTTGTAAAATGCCCTCGTACAATGACTTAGGTTTACACTTGTGATTTTGTACTTGTGTATTGTATGCAATTGAGTTATTTTGTAAAATCTAGTTTAAGTATTTGTTTTACGACAACTTCGTTTTATTATATCGAGAAATAAAATCCTTGCTCGCATACGAACTTCAACTTATTTAAGCAAATACATCTACGTCGCTGTGTGTATTCGTTACGGTGTTTCTTTGCAAAGGAATTAAACAAAAAACAATTCTGAAAAAAAAAATTAAAGCCTTGGGACACAAAATAAACCGATTATAAATAATATATCGTTGGTCTCTTAACGGAAACTTTTCAGTTGCATTTAATACTATTGCATTAAATTATGATAACGATTTGCATTTCTGTGAAATCTCTAGAGGGAAGGGAACTGATACTAAAGTTGTCCCGCGATAGGTTCTTTGGTGATAGAGTTCGATACTTTTTCTAAAGCTTTATATGAATGGGATCTATCAACTTCTAAATTCGGTAGAACCATTACATAAGTAGGCAGAGGATGCTAAAGACAGCAATTTAAACTTTAGACAGACAGCAGATGTCCCAAATTCGTTATATGCCTTGTAGAACCAGGGAATGTATTACTGATGCCATGCATGCAAACATATAAAAATTTGCTCCACCTGTTTTAAAAAATGTAATTTTAAATCCAATAAAGAAAAACATTTCAAATTATAACCTCATCTTTTTTTTTTTTTTTTTTTTTTTTTTTTTTTTTTTTTTTTTTTTTTTTTTTTTGTTTAAAATGTGGATATGGCAAAACATTTTTAGGTGAAGTAACACCAAAAAGTGAATTATGTCCTCGGACTTAATACTTTATGGAATGCCACAAAATTTTTTTTTTTTTTTAATTTTATTATAAAATATAACAATATTACAATTTTACCTCAGCGCCAGATTGCCATTATAGATGCTTGTTGGCAAAATTTAAACAAAATTATTTCAAATAATTTATAATATATTATAATTTACAATTTTAACGTTTATTTCAAACATACCAATATACATTATATCACAAGCTCATCAACATGTTGAGATAAAAAATTTTTTAAATTAGATTTAAACTGCGATAGGCTTAAGGCTTGTTTAATATTACGTGCCAAGTTATTATATTCTCTATAACCAGTTGTTTAGTTGTTGCATATTGGCAAAAGATAATTCTTAAATTGTCACGATTTCTTGTGTTGAAGGTATCCTCATTGTATGGTATGATGCCCAATACAATTAAGACATTTAAATATGTACATTAATGACTGAAACTTATAGAGCCCGTAAATTGGCAAGACAGTGGGAAAAATGTCCCTGTATAAAATAACAGTTGCAAACCGGCTGGACAAGTAAGCTTCACTTTTTAATTCTTTGTTCTGCATTCTCTGAAGCGATTTAAACTCTGTAGTTTTTTTGAAACCATATATTAATGCAAGGTAATTACAATGACTTTGAACCAAAGTTTGATACATTAAAAATTTTGGTTTTTTATCAAACTTGTTTCTAAACTTATATATTAAGCCTAAGGCAGGAGAAAGTTTTACCTTAAGATTCCTAATATGATGATCCCACATAAGATTTCCCTGAAAACATTTACCCAAATATTCAACAGATAAAACCTCACGAACTTCATTTCCGTTAACAAAAAAACTAATATCAACACTAAAACCAAAATGTGGTTTAAACCTTATAAGTTTCGTCTTTGCAGGATTTAAAAATGCTTATTAATATTCATTGCTATTTTCTTCAAAAATTGTCAGACATTTACGGTTACAGTTGGGTTGTTCACGGATGGTTGGTTATCAAGTTATATGGTTATTTAGTTATATTCACAACAACAAAATACATTTATTTAAATATTTTGTTCTATATTTTGTTGCTATTAATATAACTACATAACCATATAACATGATAATCCGCCTTTCGTAAACAACCCAAGTATAAGTATATGATGATAAGTTTGTAGTATTAAAGCTTTTCCGATGTTTATGTTTCTCTATTTCTATCTTAAACATCTATTGAAATTTTTTAAGTTTTGCGCCTTTTTTGGGCAAGTAATGATTTTTTTTTTCATTGAAATTGAAAACTGTCCCTTGTCGTTGCGATTCTTACCTTATTGGCGAGAGGGGAGAGGGGAATTTAAATTGGTATTATTGGATCGATACTAACTAAAAATATCTTCAATGGTCTTCTCCCGGCTGCTTTTTTAAGCAAAATGTTCCTTTGAGTAGCCTGAAGTCGGAGACTACTGTAGAAGTTATCATGATGATGAGGAGGAGAAAACTGTGGCTCACTTCCTTTGTCACTGTCGTGGGATATGGGGCATCTGGGAGAACCGATGTTAGCCTGCTTGGAGGATATATCTAGGATAGAACTTAGGCCGCTTCTTATCTTCATTAGGAAGGCGAATTGGTTGGACCTGCAGTGACGTCATCTGAGTAACTGCTCTATAGGATGGGCATTGGCGCTGGGTATCACAAAGTGACTACAGAAGGACCCAAGTGATGGCTGCCGCAGAGCAGAGATGTAGTATTCCTTAATATTTTCAGTTTCTTGCATAGAAAAAATTAAACATTTTCTCTAACCAACAAATGTATACCAAATTCATAATATCAAGCAAACAAGTTGTTAATTACCAATGTTACCAAAATGATTATATTGATTACTAAAAATTTTAAAATTGTGAATATTTTTTCCAATAAATTATATTTTTAATTTTATTCAACATGTGTGTTGTTCGACCTTTTGTTGTAATTGTAATGTGAAATATTAGTTAAGCTCAAGGTTAGTTTTTTTAATTTTTTTATTTATTTAAAAAATGTTTCCATTGCACATTGCAATTTTAAATGTAAAACCGTGTGTGACGTGTTTTTTATTATTGTTACTCTTTACCCTGAAGATGAGATCCAGTGGATTTCGAAATATTGGAAACATTAAAATTTTTAATTTTAATTAAAAAAATTATCAAAAAACTTTGCCATTTCAAACAATTTGTTACTTCATTTAATTAAATATTGATAATTACCAACAACAATTGTACAAGTTTAAATTATTTTATTTTAAACGAAAAAAAAATCAATTAATATTTTTTGATATTTAAGTAATATTTTTATTAAAAATGTATTTCAAAACCACTAAATTGTAAATTAAGTTAAAATTTAATTTTTAATTTTCTTTCAACTAAAAAAATAATTGATTCAGTTATCACATTAATTAAACTTAAATACTTTTAAAACTATTTTTTTAATTGATAAAACACTTGTTTCTGTGTGCGCTTTATTTGCTCATTGCATTTATTTAAAGGAAATTTTAACGCCGTTTGTTTTTTGCAGTACACGAAAAACTTATGAATGAGCAAAGCCAATATTAACATGTAAACTGATTAAGTGGTTTTTATTTTCTGTATGATGTAAGCCATCGAGTTTTGAAGCCAAACACAAATTTATTTATGGGATTATTAAAATCTTTTCTATCTTTCGCTGAAACTTCATTTCTTTCTTTCATTTCTTTCCCAAGAAACTTAAATTTGTCCATCAACTGATATCTCGGGCAGTTTTTCATTATATTATAAAGTCTTCAACGTGAAATGGATAAACGATTGGACCTTATGCCTGAAATAAATGTATACATAACTTTAGACTCAAAATTCTATTAAATATAAATTTTGGTTCTGTTGTTAAGCCCGTACTATTTTATTTACAAACTATATTCTTTATAAGAGGAGCAAGAACGAACTGTTTTCTTTTTAATTATTTTATTGGTATCCACTGTTCACATTATAAAAAACACTTCCATGAAATTTAGTAGAATTCGGAATTTTATGTCCACATTTAAGCAAAAAATCATGTTTTTCAGTCTTCGATATAGAATTTATTAAAAACATACATACATATGTTCACAAAGGCTTTTTTTCAGAAAATTACCCGAGGAAGAAGGCTCCATTGTAACAAAAGTTTTCTGAATAAAGGTTATCGCTATGGGTAGTGCAAAGTGTGCAAACGATGCAAATTTGTGCAAAAATATACACATTTGCACAACACAACAACAAAATTTTTCCGAAAAGCGAAAATATAAAAACTATATGTTAATACCCCCTTGTTGATCAAGTTGTATAGTTCCCGTGTGGCTTTTTAGGGATAATTTATGTGATATTCCTGGTAGTTGGTCACAAGTTCTGAAGAATATAATTCATATATAATTCATACATATGTAAACAGAAACCGTGATGACTAAATCTTTTTTGTCTGGCACTGGCAGGACATAAAGTAAATATTAGGATAAATAAGATTTGATTAATTATTGTAAGTTCATATTTAATATATGAAGATTCAATAAATAAATACTGATAAAAAAAAAAAAAAATATTGAAGAAAAACAACCCTAACTACCTAGATGTCGCTCCTAGCGACTGGTCTGGCCTGACCAACTCTCCCTAGAAGGAAATATCACCTCTGGCAACCGACCAAAATCGACCCTAGTGCCCAAATAATCCGGAAAGCCGTGCGAGCCCAGATGATAACTACCAGTACTAATTTCACCCAAGATCCCATCACCCATCACATACTGCTCCATAGGCAGAACATGAAGAATAGCATTCAAAACCGCTTGACGGGTACTTCTCAAGGCACCCACATGCCGATCGAAGCACACCTCTGAACCTTAGACAGAAGGTCGCTCCGACTAGCCAGTCTCAATGCCTCCCACCAAACGCAGCGTATGGATGTAAGAATGGGGTCTATCAGATTTAGGTTTTCCAAAAATGATGGACCCTAAGAGGTTGAATGTGGTGCAGATAAACCTGCATCACTGTGAAGCAGCCTCAACCGAATTAGTAACTCGAAGTGTACAGCCATTCCACAACTAACGGCCGGAGTCCCAAGCTCCTACCTATCGACTATCTGCAAGCATAGTAGACATTAAGACCCCTCTTTAGTCTCTCCTGAGTATTCCAGGACAGCTTACTGTCCAGAAAAACTCCAAGATACTTAGCACTATCAGATAGCCTAAGCTCTACTACTCCTCCTAGTAGCAGCAGCCTAAAATGCTCCACCTTGTACCTCCCAAACCCTAAAGGGCTATATTGGAATCACTAAAAAACTAAATTTCGGCAAAAAAAAAATAGAGTAAGGAGCTTTCTTAATGAGACCTTCAATAAATTATTTTCCTCCTATTTTATTTTAAGGTTTCTAGATTTTAGGTTTGTGCATGACAAAGCAAATGAAAATAATCTAGTTTAAAAATATACGATTTGTATGTGAGTGAGTGATGGTGAAAGCATTTAATCTAAAACAGTTTTCGTTTTTTTTTTTGTTTTTTTTTTTTTTTTTGTTTTGTATGTAAAAGTAATAAAATGCAGAAGTTCTAAAAATACCAAACAAAAAAATCTGTAACAAGTATTAAAATGGGTTAAAGGCCAAATTTGTCTTTAACGTAAAACACAAATAGAGAGAATAAGTAAATGTTTTGTTAGTAAAAAAAATTTTTCGCTAACTGAAGGTTTATTAAAAGTAAAATAAAAACAAGTAAAAATTCTATAGTTGACTCTGCCGAATCTCTCGTGGCCTTCACCAAGAATTACAATAATATTTGCTCAGATTATAGAAAATATCGCTGTAAAAATGTGCAAAGGAACTAAGTTTTTCTTAAATATTATTCGTTATAATTGTAAGCAATTAATTAAATGTTGGGAACGTTTAAGTATTTTTAAGAATTGTTTTTACGCAAACAATTATTTTTGATTACATCGTCATTTTATGGCGCTATTTATAGTTATCAATCTTCTATCTGGTTCTATATACAGAATCGTATGCTCGTTTGTGTGTTTGTTTATTCCCTATAGACTCCTAAACTACCAAACCGATTTTCCTTAAACAATCGCATTGATTTTCTGATTACCCGGCTCTTAATATACGCTACAGATATTTGTAAATTTTGAAGTAGGTGTGATACGTCCAATAAAAATGCAATATAAATGTCTAAATATGTGGAGAAAAATGTCAATATAAGTATCTAAATTTGGTATATTTCCATGAATAATGGAATTTAAAAAATGTAAAATGAGGTTTTATCTAGACAGAAGTGTTGAAAAAGCAAATGAAAAATTATAGGAATTTAATAAATTTATTATTTGCGATATTCTCCGAAGTTTTTTTAAATAAGTTTTAATCTGTTGGCGTTTTAAGCGTGTCTATATGAATCAGTAGACTTCAACCATATTTTTGAAAAGTTGCAAACAAATCTTCTTAGATAGGATTATCTATTTCAAAATTTTTGTTTCAGCATTATAGAAACGAATAGTAATATATGTATATATTAGGGCGGGCCAATTTGTATGGAGCCGAAAAATTCGATTAGAGCCGCCCCCTACGATGATTCTATGGACAATTCTAAGCAACTTTAGTGAAGGAACCATAGGTCTATCTCGATTTCCGAGTCTCCCACTTTTCAAAAAATGATTTTTTCCCTATTGCATCATTTTGATTCAAAATTCGATTTTTTATTCATCGTTATATTATCTTTTTTATGTATATATGGGGGTTTTTTGGGGTCGTCTATTTTCCGAGAAAAATTTTTCGGTAAAATTGATCATTATTTTATTTTTTTTAACAGAAATTCAACCTAAAAAATAAGAACATGTGTAAAAAAAATTAATTTATTGGAAGAAATAAGTTATTTTTGAAAGTCTTTCTTGCTTTCAAGTCTGGGGTATTTTGCGTCTGTCCTTCTGTCCGTCCGTTGAAATGGCTTTTCCGAAGACCCCAGATATGATGAAGGCTAGGTTGTTATATATTTATGTCACATATAGTCCGGAATTGTTTGCTATTGAAATTTAGGAAGATCGGTCCATGATGGCTGAGATATGAGCAAAAAACCACGACTACCTCTAATTTTTTCCATAAATCCCATGTTGGTGTTGTTTTTTAAATTCTTTTTTTCTGCATATCTCGAGAGCGGTAAGAGCTACGGCTTTCAGATTTAGTACAAACATGTTGCTTGCGAATACACAAACTCTCTAAAAAAAATGGGCGCGATTGGAAAAGTGGGCGTGGTAGCTTCCGTACAAAGACATTATTGAAAATACTCAAAATTTTTAATTTTAGCGCTCTAGTATGACATATGAACACGTTTTATATACCAAAATATCAGATTTTTAGCAGCTTTTCTCCCAAAAATGGAAGAGTAATGCCAAAAATAAATAATTTTTTTAAACATACCCATTTTCGGGAACAATAGATCTTCCCGAGTCCAAGTTTTATAATCTAAGTAAATGGTAAATCTCTTCCTAAAGACGTGGGTAAATCTGCCAAATCGGTAAAGAAATGGTTAAGTTATTAGCAAAATACTCCAAAAATGGGCTAAAAACCATCAACATTTTTATAAAAACTCAATTTTTAGAGCTTTTACATGACCTATGGATACGTCTTATATATCAAAAGATCGGAAATTTTTAGTAGAACATATTTGGTTCGAATATATTTCTCAAAAATTATTTTTGGGAATGAAATATTTATTAATTAATTCATTTATTAATGATGTGCTAATAATCCCAATTTATGATAAAAAACACTGAAATTTATTGTTGTGGGAAAGCTAGTTTCTATGCGCATTTCGCTGGTTGCTAAGGCCAGCTCGTCAGGAAACTTTTTCCAAATACTTTAGAAAAGCTAAAAATATTATACAAGTAAGACCATAAAGTGAATAAGAATTTTAAAACACTCTGGTCTTAAATGTAACAATATCAAAGCTTCAACAAAGTCACAACAATAAACCGTCAATATTTCATTCCCAAAAATAATTATTGATAATAAATTTGCATGTGCCCGGCAAATAAAAAACTGAAATGGCAAGCTGCTTTATTTAAGCATCTTGTTTTTTTTAATTTTGTTTTTTTTTTCTATCCTCTTACAACTACAATTTGTGTTGGAAAAAACCCAGCCAATTGTAGGGGAATGTAAGAAAGAAAAAATTGACGGTTTATTGTTGTGACTTTGTTGAAGCTTTGATATTGTTACATTTAAGACCAGAGTGTTTTAAAATTCTTATTCACTTTATGGTCTTACATGTATAATATTTTTAGCTTTTCTAAAGTATTTGGAAAAAGTTTCCTGACGAGCTGGCCTAAGCAACCAGCGAAATGCGCATAGGAACTAGCTTTCCCACAACAATAAATTTCAGTGTTTTCATTTAAAAAAATTGGGATTATTAGCACATCATTAATAAATGAATTAATTAATAGAATATATTTCTTCCACCTACAAATTGAGAATTTTATTTATATTCAAATATCAAATTTTGATTTGAAACGAAAAACAAAAAAAAAATGTTTTTAATTGACTTGAAAAAATCATTTTTTGAAAAGTGGGAGACTCGAAAATCGAGATAGACCTATGGTTCCTTCACCAAAGTTGCTTAGAATTGTCCATAGAATTATCATAGGGGGCGGCTCTAATCGACAAAAAATTTGGCCCGCCCTAATATTTGGCATAACTATAGTTCTAGTAGATTTGAATAAGTGCGAAATAATTTTTTTCTCTGATGTTTATTTGTCGAGTTACGGGGTGGTAAAGCGTTGCCGTTTTCAAAAAAAGGTTTTTTTAAATTATTTTTTTGAACTAAAAGCTAATCAAACCAAAAAAAAAGTTTTAAGGTATTCTTATAGAAAATCGATTGATCTTTAAATAAAAACATACTAGTTTGAAAAAAAAATTTTTCATCTGCAAAACCGGAAATGACCAAGTTAAGCAACAAAATTCTAACTTAATATATATTTTTGTTTTTTTTTACCGAAATTAGCCTATTTAAAGTTTTATTATGGGGCATCTATTAGTTTAAAAATTATACACATTTATTTACAGTATTGAATGATTGAACCGCGGAAGACCGGAAATGACTAGTTTAAATTGAAAATTTTCTAATTATATGTAAACAAATTTATTTGCTTATGAAGAAAGGTTTTATCAGCCATGTCATCGACTACAGTTCCGTTCGGAATGATTCCGTTCAGAATTGAAGAAAATATATTTGTTTATTGATAGAAAGTAAATTTTGATAGTTTTTTTTGCCTTTAAGGTACAGAAAACTCCCGTTCCGTTCATGAAAACAAATATGGTTTCATTCCGCAAAGTTTTTTCGTAATTTTCTGAAGCACCAAAATACGGAATGAATTCCGTTTCCGAACGGAATTGTACTCTGTGACATGGCTGTATATTACAATTTTATTTATTTAGTTTTTTTTTTTTTTCGGAAAAAAAATAAATTTTTTAGGCAAATTTCGAAATTTTTGTTTTTTAAAAATTCATAAAAAATTGGAAAATACAGCTAATCTACAAATTTTTTCAAGCCATAAATAATTATAATCTGTTTACAACTTTTGAAATTATACACAAAAGTCGAAAAAATTTAATTAAATTTAAGAATTCCTTAAAAAGTAATATTTGTATGGAAACCCCCGTAAGAAGTGGTGATAAAGGGCAAGTATATTTTGAGAAAAAGTTAAGAACTAAAAACTAATGAAGATTGGTCATACATTTAATCCCCCTAAGGGCGACTGCTATGCGGTTATGGGACTTTTTCTTCAATATATTTCTAGTCTGTATGGAAAATTTTGTATAGGAGCTCCCTTAAGGACTGGATATAGCGGATAGGTTTGTTAGAAATAAAAGATGGATATGAAAGGTTAAGTGGGGTTGGCCATACATTTGACCCATCTAGGAGCAGCCTACGCGCTGCAGGTGCCATATTTGTATGGTTAAAATTCTTAAAAAATACCCTGAAGCGCGTAGGATGCTCCTAGATGAGTGGCCAAGCCTATTTAATCCCACTTTACCACTTTATTTCGCACACTTATTGAAATCTACTACAACTATAGTTATGCCAAATATAAAGGTCTTCCAGAAATATTTTTGTTGGGTTGTCCGCTTCACAAATAATGCCCCATATTAAAAAAATATTTTCAATACGAGAAGAAAAGTTTCTCTTTAAAAATGGGAAGCTCGATTTTGATTTTAGACCCATGGTTTCTTGGGCAAACCTTCTTAGAATTCGTCGTAGATTACGATTTTTAATATATACATTCAAATTGACCTACTGTTAAGAACATGCTTTTTGCATGATATATATGTCAATTCGTCGACCTCAATTAAAAACCTTCAATGACTTTTTGATTTCTTTGATTTTGTTTTAATAAATAAAACTGCTGAATTTTTTCCATATCGTTGATTCCGTCGGAAAGTTGTCGTTAAAAGCATGAAGATGTGCTAGAACTACTTAAGAGTTTTACGGGCATTCCGTCCTCGGCAACACAACGGGTTAATATTTCAACCAATGATTCATTTTTGACAGCGTATTTTAGTTAAGTATTATATTTCGTCTCTTTCGAACTACTTCCAACGGAGTTAAATTTTATTAGGAGCACATTCATGTAAAGCATGTGGATTAATTAAAGGTGATTAATAAATTTTTACGTTAAAGAATCATTTTCGGGTACTTCAGGCACCTAGATTTGTCTTTTTATTCAAGTTTGAAATTTCTCCAGAGATAACATATATTTAAACATATTTTTAATATTTAGAATACCCTCGCACAAATAACTATTTACTTTTTAACTGAACACGTTTTTGTAGTATTTTGAATTGTTTTTGGTTTTCTTTACAAAAACATACTATGTTCATAATGTTTTTTTTTTACTTTTGTAACATTTTGTATTGACATACTTCATAAAAAGTTTAGGTTTGCCCAAGATTCAATTAGAAAACTACTTAGATTACGGGTACATTTACACCAAGAGTAAGAAAAACATATATAAATTACACATTATTAAAATGTCCAGTTTATTGTACAAAAATAACCGGTTTATTCGATATTCAAAAAAATGGACATTTTAAGATAACCGGCTTGGGCAAAACTAAAGTAACCGGTTAAAACCGGTCGAATAATAACCGTTCGATCACCCTATTATACACGAAACAATTTCGGCTATTTTAAATGGCAAACTGTAATTGCACAAGTTTGGATGCATAAAAGCGCAAAATGCTAATAACAATTTATAGATTTTTTTATATATTGTTATTCTTCTTGTACATGTGAATAAAAAAAACGGCAAATGCCAGTGGTACCATACGAAAACACATGCTTGAAAATAAACGTTAACTCGATATACTGTGAAAATGCTTGATGGGTAGAAGCTTCATGTGTAAAAGCGTCATAATTCATAAACGTATTTATTTTAGTTATGAAATAACTATTTTTGAGGTTTGTGTAGGTTGTATTTTCTGAAGAAAACCAAAAAATCGTGTAAAAGTGAAATCATGCATAATAAGTATCGTATAATTCGAGGGATAGGTGTATTTGCAAAACTTCACCCGTCAAAAATCCCTAAACATGCCGATATGTCCATTGCCTACCACTGTTTGAAAACAACAATAAGCTATAAAATATTATGCCGCTTACCCCTGTATTCATAAGCGATTATTAAATTGAACAAACGCTTATTAAGTAAAATTTTCAAAGAAAATTTGTTTTGTAAACCTTTATTATACCAAAAATATTTTTATGAATACGGCAGTTAAAAAGCAAATGTTTGTAAAAAAAATCGAGAATTAAAGTTGTGAAATTTTATAAAATATACAAAAAAAAATACTTACGTACTTCCACATATAAAAAGGACACAACAGGAAGTTAGGAATAAAAAAAGACAAGAAAAAAATCCTTTTAAGCTAGTTGCAGATGTAGTGGTTGTAACACTACAACCACAGTTACAAGCAAGTAACTGTTCCCGTAGTGGCAGTGACTGGAATTAGTGGTAGAAGCTGTAGGATAAAGTCTGATTCATATAACAATAAAATAAACTCGTTATGCAAAAAATGAGTGCAACAAAGTATACACATACTTATAATAACTCTTCAAAATATATATTCACACAAATTAATTTATACTTACCCTGCAGGAAACCTGGCATCAAGTGTCTCCAAGTTGCAAGTTTTGCCCATTTTTTTTTTCTTTGTGACATCTAAGCATTTGTCTGCCCTTGAGAGAAAAATACCTACAGCTGTAAAGCTAGAATTAGTAATAAGGACCCAATAGTTTTTAGTGAAAAATCGGATTTTTGTTAAATAGTAGTTATAAGATTTTTTTAAAAACATGGTATTCACACAAAATATGCACGTCGGTAATTGACCTATCTATACAAATCTAGTTAAAATATTTACAAATGTACCCCCAGGTCCCTGATTCTCAAAACTACAAATTACAAATCGACAAGTAAAATTTATTTGAAACAAAAACAAAAATTGTAAACTTGTTGCTTTTTTAACGTATCACACAGGTAGAAACTTGAACTTCCAGGTATCCTACTTTTAACGCTTAGAAAACATATCCTGGAAAGGATACAGAAGGAAATATATTCGAATATTTTATTACGCACATAACCTTTGTAACACATACACGTAGAGAAAAAACATGTTTAAATGTGGTCACCTCCAACAAAACTATTTTTAAAGAAAATTTTTAACATATTCTGTTTAATTTAACCAAAATATTGTCACCGACAACTATCTTATGGTTAAATTAGACCTCCATCAAGAAGGGTGTAAGTAAGTACCAGAATATAAATAAATGAGAAATAAAACAAGCGAGTTAAAAAAGTGGAGTCAGTCAATTGAAGTATGTACCTAGCGAAAGTGGTTTCCAAAGGAGATTTTCTAAAAGTTGTCATTAAAAGTTGTTCTTAGAAGTTGTAAAATGTAGGAACCTACTGAAAGTTCGACTAAATAATTGAATCTATACATTAAAATTAAACTTAAATAATTAAATTGTAATAACTAAACCTAAGCTGCTTAAATCTAGTGCGAAGAATATTACATCTTTGAAATAAATTAATGAATTATCTTTTTTTTTTAATAAAATATTTAAATAAATTTATATGATATTAAATGAAAATATTTTACTGATAATAACTTTCTTACATATATATATATATATATATATATATATATATTAGGGCGGGTCGATTTAATAATCGCCCATGGCTCAGTGAAAATCGTATTCTAGGGATCAAAATAAGAAACTTTGCCGAAGGAACCATACCTTTAAAACGAATTCTACTACCCCCCAAACTGTTGTCATTTTCCCGTAGGGTCAAGTTTTGAAAAATCCCACTTTGACCCATTTAGAGTGCCCCAATCGAGTCCAAATGTATGACCGACCCCCACTAACTTTGGAGGGCCGATCCACCCATGCCAGTGGCACACCCCCTGGAACTCCCCTGGGGGGTTCCCCATACAAACATTTCAAAAAATCACAATTTTTGGCACTTTATTTTATTATTTTTTATTTATTTTATTTATTTTTATTATTTTATTTATTTTTTTCTCTTTAGAAATTTATTTAGAAGGAACATATGTAAA
This sequence comes from Pollenia amentaria, assembly GCA_943735925.1. Lineage (NCBI taxonomy): Eukaryota > Metazoa > Arthropoda > Insecta > Diptera > Polleniidae > Pollenia > Pollenia amentaria. The sequence continues at coordinate 151,541,565 of OX031007.1, forward strand.
TGAAAAAATTAATTTAACTTAGTAATAGAAAAGAAAATAAAAAAATTACTGTTTGAAGTCTTTTTTGCTTTTAAGTCTGGGCAATTTCGCACGGCTCTCTAATGTCGTCGCCATAACAGCCTCTACATATTCCGGTATAACTCGTTTGGAAACGCTAGCTAGCAATTGAACGTGTCGTTCTGTTGCAGGTCGTAAAATAGGTTGTGTGGGTTTTTTAAGACACAGCTGCATGGCGTAAACTTACGTAAGCAAAATCGGTTACAGGTAGAATTGAGCATAGCATTATCATAAAGGATTTTCCAGAAGTAATAAAAGGCGCACTTGCTTAACAGAATTTGTGGTCAGATTAACGTATAATTTACATTTAAGTACTTTATGAGCAGTTTTGACAACAAAATCGGTTACAGGTAGAATTGAGCATAACATTATCATAAAGGATTTTCCAGAAGTAATAAAAGGCGCACTTGCTTAACAGAATTTGTGGTCAGATTAACGTTTAATTTACATTTAAGTACTTTATGAGCAGTTTTGACAACAAAATCGGTTACAGGTAGAATTCAAATTACCATTTCATTCTTATTGCCTCGTCTCGTAGACCATATATAACGCAACAGTTTTTGTGAATTCATTAAGTCATTGTGAAGAACTCGAAGTGTAAGTGCTTCAGATAAAAAATATTTAAAAAAAAATCTTTCCAAATCAAAAAGTTTACAATGAATCAACCATCCTCTACACCGCAAGATGAAGCAATAACAACATCAACAACTACCGAAACCCCAATGAGTCATATACCCAGGCATGATGTTACGGTTTTTGGTGTGTCTACTGATTTGACTGGTCTTAATTTACCAACCCATCTGGATATCTTGAAATATTATTTTTACTTGAGCGAACAAAAAAAGTTGTCCTAAAAAGCATTCACTATTCAAGTACAAGATAAGTTGATTGGAATTTGGGAAAAACTTGGTATGGAAATAATGCTGAAAAAAAGTGTATGTAATAAATTGCATAGATTGCTTGACAAATATCAAGAGCAAATCAAGAGAAGAAACAAACCCCAACAATTTACAGAGTATGTAAAATCTCTGGAAGCAATTTTTTTCATTGGAACATGTAAATGCGATTTGAATGCAGCTCCATGTGCATGCGGTTTGGTTCCCGAACGCCTCAAAGAGTTTATGCACGATCAACATGTTGACGACCCAACGGGACTTAGAGCTTATAAAAAACCAGATATAAACTTTTATTGCACAAGTTACACGGAAATGATCAATATGAATGACATAAATGACGTATTTGAACCACCATTCACGCGAAGCATTCCATACGATACTTTGAAAGAATATTCAATCAAGATGATCCACCGTTTAATGATCCAAAAATTCCATCACACATACAAGGAACAGAACGACACGTTCAATTGCTAGCTAACGTTTCCAAACGAGTTATACCGGAAAATGTAGAGGCTGTTATGGCGACGACATTAGAGAGCCGTGCGAAATTGCCCAGACTTGAAAGCAAAAAAGACTTCAAACAGTAATTTTTTTATTTTCTTTTCTATTACTAAGTTAAATTAATTTTTTCATTTACATATGTTCCTTCTAAATAAATTTCTAAAGAGAAAAAATAAATAAAATAATAAAAATAAATAAAATAAATAAAAAATAATAAAATAAAGTGCCAAAAATTGTGATTTTTTGAAATGTTTGTATGGGGAACCCCCCAGGGGAGTTCCAGGGGGTGTGCCACTGGCATGGGTGGATCGGCCCTCCAAAGTTAGTGGGGGTCGGTCATACATTTGGACTCGATTGGGGCACTCTAAATGGGTCAAAGTGGGATTTTTCAAAACTTGACCCTACGGGAAAAAGACAACAGTTTGGGGGGTAGTAGAATTCGTTTTAGAGGTATGGTTCCTTCGGCAAAGTTTCTTATTTTGATCCCTAGAATACGATTTTCACTGAGCCATGGGCGATTTTTTTGGCTCCCCACAAATCGACCCGGCCTAATATATATATATATATATATATATATTGAGGAGCCGCAGAACAAAACGTACTTTTTCACACATTTAAAATTTTTGGGAAATTGAGGATTATTTATTTCGACCCCTTAAAAAACTGCATGAACCTGGAAATGGAAACAAGTTTTTTGCTTACCAAAAGATGAATCAAACTGCCGTAAGTCAACATATTTAATGTCAAGGATGTTTAATATCAAACCAATTTTATATCGAAAAAAGTACGTTTTGTTAAAAAAAAAATGAAAAAAGTACGTTTTGTTTAAAAATATAGAAAAAGGAACGTTTTGGTGTGCGTTTTTTTAGACGATAATATTATAACTGAATGTGTTTTAAACCTAAGCCATTAAAGTAAAAAATAAATAAAAAATAAGTAAAATGAAAACTTTATTATTTTATTTCAAATTAAATAGAAAACTAAACAATTCTTTTTTATAATTCAATACAGATTTTAAAATTAATAAGTATAATACTTTTTAAATAGTTAAACTTTTTTCCCAACGTCTTCTTCTAGGCAAGTACACACACTATCTTCTTCTATTTAATCATCCATATTTTGATTTTGGTTATATAAAATATCCTTGTACCAGGGTAATGCCTGGTTTTGAATCCAGTCTTCACCAAACTGTTTTATTAAAAGATTTTCCACGTCTTTTCTTTTATCGACGTTAATCCAACGGCCTGTTTTAATTTCTTTCAGCCCAGAAATTGAGAAAGCTGTTTTCCCTCGTTTCAGTAAATTTAAATTGGTGTTCCATTCCTCTGCTGATTCAAATTTAAAGGACTCGTAAGTTTTTATTAAACACTTAATTGTACCATTTTTTAAAACATTTTTATAAAATGTTATTCGTTTAAATGTTTGAATATTTTCAATCTTTTTATAAATTGAATCAAGTTCTTTTATATTAAGAATACTACAGTCCTTTCCCAACATTAAAACTTGACCATGATTTGAATAAATCTGAGAATACTCTTCTGCTGTCGTTATAACAGCATGTTTTTAGGTCTTTTTCAATACGACCAAATACCCTATCAGCTGGTAAAAAGCTATGTCCTCTGACTGGAAATGTTATGGTGATATTTTGTAAATGAGAGGGTGACTTCGTTTGGATCCAAAACAAAACAGTTCGAACTATATGAGAATTCTTGTTCTGACCGCCACATCCATCACAAAAAAATCTTATAAAATTAATATCTTTTAAGGTGGCAGCATTTAAATAATGAAACAAGGCAGAACCAATTTCCGTAGATCCTCGACCAGTCTGGTTTTCAGTCCAGCAATAAAATTATGGATTTTTGCTATCAATGCCTACAATACAAAAATTGTAAAAACCTAAGTAGCTGACGAGAGTAATAAGCTTCTTGAATTGGGCATTTTGGCAACACTTGAACTTTTTGCATATCAAAAACTAGTGTCAGTGTGTTTTCTGGCCTCTCTTTCATTATATCGTAAAACGCATTAGCTCTTAGCTTATGAATTCGCAAATCTGTCATGAGTTTTATTTTCCTCTGAGGATCATTCTCAGTTTTAATTTTATTTCGTGTGAAATGACACACAGTGCAGACGTCTGATGCCGGTGATGAAAATCCGATATTGAAATTGTTTGAAAAAATTTGACGAAATAAAGTTTGACTTACTTTTAAACTTGCATCAACAGATTTATTGTACATCGAAAACATTTTGGCAGTGTTAAGGCTGCTGTCTAAATATATTCGTTTGGATTTAGATCGATTGTAATGACTCTCAGTAGCAGGAAATGAATTTATAAATTTTTTGACACTTTCCTTTTTGGCAATAAATTTATGAGAACGATGATCTACACCTCTTCGCTCAGTTGGAATTCCACCATTAAAAATGCGTTTATGAAGAAAATCTAATCTTCTCTTAGTTATTGAGAGTACTTTCATAAAGTATGCTTTACAAACTAATTCTCGCTTACCGTTTTTTATTAAATGGTATTTCGACGTTTTGTTGTTCAGTTTCATTGGTTGAAACATTTTTTTGTATCTTCGGCGAGGATTTTTTGTGACTATTAATCTGGTTAAGTAAATTTCCTGGCTTATCTTATCTGTATTTTTATATAATAATCGGCGATTTTTTACATAATCGAGTTCACTAAACTTTTTGCATTGAAACTTGCTATTTCCCGTGTGACTGCAAATATGCTTATAATTTTGAGCAGGAGCATCATCGTCTACAAAGCCCCTAAAAACAAAAAAATTCACTATTTATAAGAATTTGAACATACAAATGTATATATCGTTTTCAAAATGTTGAAATAAAACTCGCAATATTTACTTTTTTTTCAGCATTTTTAAATTTTTGCTTTTTACGTATTCCCATGTTTAAATTTTCTACAGACTCTTGTAATTCTTCCATGTTTTAATTATACTATTGAATTAATTATTTTTTTCATAACACTCATTCACCAAACAAAAGTTAAATTATTGCAATTGTTGGTGGATATTCTTGAAAACGCGTCGAAGAAATACAAATTTACATTACAACAAAAGCAAATTTTATTTAACAGTTAATTTTAAATAAAATGAAATGATATAAATAAACGTCAAACAAATTAAGAATATTAAGAAGAATATACACGAAGAAATGGCAAAAACAATGAAAAAAGCACGTTTTGAAAAGAAAAAAAGTACGTTTTGTTATGCACCAATTTTTTTAGAACCCAATTTCTTGGTAAAAAAAAAAAAAAAATATGCTAACTAGATTTTTTCTTAAAGATTTCAACCCAAATATTATAAAAATATCAAAAAACCAATTTGTCAAAAAATGCGAAAAAGTACGTTTTGTTCTGCGGCTCCTCAATATATATATATATATAATCAAATATACATTTCCTTTTATATATATAGATTATGTAAATATTATTTTTTTTGTATGTATAACACTCTAAATTGTTAAATTTGTAGTTCTTTGCCAATTGGCCTCAATAATGTCCTATTGGCGCTGAGGCAATACCTCCTTTGTAAGAATTTAATTTTTGAATAAATAAACTTTAATAAAAAAAAAAATAATAAAACGCCCATAACTAATACCCTTTGCAGGTAAAACGCAACGCAACGCCAAAGAATTACATTGAAAGCACGAACAATGTCATAAATATTTTGTAATTTTGTTGGTGCTTTCCGCAGAAATTCATGTACCGTTTAAAAATGTTCAACGCCACAAGCTATGCAGCGTTTAAAATTTTAAAACGCAATGTGAATTTCTGTCGAAAGCAACAACAAAATTACAAAATATTTATGACATTGTTCGTGCTTTCAATGTAATTCCTTGGCGTTGCGTTGCGTTTTAAATGATTAGGGTCTAAGTTTTTATAAATATTTTCATAGCTCGAAATATGTTAATGGGTACATAATAAATAAAAATTAATGCATATTTACTCGTATTTTATTAAAAATTTTTAAAATATGTTTATATTATACACATTTAATAAATAAAAAATTTTTTTTTTCGAATCAAGTGTATTGCAAAATTGAGTGGGTCTAGCTAGACCCATGTTTTACGAAGGTGAAAATAAAAAATGTGTAAGACGAAGAGTTAGTCAGTAGAGCTAATGACAAAGCTAATAGTTAAGCAGTATAGTTCAGCTATTGACATTTCCTACAGGGTAACTAAAAATTCACTTAAACAAATACACAGCCACTCATTCGTACGCCCATAGAAAAATGTCATAAAACACACAGCAGGATATATAAAACAAACTTCCGGTATTTATCATTGTTCACAAAAAATAAATGAATTTTCAATACAAATTCTCTTACGTTTCATACATTATAACTCCAGCATAATATTTAAAGTATTTAATTTATTTTTGTAGATAAATTTATAAAATTTCGAATAAATTATTTTATATATTTCAACATTTGTTTGCTTTATGTAATAACATTTTTGTATAAAGTTTTATTTAAAATAACTTACTGGGTGTTATCTCTACTTAAAAATACATATAAAATTTAAATGAAATTTTTTTTATTATCAAGTCAATTGTATTATTTACTTTATAATAATTTTGGCCTGACCTACACTTTCAACTATTTAAACTTTGTGTGTGTATGTGTTTGTGTGTTGCAGTTTATATTATTTTCGAGTCAAAGTTCAGCGGATTAAAATTCATACTGTTTTTTGAACGCTAAATAGAGGAGAAATATTGTATAATAGATGTTTTAATTGGAAATTTTCTCAAATAATTGCTTTTATAATTGATTAAAGCGACTAACAATACAAAATACTTTTCGTTATAAAAAATTATTTGAAAAAATTATTTGACTGCCATAATCAAAGGCACATTAAGCCGGAAATTTTTAGAAAGGCCTCCTCTTGCCAATGCAAACTTTTTGCATGTTGCTAATAAAAATTTAATAAATTCTACGAAAAGTTTTTACAAAAAGATATTAGGAATTATTTCTTTTCATAAGCAACTTTATTATATTCAACATTTTTTAAAGTCATTCCTAACAAATTTAAGTAATAGAACTATTACAAAAAGCTTTATAAAATACATAACTGAAATTTAACTCATAGAATAAATTCTAAAAATAAAAAATGTTGAAAAGTTTTTACGATATATTGAATTTTAGTTTTGCATGAACACCCTATTTTTTTAAGTATTGCCTTAATTACGCCAAATTAAACAATAAATAGTGCTAAGGGACGAGCTAGCGTCGAAGAGCACTGCTTCAAGACCATTACCAGTCATGTCGAGATCCCGAAAAAATATTTTAAGCATAGTTACGGATACTTTTTCGAGTTCGGGTAGTGGTTGGTTGCTAGCTGGTAAGTTAGAATTTTTTTCAAATAATTCGGCAAAACAATTAGCCTTATCAACCGGGTTCGTGAATGTTTGGCCATCCTTTAAAATAGTTGGTGTTCAAGAACTAGCATTAACACTTACTCTTTTAACGAATGGCCAGAAGCCTTTGCTGCCCCGGGGAGCAGTAAGTACTTCAGTACGAAGACGTTGCTCGTGAAGAGTTTTTCCCTGTCTTAGCATTTTGCACACGAAGACCTTGCCATTTTGCGTAGCAATTCAGTATCAGCGGTTTTATTGTTTTGTCAAGTGTTGGGCTAAAGAGTTTTATGATCCTTATGTCAGAAAAAGTTTGTTTAGTGCGCTTGTTATACCTATTTTACACGCAGACAAAAAATATAGTTGGGCATGGTTACGGCAACGACACTATGTTTATAGTAACAATATATTGCTGTCGTACACAATTTAATATCAACAATATTATTGTTACTGTAAACATGTCAATGTTTATCGCAATTATAAATTTAAGTATGGTTCACTGAAAAATAATCATTTTTATAGCAACTAAATAATGATAATATGAAAACATATTATATTCCTCACAACCATTTAATGATATTCAATAACAATAACATGATAACTTTCCATACGTTTACTCATAATATGTTCAAAATGCAAACATAATATCTTTACTCTTATAATATTTTGTTATCGGCATTGGTGGCATGTCATAACGTCCAGTGTCATAGTGTCCATGGACGTTATGACACTTTTGAAAGTGTCGTAGTGTCCATGGACATTATGACACTTTCAAAAGTGTCATAACGTCCATCAAAGAAATGTCGTAGCGTCCGCGGACGTTATGACACTTTGCAAGGTGTCATAATGTCCACAACAAGCAAGAATGTAAACAAATTTGGGATCATAGACGGCCTTCGGCCGGGCGCAAGGATTTTCTTCTCTATGGTATAACAAATACCGGCTTCGCTAACTAAAGCTTCTCTGCACAGCCGGCCTTCGGCCGGGCGCAAGGATTTTCTCCTCCATGGTATAACAAACACCGGCTTCGCTAACTAAAGCTTCTAATATCTGCCTTGTTTCCGAACGAAAGCCGACTATGCAGAGAAGCTTTAGTTAGCGAAGCCGGTGTTTGTTATACCATGGAGGAGAAAATCCTTGCACCCGACCGAAGGCCGGCTGTGCAGAGAAGCTTTAGTTAGCGAAGCCGGCATTTGTTATAACATAGAGGAGAAAATCCTTGCGCCCAAAAGTGTTTTCGTTATATATTTAATATAAACACCCAGAGAAAAAGCAGCAAAATAATTTAAAAAAATTTTTTTACCATATTATGTTTCATTTAACCAAATCATTGTCACCGACAACCATATTATGGTTAAATTAGTTTCTTTAAAAATAGTTTTGTTGGTTGGGACCATAATGAAACATGTTTTTCTCTGCGTGTATGCAGATATGTTTTTGTATTTAACTTCCTTAGTAATTATGGACCTAATGACACTTTTGAAAGTGTCATAATGTCCATTTCCAAAGTGTCATAGTGTCCATGGACGTTATGACACTTTCAAAAGTGTCGCAGTGTCCATGGACACTATGACACTGGACGTTATGACATGCCACCTCGGCATTTGTAAAATAATTTTGCATCAGTTGTGTCGTTTGTTTTACATATGCCTATGGAATTATTTATTATTCAGTGGTAAAACAATTTAAAAAAATACCCATTAAAAACCCAAGTTTAAAGAAATTTAAAAATAAAGAAATTGTAGGTACATTAAAAAAATTGTTAATTGTTACAAAATAAAATATCAATGGTAAAAAAGTTTGAATATGGTTTGAAAATTATGCAAAAATTTTGAACATTGTTTTGTGCTATTTTAGAGAAAAAGAATGAAAATTCTGTAAAATAATAAATAAATAATTGCGAGCTACGAAAAAAAAATAAGTTACAAATATTATGTTTAAAGTTGCATAATATTATGATATGAAATATCTGTAACAGTTCTAAGTTAAGGGTGCCAGTAAGTAAATAAGCATATGTATAATATATGTATATATTAGAAATATTTTTCAGTTTTTGATTTAATCTACATATTATTATGATTAACATGATAATAATATGATTACTTATCAACTTATTATGATTAAGTTGATACTAATATGATTACTTCTTAACTTTTGTTATTAACAGGATAGTAATATGATTTATTCTTTTCTTATTATTATTAACATGATAATAATATGATTATAATCAATTATAATATTATGTAATAAAAACAAATTAGGATTAAGGCAAAAATATTATGATGTAATATTTCGAATATATTAAGTCATAAAATTATTTAATACAAATCGTAATATGTTGAATACAATCATGAATCTTATCATAATATGTTGCTTTTAGAATATGTTTACCACAACCATGTTTTTTCCTTGCGTGTAGAGTATGCAATTCCTGCTCTTTTGTCTTCGTGGACTAAACTTTAACCCAGTAAACTTACCTTCGTATTCGGCGAGACTCTCTCTTATTAAGCTGCCTACCCTAAAAAGCCGTAGGACTATGCTAAGCATATCGTTTATCTTCAACATAATTACTGGCGAAGTAAGCTCTGGTTTCTTAATCAACGATATTTCCTTTAATGTTTCTCAACGCCAATCATTTTATTCCATTATAAGTTCGATGTTTTAGAGCTAATTATTCTAATGCGGATCCTTTAATTAGAATGTGCAATAAGTTTAACAAATTCTATAATTGTATTGATTTTTCTTCAAGTCCTTATGTAACTAAGAACAAAATAATTATATCATTAAATTCATAATTTTTTTATATAAAAATTTTAAAGTTTAACAAAAAGAATCTGGGAGTTATTTCTTTTCATAAGCTATACAACATTTTTATTACATTTATTATATATATACAACATTTTTTTATTTTTCGAATTTATTCTATGAGCTAAATTTCAGTTATGTATGTGTTTTATAAAGCTTTTTTTGTTCTATTCCTTAAATTTTTAGGAATGACTTTATACACTTCCAGACTATTATCTTGTATCTTCTTGTTACATTTTACCTTAGCTATCCGTTGGATAGCAATGAAGTATATTGTATGTACAGAAAAATTTACAATTATTAGACACCATCAGAATGTAATGCATTTTCTGGCCCGCAACGGCCTTCGTCAGCATTCTTTATAAATTGAATGTATTTTATATTTTTATATTGTATTGTATTTTATGTTTAATATACACTTTATTTCAGAATAATAAATTTAAAATGTCTGTAAGGATTCTCTTCCATAGACAAATAAATAAATATATAAATAATAATTCTACTAAAATTAAGTTTTTTTAATAAGAAACATTAAATTAAATTTTCGTTGCTAAGACTTTAGTATTTTAGCGAGGAACAACTACTTATTTAGCGTTAGAGAATACAAAATTTAAGCATTTTAGCGGTGGCATTAAAACCTGAAGCGGCGAACTAAATTTTTATATTATTGCCAAATTTAGCAATGCAAGTTACAGAATTTCATTCGTAGCCAAAAATCGCTAAATCAACTTTATAGTTTTTTAGCGATAGAGATTTAGCTTTAGCGAATTACAGATTCCGACTACTGGTCCAGTAATACAAAATAATCTTATTATTCTGCCTCTGAAATGGAGATTTCACCGCTATGGTTTTAATTGTGATAAAGAAAAAATGTACCGTCAAATTCTAATTAACCTTCAGGACAGATGTTTACCGAGAATAGTATTTCGTAATTCCAGTAACGCAAAAATACAATATTTTGAATGACAAACTGAAACCTTTGCGTTAATTGCGCAACATATTTGGCAAATCGCACTCTTATAAAACAAGCCTCAGATGTTGAAAAATCTTATCCCATAGCTAATGATATTTTGACCAATTGCATTTATGTTAATGATGTTCTATATGGCACACCCGATCTATCGACCTGTGTAAAAGCGAGGGATGAATTAACCAAGGCCCATGGTTCAGCAGGTTTCAATCTTCGTAAATAGATTTCCAATTGTCTCTTAATATTAAAGAATATTCCAAAGGATTATGTATTAGTTTTTAAACGAAGATTTTTGTGAATTTGAAGATAGTTGTTACGCGAAAACTTTGGGTGTTCGATGGGATGCCAAAACTGACACGCAAAACCTTTTTTATATCGACAAGTTTTATAAGCGACAAGTTTTATATGAAATTTCTAAATTATTTGATCCTGCAGGTTTTCTTTCAACCAAAAAATGTATTATTTTTCCAACCTTTTCTGAAATATTTTTTCTCACAAATATTCACGCAACATTTTTCCAACCTTTTCTGATATATTTTTTCTCACAAATATTCACGCAACACCTGAAAATTTGCAAATAACAGGAGCGATATTTCGAAAACGGGTACCTCAGGGGAAAATCCTTTGGGAAATCGTAATCATTTTGGATACACTAACGAGCCGATATAGTGTTGTATGTTTTGCTGAGATTAATCCGCAATTTGTTTCACTGTAGGGATGGGCAAATGGAAAAAATATATATCGATATATATCGTATCGATATTTTTTAAGGGTATCGATATTTATTAATTAAAAATATCGATATATCGAACGTATTAAGGTGAAATTATTATCAAATTTAAAAACTTAATATTTCTATGTTAATACATATTTACATATGTACAACCATTATGCATGTAATTTCATTTTAAATTTTTATTGTTTCCTTTAAATTCAAATTTACTGCCTGTCATATGTACATATGTACAAACATATTGCATGTAATTCCATTCTAACTTTTTATTGTTTCCTTTAATTTAAAATTTACTGCCTGTCCCTCGATTTCGAACAAAACATTCATTTGCTTAACTTTTATTTAAAACATAAACAAAAATTTAAATTTTAGTTTTTAAGGTTAGTTATGCGAACGAAGTTTTCGTTTGAAATCAAGAGACCGGCAGTTTATTCTACAACAAAAAAAAAGTAAAGAATACAAAAAAAATTTTATTTATTCGCCATATGAAATCTAAAAAAAAAAATTTATAGGGATTATATATTGCCGGATTATATCCAATAAAAAAAAAACTAAAGAAAAAACATGGTTGTCGTAAACATATTATAAGATTCATGATTGTTGTCAACATATTACGATTATTATTGAATCATATTATGACCAAATATAGTCGTAATATTACATCATAATATTTTTTCATTAATCCGAATTTGTTTTTATACCCTCCACCACCACTAGTGGTGAATAAGGATATACTAAGTTTGTCATTCCGTGTGGAACTTTTTTATAATACATCTAAGACCCCATAAGGTATATATATTCTGGCTCGTTGAGTAATTCTTAGTCGATTTAGCCATGTCCATCTGTCCGTCCATCTGTACGTCTGTCTGTTTGTACGTCTGTCTGTCTGTTGAAAACACGCTCACTTTTGAAAAATGCAAAAGAAAAGAACACACTTGATCTCAAATTGCTCGTAATTATCCTAAGCAGCTTGGGATCGAAATCCAGCAAGTTCGGTTCAGTAGGATCAGAACTATGAATCAAAATGTGGAACCACCACCCTAAAAATTGTTGATACAAAAACTAACGTCAAAGGTGAAATAATGCACAGAATGATATAAAAATATGCGCGAATTTGCTTTGTATAACTGCAAATCATACTGGTTAATTTCGTGAAGATCGGTCCATAATTGACCATAGGCCCCATATAAACTTTACTTGCGGAAAACAGCTTATTATACCGAAAACCGTAATAAATAACGCTACAATACTGAAATTTGGTACGTCACAGTTTTATACGACCAGAAATCACACTGTAAAATTTTTTGAAGATCGGTCCATAATATACATTAGGCCCCATACAAACCCCACTCCCGGAAAACAGCTTAGTACGCCTTAAACCGCAATCAATAACAACGCTATCATACTAAAATTTGGCACGTCACAGTTTTATACGACCAGAAATCACACTATAAAATTTTTTGAAGATCGGTTCATAATTTACACTAGACCCCATACAAACCCCACTCCCGGAAAACAGCTTAGTACGCCTTAAACTGTAATCAATAAGGCTACCATACTAAAATTTGGTACGACACAGTTGTATAGGACCAGAAATCACACTGTTAAATTTTGTAAAGATCGGTCCATAATTTACCCTAGGCCCTATATAAACCCTACTCTCGGAAAACAGTTTATTGCGCCTAGAACCAAATAAAGCTCACTTTGGGAAAATAATTAAATTCGCCTAAAACCATAACAGATATAGATATTGCGGTAAAATTTCTCCCATCTAAGATTCATATCGCCAGAAAAAATATCATGCAATTTTGAGAAAATCACTGTTAACACTAAAACTAATAACACTGCTGTATTGAAACATATTCTAATTTATTTTTTGTAATACCAGAAATTAGTCTTCAGAATTTTGGGATGATTGGTCCATAATTTACCATAGGTCCAATACAAATTACCCTCCTAAAAATTATTTTAGTTCGGCTAAAACTTTTACGGATCATGATATTTTACTCAAGCCAGTACAAAGTTCTAACAAGAAACGCATAACATTTTCTTATTGTCGGTCAATAATTTAAGTCAGGTCTAAACCGCAACCAATTTTAATGCTGATTTAATCTGTTGGTGGAGGGTATCAAAGATTCGGCACGGCCGAATATAGCACTCTAACATGTTATTACATCATATTATAATTTAATGTTATCATATTATATCATGTTAATCATTATAATTTAAGAAGTCTTCATATTATTATCATATTAATCACAATAATATGTAGATTAAATCTAAGACCGAAAAATATTTTTAATATATATTTACGCTTATTTACTTTCTAGCAACCTTTACGTAAAACTGTAACAGATATTTCACATCATAATATGATGCAACTTTAAACATAATATTTTTAAACTATTTCTATCGTAAGTCGCAATTATTTATAAATAACATAAAACAAAGGTCAATATTTTTGCACCATTTTCAAACAATATTAAATTTTTTAAAAGATTTTGTTTGTTGTGCTTAATTCCCTTTTTAAATAATTGATAAAAAATACTGAAATTTATTGTTGGAGGATAAGCTGTTCCTATGCGCATTTCACTGGTTGCTTAGGCCAGACCATCAGGAAACGTTCTCCTAAATAATTTTAGAAAAGCCAAATTTATCAGCAAACAAGTCTACAGAGGGAATGAGAATTACCCACACTCAAAACGTCTTGTTTGCAACGATATCTAGGCTTAAACAAAATACCAAACAATACATCAGGGATGAGTTTTATCTTTTCTTACATTTCCCGCTACAATTATTTGGAATTCTCCCAAAATAAAAACAATTTGCCAGTTCAGTTTTGTATGCACGTGCAACAATAAATTTCAGTATTTTTTATCAATTATTTAAAAAGGGAATTAAGCACAACAAACAAAATCTTTTAATAAATAATAGTATTCCCACAAACAACTTTGATAATAAATGTTAGCAAGTGCACGTGCATAAAAAACTGAACTGGCAAATTGTTTTTATTTTGATTTCTTGCGAAAACAATAAAAGCACTTTGTTTTTGTTTTTAATATGTTTTTTCTTTACCCACTTACAACTACAATTAATGTTCCAAATAATTGTAGCGGGAAATGTAAGAAAAGATAAAACTCATCACTGTTTTATTGTTTGGTATTTTGTTTAAGCTTTGATATCGTTGCAAACAAGACTTTTTGAGTGTTTGTAGGTAATTCTCATTCCCTCTGTAGCTTTGTTTGCTGATAGCTTTGGCTTTTCTAAAATTATTTAGGAGAACGTTTCCTGATGATCTGCGCATAGGAACAGCTTATCCTCCAACAATAAATTTCAGTATTTTTTATCAATTATTTAAAAAGGGAATTAAGCACAACAAACAAAATCTTTTAATAAATAATAGTATTCCCACAAACAACTTTGATAATAAATATTAAATTTTTTTTAGCGTTGATATTTAAGTTTGAGACACTTTAGAAATTTTTTAATTTACCTACAATTTTGTTATTTTTAAATTTCTTTAAGCATGGTTTTTTAATGGGTTTTTTTTTTAATTGTTTAACCACTGAATAACAAATTACTCGATAGGCATATGTAAAACAAACGACACAACTAATGCAAAATTATTTTACAAATGGCGATAACAAAATATTATTAGAGTAAAGATATTTTGTTTGCAGCTTAAACATATTATGAATACACGTATAGAAAGTTATCATGTTATGGCTATAAAATATCATTAAAGAGTTGTGAGGAATATAATATGTTTTCAAAGTTATCATTATTTAATTGTTATAAAAATGATTATTTATCAGTGAAAGATACTTAAATTTATAATTGCGATAAACATTGACATGTTTACAGTAACTATAATATTGTTGATATTAAAAATAATATTAATATTTTGTGTACGACAACAATATATTGTTACAATAAACATAGTGTTGTTGCCGTAACCATGCCCAACCATATTTTTTCTCTGCGTGTGCTAATACACGATAATAAAGGCGATTCTTTGAATAATTCTTGGAACCCTTTCCAGAATATTTTTTCCGCGCTTATTTTTTTGTCGTCATCTATTTAAAACCCGAGACAAAACTGAACTGTGTAATCTATGAAAATGTACAATAGAAGAGCGCTAGTTATTTTCTTAATATTACGAGTAATAAAAAAATATATGATGCAATTCTTAAAAAACAACAGTATTGTAATCAGTTAAGCAACGGTTAAAATATGGAATTTTAATATAAATAGATCTTAAAAATATCGATATATGGGCATTTTTAATATCGGCGATACATATCGATTATAATTTTTTTAAATATCGATATTTTGATATATCGATATTTATTGCCCATCCCAATTTCATTGTATAATTTATTGCAGTACCCTTAAGGTCGACTCGAAAAAAATTAAAATTTTGGGAGTTTTTATCCAAATTTATATATTTTTAATTAGGCTTAAGTTCATTGAATATAATTTTCATTAAATTATTTTTATGAAGACAGGAATTTTATAACATGAAATTAATTAAAATTTTTATTGATAATTTTTCATTCTTGACTGCGCTGAGATTTGAACCCAGGCATTCACGGACAGGTTGCCCAGACTAGTTTCGATTGTAACCACACCATCTCTTCAGTGGGGTTTGCCGTCTTACTAACTCGGCTATTGCAGCCGGATGACGTCAATAGTCAAACATCAATCTTTAAACCAAATGGTATTTCATATTGATAGATCGAAATTTGCTTTTGAAAGAATTATTATCTATTTTAAATGATTTCATGTTCTTCCCAACTTCAGTTTTTTCGTACTGGAGGGTATCAAAGATTCAGCAAAGCCGAATGAAGCATATTAACTATTTTTTCCATGCACCGGTAATGAATTCTTAATCATACCAATAGTAACATGACACATTTAAAATCCTATTTCACACAAATGAGAATAAAATTATTCATACAAAAAATTTTTCTCATACCTTTTGCTTTTTCTGCTTTCATTTGGCCTACAATTTTCTGTATTGTATATCTGTTCGTTTCCTTTGAAAAACTTTAAGATATTTATGGCAAAACATTAATGAGGAAATCAAAAGAAAAAGAATGAAATGAAAAAAATAGAAAAATTTACATGTTTATAACATTAGGAACATGTGTTGAAATCAAGATTTTTTCTACATCATTTGAGATTTTATTGCATAAATTATGTAAATATTAAATTGTATTGATACGAAATCAATACATTTATCTTATTAAATAGTTTTTGCCAGAAAAAATATTTTAATTTTATTTTTATAGATTTGTGTAATAAAGTGTGGTAAGAGTACGTTTAAGACATTTTATTACATGAGAAAAAAAAAAACAAAAATTATTTCAACATAAATTGCGGAATTTGTGGGGTGTGGATAATTTAATTGAATTCTGACAACAATTTTAATTAAAAGCAATTAAGAGAGAAATGATGTTTTATAATTTGTTTATGTACCGGTAAAGGTAACTAACCAGTACATGGAAATCAACAAGAGTTCCTAATTTTTAAGAGTTCCCTGATTTAATAATTTATTGTTTCATTTTAAGGAATTTTTTCCCCAAAGAAGAATATAAAAAGGCAGATAGCATAATTAGTATTAATGAGAACAAGTTATCGTTTCAAGCAATAAAATTTGCTTGGACCGAACAAACTGAGTGGATTTCACTATTTGTAAAAGATTCAGATATCAGAGATTTAAATGCATTTAAATGCAGTAAATTTTTTTTTTTTTTTAAACAAATAATTGAATGCAATTCAATACAATCTTATTCTTTGTTTACTAAAACTACAACTAGTTCATATAAGAACTATCTAGTAGTATTATTCTATTGATATTATATTTAATAATGATGATCTAAGATAAATTTACTCTAAGCAGATCTATGGGTTTTGTATGAATTAATCTTCGTTCGTTACATAGATTAAAGTAAAGCTGAGATGCTTCCTCATTGGTGTGGCGTTGTAATTTTGTGTGATGATTGACTGCATACTTTTTAATAGTGGTATATATACTATCAACTCCTAAGTCTCGATGAAGGTCGGTATTCCTTATGTACCATGGAGCGTTCACCATTTTTAATAAAACTTTATTTTGAAAACGTCGTATTATATTTATGTTGGATTTCTGCGAGCTAGTAATTGTTTGTAAATTTTCAGCTTATTGTGCAAAGAAAAATCTGATTTAAAATCAAGAAGGTTGCTTAGTTTTCTGTATTTCATCTCACGTTGAGTGTATTTTTTTATGCGTTCCTTCCATTCAGACGCGGATTCAGCTTGAGCCTTAGGGGGGGGGGGGGGGGGGGGGGGGGGAGAAATTTTTTATGATACAAAACAAGTAAAAAATTTGTTTTTAAAAGTTTATTAAAAACTATATATTTATATTATATTAAAAAAAAGCTCAACAAAAAGGTAAAACAAAATATAAGATCAGTTCAATATAAATTAAAATAAATTAATCTTTTTAAATAACGTTTTGGCTATAAAAATAATTTTATTTATTTTTAATGTTTTTTTTTATTTGAAACAATTTATTTGACTACATCATACTAAATTGTTTGACCAATTTTTAGACCAAACAAAAAAAAACACATATGCAATTGTTAACAAAATTTTGGAAGAAGGAATATGCTTCACTAATTTTAAAATTAAGTTATGAATTTTAGTCGAACTGTTTGGGTTTTAATCTAAAGATACATATACATATAATTATTCTGGCTTAAGTTGACTACAGCAAATTTTTTTATTTAAATTATTTATATTTAGAAAGGAATTTTAAAGCTTATAACAATGGAAAGACAAAAATAATTTTGGCTGCACATACTTACATAGATATGTACCTTCAGCCGTAAATGTGCTAATGCCACAATTTTTGAAAATTAAGTTTTTGATGCAGTTCAATAGAGTAAACAAAAATACATCGTTTGCAGAAAAAATACAAATATTATCAAAAATGCTAAAGAAAAACGCTAGGACCCATTAAAATGTGAAAATTTAAAAAAAAAAATTTGTAAATATTTGTTAATAGTCAACATTGAAATAAAAAAAATAATTTTATAGTATATTTTATTTTTGCAAATTGACATACTAAAATCTACATTAAAAGTATAAAATATATAATAGAAAAGGCGATAAGTCACAAAAAGCTATGTAAAACATAAATGTGTTATTTTTAGTTGGTTTGCAAGCAAATAAAGAGTCGGCAATGAAGCAAAACTAGATTTACAGACTTAAAATATATTTAGATTCAAAGACCTTTGAAAGTCTTTTCTCTCACCTATAAAATTTATACATTGTACTACATCCTTTTTGACTAAAGGTAATGTATATACATACTTTATAGGTAAATTATATTAAAAAAAAAATTACGGACTAACCATTGTTTCATTCATTTTTATGTATTTTTGTATATCAAAGAACTTTTCTTATTAATGCATTTGAAATTTGACAGTTATATAATTCTTCTTTGGTGAACTTTTACTAGACCAATACATATATTCATATGTATATATGTGAAGGTAGAATGGCAATGCATATAAAATTCAAATTCAAAGCCTACTATGACGAAACTACGATACGAAAAACGGTTATATTTAAATGTATATAATAAATAATTATCATAACACAAATAAAAATATTGCATATACTAAAGCTTATTAATAATTCAACCGCTCGCATTTTCAAGACAAACGTTTATTTTTCGGATATATATAGATGGCACTTGCTGGGATTGAATGTAGAATAATATGTATTTAAATACAGTAAACTAAATGTTTCATTGGAAATATATAATAAATAACTATTAGAATAAATACTTGGATACTTATTGAAAATTTGATTAGAGATTCAATAAAAAACAAAAAAAAAACTTGACGGAATTTCCAAAAATTTTGTACATTCGGAAATTCGTGTATAATCGAAATAAGCAAAACATATTTTTATAATTTACGGGGGGGAAATTTCCTTTTTTCACCCCCGCCCCTGAATCCGCGCCTGCTTCCATTTCAGTTTAGCGTCGAGGTTCATGCCAAGATATTTTGTAGTTTTTGCATATGGAACTTCAACATCTGTGTAACCAACAGCAAAATTCAAAACTACACTCGAGATGACGCAAAAATACCCAATAAAAATGAAATTACACCTGATATCAAAATAACGTTTAATTATAAAAAACAAACTTTTACAAAAAATAACAAATTAAAAAGTATTTACAGACATATGCAATTATGGACCTGTTAAAACGAAATTATATTATGAGGTTAAGAATAATAATAATGGGTGATTTTTTAATCGAAGTTTTATTAAAAATCTAATAAAAGACTCAAATTTGCATCATATATTCAAAATTTTTATTGGAATCGATAAATTGGTATTTGCCATTTACTTTTTAAAAATAACTTCATGTAAATGTTGCCCGCGGCTCCGGTTCAAATGGTCCATTCGTAAGGTCCAATTTTGCACCACTTTTTCGAGCATTTCGGCCTGTATTCCATGAATAACACGTGTTATGTTATACTCTTAGGCTTTAATCGTGTTTGGCTTGTCCACACAGACCAACGACTTCACATAACACCACAAGAAATAGTCAAGCGGCGTCACATCACAAGATCTTGGCGGCCAACTCACAGGGTCATTTCGAGAGATAAGCTGCTCACCAAATTCATCCTTCAATATGTCCATTGTTTCACGAGCTGTGTGGCATATGGCACCGTCTTGTTGAAACCACATATCAACCATGTCCACCTCAGCCAATTTGGGCAAAACAAATTCGCGTATCATGGTTTGATATCGTTCGGCGTTGACGGTAACGTTTCTTCCACGGTAATCTTTGAAGAAAAATGGACCGATGTAACCACCAGCCCATAAACCACACCAAACTGTCGTTTTTTTCGGGATGCATCGGTAACTCTTGTACGGCATGTGGGTGCTCTTCACCCCAGTTGCGGCAGTTTTGCTTGTTTACGTATCCATTTAGTTAGAAATGAGCCTCATCGCTGAACACAATTTTTCGATAAAACAGTGGATTTCCATCGAGCGATTTTTGATAATAAATTTCAACGATTTGCAGTCGTTGCTCGTTTGTGAAATGGCAGAGTACACTTTTCACTTTTCACTTTCACAGATGTAGTTTGACACAATTAGCAACCAGTGCTGCCAGCCCGAAAAATTTTATTCATAAAAAATCACCCTTTATAAGAATATTCAACGCCGAATATTATGTAAGCAAATATGTAGGAAATAAATGTAGTTTTATTTGAGATTTTTTCGCCTATAAGATGGTTTATGGGCACACAGACACCATTAGGAAAAATATCGTATGGGAGCTATGTGACCATTCTTTATGGGCCCATTCTCAAAATTTTCTAAAATCGTAGGAACCAAATATCATTAAATTATTTTAAAAATTGCCGCCTGTTCTTGCGCAGAAGGTCTATATGGACGGACAACCGGCCAGCAGGACGGAAGATACTGATTCTAAGTCGATCGGTGTACTACAAAAAATATTTGTATGTGCTTCACACATCAGCACAAACTCATTAGATCCTATTCACTTAAATAAGATCAATATTAGTCATACTTTTATGATTCATATAGTAATTCAAAGTTATTTTACAAAAATAACATACAAAAATTTAATTAATAAAAATTAAATAAAAACTTAAAATAATAAGTTTTACTTCCATATTTCTAGGGAAGGTTCAAAATATTCATTACCGTTCCTTTGTATACTTTATTTATTAAATAATTCCTGTAATGGTTTCAGATGACAGTCTGTTTCTCAAATCAGTCTTACAAATGTTAAGGACGCTAAATATTTTTCGACTTAAGCATTTTGTATGTTAAAGCAAACACAAAATTCATTACTTTTTGGAATTTTGGAAACATATCTTTTCCCAGGGGTTTTTCTTTAGTGTAAAAACCTTTTTTTCCAATAAACTTCGGGTTCTAAATCACCATGAAGGTCATACTTATCGAAATCTAATTGTCCATCTGGCGCAAATTACTATCACTCTTTTGCTTGATAAACTATGGAAATTTTTTTTTTTTAATAAAGCAGTGACTTTGGTTGAATATGCTGTAAATTTTTTTAGATCAACAATATCTTAAATGGTATAAAATATAGCACTTAAATC
Organism: Pollenia amentaria; assembly: GCA_943735925.1. Lineage (NCBI taxonomy): Eukaryota > Metazoa > Arthropoda > Insecta > Diptera > Polleniidae > Pollenia > Pollenia amentaria. The sequence continues at coordinate 151,563,055 of OX031007.1, forward strand.
CAATCCTTATATTATTTGTTTTAAAATGAAAGAATTTCAAATTACACCTGATCTACACCTTAAGGATTTTACCCATGCTCTACCCACGAGAGCATAATTACACCAAATTCTGGTAATTACTAGGAATGCCAAACGGGTAATCCCGAAGCCCGGGATTTTTAACATATCAACTTTTATGTACAAAAATTACATATAAGTTTATTTTTTATTGCAAATAATTCTTATTTTTGAGTTTAATTTTTGTTTTTGGAACACAGCGAGTATTTCAAATTTTAATTTTTTGCTTGTTATATGACGACTATTTCTGGATTTTTGTATTTTGCCTAATAAAAACCATTATTTTAAGTAGAAACGAAATTTGCAGTTCACATCTCAAGCCTTTTTTACAATTACGTCTAGCAAGTTTAGCTTTGGCTAAAGACATAATACCAAAATAAAAATGATTATTTTTATGCAAAATATAGAAATCAAGAAATAATTGTTATATATCAAGCAAAAAATAAAAATTATTCACGATCCAATTAAAATAAAAATGATTGTAAAAAATAAAAATTATTTACGATCCAATTAAAGTATATTCAGAATTCTTTAGTTAAAAGTTGATATAAATATAACAATTAAGTCGTTATATTTATGAAATAGCTCATATTCCTTCCGGTCCAATAATAATAAAAAATTTGCTTAAAAACCATACGGTAAATAAAAGAATTTTTTTTATAAATAAACACTTTCTGACGTATTCATAAAAAAATTATTTAAACTTGAAATCTGTTTTAAGAAAAATTTGTATAAACATTTTGTTTTAAAATAAATTTCAAACGTACTTAAATTATTGATTACACTGCGGAACAGCCATTTTGCGGCCTGGAACTTTGTGTAATTTTTTTTACTAATTTGAGGCCGCTGATTCCAAATCTTACCTTCATTTTTCTCTGTCAGCTCCAGTTTTAGAGATATACCGTTATGTCCAAAATTAAGGCACTTTTAGCACATATATTGAAATAACATGAAAATGGTGCATCATATTCCCTTAAGAAAAAAAAACCGAAATTCGCTAGCAATATTATCTTTAAGACGTTATAACATTGTTTTAAATTTGGCCAGCAATTTCAGAGATATCGTTGAAGTTTTTAAAAAAACAAATAAAAATTTAAGAAAAAAAAAATTTTTTTGTTCATTAAAAATTCATAAAAAATAAATGTGCAACAAAAATCACAGTTTGGGTCTAAAAGCATTTAGTTCAACATATTTCGAATGAAATGAGCTTTATTTCATTGCAATCGGTGCACAACTTTTGATTGTGTTCACAATTTACCGAATTGATAAAAATTGCGATTTCCATAAAAAAAAACGTATTTTAATGTGTATGTGTAAACAAAAAAAAAAAAAAAAAAAAAAAAAAAAAAAATACATTAAAATATGTTTTTTTTATGGAAGTGTACTGTACTGCAGTCGACATAGTGTTACAGTTTTTAACTCAGCTATCGATCTCGATGAGGGACTACACTGGGCCGTGTATTAATGTCGTCACAACTTAGTTCACATTAAAAATTAAATTGCTGTCAAAAACCCGAAATGAATTGATCTAGAAAAACTAAGAGATACGTATATTTTGTTAAGCTTTTTTCAGAATATGATCAGTTTGATCATGTGTGAGGCCAGTGTTATAAACATATGTATAAACTAGGGAGATCGATTATTCGACTTTTTTCAATAACCGGTTTTCGAATATTACAAATAGTTGCTATTTAAAAAACCCCGGTTTTTGGTTAAGCAATTTTTAAATAACCGGTTAACCGGTTTTAATTCGAATACTTAAAAACACAAAAATGAAATAAGTTTTTAAAATAAAACGTTAATTTGAATAAAAACAAAACAATTTGCAAAGGAAAGGAACCAACAAAATACATAAATATGACTAAGATCAGACCTAACAAATATTTTACGCTAAAATCCAAGAAAAGTGGGACCAGTAAATTAATCAAACTTTAGCTAACTTTTCAACAATTTTTTATTGATTTACTTAACTTTTTTTGTAAGAAGAAATTTGTATAATGTAATTTAGAAACTGTTGAATGATATTTGATCTAGACAAACGTTTTGAAAAAGCAAATAAATTATAGGAATTTTATAAAGTTATCATTTGAAATATTCTCTCAAATTTATTTTAAATGAATTTTAATTTGTTGATGGCTAAGCTATCTATATAAATCAACCATATTTTTTTAAAAGTTGCAAACAAAATTTCTTAGCCAGGATTATCTATTTCAAATTATTTTGTTTCAGCATGATAGAAACGAATATTGAACTGAACATTCTTTTTGTGTAAAATATTTGTCAATTCGTCGACTACAATTTAAAACATTCCATGACATTGTTTGATTTCTTCAATTTTGTTTTTTAATTCTTGGTGTTTTGATAAATGAAACTGGTAGAAATTTTTCCCATATCGTTGATTCCGCCGTAATGCTGTATTTTTCAGCGTGAAGAGATACTAGAACTACTTAAGAGTTGTTAGTGCCTTAACGGGCATTTCGTCCACGGCAACGCAACGGGCTTATATTTCACCCAATGAATAATTTTTTGCAGCGAATTTTAGTAAAGTATTATTTGTCGTCTTCTTAGAACTACTTCAAACGGAGTTAAGTTTCATGTGGATCACATTAATGTCAAGCATGTATGCTAATTAAAGAAGATTAATAAGTCGTGACTTGGAAGAACCTTTGTTACTTATCATTTTAGGGCACTTTTAGGCACTTAACTTTGTCTTTTTAATCGCATTCGAAAAATATCTAGAGATATCGTTTATATAAAAATATATTTAATATTTAGAATACTCTTGCACAAATTACTATTTACTTTTTAACTGAACACGTTTTTGTAGTATTTTGAATAGTTTTTGGAACACACGCTTTTATAGGCGATTTTTATTTACAGTGTTCATAATGTTTTTTGAATTTTGTTCAATTTTGTTTTGACATTCTTCATAAAAGGTTTAAGTTTGGCCAATATTCAATTAGAAAATACTTAAATTAGGGGTACATCTACAACAAGAGTAAGGTAAATGTATATAAATTACACATTACTAATATAACCGGTTAATTATACTAAAATAACCGGTTTATTCGATATTCGAAAAATGGATATTTTAAAATAACCGACTTTGGCAAAGCTAAAACAACCGGTTAAAACCGATCGAATAATAACCGTTCGATCTCCCTAGTATAAACTTATTTGTTTTGTTGTTTTCTTTTTTTAAATTTTTGTTATGTATATAAAATTTTTTGAATATTCAAAAAGTGTGGTTTATTTTAAAAAAAAGTCGTATCTTTAAGAAACACATTGATCCTAATCCCGGAATTTTCAAAAATCAGTCCCGATTGGCGTCCCTAGTAATTACCCATAAAGTGGCAACGCTGTTCAACATTCAAAATGTTAAATTTGAGGTGACTAAATTTCTTATTTGAAAAGTCTACGTGTATCGATTTGGTATTGTTTAATTTTATTCGCCATTTTGATGTCCATGCTGTTATTGGGTTGCTGGCATTTTGGAATATTTCTGATGATTCTTGAACGGTATAACCGGTAGAAAGAACAGCCGTATCATCGGCAAACGTTGCTATTAAGGTGTTTTGAGGTTGTGGTATATCACTTGTGAATATTAGATGCAATATGGGACCAAGTACGCTTCCTTGGGGTACTCCTGCTTGTATAGGTAGAAGTTTTGAGTAGGATCCTTCGTATTTTATTCGAAAATATCGCTGAAATAAATATGATTCTATTAGCTAGCTTAGTTCAATTGAGAAAAATTGTTTTATTTTGTAAAGTAGGTCTAGATGCCAGACTTTGCCGAACGCCTGTGAGACATCCAAGAATACTGCAGTACATATTTTTCCCCCTTCTAATGCATCTTCAATAGTATCGCAAATTCAAAGAACTTGGTCTATAGGACCTAAAACCAAATTGATGGTTTGGAATGGTGTTATTTTCAATCATTACATTCTGGAGTCTTTTAAGAATTATTTTTTCGAAAAGTTTTGACAACAGTGGTAGCAGTGAAATTGGCCGGTATGATGTGGTTTCATTAGGAGGTTAACCCTGTTTTGTGAATTATTATAACTTCTGCAGTTTTTCAATAAATTGGGAAATAGTCTGAGTGAAGTATTTATTATACCACTGAGTTTCTCAATGGGCTTAGGAGGAAGTTCTTTTAGCTCCTCGCCTGTGATCAAATCAAATCCTGGGGATTTTTTTGTTTTTAGCAATTGAATTACAGTTCTTAGTTCAATTGGTGTTGTTGGTGTAATATCTTCCTTTACTTGGTCGATAATTTCAAATGAGGTGCTGTGATCGCTGCTGTTAGGTTGGAAGATATTTAAAAGATGATTTGAGAATGCTGCAGCTTTTTCTTCAGTACTTTTTGCCCATTCACCATCACAAAGTTTAAGTGGTGGATTTTGAAACATAGGCGGTTGGAAGGCCTTTGTGTATTTCCATAAGGAGTAGTTTGTGCTTTTGTCATAAGACAGGTTTTCATGTAGTTTTTTAGTTTTGTCGTTTTTTTTATTCCTGATAGAGTTACTTATATTTTTACAAAGTTTATTAAGTTTAGATTTCAATGTAAATATGAAAAGAAAAAAAAAACGGTATATTCTTTTGGAATATTATCCTTTGCTTGAAACATTTTGAACTATTTCATTAATTTTTATTTGTCAAAATTCCTAACACTATATTATACTAAGGGTTGCGATTGCAATGCAAATGCATGTTTCTTGCCGATAGTCTTTGAACGATGTCGACCAATTATCTTTCCGAATCAATAAATTTGTGTTCAAATGGCATCTATTTGTGTTAGCCTATTGTTGCATATGTTAGTGAAAACGCATATTTTTGCATATATTGGTTTTAAATGCATATTTTGACATTTTTGAGTGATTTTGTTTTAAATTTCCATATTATAAAAAAAAGTTCTTCAAAAAATTTCCAAATACAGAAGAAAAAAAATTAAAATCAATAAATCAATTCTTTTAAAGGTCTGCCTTACATACAACATTTTTAAGATTTCGAAAAAAAATGCTTCTAATTTAGCCGATTCAGTACCTTACATGGTTAAGGCTGCCAATGGGCTTAAAATATTTTGTCCAAAACTGTTACAAGTTGTCTTGGCAAATGGATTACACCGCAGAGGAAATTAGAAGCCAAATTGATTTTATTGTAATTTTAAATAAAATGTATCCATTGGTACGCTTCCACCGCAGCCAGTATTACCAGGATGTGGTACCTGGATGGATGCTTCAGAATTATATTCAAAAAATCTTGAGTAATTTAAGAATGTTATTGAAGAGTATTGAAGTATTGAAATATTAAATTTAAATAACATCAGGGGGCTAATTCTGGCATTCGTGATCGAAAAGATTTTCGATTTGAAATTAATTGCATTTCTAATTCTTTCAGTCGATACTGAACGTATCAAAATTATTTTTTCAGTGTTTTGAAAACTCAAATAAATGCTTTACAACACTTAAAAAATAAATTCGATTCAATCAGTATTGACCAAAGTGTTTAAAAATAAAGGATTTGAAAAAATAAAATAACTTGCAAATAATATTAATCTGATCTGGAATTAAAGTGGGATCTAAAACTTACTATTCTGCAAATGTATTGGTATTTTTCAAGAATTCTCCTGTAACTTCTGTTGACGCTGAGAAATTATTTTTTATGTACAAATGTTTTGTGCATCCAAACAGACAAAGTTTTACTTTTTATAAAACTTATTTGATCCAAATTTTTATATATTAACCAGGCTTAAGTTCGTCAAATTGCATTTCATTAAATAATTTTTTTTGTGGAAAGGAATTTACAACATGAAATGAACTAAAATTTATTAATAATTTTTCATTCTTGACCGAAGCTGGGATTAAACCCACGGACAGGTTGATTTGACATGTTTAGTTAGCAACCACACTATTTCTTCAGAAATATTTGCCGTTTAACACTCACCGCAATAGACGAGGGCTGGCAGTCAAACATCAATCTTTAAACCAAATTGTATTTTTCTTGGTGGATCGAAATTTGTTGTTGTGTATGATTATCTACTTTCAATTGATTTACATGTTTTTACATTTACTTCTGTTTTTCATATTTTATGTCAAGAATTCTTCTTAAAGTCCAAAGCACTTTTTTGTTTGGTTTTTATGTTTTTTTGTTTGTCTTTCTTTTTTCAATTTGTGCCTTAGGCGTTTAACAATAATAAATTTTGTCGTTATTATATTGAACTGTTTTATGGTTTTTTATCAAAATTTGTATTGCGTGATCCATTTCGAGGTTCCCTACTTTTTAAAGAAAAAAACACAGAAAATTCAAATTTAATGGGGAATGTTTATTATAATTTGAAAGGAAATTCTTTGGCATTTATTTTTTGAAGATTATATCTATCAAATGTTGGCCGTTGCTTCGTCGCAGATGGTCCATCCGTTGAGTACAATTTTCAATGCCTCGTTCGAACATTTCGACTGGTAACTGGCGAATGGCACGCGTGATGTTTTCCTCCAAGGCCTGAATCGAAGCGGGTTTGTCCGCATAAACTTTAGACTCTACATATCCTCACAGTAACAAGTCTAACGGTGTGATATCACATGATCTTGGTGGCCAATCGACCGGCCCAAAACGTGAAATGATTTGCTCACGGAAGTGTTATCTCAATAAATCCATTGATTGATGCGATGTGTGGGAAGTGCCGCCGTCTTGCTGAAACCAAATATGGCCGAGATCACGAGCTTCAATTTCAGGCATCAAATAGTCGGTTATCATGGCTTGATAACGGTCGCCATTGACGGTTACGTTCGCACCGGCACCATTTTTAAAGAAATATGGACCGATGTTTTTTCTGGATGAAGTGGCAGTTCTTGAATCTCTTCAGGTTGCTCTTCGTTCCAAATGCGGCAATTTTGTTTGTTTACATACCCATTGAGCCAAAATTGGGCCTCATCGCTGAACAAAATTTGCCTCGAAAACGTCGGATCTTCTTGGAACTTTTCAAGAGCCCATAGAGCGAAGCGATGTCGCTTGTAAAGGTCGAACGGCTTCAGTTGTTGCACAAGCTGTATTTTGTATGCTTTCAATTTAAGATCTCGACGTAAAATGCGCCAATTCATTCCATACGTCAGTCCGAGTTGCTGCGAACGACGCCGAATCGACTCTCCACGGTCTTCGTGTACACTCTCAGTTACGGCCGCTATATTTTCTTCACAGCGTGCTGAACGTGGTCTATTCGGTCAAATATTATCCAATAATGAATGCTGGGTCTGAAAATGGGTGATGGTGTTGCGAATAGTACGCTCAGTAGGTAGATTATGTTGACCATAAGTTGAGCGAAGTGCACGAAACACATTCCGCCCAGAACGTGCATTTTCGTAATAAAGTTGAACGATTTGTAAACGTTGTTCAGGCGTATGTCTTTCCATTATGAAATGCCAAACAATACTAGACAAAAATAACATGACAGCATGACACGACTCACACGTGATCTGTCAAAAAAAGGCTATTGAAAAAAGTATCTCTACTTGAATCACCCATTTTATGTAACTTATTTGTATAAAAAAAATTAAATTAGTTTATCAAGTTTTTAAAAGATATTTGAATGACAATAGATTTAATTTCCAATTTTTTTTTTTTAATTTGATAAAATTAAAAAACGATTTTTTATGGAAATTTTTAAAATTTTTAGTGCATATTTCTTATTTTTTAATTGAATATTTTAGATTTATTAGTGAATATTTTAAGCGCATATTTTCGAATTTTAGGAATCGCAGCCCTAATTATAATAAACCTGAAACGTTCAGTTGCCCAAGATATTGTCTTTAAATTTAAGAATAAAAATCACAGATCCATTATCAAACATCTATAAAACTTTCCTTTCAATAATTCCAATTTCTATAATACATATGTATAATTTTGGCATATACGAGTTATAAAAAAACATTTTTCTAAATATTAAAGAATAATTATTATTGATTTTTTCCCAATAAACCACCAACAAAAACCAAATATTAAAATGTAAAGCAAAACTTTTTTTATTACATATTAAAAATTTATACATGAATTGAAAAGATTACATCACCATTAAATATTTCCTGTAATAGCAATATTAAAGTTACACAAATACCCAGCAGTTTATCGTAATTTTCAATATGCTTAATTAATTTTAATATTATTAAATTGTTTTTACTAACATACTTATCTTCGGGTAACATGCACAGAGATATCCGCTTCGTTTAGCCAAAGTAATGCAGGTGGGAAGCATAAGTCTGTGCTAGCATTACTTAGCGATTCTAAGCCCTAAACGACAAGTAATGCTGTAATGTTTTAATTTTTCAGCTTAAACAAGAGAAAGTATAGTCGGTGAAGCACGTTCATATTTTACCAAATACCACAGTATTTAAAAACAGATTTCTGAGAGTGTACCCTCTCCGACCCTTGGGCTATTATGGACCCGCCAGAATAAAATTATGTTATGAGGTTATGATTTATGTTAACGTTCTTTGTGCAGAATATTATTTAGATTTCTTCTTCTATATGAGTTTTGTTTGCCTTTAAGTGATTTTAGGAAGGGGGCTTATATGGGACCTATGTTTAATTTTTGCCTTACCAGCACAATATTTTATTATTGTGATTTACGAAAGCTTTTTCGGGAGTAGTATATGAATGGGAGCTCTGGTCAAATATGAAGCTATTCCAATAAAATTTTATAAGTAGATCTGGATTGCAATAAAATTAGTTTGAACCAAATTAAATCTAAATATGAACCTTAAAAAATGGTTTATAGTAGCAAAGACTCAATTTTGGGAAGAAGCTTGTATGTGGGCTATTTGAAGCTATTGAGCGATTTTCGCCGTCTTCAACAGGATTGGACCTTGTAAAAATTACTTATGTACAAAATTTCATCAAAAGATCTCCAAAATTGCGATCTGTAGGTGCTGTGATAGATTCGAAAAGTGATTCGAAGTCGATCGGTATCCTTAAAGGCCGTGTCAGATACAACTTTGTCGCTTTGCGTGACGTTTCTACCTTCGGCAGAAAAACGCAAAGCAAAAGGTGTATGCCACAATGAAAACTTTGACAACACTCACGCATTGTTTGTTTACTTATAAAAGCGGTTCGTAATTTGTACATTTAATTATTTGTTACAAAAATTAAAGTTAAAAATTTAATTGGACGGTTTTTTGGAATTGAATTTGGCAAAAAAAATTTAAAAAAAAAGAAAATTATACTAGCCAATTGTCAAAGATGAGAGTTGGCTAACTTTTTGCTTCGCTCCGCTTTGAAAGTACTTTATGTGACATGTTTCGTATAAGTATGTATATTTTATCTTAGATGTCAAAGCGAATCGGTAACGCAACGCGAAGCAAAAGTTTTATCTGACATGGCCTTAAAGGTGGGTCTAGGGCCAATATTTTAGGGTAGTACAAACATCAGCACAAACGCATAATACACTCTCCACTATTTTGGTGTGGGTTAAATAGTAGCTCTACATTCGCAAGTTTACTTGCTGGCAAGGCTGGGTAATTCTTCTAATATATTCCCTTGATAACTTAAAAAAAAACAATGTAGATAAGAAGGCATGCTCAAAATTCCTTTTAAAATTGGGACATGAAATTGTTACAGTGATTTGGAAAAATAAATAAAAAGTTGATTCCTTAAGAAACGCTTCAAAAGTATTAACAGAAGGCCTTTTGTGTAAAACTATCTTGAACCGGTCTTTCGATATGATTTGCATTGTAAATATACAGGGAAACCAGAAATATGCTTTAAAAAATGAGTTTTATGCGCATTAAATATGCGGGTAAAACATAACAATATGCCCTAAAAAATTTTACAGATATGCATCAAAAAAATCAAAACTTGTTCATTTGAAAACAAAATATTTAACAATTTAAAAACAGTTGCATTAAAAAACAAACCAATCTTAAAATTATACTCGTAATCGGTACAGCTCAAATACGATAGTATTTACAGACGAACTTTCGGTATTTTACCCAATTTGGAAACGATTGGCAGTCATGGGTTCACAAAAACAAAGTTATGCTATGAGGTTAAAATTCATATTAGAGTTATTTGTAGCGAATATTATCTAGATATTAACATACATATGAGATTTATTTTCTTAAAGGGATTTCAGTGAAATTGTTTATTAATTTTAATATTTAAGAAGAAGTTTAAGCTATTTATAGATGGGAGCTTTAAGCAAATGTGAATCGAAGCGAAAAGAATTTAATTTGCAGTAAAATATTTTTAAAGCATATTGAATCTAAATACCAACAAAATTGGATGTTTTACGAACACCAAACGTCTAATTTGGAAAGAAGTTTTTATGGTTAATATGTCACATTATAGACCGATGCCCACCATTTACATTGACTTCGTCCTTAGTGCAATTAAAATGTATTTACCAAATGTAATAAAATTATCTACAAAATTGCAACTTGTTGGCGGATCAATTGTTTCCAAAATTTGTCTCTCAATATTGTGGTTTAGGGTATCATATGGTCGGGCTTGTCTGGGTACTTTCTTAGGGGCTCACCATAATGTGTTTAACTAACTTAAGCAAATGTGCGAATTCAAGTAATCAAGTGTGTACAGTCATGATTTAGATTTCCGTGAGCACCTACAAAATGGCCTTATCCAGTGTGGCCATTTTGGCATTTTTGCAGCCAAATTTAGCATTAGTATTTTGACGAATTGATTTATTGATTTTATTTCCATTTTTTTATAAATTATAATAAATTTTGACTAAAAATTTATTATAATTATTATAATTTATTATAATTATAATAAATTTTGACTAAAAATTTATTATAATAATATAGAATGCATTGCATGTTTTAAGGATCATTTGCACACACAGATAGCAATTCGAGTGTATAATCTACCAAAAACTATACACCCAATCCTTGTTTAGGATCCGAGCTATCTAACATCCACTGCAAAGCAGCAACTGTTGAATAACAACAGGAGCTAGGGATCTCTCGTAATCCCCGAAAGTATATTGGAGACCTCACCAATAGTCAGACCGGTGTGCATGTTCAACGGGAGCTACTGACTGCCGTGGCATCTGAAAGGAAAGAACAATAGTGTTACTTCGAACTGAAATCCATTATACCCAAAAAGAACCCTGGCATTTGCATGTTTGGCGCATCCCAGGTTTCATACACATGTTGTTTCCCATAGTGGATTTAACACCAAGAGGTCTGACTCCTCAAGATGCTTTAACTACTCCCCCTGTGTACAACTATAATGTACTTAAGAAACATTTTTTATTTTTCGAATTTATGCTATGAGCTAAATATCAGTTAAGTATTTTATAAAGCTTTTTTTGTAATATTTCTATTCCTTAAATTGTTTTAGGAATGACTTTATACACTACCAGACTATTATCTTGTATCTTTTTGTTACATTTTACCTTAGCTATCCTGTGACACAGAGAATGCTAACGAAGGCCATAGCGGACCAGAAAATGCATTAAATTCTGCTGGTGTTTAATAATTGTAAATTTTTCTGCACATCCAAAGGAATAAACCTATTACAAACAAAGCTGAAACAATAACTGAAATTTAGATCATAGAATAAATTCGAAAAATAAAAAATATTGAATATAATAAAGTAACTTAAAAAAAAGAAATAATTCTCAGATTGTACTTAAGAAACTTTTCGTCAAGTATTATTTGCTTAATTAAAGAGCGAAACTAATAATACTTTGAAGAAGGAAAAATTTTGTCAAAGAATGGATTTTTAAGGAAATATAAGAAGAAAATAATTTTTGTAAAAGTACAAATGTTTGCAAATAAGCGTAGAAGTAATTAAGCTTTTACTTCTACCAACAACATTACTAAAGAAAATATTGTTAATATCAAAAGACATTAAATTGATACTTTTAATTTGTTTACTGGTGCAAATTTAATTAATTTTTAAGTATTACTAATTTTTTAATTGAAATCAACTTTTACTGGTTTCTGTGCAGGCATTTGACAGGCTTTTCGTTGACTTTTGGTGGTATCTTAAGCTAGCATAAGCAAATTATAAATAGTTATCCATTAATATGTTTTAAACTTTTTAATACCCCAAAACTTTTGAGCAACACATAATTTTTGAAATCTACACTTTTAATCATTCCATATTGAAACTGCAATTTTATTTATGCGGCATTTCCCATTGGGGCCGGGCCCTCTTTTGAAATTTTTTTGAAATTATGAATATGGGGGTATATTTTTTTTAATTTTAATACAATATAAGGATATCTGATTCAATAATTTTAATGTTTTTTTTTTGTTGTTTTTCCCGATATATCCAATATTAATAAATTTTAAAAAATTTTAAAACTATTAAACAAGAATTGCAACAAAATTTCTGATCAAAATTTATTCATTTTTCTTAAAATAATAACTATTGATCCCATCGTCGTCCCATTTACATTCATTGAAATATCCAATGAATATTTAATAAAACTTATGAAAATTTTTTTTTCGAGTCATTTTTTTTCCTTGTTCGTCCGTTTTGTTTGGATAATTGAAATGTGTTTTTATTTCAATCATTTTGTTGTTATTTTTTCTATTATATATTGGAATTTCTAATAAAAGTTATGAAATTATTTTACCATAGAAAATGCATAATAGAGCATAGAAAATAAGCTTATTTGGCGCAATCAAAAGATATTTCCATTACAATAGACTGACTGCATTTTGGTCATTCTATTTGCATTAATACAATTGAATACTAAAACCTAAAATAATGTTTTATCATATTAAAAATATACCGTACATACACACATTTCTATAAATGTACCTACATATATAAGTATCTACCAGTATGATCCATTAAAAATTTAATGACAATCGACAACAGAATACTGAAAATAAGTGCAAAAATATTTGCATTTTGTTATTATTTTTATGCAGAAAAATTTACATAAAACAACCGAAATTATTGTATACAAATTATAAATCAGCAGTATATTGGAACATTACATACATATGTAGATCTCTAAAATACCCAGTTGTCCACGTCCTTAAGACATCTTTAACGACGGATACATGACAACAGTAAATCGTGGAAGACATAGTGATTACAGCCCAATACATATCGTCGACGCTTACAGTTGTATAAGAGCCAAAATTGCAGCACTACGGCTATTAGAATTACAAATGGATGACCAGACAATTGAAGTTATCTATCAATTAGTGCTTATGATGATAGATGGAAAAGTAGGCCAGGCTTTGATTCACGTAAAGGCTTCATCCAGCTGCATTATATACCAAACCACATCAAGCAAATTTTTACCAAGTCCCGGAAATAATACTAATGCATATGAATTTGGATTATCGAATTATGGAGCACATACTAAAAATTAGTTATGATTTGGGCTTTGGACCAGCAGGATCAATAAGAACCAATGACACCAACAAAAAGGAAGCATGTTCAGGCTGAATTTCGCAAATGTGGATTGATTATAGACCAGCCAAAACAACGATCAGGCAATACGAATGATGGGAATATAGCAAGAAGGCTTTTTTCAGATCCCAAAAAAATCATCTGAATTAACAGGTGTTGATATAAGTATTATTTCAAGACTTAAAACAATTATTGAATGCAATGAACAAATTGAATATAGAATATTTGGTGGTTATGCCAAGGATACCGCACTCATATATACGAATACGAATATATAACTACCAAATATCCAAGGAGAATATGTCTGCAACAGTTCACAATCATGGAGAGGATGTCATTAGGCATCATTTAGTACAGGAGGTCCAGGAGAAAAGATTACAGATTTTATAGGGAGCACAATACCAGAAAAATGTCACGAGATTTTACAAACGAAGATCAGGGGCCTGATTCGAAAGCAATTTAATATCTAATTATTTCAGTCAATACTGAAAGAATCGGAATTATTTTTTCAGTGTTGTAAAGCATTAATTTGAGTTTCACAATACTGAAAAAATAATTTCGATTCGTTCAGTATCGACTGAAAGAACAAGTAATAAAATTGCTTTCGAATCGAGAAAGTACTCGATCACGACTGCCAGAATTAGGCCCCTGTTTAATATATTGTTGGCAACGTCAGAGCCGCTTATCTCTAGCAGTCGAAGTCAATGGAAAGTAGAACATCGGGACTTACCCAGCAAAAACTTGGTAATGACTTGCAATTACTGAAAACCTTAATTTTCAATGACTTCTTCTTACCATCTGCATTACATAGAAGTAGTTTAGTAATGGCTGACATATAATCAAATACATCACTTGTTTATTGGTTGATTAACGAAATTTATAATTAATTCATAATAAAATGCATTTAAGGTTTTATTTGTACAAATCTAATACAAATTGATTTTAAATACTTACCGCCATATTCATAAAAAAATATTTATGATTAATAAAAGGTTTTTTAAACAAATTTTCATAGAAAATTCGTTTCATAAACCTGCTATAAACCTAAAATATTTTTTATGAATATGGGGGATAGAATTTGTTTTTTATTTGTTATAAATTCAAAAAATTTGTAATAGATTTGAACATCATAAATTTTAATACTTAATTGTATTGAAAAAACTCCACTACCCAATCAACCAAACGTTATTATAACCAGGGACCGTAACAGTTATTCCTTTTTTCATAAAAGTCTGATGATAACAGTTATTTTTTGATTTTTATTATTTTGAACAAAAATAACAGTTATTTTTGTTTGTATTTTTTTGAACAAAAATAACAGTTATTTTTTGATTTTTATTTTTTCGATCAAAAACAACAATTATTTTCTGATTTTTATTTTTTCGAGCAAAAATAAAAATTATTCTTTAAAGAAATATACGTGTTATAATTATTTAGTTGACTTCAAATACTTATTTTAATGCGCATAAGATATCCCAATGATGATCACACATTTAAATAAATATTTCAAGACAACTCAATAATTATAACACGTACATTTCTTTAAAGAATAATTTTAATTTTTGATCGAATAAATAAAAATCAAAAAATATTTGTTATTTTTGTTATTTTTGTTCAAAAAAATAAAACTCATAACATAACTGTTATTTTTGTCCAAAAAAATAAAAAACAAAAAATAACTGTAATTTTTGATCGAAATAATAAAAATCAAAACTTTAAAAATCATAATATTTTATCTAAGAAAAGTTCATAAGGATCAATATGTTATACTTGAATCAGTTTGCCAGCATTTACTTCTATGCTTTTTTTGTTTTTAAATTTGAAAATAACTGTTATTTTCGGTCCCTGATTATAACGATATCCTCTAGGTGATATAAGTTATAATATATGATATCAATCTTGTATCATAAACGACAAAGGACAAAGGCAAACGGTCTTGGAATCAACGCCCAAAAATCAAAATGTATTATTATCCGTAAACGTCTGTTAAAATTTAACTTTTTGAACAATATTTCCATTTATAATCAACGTATACAAATTGTTAATACAGCCAAAAACCTTAGAACTATTTTTAATAACACGCTTACCACATAAAATATGCATGTGGTCGAACGTTTTCCATGGTAAGCACATGATCCAATAAGTGAAAACAAACTAAACGTAACATTTAATAATATTATTCGTTATGTCTTTGGATTAAAACGTCGGGTACGAGTTTCAATATTGGCAATCAAATTATATGGCATTTGTTTTAAAGATCTGCTAAAAATGCGTATCTTAATTTTTCTGCACAAAATCATCTATATGAAAAAGCCTGAACATCTATGAAAAACTTAATTTCTCGAATTACGAAAGTAGAAGAAAAAGACTAATACCATATAGACACTATAGCCTTATAACAACGTGGCAATTCATCATCCACGCCATTCACCTCTGGAACTCAATTTCATATAGTTTTCAACTTTTGTGTAACGCACTAGAGTTCAAAAAGTTAATAATTAGCAAATTTTGCACATTTAATTGATTAATAAATATTATTATTTGATTTTGATAAAATTAATACTTTTTGATTAATGTTTTCAATCTAAATCTTTTTTTTAATTTATTTCTTTATTACATATAAATTTTTGATTTTTTGTAACTAGTTTTAAGATTTAACATTACAACAATTTGCTAATTCTTAGTTCTTTACTGCAATATGAGACCCTTGGTCTTGTGTATGGAACGACAGATAAATAATATATAAATAATAGTATTCAAATTGTACCTTTCCCTATAATAACGTTTTTCCATGAGAATATCATATCGTTCTTGCAATCATATCGTTCTCTGGTTTTTGTAGGTATGATTATGTCCTTAATGCAGGATAGTCAAATTTTGCATTAAAAAGTATATTAAATTAAAAACACAATTTGTTTGACAAATTCAGTTTTGTTGATGTAACTATTTGTATGCGAATGTGGTAATGACTTAGTTAACTCCCTATTTGGAAGTGAGGGTGCCGCCAAAGACATCACCGTGTTAAAATAATGAGTTAAAATGCCAATGTATAAGTAGTGAAGAGTAGTTAAATTAGCTTTTTAACTCATTACTTTGCAATGTAAGTTTGTGCTGGATAGATAAAGAAGAAAAAGGGCTGCTCAGGACGGAGTAGAGTTTGCTTAAAACCGTAAAAATGTGAAACCGTGGTTTCGGTTTTAAAATGATTCGGTTTCGGTTCGGTTTTCGGATTTTCTTACAAATCTTGCATATTGTCATGTTTAACTGGTGCTCTGATAATTTGAAATGTTTCCAAGCTCCAGATTTAAGTTCAGACATTTCTGTAATAAAATTTCTATAATAAAATAAGTAAAAAAAAGGTTTAATATGCTGCCAAATTTTATTGGTAATTAATATGGATGCGATTTCCATGCAAATGCATCTTTTTTGTCGATGGTCTAAGAACGATGTCGACCAATCATTTAATTGGCGTTAACATGGCATCGATTTGTTTTTGCATATGTGACGTGCAAAATAGAAAGGGACCTAAGGGTTTTGTTCAGGAGAGCCATTTTAAAGATTTAAGTACGTGTATCTTTGGTGTACCATCACTGAGCGTGTTGGTATTGGTCTCATTTGAAAGCGACACCTCTCAGGAACGTGTTGGTCAACCTTGAAAACGCGCGTTAGTCGTCCCTATCTCTTGTTTTGTGTAGTTGGTTTTTACTGTTCCCTTTATCTTACTGGTCTCTTCCTCTATGCGCTGTTTTGGTTTTCAATGCATTTTTTTATCATATTTTGGCATTTTGATTGATTTTCTTTAATTTCCGTACCATAAAAAAACACGCAAAAATCTTAAAAAAAAAAACAAAAAAATGTTAAACCTATAAATAAATTCTTTTGGAGCTCTGCTTAAAATACAAGATTTTTCAAGGTTTTGACACAAGAACCTTCCATTTTTAAACGATGCAGGACATTCTGAGTGCTTGCTTTAAGCTTAAGAATTTTTTTAAACAATTTCATTTGTTGCCGGATGTAATGTATAAACTTTTTTTATAAGAAGTACTAGTGTATATAATAATATTTTTAAATTTCTTTAAGCATAAATATATTTTTAAAGTAAAGCTGAAAACCGAGTTTTTTTTTGTCTGTTTTCGGTTTCGGCTTTTAGGCATTTAAAGCCGCGGTGTCGATTTCGGTTAAAACCGAACAGTAATCCCTAGGACAGTGGTAATACAGGGCCAAATATGGAATCTTTGAAGGCAATTTTCCAACCGAATTAATAGTAGATATAATTAAATTTTATTGTTAGTTAGACAAAAATATATATTTTTTTGTTCTTATTGTTGTTTAAATAAAAAAGAAAATAAACATTAAAAAATTAACATTTATTAATTTTTCAATCTAAAAAGTACTCTAGTGGAACTGGTTCTAGTTGAACCTGTTGTAGAGTTGATAATGTAGAAACCTTTTCACAAAATTTTCCTGGGTATTATTACATGCTTATGCATTTGTTAAAGGTATAGGGGTATATACGAGGCGAATGTATAGGCATTAGGGTATTCATTTAATCGGGATTTTGCTTTAATCTGTTAATCGCTCGATTAATTAACCGAGGTTTTCGTTTAATCGGTTAATTTTGTAATTGATCGGCTAACCGATAAATAAAGTTTTTTTTATAAATTAAGTCATTTCAATAAATAAAAATGCATAAATTTTTTATTATTTAGAGCTCATTAGTATAAAAAAACAACATAACAAACATAACAATTCTTAAACTAAAATGAGCAAACAAAAGAATAATTTGTAAATATTCAAGACATAGTTTTTAATTAATATATATTATGTATTAATTAAAAAATAAGCTTCAAGACTATTTTATTAGTTATTTTAGTAGTTTAAGGAGACCTTAAAAAATAAAGTTTTGGAAAAATAGTTTGGTTTTAATGTTTAAGAATTAAGCGATTCTTTTCTTTAGTTTTGATAAAACTTTACTTGGAAAAAATCTTTCACTTATCGTTGATGCTGGAGAAATCGAAAGCAACCCAATATCGAATATCAAATTTCTCAGTCCTTTTCCTGGATTCTTCTAAACGTATAAAGTCCTGTTTTAAATTTTTTTTTTTAATTTTAACTCTTCTAATTGTTTCGTTTAATTCTGTCAAAAGATTGGTAGAACACCTTCTGTGTTTGCATGAACAAATATTTTCTAAACCCAAGCCTTTTGTATATGAGACGAAACAAATAATTAAAAACTCAAAACAACATGTTATGATTCTACAAAAAAATTAAAAAATTTATTACGTCGGTTAATCGGTTATTCGACTGAAATTAACCGGTTTAATCGTTAATCGAAAATAGCCAATTTTTAATTAACCGATCAGCTAATCGGATAGTAAGTAATCGGTTAACCGATTACCGGTTAACCGAATGAATACTGTAATAGGCATATTAAAGTAATACGTATTAATACTTATCTGTTCTTTTGCTGGAAAAAAAATATTTTCTCCAGAAATATATAAAAATGTTTTTATTTTTTGAAAGAAATCAGTATGAGTACGCTTTTTTAGTATGCAATTTTTAGTCAATTTGACATTTTTAATTCCCACATGCCCTGTCCCAAATCAAATTTTTCAAACAAAAAAAAATTTATTTAAGTAAAAAATTCTATTAATTCAACATACCGATTTTCATACAATTAGAACAGTAATGTTTTCTAATATGTCCCAAATTTTCTAGAAATTTCTGATCTGCCTTTGTGAAAAAAAAAAATTTTTTAAAGACGTTTTTCCGGGATTGGAAACTGGTACATTTCTTAATCAAAAATGGTGATATTTTTCCGTACACTGTTTTAAGAACTTTTTAATCTACATAACTGCCAAATTTCATTATGGTACCTTTATTCATGTCATATGTATAGAATGTCAAACATTTAACAATTCATAAAGTGACAGTGAAGTATACTGCATGCAATCTATTTTCCAGCCCGCAACTGCCTTCATTATCATTTTTTCGGTCTTACGGGTTTGTGCAAATTCGTAAATTGTATGTATGTATTTAAATCAACATTTAAAAAAAAAGAATGTAAGAATTTGAAGCAAACCAAACCAAGTGATTGAAAAACATTCAACTACAACAGAAGAAGACTTTGATTTTATATTATCGTCAATAGCTTTTTATGCAAGACAGCTTATAAGAGTTTGATAGAAGACAGTGCCGTTTTTACTGTCCCGCATAGATTATGCTGGTTGTATCAATTAGAAGACAATGTCGCTCATCCTGTCCTCCATACAGTTTAATATCCGGCACCAAACAAGACGTTGTCGCTTACGGCGATTTCCTCTGAACTTTCTTCTAGAACCCCTAAACAATAGGGGACTACACGTGCATTCATCATCGACGATGATGTCGTCAACTTCCGTTCTGGCCAACTGGGTACATAAAAGAATACTTATAACCGTACATACTAAAATTGTGATAGTATGCGCGAGTATGTGTATATGTATTTGTGTTTCAGAATGTCATATGATTTCATATCAATAAATGTACATATCAATTTTTTAATTTAATATTTGAGCTATTACACATAAGCAAGTAGTGACTAAAATAATGGAAAATATTGAAATTGTACAGTAAAGAACAAAACTCCAAGGTAACATATGCATTTACATTCAAATGATTCAATATTTTATAAAAAACCTATAGGCACCCTTAAATGCTTTTTTAAAATTTGTATGCCCTTTATCGGGGACACAAATTAGAATACCATTGTGAAGGTCTATAACAAAACGCAACAATTTCACTTTAAAAAATTATTGAATAAATGAAAAAGTGAATTAAAGCCAGTGCGATGTATAATTTTTTCTAAGATTTGTTGTGGTGTAAATGTTTACTAGCTTTAATACAATTCATAAAAACAAAAAAATAATGCGCAGGCTGCTATAATTTTATGAATGTCATATCCGTAAAGTATAAAATATACAACCAATACGGATGTACATTTTTCAGTTATTTAAAAAACAAATTTGGAATTGTTGCGTTCTGATCCGATTCGTAGTAAATAAATTTGTTTTGATACGAACCCAAAAGAAATGTTGCGTTTAAACATGAACCAACTTTGACTTTTTCATTTCAATAATACTTGAACTTTAAATTTCATAAGTCTTACAGAAAATAAACAAAAAAGGAAGAATAGTCCGTCCAGCCCGATAATTTCGGACCCATTGCTAATCATGGACCCGGCAAAACAAAATTACTTAATGAGGTTACATGACATAGTTCCCATTATAAAATAAGCATTGCCCATATTTTTTTTTATCAATATCAACATTTATAAGAAAGTTATGGCATTTTAAGCTATTTTCGGCAGTGTATTTGTTCGAAGCTATGGTCAAATATGAGCCGATTTAAAAAAATTTATTATTAATAATTTTTATTAATAATCTTATAAGATTTCTCTATAACTCGCTTAATTCCCAATTTTAATTTTGGTAAATACACTGAAATTTGTTGTTGAGGAAAAGTATTTCACTGGTTGCTTAGTCCAGTAGCTCGTTTCTGTATTTCTCGCATTGCAAAATTTCTCACATTAAGTGTGAAACAAAAAATTCCATCGTTTCTCGATTTGTGAGAAAAAAGTGTTTCTGTATTTGAATGCGAGAACAGACAACACAGATTCTGTTTTAACTGGAATACTTCCAGTAATTAAATGTCAAATGCAAGCGAAACGTCAACGAAAGAAATATATATAATAAAAATAGCGCTGCCAGATTTGTCGATTTATCGTCATTTTGACGATTTTTTGTTCCAAAATTGGCAAAGTTCGATTTGCTGATTTTTTCTGGTGAAGATATTATTCAGTCTTCGAAATAAAATAACTTTAATTAGTTTAGTATGATTATATATTCTGCACCACAGAAAAACGATATCTTTAAAAACATGGCAGCTTAAAAATATATGGGCAAAATTAAAATTTCGAAGGAAAACTGTTAAATTTTTATTTCCTTAGATTATTTAATACATTTGTTTATGTGATCAATACATTAAACTATTACACCATTTTTAATCAATGCACTATAGGAAATTTTGGCCTTTTTTTTTGGCAAGTTCAATATGATAATTTGTTACGCCTTTAAGCGATATTTTCAGGAAAAAAACAGTCTGAAATTTTAAATTGTTATCGGATTAAAGAGAAAAATAAAATAAATAATTTTATTTAAATAGACCTCAAGTTTAAGTATGTATAAAATATGTATTTTACCCATGAACTTTACCAATTTTTTTGATTATGTTTTAATAAAAATCGAAAAAAAATTGTCAAAATTAATTTTAAATTCTCTGATTTTTTTAAACAAATTAGCCGATTTTTTTTTTTTATTCTTTCTTAGGAAATTAACGATTTTTTCAAAAATTTATCTGGCAGCCCTGCATAAAACGAAAGCAATGAAGTGCTTAAAAAAAATTAAAATAACAAAATTTAACAATTGTGTTTTATTTATTTTCATCATTAAAATTCTTTCCCTTCAAATAAAAAAAAAAATAATACACATACTTGCGTACATAGATACAAAATTTGTGCTCCATTTTTTTAAATTTTATTTTTCTCGCATCAATTTTAAATGTAACTTATTTTGACAGTTCTTGTGAGAAACTTTTAGCAAAATATTAATACAGAAACACTTTTTCTCACATCCTTCCAATAAATGCTGGAAAATTATTTAAATGACATATAATTCTCCCAAAGTAAGTATACCGAAACACTTATGTGAGAAAAACCATTTTTTGTTTCATATTGCACTGTTTTTGTTATAATTCACTTGTCTCATGCGGGAATATTTACGATGCGAGAAATACAGAAACGGGCAACAGATCATCAAAAAATTTGATAAGGCGATTTATGCTACCAAAAATATTTTGCAGCCAAATTTAATCCAAATAAAGTTCGTAAGCTCGAAAAAGTAATTTTAAATCCCTGTCCTCCTCTACCCTTTAAGGGGTCTGTACACGGTCAAGCATTTTTTATCAAGCGCTATGTTAGTATTAATGAATATATGGCTGTATGTGTGACACCGTCGATGCTGGATATGACGGCCACACGTACACGAGTATATTCGCCGGCATGGCAAGCATTTTGACCGTGACCCCTTTCAAACTTTGTGTTTTTTTTATGAAAAATTTATCGAGTATTAATATATTAAAGTCTTACTTAAGACCAGTTTACACCATGAAACAAGTCTTAAGTACACGCAGAAAAAAATATGTTTAAAAACGGTCACCTCCAAGAAAACTATTTTAAAAGAAAATGTTTAAACATATTATGTTTAATTTAACCATATTATTGTCACCGACAACAATATTTTTGTTAAATTGGTCCTCCATCAAGAAGCCACAACCATATTATGGTTGTCTTTAAACATGTTTTGGTTAAATATGACAATAATTTGTTTTTAAATTAACAATAGTATTTTCCTCTTTTCCAAGAGCAACCCACTATTATAAGTGTTAAACATATTTTAGTTATTATTAACCAAAAAGTGTTTGGAGGCAACCATAATATGGTTGCGCCTTCTTGATGGAGGACCAATTTAACCATAATATGGTTGTCGATGACAATAATATGGTTAAATTTGTTGGAGGTGAACATTTTTAAACATATTTTTTCTTTGGGTGTATATAGACGAAAATGCTTCCTAGATTTTATTATTTTTTGAAATAACAACAAATCATAATGTCGGTTTTATTTTTCTCAAAATTCTTAGCCCGAATTGTTCCAGAACTTTTTTTGTAAAGAATTTTGTTTTGGTTGATATAAATAATGTAATAAGCTTCAGATTGTTGTAAAAAAACTTTTGCAAAGTGGAAAAAACTGGTGTTTCCATATGGCAACATGGGTACAAACATGGATTGTTTTATTTATAAAAAAATTTTATTAAAATAATTATTTATATTGCATTTGAATACATTGTAAGGTATTTTTAAGATTATTAAAAAGTAAATTAAATTTTTTAAGTTATGATCGGGATCATATATAACATTTAAGGCATTTTATATATGCTGTTCGACCATTTGATTTGCAGAATTCCCAAGCCAACGTCTTTTATTTTCAATTAGTGCAAGTGTCCACAACCACCAAAACATAATGTCTCTTGTACTGTGATCGGCTGTTTCTTCATGTTTCCGTCCACTGATAACCAGGATATTGTGGCTTTTCTCTAAATGTGGCAATATAAAAGAAATTAACTCAATTTTTATGTACTAAGTTAAAAAAAAAACGGAAAAATATGAAAAACGTTTTAGGTAATAAATATTTTGTTCTTTTGGTCCACCCTAATTTTTTACAAAGTTTAACGATACTAAAAATATATATAAATAAAAATTGAGTGGTTTTTTATTTTTGATTTAGATACAACGTTATGTGGATTATTGACTGCTAAGAAAACAATTTAAGATTTTCTGCCGGAAAATTCAAATGTTGTATCTTTTACACTCTCAGAAAAGATGAATTGCACAGGAATACGATGAAAAAATTGTTTACATAATTTCTTATAAAATATGTAGATGTTGGACTATATAAACTTTGTTTAAATATAGGACGTCACATATATCACATAACGGTAAATTTGTGTTTTTCGATTTATACTTCGCTTTCAGCCGCCATTCAGACTCAAATGCTGGTTCAATTAAAATTAATTAAATCTTGTTTTAAAGGATGCTAAATTACGCGTCAAATAGTGGCTAATTGGATAGAAATTACCTGTGTTATAGTGGCTAAGATCTTATGAAAATTTTATTGTTTATCACCAATTATTGTCACTTTGGAAGATGTTTTGTACCACAGTAAATAGCAAAATCCATAGCAAAAAATAACCAAATCCATTATAATTCTCTCGTATATTCCATTTTATTACAAAAATTTAAAGCCATTTTGGACTGAAATCGGATAAACGCTAAAAATTCTATAATAAGAAAACAAAAGCAATAGCATTTAACTTAAGTTTTACTTAGTTCCACCATCATCTTTACGCATGTTTATGGAAATGTATGCTCCGAATGAAAATTTACAACAGATCGAAAACGCATTATTTTAGAATCACATATTCAATTTTAGTGCATTCTAATAATAAATGCATCTTAAACATATTTTTTTAAAAAAATGATATATGGGAAGTAGGCATGTCCTTGTACCGACTGCAATAAAATTTTCAAAAACGCTAGAATGTGAGATTTTACAGACAGATACTGGTTTTTTCTATATTCTTGTATAAATTGTGGCTAAAAGCAACTTGTTTAATTCAGGATGTATGGGAGGTAGGCATATCCTTGCAGCGATTTTTCTCAAACTTAAAATTTTTCTTAACTTATCCATTAAGTATCAGAATACTGAATTTTGTCGTTCTGCGATAAGAACTCTAGTTTTGCCGATTCACGACATGTGGACAGAGCACCGTGCGACGGTTTCAATAAATTTGTAAAATGAAAATATTTTAATAGATTAAAAAATATAAGTTAAAATGTTCTGTTCGAAAATGCTACATTTTTGATACCCTCCACCGAAAATAAAAATGTTTCTGGAGTTGTCTTTATGTGGGGTGTGTAATAAGCAGGGAAACCAAAAATATGCAACTGCCTGTTTTTTTCTTGCGCGGCCAATGAAGGCAGAAACAGTGTATTTGTACGCTTTATAGCTTTTTATGAATTTTGGCATCGATTTGGTAGTGCATATTTTTGCATATTTCACCTTTTACAGCATTTTTTTGCATAATTTAGTTAAACGAGCATTTTTGCAGCATTTTTTAACCTTTAAGAGTATACTTGGGCCTAGCCAGACATTTTGTGACTTTTTCCAGTTTGTTCATATAAAGAGTTATTGTAAGAAAAGTTTGTTGTAGAAACAACAACAATACTACAAGAAGAAAACTACAGATTATTTTCATGTTTATAAAATAAAACAAAAAGCAATAATTCCCACATTATATTTTCTAAAATTATTTAGTTAAAAACTTCAAATTTTCAAAGTAGAATTATTACGAAAACCATATCGGGCATACTGCAGGTGTCTTGCAGTTGAGAGCTCTTTTGTAAATAAAGGGCAGAACAAAAGTGGAACAATTATGTGTAACGGGTAGTTAAATAATAATATTCTCTCGATCTCTGGTACTCTGAGGTAAGTTTTGAGGTTAGATTGAAGCTTATCTTACTTTCGGAAATTTTTAAATCAATATATTTTTATCTCACTTTTAATTAATTCAATCCCGTTTTCGGATTATTTAATTACGGATCAGGAATTAAATATGACCAAGTTAAGAAATTCGTACAGTCTACCAAATTATCTATTAATAAAATAGGAAGTTATAGCACTTAACCCATGTTTCGGGGGTGGTTTCTTTATGAGAGCTATGGTCAAATATGAACCGATTCCAATAATTTTGTAAGATGATTTAGATTGTAATAAAATACGTTTCAGCCAAATGCAATCTTAATACGAACACCAAATATAAAAAAGCACTGTGAGTTGTTTTGCCGATCTCTGTTTTAAAGGAGTTTTTCTTGATGTTTCAAACAAAATAACAAACTAAGTATACCCTCATTTTCTACTTGTGGTGATGAAGGGTATAAAAATGAAACATTTATTTCCTTACAAATTTTTTTTTTTTGCTAAAGCGCATGTAATTAAAATAGTTCACTGGACAATGTTTAAAGTAATTTCAATAATATAATTAATTTTGTTGGATTCCAGTAGTAATGACAGTAATCAATTGCATATTTTAGCCGCTGGCAAAATGCAATAAATATTTTTTTTGCTAATTTTGACTCATTTTGTTTTCTGTTTTTGGTCTCTTTGGCATTTAATTTATTAGTAAAACATATCATGAGTATACGATTTAAATTTTGTTTAACAAGGACAATTAAAATGGTTAGTAAAATAATTAAAAAATGTACAAAAGTGGATAAAGTGTTTTAAATTCAAATAACAATAATAATAATACGATTCGTTTAAGGTCAATATTGTTAGTTCTGCTGCCAAAAGATCTCTTGAAGTTTGACGCACTCTGCATTCTAATTTATCTTATTCTTTTCAAAGCCTCAAAATTGGGGTTATAAAAAATGTCGTATTGAAATTTTTTAAATACTAATTAGTATTGTGGTTATTTTATTGAACTGTTAATGGTTTTTAATCCAAATTTCGATATTTTTAATTAGGCTTAAATTCATTGAATTAAATTTTCATTATATTATTTTTATGAAGACAGGAATTTTACAACATGAAATTAATTAAAATGTTATTGATAATTTTTCATTCTTGAATGCGCTGAGAATTGAACCCAGGTTTTCACGGACAGGTTGTCCTGACTAGTTTCGATTGTAACCACACAATATCTTCGGAGGGGTTTGCCATTCTACTCACACCACCATTGAAGACGGATGACGTCAATAGTCAAACATCAATCTTTAAACCAATTACTTCAAACTTAAGCCAAATACTTAATTTCACAGTTTTGTTTTAGTTTTTAAAAATGTTATGGTTTTATGTTTTTAAAAGTTTTATAATATCGTTGACCGAATTCCACTAATTGCAATTGACTTAAGCCTAAAGTACACGGAATGTGAAAGGACACGTGAGCATGTGATTCAGAATTGGTTCTGACAACGGCCATAGTAACTTTGTAATGACATCAAACTTACCACAAGCGTATGTGACTTTTCAATTTTCCTTGTATTCTAGGCTAAGGCCTTCAGGCTTACAAACGAATTAAATATTTTATATCTGTACCTTTATCATAATCGTTGCTGGCTTGTTCCTAGACATTGTTTCCTCAAAAACTATTTAGTATCATGGACGGATATCCACCAATCAAAATAAATGGCTAATGACCTAAATATGTTCAAATTAAAATTTCGAACTTAGTCATGCTAACAGCCAGAAAGAAGACACGTGGTAGAAGCTGGATAAAAATAATTATCAGATAAACACCAACTTGAAATAAGTATATTCTTGAATCAAAAACGCAAGTGCACCAAACTTCGGAAAATCTTTAAAATTGTGAACTGTACCGTAATCACAAGCTTACAGTCTATATACAGGAAGAGAGACACGATCTAAACGAATCCGATAGTAATTTTCTGATGATTGGTATAGTGAACGACCAGTATTTTTTAGTGGGTTTTGTATCAATTCTCTTTATTTTTTTTAACTCTAGGTTAAAGCGATTTTTTAAATTAGGTCTTAAAGGTCATTATTTCTAAAGATAAATAATGTGTTGGACTTGATTTTTAGTTAGGTTATATCATTTTTTTAAGGTTTTTGTGTGGTATAAGTTTTATATGCTAGCTTTGACCAATTGTGACGCCTACCAGGATTGATAATTTTTCTTGATTGACAATTAGTTCCGGGAACGTTTTTTTATTTCAGAAAAATCTAGAGATATATTTTGTTAATGATACATATATAAAACTTCCTGGAGAAGACGGCATTCTGCCAGAACTTTAACAAGCAAACTTCAAAGCATTAGCTGAAATTCACACACCGCGCATACACAAAGCCTGGATATTGGAACACCTACCAGAAGCATGTATAAAAGGGGTAATAATCAAACTAAGAAGAAATACGACTTGAAGGACTCCAATAACTGGCAAGGAATAACACTGCTAAAGGCTATTTTACACTATTTTACTTTATATTAATACATGTCAAAAACTGATAGTGTGAATGTAATGTGTTATGAAAATGACAAGAATTACGAAAAAAAATTTGACATTATCATTTTTTGAAATTCATCGTTTTTTTAAATTTTTTCTAAATAATAATACCAAGGCGAATTCATTTATCAGCTGGCGTTGAAAGCACAGCTGTGCTACTTTTTTTCTTACTTAGAGAGAGAAATGTCAAAAGTTGCTTGTGTTTTTGACATATAGATCAACATTGGTGTGTTTTTGGTGTTGTTACTTGTTGTAGTATCGACACCACCGTATACATGAATTCACCTTGAATAATACTTTTCATTGGATCCGGGTTGTATTTCAGCAGAAGCATGTTCATGTGTGATAGTGTGACTACAAACTGTTACATTAGATTTTTTGAGTCGCAACAAAACTCATTAGATACTATTTACAAAAAATTAAAAATTATAATAAATAACAGACTGCAGTGTAAAGAACAATCTCTCAGAGACAAACCGGCTTGTCTTAGGCCACATCAAAGTTGCTTAGACCATATAAATACTCTTCGCGTTGGAATTGATCAGTGCATCGAATTGCGAAGACCCAACTCCAAAGGAGCACCGGTAAAAATTATTCGATTTGTCCAAGCGATGTCACAACGGAACTGCAAGCGATCAGTTTTATACTAATGCTACAGTGAAACTAGGATGTTCCCTCTCACCACTACTTATTCCAGTAATTTTATTAAAACTGTTCCAAAGGAAAGAGGGATCGAAAAGGACATGCACAAACATCTTGGAAGTATACAATACGCTGACAACATATATCTACTGTCACAAACATTTTCCGACAAGCAGGACGAACTCAATGACCTGAGTACCATGGCAAAGAAAAAGTTAGTCTTTAGGTGAATTTTGGCAAAACAGTTTCAATGCGCATAAACAACACTGCCCCTATATCGAAAATCAGACCATTTCATTTGTAAAGACATTTTTTTATCTGGGATACATGATGTCTACTATCAACGGTGTGGATGATGATGTCTCCAATCGGTCTTATATCTGCAGGCCAAAGCAGATATCGCAGAACCTAAAACTAAGAATCTTCAATGCGTAAATTCTACACTCCTGTATGGAAGTAAAACATGGCTTATGTTTTAAAATATATCCCAGAAACTCCAAAGTTGCATTAACAAATGCATCCGAATTGTATGTGGAATATTTTGGCCTAGCGTAATCACTAACGTAGATCTTCTTAGGTAAGTGAACGAAGAATATATAACATGTCAAATCGGTCGAAGGAAATATAGATGGTTAGGGCACACTCTACGAAAGCCAGCAAACAGTCTTGCTGGCTAGATCTGCCCTGGTGTGGATCCCCAAAGGATCTCGACGCCCCGTTCATTGGCACAGATTCTGGAATTTGGAATAGTGGTGTTGGAAACAAAAATTCAGCATATCCTTAAATCTTTTACATATAATAAATCCTAGTGGAGACCGTTTAGTTGCTAGAAATGTAGACTATAATTTTACGATTGAAGAAAATTATTTACTTTTCTATTAGGATTCTTTATACGAGTAGTTCATATATCCATCACTTTAAATTTTTTTGGCATCATTTAACAAATTTTCCATAAATTTCAAATATTTTCATTTATGGCAAATGTTGTCGTGTTTTATGTAACATTTTAATTATTATGAACATTCAAACTCATAACATTTTATTTGTATTTTGGTCTTCTTTTTTACGTCCAACAAATTTGTGTATTAATTAAAAGTAAATTCAAGAGTATTAAAAAAAAGTATATAAATTATTTAACAATATTTTTTTATGTAATTATCTCAAAATACATTAATGGCGAAATAATATAAAAATTTATGGGATTTTTCTTTTTTTTTATGTATGTCAACAACAAATGTTTGATTAAGTACAATTTTTAAAATTATGGACAATTGCTAGATTTTGTAATCGGCGTAATTAAATAAAATGTTTAAAATTAAAATAATAATTTTGATGTGATAAAAATTTATTTCTATTTAAGACAAAAATATTCATATTAAATAAAGTGCAGAAAGAGTAGAGCTTTTAATAATATCATATACAATAATTTTCCTGCAAATTATTTCACATTTGATAATTTTAAAATCAATAAAATCGATGCTGGCAAAATATTGAGTAGTGGGTACCGATAATTGAGTAGTTGCACCTATTTTTGGGTACTCTATGTTCAAAAGTAGAAACTCAATATTTTAGGCACGTTTTCATAACTAACCGATATCTTAGGACAGGATTTTATCGGATGAATAAAAAGTGTTCCACTATTACAAAATTACTTTTACCTGGCAGGTAGGACTATCTTTTTATACGGCCTATAAAATCCTACCTTCAGCTATCGGTAAGTTGTGAAAACGGACCTTAGAGATGTATTTTTTAAAAAAGTTCAATTGAAAATTCAACGGGTTTCTTTCAAAATTCAGCTCGGTTTGAAAATATATCTGCAAAATTAAGCCAGTAGCAAAAAACAAGCTAACAACAAAAAGACGAAGCTAAAGAAAATTTAAAAAAATTTAATTTAATACAAAATATATTAATATGCATAAAAAATCAGGCTTTGAAACTCAAAAACCCCGTTAAAAATTATTGTGTTTTATTAAAGGCTAGTTTACACTATCACACAAGTTTTACGTATTCCATAATACTTTGTAATATAAATCTAATTTGTTTTTTGGTGCGACCTTTAAAAAAATCGAATGTAACATTACAGTTTGTAGTCACTACCACCACTGATGCCATTACGATATGAAACATACATTTTTCGTATATTTTGATGACTTCAGATACCATGTATAATCCTGACATTTTTCGTATCTTTTGAATCTGTACGCAAAATATACAGAAATAAAATATTAAACTTTCCGTCTCTGACAAAGTTTCTTAAAAATAAAATGTATTTTGTTTTTAGGTTTTCTAAGTTCTTTTGTCGTTTGCATATTCTTGAACTTTTTGATATAATCGCTTTAGTACAAACGCATAAGCTCGTATGTTAATTTTAAAAAAATAAATTTTTTTTGATAACATCCAAAGATAGTTACATATAAATAATTTTAAAGTTTACTTACTATATTTTTCAAATTACATACCTAGACTTAAATAAATATAAAAATTTATTTATATGATATCATTTTCTTTACAATATTCATTAAATATGAAGTAAAAATTTTATGTTAGCCCCCTTTCAGACTCGGCAAGTTAGTTGCGTATGTAACTTGCCGAGTACAACAATGTATGTACTTAATTTTTCCCCCTTACCGCTACCTTACCCCTTACATCAACAAATACAGTGTTGCGCAAGAGACTTGCGCAAGTAACTTGCCGAGTCTGAAAGGGGTCTTAATAAATGTTAAACGTTAAAAATTTATTTTCAGATTTTTTTAACCTTTATGTCAACAGCAGAAAAGTTATACTTACGTCAACAGTATGCATACCCGGGTATGCAAGCGCATTTTATATGGGAATTCACATGTTTTGTTGTTTTTTTGTTTTATTTGTATTTTTTTTTTGTGTTTCTCCCACTTTGATTTGTTTTAGTGCAGGAATGCTAAAAATAGCGGTAGTTTTAGCAGACTTATAAAACCCTATATATTATGAAATAAACTTGCAATATTACTTTATTTTAATTTTTTCATATACATACCCGGGTATGGTAGGGATGAAAAAAAGCCGATGTACATGGTCTGGTTTGTCCAATTTTGTTCAAACCTTAGAATTAGTTAGAAAACACTTCTAGTGGGTATATCATGAAATTTAAAAGCGATATGAAAGCCACTTTCAGAGATACAGCGTTATTAATATTCAAAACATACCCGGGTATGCAGTTGTTGACGTAAGGGATAGGAATTAAAAAATGACCACATCCATGGTCTGCTTAGTCCAATTTTATTCAAACATCAGAATATGTTAGAAAACACTGCAAGTGAGGATATCATGAAATTTCAGAGCGATATAAAAGTCACTTTCAGACATACAGCGTTTTTAAAATTCAAAACATACCCAGGTATGTAGCTGTTGACATAAAGGTTAAACATGTATCTTTTTGGGAAAAAGTGTTTCTTTTTGGAAACTAAAATGTGTCTTTCTCGAAATTTCACTGGCAACACTCTCTACCACACATGATCAAATGCAAAATATTATTGCTAAGAAAAATGTTAAAAAACGATAAAGTCGTATGGGATGTCATTTTTTTTTGGTAAGTCCCAATTTCCACAATGCAAGTCTTATTGATAAACTTATCACATTTTCTTCTTTGAATCAGCCTCGGCGTTTTCACAATGCTTATCTTATTGCTAAAATATTACTGTTTTATGTATGCAGTACACACGTATGTGTGCGTTTTTTACATTGCGAATGAGAAAACAAAACGTATATGGCAAGTACATCAAGCTGAGTACTCGTTTCTTTTCCCCTCGTCTCTCTCGCCTACAAAGTAGCAAGCTGATCAATAAGACTTGCATTGTGGAAATTGGGACTAATATGTACTTGTCATTTTCATTACACACTGCATTCACATTATTACACTTTTATACGTTGATATGTATTAATACAAGGTATAATAGTGTAAACTAGGCTTAAGTACCCAAATGAAATGTATGGAGTATTGAAAAATAGTAGAAGCTGCACGCACTACTTAGGAGCAGTGTGACCAGATCTAAACATTTTTTTTCAGCTAAATCTGGCATTAGACATGGCCAAAAAATTCTAAAAATGATTTTAAAAATGCTATAAATTATGCTAAAATTTCTTAATGGTTTTTTGTTAAAAATGTATTACCAGTATGAAGTTTTATTCGATGCAAAATATATTTTAGTGGTTTGTTTTTTAACGAATTTGAAATAAATGGTTATTTAGATATTTTTTTAATTAGGCTTAAGTTCATTGAATTTAATTTTCATTAAATTATTTTTATGAAGACAGGAATTTTTACAACATGAAATCAATTAAAATTTTTTTTTTTATTGATAATTTTTTTTCATTCTTGACTGCGCTGAGATTTGAACCCAGGCTTTCACGGACAGGTTGCCCATACTAGTTTCGATTGTAACCACACAATCTCGTCAGTGGGGTTTGCCGTTTTACTCACTCGGCTATTGAGGCCGGGCGACGTCAATAGTCAAACATCAATCCTTAAACCAAATGGTATTTCACCTTGGTAGATAAAAATTGGCTTTTTTCAATGAATGATTATTTATTTTAATTGATTTACATGTTCTTCCTAACTTCTGTTTTTTCGTACCTTTTGTCAAGAATTCTTCTTGAAATCCAAAGTACATTTTTTTTTTTTTTTTTCATGTTTTTTGTCTTTCTTTTTTCTTGTTGACCTTTTTCAGCACAACTTGAAGGACAAATGTAAACATAGCTCGTGCCTTAGCTGATAACATGAAAATTAAATTCAATGAACTTAAGCCTAATTAAAAAAATATCTAAATTTGGATTAAAAACCATTAACAGTTCAACAAAATAACCACAATACTAGTATTATAAATGGTTATATTAAAACAAGTAGATAGATTTTGGTAAAGCATCTGATACACATAAATATGAAGCACAGGCAGTTGAGATTAAGTTATATGTTTAGGGGCCCGCAAACTCCTGATACATGCGAAATTCTAACGATGTATTTCTTTGATATAAAAATTTGTTTAGGTCATGTTATTTTTTATAGTTTAAAAAAGTTGAAGCTTTAGAATTATTATTTTTTCAGCAGTTTAGAGTAAAAAATTTTTTTCACACATTTACATTATTGAATTTTTATCTTAATACAAAGTGAAATTTCCTTGTACTGTTATATCGTAATATCAAAGGGCAAATAATATTTACAATCAACATGATAAGGGTATTTCTTATATTCCGTGTATATTCTATTTTTTAACAATACAGGTACGATGTTTCTTAGCATGAGAATTATCCCTTTTCATACGAAATTATTTTAGGTACAACTTTTTTAAGTCAAAATGTATTATAATATCTAAAAAAATTTAAGTAAAATCAATAAAACTATTCGTCCAAATTTTTAAAATAAATAATGCTATAAAACAGCACATTAAAACACATTTTCTCAAAATGCTAAATAAAATGCCAAGTGCTAAATAAAAATTTTGCAGCGAAATAAAAAGTTTGAATGCAAAATTTAGGTCCAAAAATGCCAAAATGCCTTTAATAGAAACAATTTACATTTTAGCATCATGTCTACAACCAAAAATTTTTCGTTAAGTCGGGTAAGTCGTGTTGTTTAGAAGTGAATTTGGTCAGATTAACATACTTTTTTGTGTTTTTATGTGTATTAGAAGGAGATCTACAAGAAACGCCCGCAAAGAATGCCAAAAACCTCGTTGCTTGCAACACTCGCGGAAAGTAGGCTTTTGACATAAATGCTCAAACAAAATAAAAAAACCACTACATACTTTTGAATCTCTGTATCTCTAGTCTATTTTTATACACAGATGCAATTTTTTAATATTATAGAAACTAAAAATTCAAGATAAATTAAACAATCGAAACTAGTCTAGGCAACCTGTTCGTGAACGCCTGGGTTCAAATCTCAGCGCAGTCAAAATGAAAAATTATCAATAAAAATTTTAATTAATTTCATGTTGTAAAATTCCTGTTGTAAAAAGTCAACAAGAAAAAAAAAGACAAAAACATGAAAAACAAAAATGTACTTTGGATTTCAAGAAGAATTCTTGACAAAAAGTACGAAAAAACAGAAGTTAGGAAGAACATGTAAGTCAATTAAAATAGATAATCATTCATTCAACAGCAAATTTCGATCTACCAAGGTGAAATACCATTTGGTTTAAAGATTGATGTTTGACTATTGAGGTCATCCGGTTGCAATAGCCGAGTGAGTAAGACGGCAAACCCCACTGCAGAGATTGTGTGGTTACAATCGAAACTAGTCTGGGCAACCTGTCCGTGAACGACTGGGTTCAAATCTCAGCGCAGTCAAGAATGAAAAATTATCAATAAAAATTTTAATTAATTTCATGTTGTAAAATTCCTGTCTTCATAAAAATAATTTAATGAAAATTAAATTCAATGAACTTAAGCCTAATTAAAAATATCTAAATTTGGATTAAAGACCATTAACAGTTCAATAAGATAACCACAATACTAATTATTGATAAATTAAACATTCATACAATTATGTACATATTTGCATTTTGAATCAAAAAATTGTTTGAATTGTTCTGTGCTTACTAGGGTTTTCATTCGGTTAACTGATTAATTACTACCCGATTAACAGATCGGTTAATTTAAAATTGCCTATTTTCGATTAATGATTAAACCGATTAATTTCATTCGATTAACCGATGTAACAACATTTATAACTTTTTGTAGTAACATTACATATTTTTTTGTGTTTTTAATTAATTGTTTCGTCCCAATTACAAAAGCCATGTGCTTAGAAAATATTTTTTCATACAAACAAAGAAGGTGTTCAGTGATCTATATTTTAAATAAGTGTTTGTTATCAACAGCTTTTTGTTTCACGTACTTTTAATGCGTTTTGTTATTTGTTTCTTTTCATATCTTCTCATATCAGTCTTTTAACAGAATTAACCGAAATAATGAGAGGAGTGAAAAATTTAAAAAAAATTAAAACAGAAAAAATAAAAATAGGATAATCCAGGAAGAGTACTGAGATATTAGATATTCTGTATTATGGGTTGCTTTAGATTTCTGGAACATCTACGATAAATGAAAGAATTTTTTCAGAGTCAAGTTTTATCAAAGCTAAAGAAAATAAACGCTTAATTCCTAAATATTTAAGCCAAATTATTTATATAAAAGATTATTTTATAAGATTTTCTTAAACTATTGAAATAATTAATAAAATGATCTTACATTTTATTGTTGAATTAATACATAATATAAATTAATTAAAAAATAGTTATTACATATATATAAATTAATTTTTGTTTGATCGTTTTAGTTCAAGAGTTGTTATGTTTGTTATGTTTTTGGTTTTTTTTTACTTATAAACTCCAAATAACAAATAATTTATGCATTTTTATATATTGAAATTACTTAATTTAACAGATCAATAACAAAATTAACCGATTATTAGCCGATTAAACCAAAACCTCGATTAATTAATCGAGCGATTAAATGAATAATCTAGTGCTAACCCAGGTATTCCGGTTGTATGGTTAAGGGGTGACTCTCATAAACTGCTTGTAGATATTTTCCAAAAAAAAATATTTTTTAAATAATTTTTTTAAATATTAAAAAACAATATTTTAAGAGCATATTCAAAGTGCCAAGCCGATAACTCATCTGGTAACAAGACTATATCACATTGAATATGAAAAACATACCCGGGTAGGTGGTTGTATACATTACGGTTAAAGAAAATTTGCTATTAGTTGCAATCCAATTAAAATTATAATGAACATATTTAAACCAAATACTTATGTTAAGTCACATTCAAATAATAAAATTTTTTAATTGAAGGAGTTTAGAAGCCATTGCTTAAATATACCTTTTACTTTAGGTTGTTGTCTAGACTTACAAAAACACAGTCCCCGGCATAAACATAGAATGTGGACTGTGGGTTACTACTTTTGGATTATATTTTAAGGAACAGATTCCAACGCTGTTACTTGAGCATTAACCGTAATAGTTTCTATAATACAGTGGCTGCTTCACCAATCGCGAAATCCCGAATACCGGGATTTATTTTTATGAGTCCCGGGATTTTTAACATATCAAATTTTATGTACAAAACTGTTCGTTTTTATTGAATTTTTATACTATATACTATATATTTGAGTTATATTTTTTATTGCAAATAATTCTTATTTTTGAGTTTAATTTTTGTTTTTGGCAGACAGCAAGTATTTAAAATTTTTAATTTTTGCTTGATATATGACGACTATATCTGGATTTTTGTATTTTGCTTAATAAAAACCATTGTTTTAAGTAGAAACGATATTTGCAAATTCACATCTCAAGCCTTTTTTAAAATTTTGTTTAGCAAGTTCAGCTTTGGCTTAAGACATAATTCCAAAATAAAAATGATTATTTTTATGCAAAATATAGAAAATTATTCACGATCTAATTAAAGTATTATTCAGAAACTAAAGAATAAAAGTTGATATAATTATAAGAATTAAGTCGTAATATTGATGAAATAGCGCATATTCATTCCGGTCCAATAATAATAAAAAATTTGCTTAAAAAATATACGGTAAATAAAATATTTTTTTTATAAATAAACACTATTTGACGTATTCATAAATAAATAATTTAACAAGAAGATACAAGATAATAGTCTGGTAGTGTATAAAGTCATTCCTGAAAATTTAAGGAATAGAACTATTACAAAAAGCTTTATAAAATACATAACTGAAATTTAACTCATAGAATAAATTCGAAAAAAAAAAATAATATTGAATATAATAAAAAAGAGTTGCTTATAAAAAAGAAAAAATTCCCAATATCTATTTGTTAAAATAGTTGAGTTAAAAACATTCAATTTATAAAGCATCACTATCCAGTGTGACACAACGAATGCTGACGAAGGTCGTAGCGGGTCAGAAAATGCATTACATTCTGCTGGTGTCTAATAATTGTAAATTTTTCTGTACATACAATAAGCTTCATTGCTATCCAACGGAAAGCTAAGGTAAAATGTAACAAGAAGATACAAGATAAAAGTCTGGTAGTGTATAAAGTCATTCCTGAAAATTTAAGGAATAGAACTATTGCAAAAAGCTTTATAAAATACATAACTGAAATTTAACTCATAGAATAAATTCGAAAAATAAATAATGTTGAATATAATAAAAAAAAGTTGCTTATAAAAAAGAAATAATTCCCAATATCTATTTGTTAAAACAGTTGAGTTAAATGCAAGTTTTACAGTTTTTAACTCAGCTATCGAGATCGATGAGATCCTACACTTTGCAGTATATTTATGTCGTCACAACTTAATTCAGATTAAAAATTTAATTGCTGTCAAAAAACCGAAATGAATTTATCTAGAAAAACTAAGAGATACGTATATCTTTTTAAGCTTTTTTTTCAGAATCTGATCAGTTTGACCATGGGTGAGGCCAGTGTTATAAACATATGTATAGAATAAATTGTTTTAGTTTTTAAAAATTTATGTTACGTATATAAAACCTTTTGAATATTCAAAAAGTGTTGTTTATTAAAAAAAAAGTAGCATCTTAAAGAAACACATTGATCCCGAATCCGGAAAAATCATGATTTCCAAAGTCCCGAATCCCGGGATTTTCAAAAATCAGTCCCGATTGGCATCCCTATTCACTACTTTAAACAAGTAATTAAATACAGTCGATAAATCCGACTACATGATACCCAATACCTCAAGTATTTAGAGACAAATTTTCAAAAGTATATCCTATTTAAGACCCACGGGCAATCATGGACCTGCCAAAACAAAACCATGTTATGAGGTTAAGATTTACATAAGTTATTTGTGAATAATATTATCTTGATATCAACATCTTTATGAGACTTGTTCGTCTTAAAGCACCCTTAGAAGAGGGGTTTCGATGGCACCTATGCTTAATTCCGGTTATACTAACATACAATTTTGACATGACTAATAGCTTCTATAGAAGTAATTCTCACCGAATTTAATATCAAAACCAACATTTATGGGAAAGTTAAGGTATTACAAGCTATTTTCGAGAGTGATATTTATGTATATTTGTCAAACATGAACTGAAAATTCATTTGTTTTTACGGAATTTGTGGTTATTTTTTTACGGAATTCGCGGTTGAATTTTTGACAGTAAAAATTAAATGAACTTTTCGTTAAAACTAAATGCAAAATAAGTAGATCGGTTTTTAAGTATATTAAAGTTGTTTTAAATTTAATTTTCATTTAATTTTACATACAGAATACTTTTACTTAATCAACAGGCAATATTAAAAGAAACCCAAAATCCGTATTAATGTGCACTTAGTTTTTTGAATAAATGTTAGAATCAGTTAAAAATAAATTTGCTTGGAATTTTATATGTATATTTATTTAAAAATTAGGGAACTGAATACTTCTTAAATAACCTACAGTCCATTACTGTAATAATATTGTGAGTGTAGATCAATTTATCGAAGGCACCTCATTTTTAAGTGAAGAAAAAAACGTTCATATATAGAACAGCAGCACACAAACACACATTAAAAAAATTATTTTATCAATTCAGTATTCTCAGTAAATTGTTAATAAAATCAAAAGTTGTGCAAAAGTCCTTCGTAAAGTTCATTTTATTCGAAATATATTTAAATTTTATTTTTTTTTATGAATTTTTAAAGAAAAGATAAATTTTTTTTTAATGGTTTTTTTCTAAACTTCAACGATATCTCGGAAACTACATGCAACCTACTTTTTACGATTTTTGGGAATTGGTAACGATAATGAGAAATGTTTTTATAACTAATGAAGACACTACTAAACAAGATTATTTAAAAAAAAAATGAAAAAAAAATTAAAAAGAAAAGCTTAACATGGAAATTTCAAGCGTTAAGCTAATTTTTAAGAAGGACTAAAGTCTACATACATCGTGACTACTTCTAGGAAAACCTGAAAAATAGAAAACGAAACAAGGGGAATCCCATTATTTTTACTGATATTGAATTTAACTTACCATAACCATTTATTAAATTAGTAACATTATATTTAAATATTTTAGAAAAATTATTGATCTTTTAAATGGAGAATAGTCAAAAAATATGTATTTTAGTGAGAAATTTTATAAGAAATCTTCGTAAAGAGCAAAAATATTATGGAGAAATTGCAAAAAGATAAAATCTGTCGGTTTACAGTACAACAATTATTAGAAACTATAAAAAAAATGGAAATACTGAAAATCATTCAAGATATGAACGTGAAAAAAAGCTGCCACGACGCAATGTTAGCAGTATTATTATTGAAGAAGTAAGTGCGGATCCAAAAATAAAATCCCCAAAATTGGCGGAACACATTTTCCAGAAATACTGTCCACCCAAAAACTATACAACGACCTTTGCATGAGAGTCGCTTAACAAGCAGAGTTAAACACAAAAAACCACCCTTAACAGCCAAAAAGCCAAAACTCTATCTTGAATTGGCTAATACATATTAATAATTTGTATCTTATTTACTGACGAGATTAGATACAATATTTTTGAAAGAGATAGACGTTCCAAAGTTTAGAGAAAATCCAACCCAGTCTTAGATCCAAAGAATATTATACCTAAAGTCAAACATGGAGGTGGCAGTGTTATGGTTTGGCAAGCCATGGCATCATCTGTATGTGGCAATTAAGTATTAGTTGAAGGCACAATGGACCGATATCTATAAAGGAACATATAATAACATAATTTGAAACCATCGGTTGAGAACTGCGGGAATCACAGAAAATTTAGTAAACTCCATGCCTCGAAATTTGCAAGCTGTGAACGATGCTCAGGGCGAACAATCTAAATTTTAAGTTTTAAAATATTTAAATTTTTTTAATGTAATTTTTAATTATATTGTTCCTTTTTTAGTGCATGTACAATTTTGTCCTTTGAAATTTTTAATGTTTTTGTTATTATTGCTTTTGTTATGTTTTTGAATTATATTTTTGTGTCATTAAAAAAAGTATTTATTAATGCCTTAAATATTATCATACAAGTTTTTCTCGATATCGTTATCAATTCCCAAAAATCGTAAAAAAGTAGGTGCATGTAGACTTTAGTCCTTCACTGTATACACGCAAATTTGTTGATCCCTACGATCAAAACTTACGGCTTTATTGAAGATTATTGACTTACTAAAATTTTTAATCTCTTCTGTAAAAAAATATAGTTACGTCCGTTAGCATATAAGGTGACGATATGTGTCTCAAACAATTTTTACAGCAATACCAATATTTCGTTTAAATACATAAAGAACGTAATAAGTATTTATTTCAATATTGAATATTATGTTTTGATAATAGAAAAAGAATAGAAACATTTGGATTCATAGTTTCATTTAATTTCTTTTACTAGATTCCTTTTTAGGATTTTGGATTTTTGTGTTCATACTTATGGTTTATGCTAGGAACACAACTGGGACGACCGACGAATTTCACCCAACACGACGAAGTTTGCAGTAAAAATTCGCTAAGTAAATTCGTCGTATGAAGCACAATAACAACGCTTTTATAATTTAGAAAGTTGAGTGCTGTTTGTGCAAAGAGAGAGAAATAGTGTGACCATGTTAACAAAAATAATGCCTAAAAATTAAAACATAATCAAAAACGCAACTCAAAACTATTTTTATAGCAAAATACTTTGCATATTTATTTTAAATGTTATACAATAAAGATAAAACAATTATTAAAGTAAAAAGAAACTTTTTGTACTAAAATATTTCTAAGCTAAAACCAAACATGGCCACCTGGTACTGATTTATACGTCGTTCGCCGGCGAATGAAATACATATAAATAAATCTATTTCAAAGTCGCCGCGTATGACGAATTTCGGCGGAAGCTTTTATTTATTTTTGACGAAGAAAATTCGTCGTTCGTCCTAGTTGTGTTCCTAGCATTGTGTTGAGCATATTTTCTGTTTTATATAACATTATTAAAAACTAACCAAATCGATTCATTATTAGACCTATACAAATAGTTATTCGCAATATTGGTTTTGACATATTAACGGCTATAAGGAAATAAGAACGGAGTGAAGTGTTATGTCATAAAAGTTATTTCAAAAATATGTTGAATCATACACACAACAGATGGTGAACCACAACTGCAACGAAACCGCTGTGTAATTATTGGTTGAAAACAAGGTTCTGTCGTATTCCTTACACTTTGAAGCCGTTTTCAAAATGGTTGCGCCCAAAAACTCAAAAGAAACTCAAAATTAATACGAGTTGCAGTTTCGTTGCAGTTGCGTTTCACCGCAATATGTTACACATGTACTTCCAATTACTATACCAGTTTCTTTTTTCGTTTAATTGGAATTTACCAATTACTTGTTAGAATAATTGGTAGTCGTCAAATATCAATAACCTATTACTTGTTATTATAATTAGTAAATGCGAGTTGCCAATTCCAACATGATATTGAATTTTTACTTAGAAAAGCTCAATTACAATTACGTGTAATTTGTAATTGCCCAACTATGCGTCTAATATAACGCTACAACTTTGAAGTAGTTGATGAATTTTGCAATTTGGTTCACAAATAACCATATTAGGCTCGTAAATTTATAGTAATATTTGAAAAATTTCAGTACAGAAACAAAATTAAATTGGCCGCAGCTTCCAAGTTGTGAAGGAAGGCCGGTTTTTATCGCCAATATTTCATGTTATATTCTCGCGACAACGTGTATTCGTAATTCACAGCCCAATATTGATCCAAATTACATAGTTCGTCATATACAATTTTGAGAGCGAACTATCTCATTTGTTCGTAATTCATTTTGAATTACTTTGCCAACTACAAACAAATCATTGTCCTCACCAATTTTTATCGAAGACGGTCAAAAAAACACATAAGAAAAAATATTTTAAAAAAGTTGTTTTTTTGTGAAATTAAAAAAAAAACAAATACATAAATGAACAAAATAGGAGTTGTTAACATACTTAGACATTTAAAGTTGTTGCTTTCTTTTGTATTAATTTTCAGAGCAAATATTTTTCATAAATGTTAGAAGAAGAATTGTTTAATAAAGAATTTGCCGTATGAAGAGCGTAATTCGCATTTGTAATTAATGAAGGAACAATGTAATTTAAAATGCAATATTTGGAAATTACAAAATGAATTAATCAACAAAGTCTCTTGTATTTATAAATATGTTTTATCCGGCACAGCGCTTATTTTGATAATATTGTTACGAAAGTAACTTTAGTTAAGAACTAGTTTAATTTATTATTTATTATATTAGTAGAATCTTAAAAGATTCTACGTTAAATTTTCAATTGAACTTTGTTTAAAAAATACATCTCTAAGGCCCGTTACCGATATTATAAAGGAAGTAAACCAAAAACTTGATAGAAAAGGCAGTAACGTTACAATATTTATATATACACACAGCTAACATTTTTTCCCCCATTTCAGGTATTTAAAAAGGCCTTAGTTAGCTTCGCTGGTAGCACTGCCTAAATTAGCGTTTGTGGTAAATTTGATATCACCTCAAATAATAATTTCACCACTAACACATATTTAAAGGTAACGCTATCGAATTCGCAAACCATTGAGAAAATTCAACTTAAAATCCAAGATTCATTTTCTGCAGGACGTTACAATCAATTGTTATGCATTTTATTTTGCAGATTTTTAACATTATTTGTTATAAAAATTCAGCACAAGCACATATTTAGCATATTTGTTTTTTTTTTGTACAAATTTAGCAAACGAAAAATATTAAAAATTATATGTTTGTCGAGTATTTTATATATGTAGAATATTTTCTTAGTCCATGACCAGCGCTGCCACGACTAATAACATTTTAATAACCAACATTTTTGAAAAAAATACTATAATTTAAAATATTTGTAAGAATATAATTGTATAATGCAATTAAGAAACATTTAAATGATGTTTGATCCAGGAAACGTTTTGCAAAAGCAAAATTTTTTTTAATAACACTAGTGATTACGTGTAGGACGTGAAATATTTGATAGGTGCGAACATAGCTTTAGTAAATAAATAGAATTTGATAAAAATTAAGCTAAAGTTTGATCAATTTACTGGTCACACTTTTCTTGGATTTGATCGTATTTTGTTGGTGCCTTAATTTTGTAAATTGTTTTGTTTTTTGTGTATTTATGTATTCGAACTAAAACCGGTTAACCGGTTACTTAAAAAATGCTTAACCGAAAACGGGGTTTTTCTAACATAGCAACTATTCGGAATATTCGAAAACCGATTATTGAAAAAAGTCGAATAATCGATCTCCCTAATACATATATGCATACATACTTACATATGTATATAAATAAAGTGAAATGAATATATTAAACATGTCGTTTTATAACAATCATTAATGATAGTTTTCGATTCTGATCCTACCAATCATATTTTTTTTTTTTGAGTGTACGCAATTCACTACAGAATTTAGCCAATTCGTCATTCTAATGAAGATAGAAGCAACCGTAGTTCTATCCTAGATAGATCGTCCAAACAGGCACATACCGGTTTTAAAGGTATTTCTTCCGAATGCCCCGAATTCCAGGACATTGACAATAGAAAAACATAGTTTCCTCTTCTGGAGCAAACCGATTGTGAGCCCTTAGCTACTAAAAAAATTTATTCTA
This sequence comes from Pollenia amentaria, assembly GCA_943735925.1. Lineage (NCBI taxonomy): Eukaryota > Metazoa > Arthropoda > Insecta > Diptera > Polleniidae > Pollenia > Pollenia amentaria. Next base: position 151,607,442 of record OX031007.1, read on the forward strand.
ATGCATTATAACACATTTTTGTTTGGAATAAATTCATAGTTTTAAAAAATTAGCAAAATTAAATGTACCCTTAAAATATGCAACATAGAAGTTTTCTGCTTTTCTGCATTTTTCTCAACATTTCTGCAATGTTGCGCTATACTTTGTAGAAAACATCCATACATACTACCAATTTTGGGTACTAAGAATTTTATAGCATATCTTAAGGCTCATAATTTCCTCCAAAATGCAACACTGTCTAAACGCTATCTCTTTTTTTTATATTCTTGGAATTTTTAGTTCCCTTTGATAGTTGCATAAAAGCGGATGTATATTTGTTGAGGTGTTTAGTGATAAAAGTGAAAATTAGTTTGTTTATTTTTTTATCAATTTCCAAAACAAAAAAAAAATGTGTTATTGTGTTGTTAATATTAAATAAAACTGTGTAAAAAGTTAAGCATGTAAGTATATTTTGTTCACACATGCTTTTTTAAAGTGTAATCTTTAGCAGCGAATAGAAGACATATTAGAGTGACCAAGGAAACTTCTTTGTTAGTTTTTTGAGGCTTTCAGTTAGAACAAATTAAAAAATGGCTATATCTTTAAAAAAAGTTATTATTTTCATAGAACTTTGTCAAACTATCTCGTTTGTTATTGCAATTAAATTTTTAGTTTCTCTTTATTTTGTTCTTGTTTTTTTTATTGTCAACAGTTGTTGCCAATTGTACAATGTCTAGTGTAGCATTGTTGTTTGTATTTCTTTCTTTGACTATTTTCGTTGTTGTTGTTCTTTATTATTGCCGACTGGTTGTGTGCTTTTGAATGTTATAAAAGTGTGACGTCACTATTGGTATGTGTGCCAATATTTATTGCGTGTGTGAAGGCAAGGGTAGTTTTTAAGTCTTGTTTTGTTGTAAGCACGATCATTAGTTTAGTAAGTGCTTGTGACGTCATTGCTTATGCTTTGACTTCATTCATTGGCATGTGGGCATGTTAATGATTATTTGGTGTTGTGTTTCAGGCGTTATTTAGTAGAGATGTTAATAATATTCGTGTTCGCATCGCCTAAATACATATTTGATTACATTCGTATTCACCAAATTTTTGGTTAATACATATTTATAAAATTAAACAAAAAAATATTATTTATTAATAATTTCTATATTAAACAAATATATTATCCTTATAAATTTAATTTGAATAAATTTGAGTGAAATATTATGATTCATAACAGTTTTTGGTCGAACTAGAATTATTTTCGAAAGGGGAATTGTACCCATGGTAAATTATGGACCAAGCATTACAAAATTCTGTAGATTGATTTCTAGTATTAACAAACCTAAATTAGTTCAAATTCCGATATAGTAGTAAAATTTGTGTAAGCGTTTTATAGTTTTAAAGTGGGTTTTAAGAAGGCTGCTTAATATGGGGCAAACATAAAATAAATTATGGACCGATTATTACAAAATTAAATGGTTTTATTTCTGGCCATATGAAGGTAAAATGGTATTAACAAACCTAAATTAGTTCAAATTCCGATATATTAGTAAAATTTGTTAAAGCGTTTTATAGTTTTAAAGTGGTTTTTCAGAAGGCTGCTTAATATGGAACATAATAAGATAAATTATGGACCGATTATTACAAAATTAAATGGTTTTATTTCTGGCCATATGAAGGTAAAATGGACCAAATTTTACCACAATATTAAAATAATTAATTAATAATTCCTGAGTGGGCATTAGGGAGATCGGACGGTTATTATTCGACCGGTTTTAGCCGGTTATTCTAGTTTTGCCCAAGTCGGTTATTTTAAAATTTCCATTCTTCGAATATCGAATAAGCCGGTTATTTGGTATAATTTACCGGCTATTTTATTAATATGTATTTTATGTACGTTTTCCTTACACGCGCTGTAAATGTGCCCACAGTTTAACCCCCATATTCACAAAAAATATTATTCATTAATAAAAGGTTTATTGAACACATTTCCATAGAAAATTCGTTTCATAAACCTGCTATAAACCCAAAATATTTTTTATGAATATGAGGGTAAGTATTTTTCTAATTGCATATTGGGCAACCTTAAACTTTTAATTCAGAATGTCAAAACAAATTGCAACAAGAGTCAAAAAACATTATGAACAATGTAAATAAAAATCGCTTATAAAATCGTGTGTTCTTGTAAAAAAAAACCAAAAACAATTCAAAATTCTACAAAAAAGTGTTCAGTTACAAAGTAAATAGTAATTTGTGCGAGAGTATTCTAAATATTAAATATATTTTTACATAAATATTATCTCTAGAGATATTTCGAACGGGAATAAAAAGACAAAGTTAGGTGCCTGAAGTGTCCTAAGATGAAAGGTTCTTAAACGTCACGACTTATTAATCACATTAAATTAGTCCACATGCTTGGCATTAATGTGCTCCAAATAAAATGTAACTTCGTTCGAAGTAGTTCTAAAGAGACGACAAATAATACTTAACTAAAATAGCTGCCAAAAATAAATAATTGGGTGAAATATAGGGTATTCATTCGGTTAACCGATTAAGTACTACCAGATTAATTTATCGGTTAATTTAAAATTGGCTTTTTTCAATTAACGATTAAACCGGTTAATTTCAGTCGATTAACCGATTAATAGATGTAACAAAATTTTTACTTTTTTTTAAAATTTTTTTAGTATTATAACACATTTTTGTGTGTTCTGAATTATTTATTTCGTCTCATATACAAAATGTATGTGTTTAGAAAATATTTGTTCATACAAACAAAGAAGGTGTTCAGTGATCTTCATTTGAAATAACTATATAAATAAATAATTTATTTCGAAAAGGGCTCAGGTACAAAAATAAAAACTGTTCACGAGACACAAAAAACTGAATATTCGAAATCTTCTATATCTGCCTGAGAAAACATGTCGGTTGGCCGCTACAGAACGGAATCCTAAAAATTTCGGAAATATGCAATCTGGAAAGTATTATCCTCCGATCAACTGGATTCACTCATTATCAAAATGAAGTTAAAAATATGTGTATTATTTTATATTTTTCTCATGAAACGGTGTTCACTACTCATATTTTTATAATGGCAAAATCAAAAATAAGTTTTCAAAACAACTTAACCACATATTCAAAACTAATGTACATACCTCTCACTGTAAAAATGTTGAATGCAAAGTGTTTTTCCATTGCTAACTAAAACACACATAAATAAAAATTCTTATTATATATGAAGACTAGCTTAACCCGGTGCGCTTTGCTACCCCCATCGAAACAAAATTGGTAAGATTTTTTTTAAAAATTAAAGCATCTTGGACTAAATTTGAATGAATTTACAGTAACCGTTCAACAGATGATATACAGAAATTTCAAGTGTCTTCGTATGGGAGGTGCCATGCCTACTTTTCCCATTAAAACTACCTTTTGAAATACATCTTGTGGATTATTATCTAAGCTATTTGTACAAAATTAGAATACTTTCACTATTACAGTACTTCAAATACGTAGAAATCTTTATTGCAATTGTGTGGGAGGTGCCACGCCCGCTTATTAAATCCAGCCAACTTTTTGGCATATGTCGTGTATTGATAACGAAGTTATTTGTTTCATATTGGAAAACTCTTATTGTAACCGTCTTCCAGATATAAGGTTATTCATATTTTTATTTAATGGTTGTTACCATGCCTAATTGATTAATATATATTAATAGCCTATGTTAAGCGCCGAGTAATCAGGAAATTACTGTGAAACTTTCAGTAAAATCGGCTCAGTAGCTTAGGATTCTGTAGAGAAGAAACAAACATTCGCTTTTTCATTTATATATTATATTTTTATTTTTAAAGATGTAGTTTACCATAAGAGGGTCCTACAAAGCTTTAAGACTTTTGTCTTCAGATATAAAGTATTTAATATTTTCGTCCTATGGAGGGTATTGCTCCTCCTTCGTCTACCCCACCCATTTTTATTTTGGAATTTATAGCTTACCATAATAGTGGATTTAACCACATTTGAAGACTCTTGCTGTAATAGTTTTTCAGTTACGCGATATTAAATATATGCTCCCTATGGGGGGTATTACTCGCCCTGCGTCTACCCCCTTTATTTATATTTTTAAATGTGTAGTTTTCCATAAGAGTGACTAATACCAAGTTTGAACATTCTCACTATAACAGTTCTGACGGTATGCGATATTAAACATTGGCGTCCTATGGGGGGTAGCACTTCCCCTGCAGCTATCTTGCTTCTCCCTACACCTACATACGTGAAACAGCATCGAAGATAAGAGGATTTTAAATTTTGAGTTGATTAGGCGTGCCACCGCCCCTTTGTCCAACCACAACTTTATATAGCCAAGGGCTCACTAATTCATAACAACAGCCTACTGTGAGAATTTGATGACGATCGATTCAGTAGTTAATTAGATATAATCGACATAAAGGGGCGTGGCCCCTCACACTTTTTTCATGCAACGTATTTCTATTCATAACAATACCATATATACCAAATATCATCAACCTACGCCAAATAGTGGCTAAGATATGAGGATTTTATGTTTTCGGTTGTATGGGCGTGGCACCGCCCCTTTTTCCAACCACATCTTTATATAGCTTAAAGCTGAGTAACTCAATGCAGTCGCTGTGGTCACTGTGGAAATTTGATGTCGATCGGTTCAGTAGTTTATTAGATAGGATGGGTTTTTACTTTTTCTATAAAGGGGCGTGGCTCCACCCTCTTTTTCATAGAGTTTATTTCTATTCATACTAACACCATATATACCAAATATCATCATCCTACGCCAAATAGTGGCTAAGATATAACGATTTTATATTTTGGGTTGTATGGGCGTGGCATCGCCCCTTTGTCCAATCTAAACTTTATATAGCCTAATGTATCTTCCAGGGTCACAGTTATATTCTGTGCAAATTTCAAGATGATTGGTCAAGTGGTTTGGCCTCCTATAAGGCACAAATATATATACAAACATACATTCACTTTTATATATGGAGATGATCCCTTTTGAAATTAACTTTAAAAAGCCATTGGTTTTTACCGCTATTGAAGGGGTATATCATCTTTCATTCCCACACTATATCGGTCTATATGTGTACCTCTAAAAACAACAAAAAACATGATTTCCTTTTCGAAATAAATTATTCAAATATACGTTTGTACTTAGTTATATGTTTCTTTTCATATCAATCTTACAACAGAATTAACCGAAATAACAGGACTCTTTTGACATAATGGAAGAGTTTATATATTTAGAGAAATCCAGGAAATGGACTAAGAAATTACATATTCTGTATTATGGGCTGCTTTTGATTTGTCCAACATTTACGATAAGTGAAATAATTTTTTCCAAGTCAAGTTTTATCAAAACTAAAGAAAATAATCGCTTTAATCCTAAATATTTAAACCAAATTATTTTTCTAAAAGAATATTTTATAAGATCTCCTTAAACTACTGAAATAATTAATAAAATTTTCTAACAGTTTATTTTTTTTAATTTATACATAATATATATGTGTATAACATATTTATTATTTTTTTGTTTGCTCGTTTTAGTTCAAGAATTGTTATGTTTGTTATGTTTTTGTTTATATTTATTAATAAACTTCAAATAATAAACAATAAACTAATTTATTGAAATTACTTAATTTATAAACAAAAACTTTATTAATCGATTAACCGATTAATTACAAATTTAACCGTTTATTAACCGATTAAACCAAAACCTCGGTTAATTAATCGAGCGATTAACCGATTAAATCAAAAGCCCGATTAAATGAACACCCTACTAATTACACTGCTTGCATCATGGCTCGTAAACCTAATTCGAGCACAATTTATATACAATTGCACTTTCGAAATAAGGTTTTTGGTATGATTAGCCCCCTAAAATGGTGTACAAAATTTCTAACTCAAAATTTTCGGAAATAACAAAACCATTTACAATTGTTTACTTATGTATGGGACTAGAGGCCCAACTATATGTAAGAGCTTGCTTTAGCTTCTATCAAAAATGCATCTCAAATGAATTTAAAAAACAAAAACAAAAAACATCTGATTCCGTACGGAAAGTGTGATCAGTTTCGCACTTGGCTTAAGCAAATGACGGTTTCATTAAACTTAACATTCAGTTTCCTTAAGTTTAATATATTGTGTCAAACGTGTATTCAAACAGTTGCTTAAGCCAGATTATGTATATTATATATGGGCCTTAAAAATTCGAAAGATTTTAAGTAATTTCTAAAATTGATTTCCAAGTCTAATTTATATCTTATGATCGTTTCCACGAAAAGGAATCTCTACAATTTAGTTGACTTGAAAAATAAAAAAATTCCCACCAAAATTGCGCAAATAAAAAAAGTAATTACAAAAAGAGGCACCGCACGCGATAAACGCTTTTTTTTAACAGGTTCCGCCTTCAGACCACAACAAAGTCATGCAGACATAAATGCTGCACATACACAAATACAAGAAAATAACAATAAATAAATCTTTCTCTTGTTGCTAAAGATGATGTGGCTGTGGCTGCGTAAGTGGAAGAAGATGATGACGACAGCAGGAGAACTGACGATGATTATGAATTACCACACTTCAACACCGCTTGTTAGTAAAAAACAAGAAGAAACATATATAAATTCTATTCGGTCTTTATAAGAATTTTTCTGTTCATTTTTATATACCAACAGATGTTTTGGTCAGGTTGAGGCGGTTAAGCAGCAGTCGAACTTTCGCAATTGCTATAGCAAAAGCAAACTATGCAAGCAGTAAATATTTAAATCATTATTATTTTAATGTGTTTACTTATGCATTTGAACATTTAATGTTGTAGACATGGAGGCACACCAAGGCATTGATTACCTTCAACGTAAATATGGCTTGTAACTTGTGTTAAAAAATCAGGTGATTACAATAAATGTTTGTAAGAAGTAAAAAAAAACAGCGAAACTAAAACCACAAAATTGCTAAGTTGAGAGAAAAAGGACAATGTGTGTGTGTATGTATGTGAAATTTCAAGCCTTGTTAACCAGGCATAATAAGTTTTGCATTTACATACATTTTAAACATAATATCTAAAAACTGAAATACATGACAACGTGACTTGGTTAAGCAGTGTTAATAAGCCATTGAAGAACATGCGGTTAAAATGTATAACGAATTAAACAACATCATCGTACTTGTTTAAATTTCTATACGTGGGGTATTTTAAAATTAACTTAAAAGGATTAAATGTGGCAAGTGATTTGTTACATTTGCAATAGAAGAGTAATCTTCAAGTATTGTGGGTTAAAATAAACATGTTGAAATTATATACGATATGGTCATCTAAAAAAACTTTTTTTAACGAAACAATTTTAAACATATTATGGTCATTCTAACCATATTATTGTCACTGGCATCCAAATCATAGTTAAATTAGAACTCCATCAGGAAGCCATACTATGATTGTCTCCAAACATATTGTGGTTATAAAAACATTATTACGCAAAAAAAAAAATTATGAGTAGTTTTTTATCAATTAAAAAAAATTACTTAAACAGTTTTTCAATTTAGTTAATGTGATAATTAAATCCATTATTTTTTAGTTGAAATTAAAAATGTTATCTTGAGTTAATTAATATTTAAGTTGTTTTGAAATAAATTTTTAATTAAAATATTAATTAAATAACAAACATTTTAAATTGATTTTTTCGTTTAAAATAAAATAATTTATTATTAAGATTGAATGTATTACGTGCTATATTCCCAATTTTTATTTTTGATAAAAACTCTGTTTCTATGCGCTTTCGCTGGTTGCTTAGGCCAGCTCATCAGGAAACTTTTTCCAAAGATCTAAAAATATTATACAAATTACACTATAAAGTGAATAAGAATTTTAAGCACTCAGGTCTTACTTGTAACAATATCAAAGCTTCAACAAAGCCACAACAATAAACAGTAAGTTTATCTCGTCTTACATTTAAAGTTGTAGAATTGTTGTTTGGAATTGTCAAAACCTGTGCTATATTTAAAAGCTCTGTTTCTTTACTCTACTTTGGGATCCCTCGGGATCCCAATTTGCACGAAAAGCGTTCCCGTACTTTAAATTTGTGTAAAAGAGAGCGAGTTTGAGAGAATAAAATTCTTTTTCTTCTTGCACGAAACAGCCCAAACTTTTTCTTCGTGTAAATTGTTAAACAGCTGTTAAACATAAACAAAACAAAAAAAGGTATGGACAAAATGCTAATGAACAAAATTTTGGAAAGTGTTGTGGAATAAAATAGTGTTATTAAATAAAAAGGTTTTATATTAAAATATCAAGAAAAATAATGTAAGTTATTGTAAAAGTGTTTGTATTGTTCTATTTTTGGTAATATATAGTTTATTTCTACAGATACAGAGGAAAATTTAACATATCCATTTTTAATTTAAAGCCATACAGTTTTTAGTAGTAACCAAATTTTTGTTGTTATAGAAGACTAATTTAACAATAATATGGTTATACATATACATATATATGTGCTTTATTTATCTAAATATTAACAGCCATATTCATTAAATTTTATTTATGATCAATTAACCGTTTATAAGCAAAAAGTGCTAAAGTGGTATCCATAAACGAAAAATACTATATTAAACCTTTAATAAGCCATTCATAAAATATGAAAATTTATTGCTGGATTTACCCTTCTATAAACCTAAAATAATATGACATTTTGATAAATGTTTGCATTTAATGATATTATTTTGGACAATATGTTTTAAAATAATGGAAAATTTTCTTGTTTTTTAATATGGAAATGTTAAATACATTTTACTAAATTTATTTTAATTTAGACAACCAATTTAAAGTTATATTATTAAATATTTTAAAAAAAATTTATGTGATTTAAGTTAATATGTTCAGGGGCAAATGCAGATATTCTTTTATATTATTTATGAAATGATTGCAATTAGTTTTTTTTTATGTTTTAAACAACGAATTGTTGTTCAAAACAATAAGAAAATTTAAAACACAAATAGATCCATATTTATATGGACACATAAGCTTTGCATTAGCTATGAATTTTCCAAACTAGTTCCCAAATAGGTACACTTGCAAACAATTGTTCTTATATACTGTAGTAGGGTTTCATGTGGTCGGGCTTGACCGACTATAATTTCTTACTTGGTTTAGTTAAGCATTTTATTAAAAAATTAAATAAAATCAATTTTAAAAAATAAAAGTTCTTTTTCTCTCTCAAACTTCGATACGAATTTGAAGATTTTTTTTGTGTTTTAAAATTAAATAACTTTTTAAAGTCTTCGTCATTAGCTAACGTTGTGGAAAGAGAGCGTTATTTGAATACGCATAAAAAAATATATATGATAAAAAGTAAAAGAGCTTCATCGATTCGAAGAACAGTTACCTTCTAGGGTTAAAAATATCGCTTAGTGTTTTTATAGCGACATCATCATTTTCGTTAAAATGTTTACACCATCTTTCTTACAAATTCTTGACATAATATTCTGCTGCCATCAACCAGTTAGAGTTGGTTGTGGAGGAAGATTTAAGTCAGGAAAATGTTCTTTAAATATTGAAACACGCAAAGGTGACTTAAAATTTATTTTTCTACCACATGATATCAATAAATCTTTATACATTATCAAATTGATTTCTTATTTCTGCAGCCACACGATGCATGGCGTGAGCTAAGCATTTAACATGTAACATTTTTGGGTATAACATTTTTGGAAAAAGTCCAGAATTTACCATTTATGGCGCTGCATTCATTAGTCAAGCAGAGTAAAATATTATTTTTGTTTAAGTCTTTATCTGAAAGCGAAATTGAATTATTAAAAGCTCGAGCTATTGAAGCATGAGTTTTATAAAAATTACGAAAAATATGCATTTATAACAAAATATGCATTTAAAACAGTCAAAAACATGCATTTAAAGCAAAATATGCGAAAGCATTCCCTAACAAATTGATGCCATTTAACTGGAAATTTTGTGATTCCAAAAGATTTTTAAGGTGGGTCTTAGAGTAACTAAAACAAACATGGAATTGTTGGAAATCCCTTGCCCTGGTAATAAATTATAATGCTCACAAAATGTATCCACTGCTGTTAGTAACGAACTGAACCGCTTAATGTCTTAAATAAATCTAAACTAAATATTTATGATAAAGTGTTCAAACGGAATTCAGTCGTCAACTTCAGGCGAAAATCCTAAGAACAACAATTGAAACGTCGGCAGCAACTTCAAATTCTCTCTCATTTCTTTATTTTTCTTTTGTTTTAATTTTTCTGTGTTTACAAAATGTATGAAATTTGATGAAGGTACAGTAGCATTGGTAAGAGAATAAGTGCCTATATTTGAGAACATTAGAAAAAACGTTCTCAAAATAAAATAGAATTTATTTTACGACGGCTTTCTACGACAAGTTTTTATGCCAAGTTGTATGGAAAATGTGGTCACGACCCAGTTCTGTTTGAACACTTATGCTGTATTTATAGTTCTCAATCTTTTCTAGAGGTTTCATGAATCTTAATGTTCTTGTTATAATAAAATTGCTTTTATTCATCAAAATCTAAAATCTACCCAATAAAAAATTGAGCTTCCAACGAAGCAGGTTTGAAGCAATACATTTTTGACACAGAAAGCGCTTTATTCAGCGCATATAAAAATTGGTGAATGTTTTGCACACTGAATTTTTTGTTACCGTTATTCTTTTATATGCTCCCTTACAAACCTGCTTCGTTGTAATGAAATGTCGTGGCTCTTCTAATTTTATATATATTTTTTTTAATTTATTAAGAATTCGTTCGCTTACCTCACTGCATCTCTGTATGTCTTATTGCGTAGCGCATAAATGTGTGTTTACTTTTTAAAATGCACCATTAGTGCTTCGCAAAATAAGAACATTTTTTATTGGGTACTTTTAGCCGTCACAAATAATTTTTATTACTAGAATGTTCCGTGCAGTGGAGAAGGAATAAAATTATGCTTATTATGCGTCCAGACTTGCAATTTTTCTTGCTGCAATTTTTAAAAATTCTACTTTGAAATTGCATAAATGTCCAGATTATGAAATTGTAGTTTTGGAATTTGTTATGTTTATCTTGTCTCTCCTCTTCTCCTTTTTATATTTAAAATATAAATGCAAATACACATACAACCAACTTCAAGTTAAAAAATGTGAAAATAACAAAACAAAACGGAATTGCATAGTACATTAAACTCAGTTAAACTCTCACCAATAAACTCAAGAATTGCTGCCACAAAAATTGCAAAAATTGGTTTATATGAAGTGCCTACTCCAAAAATACTGTTATACGCGAAAAACCATAAAAGAATAAATTTTATGATGATCGGAATACTTTGCAAAATGACTAGGAACTGTTATGTAATATTTTTTAAGAATGGGGCACAATTTATCACAGATCCCATAAAATTTTAATACTAATTCTTAATGGAGGGTATAGAAGATTCCGCATAGCCATCTATAAAATGTTTTCGTATTTTTATTCGCATTTTTATAAAGAATCTATTTTAATGATTTTAACGACAGATTCGGTCTGGTCAATGGAAAATTGCTCAACTCCTTATACATACATTTATTAACACTGTAAATATATGGTTATTTAAAATGATTTTCGATTGCCCTACGCAAAAAATATGATCTGTAGGTTTCACTATAAATAATGTCGATACCTCCAAAGCGCAAAAACTAAGTGTGTGTAAAATTGTATTTTAACATAAAACTGCTCTTAACTTTAACAATTCTTAAAATTGACATACAAAATTAATTTTTTCAATGAATAAATTTGTTCACTTTTTACTTTATTTGTTGATTCAGCCAAAACTACTGATTGACGACACTTCGTGACCTGGTCGTTAGCAGACGACCTTTTTTTTTTTTTTTTTGTTTAAAGCGATTTAGCCTGAAAGCAATTGAGATTGTTTGAATACATACATGTTCATGTTTAACCACCATGTAGACATAAAGTGTAAAATATTTTTTTTTGTGCTGTCGTTTTTTTTTTTTTTTTTTTGTGGATTAATATTTATTTTATGCCAACAATTTAAGAAGCCACCAATGTTGACCACAATTTTACCAACACAAACGACTGCCTGACAGCAAACCAACCAGACAAAAGCAATTGATAATAAAAATCTTTTGGAAGGAGGGGTTTGAACTGACCAGAACTCAAATTTTTTTGGAAACTTCTTATTTTTAAGCACGTGAACAACAAAAAGTGTATTATACTCTTACGAATAATTTGACAAAGTTAGACCTTTTGATAGCTGCGTTGCGTTTTTAGCTTGAACCTTCCTTTCTTATATTTTTTTATGTAGAAGAGACCTACGGATAGAAGAGACACTATCGCACTTGTATGAATGAATAGATATGTTCATGTGTTAAGCTACGGCCACTCTTGGCAAATATTTGTATAAAAAAACTTTACCAACAAGCAAAATAAAATATAATTTCCTTCAATTCCAATATTTATTTTAATTTTTGATACCACGTCTTACAAAAAGAATAATTTTTTGCCATGACTAACCGTATAATTTTGATTTCTAATTAAGACCATGTTAAACAACACTTACTATTATATTAACAAAAGTAGTGGTAAAGTGTGACTATAGCTTTTCTCTTATAAGTGTATAGCTGCAGTGGCAGCAGGGATGGAAAATTTAAATTTTTTGTCGCGTATATAAAAGAATTCAAAAGGTATATTTCTTAAAAGCGATTTCTTGCATTTTATTTATTTCAACTGTAAGGACTTTAAGAAGAAAATTCCTTTATAGTCCAGAAGATAACATAATGAAGTCCACTAGTAATAGTAATAATAATATTAATAATTATTATAATAATAACAGTAATAGTAGTAACAAAGTTAATAATAGTAATAGTAGTAATAATGAAAATAATAACAATAGGTGTGTTTATTTACAGAAAATTATTGCTTATTGCTTATGTTACGCGTAGCTTTTACTCTGATATGCCATACCTAAACAAGAGCGTCAGAGTTGTGTCACAAACAGTAGTGCTAACTTTCGTGCTTACTAAAACCCTCACAAAAGAACCAGAAAATGGAATTAAAGCCGTTAGTTTGGCTTAAAAATAGTTAATTTGCCATTATTTATTATCAAAAGATAAAAACAGGGTCGTCAAAACCACAAATACAGCAACTCTGCTTATTTTAACGCGCTCTCAAAATCGGATTTTCCAATTGCAAAGCGTTGACCCCGCGCTATTTAGGGATGCTTTATACAAATTGTATGGGCATGAGGATTTTTGACAGCTAGAAAACGCGTTCCGCTCTTATTTAAGTATGGCTGTTAGTGTTCATGTACTCAAAAAACTTGCAAAGAGAGAGTAGAAAAAGAGCATAACAATTTGAGAGACAAGAAATTTGTTGTAAATTTGGATAGTACAGTTTTTACTTGCAAGAATTATTCAACCACCTCTTTCATATTTTTGTTTATAAAACAAAAATAATTTTCACAATTTTTATATTAAAAGTTTTTGAATAAAATATGATATTTATTTTTTTAAAATTTAAGAACAATATTCTTGCGCAAAGAGTTGAAATCAATTGAATTTATTAAGAAATAATATTGTCAATATTTCTAACTGACTAGTATTTGCTGTTAAAGCGTTCATTAACTTTTTTTAGTACTTGTGAGAAAAATTTTTTAAATTTTAAATTTACTCTCTCGTTGCAAGTTTCTACTAGTAAAGTTAATGAACACACCTAATGGTAATAATAATAATATACGAGGGCAGATCAATAAGTACGTAACTTTTTGAATGAAACACAGTTTTTTTTTTACAAAAAAAAAAAATTTTTTCAACATAATCTGCTTTTAACTCAATACACTTAGTCCAACGTGTCTCCAATTTGTGTATCCCTTCCAAAAAATAGGATTTTTCGAGGTCTATAAAAAAGGCATTTGTTTGACCAATAATTTCATCGTTGGAGCTAAATCTCTTTCCACCGAGCCATTCCTTTAGGTTCGGAAATAGAAAGTATTCACTGGGGGCTAAGTCCGGAGAATATGGCGGATGAGGTAGCCCAATTAATGTAATTTTGCCATTGAGACTGCACACGTGTGCACCCGTGCATTATCTTAATGAAAATGAACGTTTTTCTTGACCATATGGGGTCGTTAAATCGGTCCAATAAATTGGTATAATATTCGCCGTTTATTGTTTTTCCCTTCTGAAGGTAATCGATGTGGATCAATTAAGAGCAAACGCGTCACCCATCTTGCAGATAGCCTTCTTAAACCCAGCTGATCATTTAAAATCAAAACCACACTGCCATATGAAATGCCTATGGCATCAACAATCTCACGCACTTTTACTCTTCGATCGGCCAACACCATATCGTGAATTTTTTCAACATTTTCGGGTGTAGTGACTTCAATTGGCCGTCCAGAACGTTCAGCGTCATTTGTACTTGTGCGACCACAACGAAAGTCAGTAAACCACTTTTTTACCATTGAATTAGATGGTGCAGAGTCCCCATAGTATTTATCAAGCTTTTCCTTGGTTTGATTGACGGTTTTTTTTTTCGCAAAAAATAATGTTTAATGAGCACTCGAAATTCACTTTTTTCCATTTTTAAAAAAATCCACGAGGTTGTATGTTTGAACAGTTGTTAAATGACGGAACTTGCTCAAAACTTGACAGTAGTCTATTAACAGGTGATACTTGATGGGAGCACGGACTTATTGATCCGCCCTCGTAATTATAAAATCAAGTTTTAAGTAAAACGATTAGTAAAACATTAAAAAAAAAAACAAATACAATAGGACTTTTTGTCAGTCGGAGTGTAAGCAGAGGTTTATCATAGGTTGCGCAGCGTCATGTACACACTGCGTATAACATTATTGATATGATCACTGCATGACAGAGCGGAATTTATGTGAAAACCAAGGTACTTGATTTTTTTCTACATATGCAAGTGGAGTGTGACCGAGGCAAATAATTGGAAGATGATAAAAATGAAGTTTCATCCTGCTGATGGGTAATAAGACAGATTTTACCGGATTCAGCATAAGGATGTTATCTTCACTTATAAAGAGCTTTTAGGTTCTCATTAATTTTGTAAATCATGTCATCAACAAGGCCAATACGACTAGATATAATCAGCATATGCGTGAATGTTAACAAAATTTACGACATTACATATATCATTTATAAAAATACTGAATAGCAGAGGTCCAAGAACTGAGCCCTGTGGAACTCCAGAATGTATTTTCTTGAAACCTGACTCTCTTAAACCGATAACCACATTTTGCACACGCTCTGATAAGTAGCTACTTATGAGGGACACCGCATTTCGACAAATGCCAAAGGATCATATCAATTTCCTACAAAGAAGTGAATGAGCTACGCTATCACAGTTCTTTGAAAACTCCAGTAAGCACATCACCGACAGATCACCCA
The DNA here is from genome assembly GCA_943735925.1 of Pollenia amentaria. NCBI lineage: Eukaryota > Metazoa > Arthropoda > Insecta > Diptera > Polleniidae > Pollenia > Pollenia amentaria. Next base: position 151,622,858 of record OX031007.1, read on the forward strand.
CATCATATGATGGTTTTATATCATCCAGTTTTTTCAGTACAGCAGTAGTACAATTATGGCTTGAGCGAAACCCAAATTGCCACGGAGACAGCAGGCAATTTGCATTGCTGAATTAAACCTTTTGTCGTGACTAATGGGCCTAAAGTCACTAGGGATAAAATAACTTTTGATAATAAATTTGCATATGTCCGGTTAATAAAAACTGAAATGGCAAGTTGCTTTATTAATTAAATGGTTTTTTTTAATTTTGTTTTTTCTTTTTACCCTTTTACAATTACAATTCGAGTTTGAAAAAACCAGCCAATTGTAGGGGAATGTAAGAAAAGATAAACTCACTGTTTATTGTTATGGCTTTGTTGAAGCTTTGATATTGTTTCAAGTATACCTGAGTGTTTAAAATTCTTATTCACTTTATGGTCTTATTTGTATAATATTTTTAGCTTTTTTTAATGTCCATGGAAAAAGTTTCCTGACGAGCTGGCCTAAGCAACCAGCGAAATGCGCATAGAAACTAGCCCTCCCTCAACAATAAATTTCAGTGTTTTTATCAAAAATAAAAATTGGGAATTAAGCACGTCATTAATATATATATTAATAATAAATTTTGTATTCCCGAAAATAACTTTTGAATTGGGAAGCTTGTTTTTGCAACCGGTATAATCCTACCAATTTTCCATACTTTTGGAAAAGTGGAAGTTGTAAAACAATAATTATTGATATGTGTTATTAATCCAACAACATAAGGTAATATTATTTTCAGAAACTGTATACACACACCATCCTCACGAATGGCATTAGAGCGAATGCTCATCAAAGTTCTAAAGACTTTATCATCAGATACAGAGGAAAATTCAAATTCATTCGGGCAAACATAAGAGGGATAAATAGTAGACAAGTCTGGATCATTTGGATTGTTTAATGAAAAAAAAAATAGTTTAGAGTGTTAGGATCAAAAAAACAATCTGGGTTCTCACGCGGGTGGACACCTAAACTTTTTTTATTTTTCTAAAGCTGTCTAGAAGGCAGTGACGTGTTTAGCTTCCGCAAGAAAAAAAGTTTCTTCGCTTCTCTCAGAACCAAATTACACAACTCCCTGTTTGAAGTTGAGGGATTTATTTTCCATCTGTTATAACATGGATTGATATATAGATGATTTCCAATCAAGTAACCATCTTCCTATGCTTCTTGGTAAGATGCGTATACCGTCAATTTAAAAGCAATTAGTTTCTTTAAGCCGTTTATTTAAGATATGCTAAAAAGAAATAATTGGATGAAATATTAGCCTGTTGTGTTGCCAAGGACGGAATGCCCGTAAATCTTAAGTAGTTCTAGCATATATTTATGCGAAGGGATTGATTCATTCCGGCGGAGTCATTGATATGGGAAAAAGTCACCAGTTTTATTTATTAAAACACCAAGAACTAAAAATTGAAGAAATCAAACAATGGCATGGAAGGTTTTAAATTGTAGTCGACGAATCGACAGATATTTCATACAAAAAACATTTTCATATTACTATTCGTTTCTATAATTCTAGAACAAAATCTTTTAAAATGTATAATCCTGACTAAAGGCGGATTTGTTTGTAATTTGTTCCCAAAAATGGAATAGACAACAAATTAAAACCAATTTAAAATAAAATTGGGATAATATCCCAAATATAAAATTTTTAATTTCCTATAATTTTTAAACACAGAAAAAATTATTAAATTTCTCCTATCACCAAATTTGTTCTAAATTCATAATATCAAGCAAACAAGTTGTTGATTTTGCACCTATTACCAAAATGATTATATCGATTACTAAAAATTTAAAAATTTTGAAAAAATATTTTCAATAAATGATATTTTTAATTTTAATTAAAAAAGTGATCAAAAAACTTTGAAATTTTAAACAATGTGTTAATTTATTTAAATAAATCTTGACAATTCCCAACAACAATACAACATGTTTAAATTATTTTATTTTAAACGAAAAAAGAAAATTAAGATTTTTTGTTATTTAATTAAAATTTTAATTGAAAATTTATTTCAAAACAACGAAAATGTTAATTAAATCAAAATTAAATTTTTAAATTTTTTCAGCTAAAAAAATTATTGATTCAATTATCACATTTATTAAATTAAAATACTTTTTAAACCATTTTTTTAATTGATAAAACACTTTTTTCTGTGAAATCAAAGTTCTTCAAAAAATCTAAGTCATATCTAATACAATGATTGGTGGGTACGAACAAGGGTATTCATTCGGTTAACCGTTAATTGGTTAACCGATTAATTACTACCCGATTAAACCGGTTAATTTCAGTTGATTGACCGATGTAACAACATTTTTAACTTTTTGTAGTATTATAACATTTTTTTCCGTTTTTAATTATTTGTTTCGTCTCATATACAAAAGGTATGTGTTTAGAAAATTTATTTTCATACAAACAAAAAAGGTGTTCAGTGATCTTCATTTTAAGTAAGTGTGTGCTGTCAACAGCTTTTTGTTTTACGTACTTTTTATATGTATGTGTTTAGTTATTTGTTTCTTCTCATATCTTTTCATATCAATATTTTAACAGCATTAACCGAAACAACTGGAAGTGTTAAAAATTAACAAAAAAAAATAAAACAGAACTCTTATAGCATAATGGAAGATTTTATATGTTTAAGAAAAATCCAGGAAGAGGACTGGGAAATGAGATATTCTGTATTGTGGGATGCTTTTGACTTCTCCAACATCTACAATAAATGAAAGAATTTTTCAAAGTCAAGTTTATAAAAACGAAAGAAAATAAACGTTTAAATCGTTAATATTTAGGCCAAATTATTTGATAAAAGATTATTTTATAAAGTCTTAAACTATGAATTATTCTTTTGTTTGCTCGTTTTAGTTCAAGAATTGTTATGTTTGTATGTCATTTGGTATTGTTTTTACTAATAAACTCCAAATAATAAAAAATTTATGCTTTTTTATATATTGATATTACTTAATTTAAAAAAAAAAAATGGATAATCATTCAAAAAGCAAATTTCGATCTACCAAAGGTTAAAATACAATTTGGTTTAAGGATTGATGTTTGACTACTGACGTCAGCAGTCTTCGATGGCTGCGAGTGTAAGACGGCAAATCCCTTTGAGAAGACCTAGTGGTTGAGGTCGAAACATGTCAGGGTAACCAGCCGCCTGGGTTCGAATCACACGCCAGACAGCCTGGCTTCGAATCCCAGGTCAGTCAAGAATGAAAATTATCAATAACAATTTTAATTAATCTTCCATGTTGTAAAAATTCCTTTCTTCATAAAAATAATTTAATGCAAATTAAATTCAATGAACTTAAGCCTAATTAAAATATCTAAATTTGGATTAAAAACCATTAACAGTTCAATAAAATAACCACAATACTAATTATTGTTAACAGCTAAGGCACGAGCTATGTTTACATTTGTCCTTCAAGTTGTGCTGAAAAAGGTCAACTAGAAAAAAGAAAGACAAAAACAGGAAAAACAAAAAATGTACTTTGGACTTCAAGAAGAATTCTTGACAAAAGTACGAAAAAACAGAAGTAAGGAAAAAAACATGTGAGATCAATTAAAAATGGATAATCATTCAAAAAGCAAATTTCGATCTACCAAAGGTTAAAATACAATTTGGTTTAAGGATTGATGTTTGACTACTGACGTCAGCAGTCTTCGATGGCTGCGAGTGTAAGACGGCAAATCCCTTTGAGAAGACCTAGTGGTTGAGGTCGAAACATGTCAGGGTAACCAGCCGCCTGGGTTCGAATCACACGCCAGACAGCCTGGCTTCGAATCCCAGGTCAGTCAAGAATGAAAATTATCAATAACAATTTTAATTAATCTTCCATGTTGTAAAAATTCCTTTCTTCATAAAAATAATTTAATGCAAATTAAATTCAATGAACTTAAGCCTAATTAAAATATCTAAATTTGGATTAAAAACCATTAACAGTTCAATAAAATAACCACAATACTAATTATTGTTAACAGCTAAGGCACGAGCTATGTTTACATTTGTCCTTCAAGTTGTGCTGAAAAAGGTCAACTAGAAAAAAGAAAGACAAAAACAGGAAAAACAAAAAATGTACTTTGGACTTCAAGAAGAATTCTTGACAAAAGTACGAAAAAACAGAAGTAAGGAAAAAAACATGTGAGATCAATTAAAAATGGATAATCATTCAAAAAGCAAATTTCGATCTACCAAAGGTTAAAATACAATTTGGTTTAAGGATTGATGTTTGACTACTGACGTCAGCAGTCTTCGATGGCTGCGAGTGTAAGACGGCAAATCCCTTTGAGAAGACCTAGTGGTTGAGGTCGAAACATGTCAGGGTAACCAGCCGCCTGGGTTCGAATCACACGCCAGACAGCCTGGCTTCGAATCCCAGGTCAGTCAAGAATGAAAATTATCAATAACAATTTTAATTAATCTTCCATGTTGTAAAAATTCCTTTCTTCATAAAAATAATTTAATGCAAATTAAATTCAATGAACTTAAGCCTAATTAAAATATCTAAATTTGGATTAAAAACCATTAACAGTTCAATAAAATAACCACAATACTAATTATTTAAAAAAAAACTTTATTAATCGGTTAACCGATCAACCGATCAAAATTAATCGATTATTAACCGATTAAAGCAAAACCTCGGTTATTTAATCGAGCGATTAAAGCAAAAGCCCGATTAAATGAATACCCTAGTACGAACTTTGTGAATTGTTTTGTTTTTATTGAAATTAAATTTTAATTTCAAAAACTAAATTGATTTATGTGTTTTTATTTACTCGAATTGAAACCAGTTAACAGGGTATTTTTAAATGCTGAACCGAAACCCGGTTTTTTAAAAATATCAACTATTCGGAATTTTCGAAAGCCGGGTTTTGAAAAAGTCGAATAATCGATCTCCCTATATAGAAGCCAATGAGTCATTCTCTTGATACTGCAAAAATCATTAATATTTTACCAGGGTAAAGAAATACCTTAGCCTTTCTGTATACATATATCTCATTCTTTTTATATTACGCTATAATTGCAGAAGCCGCTGCAATTTGAACAAGTAAGAGTGCTCTATTCGGCTGTACCGAATCTTATATGCCCTTTACCATTTTGTGATAAGGACAGAGAGTTTTATAAACACAGTTCTTCAATGCCGCCCACATTTTGTCGCATGTTGTATATACAGAATCACGATGATTGTTCTTAATTTGAAAATTTTATCTTTTGGCGTTCTCCAGATATACAGACATCTATAATGTGTTTGTACGGTAGGTTTTCCAATCCCGCCCATATCTTAGAAAGATTGTGTATTCAAAACCCAGCTATGTGTAGCAAATTTGGACTGTTTTTCTCTAACCTTCTTTAGATATAAATAATTATATTTTGAGCCATGCCCACGTTTGGATTCACGCCTACATTTTGTCGGATGTTAACAATTTTTCAGCTTTGGATTTTGCCATTTTTGGCATTTTTTTTCTTTAAAAAATTACAATTATACTGAGTCTTCCATTCCTGAATGGTAAATGGTTGTCGTTGTTGTTTTTGTACAATCAACTTAATCGAAGAGTCTTTTAACACTCAGTTAGTTAAAATGACCGCAAAATGTAGCCACGAAAACAACAATAACAAGTACTACAACAGAAATCTTTTGGATACTTTTGACAAAACCATACAAATCGAGATAGTTCAAGGTGTTAACAACGGAACTATTAATTATTTGTTTTAGTATCTATTAAAATTATATAATACAATAATTGGGATTATATAAAACAAAAGCCAAGTAGCAGCAGCCAGGCCTTCAACTCTTATTAATAGTCCCAGTCCCAGTTGGGGTCTTTATTTTCGATACTTTTCTTGATATGTATACCATTTTAAGATACCACAAGATATATCTTTGGTAATACTAAATTTATATTAATATGTTAGTATTATAGATCTAGGTAGCAATTTTTTTTTTGTTTCGATATTAAAAAATTTACTTCGACTTAAAAATATAACGTTAACAAAATTTTTGCCAGCATATGTAATTTTTGGTATCGGAGTTTAAATATTCAATGACGACATTTTGCTGGCTAAAATATTATTTTTACTTATTTTTATTTAGTTCCAACATTTTGTAAAAATATATTTTTATGCAAAAGTTATTTTCGGTTTTGTGGTTTATGCGGCTAGATAGTCAAGTCTTTAGGACAACATCGACATGTTAAAGGTATTTTTGAAATCTTTGACAAATTTCTTAAGGAATGTGCATCAATAAGCAACGTGTGATAAACTTTTCTAAATTATCTTTTAAATTGCGCCCTGTGCTTACATAAAAATCTTAAAAAAAGACAAAGGAAAGGGACGGACATAGTTAAAACGATTAAGACTCAACAAATTTTGTATAATCAAAATCGTTATGACTAATTAGACCAAAATTGTTTGTAGCCTTTTTAAACACCCCCTTCCGTCAAATTTTACGTATATAGAATAGTAATAAACTACAATCACACATAAAGTTAATAAGTAAGAGTGCTTTATTCGGCAGCGCCGGACCTTTGATATCGCCTACCAACAGTAAGAATATTTCCGGAGTCAGCTTTCTGTGGGACCTACGTTAAATTATTAGCCGATCTTCACGAAATTTGACAAAGTGATTTATAGTCTTATAAAACTATGACTGATCAAATTTTAATATAATAGTGTTATTCGTTACGAGTTTACGCGTACTAAAGTTTTTTCAGAGAGTACACTTTATATGGGGCATATTGTAAATTATGGACCGTTCTGCATGAAATTTTGTGGTATGATTTCTAGTTATATGGAACGAATTTATGCAAAATGTTCTAACAGTATGTGCAAACACGCAGAGAAAAAAATGGTTGGGCATGGTTACGGCAATTACGTTATGTTTATTGCAACAATATATTGTTATTGTACTCAAAATATTGTTATTTTTATTAAATACTAGCTTAAGCCGGTGCGCTTTGCTACCCCAATCGAAATAAAATTGGTAAGATTTTTTTAAAAAGTAAAGCATCTTGGACTATATTTGAATAATTTTACGGTAACCGTTCAACAGATGATATACAGAAATTGCAAGTGTCTTCGTATGGGAGGTGCCATGCCTACTTTTCCCATTAAAACTACCTTTTGAAATATGTTGTGAATTATTATCGAAGCTATTTGTACACAATTGGAATACTTTCACTATTACAGTACTTCAAATACTTAGAAATCTTTATTGCAATTGTGTGGGAGGTGCCACGATCCAGCCGACTTTTTGGCAGATTTCGTGTATTGATAACGAAGTTATTTGTTTCATATTGGAAAACTCTTATTGTAACCGTCCTCCAGATATAGGGTTATTCATATTTTTATTGTATGGTTGTTGCCACGCCTACTTGATTAAAATATATATTAATATCCTATGTTAAGCGCCGAGTAATCAGGAAATTTTTGTGAAACTTTCAGGAAAATCGGCTCAGTAGCTTAGGATTTTGTAGAGAATAAACAAACACACGCTTTTTCATTTATATATTATATTTTTATTTTTAAAGTTTACCATAAGAGTGGGTCCTACAAAGCTTGAAGACTTTTGTCTTCAGATATGAAGTATTTAATATTTTCGTCCTATGGAGGGTATTGCTCCTCCTTTGTCTACCCCACCCATTATTATTTTGGAATTTATAGCTTACCATAATAGTGGATTTAACCACATTTGAAGACTCTTGCTGTAATAGTTTTTCAGTTACGCGATATTAAATATATGCTTCCTATGGGGGTATTACTCGCCCTGCGCCTACCCGCTTTATTTATATTTTTGAAGGTGTATGTTTCCATAAGAGTGACTAATACCAAGTTTGAACATTTTCACTATAACAGTCCTTACGATAAGCGATATTAAACATTGGCGTCCTATTAGGGGTTGGACCTTTCCCTGCAGCTATTTTACTTCTCCCAACACCTACATACATGAAACAGTATCGAAGATAGTGTCCAACCACAACTTTACATAGTCTAGGGCTCATTAATTCATAACAACAACCTACTGTGAGAATTTGATGACGATCCGTTCAGTAGTTAATTAGATATAATCGACATAAATGGGGGTGGCCCCTCCCACTTTTTTCATGCAACGTATTTCAATTCAAAACAATACCATATATACCAAATATCATTATCCTACGCCAAATAGTGACTACGATATCAGGATTTTATATTTTGGGTTGTATAGGCGTGGCACCGCCACTTTGTCCAATCTCAACTTTATATAGCCTAATGTCTTTTCCAGGGTCACAGTTATATTCTGTGAAAATTTGTATATATACAAATATACATTCACTTTTATAATATGTTATAGATAGATCAACAATATTATAGTTACTGCAAACATGTCCATGTTTATCGCAATTATAAATTTAAGTATCTTTCACTGATAAATAATCATTTTCATAACAACTAAATAATGATAACTTTGAAAACATATTATATTCCTCAAAACTCTTTAATGATATTTTATAGCCATAACATGATAACTTTCTATACGTGTACTCATAATATGTTTAAGATGCAAAAAAATATCTTTACTCTAATAATATTTTGTTGTCGCCATTTGTAAAATAATCTTGCATCAGTTGTGTCGTTTGTAGGGAGTTCGAACGGTTATTATTAGACCGTTTTGCCCAAGCCGGTAATTTTAAAATGCTAAGTTTTTGAATATCGAATAAACCGGTAATTTTGGTATAATAAACCGGTTATTTTAAAGTGTAATTTATATACGTTTTATGTAAATATACCCGTAATTTAAGTATTTTTCTAATTTAATATTGGGCAAACTTAAACTTTTTATGAAGAATGTCAAAAAAAGTAGAAAAAGTCAAAAAACATTATGATCAATGTAAATACAAATCGCTTCTAAAAACGAGTGTTCTTTAAAAAAAAAAAACCAAAAATAATTCAAAATATTACAAATAAGTGTTCAGTTAAAAAGTAAATTGTTATTTGTGCGAGAGTATTCTAAATATTATATTTTTATATAGATGTTATTTCTAGAGATTTATCGAACTGGATTAAAAGGACGAAGTTAGGTGCCTGAAGTGCCTAAAATTATAAGTAACAAAGGTTCTTCCACGTCATGACTTATTAACATAACCACATGCTTGACATTAATGTACTCCAAATAAAACTTAGCTCCGTTCGAAGTAGTTTTAGAGAGACGACAAATAAAACTTTACGAAAATACGCAGCCAAAAATGAATCCCTGGGTGAAATATTAGCCCGTATTGTTGCCGAGGACGGAATGCCTTTTAAGGCACTTAATTCTCTTAAGTACCCAGCAAAAACTTTACTTACCTTGTAAGTTAGCAAGTAATGTTGGAGAAATATAAACACTACTTATTTTTCGGCTGAATCACTACTTATTTTTGTTCGAGTTGTCCACAGAATTCTTAATAGAAGTCACAAAATATCTAGTTATGATTTTGCCACCAGTAAGTTAAATTGTAAGTACTTACAATATATACTTACTAGAAGTCAAATAATAACTAGTGTTTATTTAATTGGCGCTAGTTATTAGACCTAATAAGTAGTTATGGAACTAGTTACTAGAACTTTAATATTCAGTACTGAAAACAAGACAACTAATTATTAGTTATTGAGCTGATTATTAGTAAGCAAATATTCAGAAGTGAAAATAGTAGAAGTGAAAAGTACTAACTGAGGTAATTACTAGTAAGTACTTATTGGGGCTTTTAGAATAATGATAACTACTTACCAGGTAATATATGATATAACTAGTACCTATTACCAAAATTCAAAAAGTTTTTCCTGGGTAGTTCTAGCATATCTTCATGCTTAAAACTACAACATTCCGGCGGAATCAACAATATGGAAAAATTCATCAGTTTTATTTATAAAAACACCAAGAACTAAAAAACAAAATTCAAGAAATCAAACAATGTCATGGAAAGTTTTAAACTGTGGTGGACGAATTGACAAATATTTCGTACTAAGAATATGTTCATATAGCTATTAGTTTCTATAATGCTGAAACAAAATAGTTTGAAATATAGGAAATATATTTCAAACTCAAGCATTTCCTGGGGTCACGTAAGTTCGTGCGCTTTTGATGTACAAATAATATGGAAAACAAAACTTTTCCTTGAATTTTTTTTGCAATTCGATAGCATTTTGGTAGCTCTATGTTTAGTGCAAAAGATGTATTTCGTCGAGTTTAGGTTTTCATAATAATAGTTATAAACACGTGGTCACGAACGTACGCAAAATAGAAGTCAACTTTGGCTGACAGTAGTGAAATGTAAAAATCTGTGAAATGGAACGGAATATTCAAACGTGATTAATTTATTTAAAAAGTGTATTAATGTAGGTCTCTATCCAGTATTTACACAATAAAATATCTCTATTGGTTTTTGTTTAATTGGCTTAAGTACCGGTCGCAAACGTATATAAAATTGTAACGTTACTGACTCACTCACTCACTGATTCATCATCGCACAGCCTAAACGCCTGAAGGTAAAAACTTGAAATTTGGACCAGGGCTTGGTCTCTCCCAAATCGATCCACTAAGACGGGATTTTCGGAAATTCTAATGTTTAGGGGGTAAAAAGGGTAAAAACGGGTAAATTCGGTAACCTTTTATCTCTAAAACTAAAAGAGATACAAAAAAATTTAATAGTTATCGTTGTTCTTTAGAAAAATAAGCGGACAGGTGTCTGGTACTTTTTGGAAATTCAGCCCTTTAACGGAGTAAACGAGTAAAACCTGTATTTTGGTACTTTTTGTAACCTTATCTATCTTTGAAACCCATAAACATAGAAATAAGGGTTATATCACATTTGATACTTATCTAAAAAATCCAAATACGTATTTGGTACTTTTTCGAAATTTGGACATTTAAGGGGTAAATACCGTAACTATTTTTGGTACTTTTTTTACAAGACATTTTCTTTTTATTCAAACATTTAGTACTTATCGTTGTTCAATAAAAAAATTAAGCGGACACGTGCCTGGTACTTTTTTGAAATTCGGCCTTTTTGGGGAGTTAACGGGAAAAACGTCTATTTTTTTTGCTATGCCACCTATCTTTTAAACAAATAAACATTAAAATAAAAAATATATCACATTCACAACATATCTAAAAAATACAAATAAAAATTTGGTACATTTTCGAAATTCGAACGTTTAAGAGGTGAAAATCGTACCTATTACAAAGGAGCGGGTTAAAACCTAGAAACATAAACTTTGGCGTAAAAATGTGTCCACGAAAGAAAAGGAGATGCTAACGAAGTAGCGGGTTAAATGCTAGTTAAATATAAAAATGTCTTTAGAAGTAGCTTAAAACGAAAATATTAAATTTTCCAGTTTCCAGCCAAATTTCCTCAAGTAAAACAGCTAAGATATCATAGAATATCATATATAGCATTCTATTATAAAAACATAGACTTTTTTTATAATTATAAACAATAAAACACGATGATTATCAACATTTTATTTTTCCAGCCTGGTTGACCTTTCGGAGGAAATGCCCATATATGATCCTGGCAAAGAGGTTTTGCTTGCATTTTTTTAAAAATATGGTTGAAGTTTACTGATTCATATAGACACGATTAAAACACCAACACATTAAAACTTATTTAAAAATAATATCGAAGAATATCTCAAATAATAAATTTATTAAATTCCTATAATTTTTCATTTGCTTTTGCAAAACGTTTGTCTAGATCAAACCTCATTAAACAGTTTCTAAATTACATTAAACAGTTATCTACTTACAAAAAAAAGTTTAGTAAATAAATAGAAATTGTAAAAATTAAGTTAAAGCTTGATCAATTTACTGGTCACACTTTGCTTGGATTTCATCGTCAAATATTTGTAAAGTCGGATCGTACCTTAAGTCATAACTATATTTTGTTAGTTCCTTACCTTTGGGAATGGTTTTGTTTTAATTCAAATTTACCTTTTTTTTAGAAAAACTTATTTGATTTTTGTGTTTTTATGTATTATATATTATTTTAAAACTGCTAAACCGGAAACCGGTTTTTTTAAAATAGCAACTATTCAGAATAGTTGAAACCCGGTTTTTGAAAAAAAGTCGAATAATCGATCTCTCTAGTCGTTTGTTTTACAACGAATTATTTGTTATTCAGTCGTTAAACAATTTAAAAAAATACCCATTAAAAACCCAAGTTTAAAGAAATTGTGCGCGTTAATATCAGCAATATTTTATTTAGTTACTGTAAACATTTCAATCTTAATAGCAATTATAACTTTGAGTTTTGTTCACTGAAAATTAACTATTTTTCTAACAACTAAATAATGATAACTTTAAAACTATATTATGTAAGAAAAGATGAACTCACTGTTTCATTGTTGGTATTTTGTTTAAGCCTGGATATAGTTGCAAACAAGACGTTTTGAGTGTAGGTAATTTTCATTCCCTCTGTAGTCTTGTTTGCTGATAGTTTTGGCTTTTCTAAAATTATTTAGGAGAACGTTTTCTGATGATCTGGCCTAAGCAGCCAGTGAAATGCGCATAGGAACAGCTTATCCTCCAACAATAAATTTCAGTATTTTTTTTTATCAATTATAAAAACAGGGTGTTAAGCACAATAAATAAACGGCCTAAGTTATCCGTTTCATAAACCCCTTATTGACATGCTATATTTTTTATAACTTAGGCCGTTTATTTATTGTGCTTAACACCCTGTTTTTATAATTGATAAAAAAAAATACTGATAATTTTTTAATGAAAAAATTATGTATTCCCAAAAACAACTTTTTTGATAATACTATATTATATTATTTATAACCATTTAATGATATTTAATAACCATTACATTGTAACTTTCTATAGTACGTTTAAGATGGACAATTATAATATGATTACTGTAATTATATTTTGAATCAGAATATGATTCTTGCTCATTATAATAGATAACTATTAGCCATAACATAATCCTTTGAAATCATAATATGATTACTTCTAAACGTATTATGATTTATGTGTTTAAAGTAAAGCGTGATCCATTTCGAGGTTCCCTACTTTTTTAAAGAAAAAAACACAGAAAATTCAAATTTAATGGGGAATGTTTATTACCATTTGAAAGAACATCCTTTGGCATTTATTTTTTAATGATTATGTCTATTAAATGTTGGCCTTTGTACGTCGCAGAATCGAGCATTTCGACTGGTAACTGGTGAATGACAAGCGTGATGTTTTCCTCCAAGGCCTGAATCGAAGCGGGTTTGTCCGCATAAGCCTTAGACTTTACATATCTCCACAGGAAAAAGTCTAACGGTGTGATATCACACGATCTTGGTGGCCAATCGACCGGCCCAAAACGTGAAATTATGTGCTTACCGAAGTGTTCTCTCAATAAATCCATTGATTGATGGGATGTGTGGGAAGTGGCGCCGTTTTGCTGAAACCAAATGTCACCGAGATCACGAGCTTCAATTTCAGACATCAAATAGTCGGTTGTCATGGCACGATAACGGTCACCATTGACAGTTACGTTCGTACCGGCATCATTTTTAAAGAAATATGGACCGATGATTCCACCGGCCCACCAGCCACACCAACCCGTTGTTTTTTTTGGATGAAGTGGCAGTTCTTGAATCTCTTCAGGTTGCTCTTCGTCCCAAATGCGGCAACTTTGTTTGTTTACATACCCATTGAGCCAGAAATGGGCCTCATCGCTAAAGAAAAATTTGCCTCGAAAACGTCGGATCTTCTTGGAACTTTTCAAGAGCCCATTGAGTGAAGCGATGTCGTTTGGGATGGTCGAGTGGCTTCAGTTGTTGCACAAGCTCTAATTTGTACGCTTTCAATTTAAGATCTCGACGTACACTGCGCCAAGTCGTTCCATACGTCAGTCCGAGTTGCTGCGAACGGCGCCGAATCGACTCTCCACGGTCTTCGTGTACACTCTCAGCTACAGCCGCTATATTTTCTTCACAGCGTGCTAGACGTGGTCTATTCGGTCGAATATTATCCAATAATGAATGCTGGGTCTCAAAATGGGTGATGATGTTGCGAATTGTGCGCTCAGTAGGCCGATTATGTTGACCATAAGTTGAGCGAAGTGCACGAAACACTTTATTCACAGGACGTGAATTTTCGTAATGAAGTTGAACGATTTGTAATCGTTGTTTAGGCTTTCCATTATGAAATGCCAAACCATACTAAACAAAAATAACATGGCAGCATAATACGACTCACACGTGATCTGTCAAAAAAAAGCTATTGAAAAAATTATCTCTACTTGAATCACCCATTACTTCTAAGTGTTTGGGTAATTCTGTTAAAAGATTGATATGAGAAGATACAAATAACTTACAACTTAGAGAGAGTTTACACGTTGTCTTTTCAGACATGTCTAACAAATACGTTTATTTTGTTTGTAGGCAATCAGGTTAGAGAAGAAAGAAGGGTTGTCAAACAGACACGAAACGAGTTTTCATGTTTGTGTTTAAGAACAATAATATGTAGGTATATGCATGGTGAAATAATATAGGTGGCAGCACTAAGGCAACAAATACCACATTACAACAAAAATGAAAAATAAGTCTCCGTATACGTCAAAAATTATTGTAAACTAAAATCAAATTTCGCCGCCGAACGCAATGAAATAAATTAATTTTTAGCCAATTTTTATTTCACTATGTTTACTATCTTATGTAATTTTAATTCAAATAACGTTAATAGAATACATTAATCACAGCCCAAAATGTGGATTTTTTGTAAACATAAACAAAACTTTGACATAAGACTAGACAAACAATACAAGAGCAAAAAATCGTCATCTGGCGTAATAATGCCACCTGTTTATTTCATCATGGGTATATGGATATTAGACAATTAGACATGAAAACAGACATCGTGAAAAGACAATAGGTTTTTGGAAGCATGTTCAAAAGAGAATGAATAAAACAGATATGTCTGAAAAGACACCGTGCAAATGCCCCTATACAAATAAAAAGTGCGTGAAACTCACACACATTTTTTTCAAATGAAGATCACTGAACACCTTCTTTGTTTGTATGAAAAAATATTTTCTTAACACATACCTTTTGTATATGAGACGAAAAAAATAATAAAAAACTCCAAAAAATATGTTATAATACTACAAAAAATTAAAAATGTTGTTACATCGGTTAATCGACTGTAATTAATCGGTTTAAGCGTTAATCGAAATTAGCCAATTTTAAATTAACCGATCATTTAATCGGGTAGTAATTAATCGGTTACCCTATAGTCTACCCTCTAAGTTTACTCTTTGTCTACTCCAAAGCTATTCTAAGTCTGTTCTTAAAATAATATTTTTCTCCACCCTTCATTGATGTTTCTCAAGCTTTCGACAAAGTCTGCAATGAAGGCTTAATACATAAATTAAAGATAAATTTACCCGTTAACACACATAAACGGTTAGTAAATTACTTAGTCGGTCGAAAGTTTATTATAAAAGAAGGAGATTTCTTAAGTTCACCTCAACCGATCAATGCTGGAGTCGCACAGGAAAGCAATTTAGGGCCTATTTTGTATTTTATATATACTTTAGTCATGCCAACCAATAGCTTTACCCACACAGCAACTTTTTCTGATGATACAGCTTTTCTGAGCATCCACAAAACCCGCTACGACCATATACATCTATTGGGAAATTGGTTAAAACAATGGAATACCATTGGGTATCGTGTGGTTGGTCTTGACCGACTTTATACTACCGTTATCGATAGTTTAAATCGACGGCGATATTTTCGACATTTCTTGACTATCAACAATGCCATCGATAATAATATCATCACTAGACTGATTAAACATGTTATAGTGAAAAAATTTTCCCAAAATGATATTAGGTCTGTCTGGGTACTTTTCCAGTAGCAAATACTCAGTAAATTTTTTTGGGAGAGTAAGACAAATTTTACTCTTTCGGCTGAGAATATCTCAAAAAGTACGCAGACAGTATCCAGTGAAATCTTGCAAGAAAACAGCTGATCGGTGTGTAAACAATTGAAATAACAAACGTGAGCCAAGATAGCGTTGAAGAAATAGCGTCCAATTTGGGAATTTAAAAACCGGGAAACCAAAATACCCAAATAATGGGTATTTGCAGTATAAACAAAAAGTTAGCGTCGAATTTAGGAATTTAAAATAGGGAAGTACAAATATAGGAACAAATCTAGTTTACCGACGCAGCTCCAAATAAAAAAAAGTACCCAGTGTGATGGAAAATGGAAAAATAAGAAGAAAAAATAAAAATAAATAAGTTGGCGCAAACGCTTAGTTTTCGAGTTATGGACGTTTAAAGTTTTCATATAAATATGTGATTTTCCACTACAATTCTAAACGTATATGGCCAATATTGGTATCATTTTAAAGCTCTTGAACAGATTTTTCTGGATATACATAATTTATTTCAAAATATTAAACTCTTTAGATCACATTACAGTTTTTTTCATTTTACGTCGAAATGTTACGGAAGTGCACTAGGAAAGAATGTAGTTTATTTAAATAAAAGTGTAATACAAATTTTATAAAATAACAAACACTAGCATCGCAAAAAAAAATTCTTTGCATAGCCAGCCTTTGGCCGGACGCAAGGATGTTCTTCTCTATGGTATAATAAACACCGGTTTCGCTTACTAAAGCTTCCTAGCATAGCCGGCCTTCGGCCGGGCTCAAATATTTTCTCCTCTATGGTATAACTAATACCGGCTTCGTTAACTAAAGATTCTCTGCATAGACGGCCTTTGCCCATGGGCGAGGATTCTCTCCTCATTAGTATAACATAAACATAAAGAAGGTTTTACTTGTATTTTAATTAAAATTCTTAAATAAATTAGTATCTAGTATATATGTACATACAATTAAAGAATTAGAAAAAATTAATAAATTTGTTTTTATGCTTACTAAAAAACTTTTGTATTTTGCAAACTCGTCCCACTTCTTAATAAACTAAAAATATTAAAATTAATTCTGTATGTCCAGAAAGATCTAGTGAAACGCTTTGCAATGATACCAATATTAGCCATATACATTTGGAAATGTACTGCAAAATCACATATTTATATAAAAACTTAAAACGCCCATAACTCGAAAACTAAGCGTTTGCGCCAACTTTCTTATTTAATTTTTTCTTCTTATTTTTCCATTTTCTATCACCCTAGGTACTTTTTTTTTATTTGGAGCTGCGTCGGTAAACTAGATTTAAGCCCAAATATATTTATATTTTTAATAAAATTCAAAAAATATTTATCACAGGCTTTTGCAGGGTATAATCTATATATTTTCTGAAAGTAAATAGTTTTCTGGACAAAATGAGCGATGCGTGCAAAAAATCGTTCAGACAGTTTGCGAGAAATCTGGGTTCATCCAAAATGGTCAGTAAAAATCTTTACTGATTTATGCAATGAACAACAGGCTTTTGCACGGTATAAACTATATATTTTTTGCACGCATCGCTCATTTTGTCCAGAAAACTATTTACTTTCAAAAAATATACAGTTTATACCCTGCAAAAGCCTGTGGTAAATATTTTTTGTATTTTTATTAAAAATATAAATATATTTTTACTTCCCCTTTTTAAATTCCTAAATTAGACGCTAACTTTTTGTTCATAAACTGTAAATCCCCATTATTTGGGTATTTTGGTTTCCCGGTTTTTAAATTCCCAAATTCGTCGCTATTTCGTCGACGCTATCTTGGCACACGTAAACTCTTTCATTCAAACAGTATATAAAAACAGCTATTCAAACTAGTTGCAAAATCTTACCAGAGGAAATTTCTCCAGTAACATTTTGCAAGTTTTCTAACTTTAAACTGTCAAAAAATTCTCTTTTTGGCTCTCTCGCTGTAAGAGATTTGGAGTACGCAGACAACATTTTGCAAGATTTTGCGACATTTTGTACAAAATTATGCAAAATATTTGTACGCAGACAGACCTATTTTAAATTCTTCACTTTTTTAGGAACAACTGTTAATTTTCTTTGTTTGCTTATGTGGACTTATTATTTAATTGTTTGCGGCTTACTTTTTTTGTTTCATAAATTTTATAATTTATATTTGAAAGCTTGTATGTGCAATTGAAATTAATTGACTGCGGATTGGTGTTGTCAACTTAATGCGTTTTGGAAAACAAAAAATTAGCAGACATCTAGAGAATATATTGTGGGAGTTGCAAAATAAATTTACACAGGACTACGTAATTTGCAACAGAAGCAAAATGGTTTTTATTGAAATTTGCTTGCAGGGTGTCAACCTGAATGTTGCTGTTATGTGAAGGTTACAATTATGAAGTAATAAAATGTCGTTACTGGTTTCATGTTATTTAATGGTTTGTTGATTACAAGAAATATAAGTAAAAAATTGACATCAAATGTAAGTTCAGAGTAAAGGTTAAATGTAAGTAAAGAGCTAAACTGTTTTTTGAAAGCTTTCGATGACTTTTCAGTCAATAGCAGGGACCATAACGGTTATAAGTTTTATTTTAAAAATTACTTTTTAATCTTGATTACTTGAATTTTATTTTTCGCTAAGATAATAGTAGTTATTTTCTGAGTTTTATTTATTCATCAGATTTAAAAGTTATTTCTTGATTTTTTTTTTTATTCCTCGGAAAAAAAATATTTTTGAATTTTTTTTATTCTTTAGGAATTTAAAATTATATTTGAGTTTATTATTTTCTTCTCTTTTAGTTTAATTTTTTTTTTTTGTTCCATTTGAAGAAAAAAAAACGTTATTTACAGTCCCTGATATATACTTTTGGAAGAATAATTAAACTTGGTTGCAATACAAATAGATGGCAAGCATTATTCTGTTTTCAATGTTCAATGAGATTGTGGGATATGAGGTGCATTATTGCACTTCTAATTCAACATTTTATGTCGCGGTTTTAACTTATTTTATACAGGGTTTTCAGATGTTTTTCAAATCGAATTAACTTGCTTAATTGTGCCAAAATATTAATTGTGTCAAAATAACCTGTAAGTGAGAATAAATGACAGTTGTTTACTCTTTAAAATATTATATTTTTGCTATTGAAGACACAAGCCATGTGAAAAATATATGCCATGGCTTGTGAAGCCCTAATTATACATCCAATAGTTATACATCCAATTTTTGAAACCTTTCCGTAATCGCTTTTATGGCGATATATACATAACGATGTACATTCAATTATAGAAGCCTGACTTTCCATTTTTTTTTTTAAAGAGAGTTTGTGCTGGTTCAGACACGTCGGGCTTAGCTAAATACACTTTTGTGATTTGTAAATCACTTCGAATTGACATGATTAAAACTTAATCATTACATTAATCACATACAAATCCTCTGAACACATCTCAAACTGAGTATGATGTAGCACCGGCCACAATAAACGATTCTATAAGTTTTTATTTCGTCCTAAAATAATTCACAAATTTTTTACAATTTCATCATTAATATGTTTAAAATAATCTTCTGATAACTTTATTAAAGTATTTTTCTCCATTTTTAATACTTTAAAGCAGTGGTTTTCAACCTTTTTGAAGGGGCGGCCACAAAATGATTTTAAAAAAAATCTGGCGACCCCTTAACGTTTCTGCTCTCAAAGTTTGAAAATATTACACAGTACAACATTTTTCAGTTAATTGATTGCCAACTCAATTCTGTGAACTGTATGTGAAATTAGACCCAAAAAGAAGAATTTCTGCATCATTCGTTTTGTCTTCTTACCTGCGATTTGAAGTTAGTATCGATTTGAAGTTAGTACTATCGTATAGGGGAATTTATCACGTTTTAGGCCCTGTTGTTTGACATAGCTCGACAACCACTAGCCCAATTTAGTTGAAAAAAATTAAGAATTACAATTCCCTTAATCTGTTCATATATTGTTTTCCTATACAAGTAACACTTTCGAAGTTAAAAATGAATGTATGAAGGGAAAAAATTATTTTTTGCCTAAAAATTTAAATTTTTTTTTTTTTAAAATACATAAAAAATGCAAAATGGAAAAAAGTTTCAAGTCTAGTTATTTTTTCGCAAAGTCACATAACCTATGAGCAAAATGAGACAAAGATCATAAAAATCGATGCACGCGTTTCGCTTTTATTCGCAATTGAGTAAATGTATGAATTTCAAAAATTTGCTCGAGATATGCACAACATTATTTGGAGAAAACATTGACACCTTTTTCATGATTCTGAGAATTAAAAAAAAAGGAATAAACAAAAGGTTATTTGATTTTTATGATTGCGGTAATAAATGTACGTGGACAATTAAACGGAAAGTGGACCTTTTTATTATTTGGGTTTTTCCGGTGGCTACCTATATGATTTTTTTACAGAAATTGCACCCACATTTAAGGGTGGTCATTATTTGGAAAGTTTTGCACAGTTTGAAACGTACAAGTGCTGAATCAGGTATATAGCCAGCCGCCCTTAAAATATGCGCCCATTTATAAGTACCTGGCAGTAAAATATTCAAAAATACGTAGTATTTATAGGTGTGCATTGATCGATTTTTGGCATTCAGCCAGTGCCGACGAACGCGAACAGTAAAAGTGATTTTTCTCCAGTTTTTTAAAAGTGAACAACAACAAAACATAAAAAATATCAATATGGAAAACAACAAGTGCCCATATTTGGATGAATATTGTTACGTTTGTGGTCATATCGTCCGAAAAATACAGAAAAAAGATCGAAAAAATTTGTTTACTGAGCAATTCAAAACCGCGTATTGTAATTATTTCGATGAAGCAGATTTAAGTGGTGCAAATTTTACGCCGAACACAGTGTGCAACAGTTGTTATACTACCCTTCTAAAATGGATTCACGGAAAAAGTAGAAAGTTATCTTTTATGAAGCCAGTAATTTGGGTGGAAGACACAACTGGACATGATGAATCCAGGTGCTATGCATGCATAAATTTTCGTCCTGGATTAAACAGACAACAATTGAAAACAAAAGTATACACTGCTGCATTTACTGCCACACTTCCAGTGCAACGCCCTGCTGATACCGATGCACCTAAACCTCCGAGTGCGGATACTGTGTCCCTGCTAGCCGAAACCGTTTTCACCAATCCGACCGATTTGGATGATGCTGATTGGATACCCGATATTGAAAATAGTGCACCACAACCGCTACCACAAATCGAAATGGATTACATTGTGGCCAAGCTGGGACTATCACAACACGAATCCGAATGGCTGACATCATTTTTGAAGAGAAGAAAACTCACACAGCAAAATGTCAGCGCAACATCATACCGACAACGCCAAGCTGACTCAGACCATGAATATGAACAACCTACGAAGAAAACAAGATCATCAGAACCACAAGCGTCAACTTCTACAAGGATGGATATTGCCAATAATTGAAAAAATGTTCTAAATTTTGTTTTTATGCATATTATAATTGCGTATTAATTGCATATTATTTTATTTTCATTAAGTTTTTATAAATAAAGTTTTTTATTGCATGATAATTTTTTAATTTATATTTTTATTTTAAGGGTGGTGGCTATAACTGATTTTTGAAATTCATACCTTTACTCAATTGCGAATAAAAGCGAAACGCGTGCATCGATTTTTATGATCTTTGTCTCATTTTGCTCATAGGTTATGTGACTTAGACTTGAAACTTTTTTCCATTTTGGATTTTTTATGTATTTTTAAAAAAAAAAATTTAAATTTTTAGGCAAAAAATAATTTTTTCCCTTCATACATTCATTTTTAACTTCGAAAGTGTTACTTGTATAGGAAAACAATATATGAACAGATTAAGGGAATTGTAATTCTTAATTTTTTAAAATTTATTTCAACTAAATTGGGCTAGGGGTTGTCGAGCTATGTCAAACAACAGGGCCTAAAACGTGATAAATTCCTTTATACGATAGTACTAACTTCAAATCGATACTAACTTCAAATCGCAGGTAAGAAGACAAAACGAATGATGCAGAAATTCTTCTTTTTGGGTCTAATTTCACATACAGTTCACAGAATTGAGTTGGCAAATCATGTGTTGTACTGTGTTATTCAATAAAGATAACACAAAAACATTAGAGTTTGCTAAACACCGTAAAAATGTGAAACCGCGATTTCGGTTTTAAAATTATAAAACCGGTCGGTTTCGGTTCGGTTTTCGGTTTGGAATATATCCAAGTAAAACTACACACAACACAAAAAGTTGTTTCGAACAGTGTGTGAAGATATGGGCGCTGTCTATCAAAATCTTCTTTATCATACAGAGGTGCGGTGGTTATCCAAAGGAAATATGCTGACAAGAGTAATTGAATTTAGATAGGAATTAAACATGTTTTTTCCAGAAGGAGAATCCGAATATGAAAATTTGTTTAATACTCCTAATACTGAAATTAGCATATATTGCAGACATTTTTCGTCATTTGAACATCTTAAACGCGAGTATGCAAGGGAGAAACGAAAACATTATATCAGCCAAAGTTAAAATCAAAGCATTTATTTTAAAATTTTAAATGTGGTCAACTTCCTTGTAACAACTACAATTTGATTTTTCACTAGCTTTGAAAGTATTGCAACATCAATTTCATCCGACAAACTGGTGAGTGATTTTATTCCTACCATGAAAGAGCGCTGCAACATTTAAAAAAGGAACTATACCGCTATTTTCCAAAAGAGCTGCAAGAAGATAATGGTGATTGCTAGGTGTTAAATCCATTCACAACTTACTGCGTTGAGTTCGCCGATCTTGCCAATAATTTGAAAGAAAATTTATGTGAGCTGGCCGATGACAGATTGCTCAAAATCGAATATTTATCTCAAACATTTTGGCTAAAGCGAAAGGCAGAATACACTGATTTGATTGTTTGCGTGTCACAATTACAACCACGTTTTTAGCATTTAACTAAAAACAAGCAAGCCCAGCTTTCGCATTAATATAAGTACAATAATGTTTTTGAATAAAAATTTTTTTTATGTTTTTGAAATAAAAAAAAAATCGATGTATTTTATTTAAATCAGCTCGCGACCGCCGAGAAAGGTTGCCGCGGTCCCCAGGGGGTCGCGACCCACCGGTTGAAAACCATTGCTTTAAAGATATAAAACTTTAAATAAAGTCATTTCTGAGGAAATTTTAAGGAATAGAGCTATTACAAAAAGCTTTATAAAATACATAACTGAAATTTAACTCATAGAATAAATTCGAAAAAATAAAGAATGTTGAATATAATTAAAGTTGCTTATGAAAAGAAATAATTCCCAATATCTATTTGATATAAAACTTTGTTTGTTATGTTTTATTTATTAATCAATTGGCATCTTAATCATAAAGAACACAAATGTAATGTGAACGGCTTAGATTTATTTCATCAAAATTTGCTTAACATACGTTTTTTTTTTTTTTTTTTTTTTGGTTAGGACCAGCACTCAGGGCATGATCCCTACAAATGCAATGCAATGTGTTGCAACTAGGAAAAAAGATTATGGGAAGGAGGATAGGGGAGTAGTGTTTGTGAACATTAGACTTGAACTTATTCATATTGAAAGTGAGAGGGATTTTGCTTAACATTCGCTTTACCAAATGTTGTTATGTACACCGTTTACCAATACCCACCTGGGTGGTACTGCACATATCGCTCACTTACTTCAACAACGTCATAACTCAAACAAATCCATTGCGAGATAAACGCGTTTAAAGTTTTTAGTTTGCTTTAACCACATAGAAAAAATAAAGATACATTCTCTTCAAACAGGAAAAGTATAAAATATATTAAAATGAATTTTATACACAACATAAAGAAAAACATAGCAACCAATTCTACATCACTAATTCCAAAATTTAATTTTTTTGAGTTATGAGGTTGTTGATTTAAATGAGCGATATGTTAATAGGCCATGGATGAACAGGTTTTCTTCATTATAAAAAAAAAAATAAAAAAAAAAATTTTTATTTATGTTATTTAAAGAACTTAACAATTTGTCCAGTGAGCTAAAATTTCCTATTAACTGAAACAAATTTAAGGAAGTTATTTAAGAAATAAGACCGAAAAAGTCACCTGCGTTTTAAAACACAGTGTAAACATAGCATAGCATAAAGTCATCTAGCTTATGACGAGTACGGTCAAATCTGTTTGTTTTCTATTCTCTTTTCCGAAGAGCGGAAGAGTTGACATGTCGAACTTGATGTATGTGATCCAGTACTTTAATCATATTTGAATTTATTGACCACATCTGGAGCATTTTGGTTCAAATCAAGTTTTAAAGGTTTCAATTCTAGAAATGAATAATTACAACTTTAGGTTAACCTGATATATTGGGATTCATGTAGGGAAAATTATTTTGGCCTGTAGGGAAAGCTAATTTTTTTTAATTGATTGCGTAGGTTAATTGCCACCAAAACGAAATTTTTTGGCAACACTGGCTTACTGTTGATTTTTGGGCTAATAATCTCCTAATAATATTTTAATAATACATAATTTGCGGTATGCCGTTGTCGAGCGAAACAAATTTTTGTCGAAATTTTGTTGTAGTTTTTTTCAATAATTATATTTTGAAAACGAAATAAATAAGATAAGGAAGATTTTTATCGCTAGTAGCTCATTCTTTGGAGTAGCACTTACCCGTACCCTTTCATAGCCAAACAACTAAAAAAACTGACAGAAAGTTGTTTAATAGATACTTACATGCTTACATATAAAGATGTTGTTTTCTGTGGAAAAGCTATTTAAAAAAACAACTACTTAGTTTTTGCTTGAAATCTGATCCATTTTACGAAGCTCAAATGGCTACGTTAATAAGCAAAAGTGCCGTATTAGCAGTGTGAGCAGATCTAAAAAAAAATTTTACAGCTAAATCTGGCATTAGACATGGCCAAAATATGCTAAAAATGATTTTACAAAATGCTAAAAATAATGCTAAAAATGTTTAAAGATTTTTTTACAAATTCATTGCCAGTATGAAATTTTATTCGAAACTTAATTTAATCATTTGAATGAATTATTTTTTAACGAAATTCAAATAAATGGTTATTTTTAAGCAAGTGGGTAGATTTAGGTAAATCATCTAATACATTTAAATATGTAGCACAGGCAGTTGAGATGAAATTTTAAATTTAGGGGGCCCGCATGGATACCTGAAAAATTTAAACGAATTATTTCTATGATATATCAAATTGCTTAGATCATTTTATTTTTTAAAGTTTAAGAAAAGTTCAAGTTTTAAAATTATTAATTTTTCAGCAGTTTAGAGAAAACAATTTTTTAAAACATTTACACTATTGAATTTTTATCTAAATACAAAGTGAAATTTCCTTGTACTTTTATATCGCAATATCAAAGGGCAAATAATATTTACAATTAACATGGTGAGGGCATTTCTAATATTCCCTTAATATTCGGTTCTTTTAACAACATCTTACCTCTCGATGTTTCTTAACATAAGAAATTTTCAATTTTATACGAATTTTAAATTTGGGTATAACTATTATTAGTCAAAATAATCAAAATTATTTGTAATTTATAAAAAAAAAATTATTTAAAATCAATAAAACTATTCCTCCAAGTTTTTAAAATAATGATAAAAAATGCTAAAACCTTTTTCTAAAAATGCTAAATAAAATGTCAATTGCTTAATGAAAATTTTGCAGCTAAATAAAAATTGTTAATGCTAAATTTAGCTGCAAAAATGCTAAAATGGTCACACTGCGTATTAGGAGCGAAGCCAATCCTCAAGCCGTGCCCCGGTAGAGTAGTTGGTAGTGAGCTAGTCCACCAGCGCCGGGGTTGCGGGTTCGATTCCCGCCAGAGACTCTGCAGACAAGCGTAGAGCTTCGCGGGATTAGCATAGGAAGAAACAAAATCAATAAATGCTATGAAATTATCTACCAGATTAAAATAAAAATTGCATTCCAACAATATTTCTGTCTTGCATTATAATTTTAAGATCTCATGCACCTAAAAAAACATCCTTTACTAGATGTTGGTGCAATGTAAACGGGTTATAGCACATGTTTCAGTTAGGCACTGCTGAGAGGAATTGTCAAAGATTTGTGTTACTTGTAATACTTTGGCTCTAACATTTTATGACCAAAAAAATTTTGGAATATAAATCTGCATTTGAACAAATGATAACCTTGTTGAAGACACTTTCCAAAAATCAAACATCCTGTTAATGATAATAATTTTATGTGACAATCTTTTTTATTGATTAAACATGCAGTAGTCCATGATTCCAAATAAACCGTCCGTTGTGTCGATTAACAATATTTTATTTCTTTATCATAATAGACATTTGTTTTAATTGGTATTTGCGGCAAGTTAACCTTTTTTAACAGAAACATTTTCTTCACAAGAATGTGGTTTCATTTCTTTTACTCCTAGTATTTGTAATATAAAATTAACCACATATGGCGCTGATTACAATCGATTATTAGATATGGGATTTTTTAATTTAAATATTCATAAATCTTTCATAATGATGCTCGGTAGCATAATTAATAAATAAATATTTTGACAAAAGCTCAGCAAGTGTAAAAACCGTGAAAATGTGATGGAAACTTTGTAAATTCAAACCGTGTGAAATAACATGAGAAGGCCAAGCCTTTTCTACTTTTAAACAAAAGAAGATTACATTTAGATAAATATTTGTAAGTAATTTTCACTGCTAACAATAAGATTTATTAAGGTAATAGTTCATTATCACACATAAATATGTTAAACAACAGCATAAACATTTTCAGTATAATGAAATTTAACTTTTCAAGTCCACAACGACTTAGCTAAACACTATGCAGTCGGATTCAATACAGTTATTGTTTACTTCTTACTCAGCTCTAGTTAAGTACTAATTAGTGACTTTTCCGCGGAGTTTTTCACTTAAGGTGAAAGCAGTAAACAATTTTTTATAATTTAAAATTATATAATTAACAAAAAAAAATTTGGAAATAATTTTATCAAATAGAATTCGGGACTTCTTATTTCTTTTTGTAAAGTTTTTTTGTATTTTAATCATAATCAGTACAGTGGTTATTTTATTGAAATGATTATGGTTCATAATCCAAAACAAAAATATGTAATTTGGACTTCAAGAAAAAGAGAAGTAAGGGAAAAAAACATGTAAATCAACTGAAAATAGATAATCATTCACAACAACAAATTTCGATCCACCAAGTAATATACAATTTGGTTTAAAGATTTATGTTTGACTACACTCAAAATATTCTGTACGTAAAATTAAATGAAATTGTTATATAAAATAAATGAATATTCAGTTAAAAACCAGAATACATATTTTTCATTTATTTTAAACGAAAAGTCCATTTAATTTTTACTGTTAAAAATTCAACTGGGAATTCCGTAAAAACAAATGAATTTACAGTTATATTATATAATTTAACTATCGAAAAAAGAATAACCGACGAATAACGAACGAACAATGAATTTTTAGTTATTTTATTAAAATTAACTATCAAAAACTAAATGACAAATTCGGTAAAAACAAATTAATTTTCAGTTATTTTATGTAACTCAGAAATTTTATAGAATACAGGATTTCCTCGAACTTCTAAAAATTACCAGACACCTGTCCGCTTGTTTTGCAAGTGAGAGAGAGAGAGAGAATATTTATTTTTATCACTTACCCCGTTATACATGTTTGTTTTACTTTTGTTGTACTGACCACCGAACAGAAGAACTTTCAGCAGCAAGCCCGATATGATATTACAATTATTTTACCTTAACAATTTGATGTATTTAACTAAATAATTTTAACAAATAGAATATGGGAATTTTCTACACAAAACAAGCAAATCGTTTCTTAGTTTTACTTTTTGCCACAGATCTATAAATAGATTACTGAAAATGTATTTTTTGGTAGTTAGATTATATCAAATAACTGCAAACTCATTGGTTTTTACGGAATTTGTCGGTTATAGTTATGATAGTTAAATTATATAAAATAACTGAAAATTCATTTGTTTTTATGGAATTTGTGGTTAATTTTTTATGGAATTCGCGGTTGAATTTTTGACAGTAAAAATTTAATTAACTTTTCGTTAAAATAAAATGCTTTTTTAAGTAAATTTACAGTTGTTTTAAATTTCATTTTCATTTAATTTTACATACAGAATACTTTTACTTAATAAACTGACAATATTAAATGCAACTGAAAATCCGTATTAATGTGCACTTAGTTTTTTGAATAAATGTTAGAATCAGTTAAAAATAAATTTGCTTGGAATTTTAAATGTTTATTTATTTAAAAATGACTGAACGGAATACTTCTCGAATAACCTTCAATCCGTTAATGTAATAATATTGTGAGTGTATTGATTACCAGAGGTCGTCAATGGCGGTGAGTTTTAAATGGCAAGGATTTCTGAAGAAATATTGTAGTATAGTATCAAAACATGTCAAATCAATCTGTCCGTGGGTTCAATCCCAGCTTCAGCCAAGAATGAAAAACTGTCAACAAATTTTAATTCATTTCATGTTGTAAACTCCCTTCTACATTAAAAATAATTTAATGAAATTTAAATTTGTTGAACTTAAGCCTGATTAAAATATAAAAGTTTAAAAAATGTTGAAATAACAAAAATTATTTAAAAAAATGTTTAAGATTTTTGAAGTGTTCCATAATTTGCCGATTTTCATTGATCGAAAGAACACTGAAATTTTTTTTAAGGAACGTACATATAAAAACAAATTTTCTTCAAATCACAGTGGTCCTTTACGGCCAAAAATTCAAACAATACATAAAAACATTCTTATCGAATTATCAAAATATAAGCTAATGTATAATTTATTGTGTTATCTATAATTAGCAATGGAAATCACATAAAGTACTGATTCACTCACTTCAGATTTTATCGATCGTCTAAAGCTTCTAGGAGAAAAGGAAAACGACAATGCCATTTCTGTTCTCTAGAAAATCAAGAGTGTACGTACAAAAAAACCTGAAGCTGTCTAATATTAATGTGATCGATAATTATCGAATCTACTCCTATTGTCAATAATTTTTTTTATTTATTTCTTGCAAGCTGTGACCGCGGCGTTGCCCGCCCAGAGTTTATTTTTGACTAACTATAAAAGTGAAATCATCTTATTATTGGTCCAAGGTTTGAAAAAAGCCTGTGTGCTTTACTGTATGTTGATCTACATATGTAGATCTACATATGTTTTAAATTTCAACAAAATCGGTAAAATAGTTTTGTAATCGCCCATCTGCCCCTTCATATTTCTAGCTTTGAAAAGAATATTAACCCTGTGTGTATTATTTACGCTGATCTCTATTTATTCAAATTTCATCAGAATTGGTTAGACTTAAATTTCGGAGAGGCAGCAATTCTCCCTATGTTCCCCTCTTCGTCCTAGTTTTAAAAAAATATATCCAATTTCATGAAAATCGGTTCATCTATTTAGTCAATAAGCGTAGCAAACGCAAAAGTTACTTAAGCATTTGGTCAGGGGCCGGTCGAGCAGACAGATAGACTGGAGGCGGAATGGACTATTGCTAGTTTGTTTAATTTACAACAATTGTTATTAAAAAGAGAAAAACATTAAGAATCTGGGAATTATTTCTTTTTCATAAGTTACTTTATTATATTCAAAATTGAAGGAATAGAGCTATTACCAAAAGCTTTATAAAATACATAACTAAAATCTAGCTCATAGAATAAATTCGAAAAATAAAAAAATAAAAAATGTTGAAAGAGAAAAAAAGATTCTTGCTCAGATGTGACCATAGTGCAATTACTTGTTCCGAAAGCTAAAACAAAAACGATTTAGATTAAAGGTTACTTATGCAAATATACTTCACTTGTATTTAAGTTTTAGTTTAGTTTTAATTCACATTTATTTCATTCAGATTAGTTTTATTTCCGGTATAATTCTAGTTTAATTCTAGCTTAATTCTAGTTTAGTTCTAGTTTACTTATGGTTCAGTTCTACTTTATTTCTGACATAGTTCTAGTTTAGTTCTGTTCTGTTCAAGGTCAGTTCTAGTGAAGTTTAGTTAAGTTGTGGTTAAGTTCTGTTTTTTTTTTTATTAATTCAAAATGATGTTCTACAATTTATATAATAGTCCCAAAAAGGTTTTTGGAAATTTCACCTCCACTTACTATACTAGATTACAATTAATTATACCATAAATTAATATATTATATTTAAGTAGAACAAGGAAAAATACTTACCCCCATATTCATAAAAAATATAAAATTCGTTTCTTAAACTTGCTATAAGCCTTAAATATTTTTTATGAATATGGGGGTTAAACTATATTCACACCTATTAAATATTTGACGTCCTACACGTAACCACTAGATTTATTAAAAAATTGTTTGCCTTTGCAAAACGTTTGCTAGACCAAACATCATTTAACAGATTCTTATTTGAAATATACAATTATCTTCCTACAAATAAAGATAAGGAAGTCAATAAAAATTCTTAAATATAAAGCTAAAGTTTGATAAATTTGCTGGTCATACCTTTTTTTGATTTTTTTCGCCAAATATTTGCTAGGTCTGAACATACCTTTAACTCTTTGAAATTGCATATATTAGTATGTAAGCTAATTTGTAAATACCATGAACATAATAAAATTTAATTGAATTGGATTTATTATGTTTCTCTTTCCATCTGACTCAGTTCTAGTTTTTTTGTGGTTCAGTTCTGGGACATTTCTAATGCAGTTCTATTTCAGTTAAAGTTTCATTCTAGTACATTTCTAGTTCTGTTCTAGTTTACTTCTAGCTAAAATTCAGTTCAGTGGTGGTTTAGTTAAAGGTAAGTTCTAGTTCAGTTTAAGTTCATTTAGAGTTAATATTAGAGATTTGAAAGCTTATATTATAAACTATAAAAAATAAGATACTTTTTTAGGTACGGTTCATAGAAAATACCATTATCGTTAAGCATCCCGCTGTGTTCTTCAACAATAATTCTTGCTAAAGTCTACAGACAATCATTTTTCAAGAAAAAAAAACCATATTTTAAATAAGAAATTACTCTTCGCGGCTTAACAATTTTAGAAAGCTTATCAATACAATAAAAATTTATCACGTTAAAAATTTCTATTGTGCTTTATAATATTTCTGCTCATTAAATTGCTTCTTTCTTTAATGGCGTTAATACCCGCAGTGATATCAGTGATCTGTGTAAATCCCCTGTAAACATTTCTCAAGTTGTTAATGTGTTATCTTTTTTTTATTTTTATTTTTTGGGTCTTTTTGTTATTTTGGTTTTAAAAGACGGCTTGTTTTCAATCATAAAACTTTAATATCGGCGGATGTAATCTTTTCGGTAATTATATTGATTTGCTAATTTATTTTCTCTTTCATTAGATAATTGGAAATAATTAGTCTCTTGTTGATCATGTGAGTTGCACTTAAGCCAAATAATTTGCAATTTTATTATGTTGCTAATTTTCTAAAAAAAAAAAAAAAAAAAAAATCCCCATGATCTCTATTATTAAAAAGTAATTTAAAATCCATTTAGCTCATCACTTACTTAAAAGAGTTTGTGTTGCTGCCAGCTCCTAAAAAATTGGGGGTTATACATATTAAGTTGGATAATTGGTATAATATTAGCACGTCACAAAATATCTGGCTACCTTTGACTGTTAAATGGGAATTTGGCTAAATTTGGGTACCAAACACACTCATAATGTTTATAATTGAAATAAAGAGCACACATTTTACTGCTAAGTCTCAAGGCCGTGTCAGATAAAACTTTGTCGCTTTGCGTGACGTTTCTACCTTTGGCAGAAAAACGCAAAGCAAAAGGTGTATAACACAATGAAAACTTTGACAACACTCACGCATTGTTTGTTTACTTATAAAAGCGGTTGGTAATTTGTACATTTAATTATTTGTTAAAAAAATAAAAGTTAAAAATTTAATTGGACGGTTTTTTTCAATTGAATTTGGCAAAAAAATTAAAAAACAAAAGAAAATTATACTAGCCAATTGTCAAAGCGCGCAAAAAGATGAGAGTTGGCTAACTTTTTGCTTCGCTCCGCTTTGAAAGTACTTTATGTGACATGTTTCGTATAAGTACGTATATTTTATCTTAGATGTCAAAGCGAATCGGTAACGCAACGCGAAGCAAAAGTTTTATCTGACATGGCCTTCATGCTCTGTTGGCGCCATAGTGCTAAAAGCATTACTTTAGGGTTACATATGTTTTGGGAATAAGTCAAGTAATAGAACGATTTGGTCCATGATTAATATCGCATGAGTCGGTCTTCTTACTATTATCGTTAGCAAATTTATGCCTTGAAAGTTATTTTCTGTGAGCTCTATCGAGCCTTTAACAAATTAATAGCCATTAATAAATCGTCTTAGAATTTTAGAAGTTACCCAAATATACATACATATTAGGGATATTAATCCCAAAATCTCGACAAATCCCCGAACTTTCGGGATTCAGCGACTTACATTTTTCAATTCCGGGATTGACTAAATCCCAAATTCTTTACTTGAATTTTTTGTTTTACCTTTTTTTATAAAAAGAAATTCATTATGACATTCTTCCTTAGAGAGAATAAGGAACACAATATTTATCTTTTATATTTCATTGATACTCTGTAAATAATGTAATTGAAGACGAAAGAAAAAAGTTAAACTTTGTTATTCTTTTTTAGCCTGTCCAACAACTATAAAGAAATTTTAATGAGAGAAGTACTGCAAATAATTTAAGAAGAAAATTAATTAAAGAAAGAGATGTCTTTTGAGATGCACAAAACAAAAAGAAAAACCAAAAGTTCCGTGTGGTTTTATTTTCTAATTAATTTAACTGGTGAATGCAAAATATAAACTTTGTTCCCTACAGGCTTACACGCGGTTCACACGGTGATTTTTTCCATGTTTTTTAAGACATGATTTTTTGTGTTTGTAGGCGAACGGTGTAGAAAAGCAAGAGGGGTAGAGAAAAAAACACGTTTTCTGATATCTGTGTCTTTTTTTATATTTTTCTTTGCACACATTCGTATTTTTGTTATGTTGCTTCATTTTATTTTTTATTTCAATGTGGCAACATCTCCTTACAATACAAAACATGGAGCGCATTAAAATTGTTTGTTTTTATAAATAAGCAAGTAAAGAAGAATTACCGATAATGGGAAAAAAAATCAACCCTAAAATCATGGGGAAAAAATCTTCGTTTGAATCTGTTGTGATTTTGGAAGCAACTTTCAAAAGGAATTAAAAAAAAGACATGATTTTTAAATCACGGTCTGAATCTAGCCTTAGGTTTATTAAAGTCTTTTCCGAGAGTGAACATGGGACCTACGGTAATTTATGGAGCACGAAATTAAGTGGTGCAATTTATGCACTACATAATTCCTACCACTAGTGGTGGTGGGTATAAAAATTTGATTTTTATGGCTAACTAAAAAATTGATTTTTTTAATTAATTTCGAATTCAATTTTCAATTATTCATTTAATTCATTTACAATCTTACAAATTAATCAATTACTAGTGTGCTCTTTTCAATTACTATATTAATTATTTTTTTATTTAAATAAATAAAAATTAATCAAGCTCGAGGCCAGTGTTTTTTGTAAATAAATATTCCTTTTTATTTAGTTCCGATATTTCGATCTTCGTTGAAGATCATCATCAGGGATTGTTTCAGTGAATTTTTATTAATTCAAAAACTTAAAAATATATTGTGTACGTATCTACTAGGGTATTCATTCGGTTAACCGTTAATCGGTTAACCGATTAATTACTACTCGATTAACTGATCGGTTAATTAAAAATTGGCTATTTTCGATTAACGATTAAACCGGTTAATTTAAGTCGATTAACCGATTAACCGACGTAACAAAATTTTTAATTTTTTGTAGTATTATTTTTTGTGTTTTTATTATTTGTTTCGTCTCATATGCAAAAGGTATGCGTTTAGAAAATATTTTAGCATTTAAACAAATAAGGTATCTTCATTTTAAATAGGTCTTTGCTGTCAACAGCTTTTTGTTTCACGTACTTTTTATATGGGCATTTCCATTGTGACGTGACATGATATTTGTACGACAAAATGTATAAAAATTCAATGAAGAAGTCAAATATGTAAAAGATTTTATAATAAAAATTAATAAAGCGGCACTATATTCAGAAAAAAATTTACAACAATCAATCAAGATATAGACGTTACAAAAAATAGAAATGTATTTTGACTTGCATTAGAAAACTGCATAAGTCTGCGTATTGAGCAAGACCTTTTGTATAAAACCTTTTTTAATAAGCTTTGGACTTATAAAGATTTATTTTCCAAATTATCAAATTAAAAAATCTTTGCTCGTTTTAGTTACATATGGGAATTTCCAGCGATTTTAGTAATGTAACGCCAGAATGTAAATAAGCTTGTATTTTAGGACCATGTTGTTCAAAAGTTATTCCTTTTGTAACTTAATGTAGAGTTAGTTGCGCTTTACACAGCATGTAAAAAAGTAAATTATACATATACAATTTTTGATAAAAGATTTAAATTACTTCTGGCGTTACGTAACAAAAAGGAAACTTTTCGCTGGAACTTTCCATATTTATGTATGTGTTAAGTTATTTGTTTCTTCTCATATTTTCTCATATAAAACTTTTAACAGAATTAACCGTAACAATAAGAA
Organism: Pollenia amentaria; assembly: GCA_943735925.1. Classification (NCBI taxonomy): domain Eukaryota; kingdom Metazoa; phylum Arthropoda; class Insecta; order Diptera; family Polleniidae; genus Pollenia; species Pollenia amentaria. The sequence goes on from OX031007.1 coordinate 151,657,435, forward strand.
GAGTTGAAAATTTAAAAAAATTAAAACATGACTCTAATGACATAATGGAAGCTTTTATACGTTTAGAGAAACCCAGGAAAAGGACTGAGAAATTAGATATTCAACATCAACGATAAGTAAAAGAATTTTTTCCAAGTCAACATTTAACATTTTTCTAAAAGATTATTTTTTATTGAAATAACTAATAAAATTTTCAAACAGTTTATTTTTGAATTACTATATAATATTATGGTATTAATTAAAAAATATGTATTACATATTTATGAATTATTTTTTTGTTTGCTCGTGTTAGTTCAAGAATTGTTATGTTTGTTATGTCATTGCTTTTTTTTTTTAAATAATCTCCAAATAATAAAAAATTTATGCATTTTTATGTATAGAAATTACTTAATTTATAAAAAAATCTTTATTAATCGGTTAACCGATCAATTACAAAATTAACCGATTATTAACCGATTAAACCAAATCCTCGGTTAATTAATCGAGCGATTAACCGTTTAAAGCAAAAGCCCGATTAAATGAATACCCTACATCTATATCTACATCTAAAGTAAAATTGGAAAGGTCGAATAATAACAAATTTTATTATTTTTTTTATTAAGTTTGAATCAACTGAGGTAATATAAAATAATCAATATAATCATTATATTTAACTTTGAAATACTAAATGAATTACAAAACTTTTGTTTGTAAGGTAGTACGACGACCTCCATCATAAATCAGTGGACTATGGTAACTCTAACAAAATGGCAAAGAAAAAACGCATAAACAAGTACAATGCCTTTTTTATGTTTTTTTTAAATACCGGCATTTAATAAACAAAACATTGATTATACATACAAACAAACAACAATTTTTAAAAGAGAATATAATATAAAGAGAGTACAAAATAATATACCTACTGAAAACAGAAATGAACATGTTCATGGACGGTGCTGCCAGATTATAAGATTTATTATCATATTGGGGATGTCAACTTTTGGGTGGTGCTTTAAGTGGGGAGGGACTTAGGAGCTTTTGCAAAATTTAGGTATAGGTATTTTTTTATGAGTAATATGTTCAAAAATAAAATTTTGTAATGTCTTTCATTTCCAAAAAATCCAAGGAAGTAAAAAATCAAAAAGCCAATCCCATCTTTTTATATTGTAGTTTATTCAGAAAATCATAACATTTTTGATATAAAAGAAATATTTTAAAATATTATTTGTCTTATTAAACTTTTGAGCCGGATTCACAATCGGCTGTTTATAATTATATTGATTTTTTTCTTCAAACGCGTTGTTTTTCGAAGGCAGAAATATTTGCAATATTATTAAAAATAAGTATTTTAATACAATCGATAATTCATTTACAATTTTAGGCAAAGTGCTACTATAGTAAAAGTAGACAAAATTTGCTGCTGTTGTTGACTCAACTTATACTACAATACTGTAAGTCTGTGAGGTATGTAAGGCCAACCTAAAGGCCTCATTAGTTGTTACTTTCCGTTGCCGTTTTGTCTCGTTCCTTTCTGTAGCAAATATTTTGTAACTACTTTTTCTGTGAAAGGAATCATCTGCTTTTAAAAAGAAAAGCATTGAAATTGTAAAAAAAAAACTTTTCGTAATAAATAAATAACTATTATTTTGTGTCAAAAATATGTTAATTTTTAAAAAATCATTAATTAAAACTAATTTTTCTAGCTTTAAACAAAAAATAACAGATTTTTCATATCACAACAAACTAATACATACACACTTTGTGCGTGACTTAACGTTGAATTCTACTTTCAACAGATTTATCCGCAACAGAACAAAACGAAAAAGAAAAAACAAGCCACACATACAGACTTTCAATTGAACAGAAACAAACAGCTGATTCATAACAGAACAGAACGTACAAACCAATTCTGCCTTAAATCAAAACGTCAAGGCTAACGTTTTCTTGCATCTAGCTTAAACGGTAAAATGAGATGGTTAAATAAGAGCGTCAACGTTGCATTATGAACAACAGTGTTAACTTATCTATTTTAATAAGATTCATAAAATTATAATATAAAAAGGGAGATACAACATTGACCTTAAAGTAGCTAAATTGTTATTTCTTTTTAACAACAGCAGTCAACTTAACTACTTAACGCGCTGGTAAAATCGGATTTTTTTAATTGCAAAGCGTTGACGAAATTTAGCGGATTGGAGATACTTTATATAAATATAAATTTTGTCTTATTTAAAAATATTATTGTGTGCTGCATTGCAATCCTATTGAAAATAAGTTAAACAATTTATTTTAGAGGCGTATTCGTCCGGGAGCGGCTGTACCACTAGTTGTTGTGTTTTAACACAAATATTTTAATTTTGCACCAAATTCAAAAACTTGTTTGAACTGCTTTTAATATTTAATAATTATAATTAGGCGGTCCAGGCGTCTAGTATGCAGCAAAAACTATACCAAAACCAAGAATACGCAAAAAGAGCAGGTCTTGCAATCAATAGTTCTAAAACCAAATCCATAAGCATAAATTTTATTATCCTGGTAGCATATTAACAACAGCCGGGGCCTCTGAAATAAACATATAAACAACCGCATGAAAAAGGCAAGACCAGCATTTCGAGCCTTGAACAAAGTCTGGAAATCGGACATTCGAAAATAGATGTCCTAGGAGAATATTGCGAATCCATTGGCCAAACATAATCTCGAACCAACAACTATACGAACGTTGCAATCTTAAGCCAATGAATAAGGAAATCAAAGCAGAAAGTTTCGGTGGATAGGTCACACATTAAGGAAGACTAATGAAAATATTGCTAAAGAAGCCCTTAAATGGAACCCACAGGGAAGCCAACGCAGTAGTAGACCCGCTCAAACATGACGACGGCAAGTTTAAGATGAACTAAGGAGGGCGCATATAAGTTGGAATAAAATAAAATTGTCAGCATTAAGAACAAGTGATTGGAAGATTTTTACTGTGGCCCCATGCTCTGCCTAGGAAATTTGATAGTTTTTAATTTGATTAAATTTGGTATAACTATTTTAATTGTCACTGGGCACATAGCCCTGCATGATACAAGCTTCTATCCGGAATATGTTCGGGACAATAAGCCATCATATTATGTTAGTATTTAAATTGAGTCCAAATTTATTTAATTGCAAACTTATCTTACCAAATTTTATTGGAATCGGTTCATATTTTCCCACAACTCCCATGCAAATGCAACTGCCGAAAAAAGATTTATTGTGCCACAACTTCGTTATTAATGTTGGTATTGACATAAAATATGGTGTCAAAACTTTGTGTTGGTAGGACCAGGCATGAAAATAGATCCTTCATAAGCCCAGTACTAAAAATCACGTAAAGACAAAACTATACGGAAAGAAGTTTATTATAAAAAAGAAAATTCATAATAATTTCTTGATATCAACTTAAATAAAGAAACATTTTGCTCTAATTAAAACACACTTGTATTAAGAATAACTAATTTTAGGCTTGGATAAGATCATGTGCAGTATATAACACTGTACAACAAAATACAATTTTTTTCAAAATAACCATTTTCTGCCGGAAGATTCTTGTAGATGTACGTGTATCGCCGTTTTAAAAGTTTACATCTGCAACACATTTTACCTTTGAAACAGGTATGCATGAAGTTCAAATATTTTGCGAAAATATTTGTCATGAAATTCTACCATAGGTCTCCGAACACACCTAATTCCAAAATTCAACTTTAATACCAGAAATAAGCAAAAACTTAAAAATTGGTTTAAGGGTTAATTATATTCTTATGTTACAACAAAACCAAAGCTAAGAAAAGCAAATCAAATACAAAAGTAAAAAATATTCTGCTCTTATCCCTACCGTTATAATTATAATTCTTATATAATTATATAACTACTAGCTGTTAAGCCTGATCCTGCCAGGCAGAACTAGCCCCGCGTGCCGCCCATAGACAGAAAATCAAAAAATCTAGCTTCGTTACGATCTGTCGCAAACAAAGTACTTTATGTATGCCAAATTTCAGCTTCCTTTGTCGTCAGATGGCTTCAGAAAGTTGCAGAAAGGGAATAGGACATACGTACAAACATCCGGACATACTTAGAAATTATATATTATATAGATAACTCTTTCGTTAATATAGATGAAGATATCTAAATAATATTCGGCACAAAGAACTTTTAAATGAATCTATGTCATAACATAATCTTGTTCTGGCGGGTCCAAGATTGAATGGGTCTCGAAAATTTCTCTCTAAATTATGTAGTGTAGTTTCATATATGGTCCGCTTTGACCGGCTATACTATCTTTCTTGTTTATGTTGAAAATTACATTCATTGGTGTGGAACTTAAAAATTGGGAACATAAATCGGGATTTTAATATGAAGATTGTTAAGTGGCTGCAAACTTAAATTGGGAATATCAGGAAAACTTTTTCTGGTAGCACTGTTCATTAAATTAAACTCTATCGTAAATATCAATTAAACAGAATATAAACACGTGCTAGTATTACACTAACAATGAGTAAAGGGGAGCTTAAAAAAATGTACTATGTTTTGTAATGTTAATTTCTCAAGAAAGAGAGACAAAATTGCACTCTCCAAGTGCTCCAAAAGAGAAAGAGTTATAATGGGGAAAATAAAGAAAAAAACGAAGAATGAAACAACATATATTGAAGCATCTTCGTGGTAATAAAATAAACAATTCGTAATAGACAACTAAAAAACAACAAAACACATAGAAGATCAATGCAAGGGGCGCCAAAAACAAGTTTTTTTATTTCGATCATCAGTTGCATGTAAACAAACCTAGCGAACGGATTAAAAACGGGAGTCTGCACATTTTTTCGTAGAATTTTATTAAGCGACATTTTTAAATGTAAAATCAACGTAAATCGAAAATAAATTCTAACGGGAAAACGGCGAGATGGATACATACTTACATAAATATGTATTTTTGTTGATATTTAAATAAAAAAAAAAACAAAATTGAAGGAAATGAAAATAAGTTGCAAAAAAAATTCTTTTTTAAGAGATTTAATTAATAGCAGATTCTTTAAACGTTGGAATTATTTTTAAATAAAAACGTGTGTGTGTTAAAAAAGGGCTAAAAAGAAATATACAAAGTGCGTGTGTTTATAGTTCATGTTCGTTTTATTGCTGCTGTGTTTAAAGCATCCGTTTATAAGAACCTTCCGGTACGTTTTCCTTGTTTATTGCAGTTCTTTGCGTCGCTGTACATTTTTCTGCCAATGTGTGCGTTTTTTTGTTGTTGTTTGTTTATGCGTAGTATATAACGGTAGCTAAGAGTTTTATAGTAAAAATATATTTTTAGCATTTTAAAGTTGTTCGTCTGTATCAGCCTGCAATTGTTAACTTGAAGTTTTAATAAAGAATAAATGTAAAATAGGTATATTTTTTTTTTGTAGTTTTTCATGCACATGTGCGTATGTGGAAATTGCAATTTTTTTAATTTTTTTCCGAGGATTGTAGCCGGCGTGCATCCGCGTTTCTAGAAGAAGCAACAGTCAAGAACACCCTTCCATTATACAAAGTATAAATACATTCATTCTTTGTGCTCAAATAATAAAAAAGAAAAATTTTAAATAAGTGTTTAAAAAAAAAAATGCAATAAAAAGTAAAAATAAAATAGCTAAATAAGAAAATCTGTTGGCATTTGCTGTAAATGGATAACATTTGTAGGAGTGTTGGTGTGTATGTATATTTTATAATATTGTTCATCGCTTTACATACCTATGAGTTGTTTAAAAAAAACAGAAATTATAGGTATTTAAGAAGTGGTAAAAATAGTGAAATAGTTTTCGGTAACGCCGAAGTTTTTATACCCATTACCAAAAAGTCAAGTTTCATTTCTTATTTCATAACGCAGACAGTCTGCCAATTTCTGCTAAAATAACTTAATGTAGCCTTACCACATTAGAGCCGATTTAAGCAATTTGCCGGTCGATTTCGCTTACGGCCACATCCCTTAATTGAAGACAAATCGCATTTTCAATTTAAATAAAACATTTTTCAAATAAAACGACACCATTTTGAAATTAAACGAAACCATTTTCAGATTAAACGAAACTTTATTCAAAATAAATGAAACTATTTTCAAAATAAACGAAACTTTAATCTTATTTAATTAAATGTTTTTCAAAATAACCGAAACATTTTTCAAAATAAACGAAGCTTTATTAAGAATTAACGAAACTTTATTCAAATACAGTTTAAAATTTTTCAAAATAAATTAAACCATTTTTAAAATTTTGTAGGGAATTTGTTTTTAGTTTCTTACGAAAATGTTTAACTGTATTTTAATAAAGTTTCGTTTAATTTGAATAAAGTTTCGTTTATTTTGAATAAAGTTTCGTTTATTCTGAAAAAGGGTTTTGTTTAATTTCAAAAAGGTTTCGGTTTATTTGAAAAAGGTTTTAATTATATTAAAAATTTTTTTCGAATGTGCTTCTATAAGTTGTATTTCAATTTATAAGGATTTTTACAATAGTCTTATTCCCTCAATATTTCACATACTTTTTTGTTTAAGCCAACCTTTGGTTAACATTGAAGCAAAAAAGTACGTGAAATATTAAAGGAATAAGACTTTGTAAAAAGCTTTATAAATTGAAAAAGGTTTTATTTAAACTAAAAAGCTATATATCGCTAATGCGACTAAAAGCTTAATTCACATGTATGCAAGTATGAATCGTATAACTGAATAACTGAAGGCGAATATAATCAATTTATGTGAATGTAGATAATAATAAATTCATATTTATTACTGGGGATGTAACGATAATATTTATTATATTTATTTATAAAATATTATATACCAGAAATTGTATATGATGAATGATGCGGTAAAAATGATCAAAAAAAAAAAAAAAAAAAAAAAAAAAACGGTTGACTTAAAAGATTGTCAGTTTTCAAACCCCTAAAAAAATTCAATTTATATGACAAATATCAAAAATTAGCCTTCCCCCAAGGCACATTTACACAAGGTAGTACCACAAGATAAGCCTGTGCTGGCTGTCCCTTTATTTTGTATATTGTTTTATATGTCTTCTATATCTCAAATCCATGTCTTCAATAAGTCAAATCTATATAACTACATACAAAAATGGGAAAGCTGTTTACTTCTACAAATGTACCTTGCCTACAGCGTGACCCAGGGGCGTTAAAGTTGGTACAATTGTACATTTTTTTTTGGACATTTTAACCTTCTAAATTACTGTGGTACCACCGTGACTTGTTTTGTACAATTTAAAAATTTGTCAATGTTCCCCTTTTTTGAATTTTTAGTTTAGCAAACAAATTATTGAGTCCTTTTCATTGCATTTATTTTTTTAATTATTATTTCTTTCATCAGGACTTAAAAATCCTTCTTTTAAATATTTTTATGCAATATGCACTTAAAATTATTAACATGGTTAATTTAGAAATGCAATCAGAAGATGATCGAATGCATGTATTTTTATAAAGGATTACTTTTTTGTTCCGCCAAATAGCACGTAATTTCATGAACAAAAATGTTTTGAATGAATGTGATATATCTATCGTAGACCTTTACAAAAATCACATGCCCTTTGAAGAAATTTATTGCGGAACAGAAGTGGATTTATATATTTCTCCAAATGATATCAATATTGATACTGTTAAAGAAATAAAAGAAAATGCGATAAAATTTTATATAAAATTTTACGAAGTTTTGAGAGCCAAACTCATCTTAAATAACGAAGTTTTAATGTGGTTCCATAAATTATTCTTGAAAATGTTATTTTAGGTAAAACAAGTAGTATTAATCAATTCAGAGCTTTAGCTGATGCCGAGCAACTCCAGTCGTTAAAAACTGAAAACATTTGTAGTTTTTGGTCGGCAGTAGCTAATTTACAAAATGAGCTGAATGTCCATATTTTTCCTGATATTTCTAGATTCGTTGCTGAAATTTTATCCATTCCACATTCGTCTGCAAATGTGGAAAGAGTTTTTTCTTTTCAATATATAATAAAAACTAAAGAATGAAACAGACTACATGTGCCAACATTATCAAGTCTCATGCAACAAAAGATTGGTTAAGATCGACAAATTCATGCTGCTATGATGTAAAAATTCCAAATAGTTTATTAACAAAACAAATGAGTGCCTCATATATTTATTCCTTATTTTATACATACGTATAATGTTTGTTAATGTTTAGTTTTGTTTTTTGTGTACAATTGAATTTTTATGTAAATCATTTGTTGTTTTATTAAATTTAAAAAAAAAATGGTACAGTGAAGGTCAAAAAAGTACATGGTTTTCGAAGTAGGTACAAAATTTATAACCCCATTTAACATCCCTGTGCCCATGTTCTGTAAATCCCGCGGCGAGAAACTTTTCGATTGAAATGTGAGAAATTATACAAAAATGCCATAAATTGAGACAAACAGCTGTTTTTCTCACTTAACTGCGTCTGTAACATTTTTGGCGAGTAATAACTGTCACGTAAGGAAATTTCTCGCCAATATACTGAAAAAGTGTGTCTATAAAATTTTTGTGAGAAAATTCCCGCTTTGAACTGTCAAATAAACTCACTCGTAAAAACCGTGTGAGAAAAATTTTTAACACTAAAAAATAAACTAAAAATGCCAAATGCAATGAATATTAAGACGGAAGAGATAAGTATTATGTTCTTGGCAGATTTTTGCATTGTTTAATTATTTAGCTTTTAAGAATTTTGAAAAATATACGAATGTTTTCAAAGCAATTTGTTCTTCAACAAACATTAAAGTCGCACTTTAAATTTTTGGGTATAGCCGACGGTTGTTTTTTAGCCGCCGTCGTTGAAAATTTTTAAATTTTAGTCAAATTTAGTCGCCGTCAACGATATGTTTGACTGCCGTTCTCAACATCTGCAATTTCTAATCGGCTTCGAGTGGAATATAATGACATCTATAACGTTACGACGTTATCTCTTTTGATAGTTTTCGACATGAGTTACAGACACACTTTTCTCACTTTTCGAGAAACGATGGTATATTTTGTTTCACATGTTTTCGATGCGAGAAGTTCTCATCAGAGTTACAGAACATGGGTACTGGTTTTGGAAGTTGGTACAAAATTAAAAACCCCATTTAACATCCCTGGTGTGACCAGATCTTAAAATTTTTAAAGCGAGATCTGGCATTAGACTTAACCAAAAAATGCTAAAAATTATCTTAAAAATAATGCTAACATTTTAAAAATGTATTACCAGAATCAAGTTTTATTCGGAACTAAATACATTTAAGTGATTTATTTTTTTAACGAAATTGAAATACAATATTTTTAATATTTAAACAAGTGAGTGGGTTTTGGTAAAACATCAGATACATATAAATATGTAGAAAAGGTAGCTGAGATTAAATTTTAAATATACGGGGCAAATGTGCGAATACATGTAAATCATATGAGGCAAACCATATTGAACTTAAGAAAACGTTTTGCTAAGTTTTATGAAATTGTCATTTGCTTAAGCAAAGTGCGAAACTGATCGCACATTGCGTACGGATTCAAATGTTTTTTTATTTTGTTTTTGTTTTTTTAAATACATTTGAGAGACTTTTTGTTAATTTTTGACAGTAGGTTAAGCAAGGCTATGCATATTATGGTTGGGCCTTAACCCGGATTCGCTACTTTCTATTGTTGGTGGGATGAAATGCGCTTCCACAGAGGAGACAGAAGTTGAAGACGTCATTGGAGTTAATGGCGATGAAGTCGAATGGATCGATTAATGATTTTTAAAGTGACGCATGCTTGAAACATATTTGCCACAATTCTCAAAAGTGCATTTGTAAACACCATTTTCTCTTTGTTGTTATGTGAAAGTTTGAAATGTTTTGAGACAAATGATTCGTTTGGCAAAAATAGAGTACACAAATAACAATTCATAAAACATTATTACTTGTAATTATGATATTAACAATGTAACACTCGCGACAGACGTCTTACTTTTTCAACGCGTCTCTTTTAATGATTATAGTCTTTCTTTGTTACAAAATCTATTTTATATATTTTACAAATTTTGTATTTTAACTAAATTCTTTTGATCAATGTAAAAACAAAAATTTTGTTCATTGCACAAAAAATAATTTCCAAAAAAATATTTTGTATTTTTAGTCATGAACTATTTTCAGTATATGGTTTTGTAGGAACCTAAAGTGAATCTATTGACCGATTACCAGCCGATGTTTTTTAGTTAAATTACGTAAATTTTTTTTATTAATATTACCATAAGCTGCTCTTTTAAAGATTTAAGCTATAGTCAAACTAAATAATTATTGAATGCCTAATAAGAGAGTTCAAAGACCCGACCGGCTGCAAATAGTTTATATTTTCAAATCAACCCACCGACTGACCTTTTCGAGTCTTTTTACCATTTTTTTATTTTTTACATGCACACAATGTTTATAACACTTTAAAATATTGGTCCCAGACCCACCTTTAAGTATACCGATTGACTTAGAATTACTTTTTGAACTGATGTAATGATGTCTGTCCGTCCGGCTGTTAGGCTGTTCATGAAAACCCTGTGCACAAGCTACAGTTCTCACTTTTGGAGATAATTTGAAGAAATTTGGTGCATTGGTTCCAATTTTCACAAGGAAAAATGGTGAGCATAGGTCCATAATTTAGAGTTTGGGCGACTATACATTTTTAGTTTCTTTTATTAACATGTTCCTTAAAAGAGATGTTAATGTAGTTAGTGGTCACGCTTTCACCGAATTTGTTCGTCAAGTATCTGAAAAATGTGAACATAACTTAATTCTGCCTTTCTTTTTAACTGGCATATGACAGTTCACACTGGCCTAGTTTTTCTTTTGGAAACACCTTAAAAATTTTAGGTGAGTTGGCCTTTGGTTTAATATTTTGCTTTGCCTTTATAAAGAAAACAGTAAAAATTTAGATGAGTTCTGACTGATCGCTTTAAAGAGTTGAATTTTTTTTGGGTCTAGACAAAACCATTGACCGTTTTTTTCATAACGTTCTTTATACATATAAAAAAAATTATGTAGCCGTTTTTGGTTCTCTAAGAATACGATTAAGAAATGTTCCAAAAAAATGATTTCATTACTTCTTTCTTTTGGTAGTGAGTTTTATAAAATAAATAAAATACTACAAGAAATATTTGAAATTGAAAATTTTATCAAAAAGGGTTTTCGAATTTACTAACCGAAACAAAATATAAAAATGACTTAAAAAACATAGAAACTTTTTCTCATAAAATTCAATACTTTATTAAATATTTAATGATAAATAAATAAAAATTTCAAATTCATACACACTTTCTAAATACTAAAGAAGAAAAAGAAAAAACATTACCTCCCTGCAACAATTTAATTAAAACAATTTGTTTTTATCAACATCTACGCTGTTGAGTTCATTAACTACATTTAATATTCCTGCAAATCACATTTGGATCATCTTACTTTCAGGCGAAGCTGCTTTATCTCTTGCAGTCTGTGCTGTGGTTTGCTTAATATTAACGCCCTCGGGCCATAGTGAACTTTTATCAGATCTTTTGCACCACATCTTCGCAGTTAAGGAATAAAGTTTAAGTGGTAAGTTCTATTTTACTTTGCTTTTACTCTTCTTAAAGTATAATTTTATTGTAATTATTATTATTTTTTTTATCAATTTGCACATTTTAAGTTGTAAAGTACGAGTGTTATGTTTTATATCGTTATAATTTGAAGTTTGATTTTAACCAGGGGCCATGTTTGGTTTAAACATTGAAATGTTTTTTTAAATTGGTGAAGATATTTAAAGGAATTCTTTGAAATATTGATTTAAGAAATATTAAAAATAATAAATTGTTTAAAATCTACATAAGTTTCTGTGCTGAAATGTTTATGTAAAACGTTATTGTTGATTAAGGAAGACCCACAATGAAAAAAAATTCTACACTACGTGTACACAATCAAAGACAAAAATTCTATGACAAACACACATATTTTCAGTAAAAAAAAACATTTGTAAGTGTTGCACCAAACCGTTTACCGTATCTATAAAGGGTGTTCCAATTAGAATGCACTTCTTTATTTTAATATAAGAAAACATTTTTTTTCCGTAACAGTTATTCCTTCATAAAAGTCAGATGATAACAGCTATTTTTTGATATTAATTTTTTCGATCAAAAATAACAGCTATTTTATGATTTTAATTTTTTAAACAAAAATAACAGTTATTTTTTGATTTTTATTTTTTCGAGCAAAAATAACAGTTATTTTATGATTTTTATAATAACTGTTTTTTTTTCAAAAAAATAAAAATCAAAAAATAACTGTTACTTTTGTCCAAAAAAAAAAAAATCAAAAAATAACTGTAATTTTTGATCGAAAAAATAAAAATCAAAACTTTAAAAATCATAATATTTTATCATAAAAAAGTTCATAAGTATCAGTTTTCCAGCATTTACTTCTATATGCTTTTTGTGTTTTAAAATTTCAAAATAACTGTTATATTCGGTCCCTGATTTTTTCACATTTATAGCGCTTAACGAAACGCTCTATTTTTTTACCCTCCACCACCACTAGTGGTGAATGAGGGTAGTCTAAGTTTGTCATTTCGTGTGAAACATTTTTTTTGTCATCTAAGACCCCATAAAGAATATATATTCTGGCTCCTTGAATCTGGGAATAATTTTTTTTCATAAGATACTTTATTATATTCAACATTTTTATTTTTCGAATTTATTCTATGAGCCAAATTTTAGCTATGTATTTTATAAAGATTTTTTTTAGCTTATAGAATAAATTCGAAAAATAAAAAATTTTGAATCTGGCTCCTTGAGTAATTTGAAGTCGATTTAGCCAAGCCCGTCTGTCTGTTGAAAGCACGCTCACTTTCTAAAAATCAAAAAGAAAATATCAAACTTGGTGTCAAATTGATTGTAGTTATTCTAAGCAGTTTCGGATTAAAATGCAGCAAAATCAGTTCAATAGGATCAGCACTATGAATCAAAATGTGGAACCACCACCCTAAAAAAAAAAATTGATAATTTTGTTACAAAAACTAGCATAAATGGTGGAATAATGCACGGAATGTTATATACTTCGTTTTATACGACTGGAAATCACACTGCCAAATTTCGTGAAGATCGGTCCATAATTTACCATAAGCCCTTTATAAACCCTTCCTACGGAAATCTGTTTAGGTCGCCTAAAACAGTAGTAAATAATACAATTGTAATAATATTTCGTACATCACATTTCATGAAACTAGAAATCATACTGTGCAATTTGGTGAAGATGGGTTCATAATTTACTATAGGACCCATATAAACCCTACTCTCGGAAAACAGATTATTACGCCTGAACCCGTAATAAATAATGCTATCATAATAAAATTTAATGCTTCACAGTTTTATAGAAAAATAATTCTCAATAATAAATTTCGTGAGGATTGGTCTATAATTTACTAAATGGGCCATATAAAAACCCGCTCTAAAAAATTCATTATATACGCCTAAAATCCATTTAAAAACAATTTTTGCTTCTCTGCCTGAGAAATACATATCGTGGATATAATAATCTCCACTCATGTTCTACAAGATTATCTTAAAAAGGTTTGCATGCACTGCAAAGTCGCAGAGTTATACTAAATTATGTCGTATTTGTACTTAACTTAATAAATGGGAAAGTATGATCCGATGACTTATTAAGTAGTTTATTATTTAACATTCCACTATGTACGGTACGGTACTATAATCCTTTATTTATAAAAACTTTCCGAACTAACTATGCTCTGGCAGACCCATTTAGAAAACTGTGTTTTGGCTTTAATGAAATGTTTGAATTTGTGGATTTTTCTCTAGATGTGAACATTGTTAAATGTCATATTATATTTAATTGTATAAGGCTCTAATTATTTATCCATAGACCTGTAATATTAAATAAATAAATAAAAACCGTAGCATATATTGTTATATATTATGGTAAAATTTGTATCAACTTAGCTTCATATGGCCAGAACAAATTTCATGCAATTTTGTGTTATACGTCCCATAATTAACCGTAAATCCCATATTAAGCACCCTTCTGAAATTCACTGTATACGCTAAAACTAATTTCTCTGCTGTATTGAAAGTTATTTTAATTTGTGTTTTTTATAACCAAAATTAGAATTTTGGGATTATTGGTCCATTTTTTACCGTGGGTCCAATATAAACTCCTCTCCTGAAAATCATTTTAGGATTACGAATCATGATATTTTACTCAAGTTTCTAGATTAATTTATAATATGTAGATATCATACAGAGTCCACTCCTGAAATATTCGAACTGTAAGTGAAGGTTATCAAAGATTCGGCACAGCCGTTTATAGCACTCGAACTTGTTAATAATCAGAAAAAACAAACAGTTGCCAAATTTCAGAGTTGCCATGTGCAGTGAAAACAGAACACTTAATTTAAAAAGTACACTCTTAAGGTAGATATACACGACATGTTTTTACATCTTTCGCACTGCATACAATACATACATGTCGTGTGTTACCTTAATAACATGGCTTCTATTAAATAAAATGCAAAGTCATCTAACAAAATTTCAATTAGAGCGTGCTCTATTTTCTTATAACAAACCATCTGACATCAGCTGTCTCAGAAATCTATGCAGGGAGGAAACCGGCAGCGCCGGTCCAATATTGAGGGAATCATTAGCCGGCTGAAGTTATATATTACAGTACCGATATATGTATAATCATTTTACCATTAAATATAAATATATATGTGACGCGCAAAATAGAAAGGGACCTAAGGGTTTTGTTCAGGAGAGCCATTTTAAAGATTTAAATACGTCTATCTTTGGTGTACCATCACTGAGTGTGTTAGTATTGGTCTCATTTGAATGCGACACATTTCATGACGTAAGGAACGTGTTGGTCAACCTTGAAAACGTGCGTAGGTCGTCCCTACCTCTTATTTTGTGTAGTTTGTTTTTACTGTTCCCTTTACCTTACTGGTCCCTTTCTCTATGCGCTGTCACATATATATAAAACATTCCATTATTATATCCTAAATTGGTATCTTCGAACTTAAAGAAAAAAAGGTTAAGATGTCTGAACTTTGTGCCGGTAGCACGCTATTTTGAATTTCGCAAAAACTATGCGAAAATAAACAGGGACTCTGTCAGAAGCAAATTAAAAGTACGTTTTTGACTGAATATTATAAACCTTCTGTAAAACAGCAATTTTGACAGACATACACAATTAAATGTGACTTGAAAAGTTAATAAGTCAGATGTAAAAAATATGTTACACCGAGACAACCTTTATATTATCATTTTTCAAACATATTTGGGGGATTCACAAGGTAAAATAATTTCAAGAAATATATCTATGGTTTTTAACCGCGTATTTTGAGAACTTGATGCCATTTTGGTTAATTTTATACGTTCTGTATATGGTTCTTAAAATTTCTGAAAATATATGGAGCAACTCCGATTTTTTTACCTATCCCATTGTTTGATCTAGAACGATTTTTCGGCTCTGCTGAAAAATTTGATTGAAAGACATACGCGGTTACCGATGATAACCATAGATATATGACTGCTGGGGGCAACCGCTTTTAATTTAGATTTCTACTGTACAGCAATAAAGAATCAATGAACACAGCATTAAAATATTTATTTTGTTTGAAACACAATAATATTTTTTTTAAAAATTGTAAAAAATTATTAAGGACATTATGACGATATGACTTGATAGCAAACCTTGTGAATCCCCCAATTCTTCAAGCTTTCATTCAAACCTGATTAACATTAACAAAAACGTCAGTTACGATTTAATACAAATTGTTGCTGAAGTAGAAGTAGACTAAATTTTTAAAAAACCTTATATTACATTTTTCATCAAAAAATTAAGAAAAATATATGAAATACTTTGGGAAAACCTCAGAAAGAAGAATTGTTGCTAATGAACTCTTATACGATTTATAAAATTTTTATATTTTTATATCACCCAATCACTTAAATTGCTCTTCTTTTTCCTACAAAGTTTCTAAAAACATCTGTAAAGAAATTAACATTTTTAATTAATTTAATTCTTTGGTATTACTGTATTTAGCAAATTTTTTACATTTAGATGTAGATAAATGTGTATTTAGTTTGATAAAATGCTTTTGACATTGATGGATTGGCCTGCGATTCACATAAGGTATGCAAAGACAGACTGTTTTCAAAAACAAATAAATTAAGTAAAATTTTGGAAATGTTGAACTTTAAGCCAGTAAGATGAAATAGGAGGACCAATAGGAAGTCAAAAAAAAAAACCTTTTCGAAACAAATTCGCACTCCAGATTTTTTGAACAGACTTCACAGTAGTGGTGGAAAATTCTACTAATTTTCCTTACTCAATAATACTCAATAGATTTCATTCGAGTACTCAATACTACTTAATACTATCAATAGAGGTTTTTGGGGTTTCAAGCTATGGCTTCGAAACGGTGAAGTCAAACACTTTTGCTTTTACACATTTTAATATCTTTTGTTTTATATTTTTTACAAACAGTATAATCCGTTTAATTTTTCTTTAGCTGCGTGGTTTTTTATTCTTTGCTTGTTCTTGACTGTTTGTTATATTTTAAAGATGAATTTTTAGGTAGTATAATATTTTTAAACAGAGTTGTACTTTGAAAGAGAGCCGTTAAGTTTTCCATTGAACTTTGATTAATGTGCTGTTTTCACAACACGAGTGCTTGAACGAGTAGTAAAATTTATATGAAAAACACTGAAAACACTGAGTGCTTTTCATATAAATTTTACGTTCAAGCACTTGTGTTGTGAAAACAGCACATAAAAGAAAATACTCTGGAAGTATTTAGTAACTATTTTTGAGTATTGAGTTTGAGTGCTAATACTCGGTGTTCGGTACCCAGTAATCAATACTTTGCGAGCACTACTTCGTAGTAGTTTTTTTTTGGTCACATTCGTTTTTATTGCGCTATATGAAATATCCAATAATTAAATATGACAAATTCTGTTTGCCAGGTCCTACCACTAAATATAGAGCTAATCGCGCTCAACACCAAAATACAAAAATGTACATATATTAAAATTTGTCTGGGATAAAATTGTAATTGCTTGTATGCGTAACGTGATAAAAAGTAGACACTTATGTGAAAATGTCCAGCAGTAGTTTCTTAATTTTCCGGATTTTTTTTTTTGTATTCCCGCAAATTGTAAATTTTAAAATTTTTGTTAAAAAAATAATGGTGGCTATTCTTGAAAACGCGTCAAAGGAGTGAAAATTTGCATGAAAACAAAAACAAAATTCACGAAAATTGTTTTTGTTCTCTATACACTTCTAAAATTAAATTACCGTGAGAGTTTTAACGCGTTTCTGTCTCTTTTAAAACTGTAAATGTTGTACGATAAACAAAAACAAATTTGTTTGTTTTTGTTTACATGTAAATTTTCACTCCTTCGACGCGTTTTCAAGAATAGCCACCAATGTAAAATATATCAGATTCGCGTTGTTGTCTGGTATCGGTTTCGGTCTCGCTGTCGTTTCTCGCTTAACTCTTGTTCTTCCATAAATATTTCATGAAGTTGGACTCTTTCACCCGCAAAGTCGTTATGCACAGATATATTTAAAGAAAACTGATTAAGAGAGTCAGTTTAACTCACATATATCATCAATGTATCATAAACCTATAAATTAATATGTTATAAAAGACGGTAAATGGAATTTCTCTTGCTGATTTTCTACGAGAGATAGTGATAAGAAGAGGAAATTGGACCATTTCTAAAATTTGAAGAGATTTGAAATCGAAAGAAAAAATCGACATAATCGGCACTTCAATTAAAGAAAATCGGCATAAAAGCGGCAAACTAAAAATATCCCTTTTAAGAACAATAAAACATATTTTTATTAACAAAAAAAAAAAAAAACAACAGATTAATTCAGCATTAACTTACATATAACTCATATAAAAACATAATAAATTAATATAAAAGAATATTTTTATAAATAAATTGTAGTTAATTTAAAAAAATTTTGTACATTAGGTTAAAATGGTTTTTATAGTTGAAAAATCTCTTTTAACATTTTATTTTAACAAATATTTTATAGATACATATTTGAGTTTAATAGTTTAATTAAATCCATTCTAATATCAATACCAAAAGAGTTTGCATTATTAAATGTTAAGTAATCTTTAGAAAATAGAATTCCTGGAAAGGATTCATTCTCCAGGAACATCGAAATTTAGTTTTGTTAAGGTTGCATTTGCGGAAGAATATGGAAGGACCATAATTTGTTTACAAGCTTTGACAGCACTGTAAATGCATTCGTAGAACCCCCACGTTTAAAGTCTGAAATTGTTTGCCAAAAAGTTTACAATTTAACTTCAAATCCTTCTTAATCTTCTTAAAAGCTTAAAAATTTTAACTCTCTAAATTCAGGGTCTAAAATTTCTTTTTCAGAAATAAAGCTGGGGAACACTTTCAGAATTTCCATAAAAAAATATTTTCTTTTTCATAATTTTGTTAGGGTTAATCATATATAAAGATTTATATGATTTTTTTCAAAATCAAAACGTTTTAATATTTGATTTGAAAGTTCTATTTAAAAATTAATACAGCTATTCACAATTTTGTAAATTTCGCTTTTGTTGAGTTTAATTTTGATAGTAACTCATTAGCCAATAAGCCCAAATACTCCGCATCAAAGTTCAAAAAATTCTTCGTGTTCATAAATTCCGTTAAGTAAATTTAATTTTTTAATCGTTTTGAAAAATTAGTTAATACAGTTTTAAAAAGACTTTCCATTTGGTTGTAAAGTTTATGACAAATGCTCCAAAGTAACCCAAAATTAATAAGTTACACGTTAACAAGCAAAGTTGCCGTGGCTTAAGTGTTTATAAAAAATCGGTACCTTGCTTATTTTAAGGCAAAAAATCGGGAAAATGCCGATAAATCGGCAAATATGGCGGGCATGTAAGAAGAACACATAGGAAAAAATATGATAATCTGAAGGAATTAAAGAATGAAGAACTAGGAATTAGAATGAATAATACGTTTTTTTGTGAATAAAAGTCGAGAGGATATTCCAGCTGACGTTAAGTGGATGCTCTCCTTGGGACAAAAATATAGTTTACCACATGATACAAAGAAAACAAGATAGTGCATTGCGCACGTCCGTTAACTTTTTACTCTAATTTTGACGTCATTTTTACGCAACTGTAGTAAAGAGAATTAAATGTAAACAAACATTCAGCATAGCACATACACGTGTTTGTGTGATCATGTTTGTGTTCATTTGCTACTATGACGCAAGAATGATATAAAAAGAGATTACGCCATGCGCATGTTTTCCCGTTAGATGACGTAGCTTAACCCAAGCTAGGGTTACCTATTCGTGTATGTTTCGTGACGTCATTTGACCCACCTGCGCAGAAAATTCAATTTTTGAGTTCGTGTTGTCGTAATCTTTCTTCTATCATTCTTGCTATGACGTACATGCGCAGAAAAAGAATGTTTTTTTAAATTTTAGTGCACTATCTTGTTTTCTTTGTTTCTTGAGTTTACCAGTTAGGAAGGCAAATTTCCCTTAGCTAAAAATTATTAAAGAATTTAGTTCGAACCATAGAAGGAAAAGAAGATCAGTAGTGCGATTCTCTATTCAATTTTAACGTCATTTCAATAGTTGCTAAAAATATTTAACAGCAAAATAAACATTAATTTTTTTCTTTTTTAACCTTTTTAACAATAACGTTTAAGGCCGGTATTCACTATCCTATTTAGTCGCACGATATGTCAAAAAAATCGTAAGTGCTCATAATAAATGACAGTGTGGCTTAAAAATGAATTGAGCGACAAATTTTTTGACAAGTCTGTCCGACTTGCAAATGTTTATGAAAATTTTCATAAAATGATTAATTATATGCGATCAGAGTTGCATTTTCTTGTTAAGTAGATGAGTCATTTGAGTTTGCATTTTTTTTGTGGGATAGTGTGGCATTGACAGTAAATTTTGCAGACATATTTTTTTATGTCGGATAGAATTCCGTCAGATTTTCGTGTGAATGAATCGTACGATTATGTAGAATAGTGAATAGCGGCCTTTACCGCTATGTTCTATCATAACGTCAGCAATTTAAGCTTACTTAGCGGCAAAATATTTTTCATTGTTTATTTTTAAATTCGAAGTTATTTTTTAAAAAGAAATACGTACAACGTTTTTCACAAAATCGTAAAAAAAAACAAACAAAAATTTTGGCAAACAAAAGCCATTCATAAATAAATATCATTGCACACATTATAAAAATTCACATTATTTACTTAAATCTTACAAAATAATAAAAAATTTGTTTTTTATAAGTTTTGTTATTTTCGCTATCTTGAGAAATTATTTAACAAAGATGCCACCTGATTTAAATGTTTAGCTATGTCGTTAAAATTGAGTTACTGATTTGCTGTATCGTTAAAAGTTAGAGAATTGCCCTACAGGAGAATCATTTAAATAAAATGAGATTACACGCAGAGAAAAAATATGTTTAGAAATGGTCACCACCAACAAAACTATTTTAAAGAAAATTTTTAACATATTATGTTTAACTTAACCATAGTATTGTCACCGACAACCATATTATTGTTAAATTGGTCCTCCATCAAGAAGCCAAACTATTTCTTTTAAAATAGTTTTGTTAGAGGTGACCATATATAAAAATGTTTTTCTCTGGGTGTAGGTAACAGGGATACGTTTATTTATATTAGATAAGTTTAATAAGACGAAAAGATTTTTAAAGAAAAATATTAATATATTAGTATTTAAAGAGATAAGGGTAACACAACCGTAGCTATGTATTAAGGGGATTATGACATATGAATTAATAGTAACATAGAAGGTGATACAAAATATAAGGTAATGAATAGGGTTCCTACAAAATAATTAGAACAACTAACAATGAAATTATAGACGAACTTTTAAAGCATAAAATTATATCAGTGTATAAAAAACATAAACTGAAAAAGAATAGTTTTACTTCTCCAAAACTTTATGGCTTACCAAAATTCGACATAGATGGTTTGTCCTTGAGACCAATATATTCCTTTATCAACTCACCTTCTTATGAATTACGAAAATATTTAACAAATATTTTAAAAAGGATAACAGAACACTCTACTTATATTTTAAATAATTCAGTACAATTTAAAAAGAAATTAAGAAATCATTGTATACAGACAAATGAATAGTTAATTTCATGAGATGTGGTATCGCTATTTCCTAGCATACCAGACATCTTAGCACTGGAAATAATAGAAGAAAAGTGAAACATAATAGAGAAATGTACAATTTTAAAATTTTGTATACACATAAAAAAGTGTTTTATCAATTATAAAATGGTTTAAAAAGTATTTAAATTTAATTAATGTGATAATTGAATCAGTTATTTTTTTTTTGTTTAGTTGTTTTGGAATAAATTTTCAATTAAAATTTTAATTAAATAACAAAAAATTAATTGACTTTTTTCGTTTAAAATAAAATAATTTAAATATGTAGAATTGTTGTTGGGAATTGTCAATATTTTTTTAAATAAATTAACACATTGTTTGAAATGACAAAGTGTTTTGGTCACTTTTTTAATTAAAATTAAAAATATCATTTATTGAAAATATTTTTTCAAAATTTTAAAATTTTTGGTAATCAATATAATCATTTTAGTAATAGGTGCAAGATCAACAACTTGTTTGCTTGATATAATGAATTTGGAATAAATTTGGTGATTGGAGAAATTTAATAATTTTTTCTGTGTAGAAGACAACAGATACTTCAGTTGTAATGGAAAAATATATACACAACTTAAAGGACTTCCAATGCGATCGTCTGCTTCTCAAATTGTAGCAGATATTGTTATGGAAAAATAACTTGATACATCTATTGGAAGATTGGATATTATACCTAAGATAATGATAAAATATGTTGACGACATATTCTGCATTATTACAGATGACATTTAATGAGTTTAATTGTAATATTAAATTCACTTTCGAAATGGAAAGTAATTTAAAATTACCTTTCTTAGATTCTTTAATAATATGAAGGGGAGACATTTTATAAATAGATAGGTATCAAAATCCAACAGTCCCAGGAAGAATTATAGATTACTATTCTAGACATAGTAAACAGATTATTGTAAATACTGCTAGAAATTTAATTAATAGGATACTAACAATGAGTGACAAGGCTTATCACAGGAAGAACATAATTCAAATTTGAAATATATTAATGGAAAACAATTTTCCAAACAGTTTAAGTTATAAATTAATTAATCAATATAACGATAGAAGTAATGATAAAGCAAGAACTACGGCTATAATAGAATCAAGAATATTCAAATCATATCATACATATCCAAAATTTCAGAAAGGATTAAAAAATCGGGAATCTTTGACACTGACAAATATAAAGTAGCATATAAAGCGTATAACAGATTGAATAGTTTATTAAGCAAGACAAAAGATAGAACTAGTAAATGGGATATGTCGAACATAGTCTGCAAAATTCCTTGTACTGGAAATGATATATAGATACAATGAAGAATAAATTAGGGACATAAATCGGATCAAAAATATAGACACATTAATTCTATAAGAAACATTATTAAATCATCATTTTCATCAATTTGATCACTATCTAGATTTTCAAAATGCATCGGTTTTAAACACTAAAACTAACTACAAGCGCAGATATATATTAGAAATTTTAAACATAACTAATACACCAACAAGACAAAGAATTAACTTCAAAGCAGACACAAAACATATCGTCGGTCACAGGTTGACAACTCTTAACATGTTTTTTTTATACTTTTCAGGAGACAAAAAAAAACGTTATTACTCTATTACCAAACCATGTTGGAAGTAAATAAAAAAAAAACCAAAATTAGTAGGAGATATTTATTGTAAGATGGTGTAAAGAAAACAACATGCTAACATGCAGAAGGACAAACACAGTCTTTTGGCTTCAAAAACCCTGATTCGATTTTTTTGCGAGTTAAGAGTTGTCAACCTGTGACCGACGATATAACTAGTAATTATAGGAATTCAGTTATTAAGAGATAAAATATTGGTAACAAGAAGGCTCTATTTGCATTTTTATTACATGAAAACTAGCCCGATCGGTTCACAAATGGCTGAGATATGAGCAAAAAACCACGACTGCCTCTAATTAAATTATCTACCAGATTATAATAAACTTTATAAATTACACGCCAACAATATATTTCTGTTGTATTGTCATGTTAAGTTTTCTCATGCAGCTTACAAAAACACGCTATAGATTTACATTACTATAGAAATGTAGTTTGGTCAAATCTTATTATTTCTAAAATAATTCTCGTAACAGTTAAAAAAAATTGCAAAAAAAATGCAAATATGTTTTTCCCAGAAAAATTTTAGCATCTGAGATTTTGTCGTACTCTTTACTGGTTCTTCAAATATAAGAAGGTACCATTCATTTGAAAACAAAGAATGCGCATCTGTGATGCCCAACATAATTAAAGTGCACTTAGTTTGTTCGTTAGTTTGTTGGTTAAAGGGAATAAATTGACATAAAATTGTTATAATGAAACATTAAAATAATATAAATTGTTCCTTTCGTTTATTCAGGCAGATTTCCTCAAATAGAAATAGCTTTAAGAAATAATGCTCCATATAAAGTAATATCCAGCATACTATAAATTCATCATAGGGAAAAGCAGAAAAAAGCATGATAAATACTAAATTAATGCACACACAATTTTTGCACATACATATGCCATCGGCACATGCAGACACACAAACTCACACACTACTGAAAATAAAAGACAATTACTCATAATATACGATGACAATAAGAAGAAAAATATTAAAAACAAAACAAATAAAATTCTCTAAATGGATGATGATAAAGATGGGACAGCAACAGCAGCCGTATAGCATAGCCAGCAACATACTTCCAAACTATTCATATGCTTAGTTAGGCTGACAACATACACTTGTCACTCCATTCTCCACAACTGCACAATTGCAATAGCGTTTCAGTTTTCGTTTGAACTTTTTCTTTCCGTTCTGCTTCCAACAACATTCAAGTGAGTGCGATTGTATAAGAAACAAACATATTCGTATTAGAAAAGATAAAGCAGAGACTTAAAGGAATAATATCTATATTCGACCTAACTCGATTTTTTTTCGAAATTGAGTTTTTTAGTGATTCCAATAAATTTCAAACTATTTAATAAATTTCAAAAAATTTAATGCAATTGTGTCAAAAATAACGGGGTTACAAGCAATTTTAAATTTTGAGACATACAGCTTTTATTATATTTTTATCAGGGACCGTAACCCTTATAAGTTTTATATTAAAAATTTAAGGAATAGAACCATTACAAAAAAGCTTTATAAAATACATAACTGAAATATAGATCATAGAATAAATTCGAAAAATAAAAAATTTTGAATTAAAAACTACTTTTTAATCATTATTTCCTAAATTTATTCTTCGCTTAGAAAATTCGCCGCTTAGAGTTTTATTTATTCCTCAAATATGAAAGTTATTTCTTATTAGGTTAGGTCTTATTTACTCCTCAGAAGTGAAAGTTATTTCTTGATTTTTATTTATTACTCAGAGGGTGTGTGTGAAATGGTAGCAAAGTACTCATGGAAGTAAAATTTTGACATTTTGAAATTCTATTCACCTCAACAGTGCATAAATTTTTGTATTGCCTTAGAAATTCTTGATAATTGTAATTTGCCATAAAACTTTACTACCGTTTCGCACACACACTTAGAAAAGAAAAATTATTTTTTTAATTTTATTTTTTTGCTTACAAAAACAAAGTAGTTTTCACCGCTCGAATTAATATTAACCGATTTAGGGCAAATCAATCCTCAGAGTAAGTACAACAACCCTTATTTGTTAAAATCAATTAATGATTTTAATATGTTATTCAATTAAAAAATTACATGTTTCTAAGCAAAAAAAAAAAAAAAAAATTAATAAAAAAATTTATTTAAAAAAATTACTTTTATTTCTGAGGAATTAATAAAATAAAAAAAAAAAAAAACTTTAATTTTCTGAGGAATAAATAAAACTCGAAAATAATATCTCAAACAATAATCCGCAAAGTTGAGTTTTTTAATAAAACTTAATAAAAAAATTAAAATCAATGCCTCTAAAGGTTGTCCATGTAATAGGGATTACCTTGTTGTATTCTTTATGCACGTAGCACTTTTTTTAGTTCCTATTTCAGTTAAAATTTACATACAGTAAAAATACTTGTTATTTAGAGTCCCTGATTTTAACCCTTTTCTGTAAAGTTGCAATTATGTGAGTTAGAGCCTTTTTACATAAGACCAGCGATATATGCAAAAAAGATGCGTTGTGCTTGTAATTGATTTCCTCTGTAATGCTTAAACCGATTTTGTTTTCCAGGAAAGGTGACGGCAATTCCTTTTAAAGTCACTTTATGTATTTAGACTACATAAAATAGGGCTAATCGTTTCGAGTAATACAAGTGATTTTAAAAAGAAAGTAACTATAGAACAATCGATCGGATATTCGACAATATATATTCCTATTTAGGCATGTGGAGAGGATATTAATATGAATGCTTTTTAACCCTAGAACGTCATACTTCGTCGAATTGACGATGAATGTTTCTATTTCGTATTTGTGTTCCTTTTAAGTTGATTTTTTTTATGGCGGCTGCCGTTGATATAACCTTGACGTGTGCGCCTGTATAGCTCTCTACGCATTAGGTAAATAAGTTTTTCTTTGCGTATGCATCATGGAAAGGACAAAGTATGAAGTTTATGTAACTTTTATTGTAAATTTCGAGTGTATATTTTTTTTTAGTTAGTTTTATAGTCTTTGTGTTTTTTATATTTTTTTTTTAATAAACATATATCATTAATCTGTGTATCTACATATATTTTTTTTTATTCCTACGCTTATCCCGCGAAGCTCTTCGCTTGTCTGCAGGAGACCAGAATCTCTGGCAGGAATCGAACCCGCAACTCCGGTACTGATAGTCTAGCTGACTACCAGCTAGCCTACGGGGGCAAATAGAGTAGTTTTGACCTACAAAGAAATTACTGATATGCGTATTTTGTCCTCCGTTTAAACGACGAATAGCGAAATTAGTATGCTTAAAATAAAAAAAGCCTATGTGATAGAACTTTGTTCCTCTTGCACACATTTAAGACTAAACCTACTGAAAGCAGTCACCTTTTTTTAATTAATAAGTTAATTATACGATGTAAACAAATTTAATGTATTATATATTTTTAAGTTACCTATTTTCATAAATTTTTTTGTTATGTTTTGAAAAGCCAGCAAAACAAAGTAGTACCCTGAAACCTTCTGTATAATTTTTATAATATTAAAGTATTTATTTCAATTATTTCATTAATATCAATAACAAATATTAAAACAATTATATTTTGTACGTATTGCATCCTTTTTGCTCTTGTGAATATCACCGTCGTCGATTCGACGAAGTATGACGTTTACGTCATAAAAATAAGTATGATATTGTAGTGTTAAAGAAGTTTGTCATTCCGTTTGCTATTTCTACAATACCCATTTAAGGCTCTATAATTATAAACGTTCTGGATCCTTATGAGTAGCGATGTTTACGTAACGATGGCCGTTCGTCTGTTCGTGTATTGGTTGAAATCGGATCTTCGAAGACCCCAGATATGATAGGGCTTGGTTGTTCTAATCCGCAAAAGTTTGCTTTTTAAATTCATTTAGATATATCCACAAAAGGCTCTGATATCCCTAGGGGAAAGGCAACTAACACCAAACTTGCCACGGGACAGTTCTTAAGTAGTACGGACGGGTTCTGGTTCTAATACTTTATATGAAGGCGGCTTGTCACTTTTACATGGCTATGGCCAGGCAGGGTTTTAAGTGGAATCATTTTGACACTTTGTAACATATCTCTGAAATAACCTTAAGGACACATTCATTTTGGTTAAAATAATGCATGTCGCAGATATTGTCCCGAGTGAACCATGTTAATATGATAGATTACCTTTCTATAAAGTAATAGAACGAGAAAGAATCAGCAGGAAGAAGTCACATGACTAGTTTTGCAGCAATTAGCTCTCCTCTGGAGTAACTACACTTTTAACACATTATCACCAGGTAATTAGTATGCTTTGTTTTCACCTACCACAATGAGTTTCTTATTAATTTAATATTATGTGCACTGGTCACTGCTTATGACTTATGGAATCGAATTTGGGGTTAATTTTCAAGATCAACTTTTTCTGATTTCAAGCATGTAAACGATAAAGTGAAGTCTGGAAAATGGTAAAACTATACTAACGATTTATAGCCATTCAAAATAATTATTTTCGCCTCCTTAAATATTTACAGTATAAATACTAGGGAGATCGAACGGTTATTATTCGACCGGTTTTTAAATTTTGCCCAAGCCGGTAATTTTAAAATGTACATTTTTCGAATGTCGAATAAACCGGGTATTAACTTAAAACTTAATTTTTTTAAGAAGAATGTCAAAACAAAATGTAACAAAAGTCAAAAAACATTATGAACGATGTAAATACAAATCGCTTATAAAAGCTTGTGTTCTTGTACAATAAAAAAAAACAATTCAAAATAATTAAAAAACAGAAAAAAAAGGTAAATACCAAATATTCTCTAGAGATATTTCGAACGAGATTTAAAGGACAAATGTGCTTGAAGTGTCCGAAAAATTACATCATCTTCGTATGTGCAGTAGTTTTTGAGATATTGAAAAAATAAACCCCACACATTCGGCTCATTCGGCGAAATTATGACATTTTGAATCTGACGTAACATTCGAAAAAATTTTTTTAATTTTTATTCGGTTATATATGTTCCTTAAGCAATGTTCACACCTATTAAATATTTGACGTCCAACACGTAACCACTCATTATATTAAAAAATTGTTTGCTTTTGCAAAAGGTTGCTGGATCAAACATCATTTAACGGTTTCTTAATTGAATTATACAATTATCTTATTACAAAAAATTATAAGGAAGTCAATAAAAAATTGCTAGAAATAAAGCTAAAGTTTGATCAATTTGCTGGTAATGCTTTTTTTGGAATTTTTTTTTGCAAATATTTGTTAGGTCTGAACATACGTTTATAGGATGAAAGGAACCTTCACACCAAATTTCATTAAAATCGAAAGGGGTCGGGTCCCACACTTGGTCGTTTTGACATGGAATTACACATATACATACATATGTATTTTGTTGGTTCCTTGCCTTTGTGAATTGTTTTGTTTTAATTCAAATAAATTTTTTATTTCAAAAACTTATTTGATTTTCGTGTTTTTATTTCTTCGACTTAAAACCTGTTAACCGGTTATGTTGGAATAGCTTAACAAAAACCCGGTTTGTTTAAAAAAGCAATCAATATTCAAAAACCGGCTTTGGAAAAAAGTCGTATAATCGATCTCCATAATAATTACAGAATACCCGAAATAAACTAGAGAACGATTTTGCGCTTTTTAATAAAAAATAATTTACACATAACAGAGTCCTTAAATACAGTGTTGTTCTGTATAATACAGAACTAATGGTCACGGTAATTATAAGATACATACACCCAGAGAAAAGACATATTTAAATATGGTCACCTCCAACAAAAAAAATTTTAAAGGAAATTGTAAACATATTATGGGTAATTTCACCATATTATTATCACCGACAACCATATTATGGCTAAATGTGTCCTCCATCAGGAAGGCACAACCATATTATGGTTGTCTCCGAACATGTTTTGGTTAATAAAAACTAAAATATGTTTAACACTTATAATAGCATTGTTGGTGTTCAAACATAGCATGTTCCTCTTGCAAAAGAGGAATATACTATTGTTAATTTAAAACAAATTATTATCATATTTAACCATAAAATGTTTAGAGGCAACTATAAAATGTTTGTGGCTTCTTGATGGAGTACTAATTTAACAATAATATGGTTATCGGTGACAATAATATAGTTTGATTAACCATAATATGTACAAATTTATAATACAAATATTCTTTAACAATATTTAAACATGTTTTTTATCTGCGTGTATCTACATCCTTCTTTGAGTATCATTCAAAAGATATTAATACTAAGATTTTAGACCTCTAGCCTGATTGGTTTTATTTCTAATAGACAAATCGAAAACCGAAATAACTGCAACTACAAATTTTCGTTTGTATAAACCAGATTAATATAAAATAATTTAATATTTTCGAATTAAAAAAAAATCCCAAAAAGCATATCTGATTCCTTTAACATCCTGCATTATATCCACTTTTACTTAAAGAATAACTAGCTAGTACTTGTCTCAGTGTTCAAGTGAGTGTGCAACAACAGCAAATTTGTACACTTTACTTTGAAGCAGCAGAAGAATTTAGCTCATATATTGTTTATAATATGTATGTGTATGTACTTATACATGTATTTCTACAATTCCTAAACATACGAGGCTGGAACCCCTTATAAAGTCATAGCCACGTTTATTTCCTGCAATTACAACAACACAATCACAAATAACGAAAACAACAACTGCAGTAGAGAAGCAACAAAATTTAAAGAGCCAAAGGTCCATTTCGAGATGTGCCTTCATTCTATGTTCTTCACTTCACTGTAACAAAATGTACAAAAGTACTTACTCGAATGTATTTAAACAGACACACAACATAATTGCAACATAAATCCAAAAGTAAATTCGCACGACACTTTTTTGGTATTTTTTTTTTTAGTTCATTTCTCTAGTTATTGTATTATTCATAGGGTTGCACTTGAAGTAGAGGTGACGCTGGGTTTTGCTGCAGTTGCTCCATTAGTAATTCTATTCAGTTATTGCTTCTGCTGCTTAGGATTTGTGTTATATATTCATTGTATGAGACACAAAGTGTATGGCTTGGAAGTCGTTTAATAGTTGTATTCTTTATTTTTGTTTTTTTTTTTATCTCTTGCAACATGTATGTCCCATTTGTTATTTTCACTTGTTTTGCTCTGTGCAATAAGTAGTTTGTTAGATTCTCATGGAAAAAACACTGAGTGTGTATATAAAAAAATATATTTGTAGATGGAACAGTAAAACGAGACCTTAAACGGGAACTTTTATAAGTTGTAAAATTCTGGTCTACAAAAGTGTTTGAACATTAAATATATGGGGGTTTCCATGAAGAAAGTAGGTTGGGTGTTGTACATTTTATTTGTTTTAATGAAATCTTTTTAAGTAAAAATTAAATTTTTATAATAAATTTAATTTATTATTATATGATTTATCTGTGCATGCCGCATTAAATAAGATGTCCAGTATCACCAGATAAGGCTCAGAACTTTCAACGGAGAAGTTATACATTCTTGGCTGTCAAAAAAGAGAACACATTTTATATTTATTTAAGTCTACGCTCCTGCAGAGCCAGGTAATATTCTTCGACCTTCGTTATTCATCTTGTCCCGAGCAGGAAACTATACCGAAATTACATGTTTCAAGCAGGTTTAGAATTTTAATACATTTATGGCTAATAAATGATTGAATGTTTAAACGCTGGTTTAGTTGAAGTAAGCTTGAATTTATATGAAGCTTACACTTAATAGCTGAAAATCAGTGCACAGGAAAAAATAATTTTCATATTTGAATACGAAAATCACACATTTGATTAAAAAAATTTAAGAATTTGCTGCGACGACGTTTTTTGCGGTATTGATAAAAAAAGTATTTGCCTGTTTTATCGTTGCTACAACGAGATGTGTTCTGTTGAAAATAGGGATTTGGTTCCCGAAACTCATACCTTTGTTCGCAATACATGTTTTTCCTCAAGAGCCCATCCTTTTGTGGTCGATTGACCGCTGAATCATACAACGCATTCCATGGAAAATTCGTTTTTTGGCCGGGCTGTTCGTATGTGGAATAACCTTCCTACTGAAGTCTTCGCTCTCACTTTCAACATGAATAAATTCATGTCGAATGTTCACAAGCACTACTCCCTCTTTCCTCCTTCCCATTACCTACTTTCCTAGTTCCAACACAATGCAATGCATTGGTAGGAGTTATCCCTTGAGTGCTTGTCCTAACCGAAAAAAAATCAGTGCACAGGAAAAAATAATTTTCAATTTTGAATACGAAAATCGTATATTTGATTTAAAACATTTGTGAATTTTCTGCGACGACAATTTTTGCGATATTGATAAAAAAGTTTGTAGGTATAGTTATTGAATTTTTAGTCAACAACCAAGTTTATTGGAGTCAATAAAAAAAGTTGTTTTTTACAAAAGGTTTAAGTGATTTATTAAAATTAATTATTAGAAATGTTGAATAAGTCAAACAAAATGTTTATCGAATCTTTATTTATTTATCCATTAATTATGATGGGCTAAATTCCCAATTTTTATTCTTTGATAAATACACTAAAATGTATTGTTGGGGCATTATCTAGTTTCTATGCGCATTTCGCTGGGAGGAGACCTTTTCAGGAGACATTTTTCCAAAGAGTTTGGAAAAACTAGAGATAATAAAACTGTAAAGCGAATGAGAATTACAAAAACTCAAGTCTTATCTGCAACGATATCAAAGCTGTTAAAAAATGGACAAGTATTGTTAAAATACTGTCTTTACTTTGATTTAAATATTTTCTTTTATTGAAAATGAAGAAATATTTATTTATTTCATTAACAAATATGTTTTATTGAGCGTTTTTTTAAGGTGCAATTTTGATAAATTTTTTCATTGAATCTAATAAAAAGTTTGTTGACCTAAAATTTTATTTTTAACAAACTACGTTGTTAAACATTTTCTTGAGATATTTTTTTCTGTGTACCCATATATCATATGTAATTTAAAAAATAATAATGTGGCACCACTACGATAAATATTGTTGAATCTTTGGTATTGGTAGTTTAAACGCCCAATTTTATGCGTTTAGAGATGGTGTAAATATTAACTAATTTGTTGATTTGCTTGTTTAAACACATTTCAAACTAAAAAGGGAGTGTAACTTGGACGGATTAATTAGTCATTGGGGACATTATTATAACTTGGTATTTGTTAAAGGTAGAATTTTAAGAAAGGTATAACAAGTTTTCTATAAAAACAACTTTTCTTAATTCCATCAAGTAGGATAAACTTGCCTTTAACTTATCGTTCACTTTAGGTTAACGTTAGTTGTAGTAATGGAAAACTTTTTACATGTCCGATAAAATCCTACCTTTAACTAACTTTAAGTTGTAATTACGGCCCTTAGACACGTAAATGGGTATAGTAAAAGTCTTCCAAAGGCCGAGGCCATGCAATGACAGAGCGGAGAGCGCCATAGAAGCGAGCTTGAGCAGCAAGTGACTTATTACTTGGCGTCATTTCTGAGCGGTTAGTTCTTAAAATGGCATTGTCAAAAGATTTGTTTAATGTTGTTACGCGAAAATCGTATTCATATTTATAAGAATTAAGTTCATTTATTAGAATTTATTTCAATGTCTGGCGTATATAGTCCCTTAAAATTTCCCTCGGTGGGATCTGAAGTAACAGTGTCTTTGATTATATTACCATCTTTTCTTGTTTTGTTACTGGTGGATTTTTTTTTTTTTTTTGGAAACATTTTTCGGATGTGTTCTTTAAATTTTTCCACTTCTCTTTCGCTGTCTCTCCTAAAGAAAAAAAATAATATACATTTAATAAATAAAAGTGATGTATACATGTATTATTTTAGAACCTAACTAAAATGTGTTAAATAAATATATAAATTAAATTAAATCTTACCTGTGTAACCATAAATTTCACACATTTCACTGCATAATTTTTCGGTTATTTTTTGATGAAATTATAAGCTACACATTTATTTATTCTTTGCCGTTCAGAAAACAACTAAAAATTAGAACAGGTTTTATTCCTGAGCGGCGCAGTTTAGCCGCTCAGAAATGCCGCTCACATGCTGCTCATTTCGTGGCCACTTCAATAGTATTTTATATGTTTTAATTTTTTTTTTGCTGCTCACCGCTCACCGTTTTGCGGCTCATTGCAAGGCCTCGGCCTAAGGGCTTCACTCTAAGCATAGAACTTAAGCGTCAAAATAGTTATTGTAGTAAGAGACAATTGTGAGAACTAAGTATGTGAAATTATCGGCTGATTTGTTTGATTTTGAGTAACAAACATACCTGTTACATTGAATATTTTTTAGGATGATCCATACACTTTGGGTGTTTATTACTGGCACAAGTGCTGCGAAGTTCATACTTCAGTTTAGGTAATTTTGCGAATAATTTTTTTATAATTGTTTGAAATTGTTCTTTTTTGCGCCAGAGGTAAAAATTTTATATGTTTCGTCTTGGCATTTTATCAGGAAAATACTACCACAGGAATAAAGTGGCTAAGTCCGAAAATTCCAAACAATATTTAATGGATTAATTAGTATTCAGCCTTATTACGAGGGTAGGTATGGTGGTCAAATTCGTAGTCGTTTAAAATTGTTGTGGTTATCGTCGGCCTGATTACGGTTGGCGTTAACATTAACGCCTGTGTCGTTTTTTGTAAAAGATTAAAGTTGCACATAAGCTGTATTAATTAATCTACTACAGATAACGAATTAGACCTTTACGCCAACGCCAACCGTTAGTAGGCTGAATATAAGTTTTACGACAACGACAATGTAAAACACCTAGACAATTTTTCATATTTATGTCGTTTGTGACACTCATAATACAAATTTCTTAAAACGACTAGTTTTCTACTATGACAACGACACTCGTAATAAGGCCGATTATTATATTCAATGGTCCTGAAAAGACTAGACTTATTTTTAAGCGAACAATTTTTATTCCATCAATTGCACACTGCAGTAAAATTATCTGGCATAAAACGTATACGTGTACCCAGCTTTGCATGAATTAGTTTGCATTATTTTTTTCTTTTTTAAATGTGCATGTATTGGTTTAGTGCTTGTTGTGCGGGCTTGAATTCGGTTAAAACTTTACGAAAAGGAAAAACCATTCCCTTCACCTCACTGGCTAACAAACTGCTATTTTACGTCCGCATAATTAGTCAAGTGTAAACACGCAATATGAGCATTCAGTCCGTAGACCACCAAGATCGAAGCAAATCTTTGAACCGCTTAAAAGCGAATGGTTGCTTTTCATTATTTAAAGTTGTAAAACCAAATGCTATACTTCATCACACTTGGGTCAGCAAATATAGGTTTGTCCAAATAAGACCTACTGATGTCCTCCTTAGTGGTTTTGCGATAGCAGTGCTTGCACAATTTGAATTTTGTTTGTATGCATTTTAAGATCAAGCCTTACAATTATTTGCAATGTTGTTCTGGATATGTCCAATTGGCCGGAACGACGTTGAGTTAAGACAGATGGATCATTTTCATTTTGCTTTCAGTATGAATATTTCGATTAGCATCTCTTTCAGGACGGTCCATCACTGAATCTCGTTCCTCAAAAACGTCCGACTACATTTCGAAACTTGTTGGCTATTGGAGCTGATACTGAATTAAAATATTGACAATATTTCGGTTCACCATAACAATTATTTGTCTTCCGTCTCTGAAATATCTTAACCTGAAGTTTTGAGAATCCGAGTTTTCTCTATATTCATGAAATTTTCGCTTTTCTGTCTATAGTTTTATATACATATATACATATATATTTTTTAAATTAAAAAACTCCTAAAATAAGTGCAAAAAATTCAGAATTATAAAAAAAGGCTTCTACTTTTTCCAAATTTTGCAAGCCTGTGTTATTTTAGAAACTAATACAAGTTATACTTGTTTAACATTGGTACATTTTATTTGGCTTACCCTGTGAAAGGGCGAATTTTAAATCGAATAATGGAAGCTCCCATATAATATTTAAAAGGTAACCACAGCGTTTATGATAAAGTTTACAACAATTTCGCTTTTAAATCGTGTTCAGACAGTGTGTCTCAGCTATCCAACTCAAACAACAACTTAAGGGAAGAGGTTGTTTCTAAAGCAGATTTACAATCACAACAAAACTAAAACGAGGAAATGCCCAGAAGAGGTAAATATCAGTGGTATTAAAGAAAAAAATGTAGTGTAACCAAAGAAATAAGCACAACTATCTAACGTTATTAATGCAAGCAAGTAAGCAAAAGTGCCTTAACAGAAGAAAAAGTGTCGTACCGGTTGAAGTAGGTATCTGTGGGAATAATTTGTTGCTATTTATTGTTGTCATTGTCGATGTTGTTCACGATGTTCTCGTTGTTGCGGCAATAACTTTATCTCGTAAAAGCGCTGGTGGCACAATTTATTTGACAGTTGAACATGCTTGATTACACTATTCTAACCAACAGCTTACATACATAACTGCACCAACAACAACAACAATGAAAGTTTGCTAACAACATTTCAAGCAGAAACAACAAAAAATCAAAAATACAAATACCTATATTTCGTTTAACCAAAAAAACACACAATGAAAATATAAAAATTCTCAAGATTTTTATGCTAAAAATTCTTCTTTGCAAGACGCAATAAGAAAAATAAAATAAAATAATATAAAAAGTAAACAAGTCTTCAAGTATCATTAGTGTCAACCTGACACACAAACATTTCAAATACTCTCAACACTCAACATTGACACTCGAAAATATGTACGAATGCGAATAAATTTACACTGGAGTAGACAGACGATCGCAGCCCAAAGAATGAAAGAACAAAAACAATTATTGCACACTTAAAATCACAAGAATAACAACAACATTTGCGTAAAAATGCAGAACTGCATTGGCCTGATGTCAAAAAAATTCTTATTTGTTTGTTTACGGTTGAACATGAAGTCGTTTATTCTTCCACCCAAGTACAAAAATTTCCCAGAACGATAACAAAAATCTTTTAAGTTTTTAAAAGAGTATGAAGTTAAAGCAGATTTTGTTTTGTAACTACCATTAAAAGCAAGGGGTATACCAATTTTGACATAACGTTCGTAACAAATTGAAGGAATTAGTTATAGAACTCATGGAAAATGTAGTTGGCATATTTTACTTAAATTCTGAACAAAATGTTATGGTTGTTCCGTTTTAAATAAGAACACATACATTAGAGTATCTCATACAGCTTAAATAACTACCCTGCAGTTCTGGTTCAAATCGTACATGTTTTGTAAATTTTGAAAACAAAAGACTTCTCACATTGAAGAAATTTTTGTTGTTGACTTAAAGAATATCAATCGATTCAAAATCACCTTTTGAGAAAATTTAACAATATCTCTCAGTTTAACTGATTGCCTAGCTATTCGAGTTAATATTCTGCAGGAAGTTTTATATAAACAAACTGAACTTAAGCCTAATTAAAAAATATCTAAATTTGGATTATAAACAAACCATTCTAAGATATGGAAGTAAGAAAGCTTATAAAGAAATATGCTTAAAATATGCAATCATACAAATACATACCAAACATATTACCAGAGGCAGCATAGGTTAGATAAACCCAGCTCCTTAACAAGGATCTAGTGTATAATTCTGCTGGATTTTATGTGCAAAACTGCTACCCGTGCATAGTGTAAGATTTTGCTAATCTAGCTGGACAAAAGTCGTTTTTTGAGTTTCAATTTGAGTAACTATTTTTACCAATATAAAAGAGCACATGTTATAAAATAAAAAATTTGCCTTTTTTGTAAACAATAACAATATAACGGTTGTTTAAATTTAAATATTTTTGAGTGAATTAAAACCAACAAAAACACTTACATGAAATTGCTTATTTTTAAAAGCATGTAAGTGTTTATTGGAATGGCATTTTTTAACGATCCTTTTTTTGTTTTAAAGCTCAACTTATTCGCTGTTAATATCATGAGAATTGATTTTTAGAACCTGGAAAATACTTTTGCTACTATTTCATTTAAGCAATTACTCTTTTCGTAAAGTCAAGAAAAAAAAAAAATAACAAATTCTATAATCGATAAATTCTCTTCTTCGCAATACCACGAAAGTTTTGATATATGGGCATTTCCATGAGAATGTCAACCACGACTCAAAAAATAAATGGCCTTGAAACTATTTTTCGAATATGGTAGAAAGTAAAAAAACACTCGAACTTTACTATGCAAAGGGGTTTATAGCTTATTACAATTTTTAAAGAGCATAATAAAACTTAAAGCTGACTATCTCTTTGATTCATTTTTAGTAACTGCAATCAACAAATTTTCCCTTCTCTGCCGATTAAATACAGATACTGGTAACATTGGAATTATACCTTGAAATTAATGTTACAAAAACAATGAACAAAATTTACGAGAAGAGACCAAATATATAGTTCGATTAGCGGTATATTTTTTGGTTTGTTTTAGATGCTATTCCAATGCCACGTACGTGGTGCAAAAACATCATTTGTCTATGTCATTGGTATTTGATCAGTCGTACATGTTTCAAAATAAAAATTCAAAACAAGATATTTGTTGCAAAAAATATTGATCGGAAATTTTTTTTAAATAGGTGTAATAAAAATTTTTAAGCTATTAAACATCGTCACGTACGATATTTTATGTATATAAATTCAACTAAATGTATCATTTTATTATGTTGGTATTAGGTTGAAATGTGATAAAAAATAATTTTTTTTTTGCAGTCTGAATCATCTAAACAAATATAATTGGTATCGGTCCATATTTGACAATAGTACTTATTCAAATACTCCTCCAGAAAATAGTTTTTAATGTTATAACTTCCTTATAAATGTTGAATTTTGGTATTGACATAAAAATTTGCGACAATAACTTTTACGATAGGTACAATGTCGTGATAAAATGTTGTGCTGTTAGGTCCAGAAATAACTATGGGTCCCATATAAAGCCACTTCCTAAAATCGTTGAAAGGCAAGCAAATCTCATATAGATGAAGATATCTAAATAATATTTGGCACAAATAACTTTTATATAACTCTTAATGTCATAGCATAATTCTGTTCCGGCGACCATGATTGGCGATGGGTCAAAAATAGGCTACACTCTCAAAAATTTGTTTTTAAAATATGTAGGGTATCATATTGTCGGGCTTGGCCGACTTTACTTTCTGACTTATTGGTTTAAGTTTTTGTTTGCATATATTTACCAAAAATATATTTCATATCTTGTAAATACTAAAAGAGAAAAATCTGTCACGTACGCTATGTCACGAACGATATTACATATGGTTCATTATAAAACCATCCAGAAAAATGTTTTTCTTTCCAATTACGGATTATAACGGAAAAATATATGGTTAAATTTAAAAAATTCACATTCGCAGATTTTCGGATTTTTTTACATTCACCTCAAAATAACTTCCGTTTTATGTCACCTATTTTGCTAGGTATTTTGGGCAACAAGGTTTCGAATGTAATATTTTTTTTTCATATATAGTACCCTCTAAAAGAAACATAATGATAAATAAGTTTTCCAGTTACTACTATTTGCGCAAAAACTCTGTCGCTCCGAAGGCGTACAAATGTCACGTACGATAACAAGGAAATGCCCATATGGCTTAAAATACCCGAAGGTAAAAGGATTGACCGTTCCGTAAACAATATTTGTGAAAACATAAGCAGTAGTTCTAATTCTCATATTGATTATGAGCAATTACAAAGTTTTTTAAAAGTGTGTATATTAGATTCAAGCTAAAACTTCTACAACGGACACTAATAGAGAATTAATGAAAAGACTTTTAATAACATCTGATCCACATATAAACAGTTTGCGCAGACCTCCTGTATATAAAAAAGCAGCGTTCACCCCTGAAGTACTACATTTATTGGAATCTCCAGAAATACCATAAGAAAACCATGAATTTTAACATTTTGTTCTTACTTTAATTTATAAATATGTACATATGAAATTTATTCTTATTCTAAAATTAATGATGATCCAACGCGAATAATATCAGATATAAATTTTTGCAGTTGTAAGGGAGGTGGTTGTGGCGGTGGTCTAATTTCGTCTATTTTTTTGACAAGGGTACATATTGGGATAGCAACACCTTGTACCAAAACTCATAAGTCTAGCTTAATTTTTTCCAAGACATTTAATTTTGTCACCCTAGAATGGTTAAATCTTACACTGTGATGTGTGTGTTGGATGCACTCACACATAGGGGCGGTTGGTAGTCACATTGTTTGCCACCTGAATTTAGGCCCTTATCATGTTAAACGCAGCGCAACGCCAAAGAATAACATTGAAAGCACAAACAATGTCATAAATATTTAATAATTTTGTTGTTGCTTCCTACAGAAAATTACATTGCGTTTTAAAATTTAAAACGCTGCATAGCTTGTGTCGTTGAAAATTTTAAAACGGTACATGAATTTCTGTTGAAAGCAACAACAAAATTACTAAATATTTATGACATTGTTTGTGCTTTCAATGTTATTCTTTGGCGTAGCGCTGCGTTTTACATGATAAGGGCCTTAGTCTTTTATGCTGACTGTCGGTTGTGTTCCTTCTCCTCAAAAATTGTGCGTATGCCTATAAAGGAGCCCCTACATGTTGGCATTAGGGATATAGGTACATTTGAACAAACAAAACTACGACCAGAAATATATACGCGGTTAAGGTGAATCGTATTCACTGATTGTGATTCTGAGTCGACAAAAACAAAAGGTGGTCAGTAAAGACATGCCGAGTCTTTAAAGCGTGGGAGGTAAGACTTAAAAATAGTTCTTTATTCGTACAGAAACATGAGGAAAAGTGTCGTCGTAATAAAAAGTTTAAATGTTTCGGGTTTAACTGAAGTTCCTAAGCGTTTTTTATTGCTGTCATTGACCGTTTCAATGTTTTTCGATGACTTTTGTTTTCTTCTGCCCAAATGACTTTTTAAGTTTTCATGCCAAATGTAAAATCTTTTTGATGAAAAAAAAAGAAAATAATTATAAATTCGTCGACAAACAGCGAGAATAAAGACAATCTCAAAAATTTAACTTATACATTTTATGCCGTATTCATAAACATATGTTTAATTTAATAAATGTTTACAAAATACATTTTCTATGAAAATTTTACTTAATAAACGTTTGTGAAATTCAATAATCGTTTGTAAATACGGGGGTTATTCTATAAGTCATAACTCTGATCTCTATAAATATCACATATTTCGTGTTTGACAATATTAATACCAAATTAAGCTATAAGTAATAAGTGAAAATTTATCACACCAATACATAATTATGTTTAGAGTAGGGATATAACGCATACCGATACCAGCTCAGGCAAGAATAAAAAATGATCAATAAATTTTAATTTAATTTATGTTGTAAAATCCCTTTCTTCATAAAAATAATTTAATGAAAATTAAATTCAATAAACTTAACCAAAATAAGATAGCCGCAATACTAATAATGCACGAGCTATATGTTTACATTTGTTCTTCAAGTTGTGCTGAAAAAGGTCAACAAGAAAAAAAAGACAAAAACATGAAAAAAAAAATTACTTTGGATTTCAAGAAGAATTCTTGACAAAAAGTACGAAAAACAGAAGTAAGGAAGAACATGTAAATCAATTAAAATAGGTAATCATTCATTCAAAGCAAATTTCGATCTACCAGGGTGAAATACCATTTGGTTTAAAGATTGATGCTTAACTATTGACGTCATCCGTCGTCAATGGCGGTGAGTGTTAAACGGCAAACCCCTTTAAAGAGATTGTGTGGTTACAATTGAAACTAGTCAGGGCAACCTGTCCGTGCAAACCGGGGTTCAATTCCCAGCTCAGTCAAGAATGATAAATTATCAATAAATTTTAATTCATTTCATGTTTTAAAATTTCTTTCTTTATAAAAATAATTTAATGAAAACTAAATTCAATGACCTTAAGCCTGATTAAAATATCGAAATTGGGATTAAAAAACCATTAACAGTCCAAAAAAAAAAACACTAATTATTGAATACCGATACCGATACCGCTATATCGGCGTTACTTCGAATTTGCCGACATATCGGTAATATTTTACTTGCCATATGACGATACTTTTTTGTATAGTTTTTTTTTTTTTTTGAACGACCAGCTTTTTAAACAGCAGAGCAAAAAATCAAACAGAATAATAAATTGCCTTTCGGTAGGTCCACACCACGCGTTTTATGCGTATGTTTTTTTTTAATATCTTCAAAACACATGCTAAAGTAGAAAGTAATCTTTCTTCATGCTTTCGATACGTTTATACATTCTACGGGTTTGCTGTGTAACTTTTTAATACAATTTTACACTACTACTTTTTGGGCAGATACATAAACGCATTAAACGCTTGTGTGGACCTGCGAATATAGCCGTTTACTTTGCCTCATAGTAGAAAAATGTTTTCTCATTGATAAATCTTGTATGTATTTGTACGCTTTATGATTTTTTCTGGTCACTTTTAATGATTTTTGTGAGAATTAAAATCATTTCACTACAAATGTTGCAAAGCTATTCCGCCAATGAACAGTCTTCGAACATTATTAGAAAATACAATAAATGAATAAACTGAGATGCAGAATAGTTCATGCTCCTGAAAATTGCCGACTTACTTAGTCGCCAATTTCAATGAATGAAAGATTTAAGACACAAAGTTCAAAAATTGAAAAGTCAATAGATCAAAAAAACCTCTTATTGAGCTACTTAACATGACTCTGCTTTCCAACAATGTTGAAGACACGTTTACCCCTACACCTAGTTGAAGTTTTGATAAGTCTACAAGAACAGATCTTTGGAGCATTTGTGAAAATCTTATAAGAAAATTTCGAAAAGGACTGTCCTCTGTCCATCATACGCTGTAAGCTGTAATTCAGCTAAATTAGAAGTCTAGAGATACCTTAGATCTTCTAATTTTTCTAGGGACACATATCTGGCGCAAGCAAATTTTATGCCCATAATTTAAGAACATGGCGCAGAAATACTTAAGTTTTTAAATGAGTTCATTTACATCTGGGAGCCCATTTTCCACAGCAGTTCTGCTTCAAGCGGTGTTGCGAAAAACGATTTCGAGAGTAATCTTTGTTTTTTAAACAAAAATCATATTAGTTTTAAATATTAATAATCTCTTACACGTTTTTTTCTCTTTTGTTTCGAAAATAAATAATTTTTTTGTAAATTTTACCATGAATTCAATTTCAACTCGTTGTTTTTAAAATCTTATTAACATCAATTTTAAATATTAGTATCTCTTACACTGTAATTTTGTATAAACTGCCATACAAACCCTTCTCATGGAAATTAGCATTACTAAAAAAAATTAAGATTAAATTAACATTGATATTTGTGGGGCTTAAAAGCAAAGGGTTACAAAAGCCAAATATAAAAAAATTGAGCTACATTCAAGAATCAACACTTAATACCAATGTCTATCTCTCGTTAAAAATGTAGACCTGTGTGATGACCTTAAAAGACGGTATGTACCAGAAAGCAAAAATATTATGTATGAAATTCATGGGCACAAATAACTTTAAAGCTTACCCAGAAAAAAATGTGTTCCAAAAGGAGCAGGTTTTATATATGAATGCATACCTCAAATCGCTTTAAAGCTGCTGATGGGATGCCTGATTTTTGTATGGGGTGTTCCCAGTTTGACAATAAGCGCTTCTTTTAACATAATAAAACATGCAAATAAAGCACTCCTAAAGTGCTTTTTTAAAGGCTAACTATATTAACATATTAATTAATGTTTTGCTTTTACTGGTTTAAATGCCTTTTTTCAAGCATTTTCGTAAACCATAATATATTTTGATTTTTTTCGCTTTAAAACCTTCTTCGTTGTCAGCACTAAAACAGCAGGTTTTTTGTATATTTTATTCGTTATCATTTACTGCTGTATAAGAGCTCTATTATTGAAGCGATCGATTATGCGCTTTTTCTCTTAAGTGCTTAAAAAAACACAAATTTTTTTTACTGGGTATTTACTCAGAATTTGGTTTTTTGCACTTGTATCCCTTTGCTTTTAAGCCCCAAATGTATTATGAACATATACCTTATCAAAATTTTGTTAGGGCGGTTGGTCCATATTTAATATTATTTAGTTCTCGTTTTTTATGTGGAAACTATACTAGAGGTACTAAGATACTTGCATGCTTTTATATTTTTCTATTTTGGAGAACCGTGCAACTATATTTTAATAGGAAAACAGACCAAGAGTAAAGAGTATGACTATATAATAAAAAACTTGAAATGTCAAACAAATCTACATTTGTTATCGAAGAATTTTCTGAGACGGTCAAAAAAATATACAAATTTGTAACTTAAAATTTACATATCCAGAAAAAAGTTACCACTGCTGCCAGTTTTAATATTTTTTGCTCTAATGTAGCGGTTTTCCATTTTTCGTGATTTTTAGCTGTTTTTGACGAGTTTTTGTGGGAACAAAACGTGGACAATATTATTTGTTTTGTTTACATTGATTGGTTTGTTTACATTGAAAAAACTTAATAAACCGAAATTCCATTACATTTGGCCCGTCTAGGGGTATCTCAGGCGCTGCAGGTGCAAAATTTAAGGCTTCTACGCGCATAAAAACAAAGTTACAAACAAAATAAGCTATAAGTGATTACAGTCTGTCTACAACTTTTGATTTTTTCAGAAAAGAATTTTTTAATCGGTAACTGCGGATTTTTCAAAATTCCTACCGCAAAGTGAAAGTGTGGTAATAATCAAAAGTTGTAGACAGACTGTAATCACTTATAGCTTATTTTGTTTGAAACTTTGTTTTTTATGCGCGTAGAACCCTAGCCTTAAATTTTGCACCTGCAGCGCCTGAGATACCCCTAGACGGGCCAAATGTAATGGAATTTCGGTTTTTTAAGTTTTTTCAATAGGCTAAAGCGTTTTAGAGTTATGCGCACATATGTTGTGCAACCTCCTCCATTTTCAAAATAACGGTATATCTCGAAAACCAGAGCCAATCTTAAAAACCCGCGGGCACCACTGGATTCAGCGCACCCGAATTATGTTAAAACGCTATGTGCCCGGCTTGTCTGTTTTTTCAACTAGCGTAGTGTAATTAATGGGGTTATTATTTGCATTAGTATGTGCAAATGAATTTTCATTGTTTGCATTCGCAAAGGTATGTTGAGCACAAAATTAAAAATATTGGAAAGAATTGTATAAGGTTGTAAAAAGACTTCAAATATTGTCAAGTGCTCAATTTTTCCAAAAAATAAGCAAAGTTTCTGCGAAATGCAGGTTCCAAATTAAATTTATTTAAATAATAACAAATTGTGTCTGTCCATAACTCAACATTTTTCGATAATTGTATTATTATTAATTGCTCTAAAGTCTTCATAGCAAATATGTATGTTAATTAGGCCTCGTAATAGGCCTCGCAACCGCAGATTGCACCCGCTGGGAATCTAAGAGACAAGAGTAATCGCACCAACACAATCATAATTGAC
This sequence comes from Pollenia amentaria, assembly GCA_943735925.1. Taxonomy (NCBI): domain Eukaryota; kingdom Metazoa; phylum Arthropoda; class Insecta; order Diptera; family Polleniidae; genus Pollenia; species Pollenia amentaria. Next base: position 151,701,755 of record OX031007.1, read on the forward strand.
ACCACTGCCGTAAACCCACATGCATTCGAAAACCTCACTCTTTTTCACTAATACCATCACATTTTTCGTACTTTCAGCCAGGGCTCGCAGACGTGGCGATTTATAAACCTATTTGGCGATGAAATGTTGTGTTTGGCAACATGGCAATTTTTTGGCGAAATTAAAAAAAGTTGGCGATTATTTTGGTTTTATATCATATGCTTTTTTCAACGTGGTGTCCAGAGCGAAAAAGTCACAGTTAAAAAAATTCTTATAAACATTAGTCAGAAAATATAAAAAAAAAATTCACTTAAAATTTTTTAAAACCTTGATTTTATATAGAATCGACAACGATCTGGATTAGAAGTTAATTTCCAAATATAATTCATGTAATAAAATTGTTAAGAAGACCTAGTTGACTTTAAGTATTCCAATCCAATTCCAACTAGCACATTTGTATACAACTTTTAAGATATTTATCCTTTGCTTAATTTCTTGTCAAAGTAACTTATGTTTTAACGAAAATCGAATACAAAATTTTACCATATTCTGACTTAATTTTACATAGAAAATAACGCTTATTAAAACTAATTTTTTTGCAACAAATTCTACTCATTTTGCATACTTGATAAAATTAATATTTCTGTAAAATTATATTAACTGATCTAACAAGTTTTAGGTTTTAAGATATTCAGTCTTGTTATGACAATCGCACGACTTAAAATCGCAAAACGCCAGACTTATTTTACGGTTTTCTTAAACTCGTGCATTTTGCTTGCAATCTGCCATAGATTCCTTAAAATATTCTAGTTCCCTTCAGCATACATTTGCTATTTGAAGTCACCAAACTTCTTGCGATTGCGATTGTGCGATTTCAACTCAGAATCTTGAATGTTAAGTGTTTTGCGACTGTCATAAAATTCCCGATTTATTTAAAACAGTAAAAATACTCAAATATAAACACACAAACAGAATAAGGCTAAATATTAAATATTAAAATTTTTTTTTTTAATAAAAATTTAAAAAAAATTTTTTTTTGGCGATTTTCGGTATACTATTTGGCGATAAAGGTCAAAAAAAAATCTGACAACCCTGCTTGCAGCTCATTTTGCAAGACAATTTGCTTGCAAGCAGTGCGGCCATTTTTGCAGCTAAGCTTAGCTTTAAAAATTTCTATTTAGCTGCAAAATTTTCATTTAGCAGTTGGCATTTTATTTAGCATTTTTGAATAATATTTTAAGCTTTTTTAGCATTATTTATTTTTATTTATTTTACTAAAAAATATTATAAATTATAATAAATTTTGACTTAAAATAGTTGTACCCAAAATGAAATTTCGTATGAAAATGGATAACTCTTATGTTAGGAAACATCTTACCTGATTTGTTAAAAAAAATACAATATTCGGGGAATATTAGAAATGCCCTTATTATGTCGATTGTAAATATTATATGCCCTTTGATATTACGACATAAAAGTACAAGAAAATTTCACTTTGTATTTAGATAAAATTCAATGGAGTAAATGTTTGAAAAAATTGTTTGCTCTTAACTGCTGAAAAAATTATTATTTTAAAGCTTCAACTTTTCTTAAACTATAAAAAATAAAAAGATCTAAAAAATGTTGTATATCATTGAAATAAATCGTTTAAATTTTGCATATAACAGGTTTGCAGTCCCCTAAATTTAAAATGTTATTTCAACTACCTGTGCTACAAATTTATATGTATCAGTTGCTTTACCAAAATCTAGCCACTTCTTAAATATAACCATTTTTTTCCATTTCGTTTTAAAATTAGTCACTGAAATGTATTTAGTTTTAAATAAAATTTTATTCTGGTAATAAATTTTTAACAAAATATTTAGCATTATTTAAGCCTTTCTTAAAATCATTTTTAACATTTTTTGGCCATGTCTAGCGAAATTTAGCAGTAAAATTTTTTTAGACCGGTAGGCTCGTTTCTGCATTTCTCGCATTGCAAAATTTCTCACATTAAGTGTGAAACAAAAAATTCCATCGTTTCTCGATTTGTGAGAAAAAAGTGTTTCTGTATTTGAATGCGAGAACAGACAACACAGATTCTGTTTTAACTGGAATACTTCCAGTAATTAAGTGTCAAATGCAAGCGAAACGTCAACGAAAGAAATAGATATAATAAAAATAGGGCTGCCAGATTTGTCGATTTATCGTCGTTTTGACGATTTTTGACTTTTTTTGGCAAGTTCAATATGATATTTTGTTACGCCTTTAAGTGATATTTTCAGGAAAAAAACAGTCTGAAATTTTAAATTGTTAACGGATTAAAGAGAAAAATAAAATAAATAATTTTATTTAAATAGACCTCAAGTTTAAGTATGTATGTATATATGTATAAAATATGTATTTTACCCATGAACTTTACCAATTTTTTTCATTATGTTTAAATAAAAATCGAACAAAATTTGTCAAAATTAATTTTAAATTGTCCGATTTTTTAAAACAAATTAGCCAATTTTTTTTTATTCTTTCTTAGGAAATTAACGATTTTTGCAAAAATTTATCTGGCAGCCCTGCATAAAACGAAAACAATGAAGTGCTTAAAAAAATTAAAATAACAAAATTTAACAATTGTGTTTTATTTATTTTCATCATTAAAATTCTTTCTCTTCAAATAAAAAAAAAATAATACACATACTTGCGTACAAAGATACATAATTTGTGCTCCATTTTTTTAAATTTTATTTTTCTCGCATCAATTTTAAATGTAACTTATTTTGACAGTTTTTGTGAGAAACTTTTAACAAAATGTTAATACAGAAACACTTTTTCTCACATCCTTCCAATCAGTGATGCCAAGAGAAATTTCAAAAAAAACCCTACGTGTCTAAATAAAATTCCCTCTTTTTCCCTACAAACAAAAAAATTATCCCTACACTATTCCCTACGTTAAAAATGTATTGGTTTTAGCTTCAGGCAAACAAATACATACTCTGTTAACATTTCGTAAATATTATAATTAAGGGATTTATTAACATTTATTAAAAAAAAGCATTTATTAACATCAAGAAAAAACCAAAATAAACATTCTCACACATGTAAAAGTTCAATTAAAAAAAAAAATACTGTGTGACAAATTTAATTTAATTATTTAATTTGGCAGATACGCCACTGTATATCCTTCAATCTAGAGTCAAAACTAAGTCAAACTGCGTGTTTGATTTTCATCTCCTCATCTTTTGTCCTTTTTAAAGGACTTAACCTTTTTCAAGAATACTTTTTTTATTAATATAAGTATCTAATATTTTTTACCAAACTCGGTACCAAATAAAAGGGAAGGCTTTGTTGAATATAAAAAAAATCTTTATTTCAAAATTTAAAACAAAATTCCTTTTTAAATATATATCCTTCCACATGCTTAAAAGTTTTTATTAAAATTTTTTAAAAATTCCAAATTGTATGACTTTATTTCCCTTTATTTCATTCATTAAACATTCTGCTTTAATATTCGCATATATTTTTAGCGAATGTGAGAGCAAATGCAAATAACAAAAATAAGCGATTAGTTCGCAAATGTGAACCCAAATATTCGGCTCCCCTAATATATACGTACATGATTGTGGCACTTATTGAAGATTGCCAGGCTATTAGGGCTCTTAGTAAAATACTACATTTGTACCTAAATGCTATGGTATATGAAAAATTTTAATTTTTAAATGAAAACAATACGAATATTTACGTATTTTAACACAATATATTGAAAATGAGACAATATTTTGAAAATTCCCTACATTTGCCTTTAAATAAAATATCTGTCTCTTTTTCCCTACGCCGTAAATTTTCCGAAAAAATCCCTACAAAAAAGGAAAATTCCCTACTATTGGCATCACTGCTTCCAATAAATGCTGGAAAATTCTTTAAATGACAGATAATTCTCCCAAAGTAAATATACAGAAACACTTATGTGAGAAAAGCCATTTTTTGTTTCATATTGCACTGTTTTTGTTATAATTCATTTGTTTCATGCGGGAAATTTTACGATGCGAGAAATACTGAAACGGGCTACTGGCCACACTGCTAGCAAGTAAATTTTTTACACTTGTAGCAAGTAAAATGACAAATGAAGAAACAGTCTTACCGTATATGAGTTTTGTATCAATCTACTAGTACTTAGTAAAATAAAAATCATGTTTATAGCTGATTTTGTATTTATACACATCTAAACGGCATTTTTAATCATAAATTGCATGCATTTAAAAAAAAATGTTAATCGAAATAGTTTCTCAGAAATTTTATGATATCGGTAACTACGGCAACACTGAATTCTTATAATTTAAAAATAAACATAATTTTTTCATCAAGATGGACCACAAATAAAATAAAGAAGAAATTATTAAATAAATTACGAGATATCGTTAACATGATAAAGTTTTTTAAACCCAAAAATGAAGTATTTTTCATAAGATGTTTTAGCTTCGAGAACATTTGAAAAATAAACTTACAACTGACTGTGTAAATACTCAAGCTACTTGCAAGACTTTTTTATTTTTAATATTTCTTCGACATTTTCGTTGATAACACTACTTGCAAGTAATTACTTGCATGTGTAAAGTCAGGGTAAGACACATTTTAAGAAATAATTTTGCTGCTGAGTGTTTCATAATCGTTTTGGCCCTAAAACACAAATATTTTTATTGTTTCGTGGTTACTGTAAAAAGTTTTTGGTTTCTCAGTTGTGTGGCTGAAATAAAAATATATGTGAATCTGTATTTTTTTAAACGTCACGTTTTGAACATCTTCTTCATTATGATGTTCTTCGTCGTCTTCATCATAATTTTAATAATGAAAAGCATTATTTCTTAATAATAAATTTTTTGGCGTTCTTGTCATAAGTTTAAAACCAAGTTCATATTAATCTTAACTGATTCAACATTTACTCTGAACGAAATTTTATCACATACTACCATTACATACATATTATTATAGTATTCTAAATTCTTTAGAGACATGACTTTTGCATAAGTTACATAAGGTAAATACTTGTAGGAATAAGCGTTATTACTAGGGCTTGGAATTTCATACATTTATTTTTGGAAAATATGAGCATAAAATATGCTTCAAAAAATTCAAAATTAGTTTTAAAAATTAGTAAAATATGAATTTATTATATAACGAAAAACTGAGAGTATGCTAACCGTAGTTGTTTTATTTTCAATGTTGACATACATTTTAATATAATTAAAGCTACTTTTGCTTACAATTATAAAATTTTTTTATAGTTTACTTCATTTTCACAGAAAAAATTATCAGTAATTTGTTATCATTAAAAAAATTGTTTAAAAATTATTTTAAATTAATTAACGTGATAATTGAATCAATTATTTTTTAGCTGCAAGAAAATTAAAAATAAAACTTCGATTTAATTAATATTTTAGTTGTTTTGAAATAAATTTTTAATTAAAATATTAATTAAATAACAAAAGTTCTTAACTGATTTTTTCGCTTAAAATAAAATAACTTTAATTTGTAGAATTGTTGTTTGGAATTGTCAAAACCTGTGCTAAATTTAATTAAATCAATTAACACATTGTTTGAAACATAGAAAGTTTTTTTGATTATTTTTTAAATTAAAATTAAAAATATTATTTATTAAAAAAAAAATATTCAAAATTTTAAATTTTTACAATTTTTAGTAATCAATATAGTCATTTTGGTAATAGGTGCAAAATCAACAAATTGTTTGCTTGATTCTATGAATTTGGTATGAATTTGGTGATTAGAGCTGCGATCGGCAAAATCAGGGCACGCGTTTTCTCTTTTATTCTCTTTTGTCACGTACGTGTGCATACACATTGCAGAGAATTAACTCTGCAGGATATTAAGAGTTAATGGTCAAAATGCCACTAGTACAATTACTAAAACAATAAGTACTATTGCTAACGGGGTTAGAGTTTTTTTTTATAAAAATACTAGTGATTATGCGTACCAGTACTTGATGTAGTACAAGGGCACCACTTGTATACTGATAGAATTTTTTGTAACAAAACTAAAACTCGAGTACATATCGAGCCTTTGGTGCAATACCGTAGTAAGTCAAAAAATCGCGAACTGAGAAAAATGCATTTGAAGTTTTGAATCACCTTTTTGATAGTATTTTCGTTTACTAAAGTTATTTTTTTTTACAAGTTTTTTAATAAAGAGGAATGTTTTATAATTAAATTAGGTAAAAAATTACTAAAAATATGAAATATTTATTTATATTTAAGTATTTTGTATCAACCTATCAATAATGTATCGTTATTGTCACAAAATTAACGACAAAATTATGAATTAATTCGGAATATATCGATATAGAAAATAAAGCATAAGAAGAAATGATAACTAATTTTTTTTCAACAAAGATGAATTGTGAAATAATACGAACAAGTAAAAAAGAACACAAATTATGCAGTTGTATTTTTGTGCCTAAAACGTAGCAAAAAAAAATTTTGCCTTATTGTTTTTCACAATTTGTTTTCTGTTTGTAAGTTAAAGGAAATATTTCATTATTGCAAATAAATATTGTTGGACAAAGCTAGAGGCAATAAAGCCATTTTTAGCTGTAAAATCTGAACAGTTAGAGATAGAACCATAATCTTTTTTTCTTCAGATAGATATATCCCCAAAGATCATTACTGCATACCCAGTTCAAAAAATTCAAATTTTGAGTTACTACGGTCTTGCACCAAAGGCTCGGTATATGTATTTTGATACTGTTTCTTAAATTTGATTTCAAATAATTTATGTATGCCATATTTATTATAAAAAAAATGTCAAAATGCATAATGCTAATTTTTTCTGTAGACAAGAACTAGCAACAAACTGGTTCTTAACTACCCAATGTGATCCTAGAGTTCTAGTACACGTATATAACAAATAGTACTAGTGGTTTTCCAAGCACACTCAATGATAATTTGAGCATTATGATGGTATAGAAAAGTTTACAGTTGAGAACTAGTACTGGATATTTTTGTACTAGTTTGGTACTAGTTAGGTACTAGTTCAATCTCCGGGAGGGAACCAACATTAACAACGACATATGTAAAATGAATACAACGCATAACGTCGCAAAATGTAATAGCATAGGTTGCCGATCGCGGGATTAGAGAAAATTTTAATTTTTTCTGTGTTTATTGGCTGTACTAAAATTAAAAAACTACGGAAATACTGCGAATACTCATTTTCTAACAAGATGTTTTTAACAACAACAAAATTTATTGGTAAAATTTTCTCCTAAAAAATATGCTACAGGAATTAAACTCGTTCTCGAGAAATTTCATGCCAGGCATTTTTTCTTTCTGGAACCACTTGTAGGTTGATGTTGACACTTCATAAATTGAGACAGCAGATTTTTGTCAAACACATCTTGCAAAATCATAAAAAAAAACCCACCCATCAGATAGACATCGAACGGTGATTTTGAACATCGGAAATGCTACTTCAAACATTAAAATAACAGTAATTGTCCCCAATTTTTTACAATAATTTATAAAATTTTTGTTTGAGTGATAGGTGTCAATAATCATTTTAATGAAAACAAAAAATATGCAAAAAAATATGTTTTTTCAGCAAAAGCTAACATGAAATGCATTATATGCATTCGTTAAGATTATATGACAAAAAATAGGATAAAATATGCAAAAATTTTCACTAACAAATCGATGACATTTTTCAGAAATATTTGTGATTCGGATTTGTGAGTAAAACTAGGCTTAGTTGATCTGAAAACAGATTGGATTTTTTTACCAAGTTTGAATACAAAATGTTGACGGAACAACTTAGTTTTGCTTAAAATGTTAGTCTTCATTAAAATAATAAAAAAACAACATTTCGCCTGAAAAATCTGAGTTTCAGAATAAGTTAAGCTATGTTTAAACTTAATCCACATCTCAAAAAACCGGCTTTAATATTTAAACCTACGGGGATAAACATGCAATTTAAATTTACTTAAAACAGCTTCATGCTATTCACTTTTGATCTCTTAATTCTTGTAAAAAAATGTTAACAAAAATAAAAATAATTGGCTCCATCATTGATTTGCAATATTAAATAAAGTCATCTTGAAAGAAGTTTTTTAATTTATTTAAATAATATCGTTCAATTAATTAATCGCTGTAACCACTAGCCCACAGTTATTAATTTTTAATAAATCGCATGCATATTATATGCCTTATTTTGGCTTTAAAGGAATTGGTAGTTTGGGAATTATTGTTATATTTTCGAGTTTAGTGCATTCATACTTCTACATACCTTTTAAACATACTTCTCGCAAAGCATTTAAAACTACACGACTTCAAGAGATTGGGTCACTTGAGGATAATCGATAATCAGGGGTAAAATTATGGCTTTCGATAGTGATCGAAATTACACTACAATTTAAAAAAAATTTCGATCGATATCGAATGCCGTAATTTGCTCCTAGCATCCGATTACTTTATGTTTGTCGGTGTAGTAACATCAGCGTCTTATCACCTTGAGGGCCAATGTTGACCGTTTTGCCCAAAAGAAGTCTAGACAGGTACGATCTTTTTCAGGCATGTAAATTTTGGGACAACTTAGAAAAGTTGGCTACATCTTTATTCCTTTTAAATGCTCGCAAAGACTCATATGCATAACACCAGGTGGATAATAAACTAGACTATTGAACGATTAAATATAATCCCGACTGTTTTATGTCTGATGCGCTAAAAAGTCCATGAGAAAAACGCAAATGTCTTAAAAAAAATTCGAGAACAACAAAATGTTTATAGAAACCTTACTAAAGGCTCACATACAATATAATACTGAGTATTACAACATGTGTAACGTAATGTCACTAAATACGTACAGAAATTTTACAGTCATACCATTTTTTGAATTTTTTTTTTTACTTGGAGGTTACACAATCAAGTTTTGCTTAAAAATTTTTCAAATGTGTTTGGATCCAAATAGGACAAATCGATCTCAAGTTATGATGAAATTTATTAGCAGAACCGCCTTATTTTAGGCTAAACATTATTCCCGCCCATTAAAAAAAGAGTTGACCTGATAGAAAACAACTGAAAACAGATTGGAGTTGAGCACCTTAAAATCCTTATATTCCATATATTTTTATCTAAAACAATTGTTTTTGCCGACCAGTGTTATCATTAAGATTTTCATGCCAATTTTAATTGCCATTCCTCCAACTAACTGGGGCACTTTTAATATGCAGTTTTTCCTGCAAGGATATTCTTTTATATTTATTCTTCGTGTTAGGCATCTTTAATAAACTGGCTTCGTGCAACTATTTTACAATTTCATTTTTGCTTATGTGTTTACGTTTTGTTACCCAAATAATATTAAAACTTTTACACTGTAAAAAAAGTTAAATGACATCAACTAAATATTCAGTAACTAAAAAACAAAGTAACATCGAAAAACACAAGGCAACGTTTACAATAAGTTGCTATATCTTAAACATAAAATATCAGTTAAATTCTATTAAAAATTATTGGTAACTGGAGTTTATTGTAATTAGCAGCTTTTATTAGCCGTTAAAGGCCCTAAGGGCTCGGTAATTTAATTGAAGAAGGAAAAAAATAATAAACTAAAATTAGGTCATGTGTGTTTTAATTCTAAATAATGTTAGTTTAAACAGCAAATTAACTTGTAATTGGCCATAAATTATCTTGTCTTATTGTCTTCCAGCATTTAAAATTTTTTATTTTTTTATGTATATTATGTAAAAACAAAATATTTATTGTCTTTAAAGATGCAGCTGCCTTAAAATTGTATACTTGTATGCTTTTCCCCTAGGGGAAAGGGAACTAACATCAAACTTGTCACGTGACAGTTCTTAGGGCCGGTTCTAGCTCTAACACTTTATATGAAGGGGGCTTGTCACTTTAATATGGCAATATCCTAGGAGGGGGTTAGTTGGAACCTTTTTGACACTTTGTAACAGGTCACTGAAAATATCTAAATGAACAAATTCAATTTCGGGTAATATAATGGTTGTCGCAGATATTGTCCCAAGTTAACACTGTAAATATGTTAGATCGCCTTCATACCAGTCAAATGACTAGTTTTGTGTCAATTACCTTTCCGCTGGAGTACGTATACTTTAAACACGTTATCACTTGTTCAGTGTTATGTCTTGTTATCACTGGGTTCGCTGGTCACGCGATAAGGGCTTTAAAAACAATTGACACAAATATTCAACAGGGTCTTTCTACATTAATGTTTGCATAAATAGATTTTTAATGTATACCCTTTTGGCTTTTGGGTACTTCATAATTCTACGTAGATTTAGACATGACCGTTTGTCTGCCAGTCTGTTGAAATTAAGCTCACTACCGAGCGATTTAACGGATAAAATATAAATTTAATATCAATTTGTTAGATGTACATACATATGTATATAGATATAGCAGGGAAATCCAAAATTTGTATTATTTTTATATTTCCCTTAGTTCTAACCCGCGAGGCCTAGGCTTGCCTACAGGAGAAAGGTACATTTGTACAGTTCATTATATTTATTCATTGCGAATTGAAAAAGTGATCTTTAATAAAAGGCTATCAGTCGCATTCGATATGCTTCTTCGCAATGAGCAGTGTGGCTGGCGCCCCCGCAAATCATGTATTGACCATGTCAACCGTTTACGGATCTTAATTGAGCAATCTGTTGAGTGGAGGTCGCCGCTCTATTTGAGACACATTGATTTTGAGAAAGAATTCGATACGATTTCCAATTCAGGCATATGGAGTTCGCTATCATGCAAAGGTTCCCCAGCAAAAATAATTGATATTGTTAAAGGCCTATATCACAACACAGACTTTCGAATTCTTCATGATGGCTGCATAAGTGACTCATTTACAATTAAAACTGGAGTGAGACAAGTTTGTATTTAAATTTCGTCCTGTACAACACAATAAGATGAGCCTCATGTGAACAGAGGGGAATAACTTGGGGATTCAACAGAAGGCTAGAATATCTCGACTATGCCGACGACATATGTCTACTATCCCACAACTTCAATGACATGCAGGCTAAGATAAACGCAGTACAGATAGAAGCAGCTAAGGCTGGTCTGAAAGTAAATATTACCAAAACCAAAGCAATGAGAATTAATGCTTCTAACAACAGAGCATTCGTGATAGACGAGAAGAACCTGGAACATGTTTCAACGTTCTGCTTTCTCCGAAGTCTTCTGACTATAATAGGTGGTTCTGTAGACGACGTAAGAAACCGAATAAAAGCTGGTAAACATGCATTTGGCATTCTAAACCCCATATGGCGCTCAGCACATATTTCGAAAAGAACCATGCTTAGTATATTTAACTCCAGCATAAAATCATCTCTTCTCTATGGATGTGAATCGTTGAATGCCTGTGTACAATTTTAAAAATATTTTGGCCAGTTACGATATTCAATGAAATACTATGGGTCCAAACCTCTCAAATCCCCGTACATATCGAGATCCGGAAAACAAAGTGGCACTGGCTAAGGTGTACCCTGCGAAAACCCGTTGACGATGCCACAAGACAAGCTATCGAATGAAATCCGCAAGAAAGCCGTAGAAATGGAAGACCATCACACACCTGGCGCCTTCAAATTGAGATTGAAGCGGCCAACCGAGACAAGAGCTGGAACGAATTAAAAACACTAGCATCGGACAAATCAGAATAGAATAAATTAGTTTGGCCCTATGCTCCTTCTAGGAATTTCGTGAACTTATATTTATATATATATATTTAATATTGTTGGTAAGAATACAGGCAGTTTGTTTTTCAATAGTTATTTTTAAAGCGATCAAGATTAGATCTGCCTTCCGTTCGACGCCTTGTGTTGTGCTGCTGGAAGATAAGGCGAAGAAATCTTGTGTCGTTTATGCTTGTTGTGCAGAATATACATTTTATACTTTGAGGTGTCTGGCATTGTTGTTGTAGGTTTGCTTTGCACGTTTAATGTAGTTGTTGCTGACGATTCTGTTGTCGACGACGTTGTTGTCGATGATGCTGTTGGCGGTGTTGTTATTTGTGTTGTTTTTAACGATGTTGTTGTTGACGATATTGCTGTTGACGACGTTATTTTCGATGATGCTGCTGACGATGTTGTTGCTTACGATGTTGTTTTTGGCGATGTTGTCGATGATGCTGCTGACGATGTTGTTGTTTATGTTGTTAATGTTGTAGCTAATGTTGCTGTTGTTGACAATGTTGTAGAAGGTATTTCTGTTGATGATGTTTTTGTTGGCAATGCCATTGTTTCCTCCTGTATTGTTTAAGAAAGATTGATTTTTCCGCGGTAATTTAGGAATATGTTTTTCCATTTAAGAGCTTTTTATAAATTTTTTGCATTGATTTCTTAGTGCATATGTTTGCATATTTTACCCTATGCAGCATATTTTTGTTGCATAATTTATATAAAAAAAATTTTTTGCAGCATTTTTTTAGGTTATATTTATCCTTTTTGAAGCATATTTTGGTACATGTTGATTTTTTAGATACCTACAAGTGCTTCTGCAGCGATTCAAAAAAAAAAAAAAAAAATTATTGTGTAATATGGTTAACAGATGGCCTTTCAGTTTTAAATATCTAGCTGTATACATATACCCAACTTTAAGTATATTGATTGACTCAGCATCACTTTTTAAGTGTCCATCGGTTTGTCTGGCTGATTGTCCGTCCATGTAAACCTTGTGCGCAGAGTACAAGTTGTAATTTTGTAGATAATTTGATAGCATTTAGGAAACTTTTAAATTGTTCTTAATACGTTCAAATTGTGCTAAGGACGAAGCCTATGTACATGGACTATCGGACTATAGCATTCTTTCCGAAATGTGCTCTTTGTGTCCATAACTCTTCTTACTATGTTCGTATTTAGATTAAATTCACCCAAAAAATATTTTACTGAAAATTATATTCTCCGTTAGAATCGGTTCACATTGATGGTCAGTTAATAGCTTAACCTTCTTTTTAAATGTTAATATAAAATTTAGCGACAGTACCTGAAATACCTTTAAGACAAAAAATAGATAGATAGGTTATCTTGCTAGTCAGCCTTATTACGAAAGTCGTTGTCGTGTTCGAAGTCGTTTGAAATGTTTTCGCTATAGTTTAAATTTTGCGACAACGATAATGCAAAGCACATAGAAAGCTTGTCGTTTAAATGTCATTTACGTCAATAAAAAAAATACCAGTTTCCAAAAAAACGACTGGTTTTCGATCACAGCATTAGGCATAAATAGCTCTAGAGGAATTTTCACCTCATAAGATAAGTTTGTTTCGGTGAGCCCAGACTGCCGCTCGGTTTCAAGTAGGGTACAATCTCGAAAATTCATTTGTAAATGCTGTGGTGTATGGGCTCTACCAATTACTTTTTTTTTGCCTTGTACTTTAAAATGCTAAAATTGTTGAATATTTTGTTTTTGGGATCATATTTCTAACAATTTTTAAGGCATATATTTAATTTTTTACTGCATATTTAGCATATTTCCAGTGTACCGGCTCATAAGTTAAAAATAAATAACAGACAAATTTGGACTAAACTGTATAAAAATCAATCTGAAATTTTGATGAATAAAGATTTTGAAAACTAAATGATTTAAACCCTATAATATCGGTTTTTACATATTTAAAACTTAATTGATAAAACATTTTATTTTTATTCTCTGTATATCGTTACCTAAAACGCAAGCGGCTCTAACTAACCAAAAATAAAAACTCTATTTTGCATTGATTCTAATGTACTGCATCAACGCAAATGTCCACAAAAAAGTTGTGGAATCTTTCGACCAAAATTAGCGGGGTTTTTAACAAAAAAACAAACGGCCCTATCTACAAAGCGTTTGCATCAATTGTCAAAGCAACTGGTAGGTTTAACTGTCAAGCAATTTAAGGTAACTTATAATTTCAAATAGTTTTCTGCATATCCTGTAAATTATGACACTTATTGATGTGTCATAACGTCCATGGTGGCTATGACACTCGACATTATGACATGCCACGCTCAGATATAAGTTTCATACACCGAAAACCTTAACAGAAAATTATATTATGGTGAAAAATATTGCAACTTTTTTTAGTGTGAGTAGAAATAACACCTTACAGTTTTGTGATGATCGATTCATACCACTGGTTTCCACTAGTCTAATATAAAGCCTTGAATCACTAAATATTAGTTCCTTTCATTCCTGGAAGGAGTATAGGGCCTTTTATTTTCATAACTTGGGGTTAGGAAATCAGTTGGCTTGGAATGTGTAGCTCATCGGCCTTCTCCAACCGATTCTAAAACTAGGGTTTCCTGCGTGGCCTCCAGACGTGCTGGCTTCAAAGCCATATGTCACCCTTGTTGCTTCTGTTTTCCGCAGTCATCCCTAACATGGTGAGCAGACTCTGTCATTTGGTGGCTATTGGTTATTTAACGGCTCCAGTCGCTCACATTGACGTTTCAGGTATCTCAGACACACAAATCTTGTAAGGAGTCCGGAGTCACTCAGTGACACTCTAAAACTCTCCACCTGAAACCGCTGATTGTCTGCTTCTGTTTTACCAGCTGCTCTGCATATATACCCAGCTTTTTACTAGCCGTAACCTGTACCCGTGTCTAATAGCACGCAGCTGTGCTGCCGTAAGTCGTAAAGTAGGTGATACATTTAAACAAGACCATAAATCTCGTTTTCATGCAATGATCTATCCATCCCCGATGGATTGAAAATTGTTTCTTAATTTATTACATATCCCATATAAAGTCCAGATCCCGAAAAACTATAACTCTTGGTTGATGCCTTCAACACATCCAAATGTAGCATTTTTACTTATTTTTTATTAATTTCTTTAACATCCAGGATATTTCCCTTTTTTAATGTTAATATTATGGGCACTTATAAAAAAGAATTAAAATAAAAAATGCTTCTAGTGTTAATTAGCTTTTTATGGATTAACACAAATATGACTTTTAGGGTCAATTTATAATTTTGTATTTCTTCGTTCATCTCAATATTTCGTTATCTAAACATTCAATTAAATCCTAAACGTTTGTATTGCGGGCATTTGTTATCATTTTATGATTATGATGATGGCTTTTAGTGTCATATAGTTATTTTTAGCTTTTAATTAATTATTGTTTTCAAGCATCTAGTTATTTTATATGTGCTATTCACAAATAACTGCTGCATAAAAACGCTCAGGCCGTACAATGTTTCATCGATGATCATTGTAGTAAAATAACAAAAAAAAAAAAAAAAAAAAAAAACAAAAAAAAAAATATTAATGGAATTCAAGATATTGTTGTATCGGGTCAAATATAAAAAATGTCGTTAAATATAATTTTATGTAGCGTTTAGCAAGCCAAGCCTTATGAAATGTTAACTCACTGCCAGTAACGTTAGTCACACATCAAGGGGATTGGTTAAAATGCTATAAAGATATGCAATAATTTTTTTAATATTTAATAGATGCACTGAGAGAAAGAGATGAATTGTTTTACTTTTAAATCAGCTATGTGCAGAGTTTTTAAGGTCACACTTGGAGGGACTTTTTCAATCGTATACCATAAATATTTATAATTTTATTACACTGTTTCACTGAACATTCCACCATAGAAAACGATTAAATTTAACAATGTTAATTCATTTTAATTTTTTTCATAACTTGTATGGAGATATCAAAAGCAAAGATGCACAAACACATTTGAAATTAAAAAAAAATTTCAGTATAAGCAAAACGATTTTTAAATTAATATTTAAGGCATATTAAAAATAATTTTAAACCAACCGTTTAATTACTAAAAAGTAGTGAAAATAGTAAGTTATTTTAACATCGGGTAGTTATGACTATTACGTGTCGATTTTTTCCAAAAAGTGAAAACAGTTTTTTGCGTTAATACCCTCTTGTGGATCAAGTGCGATAATTCTGTTGCACGTTTTGTTTTAATAAGACTTCCTAAAGATGAATGTTTTGCATGGAATTTTGCTCCCTTAAAGCATTCGGATCGAACAAGGAGTCAAAAATTATGCATAAGAAATTTTGTGATTGCATATAATTTAGTTTTTGCTTATAACGATGTCCCGTGCGATATTGTTTTCAACAACATTTGTGTAAGCACATATTTTTATACAATTTAAATTAAATAAAGCTTATCAAAATATTAGAAGATTTGTGATTTTGGGAGTAATATAAATATTGTCACGTACGGCACCGTAAGTGTGAAAGTTAAAACTATGAAATATTTTAAAAAATATTTTAAAGTTAATTGGCCGCCACGATCACGTGATTTGACACCGTTGGACTTATTTCTTTGGCTAAAGAGCTAAAGGAAGAGAAAATTCGTCACATTAACGATATTCAACCACAATAATATCTCACAGTCATTGAAAATATGGACCATCGGCTAGAGGTATGCCACCGAAGCCGTTGCGAGCTTTTGGCCGATATTTTGTCTCACAAATAGTTGTCATGGATCCTTCTATCATAATAAAAATTATTAAGACAATTCTCTGAAAACTTTTTGATTTATTTACAATTAACATCGTGTGTTTTGTTTGGACCACCCTTTAAATTAAATTAACTTGGCAGTTCAAATTAAACAAATTCAATGGATTTTTAAATCTAGTTATTGCATGAATGCTTTTTAGAAATTAAAGTTTTAGTAATAAGTTAGGATTTGGGCCCATCGGTCCATTATTTAATCTTTATTCTTTTCTTGATATTTTTATAAAAACTGCTAGACTTGCAATGCTTATTTTCTCTAATGTCAATGGCGAAGAAGAAAAGGAACCCAAATCTTGAGGCTTATTTAAAAATCGGCCTTTCCAAGAATTTTCAAAGCCAGCCCCGACTACGATCCCAAGATTGGGGACATGCGAATATGATTAAACAAGTTTTATTATTGATTTATAATTATGTTGATTAAAAAATAATTCAAACCTGCAAAGTAATCTTCTTTTGTTCTTACATTAAAAAAAGGTTGCTGCCATTGTTTGAAAACACAAATCGTAAAGCAAACTAACCAAGCAAATATGGTTCCAAATAATTATAGTCAATAGTTAACTTAATATACCTCATATTACTAAATGCATGCCACTAAACAATTACTAAAACCAACGTCTTTTTTTTATCGTTCAAAAAAAAAATTGATAAAACAAGTATTTAAACGTTACCCAAAATTACTTTGTATAAGCGAACGAGTGAATCAAAAGGCAACAAAGCTAAGACCTGTCAATCAAATTGATTCATGTGCAATCAAACAACCCGTCCATACATATACTTATGGGAAGATCTCTTAACTCTTGAAAAAGCTTTAAATAAATCGACAATGGGAAAAAAGTAACAGCCAGAAACTAACACATAAAACATCAATATGAAATAGACAATATCAATTTCAAAGTCAAATTGATGACTAAACATTGCACTTAGAAATAGAAAGAAAACCTTAAAATTCAGCTTGGCGCTTTTTTTTCTCACGAGAAAAAAACCAAATAGACAATAGGAACCAACCGAATACTTCAGAAAGCAGAACTAACACAGCACATGGATTGGAGAAACACATTTAGATAAAATTGCTGTAAAAGTAACATAATTGCCAATATAACCCACTATCACCCATAAAAGGTCATCTCAAAGTCGTCGACGTCAAAACACTAAAACATGAACAAACACACTAGACTTCCTCTACCACACTTTTGTGGCATTACCAGATTGCATTTAAAGTCCTAGTGTTAATGCAGCATCATTGTACGAAATATGCTTGCCACAACTAACCGACATCATCAATGTGGCTTGCAACTTTGATTTTTATTGTACTTTTGTATTAAATCAACAAAAAAATGTGGGGAAAAAAGTAACAAGAAACCCAAGTAAAAATAAAATCTTGCCAAAATGAAGAAGACACATTACCATGGGTAATTGTTGAAAGATTTATGTATACTTTTTTCACTTTTGCCCTCAATACCCCCCGAAAAGTCTTAACAGGTCCCTGTTGTTTAACACCATCATTTTATTTATTGTATTTAAGAGGAGGAAGAAATAGGGGGGCCGGGCCGTTAAGAAACAAATAAAGAAAACATTAAACAAGATTGTTTTAAAAATAATGTTTCTTGCTTTGTATGTTTTTCGCTTAATGAAAGAATATATCATTGCTGAAATATTACTTAAATTCAAAGTGAAATACAAAGAAAAAAGATGAAAGCCTTCCGTGAATGCAGGAAGCGATTTTAAGACTCCCGGAAGGGAATCCCCATTTTAAGAAAAAAATGAAAAATTTAAAAATGTTTTAATTAACTGCAAAACACGCTTATATTCTATAGAAATAACAATATCAAAAAGCAATCAGCTTTTCAAATATGGAATGAATTTATAAGAAATAAAAACTACATCTTAACTCGACGTCTTTTAGGTATCCTTCCACCTCGATTTGCCTATAAACGACATCCATTCCAAAGTTTTCAAAGGGACTTATCCATTAGCCATCGTAATTACATTCTACATTCTACACACGTAAAAATCAATGTAAAATCGTCGAAAACAAGATTGAATTTACATTCTTTGGTAGTGGTTTTGCTTCATTGTTATTTCATGTTAATTTAAAATAACTTCCGAACAAAATATTTTTCCTTTAAAATAACTATAATTCATGTTAACACTCCCATAAAGTTGGAGCAAAATGACATTGATATAGAAATAACACTACGATTCACGTTGTATGAAAGTTATTTCAAAAAAATTTTTTAAATACTGTTTTTCTACAAAAAATGTCAAAATTTTAAAAGAAAACACCAAAACGTGTTTAGAAATAATTTTGTTTAGTAATCAAGGCGAATTTGATACAGGTGATCCCAAAAGCCCAGCTGATAACTTTTTTTCTTTGGCTTTATAATTGTTGGATGCCAAAATTTTGTTTATTGTCTTTGTTTCTGTTTTGATTTGTTTCGGTTTTTGACATTGTACAATGATTTTATAAAAACAAATTGCTTGTGGTTTTTGTACGAGTTGAACTTTTTGTACTACCGAGATTACCTGGAATGAATTCGCCTTGTTTAGTAATATAAAAAATTAAACAAATAAAGACCTGCCAGAAAGGAAGTATGGTAGTGCTGCTTTCAAAACAAATGGCATTTTGCAAGTGACGCCACAATAATAATAGAATTTATTACCACTTTTCCAGTGTTGACACTAAAACATTCGGCAGATGTAGAATGAAATACAATGAGACAGGAATGTCTTGTAATTTTAAGGTCTAGGATTTTCTTATGGGAAAATTTTAACATATTCGCAAATTGATGATAGATGTTAGATGTTGACAAGTTTGAAAAGGCTATAAAGCTACTGGTTGCCCTTATAGAACTACGTTTAGGTCGCCCAAAAACTACAGACAAAACTGGGGTGGTGGCTGCTATATCTTATATCCCCTTTGATTGCAACGACGAGATTTATGTACATATGCACTCCTAAGTAAGCACAAACACAACTCACAGATCAACTTACAGGTAAGGTTAGGCCACATTCCATTGGCAGCTACAATCAATCATAAGTCACGTGTGGCCATTAACCCTTTGTGTTACCGTGAATCACTGTCCTCCAAACGTCCTTTATTAACTAGCTGCTAACATCATTGCTCTGCCATCTGGTCGATTCAATGAAGGAATGAATCTCAACCACATCATTACCAGTGAGATTAGTCTTATCTCTCCGGGTTCTCTGACCAAACAATTAAAGTCATTGGTTCCCGAATTCCGGACAATAACACAGAAAATGTTTGGTTGACCCCTCCTCTTCTTTGTAATTGCAACTTCTTCAAAGATTGTTGTAAGGAAGACCTAGCCTCTGGGCGTATTTTCCAATAGGCCAATGGCCAGCTATAGCCGCAATCAGACGCCAGAAGTGAAGCCCGTAGTAAGCACCCACGGAGTACTTTAATCATTTGCAATGGGCCAGATTTTCTAGGTTTCTCCACAGGCAGTTTCATGGAACCATTCTTGAGATTAAATTTATGCCAACGAGTTAGACGAACAGTTTCCATGTATACCATGTATGTCCAGGAACCCATTTAAGGGTGATCATCAGAGCTGTAAAAAACTGCAATCAATTGGCATTGAAATTTAAAAAGCATTTCAACCAAACTGATTTCATGTTTTGATTTAAAAGTTATATCGGATTTCAAAACAAAATCTCATTAAAATGGCAATATTTTGTGACTGTAATTATTTTAAGATAATTTTTTTTTATATTTAGTTTTTATTTGACCTTATTTAATTTAATAAATGTTTATTTTAATTTAAGCTGTAAGTCTTTTTAATATTTATTTAAAAATAAATAAATAGGTCTTTTTAATATTTATTTAAAAATAAATAAATAAATATTAAAAAGACCTAGAGCTTAAATTAAAATAAACATTTATTATAATTTTTTTTAAAAATCATAGAATGCTATTAATTTAATCAATTCGATTAGAATCCAATTTTTATTGAATTCATCCGTTTTCAATCAATTCCTCCGAAATCAAAATAACAGTGAAAGTAAACAAAAATTTACATTATTGGCTTTTCAAAATTTTCAGAGTCAGCATTATTTCTAGAAGGAAGAGTTTCGTTCTACAAGATCTATGATTTTTATTCTGCTTTAATTTTGATTGAAATTACTAGTTTTGATTTGATTTGATTCGACTCAATTAATACATAAATTTATTTTAAAAAAATTGATTCAATCTTTTTTATCGCATTGATTTCATGATTTCAAATTGAAATCATACAAAAAATTTTCCAATTTTGGATGCAATCAAGAAAGTACCAATTATCACTTATAATCATACGATTGCAATTGAATCTATTGCAATCTTTTATAGCCTTGGTGACCATTGAAAGTTTTGCTATCGGCTCCAAAGACTTGATAAACACATTCTCTAGGAATCTAATGTCCACTTGACTATCTGTAAAAATTTGGATAGCCCTTTCAGATATCTTACCATACTGAATGTGGCTCGTGGCTACGTAGATGGCTATTATCCCAGCCAGAATGATGCTGCAGTAACGTGGCAGCCTAAGAGGTACCCTTCAGTCCAACGGCTCGAAGAAAATAACAGAATCGACAACAAATTAAGACCGATCAGTGATACATCTGATGGTATCTGTATCTAATCTTAGTGAACTGTACCATCTATAAAGCTTACAGGGAATATAGAATCAAAGATTGGTTTACACGTAACATAATCCACATCTGTCTGCCAATTTATGTCATACATAATTTTGGCATTTTTGATGTGGTAATCCTTCCGGCGCTTAGTCTTACTTCATTGTTTGCAGGTATTTGTTGCTCCAGTGCCTTAGATGTAGTAAGAAGCTTCTATAGACACCATTCTTATTTTACGTTCACACATGTTACGATGATTCTTTCCCTTGAGTGCCAACCACCAAACAGCTACATCATAGAAAATAATAGATTTAATGACACGTTCGTATAACCAGTATACATTCTTGGGGTTGATTCCTTAGTTTAGACCAATGGCTATTTA
This sequence comes from Pollenia amentaria, assembly GCA_943735925.1. NCBI lineage: Eukaryota > Metazoa > Arthropoda > Insecta > Diptera > Polleniidae > Pollenia > Pollenia amentaria. The sequence continues at coordinate 151,723,218 of OX031007.1, forward strand.
GAGCAACATTGTGCAGTTGTCGACATCAGACCAAGATATTTGGCATTATCGGAAAGATCTACTTACATATATATGTAATTTAAATGAATGAATTTTACTGGGATAACTTCATTATCACATGCTGTATTAAGATATAAGCCCTACTAGAATGTATAAAAAACATTTTACATTTTAAACAGGTTAATTGGTATCATTAAAAAAGTATTAAAACGGTGCAGGATTTGAACTGCAAGCCAAGAAAGGTACAAAATTCTCATCCGCTATTTTCCAAAAATATTTTTTATTTTGGAACCATTAACAGAAATCCTGTTATAAAAAATCTATAGATTATAAGGAAAGACATAATTAGGGCTGTGAAGTCGTCAAAAAAAGTTCTTACTGCGATACTGAGCCCAACCTCTGAAATTTTTCAAGTCCGACTCCAATTCCGAATCCAGCTCCGACTCCGACTCCAACTCAGACTCCTTCTCTTACATTGATGCTAAATGTATATGAGACTTGTCCTTATTTGACTTTAAACTCTATTTTTTAAGGCAGTACCTTTTGAAATGATAAAATAAAACAAGAAAATTATTCTATAAAAATTTCGAATCGATATTTTAAATATTGCATCGCCACTTTCAAAGAATATTTATTTTGGAAAATTTTTTAAAATTTTTTTAAATTTGTTATGCCGACAAATTTTGGAACTACGACTCCGACGCCGGTACAAAAATACAGAACATGGGGTCTCATGCATAAAAACGAGTTAACGCGCTGAGTTGAGGCAGGTGAGCAATTGCTCGTAAGTCGAGTTCGACCAAACAGCAACAGCTTTTGCTCAATTTCGTATGCATAAGAATGAGTTCTAACCAATTACAATTACTTGAGCAAAGGGAGATCAAACGTCTAATTGTTATTGAAGTGCAAACATGTCGTCAAGTGAAAGTGAAGTAGAATCAAATAATAATAATAAAATAGAAACTGACGACATTTCTAAATTTTTAGTAGAAAAAATAAAACAAAATAAATATTTACTAGAAAAGGGTCAATTACCATGCAAATATACTCATACATTCTACAAATATACTCATCGCTTTGATTTATGGGTTTTTTAATTTTTGTATGAGTACAATCAATCACTCCAATTGCAAATGGAAAGCAATAATTTGCTTGCCATTTCATGTGATCATCTTTTATTTCATCTGCATTTTTCGGGAATTTTATCCACTCGCTTGCTTTGGCAGATATAAGTTTCGCAACTTCCGCAATAGTTCGCGTATTTATATTTATCATTTTATTAGTAATTATATAAAAAAAATTAATGATTAAGAATACAAACCTGTATAATTTTTTATCCTCACTTGCTAAATTTGGTTTACGCTGAGTACTCCAAAACTAGTCCAATTATGTGGTTAAAAAGTGGTCTATTTAACATTTCGATGTCCTAGGAGTGGACCATATAACCCACCGAAGTAGTCCCTAAACTACTTCATGGAGTACTCAAGTGGGTTAGTTTCAAAAGTTCTCCATGTTACTACTTTTTCACTAATCGCCTTTTATGGAGTGCACTGTAATCCATTATTGCTATTTTATATACTTATATTAACTTGGTATTTCTATTTTTTTTCTTATTTTTGTCACAAATCTTAAAAAACTTTCCTGTTTCACTTTGAAAATAAACAATTAATAATGGACAACATCAGGGCTACCAATGTGTAATACTGTAAACTATAGTATAGTATACCTATCCATCATGCAGTTGTTGGCAGCACTGCATGTTAATTTGTCTAATATGGTCCATACTAAAGTACATTGAACCATGTTGTAAGTAGTCCACTTAAGTCACAATATTATCTGCAGGGATATTCAGCCATGATTCCTTTTTAGTGTACGCGAGTCAACTATAAGGCAGGCTCAACAAAATTTGAGCAAGAGCTCACAAAAGAAAGCAAAAGCTTGTTTTTATACATATGAAAATGAGCACAAGCTCATCTAACTTAGTTCAAACTGAGGAAGACGAGATCAAACGTTAGCAGTGAGTAAAAGCAAATACATCAAATTTTATTATGCATACGACAAGCACCTTTTACTCAAAAAATCGAGACCGAGCTCAAGCTCACGTTTTATGCATGAGACCCATGGTTTTTTGATCCCACCAAATGCGAATTTGATTATCTTCCTGGACGTTTATTTTACTCTCTCCACATAATCTACAGATTAAAAATTGCACTTCCCAATTTCGTATTAAATCGACATACGGAATTTCTAGGCTTCGGCTTATGTGGCACCTGATTTATTACCCCAAAATCTCTTGCATACTGTTTTCTCTATATATAACTCGCAAGCGTTTTGCTTTCTGCATTTCAAAAAGTAGTCGCCTACGTTTTGTATTTATAAAGAAAGTAATTTAAAGTAAATGGTTGAGCGTTCTCGTCAACCAGTGCACTATGGCCGAAATCGCGATTTTAGCGGCAAAAAGTCAATTTTTCAACTTTAAATTTTTACAATTTTTTTGATGGTGTTCAATACCCAACATATTGATAAGAAAAAACAAAAAAAAATTTTTACTATTGGCAACCCTGTTTATGTATGAACATCTGTTAATGTTTACATATTTTTTAGTACGTGTTAATACAAGTGAAGCAGCATAATTTTTATAAAATTAAAAAGTGGTTTTTAATAATATTTTCGTGTAAAAAAACTTTGTTAATATGAGTTGTAATACTCGAGGTGAGTATTTTTACTATATACAAATATAGTTTGCTAAATGTTTGTATTTTGTACTTTTTTTGGTGGTTTTTTGTGTGTACTTTTTTGTGAAATTCTGAAGAGTTTTATCGTTTTTCGTGGAGTAAAACTAAAAATATCATGAAGTATCATTGACACTATTTCCATGTGATTGTTTGTAGAAAACTCAAGTTTTATGTCATGGTAAAAGTGTATGCATTTGACTGCTAACGAACGATTTTTTACTACTTTTGTAGAAACACTCAGGTTCAAAAATTCTGAAATATTTGAGTTTAGGAATGTTTCGAATTACATAAAAGGAAAGATTCCATACGAAATTGACAGTGAATTAAGTAAATTAATATGTACTAAAGCTCTGAACCTATCTAATTTTATTAAACTGAAATGGGATAAGCAATCCAGAAATGAGAAAGCATTTAGAAAATATAATAAGGAATGGTTAGGTCGAGAAACAATTTTTGTTATACCGAAAAAGATGAGTGCTATTGGGCGACCAAAAATTACTTATAATGATAGCTGCGAAAGAAATAAAAGGAGATTAGCTTCCGAATTAGCTTCCCAGCAAGGAGACAATGCGCAATTATTAGTTCATGCTGCCTCTATATCTGCCAAAAAATCCCACGCAACGGATTTGAAATTTGTCCTACAACAAGTTGCTATATCTCCAAATCGGCCATCCAAAATTCGAGAAGTTCTCAATACTAGCCATAAAGAAGTTACGGCAGTATCACCTGATGAAGCTCTAATGTTTTGTTAGAAAACGGATTAACTAAAAAGCAGTACTTAAATATGCGTCAATTAAACATAAAGCACAATAGTGGTATTTATCCGACTTATGATAAAGCTTATAAAAGCAAATTGAAATGTAGACCGGATGAAATCAAAGCGAATGAAAGCTCTGTCGAAGTATCGTTACAAAATTTGGTAGACCACACAGCTAAAAGAATTCTTGCATATCAAGATGAAGTATTGTGTACAATGAATGTTGAAGAATCGATCCTAATTTTGAGCTACGGGTTTGATGGTTCGACCGGTCACAGCTTGTTTAAACAAAAATTTGTGGCAAATACTTTGGAAAGTTCCGATCAGTCCCTTTTTGTGACATCAGTCATTCCAATAAAAATAATTTCCTCAGCAGGTGATAATATTTGGGTAAACCGTACACCTCAGTCAGTACGCTTTTGTAGACCTTTAAAAGTGGAGTTTGTTAAAGAAACAAAAGAGCACATTTTAACTGAAAATCACAACATAAATAACCAGATTAAAAAGTTGGAACCACTACAATATACACTTAGTAATGGGAAAAAAATTAAAGTAAAATATAATTTATATATGACATTAATAGATGGGAAAGTCTTAAATGTGTTGACAGAAACTAAAAGTGCACAGCAATGCCCCATCTGTCATGCCGGTCCAAAGCAATTTCGAACTTTAAGAAACTTTGATTCTCCTAATTTTGAAGCGAAAGCCGACGCTTTAAAATATGGAATAAGCCCTTTGCATGCGTGGATTCGTAGTTTCGAGTTTGTTTTAAAGCTTTCATACAAGCTAGATTTGAAAAAATGGCAAGTTCGTGGAACGGAAGAGAAGAGAGTCCTGGCAGAAAAGAAACAAAAAATTCAAAAAGAGTTTTTGCTTCAAATGGGGCTTCATGTCGATAAGCCGAAAGCAAATGGCAGCGGCAACACCAACGATGGCAACACAGCTAGAAGAGCATTTTCTCGCACGGACCTTTTAGCATCTATTACTGGTATAAATATTGATTTTTTGAAAAATTTACACATAATCTTAATTGCTCTCTCCTCTGAATTTGAAATTGATGCTCAAAGGTTTCGTGCACATTGCATTAAAACCAGTGAAATATTTTTCCAAAACTACGAATGGTATTCGATGTCTGCCACAATACACAAATTATTAGTGCATTCGTCAGAAATAATTGAGGCTTCAGTAGTACCCGTAGGTTGCCTTGCAGAAAATGCATCTGAGGCGCGAAACAAATATTATAAAAAAGATCGAACTGGTCACGCTCGAAAGGATTCAAGAGTGCACAACATACTTGACAGGTATCATAGAGCTATGGATGGCTCTGACCCATATATTTCTAGCTTATGTGTACAAGAACGTATAAAAAGTTCGAAAAAACTTCCGTTTCCTCGAGAAGTCATTGATCTTTTTAAAATGCCTGAATTACCGCCAGAACTGTTATTACCTTCAACATCTCAATAAGCCTACAGCTGCAATTATAGTTCTGATTCTGATGTTAGCTTAGAGTCGTTAAATAATTATTCATTGGAATTAGAAGCGGAGGAAAACGAAGAAACAGACCATGATTAATTAAGCCTTATATCTTTTGAGAATATGTATCCATTATTTTGTTATTTTCAGATAAATTAATAAGCATTTACAACTTCTTTAAAATAATAAATTTTTGAATTAAAAAAAAAATGAATTTCTGGTAGCATTAAATATTTTTTTAATAGTGGGCGTGGACCGCCCATTTTTTCTCAAGCCGCATTTTTTGTCAGTAGAAGATCGTATAACAATTTATCTTGCCAGGAAGTACTATTTACTATTACTTTGGAAAAAGGGGGCGTGTCCCACCCATTTTTCTCGAGTCGCACTTTTTGTCAGTAGAAGTCTGTATAACCATTTTGGTGAAATTTGATTGCCAGGAAGTACGTTTTGCCAATACTTTGATAAAAGGGGGCGTGGCCCGCCCAATTTTTTTCTCAAATTTATTTGTTATCATTAGAAGTCTACGCACCGAATTTGGTGAAGCTGGCTTGTCGGGAAGTATTTTTTGCCGCTAAAATCGCGATTTCGGCCATAGTGCAGTGTAAGGAGGAACTATCCAAACTTGGCAGCCTATCTGACATTACCTTAATTTGGGTCCCTACGCATAGGGACCATTACGGTAATGAACAGGCGGGTGGGCTGGCCAAGACTGGAGCCCCTCTTGATTATTTACAGGGTGTGCCAGTCGCAACACCCCTGGGAACTATCAGGAGCGAAATCTTCAGGCACCATCTGGATATGGCTGCCGATAAATGGAGGAAACTGGATGGCTGTAGGGCTACCAAAGCAACGTGACCCACACACAGAAAAAAGTGTTTTATCAATAAAAAAATGGTTTAAAAAGTATTTAAATTTAATTAATGTGATAATTGAATCAATTATTTTTTTAGTTAAAAGAAAATTCAAAATTTAATTTTGATTTAATTAACATTTAAGTTGTTTTAAAATAAATTTTCAATTAAAATTTTAATTAAATAACAAAAAATCTTAATTGACTTTTTTCGTTAAAAAGAAATTAATTTAAACATGTAGAATTATTGTTGGGAATTGTCAATATTTATTTAAATAAATTAACACTTTTTTAATTAAAATTAAAAATATTATATATTGAAAATATTTTTTCAAAATTTTTTGTAATTTAATATAAACATTTTGGTAATAGGTGCAAATTCAACAACTTTTTGCTTGGTATTATGAATTTGGAAAAATTTTGTGATTGGAGAAATTGAATAATTTTTTCTGTGCAACTTCAGCCGGAAAGACGTGTCGAGACTTATATACGTACTTTCTGGCCACTGGACGATCGGTAAGCATGCTTTGGGACTCGGCCTCCCTTTTAATGAATGCTGCCGCAGCTGCAGGGAACCAGGAACTGAGGAGACAGTATTTCATCTTCTATGTGATTGCCCAGTTTTTAATTCAATACGACATGAATTATTTGGAAATTACTTTATACAAGGACTCTCGGAGATATCGCGGGTGAAACTCAGCAACTTGCTGAAATATCTCAACGCAACGGGCAGGCTGTAGCCACCTCAGTATTGCCCATGAGTCAAGTTTGATTGGGGGTTCCAAATTCTTGACGAGTTGTGTGGTGTCAAAATGGAGTCACCGTTGACTCTACTTGCAGCACGGCCTGTTCTGTGCGTGCTACCACGTTAACCAACCAACTAACCAAATGGTTGAGTGATTATTTGTACTGCATATGTACCTGCGTTACTTTTGTCAGTCTTAATTTTTTGGCCAGCGTCTGCTTCAAAAACTTTATTTACAACGTTACCTTTCCTTTAGTAATTCGCCTTAATCTTCTTCAGTTTTGTTTATATGTATTCGTGCAAAATTCATTGACTGAAAATATTTTAAGCGAATTTTGTGTTGCTCTTAACGTTACCTACTCGTATATCGTGATTGTAATGGATTTTGTTTTATTTGGAGAACAAAAATTCTCACGATTCGTTTTTTGAAATGTTTTGGCCAACTTTTTTTAACATTTTGGGTATTTTAATGCTTTCGGGTTTTAAATTCATGGCCAATATAAAGCAGATAGTATGTGCATCTTTATTTATGTGCTTTGTATTGTATCTGTATGATCCGCTTTGAAAGTTTAAATTATTTATAGCGGGATTATTTCAACTTGATTGTTTGAGGCTTAAAAGGGAACTTACTTACGTTCATACGTTCGTACTTGCACAAAAATAGTCGTCTTTCTTAAATTTAGATGGAATAGTTTGCGTAAAAATTTTGTTGTATGTTTTAGTTGCACTTTTTTTGTGTTTGCTCGTATTGAATTTATGAATGATGAGCACGATGATGATGATGAGATGAATTATGTCGGTATTTAGGTTTTTAGGCAAAATATTTGCCAAGTTAATATTTGGCGTTTGTTGGTAGTAGAATTTTTGTTAAGTAGTAAAGAGCATTAGCGAAAACTTTGTCATGTTGTTGCTTGTTTCTGGTTAAACAAAAATAAAAAAGAGAAATAAATTACTGTGGGAAAATAATGTTATGAAAGTGTGGTGTGTGCTATTTATTATTTAATTATATTTCTAAAAATTTTTTTTATGAGAAAACTTTGTAGTTTTTCGTACACAGAAAAAAGTTTTTTATCAAGTAAAAAAATGGTGAAAAAAGTATTTAAATTTAACTAATGTGATAATTGAATCAATTGTTTTTTTTTAATTGAAAGAAAATTAAAAATATAATTTTGATTTAAATAATATTTAAGCTGTTTTAAAATAAAATATTAATTAGATATCAAAAAATATTAATTGACTTTTTCGTTGAAAATAAAATAATTTTAACTTGTTGAATTGTTGTTGGGAATTGTCAATATTTACTTAACTAAATTAACACATTGCTTAAAATGATAAAGTTTTTTGATCCTTTTTTTAATTAAAATTAAAAATATCATTTCTTGAAAAAAAATATTCACAATTTTACAATTTTTAGTAATCAATATAAACATTTTGGTAATAGGTGCAAAGTCAACAACTTGTTTAATATAAATTCGGTATAAATTTGGTGATTAGAGACAATTTTTAAGTTTTTCTGTGCATGAACTTTGGTGTTTTAAATGTAATGTTTTTTTTTTAATTAATTGGAATCCCGTCTCGGAATTTCCTGGAAAATTGATTTGTTGCTAATTCCTGCTTTTATAGGAAATTTATGCGGAATTCTCGGCAAAATTTTTAAATAAAAATTAACAAAATAACGAAAAGTACTTTATTTCATTTGCAATTGATTTTAATCATTTACATTTATACAGTGTTCAGCATAATTCAAGGTACCACAGCTGAATTAAGTTTGTTTATAATTTTTACAAAAAAATATGTGGCTAAATTTTATTTGTTTACTATTTTTTCAATGAACTTATTCATATAGAACGATAAGCAAAAAAAAATATTAATGTATACAACAAAACAAAAAACAATACATTGAAAACTTTGGTAACTCCATATTTATGTACAGCAAAAGTCTTGGTACCCCTTCTTAAAAAACAAGAATGTAATTATAAATGTGTTTAGATTACTTAAACAATTTTATAACTTATATCTAGTAGGATATCCCTTGTTTTGTTGTATACATAAATATTTTTTTTGGTTTATCGTTGAATATGGATAAGTACTTTAAAAAAATAGTAAATAAAAAAAATTTAACCACATATTTTTTTTGTAAAAATCATAAACTAAAAAAAAATTTCAGCTGGGGTACCTTGAATTATGATGGACACTGTAGACCGATTGAACGATATTTTTTCAAAATCTGTGGTTTTAAATATTAATTGAAGATGACATCATTTAAATAAATATGTTTATTATTTTTATTAAGTTTTACTATCAAAATAACTTACAAGAAAGTGGAAAACAATTAAAAGGTGCACGCTTTTTCTTTTATGTTCATTAGTATGTTCCATTTGCCTATTTACGATTAACGATTAAGCCGGTTAATTTAAGTCGATTAACCAATGGAACAACATTTTTAATTTTTTGTAGAATTAAAACATATATTTTTGTGGTTTTAATTATTTGTTACGTCTCATATACGAAAGGTATGTGTTTAGAAAATATTTTTTCATACAAACAAAGAAGGTGTTCATCTTCATTTAAAATAAGTGTTTGCTGTAAAAAGCTTTTATATGTATGTGTTTAGCTTTTTTTTTTTCTTCTCAAATCGATCTTTTAACAGATTTATCCGAAACAATTAAAAGTGTTATAAATATTAAAACAGGATTTTTATGGCATAATCGAAGATTTTATATGCTTAGAGAAATCCGGAAAAGGGACTGAGATATTCTGTATTATGGGTTTCTTTCGATTTCTCCAATAGCTACGATAAGTGAAAGAATTTTTTCTAACACAAGTTTTATCAAAATTAAAGAAAAGAATCGCTAAAATCCTAAACATTAAACCAAATAATTTTTCTTAAAGATTATTTTTTAGATCTCCTTAAACTATGGAAATTACTAATAAAATTATCTCCAGTTAATTTTTTAATTAATACATAATGTTTATGTATTAATTAAAAAGTATGTATTACATATTTATGAATTATTTTTTGATTGATTGTTTTAGTTCTAGAATTGTTATGTTTGTTTTGTTATTGTTTTTTTTTCTAATAAAATTCAAATAATAAACAATTTATGAATTTTTATTTAATGAATTTATAAAAAAAACTTTATTAATCGGTTAACCGATCAATTACAAAATTATCCGATTATTAACTGATTAAACCAAAACCTCGGTTAATTAAAAGAGCGGTTAACCGATTAAAGCAAAAGCCCGATTATATTCTGTCGCTGTCTTCTCCGCTACAGCTGCAATGATCTCCTCACTACAGACTAGATGTGTTCAATTCGGTCACGTATCATCCAGTTAAGAACACTAAGGCCCAGAACAGCCGATGAAACGCAACTGCAACGAAACCTTTTAGAAATTATTGTTTTGAAACCCCATACCCTGAAACCTTAATTGTACCAGAATGTTATGAAATTATCACAATTATTTCGGGTTTCTTTGAGAACAGATGGAACGCAAATACGAGTTTCCTGCACGGCGGTTTCAATGCAACTGATTTCAAAGATGTTTCAAACCGGTCTCAAAATGGTCGCATCATGTGTGGACCCTTAAATGAGTCTATGGAACAAACTCAAATGAAACTCGAAAATAATAAGAAGTTGCAGTTTCGTTGCAGTTGCGTTTCAACATCTGTTATTGGCTTAAGACTCAAATCTGAAGATGGTATTGGCAATGGTGGTCACGGAAGGTCGATAATACACACCACGTGTTAGTCGAAGTGCACGAAAAAATTATTTTTAAAAAAATGCCGATTTTCGTAATACAGTTGAATTATGATAATCTGTCAAACAATTCTGAATAAAAATAAGATGACAGAATATTACACAATAATTTCCGAAACAGTGAATGTATTGTTTCGAGTTAACACCATTTCCTATGCTAGGCGAACTCATTGATCGATTTTCTCGAACATAAATATATCAAATTTCTTTGTCCTTGCATGTCATAAATCTTATCAATTGTTTTTTTGAATGGCGACCTGTACCTGGATCACAATTTTGCATATTTCAGGTTATTTTTGATATTACGGCTTGATGAAAACTTCCACCAACTTCAATAGGCTCTGTTCTTTTGAAAAAATAAACAACAGGATAAATGTACAAAATTTTATCTTATTATCTTAAAAGTTGCGACCAGTGCTTAATTATAAATTTTATGCGGACATAAGGGTATTCATTTAATCGGGCTTTTGCTTTAATCGGCTAATCGCTCAATAAATTTACCGAGGTTTTGGTTTAATCGGTTAATAATCGGTTAAACGATTAATACAGTTATTTTTATAAATTAATTAATTTCAATAGATAAAAATTCATAAATTATTTATTATTTGAAGTTTTTTAGTTAAAAAAAAAACAATAACATAACAAACATAACAATTCTAGAACTAAAACGAGCAAACAAAAAATAATTCATAAATATGTAATACATACTTTTTAAATAATACATTAATATTATGTATTAATTAAAAAAATAAACTGTAAGATTATTTTATTAGTTATTTTCATAGTTTAGGGTGACCTTAAAAAATAATCTTTTAGAAAAATAATTTGGCTTAAATATATACATACGGCCTTATTCATAAAAAATAAGACAGGTTAATAAAAGGCTTATGAAACCATTTTCCTACGAAAATTTGTTTAATAAACCTCTTATTAGCCTGTTTTATTTTTTATGAATAAAGGGGTTAGGATTTAAGCGATTATTTTCTTTAGTTTTGATAAAAGTTGACTTGCAAAAAATTCTTTCACTTATCCTATATATCTTTGGGTGTTGGAGAAATCGAAAGCAACCCATAATACAGAATATTTAATTTCACAGTCCTTTTCCTGGATTTCTCCATACGTATAAAATCTTCCATTATGCCATTAGAGTCCTGCTTTAATTTTTAACTCTTCTAATTGTTTCGGTTAATTCTGTTAAAAGATTGTTATGAGAAGATATGTAAAAAGTACGTGAAACAAAAAGCTGTTGACAGCAAACACCTATTTAAAATTAAGATCACTGAACCCTTTTTTTGTTTGTATGTATTATAATACTAAAAATAAAAAATAAAAAATTTTGGTACATCGGTTAATCGACAGAAATTAGCCGGTATAATCGTTAATCGATAATATAAAATAGCCAATTTTAAATTAACTGATCAGTTAATCTAATAGTAATTTATCGGTTAACCTAAAAACGGTTAACCCAATGTATACGCTAATGGACATACAGTAATGCCTCAGAAGTCTCTCAGAAGCCTCTGAGCCGACTAAACGGCAAATATTTTTTGAGCATTGCAAACTCAAGCACAAAAACAAAAAATAAAGCCAGCAATTGCAAATCTCAAAATGAAGATCTCTTTTATTTTAGAAATAGTGAGAAATTTTCTGAAAAACCAAAAGTAAAGAGATTGACTTTTTGCCACAATTTATTAAACGGTCACCCATAAATGCTGTATAATAAAATTTATTGTCGGTCTTTTGTCTTTTTTTGACAACAAATTTTAAAATAAATTAAAAACCTAGTAAAAATAGACCACAATGAGTGGAAGTGTGTTAATCCATTGAAACCTGTAATGTTTAAAACAATAGTTATCCGACAAAAAGTATGGGTATTCACGCAAACTACAGTACATACAAAAACATAATTGAGCGCTTATACCCAACAAACGCAAATTCAGCCCTTTAATATGAAATGAGTTTATTACACTGCACAACAAAATTGAGCTTTTTGAAAGTCTCTTAAACAAAAACTGCTGATCCTTATGCATTTTCAACTGTTGATGACGATAATGTTTTTCACTAACAGCTCTAGTTTTAAAGATATAGTGGCATATATTACTTGAACAATTTACAACTTTTTTTGTTTTATACGGTCTGTTTTTCGCGAAAGGTCCTTCAACCCTTTAAATAATTTCTGAAATATTAAAATACGCAAAAATCTCTTTAAGTTGAGTAGGATCACATTATTGAATATATCAGAATATCGAACTGTTATTGCAAGGATATTAAAATCGTTGTGTTTTTTGTTTAGTCCTTAAAACATTTTTTATGTAAATTTTCTGAAATAAAATAACAAATGTATATTTGTCATTATAATATAACTTTTTGTCTACCACCTCTTGTTTTAGAGATATTGTGCATTAATTTTAAAAAATACTTTGAATTTGCCTTTTTAGCCCCATTCAAAATAACTTAGTGTTTATGTCGAATTTATTATCAATAACAAAATGGCTACAGATTTTGTACAAATAATCCAGACAGTTGTGTGTCAATATATTCTTGCACAGTATCGTGAACCTATACCCCCGTATTTATAAACGATTATTAAATTTAACACACGTTTATTAAATAAAATTTGTTTCGTAAACCTTTATTAAATTTAAATTATTTTTATGAATACGGCAGTTAGAGTCTAAGTTTTGACATATTTCAAATATTTTAAAATTAATATTTCCAATCAATATAAACACTAGGTGCTACATACTGCTTGACAAAACTGCGCAGTGTCTTTGCGGCGATGGTAGATTGGGAAATGACCCACTATTGAATTAGGGACACCAATGATCTTGCGGGAGCCTCGTAATCATCCTGAAGCATGTTATTTTTGGTACTTTTTAAAACACGTAGAAAATTAAATAAAATGTTAATAGGTTTTCTAAATATTTCAGTGCCCTATTAATGGGCTTATATTTTTTTGTTAAAATAATAAGTTCTTTGGAATGTCTAGTTTGTGCGTACATTGAAAAATAGAGTAAAACAATTGGATGTTTAAATGTTTTAAGGACAAATCTAAAAATACATAATTTTGAACATCCTTGCAATACAAGCTCGATATCCTGATAAAATCACCATTTTTGTTTAGATTAATAATCCAACAATATTTCAAAGTTTTTAAGGTCATTCGTGAAATATTAGGCGAATAATACAAAATATGGTGTTAATTATGCAAAAATTATATGTCACTTTATCTTTAAAACTAAAGCTACTAGAAAAAACTAATGATGCTTTCGTAATCATATTATTCTTAAATCAAAAGTTAACTTGGCAACACTAACTCGAAAAATAAATCTAAACATTAAAAATTGCAACTAAAGTTAAATTAAACAAGTTTAGTTGCTATATTTGGCTGCGTGGAATCTTAAACACCCTCTACTGTGGGACATATGGACAAATCCTGCGTGACGAATGTTACATTCGTTCGCGTTTTCTGATTAATATATAAAAATTTTTTGATCTTTAAAAAGAGATAGCTTCGTCCTATACATAGTGCTTAGTGACATTACTGTGTACTATCGAATGGCATATATTTTAATTTCTTAGCAGGTATTTGTTGCGAAATAATTAATCATAGAGTTTTGTACGCACGATACAAAAATTGGAAGTACCTTTAAAAGTTGAACTGTTTTTGCTTATTTTTTTTAGCGAATTTCGCATAATAAAATATACAAAATCTCATACCTAAAAGAATAATGAACATAAGGGAATTAAAAAATAACTTATTTGCAGTCAAAAAATTTTGCGCCACGCAACCCACGTTAAATTTTTTCCAGTAACATATAAAGAAACAGAATTGTATTTAGTTTAACAAATAACAATTTAGATTTGTTTTTATTAACATTTTTAAATACAAATTTTTTATTTATGAATGCATTTATCAATGAATGTAAATTTTTTTATTAAGGAATCGTATATTTTGATGGCTGGATGTCCATGTAAACTTTGTGCGCAAAGTTCAAGTTGCAATTTTGGGTATAACTAAATGAAATTTAGTATGTGCGTTAACATTGTCATAAGTAGGGATGGGCAATAAATATCGATATATCAAAATATCGATATTTAAAAAAAACTATAATCGATATATATCGCCGATATTAAAAATACCGATATATCGATACATCGATATTTATCTACTACTATCGAATTCGATATTTTTAAGATTACTTTATAATAAAATTCAACATTTTAACCGTTGCTCAACTGCTTACAATACAGGAGGCTTGTTCGGAATTGCGATGCGAAAATCAATACGATGCGAAAACACATAAATGCGATTAATTGCTATTCTGTATTGCGGATATTCGCAGTTTTTTTTTTTAATCGCATTTCAAATGCGAAAAGGTGGCAAGTCGGTATTCTACATTGCGAAAACAAATGTCAAATTCGCAAAATTTATTCGACAACAAAATAGCATTCGCAAAGTACAAACATGTTAGTGAAAGATAATATTTTATTTATTTATTCATTATTTAATTCAGGGAAGCAAGTAATAAGATCATCAAACCGCGTCAATTTGAAATATTGATAGAATTTATGAATAAGCACAGCCAATTGGCAAAAGGCCATTTGAAAACACCAAATGCACGTCCCACATAATCCATTTTTATTATTTTTTTTTTTCCTTACAGAATTTTCACAGCCAAGCACAAACAATTTATTTATTTTTTATTTGACGTGTGTTGACACTGACGTTTATTTGAGCAGCGTTGCCACGATTTGAAATAAATTGCGAATGCGATTGCGAAAGTCTAACAGAATACCAATTTTCTTTCGCAACGCATTTCATTTGCGCATCGCATTGATTTTCGCATCGCAATTCAGAATAAGCCTCCTGTTGTTTTTTAAGAATTGCATCATAGGTTTTTTTTAACTAATATTAAGAAAATATAGGCGTTTTTCCATTGTACATTTTCATAGATTACACAGGTCAGTTTTGACTTGGGTTTTTAAGAGATGACAACAAAAAAATAAGCGCGGAAAAATATTTTGTTTTTTTTTTATTTGAGCATGTTCTTATATATTAATAATAAAATATTGCACAGTTTACTTGTATAGTATGTGTTACAAGTTTTGTTTACCGGCAGTATATAATCCGGCATTATATAATCCTAATTGTTTTTTTTAAATTTCATATGGCGAATTAGTAATATGTAATACGTTTGTGCCTATGTAAAAATGTATTGTCATAGGTATATTAAGTTTTTAAATTTAGTAATAATTTTAGCTTAATACGTTCGATACATCGATATATCGATATTTTTAATTGATATATATCGATACTCTTAAAAAATATCGATACGATATATATCGATATATTTTTTCAATTTGCCCATCCCTAGTCATAAGAACCATGCCTATTGAGAATGGTGACAATCACTCGAGAATTTCACATAGCCTCCATACATGCTGCTTTTCGGAAAAGAGTATTTTAATATCCTAATTTCCTTATAACTGTTGGTAATAAATATATGACGACAGCACTTTTACGATAGCTACTATGTTATTCCAATATGTTGTGCTGGTGAGTCTAGAATTTACCAAAGATGTCAGATAAACCTCCTCCCTAAAATCTCTTAGGGCTTATAAATCAGGCCAAGTTAAGCGCTCTTTTTGGTTAAAAATGTGTTTAAGCTAGCAAATCTTTAAATCAGTAAAAATATAAACCATCTCAATACGCATGAAACTGGTGTTTAAACTCCTAATACAGACCGTATGAATTTGACAACAATTGTCGTTGGGCCTCCGCATTATTATTTTTTAAACTACAAATTATATATGGGGCACTGTTTACAGCTGTTGAGCTTAAGCTGTGTTTAAACATTCACTGATTTGTTAGCCATAAAAGTCGAAAAAATTCATACTGATACATTTATTTATCTAAATAATAAAATACAACGGACTCTTATATGAACCTTATGCTAAAAACATAATTTTGTTGTAGCGGGTCAATGATTACACATAGGGTTTCATACAATACTTTCTTACTGGCTTTAATATATATGTATATGCTTAAAACATAAAGGCTATTTATATAAAATTTTCCCAAAACCCTGCCTAATATTTCGCTTCACAACAGCTCAAACTCTAAAGAAAAGTAATAAGAAGCGAAGATATAAGATAAGAAAATTACTATAGAATCGGTTTTTAATACAAATTTTGGAAGAACTCAAATCGTGACGCACGCTGCATAATTAAATACGCGAAATTTTTTTATTTTCTTATTGTAGAATTTTAATTATTTATTTGCTTAAAAGGAGGTAATGAAATTGAAATAAAATTATAGACGACTTGAACAAAAAATTCATTCTACTCACAATATAAAAAAAACCTAATTTTTCGTGCCTCACGCTACAACTATCGAACCTGATATTTCATACCTAATATCAATTTTTCCAAAAAAGTAAACAAAATAATTTTATACCAACATTTAATACAATTGAGTGAATAAAAATATGGCTTACAATCGGACCATCTATATTAACACTAAAGTATTATTATGAACACCTAAAAAAATTTTAATTTCTAGCATAACATTAAAAGATCTGATGTAGGGTAAGATTTGGGTATAATTTTTGTATTTTTTTTTTATATTTCTGAAATTATACATCTAGTCCAATTTTACATTAAAAAAATTAAATTAGATAAACATGAAAAATTTTCGGTTGGTGGACAGTTTCTGGGGTTTGCCCATGTAGTAAGTTATGGGCCGATCTTTACAAAATTTGACAAAGTTATTTATAGTCGTTTACACGGTCTTACGCCTAATAAAGTGTTTTCTGAGAGCGGGGCCTATGGATAATTATATACCAATCTTGACAAGAAATGACAGCGTGATTTCTAATCATATTAAACTATGAGGTACCAAATTTACAATGGCATTATTCGTTGTGGTTTTATGCGTACTAAAGGGTTTGCGCAGAGTGGGCTTTATATGGAGCATATGGTAAATTATGGACCGATTTTTACGAAAGTTGGCAATGTGGTTTCTGGTCTTATGAAATGTGACATATCGAATTTTATTACAATATCATTATTTGTAACGGTTTTACGAGTACTTTAGGGGATTGCGTGAGAATGGTTTACAGGGGAATATGGTTAATTATGGACCGAACTTCACGAAATTTGAGAACGCGACTTCTTGTCATATTAAACTGTGACAGACCAAAATTTATTACAACAGCATTATTATTACGATTTAAGCCGTACTTAAGTGTTGGAGTTTACATGGGGCCTACACGTAAGAAAGTTTATTTTCTAAAGTGATCAATTTGATTTTTAAAACAAGAAAATCCATAATAAATTGTTGATTTTAACTTATTTCGTTCGTTTTTAGTTAAATTTTCTTAAATAAATAAACATTTTGCTTTGACCAAACCACACATATATTAAGAATAAGTAATTGTTGGCTACGACGAGATCATGCAAGATTTTCTTGGGTTAAGCCATATTTTCTGGTGATTAGTAAATGATTCTTTTCGTGTATGGTAAATCATAGACCGATCTTCACGTAATTTAGCCAACATTTTATATCAAAATGTGCATTCCGCCAATATTTATATTAGTTTTCAGAAATTATCAATTTCTATTTTATTTTTAATTTTTATTCATAACTGACTGACATGAACTGACTTTGATGGATTTCAATCCCAAACTGATTTTCTTTTGGGTCGCTCGAAAGTGAGCGTGATTTCAACGAAAGGACATACAGACTGACTTGGCTAAATCGACTTAGAATTACTCAAGGATCGAGAATGTACATACATATATACTTTATGGAGTCTTAGAAATATATTAAAAAAGTTTTAGACGGTATGACAAACTTACTATCATTCACCGCTAGTGGTGGAGGATGTTAAAAAAATTGCATATTAAGAGAAGTGAATTCGTCTTTAGAAATCCTTAATTTCTTGTGAAAAATATTAATTATTTGTGAGTTTAAAATAGAATAGAGCAAGTAAGAACGCGAATGAAAATAAAACAGGAAAGTAAAAAAATTATGCGTTTGTTGTACGATCGTGGTGCCACGCAGAGCCATTATAATCCTCAAAGAAAGGAGCCACGTATTTCATCCTTTCAAGAATTTGATGATGGAAAGAACGCTATTGCATTTATTAGCAGTATTTTCCGAATGTTTAGCTGACAGTTTATTTAAAAAAATAATTAATTTCAATAAAAAAAAAATATTTTTCATTTATATTCCACATTGTATTACAATCCACATTTGAAAAACATTTGAGAATAAGGTTGAAAACAAATGAATTTCAAAATAATTCTCCACTTCGGTTCAGAATGCTATGCTTTTCCAATCATTATTAAACGTTTCTCGTTTGAGAAAAGGTTTGATATTAACTAAATTGAAATTAAACCATCGTGTTTTTTGTATATGGACATTTCCAGCGAAAAGTTTACTTTTTGTAACGTAACGCTAGCAAATAATGCAAATTTTTTCACAAAAAAATTGTATATGTATAATTAACTTTTTTATATTTTGGTGTAAAGCGCATCTAACTCTTCATTAAGTAACAAAAGGCATAACATTTGAACAACATGGGCCTAAAACACAAGCTTATTGTTTTGCTGGCGTTACGTTACAAACAGTAAACTTTTTGCAGGGAATGCTCATATGCATTTCACGAATTAAAGTGATTTAAAATTAAAAATGTACCTCGAAAAATCGCTTTTATGCACATAAAGTCTTTAAGGGAAAAATAGCTTCAATTCAACAGCACCGTAAATAAAAACAATTTTGCTTTTATTAAAATCTTCATTAAAGTTTAATTAAAAATTTTGAAATTTGATAAATTTGGAATACTTTTTGTACAGATATTTTTGTATTTTTTATTACCCACTCAAGTTACAAATGATGCTTTTATGAAATTTTTTAAAGCGGTTAATTAATATTGTATTATATTATCATGAAAAATGCAAGATATGCTAAGCGAAATGCTTAACGTAAAACAATTTAGATTGTTTTTTAAAAGCCAAAAAATAATTGTACAAGTTTCATTGCATAAAAGTACTAAATTCATAAAACCGGTTCGCATATAAACGATAAATACTGTAATATCAAATTGTAATAAGCAACTCTTTCTTCATATGAGGGATTTCATGTCAAGTGACCCAACTTTTGAAACCGATGTCTTCCAATCGGGAAGTAACGCATATGCTCAAAATCGAAAAAGCGTTGTTTTGAGTTACAAAATATTTATTTTGATAGATATCCCACTTGCATCCCATTAAGCGACCAAAAAGCTCTTAAAGGAAAAGGAAAAAGGGTACGTTTAAAAAAAAAAGTAAAAAATGATTGATTTTGCAAAAAAAAAATAAGAAAAAAAATTTTCTATTTCCAATAGGGCTTACCTTGGTGCACATTTCATCCCTATCGGAAGACATTGGCATCAACAGTTGGGTCAATTGACATGAAATCCTCCATATGTATACAAAATGAAAATGCGTTTGCTTGTTCCCTATTTACTCTTAAACAACTGAACCCATTTTCCTGAAATTTTCCAAGCTACCTGGTGCTTAATATTGGCTATAAAAAAATTTTAAAATTCCAAGTGGGCGTAGCACCTCCCATACAAAGAAAATATAAATTACTGTTTACCTGGAGAACGGTGACAGCAAAAAGTTTTCAAATTAAGTACAAATGGCTAAGATATGAATTAAAAAAATATTGAAAATGTGAGCTGGGTTAGATAAGTCATCTTTGCACCACCCAAACAAAGGCAATATAGATTTCTATATATCTGGAGAACTGTAATAGTAAAAGTATCCAAGTGTGGTAACAGCTTGGTTATCAATACACATATGCCAAAAGGTGGACTGGGATGGAAAATTGGGCATGGCACGTCCAATGAAAGGACAATGTTAACTGGGCAGTCGGTTAGGTCATTAGGATATAATAATTGTTTCCTAATAACATGAGCCCTTAAAGCTCAAATCTTCCACTTAACATTTTGAAATGGTTGTGTTTTTTGATTCTGTATAAAACGAGTTATGAACCGAAATGTTAACCTTGTCATGTTTTGGTCCAGTTTAGTTCTTTATAAATGGAAGACATTCTTTAAAATTTTGCAATGATATAATATTTACCATAGATGAACTTTAAAAATGGCGCTCTCGAAAACACTTAAATGCGTCTTAATACTCTTTAACCTAAATTTTGTATGACTACACGAGAAGAAAAACCAGGCTGATGTATGGTTCAAAGACATATTAGAGTTCACGCTATTCATGTTTATTTTTTCATGATTAATAAAATTTTGTTTCTATTTAACAATAAAATGTTTACCTCCCTTGAAACTTCTAATATGGTTGAATTTAACAGTAAAATGTTTTAATAAAATTAAGATACAACCATACACTTAAAGAGATAATGTTCACTTTAACCACATTATTGTCACCGGCATCCATATTATGGTTAAATTAGTCCTCATTCAAAACACAATAATATAATGGTTGTCGCCAATCATATTATGGATAATATAACAATAATTTGTTTGAAAATACATATAATATTTAAACACATTAATTTTAATTTTAAAATAATATTTTTGGGATTACCCAAATTATGTTTGTTTTGCTCTCTACAGTAGTTGAATGCTTTTCAATCACTTGCTTCGTTTGCCTAAAATTATCACATTCTTTTTCTTTTAATTATAAATTAACTTTTTAATTTATGTACATTAATTACGTACAAAGCAGAAACGCAGAACGAATGCTGATGAAGGTCGTCGAGGTCCTAAAATGAATTGAACACAAAAAAATAATTAAAAATTGATTTCAATTAAAAAATTTGTAATTAATTAAAAATTTAATTAAATTTGCAGCCGTAAACAAATTAATAGTATCAATTAAACGTATAATTCACTTGATTAAGCGTTTAATTTACTTGATCAAACATTTAATTCACGTGATAAAATTTTTAATTAAAACTGATTTTATTTATGATTAATGCTTTAATTGTTAAATAACTTAGGAGAGTTTTTTCTGTGAAGAAAAGCTTATAAAATTGGAACATTACATGTAAGGAATAAACAAAGGAAATAAAATAATAATAAAAAAAACTTGATTTGTAATAGGAGTAAAAACGAATGAAATAATATTACAACTTCACTCAACTTCGCCTCGGTAGGCTAGCTTGTAGTGATAAAGTCTATCTGTGCGGGGGTTGCGGTTTCAATTCCCGCCAGAGACTCTGGTCTCCTGCAGGCAATCGTAGAGCTTCGCGGGATCAGCATAGGGAAAAATAATAATAATAAAAAAATATTATTGTTCACTTTGAGCATAATATGGTTAAGTTTGAGCAGAATATGGAAAATACGGTTGATGTTAGTCATAATATGGTTAATTTTAACCAAATTAAAGATCATTTCTTTTTTTTAATTTTTAATTATGTTTGATATGGACCTACAAACATTGCCATTGTTAAAATGCAAACATTGTATGTTGCTCTTAGAATATGGTTACCTCCAACCATATTTTTTTCTACATGTAGAAATCAGACTACGAAATTGTTTGATTATCGGTTCATAATTTACAAAAGATTCCACAAAAAAAGTTTGCTGTCTATTTAATAGCCCATAATTGACTAATGGACAATTTTCAGGATTGATATTAAAACACATTTATTTTTTAAATCGATTTAAATAGAAAATTCTCTTCTTCGCTAAACACTTAAACGAAACTTAATTCACCGATTTGGTACATTTAAATTCAACTTAAGTTTCCATGGTAATAACTTGGCAAGGTGGTCACAATATCTTAACATACAACAACAACAGGCAAAGAAATAACATGCAGTTATTTGAGGCCACTTCTAAATAAATACACTTTTTATGATTTTTATTGTTTTGTATTTAGAAGTGCTAAATCAATCTGTATTTAAATACGATTTAAGTTTATATAAAAATTTCCATAATATAGATTTAAATGCAATCTTGAAAATTGTACATAGGGCTTACAAATAATCTCCAATGCTGTAATTTTTCTTATATCTGGTAACGGGAATCAAAGACCCAGTATAGCCAAATATATAATATTCTAAATTATTTTTTTAATCAAAACATACACTTTTTTAACTTTAGTATTACCATAAATTTTCAAATGTATTTTACCTTAAAAAAGCATTAACTTTTGCTCATGTAAATCATAAGTCTAATTGGTCTTTTTGGTATCTAAACAAAAAACGGGCGATCCGCTCTGGTAATTACCTAAATTGTTTATTTGTCATGCTTTTATAATGTTTGTACACATAGTTTTATTTTATTTTTTTATTTTCATATATAGATTTTTGTTAGAGTTTAAACTGTGATATGACACATCAATACCAAAATTTCAAACAAACATAAATTTTTTTTTAAATTTTGTTTATGCCTCTGGAAAAAAATACTAAAAACAAAAAAATAAAAACTGATAGGAAACATTAAAATTCGCAACGCTAATCAATAAAATTTGATAACAAAAAATTTAGAAAGAAAACAACCACCCGATCAAACTCAATACAATCATCGAATTTTGGACAGATACTCTACTCCGCACTACATGTTTACACACGCACTCAGTATTAGATAGAATAGATGGACGACGAATGGGTGGATGGTCGGTTGGCTGGTTGATTGGTAGACTGGTTTGTTTGATGTTTGTTTAGATAAATGTGAGTCGGTTGATTGTGGTTGAAAAAAATAATTATAATTTTTAGAAAAAATTTGTAACCTTTTTAGGACAAAAATAAAAACTATGTAGATATTGAATTATCGCTAACATTATCATTTGAAATGGTATCGAAAATTCTATCAGTATCAAATTGTTGTATTTAAAATATTTCTTTTTCGGATAAAGAATAATGTTGACCATAAATGTATACATATTTTTTTTTTAGAAATATTTTGTGGTGCAGTAGACTAAATATTACCTTAAAAGGACTTCATTATATAAAGTCAACACATTCAACATCGTTTCAGAAATTTAACAATATTATAGCTACCTCAATCAATTTATTGTTAGTTAACGGCAACATATAATAATTGTTTGTATTAGCCCTATATATGTAATACTGCAATCATGTTATGGTTCCTCCTGCTATTTGCAATCACTACTTTCAAAAAATACAAAAACTTATTTATAAATTATTTTCGAAAAATATATTGTACGAAATATTTTCTATTCAAAAATCTACCTGCTGCAAAAATCCTTTACGAAAAAAAATGTTTTACTTTTTGTAAAGACTTCTTTTTCTCTCGAAATTTTTTCGATTAGGTGATTTTTTTTAATTTTCGAAAATGTCTTCTTCCAAAAATCTTCTTCATATTATATTCCATATTAAAATATCTGCAAAATATTTTTTTGTCTATGCTAATCCCGCGAAGCTCTACGCTTGTCTGCAGGAGACCAGAGTCACTGGCGGGAATTGAACCCGCAACCCCCGCACTGCCAACTAGCCTACCGGGGCAAAAAACTTCGATGCAACAAAAAAATGTTATCTCAAGAACTTTTTGATAACACGTTTGATTTAAAATTTTCTTTCCAAAATCTGTTGTACGTTTTTTTTTTTTTTTTTTTTTTTTTTTTTTTTTTTCAGTATTTATTTATTGAATCTTCATATACTAAATATGAACTAACAATAATTAATCAAATCTTAACCTAATATTTGATTTATGTCCTGCCAGTGCCAGACAAAAAAGATTTCGTCATCACGGTTTCTGTTCACATATGTAGGTGTTTACCGCTCATCTGATTGGGTGAGTGCTGCAGTGTCTCTTCTTCTTAATCGAGTGTGGCCGCCATAATTTAAAATATTTCGTGCTAATGGGTTTGGGTGCAGTTCCAGCCTTTTTAAATATTTTACTGCATATTTCGTTATCATAGTTTTTACTAATGGCACATTGAGATCCTTGTGGATATTTGAGTTTTTGACGTACCAGGGGGCGGCTGTGATTATTCGAAGAAGTTTATTTTGGCGCCTTTGAATTTTTTCGATGTTAGAAGCCGAGGCAGTGCCCCATAACTGAATACCGTAGCACCAAATTGGCTTTAAGATAGAGTTGTAAAGTAGAAGTTTGCAATCGA
The DNA here is from genome assembly GCA_943735925.1 of Pollenia amentaria. Classification (NCBI taxonomy): domain Eukaryota; kingdom Metazoa; phylum Arthropoda; class Insecta; order Diptera; family Polleniidae; genus Pollenia; species Pollenia amentaria. The sequence continues at coordinate 151,747,648 of OX031007.1, forward strand.
GGCTGAGAACAGAATTTCTTCCAATAAGCCAATTTATTTGAATTGCTTTTAGTTTCATTTGAGTTAATTTAGCTTCTATATGCCATTTCCACGTTAAACGCCGATCTAGATGTATACCGAGGTATTTTACATGCGAGTGTTGGGGTATTATTTGATTATTGATTTTAATAGGGGGGCATGTTTCCCGACGCAATGTGAATGTTATATGTGCGCATTTTTGCTCATTGATCTTTATTCTCCATTGTTTTAACCACCTTTCCAGTTCAAATATGTGATCCTGTAAGTAACGAGATGCTTCTTGACAATTTGCGTGTACGCTTAGAAAAGCTGTATCGTCCGCAAATGTTGAGGTATGGGTGTAGCTGTTTGTTGGCAAGTCCGATGTATAAATTAAGTATAATAGAGGGCCCAGGATGCTGCCTTGTGGGACTCCGGCGTTAATTGGCTGAGGAGAACTTAAAAAATCGCCTTCTTTAATAATAAAATGACGCCCGACTAAGTAGCTTTCTAACAGCTTGTGTATGTTTGCTGGTAAGTTTTGCTGCAACTTCAGTAGTAACCCTTTATGCCAGACTTTATCAAAAGCTTGAGACACATCGATGAAGAGTGCAGAGCAATATTTTTTTTCTTCAAATGCTTTTCTTATGACATTTACTATTCGATGAGTTTGTTCAATTGTGCTGTGTTTTCTTCTAAAACCGAATTGATGATTGGGAATACATCTGTTTTCATTTAAAATCGGCGTTAATTTTGACACTAGTAGTTTCTCAAATAGCTTTGATATATTAGACAATAGGCTTATAGGTCTATATGACTCAACTTTTGTGGGATCCTTTCCTGGTTTAGGTATCATGGTAACTAAAGATACTTTCCACTCTTGTGGGTAGTATTCAAGGCGTAAAATAGCATTAAAAATTAGTAGAATAATTTTCTTTGCTATGCGGGGTAGCTCCAAAAGCATTTTGTTACTGATGTTATCAAAACCAGGGGCTTTCTTGGGGTTTAAATCATGAATAGCCTTTTCGATTTCTCTTATCTCAAATCTTAGTGGAACAGCTGATCTAACAACAACAGGTGGTAACTCGACCGCAGTATCGAAAGATGTATGAGGGGTAAATACGGTTTTCAAATGATTAACAAAAATATTTCCTTTTTCTATATCATTTCGTGCCCAACTTCCATTTAAGTTTCTTAATGGCGGTTTAGTGATAACTGGTCTTTTTAGATTTCTAGCTGCACGCCATAATGAGTAGTCAGATTGAGGAGTTGCATCAAGTTCCTTAAGATATTTTTCCAGAGAAGCCGTTTTTTGAGACTGCAGTAAGATTCTTAGCCTTTTTGTGCACTCTTTTAGTAAATTTTTAAGTTGAGGGGATCTGTGCAATTGCCACTCCCTTCGAGCTCTCCTTTTTTCAGTCAAGAGACGCTCGACATCTGTAGAATATATTTTACTATTTTTGATGTTTTTGCGGGCTATGCTAGAATGTTGAACAGCTAGTTTGAGATAATTGTCAAAATTTACAATAGAAAGATTCACATTCTCCGGTGTTCTAAGCGGAATATTTTCAGTGCAGTGGGTACTGAGATATTTTTTATATTTTAACCAATTTATTTGTGTTGCTGACGTCACTAAGTATCCACACGGAGATACAATTCTATTAGGGTTTGCTATAGTTAGAAGTGTAGGTGTGTGATCAGAAGATAATTCTAAAGAAGCTTCAACATGAATCGTTTCTGCGGGGATGTTTTTAACCACGCCAAAATCGATGACATCTGGAATTTTTTGCTGATCAGTAGGCCAATAAGTTGGTTGACCACTCGCGACCACATTTAAATCCATTTTAGACATTGTATTGTACAAAACACGACCCTTTGGTGTTATGAGCCGTGACCCCCAGAAGGTATGTTTAGCGTTGTAATCGCCAGCGGCTAGGAAACAGGGTCCTAATGATTTAAAATATTTATAATATTGGCTTTCTGATATTGAAAATCTAGGTGGAGAGTATAATGATGAAAGTACTAAGTTTCGATTTAGCTCTTCAACACAAATGTTCGTTGCCTGCAGATAATCTTCACGATAATCACACATTAAGTAGTGTTTGATTCGGGCTTTTATCAAAATAGCAGAGCCTCCACAAGCTCTATCTCTATCTAGCTCTATCTGTTGTACGTAGAGAAGACATATTTTTTATATTATTGGTAAACAAATTATTGTTATTATCATACAAAATATGTTCGTAGGCAAGCATAATATGGCTGATATTCTTGATGAAGGACTAATTCAACCATAACATGGTTGCCGGTGACAATTTAATGGGTAAAGCAAGTATATAATATATTGGATAACTTTGAATTCCTACTATTATATGTTTTGTTTAAAATTTTCAAATTTTAAGTTAAAATTTTATTTTTATTTATTTTTTATAAACCACATATGCGCTTAAACCAGTCATAATGTGCCTACCAGGCAAGTTCGGCAACGTTAGCTAGTATTACTTCAAATAAGATACTAGTAAGCAAGAAAATACTATTTTTTGGTTTATGGTAGCCTTATCCATAGGCTTCATTTTCAAATAGATTTGATTCCTTGAGGTGGAAGGGTTTGGACACAGTGGCCATATCCCTCACGTAACTCATTCATAAGAATTTCAGTCTTACTCATATTATTTAAAAAATCATAAATTTTAATATTGAAAGACTAAAGGGATTACGAGTATTTTCAAAATCACTTCACCATGCGTTGAGAATTTTTCATATAAAATTTTTTGGAATTTTTAAAAACTTGTATGGAAATATTTTTCAAGTGAGGTGAATGAAGTGTTTAAGAAAATAACCGCCTAAGAAAATATCAAATAAGTTTTTAATATTAAAAAAAATCGATAAAAATGATTGATATTTCATAAAAAATTTAAAAATTTTAAATTTCGTGTAAATATTCGTATTATTTTTTTTAAATGTTTTTTAGCATGCGATATTTTTAAAAAATGAATTTAACTGTTCGTATTTATTGTTACACTAGGGATGCCAATCCCGAAATCCCGATTTAGATTTTTAATCCCGGGATTTTCGGGATTTAGCCAATCTCGAAATCGTTAACTTAAAATTTATGTTTTTATTAAAATAAATTCATCATATCATTCTCCCTTCATGGGATAGGGAACACAATATTGTTCTTTGAAAACGAAAGGTAAAAGTTAAACTTTGTAATTCTTTGTAGAGTGTCCAACAATTATAAAGATATTTTAATGTGAGAAGTACTGAAAACAATTAAAAAAGAAAATTAATTAAAGAAACAAATGTCTTTTGAAATCGTACGTTGTTTTTTTTACAATATTTTTAATTAAATTAATCATTATTTAAGAAAACATCACACTTTTCAATTTTTACAAATTTTGGTAATCAATAAAACCATTAAATAACTTTGTAATATTAAATGAATTATAAATCGTTTGTTCTAAACCTCTTTTAAAGACGTTTTTTTTTTTTTAATAAATATTTATAAAAAGCATTTATCTTTGGACTTAAAAAATCCCGAAAAATACCGATATCCCGAAAAATCACGGGATACCGTAAAATCCCGGGATCCCGAAAAATCGCGCAATCCCGGGATTTGATTTTTTTAATCCCGAATCCCGGGATTTGCGAAAACCAGTCCCGATTGGCATCCCTACTTCACACACATATATTTTTTGTGGAAAAAAATACTTTTCAAAAGATTTTCTATAAAAATAAGATTCTTTCAAAAATTTTGGAAAAAAGCTTTTTCTACAAATTAAACGCTGGATTAAAAACCATTTTCGGTAACTCTGTTTGTTTATTGCAAAAAACTATAAAAAAAATTCTTCAACAGACTTATATTAGGAATACATATTTTTTTTAAAATTTTCTTAATAATTAAAAAAAAAAGAAAAAGGCATAAAAACCAAAAAATGGTCTTTGAACTTTAAGAAGAATTCTTAACAAATAGTATGAAAAACAGAAGTAAGAAAGAACATGTAAGTCAATTAAAATAGATAATCATTCATAATAAACTTCGACCCACCAAAAAGATGAATTACCATTTGGCTTAAAGATTGATGTTTGACTATTGACTACAAGCGGTCGTCAATGGTGGTGAGTGTTAAACGGCGAAGATCCCCCGATCAGTCAAGAATAAAAAAATTAACAATAAATATTAATTCATTTCATTTTGTAAAATTCCGTTCTTCATACAAATAATTTAATTTACCCTGAGGAAAAATATAAAAATTTGGATTAAACAACATAAACAGTTCAATAAAATAACCACAATTCTAATTATTGTTAAAAAAGAATATTTTTTTAAAAATGCGCATAGGAACTACCTACATACTTTTTCAAAAGAAATAGCTTCTTTCACTCATTATTTAGTAGCTTTCTTATATAACTACTTACTATAACTAGCTACCAGGGCCCTGTTTCTCACAACTACAAATTACAAATTTACAAGTAAAATATATTTAAAACAACAACACAAAGTTTTGTTTTTTATTAACGTATTTTACTTGTAGAATTGTAACTTGTAGTTTTGAGAAACAGGGCACAGGTATAAAAATAATGACTTACTTTTGAATGCGTTCATTTTGGTACAACCCTTGTAAAATTCATTGGTTCTTTCAGTAGAATTGTAAGTAGAATTTTTAATTTTTTCTGATTACCCAACACATTATTTTGTAAGAGAAGTTTTAACTGGGTAGCTTATCTCCCAACAATTTATTTCAGCGTATTTATCAAAAATAAAAATTGAGAACTTAGCACGTCATAGAGAAATCTTATTAATGAGTTAAAAATATTTTATGTAAATTTGTCGTAAAAAAATTTTTTTTGTCGGAAATTCTTAAAATGCTTTTTCTGTGAAACAAATATTTTTTTCTTTAAATGATTTATTTGAGAAGAAATTTATGTTCGTTATTTTTAAATAAATTTTCTTTAAAATTTTTTTTTACAAAATATTGTTTTCGTGTTAATTTTATGAAAAAAGCTTATGCGAAAATTTTCAAAGAAAATAAATTTTATGCAAAAAATTTTTCATTACTAAATTTTTTTTAAAACAAACTTTCTTTAGAAATATTACCTATACAAAAAATTTAGTTCGAAAATTTTATACACAAAAAATCAGTAATAATAAAAATTGTGCGGTAAATTTCCTCCCACATTTTTTTTAATTGTCTGTACATAAAAAGTTTATAAAAAATGTCTATTAAAAAATAAGTTTTGCCTTTTATTTGAAAGAAAAAGGAAGTGTTGAAAATTCTTTATTAAAGTTTTTAATTCTCGAATATGAAAATTTTCACAAAAAAAAAAAAAAAATTTTTTTTCTTTAAAGAAATTTTTTCCCAAATAAAATTTTTGTAAAAATCTTAAAAAACGACGTTTGTAAAATTTCTTTTTGAGGGAAACAATATAATATTTTCTCTTAATAAAAAAAAGAAACTTAGAACTAAATTGCCTGCATATAGAAAATTTGACCTCGAATTCTTCTACTCCAAATTGAATAATGAAAATTTCTCTTAAAAGATCTTACTTCTTTTAGATTTTTCTGTAGGGTATCTCAATAGCAAAAACGCCTTGAACAGATAAATGTGAATTTATGAAACAATCTTATGTCCATTATTTATACTGTAACACACAGCCACACACAAGAGCAAACAAATGTTAGCTAACAGCATCCATGCAGTTGCATACGAGCATTATCTTTGTGTGTAACACATTTCTCGCTTAATTAATTAATAATTAATGCAGGCTTTTAGTCCAAAATGTCCGCCTGTCTATTTCAGTTTTATGTTTTCCACATTCTAAAAATCTGCTTTAGCATCGCTTGATTATAGAATGATGTAGAGACCAAACCGACAAATAAACAAGCACAGACATACATTTTGTGTGTGTGTATGTGAGAGTGTGTATTTAATATGCGTGTTTTATAATTAGTCGTTTTTCACAGTTCTTATAAATTTTTTTTTTTTTTTAATTTTGACACAAATGCCGCCTAATTTAAATTTGGATATTGATTAGCTCATATGATGATATCCGAAAAATGTTAAACTTCTAAAAGTGGGAAAAAGTGATGAAAAGAAAAAGCAAAGTGGCATAAAGTTTTAAAATTAGATCTTCTTAACTAAATAGCCGATTTTTCTCCTATAAAATATGTTTATGCTACGCATTTTAAAAAAAAAGCTCGCCTTTAAAACGAAAATGTGTATCCATTGAATCAAAAATACAAATTTTGGATCGACTTCAAAATCAACGGAGGCTTATTGATATTGCTAAATATTTTAACTTGAATGAGTCCTCAAAAAAAAAACTATTAAATAAAACGAAGGAAAAATTAGAAGTTCGGCAGCATCGGGATCCAATGTACTCTGGAAAGTAATTACTCGTCCTAGAGCAAAGAAAATCGAGAAAATGGAACAATCGGCATAGAAGGTATGACTAAAAAACGATTGCCTTTAGATGGGAATGTAATTAAGCATAAAACCATAAAAATATTTAATTATTTAAAGGAATAACCATCAATTTGTAGCTATAGTAATGGATGGTATGACAAATTAAAAAAAAGACATGCACTTCACATTTAAAGAATACAGGTTGAAAGTACGTAGATGCAGCAGATAAATATCCAGCAGAGCTCGCAGAAATTATTAACGATCATGATTATTTACCAGAGCAAGTGTTTAACGCGGATGGGTTTGTAGTGGGAAAAAAATGCCTACAAGAAGTTTTATTTCGAAAAATGAGAAAACAGCTCCTGGCTTTAAGGTTTCTAAAGATCGAATAACATTATTGCTGTGCAGTAATGCATCTGGTGATTTTATGACCAAGCCAATACTTATTAAGCGATCAATATATCATAGAGCTATGAAACGATGTAACAAAAAATATTTTCCAGTGTATTGGAGAGCCAACAAAAAGCACTGATGACTGCCAATTTATTTAATCATTGTTTTGTTCCCGATGAGAAAATTATCTAAATAAAAACAGCTTAGCATTTTAGGTTTTACTACTTTGAGATAATGCGCCAGGCCAGTCATTTATTTAAGTCATCATAATGTTCAAATTTTTACCACCCAACACTACATTGCTTTAACAGACTTCAGATCAGGGCATATTAGCAACATTCAAAGCATACTACTTACGCAAATCATATGAAATAATGTTAGAGAAGATGCAGTTGGCAAATATTACGGTCAAAGAAGTCTGGAAACACATCTCAATTTTAAATTGCGTTGATATTGTTAGTTCGTCATTTAATACTTAAAGCTTGCTGGAAAGCAGTATTATCAGAAGAAGACATTGCTACACCAATAGAGGATAAATATAGGAATAAGTGAGATTGCCGCCTGCAAAAGAAGGCGATGGATTTGATGAATAACAATTGATGATATTCGATAATTAATAGCGGACGATGAAATAAACGAAGCAGATTTCGTGGCAATGAGAAATGAAGCATTATCGGTTGGAGATTGCTCTGACGATATGGCAAAGCAATTGCAAGAGTGCATATTAGAGAACGATCCTCGAAATCTTCAAAATAACTTTTCAAAAAATGTTTAAAGACGAAATAAGAGCAAGCAAACTTTATTAAACAATTTCTTCAAGCCAAAAATCGTCGAAAGGATGCCCGAATCTGGCAGTGGATCATGTTCAGAATTTGAACAAGTACGAACGAAACGTTCCAGACAAATCATAATATGTAATGAGGAGAAGTAGAAAATTATAAATCTACATATTTTGGTTTAATTTTTTATATCTTTCAACTTGAATATATTACGTATAATTGAAATTTTATATAATTATATTAAGTATCCCAGCAAAAACTTACTTTTCAGGAGTAGCATTGTAAGTTAAGTTTTTATTTATAACTAATAATCATATATGGGTTAATTCCAAACACAATGCTTTTTTTTCGTCTCAAGCTTTTTATTTCTTTCATGTAAAAGAAAATAAAAAAACAAAAACGGCAAGTAAGCTCTAAAATAATTAGCAACAAACAAAAGTAGTTGTTATTATTGTAAAACTTTCTGCTAAATTGTGCAAATGGTGCTTTAACTGTATATCATGCCTATTACATACAAATATACCTGTCTCCACACATGTTGTTCATTAAGCAACATGGAAAAAGAGTTGAAAACAATAGAACAATAATAAAAAATTCAACTGTTTTTCAATGATTGTATTTATTTTTATTGCTTTTTCCTGGTTTTACCTGAAAAATGTTATCAATGTCATTTTGACGTTCTAATTTTACTTTGTCTCTGCGTTTTTTCCGTAATGTCACATTTTTTTTAATTAAGTCATAATCATTACTTGAGCTGTTTCGTTTGCTTTATGTGCATCGCTATTAAAAAGTGCAAGAAGTGATAAATTGATTAAGATAAAAAATAAAATAATAAAATCAATTATTTGGTGTTTTCAAGTGAATTTATAATCGCACGATGGTAAGTACAGCTAAAAATTTCCGTACTGTCACACAGTTATTTAATAAAAAATCGTAAAAAATAAAATAAATAAAAATGTATATTAATATATTACGAAGTTTTGATCACTTTTTCTTGTTTTTATTTTCCGTGAAATAACTTTTTAGAAGAAAAAAACAAAAAAAATATCACAAATTTCTTTACTGTCACTTTTAAGTAAAAAGGTTTTTTTTTATTTTAAAAGCTTATTTCTCGAAAATTCTGATTGATTTCAATACTGTAGTTCTTTTGATGTAAAGATAAAAACAAATAGAAAAAAAAACCAATCGGGAATCAATTTTTTATGAAATATTCACAGATTCCGATGAATAGATTTGTTCATGAATTTTTTGTTAATATAATTGGATTACTTTTATTTTTTGTTTCGTTTTTATAAAAAAGAAAAAACAAACAGTAACCAAAAACAAAATAATGAATAAATGTTTAAGTTTTCGTTACACTTGAAATTTAAATTGGATTTTCTTTACTGTCACAAAAAATTCCGTACTCACTTTTTATTTTTTCAAGTTTCCAGCAAAATATAACAATTTCTTCCAAATTGTTTGAAGCAAATTTGTTACTTTAAATGTAAGCTGCACAAAAACAAATTTTTGTAAAAAAATTACTTTTTTTTAATTCTTGAATTATAAAATGAAAAAAAAAATAATTGGAATCTCTTCGAAAAATAACTTTTTGCTATTACTAACCCGTTTTTTTTAAGAAAAACATCCAAAGCTGGTAAATAATAAGTGAACGAATGCGATAGTAGGCTTTGTTCTAACATTTTTGCATTAATTTCTTAGTTTTGTAAATTTTTGTAAAAAGTGACATTCCGGAAAATATTTCACCAAAATGCAATAAAAAAGCAAAACAAATTTTTTTTAAAGAAACTAAAAGTAATTTCCCAATCTGCACAAATCTTAATGCAAGTAAACAATTTCAGAGAATGAATTCCTCAACCTTAAAAAAAAAAAAAAAAAATGCTCATGTACACTACTTTTGGAATTAACCCATATATTACTTCTAAAGCTCTTTTTTTGTCGGTTGCAAATATCACCCATACCACCGCATCAAATTTAATGAATGATATCTCATATTAAAGCTTATTTCTAACACTAATGACGAAAAATTATTAGAAATTGAAAAATTAATATTTTCATTGATAAAAATTATATTTTATATAGAACTGCATGATAATACTGTTGTCATTATGATTATATGTTTTTGTTCAAGTGTGGTAATACAGGGTCGCTTAATAGTAATGCAGTTCTAATAGAACTGCATGATAATACTGTTGTCATTATGATTATATGTTTTTGTTCAAGTGTGGTAATACAGGGTGGCTTAATAGTAATGCAGTTCTACATAATATAGTATGTATTAAAATCCATTCTGGCAATACCGCTATTTACTATAATGCCGTTTATTACTAAGTCAGTTATATATAATTGCGTACGTTTAAAGATATTTTTGTTTGTATTAAGGATTCGTACGGGCAAAAAGTTATCGATGATCATGTCATTACCTCTAACATTGTATTCAAAGAAGTATTATAAAAGCATTTAAACATATGTATGTATGTATGTAAATATGTATGATATACATATATTATGATTTCTAATATTTTTATACTTTTAACAAAATGTATTGAAGTTACTAAAATTTCTATTAATTATTTTCATTTTATGTTACAAAAATGACAACTAACGGTGCGAAATATTCGCACGGGTCATCTAGTTTTATATATAACTAATAATGCTTTTTGCATTATTAGTTATATATAAAATAATAACTTTATTACTATATCTTAAATAAGTCATAATTATACATTACAAAAAAAAAATACTTTGGTGTAATGACTTAAATAAGTTATTATTATATGAAATACATGGATAATCCAAAAATCAATCAAATGCATGTAAATATATACATAAATATGTTCCAAAATTACCAACACAATATATTTTCGTTATAAGAATACTAGTAGTGAAATCAATCTAATGTTAACGATGTTTTTTTTGAAGAACATAATCAGGCCCGTCACAGAAATTGTTCGGAATTGTTTTGAATCCGTATTTTTATTTCAATCGATTTTCGTAATTCCGACAAATTTAAATTTTGTTATTTTTAAGTTAAATGTGGCAATATTATGCAAACCAAAACAATAACCTTTTTCGATCGAAAATTTAAAAGTGATTTCATTCCGAGAAAATTTATCGGTTTTCGTTTTCTGAAAAAGCTTTCTCGGAATTAAAAAAACTTTCGATCGAAATTTATTTCTGAGACAGGTTCATATATTTACATACATTAATACACACATCGTTATTACAGTGTTAGAGCTATAAATGATTTTGTGCAGCAAAAGCACTCTTTATTAAATATGTTCTTACATTTCGAAAAATTTATTATTGTGTACATTTTTCAACATAAATTCCATAAGATTTCAGAGCAATTTTAATAAGTTTGTTTTAACCTTCTTCAAAGTTAATTTGAAAGTACTAATTTCTTGTCTCTTTTGGTAACTAGATATTTTTATAAAACTTTTAAGTATTAAAAGAAAGGTATTATTTTTTAGGTTGTAATTGGCCAAATTATAAAGGATTACTTTTGGGACGTCGTAAACAAAAATAAGTACTTTTTCTAGTAGAAAAATAAGTACTCCTTTCCTCAAGTTCTCATTATTTTTCTGCTTATTTTGTTAGCAAAGTTTTTACTGGGATGTACATCTTATACTATTTATAAAAAAAATCCAATTTATCAGTTTGGAAGAGAGAATATTTATTTTTAGTTACTTACCCCGTTTTACATGTTTGTTTTACTTTTGTTGTACTGAACACTCCGTTTACAGAAGAACTTTCAATTATAATTATATTACCCTAAAAATTTGATGTATTTAACTAAATAATTTAACAAATAAAATATGGAAATTTTCTACACAAAACAAGCAAATCGTTCTTTACTTTAATTTTTGCCACAGATCTATAAATAGATAACTGAAAATTTAGTTTTTGGTTGTTAAATAATATAAAATATCTGAAATTTCATTTGTTTTTACGGAATTTGCCGGTTATTTTTTGATAGTTAAATTATATAAAATAACTGAAAATTCATTTGTTTTAACGGAATTTGTGGTTAATTTTTTATGGTATTCGCAAAATGCAAAATAAGTAGATCGGTTTTTAAGTGAATTTACAGTTGTCTTAAATTTCATTTTCATTTAATTTTACATACAGAATACTTTTACTTATCCAACAGACAATATTAAATGCAACCGAAAATCCGTATTAATGTGCAGTTTTTTGAATAAATGTTAGAATCAGTTAAAAATAAATTTTCTTGGAATTTTAAATGTTTTTTAATTTAAAAATGACTGAACGGAATACTTCTTGAAAACCTACAGTCCGTTACTATAATAATATTGTGAGTGTATACATTGTATATACTTTATGCGGTCCAAGATAAATATTTCTGGTGCTTCACGCGGTATAACTAACTTTATATATCCTTATTCATTAGTCATGTTGGAAGCCTGTCAAATACTAATCAACTTTTTAAGCAATTTATTTAAATTTTTGGCATCAAGTGGATGCTTTCTAGCCTGATTGTCTTGTATCGGAAATAAATTTATATCTACGGAATAGTTTTTTTTTCAGCAGCAAATTTCCTCTTATAATTTATAGTACGGTGCAAAAAACGCCTTGCAAATCGAAACGAAAAATTCTAATCCGACGACTTCCGACTAAATAAAAAGCCTTCTGATTATCTTAACAAAATGGATACTTAGGCTTTTCAATTTTTTCTCGTGGGGCCAGCTTAAAATATTTCGCATTATGGCATTTAATCCAATAAACCCATTACAACTTAAAGTTAAGAAGGTCTAAATTTGTATACTCGAATTACAAAAGGGAACAAGGTTTTTCTTGATTAAGAACTGAATGTTGCTTTTAAGGTTATTCGGTACGCTGAATCCAAATCTGCACTTAGTGTTTTTTTATCAGCTCGACTTTTTGCGATATATCGTTATGTCCAAAATTAAGGCACTTTCGCTACATATATTGGAATAATTTGAAAACGGTACACCATTATCAGTTAAAAAAAATCCAAAATTCGCCAACAATTAGTATTGTGGTTATTTTATTGAACTGTTAATGGTTTTTAATCCAAATTTCGATATTTTAATCAGGCTTAAGTTCATTGAATTTAATTTTCATTCAAAAAAATTTTTATGAAGAAAGGAATTTTACAACATGAAATTAATTAAAATTTATTGATAATTTTTCATTCTTGACTGAGCTGGGAATTGAACGCAGGTTTTCAAAAATATTATCTTTAAGCCGTTTTTACGTCAGTTTTAAATTTGCCCAGTAGTTTCAAAAATTTCGTTGAAGTTTAAAAAAAGAACAATTTAAAAAAAAAAGAATTTTTTTCTTTAAAAATTCATAAAAAATAAGAATGCAACAAAAATCACCGTTTTGGTCAAAAAACATTTAGTTAAATATATTCTGAATAAAATGAGCTTTATTTCATTGTAATCGGTGCACAACTTTTAATTTTATTCATAATTCACTGAGAATACTGAATTGATAAAAATCGCAATTTCCATAGAAAAATAAAATTTCTTAATATGTGTGTGTTTGCTGCTGTTCTATTTATGAACGTTTTTTCTTGCATTTAAAAATAAGGTACCTTCACTTAATTGTGAATTAAAACGAAAGGAGTTCATCGATTTTTATGATCTATATCTCAATTTGTTCCAAGGTTATGTGAATAATAATAAGACTTAAGCCTTTCCCTGTTTTGAATTTTTCATGATTTTTAAAATTACAAAATGTTTAATTATTTTTAATTTTTTTTACGTAAACAACCATCACTTAGCCTTTTTTTGTGATTTGAAAAAAATTGACTGTTTTTTAAATATTGAAAATCGCTTAATGAAGAGTAAAGATATGATATTTTGAACTTTTAATTTTTGGAAAAATGTAAAAAATACGATTAGTACCTGTAACTTAAAATTGCGAGCTGATGAAGAAAAACGGAAATTAGATTTGAAATCAGCGACCTCAAATTAGTAAAAAATTTCATCAAACTTCCAATCAACACAAAAAAAGTTAAATTTTGTTCCCTTGTGTTATCTTTTGCTTCATACAAAATTGATAAGTAATATTCTTATTTTTAAATAAATTCCGATTAATTTTATTGCAACTTAATAATCTGCTAAATTTCTCTCAGTTATTTTAATAGATCATGTTGAGTTTAACTCAGATATTTGTCAAGTAGTGCGCCAGTTTTTCTCATTGGCAGGACTTTTGTTGATTTAAATTAAAAATACGCTGCCAAACGATTCTTTTAATGCTTACTCTGTACTAAAAATTCTTTTTTTTTCAAAGAAATATTTTGTAATACGTTGTTTAAATAATTTTGCTTTTTATATCGACGCTATTAAATATAAGCATTTAACCCTTTTAGACCTGACGCTAAGCTACTGGAAATGTTGTCTTAATTTTTGCAATATATGGTCTCTATATAGTATTAAAATATAATCAATGCTTAGGTTTTCCCATTTTAATATCCTTCAAAGATTTTTAGGACACGCACAATTAATGCATCTCGTTTTAATTTTTTAGCCAAAAAGCATTTTTGTTGCATCAAATGACTTCAATTAGCTTGAAACATTAGGTTAACCATTTTGTTCAGCTCCACTTCACTATTTGTTAACGATTAGTATTTTTGTAATTAAAAACACAGCAGCAAAAGTCTCACTTTGAGAAAACTGAAATGTGACACGAGAATTTCTTAATAACTAGTAACGGTAAAGCGAATATCGGAATAATGTGAGAAACAAACATAAATAACAATCAACGTAATCGATGCATGCCGGTCTATTTGACATTGGTCAAATAGAAGCGAAAATATTGAGAACGAAATCCACCCGCACAATCGATGCATCACGGTCTGAAAGGATTGAGGCTTTTTTAAACTTATGCAATATATATCATCAATTGTTATAAGTTTTTTGTTCAAATAAATTAAATTGAATAAAATCTTGAATCGTTTTGTATTGGGTGGGAACTAACGGGAAATTCGAAAATAAATCCCGCTTTCCCGGGAAATGAAAAAGTCCAGGAAAAGAAAACTCTAGTTGTGATGTGTGTCGCACAATTCAAATCATTCACACACACTATATGAGAAAAAACAAATTTCATACATTATACGAGTTGTTGAGAGAAAATTACTTGTATGACTATGAAAATTACCAAGTGGTCTTGAAAGTTATCAAGTCGTTCTGTTAATTTTAATACACTTGAGTTGTTTATGCTATTTATTTTATTTTATTTACTTTATTTGGAACTTCTACAACAAAACATAGGTTTTAGTGAGTAGAAATCTAATGACGTTATAATCAAAAATATTTATCAATAACATGAATATATAATAATAGCATAAAAATAACATAAAAATGTGTATTATTATAACAATTAATATGGTATAATAAAATATAACAAAAGTAAAAAAAAAAGAATAGTAACATACATATTTAAATAAAAAAGTTAGCTATTTATGAATAAAATCTAAAAAGCTGTTATTTGAAATGTAAGGCGCTGCTGGTTTCTTTTATCGTTGGGGAAAGATTGTTTCAGAGACATATTGCAGTTATAAAAAATTGCTATTCCTAAACTAAAGTGTGGTGCCTAAATTGAATTATATTCTTGTTCCTTCCGAGGCGACTAAAGTTTAAACGGTGAACAAAAAGAAAAGGAGATGCGAAAAAGAGTGAGAACGAGAGGAGGATAAAATTACTCATTTGAGATCTTAACAATTTTTACTCGTACAATTGAATTTAAATACGAAAAATGGGAGAAGGGAAAAAACTCCCGGGGAATTTGTATTCATAATTGGATTGTATATGTTTTGTTTTTGTTTTTTTAACAAACACAATGTTTTAAGTGTGTGTCGTTAACATTCGTGCTGTATACATATGTGCCAATGACGAAAAGTGCTTGGCTCCTGAGTACATAGCGTGATTATTTTATAAAATGTGATTCATCGTGAGGTTTGATTTAATATTCTTTTTTACAGATCAAGCGAGACTCAAATCAAACTGTTTTGTCATTTTTATTCAGTATCGTTTGGCAGGTCATCATGGAAAGACTCATACCACAACAGTGTCTTCAATGGGCTCTGGAAAAACTCAATGAAAATCCGATTGTTCATCGATAAATTTTGTTAAGTGATAAGCCACATTTCTGGCTCAATGGATAGATTAATGAACAAAATTGCAGTATTTGGACTGATGGGCAACCAAAGAGTACCAAGAGCTACCATTACATCCGTTAAAAACAACGATATGGTGTAGTATATTGGCTGGTAGAATAATTGGTCCGTATTTCTTAAAAGATGAGGAAAATCAGAATGCTACCGTCAATGGTAACCGTTGTCGCACCTCAAAATCAAGGGCATGGTCGCCGTGAGCTGTGCTTTCAACAAGACGGTGCTACGAGCAATACAGCGCGTGAAACAATGACCTTGTGGAAAAATTTTTTTTTGTGAGCACTTAATTTCACCTTTTCTACGGTAAATTGGCCACCTAGATCGTGCGACTATTTTCTCTGTGGATAAGTAAAGCCTGAGGTCTTCAGGAATAAAACACCGTAGACTAACGTCCTTGTAGCCAACATTACCCGTATTTTTGCGAGTTACCAATCGCTATGCTCGAACGAGTTGCCCAAAAGTGGACCTTCCGAATGAACCCCCTCAGACATAGCTTTGGCCAATATTTACATGATATGATCTGCGAACAGTAAATGCCAAAAATTATTCTTTTAAGTTCACTTTCATATTTATGTGCTTTATTTTACATTATAAATCACACCTCACGACGAGTCACCTAATGCAAACATAATAAACAAAAAATATAAAAACACGAAACAAAAAACAGTTCATCAAACGAATTGAAAAAAAATTTCAATTCGTTTAAGTCATTGTGTGCAAACAGTGACAAACACAATTGTGTGCGCTCTCTTACATGGATACACATGTGTTAAAATAATGAATTGATATGGATTGTAAGTGCTCTTGTTGCAGGCCTCCAATAAACTGACAGAGACATACACCACAACTTCTTAACAGCAAATTGTTTGCAGTTAACAGTTCTACTGTAATAGAAGAAACGGTTCCACATAAGAAAATAGTTCTAAAGAGGATTATGGTAGTGGAATATCGAAAATAATTTTGGCATATCAGAAATTCAGATTCGAAAAACTTAATTTTTACAAAAATTTTTGGAGAGGACAAGTGACCATTTTAGAAAAATATTGAGTGGTACACCTGATTGCCAGAGGATCCGAAATAGGGTAAACGTTAAAAAGTGTATCTGTATATACTGTGGTCGATCAGACCCGATTATACTTTCTAACTTGGTTTTTTTTGTGATTTTAAAATTTTAAATGTAACTCTGCAAAAACAGTGCGAAATAAAAATTGCGTAATTTTTTTATTTTTTACAAAAAAAAAAAAAAAAAAATAATAAAATTACTTTTAAGTTTATATTTATTAGGGTTAGTTCAATCTTACAATTGAAACAAAGATGAATTTAATATTTCTTGTAAAATTATTGTTTCCCTTCCTTCCTTCCTTGCTTGGATAAATTGTCTGCAGTAATTTTCCCACAAATTTCGATTTCACATAAATCAATGAATGCATCAATCTCAACATGCCATGTCTTAAATCACACAAAACAGATAGACAGACACAAAACTACAACAGCCTGCAGTGAAATATTGGTAACGAAACAGATCAATTGTAATTGTTGCAACAAGCAGACAGCCACACACACAGGCAAAACAACAGAAAAATGAATCCAAATGCCATACGTGCTTGTTTGATGTTGCTGTTGTTATTGTTGATGTCATGTAATCAAATCTAATTAACAATAATGTGCATTGTATGCTTATGAAATTATTTTATTATTATCAAATCTTTTTAGCAGCAACAACATTTGTAAATGATTGATTTCCAATTCACATGACAACCAAATGACACAGACAACATCATCGTCAACTCTGCATCAATGACATCGTTGGTTGTAGGAGCAAAACAAAATTTCAAAAAAAAAAAAAAGAAAAAAAAAATGCTTAAAACCCAAATAAACAATAAAATCCAATTGAATTCTCTTAGTGACAACGATAGCGAACAAGGAAACTGAATATTAAATCTCAGAAACCATGAAATCTAAACTGTTTTGCTTTTACAAAAAACAAACATCAAATTTATGTAAAAAAATATTCTACATTTTCGCATTCCCAACCTTATTTAGACCAAACAAATGAAGGTTTTTTAAGCATATTCACATTTGATTAGATACCAAAATTAAAAGTTTTTTTTTTCTCATTTTCAGTTGTGGTTAAAGTAAAAATGTTTAAATAATCATTTAATTGTGTAATGCAATGTAATGGTAATTTATTTGTTCTTGTTGTTTTCATTTACAATGAAAACTTTGCACAAAAAAAAAGACAAACAATTTCAATGACAATATTAAATGATGACTAGATGGATTGCTGCTAAAGGAAGATGAAATCATTTAACATCGACATACAAAAATTTAATGCACTACCCAGTAAACCAAATAATACTTTGAGCGTTATCTCCACAGAAAACAAATCTACACAGAAAAAATGATCAGTAGTTTTTTATCAATTAAGAAAATTGCTTAAAAAGTATTTCAATTTAATTAATGTGATGATTGAATCAATTTTGATTTAATTAACATTTTAGTTGTTTTGAAAAAAAATTTTGATTAAAATAATAATTAAAAAACAAAAAATCTTAATTGAGTTTTTCGTTTAAAATAAAATAATTTAACTGGAGAATTGTTGTTGGGAATTGTCAAGACCTGAGCTATATTTATTTAAATCATTGTTTGAAACGGCAATGTTTTTTGTTTATATTTTTAATTTTTATTAATCATTTATTGAAAAAAAATGGTCACAATTTTAAATTTTTACAATTTTTAGTAATCTATATAATCATTTTGGTAATAGATACAAAATCAATAAGTTGCTTGCATGATTCTATGAATTTGCTGATGAGAGACAATTTTTAATATTTTCTGTGTATAAAAATATTTTAGATTAGGTGAATATTTACACAAGTTACAACTTGAAAACATGGCTGCCTGGATCGTTTGCTCAGCCCTCACTAAGATGGTGGCGATGTTTTACCTTCACTACGAAATAGATTTTGTAAACCTTAGCTCTATATAATGGACAAATATCCAACCCAATTTTGAATTAACCCATCCGGTCGTACGATTTTAGATAAATTTTTAGGTGCACAGAAAAACCCAACCCATTTTTGAATTAACCCATCCGCTCGTACGAGTTTAAATACATTTTTAGGTGCACAGAAAAAATCGAATCTAATCACCTAATTCGTAGAATCAAGCAAACAATTTATTGATTTTGCACCTTTTACCAAAATGCTTAAATTGATTGCTAAAAATTGTAAATTGAGATTTTTTTTCAAAAAATTATATTTTTAATTTTAATTTAAAAAATGTTAAAAAAAACTTTGCCATTTCAAATAATGTGTTAATTTATTTAATTAAATATAGCTGAGGTTTTGACAATTCCCAACAACAATTCTATAAGTTTAAATAATTTTATTTTCGTGTTATTTATTTAATCTTTTATCTTAATCTTTTTCTATTTCAAAACAACTAATTCAATTAACACATTACTGAATTTTAAAAACTTTTCAAACAATTATTTAATTGATAAAAAAACTGCTGACATTTTTTTGTGTATGAACCTGGGGATTTGTAAAGGTTCTTGGAGTGAAAAAATAATACCCAACAGCCTGAGCTCTTTTTCGGTAACTATAAGGGAGACGATCAAATCATGGTCTGAACGAGAATTCACTCGGCTATGGACAAATATTTCTGAAGTTATACAAACTAAAAGATTTGTCACCGTATCCCGTGGTAAATCAATTAAATTACTTTTGCTTAAAAAAAGTAAACTAAGGCCACTTAATAGGCTGTTCACTGGGCACTGATGGATAATGAGACTTCTCACATATCATCGTTGTCCAGAATGCGATGGTAATACCGAATGCGGATGATGGAAGTGCCAGCCGAATTTGCACTCAATACTACACAGAAAAAATTCTCAATAATATTTTTTATTACACTTAAAAAATTAATCAAAAAGAAAATCACTTTTAATTAAAAATTTAATCAAGTGATGAAACGTTTCCTTATGTTTATCAACAACTTTATTGTAGAAAATGTTGGTAATGTCAAAAAATATTTAACTTATATTATAAATTTGTTTACTGGCGCAAATTTAATTAACATCAAAAAAAAATTTTATTGGATAACCTTTTTATATTTTCCTGTTTACTAAAAAAGATGTTGGACCAGATGATTTTAAAAAAAACCTGTCATTTTCTTTCAGTATATTTCGAAAATATAAATTCGCTTTTTATTTACGCCAAAATAATTTTTTGCGATATCGAAAAGTAGTCATATTTGCGACTCATTATGGGCTGGTTCGTATTTAAATACCCATTTTTCATATCCAACGTGTACCGCCCAGGTGTTTTGCCAAACCGCTTTAAATGTTTTAAATTGGTGAGGAGACGCTTAAAAGTATCTAGAACTGTTAGTCATTTGTCGTTGTTCACATTGTCCTTTATTTGGCCACGCTTTAACCGACCATTTTCTGACATAGAAAAAACAATTATTTTACTTATATGAACACTAAAGGCGAAAAAAACAACAAAAAATATTTTCTGTTTTAAGTTTTTCCAGCTTAATCAATGTCTACTTTTAGGTAAAAATTAACTGAATGGGCCAAGCCACAGGCACTACGTTATTCCCAAAGGGTTCTCGTCAACAACAAGACCTATGAAGTCCTGCCGGCTATTTGTTGACATGAAATCAAATAAGCCATTGGTCAGACGCAATCTTGGGAACTCTTTCAATTTAAAGCCCAACAAAAATTCGGCGGAATGCATTTTGTATGAATAATGTAAACGAACCACAGGAAAAAACTTCATATCTGTAAAACATTTAAATCATACAAAAACAATCTAGTTCCTGTGGCTATAGCGACCACAATATCGTGCCAAAGTCCTTATTACGGCAGCACCATAAATTCGGGAAACACTTTTATAGATGAGAAGATTAGGTAGTGGACGGAGTCAATATAAAATAGTTACTCCCAATGTACAAGAAATATCTAAGGCAAATGTTGTCCTTCTAGCTTATCAGGTATACGCGTTATGGCTCAATTGGGCCAAGGTTATTTCAAGAAAACAATGAGTTATTTGTCTCTAACTCGGTTTTCTAAAACCCGAATTCTCAAAATGTTACTACCAGCTTATTAAGGGAGAAATAAAAATTTAGTACGTTATAAATAAATATGATTAATAATAAATTTTGTATTCCCAAAAATAACTTTTGATAATAAATTTGCATGGGCCCGACAAATAAAAAAACTGAAATGGCAAGTTGCTTTATTAAGCAATTTGTTTTTTTAATATTGTTTTTTCTTTTGCCCTTTAACAACTACAATTCGAAATGGAAAAAAACCAGCCAATTGTAGGGGAATGTAAGAAAATATAAACTCACTGTTTATTGTTGTTTTGTTAAAGCCTTGACATTGTACCAAGTAAGACCTGAGTGTTTAAAATTCTTATTCACTTTACAATATTATTTGTATAATATTTTTAGCCTTTCTAAAGTCTTTGGCACAGATTACACACAGATATGTCACGAGACGAAAGATTTTTTGTATCTTTCTTAGAAAGCTGCCCTTTTTCATTTTCATTGAACCATCTTTTATGCCGCAATACAATGAACACAAATTTATTTAGTTGGGAGTTATTTCCAAAACTGTTGTAAAAATTTACTTTTAACTCTACCGAAACACTAGTTAATAATATTTAAGTAAGTAAATAACATTATAAAACAAAACAATTTTACTAAATAAATTTTTTTGCACAAAATGAAACGTTTGTTGAACTAATGCTTTTGTTAAGCGTGGTTTGTGTTTTGTTATTTTTGCTTTGATCACGCAATTTGTGTTGATTGTAGAGGCCTGCTCTTACACATTGCCATTTCTCTACCTAAAAACGCTTTTTGTCGCTTTCTTCGAAAGCTGCCCTCTCAACTGATTTGGGAATTTCTCATCCGTCACTTTTTACATATCTGTGTGTAATCTGTGGTCTTTGGAAAAAGTTTCCTTACGAGCTGGCCTAAGCAACCAGCGAAATACGCATAGAAACTTGCTTTCCCTCAACAATAAATTTAAGTGTTTGTATCAAAATAAAAATTGGGAATTTAGCACATTATAAATAAATCTAAAAAACTATAGTTTATAGTATAACAACTGGAGGAAGTGGTGGTTTTTACCGTTTATCTTAGCCATTTGTAAACCAAGCACGCTGAATAGAATGCTTTTCGAGACTATCAGGTCACTTATTTCGATCGAAATTGTTTTAGCTTCTTTAAATTAAATTTGCGTTTTTTTGAGACTGAAAATGCTGAAATTCTTCCTCTTTCGATCGGATATGATTTCTGTAACAGGGATATGCATATGTGTAATATAAGTATATAACGACCAAGTCGCCAGCATATCTGGAGTCTGCGTAAAATAATTTCAGTCAACAAAAGGACATCGTTAAATTAACTTTATTGGGTCTAAGAGCAGTATCGTGGTCATATAATAAACAAATGTTGGGGCGTTCATTTAGGTGTGTGTCATATAAAATCGAAATCGATCTTTGTCTATCAGCTTGACCGTCTGTAATAACTTGATTTCTATCCCCTCGCCAATAAAGGAAGATCTCAGTATGTACATACATATATAAAGCCAATGTTTAAACAGAGGCTTTATTTTCGAGTCAAAACATGTTCCTTTTCGAAGGCAAATTTAACAGTTTGTTGGGTTCTCTAATAAAAAAATACAAAAAGTCAGAACACATGATTTTCCTTCCAATCTTTCAAAGAAAATGACTTAGATATTCCTTTTTCAAAAGAATGTCTTTTATGTAACTAAATAAGGAAAGGAAGTTTCTGTTTTTCTTTCATTTCTCTTCTAGTTTTATGTTGTTGTCTATGAACGCCAAACAAAGTCAAAACATATTGACAAATACAAATAAATTTGAACGATATGCTTGGGAATGTTTTGTTGCACAAAAATTTACTTTCATGCTAGTACGATTCCTTCAACAACACTCGCTAAGTATTCGTAAAGATCTTGCAACAGTATCTTGTCTGCTTTCCATCTTCTTCAAGGCTTGTTTCTTTTTTTCTTCTTTGTGGCTTTTTTTACTTTTTCGTTTGTACTTTAATAAAACAGAAACTCTTGTGTTGTGAAAAACTTCTTAAGTTTGCGAATGATCTCACTTGAACAACAAGTGATCAAGTACCACAGCGGATTTGATGTTAAGTACAATTTTTGTGTTCATGTCATTTTGATGTAATACACTGAAGAAAATATGTATTTAAGCGCTTTATGGTCAAATGTGATGTTCGTATATGCAACAACAGACAATCGTCGATTTTGGAAAATTAGGAAATTATTTTGCAGTTTCATTACGGATGGTTTAATTTTAGAGAGATGGTCAAATGGTGTCCACTTTTGCTAATTAAAACAAATAAAAATTGTTGTTGTTAATAAGATTTTTCTATGACGTACAAAATTCCCAATTTTTAGTATTGATAAATACACTAAAATTTATTGTTGAAATAAACAGTCAGTGTTTATTTCAAATACTTTATCTTACTCACATATTTTTTAAAAAAAAACGATGTTTAGGTGATATTTGCAATTCATTCCTTGATTTTCCTTAAGAAGATAATTTAGGGATTCAGGAAATTAAATTTTTTTCCGGCTTTCCGGGAAAGTGAAAAATTTCGTACAAGTACCTACTCGTATGCTCATTATTTATATGTATCGTTCTTTTTGAATGCCATTAGCTTTTCGATTTAAAGTAAGTTAAGCTATGTCAAGTATGAAGCGTTATGTTTCGCATCTTTTCAAATTAAAAAAAAAAAAAAAATTAGAAACAAATTAGACAAAAAGGGGCTATTATGGTTGTTTTTTTTGTTTAACATATATCAGATATTTGTAAATCGGTTTTGCTTAATTTCAAAAGCGATTCTTTCCGCCATTCTCGCAATATCTGTGCCCACAAGCATTAGCAGCTTTACTTGATTGGCAAGTGCTCAGCAAAGCATTTTTGAATTTAAAAACCGTTTCCCAAAATCAGGGAATTATCATTAAACTTATATTCGCAGGGACTGTGTTAGCAATCTTATAATATATTAATAAAATTTTCAATAAAATTTTTAACTAAAATTTTAATAAAACAACAATTAGATAAGGAGACATAAAATTAAATAAGTCAAATTTGTCATAACTCACCTTAAGCTGTTATTCCTTGTAGCCACAGATAAAAATCTATATCACAAATTATTTTCGAACCAAATAAATTTCAAGAAACAAAAAGAACTACGGACGTGACTAAATTAGCGGATATTATCGTAAGCACTCAGAACGTTAATATGTTTTTTACGGAGTCTTTCCTGTGTCCTGTGTTGCTGGGTAAAATAAGAAAATTATATTACAAAGAAGAATATTTTATCTTATTTTTCAAGGCAAAATAATCTAAAGAAATCTGTACAATACAACTGTATTCCTAAGTATTTTCTTTCAGTACTCTACAACCAGGTAGAATATCATCATTATAAAGATCGTGAAGTTATTGTTTTTCCCCCCGCTTTCAATCCCGTCTTCCAACATACTCTTCAAAAAATTCACAATATAAAATGTAAGTGGGCATATTTTATAGTTGAATAGTTGAATGATTGTAAACATTCAAACCTATTTAATTCCATAATGTATTGATGTTTAACGTTTTTTTACTCTTATATATTCCCTTTTCTTAAGATCCCAGCAATACTAAATAATGATGATCGCGGTTGTTTTTATCCATCAGTTTTGACTTGAGTTCTTTCAGAGAACAAACAACAACAACAACCACTTCCACAACGATGTTGTAGTACACTTGAAATTCATCTTTGATACCATTTAGTTAAACATTTACAAATATGTTAAATGTCATTAGTTTGTGATGAGAAATAAATACATGTTAGCAATTCAATGATTGCAAATTTGTACAAAAAAGTTGTTGTAAAAAAGAAAGAATAAAAATACAACACATTTTTTTGTTGCATACAAAAGACAACAAACATAATGGCTGTCTAAGCCAAATATAGAAAAAGTGTATGAGAATATTTAAGTATGGGAATATATTCTAGAAGGCATGAAGCAACTGATTTAGAATATACATTAGAGAAGAAAAATTCTTAGGCGAGAAAAAGTAAATTCTTTTCAAATGAAAGTACAACTAAGAAGTTGTCCATCTTAAAAAGCCTTTTTTATAAGAAATACTAATTATGTCATATGTTTTCCAAGCAGAAAAAAGGTGTCCTACTTGTAAGAAGCTATTCGCTATTATTCGTTAACCTAATACAAAACAAAATGGACTTCGAAAAATTGATCGGAGTCCTTAAAAAGTCAGCCATGTTGTCGAAATAGAATTCGAGTGAAATTGAAATCAAAATGTTAAGTACAATCCTGCATTTAAGTACTATTTATCACCTAATATCAGGAAATTCTACGGTAATATTTTAAAAAATAATACCAAATACATATATATATAAATTTCACAATTTAACTCGATTTCGATTTTTAGAATATGGCCGAGTATTTATATTCAGATAAATAGAAGTCTAAGGAAAATAAAATTTAATACATTTTTTAGAAGACGAATCTGTTTGGAAGTTGAATGTTCCAAATCGGTTCATTATTTTACTGAGCTCCCAGTAAAAACGGTAGCATGGAATAAGCTATTTGTGCACAAAAACTTCCACCTTATAAAAGGCTGTTCCGATAGATAAACGCAGTCCATAATTTGTCCTAAGATTCGTATAAGCGTCACACAGTGGTTTTTCTTATACACGCAGAGAAAAAACATGTTTAAATATGGTCACCTCCAACAAACTATTTTTAAATAAAATTGTAAACATATTATGGTTAATTTAACCAAATTATTTTTATCGGCAACCATATTATTGTTAAATAAGTTCTCAATCAAGAAGCCACAACCATATTATGGTTGCCTCTAAACATGTTATGGTTAAATTTGACAATAATTTGTTTTTAAATTAACAATAGTATTTTCCTCTTTTCCAAGAGCAACATGCTATTGTTGAAAACCAGCTATTAAACATATTTTAGTTATTATTAACCAAAATATGTTTGAGGCAACCATAATATAGTTGTGCCTGCTTGATGGAGGAGTAATTTAACCATAATATGATTGCCGATGACAATAATTTGGTTAAGTTAATCATAATATGTTTAAAATTTTATTTAAAAATAATTTTGTTGGAGGCGACCATATTTCAACATGTTTTTTCTCTGGGTGTATGGACAAACGGTCAAAAATCTATATCTCCAAAACTAAAAAAGCTATGGTCTTCAAAACTTGTCTGCATATCATAGCATGCGCGAAGAACTTAAAGTTTGCACATTTTTAGGAAATATAATAATAACTGTAGCCCCAGTTGTCATTTGATCTTTGGAGGGATAATTGGCTTATAGATTTGTTTTTAGAAATTTTAAATAAAGTATCTTAATAAGAAAATTCGTTTGTTGTAACAATTTTTGCAAATTGTTATCCTATATTAATTCATTCGAAATATACACTAAAAAGCAAAATTAATTCGGGCTCCAGAAATAAATCTTTGCTTAAAAAAAACCTATTTTAAAGATATGTATCTGTATTTGTGTATGTTACAATCTTAACTGTTTTATATCCTTATTGTTCGCTTCAGCTGCTTCCTTCGACAATTCACCTATTGATACTAATGAATGCTTGAACATCTCAGCGCCATGGATCAGAATTTTGTGTACCGATGGACGGAGGTAGTACGAATTTCCCCAACCACCAGCTTTTGGCCTATCTACCGAAAGTTCCATTTCGGCCCGAAATCGTTGTTTTCTCTTCAAATCACTTTCCTTTTTTTTAGCTCTAATTTGTACGATAAGTAAATGAAGTACTCAAAAATTGTATGTTGGCATGTAACGGTGACAGTCCGAATTCGTAACGAGCTTCATCTACTTATTTCTCGAGGCATTTTGCAATGGCATTGATTTCTATAGGCAAGGCACCACATATGAGACATTTTTCAGATGAAGTCAGTAATAAAATATTAAAATACTTGAAATTAATAATGTTTATTTACTCAAGTATCAATTTTTTCTAAAATTATCGAAAAAAATATCTTAACTTATAAAATTTTTGGATTTTGAATTATTCGATTAATCGATTAATTTTAAAATTTTACTCTTTTAATCGAATTAGTCAAAAATTACAAATATCGATTAATCGTTTAATCGAACCAAAAAAAAAGCCGATAATTTGAACACCCTAGTTGTCACAGAAGACAATACTGTGTCACCTCTAAAAAATAATACACACAAAAAAACTTTTGCCGTATTATAAAAGCTAATGGTGTTAGGCATCATACCTTCGACATGATCGAATATAGTGTTTTATTTGTTTGTTTTCCTTGTGGATGTAAGGGTATTTTAATGGGTGGGAATTTTTAGAACTATAGGCCGTAATATACCTATTACGGCAAAAATAAAAGTATTTTTACATAAGTCCTATAAAGTGGCCATGTTCTTTAACTCCCACGTCGAGAAACTTTTCGATTAAAATGTGTGAAATGAAACAAAAATGCCAGAAATCGAAACAAACTACTGGTTTTCTCACTTAACTGCGTCTGTACCATTTTTGGCGAGTAATTGCTGTCACGTAAGGAAATTAATCGCCAATTTAAAGAAAGAGTATGTCTGTAAAATATTTTTGAGGAAGTTCCCGCTTTGAACTGTTAAGTAAACTCACGCATAAAAACGGGCCAAGAAAAAATCTTAACACTAAAAAATATATTAGAAATGCAAAATGTAATGAAAAATAACACGGAAAAGGTAAGCATTTCGTTCTTGGATGATTTTTTCATTGTTTAATTATTTTGCTTATAACATATTTGAAAAATATACGAATGTTTCCACAGATATTTTTTAAACAACAAATATTAAAGTCGCACTTTATATTTTTTGGTATAGCCGACGGCTGTATTTTTGACGCCGTCGTTGAAAATTTTTCAATTTAAGTAAATTTTGGTCGCCTTCAACGATATGTTTGACTAGCGTTCTCAACATCTGCAATTCCATATCTGCTTCGAGTGGAATATTTTGACATTTATAACATAACGATGTAATATGTTTTGATAGTTTTCGACATGAATTAAAGACACACTTTTACTCATTTTTCGAGAAACGATGGAATATTTTGTTTCACATCTTTTCGATGCGAGAAGTTCGCACCAAAGTTACAGAACATGGTTACAGATTATTGTTATTATGGATGATACCAGACTTAAGCACAACTTTTATAAGCAGATCCCACTAAACCAATTGATCCCTTAAATTTAGCTTAAATCCTTGTTTTATTAATTTTAATGCAAAATAAATTTGACGTAAAGTACTTGTTCCTTAAAAATGCGTATCGAAAATATAAAATAGGAAAACTACCGATAGTTTTGCAGTATGTGTAATATTGCAATTTGAAAACATTTTTAATAAATACAGATAACCTAAATTAGTACTATTTAAAAAAAATTCAAGTTTCTAATAGTTAAACATTTATCTAAAAAAGTATTTCGAAATAATTATCAATTAATTTTAATAATTTCCGTTGTTTAACTTTAGCTAATATCGGTGGTTATTGAGGATTCGATGCAGTCGACGTTTGTTTCTATTCAAAAGATTTTTATTTCATTTTGATTGATTAAGCTTCGTTTATTTTATCTTAGTAACAAATCGCTAATTAGTTTATTGTTAAAAGAAATCAGAGACATGACAAATGCCTCAACTTTGAAATTAAGATATTTCGTTTTCTATTTTAAGCAAACCTTCTTAGCTTTTTGTTATGAAGTGAAACGAGAATAAGTTATTCAGGTTAATTAATTTGATAACCAATTACTTGTCATTAAAACATTTTTAAAAATCGCAGTAAATAATAGGTTTGTTTCTGTATACAAAACTGGAATTCCGCGAGGTCCAAATGTTAGCGAAAAGCGTTATTGTACTCAAGAACTACATATGTAAATGAAAGCAGTTTTGAGCGAACAAATTTATTCTTCTGCACAAACTTTTTCTTCTGATAGATTGGCCAAACTGTAAAATAATTAGCTGTCGAAAAAAATAAATAAACTCCTTGATTTAATTTTACACAAATTTATAAAAAAAAATGTTGACATACTTCTTTGTAATAAAAAATTTGGTTTTTGTCGTTCCCGTAATTTTATTTTCTTTTGCCTTTTAGTTAGTTAAGGTGTTATGATACTTGCTATTTTTTGTATTTTTTCTATATTGGAGAACAGTGCAAATATATTTGCATAGGAAAACTGACTAAGTGTAAAGAGTTTGATTATACCATAAAAAATCTTGAAATGTCAAAAAAATATACGTGTGCTATCGATAAATAACCTTATACTGTCAAAAATAAATATAAAAATTTTTAACTCAATCCTAAAAAAATCCAATACAAAAAATAGCAAGTATCATAACACCTTTAGAGATAATTTTATTCTGGTTGAACTGTACCAGAAAAGTAAAGAAACAAACCTATTATAAATCGAATATTTGTTTGATCTTCGATCAAATTTGTTAGTTTAAATAGAGCCTAACTACTTATTAACTTTCCAGCTCTTTTATTACCTCAACTTTTAAAATATGGCAATCTCTATTCGAAGAGACTTTTTCCCATCATCTACAAGTAAAATACGTTAAAAAAGCAACAATTGTAAAAAAACGTAAAGAAAAACATTTAAATAAGAATTGAAAATTGATAATCAATTACAGCAAATACCAATACCATTGTTTAGAGATTGATGTTATATATACTGGCAAGCGCCGCCGTGGCTCAAACGATAGAACGCAAAGAATTCTGGTGATGGGAATGTGGTTATTCTCGAAGCATGTAAATTCGACCAGAGTTCAATCCCGTGTTCAGTCTAGAATTATCAAAAAAAAATTTTATTCATTTCATGTTGTAAATTCCTTCCTTCAATAAAAATAATTTAATGAAAATTAAATTTGATGAACTTAAGCCTAATTAAAAAAACAAATATATCCAAAACTTTAATTTTTGTTTCAAATCTATTTTACTTGTAGTTTTGAGAAACATGGCTGTGGTACGTACGAAGCTACAACAAATATACAATAAAAACACGGTATATTTTATTGTTATTTTGTAATGGGAATTGTCCAAATTGGTTTATCATTATATGGTGCCTATTATGAACCTAATTCGATTTTCGACAGCAGTCGAATAAGTTGATCGAACGAATTTTCATTTGGTATTATGGCACACATTCGATAAAAAAATTACTATTGTGATTTAGTTTATTCACAGTTAACATTAACAAATTTAAAAAATAAAGCTAATATGAATCATGGCTACGACGGAATTATGGTACGATGATTCATCTGATGAAGATGAACGCTTACTGGAACTGGCCTGCACCTGTAGCCTAAACTTTTGTAAAAATTACTTTTGCCAACAAAGTATTTTGTTCCATAAGGGAAACAAGCTTTTCCAACTGCTGGTTACTACTGTCGACTTTAGACCTGCATAAAATAACCAAAAATAATTAAGAATGTGAAATTTGCACACCAAAACTAATAAATTAACAAAAACTTACATATTCAATAATTTTTTTTTTAAATTATTTACACCGTCGAAAGCAAATTTGTTTTCGTTGAAAAATTCGATGCACAACGAAATTTTCGACAGTGCTGCCAACTCATAACACCAAATTTACATTCGATAATCGATGTTCGATAGCCAGCGAAAATCGTTTATCGAATGTAACTCTAAGAGGGGCCTATATAAAAACGTTTGTGCAATATATGTACTCCTAAAACTTAAGGACCGCTGGACCGATTGACAGCAAACTTAGACAATAAATTTTCCTAGTTGGGACCTAGGTTTCTCTTAAGTTTAATCCCGATAGGTGGCGCTGTTGTCGTGATATTAAATTTGTTTTCTTTATGGTACGATTAGGCTAAAATTTACAAAATATATAATTAAACAAAAATAAGTTTCCTGATAAAATTTTGAACCGGTTAAGTAGCGCTGGGGTCAAGTTAATAACAAAATTCTCCAGTATTTACTTTTTTATTTTTATTTAGAAAATCCCGAACAGCACCGGGACTAAAAAAAACAGCTATAGTATTATTAAATAATATGTGTGTGTGTAAACATCATTTGTGGGTTCCTATTATAAAACAACAATAAAAAGCACTGAAAAAACAAAGAATAAAAATAATCGGCTGCCGCTTTGAGCGTACCTTGTAGATGCTGTTGCATAGACCTAAGGTGGAAGATCGTCTGATTTCTTATATTCTGAATACTAAACTAATGTTTCCAAAATTGTAATGCCATTTAGTTGGAGACGTATTAAAACATAAATAGCAAAAAAGTTAAGTTCAAATATTGGCTATTGTGGTGCATAATGTTATTTAAAAAAAAAAATTTGATTCTTGCAAATTTAATCAGAAGAAAATTATCATTCCTCCAAACTCTTATCGATGATGTTCTGTTATTTTCTTTGTTACACTCGTAGGATAGTAGTCTTTAGAAACTGTATGATGTATCACGGTACCGTTTATACATTTTATTATACTGATCGACACAGAATCACCTTCTTAGTGGATCTATTCGGCACAAAGGACTCTTATATGAATGTTAACTTAATAACATCATTTTATTTTAGTGGGTCCATGATTGGCCATGGACCTGGCCAATGAAAAATAGTTCTGAGCCACTGTGTGACATCGTTTTTAAGCTGTTGTCACAACGTGTACATTACACCGAAATTAATTTGGTATTTTCTAAGAATGTTGTGCCGTCGTCGACAATTTATCGAAAATCTGACAAAATCTGTTTAATTGTTTTTCTGCACTGTTTTCACAACACAAGTAATTAAACGTGTTGTACAACCACTCAGTTTTTTATTGGTGTTTTTCATATACATTTTACTAGACGTTCAATCACTTGTGTTGTAAAAACAGCACATTAATAAGTTTGTATTAAAAAAATTAAGAGTAATTTGTGATTTTGAACAGCTAAAAGTAAAAAAAAAGAAACCAAGAGTTCTTGATGGCCTTAGTTATTCAATTCTAACTCCACAGTGGGAATATAGAAGAAGCCTGCAGTGTGTTTGAAGTATTTGAAACACTGATGTTTTTTATACCCTCCACCACCACTGTGGTGAATGAGGGTATACTAAGTTTGTCATTCCGTGTGAAACTTTTTTATTATACATCTAAGACCCCATAAAGTATATATATTCTGGGTCCTTGAGTAATTCTAAGTCGATTTAGCCATGTCCGTCTGTCTGTCCGTCTGTTGAAAACACGCTCATTTTCGAAAAACGCAAAAGAAAAGAACAAACTTGGTCTCAAATTGCTTGTAGTTATCCTAAGCAGCTTGGGATTGAAATCCAGCAACATCGATTTAGTAGGATCAGAACCATGAATCAAAATGTGGAACCACTACCCAAAAAAAATTGATAATTTTGATACAAAAACTAACATAAATGGTGGAATAATAAACGGAATGACATAAAATTTTGCATACATTCGCTTTATACGACTACAAATCATACTGTTAAATTTCGTGAAGATCGGTCCATAATTTACCATAGGCCCCATATAAACCCTTATCGCGGAAAACAGTTTAGTACGCCTAAAACCGCAATAAATAACGCTAGCATACTTAAATTTGGTACGTCACAGTTTTATAATACGTCAAATCACACTGTAAAATTTTTTGAAGATCGGTCCATAATTTACACTAGGTCCCATATAAACCCTACTCCCGGAAAAAAGTTTAGTACGCCTAAAACCGTAAAAAATAACGCTATCATATTAAAATTTGGTACGTCACAGTTTTATAGGACCAGAAATCACACTGTAAAATTTTTTGAAGATCGGTCCACAATTTACAATAGGCCCCATATAAACCCTACTCCCAGAAAACAGTTTAGTACGCCTAAAACCGCAATAAATAATGCTAGCATACTAAAATTTGGTACGTCACAGTTTCATAGGACCAGAAATCACACTGTAAGATTTTTTGAAGATCGTTCCACAATTTACACTAGGCCCCATATAAACACTACTCCCGGAAACCCTTTTAGTACGCCTAAAACCGCAATAAATAATGCTATCAAATTGAAATTCGGTACGTCACAGTTTTATAGGACGAGAAATCACACTGCCAAATTTCGTGAAGAGTGGTCCATAATTTACCATAAGCCCCATATAAACCCTACTCTCGGAAAATAGTATATTGCGCCTAAAACCAAATAAAGCCCACTTTGGGATTTATAGATATTGCGGTGAAATTTTTTACTTAAATTCATATGGCAAGAAAGACTATCATGCAACTTTGTGAAATTTACTGTTAACGCTAAAACTAATTACACTGCTGTATTGAATTTTATTCTAATTTTTTTTTTGTAATATCAGAAATCAGTCTTCAGAATTTTGAGATGATTGGTCCAATGCAAATTACCCTCCTAAAAATCATTTTAGTTCGTCTAAAACTGTTACGAATCATGATATTTTACTCAAGCCAGTTCAAAGTTCTAACAAGAAACGCATAAAACTTTCTTATTGTCGTCAATAATTTAATAAAGGTCTACCCCGCAACCAATTTTAATGCTGACGTTCGTTTTTGTGAAGCTTAGTTAATAATATATATGTATTTATCATATAGAGCCCACTCCTGTCGGTGGAGGGTATCAAAGATTCGGCACAGCCGAATATAGCACTCTAACTTGTTTTATTTTAAATTAAAAATTTCTAAATTTCTTTAACTTTAATTTGAGTTGGCGCAAAATGTTCTTTCGACTAAAATACCAAGTAAAAGTTACTAACAATAGTAATCGATTGTTGTCAATAACGACTAAGAAAATACAATTATTGTTCCGTTGTCGTCAACGTTTTATAATATGGGTGATTGTTGTGTTTAATTGAAATTAAAAAAAAAAAATTTTATGTATAACATAATTTAAAACTCTTTTTTTATTTCTTTATTTTCAGGCTGAATACCTTTTATGATCCTAATCAACAAGAAATGTAATTTGTACAGCCGTAATTTAAGGTCAGTTAAAAATTATAATTTACTATTAAATATAATATAAGTAGCATTTACAGTTATCACGTAAGAGACTTAAGAAATACTATTTTAACTTTTCACACTTAAATTACAGAATATTTTCTTATTTTTACTTTTAAACAAAGTATCATTTTACTTGTTAAGACTTTAAATGAAATACATACAGGAAAAACTTTGCTGTACGTTCCGCCTACTTTCAGCTGAAATGGTTGGCCACGCTCCATATATACCACATATACTAAGAATATTTCTTCCACAAAAAAAAAAAAAAACAAAAAAAAAAAAAAAAAAAAAAAAAAAAATCAAACAAAACAAACAAACACTCAAACTGCAAAAATTCATTTTGGGGATGAATTAAAACTTTTCATAACTTCTTGAAGGTGTTCCTTTTCGATGCAAAACATTTTTAGTGCAATTTATTGTATTTACAAAATTATTGGTATCCGTTACTTTATAAATACATATTTTAAAGTAATTTTACTTTCCCCCATCTAAATTTTCACAATTTTGCAACATAAAAGAAAATCGAGCATAAAGATATTTTTGCTTTAAAAACTTTTTCTTCGCTCCCATATTGTTGTCCGTATTTATAAAAGTTTAAGTTATAAGTTTGATTATTTTGTTTGCATATATTTTTACTTGGCAACAGTAGGTTGACTTAAAAAGATACCCACGAAAAAAATTTGACTAAAAAACAAAATTAAAGTTTATATAAAAATAGAAGCTGGGCATTATTTATTTTTCATGAGTTACTTTATTATATTCAACATTTTTTATTTTTCGAATTTATTCTATGAGCTAAATTTCAGTTATGTATTTTGTAAAGCTTTTTGTAATAGTTCTATTCCTTAAATTTGTAGGCCGTAGCGGGCCAGAAAATGCATTACATTCTGCTGGTGTCTAATAATTGTAAATTTTTCTGTACATACAAAATACTTCATTGCTATCCAAAGGATAGCTAAGGTAAAATGCAACAAGAAGATACAAGATAATAGTCTGGAAGTTTATAAAGTCATTCCTAAAAATTTAAGGAATAGAACTATTACAAAAAGCTTTATAAAATACATAACTGAAATTTAGCTCATAGAATAAATTCGAAAAATAAAATATATTGTTCACATACAAATTTCATCAAATTACACTAGTTTACACCGAAAATGTACATTTGACGCGATATAGATTTTTATGTAGTTTCTTCCGCTGAATTCGAAAATCAAGGTTAAATTTTTTTTATGGTACAGTTTTTGAGATATTGTCATATATCCGATTGGGTCGTTATTGGTACCCAAATACAAGGTATTGAGATGACGAATAAATATGTATAAATATGTACCGGTAAAGCAGTTTAAAATATACCGATGAAAATAGGGCATATTTAAAAAAAAAAAATCATATTTTACAGTGATTCTATGTCGACGGAAAAATACAAATCGTTGAAAAAAGTCTGGTTTCTCTTCATGTACGTAAAGATCATACTTTAACGTAAGAACTAACATCAACCAGAAGAAAATCGAAATAAAAATGAAAAAGTTATAAGCAATTGTGTGAATAAATCCAAATCCCATATTTTTCGAATATTTAATTTTTTTCAGAAATTTATTAGGTTTAAAAGCAGACATTTCTAGCTCGAGATATGATTTGTCAAGTGAAAAAGGTTGAACAAATTAAAAAATGACAATATCTCAAAAACCGTTCAATAAAAAAAATTAATGCTTGATTTTCGTATTCAGCGGAAGAAAATAGATAAGGAAATCTATATCACATCAAATGTACATGAATAAAATTTAATTTTATAAACTAGTGTTATAGGTTGAAAATGGTTTACGTTGCGTTTTTATATTTAAGGTCAAAATTCATATTTCTACCTTCTTGAAAACTATTCAAATAATCATTTACCAACATTTTCTTTTGAGAGTATTTTCATTCGCACTAAAAGTTTTTAGCTTAAGTGTGGGGTTGAAGGTGTAAGTGGTTTTTGAGTAGGTTTGTGTGTGCATGTGTGTGTTTGTGTATATATATGTGCAAGAGAGTGTTAAATGTGAAGGACATGGTTAAATATTGTTACTTGGTTTGCGAAAATAAACTTCAAAAGTTATTTGTGTGTTTTTGTTTTCTTTGTTGTTATATTTTTTTACGAGTTGGCAGAAGTTTGTGATCTTTGCTAAATATGAAAACCATTGCCACCCATAAAAAGTTTAGTTCATTCCGTTTCTGTGGTAATGGCTACAGGTAGATTATGACAAGGTGAACAGCAGCAGAATGTGTTTCTTGAAGTTGTAGTTAAAATGACAGAGATGAATTTTTAATTAACAATTTTGAGGAATTTAGTCTTTTAGCAAGTGCGCCAGTAATAGAAGTATGTGACTAAAAGTGGAAGAAAATTTTAAAAGTAGTGGAAAATATATTAAATAAAAATCGTAAGTATTTGGATATTTTAAATGCACTTATACTACCCAAGGCGTTAAGATCAGTGTTAAAAATGCTTCAATTATTACCAATTTAATTGCTATTCCTATTATTACTACTTTCAGAAATATTCTGTGGTAGTAGCAATAGCATTAAAATATTTTAACGTTTTTTTTATTTAGGGATGTAACTAGAGTTTTTTCCGCAATTTTTCATTTCCCGGGAAAGCGTGAAATTTTTTTAAGTTTCCCGGGATCCCGCTCTATAGAAATAATACAAATTACATTCGCCAGGAATTAGCAAACATTTTATTATAAAGCTTAAAACACCTACTAAAACATACCTTATGTTTTAATAATACATAAATACGTTAATTTATATTGGGTATTAAACCCTTTAATTAACTTTAAGTTTTTAAATTTCTTAAAGCTTTTTTCCAACACGAAAAACGTGTATTCTTGCTATGTGAGATCTAAAAAGTAGACTTACAAATATAACTGAACATAAACAAAAACATGACAATTCAGTAAATTAAAACAAACATAAAATAATATAAAAAAATAATAATTTGAGATCCATAAAAAACTAAAATGGATATGAAATCTATTTTAAGAAAAATTTGTATGGAAATTTAGTTTTAAAATACGTTTGAAATCTATTTTATTTTTTATGAATACGGCAGTAAATTCTTAAAATAAGAAAATATTTTTATTATGCAATACATATTTTTTGGTTTAGGAAATAATTCTTTAAAACGCTTAAAGCGTTTATAGACCCGTCAGAAAGCCTATTTCTATTCCTATTTATTAGCAAATTGCCTTGCTACCGAAAACGCCCGCTCACTTTCTACCGAAGTTGGACGAATGGTTAGAAGCGCATTAAACAAAAATTCAACATGTTGGGTCTTTTGACCACTTTCTTCCAATATTTTCAATTCTTTGTTTAATAAATATTTTGACGGCACCACATTCTTCAACATCATCATTACTTTCTTTAATATCATTAGTTTTGGCAAAAAGACGATTAAAAACATTTTCAGCATATTCAGTTACTGCGTACTTAGAAGCATAGGAAAACAAACAATTTTCGTGATTATGGTTGAAGAAATCAGGCTCTTTCAAATATTTAACCAAAGTGTACAATTATTTGTCCCTCCTTTCATCAATACGTAGATGTAGAGCATTAAACATTTTTTCGCCAAGAATAGTAGAAATCGATTGGATTTCTTGACATAAAGTGTTAACTATGGCATCAGTAGTATAAAGTTTGTATCACGGCGGCTCAACCTTTCAATAGCCATCTGTATGGGTTTCAAAACTTAAAGCTTTTTGTTTAATGTAACTATATTTTCCTCAATCCATAGATCACCCATTTCGAAATCAATAAGGCTCCTTTTTATAGAATTTCTTAATAACAGAAACTTGTCTAGCATTGGCACTATCGAATTCCAACGAGTTACAATGTCTAATTCAAGAGCCAATTCTTTTTTATGCTCTTCAACTACGCAGTTTTGAAGAATAGTGTTTTTTGTTAGACATTTTTTTTAAATATGGTTATAATTCGGCGTGTCTAATTTAATACCTCTTTGTAGTAACTGTTTAAAGCTAAATTAATGGCAGAATCTTGAAAATCAGCTTCAAAGTCATCATTGTTTTCTGTCGATTCTGATTCACTGGCAGAACAAATTTTCTTATTTATAAAAAACGTCAACGACTGCCAAATGTATAACATGATTGAGACAAAAGATCCGCTCCACACCTACCGGGTATATAGACCATACCTAAATTAAAAAATGTTTGTTTATTACCTAACAAACATATGTTTAGGTTCAGACTAGTCCATTCATCCAAAATCGACCGCCCTCAGCTAATATTAAGCTTATATTATTTATGTATTCGTCCTTTACTTCCTGGAATTTTTTTCTTATTAACTGTTGCACTCCCCATTTTGCTTTTGGTAGATTAAATCCATCACGGTCCATGCATTTACGTATGTATTCCCTTCTTGTTATTGATCTTATGGAAAATCCATCTACAGATGCTAATTTTGCAACAGTAGTACACAAATTATTTTTGTTTTGAAATTAATCTAATGTAAGCTGAGTTTTTCTTATATTAAGGGGGATTTGTTCCTGATGTTCGCGTTTACGTTCTTCTTTCTCCCAATCTATCTTGTGTAAAGATTTCAAATGCCGCAATAATCCGCTGGTACTTTGTCCTTTACATGAGATTATTTTTGCACATAAGGAGCATATCGCAGTTTCAGTATATTTTTTCTTAAAAAAGTCCATACAACTATGTTTTCCATCTAAAACAATTTTTTTTGTTTTTATTAAAAACAAAAAAGAGACTAATGATTTCAATATATAACTTTAAAACATTAATATACTCGTATTTGACAAAATATCTTTAAATGTAAAATTTTTTAGAAAAACCGCTGCTCACAATAAATTTCCACAAATGCCAAAGTAAAAGCAGGTGCTTTGTAAACGTAAAGTTGTAAATTATTTTTTTATTATTTGGCACAAATACCAAAATAAAAGCAGCCGTTTTCTAAACGTTAAGTTGTCAATTATTTTTTTAATATTTCCCGGGATCCCGCATAAAAAATCCCGGAAAAGCGAAACATTTTAAAAGTGGAATTCCCGGGACCCTAGATGTACCGAACACCGATACCGATATAACGACGATACTTTTTTTTAACAATTTATTCTTTTAGCAAGTGCGTCAGTAAAATAAATATGTGACTTTAAGTGGAAGAAATTTTTAAAAGCAGTGGAAAATATATTAAATAAAAATCGTAAGTGTTTGGATATTTTAAAAGCACATATACTACCCAAGGCGTTAATATCAGTGTTGAAATGCTATAATTATTACCAGTTTAATCGATTTTTCCAAAAATTACTTTTTTCAGAAATATTCTGTAGCAGTAGCAATAGCATTAAAATATTTTGTAGTTTTTTAACTTAGGGATGTAACGAACACCGATGCCGATATATCGGCGATACTATGAGCTTGTCGATATATCGGTATTGGTGATACGACGATACTTTTTTTTTTTTAACAAAACAATTAAATATTCCGTGCTTATTTTTTCAATAACAACTTAGAGCGATAACACATTCAATAGTAGAGCAAAGAATCTAACAGAATAATAAATTGTCTTTTAATTCTTAAGCTGGAGGTCGATCGTATGTTCCTTTTTGACATTTTTTCAATCCGCATTCAAGAGTAGAATGTATTCCTACATCATGCCTTTGATACCTATTGCATTATACGCCTTTTCTCTGTAACTTGTCAATAAAATTGTATACCTCTACTTTTTGGTCAGATGCCTAAACGCGGCTTTAGCCGTTCTTGCGTTGCATCATAGTAGTAAAATGTTCCCTTATTGATAAATCTTGTTAGTATATGTACGTTTTATGATTTTTCTGGTTACTCCCTGCAGCTAAAATCGTTACTAGTAAAGTTTTGGAGTAGTTTATTACTAGTTGTTAGACGTCGAAAAATGAGAAAGATGATGAAATTTCGGCTGCGCAGATTTATACGTGACGCCGTCTGTTGTAAAAACAACAACAACACTACAACATTTGGTAAAAAAAAACGATTTAATACTTGTTTGTTGTAGAAACAACAACTCTAACATAGGAGATAAACAAACCATTTACTTGTATGTTGTAGAAACAACAACAACACTACAAGAAGTAGAACGACTTCTTTTTTAGAGTTGACAATTATTTTCATGTTAAAAAACTAAAGAGAAGGAAGATTCCCGTATTTTTTTTGTTAAAAATATGTAGTTAAACACATCAAATTCTTCAATGTAAAATGATGACGAAACCCATATCGGGGCATCCTGCCAGTTTCTTGTAATTATATTAACAAAGAGGAATTCAACAAAATTTAAACATGTTGCAACAGGTAAATAAATGTTCTCCCTCTCTCTCTCTCTCTGGTTCCAGAAGAAAGTGCTTCTTAGACTTATTCTGAAATAAATACACATACATTATAAAATAATAATAAAGCATGACAATAATATTGATGGGAATTGTCAAATTTGATTTTTTTATTATTAGCCCTTATATCGTAAATAAAGCAACTAGTTTTAAGCTATTATAGAGATGCATAAAAATTAACTAGTTGGGATCCTTTGACAACCGAACGTTAAATTCGATAGTTTGATATATGAAAAAAACAAAAATTCAACTATATTAAAGTAAATACCAACCAGTATATTTCTAACTATATACTAGTTACTTTGTCTGTAGGCCTTTTAATAATTTTTGGGAGAATAAAAATCAATTCACAACAAAATTTAGGTTATTTCAAATAGACCACAAAATCCATAAGCAAAGCCACTGCTACACAGTCTGAGGCTATATCGCTAGTTAACAGCCTCCGAACATTATTTGATAATACGATGAATGAATAAACTGAGATGCAGAATAGTCGCCAATTTCATTGAATGAAAGATTTGAGACACAAAGCTCGAAAATTTCAAAGACATTAGATTGAAGAACGTCTTATTGAGCTGCTTAACATGACTCTACATTCCGAAGGTGTTGAATACAAGGTCAGTCCTACACCTAGTAAAAGTTCTGATAAGTCTACAAGAACTGACCTCTGGAGTGTTTAGAAAGATAGTTTTCGGTCCATCCTACGCTTTGGTTCAGCTTAGAAGAAGTCTATAGATATCTTTGAATTTTTCTAGAGACGCATATCCGCCTGCTTACTGGTGCAATGAAACCAAAATTTAAGAACATGTAAACTTTGTTATTATGGTTGGTTCAGCTATAATTTAATAAGCCAATTAATAAATTTTTCTTATACGCTGTTCTGGGTTCCAATTATTAAGCCTGCAAATATTGGACAAAAATCCGTATGTATTAATACCTTTAATTACAAATTTTTAAACGTTTTTTGTTGAAACTTCCAAACTGCACAAGCCACCTCTTCCACTTTGAAATTGGTTTATCGATATTCTCGATAAGATTATTTGAGCTTTCTCCTTTTTGTGAAAAGTCTTCTAACTTTGTTCTTAACTCTTTAACCAAACCTTCCTCCAAATTTACGCCACCTGTTGTAAAGTTATATAAATGAAGGATAAATTACTAACCTTTCAACAGTCAGCTTTTTTTATTATTATTTTTAACTTTCTTGCATGTTTTTGCTACTAGTGATGACAGCATAATACTGCAGACAACGTTTTACCTGTCAAGTTTTGGGACTGCCCTAATACTAGTTGGAACGAGTCAAAAAAGTACAACAATAACAAAAATGATAAGACTGCACATCTTTACAATGCTCTCCGTAATTTGCACGATTATGAGATTTTCTGATTATGAGAACAAACAACGATTTACTTCTTTGTTATCAAAACAACAACAATCTAAAAAAAACATACATTATTGCTTGGTTTTATGCGTAACAGATGGACAACCTAATGTTCAAATATATAGTTCGATATATGGAAAAATGAGACATATGCAACCAAATGCCAAGCCAAATGCATCTAGTATAATTCTAATCATTTACTAAATAAAGGGTAGTTAAATTTTAAGGGCCGGTGTTGATTTTGAATAAAACACAAATTATTTAGGATATTATTGTCAGTTCTTTTTATTATGATAATATTGGTATGGTTCAATTATGTATGGAACAAAATATAGGCCAAATTGACGCCGCGACCTCGGCGGCACACCTCCACCCTATGGTCCAAATTTTCGATGACGCTGAGGCATAATTTATGTTCTATGACGTTAATGTGCCGAATTATCTCAACCTTTAGCTCTTGAATTGTTGCTGGATTATCGACGTACACCTTTTCTTTCAAATAACCCCAAAGAAAGAAGTCCAACGGTGTCAAATCACATGATCTTGGTGGCCAATTGACATCGCGACCACGTGAGATAACACAGCCATTGAATTCGTCGCGCAAAAGAGCCATTGTTTGGTTAGCTGTGTGGCAAGTGGCACCGTCCCGTCGAAACCACATATCGTCCATATCCATATCTTCCAATTCGGGCCATAACAAGTTCGTTATCATCTCACGATAAGTAACTGACTGACCGGCCTCATTTTGGAAAAAATACGGCCCAATAATGCCGCCAGCCAATAAATCGCACCAAACAGTCACTCTTTGTTGGTGCATTGGTTTTTCGGCAGTCACTCTTGGATTATCATCCACTGCACGTAGAGATAAAACTTGTTTAAATATTGTCACCTCCAACAAAACTATTTTTAAAGAAAATTTTAAATATATTATGTTTAATTTAGCTATTTTATTGTCACCGACAACCATATTATTGTTAAATTAGTCCTCCATCAAGAAGGTACAACCATATTATGGTTGTCTCTAAATATGTTATGGTTAAATATGACAATATTTTGTTTTGAAATTAACAATAGTATTTTCCTCTTTTCCAAGAGCAACATGCTATTGTTGAAAACCAACCATACTATAATAAGTGTTAAACATAT
Organism: Pollenia amentaria; assembly: GCA_943735925.1. Classification (NCBI taxonomy): domain Eukaryota; kingdom Metazoa; phylum Arthropoda; class Insecta; order Diptera; family Polleniidae; genus Pollenia; species Pollenia amentaria. The sequence continues at coordinate 151,790,335 of OX031007.1, forward strand.
GTATTTTAGTTATTAATAACCAAAACATGTTCGGAGGCAACCATAATATGGTTGCGCGTTCTTGATGGAGGACTAACTTTACCATAACATGGTTGTCAGTGACAATAATATGGTTCATTTTAACAATAATATGTTTACAATTTTCTTTAAAAATAGTTTTGTTGGAGGTGACCATATTTAAACATGTTTTTTCTCTGGGTGTGAGGTGAAAATGTGCCTCATCACTGAAGATGATTTTCACGATATGCATTTTGATTTGAACGCCCATTTTTTTAATAAGCCTGAATAACTTAAACGCGGTGCTCGATTGTTTATCTTTCCATGGTTCAAATTGAGTTGGTCTGAAATTGAGAAATGTCAACTGAAATACAGAATAAAACTTGACGTTAAGGTGTGGTTCACATTCAACATCGGCCCTTAAAATTCAACCACCCGTTACTTACTTCGCCTGCAGGAAATTATTCTGTTGCCGACATACTTATATAATAGTCAAACCCATGAAATATAGATTTAAGGTTCTTGTGTTATAAAACGATTCGGTGACTCGCGTCTATTTGGTTTTGTTATCATTTACCTCACTAGAAAATATCTGCGGAGCTTAAATACATTTTCTTGACGACAGTTCAAAAATTGGCCAAATCAGATGTAAAATTATAGGCCAAACGGTAAAACAGTCTGTTTAAACAGTCTTAAAAAAAAGAACGACGTCCGAAGGCTTAGATTAGTCAAGTTAGTTAAATTCGAAATTATTGAAAAAAACCTTTCGACCTAATCATGTATATAATTCAAAATTTATTTAAAGATATACACACATATTTATATACATACATATTTAACTTTAATGAGCATAACATTTACCTAACTAATAAATATAGCGTGCAAGATTTATTTCCATATCAAACTTTTTAATCAAAGTACCTCATAATGAATCACTCTTAATTTAAAATGCCATAAATTTTTAATTTATCAATGATTTTTAACAAATTATTTAAGTATGGAAATTTATTTTAAAAACATTTTATAAATAAAAACTTTTCATTAGGCCATAAGTGTAAAATTTATTTGAATCCAATTAATTAAAAAAAAAAACGTAGATTATTTTATAAAAATATTGAAATATTTTTGTTAATTTATAACATACAAATTTAAATTTTTTTACCCAACAACAAATTGACCGAATGTCAAAATGTATTTATTAAAGTAGTTCAGCCAGTAAAACTTTTCGAAAAGATATAAATTTCTTATCTTGATTAAACAGAAAATAGGAGGAGTTAAGAGAAAAATAAACAACTTTGGTGGAGAAACAAAACAACAGAAAAAAATAATAATAATAATAATAAAATAAAAAATCGGTTTTCAATGTAAGTAAAAATCCTAAAATAAAACGAAAAATTTAAATAAAAAACCAATTGAAATTCATAAAATAATAAAAACAAAAAAAGCCAAAGATGTAAAACAAATGTGATAAATATTTACACACTTTTGTTTTTCTCGAATAATTGATCTGTTGACAAAATCAACAATTTGTTCAACATCATTAAATGTTACTGAATGTAGAAGACAAAAGAAAAACACAAAAATAAATAAAATACAAAACACGCTATAAAAGAACTGCGTTCCTTTGCTTTTATATACACACACAAACGTTTAGAAAACAAATCCACACAAATGCCCAGCAGTTCGGATAATTGCAGAGCAACACTTACTGACGGTACTTTCTAGTACTACTACTAATAAGGTATTTTTTATATCCTTTTTCCCACAACCAAAAAAATTTTCTACACTTTTCCTTACGGCAAAAATTTATTGTTTTTAGCAACACGCAGCCATGCATACATACTTTGTTAACATTTTGTAAATATTATAATTAAAAACATTTAATAACATAACATATTTTAATCATTTATTAACAAGAAAAAACAAATAAAATAAATATGTACAATAGGGTAGGTCGATTTAGCAATCGATATTGTGCCATCCATTTTTCGATAGTTTTTCGCATGAGGAAAAAAGCTCCAATACGACATATTAAAAATTTAATTTTCGAGGCGCCCAAATATAAATTTTTTGACTTATTCTCTCTCAACTTGTATTTTTAAGGTCTTTTTAGTTAGGTAATAAAAAAGTCGGCTGATTTAATTTTTTTTATAAATATTACCTTTCCAATGTGAAATTGTACGCCAAGAACGATGGCTATATAATTTTTTTTTATTATTATTTTTACCGAAAGAAATCAATTTTTCGACCAAATCTCATTTAAAATAATTTTTTTTTTTTTTTAGAAAAACAATATCACCATCTCCTTAAACGTGCGAATTTCTTTAGAAATGAGCTAGAAAATACAAAAAAATTGGTTTGAAGCCTTAAAAATAACAAAAAAGAGTAAAAAATCGAAAAAAAAATTTTTTTCGACAAACACTCGCCTAAATACCCAAAAAAATAAATTTTTGGAAAAACTTCTAAAGCCATAATTTTTAGCGTACAATTTCAGTTTGGGCGCCTTGAAAATTATTTTTTCTTGATATGTTGTAATTGAGCTTTTTCCCCTTTTTCCATCGGCCCACCCGAATGTATAATGCTATTAACACACATATAAAAATTCAGTTTTAAAAAAATACTGTGTTACAATTTTAATTTGTTTCTTTTTGGCAAAAACGCCACTATATATCCTTTAATCTAGAGACCAAATATAGTCAAGATGCGTACTTGATTTTTCATTTCCTCATCTTTTATCCTTTTTAAGGACTTAACTTTTTCAAGAATATTTATTTTAAATAATTGTTTTTAGTATTAGATTCTTAATATTATTTTTTTTATCAAGCTCCTTACCAAATAAAATTAATAAAATTAACGGCAAACCGAATGAATACCCTAGTATCTACCCAGTTAGCATTCTGTATTAAAATCGAATCTTTTAGGAATCAGCTTCATGAGCAAAATAACCGCATATACGGTAATTTTTGGTTCATAAATGATACATACTCTCGTTCTGAGAAAATTTTACCCTATCGATGAATCTCCTCAAAGAATCACTTGTGATACAATTATCAGATTCCTTTTTGAGCATATGAATGAATCATATGGGAATCCTTTTTCAAGATTATATCTAGTGATAGATCAGTTTTAAATTTAAAACATTAAGAAATCATTATTTAAACATATAAATAAATGAATCATATATCAATACCCACAAGCGATAATTAAGTTTGAAATCATCAAAAGTGATCTGAAAATACACATTAGCGGATTTTTACAAAAATGTTTCACCCAAATGCTAACTGGGTTAATGATATTTTATTGTATATGAAAAATTTAAATTTTTAAATAAAAATAATACGAACATTTGCGTATTTTTACAAAATATGTTGAAAAAACGATACTAGTTTGAAATTTTTCAGAAAAAAATTCCTACAAAAAAAGGAAAATTCCCTACTCTTAGCATCACTGAGGTGGTATACATACTGTATGTATACGACCGAAAATACTCACGTTCGAAAGACTCAACGGAAAAGAATAATTTTGGTGTCAGATTGCTTCTAGTTGAACGAGGCAGCTTGGGATTAACATCCAATTCAATCGGTTCAGTATAAAAAGAGTTATGAACCCTAATGTTTAACACTCGTCCTTAAAAATTGATATTTCTGTTACAAGAACTAACCTAAATTGGCAGCGAAATGCACAGATTATTATTAAATGGTGAAAAACTCGTGTTATATGATTAGAAATTATACTCGTGAAGATCGGTCCATAATTTATTATGGGGCACATATAAGGTCCACTTAAAAAAAAAACTTTAGAATGCCTAAATGTGTGACAAATGACGCTATTGTAGTAAAATTTGCTCTGTCATAGTTCGGTAAGACTAAAAATCACAGTGTCAGGTTTCGTAAAAATCGGTCAATAGTTTACCTAATTGAATTACCTCGGAAAATCGCTTTAATATGCCTAAAACCGCAACAAATTAGAAGACTGGTTCATAATTTATAGTTCATATATAAAGCCCAATTAAATATTATTACTCTCTGTGGAGGGTATCAAAGATACGCACTTCACTTGGTTCTTTATTACTTTTCTTAAAATATTCAACTCATTTCCCTATTATTATCTCTCTCTCTCTCTTTAAGTGCTCTGGAGTCTAAAATGTTTCCACATGACTTTTCATAAAACCCACACAGAAAAAAGTGTTTTATCAATTAAAAAAATAGTTTAAGAAGTATTAAAATTTAAATAATGTGATAATTGAATCAATTATTTTTTTTGTTGAAAGAAAATTAAAAATTTAATTTTGATTTAATTAACATTTTAGTTGTTTTGAAATAAATTTTCAGTTAAAATTTTAATTAAATAACAAAAAATCTTAATTGACTTTTTTCGTTTAAAATAAAATAATTTAAACATGTAGAATTGTTGTTGGGAGTTGTCAATATTTATTTAAATAAATTAACACATTGTTTGAAATGGCAAAGTTTTTTGATCACTTTTTTAATTAAAATTAAAAATATCATTTATTGAAAATATTTTCTCAAAATTTTAAAATTTTTAGTAATCAATATAATCATTTTGGTAATAGGTGCAAAATCAACAACTTGTTTGCTTGATATTATGAATTTAGAACAAATTTGATGATTGTAGAAATTTAATAATTTTTTCTGTGCAACTGCGTCAGTGTAATCAACCCTTATAAGACCCCAGGTTTTCAATTACACGGAAATTCCATTGCAATTCATTCATTCATTGATTTACAGCTAAATAAATGCTATTCAATGCTTTTATCTACAACAGGACAATTTATTCGTTCAGGGACATGATACGTTATTGTAGCTTTTCAATTACAAAATAAAAATTTTTTCTTTTAGTTTTTATGCATCCAGCTTAGATTTTTATGTTAATTGTTTTGACCGTGTACAGACCCCTTTAACCCTCCGATGAGTGACAGTTCTGAACTTCACGGCCGTGTGAAAAGGTCCCTACGGACCTTTTTTGTAAATCATGTTTTTTCATATAAAAAATTTTTTTTGATTTTTGTTTTGTTTTTATTGTTTATAACTAAATTCTACATACAAAAATAATTTTTTCAATTTTTTTAATACAATATTCTAATTTTATACTACTAGCAATAAACCAGTTCTTAGAATTTTTTGTTCTTAGAATTTTTTGTTTTTATCATCATCCCTAATGTCTTTGAGTTTAGGTCTTTGTGTTCAGAACAAGTAAATTATGTGTTGAAACAATAAAAAAATTATAATGATGCCCAAAAACATGCATTTATTAGTTGTAGTGGCCGAAGTAGGAGTAATTTCAGTTTGAAAAGGCAAAAAGGTCCCTAGGGACCTTCTCACTCATCGGAGGGTTAAGCCTTACATATATCACGATATTTAAATAAACGCACGTAACACATCCTTATCTTATTAATTGCAAATGCTGCTAAAATGTCTGTTTATATGTATAAATAAATAGGCTAAAGTATTTTCCCTCATTTTGTTTAGTTTTACTAAAGAAAATATATAAAAAAAATTTTTAACTGCAGGGTACTAATAAAAATCAATTGAATTGACAAAATGACTACAGATATACAGACAGTCAAGTCAGTCAAATGGATGGATGTTACGTTGTACATGTTGTTGTACTTTTAATGGCCATTACCAAATCAATTAAGGGGGTAATTCAATTTTCTTTAATAATACAAACATTGAAACAATCACAACAAAAAAAAAAAAAAAAATTATTATTATCTTTTATCCATTAGGCTTATTTTTTTAGACATAGAGGTTCGAAATAAATAATATATTATTCAGTTAGGTATACTATATGATACGAAGTTTAAAAGAAATCGATTACAAAATTTTTAAACCCATGTTTGAAAGTAAAAGTTAAAAGTTTGTATAATCCATATATTCTAGATATGTACAATATCCATTGCAATCAACATATAAATTTGGGCCGTCATCCTATTAGACCGACCAACCAGATATACTTCCGAGGTAACATTCCAAATTCATTAAAAGTTTGTACTCTTCTCAACTTTTCAGTTGGGAAAATATATTGCTTGTCTTTATTTTGTGTTAAAACACTCTCACATTTTTCGTAATCATAGTGTCTGTCTTCGACACATTGTGCACTCCTAGCTTCAAGTCAATTTCCCGTAATAACGGATATCAAGAGTGATATGTCCCTTTAAGTCATCGCTAGTAGGGATATGGAATGCCAGTTTTTCGTACGGGGCCACAACTGCTTGGCAGTCATACAACCAGTTTTTGCAGCTCATATATCGTTAGCAGTTTCAATAGTCAAAAGCAGTAGTTTGAGTTTGTAGGAGAGCAGAGGTACCCCAACGCCTTCCAAATCCAGTCGAACCCGTAAACTAGTGCCAACTCTAGCAAGTTCATCCGCCTTTATGTTATCTGGTACATCGCTGTTCCCTGAGACCCATATCGTCGCTGTTTTTACTAACTGACCTAACTGAAATTTTTTTGAAAATTGAGTTAAGTACAAAAACTAAAAATTTATGTCTTTTTCTTTATTTAACACATAACAAAAGATGTTACACTACATAAAAAATAATGCATAAACCCAATTTCATTCGTATTTTGGCTAGGAAGTGACTACATTTATGACAAAAAACATTAAAAGTGATCTCCTGTAATATTTGTTAAATGTTAGTTAGGTCGGTTAGTTAAAACAGCGACGATATGACCGTAAATTCCAATTCTCTGTTTAAAGATGTTCCTGTTCTTTGGAAGAGGGAATCCAAATCCATAACGGCAGCACGGCTTTGAGTAAAAAAAATCCACAGTAGTCGTTTATATAACAGTTAATTTAAGCCAAATATTATATCATAATTATAATTATAGTAATCCAGAGGCCTTCGCAATGTACTCCGAAGTTAATTGCTTTCCAATATTTTTATAAAAGTTTAAAGATGGTTTTAAGTACATTACAAAAAAAAAAAAAAAAAAAAAAAAAAACTATACAACAATTTTTTTATATTATTTTTTTTTTTAATTTACAACTAAATATTAATTACAGCTGAGAAATAAAAACAGTTATGTAGTTTATTAAGAATTTTATGAATAAGAATTTGAGTTAAGATATGTCACCACGCTTTTTCTGGAGATATCCACGATCGATACACAAAACAGGAACCATGCTGCTTATTTATATTGATTAGGAGCAGAGGACAATTTGACCAGGGCTGTGGAGTGGGAGTTGAGGTTTTTGTACCGGAGTCGGAGTCGAAGTACCCACAAGAACTCGCGAATTGGACTCCAAAATTTTTCGGCATAACAAATTTAAAAAAATTTTCTAACATTTTCCAAAATAAAAATTCTTTGAAATTGGCGATGCAATATTTTAAATTTCGATTCGAAATAGAAAAGGCGTCATAACGCTTATGTATTTTGACATTAGTACTATGACAGGAATCTTCGTATTCGACCCCATGACACTTTTCATCATTCCGATGTCAGTCTTTACATCACTTGGCCAAGTTGTCTTAAGGGTCAAAAATTTAAATTATTTCACCAATCGGATGACACATCGGCATCAGAGAAATTATGAATCGGAGCACTGTTGTCAAACTTGTTGCCCAAAAAATGCTAGATTTTGTTAAAAAAAATGCTAAAAAATGCTTAATAAATGCTAGAATAAATGCTAAAAAAATTATAAAAAAAATTTTGAAAGATCTTTATTAAAGGAAGGGCCAAGCAGATTTTTTATAATATGCTGCATTTTGTCCTTCAGCTTTCGCGACGAGGTGTCAAATTGCCTTTTACAAAGGTTTGTTAGATGATCGATAGGTGCAACCGAACTATGCACAGCACATAAACTTAATACCGCCTTTGCCGAACTTTGTAACAAATTCTTTTAAAAGGGATGGGATGGTTTTTAGTTATGCTTGTAGCATTTTGGTGCTTTTTTGTTTCTGCATGTTGCTACAGGCTACTAAATTTAGAAACAATATCGCATTTTCAGTAATTGCAAAAAGTTTTTTTCTTAGTCATCTGTTTCTTTCACCCATTTTTTACTTTTGTAAATAGGTTTTACTAATTTATGAAAATTGTTTTCTTCTTTAAAAGTTATTTCATTAATGAACATTTGCATTTATTAATCATTAATGGAAAATATTAAAATAACCACAAGAAATAAAAAATGCCAGACATCTTAAATTAATGCTAGAAAATATGCTACATGTTAAATCAGTTCTTTTTCATGCCAAATAATATAAAAAATGCTAGATCTAGCATGAAAAATGATAAATTGGCAACACGGAATCTGAGTCAGTTTAATAAGACACGTCATCACTGCAATGACTCAGTAACATCATAGAAAGGACTCACTAGGCTCAATTTAATGACAAACTGTCAATAAATTGAGTCATTGGGATTGATTCACTTAAAGTGACAGTATATTATTATTTACTTACACATGTTTGTTTCAATTTTGTTGTATTCCGCCCTTTTTTTATTTACAGAAGAACTCCCAATTATAAGACACCAGCAGCATGCCCGATGTGGTTTTCGTAATCATTCTACTTTGAAAATTTTATGTATTTATCTAAATAATTTAAAAAAAATTTAATATGTGAATTCTGCTTGGTATTTTTCTTTTAAATTAATATTATTAATACACAAAATGTGGCATCGAATTGATGTCACTGTAGTCATAGCATAAATGACGCATAAAATATGACATAATTTTATAAAGACGTCCGTCATTGGATTGATGTCACTTTTTGGCTCATTGATGCCATTTGTTATAACATTGATGTCACAATCATCAATATGAGGATGCATTTTTCTATAAGTGTAGAATAATTTTCTTGCCATATTTTACCATTTAAAAGGTACTGCATTTGAAAAGAGTTTAAAGTCATATAAGGACTAGTCTCACATCAATGTAAATTTCAGCGCTGGGAGTCGGAGTCGGGACTTAAAACTATTTTTTGACAGCTCCACAGTCCTGAATTTGATACAAAAATTGGTCTGTTGAGTCGTTCGAAAGTGAGCGTGGTTGCAACAGACGGGCATAGCTAAGTCGACATAGAAGTATTTAAAGGCGTATATTTAACGACAAGCTTAGTATTCCCGAATTCACCACTGGTGGTGGAGGCTATAAAGTTGTAAAAATTATGATATATCAACTTTCAAAATCACTAAAATTTGTCGGGGTTTTTTTTTTTAAAGAACTCTTTTAAAATACTGGTACAAAAAAATGCTTTTGTTTTCTTTTACATTTTTATTTTATGATCTTAACCGTAAGCAGTTCTATGGAATTTAGTTTCAGTTTCGTTTTTAACAAAATACCAGATTGACATTATACGTTCATGATAGTGATGCTGATAATGTAAAGAGAAAAATAAAATTAGATACAACAAACAAATGAAACATTCAACCAACCCATTAAGTTACCAACAACCAGTATGTAAATAAAATTGGTATTTTGTTCAAATTAATTAATTTTACATACAGTAGTAGAGTTGGTGATATGAATGTGTGTTTGTTTATTGACTCTTTTTGGTTAAACGACCAATGTAAATTGTAAAGCGGCACCTGCTGAATCTATTTTGGTTTGTGTTTCTTTTTACACAAACACTATTAAAATTCATTTAAATACATTCGAATGTACTAGTTTACCTACATAAGTATAGATTTTTTTTTTTTTTTTTTTGTTTAACGAAGATTTTTATTCAGAAATGTTATGAACTACAGACGTCACGCAATATTCAGATTTTTTTATGGTTAAAGTTACACGTTTAAGGCCCTTTAGGTTTGTTAATTTACAAATTGGAAACTTACAGTGATGACGTTTATGAACCACCTCTTAGTAATTGAATACGAAGTCTTGTGTCAATAAAAATGTTTTATGAAAATAAATATTAATTGTAGTGAGATAGAAAAAAAGTGGATTCAATTGGAATTTCAATCGATATTTTGAAGAGTTTTATGTTTCAAAAAAATATTGAGTTCTTTTGTTAAAAAAAAACAAAGAACAAATTGATTTGAATTTGCATATGGGTATTTCCACAGGAAAGTCTCCTTTTTGTAACGTTACGCCACCAAGCATCCTAAATTGTTTCTTAAATAATAATTTATACACACAGAAAACAAATAACAATGTAAAATCGTCGAAAACAAGGTTGTTTGCTTCATGGTAATTTAACATTATTTTACAATAACTTGCGAACAACACTATTTTCTTTTAAAATGACTATAATTCATTTTAATTAAACATTCCAGAAAGTTAGAGCAAAATTACATTTAAATTGAAATAACACTACGAATTACGTTAAATAAAAATTATTTCATGTGGAATCAAATTGGTTTGAGTGTGAACTAACAGTGAGAAGAAGCTTCGGAGGCAAAATATGTATTTATTTAAGAATCATTATAAACACTTACCCGCGCAACCAGGTTTCACTTTTTTGTAGTCCTCTTTTTTTACAGAAGCACTCAAAATTTAAAGATACCAACAGAATAGCCCGATATTGTTATCGTCATCACACTACTTTGATGTATTTACCTAAATAATTTTAACAAAAAGAATACGGAAATTTTTCTTCTTTTTGTAAACTATTTTAAACATGGAAATACAAATATATATGTTTTTCTTCTTGCAGTATGGTTTTTGTTTCTGTACAAAACTAGTATGGGCCAGCAGTCGACACAATCGACTGCAATCTAGAAATAAAGACTTTGTTTAGCGTATGCCAGCCAGCAAAACGGAATTAGCCGAGTGGTACACTAAATGGGGGGCCAGAACCAATATATTTTTTTTACATACATTAGTACAATGTTGTAGCGTGGGCATCAAAACAAAAAGATTTTAATAATTTTAGATTTTATTTTTGGAGGATTTGTTTTTCTACCCACACCGCCAAAGGTAAAGAGGATATTGTTGGTTTGTGCTAAACAAAAATGGTGCTTATTATAAATTGTAAGAATCGATAAATAAGCTCAGATAACTTGCAAAATCTAGAACTTGTTTGCTTGATATTATGAATTTGGTATAAATTTGGTGATTAGAGACAATTTTTAATATTATTTGTTTGTGATTCAATATAAATGTTTTAAAGCTGCGTTATTTTTTATTAACTAACGATTAATTGCATTACTGTATTGAGATTCGGTTTAATTTTTTTTAATATTTTTGAAGAGCGATCTATAATTTACGATCGGTTCAACATAAAATCTGCGCTTGAAAATCTTTTAATTTATTACTGTGAGGTCAGTTTTTATTAGGGATGCCAATCCCGAAATCCCCGGATTCAGCGAATCCCTAATCCCGGGATTTAAATTTTTCAATCCCGAGATTTTCGGGACTTAGTCAACCCCGAAATCGTTAACTTAATTTTTTTGTTTTACCTTTTTTATAAAAAAAAAATCATTCTCTTGAGAGGATACAATATTGATCTTTTATACTTATTCGATCCTGTCATTGAAAACGAAAGAAAAAATTTAAACTTTGTTTATCTTTTTAAGCGTGGCCAACAATTATAAAGAAATTTTAATGTGAAAAGTGCTGAAAATAATTAAAGAAGAAAATTAATCAAAGAATAAAATATCTTTTGAAATGCACAAAACAAAAAAAAAAAAAACCCAAAAGTTCCGTGTGGTGTTATTATCTAATTGATTCCACCGGTGCACCAAATGCAAAAATTTTAACTTTTCACTCTACTGGTTTAGGCTTTTAAAGTGTTTTCCGAGAGTGGGCATGGGACCTAAGGTAATTCATGGAGCGATTTCACGAAATTAAGTAAATAAGTAATTTATAGACAACATAACTTTTACCACCAGTGGTGGTGGGTATAAGAATGTGTTTTTGTTAAAATATGGTTAACTAAAAAAATTTATTAATTAATTTCGAATTCAAATTTCAATTATTCATCTTAATTCGTTTAATAAAATTTTTAATGTAATCTTGCAAATAAATCAATTACTGTTTGCTCTAGTCAATTATTTTTTTATAAGGTTTGAAACAACTGACCTAAGGGAGTAAAATATAGATTTAATGTTAAATATTTTTTAACTAAATCAATTAACACATTGTTGGAAATCGTACGTTGTTTTTTTTTTATCATATTTTTAATTAAATTAATAATTAATTAAGAAAAAAATCACAATTTTAAATTTTTACAAATTTTAGTAATCAATATAATCATTAAGAAACTTTTTAATATTAAATGAATTATTACACTTTTGTTTGTAAACCTCTTTTTAAGACTTCTTTTAAATAAATATATATAAAAAGCATTTACCTTTTGACTTTCAAAAATCCCGAGTCCTGAAAAATCCCGATATCCTGAAAAATCCCGAAAAATCCCGGGATTTGTTTTTTTGAAATCCCGATTCCCGGGATTTGCGAAAACCAGTCCCGATTGGCATCCCTACTTTTTATGAAGATTGGCTTAAAATTTATAGGTCCTATATAATTCCCACTTCTGAATTATTCGAACTCACGAGGAAGGGTATTAAAAATTCGGCACTCTTACTTCTTTTATATTTTATTTCCCAATTTTAAAAGACTATAAAGTACTAACGGCCACCAAACTAATTTCACCAAGTTCAGTTATATTTAGCTATCAGTTACGTGGTAAAATGGGCCATAATTTATGAAATTTTATACCATTTTTCATTTAAAATTAATATAAAATTTAATAGTTTTTCTTTTTATTTTTATATTATATTTTTGCAGCACTTCTTTAAGCATTTTTATTTTGGCATTTTTTCAGCTTTTTTTCACAAAAATCTAGCATTTTTCCTTCATTAAGTTTTGGCAACACAACTGCTGATACTCTTCAGTATAAGTAAACATATCCGACCATCTTTTTATCTCTTTACAGCTTATAATCTAGGAATACGTCTTAATATTTCAGAAAATTGGACGAAATTTGGTACATAATCCTAAGGAGGACCCCTATTAAATTTATTTAAAATCGGCCCATTGTTTAACCTAGACCCCATATAATTCATTTTCCTCTAAAGTTTGTGATTATGGTACATGTTGGAAGTATAAAACGAATTAATAAAAACTTTAATATCCTACTTTACCTTAAGCTTAGGACTCTGTTCCAATTTGTGAAAAAGTTTCAGCAACATCTTTTATTTAATACAAAAAATTTGATATGTATCGATGTTACCTATCTCGCGAGTTTGCAGAATTTGACGTTTTTAATCTTTCAAAGTATGCTACATTTTTTTGTGTATGTAAACAACATCCACATGTACTTTACTAAAAAGTTTTTTTTTTAAATAAAAATTAAAGTAAATATGGAAGAAAAACTGTTACCGGTTGTGTTATTTATGTTTTTTCTTTCTCGTTTAATATTAAGTTTAAACTTTTTTCCATTTGCATAAAATTCCACGTGATATAACTGCGGCCTATATTATTTCCCAGTTGTAAAAAAAAGTTGCCAGAAATATTTCGTAAATTTTTCACAAATTGAATAGAGTTAAACTCTATCAACATTATTTCATAGAAATTCCGGACAATTTTTTCATATGAGTTTTGACAGCATTTCACGTGAAATGTTGAATAGAGTACCAGTCTTTAGGCGATGATGATATCATGTATTTAAGCTCATGTTTGTAGGACAAAGAAATATTAGCCGTAGACCTAATTTCACATAGATTTAATACAAACTGTCTTCCGGAATTGGCCAGTCAAGTTTGTGGTCATGGAGGGTCACTCGTGAACTTTGGATGAATTAAGCGCTGGTGGTTATTACTTGGGCTTGTCCAGCTCCACGGATTATGTTGGCCCTAGGGTCGATTTTGGGCGTTTGCCAAAGATAATATTGCTGCACATCAGAAGTTCATATAGACTTCCCGATGACTGCATTGTATTTAAGGCGCAGGTTCTGGGGGGTTCTCAGTGCCGTGGAATTGGTAGGGGCCAACATTGCCAAGGGCTCGGAGGTCACTATATATGTGGACTGCCAGGCGGCTCTTATGGCCTTGATGGGCGGTTATGTGAACTCCAGGCTAGTGGACGATTGCAGAAGGGTTCTAGGAGAAATCTTATGGAATCATATTGTAGGGTTACCATTCGTACTGTTTTTATCAGTACATGGACTGTTTTTTTTTAAAGTACTGACTTATGCACTACAAGCAAATCAGTACGCAAATGTGCTGATTTTTTTCATAAATGTACTGTTTTTGTACTGTTATTATATATTAACTTAAATAGATGTATTCCTAACCATCAATTCGGCTTTAGAAGAGAACATAGCACAATTGAGCAAACCCATCGTATAGTAAAGCCTTTGAAGAAAAAAAATATTGTTCCGCCCTCTTCATTGATGTTTCTCAAGCTATTGATAAAGTCTGGCATGAAGGCTTATTACATAAATTGAAGTTAAACTTACCAGTAAACACACACAAGCTGTTAGAAAGCTACTTAGTCGGTCGAAGGTTTATTATTAAAGAATGTGATTTTATAAGTTCTTCTCAGCCAATTGACGCTGGAGTCCCTCAGGGAAGCATCATGGGCCCACTGTTATACCTTATATACAAATCAGACATGCCAACAAACAACCACACCCTTACTTAACATTTGCTGATGATACAGCTTTTTTAAGCGTACGCGAAAACTGTCATGAAGCATCCCGTTACTTGCAGGATCATATATTTGAACTGGAAAAGTGGTTAAAACAATGGAGGATAAAGGTCAATAAGCAAAAATGCGTACATATAACATTCTTCTTGCATCGGGAGTCATGTCCCCCTATTAAAATCAATAATCAATTATTGCCCCAGCAATCGCATGTAAAATATCTCGGTATTTATCTAGATCGGCGTTTAACATGGAAATGCCACATAGAAGCAAAACTAACACAAATGAAACTAAAAGCAATTCAACTTAATTGGCTTATTGGAAGAAACTCTGTTCTTAGTCTCGATTGTAAACTTCTACTTTACAACTCTATCTTAAAACCAATTTGGTGCTACGGTATTCAGTTATGGGGCACTGCCTCGGCTTCTAATATCGAAAAAATTCAAAGGCGCCAAAATAAACTTCTTCGAATAATCACAGTCGCTCCCTGGTATGTTAAAAACTCAAATATTCACAAGGATCTCAATGTGCCATTAGTAAAAACTATTATTACGAAGTATGCCGTAAAATATTTAAAAAGGCTGGAGTCGCACCAAAATCCACTAGCTCGAAATATTTTAAATGACAGCGGCCACTCTAGATTAAGGAGAAGAGATACTGTAGGACTCATCCGACGAGAAGACCGCTAAACATCTACATATTTGAATAGAAACCGTGAGGAGAAAAATTTTCGTCTAGCATTGGCAGGACAAAAATAAAGCATTAGTATAAGATTTGATTAATTATTGTTAGTTCATATTTAATATATGAAGATTCAATAAATAAATAATGAAAAAAAAAAAATATATTAACCTTTTTCAGTATATAGAGTATCATATTATCAAATTGCAGCCGATACAAATATTAATATAGATGTTCTTATCAATGAGTTATTAACATTAAAGATTTTTGCAGTCAGTACGAAAAAAGAAGATAGTAGAAGAAAAGTGGAAAGTGTTTCTAAATGGTGGTCCGTTTACAAATTTAAGGAAATGTGTAATTTTATTTCTTCCATTCCACATTCACAGAACCAGTCTTTAGTTTTCAAAGTGGAGAAAAGAGAGAAATCCTAGAAAGTGAGTTGCAGATAAAGGCAAAGCTTGATGATAGTTGTAATGAGTTTCACAATTTCTTGAAGACTGAAGACAGGAAATAAATTGTTGACAATGTACAAAATATTTATTGTTAATATTTATGTCCATACATAGCAAATATATTATTTATAAAAATCTATAGTATAAGATCATCTAAAAAACGATTGTGTTTGTTCCAATTATTAATTTTAATTAGTTGTAAATCACTTTTAAATAATTTTTTTAAATTATTTTGAAGATAAATACATAACAAGCTTCGTTATTTCAAGTGTTTAATTTATTTTTTAACATTGTTGTCCTTATATCTGGTGCTAAAAAGGCTTATGTCAAATAATTAATTAAAATTTTAGTTTTTTTATAGAAGAGTTCTAAGTGATATTGACTAGCAAAGCCCTTTTAAAGCTGTTTGCGGTTAAATTAAACATTGTCTGTTTCCGCAAAAAAAAAAGAGATTCAGCATGACCTTTTAATTGCAAAATGAAATTAATTATGCTGGTAGATATAGCAAAAACCTACTTTTATTTAATTTTATGTTGACCGAAATTCAAAAAATATATAGCAGAATAAAGGAAATAAAAGTTTAGTTCACATGTTGGTTACGTTTTTTTCGTCAAATATTTGCTAGGCTAACAAAACACCTAATGCAACAATTAACTCAAAACAGCAAAATATTGACATTAGCCCTTTTAGTACGAGGCTTCAGACATAATGAACTCAAGTTTTGCTTTTAATAGAATTAATGTTTCTTTGAAAAATGTTAAACCAAGTAGCTAACAAGAAATTAAGAATCGAATTTTTAACAACTTGTTGTGTTGTAGATTTTTTTTGTTATCCCCTTTGTATTCGCGCTATAAATATATACGGAATTGAATAATTTTTTTTTAAAAAATTCAGTTTTATTAATTAAATTTTGTCACGGTTCAAGTTAAAGAATGAATTCAAGTTTTGTTTTCAAAAAGATTAACCCCCATATTCATAAAAAATATTTTTGATTAATAATAGGTGTATTAAACAGATTTTCATAGAAAATTCGATTCATAAACCTGCTATAAACCTAAAACATTTTTTATGAATATAAGGGAAATTTTTTATGTTAATAATATGCAATTTTATATTAAACAAGTTAGAGTGCTATATTCGGCTGTGCCGAATCTTTGATACCCTCCACCGACAGGAGTGGGCTCTATATGATAAATACATATATATTATTAATTAAGCTTCACAAAAACGAACGTCAGCATAAAAATTGGTTGCGGTTTAGACCTGAATTAAATTATTGACCGACAATAAGAAAATGTTATTCGTTTCTTGTAAGAACTTTGAACTGGCTTGAGTAAAATATCATTATTCGTAACAGGTTAAGCCGGACTAAAATGATTTTTAGGAGCGTTATTTGTATTGGACCTATGGTAAATTATGGACAAATCATCCCAAAATTCTGAAGACTGATTTCTGGTATTTCAAAAAATAAATTAGAATAAATTTCAATACAGCAGTGTAATTAGTTTTAGCGTTAACAGTAAATTTCACAAAGTTGCATGATAGTTTTTCTTGCCATATGAATTTAAGTAAAAAATTTTACCGCAATATTTATAAATCCCAAAGTGGGCTTTATTTGGCTTTAGGCGCAATAAACTATTTTCCTATGGTAAATTATGGACAAATCTTCACGAAATTTGTCAGTGTGATTTCTCGTCCTATAAAACTGTGACGTACCGAATTTCCATTTGATAGCATTATTTATTACGGTTTTAGGCGTACTAAACTGTTTTCCGCGAGAAGGGTTTATATGGGGCCTATGGTAAATTATGGACGGATCTTCACGAAATTTACCAGTATGATTTGCAGTCGTATAAAGCGAATTCGTGCAAAATTTTATGTCATTCCGTGCATTATTCCACCATATATGTTAGTTTTTGTATCAAAATTATCAATTTTTTTTGGGTAGTGGTTCCACATTTTGATTCATAGTTCTGATCCTACTAAACCGATGTTGCTGGATTTCAATCCCAAACTGCTTAGGATAACTACAAGCAATTTGAGACCAAGTTTGTTCTTTTCTTTTGCGTTTTTCGAAAGTGAGCGTGTTTTCAACAGACCGACAGACGTACAGACAGACGGACATGGCTAAATCGACTTACTCAAGGACCCAGAATATATATACTTTATGGGGTCTTAGATGTATAATAAAAAAGTTTCACACGGAATGACAAACTTAGTATACCCTCATTCACCACAGTGGTGGTGGAGGGTATAAAAAGTATATGTACTGTTTTTTATGCAATTGTACTGATTTTTTGTTCTCTTATGTACTGATTTCTCTGATTTCAAAACTGGCAACCCTACATATTATGAGGCTCTGCTGGGTGCCGGGTCACTGCAACATCAACGGCAACAAGATAGCTGATGAGTAGGCGAGACCTGGCTCGGAAATGGAGGACCTGACAGTTTGCAGGTGGTCAGGCCTCTAATGGGCTTCTATTTTGGAAGAGTTAGGGAATGTTCTCTGAGCGGGACTTATCGGGCTTGGCGAGGCCGAACAGACTGCCGGGTATAGTGTAGGCTGTGGCCGATACTTAGTAGGGAGGTATTATCACGCGCCACTGTACGAAAGGCAGGAGAGCGGTAAAATGGGACCTGACTTATTAGATATATGTAGGTTCTGTGAGCATCCAGAGTAGCTGGAGACTGTTGAACACTCTCTGTGCTTTAGCTCTTGCCGATTTGTCTGCAATGTAGTAAGCCAAAGTGTCTGGGATTTTAATGAGCAATACTACATTTACACCTACACAAAATCTAGTAGATTTTAGTTAAAATCTTAAAGAAATTTGTTGGCGTTTACACCAGTCCTTTTTGACATATTGCCGGATTTCATTTTCATAATAAAAACAGCTGATTGTTGAAGAAGGAATGAAATTGTATTTTAAACTTTTATTAGCAAAAATTGAAAGCCAAAAACTAATTTTATTATATTAAAAAAAATACAATCGGAATTAAGATTGTTGCGTAAAAAACACCAGCATTTGGTAAACATAAGGTTTCACAAACTGCTGCAAATGTACTACCCGCAATAAATGATACCTGGGAAGACGACTGATACGGAAAAAAAGCAGCGAAATGGCGAGGAGTTTACTTACGACTATAACCCAAAAGGTGAACAAATAAGAGACAAAACTGCAAATTTTTTAATTTAACAATTTTATTGCAAAACAAACCAAAACAAATAAAAACTTGAAAAAAAATATTAAAAGTATTAAAAGCGCCTCCTCTTTGGAATTCCACTGTTTTTCCTTTTTGTAAGTACGTTTTCTGTAAATTAAAGTCTTTGTAATGCTACACAGTTTATATTAATATGATTTTCATACCGTTTATTTATTATTGGCTTATCCATTTTCACAAATATTTATTTTTGTTAATTATTAATTTACCGCAAATTTATTTTCCCCGCTCTTTTTATATATTTAAATTTTTTTTTTTCTCAAACTGTCAGATTTTTCTTTTCAGAGCGGTATTTTTAAGTACATTAGTATGAAATTCATAGTTGTATCGTTGAGTATTGCAAGATTTCGTGAGATTTTGCCAAAATCTAGTGATGAACTAGATTTTAGTTTGTATAGGAAATCTAGTAGAAATGAACAATATTTCGCTCAAAATTCCTCTAGTACTAGATTTTGTGTAGGTGTAAATGTAGTATAAAACTCCTCCAAAAGGTTGACCTTTAGTTTCTACACCTAATTATTTTTTCATGATCTCTTTTATATCTTTAAGTGTATACATTTGGCTGTGAGAAATAGCCCTTTAAGTTTTTGTTTTTTTTTTAATTTATATTTTTTTTGATAAGTTTTTGATATACATATTATTTTTTATATTAAAAAAAAGTTTTTGGAGTAAAGTAACAGTTTTGTTTAAACAAATAAAAATAAATTTTTGGTTTCTTTATTTTTTGTGATAAAATATATTGTACCTTATTTTTCAAAAACAAATAATTATAAAAAAAATCTTTTTTACTAAATTTTTTTAGTAAAATTTACCACCACATCATTAATTATGTCCCAAAATTTCACCCCCATAGTTAAAGGTTAAAAAAAATAAAATTAATTGAAATGGATAAAGAAAAATAAGAAAAAAGAAAAAGAGTAATTTTACATTTTTTAAATTTGTAGCCACTTTTTATTAATAGGTACATATGTACAACAAACACCAATTTTTTTTTTAAACGTTGCTTGCAAATTAAATAAAACATAAAATAAGCAAATACAGGGCTATAATTTTTGGGACTTTTTAATTTGAAGTATTCGCAAGAAAACAAAATATTGCACAAATATGCGTTATGGATATTAAGTTTATATAAGACCCCTTTAAGACTCGACAAGTTACATGAGCAAGTGCCTTGCGCAACTCTTGGTTTGTAGATGTTAGCGGTAAGGTCGGGTTAATGAAAAATTAATTTAGTACAGACTTTGGTGTACTCGGCAAGTAAATTACGCAATTAAGTTGCCGAGTCTGAAAGGGGTCTAAGTATATTATGGCCACCTTAAAGTCTTCTTTAATTTGCTTATGCATTTGACAGACTTTTCGTTTTTTTTTTAAAAGTACTTTAAGCTTACTTATGCATATTATGGTTGGACTTTTAGTTTTGTTTACCCCTGATTTAGACAAAAAATACGAATTTTTTGGGTTAAAAAAAACATATAAAAATCTACAGAATGAATTAAAACAAATTCTAATTAAATTAAAATATGTTTTATTAAATACCGTGTTCAATGATTTTCAGCTTGTTTTTAGATTTTTTGTCCGAAGTTACTTTAGCTTTTAAAATAAAAAAAAAGATTATTTTAAGACTAGATTTCAGACAAGAAATACACAGTTTTGAAAACCCATGTCCAATTCTTTCGAAAGTGATAAAATATTTCTTTGAAGTTTGAAATTTTTGTTAATTTAATTTAAATTTTGGTATCTTAATAAATTTTTCATAATTTTCTTTTTATATTTTTTGTACACATTAGTTGAAGTCCGACTAGCTCAATCGATACAGCATGACACTCTTTAACTCAGGGTCGTGTTTTGGGGTTACACGTTGGGCTCATACTTATCATTCAAATACTTTATGATTAAACTCACTATATTAATCACTTTAATTTCTTGATAATCTGCGTGTTAGTTCAACATTTAAAATATTAATTTGTCTACCCTTCCCTCATGCTTTTAACTCTACTCAATTAACCCAACCCATATTCATGAACATTTAACCAAATATCAATTTCCAATGACTCTAACAATTTAAAGTTTTCTTACGAATACGAAACAAAAAAAATTAATACAAATTACAGTTAATCTCATTTCATTAGACCAAACCCTTAACTTCCGTTTTTCCTGAAACTGTTTCACATTATCGCTTTAACAGACGTTTTCTCAACACCAACAAGAAGAAATCGTAAAAAATACTTAATGGAGAAAACCTTAAAAGCATTTGATTTATGGTGCATGTTTCTTTGTCTCTTCCAAAGAAGAAAAAAAAAACGTATTGTGCTTAACTTCTACTATTTTTCAAATAAAAAAAACTGCAGTTACACCATTTCTAACACTCCTTAAATAACTCCAATTCGTTGCCTTTGTCAACGGCAGTGAGTACCTGCACGTCAGTAAGTATCTATGTGTATGTATTTTACGACATTAAAATTGTTTTGAGTTTTATTACTTATTGTTTTCTATAGACTTTCGTTGCTCGTGTTGCTTGGTGTTTTCTTTGGGAGACTGCTGCCATAAATCAATATTTATCCACGCGAGACTTAAAAACTAATTAACTACTTTGTGCTTGATTAACATTTAAAACATTTTTCAACTATTGTTTATTAAGAGTTCGTTTTAAGTTTTATTCTCTTTTTTGTTTCCTTTTATTTTTTACGACGATAAGTAACTCGGTGGTAGAGGAAAATTAACAACAAAATAAACGAAAAATATCTTAAAAAGAAAAAAAAATATCTTAAACATTTAAGGCAGCAGTAAAAAATATTTCACATAATTAATTATATTAAATAAAGAAAACCATGAATGAAAATAAACGAAAAATAGCTTTTCTTAAGTGTTGTTTACAAAAAATTTAAAGTTAAGAAGAATGTTTAAATTACGTGATTTATTATATCTAAACTTTAGTAAAAAAAGTTTAACTTTTTATAAAATTTTTTATTTTTAACAAATATTGTCATGAGTTATGAAAATGTAAAAAGAAAGAGAGAAATAAAAGAATCGCCCAACGTGGGGCTCGAACCCACGACCCTGAGATTAAGAGTCTCATGCTCTACCGACTGAGCTAGCCGGGCTTATGGAATCGTCTAAAGGAAACAAATAATATTGGAAAACATTTTAGAATATTCTATATAAGTATTTGTGGAAGTTAACATCGTTATTTTCTAGATCACTTCACGACACTTTAAAATTATTTTTAAACAAATTTTTGAAAATTCAGAAATGTTTGTATATAAAATTTCTCAACGCAATGTTAAGGGACTTGTAAAATAGCTCCCATATTTCTAGAAATTCCCCAATTTTCAGTTTTGGTCTAAAGAGCGATGGTTTGGATTTTTTTAACCTTTTTAAATCCTTTTGAGTTTCGGCTAAAGAACGATGGTTTTGATTTTATTAACCTTTCTAAACCCTTCACCACAGGTGGAAAGGGTAAATATAAGTTTGTCATTCCGTTTACAATTTCAACAATATTTGTCATACACTCTATAGAGGACCCAGAATCCTTATAAGAAGCGAAGTTGATTTGACTGGGTAGATAGTTATATACTTATATCATATATACTCCTGAACTTCTTACTATTGAAATTCAGATTGTTCGATCCACAAATGGCTGAGGTATGAGCAAAAAAAAAAAAAAAACACGACTGCCTCAAACTTTTACCCACAAATACTTGTTGTTTTTGTTTTTGTTTTAAAAATTTTTTAAATGTATATCTGGAGAACGGAAAGAGCCAGAGTTTGCAAACTTGGTACAAGCATCCTGGTTATCAATAGACAACATCCGACAAAATATGGTCGGTAGTGGAGAAGCGGGCACAAAATAGATTTATTTATATCCAAAGAACGGTATTTTTATAACATTCTGTTCTGATCGCACCCTGGTGAAGGCTATATAAGACAGCATAGCGCTCTCACTTGTTCTACTTAAAAGTTGTCGGTAAAAATTCAAAAGATTTAGAAATTAAAAATTTTTCTTGTAAAAAATGTGGAGCATGTTCATCAACATTTATGATCTTTTTAAAAATATAGATTTGTTAATTTTTCGGTACGTGTAAGAAGGCAAACAAATTCAGATACTAACTGAAATTATGAAAACTTCTTTCCTCTTGTCGTCCACCAGCTTCTTTGCTGTTTTTTTCTTTAAAGCAAATAATCTATTAATAATAATAATTTCTGCTCATTATAAAGATCGTCAGTGTGTATTAGCGATATATGCATAATCATTTTTCTTGAACTTAAGAATTGTTTTTTAAATATTTTCAATACAATCCACAGAAACATAGCGATTTTACATCTTTTGCCTGATCCACGGATGGATCTTCTCAGAAAACAAAATGTGACGAATCTTTAAATGTTGTTATATACATATATAGTTCAAAGTTTATAAAAATTGTATCAGCGCCCAACGTGGGGCTCGAACCCACGACCCTGAGATTAAGAGTCTCATGCTCTACCGACTGAGCTAGCCGGGCTTATAGAAAACGCCAAATAATTTAAATTAAATATTGCAATAATTTATTTGAAAAGTATTGAAATTTAAATTCGAAAAGCTTTCTTATTCAGAATAATTAAATATTATATCAAATTGAAAAATACCCACAAATTTTGTGTATTCTCAAGGCTAAGAAATCAGTGAATGTTTAAATGCTGGTTTAGTTACACTTAAATTAAATTTTTATTTGGGCTTTTATCATGTTAAACGCAGCGCAGCGCCAAAAAATAACATTGAAAGCACAAACGATGTCATTAATATTTTGTAATTTTGTTGGTGCTTTCTACATAAATTCATGTACCTTTTAAAAATGTTCAACGCCACAAGCTATGCAGCGTTTTAAATTTTAAAACGCAATGTGAACTTCTGTAGAAAGCAACAACAAAATTACAAAATATTTATGACATGGTTTATGCTTTCAATGTTATTCTTTGGCGTTGCGTTGCGTTTTACATGATAAGGGCCTTAGTTTAAATTCAACAGCTTTAAATCAGTGTCCCATGTATTATATGTAACTTAAAAAATAACATGTGTCAGCACTACGATAAATGTTGTCAAATTGATACGGCCTGGTTTG
Organism: Pollenia amentaria; assembly: GCA_943735925.1. Taxonomy (NCBI): domain Eukaryota; kingdom Metazoa; phylum Arthropoda; class Insecta; order Diptera; family Polleniidae; genus Pollenia; species Pollenia amentaria. The sequence continues at coordinate 151,814,333 of OX031007.1, forward strand.
GTAGTTTAAACGCCCAATTGTATGTGTTTAAAAATGGTTTATTTGTTTACTGATTTATAGATTTGTTGTTTTAAACAAATTTTAAACTAAACCGAGAGTTTAACTTGCTCTCATTTGTTAGCATTTAGTGCTGAAACAGAACTAGAGCGACACCACCTTTCCAGACAATTTGAGATACAAATTTGCCGTAGAAAGCCGTTTGCAAATAGAATCTTTTTTACTTTGAGAACGTTTTTTTAAAGCTCTAATATAATAGACATTCATTCTGTCAACAATGCTACCATACTTTCATTAAATTTTGCATTTTTGCCTGAAGTTGAAGACTCATTTCTGTTTCAACACTTAAGCTCAATATCAATTCATTTTAGCACGGAGATACTCAAAAAATTATTGCCCAAACGTAGAAGTATTTAAAGGATATTTCACCTTTCGGTGTAACATCCTGCGGAAAAATCAGGTGTGTTCTCAGTTTTTAGGGATTTGTCCCCAAAGAGGGGATTTTTTTATGCAATTATGGAAAAAAAATTCGTAAAAATCGCCAGGGGGTGTATGTGTGTTAAGATAAAATTTTAGAAGAAAAATATTTATGAACCTTTTTGATATATTCGCCTTAACTCGTACATTAATTTTTACAAAAATTTATTTGTTTTGATAGCTTCCAAAGATAGTTACATATAATTAATTTTAAAGTTTGCTTACTGTATTTTTAAAAATTACATACCTAATATTTATGACTTTAACACATATAAAAATGAATTTATATGATACAATTTTCTTTACAATATTCATTAAATATGAAATAAAAATGTTCTGTTAATAAATGTTAAACGTTAAAAATGGATTTTCAAATTTCTTTTCAAAATGTATCTTTTTGGGAAAAAGTATATCTTTTTGGAAAATAAAATGTATCTTTCTCGAAATTTCACTGGCAACACTGGTATGTATGTACTTAATATTTTTTTGAATAAAATCATGAATTAATTAATTATTAATTTAATAATGCAATTTTTGGCGGTACTGGTCATTAAAATTTTTATTATTGAAAAGAAAAATGATTTAATCCACTTCAAAGTAACGATAAACTTATTGGGTATTATTTTTTTTTTAATTGTACCAAAAAAAGAATGAATTGTCAAGCGTACCAATAAAGTTTCGATTGTACCAAATTTGGTACAATTGTACCACAAACCCAATCTGTGTCTCATAATGGCACTAAAAACGAAAAGTTCATTCTGTTTTTAATTGACTTAAGAATTTTATACTTATATTAAGAAATTTCTGGAATGATTTTAATCCCATTCAGGATTGTTTTAAGTACGTTTTTTTGTTATTCGTACTTAAATTTTTAAGTACGACTCGTTCTTTAAGTAAGTAATCGTCCAGACTTGCAATTTTTGTTGCAGCAATTCTGGAGGTTATTGGCGCCAGGGGTGAAAAGATTGGGGAGGGGAACTCAGTTCCATGTACTCTGCAATTCCGTTTTGTTTTGTAATTCTCAAACTTTTTAACTTGAAGTTGGCTGCAGGTGTATTTGTATTTATATATAAAATATAAAAAGGAGAAGAGGAAAGACAAGATGAAATTATAAAAATTGCAAAACTAGAATTTCATAATCGGAACACTTATGCAATTTCAAAGCATAGTTTTAAAACATCGCAGCAATAAAAATTGCAAGTCTGGACGATGGCTAAGTGTAAGTATAAACTTTCTTTCTGTGTACACATTTTCGATTAAGAAAACGCTTGGCCACAACAATATTACGTATTTATTATTATCTTTTAAACATTTTATTATATTTTTCATTCAAAGCTAAATATAATTATTATAAACGTCATTTATAATTTAATTCAAATTGTGGCTGAAGTGGAAGTAGATTCGAGTTCTTAAAAGAACTTAAATAAAACTAGTTACTTTTGTGTTTAATAAATGAAAGAAAAATGTGTGAAATACTTTGGGAGAAATAAGATAGAAGAAAAACGAAAGTTTAATATGTAGAACTCAGTGTACAGATGAAATTAGTGTTAATAATATAAAAGAATGTGTTAAATAAACTAATGATTTCATATTTTTTCTTTCATATAATACTATTTTATTTTTTAATCGCCAAGAGATTTTGGGATATAAAGTATATTATATTTTTAAATTATTTAAATTTAATATCTAATAATAAAAAGATATTAAATTTAATTTGCAAAAACTTTGTAAAAATTATAACTGCCCGTCCGCCGATATCGAACGATAACGTTCGCATAGAAAATTACATTTAAAACAAAAACAATTTTTGAAATTTTGTTTTTATTTTAAATGTTATTTACTATGCGAACGTTAAAGTTCGATATCGGCGAACGGGCAGTAAATAAACTACACATAATAAATTTGCAAAATTTTTGTAAAAATATAAACATTTCAATTATAAGTCTTTTTAATTTTTTAGATGGTTGCAATAGTGAACTGTAGGGGAAAGGTGGTATAAAGTTGAGAGGAGAAATTTACAAAAAAAAAAAAATTAATTGAGAGAATGTACTGTGCTCGTTGAGTCAACAAATTTGTAAAATAAAATAATTCGCTGAAATAACGAAAATTTTCACTGAAATAAGTTCATTGAATTAAAGAATTTTTTTATTAGATTAAACATTTTTTATTTTTCGAATTTATGCTATGAGCTAAATTTCCGTTATGAAAAAGAAATAATTCCCAGATTCTATTTGTTAGAATTTTTTTTATTAAATTTTTAATTTACAGAAATTAATAGTAACTTTGTTCGTCAAATTAAGGAATTTTTTCGTTTTATAAACGACCAGTTCATTAAATTATTAAAATAAAATCTTTTAAAGAACGGTTATTCATTCTTTCAACGATTTATTTATTTATTTTCGTCCAATGAATTTGATTTGACGAAAATAAATAAATTTTTCTTTCGCGAAAAGTAAATTTTTGTTGTCTCTACGTACCTTTTTGGTCCAGCGAACAAAGGCTTTGACGCTTTGTGGACAGTGTATTTGTATTTATATTTATTACTTGCATTTCTAATACAACAAGATACAATATCTTCTGAATTACAGTATTAGAATCAGATACGTTATAGGGTACGGTTTTGCAGAAAAAGTTGACAAAAGTAGCGACTGGGAGAGACCTGATTAGAGGTTAACTGCAGGGTATTTAAAGTTTTTTAACATGAAAAATATTTTTGTATCGATTATAAGTGTTAAAAAAAAAAGAAATGAATAATTATTTCTTTTTTGTTTGTGCAAAATAAAATTTCAAACATATTTCAGTTAGTCTTTATTTTAAATGTTGTTTTTGTTGCCTATCCATCTCTTCGCTTCTTGTAGTTTTTTTTTTGGTTTCTAATTTTAAGATTCTTTTATATAATGCATATACATACAAATCTCTATAGTTCTACGCAAAAAATTAAAGTAAATCTAAAAATATTATTTCTAAATTATTTTATGTAGAACATCTGCCTTATTTTTATGCTACAGTTAGAAAAACGTGCAGTGATGCCAGTTTAGTATTTGAAGTGCTAGATTTAGCATTTTGGTTTATAAAAATTTTATTGCTACTATAGAAAATTTTTTTTTTTGGAAAAACTAGTATTTTTATAGAAAACGTTGTTTTTAAAAATAATTATATTTAAATAATTGTAATATTTCATTGGTGTTTTAAATCAAATAAGAAGATATATCATTAGTTTTGAATATCTTTAATTATAAACTGAAGCATTTTATTATTTAAAGTAGTTGATTTTATAAAACAAAAAGTTAATAAAATTTTGTATGAATACTATAAAAATATCCCAGTATTTGTCATACAAAATAATCGTAACGTTTATCGTTTCGTCTTATAAAATGTACACCTAAATTTATTTTGTGTTTAAAAAAATTTTTTAAGCATTTTTTGTGAAACTAAATAAGGGTTTTCATGAAACTGCTTAAAATTGCCATTTGTGCAAGTGGGCAAACTTGTTTCATGGAGCCCCATTTTAACGTTTGTGTAGTTTTAGAAAATTAATGTCAGTTTGTAAGAAACGTCAATACAAAAAAAAAAAAAATTAAATAAAATACAAAAAAAATTAAAATTTAAATTTATGTCTAAAAAGTCAAATTGGTTTTTAAAAATGCTTACTGAAAAGTGTTTAGATTATTCCAAAAAATTTTTGTTTGTAATATCTTCGCACTTGAATTTTTCGTTCAAAGCGACGGTAAGCATAATTTTTTTTGTATAAATGAACAAGTGACTTAATCAACTATGTGAGTCCATGTTCAGTCGAACCATTTTGTACATAACGAAACTTTTTGTTAAGTTTAATGAATCTGTCATTTGCTTAAGTAAAGTGCGAAACTTATCGCACTTTCCGTAAGGTATCAAATGGTTTTTGATTTTGTTTTTGTTTTTTTAAATGCATTTGAGAGGATTTTTGTTAATTCTTGACAGAAGCGTAAGCAAGCATATTATAGTTGGACCTTTAGGCAAATTTACCAAGTTTGTGTAAATGAATTCTCATAAAGATTTCCACAGTTCATTTGCGAGGGAGTAAAATTCACAGTTTGCACAGGTTGCGAGACTTTTAAGCGATATCATGAAGAGCCATATAAACCGAACAAATTGAATATTTATTTCATTGGTTCTGTAAACTATTTTAGAATATTTATTTATATTTTTTTTTTTTTTTGATATTTTAGCACTTTCTGGCAACACTTAACAGTGCTAATGATCATAGAAGTGTGCTCATTGCACGTTCTCGTGCAGCAGGCACTGATTCATAAACTATTTTTAGTTTAAATATTTTAAATACTTGCCCAATAAGTGTGTTTATTTTGTACTGCTCTCTAACTACTGATAAAGCATGCCCGGCTAGCTCAGTCGGTAGAGCATGAGACTCTTAATCTCAGGGTCGTGGGTTCGAGCCCCACGTTGGGCGAATTTATAATTTTTGGTTAACATTGAAGTTTTCTATAAAATAGCAAAAAATTCAGTTTATTAAAATTTGTAGAGAACCCCATTAGTTATTCAGAAAATGGAAAAATTGTCCGATTACGGAAAAACAAAACAATTTGAAAATAAGAGTGTGGTGTAGGAACGGCGTTGAGAATTTTAAAATTATACCAATAACAACAACCCTTAAACATTCTACTTTTTTGACCTTAATATTACTAAAAGATTTTTTTCAATTCAAATTACACTGTGCAGCAAAAAAAAACCTGCCTCAATAATTGCTATGCGACTACTGATTGAGCAAATCTGCCAACAGGTTTTAAAAAGTAAGCTCAGGTTTTTGCATTTTTTTAAATTTTTTTTAAAGGTGTTTGCAGTAAGTCAAAAAAATATACTAAATGTGCTTCTTAGCAAAAAAAATTATTTCAGATGTCTTCAGTAGAATTGTAGGCGATTCTCTTCTTAGAATATATTAACACTAATTTAAAGGGGTAATTTTTGTACTTATTTCTAAATTCCATATAAGAGTATACTAACACGGCACTTTAGAGGGTTATAATGCTCTACGAGGATTTTTTGCATCAAATTTCACTAGGGGTCTTCTAAGTCCAAAACTACTTGCAATGTATGTGATATGCTTAATAAAGGAAAATTTTAAAGAAGCATATATTTTTATTTTTCACAAAAGTAGTTGTAATTAAGTCAAAAAAGTGTAAAGTATTTCTGTGCTTTATGGTACCTTAGGATTAAAGAAATCATGTACTTTTTTAAAAAGAATTAACCCCGTATTTTCATTTTATGGGATCTTATTTGTCCTGTTTTTTTTAAATACTTAAAATTTTACAATAAATATACATAATATGCTCCTCAAATATTTTTCAAAACAAGCTGAACGAATTTTTTCCGCAAAAAATATTAAAAACTATGTTTTTCGAGATGTTTTAGATGTTGATGGGAGATGGCAACTTTGGCAATCATTGTTTTCAGCTTGGGAGACCTCTTCTGATATACGTTATATACTTATCTCTTTTGACATTTTTTATTTTTTTTTCGAATTTATTCTATGAGTTAAATTTCAGTTATGTATTTTATAAAGCTTTTTGTAATAGCTCTTTTCCTTAAATTTTTTAGAAATGACTTTATACACTACCAGACTATTATATAAGTCATTTCTAAAAAAAAAAAAAAAAAAAAAAAAAAAGAGCTATTACAAAAAGCTTTATAAAATACATAACTGAAATTTAACTCATAGAATAAATTCGAAAAAAAAATAAAAAATGTTGAATATAATAAAGTTGCTTATGAAAAAGAAATAATTCCCAATATCTACTTATTTCTTTTGACTTACACTCACATATATCCTCTTCAAACAGGTTTTACTCCACCAAAAAATTTTCACAGAAACGGCATCAGGTTACTCAGTATAAGCTGCTCTACAATTTTCCTTTTTTAAACGTTTTACAAAGATTGCACGAGCTTTAAGTGTTAGAAGACTAAAGTGCCGTTTTAGTAAACACTTGTGTGGAAGTTGGAAAAAGACAAAAATGACCCCTTCAAAAGAGGCTTAGAGGGTTAATATATCCTAAGAAGAGAATCGCCTTACAATTCTGCTGAAGATAGTGAAATTATTTTTTAGCTCAGAAGTATATTCAGTATATTTTTTTTGACTTGTACCAACACCCTTTTCAAAAAATTCAAAAACTTTATGGTCCGAAATTTGGCAAGCCTACTTTTCAAAACATTTAGTATATTTTTTTTTACTTGTACCAAACGCAATTGCAAAAAATTCCAAAAATTTAAGGTCCGAAATTTCGGAAGCCCGAACTAACTTTTCAAAATATTCAGTATATCCATTTAGTATATTTTTTTATTGACTTTCACCAAACGCCTTTGCAAAAAATTCAAAAACTTTAGGGGCCGAAATTTCGGAAGCCCGAGCTAATTTTACAAAACCCTTTAGCAAATTTTCTCTACTAATAGTCTAGTTTCATTTCGCATCGCAAGTATTGAAGCTGGAGGAGATGACCCGAATTTTGTTGCACTATGTTATTTATAATTAATAAAAAGATATACACAGAAAAAAATATAAGAAGTTTTTAATCAATTAAAAAATTTGTTTAAAAAGTATTTCAATTTAATTATTGTGATACTGAATCAATTATTTTTTTATTTGAAGAAAATTAAAAATCTAATTATGATTTAATTTACATTTTAGTTGTTTTGAAATAAATTTTTAATTAAAGTATTAATTTAATAACAAAAAAAACCTAAGCTTTATTTAATTAGATCCATTAACACATTGTTGGAAACGGTAACGTTTTTTGATAATTTGTATACCCTAAACCACCACTAGTGGTAAATGAGGGTATACTAAGGTTGTCATTCCATGTGAAACTTTTTAATTATACATCTAATACAACATAAAGTATATATATTCTGACTCCTTGAGTAATTCTTAGTCAATTTAGCCATGTCCGTTTGTCTGTCTGTCTGTCTGTCCGTCTGTTGAAAACACTCTCACTTTCGAAAAAGGCAAAAGAAAAGAACAAACTTCGTCTCAAATTGCTTGTTGTTATCCTAAACAGTTTAGGAGTGAAATCCAGCAAAAGCGGCTTAGTAGGATCAGAACTATGAATCAAAATGTGGAACCACCACCCTAAAAAATTTATAATTTTGATATAAAAACTAACATAAATGGTGGAATAATGCACGAAATGATATAAACTTTTGCACGAATTCGCGTTATACGACTGGAAATCATAGTGTTAAATTGCATGAAGATCGGTCCATAAATGACCATAGGCCCCATAAAACCGTAATAAACAACGCTATCATACTAAAATTTGGTACGTCACAGTTTTATAGGACCAGAAATTAAACTGTAAATTTTTTAAAGTTCGGTCCATAATTTACACTAGCTAACCCCAGAAAATAGCTTAGTACGCCTAAAACCGTAATTAATAATGCTATCATAATAAAATTTGCTATATCACAGTTTTATAGGACAAGAAATCACACTGCCAAATTTCGTGAACATCGTTCTATAATTTACCCTAGGCTTCATATAAACCCTACTCTTGGAAAACAGTTTATTGCGCCTAAAACCAAATAAAGCCCACTTTGGGAAAATAATTAAATTCGCCTACAATAACAGATAAAGATATTGCGGTAAAATTTCTTCCAACTAAGATTCATATGGCCAGAAAAAATATCATGGAATTTTGTGAAATTCACTGTTAACGCTAAAACTAATAACAATGCAGTATTAAAATTTATTCTATTATTAAAATCAGTCCTCAGAATTTTGGGATGATTGGCCCTTAATTTACCATAGGTCCAATACAAATTACCCTCCTAAAAATAATTTTAGTTCGGATAAAACTGTTACGAATCGTGATATTTTACTCAAGCCCGTTTAAAGTTCGTACAAGAAACGCATAAAACTTTCTTATTTTCGGTTAATAATTTAATATAGGTATAAACCGCAAACAATTTTAATGCTGACTTTCGTTTTTGTGAAACTTAGTTAATAATATATATGTATTTATCATATAGACCCCACTCCTCTCGGTGAAGGGTATTAAAGATTCGTCACAGCGGAATATAGCACTCTAACTTGTTTTAATTAAAATTAAAAATATCACTTATTGAAAAACAAAATAATTTATACACAATTTAAAATTTTTAGTAATCCCCTTATATAATCATTTTGGTAATAGGTGCAAAATCACCAAATTGTTTGCTTGATTCCATGAATTTAGTATGAATTTGGTGATAAGGATAATTTTTTTCTGTGTGCTATAAGATAACAAAAAACAATTCGGTTTGGTATATAAAATCAGACGTTTAGTAAGCGGATAAGTGAAACGTCCCTCGGGACCTTGTACTATTATCAGAAGAAATAGCTAATGAATTTTTTGTTACATGTATTTATTTTATAAATTTAATGCTTAAAACAGCAATTTGTATGCCAAAACAGACCTTTTACTATTATCAAAAGAAATCGCTAATGAGTTTTTTGTTACCTGTATTTATTTTTCAAATTGAATGCTTAAAACAGCAATTTGTATGCCAAAACAGATTTTGTCGCATCTGTAGCGTGTAACGGTCAAAATTTTCCTTAGTTTTTACGAGCAATAAGCAGCAGTAGCATGCTTCATACATCCGGCTCCTATCTCGTCGGCTAATGGGGGGATTCGTAGCTACTAATTCTCGGTAATTAAATAAATAGAAAAGACCACAGAAAGAAATAGAAATAAATTTTAATTTGCATGCTAAAATTAGTGATAGGAAAAAGAATATGGAAAACCTAAATCGAAGTTAAAATATCGTATAACCTTCATCATTTAATTTGTTGTGATTGATGTTGTCACAACTCTTATAACCCTCCCAACCATGATCATGAAAATCTCTTAGAATTTATTTTTCATGATCCCAAACAAATCGTATTACCTCTACCAGTAGCTTTGTGGAAATCAAAAACAGCTCAATTTACAAATTCATATTAATAATTATTTATTAAGCGGGAAAAAAACATTACCACTAACTATTAGTTATTAATATTAATTTTAAAAGCTAAATTAAAGTTAACGATCTTAACCACAAATTTAAATTATATAGAAAATGGTTTTTCATATTTGAAATTACAAAAAAAAATCAAAAAAAAATCGGAAAACTAATGTTAAGCAAAAATCACAAAAAAAAAGCTGAAACAAAAATTTTATTTAGGCATCCAACTCGGCTACCAACAATTAATGATATCAATATGAAATTGGTAAAAAAAAATAATATACAGAAATGGAAAAAAATAAAATAAAATAATGTCCTCTGCAGGATTCGAACCCGGGTTCACAAAATATTTAAATTTAATTTTAATAAAACCGTTTATCAACACTATCTCAATTATTGTGGTCTATAAATAACCATCCAAGTTTACGGCGAATTCATTTTCGGATTTTACAAATATATTTTTTTTTTTTAATAATAACAAAAAGAAGAAGAACTGCAGTAAATTCTAAGATAAATAAATGCATTTTCTTCAATAAAAAAGTTAATTCTTAACATTTTTACGTCTTATTTGGACTTAAATTCATTATTTTTTTATTTCCGATACGAAATTTACATTTTTTTTATACTTTAAATAAAAGCTACGATTCTGTATGTATTTATCGTTTAACTAATTCTTTTACATTTTTCTTTTACAGAGCAATGTTAAAGCAATTGATGTTATTAACCGAACGAAACAAAGTAAATTTTGTTCGAATTTAGGCTTTACTTGCTAATTTTTAACGATAGATACATACATACAGATTTTGATTAGGAAATAGAAAAAAAATCAAAATGACTTACATACATACATGTTAGTTGTCCATCGTTGAAAGATCTTTCAGCCGGAAATTTGCTTGTAGTTGTGAAGGGAATGGATTAAAGCATATTTGGTGGTGGTATTTTCATTTAAAGTTGAAATGTAAATTGTATCTTTTCTTTTTATTTTTAATCAAATGAGATTGAATTAAAAAACAAGAAAAATATTATTCATTTTAATTATAAAAAAAAATTACTTTTGTTGTGTTTTTTTTTTTTTATTTTTGTCCATCACTGTAAAGTTAACAGCAAAACCTCGTATAGCCGTAAATCTCACTACATTGTTATTAACAAATTTTTTTTTATTTTACTCATAAAAATTTTTTCCCATTGGATTTATTTATTATTATTTACACTTTTTACACTTTTTTTAAATTTTTCACTGCTTTTATTTTGTGATTTTTGCTTTTACAAAATAGTTCTGACTAATGCAATTTAGATTTGTTTAAAAAAATGATAAGAACAATATTAAGATTTTAAATTAAAAGAAATTGGTATAAAAAAAATTAGTTCTAAATCACTGCAACCATTTCTTTCGCATACTTTTAAGTCTTGAATTTAACATAACAATTGGAATTGAACACTTTGCCAGAGTTTAAGTTAAGGTTTCTTTTTAATTTCTTGTGATTGATAAATTAATTGTTAAATCTTCAGATTTACACGAGATATAATTAATAATTATTTTCTGACACTTGTGCAATATTTTACTGTGATTTTAGGATAAATGATCTATTATGTTAAATATTTTAATGATTTTAATTAGTAAGTAGGTACCTAGGCTAATTTTTATCATTTAGTGTTTCCTTATTTTCTGTTCGCAATGTTTTTTTTTTAACTTTTTGGTATATTTATCTGTAAATACATATGTACATACATACTTTTATTTGTTTTTTTTTCATAATTAGGCTCAAATTTTTTTGTTTTTTTTTTTTTACAAATTTACACACTTTTAGAAAAACTTTTCTTTGTCACTTTTTAATTTTACCACAACTGTTGTCCTATTACTTCTAAAATGGCTAATTCGGGACCATAAATTATCCCAGCAATCTGTGAGTTTCCTCCTTCATAGAAAATATTTAAAACTAGGCTTATCCACAAAGCCTCTTCCAAAACTAGGTTTCCTTGGCCAAAATCTTGTCCCTGAGCAGCAAGCGGTGGCAACTATAGCAAATTAAAATTTATTAAACTTTTTCTTCGCCAATATCTAACAAACACCCAATACATATTTATAAATTAAATGAATATAAGATTCTTACCAATTAAAAATATGCTCCTTAGCCTTGTACGCAACAGAACTCGCTCCCTGTATGAAAATTGTGTAATAAAAATGGACAGATTTTCGCTACAGTTAGCCCTTTTATACCCCCACAAAATACTGACATGTTGGAAAAGTGGTGTTAGAATACATACCTACATAAATTCAGCATACAACAGAAACCACTAACTTAATACCAAATACCGAGAACTGCATTATCATTGACAAAAATGCATGAACAAAATGCAGAGTGGTATTAAAGTAGTTAAATGTTAATTCACCTTACCTAAGAAAACTTTTCTGATTCGACCGTTATAAATTCAAACAAAAATTTCAAAATAAGAACATGTTAAGAAATATCTTTCTTGCTACAAGCGCCTCTACATTACCCCCCCGCCAAGATCAGATTTGTTGCTGAAAACCAGCAACAAAGTTGATATCGCTTGTAGCCTAAATGGGTAACGCTTCGAAATAAAAACTTTTTAGGTGATATGTAAAACTGTCTATTGTCGAAGGTCCTTTGCATGATATATCCCAAGTAAACGTCCACTCAGATCCTCCAATTGATAATAGCATGTTCCCGTTTTCTTCCGTATTCTAGCCTTAAGAAATGGTGGAGCCAATTTAGCGTTATATCCCTTTTCGAAATTGCTTTGACTGAAATTTCTTCTAAAGACCTCCTGACCAACAACAAAATTTACTTCCCTTGAACGAAGATTGTAGGCTTTTTCATTTCGTTCTTGTTGTTTAGCAACACTTTTTGCTGCTCGAGCTCTAATAATATCAAATGAATCTTTTCTATCAAATTGAATTGATCTGTCATCTAGCATTTCCAATTTTCTCAGAAGAGCATAGGATACGCCATTCGTGATCATATGTTGACCAAATGCCATGTAATAAGGTGAAGTACCTATTGAAGCATGTACCGCTGACCTTAGGGCGCAACTGATACTGCTGAGATATTCATCCCAATTACTCTGGTCATGTTTTATATATGCCCGTACAGCCGCTAATACTGAACGATTGACACGCTCAGAAGCATTCGATTGGGGCGAATGCACTGCTGTGAAAACGTGATTAATTCCATAGTTTTGTAATAATTTCCTAAATTGGTTAGATTTAAATTGCGATCCATTATCTGATACTATTATTTCAGGAGTGCCAAAGGTATGAAAAAGTTCCTCTTCCAGATATTTCATTATTGCGTCGGTAGTAAATTTTTTTATGGGTTTTAAGAAACAAAACTTTGAAAAGTGATCAACTACAATAAATATACCAACATTTCCACTCCTAGAGCGAGGGTAAGGACCTAAAAAGTCTACATAGAGTTTTTGGAAAAATCTATGGGTCTCGGAAGTTTTACCCAATGGAGGTCGCATGACAAAATTCGGGTGTTTTGTCCCCTTACACGTCTCGCAAGAGTTTACGTAATCCCTGACATCATTTACTAAATTTGGCCAAAAATAAAATCGACGAATACGCTCAAGCGTTTTGTTTATTCCTCCATGTGCTGAAAGATGATTATCGTGAGCCTTGTGAAGAATGTCTTTTATTAGTTCTTTGGGAACCCAAAGTTTCCATGCGAGATCGTCTTGCACCTTTTCCCCTGAACAGTGTTCCGTTCTTCTGTATAAGTATCCGTCAATAATTTTCAAGTCTGGAGTTTTATGAATATTTTGCCTAACCCGGTCTAAAAGTTCTGTATAGTCTGTCCCTTGGAAGTGTGTAGAATTTAAATCTACGAAGACCCCAGTTTCTTCTAAAGCCGACAAGTCAAAACCTAAAATTTCAGATAAATCTTCAGTGTTGGCTCTAGAAAGCGTATCAGGAACTACATTACGACTGCCTTTGCGGTGTTCAATTTTAAAGTTAAAGCCTTGTAATTTTAAAGCCCATCTTGCCAACCGAGAACTTAGGTCCGTTTGGGTCATGAGCCACTTCAGCGAAGCATGATCGGTGATTACAGTAAACTCATGTCCCTCTACGTAAGCTCTAAACTTTTTGATGCTCAGCATAGCTGCTAAGCATTCTTGTTCGGTTACTGAGTAATTACGTTGGGCTTGGTTCAGTTTCTTCGACATAAAGGCGATAGGAACTTCTTCACCCTCAGCAGTTTTTTGAACCAACACACTTCCTATTCCAGTATTACTAGCATCACAGTGTATGTAGAATGGCTGCGAAAAATTTGGACTATGCAATACTGGTGTGGTGGTCAAGATGGTTTTTAACTCATTAAAAGCTTTTTGAGCCAATTCGCTCCATACAAATTTACGATGGCCTTTTAACAAGTCTGTTAAAGGGGCAGTTACAGTGGCGTAGTTTTTGATAAACTTTCGATACCAACCGGACATACCTAATAATCTGCGAAGTTGTTTAACAGATCTTGGTTCTGGAAATTCTAAAATAGCCGTGACTTTTTCGGGATCTGTACGAATTACACCATCCCCAATAATATGACCAAGATACCGGACCTCCTTTACACAAAACTTTGATTTTTCGACATTTAACGTCAGTCCTGAAACTCGAAATTTCCGAGCCACTTCCCGCAATACCTGCAAATGTCTTTCAAATGTGTCTGTCACCACCAACAAATCATCCAGATAAACAAACACCTCCGTTCTCAATTCTACTGGCACCACCTTGTCCATTAATCGAGACATTGTCTGCGGAGCATTGCAAAGGCCAAAAGGCATGACCTTGTAATGATACAAGGGGCGACCAGGAACGGTGAATGCGGTCTTATCTTTCGATGATTTATCGAGTGGAATTTGCCAAAAGGCATCCTTCAAATCAAGGCTCGATATATATTCAGCTTTTGGTAACCTAGATAAGATACCATCAATTATAGGAAGAGGATACGCGTCCTTAACAGTTACAGAATTTACCTTCCGGCTATCTAGGCAAAGCCTAACCTTCCCAGGCTTGCGAACCAATACAATAGGTGAGGACCACGCACTGTCAGATTCCTCGATCACATCCATCTCTAGCATTCGATCTATTTCCGCGTAAATTAGCTTTTCGATGGCTGGGGACACGGGGAAATGCCGTTGTTTTATTGGTGCTGCACCACCTACATCGATAATGTGTGAAATAATATTAGTTCTTCCCAAGCCCTCCTTTGCAAATGACGGAAATATATTAATAACAGTTTGTAATTTCTGCTGTTGGGATATTGAAATATTTTTTTGTTCAGCAGTTTCCCCTAATGCATGAAGATATAGGTCAGAATTGTACTTCGAATCTAAGCCAGTTGGTAAAAGGTTAAAAAGTGTCCAAAAATCAATGCCAAGGTAGAGGTTTTGTGACAAATTGGGAATTAAGTATAATTTTATTTCTTTTGTTTCTCCGCGAAAGGAAATGTTAGTTTTAATAACACCAACAACTTTTTGTCCTTTGCCATCTGCAGTCCTAACAACTGAGTTGATTTTCTTAAAATGTTCATTTTTTCCCAAAAAATCTATTGCCGCCTGTGCACCTAAACAACTAACCGAAGCTCCTGTATCCAGTAAACCAGCCATTGTTTTGCCAAAAAGCTGCACATCTGCATATGGTCGAATATCATTGGGTTTGTCGTAAATTGTACTTAAAAGCCCACGCCGCGTGTGCCTTACTTCTTTCCAATAATTGCGCATTCGCTCAGAAGAACGCTGTTGTTTTGCATACGGGATTGGTTCATTAAATATTTCCTTTCGTCTCGCATTATACTCAGCCAGTCTAATGTGAAAGGGTTTAAGGTAAGTGGGTGGGGTAGAATTCCTAATTTTACTAATATTCAATGCATTATTATCTTTACAGTCGGGTAAAACTCTTTCAAATTTGCTGCCAGGAGCAGAATTACAGCTTTGAACCACTTTAGGCAAATTATCAGAGCTTTGA
This sequence comes from Pollenia amentaria, assembly GCA_943735925.1. NCBI lineage: Eukaryota > Metazoa > Arthropoda > Insecta > Diptera > Polleniidae > Pollenia > Pollenia amentaria. The sequence goes on from OX031007.1 coordinate 151,829,763, forward strand.
ACTTCCTTGATAAAATTTTTTTTATTGTTTTGAGAAAACTTAAGATGTTGCGATTCTAATTCGTATTGGTGGACTGATTCTGTCTGTGTGCACTTTTCAGTGCGGTCGACATGGAGTTTTTTGAATTTGTATTGCATTGGGGACATTTAGGTTTATAGACGTTAGCTAAACCACATCCGTAGCAAAACACTTGTCTGTCCTCTAAACAATCCTGATACCTATGACCAGATTTACGACAGTTCCAACACAGAAGTGCCACTGCAGAAATATTTTCTTCTTTTTTAGAAAGAGGGATACCTTCATCAAGTTCGTTGATTTGCCTTTTTACAAAGGGCAAAGATTTAGAACCGATATGCTTCCTATTAATGTCTTGTAAAAAAAATTCCCTACGCCGACAAATATCACGAAGCTCCGAAACAGTGTTAATTTTCAAATTCAAAATTTCGTGCTGAATCTCTGGTAATAAATTCCTCCGCAATATCTCAACTAAAATTCTTTCACTTAAAGGTTCGGCTAATCTATCAGAAATATCAATTATAGCGTCATAGAAAGTATCAAATCCTTCATTAGATTTTTGTTTGCGATCTCTAATCATTTCGCGCAAATCAATATCTGTTCTCGAGTCAGCATATTGCTTACGTAAAGCTGAACTCAATTGGGGCCATCTAATTGAAGGTACTGATTGATGGTATCGCCAAAACCAATCGTTTGCCTTTGCCTCAAATAAGGTAGATATATGATCACAAAGTAATTCAAAATTACCGTTAAGAGTTTGATTAGTTAAAGCCTCAACACGATATAAAAAATTGTCTACCGACATACCACGAGAATCTCCAGAAAATCGTATCTTCCAATTGTGTATTATATGACCTATTTTGTCTGGTCTTATATAAGGGCCATTAACATGAGAATCGGTAGGTTCCCTATTGGTGTGAGAGGATGGCAAACCAAGTAAGCCATCGAGACTTTGTTGCCCTATTGACAACGACGCGTTAGCATCCGCAGAAGACCGCCTATTTCTCTGTTGTGGAGAACTGGTAGTATTAGAATTGGACCGGTTACTGATCTGTAGTTTACGGAACCCTGCCTCAATATTTGTTTCAATCAATTTTGTCAAGGTCGCACTTAAACTTGAAAGCATCTCAGCTTGTTGAGCACCAACCGCCGCTGTTACCAAGTTTCGAATATAATCACGTTGTTCTTGTGGAGAACTTCCCGACATTGACATTCGTTGTGGCAGATTAGAATCATTATAAATTTCCGATAATGGAGAAGATATACTAGGTCGGCTAGTTTCAAAATTAATAGATCTTTGAACCTGAGATCTAGTTATCATTGGGGGTGGCATACTAGGTTTTGCATTTGGGGTTGCTATTGAAAGCCTATTTCCACAAATGGTACAATTGGGTCTTGTTTTGGAATTTTTTAGATAGCAGGATTTATGAAGGGGGTGGCCACAGGGTGGTATATACTGGTAAATATTTTCACTAATTGTGTGTTGACATATAGCACAATTCGTTAGAACCGTAGCTGGTTCCATATTTAACAACTCCTTAAATTCTCCAGTAGCCATTGTAAACCGTCAAAAGTTTCACCTATAGCTCTAGTAATACGTTCCACAAATGAGACTAAATTAGAGAAGGAAATTTGCAATCAATGCCAAAATATAATGCCGCTTTTTCTTTTCAAATTAGAAGCAAAAAAAAATTTATTGCAAAGTCGGTTAAAATTTCGAATAGAAACAAAAAAAAAATAATCAGAAAAGCCAATATCGATTAGAATTAATTAACACTAACAGATATATAAAAAATGATATTACTGCCTGAATAAAACTGATTAAAAAAAATATAAAAAAAGTTTATTCCTCCTAACTTCCTAAAACACAATATAAATAACTTTATACTAAAAACCGGGTAGAAAATAGAAAAAAAAATTGTCCACAAAATAAAGTATTTGATTTCCCAGCATACTGTAGAAGAAATTGATTCGTTAAATAATGAATCATACAATATGTAACTCGATTTAGAATTCCGAAAAATAAAGTAAGACATAATATCTATTGTACAGTAAGTAGAAAGAACATGAAGATAATATTAAGGTGGGTACTAATTTGACTAGTCATCAAATGGTCATTTCCGAACCTTAAAAGGTAGGGGTTGAATCATTAGAAAAAAAATCCCTAGCGGTCTGAGTCTAGTGTTAATCCAAACTGCAGCTTTTCCTGAAAGGTATATCTTATCAATGATTAAACACGGGTTTATAATATATACGTATATAAAGCGACGTAGGTTAACAGCTATAGGTATGAAGTCTGTTACATTCCAAACTAACTTTATACACAAATAATACACAAACATGAGTTGGAAAATGATAGTAACAAAAAGAAAATAGATAGGTTTAAAGACAAATAATAAAGAGCCACACACCAGAACTTGAATCGAATTCAAAAGATGTTTCCTTTTAGTATATTAATTTAACGTGTGGGCCCCACGTTGGGCGCCAAAAATTCTTCTTTCTCTATCTGTAGCGTGTAACGGTCAAAATTTTCCTTAGTTTTTACGAGCAATAAGCAGCAGTAGCATGCTTCATACATCCGGCTCCTATCTCGTCGGCTAATGGGGGGATTCGTAGCTACTAATTCTCGGTAATTAAATAAATAGAAAAGACCACAGAAAGAAATAGAAATAAATTTTAATTTGCATGCTAAAATTAGTGATAGGAAAAAGAATATGGAAAACCTAAATCGAAGTTAAAATATCGTATAACCTTCATCATTTAATTTGTTGTGATTGATGTTGTCACAACTCTTATAACCCTCCCAACCATGATCATGAAAATCTCTTAGAATTTATTTTTCATGATCCCAAACAAATCGTATTACCTCTACCAGTAGCTTTGTGGAAATCAAAAACAGCTCAATTTACAAATTCATATTAATAATTATTTATTAAGCGGGAAAAAAACATTACCACTAACTATTAGTTATTAATATTAATTTTAAAAGCTAAATTAAAGTTAACGATCTTAACCACAAATTTAAATTATATAGAAAATGGTTTTTCATATTTGAAATTACAAAAAAAAATCAAAAAAAAATCGGAAAACTAATGTTAAGCAAAAATCACAAAAAAAAAGCTGAAACAAAAATTTTATTTAGGCATCCAACTCGGCTACCAACAATTAATGATATCAATATGAAATTGGTAAAAAAAAATAATATACAGAAATGGAAAAAAATAAAATAAAATAATGTCCTCTGCAGGATTCGAACCCGGGTTCACAAAATATTTAAATTTAATTTTAATAAAACCGTTTATCAACACTATCTCAATTATTGTGGTCTATAAATAACCATCCAAGTTTACGGCGAATTCATTTTCGGATTTTACAAATATATTTTTTTTTTTTAATAATAACAAAAAGAAGAAGAACTGCAGTAAATTCTAAGATAAATAAATGCATTTTCTTCAATAAAAAAGTTAATTCTTAACATTTTTACGTCTTATTTGGACTTAAATTCATTATTTTTTTATTTCCGATACGAAATTTACATTTTTTTTATACTTTAAATAAAAGCTACGATTCTGTATGTATTTATCGTTTAACTAATTCTTTTACATTTTTCTTTTACAGAGCAATGTTAAAGCAATTGATGTTATTAACCGAACGAAACAAAGTAAATTTTGTTCGAATTTAGGCTTTACTTGCTAATTTTTAACGATAGATACATACATACAGATTTTGATTAGGAAATAGAAAAAAAATCAAAATGACTTACATACATACATGTTAGTTGTCCATCGTTGAAAGATCTTTCAGCCGGAAATTTGCTTGTAGTTGTGAAGGGAATGGATTAAAGCATATTTGGTGGTGGTATTTTCATTTAAAGTTGAAATGTAAATTGTATCTTTTCTTTTTATTTTTAATCAAATGAGATTGAATTAAAAAACAAGAAAAATATTATTCATTTTAATTATAAAAAAAAATTACTTTTGTTGTGTTTTTTTTTTTTTATTTTTGTCCATCACTGTAAAGTTAACAGCAAAACCTCGTATAGCCGTAAATCTCACTACATTGTTATTAACAAATTTTTTTTTATTTTACTCATAAAAATTTTTTCCCATTGGATTTATTTATTATTATTTACACTTTTTACACTTTTTTTAAATTTTTCACTGCTTTTATTTTGTGATTTTTGCTTTTACAAAATAGTTCTGACTAATGCAATTTAGATTTGTTTAAAAAAATGATAAGAACAATATTAAGATTTTAAATTAAAAGAAATTGGTATAAAAAAAATTAGTTCTAAATCACTGCAACCATTTCTTTCGCATACTTTTAAGTCTTGAATTTAACATAACAATTGGAATTGAACACTTTGCCAGAGTTTAAGTTAAGGTTTCTTTTTAATTTCTTGTGATTGATAAATTAATTGTTAAATCTTCAGATTTACACGAGATATAATTAATAATTATTTTCTGACACTTGTGCAATATTTTACTGTGATTTTAGGATAAATGATCTATTATGTTAAATATTTTAATGATTTTAATTAGTAAGTAGGTACCTAGGCTAATTTTTATCATTTAGTGTTTCCTTATTTTCTGTTCGCAATGTTTTTTTTTAACTTTTTGGTATATTTATCTGTAAATACATATGTACATACATACTTTTATTTGTTTTTTTTTCATAATTAGGCTCAAATTTTTTTGTTTTTTTTTTTTTACAAATTTACACACTTTTAGAAAAACTTTTCTTTGTCACTTTTTAATTTTACCACAACTGTTGTCCTATTACTTCTAAAATGGCTAATTCGGGACCATAAATTATCCCAGCAATCTGTGAGTTTCCTCCTTCATAGAAAATATTTAAAACTAGGCTTATCCACAAAGCCTCTTCCAAAACTAGGTTTCCTTGGCCAAAATCTTGTCCCTGAGCAGCAAGCGGTGGCAACTATAGCAAATTAAAATTTATTAAACTTTTTCTTCGCCAATATCTAACAAACACCCAATACATATTTATAAATTAAATGAATATAAGATTCTTACCAATTAAAAATATGCTCCTTAGCCTTGTACGCAACAGAACTCGCTCCCTGTATGAAAATTGTGTAATAAAAATGGACAGATTTTCGCTACAGTTAGCCCTTTTATACCCCCACAAAATACTGACATGTTGGAAAAGTGGTGTTAGAATACATACCTACATAAATTCAGCATACAACAGAAACCACTAACTTAATACCAAATACCGAGAACTGCATTATCATTGACAAAAATGCATGAACAAAATGCAGAGTGGTATTAAAGTAGTTAAATGTTAATTCACCTTACCTAAGAAAACTTTTCTGATTCGACCGTTATAAATTCAAACAAAAATTTCAAAATAAGAACATGTTAAGAAATATCTTTCTTGCTACAAGCGCCTCTACACATCTTGGCTGCGTATTTTCATATTAAATAAAACCGAAATCGTCAAAAAAAGTTTTTGTGCCTTTTTATTACTTACTTAAATTAATAATTAAAATCAAAAGACACCCCATCAAGCAAAATACTACATAATTGGTTATAGGTCTCTGCGGACCTTAACACTATTTAAATGCAAACGGGAGACTCAATAATCAGAGGGTCAATAATCAGAGGAAGCAGTGCTAATTTCTTTTTTGATGCATCCTAGCAAAACATTTTTATTCTAGTAAAACAATCCGCCGAATTATGTAAGTTATTCATCACAAAAACCGTGCTTTTACTTCTTTGTGAGGCATGATGTTAGCGATTATTTTGTTCTATATGCCCAGAAATTTAATTATTCTCTTTCATAATGATCGGGTTCAGAACAAACAATGGGTCCTATATATAAAGCCCCCTTCCAAAAATCCCTTTAACAGGCCTCTAACGATAACAAATAATACTATTATAATACAAATTTTTTAATCCAAATTTTAACTATTTTAATTAGGCTTAAGTTCATTAAATTTAATTTTCATTAAATTATTTTTATGAAGAAAGGAATTTTACAACATGGAGAATTAATTAAAATTGTTATTGATAATTTTAATTCTTGACTGACCTGGGAATCGAAGCCAGGCTGGCTGGCGTGTGATTCGAACCCAGGCGGCTGGTTACCCTGACATGTTTCGACCTCAACCAATAGGTCTCCTCAGAGGGATTTGCCGTCTTACACTCGCAGCCATCGATGACTGCTGACGTCTGTAGTCAAACATCAATCCCTAAACCAAATTGTATTTTAACCTTTGGTAGATCGAAATTTGCTTTTTGAATGATTATCCATTTTTAATTGATCTCACATGTTTTCCTTACTTCTGTTTTTTTAAATTTATTTTATGAAAATAGCAACTCCAGTGTTAAATTTTGAGATGATCGGTCTTTAATTTGCCATAGGTTCCCTACATCGCTCATACTCAATGTACATTTGCATACCCCGTTTAACCGTACCGAAGAATAAAATTGCGGTGAAATTAGGACCATTTTGTTTTGATATTTCAAGAAATCACACTGCTAAATTTAATGATAATCGATCGATAATTTATGAGAGGTCGCATATACAGTCCAAACTCGTAAAATACTTTCATACTCAAAAAGCCGTATTGACCATTAATAATGCTGTAAAATTTGGTGCATGTTAGTTTTTTATATGACTAATAATTGTAATTCCAGATCCAATGAATATTTGTTCGCTGTTAACCAAATATCTCAAATAAAGTCCACTCACGAAATCTTCAAATTCTTGGCGGAGGATATCAAATATTCGACTCAAACTAATATAAAATTCTTACTTAATTCAACTTTTTTTGTAAGTTGTTTTGTTGAATAAAATTTCTCACACATTTTGACACATTTCTACGAATTTATATACATACAACATGAAATATATTTTTTTATCTCTACTAGAGCATAAATGTTTATGCTGCACTGGTATTCTTTACAATATTTTTAAATAACATCTATTCGGTTTCAAAAAAGTTTTTTTTTGCAAGTCTACCATGGTCTATTTTTAAGCCTTTTTTGTTTTTGTCCTTTTGACCATGATTTCCTTTTAAAGTAATATCTCTTTTATTTTTTACTTTAATCGAATAAAGTATAAAGTTTCAAAGTCTCGCTTGTACTTTTTTATACATTTCCTTTGTGGTTTTTTATTAAATGAGTGCTATTTTATTTACGAGTTTTTTGTTCTAAATTAAAGTAAAAAGACTAAAATGAAATTTCTTTTTCTATTTTTTTTTTTTTTGCTTAATTAAAAAGTTTACATTTAAGTGTTTGGTTTTTTTTACAAAACAAGAGTATGAAACACTACGGATATAATATAGCGAGAATAACTTCTATTGAAAGAATTGCTAGTTACAAATATTACTAGTGTTAAGAAACAACAAGACCAAAAGCTGCTGAAATTTGACCGGGCGATTGTCAGAGATCTGCAAAGCGTACAATTGATTTGTAATGAGCGATTATTGGCCAAAAAATGGTTGGAATATATAACCAGACATAATAATAATAAGCCTTCCTCTAAAATTATTTTAGAGCTACCTCATTGTGGGCATAGGCTCTCAATAAGAAATCTCCATCTGGAGCGTATATTTGCAGTACTTTTCAGTTCCGTCAAATTAACTATCTTTCTATCATTAAATTTAGGCAGCTTGTTAATTTCGTTTAATGTTGAACGTCGTCAAGAGTTGTTCGGCCTTCCTCGTCTTCTTGCACCCTGGGGGTTATATGTTAGTGCTCTTTGGCATATGTTGTCATCTTCTCTTCTAAGTGTGTGCCCTATCCAGCCAAATTTACGCCTTCGGATTTCACAGTTTATGTCCTTCATATTTGTTATAGCGAGCAGTTGAGCATTTGTAATTGTATTAGGCCAATAAATTCCAAGTATAATTCGGAGGCATCTGTTGGTAAAAACTTTCATTTTACTCTTGATTTCTTCAGTTACAAGCCACGTTTCGCATTCATATAATAAGACGGGCAGCACACATGCCGAAAATATATTTAACTTCGTCTTTTTGCTGTATTCATTTGACCTCCAAGTTTTTTGATAATATTGCAAAAGCGCCTCTTGCTTTTCGTATTCTTGTCGTGACGTCAAGAAGGGCACCCCCGTTTGTATCTATCATACTGCCGAGGTATTGAAATTCACTTACACTTTCTATTACTTCATTGCCGATGTTTAGTGGTTCAGTTGACTCTGCATTAATGCGTATTTCTTTTGTTTTATTGATATTAATTTTCAACCCAACCTTCTCTGATTCTCTGGTTAGATCATTAATTCTTGCTTGTATATCAGCACGTCTGTGGGAAAGCTCACACTTATCATCTGCATAGTCCAGCGACTCTAATCGAATCTGCGGGTTTAAGGGATCCCATAAAATTCCCCTCGGCCTATTTTTAGTTGAGCGTTTAGCAACAGCATCTAGTACAACTAGGAACAGAAGCGGTGATAATAAACACCCTTGTCTAACCCCAGACGTTGTTTTAAATGGGGTAGACGTTACGCCATTATGTAGCACGGTGCATTCAAATGTATCGTAACTCGTTCGTACCATGCGTATTATTTTATCCGGTACGCCAAAGTTGGCTAACTCAGCCCAAATGCAGCTTCTGTTTATTGAATCAAAAGCTTTTTCATAATCAACAAACAGCATGTATAAGGGTGACTGCATTTCCAGAGATTGTTCTATGATTATTCGGAGCGTGTTTATTTGGTCCGTACAGGGCATAGCAGGTCTGAAGCCAGCTTGCTCGGGTCTTAATTTGTTATTTATATGGGTCATCATTCGCTCTAATATTATTTTCATGAGTATTTTCATCACAGCTGGAAGAACCGTTATACCTCGCCAGTTGTCACATCATATCATACATAACCAGACATGAAACCTAAAAACTCATTTATTGCAACGCCCTGCTAGATGTTGCAAGACCATTAAAAAAATATTTAGAAAATAGATGATTGGGGAGTTTTGACTTACACATAGTTCATACCTTGAACAATGCAGAACGCTCTCACTGAAAAACAGTGATGACAATTCTTGGGATACAAAACGTGTGAAGTCGTATGAAAAACAGGCTAAAAAGCGTTAAGTATAAAAATATAACGTTTTTAACCATTAGAAAAAACCCAAAAAATTTTAAACAGAACAATTTATTAAGAAATAAGTAAAAAAAAAATAAAGTCGGTCAAGCCCAACCATATGATACCCTAGACTACAGTATTTGAAAAAATGTTCAAGAGTGTACCCTATTTAGGACCCATAGGCAACCATGAGCCTGCCAGAACAAAATTTAGTTAAGGGTTAAGGTTTATATAAAAGTCCTTCGTGACAAATATTATTCAGATACATCATCTATATGAGATTTGTTTGCTTTAAGTGATTTTCGGAAGGGAACCATGGTTAATTTGGACTTATCAGCACAACATTTTGTCATGATATAGTAGCTGGCCTAAAAGTTCGTTAAGCAATTTGTATATCACTATCACAGTTGCCAATTTAAGCATATTTAATGTTATATTAAGCGTTTTTAAACTTATTTAGCATGAATATAGGCTTCTAGCGTAAAGCAATTTTTTCAGCATTTTCCCAAAATTATTTAGAACATTTTTAGGATTTATTTATTTCAAGTGATACATATATATTTTTCATTAATTTACTGCTTTTCGCTGGATGTACAAAAATGTAAATTTTAATACTGTTTTTTTTTCGATATAAAATTATATTGCTATTTCTCATATTTTACAAATAAATGGTAAACTTAATGGAATTTGTTTGTTAAACCAGTAAATTTTTAACCCTTCTCAGGTGGAAAGGGTAAAATTGTACCTTTTTTATTTTTGATATACTATAACTTTTTTACTTAAACATCAGATGCCTAAAATTCTGTGACATCTCCACACTTACATATAATACACAGTGCATTTCTTGAAATTTTTAAAAAATAATGTGGGGATTGCCCCTAAAAATAGAGTCTGGTTAATTTAAAATCCTTATTGGGTACAATTGTACCTTCACATATTTTGTGGGAAAAGGAGCAAGAAAGTTCTATCTTCTAGTTCTGCTGCTACAAGAATGCATCTTTCCAACATAATATCTACTTTACTTTAAAGGAAATATTTTCTTATAACCAAATTCATTAGTTATGCTACGTTCTTAAACTGTGTCTTTTTCGGAATTCTACGTTTTCCATATTTATATAAGAGTAGAACAATAAAAAAATTACTGATTTGCTTGAGTGTAAAATTTGTATTCCTCGTGAAGTGGCCATCAAAACATAAATGCTGTGTTCATTAGGTAAAAGTAACGTACACTTTCTAGATTTTAATTAAAAGTGTTCAAATATGTAATGAGTAGATGTACTACAAAATAATAAATTAAAAGTTAAAACCTTTTTAAAAAACAAGCTTTTTCTTAAATGCGCTTTTACTATCAACTTATAACGTCATTAAACAATTTGTATGATATAAAAGCTTGTCGCGTGATTCAAGTACTCGTATTTACTTAGTTTGAAGATTTTAATAGGAAAACCAATCACATCAAGTAAATCTCGCAACAAGCTTTTTTTAAAAAAGCTTTTTATAATTTATTTAAAACTCACATACGTATTCTCAGTAAGTCCTTTCATCTTTTGCCCATATGTTAGGCAAGTGCTAAAAACTTAATCCGCCATATTAGATTTAGAATCATGCCACATTATTTTTCGACTTTTTCGGGCTTGCTGAGACCCTTTCATTTGGTACCCATTGGGGAGATCGATTATTCGCCTTTTTTCAAAAACCGGTTTTCGAATGTTGTTATTTTTAAAAAACACGGTTTTAGGTTAGGCATTTTTAAAATAACCGGTTTTAATTCGAATACATAAAAATACAAAAATCAAATAAGTTTGTGTAAGAAAAATATGAGCAATAAATTGATCAAACTTTAGATTTATTTTTATAATTTCTATTTATTTACTAAACTTTATTTGTAAGTAGATAATTGTATAATGCAATTTAGAAGCTGTTAAATGATATTTGATCAATACAAACGTTTTGCAAAAGCAAATGAATAATTATAGGAATTAAATTAATTTATTATTTAAGATATTCTCCCAAATTTAATTTAAATGAGTTTTAATTTTTTGGTGGTTAAGCATGTCTATATGAATCAGTAGACTTCAACCATATTTTTGAAAAGTTGCAAAAAAAAACTTCTTAGCCTGGATTTTACATATATTTCAAGTTATTTTGTTTTAGCATTATAGAAACGAATAGAACATGCTTTTAGTATGAAATATTTGTAAATTCGTCTACCACATTATAAAACCTTCCATGACATTGTTTGATCTCTTAAAATTAGTTTTTTAGTTCCACGTGTTTTAATAAAAAAAACTGATGAATTTTTCCATATCGTTGTAGTTTTAAGCATGAAGATGAGCTAGAACTACATAAGAGATTTAAATGCCTTAACGGGCATTCCGTCCTCGGCAACACAACGGGCTAATATTTTACCCAATGATTAATTTTTGGCTGCGCTTTGTAGCATTATTATTGTATTATTGGTCGTCTATTTAGAACTACTTCGAACGGAGTTAAGTTTCATTTGGAGTACATTAATGTCAAGTATGTGGACAAATTAAAGGTGAATAACGAGTCGTGACGTGGAAGAACCTTTGCCACATATGATTTTACGGCACTTTAGGCCCCGAACTTTTTCCTTTTAATCCCGTTCGAAATATCTCCAGAGATAACACCTATATAAGAATATATTTTATATTGGAATACTTATGCAATATTTTGTAGTATTTTGAATAGTTTTTGGTTTGTACAAGAACACACGCTTTTATAAGAGATAAGTATTTACATTGTTCATAATGTTTTTTGACTTTTGTTGAATTTTTTTTTTTTTTTGACATTCTTCATAAAAAGTTTAAGTTTGCCCAATATTCAATTAGAAAATACCTAAATTACGCGTACATCTACAACAAGAGTAAGGAAAACGTATATAAATAACACATTATTAAAATCACCGGCTTATTATACCAAAATAATCGGTGTATTCGATATTCGAAAAATGAACATATTAAAATAACCGGCTTGGGCAAAACTCAAATAACCGGTTAAAACCGATCGAATAATAACCATCCGATCGCCCTATTACCCATATTGTAGAAATGCATATAAAATAATTAGTCCGCCATCTTGTGATTCCACCATGTTCGCTTTAGAATAACGTCACATAGCTAACCATGTATTGTCATCCAAACTGAATGTAGTAATAAATTTCAGCTCAATCGGTTGAAGATATCTGGTTAAACTTGAGTTGTTTAGAAGTCCGCCATATTGGATTAAGAGTGACGTCACTTTATGTTTAGAGTTTTTTTAGCAAGCCCTTTCATCTTATACCCATATTGTAGGAGTGCTTTGAAAATAACTAGTCCTGTAACTGTTAACGTTGTGAAATTATAATGCTCGACGATGGTTTAATGAGATTTAGTATGAAATACTTAAATCATCTTATCGAATTAAATTTTAAAACGTTTTTGATTTTGTTGTAAAGATACATTTTTGCATATATATATATGTATTTTTATGTAATTTGAATGCTAAAAAATTAACTGATTTGTATACCCTCTTCCACTTGTGGTCAATGAGGGTATACTAAAGCTGCGGTTGCACTTATTAAATATTTGACCAAATAAGCATAACCACTACTTTTGTTAATAAGTAGTTAATGAAATTTAATATGGTCTTAATTAAAAAAAAAAAAATAAAACTGATTACACTGCTAGACATAGTAAAAAACTGTTTTTGTAAGATGTGGTTTTATAATCAAAATAAATATTGGAATTAAAAAAAATTATATTCTAGTTTTCCTGTTGGTCCCGTTTTATAGTCAAATATTTGCCAAATGTGAACATAGCTTAAGTTTGTCATTTCGGGAAAAAGGTCCTAACCCTATAAAGACCTATATAATATATATATTCTTAATCCTTATCAGTAGCGAAGTTGTTTTAGCAATGCCCGCCTGTCTGTGTGTGTGTGTTGAAATTGGGTTTCCGAATACCCTATATACGATGGGGACTAGGTTGTTTTATATTTATGTCACATACACCCCCATGTTGTTGTTTTTTTTTATACCAATCAAAGAAAGTAACAATTAATATAAGTTGTATACCTGTATATACAACATCCGAAAAATGTGGGCTAGAGTGGATAAGTGGGCGTAGCACAAAGCTGATTTATTTATATCTAAAGAACGGTAAGAAAAAACTTCCAAATTTGTCACAAATAGCTGGGTTATCAAAACACAACCTACCTCTCTAAATATATGGGCGGAAATGGAGAAGTAGGCGTGCTAAATCCCACAGAAAGACATTATAGATTTCTGTATATTTAGAGAACGGCCAGAGCCAACGTTTCTTAATTAGTTACAAGCATCTGGGTTATCAATACACAACGTCCAGCAGATATGGACGGGATTAGAGGAGTGGCGTGGCACAAAATAGATTTATTTATATCTAAAGAACGTTACTTATAAAACTTTCTGTTCCCATCGCACCATAGTGAAGGGTATATAAGATTCGGCATAGCCGAAAATAGCACTCATGTTTTGTTTTTTTTATTTTTTGTTTTGTATTATTGCAAATAGGTATGGCTTGTAAGTTGCTTGAATTCTATAAAATTTTATTTATCTAAAAACTTTGTAACAAAGTTTTCAGTCTACAAAATAATTCAAGAACTACTCAATAATCGTTTCTTTTTATTTTGGTTATAAAAAAGTAATTTATATAATATATTATAATGTTCCTTAAATTAAAATTACAAAAATATAAATTTTAATTTATTTAAATGATTACTCCGTTTTAACGCTCAAAGTCGCTAAAAATATAAATTTATATGTTTTACAACATTTTCGCTTAAATGCACCCCTCTTAAAAATCTTAACCGCTTTTATAAGTCGTTTAATAGAGACACAATTTTATAGATCTGAGAAAATCATTCGCTTAAGTGTCGTAAAGAAAAAACAAATTTTTGATAAGACAAGAAAGAGTCGAAACTTATATACCCTTCACCACGGTGGTTTAAGAACAGAAAGTTTTATAAACACGGTTCTTTAGATATAAAAAAATATATTTTTTGCCACTTCTTCAATACGCCCACATTTTATAAATTGATAACCAAATTGCTTTGGAAACTATGACTCTTGCCATTTTCCAGATATACGTAAAAAAAGTATTAAGAAAAACAAAAACAAGGGAGTTTTGGGTAAAATTAGAGGCAGTCGTGGTTTTTCGCTCATTAAAAACCGATCAGGCTGCAAACAAGTTCGTACTTTATCTGATATAAACATATAACTCCGTAGTCCCCATTATATCTGGGGTCCTTGGAAAATATATATTTCAACGGACAGACGGTCAGACAGACATCGTTAAATCGTCGTCGCTACTCATAACGACCCAGAATATATATATACCCTATAGGGTATAGATCAATATTTTAGAAATAACCAACAGAATGGCAAATTTATATATACCCCTTCCACCTGTGGTGAACGGTATAAAATGAATGATCTGGCAAGACGTCATTTAAACCAAAATGTGGCCACAATTAAAAAGAAAAAAGTTTGCAATAAGATTTGAATCATGTTCACAATATTGAGAAAAAACTTTTTTTGAAACTTCTTTAAGAGTATGTTCTCCCAGACTATCCGAGGAAAAACTTTTTGAATTTTGGTAATAAAAGTAGTAGTTATTTTATATGTTACCTGGTAAGTAGTTGTCATTACAATTGTCATTATTCTGAAAGCCTCAATAAGTACTTACTAGTAATGACCTCAGTAAGTACTTTTCACTTATATTATTTTCACTTCTGAATATTTGCTTACTAATAATCAGCTCAATAACTACTAATTAGTTGTGTTGTTTTCACTACTGAATGTTTACTTACTAGTAACTAGTTCCATAACTACTTATGAGGTCTATTAACTAGCGCCAATTAAATAAAAACTAGTTATTTTTTGGCTTCTGTAAGTACTTACAATTTTACTTCCTGGTAGTAAAGTAATAACTATATATTTTGTGACTTCTAGTAAGTTTATTGAACTCGTAAGTACTGAATTCTGTGGACAACTCGAACAAAAAAAAGTAATTATTCAGCCGAAAAATAAGTAGTGTTTATATTTCTCCAACATTACTTGCTAACTTACCAGGTAAGTAAAGTTTTTGCTGGGATGTTATTTTTTATAAATAAGACAAATATTGATTATAGTTTTTATTTATCTTATTTAATTTATTTTATTGATATCTAACAAAATCAAAGTTTTGCTGTACACCTGCGCTACACTCTATTATGATGCGAAAGAAAATGGTACCAAATCTAGTTATTAGTACTCTGTAATGCATTTGTGCATTTGTCCTTCGGATCTTTTATTTTTTTTTTCTTTTCGTAGAACATTTCTTTTTCTTTTATTTAAATTTTCAAATTTCAAACTTATTTTATATAATCTGAAAATTCATTAATGTCAATCTGCGCCATCTTTAATTTTTATTGCCAGTGGTGAGTCATATAAAAAAAAATATCGAAAGCAAATTGGCATTTTGCTTTTGTATCGAAATTGCATTCGCATCGCAAGAGAGAGTCGCCCCCTGTATAAATATTCTGACACATATAAGCCTCTAAAACAGGGATGTTAAAGTTGGTACAATTGTATTTTTTTTTTGGTACATTTTAACCTTCTAAAGTACCGTGGTACGACCGGGACACATTTGGTACAATTTAAAAATTTGTCATAGTTCCCTCTTTTTGAATTTTTAGTATAGCAAACAAATTATTGAGTCCTTTTCTTTGCATTTATGTTGTACAACAAATCGTTAATGTAATAGGTGCCTAAATATTTGACTAGTATTGTGGTGAATAGAGCGTCCCCTTTTACAATGTGGCAAGTGAAAGACAGACAGACGAAGTTTGTTGGTAAGGGGGCGCCGCTATATATATGACGCACACTACTTTTATCCCTCTCGCCTACCAATTTCGTCTGTCTGCCTTTGGTACCCACAGAAGAGGCAACATGAGTGATTTTATATATTTCTACAAATAATAACAATATATTGTTAAAGAAATTAAAGAAAATGCAAAACAATTTTATATCAAATTTTACGAAGTTTTGAGAACCAAAGTCAACTTTAATAACGGAGTTTTAAAGTGGTTCCATAAATTTACTCCTGAAAATGTTATTTCAGGTAAAACAAGTTGTATTGTACCGCTTCTAGTAAAAATGTTTCCAAATGAAATTGCAAATTTTGATTCGATTAGTACCCAATTTAGAGCTTTAGCTGATGTCGAGCAAGTACAGTCGTTAAAAACTAAAAAACATTTGTAGTTTTTGGTCGGTAGTAGCTAATTTACAAAAATAGCTGAATGCAATATGTTTCCTGACATTTCTAGAGTCGTTGCTGGAATTTTGGCCATTCCACATTCGTCTGTAAATGTGGAAAGAGTTTTTTCGAAACAGACTACATGTGCCAACATTATCAAGTCTCATACAAACAAAGAATTGTTTAAGATCGGCAAATTTATGCTGCTATGATGTAAAAATTCCAAATAGTTTATTAAATAAACAAAAAAGTGCCTGATTTTGATCTCATATATTTATAAGACTTTTATGTACCTTATTTTATTCATACATATAATGTATGTTGATGTTAAGTTTTGTTTTTTTTTTTGTGTACAATTGAATTTTTATGAACTTTTTTGTGGCTTTAATAAATAAAAAAATGGAACCGTGAATGTCCAAAAAGTACATTTTTTTGGAAGTTGGTGCAAAATTCAAAACCCCATTTAACATCCCTGCTCTAAAACATACAATCTATTTAAGATTTCAGTTAAAATAGTGAATCTTGTTGTAGTCACTGTAACGTAGCAAAATATGAAAATCAACGACAACTTCATCCGATGTCTTGTACAATTGTCAAAGACTTATTTATTACAATCACCCCTAACATGAAATTCGACACTATATTTTTTTCGTTTAACAAATATTACCTTTTAATCATTTCGATTACATATAAAGGGTCCGCCAAATAACTTTTTTTTTTTTTGAAAATGCTATAAAAAACACTACTGAATATTTTCTCAAATTTATTTTTTTATTTGAAAGTACAATTCTTCCGGTTAATAATGGAAAATAATTGCATTCAAATGGCTGCCTCGGCTGGCCATGCAGTAGCCTACACGATCGGTCCAATTTTTAAGCACATTATCGATTGTGTGCAGCTGTATTTCACCAATGGCCTCACGAATATTGTCCTTTAAAGCGTCAATTGTCTCTGGCTGGTCGGCTTAACACTTATCTTTGACGGCACCCCACAAATAATAGTCCAACGGTGTTAAATCGCAGCTCTGAGGTGGCCAAAAGACATCAGCTCTGCGGCTGATAATGCGATCTTCAAAAACAGGGCGCAAAACATCGAGTGTAGCTTCGGCTGTGTGATCGTCCTGTTGAAACCAAATGTTGCCAATATCCTCCTCTTCAATTTATGTGAACAAAAATTGGTTCAACACGGCCCGATAACGATCGCTCGTCATTGACTGTAACGGCCACTCCTTGCACATTTTCGAAGAAAAATGGCCCAATTATGCCTCTGGACCAAAATCCGCACCAAACAGTGACTCGCTTTGGGTGTATCGGCTTTTCAATGTATGCGTGCGGGTTTTCTGTGCCCCAAATGCGACAATTTTGCTTGTTTACATACCCGCCAAGATCCAAATGAGCTTCATCTGAAAAGATGATTTTTTTTGGCACAATCGGCATCTTCTGTAAGTCGATCGCAGGCCCACTTAGCGAAGCGAAAACGCATTGGATGATGAGTTGGCTTCAACTCCTGAATCAATTGGACTTTGTATTGCGTCATACCAAGGTCTTTATGCAAAATTCGTCTCAATGATGTCTCCGAAATGTTCAATTGTTGAGAACGACGGTGAATTGATGACGCTTCACGCACACTTTCTGCCACAGCAGCAATATTCTCGGGTGTACGCACTGTTTTTGGCTTTTCACGCTTTGGTTTATCGATGAGGATGCCAGTTTCTTTCACTTTTTTCACAAGATAACGAACATACGGAGCTGACGGTGCTTTTCTTCTTCCAAAATCCGTACGCAATTTTCGCACACATTCTGCAACATTACCATGATTTTCACAGTAATGTCGCAATATTTCCCAGCGTTGTTCAAGCGTATACACAACAATATTCGTTCAGGATAAAACTAATTACATATCTGTCAAATCAGACATGAGCTAAGTGTTACCATTCACGAAATAAGCACTAGTTGAAAAAAAAAACGTTAGATGGCGGACCCTTTATTTTTCTTGTATGAAAAATATCTTTTCTATCTACATATAATTCTTTTTAATGATTATACTTAAACTGTTTTTGTTATAAAAAAATTTGCCTAAAAATACGAGCAAAAAAATGATTATGTAGCATTTATGAATGTAAAACACTTATTTTAACGTAAATACGGCTTTGCCATATTTTGTCTTTAACAATAAAAATAAAAATAAAAAAAAAATTATCAATTGGAATGGCTCCCTACTTTGCGAACTGAAAAGAGGAAAATTATAACGGAAGTTACATGCTTTTTTAAGGAGCGGAATGGGTATGAGCTGTAATTTTCCATCAGATTTTTTCCTACATTTGCCCAACATTTAAGATTATCAATATTATCCCTTGTATAATAATTTTTTATTAGCTTCATTATTGTTATGGCAAAGAAAAACATTTTATTGTGTATGATTTTGTTTTTAAACAATTTTTTTAAAGCCCATTTAAGGGTTCCATGAAAGGACAAGCAAGGAGACATAAAGACATTTCAGGATATAAAATTTTCTTAATTACAAGTATGCTATATTCGGCTGTGCCAAATCTTTAACCCATTTTTTACCAAGCTACATAAATTGTCGAATAATCTAATGAAAGTCGGCCAAAAATAACTTCTATAACTTTTTTTTTTGCCGGGGACTCCCTGTAAAAACTACTGGTCGAGATCTGGACCACTGGCATAATTAGAGCAAGAAATTTTCTGTGTGATATTATATATTGTGATACGAAATTAAATGAAATTATCTCGTAATGAAAGGGGATTACCTAAAGTAAGCAAATATAAAAGCTACACTGACATAAAGTCGAAACCGAACTTCAAAATTTAAGTACGAATGGGTCAGTTTTTTTATGAGTGTAAGCCTAAAGATAAATAAAGAAGTTTTTCTAAAATTTTGTGGTAAGTCTCGAATCAATTCCCCACATGTAAGTTGACATTGAATATAGGGCAAGAATATGCAGTATGCTTCTTGCATATTTTGCATCGGCGATAGCAGTGCTTGACACATACAGACATGTGCATACCATTTACTTTGGGCGGTGATACTGGGCGGCTTATGAACTATTCTTATCTTTCGTTTTCTGCATGGGACGAAGATATTTCGTTGTTTGTTGATTCGGTGACAGCATGGCTTTTTTGTTATTGACGTTTTAAAATCAACTTGACTCATGGGCTTCTGGTTCGTTTTTTCAATAATCATGCAATGCAATTTCCATGCATTAACACAAGCAAGTAACCCAACCTTGCCTCTTATTTTAATCTGACAATTAGCTATAGCATTATCAGGTTAGTCAATGCCGCCCATGTACCTATACTAGTTGGCAATAAGGTTGGCTTGGGGCACAGGGACCCGTTTTTTTAGTTTTCTTTCGTATCTCATTACATTTTTTATCGGATCTATATGATCATAATTAGTAGCCAAAGTGACCTCTGCATTATCTCCCCATCGAACCAATGCAATTTTATGTTCTTGGTCAAGTGCATAGTCCATATCATGCCGAGTTAATTTAATTTTCAGGCCTACCAATCTGTTTAAGCGGATTGTGCCAGTTGCACAAAAACCTTTTTCTTTAAGAAGGCAAAGCAAATGGTATCCGGTAAAAAATTGTCGAAATGGAGGCTAAGTTGCCTTGGATTCTCGCAAATCGACATTAGACTCATAGCTACGCTAGCAGCAAGGCCCAGTTGTTTATCATATGCATCCGACGCTCCTGCATATGATTGAAATTGGAACAGATATCCTTTGGAAGAACATAAACACCAACATTTGTATCCGAGGGGAATTGGTTTCCCCCTGATAAATATCTTGCAGCTATGAAGACCAAAATATGTTATCATTTGCTTATCAATAGACAGATTTGGCTCAAAAACACCAAACTGCTTGAACCGAATATTCAAAAGATTGAACAGTGGTCTTATTTTGGGGAATTTGTAATTTTTGTCGATTGCGTCGTTTTTGACAATATGGAATTTTGATTTTAATTTTGGCAAATTATCACGTGTCATAAGTTTGAAGCGATTCCATAAGTTGGTTCATTGCTCCAATAGTGCTGCACTTTCGGAACGGAATGATAACCGGAAAAAAACAATACCCCAAATAATCGACGCATTGTGCTCATATCAATCAAATGTCCATTATTGCTATGTTGAGCAGCATACCTCTTTGTCTCATCCACGAAATGTAGACTAACCTCATCATCAAAAAATAGACAGAATAGCTGGTTGATTTTTAATATTCGCATTGAAAAAAGGACTACAGTTGATATAAGCACATTTTTTTTATCGAATAAGTTATCAAAAAAATAAAAAATAATAGATAAGAATACAAAAAATTAGTGCACTTATTATCCCACTGGTCGACATCTCGACCAGCTATGTTCAAGGCTGTCTCGCTGCCAGCAGGAGTAGCAAGTAAATTTTAATTTGAACATTAAAATTTATTATTTTAAATCAATATTTTTTTTCTATTTTATATAAGTCGTTACAATTGGTTTAACAATAGCCTAGTTTTAGTCTATTTTTGTGCTCCCCAGAGGGGCCCTCAAAAGGGGAGGTGTTTGGTTAAAAAAGTCCTCATCAGAAAGCCAACAAGCCAAACTAAATTATTCATAATAAATATTAATTTAACTACACTACCTTATATTTTAAATTATTTAATGAAAAATGGCAAAAGTTTTTGGTCGACATCTCGACCGCTGGTACAAAATGGGTTAATACCCTCCACCGAGAGTAATATAAATCAGAAGTTGGATTTACATGGAACCAATAAGTAATTAACCAATCTAATTAAAAAGCTGACCTCACTGTCAGGGGCGTATTTAGGTATGTTCCCTTGCTATGCACACTTTGATATGGCTCCTTTAGTAATAAAATAACGACGCCTGAAATGCAAACAGGCCTAGCTACCTTTTAATTTTTTTCAGGAGAAGCAAAAAAAATAATATACAAAATCAGTAATAATACTGCGTGTTAAACAATTTCGAAAGCTTACGTTCGAATAGAAAATTTCTATGAAAAACACTCAGTTTTAAAAATATTTTCCATATAAAATTTTATACGAACTTTGACGTTCGAAATTCTTGAACAGCCAGTTAAAGTATTCATGGAGTTTCTTTAATAAAGTCGCCATTTTTCATCGAGAGGTCTGAAAATGCTTCAACATGTAGTTTGATAAAACGAACTACAGTTAATTAAAAACTCCATTTTGAATTTTTGTGTAGTAACGTCCGTTTGCATTTAAGGTGACGATATATATATAGAAGTGATTACACACACAGACATATATGTTATTGTGTTATAATATTTTATAACAATCTTTTGGCCAATTCAAACATTACATTTGAAAAAGATACATACTGTTGCTCAAAAAAAAATTAATAATATGTTTTTTTTAATAAGCGCATTTTTTTAATTAGTCGTTCGGGATTTTACTCGTGCAAAAACATCAATTAAATTTTCATAAATTATTTCTTGCACTAGTTGGCCTTGAATAGACATTAACTCAATAGCATTAAAAAAAGAATTTTCTGCTGATCAGTTTGTAGCAGGAATAATAAAAAAATATAAGTAAAGCTACTTATGTATTATGGTAAATATCTTGAAGATACCATGAATTAAACATATCAGATATATTTTATGCAGAGTGCACATCTTCTGTATTTGCCAATGAATCCCTGAGTTGATAATGTAAATGAATGCATTAATGTAATGTCTCGTCTAGATCATCAGTATACTTTTCTTCGACGAGTTTATTTGCTTGAATTGTTTAACTTATTTGTATCTTAGATAAATTGTATTTTAGATAAATTATCAAAAAAGTGGAAATTTACAAAAAGTCATTCGTATGAGTATTTACCTTCGGATAACTGTACACTCAGAGTGTCAAAAATGGGATAGTAAATATTAATATGACAATTTTCTTGTCCAGAAAATGGTGCCTTTTCATTTACCTGCGACGAGTATCATATTGATAATAATCTTCAACTCCACATACCGCTTTGAATTTTTTTTTTAATTAAGAAAATTGTTTATTTTTCATATCCAGAAGAAGCTAGAAAATCATACATTTGGATAACATATGACTAATCAACGTGAGAGCCCTGAAGTATTTTATTAGCGGCATTAAAACTAGGGATGTAACGAATACCGATACCGATATATCGGCGGTACTTCAGGTTTGCCCATATATCGGTATCGGCTATTTCTTACTGTCGATACGAATATACTTCTTTTAAAGTTTTTTTGAAGAAACAATTTAATTACACAAGGGAACAAGGTTCTTGTTGATTAAGAACTGAATGTTGTTTTAAGGTTATTTGGGACGCTGAATTTAAATCTGTTTTTTTTTTCAAGATATACCGTTATTTCCAAAATTAAGACACTTACACTACATATATTGCAAATGTTGCACCATATTCACTTAAAGAAAAAAAACCAAAATTCGCTTATAATATTCAATTGAAGCCGTGCTTACATTGTTTTTAAATTTGCCCCGTATCGTTGATATCGTTGAAGTTTAAAATTTTTCTATTTAAAAATTCATAAAAATTTCGGCAAAAATCACAGTTTTAGTACAAAAAACTTTTAGCTTAACATATTTCGAATGAAATGAGCTTTATTTACTGAGACAATTAAATTGATAAAAATCGCGATTTCCATACAAATATAAAAAATTTTTTGTTTGCTGCTGTTCTATTTATGAACGTTTATTCCTTCACTTCACTTGATTGTGAATAAAAGTGAAACACGTTTATGTATTTTTATGATCTATAGCTCATTTTATTCACAGGTTATGTGACTTTATGTGAAAGTAATAAGACTTTGACTTTTTTATGTTCTGGGTTTTTCATGATTTTTAAAAATAAAAAATTGTAGTTTTTTTGATTTTTTTTTTTCGTAGACATTTTTTTGTGATTTGCAAAAATTTGATTGTTTTTCAAAATTTACAATTACGTCTTTTAAAAAAATGAAGAGTTTTAAAAATCGCTTCATGAAGAGTGAAGTTATGATTTTTTAAACTTTTAATTTTTAGAAAAAAGTCAAAAATTCGATTAGTACTTGTAACTTAAAAATGCGAGCTGATAGAGAAAAACGGAGATTAAATTTGAAATCAGCGGCCTCAAATTAGGAAAAAAATTGCATTAAACTTCCAATCAACACACAAAAAGTACAATTTTGTTCCGCTGTGCTATCAGTTCTTATTTTTTACACAACAACAAAATAATAGGAATAAAATATTTAAAAACAGCATAAAAAATCAAAACAAAATAATAAATTGTTTCTTTTTATTCTTAAGCTGGAGGCCCACACCGCGCTTTATATACGTTTGATACTTTCTCGACCTCTATTCAAGAGCATGCATATTTGGAAAGTAATCCCAATTAATGCCTTCCGTACGTTTGTGCATTAAACGCGTTTGCTGTGTAACTTGTCAATAAAATTCTACAATTTGTACATTTTCAGATTTTTATCCTTATTTTTAAAGAGATATTTGTGAGAATAAAAATAATTTTGCTGAAAACTTAAGGTTACTTCGACTAGGCTACAAAATCCATAAGCAAGGCCACTGCTACATTTTCTGACGTTTTTCCGCTAGATAACAGTCTTCGAACATTATTAGATGATATAAAAAATAAATAAACTCACATAGAGAATATGTCAGAGGCCCAAAAATTGGCGACATACTAAACATTAGTTCTGAATAAAATATTTGAGGGTGTAGAGAATAATGAAACCTATTGTTTATCTATAATTCTTCGAATATTTTAAAGACAATCGGCTTCCATCGTATCGAAAAACACCTTACTGAAATTGTGGAAAACATGGCCACCCCTACATTTTATTTCTGCTAAAAAAGCAGTCGGGATATCCCTTTGATCTCCTAATATTTCTAGAGGGGCAGATCCGCTTGGTGCTGAAAGATTTAAGTTTTCAAATCAGTTGTGCCGCATCTGAGAGACAAAATTTCCACTGCAGGTCTGGTTCGAAAGAATTTGCGATCTAACTTGTATAACTAACATATATCCTACACTCACAATTTCTGTACGTAAATTGTAATATAAAATAAATGAATATTCAGTTAAAAACCGGTCTACTTATTTTTCATTTATTTTCAATGAAAAGTTCGTTTAATTTTTACTCTCAAAAATTCAACCGCTTGTCGATGGAAGATTCAAGTTATACATAACCCACTCGCGGCCCAAAAAGCGACCAGAACTACCTTAAAGGAAAAGACCTAAGCTTTCTTTGGAGCAAAAAAAAAAAAACAAAAAAAAAGAAAAAAAAAAGTACCCCTTAAAAAAATTAAAAAAAAAGCTTTAATTTAAAAAAAAAAAATTTATAAAAATTTTTTATTATTTTCGGATTTATTCTATGAGCTAATTTTCAGTTATGTATTTTATAAAGCCTTTTGTAATAGTTCTATTCGTTAAATTTAAAGGAATGACTTTTTACACTGCCAGGCTATTAGTAGCTTATAAAAAGAAATAATTCCCAGATTCTATTAATTTTAGAAAAATTTAAAAAAAAAAAAAAGTTTTATAAAAGGATATTATGTGCTTAAGATTAAATTTGTTAGATTTCTAATCTTTGTGTTTTTATTATTATTATTTTATATTAATTTCATTATTATTACAAATAAATAAAAAAAATTAATTTGTCAACATCTCTATATAAAAAAGTAATTTTATTCCTGGGATTAACATATTGTGGGTATTACAGCATCGAGGGTATGAAATGCTAGTTAGGTATGTTATATACCGTCGGAAAGGCTAATTTGTCTAGTTTCTCAACATAAGTTTTATTTTTAAGATTTTAGAAATACTTACACAAAAATAGGAAAAAGTTCAAAATAGTGCATATCGTCGGTCACAGGTTGACAACTCTTAACTCACTTTTAAATTTTTTGAAATTGTCAACTCTTTTAATTTTTTTTAATCTGAATTTATTTCAATACCTTTGTTTTCTTTCCACCATCTTACAATAAATATCTCCTACTAATTTTGGTTTTTTTTTTTTATTTACTTCCAACACGGTTTAGTAACGGAGTAATAACGTTTTTTTCTGTCTCCTGAAAAGTACAAAAAAACATGTTAAGAGTTGTCAACCTGTGACCGACGATATGCTAAAAATTGAAAAATCCTCGTCTTGACTTAGAAATTATTTTTTTTTATACATAACTCAATCGCGGCCCAAAAAGCGACCAGAACTATCTTAAAGAAACCCTTAGCTTTCTTTTGAGCAAAAAAAAAAAAAAAGTACCCGCTTTAAAAAAAAAAAATAAAAAATTTTTAATTTAAAAAAAAAACTTTAAAAACAACAAAAAAAAAATACTTTTCGAAAGATTGAAGAAATAGCTATCTAATTTGTTTGGGACAAATTTTGCTAACAGCAATATATAATAATTACATGGATAAGAAAGAACACCTGTTTGGCCAAAATTTAAAATTTTGACCCCCTCTAACTCAGAAACTTTCTGACTGATCTTGTTGAAAGTTTGTGTCTAAACCTTTGTGTCTCCTAATCCAAGACATCGATTTCAAAAGTTGGGTCATTTGACATGAAATCCCCCATATATATAATCTCTTACATTGTTATTTTATATAAAAACATTATTTTTTTTTTAATTATAAAATCAAATAAACCATATAAAATCAAATTCGTTGTTTTTTAAATTATATGAATATTAATTTAAAATAATAATAATCTCTTACGCTATAATTTTGTATAATAAAATAAAATAGTATTCTATTTGAGTTTTGAAAATTTTACCTGAAGTTTAAATTTAATATTCGTATCGGTATCGGTATCGCCGATATTTCTTATCGAGTATCGGTACTGCAACGGCAAAAATACGTATCGTTACATCCCTTATTTAAAAAGGATTTTGAATTACATTCTAAACAATAACTGGAATATCTGTGTCTAGATACTGTAATTATCATTGCAGTTAATAAGCTTCAGATCATGAAGTCGATTTCTCGTCCTTGTTTACTGCAATTAATTTAAGTTTATCAATTACTGCAGACTACTTTTTTTAAAGCAAAGCATTCATCATGTCGAACCTACCAGCGAGTTTGAGAGAGACTTGTTGGTCATTTTTAAAGGATTTTTTTCGAACAAGTTGTCAGAAAAGTAGATATTTTTGGACTTTTGTTTAAGCAATTTATCTATTTTTGTAGTTTCTTTTGCCTTTTTTAAGATACTGCAGATCGCTGAGTTTTTCCCGATAAGCACTCATATTAAAAAAATTTATCTATACAATATATATAAAATTGTAACGTTACTGACTCACTGACTGACTGATTCGTCATCGCACAGCCTAAACGCCTGAAGCTAAAAACTTGAAATTTGGACCAGGGGTTGTTCTCTCCCAAAATCGATCCACTAAGACGGGATTTTTGGAAATTCGAATGTTTAGGGGGTAAAAAAGGGCAAAAACGGGAAAATTCGGTAACCTTATATCTCTAAAACTTAAAGAGATACAAAAAAAATTGAATGCTTATCGTTGTTCTTTAGAAAAATAAGCGGACAGGTGTCTGGTACTTTTTGGAAATTCAGCCCTTTAACGGAGTAAACGGGTAAAACCTGCATTTTGGAACTTTTTTGTCACCCCATCTATCTTTTAAACTCATAAACATAGAAATAAGGGTTATATCACATTTGAAACTTATCTAAAAAATCCAAATACGAATTTGGCACTTTTTCGAAAAAAGGTAAAAACCGTAACTATTTTTGGTACTTTTTTACAAAACATTTTTTTTTTTTTATTCAAAAATTTAGTACTTATTGTTGTTCAATAAAAAAAATAAGCGGACAGGTGCCTGGTACTTTTTTAAAATTCGGCCTTTTTGGGGGAGTAAACGGGTAAAACCTGTATTTTAAAACTTTTTTGCTATGCCATCTATCCTTTAAACCAATAAACATTAAAATAAAAAATATATCACATAACTTATCTCAAAAATACAAATAACAATTTGGTACATTTTCGAAATTCGAACGCTTAAGAGGTGAAAATCATACCAATTACAAAGTAGCGGGTTAAAACCTATAAACATAAACTTTGGCTTAAAAATATGTCCACGAAAGAAAAGGAGATGCTAACGAAGTAGCGGGTTAAATGCTAGTATATAATTAAAAACTAAGATACACCGATTTTTTAAGAATATTTTATTTCCTTTATTAAATCTGTGTTCAGAATCAATAATCCTGTAAGTCGACTTACTTACTTTAACTCAACCAAATCATTTATTGTATAATTTGAATCGTTCTTACATTATTGTTCCTTTAAATTTTGGCACCCTTTAAAACATGCCGCCCTAGAAATGGGGCTCATGGCCCTAGGCGTAAGTCCACTACTGCTCACAGTATTAAAATTCGTTGCGGTTTTAGGCGTGTTAAATTATTGACCGATTTTCTTGAATTTTGATCGTGTATTTCCCAGTCTTATAAAACTATGGCATAACAAATTTACCCAAAACAGCACTTTTTTTAGGGTTTAAGGCATTCCTAACTGTTTTCTTTAAGTGGACTTTCTATGGGGCCTATGGTAAATGATGAACCGATCTTTTCGAACTTTTGTTGTACGATTTCTAGTCATAGAAAACAAAGCTGTGCAAAATTGAATGACAATTGGTACCCCCCAATTAATGTTAGTTTTTTTTTAACAGAAATATAAATTCAAAATTGTTTATTTTTCGAATTTATTCTATGAGCAAAATTTCTGTTATGTATTTTATAAAGCTTTTTTGTAATAGTTCCATTCCTTAAATTTTTAGGAATGACTTTATACACTATCAGACTATTATCTTGTATCTTCTTGCTACATTTTACCTTAGCTATCCGTTGGATAGCAATGAAGTATATTGTATGTACAGAAAAATTTACAATTATTAGACACCAGCAGAATGTAATGCATTTTCTGGCTCGCTACGGCCTTCGTCAGCATTCTTTGTGTCACAAAAAAAAAAAGCTTTATAAAATACATAACTGACATTTAGCTCATAGAATAAATTTGAAAAATAAAAAATTTTGAATATAATAAAGTAGCTTACGAAAAGAAATAATTCCCAGATTCTATTTGTAAGCAATATAAATTTTTAAGTGGGTTGCTTCACATTTGCGTCTAGTACTGTTTTCCTATTGAATCGACTTAAATACAAAATTACTTAGGAGAACTAGAAACAGTTTGACACCGAACTGGTCCTTTTATGTTGAATCTTTCGGAAGTGAACGTATTTTCAGCAGACGGACAGACATAAGAAGACGGCTAAATCGACTTAGTATTGCTCAAACACCTAGGATATATATTCGTTATGGGTTCTAAGATGAATGTTAAAAAAATTCACACGTAATGGCAAACTTGGTTGGTATTCATTCGTTTACTGCTTGTGGTGGGGGTATCAAAATAAAATTTGTATTGTTTTATTTTTCTCAGTTAAATCCAATAAAACTCAAAAGGTATGACTAGAGTTTTTCACTTTGTATGTTACCTTTTTTTAGTTATGACCTTAAACCAAATTTAATTTTTTATTTTAATTCTTGTGATTTCATTGTTTTTTTTTAATTTCAGCAAATAAATAAAAAAATTAATTGATTTTCTTTTGTTATTTTCAGGAGGTAATAAAAGTCAAATGTTTGCAGCATCATTTTCACTCGAGGTAAGGCCGTGCTTGAAAATTTATTGTTTAAAATTATTTATGTTCAAATGATTTTATTATGCTGCCTTTTCCTATTATGCAAAATTTTTCATTAAGTGTCAACATTATTCTACATACGAGGGCGTGTCCATAAGTCCGTGACTATTTAAATGAAACACAGTTTTTATAATAAACAATCATTTTATTTTTCAACGCGTAGGCTTCTTTGAGCTCTATACACTTTGTTCAACGTTCCTTTAATTTGCTTATCCCTTCCAAAAATGAAGACTTGTCAGTTCATCAAAAGATGTGCTTGTTTCTGAGATGATTTCATTGATGGAATCAAATATTTTTTCGCCGAGCTATTTCTTAAGGTTTGTAAACAAAAAACATAGTCACTCGGAGCTTAAATCCGTAAATAGAGAAGATGAGAAAGCATTTATGAATTGTTCCATTGAGTGGTTAATAAGCACCAAGTACATATTAACTTTTTTATTTCCTCCTAAAATGACGACATATTTTGCTATCAAACGCTGTCAAAGCTGTCGGTTTAAAATTTTAAGATCGTAGGGACAGTTTTTAAAAGGTTCTGTTTTACAAGTTTTATCTGTGTTCTAAAAATTTTGTTATAAAATTAAAAAAAAAATCATTAACTTCATTTGGCCCAGAATTACAAATATGTGCTATTTCGAAAATTTGTAACTTGAGAGAGACAAAATTTGTTTTATGGAAATTAAGTTATGTGTTCTAGAAGGACTTTAATGTGGAAAAAGCCAGGAAGTCTTTAGAAAACAGGCCTGTTCTGAAAATCACGTGATTTAAATTCAGATGTGGTTTTAAAATCACACGTGTGATTTTGTGGTGTTCTGTGAATCACACCGTTTTTGTGTTTTTTGGTGTGATTTTCAATTGTCGAAAGCACAAGAAAACACAAGTTCTTAACACCTGCTTGTTCTACAAAGGCGTAGCTCACTTTTTAACGCTTTTTATGTTATTTTCCGATAATTGGTTTTTTTTAACCGATTTGGCGTTCTCAAGTTGGTTTAAGGGCTTATTTCAAATTTTGTAATTTTTCGCGAATTTTAGCCATGTTCGCGATAGAAGCGATTTGTTCCTGTAAGTTTTCTGATTCTTTACAGCTTTAAAGATTTATAATAAATAGAAGAGTCTGCTATCTTGCCGCTGTTAGCAAATTTTTGCGAATTTCCACTAATTTATCAATTTTTACCGAATTTTTGCCATTCCTTATAGTTTTAGGGACTTTTAATCAATTTTATGGCTTGTTGGTAATATTAAAAATTTTCGCGAATTTTTGTTATTTTCCGATATTTTTTTTAGCCCATTTAGCGATTTCAAATAAGTTTTACGGTTTGTTTACATGTTTGCAATTTTTCATGAATTTTTGCAATGTTCGCGGATAGAAGTGATCTTTTCCTGTGATTCTTCACAGCTTTTACGATTTTTAATAAATATTAGACTTTGCCATCATGTCGCTGTTAGCATATTATCGATCTTTTATTCAACTAAAAAAACAAGCCTGAAATTACAACAGAAGTCACAAAAGCAAATTTTATTTTTGTACTACCGTCGAGTTTTCTTAATTTTAAATGATTTATTGTAAACAAAACAGCTAAAAAATTAATAAACAACACATTGCATATTTTATTAGGTAATTTTTTATGACGGTCATCTTACAATAGTCGCAAAAATAACAAAGTGATTTTAAAAAGTTGTTTACGTAGCTGAACATTTTGAAATCACAAAATAATATGCCCAAAACACCTTTCTTGTGATTTCAAATCACTTTGATAAAATGTGATTTTCAGAACAGGGTTGTATATAAATAAATTCGTATATTTGCTTTCCAAACATAGCAACGTAAGATTATTTCTATGTGTCCCACTTATAGTGCGAGTAGCTGTATACTCTGGACCCCTTTAAAAAGCAGAGTTGATTCAATGACTTCAGTCTATCCGAGTGTTTGTAGAATTGAGCTTTTCGAAGACGCCAAAAATCATTGGAACTTTTGTTATATATTTATATCACATAAACATATTACTAAGAATATTTCGTCCACAAACAAATCAAACAATACAAACATATAAAGTTTTCTATCGAAACTTAGCAATTCGATCAATAAATGTCTGAGATATGAGGAAAAACCTCAGCTGTATCTAATGTGTACCCATAAATTTTATGTTTTTTATAATAAACCTTTTTTAAAATTCTCCTTTTAATTTATAAACTCTTTTTTAAGTTGTACTTTTCACTACGGGAAATTTATGGCAATTGTTTTCAAAGCCCATATCTCGTGACCAGTGAACACAATATTCACCCCTAATATATAAGTCGTTGTCGATATCGACGTCAATTTTAAGTTGTAATCACATTAAGTCGACGACTACATTACTTCGACGTTAATTTGGTATTCTCTAAGAATGTTATGTAGATATCGACATCGAAGATCTGACAAAAAACGTCCCATCTCTAGTTATTTATTTCTTCCGACATTTGGTGTTTGTTTTAAAAATAAATTTTTATTAAAATAAATTAAATCAAATTAAATGGTGTGTATTTAGGAAAATCCTGACGAATTTTGTCTTTAAAGTTTTACTCCACAATGGGCATTTGGCCGAAATCTGAAATTTATTTTATGTATTTAAAATACAGATGTTTCGTAACTTTTGGTGGACTAATTTAAACATTAAATTTTAACAATTAATAAGAACATTTGTGTTCATAACAGCCGTACCTAAACAAGACCATTATTTATTATCAAACAATAAAAACAGGGTTGTCAAAACAACAAATATAGCAGCCCTGTTTATTTTAACGCGCTGTCAAAATCGGATTTTCCAATTGCAAAGCGCTATTTAGGAATGCTTCATACAAATTGTATGGGCATGAGGATATTTGACAGCTAGAAAACGCTAGGATGGCTGTAAGTTTATTAAAATTTAATTTTTTTTATTTCAAACGTATATTTTAAATGCTTATCGCATTTGTTCAACAATCCTATATTAACTTAAAATTTAAAAATTTTCAGCAGATGCAAAACATTTTTTAATTTTACATTAAATGAATATGAAAAAAAAATATTTAATTTAACCGTTTTATTACCAAAAAGTAGACAAAATAGCACGATATTTTTACAGCGTGTACCAAAAAGCAAATAATAAAAATTTTGAATTAATTCACTATTGTTGAACAAATACGATATTTTTAAGCGAAGCTCTACGCTTGTCTGCAGGAAAGAAATCAAAGTCTCTGGCGGGAATCGAACCCGCAACACCGGCGCTGACAGACTAACTCACATCCTGTAGGCTAAATAAAATTTTCTTATTTCCCTATTTTCTTTACTTTTATTTTAGTCGTCGGAAAATTTCCTGCCAACTAACAAAGTGACAATTATACTCGACGTCGACATAAAAACGCCGAAAAAAATACCAAGAGACGATTAATAGAAGAAAATTCAATTACTGTTCCACTTGATTAAAATAAAAAGGAACTGATTGTGATAGGCGAAAACAAGATATATAAATTGACAGGTGATAATGTGTTTAAAGTGTAATTACTTTAGAACATATGTAATTGACACAAAACTTGTCACGTGACAGTAGTTTGTGCGGGTAGTGGCTGATTTTTTGTGACAAGTTCCCATAATATAAAGTGTTAGAACTAGAAACGGTATCTTCTACTTTAGAACTGTAAGAGATAAACCTTTGATTAGCCACGATCTATTGGAAAACCTAAATAAGCTCTAGGTGCTTCTTAAGACGCACAGATAAACCCCCATTAGATGCGCTGTTTTTTTTTTTAAGAAAATTACTTATTCATTTAATATAACGATCATTAATCTTCCTAACAATAAACGATTTACACCCTAAAAGTTTGTTTAGCTTTTGCGTGAAGTAAATTGTATTTCTGCCAGGTGTTTTCGAATTATTCAAAACTTATAGAAGTCGTTCAGAAAAAAAGTTTTGGTTATAAAACGGACGAGTTCTAAACATCTTTCTACTATTTGCTTAATATTTTTGTTAAAAGTTTGGTGACATATTTCTAAGCTTTTCATTCTGCAAAGCTTTTATATAATAGCCTGACCAGATACCATCCCCTTCTTATAATAACGTTCCTTCAAGTCTACCAAAAAATTAACATAAATTTAGCACGATGGATATTTTGCTTTGTGTTTGCTTGATGGACTCATTTTATACATGTACAGGGTAATCCATTTAGTGGTTTAAAAACCTATCACATGCAAGGTGGTCAGCTAATATCTGTCATCTGAAGTGTTATTTATTTAGTGAAAGGTTTGCCATTAACGAATATGGATCGTTTAACAACCGAAGAACGCGAAAAAATAGTTAAAACTTATTAAAAAAAGTGGCCACTTTTCAAGCACTCCAGGGTGATTATGGTGGTGATAAACGTCCTACTGTGTAAGGAATTGGCAAGGTTATAATGAAATTTGAAAATACTAGTAGCTTTACAGATGTGGCTAGTTCTGTGCATCCTCGCAATGTGCGCATTGCCGAAAATATCGCTTCTGTTAGTGAAAGTGTGGCGGATGATTCGAATTTATCGATTTTATGGCTCAGAGCGCTATGGCCTTGTGATAACCGACTTTTTTGGCCTGCAACTGAAGATATTGAACTAACGATTTGTAATGTTATTACAAATGACGCTTTACATAGTTGCAAAGAATCTTAATCTTTAAAAAAAGCAGCATTTCCTATATGTAAAATCGGTGTAAGACGTTTTCTGACTTCCGTTTATAAAGAAGCATTTTTTTTTTGCCTTGCAAAAACAATTAGGCATTTACAGATGATTTTATAATGATTTTATAAAATCTTTTAATTCTTCATTATCAGCTTTCGTATTAGGCGCTGCCTTTGATTTAAGAATTAAGAATTTTCAAGTTTCAAAATGAATCGCTTCTGGTGATTTAAGAGAGAGGGAGGAAGACGCTCGATTCAAGCAAATTCTTTTAAAGTTTAATATTTCAGATCAGTGCTTAATTATAAGTAGACCTTCTTTCCAAGTTTAGGCCGAAAATTACTGAAGTGCTGATTATACCTGCTTGAGGATATTCCGATCATAGTACATTTTAAAACAAAATGTTGTCCTGTATCAATTATAAACATTTTATAAATTTTAAATATATTGAGAAAAAGGTTTTTTTTAAATTTTTGGGCTTAATTTCTAAAGCGGTTTTTACAAGCGTCAAACTACAATTAATCTGCAGATGTGGAAATTTCTGTAAATAAATACATGATACTCATACTTATACCGAATCAAAGTTATCTTAAGGTTGTTTGTGCAAAATCTTTCGAACGAAAATTTAAATTTAATTTCTTTGCCTACTTTTGTGGGTCAATCCCTAAGGAATTTTTCGCACTCTAACACGGACATGTGAATAAGAAGATGGCACTTGTCTTTTATTAAGGATTACATTACTACAAAGTTATAATATAAATTCATCAAATACAATTTGTACTTCCATTCACATTTACCTCATCACCAATTTTTACAAAAAACAAACCAAATCTTTTAAATATTTAATGTCAACAAATAAAAGCATTTAATGTCAATCTTTTCAACAACTTAAAGTTAAATCTTTCTTAAGTAGAAATAAAACATAAAACCAAAAAATAAAAGTATAATAAATTTACCGCCACAGCTTAAAAACAACAATAACGCCAGCCAAAAAACATCAACAAAATCAATTTAATCTTCAACGCAAAATATTTGTGCCAAGAAAAACTTCTAGGATTCTTATAAAAAAAAAGCAAAAAAAACCCAAAGACAGACACAAACAACAATATTTTAGTTTTTTGTATGTTACCAAAAACTTTAAGAAAGAAAATTGTATTTAAAAAAGGAAAACTTAGAAAAGTTTTTGATCATTTTTGGGGTTATTATTAAAGATGAAGTGGCAGTCTCAGCGGTAGTAAACATGTTGGTTTAAAGACTCTCTACCCAAAATGGATGAGTTTTATTTGTTTTTTCAAGAGTTAATAGGGAGTGTATGTTTAAACAGTTTTTGTATAGAAATTTTTGAATTTTGGTGACGAAGAGTGTATAAAGGATACCTAAGTCTAGGCTTACCAGATTCAAATCTGCAAAGTTTTCGACATTTTCTAAAAATACATGATTTTGACAATTTAAAACTTTCTAAGATAATCATTTATAAAAATAACACAATTGTTAAAATCAGCTAAATGCAAAAACAAAGCAAATGAACTCACTATTTGTACAAACAATTTCTGTACGCGTTTCTTTATAGCCTGGCCCCGATGTCGATCGACCACTTAAGCGAGCGAGAATAACTCATTATGGTTCGCTAAAGCGGCCCACTAACAATCGACTTTTAGTTAGTCTACATCAGTGATGCCAAGAGAAATTTCAAAAAAATCCCTACGTGTCTAAATAAAATTCCCTCTTTTTCCCTACAAACAAAAAAATTATCCCTACACTATTCCCTACGTTAAAAATGTATTGGTTTTAGCTTCAGGCAAACAAATACATACTCTGTTAACATTTCTTAAATATTATAATTAAGGGATTTATTAACATTTATTAAAAAAAAAGCATTTGCTAACATCAAGAAAAACCCAAACTAAACATTCTCACACATGTAAAAATTCAATTAAAAAAAAAATACTGTGTGAAAAATTTAATTTAATTTAATAATTTAATTTGGCAGAAACGCCACTGTATATCCTTCAATCTAGAGTCAAAACTAAGTCAAACTGCGTGTTTGATTTTCATCTCCTCTTCTTTTGTCCTTTTTAAAGGACTTAAACTTTTTCAAGAATACTTTTTTTAATTAATATAAGTATCTAATATTTTTTACCAAACTCGGTACCAAATAAAAGGGAAGGCTTTGTTGAATATAAAAAAAATCTGTATTTCAAAATTTTAAAAAAAATTCCTTTTAAATATATGTATATCCTTCTACATGCTTAGAAGTTTTCATTAAAATTTTTTAAAAATTCCAAATTTTATGACTTTATTTCTCTTTGTTTCATTCATTAAACATTCTCCTTTAATATTCGCATATATTTTTATCGAATGTGAGAGCAAATGCAAATAACAAAAATAAGCGATTAGTTGGCAAATGTGAACCCAAATATTCGGCTCCCCTAATATATACGTACATGATTGTGGCACTTGTGGAAGATTGCCAGGCTATTAGGGCTCTTAGTAAAATACTACATTTGTACCTAAATGCTATGGTATATGAAAAATTTTAATTTTTAAATGAAAACAATACGAATATTTACGTATTTTAACACAATATATTGAAAATGAGACAATATTTTGAAAATTCCCTACATTTGCCTTAAAATAAAATATCTGTCTTTTTTTTCCTACGCCGTAAATTTTCCGAAAAAATCCCTATAAAAAGGGAAAATTCCCTACTATTGGCATCACTGGTCTACATTCACACACTTTATCTTTTGATGTTCAACTCTTGTGTTTTAAGGAGAGGGAAACAAGAAGAAAAGGGGTTGGTA
The DNA here is from genome assembly GCA_943735925.1 of Pollenia amentaria. Taxonomy (NCBI): domain Eukaryota; kingdom Metazoa; phylum Arthropoda; class Insecta; order Diptera; family Polleniidae; genus Pollenia; species Pollenia amentaria. The sequence continues at coordinate 151,866,281 of OX031007.1, forward strand.
CGGAGATGCCTGTACTCGGGCAGTACGCTTTGTGTTCTCTTTCGTAGGTATATTCACAACAGTGGCTGCATGTACATTTTTTTCTTTTATTTTTCTCTTTGATTCGCTTTAAAAAAAAAATGTTGTTGTTTTGAAGCAAAAAAAGTTGAAACCGGTTCCTGCGTGTGAACATAATGGCATCTTCAAAAGGGAATTGAAAAGAAGTTGTGCATCAAAAGATGAAACGTGTAAATTAAGACTTATTTATTATCAAATGACTATATTGCCACATTAACAATTCCACAAATTAAACGCTATTTTGAAAATAAGAATCGGCAAAACATAAAAATTAAGCCATAAAAATACAGCTCTGTGCCACAAACAAAGCAGAATACACAAAAAAACAATAGCAAACAAAATAGTAAGCAAAAAATATAGAATGAAATTTAGTTAAAAATAATTTTGGAACGCTGCATGTACATTTTTTTCTTTTATTTTTCTCTTTGATTCGCTTTGAAAAAAAGTGTTGTTGTTTTGAAGCAAAAAAAGTTGAAACCGGTTCCTGCGTGTGAACATAATGGCATCTTCAAAAGGGAATTGAAAAGAAGTTGTGCATCAAAAGATGAAACGTGTAAATTAAGACTTATTTATTATCAAATGACTATATTGCCACATTAACAATTCCACAAATTAAACGCTATTTTGAAAATAAGAATCGGCAAAACATAAAAATTAAGCCATAAAAATACAGCTCTGTGCCACAAACAAAGCAGAATACACAAAAAAACAATAGCAAACAAAATAGTAAGCAAAAAATATAGAATGAAATTAAGTTAAAAATAATTTTGGAACGTATATAATTTTATAGGTGGTAGTGTTAAAAAAAAAATAATAACAAAAAAAAAAAATAGTGTTTGTGTATTTTGAAAAATGTTGTGAAATATTTTAACAAAATGCCTCTGTCGACAAATTTGTGGTCGCATAATATTTCTTAGTGGGCCGCAAATTTTTATGGGAACTGTTACGTTATCGGTAGCCTGCATTGTCGATCGACTTGTCGTGCTGAAATTTGTTAGTGGGCCGCAACTCAGCTGTTTGTTATTGAAAATGCAAGCGAACGATAGCGGTCGACATCGGGGGCCAGGCTTTAAAAGTTAGCTGCTTAACGCTTTTAATTACACTGTACTAGTTCGAAAATGTAACAAGGGGGGTAAACCGAATTTTCATCAATAATATGTTTTGCAATCGATTCAAAAATTAATACGAAGGCGGAATTAATACGAAGGCGGATCAATAAGTCCGTCGAACTTCCCTTGTAGTGATATGAAATGCAACACTGCTCCCATCAAGAACCACCTGTTAATAGACTACTGTCAAGTTTTGAGCAAGTTCCGTCATTATCTTTGCGTTTAACAGCTGTTCAAAACATACAATCTCGGGGATTTTTTTAAAAATGGAAATAAGTAAATTTCGAGTGCTCATTAAACTTTATTTTTTGCGAAAAAAACCGACAATAAAACCAAGGAAAAGCTTGATAAATACTATAAATATTAAAGTGGTTTACTGAATTTAGTTGTGGTCGCACAAGTACAAATGACGCTGAACCTTCTGGACGGCCAATTGAAGTCACTACACCCGAAAATGTCGAAAAAATTCACGATATGGTTATGGCCGATCGAAGAGTAAAAGTGCGTGAGATTGTTGATGCCATAGGCATTTTATATGGCAGTGTGGTTTCGATTTTAAATGATCAGCTGGGCTTAAGAAAGCTGACTGCAAGATGGGTGCCGCTTTTGCTCTCAATTGACCTTAAACGCAATCGTGTGACAACTTCAAAGGACTGTTTGGAGTTGTTTAACCGTAATTCGAATGAGATCTTGCGGCGTTTTGTAATTGTGGACGAAACATGGATCCATTACAACACTCCGGATACCAAGGAGCAGTCTAAACAACGGGTTTCTCCGGGTGAACCGGCTTCAAAGAAGGCCAAGGTAAGTTTGTCGGCCAATAAGGTGATGGCAACAGTTTTTTTGGGATGCATGCGGGATAATCCACATCGATTACCTTCAAAAGGGAAAAACAATAAACGGCGAATATTATGCCAACTTATTTGACCGATTTAACGAGGATTTAAAAAAAACGACCCCATATGGCCAAGAAAAAAGTTCTTTTTTATCAAGATAATCCACGGATGCACACGGCAAAATTACATGAATTGAGCTACGAATTGGTACCTCATCCGCCATATTCTCCGGATTTAGCCCCCAGTGACTATTTCCTATTTCCGAACCTAAAGAAATGGCTCGGTGGAAAGAGATTTTGCTCCAACGATGAAATTATTGGTCAAACAAATGCCTATTTTATGGACCTCGAAAAATCCTATTTTTTTAGAAGGAATACACAAATTGGAGAAAAGTTGGAGTAAGTGTATTGAGCTTAAAGCAGATTATTTTGAAAAGTATTTTTTTTTGTAAAAAAAACTGTGTTTTATTCAAAAAGTCACGGACTTATTGATCCGCCCTTGTAAAGTGTAGAAAGCTGAGAAAAACTGGGTTTTTACGTTTAACCATAATATTCAATCCTTATTATTTTTTAAATAAGTGTATCCTAAAAAAATGGTTTGCATCACTGGATTTAGCGTACTCTAATTGGGGTTAACCGCCGTGTATCCCGCTTGTTACAAAAGAAAGTTTCCGATACAAGTAGGGCAATTAGTGTTTCGAACAGAGGGAAACAACCCACCAAAAAGCAGGTAATGACTTGAAATTACTGAACTTTTCAATGACTACTTCATACCATCTGCATTACATAGAAGTAGTTAAGTAATGGTTGACATATAATCTGACACATAAGTACTTGTTTATGAGTTGATTAACGAAATTTATAATTAATTCATAATAAAACTCATTTAAGGATTTATTTATTCAAATCTAATACAAATTGATTTTAAATACATATTTGTTCTTACAATTTGTTTTCTTTTTATTTGTTACTAGCTGACCCGGCAAACGTTGTTTTGCCTAGAAAATTATTGTTTTTGTGAATATTTAAAATACAGATACAGAATCAGGTACAGGTAATATTCGGTGCAGCTAATTTATCTTTATTAAAAAAAAAAAAAAAGAGAATATGAAAATGTGAATTATAAGTAAACTATTGAAATAGAAAGTGAGTAGTATTGAGTACCCAAATGAAAAGTATTGAGTAGTATCGAGTATTGAAAAGTAGTAGACTTTGCCAGCACTACTTCTGTGGCATCACTCCATACAAAATGTATGAGAAAATGAATTTTCTTTATAATTTATTTTTTCTGGAATATTTTAGACAATTTTTTGCTATTCCTCTAATGTGGCCAGAGACCATTATGAATTGGTACGAATCTTCGAAATCGGTCCAGCCATTCTTTAGTTATAAACGTAGTAACTAACGCCACTTTCTTTTATATATATAGATATAGGAGATTAATCACATCAATTTAGAAACCTCCGTCGGCTCATGCACAACTACTTTGATACAGATCAAAGCATGATCAATTGCATATCTTACGATTTGATTCATTTTCAATGGCACTTCTTGTCGGAAATTGTTCATACCAACATAGAAACCTTTGCCGGCTCATGCGCAACAACTTTACTAAAGACCATAGCATGATCAAATGATATAATTTATTTTGAGTAATTTTCAATGTTGCCGCCTATCGGAAATTGGTCATACCAACCTAGAAACCTTTGTATGCTAATGCTCAACAGCTGTGCTAAAGATCATAGCATTATCAAATGCACAGTTAATGATTTAACTCATTTCGAGTCATTTTCAGTGGCGCCACCTGTCTGAAATTGGTCATATCAACTTATAAACCTTCGCCGGCTCATGCTCAACAACTTTGCTAAAGATCATAGCATCGTCAAATGCAGACTTTACGATTTAATTCATACTGAGTAATTTTTAATGGCGCCACATATTTAAGATTTTTTTGCTATTCTTCTTACTTGGTCAGATACCATTCCGAATTGGTACGAATCATCGAAATCGGTCCAGCCGTTCTTTAGTTATAAACGTAGTAACTAACGCCACTTTCTTTTATATATATAGATAAAAAATTAATATGAATTTGAATATGAAAAATTTAAATACTTGATTGATTTTGATATGTATTTTAAAATTAAAATTTTGAATTAAAACTACTACAAACCAATCAACCAAACGATATTATAACAATGTGAAGTGTCTATTTGTAAGCGAATGTGGTAATAACTTTTTTAACTCAATATTTGTAAGCGAATGTGGTAATGACTTATTTAACTCCCTATTTGTAAGCGAGGGTGGTAAGCACTTGCCTCCACTGACATCACTGTGTTAAAATAATGAGTTAAAATGCCAATGTAGAAGTAATTATATTGTCTTTTTAACTCATTACTTTGCAATGTAAGTTTTTGCTGGGAAGTGTTGATACGTGTATCTGTTTCAAAGCAGCATCTCATTGTTGTTTAATTACACTGTACAACAAAATGAATTTTTTTTTTCAAAATAACAATGTTTTGCCAACTGATTGGTAGAGGAGTTTAAAAAGGATAAATGTGTATCGGCGTTTTACAAGTTTTCATCTGAAACTCATTTTATGGCCTATTTAAAGTTGCACCCTTTTGTAGTAAAAAACGTATAAAATCGTGTGATACTTAGGGTTTTGGTATATAGTGTCTTCAGAGGATTTATTCAGAACATTACAAGCAACATTTTTTTAGTATTGACTCACCCTTTAACTCTTCTGAAAATGGGTATTTTTGCAATTGTTTTGAAAAAGCAAAAAACTATTTAAAACTGGGAATCGGAAATCTTGAAATTCTACTATAGGTCTCCGAACACACTTAATTCGAAAATTCAACTTTTATACCAGAAATAAGCAAAAACTTAAAAGGTGGTTTCAGGGTTAATTATATATATTTAATTTTAGTGCGGCACTATTTTGACAAACGCAGTTGGTGGGGTCAGCATGCTAACTTGGGTCTAGCCACTACATAGGAATACTAAATTTAATTGAATTTTGTTGCCCAAAAGTAGAAATGCAAAAGCACATCTACCGTGTTAAGAAGTACATAAGAACAACTATTTATCTACCTTTAAGCCAAAGCATTAAACCATTGCAACAATTTCGACATTAATTCTTAGGCATCCACAGTTCATCGGAAATAACTTCCAATTCAAAACACATTTTATAGATGTCTTCCACAATGCTATTGAATAAATTTACTCTATGTTCAGGTATAATATCTTTGCAATCCTTACAAGTTTTCTAAGATTTTATTTATTAAATCACTCAAATTTTACTTTGAAAGTAGACTGCGGTTTTTAAGCGTCCATGCTTGTGTACTACAACCATCCCTGTTTTAAGGGGGATTTTTGAAAATTGCCATTTCCAGTTAATGTATACCAACAAAATTTTTCTTGCAATGTTCTGAATAAATTTCTGAAGACACTGTATACCAAAAACCTAAGTATCAGAAGATTCTCTACGTTTTTTACCACAAGGATGCAACTTATTATTAGCTCTTTCGCACAGCAATGCATGTGCAGAAATTCTTTTTCACAATTACGATTAATGAAAAATAAAATAGCTTTAAATCTTCTAGACACCGAAATAAAAGTTCGAAACCCAAGTAATAAACTTGTGCGAAAATACAGAGACGAAATTACAAAAAAAATGGTCCAATCATCCCAAAATTAAGTAGACTGATTTATGGTACTAAAAAAAATAAATTAGAATAAATTTCAATACAGCAGTGAAACTAGTTTTAGCGTTTACAGTGAATTTTAGAAGGCTGCTTCATAAAGGATCTAAGGTAAATTATGGACGTTATATAACAAGATAGCATAATATTTTTTATGGCCATATGAAGCGAAGTTGAAACAAATTTAATCGCAGTAAATATATTTGCTACGGACTTAGACGTATTTAGTGAATTTCCTAGAATGGGCTTTATATGGGGCCTATGACCATTTATGGACCGATCATCGCGAAGTTTATTAGTTCGATTTCTAGTCCTCTAAAACTGTGAAGAATTAAAATAGTAAAAAAAATGCAAATGACAAATAATATTGATAAAATAAATGAAGTTGATAATAAAAAAAATGTAATGCAAATTTTTAAATGCCTATTTATTTATGTGTAAGTATGTGTTACACAAAAAACTTTTCGATGGCGGTTTTTGTTGTGAAAACCAAATCTCGCTAATGTCAAACAAGTATAATGTAAACGAACTAGATTTGGAGTAAGATTTTAAATGAAATCTACTAGATTTCGATGTAATGTAAATGCCCTATTAGTTGTGTTTTTTTTTTTTGTTTAATAAAAAAAAAAGTGTGAGACTTTTTGTGCAGCTTTTGGTTTTAAAATCGACTTTTTGTGCGACTTTTTCAAAATTCTCAACGGTAACCCTGGTGTCCAAAATCGAGGTATAATTTTAATTTAAATAAAAAAGAGATATTAAAAATATTTTTATTTCAGTTTATTATGAATATGTTCCGCAGGCAACCAATCTATTACCAATATTCTCAATCAGGTTTTTTAGAAAACTGTGGTCAACGGTTGAAATCTGCTCGACAATGTTGGTTTTAAGCTCTTGAACTGTTGTAGGATTATTTCTGTATACTTTAGATTTAAAAAAACGGCACAAAAAAAAGTGGAAAGGTGTCAAGTCGCATGAACTACTTTTTCAACTATGGCACGATTTGTTGGATCTCTACCGAATTTTGTTCAAAAGTTCCTTATTACATTTTGAAAACTTTTGCCATTTTCAAAAAATTCTTAATAATAAAAACACGTTGTTCCTTCGTGTAACGTACCACATTAACTAACCGGACTGTATTTAGAATCTTAAAATACAAATTTTGAATAAAAGTTCCAGGTAGAAAAAAATAGCAAAAAAAATCAATATGATACCACGAATTTGGATACCCTTTATTAAAGTATTTAATGGCATCATTTGTCATCGTCATTTTGTCACAAAATATTTAAACAAATTCTAAATGCGGCTTTAGTTTAGATTCCAGTTTCAATGTCCTATAGGAATTCCTTTCGTCAACAATTTAAGCAGCTGGTATCTGTTGTAACACTTAATACTCGTAAACTTTACAATGTAAAACAATTACAAAACTTTATAAAAATGATTATTTAGTGTCAAGTAAACTTAATGTTCTAACAAAACAATGCATAAATAAGTTGGAAAGAAGAGTCGATTAAGCCCGACCATATAATACCCTACAACACTAAATGGTATGATAAATCTATTAGCATAAATCTGATATTAAATTTTTCAGATTTATGTATACTAGTTTCGCCTGGTAGCCGAAATTCGACCACTTTTACATTTACTTAAGAAGAACCAGTGCGTTATACAAGAAAAACGTACACATTTTAAGACAAAAAATGAAAACTCTTTTCACCCATGTGTGTGCGTGGCTGTTTGCTAGTACAAAAGAAAAAAAAACGAAAACATTTAAAAACAACAAAAGGCATTGAATTTTTCAACCACCGCTAATACATGTCTTAAACACTTTAATTTTAAAAACTTAGAAACGAAATTTAAATTGTGCATATCTTCACACAAATACCTTTAAAACGATATATGTTTCATTAAAATCGATGTATGTTTCATTAAAATGTTTCATTAAGATACTTAAAAATCAACAACAAAGAAATCGTTCCCGTATTTATATATAAGATATATTGAAATAAAATTTAATAATAAAAGATACTTGTAAATATTATACACGATAGTCGTTATTTTCTAGACTTAAGGCCCAACCATAATATGCATAAGCCAGCTTAAGCTGCTGTCAAAAATAATGAAAATTCCGTCAAATGCATTTAGAAAGCCAAAAACAAATTCAAAAAACATCTGGGGGCTAATTCTGGCAGTTGTGATCTAATACTTTTTCGATTCGAAAGAAGTAGCTCCCTGATTTCGACTTTGCTTCAGCAAATGTCAGTTTCATAAAACTTAACAACAAGTTTCCTTAGTTATCAGTTAGCAAATTATTTAGTTTTTCGAAATATTGTCATGAGAAGGTAAATAAGCGATATCAGAACGAAAAGTATTTTTGCATTCATACTCATGTATAGCGTTAGAAGGCCAAAAATTAACATTTACAATGTTAATCAAATTTTCTTCGGGAACAACTATTTTAAAAGAGGATTTTCTTCTTCTTTCAGAATACTTGAACTTGAAAACACTTATAGCAATTTCATTACCAAGTTAAAAGTTTTCATATTGTTTTATTGCATCTGATGCAAAGCGCGCAGCAAATATTGTATTTTTTCTCAAAGAAAAATGCATCTTCATATTGATGATACCCTAACATCAGAATTGTGACATCAATGTTATTACAAATGGCATCAATAAGGCAAAAAAGCACATCAATCCACTGACGAACGTCATCATAAAATGTTGTCATATTTTATGCGTCATCTATACTATGACTATAGTGATATCAATTCGATGCCACGTTTTGTGTATTATTAACATTATTTTCATGTTTCAAAACTAAAATGAGAAGCAAAAATTCCCATATTCTATTATTTTTAAATTATTAAGTTAAAAACATAAAATTTTCAAAGTAGAAAGATTACGAAACCCGTATCGGGCATGCTGCTGGTATCTTATAATTAAGCGTTCTTCTGTAAACAAAGGCCGGAATACAGTAAATAAGGAATAATTAAATAATAATATTCTCTCACTTTGACTTAAATAAATCCCAATGACAAACTGTCTGTTTAATTAAACTAACTCCTATTCGTCATTTCTGTGATGCCGATGTGTCCACCCATTGCCATTCTCAACTCGACTAGCAGTTGGCTTTTTAGTTGTGTATCTGTTTTTTTCGTGGTATTGCCGTTTTCAACTTTGTAAAAGTTTGGTCGACAGTAACATTATAAATACACAACTGTTTATTAGTAGTTGAGTTGTTTTCAGTTTCAGTTGACTTTCATTTTTAAAAGCAAAAAAAAAAAAAAAATAATGAAAAAACCGTAAGTAGAAAGATTTGTTATACTGTATATTAGAATTTCACAGCATTTAATACATTCGTAGATCTTTGAAAATTACAACTAAAGCACAATTTGAGAGGCTTGTTAATCTAATGGAAAAAAGCCAGAGATTGCACGTGGAAAACCAAAATTTGGTATGACCAAAAATCAGTGTAAAGATATATGGGACTTTAACACATAACTTTTATATAGGAGGAATAGCCACTACGCGAACAGGTGTTTTTTAAATTATCTTTGATTTCATCCAGCAAATAACAAAACGCTTCCTTGTTCAGTCGGAAATAACTTTTAAATCTACAAATTTAAAATTATTATTTAGTTACGTTACTAATTATAAGTTCTTACTTGGCATTAGGTAGTTCAAGAGGGTTGGAATCATCAGGAATTTTTCTTCTTATACGTTGCACATCTGTACAAGAGTTTTCATTTTTATCATCATAAAATAAATCGACACTAATATCCATTGTAAATACTTTTTATTCAACACAACAATTAAAAATTCTTTTAGTTTAAAAAATTATTTAACTTTATAAAATTTTCACTTGTCAAACGTTATATTTAAAGTTGGCAAATCGTTATTTTAAGTTGGCAACTTTATAGCAAACTCAACTAAAAACCGTTGGGTATTACAATACCAAAAATGAGTTTGGTTGTGCATAAGTTGGGTTGACTCTCACACGACCAAACTGAGTTGAGTGGAGAACCGCAATAGAGGCATTAAGTTGTTGACCCTGATGACAATTTGGGCAAGTGAAGTTAGGGCTGACATCAAAATGATGTAAAGTGTCATGTGGTCAAACACGAAGGCACTTCTCATAGTACTGATGTCAAAATACATCAGAGTTATGACGCTTTTTCTGTCAGTGTAGTGCTATTATTAGGAAGAGAGTCCGTAATTGAAGGATGTTTCGTAGTATACTGTTATTGCTGCTGGCTTACTCCAATGCCTTGCAGCTCTTTTTCTTGTACAGATAAATATGATGTTGTGTTTGTATTTGAAACTTTTGTTGGGACAGTGGTCATTGATGAAATCTATGTATGTAGATTTTGCTTGGATGGTATGAAAGATGGAATATTGTTGGAAGGTGAAGTGGACGGTTTCTTATTTTTTACAGGAGGTGTTAAATTTAACGAAACATGCGCTAGAGTGATCGAGTGTACAGGAATGAGAGCTAGAGTGATAGAGTGTAGATCCAAAGGCGTTGCAGAAGGATTGCCATCATTTGACTTAAGAAAAGCAGCAGTTTAATCCACCTTATGTACATTATTGTTGTGCCTTAACATTTTTGGAAGTAAGACTTGTTTGCAACAATATATTTTCTTTTTACACCTGGAACGGTTTTTTTTTTGGGTCCTTTCGGATGTCTGTTTTTTAGATGTGCCAGTTTCATTATCTCTGCGAATGCTGGGGTGACAGAATAAAGCTAAAGTAAGAAGCAAAGTTAAAGTAAGAAGTAAAGTTAAAGTTAGAAATATATGTTAAAAATTCGTTAAAAAGGTTTCTTTTAAAAAATGTGTGTTTCTCTGCTTAAACAAAGAAAAATTGATTTTATTTAAGAAATAAGTGATATTAAAAAATCAATTAAATTTGCCCCAAAAAAAGTGAATAAAATCAAAAAAAAATTTTTTGATAATAACACCATTCTCTGCAGTAATGCTGTTGATATAAATGTTGATTAATTTACTTATTACAATTTTTTTGATTTTACTTTCGATTAGTGGTTTAATTGAAAAGAAAATTGCGAGAATTTTTTCTGTGTATAAAGCTTTAATATTATTAAGGGCCATTATTACAAAATTGCAGTTAGTTGAAGGTAGGATTTTATTGGACGTAAACAAACTACATTAAGTTAAAGTGAACGATAAGTTAAAGTTCATCCTAACCTGGTAGGTTAAGGTTAAGTTGTAATAGTGGACAACTATTTATACGTCTTATAAAATCCTACCTATATCTAGCGTTAAGATGTTATAATGTCCCTTAGGCCGGTTTTAATAACTAGCGATAGCTAAAGCTAGGACTTAATCGGCCGTATGTGTTCCATCTTTACAACTTAACTCTAACTTACGAAGTAGGATGAACCTTATTTCCCTTAACCTTTCGCTTAATTGTAAGTTATAATAATAGAACACATCTTAGTCCAAGTTCCAAGTCGACCTCCCTCATGTAACCCCTTTTTAGTATAAAGTCGAATTTATTAAACGCAAATATTATATAGCTCGAATAACCTGAAAAATCATCATTCAATGTAATTTCCTTTTCAGAATCTCCTAACATTTCATCCACTCATTTTTTTAACATTTTATTTGACATATTTAAAAAAAAACACATTAAAAAACGTAAGAAAAATTATTTTTTATATATTTTCTATCCTTAAATAATTTATCCAGCTAATTGCACTCAGAAACACAATTAATAGGTGTGTTCATTTACAGAAAATTATTGCTAAGTTTCAATAATTGTTACTTGAAAGCGTTAACATACAGGGGTGCCAGATGATTTAGATAGAAAATCGGCATATTTTCAAAAAAAAAGGACTTATCGGCACCTTAATTTACAAAAATCGTTAAAAATCGACAAATTAAAAATACCTAATTTAAATACAACAAACCTATTCCTATTAACAAAATATAACAAAATAAAACAATTCAGCATTAACTAGTGTTTATTATCGATAAAATAACATAAAAATCAATCACTCAAAAATTGTACATAGTTAATAAAAAAAGTTGTATAACTTCTATAAATACATATTTGTGTTTGAAATTTTCATTAAATAAACAAAGAACTACTTGCAAAGATAATTTTACAGGGAACATCGAAATTTTGGTATATCAAAAAATTCTTTCCACATTTTCAGAAGAATGTGAAAAGACCTTTTGGTTTAGGAGGAAAAAAAAAATTGTAGGAAATCCTCACGTCTTAAATCTGAAATTTTTTGCAAATTTACTTAACTTCCTGACATAAGACTAGTTATATGAAGTTATTGTATCTTTCTCAATTGCTAGATTAAGATATTTAAATTAAATTTTTAAGGCTTAAAAATTATTTCTTCTTTTAGCTTTGGTCTTTGATTCTGTATAGTGGAAATTTTTCAAATAAAAATGTAATAACCCAACATTACAAACCCTGCATATAATATTGAATAAACCTTACCATTTTTTCTTCATTTGAAGTGCTGACTTAATAACAGTTCTATCTTTTCAAAGTAATAAGTATTCAGTGTCGCCAAAAACTCATAAATTTTACTAAACCATACAAAAAGTGACGGTTTGAGTACTTATCGAAAAATCGGCAAACCGGCACTTTGATAATTTAGAGCCAAAAAAATCTGCAAAATGCCGATAAATCGGCAAATATGGCAGGCCTGTTCACGTACTCGAAAAACTTGCAATGAGAGAGTGAAAAAACAGCATAAAAATGTTGGAGACAAAACATTTGTTGAAAATTTCTGATAGTAAAATTTTCACTAGCAAGAATTATTCAACCACCTGTTTCATGTTTTTGTTTACAAAACAAAAATAATTTTCATTTGAAATTAAAAGTATTTCAATAACATAAAATATTTATTTTTCTAAAATTAAAGACAAATATTCTTGCGCAAATAGCTCAAAACAATTAAATTTATTAAAAAATAATCTCATATCTTTCAGCTGAATAGTGTCGGAAAGCCTAAATTTCTAGTTTTTGCTGGTAAAGCGCTCATTTACTGTTTTCTTTGAGTAAATGGGAGAACAATTTTGTAAATTTTAAATTTACTCTCTCGTTACAAGTGTCTGCTAGTAAAGTAAATGAGCACAGCTAATTGTACGTACCAGTGTGGCCATATTGGCATTTTTGCAGCTAAATTTAGCATTATAATTTTTTATTAAGCTGCAAAATTTTCATTTAGCACTTGGCATTTTATTTAGCATTTTTGTGAAATGTTTTTTGCTTTTTTAGCATTATTTATTTTAAAAATTTGGACCAATACTTTTATTGATATAACTACAAACATTTTAGAAATTATAATAAGTCTTGACTAAAAATAGTTGTACCCAAAATGAAATTTCGTATGAAAATGGATAATTTTTATGTTAAGAAACATTTTACCTGTCTTGTAAAAAAAACAGAATATTAAGGGAATACGTATTAGAACTGCCCGTATCATGTTGATTGTAAATATTATTTGCCCTTTGATATTAACATATAAAAGTACAAGGAAATGTCACTTTGTATTAGATATTTATAAAAATTGTTTGCTCTAAACTGCTGAAGAAAGAATTATTTTAAAGCTTCAACTTTTCTTAAACTATAAAAATAAAATGATCAAAAAATTTTGTATATCATAGAAATAAATCGGTTAAATTTTTTCTATATCAGATGTTTGCAGGCCCAATAAATTCAACATTTAATCTTAACTCCCTGTGCTGCATATTTATATGTATCACATGCTTTACGAAAATCTAGCCTTTTGCTTAAATATAACCATTTATTTCAATTTCGTTCACTAAAAGGAATTTAGTTTCAAATAAAATGTCAAACTGGTAATAAATTTTTAGAAAAAACTTTAAGCATTTTTAGCATTATTTTAAGCATTTTTAAAAATCATTTTTAGCATTTTTTGGTCTAATGCCAGATTTAGCTGTAAATTTTTTTAGACCTGGCCACACTGTCACGTACATATATTTATTATGAATGTTTGACGGGAATTCCCGCAATATATTTTACTGAGGACGTTTTTACACAACAAAAAAATATTGTCGTTAACTAAAGAGCCAATTTCTCTAATAAAAATGCATCGAATTGAGTTTTGCTCATCAGACTAAGTACTTTAGCACTATAGCAACTCTCACTACATACAAAGAACAAATAAATCAGCTGTAACAGTTAAAAAATTAGTTTTAGCGGGAATTCCCGTCATTTGATTATTTAAATACTAGTGAATGACGGAAATTCCCGCATAAGAGCCGAAGGGGTTAAATGGGTTTCAAAATATTTTCTGTAATAATTTTAAAAAAGTGTATTATAAAGAACAGGAACTTTTAATGTCGAGTGTTTTGTGCAAAATGTTCTATCTTAAGAAGTACTGCTGTTTCTAAATTTTCCATGCCTGATGGGCATACCGATAATAATTGATGTAATGAAAGGTCGGTCTACGACCATTATTTTTTTGGCGTTACAAGCCCTATCACAATCCCATAATACCATTGTCAACTATGAAGGTGTAGGGTTTTAAAATCAAATTTTACTTGACATAAGTAGATTCCTAATGCTGAGAAAGCTGGTTCTGATGTTGTTAATAATGAAAATTCTAGTTGTAATTTTTCCATTTTGCTAAATGGATTTTGTTAAAAGAACAATAGCATAAAAGCCGTGGCATAAGCTGAGACACAATGAACAGAATGAAAAATTAAAAGTTTTCTTCTTTCAGTTGTGATAATTGAATTTTGATGATTTTAAGTGCGTTGGATATAAAACTTTTAAATAAATCTGGTGAGGTTTGTATTTTCTTATTTCCTTATTTCTTTCACTTGTAACCACTTCTACTATCAAAATCTTAGTTTTCAATTAAAATTTTTAGAAAATAGAGAAGCAAAGTAAACTAAAGCTATTGTTTTCCCAAAATATTTATTAAGTTTTACTTTCTTTTATTTTGTGTGTGTTTTCTTGTGTTAAGTTTTTTTTAAATTTATTTACAACTTTTTTAATCCGTAGTAGAAAGTGAGTATTAGGTTTCAGTACTCTTTTCGAAATTTGCCACTATCAATTTTTTCTCGTTTTTGTAGACAAACTTAAAATTTGTTAAGGGGGGAGAAGGGTGTATTATTTGTGTTTAGTATAATAATTTCAAGTTTTAATTGGTGCATTTAAACTTTTTGATATACATTCATTTATAAAACTAAGTTGTGTTTTTTTAAGTAAAAACTCTTTTTCAAAACCTTAAGCAAAGTTTTTTGATACAGGGGGATAAAAAGTGTCATGAGTGGTGATAAAAATAAAGCTATTTTAAATTTGATTCATTAAGTGAAATAAACCTTAATTAATAATTTAATTAAAAGTTTTGGTAGTTAAGTAAAATGTATAAATGTACATACTTGTATATGTGTATCCCTTTCAACCCTGACGTCAAACTAGTGTGAATTTTTATTGCATCAAATAACTTCAATTGGCGTGAAACATTAAAATTTATAATCATTTTTAGTTATGAGTGTCCCGGTAGGCTAGTTGGTGCCAGGGTTGCGGGTTCGATTCCCGCTGGTTTCTTTCATGCAGACAAGCGTACAGCTTTGCGGGATTAGCATAGGAAGAAAATAAAAAGTATAGATATGCCCATTTCACTATTTGCAAACGATTAGTTGTTAATGATCAAGGGTTTTTTTTTTTTTGATAGAGCTATGGAACTTTGAAATGGAATAAAACAAAAATGATTTTTTTTTTAAATTGACAAGGAACTTACTTTATTCGAAAGATAATCTTCTGGCATTATAACTTAAATATGACTTCTGGCATATGACCGTCATGGCTGGCTCGGACGAAGTCAAATCTGGAGGTCCAATTTTCGATGACTTTTTCCAACATTTCTCGCCGCATATTGGCAAAATCGCGGCGAATGTTGTCCTCCAAGTTGTAAATCGTTTGGGCTAATCGAGGTAGACTAGCGACTTCACATATCCCCACATATTGAAGGCCGTTTCACGGGTTCGAAACGTGAAACTATGCGATTACCAAACGTTTCCTTCATTAAATCAATTGTGGCACGAGCAGTGTGACATGTTGCGCCATCTTGTAAAAACCACACCTCTTGCACATCATGATTGTTCAATTAATGAACGAAAAATTCAGTAGTCATGGCTCCACAGCGGTCCCCATTGACAGTAACATTCGGTTCAGCGTCGTTTTAAAAGAAGTACGGACCAATGATTCTACCAGCTCATATACCATGAACCATGATTTTCAAAATAAATTTGCACAATTTGGAATCGTTGTTCAGCCGTCAGTCTATTCATGTTGAAATGCCAAACCAAACAAAACGTAAATCACTTAACAGCTGACAAAATGGTCGCCAGTTAAAAAGTGCTGCCAACTTTAAGTTGTATACGTCTATAAAATGCATGCCGGTATATTAGACATTGGTCATATATAAACGAAAAAATTGAGACCGTAACCCACCCGCACAATAGATATACAAATATATATGTATATGTATCAAACGCCAAAATAATATTCGTATATGGGCATTTCCACAGAAAACTCTACTCTTTGTCACGTTACGTTAGCAATCATTAAAACTTGTATTAAGACACATGATGTTCAATAAATTTAGTGTAGCTGATTGCGATCTACTTCTAAAGACTTTATGAAAAAAATTTTCTTCGGGAATCAATTTTTACTGCTAATACTTAACTATGAAGCAACAAACCAACTTACTCCCGAAATAGTACACACTCTGTACACCCAGAGAAAAAATATGTTTAAATTTGGTCACCTCCAACAAAACTATTTTTAAAGAGAATTGCAAATTAAAATTATGTTTAATTTTAACCATACTATTGTCACCGACAAACATATTATTGTTAAATTAGTCCTCCATCAAGAAGGCACAACCATATTATGGTTGCCTCCGAACATCTTTTGGTTAGTAATAACTAAAATATGTTTAACATTTATAATAGCATGGTTGATTTTCAACCAAAGCATGTTGCTCTTATAAAAAAGGAAAATACTATTGTTAATTTAAAAACAAATTATTGTCATATTTAACCATAACATGTTTAGAGGCAGCCATAATATGGTTGTGGCTTCTTGATGGAGGACTAATTCAACAATTATATGTTTGTCGGTGACAATAATATGGTTAAATTTAAACATAATATGTTTAAAATTTTGTCTAAAAATAGTTTTGTTAGAGGTGACCATATCTAAACATATTTTTTCTTTGCGTGTACGCAGAAAAAAATAAAAATCCTTTTCAATTAAAAAATTTGCGATATTAATTAAAAAAATTTGTTAAATTTGCACCAGTAAACAAATTCAAAGTATAAATTGAATATTTTTTGATAGTTACAACATTTTCTGCAGTAATGTTGATATAAGCAAACGTTGAATTCACTTGATTAAAATATTAATTAAAACTGATCTTATTTGATTAACGTTTTAATTGAACAAAATAAAATGGCGAGAATTATTTTTTAGTGTTGTTATAAATTTTGTAAAATTCCTAAAATAAACAACATTCCTGACAATCGTAACCAATAATGAAAATGCCATGAAACCGATTCATTATTAGATACCCAGTCACTTCGTGTGCCATCCGCATACGTAAAATAGCACTTTCTGTTCATTTTACATTCTAATTAACTTTTTAATATAAAGTAGCATAAAAAGAAAATACAAAAATCAAATTAAACTTCATATTTCAGACGTCCTATAAAAACTGACATACACAAAGAAAATTAAAAAAACTGCAAAATGTTTCTGCATCATTGATCAGAAAAAAACATCCTTTTTTTGAGCCCTTACTCATATTGAATGAAATATTGTTTGGTTCTGACATTGTCGGCGAAGTTGTTTTTGTGATAAAATTTTTTTTTTGTTTATACATATAAAAGACAGTGAGGCACAGTGGATATAGAATAAGATAATAAAATAAAAAAAAAAAAAAAAAAAAAATGCATTAGCCACACAGTTATACACAAGGCACTAGACTTTTTGTACCCTTAAAGACTTTTTGGTATAAATACTAATCGAAACAGGAGCAGGAGCAATGGTACGTAAAGTGTATGATCAAGGTTCGTAATTTAAAAGACATTTGTTTCTAAATTTTCCACAAAAGATCTTTTTACTCAAAAATGAAATTGGTGTTTGGCTAGTAGAAAAATGCTTATAAAATGGGCCTTTTTGTAAATGCATCACTGCTGAGCATCCTACAAGCAAACTTTGCTTACACAGTCAATGCAAGCTTCTTATATACCAGAAGGCATTTGCTGACTATGTAATTGGAACTTGTTTGTGCGGCATCTGCCTAAGCAAAATATTTTCAAACATTTAAACTTTCATTTGCAGTGCAGAATCATGACAGAACTTGGCACGAGTAACTTTTATATAAACACAAAAGCCTACAACATATCCATTTCCAAAATAACCAATAAAAAATGTTAGTATCGAGAGTAATTTTTTACTAATATCTTCAATTTATCCTTTACTAGCTATATCCAGTTTTTTTGAGCAAAAATAAAAGTTTTATTTTGATTTTTTCGATCTAAGACGACCGTTTTTTTTATTTTAATTTTTTCGAGCAAATAACAGTTATTTTTTGATCTTTGCTTTTTCAACCAAAAATAAAAGTTATTATCATGATAACATAGTAAAATATAATTAGTCAATTCACAAGGTATCCAAACATGTCATATTGTCAAAATGTCCTAATATTTCACAATGGTTTAAAAATATTGTTGTACGGCTCAGCCGCTCAGCGCTGGACTTTTCTGATTAATTACGACAGCACAATAAACATAGCAAGCAACGTTCTATTTATTTAAGACACTTTTTGTTAACAAACCAACAACAATATTTTTAAACCATTGTGAAATATTAGGACATTTTGACAATATGACATGTTAGGATACCTTGTGAATTGACTAAATATATAAAGATAACTAAATTGTCATAAAACGTACATTCTTACGGAAAAAACTTTTTTTTTGCTCGAAAAAATCAAAATCAAATATAAATGATGAAACAGAATTGAGTCTTCAACTTCAGGCAAAAATTCTTAAGCCCATAATTAAAACGTCGACCGTAACTGCAAATGTTCTCTAATTTCTTTCTTTTTCTTATGTTCTTTTTTTTTCTTTGTTTACAAAATGTATGAAATTGAACTAAAGTATGGTAGCTTGTTGGGAGAATAATTGTCTCTATGTGAGAGCATGAGAAAAAAACGTTTTTAAAATAAAATTTATTTTATTTCTCGACCGCCTTCTCTGGCATAATTTTATGTTAAACTGTATGGAAAACATCGTTAAGCCCCAGTTTTGTTTCATCATTAACTTTTATTTTGGCCCAAACAAATATAAATCAAATAAATAACTTTTATTTTTGTTCAAAAAAACAATAATCAAAAAAATAACTGTTTTTTTTGCTCGAAAAAATATTAATCAAGAATAACTGTTATTTTTGCTCAAAAAATAGCAAATAACTGTTATGATCCGACTTTTTTTTATAAAAGAAATAATGATTACGGCCCCTGCTTACAATATGTTTTAGTAATAATGCAATAATAATGCATTGTTTATGTTCACACTATTTCTAGTGATAATGCAATAATAATAAACTGCTATTCACGATGCGTTTTACTTACAATGCAAAATCAGTGCATTAATTGAAAAAGTGCATGGCATTTAAAAAAATAATTCACTACTTTGATAAGAAAGCAAGTTCGGCTGTGCGGAATCTTTGATAGTAAGAATATTTAAAGAGTAGGATTTATTAGGACCTGTAGTAAATTATGGACTGTTCTTTAGGAAACTTGACAATGTGATTTCTAGTCTTATAAAACTGTGGCAGAAATTGATTACATACCATTATTTGCTCCGGATTTAGGCGTACTACAAAGTGTTTTCAGAGAGTGGGCTTTATATCGTAAAGCAATGAGTGCATTCCGTCTCTATTAATTTGAGTTTTTGGGAGAAAATTATTAATTTTTTAAGGTAGTACTTCCACATTTGGATTCATTATTCTTATCCTACCGATCAGATTTTGAGGGATTGCAATTCCTAACTGCGTAGGATACCTAGAAACAATTTGAGACCAAGATTGCTCTTTTATTTTGAGTTTTTCAAAAGTATACGTGTTTTCAACAGATGGACAGACAGACAGACGGACGGACGGGCAGACAGACAGACAGACATGGTTAAATGGACTTAACATTACTCAAGCACCTTAAATATATATAATTTATGGGGCTTGAGATAATAATAAAAAAAGTTTCACGCGGAATGGCAAACCTAGTATTATACTCTATCCACAACAAATTGTGGTGGGTATAAAAATGTGGTGGACAAAATAGTACAGTATTTTTCGTTTAGCTGCATTTCGCTTCATTGCATTTGTTGTTTATCTGCACAAAATACATTGTGTTGTGTATGATGGCTAAATTTTGTTAGAAAAAAAAAATCGTGTATGTGCATTTTGCTTAAGGGCATATTGCATTCGATTTTTGGTCAACAACGTTTATTTTTAATACAAAATGTTTTTTTAAGTGCCTGATAAGAACAAAAAATCATGATTGCATCAATCGTAAAAAATAGGTAAAAAATTTTACTCTGCTAATGTGGTAACACAAATCGCTGAATTGAAAATTCTTTTGATCTGGCAGATGTTATTGTGTGTACTCCATTAAGTATATATATTCTGGAACAATGTTGGTGTTAAATTGCTTCTGGTTATCCAAAGCAGTTTGGGATCGAAATCCAGCAAAATCGGTTAAGTAAGGTAAGAGTAATTTGGTTACAAAAACTAACATAAATTGTGGTATAATGCACAGATTAATATAAGACTTCGCACAAATTCGTTCTATGTGACTAGAAATCGTAGTGTTGAATTTCCATAATTTACATTAGACCTCATATAAATTCTACTCTCGGAAAAGAGTTTAGTGCACCTAAAACTATAACAAATTACGCTAATGTAATACAATTTGGTACGCCACAGTCTTAGAGGACTACAAATCAAACTGTTTCGTGAAGATCGGTCCATAATTTACCACAGAGCACATTTAATGGGAAATGATTAAAGTACGCCAAAAACCGTAGAAGATATAGATAATGTTGTATTATTTGATTCAATTTAGCGTCATATGGCCAGAAATAATACCATTCACTTTTTAGATAATCGGTCTATAACTTAAATTAGGTCTCATATTAAGCAGCCTTCTGAAAACCACTTTAAAACTATAAAACGCGCTACTATATCGAAATTTGTTCTAATTTAGGTTTTTTAATACTAGATTTTTTAATATTCAAAATTTTGTGATGATTTGTCCATTATTAACCATGGGTTCAATATTAATCGAAAATAATTTTAGTTCGTCTAAAGCTGTTACGAATCAATTTGTCCAGATTAAGTTTTATAATTTTATGTAAGTAGAAATAGAAGCATAAAGCTTTCTGATTGTCGGTCAATAATTTGACAGGTCTAACCGCAACGAATTCTAATACTGACGTCTGTTTTTATAAAGATTAATTAATAATTTATAGATCACATATAGAGCCCACGCATGAAATATTCTAACTGAATTGTGTTTGTGTTAGATACATATACATATTTATATTAAATTTAACGTGTATTAATAATATTTGCTGAAATTTATGATTAAAGGATATTGCATGCTTAAATCAATTTTTGAAATAAGAAAAAATATTTTACATAAGAGCACATTTATACAGGTAAGTGAAATCACTTGGTAGCATTATTTATGCTGTGCAGCTAAACAAAGAATACCGTACTTTAAAAGTGTTGAAGTTAGTGATAATCCAATAAACTTTCATTTCCATTAATTTGGTTCAATGTAAACAAATTTCCAAGGGATTAGCATATTTGTCCCAGGCCTGTCCACAACTAATTGTGGGGGTATAAAAGTAGGGGCTTTTTAACCTGTCGCAACAATTTTAACCACGAATTAGATAACTGAAAATCAGAACACAATAGGGTGTTCACCATAGGGAGTTCTGATTTAGACTAATCTACAAATTTTTTTCCGCACCTGGAGCTTCCGAAACTTGTGTTAAATTATAAAAAATATTCCAGTTCTTTCCACTGTATTTCTTTTTTATATAAATATAAGTAAAATCTAAAAGTAAATTTTTTCTCCCATTGGATGATTTTTTTACTCTTGTGGCTTTTGGATTTTGCTGCTGCTAATGCCGGCTGTTGTTGCTGGTGTCGTCGTTATGTTGTATATCATTTTTGCTAGCACAACTTATTTATGGTTTATTTGATTTATTTATTTCATGGTTGTCTCTCCCGAGTTTTTTTTTATTATTTCTTTAGCGATACAAACACAACATTCCCTACTTAATAACTTAATGACATTTATATTTTTATATTGTATGTTTGATATTATTTTTTGTGTCTTTTTGTTATAAAAGTGTTTTTTTTTTTTAAATGTCTCCTAAGAGCAGTCACCACATTTTTAGATAAAAAAGGGTTTTTTGCAACATATTAAAGTTGTCTTGTTGTTTGTAAATTTCTAGCAGGAAATGAGTTTTTGATTGCTCTGTTGTTGAAAATGTTGTCATTTGTTGTTATTGCAAATTGTTTGCAATATTATAGTTGTTTTTTTTTTTTTTTTTTTTGATATTTTACAAAAATTATAATTTTATTATGATTTATTTTATTTGTATTTAAAGTGATCTGGGAATTCTCTCGAAGTGTAAGAAAAATATAAAATTTTATTAAATCTATTTTAAGGGAGTTTGTAGGAAATTTGATGTTTCTCTAAATTGATAGATTTTTATGGTTTAATTGCTTTTTATGGATTTAATGTATATTTTCTTGCTTAATGTGTTTTGAATTCGGATGGATTCACCGCTTACATATACTGGTTAAGGGTCGTCACCTAAACGGTCGGGATATTTTCTTAAAGTCGGTTTAACCCAAAAAAAAAAAAAAAAAAAAAAATTAATCATTAATATAATGTTAGTACTGAAACTTTCTATCTACCAAAATGAGTGGGGTGTTATATCTTTGGGATTGACTTGAAGTACTTTCTTATCTATTTACGTTATCGTAGATTTTACTCATTGGAATCGTATTAATTATTTTGATTTGTTCCCTTCATTTACAATCCGACCCAAAATATTCGTTATTCCTACACCAGTGTAGTGGCATTAAAAAATATTAATTCGAGGCCCAACTTTTGGTATACCGATCGAGTCAGAATAGTTTTATGAATAATTATAGCGATGTCCGTACGTCCGTTCGGCTAGTTTCTGTTCATATCTTATTGCCACAAGAACGAAGCCTGTTGAATATATTAGGAATCGGTACATAATTTCACATAGTCCCCTAACAAACTTCTTTCCGGAATAGAGTTTTTGTAGCCCCACAAAGCATCTTATTAAGTTGGTATTTGGATTAAACTTTGCTTGAAAATACCTTATAGCAACTTAAGTCGGCCTACTAAATCGGTAGCAACTTTTATGTTGGATCAAAATTTTGTTTTGGTAGGTCTGGATTTGTCAATAGTTCGTATATAAATTATCGACCAAAAGCACTTTAAGATGAAAAAATCTTATTTATGTTGATGATATAACTTCAAACATAATGTTGCTATGGGTTCCAAATTGGGTACCCTTTTGAAAATTTGTGATAATGGAATCAATTATTTTTTTAGTTGAAAGAAAATTAAAAATTTAATTTTGATTTAACTAACATTTTAGTTGTTTTGAAATACATTTTTAATTAAAATATTTATTAAATAAAAAATAATCTTAATTGACTTTTTTCGTTTAAAATAAAATAATTTAAACTTGTAGAATTGTTGTTGGGTATTTTCAAAAGCTGAGGTATATTTAATGAAATCAATACACACATTGTCTGAAACGGCAAAGTTTTTTATTAACGCCACGCCAATAAACAATAAACACACAAATACAAATTGTATTTAATTGTATCAAATATGTACCGTATATGAAAAATAACAATTGAGTACATTTTGGAATATCGTTTAAGGGATAAAAATCGTACCTATTTTTGTTCCTTATTTTCGAAAGATTTTGCAGCCTAAACGTCTGAAGTTAAAAAGTAGAAAATTGGACCGGCGCACACTGGTTCATGTTTTGAGAAGGCGGCCAAAACTATTTTTTTTTATGTTCTCCGATTTTGAAATTTTTTTATTCATGTGAAAGTAAATACTAGTGAACCTCGGGAGCCAAAAAATTTCAACCCTATTTCAACTATTTCATTGAGAACAGGGTGGTCCCAAATGGACTTTGTCAGTATTTGGTTATAGATTTGAATTTCTGAGTAAACTTTTGAAGTTTAAATGCTCATAACTTTTTTGTTTTTCAAGATTTTTTGACAGAATAAGTTTTGTGTATTAGTTCATCTTATTAGCTATACGTGGTTTAAAGCATTAAACTCTGCGACCTGTAGAACTATTTAATTTTTTTTTTTTTTTAATGTCAAAATTTCCCGGAAATTTCCTATTTTATAGAAAGTAAGTCCTGCCCGTCAAAACGCGTCAAAAAAAAATCTATACTCTCTTGTATTCCAGAATCTAACCTACATTTCTATACCCCATTGTACACACATCTGGATACGATCTTGCGAACTACAGCAATTTCTGTGACCCAAGGTAAGATATTCGGTTCAAAAAATAAGTCCTGCAAGGAAACATTACTGAAATTAAAGAAGGTGAATCTTAAAGAATTTTCGACAAATAAAGCAGTTCAGGCCACATCAATTATCTAGCACGTCAGGCTATGAATTAATTTTGAGAAGGTAAAGGTATTGCCATTGTTATAAACTTATTGTGGGTGAACGGATGCTGCAAAACGAATAGGCGACATAAATAGACTAACACGTTAGATTTTTGAGTAAGTTAAAAGGTTAAACATTAGTAAATATCCGCAACATAAACTACATAGTTTAATTACTTGAAAATTGCAACTTAATTTTAAAAATGGAAGAGCAGTTATATTTTACGTGAAAATTACCTTCATGTTACCTGTTAATTTATTGCCGGTATGTTATCCTTTTAAAAAGTGTGAAAACAGGGGTTTTTTATGTTTCAAAGAAATGGTAATAAAAGATTAAATTTGTATTTAAAAAAGGGTTTTTATGTTTCCAAGAAGTGGTAACAAAAGATCATTTAAAAAAAATTT
Organism: Pollenia amentaria; assembly: GCA_943735925.1. Classification (NCBI taxonomy): domain Eukaryota; kingdom Metazoa; phylum Arthropoda; class Insecta; order Diptera; family Polleniidae; genus Pollenia; species Pollenia amentaria. Next base: position 151,891,167 of record OX031007.1, read on the forward strand.
TATCAAGAGTATAAAAATGCATGCATTCATAATTTTACCTTCATTATTGTTTAAACAATGGCTAAGTTCAGTTATAAAGTTCTCGCAGATATTCCTCAACAGAAAGATGAAAAAGATTTTGTGTTACACATAATTAATAATCCATTCTTTAAATTATGCAACGAACAAGAAATCAAAATTCATAAGATAAAAATTTTTCATTTACATTAAGAAAACGGTACCTTAAATGTTCTAGAAACAAGAAAACGTTTTACTTACGCAACGAAAAATGGCTAACAAATGATCTGATTTTTAAGAAGCTGTCAATTACCGCTAAGGAAACTGAAAAAGTGGGTCGGCCCGCAAAACAAATTGACAATTGCAGTGAAAGATCACGAAGACGCAAGCTTGCAAATACCAATGAAGAAATTTCTCATAGTATGATAAAGGATTCATTTCTGCATCAAATTCAACCAACGCAAAATAAGAAAACAAAAATTGCAATAATTGAAAAAATAGTGGAAGCGAGCCCTAAACGCACAAAGAGGATTTTAAAAAGTATGCCTACACCAACTGGAGAAATGAAATTTACTTCAGAAGAAGCATTTGCACTATTTTTGGATTTAAAACTGACAAAAAATCAGTATACAGAACTGCGAAAGCGAACCAATGAAAAAAATTGTGGAATCTTTCCAGCATATCGAGATTTAGTTTCTGTCAAAAAAGAGTGCTTACCTTCACAAACGGCTATTAGTGTAACTTCAAGTTCAGCAGAAGTAAAATTGCAGGCTCTTCTCGAACACACTGCAGAACGATTATTAAATACACTTGATGCTGACTGTTTAAAAAAACTTAAAAATTGCAGCATCACTTTATTTTCTAAATGGGGATGTGATGGAAGCTCTGGTCAGAAACAATACAAGCAATGTAATTCAGAAAACTCATCTGATGCTAACTTATTCATGGTATCTTTCGTACCATTACGTTTAAGAAAAACTTATATTGGCTTAGAGCCGTCAACCAGTAGAGTTACAGAAATGGATGTATGGAAAAATGAAATTCCCTCTTCAACAAAGGAGAAGGAAATTCAAATGATTGAAACACTGCAAGGAGATTCTTTTCCGATCCAGAAACTGCAGCATCTATCACAGGAGTACATTTTGAATTAATAAGACGATTCCAGATCATTTTACAAGCTATATCATGTAGCAGAACGATAAATGCAAAAAAATTTAGCCAGTATGCAAATGAAACAGCAATTCTTTATAACAAAAAATACTCTTGGAAACATATGCCAACCATAGTTCATAAAATTTTATACCATGGGGAACAAATAGTTCAACACAATATCCTACCAATTGGAGATCTATCTGAAGAAGCGCAAGAAAAAAGGAACAAAGACTACAGATTCTTCCGCGAGAATAATACAAGAAAAATGTCCAGATGTTGTACTAATGAAGATCTTATTACTATTTTGTTGTGCACAGCAGATCCATATATGTCCAGTATTCAACAAAAATGGAAATCAGCCTCAATCGAATTAGAGGAAGAAGCTAAACAACTTCTGGAAAATGAAAGCCAAAGCTATTTATAAGAAATTTTTACTTTTATTGTTTAATTTAAAAGAGTTTATAGATTATAATTTGTTTTTGATTTAAGTATATATTTGTATTAATATATAAAAATAAAATACACATACATCTCAAACCAAAAATAAAAGTTGAATTACCTAAAATGTTATCGATAGCTAAGAATGCTATGTGGGCATTTTTCAAAATATTCCTTTTCAGTTTTATCCTTATAACAACTCGTCTCGTCCCAAAAAAGCCAACCTTTGGCCCCTGTGAATATTGGGACTAAAAAATTTACAGGGGCCAAATATTGGCATTTTCTGACAGGATCTAAGTTCGACAATAAAAAATAAGTATCAGTTGTAAAATACAAGAGAAATAATGATAAATTATAAAAAATTCATATTTGAAATATTCAACTTTTACACCGAAACTCAACAAAAAAATGAAAATGCATTTTGAACTCCCCATAACTTTTGCTCCTATCAGTCGAATTTTACGTTTTATAGCGCAAATTAAAGCCTAATATCACACATATCGAGCAAAAAAAAAAAAGCATAAGAAAATACCGATCCAGTCAAAAGTTATGGAATTTTGACCGCCTTCTCGTAAAATTTCCCACTGTGCGGCGGTTAGGCTCTCGCCAAATCGGCTCAATAAGGCGGTAATTTTTGCAAAATCGAATGTTGAGGGTATAAAAATGGGTAAATTCGCTAACCTGATACCTCCTAAAAATTTATTAATTATTGTTGTTCATTAACCCTGAAAGGTTACTCTTCATTTTAGTACATTTAGGATACCCTTCGACGAATCGTCGAACTTTTTAAAACAAAATTCTAGTGGAAGGATGTCTAAAGTAAAAAATCAACAAAAATTTCTTTTGTTAAGCATTTTAGTAAAAAACAAAATACAATAAAGCATAAAAAAATAAAAGTTCTTCTTCTCTCTCCAAATTTGTTACGAATTTTCCATCATTTTTGTGTTTTAAAATTTATTATTTTTTTAAAGGTTTCGCCATCAGCTAACGTTGTGGAAAAACAGAGCGCAAATTTAATACACATAGAAAAGATATATGATAAAGTGTAAATGACTTCGTCGATTCGACGAGGAGAAACCATCCAGGGTTAAAAAAATAAACGGAGAGGTGCCTGGTACTTTTTTTGAAAGCCAGCCCTTCTGGGGGTAAAAACCTGTATATTAAAACTTTTTTGTCACCCCATCTACTTTTTAACCAATAAACGTAGTAGTCACGGGATAAGTGCTTTAAGAGCAATTGACACAAATTTCCCACAGGGATATTGAACTTAGAAACATAAAATTATATTTACACGATACTAAGTGAATATGAACCTACAAATTGAAAAATATTTTTTTGTTAAAACCTAGAAACATAAACTTTGGCATATTAATATGTCCTTTAAAGAAAGGGAGGCGCTATTATATAAATTCAAGCTTTTAATATGACAGTATTTAAAAAATTATTTTTTTTTTAAGTATATAGCAACTTTTATTTATTAAACATATTTTGAATGTAACTTATCAACTATAAATTATATAACGAATATTATTTATTAATATTAACAATGTAAATTTTTTAATAAATGCTAATTATTATTTTTTATCACTTCGAGCAATTTTATTAATTATTGGTTTAAAGTCACGACTTGTTTGCATGATCATTAATTTACCATGTCTATTTGTCACATATTGACACATTTAATAGAACTGCTGACAATATTTTTTTTTTTATAAAAAGGGAAAGTCTGTTTATTTCTTTTTTTTATATTAAAATAGAACATACAATTAATTTATAACCGTTAAATTAAATAACAATGTACACACACACACACTCAACACGCATGGTTATAATTTACACAGATACACAAGGGTTTTTGTATGTCACATACATTTTACAGAAAATACATACAGCAGATGTCATGATTGACTTGTGAAAAGTCAATAATCGCATAAAAGAAAAAAAAGGTTTCTATTGTGTTTAAAATAAACTGAAAATGAAAGTACCTTGCATTTTAATAGAAAATGCATTTTTTTAACCATTAGATAATCAAGTGTAAATTAATACAGTTTTATTAATTTTTTTTATGCCACGCAGATGTTGAAAGAAACACTTTCTTATGCATACAATACCAAACATGCTACCAATAACCTGCACTACTATACGAAAGAGGGCTATTATGCGTTTATAGAAGCGTTTGTAAAGCTGAGAGATAATGTACGTAAAACCGACTTTAAATCACCAAGGAGCTTACTTTCTGAGGGCATGTAAGTTCAATTAAGGGGAACTTTCTTAAATGCATAAAAATAGAGCACAACTGCTGCAGTGATGCAAAATTTTGTTGCTGATGCGTGATTATCAGTTGCAGTTGTGATGCTGATGCTTTTTTACTGCACAACAGCTGTGCAAAGCTTAAATTTTTTAACACGAGTTTAACTTAACCCTAGGATTCTCGTTAACTTTTAACCACAATTTGTACAGCTAAAAACCCCCAATTAAATAAATTGTAAATAAATAAATTTTTTATTGAACGTGTGCTAATTACTTTAGATTTTTTTATTATAAAATTTTATTATTTCATTATTTTATTCCATATGTAAGTCATCGAAAATGAAGTCTTTGGTGCTTATTATGAACTTAATTCGATTTTCGACGGCAGTCGAATTAGTTGATAGAACGAATTTTTATTTGGTATTATGGCACACATTCAATAAAAAAAAAGTACTATTGTGATTTAGTTTATTCACAGTAGTACATTTTCTATCAACTGTCACTTTAAATTAAACATTTTTGTTAACAAATTTAAAAAATAAAACTAACTAAATCATGACTACGACGGAATTATGGTACGGGTGGTCCCAAACAATGTAGCTCCTGCGAGATTTCATCCCACTTTTTTGTAGCCTTTACTTTTGTAAAAATTATTTTTTCCCAAAAGGGAAACAAGCTTTTTCCAACTGCTGCTTACTACTGACGAATTTAGACCTGCATAATATAACCAAAAATAATTAAGAATGTGGAATTTGCACACCAAAACTAATAAATTAACAAAAACTTACATTTAAAAAATTGTTTTTTTAATTATTTACACCGTCGAAAGCAAATTTGTTTTCGTTGAAAAATTCGATGCACAACGAAATTTTCGACAGTGCTGCCAACTCATAATACCAAATTAACATTTGATAGCGGATGTTCGATAGGCAGCGAAATGAAATGTTATCAACAATAGCGATGACAAATTTTATTATGCAATAATTGCTAAAATTTTCTGCATAGATTCGGTATCACTGCATAGAAAAACTTTTGACATATGAGAGTGATGCCAAGTTTGTTACATGTGATGCTTTTACGAAAATTAAACGTTACTAATGCGCAAGTGATGCACTACAACTGCATTTACGAACGTACCCAAGCCTTTGTGTTCTATTAGAAACCATATATTTATATATATATATATATACATATATATGCCCCTCGATCCTATACAGTGGATAGGGACTTTAAAGGAACCATGTATAAAGGTTAGAAATATTACTTGACCATAATTTTAATGGCCGTTTGGCTTTTAATATTCGCACAACATGAAAATCTTAGTTGTATTTCGAAAATCACTTTCACGACCATAAATAATTTACAAATGTTCGTCGCTTTGTGATAATCAGGGAAACTATAAATATGCAATTGCATGTTTTTCCTTGTGCGACCAATGATGGCAGAAACAATATATTTATACGTTTTAGAGGTTTTTATGAATCTTGGCATCGATTTGTTAGTGCATATATTTGCATATTTTACGTTTTACAACATTTTATGCATAATTAGGTAAAAGAGCACTTTTGTTGCATTTTTTAAGTTAATAGCGCATATTTTGATACATATTAAATTTTTTTAGATGCTTAAAATTTTTGTTTATTAAATCCTGATTTTTATGTTTTATATATCTGCCTATTTTGCCATCTACATTTCATTTTTACTCTAAAATTGTAGGTCATTAAATATAAATGTTATTTAAATCTTTCAAATTTTATATTTAACGTTTTTAGCGATGTAATACGTAGAAATCTGGACAAATCTATTAGTATAACAACCGACTCAGAATCTCTATTTAAAGTGATCTTACGATGTCCTTCCGTGTGTCTGGCTGGTTGTCTGTCCATGTTAACTTTGTGCGCTAAGTACAAGTTGCAAATGTTTAGATAATCTTACCAAATTTGGTAAATACATTTAATTTGTACTAAGCACGAATTCCATGGACGAATTCGGTCTATAATTTTACATATTCACCATAAAAACCCCTTTAAATATTGAACTTTTTGTGTCCGTAAAACTTCATCTTAAATGTTACCATTAATAAACAATTTTGCGACCGTCCCTGAAATACCTTCAAGACAAAAAATCTTATATGAATGTTATTATCCAGATAATATTCGCCACAAATTACTGAATTTAAACCTCATAATGTAACTTTGTGTTTGTGAGCCCATGACTGCCCATCGTTTTCAATTAGGGTAAAATCTCGAAAATTCGTCTGTTAATACTATTGTAGGATTGTTTTTTTTAATGCAAATGTGTTTAAGTTGCTAAATATTTTGTTATCAAATGCTTTGATTGTTTTGGGGCATATTTTCATCAATTTTCAGGGCATATTTTCGAGTTTTACTGCATATCTAATGCGCACATATCGCGATTGTAAGAGCATGTTTCTGGTTTCCCTGGTGATGATGCATTTATAATGGACTATTGCCCTTATATAAAAATCTTATAAAAATTTTTGTATCAAAATCAAATTCGATACAAATAAGTTTAGGTACTGTTTAATAGGCAGACAACGCGAGGACTGCTCAGTTGGGTCCTTATAGCGAGGACTATGTTATACCCTGAGCCAGTGACTAGTGTTGATTCTAGATTACTCAACAGACATCAAAGCCTCCAACCATTTCCCTGATGAAACGAAAGATCGATCTGAGTCTTACCTTCGGTAGAACATGTAGTTCTGGTCTCCCAAAACTCCTTATTTTTATATTCCTGAGGCCAGGGCATTGGCAGAGAAAGTGAAATGGATTAAAATATAGATGAATTTTTTAAACTAAGATGAAATTTACCTTATTCGAAGGATAATCTTCTGGAATTATAACTTAAATACGACTTCTGGCATATGACCGCCACGGCTGGCTCGGACGTAATCTAATCTGGAAGTCCAATTTTTTGTGACTTTTTCCAACGTTTGTGGCCGTATATCTTCAAAAACGCGGCGAATGCTGTCCTCCAAGTGGTCAATAGTTATCGGCGTAGACTAGCGACTTCACATATCACTACAGAAAATAGTACAGCGGTGTTAAATTGCACGATCCTGGAGGCCAATTCATGGGTCCCACACGTTAAAGTATGCGGTTAGCAAAAGTTTCCTTCAATAAATAAATTGTGTTACGAGCTGTGTGATATGTTGCGTCGTCTTGTTGAAACCGAAGCTCCTGAACATCATGGTTGTTCAATTAGTGAACGAAAAAGGTAGCAGTCATGGCTCAGTAGCAGTTACCATTGACCGTAACGTTCTGACCAGCATCGTTTTAAACGATGTACGGACCAATGATTCCACCGGCTCATTAAGCACACCAAACAGTCAGTTTTGCTGGATATGTGTCATACATAAACTTGAAGATTATCATCACTCTAAATACGTCAGTTTTGTTTATTGCCGTATCCATTCAGCTTTCGCTTATTGTTTAGCTTCATCCCTAAACAATATTCACTTATTTCGTATTTGGAACAGAACCATTATTTTCAAAATAAATTTGCACAATTTGGAAGTGTTGTTCAGCCAGCTGTCATTTGACAGCTGACAAAATCACCGCTAGTTAAAAATGTATTGCCAACTTAAATTTTACACCTCTCGAAAAACACCGTTTACTTGTTCCCTACCAAAGTGAAATAGTACGCGGGTCTTTGCCGCAATAGAAATCTGGCCAAAGAGCACGTTTTCTTCACCTCCCCTTTTGATTACGCCTTCCGATATGATTCTTGGTTAATAAAGGTCCTGTAGCGAGCCATTAAAATGCCAATAGACCGTTGGCAAACATGTCGTCTAAGAGACAACCCTATTTGAACAAGTCGTCTGCAAAGTGGTTTGGCAGGCACGCACTTTGCCCTGGTATCAATGAATGTCTCATATTCAAGTTTTCTTTGGTATCGTGAAGACACCCACTACAGTTGCAATGGCAGCTTTGGTACCCGTAAATATGCATTTATCCCTCGATATACGAAAAAAACCTTATCAAGATGCTGCAGGCATCCGGCAGCCTAAAAAAGGCTTTTGTGCCCAGTTCCTTGATGAAGAAAAATACCTTACTGCCCATCTCAGAGGCATCCATGTAGACCTGATTGATTTTGAGGACTGCGAACAGTTGGACAATCCATTACCAAAACAAGGAGGAGCCGTAAGTGAAACATCGAAAAAGGATTGCAGAATCGCACCCCTTGCAAAGACTTTTATTAAACCCAATCTACATATTTGACAGGTATATAAATACTTCCAAGTGACGTAGGGTATCATGTGCTTAATTTTGTCGCACTATGCTTTCTTTTTTGTTATATGTAGCTCAGTCTGTTAGAGTCATGATGCAGTTGTCATAAAATAATAAATTGTAATGAGTAAAACTGAAAACGAAATAAAAAAAAAAATTAACTGATAATTATTAAGTATTCATTCATCCAAATATTTCAAATAGAGACAGACGCACATGAAATTGATATCTCATCTCATTGAAGAAGGAGGGAGGCTCAATTGACTTCATTATGGATCATAATTTTCATTCAACGCATCAGCAACATAAATATTGACTTGTGTTGTAATAATTTACGATTGTATGCTGGTTATGCATTGCAAGCACACACATTCATCCGTATTAATAGAAATGTATTAGTTTCCATAACACGATTCTTTTATTGACAGATACCCTTATTATTCTTTTTTTAAACTTTAAATTCTCTTTTTCTCACAACGTTAATTTTTATCTTAAAAGTTCCTATAAGAATTTAGAAAAAATAATTTTTTAAAGCAGTATGAGACTTTGAGAGTGACACTTTTGGTATGTTTATGTTTCATTTATCGATATTGTAGGGGTGTGTTTTAAAAATTAATACTGTCGTCAAAAACCAGGAAGAACAATTGATGTATTTTTTTTTGCTCTTTTCCATCCCAGCCATATAATGAATTAATGAGCTAATAATTATGTTGGTTTTATGTTCATTTTATTATTATTTTTCTTTTTTTTCTATAGAATTTTGTAATTTATGCCCTTGAATTGTAAACATAAAAGAAATATGTTGACCCCTTGACAATTTAATAAGTTATTATATGTGGTTAAACCGGTTGTGGCTGTTCGAAGTATAACCCTTATCAAAATTACTTAGACACAGAAAAAGTGTTATAGTATTTTTTTTTATATTTAAAACTCAAAGGTTATGCTGACTAAAAAGTCAATATATTTAAAAAAATTAAAGAATGGAGTTATTCCTAAAAAAATTAAAACTAAAAGATTTTGTTAAAAAAAATTTTATTTAATTAGTATTGTGGTTATTTTATTGAACTGTTTATCATGTTTAATCCAAATTTTTAATATTTCATTCAGGTTAAAGTTCATAAAATTTAGTTATCATTATATTGTTTTTATGAAGAAATGAATTTTACACCATAAAGAGTGTTAAGCGGCAAACCCGTCTGAGGAGATTATTTGGTTGCAATCGAATCGTTTCAGGGCAATCTGTCCGTAAAAACCTGGGTTCAATTCCCAGCTCAGTCAAGAACGAAAAATTATCAATAAATTTTAATTCATTTCATGTTGTAAAATTCCTTTTTTCATAAAACAATTTAATGAATATTAAATTTATTGAACTTTAGCCTGAATAAAATATTAAAAATTTGGATTAAAAATTTTTATTTTATATGTTTTTAAAAATATGTATAAGAGACAAATTTAAGAGACTTAATTACAATTCAATTACCGTAAAACAATTACGTTATCGAGCTTATCCGAAATAGAATTTAAAGTAATGCAATAGATAGAACCAGTTGGAAAATTTTTACAAATATGATTAGATACTGCATGTCTGGTATGTAATTTATAATATTTGTGCGTCTTAGATGCTTTTTTCATACTCTGTTTTTATAAATTTTGAATAATTAAAAATAATAATAAAATATTATAAAGCTGAAAAGTTTGTATATTTGCATGACCCTATGTTTGTAACAAGTAGTCTCCCGAATTGTTGTTTAACAAAATGAAGAACAGAACCTTCTTACGGACAAAGGCTATATAAGGTTAGACTAGAAAGCTTAGGATAGGGTCCAGGTGCGTTATATCACATTCGAAACTTATCTAAAAAATACGAATAAAGGTTATATCACATTCGAAACTTATCTAAAAAATACAAATACGAATTTGGTACTTTTGGAAGTTATGACGTTTAAGCGATGAAAATCGTTACTATTGTTGGGACTTTTTATTTACAAAACATGGTTTTCTATTTTTTGGCATATACGAATTAAATGATGAGCTCCCACTACAATATTGAAATTTTTGATACATAAATGGGGAGAAAAAAGGAAAAGAACGTATGTAGATCGATCCACACAATTTAAGACACAGGCTTTTTTTTATTTATAGTTAGTCAAAAATTAATTGTGGGCGGGCAACGTCGCACAGTGCTATGTCCCCATATAGTGAATCGGTGAAACTGAACTGAAATTTTCTTAATGTATAAGTTAAGAAAAATTTAATGAATGAGAAAAATCGCTGCAAGGATATGCCTACCTGCCATACATCCTAATGTATGTAATTTTATGAGAAGTACGAGTGTTATGTATAACACTATGCGACAGTCAAAATCGGGATGGGATGAAACCAACGGAAAATGTTATATCGGTGAAAAAGAAGTTATACGTGTCCCGGCGTTTCGCTGGGTCACGTCTAGGAATCGAGATATATCGATTTGAAGTTAGTAACTATCATATAGGGGAAATTGTCACCTTTGGTGGTCTTTTTTTTTGACATAACTCGAGAACCACTAGTCCGATTTTGCTGAGACAAATTCAAAAAAAAATAATCTGTTCATACAACGTTTCGCTACATAAGCAACAGATTCGCAGTTATAAATAAATGTATGAAGAAAAAAACCATTTTTTGCCTAAAAAATTTAATTTTTTTATTTTTAATTCATAAAAAATCCAAAACGGTAAAAAAGTGTCAAGTTTTATTACTTTCACGTAAAGTCACATAACCTTTAAACAAAATGAGACATAGATCATGAAAATCGATGGACCCGTTTCGCTTTTGTTCACAATTAAGTGAAGGTATGAATTTCAAAAATTTGCTCGAGATATGCTCAAAATTCCTTGGACAAAACATTGATGACTTTTTTTATGATTGTCAGAATTAAAAAAAAAAGTAATAAACAAAAGGTTATTTGATTTTTATGGTAAATGTTCGTGGACAATTAAAAGGAAAAAAGGAAAGTGCACTTTTTTAATTATTTGGGTTTTTTCCGTTGGCTACCTTAATTATTTTTTTACACAAATTGCACCCACATTTGTGAGTGCTCATGTTTTAGAACGTTTCGAAAAATTTAAAACGCACACGAATCAGGTATATAGCCACCCTTAAAAGATGCGCTAATTCATAAGTACCTTAGTAAATTATTGAAACTTACGTAGTGCTTATAGGTGTTCACTGATTGATTTTGTATGAACAGATTAAAGGAATTCCTAATTTTTTTAAATTTGTTTCAGCAAAATCGGACTAGTGGCTCTCGAGTTATGTCAAAAAAAAAGACCACCAAAGGTGACAATTTCCCCTATATGATAGTTACTAACTTCAAATCGATATATCTCGATTCTTAGACGTGACCCAGCGAAACGCCGGGACACGTATAACTTCTTTTTTACCGATATAACTTTCCCCGGTAGTTTGAACCCTTCCCGATCACTTACCCCTACCATTTGTTTTAGGCATAAATATATTTTTAAAGTAAAAGCTGAAACCCTTCGTTCTTTTGTCGGTTTTCGGTTTTGGTTTTTAGGCATTAAACACCGTTGTCTCGATTTCGGTTAAAACCGAACAGTAATCCCTATATCAAATTACAAATTACAAGTAATTGTAATTATAAATTCTTTATTACACATAGCAAATTACAATAATTGAATTTGAATTCCTTCCAAGTTTTTCAATAAACAAACCCGTTTTTGAATTACACAAATATATGTTGTGCAACCTCTTCTATTTCCGAAATAGCATTATATTTCGAAAACAAGAGCTAACCTAAAAAACGGCTGTCTCAAAAAAAGTGTCAAATTCTAGCATAGAGTGAAAACATGTCAAACCATCATGCCTCATACAACACCTCTGATTTCAATGAAATTTACCACAACTGTTGTATGTTATTGGACTTTAACAAAACATAAATTTTAAGACCTCAGATTCTTTCGGCTTCCGAAAAAAACTGCAAAAACAATCGAAACAGAAAGTGTGCACATATATACTTCAGCTTGTACAAAACAAACAATCAATTGAATATGAACACAAAACATACTTAGGATCACGTTCTGGTCTAAAACTCTGACACCAGTCGAGTCTCCACCTTGAAATTTTCTGCGAATGTGGAAGGGGGGCTAATACTTGACATCTATTTTTTTAAGAATTTTAAAAAATATACTTTTTCAGATATGGACCTTTAAACTCAAGACCCCAAAAAATGACCTTTGACCTTTTCTTAAAAAAACACAATATGTTTATAATTTTAAAGGGTGCACTTTCACCTTTAAAACGATACTAAAAAAACTAAATTATCTTGCATAGTTTAGAAGTTCTAGCCCCTTTTGAAAGGAGACTTTTGTGATTTTTTAAACTTTTTCACATCTTTTATGACGTCATATTTTGGAACCCGAAAGAATCTGAGGTCAAATTTTTTTTGTTTAATTATACTCTTATAGTGTATGATATTTGTGTTGAATTTCATTGAAATCGGAGGTGATGATGCCGAAAATTCCATTTTTTCGTGATGGTTTGACGTGTTTTAACTCCATAGTGTAATTATTCGAGAGAGAACATAAGCTGTTTGGTTCTTTAAAATGCTACAAACCGCATAAAAACAGTATTCATATTTGAATTACTGCTAAACGAAATAGTTTTTTATATTTGTCTCCAAACACATCAAATCAAAAATCTTATTTTAATATATTCATTAACATACTGCTTCTCTCCCAAGAAATTAAAAAAAAACCGAAACAAATTACAAAAGTATATTTATATATTTTTTAAACAACTTCCTTTTTATATCTTTAAAATAAAAAACAACAACATCCAATTGAATCTTGTGCCTTTAGTTTTTTCTCAAAACCTTGTCTACCCTTTCCATTTAGCTGATGACGACGATGATGGCAGAATGATGTTTATGTGACATTTATTCAACATGCACGGTGGAGGAGAATTTCATTTAAAAAAAAGGGCCATGAACAAAATAGAAAGAAATGCAGACAATCAGAGAGAACAGCTTAAAAAAAATAATAAAATGAACACGAAAAATAAAAATAAAAGAACAAACGCGTGTTCATAATAATGAAAAAAAAAAAAAAAAATACAATTTTAATGCAAAATAACAAACAGCATAAAACTATATTGGGGGCAAAATTGTTTTTTAATTAAACATGTGCAGAAAATATGTTTTTATCTTCATTCTGTATTTTAGTTTTGTTTTCTGTATTGAAAAATATTATAGGAGATGATTTTTTTTCAAATTTTCGAAAACAAATTGAGTTTAAAAATTCATATTTATTTTAGAACATTTACGGCCACATTAAAAACGGAGAATGCTGAAAAAAACTAAAGCGGATGTAAATAATTAAATGATGAGTTTGTTTAAAATTAACATTTGGTTTTAACAATTTCTCCTAAAGCGAATTTTTTTGCACACATAAAAGAACTTTAATATGTTTTTTTAATTTTTAATTTAATTATAATAAAAAGGGCAAGGTTTTTTTATGCACAAAAAAAATAAAGATTAAGCACGAAAATAAGTTTTTTAAAAAAAAAGAAATATGCTTAAAAATATCCAAAAACATATACTGGAACATTCATGCCAACAACTAAAATAAAAAAGATTTTTTTTGTTGCAAGTTGTTGCTTAAAAAAAATATAGAACATAATTTTTTTAACCCATTTTTGGCCACCGGTCGTTTTTTCGACCAGTATCCTTATTAACGTATATTTTAAAACTTGCTTTAATTTTTTTGTCTGTTTTCACAAAAACATAATCTGGAATGATTTTTAATATTTTCTAAAGACTTTATAAAATTTTTTCTTAAGAGGATTAAAAAAAGTAAATTTTTAACAATATTTTTTATATTAAAAAATAGCAAATAAAATTTTTTGTTCTTCATCGTTTTTAAAGCATAAATAGTATATGATAAGAATCCCATATTACGATTATTATTGAATCATATTATGACCAAATATATAATATTTAATCGTAATATTACATCATAATGTTTTTCCCTTAATCCTAATTTATTTTTATTACATCATAATAATAAGCTAAGAAGTAATCATATTATTTTCATGTTAATCATAATAAGTTAAGGAGTAATCATATTATTATCATTAGGGACGTAACGAAACGCCTTTTTGCCGATACGATACCGATACTCAACAAGAAATATCGCCGATAACGATACCGATACGAATATTAAATTTAAATTCCAGGTAAAATTAAGAAAACTCAAGGCTCACAATCTGTGCAAACTGTGCATTTTTACGCCCTCACAAATGAACTGTCAAAAATTGTATGATAATTATTTTACACAAACTTCGTAAATTTGCCCAACAATTTTGACTCGCTGTTCAATTGTGCATTTATATATACAGATTTTTGTAATGCTTAGCGTCGTTTTCAATGAGAAATTTAAGTGTTTACAAATTAAAAACAATAAATTCTTCCAATAATTTGAACAAATTAGTCTTTTGGCTTTCCTTATGCCTTTTTAAAACCAAATTTAAATTTTTATTTTTATATTTTTATTTTTTGTTTTGACGTTTTTAACAAACTGATATTAATCGTTTAAAATTACACAAAAATTAATAAGGCTCTCCATTAAACGAGTCTCGCAAGTTTGACCATTTGCACAAATGACAATATTCTCAACTTTTGCGGAGATAATTTTACAACTTGAAGCAGACTAGCAGTAAAAATTGTCACCAAGATGTGACTGAACTCATTTGACAAATTAAGTATTTCTGCGCCATGGTCTTACATTTTAAGTATATTATTTAATAGCGCCAGTAAATAACCGGATCTGCGTATCTATAAAAATCAGAAAATCTAAGCTATATCTAGACTTCTTATTTAGGTGAACCACTACGTAGAATGGACAGAGGATCATTATTCTTAAAATTTTCTTTTAAGATTTTCACAAACGCTCCAAAGATTCTCGAAGACTTATCAGAACTTTTACAATATGTAGGGGTGACCGTGTCTTAAACACTTTCGGAATGCAGAGTCCTGTTAAGTAGCCCAATAAGATGTTTTTTTCGATCTATTGTCTTTGAAATTTTTCAGCTTTGTATCAAAGGTAAAGAATTTTAGATAAACAAAAGATTTCATTACTCTCTAAGCCCTCAAATCTTTCATTCAGAGCTAATGCTAAATAAGTCGCCAATTTATGGGACTCTGAACTATTCTGCATCTCAGTTTGATACCCTACACCACAGTATATAAAAACCATATTTGTGACTGTACCCTATTTGGGACCATGGGTAATCATGGACCCGCCTAAACAAAATTATAATATGAGGTTACAATCTAAGTAAAAATCCTTTGAGCCGAACATTATTTCGTATATTCATCTCTATCAGATTTTAGGATGGGTGTTGCTATGGGACCTATTGTTAATTTTGGACCTACTAGGACAGCATTTTGTCATGGCAAAGCAACTATTGTAACAGTTATTATAGCCAATTTGTATGGTAATACTAACATTTATATGGAAGTTACGACACTAAAAGCTATTTTCGGGAGTAGTACATGTATGAGGGCTATGGTCAAATATGGACCGATTCCAATACAATTTGATAGGATGATTTGTAATAAAAACAGTTTGGACCAAATCAATTCTTAGCACCAACATAATAAGATGGCTTATGGGCACAAATAGCCTATACCGGAAAGAAGTTTGTATGGGGGCTATGTGAAATTATGGGCCGATTCGCCCCATTTCAAGAGGCTTGGTCATTATGCTAATTAGAACCTGTGTACCAAATTTCATCAAATAATCTCCAAAAGTATCTCTGTACTTTGCGCAAAAGATTTACATGGCCGGCCAGCCAGCCGGACGGACACCGTCAGATTGACCCAGAAAGTGATACTGGGTCGATCGGTAAATATTGGTCTAGGACCAATATTTAAAGGTGTTAAAACTATCAGCACAAATTCATAATACCCTCTCCACTATTGTGGTGTGGGTACAAAAAGATAAAAAATCCACAAATTTATTGATATATTTTCTAGGAAGTGGTGTGGAATAAATCATAACCGATCCCATTAATAATTTCAATATATTCTAATCTTTTCATGAATTATGCGTACAAGTTGCCAACTAATTCAATTATAGAAAGGCACTTGAACATTGTTGCCCTATTCCCTATTCAACCAGACGTAAATGTTTAAATTTGTGGTAAGATATTTTTAAATAGGAAATCCACCAAACAAATTGAAAATATTTCCAAAGAGCTTTTATTTTTTCAACTCTCGCGAATGTTTTTTAATGACTCGAAATTTTCTTTAGAATTAAGAATTCATAGTTAAATTATTTGGACTATTTTCTGTTTAAACTATTCAAAGGATATGTATGCCTGCACAAGTTCAACTGGTTCTGATATTCGATTAAATTTAAAATCCATAAAGTTTTACAGAACAAAATGCACTTTAGATAAAATGGTAAATAAAATATTTATTTATTTTGGAAATGTTAAAGTTCAATAAAAAGTTGTTTTTTTCTCTCTCATTTGTACTTTTTCCTACAACTTTTTCCTCTACTAAAGTACACGTTCAGGATATATACTTTAATACATATGATACTTGATCATAAAAAGGGTGTTAACTCAAAATTTAAAAATTTGCTGTAGAAGCAAAACAATTTTAATTTTTATATTATAGGCATATGAAAAAAATATTTGGAAACCAACCGTTTAGCTACCAAAAAGTAGACAAAACATCACGATATTTTTACATCGGGTGGATATGAATATTATGTGCCAATTTTTTTTAATCCTAGCTATGGCACGAATCTTTTTCTACGAATCCTGGCACTATTTACATTTGTAAATACGTTTAATTTCATACATTTCGTTGGTTATTTCGCAAATTTTGTTTTGTTTTTTATAGTCAAACATATACATAAGTTCATATAAAAGGTAGAGATGAGCAGGTGATTTGCGTAAATTTTGTATACACACACAGGTACGGACATAAACACCCGTATAAAAAATGTCGGCTGAAGTGAAGAAATTAAGTGAGCCAAGAAATAAAAGCTAATATTTTTTTCATGATCGTGATTGAAAAGTCTCACAATGCCGCCTCTAACTAAGAGACAGAGTAGGTATACTATGAAATAATAGCTGATGCTTCTACAAGTGTTTCAAACGATAAAAGTGATAGGAAGATGAGATGAAATGGATGGGACAGAGAGTTGGGACATGGAGGTGACTCAGAAAATTTATTGGAGGAAGAAAGCTATGTTGTTGCCAAGGATGGAACAAAATAGTGTAAAGTTCCGCCTAGATTGCAACGGATACGGTAGCAGAACATATTCCACGAAACCCGTTTTGTTGTACCAAGAGTTTGAGCATTGTTGACACATTTTTTGTTCTCTACAATACAATCAATTATTTGTAGGAGTACTAACAGGAAAGGCAAGGCGGTGTATGAAAAACTGGAAAACTCTAGAACGGCGAGTCAAAATACAAGGTAGGTAAATATTTTATTTATGTTGGTATGTGCGAGGATATCCCCCCCCCCCTAAATTATAAAAATATGTTTTGCTTATTTCGATAATACACGAATTTCCGAATGTACAAAATTTTTGGAAATCCCATCAAGTTTTTTTTTGTTTTTTTTAGAATCTCTAATTAAATTTTCAATAAGTATCCAAGTATTTATCCTAATAGTTATTTATTATATATTTCTAATGAAACATCTAGTTTACTGTATTTAAATACATATTATTATACATTCAATCCCAGCAAGTGCCATCTATATCCGAAAAATAAACGTTTGGGTTGAAAATACGAGCGGTTGAATTATTAATAAGCTTTGGTATATGCAATATATTTATTTGTGTTATAATAATTATTTATTATATACATTTGAATATAACCGTTTTTCGTATCATAGTTTCATCATAGTAGGATTTGAATTGGAATTTTATATGCATTGCCATTCTACCTTCCCATATATACATATGAATATATGTATTAATCTAGTACAACATCACCAAAGAAGAATTATATAACTCTCAAATTTCAAGTGCATTAATAAGAAAAGTTCTTTGATATACAAAAATACATAAAAATGAGTGAAACAATGGTGAGTCCGTAATTTTTTTTTTAATATAATGTGCCTATGTATATAAGTATATATCATTATCCTCAGTCGAAAAGGATGTAGTCCAATGTATAAATTTTATAGGAGAGAGAAAACATTTTCTAAGGTCTTTAGTTCTGAATAAATTTGAAGTCTGTTAATCCAGTTTTGCTTCATTGATGACTCTTTATTGGCTTGCAAACCAACTAAAAATAATACATTTATGTTTTACGTAGCTTTTTGTGACTTATCACCTTTTCTATTATATATTTTATACTTTTAATGTACATTTTCGCATGTCAATTTGCAAAAAATTAAATATACTATAAAATTATTTTATTTATTTCAATGTTGACTATTAACAAATATAAACAAATTTTTTTTTAAATTTTCACATTTCAATGGACCCTAGCGCTTTTTCTTTAGCATTTTTGGAATTACATCTTTAGCATTTGGATATACATACATGTCGTTGCAAAACAAGAACTAGAAAAAAATATTTGTATTTTTTCTGCAAACGATGTATTTTTGTTAACTCTATTGAACTGCATCAAAAACTTAATTTTCAAAAATTGTGGCATTAGCACATTTACGGCTGAAGGTACATATGTACGTATGTATGTGCAGCCAAAATTATTTTTGTCTTTCCATTGTTATAAGCTTTAAAATTCCTTTCTAAATAAAAATAATTTAAATAAAAAATTAGCTGTAATCAACTTAAACCAGAATAATTATATATGTATCTTTAGATTAAAACCTAAACAGTTCGACTTAAATTCATTACTTAATTTTAAAATTAGTGAAGCAATTTCCAAAATTTTGTTAACAATTGCATGTTTTATTTTGGTCGAAAAATTGGTCAAGCAATTTAGTATGATGTAGTCAAATAAATTGTTTCAAATAAAAAAAAAACAATAAAAATAAATAAAATTATTTTTATAGCCAAAACGTTATTTAAAAAGATTAATTTATTTTAATTTATATTGAACTGATCTTGTATTCTATTTTACCTTATTGTTGAGTTTTTTTTTTATTATAATATAAACATGTCGTTTTTAATAAACTTTTAAAAACCAATTTTTTACTTGTTTTGTACCATAAAAAATTTCCCCCCCCCCTAAGGCACAAGCTGGATCCGCGCCTGCACGTAGAGCATACACAATTAGTCACTGAGTCCACACCATATCCAAATCGGAACAGAAATGTATAAATTGTAGCCTTTTTAAAAATGACATATTTACATATGTAAATAGTGCCAGAGCTAGGGTTAAAGAAGTGAAAAAATAAAAGTTTTGAGTTAATACCCTTTTTATGATCAAGTGCGATATATGGAAAAGAGAAAAAAGCAAATAAAAGGATAACTTCATGTAAACATATGTTTGTTCGTATGTATGTATATTGCAATTGCTCTAGAGAATTATTATAGACAACTTTGGCAATATGATACTTGGTTAATGTGTCTAACTTTTTTAGGATATTTTTTGTTGTTTTACTAAATATTGCCATGTAAATGTGTAACTTCTACACACATACAATCACTTGTAAATAAATAATACTTATAAATAAACATAAAATATTAATTATGATAAACAAAAAATGTAAACACACACTTTACTAAAAAGCACACCAACCAACCCACTTGCAAACATGTTTATAAATAAAGGGTCTTTCCATAGTTACTTCCAAACTTAGGCAGTTGCTTTCGGCTACATCTGTCGATTTGGCTGTCATTACTTCAGTCTGATTTGAAAAATTCCCAGGGACAGATAAAGCGTTCAACAACATGACGTCAGCTCATTGTTGGCTTGGCGCATATGCCAAAAAGTCGTAGTGGAAAAAACGACAATAAAGGTTAACATAAAGTTTTCCAAAAATATACCCGATAGAATTTTTTTTGTATTTACACCACAGCAGCTGGCATATGTTTTGAAGAAAAATATTTTTGTGAACGAACTTAGAAGCCATACACCACTTTCCTAAATTTATTTCTAAAAAGTAGCTGTCTGGGATGCATAGAATTTTATTGAAAGTGAAAATTATTGTTTTGTGCCGCATACGCCACTTTTCTTAATTTATTTCTAAAAAGAACGTATACTTACTGCTGTGTATTGCGTCGTTTACACCTTATTTTTCTTTTCCTATTCCTACATTTTTCTTTACGGCAATAAAGCCGTTTACAATAGTAAATTTTTTTTTTTATTTTGTAAATTTGTTTTGCTTTAGCTTCAACTGCTTGTTTTTCTTATGGCAATGAAGCAAAGCAAGAGTGAAATTTATTTTGTACGTTTTTGTATGAGAAATTTGCTGCATTCGCCTAACGTGGCGTGTAGAGCAAGGCAATACTAAATAAATTTTTAAATAGTTGATATGGAGCAAAATTAATACTTAACCCTAGAAAGATAATCTGCGTAAATTTTACGCATGTATTTTAGAAATATTGCAATTTTTTTTAATTAGCTTTGAGGCACACACGTGGCTGCAGGAGGTATTGCCAATTTCGAAATATAACAAGTTTGTGAGTCAAAATGACGCAGATTAGTGATCACTTTTCAAAGGAATACGATTTTTACGTTGATTGCTGAAGCAGTTTTTTTGTTTCTCTCCTTTCTCAAAATAAATATATATACACATAATTTAAATTTCGGCATTTTTATTAAATATAATCCCCATTAGGTTGTTCTTAATAAATCAATAAATACAACAATATAGCAGGTTAAAAAAATGGGTCAGTTTCACGCATGATTATCTTTAACGTATGTGATGTTGTGATTATCTTTCTAGGGGTTATATCTTAGAAACCACAAAAAATTGGTGAACAAGGTTTTGGATTCCGAATATATACTCCATACCTAACCAATTTGTTCTTAATGTTCGATTAGTCAAGCCAATAATGAGCTGTCGACGTGCAGATTATAAAATTTTAACCAAAAGTTAGCTAAAGCAATAAGCCTTATAAATTTAAATTTATCTTAAAGAGCACATTCGAAAAAAAAGTTTAAAAAATAAAATTATTTTTAAAAAAGATTTGTAATAAGTTTTCAAAAATTCAGTTATAGCTTGAAAAAAGAAAACAAAAAAAAAAAAAAAAATAATAGTTATAGTCAAAATAAAAAAAGGAATACGTGTTTAATTATTAAGTGGCATTTGGATGACACTGTAGAAAAGTTACCCTAGATGGAAGCGAACTGGCGCTAAAGTAGTCCCGCGATTGGTTCTTTGGTGGCAGAGACCGGTCCTAGTTCTAACACTTTATATGAATGGGACCTACCACTTTTACATTTGAGGGGGTAAATTGACACCTAACAGCCACCATTTGATCAGTGACACATCCATTCTCAATAAATTTGTTTAGTGTAAGTTACTACAATGCGAGTCCTTGGTATTCTTCCAATAAAAAAAGTCCTAGAATTAATTCTAGGAACAAATTTTTAAATAGTCCCACAGAAATTTATCCCACCTCCGGTGAATAGTGAAACTGTTACAAAAATGCTCCTAAAAAACAAATAAAAAATTATTTATATAAAATAATTATTAAAACAATATAATTAAAAAATCTAATTTTTATTCTTACTTAATATACCGGTTAACTGATTAGTCCTCCTTTCACATGTCATTAGTTATTTCTTTTTGCTCTTATTCAATTTTCACAAACCCCAAAAGCAGTTCTATTCGAACAAGTGACGCAAATTTCTCGCAGGGTGTCTTTAGCGATAAGCTGAATTTCTAGATAAATAGGTGCGTCAGTAAGTAAAATTTGCAAATTTGGCACGATACCAATCCACATTAGCTCCAAGAGCGGCCACTGCAACCCAAAAAGTCACTGTTTGGTGTGGATCATGAGTCCATATTTCTTTGAGGAGTAAAGACACTTCAGCACTTACCCAATCAGAAGAGCGCTATACACCTATGTGAACAGAAACCGCGATTAGGAGAATCTTCGTCAGGCATTGGCATGACGTAAACTTAGGAATTATAATAAGATTTGATTTATTTTCTTTGCTAGTCGCAAATTTTAACAAGCTGGGCACCCTACTGGCACAGCTAATTCAAGTTCGCTAAATTCAATGGTGATAGCCGTTTTCCAAAGTAGGCGCTCAAACCAAATTTTAGAAAGTCCCAAAAAATGTGTCGCACTCTGTACTGCAATTCATTACTTTTTCTACCTTTTGGTTCTTCATGTACCAGTTAAATGAGTGGTTCTCTTTTCACAAATCCCAGGACCAGTCTGCTAGAACAATTGACACAAATTTTCCGCATGGTTATAATAAAAAATGATATCAATTTATAAATCAATATATATATAGAAGGCAAACAACCAATAAATACCACGCAAACATATTACCGCGGTACATTTGTACTCCATTGTAATTTTTACCTTCACAAAAAATATTTATTTTAGAATCCTTTTATTAAAAATTTAGAAAAATTAATTAGATAATTTAATACATTTGATTAAAAATATCTTTGAATAGCCCCTTATTTGCTAATTTTTTCATATAAAAACTATTGGTTACACGGGTACCCCGGTTATGTGTTTGCGTAGGTGTCATCTTTGGAAGCATATAGTTATGGAACCGCTGAACCGAATTTCATGAATGGTCAATAAAACGACTCAATTTGGCATTTCGGATGCGCGCCACTAAGCTAAGCCGTGGTGGCGAACTTTTGCACGATTTTACATTTCATACATAATGCCCTCGATAATTCTTCGTTTTACTTACACCTAAAGTAAGAAAGCGCTTAATGAAAACCCCGTTAATATGTTACAATTTTTATACAAGTCTGCAACAAGGGGCATTTAATGCCAGTTAAAACATTTTCAAACATATTTAAAACACAATAATTTTACAAACTACTTATAGTAATTTTTTTGGGGAGGTAAAAGTGGTACGTGTTGTGTTTTCATCTAATATATAGAAATATTTTTTAGTATCAAATTCTAAGCACATATTGTGGCACGTTTGCCTAAGGCGGAAGAAGAAAATTATATACTCGGGAATTCGTTAACGACAAGTTTGGGGTTACATTTTAGTTAGAATGAAATGATATTTAATGGAATGGAGGCACGTCTTAAAGAATAAGTATGTCTTGTAAAATACATTACAGTGTTTTACTAAAAGGCATAAAGATTTTGCAATATTTCAAAGTATTTCGCCTATATAAATATACATACACAGAAAAAATTTTCGCCAATTTTGTTTTTCATTTAAACCATTAATCAAAAATTAAATCAGTTTTATTTAAAAACTTAATCAAGTGAATTCAACGTTTACTCATATCAACATCATTAGTGCAGAAAATGTGGTAAATATCAAAAAATATTTTATTAATACAGTTAATCTGCTTACTGGTGCAAATTTAATTAATTTTTTAATTAATATCAAAAAATTTTTAATTGAACTAAATTTTTATTTTTTTCTGTGTTATTATTCGACCGATTTAAACCGGTTATTTAAGTTTTGCCCAAGCCGGTTATATTAAAATGTCCATCTTTCGAATATCAAATAGACCAGATATTTTTTTTTTAGAATCTGGATATTATTTCTTTTTCAAGTTTCTTTATTATATTCAACATTTTTTATTTTTTCGAATTTATTCTTTGAGTTAAATTTCAGTTATGTATTTTATAAAGCTTTTTGTAATAGTTCCATTCCTTCAATTTTTAGGAATGACCTTATACACTACCAGACTATTATCTTGTATCTTCTTGTTACATTTTACCTTAGCCATCCTTTGGATAGCAAAGAAGTATAGGAATAGAACTATTACCAATAAGCTTTTTAAAATACATAACTGAAATTTAACTCATAGAATAAATTCGAAAAAATAAAAAATGTTGAATATAATCAAGTAACTTGAAAGAGAAATAATTCCCAGATTCTAATTTTTAAAATAGTTGAGTTAAATACGTTTAATTTATAAAGTATCGCTATCCAGTGTGACACAAAGAATGCTGACGAAGGAAGTAGCGGGCCAGAAAATGCATTACATTCTGCTAGTGTCTAATAATTGTAAATTTTTCTGTACATACAACATACTTCATTGCTATCCAACAGAAAGCTAAGGTAAAATGTAACAAGAAGATACAAGAAAATAGTCTGGTAGTGTATAAAGTCATTCATAAAAATTGAACGAATGGAACTATTACAAAAAAGCTTTATAAAATACATAACTGAAATTTAACTCATAGAATAAATTCGAAAAAATAAAAAATTTTTTTTTTTTATTTATTAGAGTTTTTTAAGCCCTTATGGGCCAATAAACTAGAAAAATATAACAAGTGGCATATGTAACTTAAATTAATAATTATCCTGTTACATATTTCATTTTGGATAACAAAATAACTATCTGAAAAAAAAGAAAATAATTATTTAATATGTGAAACCCCCCATTGCACATAAGTTGAAAGCAATCAAAAATAATAATTAGAGTGAATATATGAAGAAAGGAAATTTCACAACTGCTTTAAAATCAAATTTTTAAACATTTAAAAGGAATATGAAAATTTTCGATCTGAATAAAGAATTAAGGAGTTATATTAACCAATAGATCTTACTATAAACGATCTTTTCATTATATCTTGTAGTAACCAGAACATGAGTTCTTAAAGAAGTACCGAATAAGTACCTACATCTCAGATATGGTGGGCAATTAGTCCTAATTACCTTATACAATATAAGCAAAATCCTCATATTAACAAAACTTGGAAAGTTACAACCAATGAGCGATATTTTGTATAATATTATATGGGCTCACCATTCTTCTAAAGCAATGTTCTAGTCTTTCCAGGTTGTGCTGCGAAGTACCAGTATATATTTCCATTCCATAAAGGAAAATAGGCATGCAGACAGAAAAAACAAATTTTTTCTTGCCACTAACTGGTAGATAACAAACAACCTAGTGCATATAAGCATTTTAGTGAAAAAGGTATCGAAGCAATGATATGACTAATTTGAACATCAAAACTTAAATGACTATCAAGGTATATGCCAAGTGACATAACATATGATACAAACTCAATAGGGCCTCCTGTCAAGGAGAAGTTAATATTTGTTTGTGAGTTATTGGATTGAGATGTTTTAACCGGATTGAGATTAGTTCAGACCAATGTAAAATACGTTGCAAATCTTGATTATCAGATGCAACAAATTGTATATCATCGGCATAAGCAAAACATGTACAAAAATGTATTTGTGAGGAAATATCATTAACATACATCATAAAAAGTAGCGGGTACAATAAACCGCTTATTTTAATTATGTGTTATTTATATATGTTTTCCTTACTTTTGTTGTAAATGTACCCGTAATAAAAGTATTTTTCTAATTGTAATATTGGTCAAACTAAACTTTTTATGAAGAATGTCAAAACAAAATAAAACAAAAGTCAAAAAACATTATGAACGATGTATGTAAATACAAATTGCTTAAAAAAGCGTGTGTTCTTGTACAATAAAACTAAAAACAATTACAAATAATACAAACAAAAAAAAAAAACGTTTAGTTAAAAAGGTAAATAGCAATTTGTGTGAAAGTATACCAAATATTAAATATATTTTTATACAGATGTAATCTCTGGAGATATTTCGAACGGGATTTAAAAGACAAAGGTGCTTGAAGTAATCTAAAATTATAAGTCTCAAAGGTCCTTCCACGTCATGACTTATCAATCACCTTTAATTAGTCTATATGGTTGACATTAATGTGCTCCGAATAAAACTTTACTCCTTTCGAAGTAGTTCTAAAGAGATGACAATAAATAATACTTTACTAAAATACGATGCCAAAAATTAGTCATTTGGGCGAAATATTAACCCGTTGTGCTGCCGAGGGCAGAATGCCAGTTGAGGCATT
Organism: Pollenia amentaria; assembly: GCA_943735925.1. Taxonomy (NCBI): domain Eukaryota; kingdom Metazoa; phylum Arthropoda; class Insecta; order Diptera; family Polleniidae; genus Pollenia; species Pollenia amentaria. Next base: position 151,917,212 of record OX031007.1, read on the forward strand.
AAAAAATCTCAAGTAGTTCTAGCATATCGTGAATCTGTGTTGAGTGCCAGGCCATGAGGGCCATCTGGGCAACGAAATGCTGACTGCTTGGCAAACAGGGGCGCTCGCCGTCCATTTATCGGCCCTGAGCCTTTCTTCGCCGTTCCTGCTGGCCACATCAGGGGACGATCCTGGCATGGTCCGAAAATGAATTCCTTCACATATGGACGTCCATTAACATATAATACAAACCAAAACATTTGTGACCACGTCCCGTGGTAGGGCAGGTATGCTGATCTGGCTTAATAAGAGAGAACTTCGGCTACTTGTTGGCTTATTTACGTAGCACTGTGATATAAGATACCATCAGTTTATAGTGGGAAATGGTAGCACCAAGATATGCAGATATTGTGGGGCTGATGAGGAAACGTCATAACATCTGCTCTGCTGTTGTCCCGCCTTAGGGACTTCTAGGCATAAGTTTCACGGGGGACGTCTGATGAGGGCAACTGAAATTAATGATCTTTCACCGGGCAGGATAACGGTCTTCATATGCAGCCAGAACCTGATATGGTCGGACACACAGGCTACACAAAAGAAACTCTGGATCGTGGTGCTGATGGCTTTGATGCTTAAAACTACAACATTCCGGCGGAATCAACGATATGGAAAATTTCTCCAGTTTAAATTATTAAGACACAAAGAACTTTAAAACAAAATTGAAGACATCAAGCAATGCCATAAAAGGTTTAAATTTGTGGTCAGCGAATTGACAGATATTTCATACAAAAACATGTTCATATTACTATTCGTTTCTATAATGTTGAAACAAAATAATTTGTTATTTTTTATATTTGGCCAATTTGGTGTTTAATTGATTTGTTCTTTATTTAAGCTAATAGGGCCTAAGATTAATTAATGTAAATAAAAAGCAATTTTTTATTACAGTTTTCCCGACGTTTCGTCGATTTTTTGTCGACTTTTTCAAGGGAGCGTCTATTTAAAATTTTAAAAAATATATAAATTAACATAAATACAAATAAATTACATTAAAAAAGTTAAACTTACAATATGAGCTTTTCACATTAAATTAAATTTCTCCTTTTACATGTTACATTAAACATATAAACATAGAACATAAATTTAAAGTTAAACACATATCAAAACAAGTATCACTGTTACGATTTAGTAATTGCAACCCTATAATTTGCGCTAATATTGTTAGTGTCTTCTTTGACATTCATCGTTTTCTTTATGTTTTCTTGTATCCTTAGACTTTCAATTGTAAATCTCTTCTTATCCCCCCTTACTTTATCTAGTATTAGCACCCCCTCAAAATCAATTTTATGTTGTGTATTTAAAATGTGTGTTGATAATGCTGTCGTTTCTTTTTTTCTTTGTATATCCATCATTTGTTCTCCCATTCTAGTTTCAAGGGATCGTTTTGTTGTTCCAATGTATATGAGTTCGCAACTTTGTTCCTTATTCCCTTTCCATTGTAATTCGTACACAATGTTGTTTTGTTGTTGTTTGTCTATTGGAGCTTTTATTGCAGAGAATATAGTGCTTAGTGTTTTGTTGGGTTTATAAGCAAAGCTAATATTATTTGTTTCTATTGACGTTCGTATGTTTTTATTATCAGTGAGGCCAGGGATGTATTTTACACTGTAAAAATATTTTTGTTCTTTTTCTATATTAGTGGGGTTATTATCATTTTTGTTTTTCATTTGCGTAATTGTGTCTTCTATTAGTGTTAGTGTAAGTTTATTTGGGAAACTATTGCTTTTAAGGATATTGAAAATTATATTTTTATTTTTAGTGTGAAAAGGTTCATCGCTTATGTGTAAAATCCTGGAAATGAAATTTTTAGCAGTGTTAATTATTTGATTTTTCGGTTGGGTTGCGTGGAAATTCATTATCCTTCCTGATGAGGTCTCCTTAGCGAACCAGTCAAAAATTATGGAATTATTCCTTCGAATTAGTTTGGTGTCCAGGTATGCTATTTCCTGATTTTTTCCCTTTCAATTGTATCTTAGGATGATACTTGTTAAATGTGGACAAAATTTCTTCTTGGTCGTCTGATTTGATGATCGCTAAAATATCATCTACATATTTAACTATGTATTTGATAGAAATGTTCTTATTTTTCAATTTTTCTATCGCACTGTCAAGCAAGTTGTCAAGTATTATGTCTGCGATTGTAGGGGATAGTGGGTTACCCATGGGCATGCCAAAAATTTGGTTATATATTTTATCTTTGTATATAAGATAACTATTATCATTGAGACAAAATTGGAGAATTTTCAGAAATTGAGAGCTTGACATTTTTGTGTGATTTTTTATTACGTTCCATTTTCCCATTATTGTTCTTATTGCCGTTCTAACTGGAATGTTAGTAAATAATGAGATGACATCAAATGATACAATTGTTTCCGAGTTATCAAGTTTTATGTTGGTAAGTTGTTTTTTAACTTCTATTGAGTTTTTTATATTATACGTTTCAGAGATTAAATGTTTTAAAATTGTTCCAATGTATTTAGACATGTGGTAGCATGGTACCTGGACTGATGACACAATAGGTCGAAGGGGGGTATCAGGTTTGTGAATTTTTGGTAACCCGTAAATTCTGGGTGCCGTAGCGGCGGAACAAAAAAGTTGGCGTTTTTGCCAAGAGTCTATATGGTTGTTTTTAAATAAATCTGAAACAATGTTGTTGTTTTCTTTCTGTAGTTTCAATGTAGGGTCTACTCTTATAGTTTTATATGTGTTTTTGTCTTCTAGTAGTACTTCCATCTTCCTTTCGTATTCGTTTTTATACATCAGCACGGTTTTGTTCCCTTTATCGGCTTGTACAACAATAACGTCGATGTGTTTACGTAAAAATTTTCTCGTTTTTTCAAAAATTGTAAGAATGAATTTGTCCTTTTCTGTGTTTTTAATGTTTCTTTTAAAAGTTGTTACCTTGTTTGCTACTTAAGAAGACACAATTACGCAAATGAAAAACAAAAATGATAATAACCCCACTAATATAGAAAAAGAACAAAAATATTTTTACAGTGTAAAATACATCCCTGGCCTCACTGATAATAAAAACATACGAACGTCAATAGAAACAAATAATATAAGCTTTGCTTATAAACCCAACAAAACACTCAGCACTATATTCTCTGCAATAAAAGCTCCAATAGACAAACAACAACAAAACAACATTGTGTACGAATTACAATGTAAAGGGAATAACGAACAAAGTTGCGAACTCATATACATTGGAACAACAAAACGATCCCTTGAAACTAGAATGGGAGAACATATGATGGATATACAAAGAAAAAAAGAAACGACAGCATTATCAACACACATTTTAAATAAACAACATAAAATTGATTTTGAGGGGGTGCGAATACTAGATAAAGTAAGGGGGGATAAGAAGAGATTTACAATTGAAAGTCTAAGGATACAAGAAAACATAAAGAAAACGATGAATGTCAAAGAAGACACTAACAATATTAGCGCAAATTATAGGGTTGCAATTACTAAATCGTAACAGTGATACTTGTTTTGATATGTGTTTAACTTTAAATTTATGTTCTATGTTTATATGTTTAATGTAACATGTAAAAGGAGAAATTTAATTTAATGTGAAAAGCTCATATTGTAAGTTTAACTTTTTTAATGTAATTTATTTGTATTTATGTTAATTTATATATTTTTTAAAATTTTAAATAGACGCTCCCTTGAAAAAGTCGACAAAAAATCGACGAAACGTCGGGAAAACTGTAATAAAAAATTGCTTTTTATTTACATTAATTAACCTTAGGCCCTATTAGCTTAAATAAAGAACAAATCAAAATAATTTGAAATATATTATCTTGGGTATATGCATCATAAAAATATGGTTGATGATACATATACCCATGCTTAACGATCAACCAAAATAAAACTTATTTAAAATTAAATTGGGAGAATATAACAAATAATAAATTTATTAAATTCATATAATTTTTAAAAACCAAAGTTCTTAAAATATTCTAAGTAATATCTATTTATTTTGTTGGTTCCTTCCCTTTGTGAATTGCTATGTTTCTATTCTTATTAACTTTTTATTTCAAAAACTAATTTTATTTTTTGTGTTTTTTTTTTATTCGAATTAAAACGAGCAAACCGGTTATTATTTAAATGCTTAACCGAAAATCGGTTATGCAGAACATTCGAAAGTCGGTTTTTGAAAAAAGTATGTTATCTATATATCTGTGGCCGAATGGAAAAACTTGTTAACTCCACTTGCTGCGAAAACTGAGATATCTCAAAAATAGAGAGTGTGTTGTATTTACTATCACTCTGTCAGATCGAAATTTTGATATAGTTTATCATTTAGAAATTATATGAAAAACCAAAAATCTGAAAAATACCAACTTGTATGTAAAAACTAGATAACTCCATGCATTTTTTGAAAAAAAAAAAAAACGAGGTAACTCCATATTTTCTTATAAAACAGAAAAATTCGAAGTATAAAATGCCGTTGTATCGAAAACTAAGAGAAAAAGGGCGAAATAGAGCAAGTTTGGGTCACAAGCTCTTTGGGTCAAAATTTTGAACCTAAAAATTGCAACTCCCGAGTAATCACAGAATTTATTTATTCATAGAATACGATTCATAGATCATCCGAATTCTTTCCGTGTAATAGTTTTAAGTTATTAATATTACAAATTTTTAGGAACCTATACCCATATCTCGAAAACTAAGCAGAGTAACAAAATTGACCAAAACTGTTGGCCCTCTAAGTTAAAGGGTGGTATGATTTTTTTTTTCTCATTTCTTACAAAAGGGAGTTTTTGATTATGAAAATTTCAAAGTTTTTTTTAAAAAAATAAGAGAGTAGAGGAAATTTTTCCAAAATCCAAACTATGTTCAGCCAAGTATAACGTTAATCTACATCCCAAAAACTGGCCTATGAAGTTCACAAAATCAAGAAATTGAGTTTTAAACTTATGCATTAAGGGTTAACATTTTAATAAATTTTATGCATAAAAACTGATTTTTTGATATATATATAAGAACAAAAGAAAAAAATTGGGTTTTGTAAAAAACGGGTAAATTTAAATGCTGAGTCAAATAGTTATTGTTTTTCCTTTGGCCTTAATTCCTTAAAATATAAAATAAAATATATCTTGTTTTCAAAAAATGGAGTTACCTATACACCTTTACACAGATATACTCTCGGTCAGATGATTAGAACAACAAAAATTTTGTTTTACTTCCATCGAAAAGATTACTTTCTTCAGATAAAAAAAACCAACAACAACATTAAGATGTTTTTTGTTTGCAGGACTATTCCTATCGAGACATTAGGAAAAGTCACAAAGCTATGACTGGAAAAATATGGGGGAAAGAAACTTAATTGAGTTAAGCTTAGAACACACTATCGGCGCAATTAACCAATTTCTGTTGCATTTCTAGTGCCGATAATGTGAACGCACGTAATTTCTTAGTATAGTACATCTGCGCCGAAATCGTGCTTACTTTAGACAATTAAAAGCACCCCCATGTACCGATAATATGAACACTCTTCAGCACAATGTTAAGCAATCATAATATTACAAATGCGGTGATTTTTATCGGTGACTTGTGCGCCGATCTAAGTTGACAATCAGAGCCGATATAAGCGAACATCTGTTTGCTAGACAAATAAAAACATCAGCGTGAAAACTATTTATAGGAATTTTTGACAAAATTTACTATATAAAGCGTGATCCATTTCGAAGTTCCCTACTTAAAAAAAAACACAGAAAATTCAAATCTAATGGGGAAATTTCAAAAATTATTTTCGGGAATGAAATATTTTATTAATTAATTCATTTATTAATGATGTGCTAATAATCCCAATTTTTTAATGAAAACACAGAAATTTATTGTGTTTATTATCATTTGACAGAACATTCTTTGGCATTCTTTTGAAGATAATGTCTATCAAATGTTAGCCGTTGCTACGTCGCAGATGGTCCATCTGTTGAGTTCAATTTTCGATGACTCGTTCGAGCATTTCGACTGATAACTGCAGAATGACACGTGTGATGTTTTCCTCCAAGGCCTGAATCGAAGCGGCTTTGTCCGCATAAATTTTAGACTTTACATATCCCCACAGGAAAAGTCTAACGGTGTGATATCACACGATCTTGACCGGCCCAAAAACGTGAAACGCGAAATGTTCTCTCAATAAATCCATTGATTGATGCGATGTGTGGGAAATGGCGCCGTCTTGCTGAAACCAAATGTCGCCGAGATCACGAGCTTCAATTTCAGGCATCAAATAGTCGATTATCATGGCACGATAACGGTCGCCATTGACGGTTACGTTCGCACAGGCATCATTTTTAAAGAAATATGGACTGATGATTCCACCGGCCCACAAACCACACCAAACTATTGTTTTTTCTGGATGAAGTGGCAGTTCCTGAATCTCTTCAGGTTGCTCTTCGTCCCAAATGCGGCAATTTTGTTTGTTTACATACCCATTGGACCAGAAATGGGCCTCATCGCTGAACAAAATTTGCCTCGGAAACGTTGGATCTTCTTGGAATTTTTCAAGAGCCCATAAAGCGAAGCGATGTCGCTTGAGAAGGTCGAGCGGCTTCAGTTGTTGCACAAGCTGTATTTTGTACGTTTTCAATTTAGGATATCGACGTAAAATGCGCCAAGTCATTCCATACGTCAGTCCGAGTGGCTACGAACGGCGCCGAATCGACTCTCCACGGTCTTCGTGTACACTCTCAGCTACGGCCGCTATATTTTTTTCAAAGCGTGCTGGACGTGGTCTATTCGGTCGAATATTATTAAATAATGAATGCTGGGTCTCAAAATGGGTGATGGTGTTGCGAATAGTACGCCCAGTAGGTCGATTATGTTGACCATAAGTTGAGCGAAGTGCACGAAACACATTCCTCACAGAACGTGAATTTTCGTAATAAAGTTGAACGATTTGTAAACGTTGTTCAGGCGTAAGTCTTTCCATTATTAAATGCCAAATAATACTAAACAAAAATAACATGACAGCAGGACACGACTCACACGTTGTCTGTCAAAAAAAAAAACAAAGGCTATTGAAAAAAGTATCTCTACTTAATTCACCCATTATTAAGATTTACAATTTATAGGAAATTAAGCCATATTTCCATGTTAATATTTAAAGGAAATTTTTTAAAATTTACTTTCTATGGGACATTTAGCTACTAAAACTTACTTCTTATATGTAATTTTGTTAAAATCTACTATATAGAGGAGATTTTGCCAAAATTTACTCTTTATAGAAATTTTTTTTTTTTGTTTTAAATTGACTTGTTAATAACTTTTTATAGGAAATTTGGTTAAAATTACCTTTTTATAGGAAATTCGGTTAACATTTACTTTTAATAGGAAATTTTGCTAAAATTTATGTTTTATAGGAAATATTGTTAAAATTTAGTTTTTATAGGAAATTTTGCCAAGGTTTACAGGGTGGCCCAAATAAGACCTAGTGATGTTAAACACGTATAACTCTTGTAATAACGGTTTTTTTAAAATAATTTATTTTAATATGTTAAATACATTTTATGGAAATTTAACGTGACTATGTGTGAAATATGACATTAGACAAATGACCACCATTTTGCTTGATACAGGGATTGGCTCGTTTTAGCGCATTTTGCATTACACGGCGTAATGTTTCTGGTTGCAGGCGCCGTATTTCGTCTCGAATATTCTGCTAGAGTTGTCCAAGTGTCTGTGGTTTGATAACATACACTTTGTCTTTTAAATAACCCCATAAAAAAAATCGGGCGCAGCTAAATCTGGTGAACGAGGAGGCCAAGGGAAATCTGAATTTTTTGAAATTATGCGTTCACCAAAAATTTCGCGCAGCATGTCCATAGTTTGCCTGGCAGTATGCGCAGTGGCTCCATCTTGTTGAAACCACAAATTAGGATGTTGCTCCACCATTTCCTCCAAAAAGTTTTCGATCATTGTTCTGTAAGAGGCCCCGGAGACCGTCTCTGGTGTTTCATTCTCATTCTCAAAGAAATATGGGCCGATGATTTTTGTGGCCATAACACCGCACCAAAGAGTTCATCTAATTGGGTGTGATTGATGCTGATGTATTGCCCTTGGATTTTCGGTGCCCCACAACCTACAGTTTTGTTTATTCACATAACCACTTTAATGGAAATGCACTTTATCCGTCAAAAAAAACGGCGATAATTTCGCTGCGTCTGAACAATTGATCGTTGAGAAGAATAATAAAAATAGATAATTTTAATGCGTTGTTGATTCGTATTCATTTTAAATTTCCATGAGTTCAGTTATAATCTGCAAAAGAAAAAATAAACTATGTTAAAAAATAAAAAAGTTATTTGTGTTTCATATCAGCTGGTCTTATTTGGGCCACCCTGTACAACCTGTAGGAAATTTTGCTAAAATATACTTTTAATTGAAAATTTTTGCTAAAATTTACTTTTTAGGATATTTTGTTGAAATTAACTTTGTATACGAAATTTTGTTAAAATTAACTAGTTACACAGAAAAAATTATTAAATTTCTCCAATCACCAAATTAATACCAAATTCATAATATCAAGCAAACAAGTTGTTGATTTTGCACCTATTACCAAAATGAGTCTATTGATTACTAAAAATTTTTAAATTTTTTCAATAAATGATATTTTTAATTTTAATTAAAAAAATGATCAAAAATCTTTGCCATTTCAAACATTGTGTTAATTTATTTAAATAAATATTGACAACTCCCAACAACAATTCTACATGTTTAAATTGTTTTATTTTAAACGAAAAAAGTCAATTAAGATTTTTTAATTAAATTATTAAGTTATTTTAATTATTTAATTAAAATTTTAATTGAAAATTTATTTCAAAACAACTAAAATGTTTATTTAATCAATATTAAATTTTTAATTTTCTTTCAACTAAAAAAAAATTGATTCAATTATCACATTTATTTAATTTAAATACTTTTTAAGCCATTTTTAATTGATAAAACACTTTTTTCTGTGTAAAAAATTTTGCTTTAATTAACTTTTTATATGAAATTTTGTTAAAATTTCCTTTAATAGGAAATTTTGCAAAAATTTAACATTTTTAGAAAATCTTGCCAATTTATACCAAATTTTGGTAAAATTTACAATTTATAGGAAATTTTGCTAAAATTGACTTGTTAAAGAAAATTTTGTTTCAATTTACTTATTTAGGCAATTTTGTTAAAATTTACTTTTAATACGAAATTTTTTAAAATTTACTAGTTACATTATTTTCATTTTCTTTTTTGAACGAAATCCATTTTAAAAATTTTAAAATCATGTCTGTTTATAATAAATAAACAAAGTTAGGCACGATAGTGTGACCATATTGTACCGATTATTGTTTCGTTGTAGGTTTAGCCAATATGCGCCGAAAAAAATCGTCACAATTTACGGCGATTATATGAACACTCAACAATAAATTGTGCAATTTGTATGATGATGTATGACAATGATGCACGATATTCGTAGACTGTGCCATGCGCGCCGATAAAGTGGTCTTAGATTTAGAGTCTTGCTTGTATTTTTGAAATTTGATTATTGTTGATATTTTAACTCTTTTTAAATTTCAACTCTTTTTAAACTCTGATCTTTTTTTAAATTCAAAGCTATTTATAATCTAAATAGTAGTATTATCATATCGGTTGTTCCGAATCAAGAGCCTTATGACGGGAGCATATCTGTACGGGCGCTTGGTGAAATAATAGGTCAATTTCACTGATTCTCAGAAGCAAACAAATCTCATATATTGAGAATATTTAAGTTCAATTCTATTAACCCAGCTAATTTTGGAGGACCGGATAGTACCAAAAGCGTTGATTCGGGAGGACGCATGCTTGAAGGTCAGGTGAAATAATGGACCGATTTGGCTCATTATTTCGGTAAGAAAACGTAGGCTAATGCCTATAACTGGGTCATTTAGAAACCAATTTTGTTAATTTTTACTACTGGTATTCTACCAAGTTTATCTAAAGTGAAACTGGAAAAGTAAGCAGATTTCAAAAAGTAAAGAACTTATGAGTAAAAATTAGTGGCATACATGGTTTTTTGCTCATATCTCAACCAATTGAGGATCAATCTACACCGAAAAAAATGTTGGCCCAATTAAAGCATTAATCAAAAATAAAATCTAAGATTTAATAAAAAATTTTATCAAGTGAATTAAACGTTTAATTAAGTGAATTAGACGGTTAATCAAGTGAATTGAAAGTTTAATTTATACTATTAATTTACATCAGTAAACAAATTAATAGTCACTTGATTAAACGTTTAATTCACTTGATTAAATTTTTAGTTAAAACTGATTTTATTTTTGATTAATGCTTTAATTGATGCAAAATTTTTTTCTGTGTAGCTAAATTTCCAAAGAAATCGTTTTCGGACTATATATGATAGAACTAAAAAATAATCTATCTTATCATATATTGGGCCTTTATAAATTCCATTTCAACCAAAACACAGGCAGAGGGACAGACGGACATCGTTAAATCCACTTCACTAGTCATAAGGACCCGCAATATATATGTTTTATATGGTCTTAGATCAATATTGTAGAAATTACGAGCAGAACACAATCTTATAAATACCTCTTTCACCTGTGGTGAAGGGTATAAAAACAGTGTGAAGCTACGGCCACATATGGGCATTTCCATGAGAATGTCAACCATGACTCAAAAAATAAAAGCCATTCAAACTTTTTTTTCAAATATGGTAGAAAGTAAAAACAACACTCGAACTTTACTATGCAAAGGTTTTTATAGCATATTACAATTTTTAAAGAGAAAAAGATAAGAGTTAAAACTTACTACCTCTTTGATCCATTTTTAGTAACTGCAATCGAAAATTTTCAATTTTCTGCCGATTAAATATAGATACTGGTAACATTGGAATTATTCTTTAAAATTAATGTTACAACAACAATGAAAAAGATCCAAGAGAAAAGACCAAATATATAGTTCGATTAGCGGTATATTTTTTGGTTTGTTTTGGATGCCATTCTAATGTCAAGTACGTGGTGCAAAAGTATTATATATATATATATGTCCTTTGCATTTGATCAGTCGTAGGTGTTTTAAAAAAAAAGTTCAAAGCAAGATATTTGTGGCTGTGGGAAAAATCGTCCCAAGAAAAATGGCCCAAAAAAAGAAATGAAAAATCGCCCAAATGAAGAATCGCCCAACAGAACATGAAAAATGACCCAAAAAGTTATATATGAAATTTTGCCCAAAAGAAACGAAAAAGGGCCCAAAAAAAAATGAAAAATGACCCAAAAAGCAAAAACGAATTTTTTCCCGGTGGCATGTTATAACGTCCAGTATCATAGTGTCCATGGACGTTATGACACTCCATAAAGTGTCATAGTGTCCATGGACACTGCGCTAACTAAAGCTTCTCTGCACAGCCGGCCTTCGGCCGGGCGCAAGGATTTTCTCCTCTATGGTATAACAAACACCGGCTTCGCTAACTAAAGCTTCTCTGCATAGTCGGCTTTCGTTTGGAAACAAGGCAGATTTTAGAAGCTTTACTTAGCGAAGCCGGTGTTTGTTATACCATAGAGGAGAAAATCCTTGCGCCCGGCCAAAGGCCGGCTGTGCAGAGAAGCTTTAGTTAGCGAAGCCGGTATTTGTTATACCATAGAGGAGAAAATCCTTGCGCCCGGCCGAAGGCCGGCTGTGCTGAGAAGCTTTAGTAAGCGAAGCCGGTGTTTGTTATACCATAGAGGAGAAAATCAAAAAAATGGGCCATTTTTCATACAACATTTTTGGGTGATTTTTCATAATGAAATATCACCCAAATTTAAAAAACGAAAAATCACCCAACAATAACGAAAAATAGCCCAAAAATTTTAGGTCACTTTTCATATGAATTTAGGCCCAATTTTACATGGAATTTTTTTGGGCGATTTTTCATTTCTTTTTTTGGGCCATTTTTCTTGGGGCGATTTTTCCCACAACCGATATTTGTTGCAAAAAATATTGATCGGAATGTTATTTTAATGGGTATAATACAAATTTTATAAGCGTTTAAAGGTCGTCACGAACGATATTGGAAGTACTGTTTGTTAATGCAACTAAATGTTTCATCTTAATATGTTGGTATATAGTTAAACTTTGGTCCAAACTTATTTTATTGCAATTTAAATCATCTTACCAAATATATTATGGGAATCGGTCCATATTTGACCATAGCACCCATACAAATATTACTCCCGAAAATTGCTTCTAATAGCATAACTACCTTATAAATGTCTGTATTGACATTAAATTTGTCGACAATAACTTTTGCGATAGGTACTATGTCATGACAAAATGTTGTGCTGGTAGGTCCTAAACTAACATAGGTCCCATATAAACCCCCTTCCTAAAATCGGGGAAAGGCAAACAAATCTCATTTAGATCAAGATACCTGAATTATATTCGGCACAAACAACGTTTATATATTTCTTCATATGGTCAGGCTTGACAGACTTCACTTTCTAACTTGTTTGTTTTAAATTTTTGTAGACACATATTTACCAATAATATATTTCATACCTTGTAAATACTATAAGAGAAAAATCTGTCACGTACGATATTACATAAATACTCCGCAAAACTCGCAGAATTTTTAATTTTTATTCATTCACCCCAAATTCACTTCCGTTTAATGTCACGTACGATATGCACCTATTTTGCTAGATATTTTGGACAACAAGATTCTGAATTTAATGATTATTTTTTTCATATATAGTATCTCTAAGTAAAGCATAATTATAAAAAAAAATTTACAGTTACTATAATTGATGCAAAATCTATAACACTCTAAAGGCATACAAATGTCACGTACATAGACGTGAAAATGCCCATATGTCAAATGTTTGACGAAAAACAGGGACCAACAGGCAAACTGAAACAGTTTTTTGCTATGTCTGGCAGTATAATTAGTTTTATTTTGTGATATTAAGGCCATGTTTAATCTCACTAACTATTAACAAAAGTAGTGGTTACGCTTATTTAGTCAAATATTTAATAAGTGTGACCTGACCGTAGCTTTACAAATATATTTGTTTTACATCCATCGAAAATCTTATTTGCTTTTTGAACAGAGAGATAATTTTTAAAACAAAACTATCTAAAAAAACCAAAATACCATAATTTAAATTTTAAAAATTAATTTTACTCTATTTATCATATGTAAATGTATAGACAACATAATGTGTTGAATTTGTTGGCGATGGATTTGAGCATGACCCAGGGGTGGAGACACCATGAGGCACTTACAGCAGTCCATTCACCACTCAGACAACTACACAAAATGTTATTGTTTAAACAATATCATTAATTAGGATATTGCTGTGTAAACAATTTACACTTCATGAAATTAACAATACAAATTAAACGCAGCCTCATAAATTTTAAACAGATATTTTGAACATAAATGTTGAAAATTTTGTATTTGAATAAAATTAAATTTATATTATTTATACTTTGTGTCAATAAAATAAAATGTGGAATCATTCGTTAAGCAAAAAACAATAAATTTTATTAACGTATTTTTTTTTCTTAAGAATTAAATGTTAAAACGGTATTTGAAATTATTTCGTTTCAACTGTTTAAGCGAAATTAGATCAGTTTTAACCTAAAAAACTAACAATTTTATAAGCACTTGTCAAGTTTCTTTTTCAACAAAATTTTGGGTGTGTGGTTTATTTTGTTTTTGTCGTTGGAAAAAAAATAAACAAACTGACTCTTTAAAACGTGTCAATTTATATTAAGTACGTGCTTAAATTTAAGAAATTTCTCTATTATTAGGATAAGCTCGGATAGGACTATGAAAGATACACAGAAATGTTTCGTCCTTTTTATTTGCATTGAAGTATGATAAATAATGTTGTTTCTTGAGATTTACTTTTAAAAATAAAAGAACCATGCTATCTGTTTTGGTTACATAAAGTTTAACTCATAAACACTGGAAAAAACATTAAAAACCTTAAAACGTTTAAGCTTTTTATGGTGTGTGGAGAAATTGTTAAAATTTTAAAAAATTTTTATTGTTTATATAACAAAAACACAAAAAAAATGTTAAGTAAAAAAAAATTATTTTTTCAAAAATTCTAAAGGACACAATTCTTGTGTTAACCCTTGTGGATGGGATGTTTTTGTTAATAGTAGAGTTGTGTCGTTCCGGAATGACCTAGTTCCAAAGAACGATTCCCTAATAGAAACGGTCAGGATTTTTTCAATAATTACTTTTTTATGGTTCGTCGTTCCGTAATTGCAATTCATTGCAGCATCACATGTGCATCGTTCACTTTTTTCTAAAAACTTATGGTTAAAAAATCAGTCAGTGTATCAACGCTGGTTTAGTTGAACTTAACTTATTTTTATATGTAGTTTAAACTCAACAGTTGTAGAACAGTGTCCAATGTATTATATGTAATTTAAAAAGTAACATGTGGCAGAACTACGATAAAATTCAAATTCATACCGATTTACAGATATGTTGGTTTAAACACATTTTGAACCAAAAACAGAGTTTCATTTGCTCTGATGTATTAGGCCTTTGAGCAAGGTTGATTTGTTTTTCATCAATTATAAAAGTGATCCAAAGCAATATATTTTAGCAATATAAATATCACCCGTTTACCACCAATGACATGCAGGTACGAGTAGATTAAAACAAATTTCCGAAATTTTTTATGAACTTAGACGATTTTTTATGAACACAACATAATAATAGTAAAGTTTTTTCTTTTCATAATTTTTCAATATTATAGCCCAGAAGATGTTTTTCAATGAAAAACGAAATATCGGCAAAATTTAATAAATTATTATAAAATAAAAATAATTAAAAAAGACCTCGAACTCAATATAAGTTCTTTTATTTATATATTATAAAGGTCGAATAAAATACAATATAAAATTTTTTCACTCGTTATAACAATAATTAATCAAATCTTATCCTAATATTTTATTTTATGTCCTGCCAGTAAATTTCGTCATCACGGTTATAGTGTCAGAACATGTCCAGGTCTAAAAAATTTTTACAGCTAAATCTGCCATTAGACAGGGCCAAAAAATGCTAAAACTGATTTTTAAAAATGCTTAAAATAGTGGTAAAACTTTTTAAAGATTTTTGTTAAAAATGTTTTACCAGTATGAAATTTTATTTGAAACTAAATATATTTTAGTGACTAATTTTTGAACGAAATTGAAATAAATGGTCATATTTAAGCAAATGACTAGATTTTGGTAAAGCATGTGATACATAAATATAAATATGTAGCACAGGGAGTTAAGATTATATGTTAAATTTAGCGGCCCTACAAACCTCTGATATATGGTGAATTTAAATGGTTTATTTATATAATATACAAAATTCTTAGATCATTTTATTTTATATAGTTTAAGAAAAGTTGAGCAAAAATTTTTTTTCAAAAATTCACACTATTGAATGGTTAGTTTAAATACAAAGTGTAATTTCCTTGTACTTGTATATCGTAATATCATTTTGAGTACAACTATTTTTTAGTCAAAATTTATTATAATTTATAAAATTTTTTTAGCACAATCAATTAAACTATTCGTCTAAATTCTTAAAATAAATAATGCTTTAAAAAGCTAAAAATATTTTCCAAAAAGGCTAAATAAAATGCCAAGTGCTAATTGAATATTTTCCAGCTATATAAATAATTTTAATGCTAAATTTAGCTGCAAAAATGCCAAAATGGCAACACTGGTTATGATAGAAAATTACGGCTTCATGTCTGGACAAATGTGCCCGGCATTTTGTTTTTGCGAATTCATTGTATCCGGTGACCTCTGCAATCTTAAATGTTAACTTCAGCAGATATCTTCTGGTACCCCCAAATACAAAGAATTGCTTCACAGAAAAAATTTAAAAGTGTCTCTAATCACCAAATATATACCAAATTTATAATATCAAGCAAACAAGTTGTTGATTGTGCACCTATTACCAAAATGATTATATTGATTACTATAGATTTTAAAAATGGGAATATTTTTATTCAATAAATGATATTTTTAATTTTAATTAAAAAAATGATTAAAAAAAACTTTGCCATGTGTTAAAAAAATATTGACAATTCCCAACAAAAAATTTTACATTTTTAAATTATTTTATTTTAAACGAAAAAATCAATTAATATTTTTTGATATTTAATTAATATTTAAATTAAAAATTTATTTCAAAACAACATAACTTTTTTATTTATTTATTTCTGTGTCGTGTAGTCCAGTTTTTAATATTAAAAAGTTGAAAAGTGCAATACAAATGTAAACCCTAATTCATTTTTATGGAATAAAATAACCCCTGATGAAGTTCCAAAAAAGTGAACGAAGCGTTGGGAAAAACCAATAAAAAACCAAAAATGTTTTTTATTTACATTTGGTAACAAACTATTGATCATTATTAGCCTGTGAGGAAAACATAAAACCTCAATAATAATAACAACTTAAATATTAATTCAATCAAAATTATATTATTAATTTCTTTCAACTAAAAAATAATTGATTCAATTATCACATTAATTACATTTAACTACTTTTTAAACCATTTTTTTAATTGATAAATAACTTTTATTTTTCGGTTTGTTTGCCGTGTGTGAACTTTTTCTTTTATTTCGAGTTACCGTGTGAAACCTATTTTTCATCGGCCTCATGGTGTAAGGCGTTGTCGTTAATGCTTAAGTAGTTTTTTGTAATAGATTAAAGAACACAGCTTGTATGTAACTTTGATATATTACAAAAAGCGACTCAGGCGTTAACGATGACGACCTACACAATAAGGCCGATTAGTTTTGCTTTATAACATTGGCGAGAACTTCTCGCGTCGTAAAGGTGAAAGAAATTATTCCATCGTTTGCTCGACAAGTGAGAAAAAAATGTGTCTGTAACTAATTTCGAAAATTAAATGTCATAATATTCCACTCAAAGCCGATGTGCAATTGCTAACATTGATCACACCAATCATACATGTAATTGACGGCGACAAAAATTTACTAAAATTCATAAATTTTCAACGACTTTTAAAATAATCTAAATTACGACTTTAATGAGTGTTGTTTACAAAATAGCTTTAAAAACATTCATATATTTTTCCAAAATATAACAAACAAAATAATTAGACTATGAGAAAATCAGCCAATAACAAAATACTTACCTCTTCCGTGTTGTTATTCATTGCATTTTGAGTTTTTAATATATTTCTTAGTGTTAAAATTTTTTATCAACCCGATTTTATTCGTGACTTCAGTTGACAGTTAAAAGCGGGAGCTGTCTAACAAAAATTTTACAGACGCACTTTTTCTGTTAATTGGCGAGTAATTTCCTTACGTGACAGCTATTACTCGACAAAAATGTTACATACACAATTAAGTGAGTAAAACAGTTGTTTGTTTGAATTCATGGCACTTTAGTTTAATTTTTCAGATTTCAACCGAAAAGTTCCTCGACGCGGGGGTTACAGAACATGAATACAGGTCAGTCATATTTCTAGGAAAGTTACTGTTTTGGTTGTTACAGAACATTTCTAGTATTTTCTTTAAATCGTCAATTTTATCTTTTCTGGTTTCTGAAAAGTGATCACAGTACCTTTTCAGATTGTTTTTTCTAGGAATATTCTTTCGACAAATATAACTTTGACTTGTGAATACATTTTGTTAGCAAAATGCGTTTGGGGATCCTCGGACAAAAGTAAAATACTCTTCAGAACTAGAAAAATTAGAAACTGAAAAAGTCGCTTGCGAATAACGTTGCTAGGGGTTTCAAAACTGTCGAACGTTTAGACTGAACTCATTAAAAATTTTGTACTCTTGAAGTTCAGATTCCAAAGTTCTATAGTGAATTATAAACAAAGTCAGCACAATTTGTATAAATGCTTACCATTTAATTTGATACCATTTACAAAACTTTTCCAATTACAGGCCAAGGGTTAAATATATTCAAGTTGTGACTTCTCTTTTGAAAAAGAAAAACAAAATCATAAACAAAAACTTCTAATAAATATATCTTTTACCTAAACAAGGACTACTGCAAAGAATGTGTAAGTACATGTACATATGTATATGTTTAAGTATAAAGCATACTTTCTATATCCCAGATAGCATTTTGTATCATATACGAAACAGCTTCACGAGCAAAATACCCGTATATGAGCTCATTTTTCAATCATAAATGATACTCTCGTTGTGAAAAAAGTACCCTAACGAAAACTCATTAGAGTTTTATTTTGCATATTCAAACAATCGACTATGCATTAAATTTATTTAAAAAAAAACTGCTTTTCCCAACAAATAATTGTGATAATTAGTCAATTTATTTTTTTTTTTTGATATTGAAAAATATTTTCAGACAAATAAATATTCAGTTATCAGATACCAGCAGAATGGTCCGTTCCGATATGTTTTTCGTCATCATTTACTTTGAAAATTTGATGCATTTAACTCAACAATTTTAACAAATAGATTTTGGGAATATTTTTTTTTTTGTGAATTACTTATGTTTTGATCAACATAAACTCTTTAAAAAAGTTTCATTTTATGACGGTGAAATGAGTTTTATTTTAGACGGAAAAAAATAAACTCATTAAATGTGTTTTATTTTAGCCGGAAAAAATAAAATTCTCTTTTTAAATGTTTTATTTGAGCTTATATTTTTACGTCGAAAATAACTCTTATCTGTGGAGTTGCGATCTTTTTTTTAAGATCCGTTGACTCTAACATGAAGAGCTTCTAAATTTAAATTGTCTGGATAACTGTTATTTATGGACCATGTTTATGATACAATATTCTGAATGAATTTACTGCCTGTTTTTCAAACTAAAATAAAAATTTTCATTGAGAAATTTACAGCCTGTTTTTCAAAATGAAATAATAATTTTCGCTTGGGAATTTATAATGAAACAGCAATAAAAAAACTCAAATTTGTTTTGTTTTGAATATAAATTTCTAAATAAAAATATTTATTTTAGTTTTAAAAACAGGCAGTTATATTTGGGTTGTTTGCGAGAGACGGATTATCTGGTTATATGGTTATGTAGTTATATTAACAGTAACAAAAGGTGTTAAAAAATTTTAACATATGTATTTTGTTGTTGTGAAAATAACTAAATAACCATATAATCTGATAACCAGCCTTCCGTGAACAACACAATTGAAAACACAAAAAGAAAAAAAAATTTTGTTTTTATATTGTTGTTTCAATATAAATTCCCAAGCGAAAATTTTCGTTTTATTTTGAAAAACAGCCAGTTAATAGGTGTGTTCATTTATAAATATTTTATTGTATTGAACAACTTTTAATTTAAAAATTATGCAAATTATTTCTGTTTTGTAAACAAAATCATGAAACAAGTGGTTGAACAATTCATGCTAGTAAAAATTTTAATATCAGAAATTTTTAACAAATTTTTTGTCCCTCAAATTTTTATGCTCTTTTTTCCCTCTCTCGTTGCAAGTTTTTCGACTACGTTAACACTTACTTGTAACAATTATTGAAAATAAGCAACAATTTTCTGTAAAGGAAGACACCTATAGTTAGTTTTTATAATCATTATTGAAGTTTTCTTCTAATTTTTCAATCATAAATAATATAGTTTTTGATTATATTTCAAATAATTTTTAATTGTCATGTTTTTAATATTTTCTCCGATAAAAGCAGCACCATTATGGCTTTTGATTTTTTGAACCAGATTTATTTTGAACCAAACAAAAGTTAGAAGAAACTATTCGCACTAATATTTATGTTCATTAGTTGTCAATAAATTTGGGCTTCTTTTTAAGCCAATCTTTTTATTGATTTGGCACGAAAGCTTATATTTCTTTGATTTGGTTTGATACAATTTTAAAATTTTAAAAATCACTATTTTAACATATCAATGAATCATTAATAAATTATTTTTCAATGTCTCAAATGATAAGTCAGTTTTAAACTCAAAACATATAGAAATCATTTTTTAAGAATATGAATAAATCTTATATTCATTCTTGTTGAAAAAATCGACTTATTTAGGCGTTTTTTTTAAAAAATTATTCCCCAAATGCTAACTGGGATATTTCTAGCAGCATACATGCTAAAAACATTAGCTTATACTCCTACCCTTTGGTTTTTTGGGACTCATATCTATACAACTAATTTTGAAATAAATATTTTTATGAACTGTTGAAAGTCGACATTTATCTTAATTGTATGTCCATGCAATGGAAGGCAGAAAGAAAAAAAATGTATAAAATCTACGTGTACTAGAAAATCTTTTACCACTTAGAACAATAACAATAGTCAGCAACAACCCTCAACAAAAGTATAAATGTTATAACTTCACCAGCGTCTATCAAGATGTTATTTGTAGTGGTTGCGCTTGCTGCTGGTTGGTGTTGTTCTTAAGGACTCACATCAGTGTTGCCAATGAACAATTCGAAAATTACACATGCCTGTGTCTGAAATTAGAAATTTGAAGCAAAATTACACACACACACACACACATACAAATGTAGCTGTGATTAAATGAATTCGCCTAATATAACCTTATTGATATTCTTTGTTTGCATTAAAATGGCCATGAAAGAATGGAAAGCATGCCAATATATAATGACACGTCTACAAGCCCAACATTTATTTCCGAATGTAAGCAATAACGTCGGAAGAAGAACTGTATAAAAATGTTGATATAACGATGCCTGTGTGTTGAAATGGTATGACGGGTCCTAGGTTGTTCTATATTTATATCACACATATCTTGGAATAGGCTGCTATTGAAATTCAGCCGGGTTGGGCCAAAAATCGCTGAGATGGGAGCAAAAAACTACGACTGCCTCTAATTATCTCTCTCCTAAAAAAAATTATTAAAATGTCAATAGTGAAAATTAACAGATTCGGCTTATAACTTTCCCAGTATTAGACAAATAACTATCTTATACAAATAACTATAATTTTGATAAGTTTGATACTTTTCTTAATATATGTGTGTGCACATATGTAAATCTTTCTGCGATCTCCACACGAACAAATGGTGTTAGCAATGAAATTTGACAGTTTAGAACATACACTTTTCACATTCCTTTTTACGTTTGTGTTGGAAATCAAAAATAAATGGAAAATGATAGGGCTTGAATAAAAGGTTTTATTCTGTCGGAAAAGAAAAATATAAATGACATGTAATCAGTGTTCGAAAAGAAAAAGTTTACTTTCAAAAATTAATTAAAAATATACAACTCATAGTAAAATTACAGTCGTACCTTAACTAAAGCGGCACGCGTTTTCTAGTTCTCAAAAATTGTCATGCCCATGCAATTGATATGAAGCATCCCTAAATAGTCAACGCTTTGCAATTGGAAAATCCGATTTTGACAGCGCGTTTAATAGTGAAGTTGGCCGCTATTGTTAATAAATAATGGCAATTTAGCGATTTTTTAAGTCAATCTAGCGGTTCTATCTCCATTTTTGTTTTATTATGTGGGTTTTATTAAAAAAGGAAGTTAACACTACTTTTTGTGACACAACCTTAATGCTCTTATTTATGTATGACATAGCTTAGCAGAAAAAATCGTTCCTCCTTTCGCTCTTGTTTAGGTATGGCTGTTAAACATGGATTAAATATGAGCTACACATCAGGTAGAAATTACACACAATATGTGCAATTATAGTCAGATTGGCAACACTGAATTACATATACACATGTACTTAAATAAAATAATAATAAATGGAAATAGAAAATAGACACATAAACATTCCCAGCGGGGAAAAATAAGGAGTACGGATGCCTTATAAAAGGCCTCTGTACTCCTTTCCATACTCATATCTTTTTAACACACGTTGTCATTACGCGGTAGGCCTTCCGCTCTCGCTTCTTTGGCAGGTACTTAAGAATGGCAATGGATAAAAAACTGTTCCTTTGCTTTGAAAAAAAAAAACAAAACAAAAAATGCTACTCCTTCTTATTTCCCTGCGCATAGAGGAGAGTGTAGAAAGTGTATCTTATATTTTATACGAAATAGCCGAGGCCTTCTATGAAGCATTCTTGAGCAGAAAGATAGGAATGGCAATTGAAACAAAAAAATGTTAAGCAGGCCTTTAATAAGGCCTGAAGTAAGAGGGTTCTCCCAGTTTTCCCGCTGGGTTCATACGTATATACGTATGTATATGTAGGAATTATATCAGTATTATTTGTGTTTTTGTGAAGAAGTTGGTGGGTGCATAAAAGGTACTCGTTGTTATAAAAGCACGTACTTTATTTTTTCAATTTATTCTATATACATATACATATATATTTTGTTATTCTTCTTTATATCAAGGTTTTATTTTCTCATTCTAACAGATGACTTTGGATTTTAAAAATCTTATTCACAATCTGTTACACATATGTATGTATGTATATATAACGATTGTGTGTTTTGTTATGTGAATTGGAAAAACCTTAATTTAAAATAAATTAAATAATTGAACCTTTTGCTAATCGCTTTAAATTTTAAAAAGAAAATTTGTGTAATGATACTTAAAATAGTTGTAGCATTCAAAACATAGAAAAAGTTCTTTGGTGTTTTGGCAAGAAGGTCTTAAGTCAGAAACAGTAATTTTTCGTAATGTTGAACTGAAAATGATTTATCTGGTGTATTTGGTAGACGTTTTTCCAAAAGAGCAGAAGATTACGATTATAAGCATTTATGGTAGACCTAAGTTATGGATACCAACCGAAAGAGAGAGAAATTTAATTGAATTATAGCCAATCAAAAACACAAAGTGGGTTTTTTAACTTAAGACCTTTTTGCCTAACGACAACAAACTTAAAATTGACTTTTATCACCGAATTTGTAGAATCAAACAAATGATTTGTTGTTTTTGCACCTACCAGCAAAATGATTATATAAAAGGTATTCACGTTAAAAGTTGCACTCTTGCGAAAAAACATAAGTGAAAAAACATAACAACAACCACATAGACAATCATTTCGCCCAAACGATGAAAAATTGCCAGGGTCTAAGTAAGTGCATGACTATCAGAATAAAAGCATAAAAATGTTGCAACTTTTAAGGGCATTACCAAGTTGAAAAAAAATTTTAAAAAAGTACTCATAAAATCAACTCTACACTAAGCAACGCAGGAATTCTATTCTGACGCACATTTATTTTCTTTGAATTGCAAAATATTATAAAATATTAAAATATATAATTAAAAAAATAAAAAGCGTTAAAAAAATTGAAGAAGCAGAAATAAGAAAAATACTGAAAAATATTTTGAGGTAGATAAATTATAAATTCGACTTGTAAATTAATAAAATTAATCATTTTGTGCAGTTTTCAAGAAATTGCGGTTTAAATTTATTTAAAAGTTTATATAAAAAAATATATATATTGTCAAATGGAAGGTGTGTTGTTAAAAAGTGGTTTCTCAAAAGCTGACAAGTGAAGTTGCAAACAAAAAGGGTTGCTCACGTCAAATAAGTGCAACTATGCAATTGTGCACAGTTGCAAGCGCAACAAAAATTGACGTGAATACCTTTATTGATTACTAAAAATTGTAAAATTGAAGTTTTTTTCAATTTTGATTAAAAATATAACAAAAAATTAACAAAAATAATTAACAAACAGTTTATAGTTTATTCAGTAAGGTGATGTAATATAAAATATATATAAAAAAAATTAAATAAAGTTATTGCATTGACCAAACTAGTAATTAAATTTGTCTTAAATAAACTTCGTTTGTACTAGGGACTCCAATCCTGAAATCCCGATCCCAAGATTTCCGGCATTCAGCGAATCCCAACTTCCGAAATAAGAATTTTTTTATTCCCGGTATTTTCGGGATTCAGTCAACTACGAAGTTGCATACTAAATATATATTGTTTTTACTTTTTTTATTAAAATAAATTCATCAGGACATGGGAAAAGCCATGAGAAGATAGAGAACACAATATTAATCTCTTATACATATTTCTTTTGCTTTACCCTGTTAATACTATCATTGAAAACGAAAATAAATTAATTTTGTTATTCTTTTTAAGCGTATTTTAATGTGAGAAATGCTGAAAATAATTAAAGAAGAAAAGCAATTAATGAACAAAATGTCTTTTGAGCTGCATAAAAGAAAAAGGAAAAAAGAAAAATCCGTGTGGTTTTATTTATTGTTGTTTCCACTGGTGCTCCAAATGCAAAAAGAAAACTTTATTCGTAATGGGTTTAGGCGTATTTAAGTGTTTTCCGAAAGTGGGCATGGGTTTTACGGTAAATTGTGGACCGATTTCACGACATTAAGTAGTATAATAAATACACTACATAACTTCTTCTAATAGTGGTACAAAAATTAGTGGGCACAAAAAGTGTTTTTGTTTATATGCGATTTTTATTGTTAACTAAATAAATTGATTTTTTTATTTGATTTTGAATTCAAAGTTCAATTATTCAGCGTAATTCATTGAATACAAAATCGGATTTAATCTTACTAATAAATCAATTACTTGTATGCTCAAATCAATTACATATATATAGGGCAATTCACGCCAAGTCGGATAGTTTAAAAAAAAGGTTTATTTTTATTTCCCCAATTTGCGCTATTTTGTTTATAACACTTCAAGGGCCCTCCTAGTAAATTTTGAAATATTTTGATTACTCGTTCAAAATAGCCTTTCTTCGTTTTGTTAATAAGTAAAAAACTAAAACTATATCTCTCACACAACATCTCATAAACTTTTCTGTCATGCAAAACCCATTCCTAACAATAGCTTTGCTGCTATATAATACTTATAAATTTTGATACTAAAGTTAAATTACAACAATTTATTTTGAAAGGTCCACTCTCTAGAATTATTAGTACTTTTTATAATCTCACGATCAAGAATTTTTAATTTTAGTCCGAATATTAATTCACTAGCTTGTAAAACTTAAAAAGATATTCAAAAAATACCGTGATAAATTTGACTTATATTTGCAAAACATTAGACCAAGGTAGGTCGAAAATAGCAAATTTCAAATCGGGCTAAAATAAGGAATTCTCTATCGTTTTTGTTTTTGCAGTCCCCGAGGTGAAGCAATGGTGCCCGCGGTGAAGCAATGATGGCTCTCATTATTTAACTAAGACTCGAATACAAGTCCTTAATTGCCATCAAAATTGTATTCTAATCGGACTTACCGTTTACAAAGTACCGAATTATTTCCACTTTTTCCAAATTCTCCCACTGTGCTTATCCCAGTGCATTATTCATTTTTCATGAAAACCTGCAAAAAAAAATGGACGTTTGTATAAGAGATACTTAAAGGAATAGAGCTAGAAACAAACGTGAGGGATGAGAAATAAAGTAGGTGGGCCATACATTTGACCCGCCTAGGGGTATCCCAGGAGCTGCAAAGCCAATTTTTCATAAATTCATAAAATTTTTTGGGAGTTAATTCTTGGGGGTTATTTCATGCCGCCATAATGTTTAGAAAAAATATGGCAACAACCATTTAATTTAAACTTAAGGTTAATGGGTGAAAATAAGGGCCAGTCGTATTTTTTATTATATCTCAGCCACTTGTCTACCGATCTAATTGAATTTCAATGGAAAACTATTCCGGACTATAAATATAAAACAACTCATTTCGAACAACACGCAGACAGACCGACATTGTTAAATCAACGTCGTTACTCATAAAGGACCCAAAATA
Source organism: Pollenia amentaria (assembly GCA_943735925.1). Taxonomy (NCBI): domain Eukaryota; kingdom Metazoa; phylum Arthropoda; class Insecta; order Diptera; family Polleniidae; genus Pollenia; species Pollenia amentaria. Next base: position 151,942,885 of record OX031007.1, read on the forward strand.
TTTGGAAAAAAAATTAAAATTTCTTCTAATCACCAAATTCATAGAATCAAGCGAACAATATTTCTATTTTGCACCTATTACCAAAAGAATTAAATTGATTACTAAAAATTTTAAAAATTGTGAATATTTTTTTTCAATAAATGATATTTTTAGTTTTAGTTAAAAACATTATCAAAAAAATTTGCGTTTCAAATTGTGTTAATTGATTAAATTAAATATAGCTCAGGTTTTGACAATTCCCAACAAAAATTTCTACAAGTTTTTATTTTAAACGAAAAAATTAATTAAGATTTCTTCACAGAAAAAAGTTTTTTATCAATTAAAAAAATTGTTTAAAAACTATTTATATTAAATTAATGTGATAATTGAATCAATTATTTTCTTTAGTTGAAAGAAAATTAAAAATATAATTTTGATTTAATTAATATTTATGTTGTTTTGAAATAAATTTTTAATTAATATATTAATTAAATATCAAAAAATATTAATTGACTTTTTCGTTTAAAATAAAATAATTTAAACTTTTAGAATTGTTGTTGGGAATTTTCAATATTTAATTAAATAAATTAACACATTGTTAGAAATGACAAAATGTCTTGATCATTTTTTTTAATTAAAATTAAAAATATCATTTATTGAAAAAAAAAAAAAAAATATTCACATATGTACAATTTTCAGTAGTCGATATTATCATTTTGGTAATAGGTGCAAAATTAACAACTTGTTTGCTTGATATTATGAATTTGGTATTAATTTGGTGATTAGAGACAATTTTTAATTTTTTCTATGTTGTTATTTAATTAATATTTAAATTAAATCAAAATTCACTTTTTAATTTTCTTTCTATTTAAAAACATAATTAGTTCAATGATCACATTAATTTCTTTTTTTATTATTAAAAGAAAAGTACCGATTTTGACACACGATGGCAGATGGTGCAGAAACGACAAAAGTAAAGCTGACGCATTCTCCCAACATTTAAAGCATAGTTTTCAACCTTTTCCGATATCTAATACATCCTATGAATGTCCAATATTTAATTTTTTAGAATCTCCGTACCAAATGGATCTTCCAATAAAAACGTTTTCCCCGAGAGAAGTATGGAGTGTAATTTCCAAGCTTAATAACAAAAAGTCCCCAGGACATGATAAAATTGATTCATCAGTTGCCAAGAAGAGCATTGTATTTTTATCACTCTTATATAACTCGATGTTAAGGTTATCGTACTTTCCATCTAAATGGAAATGTGCTGAAATAATAATGATACAGAAATCTAACAAACCTGAAAATTCAATTGCCTCATATAAGTTTGCTAACAACTTTTTCAAAGATATTTGAAAAATTATTTGCATCTAGATTACTACCGATTTTAGAAACACGAAAAATTATACCTGATCATCAATTTGGCTTTCGTCAAAAACATGGAACACCGGAGCAATGTCATCGAATTATCAAAGTTATATCGGCTTCATTTGAAAGAAAAATGTATTGTTCAGCGGTATTTTTAGATATAAAGCAAGCATTTGAAAGAGTATGGCACGAAGGCCTTTTATATAAACTTAAACATATTTTACCAGCTCCATTTTATTCCATATTAAAATCCTCTTTAAATGAGCGAACATTTTATGTAAAGGTTGACGATGAAAAGTCAAGCACACATCTCAGGTGTACCACAGGGCAGTGTTTTAGGACCCATATTATATACTATTTATACTTCAGATACGCCAACAACTGATAATGTTACTCTAGCAACGTACGCAGATGATACTGCTATATTATCAACAAACAAATCACCAGTTGAAGCGTCATCTACAGTTCAACGGGAATTAAATGTTTTACAACAATGGTTCCAGAAATGGAAAATTGAAACAAATACAGAAAAGTCAAATCATGTCACATTTACTCTGCGAAGAGATGTGTGTCCCCCATTGTACTTAAATGGCTTACAAGTACCTAACACAAATTGTGTCAAATATCTAGGAATGTATCTTGACAAACGACTTACATGGAAAGACCATATCAAAGCTAAAAAGGAACATCTAAATATCAAGACTAAAAAAATGTTTTGGTTACTAAGACCAAAGTCTCAACTTAGCCTTGAAAACAAAATTAAGTTATACAAAGTTATTTTGAAACCCGTGTGGACCTATGGTATTGAGTTGTGGGTAGAGTTTTTTTATTCCCGCACTTTTTGGATTCCCGGGAAAGCGGGAAATAAAAATTCAATTCCCGGGATCCCGGGATTCCCGCCCAAAATTTTGTATATATTTGTTTAATTATTTCTCCAATGAAACTAATATTTCTTATTGGCTATTACGTTTAAAAGAATTAAATCTAGTATCGATTATATAACAAGAACGTAAAAAATTTAAGATTAAAATTATTTTAAGACACTTAAGAGGTTATATTGATGCCAATAGGACAATATAAATCAATATACATATAAACATTGTTAAGTTCAGAGCTTATTTGCATAATTAGAATGAAAGTATCAGTCTTACGCGAATAAAAATTCTGGAAGGGTGATTAGGAACTAAAAGCTCAACATTACGAAGTAGGAATTCTGAAACAATTTTACCGTTTAACAAATTCAGCAGAAAGGAGAAATTTTATTTACTACATATATTTAATAAAATTTTTTTTTACAATTTTATAGCCCTTAATCAGCAGTGGTGTATGAAGGTATACTAAGTTTCTCATTCCATGTGATATTAAGGTCCCATAAAGTATTTTTATTATTAGTCCTTTATTAATTCAAAGCCGATTTTGCCATTGAAGTGTTGTTTCTAGATCTTCTAGGCTGTTTGGGATTGAATTCCAGCAGAATCGCTTCAGTTGGAAAAGAGTTATGCACCCAAATGTGGAACTACCTCCCTAAAAACTCAACTAAAACTAACATAAATTTGTGGCAAAATGCACACAAATTTCTACACTCTACTTTTATAAGACTCAAAATCACTTGAAATGCCGAATATGAAACACAATCTAGGAAAACAATTTACTACGCCCTTAACCGCAAAGATTTATAATAATGTTGTAAAATTTACACTTCAATTTGCTAGGACAATAAATAAAATTTTGTGATGAAAGGGGTTTAATTTATCATAGGCCCAATATAAAGCCCAATCTCAAAAATTAGTTTAAAAGCCTTAAACTGTAGAAAATTTTAATATTGTGGTGAAAATAAGTTGAATAAAACAAATAAAGACACCAGTCTGACATAAATTTACTAAAGTTTTAAAAAAAGATTTTCTTCAAAATTTCCCGGGAATCCCGCAATAAATTCCCGGGAAAGCGGGAATTGAAAACAGCTGCAAATCCCGGGAATTCACGGGACGAGAAATTCCGGGAACAAACTCTAGTTGTGGGGAACGGCCAGTTACTCAAACGTGGGGATATTGCAAAGATATCAATCAAAAACTTTAATAAGGCCCGTTTTCAAGACTTACCGATAGCTAAAGGTAGGATTTTATCGGCCGTATAACAAGTGTTCCATTATTCCAACTTTACTTTAACGTAAAGTAAGCGATTAGTAAAAGAAAATAAAAATTTGTTATATAAAATGTATGATATTAAAAAACTTATTATTTTAAAATAGTATGTATGTAAATAGTTTACTAAGCTAATTGAAGTTTAATAAGAATGTAATGTTTTCCCTAAAGTGATCTAATTTACTTAATATTGTAAAATAGATTGTAAATAAAAACTACTAAAAAAAAAATTTATGTATTTAAAGTACGTAAATCTATACAGTTTAGAGCTTCAGCGCCTTATATGCATTGTTGAAGCAGGTTGAAAATTTTTTAATTGATAAAAAACACGAATAATTTTTTCTGTGATTCAATATTGTAGATATTACAAACGAAATGACAAACTTATATTTATATACTCTTTGACCTGTGGTGCTTACCCTACGGAATACCATAATATGGTTAATATTGACCATATTACATATTGTTTATTTACTACATTACTATTACTTTTGTTTATAAAATGGCTAATTTTGTTCATATAATGGATATTTGTGAACAAATTACTATTAATTTAAATCATATTCTGGTTAAATATAAACATTGACATTGCTTGAATACCATATTATTTTTTGTGGGTAGAAACGAATTTGTATACCATAATGATTAGTTGTAGAAAATATTTACATTGATACCTGCCCTTTGGCCAACTCTATGGTGCATATTAACCACTGAGTGACAAATAATGAGTTTACCAACCACCCCCGTGAGAGCAACCAGCAACCTGGTATCGAAAATACAAATCTTCCTGATAATAAGGGGTTTCATATGTATTACCATTAACACTCTGATATGGTTGCGCTATAAGTACCAACGATATCAGATCAACATAGTTACTCGTATCTCAAAAGGTTATAGCAGTTAAAGAATTAAATTTCAGTTTTTTTTTGAGCTTTATAAACGAAACACCTTTCTTAACCAACTAAATTACAAATTCTTTCAAGCCTTTTCCTACAATATTCCCTTTATTGTCTACTGCACTTTCGCTTCGTTAACACTCTTAGAAAGCAACAAGAAGAACTAAATAGTAAATTGCAAAAAAAAAAAAATGCAAAAAATAATTCTCTTTTAGTTGAAATTTCTGCAAAACATGACATCGTTTGTATCGTTACCACAACATTCCTATGGAAAGGCAGAACATGAAAGTTTATATCCTCTTGAATTTCAATTAAAACAAATCAGAATCCTGTTTGCTTTCGTTACGAACAGTCCGTGAAATTTGTTGAACCAAAGTCAAAACCAGACAAAAACAAACATAGACAGTGATGAATACAACAGGGATTAAGTGAATAAAACAAAACAAAAAAGAAAACAAAAAACTAAGGTGCAAAAAAAGCAAAAACTACAAAAAAAAATTAAGAATTTATAGTGAAATTAGAAAAGAAAATTGAAACTAGTACTAGAAGAACAACATCATCAACGTCATAATCATCATCATAATTATAACTGTAAGAGCATGCAGTTGTTTAAGTCTCTGTTGTTGTTCTTGTTGTAGTCAAGGAATAGTAAAAGTGCTGCGAGTACAAACTATGTGGGAGTGAGAGTGAGTGTAAATGTATGTGTTTGTTTGTATATATAGTAAGCTTAACAAGAGGCTGAAGGTGGAATATTAAATCGAATGAAAATGAAAAACAATTCACAAAAAAAAACAGAGAAAACAAATATTTACTTTATGAATGTCCTGTCAAGCATTATGTTTTTATTTTCACAACTACATCTAACTCAATGGAGTCCTGTCTTCTCTTATTTTATATGTATAGTTGTTTAATGCTGTTGTTGTTGTCCTCCTTATTCTACCACTTCTTAAAATAAAACTTGAAATTACTCATTATTATTTTTATTTTTTTTTTGTGTTCGCATAACTGTTAAGAGGTTTTTTGCTTATTGTTTTATGCATTCTTCTTTTCTTTCCCGTATGTACAGACTTAACTGCTGCTGTTAAATCTTAAGAGCTTGTGAGTGTGTGTTGCTTTGTATCCTTTAGATTTTATTTTCTTGATTATATTTCTTTTCTTAAGATTGTTGGTTTTTTTTTTTAATTTTTTTTGGGAACGTTGTTTCCTTAAGTGCGTGCGCACCGTTGTTTGCAAGTGTCCGGTGGCTTTATTTGAAAAGTGCGTTATTGTTTCCGTTTTCATTTGTTTCTCCGCCAGTAAACAAAAACTAAACAATTATATTTATAATTAATAATTTAATGGTTGAGCAGAATTGCATTGATATTAATTTAATGCTTGATTTTTACTGTATGGAGGATTGTTAGATGAGAGATTAAACGAGTGAGTTAACTATGTTGTTGTTTAAGGCAAAACCTTTTTAAAGTCATGCAATTTTATAAAGTTAATGACATGAACGAATTTTTATTAGTATGAAACATTTTTAATTATTCACTATTTCCGAGGTATTTTTGAACTTTCATCGAAAAAGGTTATTTTTTCAAATTTTTTTTTTTTATAAAATTCCATATGAAATTGGCATTTTCTAAAATATTGACTTTATATTTTAAAAATAAAAAAAGTGATTAACTCTCCATAATTAAATGGTCAACTTTAAAAATGTAATATTATTTTAATGAATATGTATGTCTTATATAAAACAAGAAAGATTTTTGGAACAACTTTTAACAAATATATTTATTTATACCATGAATTTAATAAAAGAGAACTTAAGCATATAGTACACGGCATGTAAAAATACACATGCGCATGTGGTTCTGACGTAATTTTGACGTCAATGCAAAGCCACAATAAACATTGCGTGTTGTGTGATGACGTCAAAATTACATCAGAACCACATGCGCATGTGTCTTTTTACATGCCGTGTACTATGCGTTACTCATCTTTGCTTTTTTGGTGAAAGTTGGAAGTAATTTGAAGGATTGTTTAATGGTTGAATAGAAAATTTTTTAATGTGATTCTTCTTTACAGAAAAAGTTCTCCAAAATTGTTCCCCAATTAATGCATTAATCAAAAATAAAATCAGTTTTAATTAAAAATTAAATCAAGTGAATTTAACGATTAATTGATATTATTAATTTGTTTACTGAATCAAATTTAATTAGTGGTTTAATTGGTATCACAAATTTTTTAGTTTAAATCAATTATTATTTTTTTCTGTGTTGTTTATCTGTATGAATGTTCCAAATTCAAGAGTTAAATTCTTCTACTACACACACTTAAGCTATCGGTAATTTCTGTTTTGCGGCCTTTACATTAGTTGCATATCTTTACATTTAGGGTGCAGTTCGAATATTTGAAGGTAAAAGCAAATTTCATAATAATAAATTGAATTCTTAATTTTAAGCGTTTCTAATTTAAATATACGCCTTTTCCATCAAATTCTGGTAGCATTGTATAGCAACTGTACCTAGGTATCCTTCCTTGGACCAAATTCAACCGCCAATTGCATGATCAGTTCTTACCAGTACGTCACCGTAACCCTGATTTTTGGTTTATACCACAGCCGGCACGTGCTCTCCTGAACAGTATCCCTTCCATCAGAAGGACATGGCTTCCACAAAGACAATTATCTTGAAAGACAGGTACTCTTTCTCGCAAGAAGCACACTAAGCGGAGACCTCACTGGTAGTCAGACCGGCGTACGCCTGGGGCCACTGACTCCCGTAGCACCATCAGTTTATACTGCCCTCCTAACAGCCATACCTAAAGAAGAGCGGAACGCGTTTTCTAGATGTCAAAAATCCTCATGCCCATATAATTTATATGTAGCATACCGAAACAACGTGGCGGCAACGCAGCGGAAGCGCTTTACGATTGGAAAATACAATTTTGACAGCCCGTTAATATTAGCAGGGATGCTTTATTTGTTATTTTGAGAACCCTGTTTCAGTTGCTTGATAATAAGTAATGGCAAATTAGCTATTTTTAGGTCAACCCAGGGATGTTTAATGGGGTTTTAAGTTTTGTACCAACTTCCAAAAAAAATGTACTTTTTGGACCGTCGCGGTACTTTTTTTTTAACTAATGTTGCCTCGTCTACGGGTACCTAAGTCCCCTTTTACTATGTGCCAAGTGAAAGGCAGAATACGAAGTTTTTAGGTGAGAGAGTTAAAAAGTAAAGTGTGTCACGCATGCAGCGTCGCCCTCTTACAACTAACTTCGTCTTTCTACCTTTCACTTGCCACCATTGCTGCAATGACTAACAGCCAATTCACATGGAGGCTTTTACGACGTCGCTTTGTCGACGTCTCTTTTGGGTTGAAGGCGAGCGGTGTAGAGAAGAAAGAGGGGTAAACAAAACGACTCGTTTTGTGTTTTTCATCTCGTTTTCTTATATTTCTCTTCAAACTTATTTCTCTTCTTCTTGTTTTGTTTTATTCTTTTTCTTACTTTGAAGCGTCAGGTTGCAAACAAATACGGAAATAATAAAAAAGAATATAAAACAAAAGTTTGAGTTTTAATTTGAACATATTTCTTACATATTTCTTATTTAAAAAAACACTTTTTTTATATTTTTCTTAATGAGAAATCAACTAAAGCAGATTTACCGATAAGGCAATAAAAATCAACCCTGTGCCCATGTTCTGTAACTCTCGCTTTGAGAAACTTTTCGATTGAAATGCGAGAAATGAAACAAAAATGCCAAAAATTGAAACAAACAGCTGTTTTTCTCACTTAACTGCGTCTGTAACATTGTTGGCGAGTAAGAACTGTCACGTAAGGAAATTTCTCGTCAATATACTAAAAAAGTGTGTCTGTAAAATTTTTGTGAGAAAGTTCCCGCTTTGAACTGTCAAATAAACTCACGCATAAAAACGGGGTGAGAAAAAATTTTAACACTAAAAAATAAATTTAAAATGCAATGAATATTAACACGGAAGCGATAAGTATTTTGACTTTGGCAGATTTTTTCATTGTTTAATTATATTGCTTTTAACATTTTTGAAAAATATACGAATGTTTTCAAAGCAATTTTGCAATCAACAAATATTCAAGTCGCACTTTACATTTTTTGGTATAGCCGACGGCTGTATTTTCGCCGCTGTCACTGAAAATATTTCAACTTTAGTCAATTTTGGTCGCCGTCATCGATATGTTTGACTAGCGTTCTCAACATCTGCAATTTCATATCGGCTTCGAGTGGAATATTATGAAATGCATAAGGCAACGACGTAATCTCTTTTGATAGTTTTCGACATGAGTTACAGACACACTTTTTTCTCACTTTTTGAGAAACGATGGAATATTTTGTTTCACGTGTTTTCGATGCGAGAAGTTCTCACCAAAGTTGCAGAACAAGGGTACTGTTAAAGTTTTGCTTACCATCTCACTTACGGCAGACATGAACTTTTCATGGCCAGTAGCATATTTGAAGTAATATATTTTCATACAAAAAGCGCTTTATTCACCGAATATCAAAATTGGTGAGTGTAACGGTCAGCTCAATTTTTTTTGTTGCAGTAAGTGGGAAATATAATAGTCACTATATTATTACATTACGAATAGCGCCGCAAGCTATGAAAAGTTAAAAATTGCAGTTTCAGAGTAGTGTCAACAGTATACGTAGTTGTAGTAGTCGTTGTAGTTGAAGTTGAAGCGCAAAGTTCGAAATTTTGAACGTTGTTGCGCTACAGAGCATTCGTCAGCTTGACCTACTACTACAACTACTTTATTCTGTTCCAGGCCCTAACCTTCTCCCTTATAAACCAGCTTCGAAGAAAGTTTTTAGTAACATTTTTTAAGAACTCATTTGCATACTTTACTGCTTATCTGTATGTCTTGTTGTGTCTCGCATAAAGTCCCAGTTAGCTGACAGTAACAGTAACGTTGCAAATCCGCTGCTTTATTTTGTTGTATGTAAAGCAATTTGAGCGATTATAGTAAGCAGTAAGATGTAAATTAACGTAACGTCCAAATCTGTAGAACATATTTTTCTTACTTTTTTACTGTATGGTTTACATTACTGCTACTGCCAGCTAACTGGGGCTTAAATATGCAGTTAATTTTTAAAATGTACAACTAGTGCTTCGCAAAATAAAAAAAGTTTTTATCTGTCAAATGACTTTAACACAGACAAATCTCATTTTAGATGTAGAAATGTATATGATATTGGGCGCAAATAACTCTTATATGAATGTTAACCGTAAAACATAATTTTGTTTTGGGGGGTCCATTATTGCCAATTGACCTTAAATAGGGTTCACTCTCAAATACTTGTCTGCAAAAACTGTTGTGTATGCTTGGTCCTTGGGCCAAAACAAGACAAAAATTAGTATATTTTATCAAATTTTCGTTTAAAGCAAACTGTTCTGAGATGATTGGGTCTACGACCAACATTTCTTTGCGTTAGAAATACCAGCATAAACGCATAATACTTTCCCACCTAAGATTGTCAGAAGGTTGATGATTTTTTTATGTTACGAGTAAAGTAATGTTTTAACTAACCAGGTATTTGTAGGGCAAAGCACAAAATAATAATAAATAAATAAAAAAATAATAATAAAAAATTCACTATTCCTAAACTTTACAAACATATTAGTGTCGCTTCTCTTAAAGTTAAAATGTCCAAAATAATTGAACATTTTTCTTAAAACACCCTGTAAATACACACAACGCAAACAATACAGATTTTGCTAATAAGAATATGCTTACAGCATTTGAAAATGTATGAAAAACTAAGTTTTCCAAGAGGAAAGAGAAAACATTGTAGAAAACTGCTATAAATATTGTGAAAATACTAACAGCATCAACATCACGTTTAAAAAGAATTAAAAACAAAAAACAACTTCAAACACATGGTATGTGTAAACTAATACATTCAAATAAACACACACACATCCATATTTAATCATATGAAAAAATAGTAGAACCTAAAAAAATTACCGTTAGAAGGCTTACAACTATAATTAAACGTAAAACAAAATATCCGTCTGCGGTTTAATATTTTTGTTTTTTTCTATTGTTGCTTTATTTGTGCATATATAAACGAGTGAATGTATTAAAGTGTGTGTGTGTATGTTTTTTAATACAACACGGAATTTAAAGGATATAAAGTTTTTTTAAAAATATTTATAAGGGGGGAGTTCATCAAAAAGGAAATACAGAGAAAAAGAAAAACCAAAAATCAGAGAACGAGCGTTAGCTGAGAAAATGCAAAATGAGTTTAATAAAGTCAGAGCATAGAATTTTGGCAAATATTTTAACAAACATACCACAAAATATAACGGTAATTTGTTGAATAAATACTCTGAGATTTATTATTTAAGGGAGAGAGAGAGTAAGAGCTATGTATGTGTGAGAGACCAGTCTATTCATATTGAGAGTTCGTCTGTATTCTAAAGGGTAGTTTGAGGGAAATTTGTTTAGCGGCTATTAGACTTATTTCAAAAGCAAAGTGGTGAAATTTATGCCGTTATTCGTAAAGGATTTGTTTAAGTTTCTAATACTCTCATGAGCTCTCATTGTGTCGTTTGCGTTGCTAGAGTCAGGACGTTGTGAACGTTTAAATACGCTTATATTTAAACGTTGTACGGTTTATTTGGAAAATAGAAAAAAGTGTAAGAAATTTTCTTTAACACTATTTTACTATACATACATGTGAATGTGTACATATATATTGAGGAAAAAATATATAGAGTAGATATATAAATAAAAAGGAAAGAAAAATGGAAACATTTTCTTAGAAAATTTTAATAATTTAAGGCAAATATTTGGAAAGTTGTGAATAAAAAATAAAAGTTTTATGAAAAATTATATTAAAAATTAAAAAAATGATCTGTAGATTAAAATAATTTTAAGAATTACAAAAGAAAATTCAAATAAAAAAACTTTTAAACTAAAACATCTACAAAAATTCCTTTTAAATTAAAAAAATAAAAATAATAAAGTGTTCAAATTAAAATCATAATACTAAAAAAACAGTGTTAAATTTATTAAGGTTAATTACTAAAATGTATAACCTTTAATAGAAAACTAAATAAATTTCATTAAAAAAAGGATTTAAAATCGAAAAAAATTCAGTAAAAAAAATCAATAATTTGGATTAGCAGCACCAAATAAAGGATACTTAAACAAGGAATAAACGGGACATACCAAAAACGAAAAGAAAAAACACAATACAAAAAAGTAAGATTCTTGAAAACTACCAAATAAGAAGCAGGAAATCAAAAGATTTTTTTCACAAAATCCAGAAATATGGTTTTCCAAAGAAAATGGTCTTTAATTTCTTAAAAATATCCATAGAATTTTTATAAATTTTTTTTTTGTATTTTCCCCCAATTTTTTTTTTGCGGAGGTTAACACACCTTAGTTTTATATACATATACACATAATCGTACGAAAAAAACGCACATCAACATTTGCACAAACACAAAGTTTTTTGCATTTAATAAGAAGCAGCATTTTACTCAAATAAGAAGAACGAAAGAAAAAATAATCAAAAAAAGAAATACAGGCCTACACTGTTACACTCGGGGAAAAAATACACATAAAGTTCACTACTTTTCAACGCGCATGCACTTGTGCAAAATCTATAAAATACAAATTGTACGTTTATACGGTCTTACGTACCAGTAACAAAACACTACCGCCATAGAAAATATAAATTGTTTGTAGAAAAATAATGAACAAAATCTCCAAACTTTCTTGCCTTTATTTTTATCATGATTATTATCACCATAATAATCATCTTTAAACAATTCGCGCACAATGGGGTTGGGGAGGAGGTGAATACATTTAATACTTTCCGTTTAAAAAGGATTAAAACCCATTAACAGTAATAATTTTTTATGTCTAAAATCTAATTTCAAATTGGATTTATTAAACAAAGTTTAAAATGAAAAATTTAATTATGTTAAAGCAAATTGATTTGTTAAACTAAAACTAGAAAAATAAAAGGAAGTAAAACTGAGCTTTACAACTTTGACTAAAAAGTTTTATTTATAAAAAAGGGATTTTTAAGTTGTTTACCTTCCACTAGCACTAACTTTATTTATTATATTCTTCACTATAGTTGGAAAGGTTGTATATAAGTTTGCCACTTCGTTTGTGATTTCTACAATAATGATCTTAGACACTTTAAACTAGATAGAGAAAAAAAATCAGGTATAAAAATTAATGTCTTTTTTTTTTTTTTTTTTTTGTTAAGTTTGAAATCAGTATAAGAAACCATTTCCAAATAATTAATTAGGTAAAGATATGTGAATTAAAGTTAATATATGTGAATTAAAGTTAAGATATGTGAATCAAAGCAAGACGAGGGTATTCCGAATATCATGTTTACTATGGAAAATAAAAATCTAATTTCTACTTGCTGCGTGTTCACTCATTTTGAACCACTATCATTTTTTTATTTTTGATATTTTTTCGGTTTTTAAAGTTTCTATTTTATTTAATAATAGTAATAAAGCTTTTTTGCTAAATAGGCGAGGATACATTTTCCGTGCCGTTTTAAATAACTCGTTTTATTTTAAGTATTTCTGGAAAGTTAGAAATCTTTCATTGGGGGCATTTACACGGTGTCTTTTCAGACATGTTAGTTTTATTCATTCTCTTTTGAACATGCTTCCAAAAACCTATTGTCGTTTCACGATATCTTTCCAAACATGTTTGTTTTCATATATAATTGTCTAATATCCATATACATAAAATTTAAAAAACATGAAAATTTATAAAAACAAACATGAAAACTCGTTTCGTGTCTGTTTGGCAACCCCTTTTTCTTCTCTTACCCGATCGCCTACAAACAAAACAAACGTGCTTGTTAGACATGTCTGAAAAGACACCGTGTAAATTCCCTCATTGGCCCAAGAATATTGAACACCATTTGATGCCAGTGTTGCCACTTCATGACAAAAAATTTTTGCACCTTTAAATTCCACAGCTTTTGAAACTTTTACAGTAATAACAAGAAATGTTGAGGAATATTCATGGTACATTATGCCAGTGCCAGTATACATAGTCCTTCACGAAGCTAAAGGTATCATAGAAAACTGTATACTTCCAATAGACCAATTATTATTGGAAGAAGCACAGGAAGCACACATTACACATTACATTACTATTTATTCAAATAATATCTTAAAATTTTACTATTGATGAAAATCGTAACTTTTTTGAAAGAAAAACGTAACATCTTGTATTCTTGTCCTGGTAACACTGATAACATCACCATAATTGTGTCATTCCGACAGCATGTTTTCTTTTTTGACAACACACCGATGGTATATTGACAACATTCATATATATGATATATTGACAGCACTCAGTTCAATAAAGAATAATCCATTCTTTATTTATTTTGTCAGCACAGATCGAGGAGTGCTACTCCAGGGAAGGAGCTTCTAGCGATTTATTCTGAATCCTATTAATGAAAAACATATTGTGTGTATATTATGGATTTAGTTACCTTCATATTTCTCTCCAAAAGAAATTGTGAACGCATTTATGCTGCTAAGCATGCAAAATCAAAAAAATTAAGCACTATGTTTTTTGCAATGATGCCCTCAACATATATGGTTATCATTTCAACTCTTTGATCTCAAACAAAATTTTTATTTCGGTTTGCAAATTCAACTCGGGTCTTTCCTCTCCCTCATTTAAACGAGCCTTTAAGTCCTAAAATATATTTTAGTTATCCTATTTATTATTAAATGCCAGAGTTTGATTTTTTTTTCTAGAAATCTAGAATTTGTATGCCTATTAAACCTAGAACTTTTTTTTAAAAACCATAGCCCTTACTTTATGTTAACATTTTCCAATACTAAATTAAATAAAAAATTAAATATTTGCATAATACATATTATATATTTTAACTTATCTTTTAAACAATCATCAATACCTTCGATATTTAAATATACAAAGAATTTTTTAATTCCTTATCGAAGCCGTTGTCATCAATATTACCCATGTCCATTAGTGTGTCCCAAAAAAAAATTTTTTTTTTATTTTTATATGTACCCCAGCATTTTTTGAGAGCTTATAGGGTAAAGTATTTTGTGATTTTTTTCAGATTTTTCGGAAGAGGTTTAGAGGTCGCTAAAATCGAATTTAACCCGAAAATCGGGTTTTCTCGACTTTTTTAATTTTGCTGATTACTCGGCCCATTAGCACGATTTTCTTTGTTACTAAGTTAATTTTTTTAAAGAAAACTTCTCAAAGTTTACTTCTCTGTGCAGATATTTAAAGTTTCGGTTATTTTTTTTCTCATTTGGGGATTTTTTGGACATTTTTTTTGTAAATTTAGCTTAAATTTGAAAAATAATGCTTTGTAACTTTTAAAATTTATATTGAAGTTAAAAAAACTAATGATTCAGTTTAATATTTTAAAAGTATACCTAATATCTAACATTAAAACAAATCCGATGCATAACTGGCAAACACATTACAATATTTTTAATTTCACAAAATGGGTACAAAACTTAAAAAGGGTATAACTTTGGAACATTAAGAGCAAATTGAATTTTTTTTTTTTGCAATGACTCAGAATTTATCAACCTTTTAAACTGAATCATTAGTTTTTTTTAACTTTAATATAAATTTTAAAAGTTACAAAGCTTTATTTTTTAAATGTATGCTAAATTTACAAAAATTGTGATTAAGGGGTCCCAAATGAGCAAAAAAATATCCGAAACTTTTAATATCTGCACAGAGAAGTAAAGTTTGAGAAGTTTTCTTTAAAAAAATTGACTTAGTAACAAAGAAAATCGTGCTAATGGGCCGAGTAAGCAGCAACATTCAAAAAAGTCGAGAAACCCGGATTTTGGGGTTAAATTCGATTTTAGCGACCTTTAAACCTCTTCCGAAAAATCTGAAAAAATCACAAAAATACTTCACACTATAAGCTTTCAAAAAGAGGTGGGGCATAAAATAATAGTTTTTTTTGGTACACACTAATGTCCATGTCCATGTTTTTATTTTTTTATTTGCTACGAATTTACTATTCAGTTATACAAATTTTCCCTTTTTCATTTGATAACATACGAATACAACATATGCATGTACGCTATTATTAATGACAACAGAGCGCTATAAACAGGTAGCTGCCAATTTAAAAACAATGAAATGTTTGATATCTTCAGTTTCATTTTGAAACGTTTTGTTAAAAGTTGGACACGTAAGTGTTATTTGTTATTGTTTTAATACCATTTGGTTGACAAGTTTTTAAAGTATTTTTTCAGTCTGTGTATAAATATTCCCTATATTTTGGTTCGTTATAAGTAGCGAAGTTAATTTAACGTTGTCCGTCTGTTCTCTGAAGATCCCATATATCATGTGGACTATGTTGCTAGAATTAGTATCACATATAGTCCAAAAATAGATTGGTGGCGAAAAACTTCGACTGGCTCTAATTGTTCCAATAAATATCTAACTTTTACCAATAAACCTATATTTTGTAAGGTCTTCTTATAACATATGAACTTTAACTCTTAAATAAACTAAGTCGAATAATAGTAGTGTAAATTAACAAAATCAGTTTAAATATGACTGAGTTATAGAAGAATAGCTACTTTTTTATGACCAAAACATTGGTTGTGGCAAAATAGTGTCCATTGAACCCGATCTAGGAAGACCAAATTTGGCTAAGATATTTCGTAAGCATTTCACCTGGCCCCACACAAATGTCCTCCCGAATTTGGATTTTGAGAGGATAGGGCTCATAAATAACTATTGGAATATCGTCAAATCGTAATGAGTAATGCTATCAACCCCTTTTTGCGAAATGATCATAAGCGACATTTTGAAAAAAAATTTTTTTTTTAATTAAAATTTTATGGACCCTGCCATTTTTCCTAAGCAGCAAAATGTCAAAATTGTTAATAACGTCAAATATATAACGTGATTGATTTTATCGTAAGTCATGTTGACAATTTTTTGTTATACCAATTGATCGTAAGCAACACACAGTTCTAGATTTTGTAAACATTTAGTCCGATTTAAATAGAATTCCAGGTGCTTATTAAGTACTTGTATTCGAACTTAAAACAGACATATCAGAATGGCCTTCATAGGTTTCTAAAGTAGGGCACCTCGGGTATTAAAAATAGTCTTAATTTAAGCTTGGTTTTTAAAATTTCATCAATGGAATGTACGAGTTCTGAACAAAAGATTTTGGATTCTTTAGATAGAAAAACATTCTCCTTTAAAATTCGTCGGCTGGCGCTTTCGATCATTTCGCAAAAATTGGTTTATATTGTGATATTATTTGTTACTATCTAAGTACTTTATAACTAGACCTAACAAAGCTAAATATTCTAGTGATAGGCTCATAATAAACTATATATATGACAGCGCATAGAGAAAGGGACCTAAAGGTAAAAAAAACATCTGAGCGCGTTTTCAAGGTTGACCAACACGTTCCTGACGTCATGAGATGTGTCGCTTTCAAATGAGACCAATACCAACACGCTCAGTGATGGTACACCAAAGTTACACGTATTTAAATCTTTAAAATGGTTTTAAATGGTTTTTACCCTTAGGTCCCTTTCTGTTTTGCGCGTCACATATAAAAATTTTAATCTTAATACTTAATAATCCTTAATTGGTCATATCTATTTACTTCCGAAAATCGCTTACGTGTATAAAACGACATAGTTATTTTAAATCGTTGGTTTTAAAGTTTACTGTTATCTAACCTCCAACGAATCGGATGTTAGATATATGGCACTCATGGGAAACTCTAACTACTCTCACACTCAACTGTTTCGATTTACAACTTCGGATTTGCTCTTTGTTCAAAGTCAACGTATTTATTTGTGTTATTACATAATTACATCATTTAATAAGTTTAACATTATCTTGAAAAAATAACTAAGGAAAATTATTTAAATTGACCGTTTATTTTTACAATCTATTATTAACAACATTTTATTAAATTAACAAAATTAAATACATTTTTTAAATTAACTTCCGCACAGAAAAAATTAAAAAATTTCTCTAATCACCAAATTTATACCAAATTCATAATATCAAGCAAACAATTTGTTGATTTTGCACCTATTACCAAAATAGTTATATTGATTACTAAAAATTTTAAAATTGTGAATATTTTTTTCAATAAATGATATTTTTAATTTAAATTAAAAAAAAATTATCAAAAAACTTTGCATTTCAAACAATATGTTAATTTACTTAGTTAAATATTGACAATTCCCAACAGCAATTCTAAAAGTTTAAATTATTTTATTTTAAACGAAAAAAGTCAATTAAGATTTTTTGTTATTTAATTATTATTTTAATTAAAAATTTATTTCATAACAACTAAAATGTTATTTAAATTAAAGTTAAATTTTTAATTTTCTTTCAATTAAAAAAATTATTGATTCAATTATTACATTAATTAAATTTAAATACTTTTTAAACCATTTTTTTAATTGATAAAAACTTTTTTCTCTGCGTAGGGAATTTTTTTGTTTGTAATATCAACTACGATTTTTTTTAGATTTAAGTAGATCTTTGAAGATTTAACAAAATTTTTTTTTTAATTTATTAAGTTTAGTCAATTTTACCAATTTTACTTTTTGGAACGCAAAAAGAAAAATTATTCACATTTATTATCCTTAGAACGATTGTTATTAATATGATAAATTTGCTTGTTATTTAATCAGTTAAAAGAAGTGCATCGTTTTAACAAAAGTTTTGTTGAACTGTTAATTAAATTAATAAATTAATTTAATATTATTTCTTATATTAATTAGGTTGCGTCACTAGGTTAACTTTTTCTTAAAGCTTAAGGTTTATTGAAATCAAAAATTTTGCGTAAATAAATTTAAAACTACAATAAAATATTTGATTTATTTAAATAAAAATGATTGAATCAAGTAAACTTTCTTAGAATTTAATAGAATATTGTTAAGGATTAAGTAAAATATTGGCAAATTTAAAAAAAAATTTATATTTATTTCGTATAAATATATTTTATTTTGATTATTATTCTTAATTAACTCAAATCTACACTCAAATTCAAATTGAGTAATACTCAATAATATTTATTTTCACCCACTGTGCAACACCGTTCATACTCTGGCAAATTCAGCCAGACATTGTAGAAACCCCCTTTTCAAAATCATACGCAAAAACTCGCATTTAAACTTTGTTCATACAGGGAAATGTTCTACAAAAGCAACAATAAAAAAAAATCGATATATGTAATGCTTTTTTGATAGAACTCCCCGCACAAATACACACGCACAACATAATCGGCCGAAGCTGTTTCGCTGTGTTTTTATATATGTGGGAAAACTCATGCTAGTGTTTTGTATGAGAGAGTGAGTGTGTTTGAAATTTTCATACTCCCCATTTTATGTTGCTGTTATTTATATTTGCCATGCTTGAATTTTTCAACATTTACATTCTATTTTATGCCGACTTTCTTTTAAAATTGTACTTTAAACGGCTCTCTTTTTCGGTGACAACTGTTTTGGGGTAGAAGAGGTAGACAAGGATAATTGTTGGAGGAACTGGTACAAAGAGATTTTTTCTTATCAGTCAGTCAGTTACATTTTGACGTTTTCTTTCGGTTTAAATTTTTTTTGCCTACTCTCTTTCTTTTTGAAATTCGCAGAGTTCTTGTGAAAATTGTTTATTCTTTGGTGGGGGTGGTAAAAATTTTTTTGTTTTGTTTGTTTTTCTCTTTCTCTTTGGATTTTCTGGCTTGTTTAGAGAAATTACAAGTGTTTCTTCGTGTGTGTGTAAGAATGAATTAATTTTTTCCCAGTTTGCATTTTATTTCTTTTCGAAGGAAAAATATGAGTTCAAGTATACTGTGTCCGTCGGTCTGTTTGCTTGTCTATCCGTCATTACCGTCGTTTTTGCTGTTTTATTGTTTGTTTGTAAAACTGTTTTAGATTAGTGTTAGTTTGGGGTACCTTCCATTAGACTTTTTTCTGTTTAAATTACAAACAAATTCATACATGTGTTTCTTTCTATTGTAAAATTTTTCACTCTTCTTGTGTTTGCATTTGTTTTTTATTTTATTTTATTATTTTTAGTTAGTATAACTTACACTGCGTAAGAAATTTTATAGTATTTTATTTCAGTTTATTTTATTAAATATTTCTTTTTGTGTGTTTTCTATTTCTTATATGATTTTTTTATTGCTCTTCCAAGACTTTTTCTTAATTTTTGGTTTTATGTTGTTATTTTCACACATTTTTTGTATTTTACCTTTACTGACGTATTCATAAAAAAGTAAATTGGATATGATATCTATTTTAAGGAAAATTTGTATGGAAATTTAGTTTTAAAACACATTTTAAATCTATTTTATTTTTTATGAATACGGCAGTTAATGTTTGGAGTCCATGTTTGTTTATTAAAAAAAGGATAATAGTGTTTTATTTTTGTCTTTCAAATTACAGTTGATTGATTATGTTCAACACTTTTATAAATATTGTAATTATTTTTAAGGCGAATAAGAAAATTTAAAAGATTTAAAGAAAAAAGGAATTTTGTGAACATTTTTTTATATATGTACAGCTACGTGCAAACAATTAGGGGCACCTTGTCAATTAAAAATATATCGTATTAAAATTGGAAACAAATTTTTTCTTTACATTAAATTAATGTTTATACATTGTTTTGAATGTGTGGATTGAAATACAATAGTTTCCTTGCAAAATTAATTAAACCTGGATTTATTTCTACCAAAAGTTTAAATTAAAGCGTGCATATAATAAAGGACACTGCTAGTTTTGTACTTGGGACGACCTTGGGACGGCTTTTTTAAACAAAATACAATTCGCTAAAGTTACTTAAATTTACAGCACTAACTTTGCTTGTTTTGTTATTAATTCATTTATTAATGACGTGCTAAATTCCCAATTTTTATTTTTGATAAAAACACTGAAATTTATTGTTGAGGGAAAGCAAGTTTCTACGCGCATTTCGTTGGTTGCTTAGGCCAGCTCGTCAGGAAACTTTTTCCAAACACTTTAGAAAAGCTTAAAATATTATACAAATAAAGGCCATTATTACAACCTAATGATAAAGTTGCTGATAGTTAACGTGAACAATAGCTATCTTGAACGATAAAGTGACCAATAAGTTTTTTCCATTATTACAACTGTCCGATAAAATAAAAAATGTAATTTATATACTGTGGCAACATTGCAGTATATACTAGGGATGCCAAACGGGAAATCCCGAATCGCGAAATCCCGGGATTTTTCGGGATTGATAAATCCCGAATCCCGGGATTTATTTTTATGAGTCCCGGGATTTTTAACATATCAACTTTTATGTACAAAACTGTTCGTTTTTATTGAATTTTTATAGTATATACAAAAAAATTATTAAAAATTATGTTTGGGTTATATTTTCTATTGCAAATAATTCTTATTTTTGAGTTTAATTTTTGTTTTTGGAACACAGCGAGTATTTAAAATTTGCAATTTTTGCTTGATATATGACGACTATTTCTGGATTTTTGTATTTTGCTTAATAAAAACCATTATTTTAAGTAGAAACGAAATTAGCAGATTTACATCTCAAGCCTTTATTACAATTACGTTTAGCAAGTTCAGCTTTGGCTTAAGACATAATTCCAAATTAAAAATGATTATTTTTATGCAAAATATAGAAATCAAGAAATAGTTGTTATATATCAAGCAAAAAATAAAAATTATTCACGATCCAATTAAAGTTTTATTCAGAAACTAAAGAATAAAAGTTGAGTTAATTATAACAATTAAGTCGTAATATTGATGAAATAGCTCATATTCCTTCCGCTCCAATAATAATAACAAATTTGCTTAAAAAACATACGGTAAATAAAATAATTTTTTTTTAAAAATAAACACTATATGACGTGTTCATTAATAAATTATTTAATCTTGAAATCTGTTTTAAGAAACATTTTATAAACATTTTGTTTTAAAATAAATTTCAAACGTACTTAACTTATTGATAATGAATTTCGCCCTCACCCTGGAGGTGTACTGCACTGCAGTCGACATAGTTTTACAGTTTTTAACTCAGCTATCGAGATCGATGAGGGACTACAATTTGCCGTGTATTAATGTCGTCACAACTTAATTCACATTAAAAATTGAATTGCTGTCAAAAAACCGAAATGAATTGATCTAGAAAAACTAAGAGATACGTATGTTTTTTTAAGCTTTTTTCAGAATCTGCTCATTTTGATCATGGGTGACGCCAGTGTTATAAACATATGTATAAAATAAATTGTTTTGTTGTTTTCATTTTTAAAAATTTCTGTTACGTTTATAAAACCTTTTGAATATTTAAAAAGTGTTGTTTATTAAAAAAATTCCGAAAAATCCCGAAAAATCCCGAAATCCCGGGATCCACAAAATCCAAAAATCAGTCCCGATTGGCATCCCTAGTATATACCGACTACTTTTGGTTGTTAAAATACGTAGTGGCAACGACCTGCTTTTGTTTCTTACTTTAATTAAAAAAATAATTAAATTTTTGTGCTTTATTTTTGTTCTTAATTGTAAATTGTTTTGTTTTTTGTGTTAAATTGTGTTTTTTTTTAAGTTTGCATAATTTAATTTGACTTAAAACTGTCACTGATGCTACCATATCTTCAGCAGAAAATATGGCATCTTCAAGTTCTTAAAGTTCACGTGTAAAGTTACCATGAGGACAAACCTGATGTTAGCTTATCAGTCACTTTTTAGGTTAATGTTAACTTGTAATAACCAAAAACTATTTATCTGTCAGATAGCATCCTAAAAATAACTATTTGTAAGTTGTAATAATGGCCCTAAGACCATAAAGTGAATAAGAATTTTAAACACAGATTCTTAATTGCGTTGAGATGATGGCCTTGGAAACGTGTAAAATCGGGTGAAATCTTATTTGACGTTCTGAATGAAAATCAGCCTGGCGAAGCTGGGCCAAGCCAGGAGTATATTTATCCTATATACTATAGTACTTTTCGCTTGTAGTCCATTCCGCTTAAGGGCCAAAAACGGATTTAAGCCAACACTGTCATATTCACTTGCAGATTTTTTCGAATTTCATACAAATTATTTGTTCTAAGCTCCATTACGCTTGTAGTCCATTTTTGTTTAAAATTCAAATTTTCATTTACTCCACTCTGTTTTTTATATTTTTTTTAACAAACTAGCATCAAGTTTTTATTTACCCTTTTGGCAACTTTTATAAACGTTAAATTTAGCAATTTATATTTATAAAAGAATCTTTGAAGTTAATATTTATGTTGTGTTTGATTTTGTCATCCAAAGAATTAAATTGAATCTCATACTTTAAGCTTATGAAGCACTGAAATTATTTACCTTTTTGTTTTTATTATAAGCTTTTAAATGACTTGAATTACTTAGTAGTAAAGATTTTTGTTTATACTATTTACTTAAATTAAATCCATATTTGGTTGTGTTTCAAATAAACTTTTACTTTGTTTAAAAAGGTTGGTTTTATTGAAAAAAATAATTTTAATATAGTCCAAAATGTGGATTATACTAGAATTTACTTATTATCCATAAAATGGCTTATAAAAAGATTCGCTTATAGTCCACAAAAGTTATGCAACTATAGTAGTGGACTATAAGCGAAAAGTACTGTATATCGAAAAAAAAAGAATATCTCAAGAAAAGGAGCAGCTCAAACGGCTTTTGAATAAATTTATCATCACACACAAATCACCGCTTTTGGTTTTTGTCGCCATTTTTATGGAATAAATAGTTGCTTCCTACCCCACCGTGTGCACTTGTTTCTCACGGAAAATAAAAATGTTGCTAGAAACATTTCCAATGTTTTTCGTATTATAAATAGAGTACAACTCTGTCAGCAGTTTTTCGTTTGTATTTCACGGATATTTTTTTTATATTGAGTTTGACAACATTTCGCACGAAATACTGAACAGAGTACCAGGCTTAAGCAAAAAATAATACTCAAAATTAAGGAATATTAAAAACTGAGAAAATAATCGGTAAAGTTCAGTTTTTAATAAAACTTAATAAAATAAAAATAAATGCAGCTAAAAGTAGTTAGTCCATGTAACAAAGATTATCTTGGTGTATTCCTTATGCACATAGGACTTCTCTTTTATTTTGATATTTTAAGTTTTAATTAAAGAAATAATCGTTATTTGCAGTACCTGAATTAAATAATACATATGCATATCATTTTTATCTACTTTTGTAACATACATATACCCCTCCTTGAACAATTTAACATTTTAGGAAAATTTCTAAAAAAGATAAGTAAAATTCTGAAAAATTTGTCTTCTTATTTGCCTATTAATTCGTCATAAGAGCTGTGGTAGGATGATACTTCAACAGTTACTTTACAACATAAGTGGGGGGTAAATTCCTCTTATTGTTCCACTTACAGGGAATATACGGTTACTGATAAATAAATGGAGTGACTACTTGAACGTTTTGGTATTTAGGGCGTACCATGTTTTTTCAGCACTACGTTATTTAATGGGGCATTTCTTGAATATCTACCGAATATGTCTATCTCTAGTAACCTGCATCGTGATTAGTACTACATACAAGCATATTGTGGTTACCTACAAAAATGTTTTGGTAAAATGTAAAATGATATTGTTAATTTAAAACCTTTAAAGTTTTAGGGGTAAGCAAATAATAATTATTATAATTAGCAATAACAAAAAGTAAATATAAGGATAAGATTGGATTAATTACACTGTAAGTACGTCAAAATGACACAGAAAAACGCCGAGACACCCCAACTTAATATTGGGCCTTATAATACAATGGTATACTCCGTTTTAAAAGATTAGCTCAAAATCAAGAGATACTCGTATTCCATTTTTAAGTTTGTAATGTCTCGCAAGCTATTTTTATACTATATATGGAAAAAAGGCGTCGAAAACTCTTTTGAAATAACAATATTTATTGTTTATTTGTCGATACTTAACTCTAACAATGATAGCCGCCTATTTTCAGGAGGATATTTTCAGTTTGTGGCACTATTCAGTCTAATTTTGTCAATTATATGCAGTTATATTATTTATTCAAATTAAATTAAAAAAATAATAATAATTATAATGGAATTGTAATAGTCGTAAGGTGTAAGGCCAACATAATTATAGTTGAATTAAGACAAGTAAACAAAAGCTGAAGTCATTTCAAAAGAGATTTTTATGTATTTTCCTAAAAACACCAACAAATCGTTTGAGACACAATATAAAATTAAATATGCAATATATCTTCATTTGGAGCTAATTTTTTAAAACGGAGTATACCACTATGTTCTGCAGCGCATAATTAAGTTGGGGTGTCTCGGCGTTTTTCTGTGTCATTTCGAAAGTTAAAATTTTACTTACAGTGTTATTGGTAGTTCACATTTAATATATGAAGATGCAATAAATAAATACTTAAAAATAACCATAACATAATCCGATGCAACCACAATATGTTTGTGACTTCAGGATGGAGGAATAAGGACTAAACATAACCATTATATGTTTGCCGCTTATAATAATATGATTAAACTAACCATAGTATGCTAAACATATTTTCATTTAAAAGTTTGGTTGGAGATGATCATGTAGAAAAAAATGGACTTAAATGGGTCTCGGGTGGAGAACAGCTTAATCTTATTATCAGCCTTTACTGAAATCTTAACTGCCCTGCTTCTCAATTAATGTAGTTTACTTACTATTTTGGCCAATGTTTTTTGTACTAACGAATGTTAACTCTTATGTTAAACGATGTGCCATATAACTTTTATCTACAAAAATCTTGCCAAATTGTACCTTAGAACTTCATTATCCTTGTTAATAAAACATTTTAATACCATAATGATGTGACTCTATAATATTCTATTGCTGTATGCATGCAATACCTGAAGCTTGTCTGGGGCTTAAAGTTGATATATATTCAAAGATCGCTGATGATCAGAGTCTTAGCTGTTAAACGGGACCTCGCAACCCCTAGATCCTAACAAGGACACTATATTTATTTGTGAAAAAAACCGCATAGCATATCCTTCGGGATATGTAAAGATAAATGTTGTGGACTTTTACCTCTTGGCTTTACGTCTTCGAGGAATATAGGTACAGCCAATACCCGTTACTCGGCAGAGCGAAAATGGCAGATATCTGGTATATTTTGGGTGAACGAATATCTTTACTAGTAACACGAGATTCAGTAACTCCAAGGATTTCTGTCCTGTGCTGGTTGTTAGTGGGACTTCTTTGTGAATCATGTTGTGGCTAGAGTGTATACCCAATATCGCAAGAGGATAGATCTTAATCATTACACTCACATATGTAGATTCCAGCGTACGCCGGTGGATACATTGCTTCCAGATTGTCTCTAAAAATACCGTGGGGTTAGACCAGCATGGCAGGTATTTACGCAAATCCTAAACATTGTATGTATGCGTTTTTTAGGAACTATAATCGATCATTGCCCTATTGGACACATGTCGAAAAGCTTTGCGTGATTTGTTTTGTATTGGTCTTATAGGTCGATAACGGATGGTAATACAACTGAAATTGAGCTCCAAGCAGCAAAATCTCAGGACACTCCTGATTTCCAATTTTTTTTTTTTTGAAATTTTGTTTTATATCTTAATATCAGCGGCGTTGCCCCGATTTCGCTGATGACAACGCTGCTTCAGTTGAGTTGCCATCTGCAATCGAAGCATATCTTTTTTTTTTTTTTTTGGAACTGATTATCATGTGCTGACGTGTCTTTTACGTGAATTTTAGCGATATTTCTTGAACAGAATTGTTTAATAAAACAAAAGATTAAAGAAATTTTACTTTGTTTAAAAATTATTATGTCATTTACATAATAATTTCTAACCCTTATTTGCATAAAATTCTTCACAGCACTTATCATTAGTTAGACTTTTGGAGCTTAATTAGCAAAATATATAAAAACGGGCATATAAATTTAATATATAAAATATTAAAGGGGCAAAATATTCAAGCACTACATGGGGTACAAAAGATCAAATAAAAAAATTTAGAAAAACTCTTCGAAAAAAATTAATTTAGGCAATTGAAAAGAAAATATAAAACTATGAGAATGTAGCATTTATTTTAGGAAAAAACCATCAAATACTGGTTCTACTTTTAAATTATAAAAACATATACTTATAAAAAATTAAAATAAATAAATGATAAATATTACCACAAAAAGACCCTAATTACAAAAAGAGGGATGTTCTTTTTTACAAAAAAAAAAAAAAAAAAACGTACAACGTACTTGTGCTACATTTCAATTAACAAACCAAAAATGTTCTATAGAATTTTAAATTTAATTAAAACTAAGAAGATTTTAATTTTTTCTTCTTCTTTCTATATATGTATATATATCTTTTTTTTTTTTTGGTTCTTTATACTTGCTTAAGATAGAAAAAAAATGCAAAATATTTACAAAAGTGGCAAAATGTTAAGAAAAAAAACAAGCATAAATGTTAAAAAAAATACTTCAACTCACAAGGTTAAAGAATTTAATTAAAATATTAAAAAAAAAACTAAAAGAAAAAAAAAGTTATGTACTACTACACAGCAGCAAAGGAAGATAAAAAAAATTTAAGTTTCAAGATACAAATCTGTATTGTTTTTTTTTTATTTTAACGGCTTTATAGCGAAATGTATCATTATTTTTGCAAGTAACAATGAATTAAGTTATTAAAAGAGGTGCTACCCAATTTGTGGAATAAGTGTTGTTAAAACGAAACCGTCTTTATTAACTTTTAAAAGCGCAAATATTTGCTTTGCAAATTCTGAGTAAAATTTTCAGTTACTTAAAAATTATTACCCAGTAAACAAATTTTAACATGTTAAAACAGAAATATTTTTGGTGAAATATTCACTCCTATCGTGAATAATAAGTGGAATTTTTGTTTCCATGAAATTTGTTTTCGCGTCGAAAGGAAAAATGCCTAAAACTCACGTAAAAAAAAGAAGAAAGATTAAAAAAAAATTAAAAATCAAAGAAACTTTTGTTCAAAGATATACATGTATAAAAAAACATTTTAAAGAAAAGTAAAGTAAAAAAATATATATATTGTATCGGAGTGATAGTTTGATTTCAACATTAGTTTATTGCACTTTTATGCTGTAAAATCATTTCTAAAATCTACAACCATGTCTTTCAACAGATCCGCAGTCAATATACCTGTTGTTCTGCATTTTGTTGAGCAATATATTTGTTTGTGCCATTTTGAAGGATATTTACCTTAAAGTAAATTTTATAAAGTTTGAACTATGAGAAGAACTACTTTCATAAATGTTCTGTTCCCGAGCGAAAATAAAGTGAAAAAATATTAAATATAAATTAAATTAAATATTATTCCTTCGACCTTTTTTTTATTCAAAAATAAAAAGTTTTTTCGAGCTCGAAGCCAATTGTTTGTAAAAAATATTTATTATTTATTCACTAATCTTCTCCAATATTTCGATATCCATCGGATATCATTATCAAGGAATGAGTTACAAATATATTCGTAAGAGACGTATGACCTTCTCCACATTGTGCAATATTGAATGTGGAGAAGGTCACAATTGGCCTCGAGCTCGAAAAAACTTTTTATTTTTGGATTAAATATAAATTATACACTTTTTTCATTAAAAGATTTTATTTATTGAGCTTTTTAAATTGATCAAAATACTGAA
The DNA here is from genome assembly GCA_943735925.1 of Pollenia amentaria. Lineage (NCBI taxonomy): Eukaryota > Metazoa > Arthropoda > Insecta > Diptera > Polleniidae > Pollenia > Pollenia amentaria. Next base: position 151,970,961 of record OX031007.1, read on the forward strand.
ATTTATTGTTGGAGGATAAGCTGTTCCTATGCGCATTTTACTGGTTGCTTAGGTCAGATCATCAGGAAACGTTCTCCTAAATAATTTTAGAAAAGCCAAAGCTATCAGCAAACAAGACTACAGAGGGAATGAGAATTTCCTACACTCAAAACGTCATATTTGCAACGATATCAAAGCTTAAACAAAATACCAACAATAAAACAGTGAGTTTATCTTTTCTTACATTCTCCACTACAATTAGTTGGAATTCTCCCAACATTAATTGTAGTTGTAAGTGGGTAAAGAAAAAACAAATTGCTTTTATTGTTTTCGCAACAAATTTTGATAATAAATTATACTCCTTTTATTTAAGTTTTTTCGTGCGAGCTTTTCCTGATCGGAAATATGTGAAAAGGAAAAAAATGACGAGGGAAAAATTATTTACGATAGGGTTGATTTTAATCAGCATATTCGTAAATACTTTTGAACTGAGTAAATTGCAAACGATTTTTTTTTTATTACAGTGAACTCGCGATAATATGAACATTCAAAAAATATTCTTCCATTGGCTACTCTAAAATATTAACTTGTGTGAAAGCTTTAAGCTGCAATATGTGGACAAAAAATAAAAATGCTAACAATTCGTTTATCTGACCTGAAAATGCGTTCTCCGGATGGGTTTTGAATATAAGAGACAAAAAAATCACTGTTAGCGGACACGGAAAATATTTTTGAGGGAAAAGTAGTTGCCATTCGTAAATATGAACAATCTTGCAAAAGCGAACTGGCGTGGTTTTAATTAGTTCATATTATCGCGAGTGCACTGTATTTATTTGTTGAATCTTCATATTTGAACTAAAAATAGTTAATCAAGTCTTATTCCTTAACTTTATTTAATGTCCCACCAGTGTCCAACGAAAATGTTCCCCTTAAGGGTTTCTGCTCACATATGAAGATGTTAAGCGTAGCTTTCTCAGTTTTGGTGATTTATCCCCAAATTGGGGATTTTTGTTTTGATTTGGGGATACAAAGTTCGTGAAAATCCCCAGGCGATTATTTGGGGAATAGCACTTTCTCGCTGGTGGTTTTTGGGGATAATATATTATTACAAATTCCAATGGCACAAATTGGTCAAGATGTGTGTACAAATTTAAGTCTTTTTTCACGGCTTAAAACGTTTTCAAGAGCTTGCTGAAATAGTTTTAAATATGCTTTTTGTACCAACAAGCGTTACTTCTGTTGAACGAGTCTTTTCTATAATGAAAACAACAATAAAAAAAAATTGCAACAGAATGCAGTATGAATTATAAGAAGCTCTTCTTAAAATAACACTTTATAAATAATATGTACAGAATTTGGGCCGTAAATCGCAAAAATTGTCAATATAACAATCATGCCTATCAGGAATAAAACTTCCCTCAAAATTTATTCGCAACTCTCGAGAGAAAAAACTGTTCACTTTTTATTCACGTAATAAAGCGTCAAAATCTGCACGTCGTGTTTATAAATAATGCACGTCGCATTTTTGCTGGTTGGACTCATTGGAAACTGGCCGAAGATAAGCATTTTTATCAAAGAATTGTGTTTAGCTGATTTCTGGTTAATTGCCTACGTCAATAAGCGAATTTTTCCGTATAAATGGCTACGTTAATAAGCGTCTTTTGCCGTATTTGAAGCGAAGACAATCCTACACAAGTTTTTAACGAATTCCCATTAAATTCGTTAAAATTAATTGTTTGGTGCGGTTTACACTTTGGCGGCATCACCGGCCATTATTTCTTTCGAAATGAGCAAAGAGCTGACGCCCCGGGGAACGGCGAGCACTATCGAGCTATGCTGACAGAATTATCAGTAGTTCTTTTTATCAATTAAAAAAATGGTTTGCAAAGTATTTCAATTTAATAAAAATGATAATTGAATCAATTATTTTTTTAGTTGAAAGAAAATCAACAATTTAATTTAGATTTAATTAACATTTTAGTTGTTTTGTAATACATTTTTAATTAAAATATTAATTAAATAACAAAAAATCTTAATTGATTTTTTCGTTTAAAATAAAATAATTTTAACTTGTACGTAGAAAAAATTAAAAATTTTCTATAATTACCAAATTAATAACAAATTCATAATATCAAGCAAAGAAGTTGTTAATTTTGCACCTTTTACCAAAATTATTATATTGATTACTAAAAATTGTAAAATTGTAAATATTTTTTTCAATAAATGAAATTTTAATTTTAAATAAACAAATAATCAAAAAACTTTGCCATTTCAAACAATGTCTTAATTTATTTAATTAAATATTGACAATTCCCAACAGTTCAACAAGTTTAAATTGTTTTATTTTAAACGAAAAAAGTTAATTAAGATTTTTTGTTATTTAATTATTATTTTAATTAAAAATTTATTTATTATATAAAAGAATTTAAATATTAATTAAATCAAAATTATATTTAATATCTTTCTACTAAAAGAATAATTGATTCAATTATCAAATTAATTAATCTTTAATACTTTTAAAACCAATTTTATGAATTGATAAAAAATTGTCAAAACCTCTGCTATATTTAATTAAGGCCCTAATCATGTACAACGCAGCGCAACGCCAAACAATAACATTGAAAGCACAAACAATGTCATAAATATTTTGTAATTTTGTTGTTGCTTTCAACAGAAATTCATGTACCGTTTTAAAATTTTCAACGACACAAGCAATGGAGCGTTTGAAATTTTAAAACGCAATGTGAATTTCTGTAGAAAGCAACAACAAAATTACAAAATAATTATAACATTGTTTGTGCTTTCAATGTTATTCTTTGGCGTTGCGTTAGTTCTGTGGCGTTGCGCTGCGTTGTACATGATTAGGGCCTAAATCATTTAACACATTGTTTGAAACGGCGAAGTTTTTTGATAATTTTTTTTATTAAAATTAAAAATATCGTTTAATGAAAAATAAATTTTTACAATTTTAAATTTTTACAATTTTTTGTAATTAATATAATTATTTTGGTAATAGGTGCAAAATCAATAAATTATTTGATTGAGTCTATGAATTTGATATAAATTTGGTAATTAGTGAATATTTCTTTAACTTTTTCTGTGTAGTCAAAAATTGGACCGACCGAAAGGACCATGCAACGCGTAGCCGCGGCGGACATATGCTGGAAATCATACTTAAAAAATAAATTGCATGAAATTATAAACCAGATTGTAATGAAAAATTTCATTTGTAAAATATTTTTGTCTTGTGTTACCATTATTAGTTTTCATGCAGCTAAACATATAAACCCTTTATATAAAAATGGATCGTGGATTGTTCGGATGCTTTAAACTTGAAAACGAATGGACTAAACTGGATACTTCCTTCTGCGGGTTAGTTTGTATTTGCTCTGCAAAAGTTTAAAATTTTGCGGTTAATTGAATTAATTACACTAATTGTGAAGAAAAGTCCCCGTATTCAAAAACGATTATTAAATTTAACAGCGTTTTTTTTTTTAAATTTAATTGCCATAGCAAATCTCTTTTGTAAAGCCTTATTAAATTTAAAATATGTTTTCATATACTCACATAGAGCTTTGCTCCCTTTTCCTTATTGCTACAGAAATGTTTAGTGGGGGGTTTTTTTTTTAATTGGCTGTGAAAAAACAAAAGCGTAAATCAAGAAGTTTTAACTTATTACATTTTTTTTGTTCCTTGCCGTATAAATAATGTGATTACGAAAAAAAAAAAACAAGTAACAACTTACTCGGCAAGTAATTTGATATTTTTAGTTTTAATATAAACACCTTTTTAAACACCACTTTTATACTCGCATGTTGACGGGTTTTTTAAACTTTTTTTTGTATAAGTAGCAACAAATTATGTGTTAACATGACATCTTAATACATTCTCTCTTATTGAAACAACAAATGCAAAACGACAAAAAATGCCCTTCTACTTTTTTTCCATTCGGTTTGTTTGTATGTATAAGCAACAAAAAATATTACACCTTTGTTATTACCTGTCTCTATACAAGTTCAAAAATATAATGAAATGCATGTTTTTGATTTCGCGCCTGGCGCTTTTTATCTCAAAGAAGACATTTATTTTTTTTTTATTTTTATTTCTGAACTGACTTGCAAGCCTACGCGTGCTACATACAATAACAGTAGCCCAGCATGTGCAACTTAAGGAATTTTTTATGTGCGCTTTTTTGATCAATTTAATTTATTTAGTACTTTTTCTTTGTTTGTTGTTTTCGTATCAATTTTTTTGTATTTTTTAATTAAAAAAAACTAAACAGCATTTTTTTAGTACTCGAAGAGCTATAAATCGTTGATCAAGATGTTTTAATAAGAAAATTGTTGGTTGAAGGCATCTTTTTAAGAAAAAAAAAATTAAGGAAATTATGCAAAATAAGGTAAAAAGAGTATTAACAGTTAAATTTAGTTTATCGCAAAATGTGGTATTGACGATAGAACAGGCGATTTGCTTTAATACCTCTTTCAAAAAATGTAAGGTCTTTCCCAACGTCCAGCTACAAACGAGATAGATTGAAAGGATTAGCTAGTAATTTAAGGGCCATTATAACAACCTGCCGATAGTTAAAGGCAATAATCACTTCGCACTTATTTCAATAAAATATTACAAATATAATTTCGATAGCAAACTATTCTGGAATACGAGTATATGTGTTATAAATACAGATTAAATAACCTGGTCCCCATAATCTTCGGAAAATCCATTTCAACATAGACACGGACAGAAAAACTGTCGGACGGAAGGACATGCATTGTTGAATTAATTCCGGTGCTTAGAAAGATGCAGTATAAAAACCCTTTTAGGGGCTAAGATCAACATTGCAGAAATTCAAAAAGAACTGACAAATTTATATAAAAAACAAATTTATATATGATATACCCTTTCCACCTGTGGTGTAGGGAATACAAATGTATATCAAAATTATAATTGGGTTGTTCACGAGAGGTGGATAATCAGGTTATATGGTTATGTAGATATATTAACAATAAATGTATTTTGTTGTTGTGAATAAAACTAAATACCAATATAACCTGATAACCAGCCTTCCGTGAACAACCCAAGTGTTTGTTTTAAGCAACATTTTGAATCAAATATTTTCCCTTTATTTTATTAAAACACTTAAATGACCCCATTTTCGATTTTGTTTATACAAACATATATTTGAAAGAAAAATAGTTCATATACATATTATAATTTCATCCATTCTATTTAAATATCAATTTATATTTAAAATTCGTTTTTAATGTCAAATAAAAATAAAATTATATGAAAAACTACATATATTTAAATATGAATTAATTTTTGAATAAATTGGCGAAATTGGCCATAAGACTATTTGTTAAACAAATTTTTTTAAATGTCATAAAAAAAATTTACATCCCATGAGACTTCATAGTTTTTGATATTTTAATAAACAATAAGGGTAATCACGATGGGTAATGCAAAGTGCGCAAACGACGCAAATGTGTGCGAAAATACACACATTTGCACAACGCAACATAACAACAAAATGTACATATTAGCAATTTGGTTTATTTTCCTTCGTTAGCACTACCAAAAACCTTGAGCAAAAATAGTAGTGCATATTTGCTCAATTGCAAATAAAAGCAATCAATAACTTTAGACATAAGGACTGTCATATGTTTTTATTTGTAAAAAAAGAAAATTATTTTTCACTGGTTTTAGGCATTTTTATTTGTTAAAAAATGTATTTTAATATTTATGCTTGTGCATAATTGTAAACAAATGAAGATTCTTGACAACTTATGATAGTGCTGCCAGAAGTTTTTTGTGTTGCCAGAATACATTTTTAGAAAAATAGCTTATTTGCACCAAATATAAAAGTGGTATGCTCACTGAAAATTTACAAAGTGCAAATTTGCACAATGACCATCGTGATTACTCTAAATAACACTTTCATTTGATCAGGGTTGCATTTTAACAAAGGCATGTTCATGTGTGATAGTATGACACTTCCAACAAACTCATTAGATTTCAATGGAATACGTAAGACTTGTATGATAGTGTAAACTAGCCTTTAGCCTCATTAAATTTTTCCGCCAAATGTTTAAACTAATTCCCATTAAGAACTCAAGCAAAGTTGAAAAAAATTTTAATCTTGACAAATTTTTCGTTTATATATCAAATTCAAGGCGAATTTATTTATCAGGTGGCGTTGAAAGCACAGCTGTGCTACTTTTTTTCTTACTTACAGAAATAAAGGTCAAAAGTTGCTTGTTGTTTTGACGTGTCGATCAACGAAAGCAACAAAAAAATACATTGTTTTGTTTTTGATGTTGTAACTTGTTGTATTATCGTCTCCACCGTATACATGAATTCGCCTTGATCAAATAGTTTTATTTTTTTTTTCAAAAATCCATTTATTTTGAATGTTTATAAAAGCTTTAAATATTTTACATTTTTGCTACAAATATTTATTTTAAAAGTGTAATAAAATAAGAGCAACCCACTTCTCATGAAAAACATAAAGAGCAAAAACGCAACCCGCAGTGAACATAAACAATCAGGGGGAGAAAAAAAAACAAATGCACTAAAAAAAACTTACAAAAAACAATATTAAAACAGAAAAAAACCTGTAGGAAGCAAAAGAAGAGCTCTCAATTTTCATGTAAAAAACATAAAAATTAAACTGCAGAAACGAAATCCACACTACACGTACAGTAATTTATATTATTGGAAAAGATTAACTTTGGCAGTGTGTATTCAAATAAATCTACTCAATGGAACGAGTACAAAATACTGCCAAAACAGAAGGCAAAAGGTTGCAATTTTTTTATAGTTGTTTCTCTTAACAATGCCGGTTGTTATGTTGAAAAATGTTTTTATTTTTTACCATAAATTCATATCAAAAATAAAGGAAAAAGGCGCTGAATATGTTCATTTTTATCGACCACAAAATGTTAAAAACGAAAAGTTTAAAATTTGAAGGCAGAAATTAAAACGACAACGGAAAGTTTGAAAAAATATCGATTGCAGTTTTATTTTTTTTTTTTTAAAGAGACATGAATTTTGTGTCGGTTTGGAATGGAAGCGATAGGCGGTAAAATTTAAATTTTGAACAAGCTTAAAGCGTCTTTATTTGATTTAAAAAATAGGGACATCCACCAGCGGACAGCATTCAATCATTGGTGACGGCCAAAAATTAGCCCCTGACCTATCATCTCTCATGCTTTAGTTCCTAATTAACTACTGCTTTTCGTGGTATCACATACGACTTTGCTTAGCTGTGGTTCTTCTCATAGGAACAGCTTATCCTCCAACAATAAATTTCAGTATTTTTATCAATTATTTAAAAAGGGAATTAAGCACAACAAAAAAAAAATCTTTTAATAAATATTAGTATTCCCAAAAAACTTTGATACTTATTTTGACTTAAAAAAGTAAAGTGCAACAGAAAATTGCGAAATAACATTTCGTCAGGTTCGGTCCACAGAAACGTTTAAGATTTCCACGTTTCTTAACCTCGCCACACCGAATCTTTTTTGTGATGCAGAGATATTCCGTCTAAGTGGGTTTAATTTTAACACGCACAGTCAGTGAATTTTAACGGTGGCATGTCATAACATCCAGTGACACAGTGTCAATGGAAGTTATAATGCTAAAGAAAGTATCATAATGTCTCCTCTATGATATAACAAATACCGGCTTCGCAAACAAAAGTTTCTCTGGATTTTATTCCCTATGGTATAGCAAATACCTGCTTTGCTAACTAAAGCGTCTTTGTGTAAATTTATATGAAAATCACTATAAAAATTGAGTGATTTTTTATAAATATTACTACACAATCAATTGCTTGTCACCTGGAAACATCACAAAAGTCATCTTTAATCTGTATTTTTAGTTTTTAAGATGATAATTAATAACTTTTATTTGACAGTTTAAGCGGCCAGTGTTGGTGGTTTAAACTTTAGCAACAAATGTCAACACATACACATATTTGTATGTATAAAAAAAGCAGCTGTTTAAATATAAGCAAAGAAAAAATATGCATAAAAGAATTTTTTTTTTTTACAGAAAAATGGATCATTCTAGTGAATATGAAGACTTTAGCGATTCTGAAACATATGAAAACTTAAATAAAACAATTATAAGAAGAAATGTTCTTTTTATAAGAACTAAAAGGGGAAATTTGGTTCTTCTTCTGAATAAAATGCAAATGGCACTGGAAAAAAGTTGAAATTTTAAAATATATGGTTGCCATTTTTGTTGTTCAGTATGGCAATTCTGTGAGGTTTAAGCTACCACTTAAAAACGGCAAACACAATTAATACACAATTAAATTTATTCTCAGACTAATTAATTGGAGTTTGTTGCGAAGATTAAACTCGATGTGAAAACCCCACTCTTTAAGGCCCATAGATGAAGATATGTATCTTATTTATATTCGGCACAAAGAACTTTTACGTGAATCTTAACGTCATAACATAATTTTGTTCTGGGGGCTCCATGAGTGCCTATGAATCCCAAATAGGCTATACTCTCAAAAATTTGTTTTTAAGTACTGTGGTGCAGGGTATCAAATGGTTGAGCTTGACCGACTATGCTTTCTTACATGTCACTCTGTTTTTAGTTTCATTAATAGATGTGTACTTTAGAGGTACAGATAATAAGCCCATAGCGTCCAATACATATAGCAGTGTCTTAATTAATTTTAATACTAGATAAGTTTATGTGGCACAAAGTTATGTAAACACATTTTGTGAGGTCTTTATCCACAGGTAGGCACTATAAAAGAACTGCCTTTTAAATAGGGTTATACGCAATTTGAACCGAAATTACGCCTGCGGGAAATTTGTGTTAGTTGTTTCAACAGAACTGTTCCTGGAATTTGTGAAAATTGAATAAGAACAAAAAGAAAAACCTTATGACATATGAAAGTAATCACTTAACTAGTATAGTAAGAAAGAACAAAAAGGAAGATTTTTTAATTTTGCATTAATTTTGTTTTAATAATTTTTTTATATATATGATTTCTTATTTATTTACTAGGACCATTTCTGTAACAGGTTCAGTATTCACCAATGGTGTGATACATTTCTTTGGGACTATTTAAAAATTTGTTCTTAAAATTAATTTTATGACGTTTTTATTCGAATAATACCAAGGACTAGCAATGTAGTAACTAACACTAAACAGATTTAATGAGAATAGATGTGTGACTGGTCAAATGGTGGCCGTTGGGTTAATTGACACCCAATGACAACCCCATGAAAAAGTGATAGGTGCCATTCATAAAAAATGCACTACGACCGGTCTCTGTCACCAAAGAATTACCACAGAACTACTTTAGTCTCAGTTTAGTTAGGGACACATTGACAGCTCACTTGGGTCCTTCAGTGGTCGATTTGTGATATCGAGGGCAAATGCCTATCCTATAGACCGATTACTCAGATGGCATGACTGCAGGATTTAACCAATTCGTCTTCGTAATGAAGATAAAAAGCGACCCAAGTTCTATCCTTTATACATCCTCCAAGCAGGCCAACACTGGTTCTCCCAGGTATTTTTCCTTTATGTCCCGTATCCACGACATTGACAAAGAAAGTGAAGCACAGTTTCCTCCTCCTCCTCATCGTGACAACTACTACAGTAATTATTGAATATCAGACCCATTCTCCTAGCATGAGTCCCCACAGGCCAGTGCCCAGTTACGACTGCTACCACTATTCTAATCTGGTCCCTCTTAAACCTTAGTAGAGAGTTAGTTCTCCATTCATCATTGCCAGGCCATAGCGCCCTGGCTATGGACACTATAAAAGACTGAAATAATGTTTAGAGATGGAAAACGAGTAGGCGACAATATTAACCCTAAGATTTTGACCACTAAGTTATCCTCTTGGTCTGGCCAGCCCATAATTATAACAGCGAAAAAAACCTAAATAAATAAAAAGTAAATATATATATATATATATTTTTTTTTTTTTGAACGTATGCTTATAATTTTAGATTGTACGAATTTATTATATAATGTTATTATTTCATTATATTTTTCCACACGCAAGTCATCGAAAATATAGTCTTTAATATCGCACATTGCTTTTTCACCTCTACCACAGCTAAAACGAGTTTTGCTTTTGGTTTCGATAGTTAAATTTAACTAAGCTCATAATGGGCCGTAGTTTTCTGATTTGATTCAAACTTGATTCATTCGATTCAGAACATATCACTTATAGAATTCGCGTTTCTGTTTTTTGATAATTTTAATGATAAAGCAAGCCAAAAAAAAATTTGGTCTGGGCAGAACAAAAGGATAATTTCATAGACTTTAACATAATTATGCAATTTCACCCCAATATTTTGGTCCAATCGAATCCAAATTAGTACTATTCGAATCGGCACATATCATTTATGGAATTCGCGTCCCTGTTTTTTTTTTTGTTATATTCGAGAAATATTGCAAGCAAAACACAAATTTGGTCTGGCTAGATCAAGACGGTAGTCCTAGGGTTAAACATATATTTAAAATTATTAGAATGTTAAAAAGAAGTTTTAAAACACTTAACTAATTTTTTCAAAAATCGGCATAACTTGAAAATCTATTTAGAAAATTTTCAGAAAATGTTTAACAAGTTTTCACAAGTTATTAGCAAATCACTAACTAGTCGCTTAAATTCTAATACCTCTACACAATAAAACGAAAATTCCTTTAATTTATGTTCAAATACTTTTTTCCAAACATTCCACCACATTTTTTGTTCCCTTTCAAAGCAAGTTAACCCTTTCTGAGTTTACGCCTGCTAACTTTTTATTTTGTTGTTGGTGTTTTAACCACAAAATATACAACAATAGTTCAAAAAGTTCCATTGAAATACTGCTGCATTCACTTGTTTGTTTTCTATTCTTTGTTAAAATCGGGTGCAACAAATGTTGCGTGTTATGCTTGATAAAATTGTTATTGTACTTAAAAAAAAAACAAAAAACGAAAAGTACAATTTATAAAAAAAAGTGAAACAAAAGTTTGATGTTAATACAAAATAAGAGTTCAGTGTAGGGAAAGGTGGAGAAGTATAATAAATATGTTAGTAAACCAAATTAAAAAAATTTGTCAATTTTTTAAAGCCCACTCTTCATGGTTGGAAATAAAAATAAAAAAAAAAATAAATTTAATTTTTAAATTAAATATTCGCACTAACAAATTCCACTATTTTCCTGTTTTATATAGATATTTACGCTTAATTTGTTTGGTACTATTTGTACTATTTTTTCAATTAGAATTTAATGCTCATATGACTATTAAGTTGAAAAATCTCTTTTTATTCTTTTTTTAGTTTTAGCTAAATCATCCGCACAATTTTGCAGTTTTCTGCTAATTACATTCAATTAAACTTCATTAGCCACCATAACAATTAAATGCATTTCAAATGAAACGAAACAAATGAATAAAAAGAAAAAAAAACAAAAAGAATATTGGAAAAAGTATTAAGACTGCACTTGTCTATAGAGAACAACTGCACTTTTGTACTGTGTTAATGTAATTGGCCCATTTAAAGTCTGATAAACTTTTCCTAAGTATATGCAGCCTTTTTAATTGGGTATGTGGAATTTACTTTATTGGTTTCTCTTATAAAGATTTGTTAATATGCTATTAAATAAATTAAGAATTATGCGCACAAGCTTAGAGGAAGAAAAAAAATGGAATTTCTCTAGTAAAAGAACAAGATAAAAAAAAAGAATTTTAATTGTTTAGCAAATTCTGGTGTTAAAAAAAATATATTAAGATATTCGGTAAAGGCACTTAATTTTAATAATTTCTTTAAACTAGTTTAAGAGATCTTTATATTCGGCAGTTTTGTATTTTTTTACTTGAAAAATTATCAGAAATTGTCCTTGAATCTAAGAGAAACTAGTTATCTGGTTTTAAAACCACTGTTGCCAATTTAGCTATTTTCTCGTAAAATATAGCGATTTTTTTTGTCAAACTTTGCGGAAAAATTGTGTTTTTGCTATTAGCAAGAAATCTAGCGAATTTTTATTATGGGTTAGTTCGTTTTTAATAAATTTTGTGACACTTTTGTTAAAAAGTTGCTTTGATATAAACAAAAGGACCAAATAAACCACACAAACTGTTGCACAAACATATAAAAAAAGCATGAATCGTGCTTGTGTGAATATTACAAATTTGTTATCTTGTTATCCAATTCTTATATCCAGTTCCTATTTCTAAAAAAATATATTGATTTTAAAGCCGCATTCACAATGGAAGCAGCCATTTCGTTTTCCATATGTCTCATATCTTTCCAAGGTGTTTCGTATAAATTACTTTAATTTCAAGTACAAAAATGAAACTAAAAATGTGTTAAGAACCTGAAAAACTTTGTTACTACTTGCTTCTACTACAGCACAAATTTATATGAAGTTCTAAATGACGATTATATCAATTTTCATAAGTTTTAAATAAAATTTAGCATAACTTCGTCAACGAAATACTAGCAAATCTTTTTTTTATTGAGTACTTTAGACTTAGAGGGTGTATTTGAAATTGTTATGTAAATTTGATCTCAGCAAGGCCTATAGCTAAGCTATATTATTTTAGTTTTTTATTTACCTATGTATGTATGTATGTATGTATATATGATTGTATGTTCTACATGCTTCCTGAAATTTGTTCTTAAAAATAGCATTTGATGATGCATTAGCATATTGTTTCATTCATAATTTTATAAAACATGAGCTACTGATTTTATTTGCAAAAAGGAGATTTGTCGCTAAATTTTTAAATATTTCGAAAAAGTTATTTGCAAAAACGTGTTTTTAGCGAAATATCGCTAAATTTTTTTAATAAGTTAAAAATTTAGCTATTTTCAATCTATTTTTCATTCTGTCTTAGCGGTATTCTTTGGACATCCGTTGGCAACAGGGTTTAAAAGACACCTTCCAAATTGCATCGTGTGCATAAATTTACACGAACAGTAGGGCAGCCAATAAACGACTGAGAATATATTCTAAGATGATCGGCGAACTAAAAGACGGTCTTAGGGTAGGGCTCCTTAGCAGTAGAGCATACAAAATTACTAATAATGTATTAGCAAGTTTGCACTGAGAAGAAATGAGTTTGTGCTATTTAGACAAATTGCGAGCTAAAATTAATAGAGTGTTTTTATCTTTACTTCGTGTTCATAATAAAAAAAAGAACAAGAGCTACAGCACTACTCGATTTAAAGCTATTAAACTTATGGTTAACGTGTGAAGTGGCGTAGCCACACAGCAAACTGCTTCATCAAATTTACGCAAGTTTTGATTATCTTAGCATAGCCATACATCAATGTTTCATCATCAAACTTTTGGTAAGGTGATTAAGACTGCTATAAAATACGTTTGGATCAAATTTAATCTTAATAGTAGCATAATAAGAAAGAAGGTTGTATTATCACCATTTTCCAAAGGCTTTGTCCTTGTGACAAATCGAACATTCGTACAAAATTGCTTCGTATTATCTCCAAAATAGCGCACTGTACCTTGCGCGCAAGAGTTACATGTACAGCGTGCTAACCAGCCGGACGGACAGACATTGTAAGATCGACTCAAAAATTAATTCTGATTCGATCGGTGTACTAAAAGGTAGGTCTAGGACTTATATTTCAAGGTGTTGCAAACGTCAGGCATACATGCACTATTTTGGTGTCGATATAAAAATGTGGATTTAATGAGCCAGTTTGATGTGTGGCCATGCCGCGTTAGCTTCTAATGTGCAGTGGTGCAGGAATATTTTGGACTCATATTATAAAATTTGTCAGTTCAACAATGTCGATCATTAACAGTCGCATTGAAGACCTCTAAAAAACACTTAGTTTTAAAAATATTTTCCTTATAAATTCTAAAGGTCGATAATCTCTTTTAATTAGTTTGTACAAATTCCATTTGTACGTTTAAAATAATTTTTTACTGCCGTATTCATAAAAAACTAAATTGGATATGAAATCTATTTTAAGGAAAATTTGTATGGAAATTTTGTTTTAAAATACGTTTGAAATCTATTTTATTTGTTATGAATACGGCAGTTAGTATTTAATGTTTGATAGAGAAACAAATGTGACAAAAAATCGTTTTTAGAAAAGCCATTTTAATTATTTTTTTAATTATTTGGGTGATTCACAAGGTGTGCTATCAAATAATATCGTCATAATATCCTAAATAATATTTTAGAATTGTTAAAAAAAAATTGTTGTTGTGTTTCAAACAAAATAAAAATTTGAATACTGTGTTCATTGATTCGTCATAACTGTACAGTAGAATTCTAAATTATAAGCGGATTCCCACAGCAGTCATATATATTTCTTGTAATTATTTTAAGACATATGACTTTACAACTTTATGATTACCTTGTGAATCACCCAATGATCTTTTTAAAATTGTACTAACGAATAAACGCCTGAAGTATGTCAATTGACTAAGTGTCTCTTAATATTTCAACAATTTTACTCACCGCAAATAATAACAATTTTAAGGATTTTACTCACCGCAAATAATATCGTAAATTTTATGTAAGTTGCCTGCAATTTTAATACTCGTCGCAAAATTTCCAATTGTGAATTGTAGGGAACTTTTGTTAACTTTAAGCTACTGGAACTTTCCTTCATAACGTAACCAGAGTCTTTTACTTTTCATCCTTCAACAGCGAAGCGAACAGCATATCAACTACTCGGCAGGGCGAGAACTTACCTAACGGTTTTACGGAGTTGTAGATTTGTATGCCCAACACGTTTTCTTTTAAGTGAACTCTGTAGCTCGTTTCACTATTTCTCGCATCGTAACATTTCTCACATAAAATGTAAAACAAAAAATTCAATCGTGTCTAGATTTGTGGGAAAAAAAGTTTCTGCATTTAAATACGAAAACAGGCAACACTTATGCTGATTTTACTGGAATATTTCCAGTAATTTGGTATCAGATGCATGCGAAACGTCAAAAAAATAAATAATTAAATAAAACCAAAACAAAGAAAAGCTTGAGTTTTATTTAGTTTCATCATTTATATTTATCCATTCATCATTTAAAGTCTTTCTATTTTCTATTCAAATTAAAAAAAAAAATTTACGAATACATTTTAAATGTCTATATTTTTTTAAATATTGTTTTTCTCGCACCAATTTGAAACGGCCCTTTGTTCCAACTTGGAACCATAGGAATCAATATATATATATAATTTGAAATGTGACTTATTTTGACAGTTCTTGTGAGAAACGATTCGCAAAATTTTGTAACAGAAAACTTTTTCACATCATTCCAATAATTTTGCTAGAAAATTATTTAAATGACAGATAGTTCTCGCATGGTAAAGATATAGAAACCCTTATGAAAGAAAATCCACTTTTTGTTTAACTTTACACTGTTTTTGTTGAAAATCACTCTATTCATGCGGCAAATCTTACGATGCGAGAAATACAGAAACGGGCTACTGATTTGTAATAAACATAATAGAAAAAATTACTAAAATTTTATTTTCGCCGACTCCTCTTGGAGCAATTATCAAAATAATTTTCATCTTGATAGCCCAACGTTTACATCTCAACGGCCATCCCCTTTCCTCTTTTCAGACCAAGATTATTTTACTTGTGTGTAAAATAATTTTAAATATGTTGTTTTACACTAAAAAAAAAACAAAGTTATAATTATAAAAAAAGTCTATGTTTTTATAATAGAATGGTATATATGATATGCTATGATATCTCAGATGTTTTACTTGTGGAAATTGGGCTGGAAACTGATAAATTTAATATTTTCTTTTTCAGCTACTTCTAAAGAAATTTTTGTTTTTAATTATTTTACATGCAACAAAATTTGTTATGTTTGCACTCTTTCTTTAAAATCTCTCTATTACAATCAATTAAGATGAGAAAAGTGTAAGGAGAACAAAATAAGTTCGATTAACGGTTAATTAACAGTTAAAACATATGGAAAAATCGTACGTTCACGACACGTACGTTCTCGACCGGTACTTAAGCCAATTAAACAAACGACAATAGAGCTATTTTATTGTTTAAATAGTAGGGTATTCATTCAACCGATTAATTACTACCCGATTAACTGATCGGTTAATTTAAAATTGCGTATTTTCGATTAACGATTAAACCGATTAATTTCATTTGATTAACCGATTAACCGATGTAACAAATTTTTAACTCTTTGTAGTATTATTACAAATTTTTTGGTGTTTTTAATTAATTGCTTTGTCTCATATACAAAAGGTATGTGTTAAGAAAATATTTTTTCACACAAACAAAGAAGGTGTTCAGTGATGTTCATTTTAAATAAGTGTTTGGTGTTAACAGCCTTTTGTTTTACGTACTTTTTATATGTATGCGTTTAGATATTTGTTTTCCAAAACATCGGTTAAGTAATCGAGCGATTAACCGATTAAAGAAAAGCCCGATTAAATGAATACCCTAGCAAATATTGGGTAGAGACCTACATTAATACACTTTTAAATTAAATTAATCACGTTTGAACATTCCGTTCCATTTTGCAGATATTTACATTTTACTACTGTCAGCCAAAGTTGACTTCTATTTTGCGTACGTTCGTGCCCACATGTTTATAACTATCATTATGAAAACTTAAGCTCGTTGAAATCCATCTTTTGCACTAAACATGGAGCTACCAAAATGCTATCGAATCGCAAAAAATAAATGCCAGGAAAAGTTTTTTTCTATATTATTTGTAAATGACCCTAGGAAATGCCCATATATAGATATATATATTGACTTTCGTTTATTTTTTTGTTTTTCAATATAATAAGAGAAAATTATGAGTTCTCGTTCCTTATTAAAACTTAAAAGGAGTTTTTTTTTTTTTAATTTAACTATAAAAAGTTAAAAGCCTTTGAGAATTTAACATACAAATAAACTCTTTTCGCTTTTTCAACTCAAAAGTAAAATGTCAAGCAAATTCTTAAGAAAAAAAAAAAAAAAGAAAAAAGGAAAAAAAAACTTAAGTACATTCGCGAAAACTTTTCATTTTATTAAAATTTGAAAAACAAAAAGTAAACTTTTTTTTTAAATTAAAACTTAAAACCTTGAATTCAAGCACTTAACTGACATTTAACATTAAGTTGTGAAACGCATTAGAAAAGCACTTAAGTCTTTAAAAAAAAAAATGCGCAAAACATGTTTTTATTTCTTTATTTCTGAAGCACAATTTATTATTATTAAAACAACAAAAACTTCCTAAAAAAACCAAAGAAAAATGTTTGTATATTTTTTTTCCAAGCAGAAATTTCAACGCTCCCACTATCATTGAACTATAAAACTTAAAACATTAAAAACTTATTGTGCAGCACAAGGGAGAGTGCTGGCAAAGCGCAATGCATATCAAATAAAATAAAGTATTTTATCATCTTCAACAAGAAAAATAATAGAAAAAAAAAGAAATTCGGAAAGAATGTCATTTGATATTTTCTAAAAGATGGCAATATGATGCATAATAATGACAGAAAAATGCAAAAAACGACAATAAGGAGAATTTTTTTTTTTTTTTTTTAGAAGCGGCAAGAAAAAGAAACAGTTTTCTGAAAAACTTATAATAATAGGGGAAGAAAAATTATAATATGTGTCAATGTATATACAGTGTAATGACTCTTAGCGGACACTTCCTTTCAACGGACACTATTCATTGGTACAGCAGGCTTTCTCAAGGAAGGCACTGAATCCCTTTGAGAGGACATTCTCCTTATACGGACACATTTTTATAGCCCCTTCGGTGTCAGATTATGAGAGATTCCGCTGTATATCTTTTTCATTTAATTTTTCTTATTGCTCTCCAATAAAGTTTTTGAAATGCATTTATCATATTAAAGTTTTCTCTTTTTTGCTTTTAAAATTTTTTTTTAAAATTTGCAAACACGTGTTGTGAATTCGATAGGAAAGAAAATTGTTGAAGGTTGAACCAAAAAAAAAAAAAAAAAAAAAAAAAAAAGTTAAAATTTAAGGCACTATTGTAAATAAGAAAAAAAATAAATATTTTATTTAAAGTATTTCGGCTTTTATTAATATTTGAGTATAAAATTATGCTTAAGTCGGCTTACAATATATCTTTTTAAAAGGCAAATTTAGTTACAAAGTCCAAATCTTAAATCAATCATACGCCTAACATCTCTAAGTTCTTCCTGTCAGCTAATACATACTTTCATCACAGTTACTGCGATAGGTAATGGCTCTCACAAACGACTTGTTTTTTACCTCGGACTTGCCAACTATTCAAGTCAGATGAAATTCTGCATGTCTGTCAAAACTGTTGTTTAACAGAAGGTGTTCTCGGTTTTTAAATTAGTACTAGGTTTTAAAATGGCGTTGCCGCACCAAAAAATTTTTTTTTGCACCGTAAAAGAGAATAGCCATCTTTGAGATTTTTGTTCTAAATTCGAAAACACCAATTAAGGATTTAATAATGAAACGTTATTTATATTCATTAGGCATACAATCAATTTTTTCGAAAATTTTGGCATACCACTACATGGTGGCAAATATTTTACAAGTAATAGATATCACTTTTTGAGGTGATTTGGGTTCAAAAATGATCCGCACCAATCGCGATTTCAGATTTCTTTTAAATATTTTTATTTTGCAATACTGAATTGTTATATAAAATATTTTTTAAATTTAAAGTATCTAATGATTTACAAAATAGCAAAATCTCTTGAACAATTTTAATTGCACCATTTAGCAGAGGCTGCTTTGCTGAATAGCTGATGGTCTTTTGATCCGATGTCTGAGAAAACATTCTTTTGCTCTTGTTAAGCCGGACAATGATTTTTGTAGTGTGGCCAAATTTTTTTTATTGAAAGTATGATCAGAAAACTAGACTTCACTCCAAGCATCCAAGTAATCGATATTCCGGAATAAGTATAATAGACAAAACTGCCAGAATAGCTCTAGAATTCCAACGAGCATTACTGAGCGCTGATAAAAAAAAGTAATTGCGTTTGATGCGGAAAGTTTTTTGCAATTTGGAAAAAAAAGATATAATGGGTCTTCATACTGGGTTTATTTAAATTTAAAATTTAAAAAATTTAGTTTTGTGTGTGCATGGTTTTTGATTTTTGTGATGATATGCATAAGCAAAAGAAATAAAATAAATTTTGTCAATAACGAAATAATTCTTGGTTTGAGTCCCGAAAAATAAGTTTTTGATTTGAAATTTAGTGAAAATTTTAAGTTGCATTCAAATGAGTGAAGAAAAAAAAAGTTGCAAACAACTTATGATTGCTTTTTTTTAAATCTACTATTTTTTTTTAATTCAAAATTTTTCAACATCACATGAGTGATAATGTTTCGTGAGATTCCTAATTTTCAATTCAACGCTCAACATGAACAAAATGATTGAAATCATTTTTCTCTGTTACTAGGTGTAAGTTAGAACTGAAGAATTAGTGCACTTCCCCCATCTATGCTCTCTACACGCTTCACATACATTACTCAAAACTATTCCTCTTTCCCCAAGAAAAAAATTCATAGCGAAAATATCTTTTTTGGGTAGTTTCACATTAAAAAAAACTAAGACAGTATAGCCGGTCAAGTCCGACCGTTTGGTACCCTACACCAAAGTATAAAAATAAATGTTCGAGAGTGTACCCTATTTGGTTTCCATGGGCAATCATGGACCTGCCGAAACAAAATTACGTTATCACGGCATGACACAGAAGCTCTCGTAAATGTTAGTATTTGTATGGGAGCTATGGTCGAATATAGTACAAATTAGACTGTAATAAATTTGAGTCAAATTTAATATAAATATTATCATAATAAGATGGTTCTTGGACATAAAGACTGTGCATAGAGGCAATGTGAAATAATGGACGGATTCCTACTATTTTCAACAGAAAGTGATTCTAAGCCGATCGGTATAATTAAAGGTCGGTCTAGGTACAGTATTTTAATAAATGTGTTAATGTTTTTTAAGATTTTTTTTTGGAACACTGTAATAGAGATCGACAAAATTCTGATTACCAGAACTTTTTACAATCTCTTGAACTTCTTAAGAAAAAGAATTGTTTTTATTGCTGGTAAGTTGTACTAGATTTGCATGACTTATACAATCTGCAAATAAAATTTCCTTAAAAATATCTTATTGGTTACGGTTTTCATAACAGGAAACTAAAAATTTCAGATAGTTAATTTTTTTTAACAATTCGTCATTCAGTTATTTTCAAAGTAGTTTGTAAATGACTGTTTACCGAAAGTTACTCTTTAGTTATTAAGTAATTTCAGGAGTAAAGAGATAACCGGTTATTCATTTTTCGGTTTCAAATGTAAAGTTAAATAAAAGATACGGCTATGATTTCGATTAAACTTTTATTTCATTATCAAGCTTGGACCTTGCCATTACGTATGAAAGGCAATGACATTTAAATGACTTCCTCTACATTGGTTGCAGTAGCCGATCCCTTTGAGGTAGTTTTCGACCACTTTTTCGCACATTTCGGGACGTATCTCGGCGATAACTTGACAAATGTTGCTTTTCAAATGCTCATGCGGTTTTTGACGTAGGCCCACAAAAAAAGTCTAACGGCGTCAAATCGCATGACGTGAAATTAAGCGTTCAGGAAGCGGAAATCGGTAGTGTTGTGCGACTCGTAGCCCCGTCTGGTTGAAACTACATATCGTCCGGTTCATAATCTTCAATTTCGGCCAAAAAAAAGTCGGTTTTAATACGGCCATAGCGATAATCGACAAATTCGGATTATCCGCCACACTCTCACTAGCAAAAACTATATTTTAGGCAATGCGCACATTAAGTTTTAACTATTCTTACGCATTCTGCGGATGTTAAATAATCCATATTATACGTAAATGGCAAACCTTTCGCTTAATTAATGGCACATCCGATGACGGATACCACCTTGCCAATAAATGGATAACACTGTATTAACGTTCTACTGAAGAAAATTTCTAACATTATGTTTCCCAAGCGTAAGGGTAACACAGAAAAAATTAAAAATTGTCTCTTATCACCAAATTCATAGAATAAAGCAAATTGTTTACTTTTGTCAATTTTCAACTTTTACCAAAAGGATTATTACTAAAAATTTAAAATTGTGAATTTTTTTTTCAATAAATTATATTTTGAATTTTTATTAAAAAACTATGAAAAAAACTTTGCCGGTTCAAACAATGTGTTAATTGCTTTAATTAAATATAGCTCAGATTTTGACAATTCCCTACAAAAATTACAAAAATTTAAATAATTTTATTTTAAACGAAAAAATCCGTTAAGATTTGTTGTTATTTAATTAAAAATTTATTTCAAACCAACTTGAATGTTAATTAAATCAAAATTAAATTTTTAATTTTCTTTCAGCTAAAAAGATAATTGATTCAATTATCACATTAATTAAATTTAAATACTATTAAAACAATTTTTTTAATTGATAAAAAACTACTGATAATTTTTTTTCTGTGTAATTTTGAAAATCCAGTCTTTTAATAAGTTGACTTTTAAAAATTTACGTTCTTTTCAATTAAAAAAATTACATCACAAATAAGAAAGTGTAAAAAAATAATTGTATAACTACAAAGGATTTCCCTTAGAAGTCATCTACCTCATTTAAATGTAAAATTATATAAGTTCAGTATGGCTTTTCTGGAGCACACTCTCAGACAACTTAAAGATTGGATATTCGTTTTGTAATTCTTAATTTTCAACTTCATTTTGGGCAACAAAAGAACATTTCTTATTTGTTATAATAGAAATTTTCAATAAAATATCTATACAATTTCATAAAAATTCCACTCTTCCACTTGCCAGTTTTTTACCCAGCAACAATAGCGCCCTCTGCCAATTATTTAAGTTCTTTTAAGAGCCGGCAACAGCAATAACGACAACAACAAACAATTGCAGTTTATTTATTTAAAAGAATGAACAAACAGCAACATTTTCAAACAACAAAAAATACATGACAGCATAAAAATGTTGGCAATAAGCCAACAAAAATAATTCACGCATACACTTACACTATGGCAACATACAAACTTGGAAAGAAACACATGCTTATAGGCCTAAAAACTAAAAATTTATATGTACATGTATTTGTTTAAATCTATAGTGTATATATACAGAACATTGAACCCAAAAAGCAAATACAAATTATTAAACGAATATTTATTAAATAGAGAGAGAAAAGCAAATATTAGCTAAATGAAAACGTGGTGAAAACTATACAACACTGAACTAGAACCCATTCAAAATTAATTGGCAAAATTCTACCTTGAATTTAGTTTTAATTTTAGGGAGAAAAAAAAGTTGTATAATTTATTTAGGTTTATCAGCTAGCCACCCTTTTTACCGCAAATATACAAAATGAACAAAATCTTTGCTAAAAACCATAAATCAATTTTGTAATTTTTTGTTTGTCTTTCAAAAAAATGTACAAACACAAAATGACAGGACAAAAGGACATGTGGACAGAACAATAAAACTCCCTAAAAACGTGGCAAAAATTTAATGAATCTAAATCTGGTGTTTCTACTGCATTTCGAAATTTTTTAGTCAAATAATTTGCAATCAAACAAATGGATAGAAAGAAGCTGCGAATCACAGTGGGGGTGATTTTGGAAAAAGGGATAATCAAATTTAATTTAAAAAAAAAACAATACAAACCAATAGCAAAAACGTAAATGGGTTTTGAATTTTGGATGTCGTTGGAACTTTTTTTTTTTTTTTTGGTAATTGAAAAATGTCTTGGGTTTGGAATTGGCATTAAAATTGGGTTTCTTTCAGAATTTTATAATGCTCACAGAAACTAACATCTTGCAATGAACTGTTTAAAAAAATATTTTTTAGAAATGCCCTTTTGATATAAGTAAAAAAAATTGATGTAGATCTTTAAGAGTATAGAGACAAAACTGTGAACCGATAATATGATTTTTTTTTATAAATCTTCCATAGTAAATAAAAACTATGGAATGTTACCCATTCAAAAACTGGACCCGGTAAAAGGCATAACAAATTTTTTCGTTTGATCCTCTTAACAGTTTATTTCGCTGTTAGTATATTTTGTACAGATTATATGTATTTATGTATATAGTACGAAAACAATCGTAAAAAAAATTAATAAGTATTAATAAATTGTCGAGCATGAGTTTGAAAAAAAAAATATTTTTTTTTTTGTATTTAATTTAAAAATTTTTATATATGTATGTCATTTATTGTTCAATTTGTTACAAATTGTTAAAAATTTATATAATTAGAAAAGAAAAAAAAACCCTGAAGAAGGCACTCAAAGAAGTGCCGAAATATTGGTTTAATAAAAGTTAAAAATTTTTTTTTTAAAAAAAAAGACCTCGAGCTCGACAATTTATTAATACTTGAAAATAATAAAGGTCGAATAAAGAACATATTATACACGTAAAAAAATTAATAAAAAAATTACTTTTCTTTGAACTAAAACAAACACAGTTTTAGAAGCACTTTTTTCCATTTGTAAAATGTACCAAATTAAAAAAATATGATCGATTATATGTAAATATGATTCTTTCATTGAAAAATTTCAAGCAGTTTTCATAGTGCGATCTTTAAATCAGGCCGAAACTAACAAAATAAGATGGTGTTTGATCCGGCTTAGATATCTGACATTTAATTAAAATTTTACCATCCGCTTAATTTGCCGCATAATCACCCATTGTGCGGCAGTTAACAAAAACTTTGAAACGTGTCAGTAAATTAACGTTTTGTTTAGTGAGCGAATGCAACACACACAATTTTGGATCAACTGCATGAAAGTTAAATAAAACTAAACAATACAAAACACTATTTAAACAAAACAATAAACAGCAACCCCATTCCATTATGGCACAAAAGGCAACTAACTATTCTTCTGTTTTGGACACTTGCTGCAGCATGCTACACACACATGCCTTATTATTGAAAAAATTTTGTTGTATTTAAACAAAAAATTATCTCTTTATACAGATTTCTTGTCTAAAACTGAAAAAATTCTTTGTATTCTATTAGGATTTTGGGGAGGAGTGCAGGAAACGGACGAGGGCAGTTACATTTATTGTCAAGGAAGCGCACTTTGTACTTCTATGTTCAATGCACTTTGAACAAAAACAAAAAAAGTGGGTTGTTTCATTCAAAACAAAATTGAAAATTCTGTTGTGTGTAAAAGTACTTTTATGTCTGTGTGGCTGCTACGGTTTTGTAAATGATTCATGGCTTTAGTTTTGTATCTCGGTGTTAGTAACAATATATAGAGAAAATCTATAGAAAAGGCAGGAAAAAAAACTATACCGGCAAACTTACTTACAGTGCAATCAACTCAAACCCATGACAATGACGTTACACTTTTTTTATTATTTTTTTTTTTTACTTTTTCCATTATTCTGTTCTGTTCAGTATTTTTTTTTTAAATTAAAATTTTAGTTACTTTTACAAAGTGCCTTCTTTGTTCATGTGTTGGATATTATTGTAAAAACACTGTGTACTCATAACCCAGTTAACAATTCTTAATAGTCGGATCGACTTTGTAATGGAAATTGGTAAAAATAAACTGTTTATAAACCGATACAATTTTACAGACTTGTATTCGATTTGTATATAGATTTGAATTTGGCCTAAGAATATCCCAATTTAAGGCACCATATGTAAATGAATCTAATGAAGGTAATCTCTAGTAGCTTACGATATGTTCGATATAAATGTTGTATCATTTTCCCAAAGAAACGAAGTCGCCGCATGATAATGAACGAGAAAATGTAATCTTATAAACAATTTGTCTTTTTTTGTTATTTTTCAATAAAGATGATTTTTAAACAAAATGTTGTGGCGGTTGGTCCAAAAGAAGGTTATAGTTCCATTAAAGGCCTATTTTCCGAACAAATCTCGTATAAGTGTAGACATGGAGATGAAATTAGTAAAACAAAAAGACTTTTATATACGAACACATTTTACTATACAATTTTGTGGGGAAAAGGCCACTTTTAGCCGTACCTTGCATGTAAGTTCCTGTGTAAAACGAACATCTTATACGAATATTGAAATCTAAAGAAAATGTGTAAATCGGTCTAATGAACGCTAGGTCCCCATAAAGACCTATGCAAAATATTTTACAAGATTTTTAAAAGTTTATATGGTTGGACATAGGTTAGGATAGGTTCCATTGGCAGCCGTAATCCAGCACAGCTCACGCGGTTTCATTAATTAGTTCCCGTTGTGTTATCTAATCTATGTTACCTGGCTGCTGATATTCTCACTCAGCCACCCAGATCAACAAACAATATTAGAGAGAAAAGTGTTGTATCTAAGGATTCTTTGACCAAACAGTTGAAGTCTTAGATCTCCGAAAGCCGGACAATGACAAAGAAGATGTTCCGTTGACTCTTCCTCCTCCTCGTACCACAACTTCTACATAGGTCATTGTAAGGGAGCTCTAGCCTTTGGGCGTGCCAACCAATGGGCCAGTGGCCAGTTGTAACCACAATAAGGTTTCTAAGGTGACGTCTGGACAGCTGCACGCCTAGGCATTTTTCATTTATGATGGACCAGATTTT
The DNA here is from genome assembly GCA_943735925.1 of Pollenia amentaria. Taxonomy (NCBI): domain Eukaryota; kingdom Metazoa; phylum Arthropoda; class Insecta; order Diptera; family Polleniidae; genus Pollenia; species Pollenia amentaria. The sequence continues at coordinate 151,996,463 of OX031007.1, forward strand.
CCGGGTTTCCACACAGTTGATTTCATCAAGCAATATCTGACTGGCAATAAGATGAAACTTGTGTGCAATAAGTTGCTTACTCCTTGGAACATATGTTGAATCGTTTCCCGAGTTAAAGTGGTGCCAGTATGTGCCAACGAGTCTGCCATAGTTCCGTGTATGTCACTGTGTCCGGAGACCCACTTAAGGGTAACCACTGAATGTCTCGCTATCTCCTCCAGAGACCTTTGGCATTCTTGGACAATTCTCGATGTGATGAAGACATTCCCCAGGGATTGGTTGGACCTGTTAGACTTTTTTTGTTATATCCAATGCAAGAAGGATTCCGATTGAAACATTTTGAAATAATCCGTATAGGCCCATAGATCCTTGTTTAATTTGTAGACGATTTGTCTGCCAAAAATGTGATATACATAGCTTCCTGCGCGCAGAGAAAAACATGTTTAAATATGGTCATTTCCAAAAACACTATTTTGAAAGAAAATTTTAAATATATAATGTTTAATTTAACCATATTATTGTCACCGACAATCATATTCAGCCTTATTCCGATTTTCGTTGTCGTATACGACTGTTTCGTTTTTTGTAGTAGATTAAAAGAAGCCACAACCATATTATGGTTGCCTCTAAACATGTCATGGTTAAATTTTACAATAATTTGTTTTTAAATTAACAATAGTAATTCCTCTTTTCCAAGAGCAAAATGCTATGGTTGAAAACCAGCCATGCTATTATAAGTTTTAAGCATGTTTTAGTTATTATTAACCAAAATATGTTCGGAGGCAGCCATAATATGGTTGTGCCTTCTTGATGGAGGAGTAATTTAACCATAATATGGTCGTCGATGACAATAATTTGGTTAAATTAACCAAAATATGTTTACAATTTTGTTTAAAAATAGTTTTGTTGGAGGTGACCATATTTAAACTGGTTTTTTCTCTGGGTGTGGTGGAATGAAGTTTAGTACAAATCACTTCTAGATATTTTTTTCTTCCTTTGTATTGAAAATCGACCAAAGCACCCACTATTTAAAGGTTCATCTGTCAAGGGTTTTTACAAAAAAAAAAAAAAAAAAAACCAGCTAAAAGGAAGTGATCTATTATTTCACGTATGATCCATGCAACTAATTGTTAAACTGGAATTCTAAGTAGCCATCAAATAAGGAGCAACAACATTTTTCATGTTGAATATTGTATTTTTTTTTTAATTTTATTTATTTATTTAAGTCAATAGATTTAAATTCTTACATACTATAATTAACTGCCTGGCCCACAATCTCAACAAGAACATTTCATTCCTATATTTATTTTGAAAACAAACACAAATTTTAGTTTTTTATTATTGTTTTCAATATAAATATGCGAAAGAAATATTTTTGTCGACACTGTGGGCCTGGCAGTTAATTACAAACAAAATGATTATTATGTATTTACAAACGTTTAATGATACTAACATTCAAAGAAGAGTCAAAAGTTGCATACATTTCATTTAAATCTTTGCATATTCTCCGGAATGGATCAGAATTTGCTTAGTATATGTAAAAGACTTGAAGAAAGAATGGTATGAAATTGCGAGTTGATCTTTGGGAAACATAGACTTAACATTATTATGCAGGTATTCAGAACAAACATTACTATAAAGCAAATTAACTAAGAACGTAATGGTGAGCATTTTACTTCGGCTTTCCAGTGAGGGCAACTTAACTCGTTCAATCTAACGGAATAGGATGGAAGATCTTTAGAAGGGTTCCAAGTTGGGTTTCCTAAGCAAAACAATAAAAATTGTTTTTGGACAGATTCTATTCAATTTATGTGAACATTATAATCAGGGTTCCAGATAATAGAACCGTATTTGATGACTGGTCTTACCAAAGATCTGTATAACTGCTTTGTATTTTTATGATCAGTGAACTCCTTAACCAAAAGCCTTATAAAAGCAAGTACTCCACTTGCTTTGTTAATTATTGTCGTTATCTATACATATCGCACTTAATCAACAAGAGGGTATTATCTCAAAATTTTTATTTTTCCACTTTTTCGAAAAAATCTACACGCTATATTCATATCTGCCCGCTGTAAAAATATCTTGCTATTTTGTATACTTTTTGGTAATGAAACGGTTGGTTTAAAAATTAATTTCCATATGCCTTCAATGTTAAATTAAAAATTGTTTTGCTTCTACTGAAAATGTTTAAATTTTGAGTTAATACCCTCTTGTTGATTAAGTGCGATATATTTTATTTATTTGTGGGTTCCTTTTTTTTGTCTATACAGAGCCTTTTGAAGCCCACAGATGGGCTAGAAAGCCCTAGGCTTCATATAAAAAAAAAACCTACGCCAACTGCAAACGTAGCCAGTTATTTAATTTTTGGCCTCTGTGTGGAGAATTACGACGAAAAAAATGCGTGCTAAAATTGTAATTTTTACATTTAAGCTAATTTCTAAGCCCCCTAAAGACCAATGAAGCTGATAGGATTAAAATTATTAAGACGAAAAAGGGACGTGGCAAAATATTGTTTTTTTTTTTACATATTAACTAATTTGGAAGAGTCAGACGATAGAAAAGGTGGGAATATATTTGCCTCAGCCGGTATTTAGTCATGGTCAATTGTATGTTGAAAGAGTTAAATCCGCAGATGACGTCAAAATGAAAGTTATTCATGAAGATGGAAAGCTGGGAATGCGTAAAGGCGCGAGAAAGTCAATGGCAGTGTTATTTTACGTCGTGGCGATGTTAATTGGCCGCAACGATCGTCGATTTGACACCGTTGGACTTTTTTCTTTGGGGATATTTAAAAGAAAAAGTGTACGTCAATACGCAAAGAAAAATTCAAGACCAAAAGGTTGAGATAATTCGGCACATTAACGACATTGAACATCAATTATGTCTCCGAGTCATTGAAAATATGGATCATCGGATAGAAGTATGCCACCGAAGCCGTGGCGAACATTTGGCCGATATTTTGTGTTACAAATAATTGTCATAGATCCTTCTATCATAATAAAACATTTTGGGCTACCCTTTAAATGTGCGCTAACTTTCAAATTTAAGGCCCTAATTGTGTTAAACGCAACGCCAAAAATTACATTGAAAGCAAAAACAAAGTCAAAAATATTTCGTAATTTTGTTGTAGCTTTCCACAGGAATTCATATTGCGTTTTAAAATTTTCAACGCCACCAGATCTGCAGCGCATAAAATTTAAAAATTAAATACGTATTTCTGTAGAAAACAACAACAAAACTATAAAATGTGCTTGACTTTGTTTTTGCTTTCAATGTAATTTTTTTGCATTGCGTTGCGTTTTTACAAAATTAGAGCCTAAATGTAAGTACTAATGTAAGTAGTAAATGTAAGTAGTAAGAAACCTGATGGCGATGTAACCCAGTCTGCAATTGAGTGGTATCCTCAAGCAAGCCGAAGGTCTCCCTGTACTACATGGCGATGCCCAGAAGAAAAAAAAATAAAGCTTCCACTCACAACAAATGCTGGAATGATTTAAAATTATTAGCTTAGGACAGACATAAGGGGAAGCAATTTGAAATTGTCCAATGATTCATATAGAATCTTAAGGAAATAATAATAATAATAAAAAATATAAACGGTTGAATTAAGTTAAGTCTAAATTAAAACCTCTCTTCATTCTAAAGTACGATGTTTTATTTCTCGTATGTGTTGCCTTCAAACGAACTTTAATATTTCCTGGGTTATTCCAACATGGCCATCTCGCATCATCACTTGTATTCTTTCATTGTTTGGTTTCTATGTTCAACATTTCTTCATGTTCTCAATTTTGTTTTAGTTTTCCTCGTACTTTTTCCATTAAATTTTAGTATTTATTTTATGTCTATGGCGAGTAAGGGAGGGGGTATTTTTACCCTTTCCGTATTGATTTTTTGTATATTGGATTATTTTTTTAATTTTTTACAGTTATTTTAACATCTTAAAAGAATGGGTGGGAATGAGTAAATACTTTTTTTTTTATTATTTTTGTACATAATGGCTGTCTATTTGTCTAACAAATTGTTTAAACTTTTTTTTTTATGCAAAATTGCATTGAAAAAATTGTGAATATTTAATTTTTATTTAAATGCAAAAAAAGTTTAACTTATACAAGTCAAGAAAGTTAATAAAATTGTAGCGTGCAGGGTATTGGATATCTATTAACTAAAGGTTGTTGAAAAGATAAATTAAGAAAAAAAAAATTAAAAATTATAACAAATATTTATCTAGAGTTTTCTTAAATATTAACGGCCTAAGTTATAAAAAATAAAACAGGTCAATAAAGGGTTTATGAAACGGATTTTGTATGAAAGGCGGTAAGAAATTGTTTATGGGGGCTAAGCGGGGTTTTTATATAAGTTCAAAAAACTCCAAGTTTTGCATTTGCCATGTTGTACTACCCCACAAGTGGTTAATGAGAGTACATATATGAAGTTTTTCATTGCGTGTAAGACCCCCTTCCCTCGCCTAGTCGAGCTCTGCTACTCTAAAATAATAAATTGGGTTTTGAGGATTGGATTTTTGCGAATTTCCGCTAATTGAGCTATTATTATCGAATTAATGCCATTTCTTATAGTTTTAGCGACTTTTAAGCAATTTTATATGTTGTTTGAAATATTAAAAATTTTCGCTAATTTTCGCTATTTTTGCAAATTTTTTTTCGACATTTTGTTTTTAACCGATTTAGAGAGTTTAAATAAAATTTTGGTTTTATTTAAAAGTTGGCAATTTTTCGCGAATTTTAGCCATGTTCGAGATATCACAAGTTTTTTTTTCGTGTGATTCTTTACAGCTTTAACCATTTTTAATAAATATTACACTTTGATTTAATACCACAATTCCATTTCATATGGTTTTAGGGACTTTTAATAAATTTTATGGCTTGTTTAATATATTAAAAATTTTCGCTTTTTATGCAAGTTGTAAAAATTTTCGCGTAGAATTTTTGCTCTTTTCGACTATCGTCGCCGTTGTAGAGATACAGACAGTGCATTATTGACACCATCGATTTTGAGGGGCCGGAAAGTGCAATGCCTTATGCCATTAGTAAGGGTTAATTTTTAGAATAAATAAAATTTTTAAGAAACGAAGATCAAATTTCATTTTTTAAAAATTGAAACCAAAACTAACCAACTGTCTAAATTTTTAGAGATTTGCTTAAAAAACGATACATCGTTATATTGCTGTTATAGAATACAAGTTTTGTATGGAATTGATGACGACGTCGATAAAAATTTATGTTGGTATTAAATTGATGATGATGACGTTAAATAGAATAGGAGTTAACAAATTCTTGCCATAATTAAAGTAAATAAGTCTTTTGGTTTTCTTTATGCATCTTTTAATAATAAAATTCACATGTAACCCGGCGTCATGCAGGTTGGGTCATTATGACCCATATGCTCTTAAATAGCTGTGTTACTTTTTTCAACGTTTAAATTTCTCAGTAAATATTTTTAAATATGTTTTTTTTTGTATATAACAAATAGGTAAACGAGTCATGTATATATTGCTTACAGATACGTTTATCAAATTTTGAAAATTATGCAAAATACAATGTCAAAAAAACTAGGGTCATATTTACCCACCTGAATGTCGGTGTTTCTTTTATCACGTGCCCGACGCCGGGTTAAATCACAAATTTCCACTTTTATTTCTATATCCAATAAAAAATGGAGCTTCCAACGAAGCAGGTTTGTAAGGGAGAAACGTTAAAGTTTCGCTTACCATAACGCTTAAGGAAGGCATGAATTTTATATGGCGAGTTCCCACCTTGAAGCAATACATTTTTGACACAGAAAGCGCTTTATTCAACGCATATAAAAATTGGTGAACGTAACGGTCAGCTTTGCACACTGAATTTTTTGTTACCGTTTTTCCTTAGTATGCTCCCTTACAAACCTGCTTCGTGGTAAGGGAATGTCGTAGCTCTTCAAATTTTATATATATATTTTTTAATTTATTAAGAATTCGTTCACTCACCATACTGCATCTCCGTATGTCTTATTGCGTAGTGCTTAATGTGTGCTTACTTTTTAAAATGTACCATTAGTGCTTCGCAATATAAGAAAATTTTTTATGGGGTATTTATTATTATTTTTTTAAATTGTTTTTTTTTTTTTTTTGTATTGACATTTTTTACAAACTGACATTAATTGTTTGAAATTACTAATAAATTAAAAAGGGTCTACATGAAACGAGTCTGGCAGGTTTGCCCACTAGTACAACTGGCATTTTTAAGCGATATCATGAAAATCGTAAATATATTTTTAACTCAACTTCATTTAATTTATATATCAAAAGCAAAAGTCATTATTTTTATTGAACTGATGATCCATTGCATAAAAATCGAATTTTGTTTTATTTTAATATCATGATTTTATTAATAATTCCTTTAGTTTATTACAAAACTAATTTTCTATTATTTTATGTTTAATTTATGGAAATCTCCTAACCAACACAAATTTACAATCTTATATCTTAATTACTTTATTGTAAACATATTTAGTCTTCAACAATGCAGCAAATCATGATTTTCAATTCTTTAAAATCAACTTAAAATACATTTGTTAATCATTAAAAAAGTTAAAAAAAAAAAAAAATAATGAAAGAGGAAACTAAAGCAGCTTTAAAAACATATGTTTGTTAAAACTAAATAAGCCGCTTATGTCTATTAATTTAGAGATTTTCATACTTCAACGTCAACATACGATCGAAAATAATAAATTACCAGTTGGGGTCAAGTAAAGATTTTCACATATAATTTAGGGTATTTTTTTAGAAGAATTGTATCAAAACAGGCTTTGGGTGCTGGGATTTATAACACTCTTGATTTTTTTTATATTTATTATTAATTTGATATGGGAATAAAAAACAAGAGTTCCCTTCTTTTAATAAAGAATTTAAGGTTGAAATAGAAAACCAGTAAAGAGAACATAAAAATATGTTACATTTAATTAAATCATTTTATAATTTACATAGTTTCACCGAAAGCCTTTCGCTACTGTCCTTAAAAAAAAGAACTACCATTTTTTATATACAAATCTTGTGTATTAACAACGAAGCTACATATTCGCAAAATTCGAACACTTTAACTATAACCGTTCTCTAGATAAAAAGAAATCCATATTGTTTTTTTTTTCTGGGGTGGTGGGGTGGTTAGAATTTCACAAATATTTGTAGCTCTGAAAATTTCAGTAAAATCGGTGCAGAAGTATATAGGGAACAATCAGCCATACCAACAAACGCATTTTCAGTTTTATATATTTAGAGAAGTATATAAATCTGTGGCTTTCATGGGTAACCGCGTATATCTTAAAATCAAAATTTTTAGGACAGCGTAAAAAACATTCTAGATCGAACTATGGCCGAGGTATTGAACTTTTTGAAATTGGTCTTTCGTTAAAAAAATAGGAATTGGTCCATATTTTTTTTAGAAATTTTAAGAACCATGTAAAGAGCGTTTAAAATTAAGCAATATGGCATCAACATCTCTCAATGTATACTTTTAAATTTTGGTTACTTTTATTCAATTGAAAAACACCAATTTTTCGTTTTACTTGGGGGTTAGACGATCAAGTTTTACACTTCTACATTTAATACTGTCAAACTTTTTTACAAATTCACTCATACTTTTTCAAGTTGGGTGTTTTAATTTACATTCAAGAAAACCGCTAATTAAAATTTTTATGATCATCTTTTTCGATTGCCTTTATAAGTTGTTGTGTTGATGACATCTTAAACATAAATTGATTTAAAATTGCGTGCAGCCTACATCACAGGTTTCAAATTTTGTGAGTTTTGACATCGTGCGGCTGCAGGGTTAGTACTATTATTACCCGCTCCGCTTTTCTGGACATATCGCACTTGCTCCTCGAAACAGAGTCAACTCAAAATTTATAAATTTTCAGTAGAGACAAAAAACTTTTTTTTATGTATTCTTATATTACAAGTGGGGATAAAACTGCATTTTTTAGGCAAAATACTAGAGAAATAGATCTAAGATTTGGACTGTGGGTAGACATGACCACTGTTAATCGTTTTCTTGCAAAAAGTGAAAGTTGAAAAATTTTAAGTTGACGTTGTTTAGAGGAACAAGTGCGATATATAGTTGTGTATGGTATTGATGCATTCAACCTTTATACATTTTTTTTATTTACTTTATAACGATTTTTTACGTAACTGATTACAAATTAAACTATATAAGATATATATACTGTACATAATAACCACTATCTGGGACATCCTTTTCTCTTCTTCTACCGGGGCAATTTGAATTGATTCTTCAAAAGTTTGAAGGCTCTAACTCATACAGTTTTGCACATAGACAAAAATGAGTGTAAGCTTTGTTTAGAGGGTTCCAGTTCCACTTAAAACTTCGAAAAATTATAAAGCCTCTTGTGCCTTTCAGACCTGTTAAAGTTTTATAAAAATCGATTAACTGTAGTGCAAACAATATAGTAGTTTTAACACATAAATATTATGGCTACTTTTTATTGTATTTGGTTACTTTTTTTAAATTTTGGTTATAACTTTTTTTTTTGGTCGTGGCAACACTGGACCAAGTACACAAAGTCGAATTTTGCGATCAATGTTTGCCTTGACCTCTTTTAACGGTTTTGGCTGCAAAAATGTAAAGGTGTTAAATCGCACGAATAATGCCCGTAATTTCTACAAATAATCATCTAGCTTTGTATAGATATCTATGGTGTGACGAATTTTTCATAATTTTAACACGTATGTCTTACCTACTGCCTAAACTGTATTGTATTTTACACCATCGATTTTTTACAGTTAATTCAAAAAATTAATAAAAATACATATGTTGCTATATTTTAAAAGAAAACGTAAAGGAAAAAACTCGTAGGCAAAATTAACGTTTAAATTACCACAACAGGTTAGGTTCGAACACGACCAGATATCTCTTTGTAGAAATTACGGGCATAAGCCGGCCAATCGGAAGCAATGAGATAACTACCTTGCCGAACTTTGCTTTACACAATTTGATTGCTTAGCACGTTGCATAGCATATTGCCCAGTGTTGTTTGGACCACATATCGCGCCAAGATCATTTTCTTGTAGCGATTAATGTTGATGGCAGTTAGCTAGTGCCGTTTCCCCAAAAGCCCTTTCACACTTGTCAACGTCTTCCATCCATTTTCGAAGATGTTGAAATTTTCCCATAAGAAATACATAGAGCTAAAAATCAACATTTTAAGCTCTATAGTTTTGCCTTACAAATCTTCAGATAATTTTAGTGTCATCTTCCTAATGAGCAATAAATTCTAATATCATTGTGGCGTCAATGGCAGAATAGCATTTGTTTTGAAAGCAGCGCTACCATTTGTCCGGTTTTTCCTTATTTTCAAGTCTGTTTTTATTGAATTTTTTATATATTATTAAACAAAATTAATTCCAAATACATGCTGCTGTTTTCTTTTGAAATTTTGGCACTTTCGTAGAAAAAAGTATTTAACAAAAAAGAAGCTTTTTTTCCGAAATGTAGAATTTTTTTATTGTTAGTCGATGTTTTAAGTGAATGCTAGGTTTCATATGTTCACCATCATTCATGTGTTCCTTCCAAATGTATGCAAGTGTACAAAGGTAAATAAAAAGAGGCCGATAAAGCCGTTGCCATGAAAACTACACCAGTTAATTTTTTCAGATAAAATTGTTCCTGGTTCATCCCATTCAGCACAGATAGACTTACAAATTATTTCTCTGTTTTCTGCTGTTACTTTTTTGTTATTTAGATCAGCTTTAGCAAATCTTCTGATAACTGACACATACAAGTGTAAAAAGCATCAGAGCTGCCACGGCCAAAAAATTATTACAACTAAATTTTTTAAAAAAGTAACCAAATGTGAAAAAATATAACCAAAATTAAAATGCATTTTGTTAATTGAAAGAAAACATTAAAATATATTTTAAAATGCATTGTAATGTATTATATAGGTTAATAATAATTACAAATCAAGAAAAAAAACAAGAAATTTAATTATTTTACATATTGAAAAAAATAACGTGAAACCTTATAAACCTTAAAAAATATTTCTGCTTTATAAGAGTAAAATACGCCAAATTTCCGTACAAAATTCACTTAATTAAAAGCTTAAAAATAAAATTTTTTTTCTAATATGGCCTTTACAATAAACGAATTTGAACTTCACAGTTATAAAAACAAAAAAGGGACAGTTAAAAATTCAATTTTTAACTGTCAGTGAGAGGGCTGTCAAATGTGGCGATTTCTCGGCAAACATTGTGATGGTAGTCCTTTTGGTTATAGAAATTTAAGCTTAGCGATATGGCGAATTCTTTTTCTTTGTTCAAACTGGAAACGGTATGTAAAATAAATTGTTTGTAAATCTTATATAACATATAAATCACCAAAGGCAAAACAGTGAAGAACACTTTCCTCGTCTGTTTGCCCAACAAATAGTACAAAAAAAGTATTTATTTACAGAAGTGCACAATATACATATGGATACTTGGTTAAAATCTGTTAAAAATTTTTCGAGTTATAAGCGTGTAAATTTGCTTCTAACACAAATGCAAAATACATAAATAAAAAATTGGTTTTTTCCAATTACACAAATTTTCTCTATCAAATAATAAAAAATAGGGTTGCCGATTATTCGACATTTTTCTGAAACCGGTTTTCGGAAATTTTGACTGTATAAATCGACAAAGGAAAACCAGTAACGAACACTTTCATCCTTTGCTTGTTAACCGAGCCTCAATGGGGAGAAAAAAATATCAAAACGGAGAAATAGGGAAATTTAAATTTTCAAGCTGCATGTCGTTATTTTTTAATTTTCTATAATATTGAGCTTAGAAACAAAATATTATAGATGCAGGTTGCATAAAAAATTTTTGAACTTTTTTGTTATTCATCTGTTCATTTTTGGATTTTTTTTTTATAATGGACCTTTAAAATTAAGCATGCATATGCCTGATTGAATAAGAAAATGTAAGGGAGAGCATTTTGGTACTTTTTCGTTCTTCATCTGGTACTTTGATAAATTTTCGTCAATATTAGACATAGAAATATAAAATCAAACATGCAATGTCCTGAGTGAATGAGAACCTATTAGAGGAGACTCTTTGGATACTTTTTTTGTTTTTCAATTGGTACTTTCTGTTATTTTTTATATTGAGCGTACAAAATTTAATTAAACATTCACGGACTTAAGGGAAAGATAACATATGGGTCGGAGGATGGTTCCTTGCCAACGCGATCTACTAAGACGGAAAAAATAAATGGTCGAAACATGTAACGTCATATATATTTACTTAGATGTAAACTTCTCTTCATATCTACATAAAAGTTTATTACGACCATTGGGTAAACACTAGGGTATTTAACCGATTAATTACTTCCCGATTAACTGACCGGTTAATTTCAGTCGATTAACCGGTTAACCGGTTAACCGACGTAACAAAATTTTTAATTTTTTGTAGTATTATAACATATTTGTTTGTGTTTTTAATTATTTGTTTCGTCTCATATGCAAAAGGTATGCGTTTAGAAAATAGTTTTTCATACAAACAAAGAAGGAATCTTCATTTTAAATAGGTCTTTGCTGTCAACAGCTTTTTGTTTCACGTACTTTTTATATGGGCATTTCCATTGTAACGCGACGTAATATTTGTACGACAAAATGTAAAAAAATTATGTGAAGAAATCCAATTTGTAAAAAGTTTTTTTTTTATATTTGAAAATAATAATTTACAACAATTAACCCTAAGAATTTGAAGATATAAGTAAAAATATGCGCCGGCGCACAGTGGCGCCATTTGAGTTTTTTCGTTGCAAAAATCATATCTTTTGAACCGAATAAGATAATTGAACAGTTTAAACAGCATATGATAGATAACTGTTCAGCCTATGAAATGAGCGTTTGGAAAGGGTGCTACGCTTTGTAGGGGCCTACTTATGGGTTATCAAAGTTAAAATTAGTAGAAAAATCAATTTTATGGTAACTAAAAAAAATTATTTTTACATTTTTAGATTGTTTTTATTTTTTTTCTTAAGGGTTTTATGTTTTAAATTATTACCCAACAAATTAAAAAAAAAATTATTTATTTTTTTAAATTTATTTTTTCAATTTTCTGTAAAATATTCATCACAATTCGTAAGAGAAGGTATATCTAAAAGACTAACAATTTCTAAACTATAATTATTTTGTAACTCTATTCGTGACTTCACATGCCGCAGGGAAGAAATAAGTGGATCGGAAGATGCTGCCAACATGTTGAAGAGGTCCTTATTTTGCCTTACCCTTGATGCTTTGAATGTGTTCTGCAATCTATATTTTTTATAAAATTTGTTAAGAGACTCCTGTGCTTCTTCAGAAAGCTCTCCAATTGGCAAAGACTGGTACTCAATTATATCTTTGCCATGCGCCAATATTTTATGGACGGTCGGGGTCAACTTCTTCTGTGGATACATTTCTGCTAAAAGAGATGCAGTTTTCGACGCATATTCTCCATATTTTGTAGAATTGACATTTTCTTTGCAGTTTAAAACATCCAAGATCGTTCCCAATCTTTTCACGATTTGATTGTCAATTCCAATGATTCTAGTTACTGCCTCATCATTTTCAAAAAATCTCCTAGAAGTGTTTCCATCGTTAGAGTTACCGTATCCGTGCTTGGGACAGTCTACTTTTAGTCCAACTTGTTTCAAAAAAACCATCCTGTATTTGCTTCTTTCTGATCTTTTCCTTATCCTTTATTGATGTATTTTCATCGAAGTTTTCCTCCTCTTGTGGTAGGGTATATGCCAGTTTTAGCAAGAATTCCATACACCTTATCCTTGCGTGCAATGGTGACATTCCATATTCGTAATTCTCCTCATTTGTAGAATCGTTTAAATTACCAAAGTTCTTCTGACAAATAATAATATAAAATCGATAAAAAAAATATAAAAATAATACAAAAAAAGGGGTTTAGATAGGTTTTTGCTAAATTTTTACCTCCAATATAATTCTGTCTATGATAACTAATTGAAATATATTATAATTAAGCAGAAAAAGATACTAATCTTAAACTCTTTACAACTAATTATATAAAATTGAGATGTAACATATTATATATGAAATAAATTGAATTGAATTGAAAAAAGTTCTTCTGACTCTTTTTGCAAATCGGGCATGACATTGTTGAGGTTGTTCCTGTCAGTTCGTTTACGACTTTTCCGTCAACCATGGTCAGGTGGAACTCGTAATTGCATTCAATATATTTTCCTTCTCCAATTTGCAGCTTTGTAGGCTTAATCTTGCTTATTTGTTCTTCAATGTCCTTCACCGTAGTCCTTATGAGTTCTGCCGATTCCCTTGCAAACTGAAACATTATTGGTCGGCAATAATGCACTGATGACGGACGTGGATTTTTCCAGTGTAGGGAATCATCCGGTTTTAGCCGCAAAGGAAGAACAGATGCCATAAACATATTTCCGTCCGATATTGTAGCGTCATCGAAAGATATCCTTTGCTTATAAACGCTTTGTCCGGATGATCCATCGCAGCCCCATTTGCTGATCAATGTCAACTTCTCAGGAAGAATTTTCACTTCCGTGAAAAACTTTGGTGTGGTTGACTTTCTAAACAGTTCAAATAATTTTAAATTGTTCAACGCCATGTTTTCAGTACTTAAATTGTTTAATGGTTTCAGTAATTGTTGCGCCAACTTTCAGGCGTAGACTAATCCAGGCATTATGCTTATTTTGCAATATATAGGCTTATGCTACCATGCCTAAAAATTTACCTGTTCCCTGCATACATATGGATTTAGGCTAAATAATGCAATTTTGATATTATGCACGTGTCCAAATAAGATTTGTGCCTACCTGTAGGGACCATAAGTCAATATTGTTCCTGACCATTTGTACGCCAAAGTATTGTTTATGTGAGGTACGTACCTGCTAATTTCAATGAGTAGTTTTTTTCAAACTATTAGATCAAACTACTGTCAGTCAAAACATATAAGGGATGGACGCCATACAATTTCTGCAACCATGTCTTTTTGAACTTTTTTACCTCTAGAAGCCAAACGGGCACGTACGGGCAGATAAAACCTTTTGAATTATGTAAAGAAATAATCAAAGAACAGGTTTTGCACGTATGGCAAATATAGAAAAATATAGTTTTTTTTTATTTTCCGTCAAAGTTGAAAAATAGTGAAAAAACGGATAGTTTTTAAATAGTGATTTACCAGGAGAAACACAAAGCAAACAGTTAATTTTTTTTTTATCATTATACATTTAATAAATACATCAATCAATACAAATAAAAAATAAGGCGATTCGTTACCTATTTTTCGTGATATTACACCTGAAATCGCAACAAATTGACTAAAAATTGTGTGTTTTTTTGAAAACCGAAAGTCGGTCAACTTTGAACGGTTATATCTTCTAAACTAAAAATGTGATATTATTAAGAGTGGCATATTTGAAATCGTTGAAAAGTTTCCTATAACATGGGTTTATTCAAAACTTCGTCGGCACTCATGAAAATTTTGATTTTTGCAACCTCGCTTGCTCTACGGGCGCCACTGTGCGGCGTGTCGTTACAGAAGTGGATTTTGACTTGCACTACAAAACTGCATAAGTCTGCGAATTGAGGAAGACTTTTAGTTTAAAACCTTTTTTAATAAACTTTGGAATTATTATATTTATTTTTAAAGTTATCAAATCTTTGCTCGTTTTGGGTACATATGGGAATTTCTAGCGAACAGTCAAATTTTTGTAATGTAACGCCAGAAAGCAAATAAGCTTGTATTTTAGGACCATGTTGTTCAAAAGTTATCCCTTTTGTAACTTAATGTAGAGCTAGTTGCGCTTTACACAACATATAAAAAAAGTAAATTGTACATATACAATTTTTGATAAACGATTTAAATTACTTCTGACGTTACGTTACAAAAAGGAGACTTTTCGCTGGGCCTTCCCATATGTATGTATGTGTTTAGTTATTGGTTTCTTCTCATATTTTGTCATTTCGATCTTTTAACAGAATTAATCGAAACAATTAGATGAGTTAAGAATTTAAAAAAATTAATGACATAATGGAAGATTTTATACGTTAAGAGAAATCCAGGAAAAGGACTGAGAAATAAGATATTCTGCATTATGGATTGCGTTCGATTTCTCCAACATCAACGATAAGTGAAAGAATTTTTTCCAAGTATCAAAACTAAAGAAAAGAATCGCTTAACATTTTTCTAGAAGCCTGTTTTAAAGGTCTCCTTAAAAAAAAAATTATCAAACTTTTTATTTTTTAATTACTACATAATATTTATGTATTAATTAAAAATATGTATTACATATATATGAATTATATTTTTGTTTTCTCGTGTTAGTTCAAGAATTGTTATGTTTGTTATGTTATTGCTTTTTTTAAAAATTAACTCCAAATAATAAATAATTTATGCATTTTTATGTATTGAAATTACTTAATTTATAAAAAAAAACTTTATTAATTGCTTCTGTATCCAAAATGAAAAAAATATTTGTGTCTCGACATTGTAAAAAATAACCAATTTTGGTTAGAAATAACCAAAAACGGCAGCTCTGGTAGTAGTGTAATGCCCATTACTGCATTTTTAAATTCTGAAAGAAACCACGAGAACAAACCAACAACGCTGCACAAGCACATCTTTGATGACCTAGCAGGCGAGCAGAGAAATTGAGTCCATCACTTATTTAGATGTATTTGTTATACGAGCTATCGAATGAGTGGTATTAACCGTTGATACAAGGTATTGCAGAGTGTAGATGTACAAAAGTAAGGGGTTTTTTAGAGGCATAGAACATAAAAAACACAACAAATTCAATTGAATGGCTTTACATATACATGGCTATACATAAATCATGACATCCAATGTTTAAAACTAATTTCTGGAATATGGTCTCCGTGACGACGCCTATCGGTTCAATTTCTCACCACGTTTTCGAACATACCCATCCTTATTTCGTCAACAGTGTGTCGAGTGTTGGCTTCTATATGATCAATCGTTGCTGGTTAGTCAGCATAAACCAGAGATTGGACATACCCCCCAAAAAGTAGACTAAAAGTCTCAAATCACACGAACGCGGTGGCCAATCCACAAGGCAAATTAATGAGATAATTCGGTCATCAAACTTTTGGCTCAACAGGGAGATGGTTCCACGCGCTGCATGGCATGTTGCGCCGCACAGAAGATTGAAATTGACTAAAATTGAGGATTAATTCAAACTTAGCCAGAATACAAAACTGCTCACTTCTTATAATATAATTGAAAAGTTTTTCAAGGATTTCTTTAGAAATAATTTATTTATAATATGGAAATATTCATACTTTATGCTCTTCAAGTGTTTTTGCATTTATTAACATGCAAAAATTCTCTTCAATTATAAAAAAATGAAATACATCAAAGTTCAAACACCCTTTTTAACCTTCTTACCCTACACTTATAATTGAATAAAATAAAAAAAAAAATATTTCTTATAATTTTCAATTTTCTATGCAAAAAACATGATTTTTTTCAGCTTTAAAACTCATTATAAATTTTCTGCATAAAAAACGTGCGTTCAGGAAACACTTATAAACAGCAAAAAAAAATCTTTCATCAATAATAATAACAATAATGATGCTTCAACACCATCAGGTTAAACAAATTGTTACATCAACACAATCATATTTTTATAAATATTTCTTTTTTTTTGCATTGTTGCTGTTTCGATTTATTTATTGCTTTTTTTATTGTTGATTGTTTGCGATTTCTTTTTATTATAACGATTTTTTTTGCACAAGTTGTACATTTTTTTTTATAACTTTTTGTTTGTTTAACGAAGTCAATTTTGTGGTTTAATTTTATTGCAATTTCAAAGTCAATTTTGGTATTTGAAGAGCTTATCAAAATAATGATGATGATGATCTAAATAACGACATTGTTTGAAAGGAAAGCGTTAAGGTACATGAAATGTGGCCAATTAAGAAAAGAGCTCAATGAATCTTAATGATGACGGACCAAGTTGAAATGCAATCAATTTTACGGGTAACTTAACTTATGTATTTTAAAGTCAACTCAATTTGTTTATTCCCTCCACCAGAAGTAGTGAATGACGGTGTACTAAGTTTGTCATTCCGTGTGAAACTTTTTTAATATACATTTTAGACGCCATGAAATATATATATACATTCGGGGCCTTGAGATTTTCTAAGTACATTTAGCCATGTCCGTCTGTTAAAAACACGCTCATCTTGGAACAACTCAAAAGAACAGAACAATATTGATGTCAAATTGTTTCTAGAATAAGCAGTTTTCGGTTGAAATCCAGCAAAATCGGTTTTGTAGAAAAAGCGTTATTAATCGCAGTGCGGAACAACCAGAATGCCCCGATTCTAATAAAATTTTGCATGAACTCGTGTTATGTGTAATCATACTGCCAAATTCCGAAAAGATCGGTCTATTATTTAATATATGTCCTATATAAAGCTCTCTCTTGGAAAACACTTTAATACGCCTAAATAAGCAACGAATTTTGCTATTGCAGTTATACGTGGTCTTTCATAGTTTTATAAATATAGAAATCACACCACTATATTTCGAATGATCGGTCGATAATTTACCATATGCCCCATATGAAGCCATTTGTGAATAATATTATTATGATGACATTCGAATTTACATAACCAGAAGTAATGACATTAAATTTTTTTAAAGATCAGTTCATAATTGACAATCAGGCTTACTACGTTGTCGTGGTCGAAATCGTAGTATTTTGAAATTTTTGTCGCATCATTTCAAACTTACGACAATGACAATGCAAAATACTAAGAAAATTCGTCGTATTTATGTCGAGTGGTTTCCGATTACGACAGCAAGGCTCATAATAAGGCCGAACATGTCCTCTATAAAAATACCGCCTTAAAACGTTTAAAAGTAATACGAATAATGACGTTTTGCTGAAATGAGCTGCAATTAAGTTGTATATTGTTGCAAATATAATCATAGAATTTGTGATAATCAGCTCAAAATATACGATATGTCCCATATTAAGCGTAATCTCGGATATGTTAGATTGTTTGAAGATTGGTTCATAATGTATCACGGATCGTATTTAAGGATCATTTCTTTCAAACAATGATCCTCGATGGAGGGTATCAATAATTCAGTACATCCGAATTGTTCTTCCTAGGTTCCTTGGGCACCCATCTAACCATTTGACAGCTCACTTGGGTCATGTAGTGGTACCTTTGTGATATCCAACGCCAATGATCATCCTATAGAGCAGTTACTCAATTGGTGTCACTACAGATTTGAACCAATTCGTTTTCTTAATAAGAAGACAAAAAACCTTAGTTCTATCTTAGATAAATCACTAAAACATAAAAACACTGGGAAACCAGGTATCTGTATTTTCTATCTCCATCCTCGTCATAACAACTTCTGCGGTAAAAATGGAATTTCAAAACTATTCCATACGCATTACTCTCCACCGGCCACTGCCCATTTATCACCGAGATCGCCATCCTGATCTATTCTTAGTTGAACCTCACTATAGATTATGTCTTTGTTTCTCATAGCTTTAAAACCCTGGCTGAGAAGCAGGTAGATTCACGAGTCCACACAAACTGCATTTTAGATAAAATGGACTACTTACAACATGGTCCAATGTAATGCAATCATGGACCATGTCAATGCTAAAAAATAGTTGGTAGTTAAATGACATGTGTCCGTCTTTAAACGACATGTTTTCGTTGAAAAAAGATTTCAAAACTAATCCTCTGGCGTATACCATGGAAAAGTCTTAAAACTAGTCCACTGGGAGTATGTATGAACATGGAGTAGTTTAAAGACTACTCCGTTGTAATGCAAAGCTGGGATATATGGTCCAGCCCTAGAACATCGTAACGTTAAATTTACCATGTTTTTCAATACACTTGGTTTGGGTTACCTTTGGACTAGTCCTAGTCCCTTATGGGTTATATTTTACATGCGTGTATGGACTAGTCGTATTATGTGCATGGTCTATAAGACTCGGTGGAAAACCTTAACTTGTATTAGTGTGAATTTGGAAGTCATGAATAACTGAGCATGATGAAATAAACAGGTGGCATTACTACGCCAGATGACGTTTTTTTGCTCTTGTATTGTTTGTCTAGTCTTATGTCAAAGTTTTTTTTATGTTTACAAAAAGTCCACGTTTTGTGCTGTGATTATTGTATTATATTAAAGTTTTTGATTAATTAAATTAAAATTAAATAAGATAGTAACCATAGTGAAGTAAAAATTGGCTAACAATTTATTTATTTCATTGCGTTCGGCGGCAAAATTTGATTTTAGTTTAATATAATTTTTGACATATACGGAGACTTATTTTTCATTTTTGTTGTAATGTTGTATTTGTTGCCGTAGCGCTGCCACCTACTTATTCCACCATGTAACTGAGCAAATATTTATATAAATATTAAATTTTATTAATTATGTTACGAGTATTTAAATTTAATTTTTAGTTAAAATAAAATTGTTTAATAATAAAATTTTTGTTCATATGTTTTTTCTTTGGATAAAAGTTAATCAAATAAATACTTTAACTTTAAAATCTTATTTTTTTTAAGCTCAGAACAAAAAATGTTTAAAATTTTTTTGCCATTTTCGAAACTTTATTACTGGGATGAACCATTTTTTTACAATTAAGTTAATGAACATATTTCTGTAAATGATTATATTGCTTTTAAAGAACGTAAAAATTTTATAACTTACATATTTGTGAACAGAAAACAAAAAAAAAAAAAATAAAAAAAAATTTAAGAACGTTTCTTGATGGTTGTAAGACCACCCATTATTTTCTTGAAAGACGCCCTAAGGAGCAGTGTTACTAAATTTTTTTTTTTATATAAAATTTCTTATATAAATTTGTATTCAGAGTCTTCAAGACATAGACGCTTCAACATTATGATTTTTCTTCTTTACTGTATTTAATATTGTATTTTTACGCTTAATAAATTTTTTTTTTTTTTTTTTTTTTTTTTCAAAAATATTTGTTATTTTTTTTTGTTCGTAAGTAATATAAAAAACTAATTATGTGGCTTAACAGCTCATTGCCTTTTGTGCCACACTGTCTGACAGCGAACGACAATAAGAAAGAGCGACTCAAATGGCGCATGTGCATTTTAAGGGTAAAGAAGAAAAAAACTCACCCTCTTGCCCTTGCTCTAAAGGGGCTCTCATTCTGTCGTAGGTAATACCATTTCCTCTCTTTAAGCATAAATATTATTTTGTAAACTGCCACACAGTATCCTTATATTTAATAACAAATTTTTCTTACACAATACATATACACATACATACATACATAAATACATGTGCGTTTTTATGTCTGTAAAAACAATTTACAATTTGGTGAATGAGTAAGTGTGTCGTCCTGTTGTTTGTCGACGTGCAATACAATAGAGCGTGTGCGCTTGGAGTGAAACAAGGGTGTTAATCTTGAACAAAAGATCACATCAATTTTGTATTTAGTGCTACAATTAAATAAACATATACAAAAGTCTACTAATAAAAGAAGCAGAATATAAAATTTACTAAAGATACTTTTAATGGTTTGAGAATAAGTAGCACACACACATCTGTTCCCATTTTTAAAAAATGTTCGCCTGTCTACGGTCCATATAAGTGCAAATTTGTTTTGTTGTTATTTTAAGGTATGAAATTTTTATTTATTTTTTTATTTTGAAATTATTGTTTATCACCGTCATCATTATTATTGTTATTGCCGATGTAACAAAAGGAAACTTCAATAAGATCCTTTTTTAAAATTTGATTAAAACGTTTGTTTTGCCTTTTGTTTTTAAGGGAATTTTTATATTAATATATGTACATTAATTTGTTTTTTCAAAAAGAAGTTCTATTTAAAAAAATAAATTAAGATTCAGTATGTAAATGAAGGTTGGTCCAACCCAAACGTACGATGTCAATTGTAAATAAAACAAAAAGTTTTCAGAGAATTATCTTAATATTATTTTTATGATTCAAGGCCCTATGACAATTATGTGTCAAACGAAATAGCGGCAAAATGCTCACCACGGCTTCGGTGGCATATCTCTATCCGATGGTCCTAATTTTCAACGACTCTAAGACCTTATTGAGGTTAAATATCGTTAATGTACCGAATTATCTCATCCTTAAGCTCTTAAATTGTTCTGGGCTTATTGACGTACAATTTTTTTAAATATCCCCAAAGAAAGAAGTCCAAAGGTGTCAAATCACATGATCCTGGCGGCCAATTAACATCGCCACGACATGAGATAACATGGCCATTCAATTTTTGCACACAAGAATTCTGTTATCATCTAACGAACACCATTCACGGTGACTGTTTGGCCGACCTCATTTTCGAAGAAGTACGGCCCGATGACGCCGCCAGCCCATAAACCGCACCAAACAGTCACTCTTTGTGGATGCATCGGCTTTTCAACAATCAGTCGTGAATTCTGATTTGACCAAATGCGGCAATTCTGCTTGTTAACGAATCCACGGAGCTCGATTATTCTGTCAAAAAAATCACGAAGTGCATAAAATGGATTTTTTTATAAAAATTGGCGTTCAACAATTTTTATAAAAAGCTTCAACAACCTTAACGCGTACTCAATTGTGTACCTCTCCATTGTTGAATTTTAAACAAAGAAATGTCAAACTAAGCTGGACCCTTTATTACAACCCACTTTAGAAAAAGTTATGAGAATTACGTTTGAAAGCAAGTTAAAAATTTTTTTTTTCCATTTAAAAATAATTTCTCCTTTTTATTGAGAATTTTCAAATGATTGTTATATATCGTCATCTAAAATGCAAAAGGGCGTAACAACAAAAAATTTCGAAATAGAGTTTTTGAATGATTTGTTTGTTTGTTTTATTAAGCTTCATGTTTAAGATCACTGCAATCAAAAGTTGCGACTTTATTAAAGAAATTTAAATGCACAGTACACCTTGTTGTTATTGATTTTTTTTAAGTTTTTTCTTCTCCCATAAAAAAAATAAAAAAAGTTGTTACGCCCCTTTGCATTTAAGATGACGAAATATAAATCAATTAATCTCCTTTCTTTGTTCCCTCAACAATCGGTTCTACGCACCGGAACGACTAGGTGTTCAATGAACACTGACCAGGATTGTGAACTGAGCAAAACCTGTTCTTTAGTTTTCGCTGCCACAACATATCACAACCTAAGAAATACACAACAAACAAAGATGACTCTGTTTGTGTAAAAATGTATTTCAAGTATTTGACTATTTTGAGTTTTTAGAAAACTAATTTCTCATATATAAAAAAACGCATATCTTTTTAAGGTTGGCCTGTAAAAGAAGTACAAACTTGCATTTTTAGTTAATAGAAGTGAGAATATCTGTTTAATTTGAGAGATTTTGTGAGGCAAGAAAAATTTTCATATGTAGTATGAATGCATAATT
Organism: Pollenia amentaria; assembly: GCA_943735925.1. Taxonomy (NCBI): domain Eukaryota; kingdom Metazoa; phylum Arthropoda; class Insecta; order Diptera; family Polleniidae; genus Pollenia; species Pollenia amentaria. Next base: position 152,018,913 of record OX031007.1, read on the forward strand.
GTTTTATTTCAATTGAAACAAATTAAAAAAAAAAACTTAATATGTTCAAGAACTAACAAAAATTAGTGTTATTGTTTTAAGCCACTCAATTGGACAATTTTGACGATTTTTTTTTTGTTGCAAAATTTTATGATTTTCGACACAACTTGCCTGGCAGCAGGCGCGGATCCAGCTTGAGCCTTAGGGGGGGGGGGGGGGTAATTTTTTATGGTACAAAACAAGTAAAAAATTAGTTTTTAAAAGTTTATTAAAAACGATATGTTTATATTATATTAAAAAAAAACTCAACAATAAGGTAAAATATAATATAAGATCAGTTCAATATAAATTAAAATAAATTAATCTTTTTAAATAACGTTTTGGCTATAAAAATAATTTTATTTATTTTTAATGTTTTTTTTATTTGAAACAATTTATTTGACTACATCATACTAAATTGTTTGACCAATTTTTCGACCAAAAAAAAAAACATATGCAATTGTTAACAAAATTTTGGAAGAAGGAATATGCTTCACTAATTTTAAAATTAAGTAATGAATTTAAGTCGAACTGTAGCTCGTTTCTGTATTTCTCGCATTGCTAAATTTCTTACATTAAGGGTGAAACAAAAAATTTCATCGTTTCTCGATATGTGAAAAAAAGTGTTTCTGTATTTGAATGCGAGAACAGACAACACAGATTCTGTTTTAACTGGAATACTTCCAGTAATTAAGTGTCAAATGCTAGCGAAACGTCAAAGAAAGAAATAGATATAATAAAAATAGGGCTGCCAGATTTTATGATATATCGTCATTTTGACGATTTTTTTGTTCCGAAATTGGCAAAGTGCCGATTGGCTGATTTTTTTAGTGACGATATTATTCAGTCTTCGAAATAAAATAATTTTAAATAGTTTAATATGTTTGTATATTCGGCACCACAGAAAAACGATATCTTTAAAAACAAGGCAGCTTAAAAAATTTAGCGGCAAAATCAAAATTTCGAAGGAAAACTGTTTAATTTTTATTTCCTTAGATTATTTAATACATTTGTTTATGTGATGAAAACAAAACATTTATCATATAAAAATTATTGCCTTTTTTGCCAAAAGTGTTAGTTTTAGTTCAATATGACATTTTGTCACGCTTTAAAGTGATTTTTTTAGGAAAAAAACAATCTCAAATTTAAAATTGTTATCGGATTAAATAAAAATTAAAATAAATAATTTTACTTAAGTAGACCTTAAGCTTAAGTATGTATGTATAAAATATGTATTTTACCAACTTTAAATCTTGAAATTTTTTTTTTTTTGGATTATGTTTTAATAATAATCGAACAAAATATATCAAAATTAATTTTTAATTGTCCGATTTTTTAAAACAAAATAGGCTATTTTTTTATTTTTTCTTAGGAAATTAACGATTTTTTCACAAATTTATCTGGCAGCCCTGCATAAAACGAAAACAAAGAAGGGCTTAAAAAAATTAAAATAAAAAAGTATAACAATTGTGTTTTATTTATTTTCATCATTTAAATTCTTTCTCTTCAAATAAAAAAAAAATAATACACATTCTTGTGTACATACATACATAATTTGTTCTCCATTTTTTGAAATTTTATTTTTCTCGCATCAATTTTAAATATGACTAATTTTGACAGTTCTTGTGAGAAACTTTTGGCAAAATATTGATACAGAAACACTTTTTCTCACATCCTTCCAATAATTGCTGGAAAATTATTTAAATGACATATAGTTCTCGCAAAGTAAAGATACAGAAACACTTATGTGAGAAAAACCATTTTTTGTTTCATATTGCACTGTTTTTGTCATAATTCACTTGTTTCATGCGGGAAATTTTACGATGCGAGAAATACAGAAACGGGCTACTGTTTAGGTTTTAATCTAAAGATACATATATAATTATTCTGGTTTAAGTTGATTACAGCTAATTTTTTATTTAAATTATGGAAAGACAATGGAAAGACAAAAATAATTTTGGCTGCACATACATACGTACATATGTACCTTCAGCCGTAAATGTGCTAATGCCACAATTTTTGAAAATTAAGTTTTTGATGCAATTCAATAGAGTTAACAAAAATACATCGTTTGCAGAAAAAATACAAATATTTTTTTCTAGTTCTTGTTTTGCAACGATATGTATATCCAAATGCTAAAGATGTAATTCCAAAAATGCTAAAGAAAACGCGCTAGGTCCCATTGACATGTGAAAATTTAAAAAAAAAAGTTGTTAATATATGTTAATAGGCAACATTGAAATAAATAAAATAATTTTATAGTATATTTTATTTTTTGCAAATTGACATGCTAAAATGTACATTAAAAGTATAAAATATATAATAGAAAAGGTGATAAGTCACAAAAAGCTATGTAAAACATAAATGTATTATTTTTAGTTGGTTTGCAAGCCAATAAAGAGTCATCAATGAAGCAAAACTGGATTTACAGACTTCAAATATATTCAGAACTAAAGAACTTAGAAAATTTTTTCTCTCTCCTATAAAATTTATACATTGGACTACATCCTTTTCGACGGAAGGTAATGATATAAACTTATATAGGTACATTATATTAAAAAAAAAATTACGGACTCACCATTGTTTCACTCATTTTTATGTATTTTTGTATATCAAAGAACTTTTCTTATTAATGCATTTGAAATTTGACAGTTATATAATTCTTCTTTGGTGAACTTTTACTAGACCAAAACATATATTCATATGTATATATGGGTAGGTAGAATGGCAATACATATAAAATTCCAATTCAAATCCTACTATTATGAAAATATGATAAGAAAAACGGTTATATTTAAATGTATATAATAAATAATTATCATAGCACAAATAAAAATATTTAATATACTAAGGCTTATTAATAATTCAACCGCTCGCATATTCAACCCAAACGTTTATTTTTCGGAAATAGATGGCACTTGCTGGGATTGAATGTAGAATAATGTGTATTTAAAAACAGTAAACTAGATGTTTCATTGGAAATATATAATAAATAACTATTAGGATAAATACTTGGATACTTATTGAAAATTTGATTAGAGATTGTATAAAAAACCAAAAAAAAACTTGATGGGATTTCCAAAAATTTTGTACATTCGGAAATTCGTGTATTATCGAAATAAGCAAAACATATTTTTATAATTTAGGGGGGGGGGGAATATCCTCCCCCCCCCTGAATCCGCGCCTGCCTGGCAGCTATGCCTATTCTATTTTGCTTAGCGCGACAATAATTAAAGATATTGAGTCATAAGACTATAAACGAAAGCTTAATAAAATTTAATTTTTGGCTTTAAAATCAGATGTTAAAAAAAATTTTAAATTACCATTAATCATCAATCTTTTTCTATAGTTTTCGATTATCTCAATAACACTTTCAAACAATGAAAATATAAAACTATTATATTTTTGCCAAACATTCTCTTAATAGAAATGTTTTAAATCCCATTTCAAATACAAAATGTTTACCTTCACAAAAGCAAAATCTAGAAAAAAAAAATACTTCTACCCCGGTGTTATATTTTGACAACATTAAAGAGGGCTGAAAATCATCACTAGAACCCATAAAATATCATTGCTTACTTATAAAATTTTTGTTAGAAATGTTTCTAATACTGTTTTTTTGTTTTGCCCATAATAGGTAAATTCTTTAACAAAAAAGCCAGGTGTGCTTCATAGATTTGCTATACGAATGCTTCAGTAGTATATTGTGTAATTTTAGCAATTGATTGGTGGCTATTAAAAAAATTTCAATACAGATTTTTCGTAGGCACTACATGAGTGTTAATTTTAATTCATACCGTTATTGGAAATAAATTGAAACCCTTACAGAGTGTTTGCATAAATAGTTGTGTGGCAATATGTGTTTGTCTGAGAGAGAAAGAGAGAGTGAGCGTATTTTATTAAGTCATAATCGGCGGCACGTGTATCCTAGACGCAGGGCAATTATTTGTTTTTCTTTATTACAGCTTATGTGTTTTGTTATCGTGGAAATCGAATATTTTAATCATGAATATTAAAATTCAAATCAAAAAAAAAAAAGCAAAAATTTGTGAACCACTTAATTTCTGTGTGTATTTTAAACGAAAAAAAGGGAAAATGTGTAACAATTTAGGTAATAAATTTTTAACTGCTTCAGTTAGTTAAGATTTCTCGTTAATTTTAATAAGTTCTTGGCTTTTTTTCCAAAAAAAAATATGGCTTAATTTAATATAATATCACATAGACTGTTGGATATCATAAGCTATAATTATCTTCCATCTTTTTGAAGAATATTAAAAAGTCTTTGCCAAAATAAAACTTCCTTATTTTGAATATATTGATTACTAAAAATTTTGAAAACATTATTTCAATAATTGATATTTTTAATTTTGATTAAAAAAGTGATCAAAAAACTTTGCCATTTCAAACAATGTGTTAATTTATTTAAATAAATATTGCCAATTCCCAGCAACAATTCTATATGTTTAAATTATTTTATTTTAAACGAAACAAGTCAATTAAGATTTTTTGTTATTTAATTAAAATTTTAATTGAAAATGTATTTCAAAACAACTAAAATTTTAATTAAATCAAAATTAAATTTTTAATTTTCTTTCAATAAAAAAAAATAATTGATAACATTAATTAAATTTAGATACTTTTTTCTGTGCAAAAAGAAACGTATTTATTAAAACACTTGAGAAAAAGACATATCAAGAAAAATTATCGTCAGAGGGCCAAGGTCTGAGCTATAAGACAGTTGAGAAAAAACTTCCCATTCCCTTTTTTAAAAAAATGTCTTATTAGTTTAGCAAAATGAGGTTTTTCATGTATTTTAAGTTTTTCGTTCTCTGCTATCTTTTATTATGAAACCTTCGCGTTCATTCTGCTAATGTTACAAAGTTGATTGTTTATCTTTACTAGACCTGGGACAAATGTATTAATTAAGCTAATGCATTCGAAATTTAAACACCGTGCGCGTGGTAATTTGCCTTATAAAAATGTTGTGCATATTGTATTCACTGGCCTAATAAATATGTATGTACTGTAGTAAATAGAATCACAACGAAACGTATCAAAAAGCATACGCAACACATCAAAATTCTTTCTTTACTTTAATTTCGAAGGATAATTCTAGTTGACAACAAAGTATTCTTGCTACAGCCATAAAACTCCGTGCATATAAAAGTGGTACCAACAAGGACCAGAGGTTCGTAAGTGTGAGTTTTCTCGATAACCACAAAAAATTACATATAAAATAAAAGGGGTCCCAGCTAGGCCCAGGTGGCAGTTTGTGCCACATAAATCAGGTGTCTACTTAAGAGTTAAACGATTTAAACCTCTAATATTTATTAAAAAGTTAGTAGTTACATATGTAAATATAAACTTTAGCAAAAAATTCGGTAACGTTCAATAAGATAAATTAAAAACTTCCAAACAAAAAATTTTATTGGGTCAAACGCAGTTGTTAAAGATAATTCATTATACAATTGGTTATAGTCAGTAATGTCGCCAGATGTCTTAGTTCTCCGATAAAAAAATGTATGGCATCATTAACATATGCACCATTTGGAGACATCTGGTTAGAAACAGTTGAAAGTTTTTTTAATATCAAAAGTATTGAAAAAAAATGGTTAAGAAATTATGAAAATATTGCCTTTTTTAACAAAAATAATCGTAATAATAAGATTTGTTATTATTTGGACAAAAATTTTGACTAGGAAAACGTTAACTTTTTCTTACTGCAATTAGGATCATAATTTAGCACCCATTTTTAAAAACCGTTTTCAAGAATATTAATTTTAAAACAGAAGTAGAGAAACTTGTAGGTTTTTTTATCTTAAACAGTAGCGTAGGGACATTTGGACAAATTTAAAAACATTTTAAATTATATGTAAGCACTGTTTCATTTCAAAACAAAAACACGTACTTTTCACATTTATAACGCTTTATTCTTTCGTTAAGCGCTTCATTTTTAACCCTATGATTCTCGGCAACTTTTTACCAATAAGTTCTCCTCTTAGTCTGGCCAGACCACAATTAGAACAGCTAAAAAAACCCAATAAAATAAAAAGTAAATAAATATATTTTTTATTAAACATATGCTTATTGTTTTAGATTATATGTATTTATTATATAATTTTATTATTTTATTATTTTATTATTTTATTCTACATTCAAGTCATCGTAAATGGAGTCTTCAATTTCTTTTTCGCATCTACCACAGTTGAAACGAGTTTTGCGTTTGGCTTTTGCTGTTAAATTGAACTAAGCGCATAATGGGCCATAGTTATCTGATTTGATTCGAACTTGATTCATTCGATTCAGATTATATTATTTATAGAATTTACGTTTATATATTTTTTGTCCTATTTAAGCAAAAAAAAAAAAAAATAATAAAAATTTGGCCTGGCTAGGGCAGAGGTAATTTCTTACTGCCGTATTCATAAAAAATAAAATAGATTTCAAACGTATTTTTAAACAAAATTTTCATACAAATTTTTCTTAAAACAGATTTCATATCCAGTTTTTTATCAATACGGCAGATAGACTTTAACATAAAAATTGAATTTCACCCCACTAATTTGTTCCAATCGAAACCAAATTAGTTTCATTCGATTCAGCACATATCATTTATAGAATTCACGTCCCTGTTTTTTTTTAATTTTTGTTATATTCGAAAAATATTGCACGCAAAACATAAACTTGGTCTGGCCAGACCAAGACAGTAAACATATGTGGCAGCTACCAAATTTCAGAGCTTCCACCTGCACAAAAAATTGCACCAAATTTAAAAAGTGCACTTGTACTGAGTAGGGTATTCATTCTGTTACCCGCTAATCGGTTAACCGATTAATTACTACCCGATTAACTGATCGGTTAATTTGAAATTGGCGTTCTTCGATTAACGATTAATTTGGTTAATTCGATTAACCGATGTAAAAATTTTTTTAATTTTTTTTAGTATTATAACATATTTGTTTGTGTTTTTAATTATGTGTTTCGTCTCATATACAAGAGAATAGAAAATATTTTTTCATACAAATAAAGAAGCTGTGATCTTCATTTTAAATAAGTGTTTACTGTCAATAGATGTTTGTTTCACGTACTTTTTTTATGCATGTGTTTAGTTATTTTCCAGATGAAAAAAGGAATACGGATGCCTTCTAGAAGGCGGCTACACTCCTTCTTTTGGACGTACAAGGCTTGCTAGCTCCATTCCATACTTATATATTGTTTACACATTTTGTCATTGTGGGGTAGGCCTATCGCTCGCACTTCATTCGCCAGAGCTTCTGAACGTCATTCAAATTAATGGCTCTTTAAAGGCTTTCCAGAGAATGGTTATTTTACAACGGTCTCCCTTCTCATAGAAGGGAATGTGTATTTTATCTTTTATACGGTAGAGCCGATGCATTCTTCAATAGCTAGTTTAGAATATATAATTGAATAAAAAAAATTCTAAGCTGGCCTTCAATAAGGCCTGAAGTAAGAAGGTCTTCTTAGTTTTCCTGCGGTTGTTTCTTCTTATATCTACTCATATCAATCGTTTAACAGAATTAACCGAAGCAATTATAAGAGTTAAAAAACTTCAAAAATTAAAACAGGACTCTAATGGCATAATGGGAGATTTTATATGCTTAGAGAAATCCAGGAAAAGGATTGAGAAATTAGATATTCTGTATTACGGGTTGCTTTAAATTTTTGCAACACCTACGATGAATGTTTTCCAAGTCAAGTTTAATCAAAAATAAAGAAAAGAATCGGTTAAATCTTAACATTCAAATAAAATTTGTTATCTAAAATATTACTTTAGAAGATCTCCTTAAACTATTGAAACAACTAATAAAATAATCTTAAAATATGTATTACATATATATTTTTTTTTTGTTTGCTCGATTCAAGAATTGTTTGTTTGTTATCTTATAATTTATTTTTTACTATTAAACTTCAAATAATAAATAAATAATGAATTTTTATTTATTAAACTTACTTCATTTATAAAAAAAAAAAAAAATTATTAATCGGTTAACCGATAAATAACAAAATTAACCGATTAAAGCAAAACTTCGGCTAATTAATCGAGCGATTGGCCGATTAAAGCAAAAGCCCGATGAAATGGATACCCTATTAGTTTTAAAATTTGAAAAAAAAATCGTTGGATAGCGATACATTTTTTTTAACTAAAAATTGTATTATCTATCCAAAATAATACCTACATAATTTGCGTGGATATTTTTGAAAAAAAAAAAACGATTCCGGCAACACTATACTAAAACAAAAAAGAAAATATACAATATTTTGTTAAAGTTAAGGAAATTTAGTAAATAATTACAAAGTTTTCTAACAATACACACAATTTTTGTCAAAAACTATATAATTTTGTAAAAATTTAAGAATTTCCGTTAAACTTAATAAAACGACATTAAAATTTCCGACATTTTGTTAAGATTTAAGAAATTTTGTTAAAAGTCACGAGCTTTTGTTAAAAATTACTAAATTTTGCAAGGCTAAAGAGATTTTATAAAATGTACGAACTTTTCATTTTTAATTTACGAAATTTTGAAAAATTAGAGATCAATTGTTAAAATTTCCAAAAAAAAAAATTACTTATAAAATGACCGTGAGACAAATTTATATTTGAATGACTTAAAAGGTTCCATGTGTCTTCATTAGAGGTGTGCAGGTGATTATTCGTGTCACGCCTTGTTCACGAATGACTGTTTTAAATATTAATCACGCTTAAAAAAGTGAGTTAAAATTTAATGTTAATTAAGATTTGTGTATGTGATTACAATTTTAAAATCACGCACAATTTCTCACGCACTTACGAAGACTTTCTGACCCAAACATTGAATAAATAAATTTTTAAAATATTAATTATATAAAAAATAGCTATGGCACAAGTTCTACATGTTTGCATTTGTCTTTCAACTTGTGCACAGAAAGGTCAACAAGAAAAAGACATCCAGAAAAAACATAAGAAAACAAATGTACTTAAGTTTTCAAGACAAAGTCTTGACAAAAAGTATGACAAAGCAGAAGAAAGGAAGAAGCATGTAAATACAAATAAAAAAATGGATAATCAATTACATTAACTTCCGATCCACCAATACCATTGGTTAAAGGTTGATGTTTGACTATAGACTAGCAGGCGCTTCAGTGCACAGTGGTACAAATTTCTAAGGAAGGCGGTCATACGTAGGTTACTCAGCTATAGTCATCCAAATTAATATGAATATTTATGTTTACGTTATTTATGGGCCAATTAGGGTAAATTAAGATAAAAAAGTCTTTAAATATAATATTATAATAATTTATTTATTAAATTAAATTAAAGAAAAAATAATAAATTTTATAACGGCAATTTAATACAACATTTGTACATTATTTTCAAAAACTTAACATACGCAAAGCCTCAGGTGATAGCATAGACTTCTTCTTTTGTGGTAATTTACCTAAAAAAGAATCAACGGGTCGGAATTTAGAAGAGGTCTATGCAAAAGATCAGTGTTAGTGACATCACGAGACATTTTTCGCGTGTTGTCACGTCTGAATTGCTTAAATCATTTATTACAAGATTCAGCGGCTTCTTCAGAGAGCTCGCCTATGGAAACTAGACAATGATCAACTACTTCCGATCCATGAATAAACACTTTATAAATTGAAGCAGGCAAATTATGCCATGGATTCGTACTAATAAGCATTCCTAACGTGTAATCTTTAAATTCTACACTATTAATTTTGTATCCCGACGAAAGATATTGCAAAAGATGATGACACCGATCAATAACTGCTTAATCTAAGCCAGTTATTTCTGCTGATATAGCTGAATTCAAAAAGAAAGTTCTTGCAGTGTTTCCGTCATTGGATGTTCCACTTTGAGCTTTGTCGTCAATTAAACCTAATCGTGTCCTAAAGTGTTGCCGAACATATAGTTTTTTCTGTGTTATAGTTTTTTGGTTAAAGATTGATTTTTGATTATAGACTGGCAGGCGCCTCAGTGGTTCAAACGTTAGAATGCAAAGAATTATGATGATGGGGATGTGGTAATTCTCGAAATATGTAAATCCGACCCGAGTTCAATCCCGTGTTCAAGAATAAAATTATCAAAAATAAAAATTTTATTCGTTTCATGTTGTTAATTCCTTCTTCACAAAAATAATTTATTGAAAATTAAATTTGATTTACTTGAGCCTAATTAAAATTTCAAAAATTTTAAATATTTTTTTATAATTGTCTACACTTTGGGAATTTTTAGCGAAAAAATTTTAAAGACTTAAAGTAAAGTTTCGTATTTCATTGAAAAAGTTCTGTTTTAAATTAAATATTTCGTAAATGTGTGAATGTGACTTTCAAAATGGGTGATAACAAAAAGTTTTTTAGAGGCTTGAGGGTGCTTGTTTACATTTCCTTCGCTTGATAGTGTGCGTCATATTGAGTTAATAACCACTCACGCGCACAGCTCTACTCTTTATTTACAATTGATTTTATCTTTCCTAATAAGCCCAAACATAATTAAGCAATTCCCAATTAGTATAAAAATAAATTCTCAAAGACTGGTTTAAATCAAATAAAACTTTTCATGAGCGTAAACAAATGTTTATCACTAACAAATAAATCTTAATTAATACTACTCACAAAATACTTTTTTTAAAAATTCCTTTTTTAATAATACAAAAAAAAAACAAATATTATCAGTTCATCACCATCTTAAAGAAATAAATTTATTAAACGGAAATTTTAAATAATTTTTACCAAAAATTAAGAAAAAAAACATAAAAAAAAAATCTTTTGTTCACCTTGTAACTACCAATTTGCTACCTTAAATGTTTATAACTTAATTTTTTTCCAACACAAAATCTTTTTTTGTGAATAGATTTTTGAAAAAGATAACACAAAAAAATTAACAAACACTTGCATGGCGCCAATAATCTGCACAAAAACAACTGTTTTCATTAATTTTTTTTTAAATTTAAGGCTTGAAAATAAATAAAATTCATAATTATAAAAGCAAATTTGTTAGATCAGTAATTAATTTGAAATAGATTCATAAATTTCGAAAAAAATTTAAAACTATAATAATAAAAAAAGAAATCAAAAATTCATAACAACTACTGACTATTAATTAAATGTGCGTTAACAAGAATTTAAAGCGATAAATGTCGTGATGACTTGTCTTGCCTAAAAGCTGGTTTAACAAGATTTTTCTAAATAAAATTTTTGTATTTTTTTTATTTGAAAGAGTTTTTGTGTATTAAAAAGAAACTTGTGTTTTCGTGTAATAAATTATTTGGAAAAATATTTATCATTTTTAACATAAATCTTAATTGGACACATGGAGATGAGATAATAAAATAACCCAAAATAATTTTTTAAGCGCTCGAGTTGCTTTATAATATTTTCGTTTTAATATGAAATTAAAAAGAACGACATGCATTTAATTAAGTGCCCTACACTACATCAACTTGTTTGATAAATAGTTTTAATTTTGATTTTGGTCCGTGTTGATTTGGATCCGAATCCGTGTATATAGTCACCGGGGTTGTGGGTTCGATTCCCGCCAGAGACTCTGGACCGCTACAGACAAGCGTAGATCTTAGCGGGATTAGCATAGGAAAAACATCTAATTACATACTTCTTATTTAGGGGATAACCTTGAACCGTATTATGCAACATTAATAATATAATAGTTTTTTCCGATTATATTACGGTTGTCACAACTATTAATATCAACTAATGACAAGGTTGTCAAACAAATAATATATATTTCCCTTTAAACATTTTGGACCTAAATTATAATAAACTATAATATCGCACTTGTTCATCAATACTGTATTAGCTCAAACTTCAATAATTTTCAGTATAAGCAAAACAATTTCTTATTTAACATTGAAGTCATATGAAGAAAACATTTTTAAACAAACCGTTTCAATACCAAAAAGCAGACTATATAGAACGAAATTGTTACAGCGGGTAGAGGAAAAAATAAAAATTTTGAGTTAAAACACTATGGTTGAATAAGTGCGGTAGCCCTATAGGGAACTGACACCAAAGTAGTTTCGTGATTGGTCTTTGCTGATAGGGGCCGGTTTACTTTATATCAATGTGACCTGTCACTTTTACATGGGGTTGTCATTGGAGGGGGTCAATTGACATGTCAAACATCTATTCTCAATGAACGTGTTTAGTTTTAGTTACTACAATGGATTATTATTTCAATACAATGTAGTATTATTTCAATAAAACAAGTCCTAGAATTAAATTTAATGACCACATTTTAGAAAGTCCCAAAAAAAATGTGTAAATAATGTACTGTAATTCATTACTTTTTCTACCTTTAGGTTCTTCATAAACCAGTTAAAGGATTGGTTCTCCTTTCACTGGCCATGAGTTCTCTCATTTTGTACTTGTTCTATTATCACAAATCCTAGGACCAGTCTGCTGGACCAATTGACACAAATTTCCGGCAGGGATATTATTGTTTAATACTAAATATGTACATAAATACTAGAGTCCAACCGAACGTTCGGTTGATGTTCGGCGTTCATCAGAATTTTTGCGGATATCCTTAAATTTAAATATTATGTAAATACCTAAAGTAGAAAGAAAAGCATACAAATGCATCAGAAGGAACGTACATACATGAAAGATTCATATTAATGGAAAGAGAACCATAGCAAGAAAATTCAGAAGATCATCCAAATATTGTTGATGAAGAAATTTATTTGACCAAACCTTAAAATTTCTCGAAAATCAAATAGATATTCATACATGAATACTGAAATTCTAGGTCATAGTATTTAAGTCTATATTATGTTAATTTTTATATAAACTTAAATCGTATTTAAATACATATTGATTTTTTGAGTTTTGTTTGCAAAATCTTACTTAATTCATATAAAAGTATGGAAGCACTACTAAATACAAAAAAATATAAAAAAAATGTATTTATTTACAAGGTGTCCTCAAAAAACAGCTGCATGTTATTGCTTTGCCTCTTGTTGTTGTGTTGTTAAGATATTTAGGCCGCCTTGCCAAGTTATTATAATGGAAACTTAAGTTGAATTTAGATGTACCAAATCGGTGAATTAAGTTTTATTTAAGTGTTTAGTGAAGACGAGAATTTGGTATATCGATTGATTTTAAACATAAATGTGTTTTAAAATCAATCATGAAAATTGGCCAGTATAAACATTAAATTATTTCCAAAAAAAAAAAAAAAAAAAAAAAAAAAAACCGTTTCTAATGCTTCTGAGCAGCGTTCGTCCGACCGAAAAAGGTACTAATACATTTTAATACCATTAATTTTTTCAATAAGTTTCAATAAAAAAAAACACACAATTTAAATTAGTTTTTTTCAATAAAAAATTGCGAAAAGGTAATTGAAACGCAGAATAAGGGTGAATAGCACTAGTTTCACGATCGAATTGAAAAACTTGATTTTCGTGGATAGAGTTATATGATTTGACTTTCATACTTTTTTAGTACGCCATATGGTTGATTAGCTTTTGCAAAACGGTACCACCATAAATGGTATTATGCTGTCGAGGTTACAGAAGCTATCGACGTCTATAAGCGAGTTTCCAAAAATTTTCAAGGGTTCTGTGTTGTTGGTGTTGACACGTAGTGTCTTTGTCCTAAATATGTGATAATGTGCCTCTGACCATATAAATACTTGCTTTGTTCTACGTGAATAAAAAACTATATCGACAGCCTTTTACAAAAATCCTGACATATGTATGGGGTATTCCACGCCAAATCAGATAGTTTTTTTAAACATTTTTTCTTGATTTCCTCAAATTTGTGACACACTTCAAAAGTGTCGTCCTGGTAAATTTTGACATTTTTAATTACTCCTTCAAAGTACTCTTTTTTTTAGTTTTTTTCTTATAACTTTCTAAAGGTGTTATGATACTTGCTATTTTTTTGTATTTTTGTTATATTGGAGAACAGTGCAAATATATTTGCATAGGAAAACTGACTAAGTGTAAAGAGTTTGATTATACCATAAAAAATCTTGAAATGTCAAAAAAATATACGTGTGTTATCGATAAATAATCTTAGACTGTCAAAAAAAATATAAAAATTTGTAACTTAATATTGACATTTCCAGATTAAATGTTAGCACTGCTGCTAACTTTTTTAGTTTTTCATCGAAAGTAGCGGGTTTTAACTTTTTTTTTGCGATTTATAGCTTTTTTTGACGGTTTTTGTGGGAACAAAACGTGGGCAATATTGTTTGTTTTGTTTACATATTGTATTTCTTGTTCTTATTCGCATTTGTTGTTTCATTCAGTCAATCCTAAAAAAATCCAATACAAAAAATAGCAAGTATCATAACACCTTTAATAATGGTCCAAATTGGATTTTTTTTTTTAGATGTCTTTTTTTCAGAAAAAAAAAATAAATATATTTTAAGTTTTCTTGATTAAGATTTTTGGATTTGAAATTTTAAATTCTATTTTTGAATTCGATATGTTTCAAAATGTTTAATTTAAATCTTCTAGCCGACAACAACTTTTAAGCCCGATTTGGTAGTGGGACTTCCAAATTTACTATTTTTAAGAAAAAAAAAATTTTTTTATTGCATTTGATAATGATTTTTTTATTATGTATGTATATACACATAAGTATCTGTTTGCTCAGACTAAAATTTTCAAACATATTGTGATTAAGAGCCTAATTGTCTAAAACGCAACGACAAAAATTCCATTGAAAGAAAAAACAAATACAAAAATATTTTTAAATATTGTTTTTGCTTTCTGCAGGAATTCATATTAAATTTTTAAATTTCAAACACTTCATATTTTGTGGCGTTGAAAATTTTAAAAAATATATGAATTTTTGTAGTAAGCAAAAACTAAATTATAAAATATTTTTGAATTTGGTTTTGGTTTCAATGAAATTTTTGGCGTTGTAACTTAAAGTTTTGAGAAACATGGTCCGATATGTACCACCGTTTACAAAAACCACCACGTGATCCCCGAAAACATCTTCTCAAAAGATAAGCAAAAGTTTCAGAAAGACAATCTTGCTATCGGAGTCCTCAAACAATAGTCAGTTAAATGCCGTTTCAACAGGGCTACTGTCTTCTATGGTAGGATCGGAAGGCTCTTAAAATTCTCTTTAGATCTGTCAATCTTACATTTTTCCCGAAACCCAGCACTGCTTCTGAGAGTAAAGGTTAAATATCCTTAAGATTATCCGTACACCCCTCCAGGGGGATAACAGTAACAAAAAGAGCGAAGCACCTGTTTTAATATTTTGATCCGAAAGAAACGAAAGAAAATACAAATTCGATGTATTAAACAATGCAATAACCCGCCAGTCATAATACGTTTGTAATCCTCATATTGTTCATAAGATGTTATGAAAGGTAATAAAAATATTTTAGCAAGACTTTACGAGTTTCCTTTAAATTATTATAAACTATTAGCGGTTTTCCCTCTTGATAAAAAATTCTCTTGTAGACAGTGTGTCCATTTTGGCATTTTTGCAGATAAATTAAGAATTAAAAATTATATTTAGCTGCAAAATTTTCATTTAGCAGTTGGCATTTTATTTAGCATTTTTGGAAAATGTTTTTAGCTTTTGTTAGCATTATTAATTTTAAAAATTTGAACGAAAAGTTTTATTGATTTTATCATAAACAATTTTATAAATAATAATAAATTTTGACTAAAAATAGTTGTACTCAAAATGAAATTTCGTATGAAAATGTATAATTCGTAGTTAAACAAACATCTTACCTGTCTTGTTAAAAAAATACATTATTCAGGAAATATTAGAAATGCTCTTATCTAATAATATTGCAAATATTATTTGCCCTTTGATATTATGATATAAAAGTACAAGGAAATTTCACTTTGTTGTTAAATAAAAATTCAATTGTGTAAATGTTTGAAAAAATTGGTTGCTCTATGCAGATGAAAAAATGATTATTTTAAACCTTCATCTTTTCTTAAACTATAAAAAATAAAATGATCTAAAAATTTTTGTATATCATGGAAATAAATCGTTTAAATTTTGCTATATCAGAGGTTTGCAGCACCCCTAAGTTTAAAATTTAATCTCAACTACATGTGCTATACATTTTTATGTCTCAGATGCTTTACCAAATTCTAGTCACTTGCTTAAATATAACCAATTATTTCCATTTCGTTACAAAATTAGTCACTAAAATGTATTTAGTTTCGAATAAAATTTCATACTGGTAATACATTTTTAACAAAAATCTTAAAAAAAAAAAATTAGCACTTTTTAAAATCATTTTTAGCATTTTTTGGCCATGTCTAATGCCAGATTTAGCTGTAAAATTTTCTTAGACCTGGCAACACTGCTTGTAGACCTTGTTAATCGTATAAATTTAGGCCCTTACCATGTAAAAGAATCGCAACGCCAAAGAATAACATATAAAGCATAATCAATGTCATAAATATTTTGTAATCTTGTTGTTGCTTTCTATAGAAATTCATGTACCGTTTAACCTATGCAGCGTTTGAAATTTTAAAACGCAATGTGAATTTCTGTAGAAAGCAACAACAAAATTACAAAATATATATGACATTGTTTGTGCTTCCAATATTATTCTTTGGCGTTGCGTTGCGTTTTACATGATTAGGTCCTTCGTTAAAGTACTAAATATTACAGCACTGCAACAACAAAGAGTATTAGACTTAAATTAACTACGCTGTGGTTGATTACATTTACCAGAATAAAACTGTTGACGAAACTACATCTGTCTCTTTCTCTAACATAGAAAATGCCTTAATTTATAATACATACGAAAAATTCACTCACGCTTTATAGTATAAAATCGTATTAAATAAGCAGAGTTGTACACTTTATACAAAGGGTGAAACCCGCTATTATTTTAGCTTAAAATGCGCCATGGAAGTGTTAAATATTACCGGTGATTGCCACGTTTTTTTTTGGCATAATAAAATAATTTTTCATTTTAACATGGAATTTTTATTAAATAACTTTTAAAATGTGTAAAAAACATTTCATTTAAATTGCCATTAAATAAATCATTTTGTTCGAATTAATAAAGTGCCGCAGGTTAAGAAAGTTTTGTATAATTTTAAATAAGGTTTTGTTCATTATTTTTTTTTTTTTTTTGGTGTTGAGTAAAAACTCTTTGATAACTATTTGTTTAAAACAAATTATAAAACTTTTATTATTTTAAAAGAAAAACTAGAGACTTCAACTAAAAATAAGTTTTTGTTCAAAATTAATTTCAATGAGAAACATATTAACTATTAGATAAAGAAGATTTTAGTAATTGAATAATATTTGTACAAAAAAGTTTTAAGGAAAATTGATTGAATGTTTAAATCGAAGCTATCGGGCATGTTCTGACACGTGTGATTTTGTGGTGTTCTAAAAATCATTCCGTTTTTGTGTATCTCAGTGTGTGCTTTCAAAGCTGGAACACAAAAATATCACACGTGTGATTTTACAAGGCGCATGTGATTTGAATAAAAGTGATTTTCAGAACAATCCCCGTATATAATTACTAAATTGTTTTTGTTTATAAGATATATTATATTTAACATTTAAAAAAATAATATTTATTTCTTTTCCGAATTTTCTTCGTATTAAAATATTTTGCATGGTATTTTAACCATTTTTTTTAAAGTCCGGAATAAAATGCAAAAAGTTTAAAATTTCATATTATGAAAAAATTAAACTTAAAAGCTTTCTGAATATACTACATAATACAAGACACATTACTTATAACATTACCTTGTAACTGTCAAAATAAGCTTTTGCTGTTTGGCAAAAGAAAGCTGGCTCAACTTTTTGAGTTCGTTAGCGACTACACAAAACTTATTTTCTGTCAGAAATTTTTAATATCGATCGGAATAGAAAATTATTTTTCTAAAACAACGAAGCCTTCCAACTGAAATAAAAACGAAAACTGTTTTTGCTTGAAATCTTACTTTATTATGAAGAGGTAAAAAGCATATTGCCAGTGTAGTTAAATGTAAACATACTTTATCTGCAAGCACTTCTTAAGAATAGGTTTTACTCATGTTGAAGACAAAAACTGAACAGGTAGGAAAATGTGGAGAATTTCTCTATTAAGTCCTGTGTCGAATACATAGAGATTTTATAGAATCTTTATGAGTATCTTCAATTATAAATCATTAAGCGCTTATGACACTACATTTTTTATTCATTGAATTGATATAGAATTGATAGAAAGAAACAGCAAATGTTGAAAAGAGCAAACTATAAAAAATCTAAGCAGAATTTTTTTTCAGTTTTTCTTTTGTTATTATTTTGTTCATTTTATTAAATGTTGTCAACTTTTTGTTTATGGAAAACATAAAAACAAAACAAAAAAAAGGGCATAATCGCTAAATTTGCCCATTAACCGCTGATTCAGCAACACTTTTAATATTTCAAGCTTAAAATGTCAATTTTAAGTTGAACAATTTTACATTGTTTTTGACATAACTTAATTTTTTATCAGTAACTTTAGTAAAATTTTTGACAGTTTGCTATTTATCTTAATACAGCTAAACTCTTTGCACTTGGTAAATTTTTCTATTACATTATATTTGCACTGTTCACCAAAACTGGAACAATGCATTCAAAATTAAATGTCATATGGCCTTTAGAATTTTTTCAGAAGCAAGCAAAATGGAAACCATAAAATTAAAACATGACGTAAGCGAACATCGATTTTGCATATCGGAAATTCTGCTTTAACTATAAAAAACAAATACATCACTAAGTATAGAAGGGAACTACTGACATTTTCTTAATGTACCTTATTTGAGTATTGCTATGAAACTCCTTTTTACACTGGTCATCTAGACCATTTTAGATTAAATTCAGTTCTCCCCTCTACGAACTAAGAACAAAAAAGTGGAATTTATTATTATCGGGGAAACCATAAATATGCAATTACACGTTTTTCCTTGTGCGATCAATGAAGGCAAAAACCATTTATTTATCCGTTTTAGAGCTTTTTATGAATTTTGGCATCGATATGTTAGTGCATATTTTACCCTTTACAGCATTTGTTTGCATATTTTAGTTAAAAGATTATTTTTTGCAGCATTTTTTAAGTTTATACTGCATATTTTGCCTTTTTGAGGCATATTTTGATATAAAGGGTACGCCATCTAACGTTTTTTTCAACTAGTGCTTATTTCGTGAATGGTAACACTTAGCTCATGTCTGATTTGACAGATAATTAGTTTTATCCTTCCGCTGAACGAATATGGTTGTGTATACGCTTGAACAACGCTGGGCAATATTGCGACATTACTTTGAAAATCATGTTAATGTTGCAGAATGTGTGCGAAAATTGCGTACAGATTTTGGAAGAAGAGAAGCACCGTCAGCTCCGTATGTTCGTTATCTTGTGAAAAAAGTGAAAGAAACTGGCATCCTCATCGATAAACCAAAGCGTGAAAAGCCAAAAACAGTGCGTACACCCGAGAATATTGCTGCTGTGGCAGAAAGTCAATTCACCGTCGTTCTCAACAATTGAACATTTCGGAGACATTATTGAGACGAATTTTGCATAAAGACCTTGGTATGACGTCATTTGAATGAAATTATTTTCCATTATTAACCGGATGGATTGTACTTTCAAATAAAAAAAGAAATTTGAGAAAATATTCAGTAGCTTTTTTTATAGCATTTTCAAAAAAAAAAGTTATTTGGCGGACCCTTTATGTTAAATTTTTTTAGATGCTTACAAGAGCTTTATTTTCTTCTTTCGCATTTTCTGCCTCATTACTGAAGGGATTCACAATGGACCGCATTGATCTACGAGAGGAAGTGTGCCCTTGGGCGCATAACCCTTCTTAACCTAAACTATCCTACAAGAGCTTTCGCAGCAAATAAAAAATATATTTTTTTAACTCTGGTTTTCTGTTTAAATATCTCTTTTGTATACCCAACGTGTTGCTTAAATTTTGCTATCTTCCCTTAATTTTTACTTTAAAATTGTACGCCAACGCAGGTTGTCATGAAAGATAAATGATATTTTAGACTTTCAAATTTTATATTTATATAAGCAAAAATTATGGCGATGTAATACATAGAAATCTGGACCAATTTTGTATTATACCGACCGACTAAGAATCACTGTTTTAAAAGATCTAACGATGTCCATCCGTCCGTCTGCCTAGTTGTCTGTCCATGGTGCGGAAAGTAAAAGTTGCAAGTTTGAAGATAATTTTATGAAATTTTTTAAATAAATGTTACAAAAAAAAATTTGTACTATGTAAATGGTGAGAATCGGTCCATAATTTCACATATTAACCGTAAAAACTTTTTACCAAATTAGACTTGTTGTGTCCGTAAAACATCCAATTATGTTGCTATTTAGATAAAATTCGCCGCAAAAATATTTTACTGCAAATTAAATTCTTTTCGAATCGGTTCACATATGCCCAAAACTGTCATCTATAAAAAGCTTTAACTTCCTATTAAATGTTAACATTAATAAATAATTTCCCTGAAATCCCTTTGGGAACAAAGAATCTCATTTGATTGTTAATATCTAGATAATATTAGCCATAAGTAAGTCTTTTTATATGTATTTTAACCACATTAGCCCATTTTTGTTAGCCCATGACTGCTCATCGTTTTCAAATACGGTAAAATCTCGAAAATTCGTCTGTTAGTACTATGGTGTTGGGGCTTTAGCGATTATAATTTTAGGATTGTTTTTTTTTTTTAATGTAAATGTTTTCAAATTGTTGAATATTTTGTTTTCAAATGAGCAATTTTTATTTTTTTGTGGAATATTTTTAACACCTTTCAGGGCATATAAGCCAGTTTTTACTGCATATATAATGCGCATAAAACGCGTTTGTTAGAGCATATATCTGGTTTCCCTGATTTTTATTTGCTACACAGTTTTAATTGATTCTCTCAAAATTACTGTTTTTAAGTATTTTGTTTGAAGTAGTAGTGGTTGTTAAGATCGCATTGTGATAGAAGCGCAAGTTAGAATATTTTAAACGGTATGAACGATCGAAATAAACATTGAAGCGAAATTTTCATAGCGCTATTATCTGTTTTTTTATGGGATTATAACAGTATTTTTTTATTTTAGGAGAATCCATACAATTAAGCTTTTGTTGCTTGTTGTTTTAATTCCTTCCTTCTTTCATCTTCCTCTCAATTGACAGACTCAAAAGAACTGCAGGTACTTACTCGTATCTGAAATAAAGAATATTTTCCCATTCGTCTTTTCCCTTTCGCTATCAAACTCAAATGATAAATAGGTTTATGTGTTTTTAATAAAATCTTGTCTATATTCCTTTTGTCCAACACCAAGTCATTTGTTACCAGCAAATTAATCCTGGTTTTGGGCATGCAGGGCTTGCAACACTGCCCGAGAACTTTGCAGATAACAATGGATCCGTGAAAGAAAAGCATTCACTAATAAATGTTTAAAATATGCCGCTCGACATCATTCCACTTTAGATAAACTCATAGATAGATAAACTAATTGCACTGCCAATACAACGTCCCTCGAAATAAGATCTTATTATGTAATGCATTACTTTTCTTATTTTCGTAACAAAACACTAAAGAACTGCAATTTTTGTCTTTTTAAATAAATATCTCACACTCTTTATCTATATTTTTAATTACTAATAAAATATTCATTTATTAAAAAATAAAATACATAAACTGCAATATTTTATTACTCTTCACAGTTGGTGGTCGTTATACTTGTTTTATTTGTTACTTATCAGTGTTTAGTTTTATTTTTGCTGATGAATTTTAAATTGCACTTTTATATCTACACAGAAAAAAATTACGGCAAATCAATTGTTATAAAATCTATTTTATAAATACCATATTCATTAATACAAATAATTTTTTAATTGAAAAGTCACCCGCGCAGAACTTGTAAATATAAAAAAAATAGTTTTGTTATTTCAAATTGTTAATATTCAACACATATTTTTAACAATTAGTTTGTTATACTAAATAAAATATATGTTATTAATCAAGATTGTGTTTTATACAGAGTTTGGCATATTAACAAAATATTTTCTTTCTATTAATTTTTTTCCCATTCAAAGAAGAAAATGCATTTAAAATATACTTTAATTCCGTTTTATTTGAACATAATTAAAATTACACATAACCTAAATATATACTTAAAAAGGTTGTGGCATCTACATACACCATTATCAACAAGAATTTGAATACCAGAATGAAAAAAACACACGTTGAAATTTCTTAACGACTCTTAAAAAAAAATTATAATAGCGCTTACCCCACAGATTAATTCCGTTTTCAATTATCGTCCAATCGTTTGTTTCTTTAGTGATTTAATTCAATAAATATTGAATTTTTTTCATAATTCATTTGGAAAAAACATCTTCTTTCAAATGTTAATTATGTAATTAAAAACACATTGATTAAAAAAATTGTTAAAAAATATAAGTGTTCAAACAGAACTGTGTCGAGAGCACATTTTCCATACAATTTGTCTTAAAAATTTTTCGTAGAAAGCCGTTGTGAAATAAAATCTATTTTATTTTGAGAAGGGTTTTTCAAATGCTCTTACATATAGACACTTTTCGTCACAACAATGCTACCATACCTTAATCAAATTCATACATTTTGAAAACAGAAACTGAAAAACAAAATAAAATAAAAAATTATAACAATAAAATGAGAGAGAATTTGAAGTTACTGCCGACGTTTTAACTATGAGCTGTAGGATTTTTGCTTGAACTTGAAGACTTTTAATACTATAACTGTTGTTATTTTTTTCTGTGTAACGCAATACAACAACAAAAAATTTGAAATATATGTTATGCCTCATAAAGAGATCAATAATTTGTTATGCTCTATTAAAAAATAAAAAAAAATTGAAAAATCAAATAAATAAATGTATTTAAATATTTAAAAAAAAGGTTAAAAGGTAAAAATAGCCGTCATTTTCACATGAAAACAGCAATTAAATAATCAAAATAAAATAAGAAACTGAGTAGGTGTTGCATTAAAAATATAAAATACTCTAAATATTTATTAATATTTAATAATCATATCTGAACCCCACAACAAAAAAATAAAAATTTAGTCATTTGTAAGTTAAATAACATGAAAACAACAACAGTGTACTAAAAAAAATTAATGAATACTAATGATATTTTAATGAACAATTAATAGAAAGGCCATCAACCAAGTTCGCTGTTATAAAGAAAAAAATGATCATTATTATATTTATAATAATAAGCTAATAAACCAACCTGCATACATATATACATATGTATGTATATATATACATACATACATACTTATATATAATTTTGGAGTATAAAAGATTGAAGAGTATACCAGCTACCTGCTGGTTTTGTAAACAATTATTGCCTTTTGTACTTTCGAAAAATTATCAACTATTTATTGATTTTATTTCAAATTTATAACAAACAAATAACTATGTTTATTGTAAAAGTCTATAAACCTACAAATTGTATTTGCTAAGCAGTTGTTATACGCTACACCACAACTGCATAGGGCATACATAAGCTTATCATGCCGTTTGTAATTTCTACAATTGTATATGATTCTATATGATTCTTGGTTATTATAAATAGCCAAGTTGATTTAACGATATTTATCTACCCGTCTGTCTGAGTGTTGGTTGAAATAGGTTATCTTAAAACTTCAGATATGACAAGGTTGTTCTATTTCGAAATCACATTTAACCCGGAATAGTTTGCTATTGAAATTCAGCCAGGTTGAAATATGAGAAATAAACCGCGATGGCCTCTAATTTTTATCCATAAACTTTTATTGTTTTTTCCCCTCAAAATCTATAAACTTAATTTTTCACTTTCACCTTTAATAAACTTAGTACATGTTTTGCCAACATTGACTGACTGAGATATTGTAACCATTGTAATGCATTCCTAGGCAATAAGTCTAGGGCTAATTGAATTTTTTAGGCAAACATACAATCACCCGCACAGAAAAGTATTTGGCATGAAAAGCTGGTCAACATTTTTTAACATGCACATATTGATATAAGATTTTGCACATATTCGTTTTCTATAACTTAAAATCAAATCAATAAATTTCGTAAAAATCAATCCGAAATTTACCACAAACTCCATATTAAACCTTCTCTCGAAAAAGAGTTAAATAAGCCTAAAGCCTTACCTCCATATTCATAAAAAATGTCTTAGGCTTATGGCAGGTTTATGAAACGAATATTCTATAAAAATTTGTTTAATAAACCTTTTATTAATCAAAAATATTTTTTATGAATATGGGGGTTAATTAATAATGCAATGTTAGTAAAATTTAGTACATAGAAAAAAGTTTTTAATCAATTAAAAAATGGTTTAAAAAGTATATAATGTGATAATTGAATCAATTGTTTTTTAAGTGGAAAGAAATTTAAAAATATAATTTTGATTTAATTAATATTTATGTTGCTTTAAAATAAATTTTTAATTAAAATATTAATTAAATTTAAAAAAATATTAATTGATTTTTCAATATTTAATTAAATAAATCAACACATTGTTTGAAATGGCAAAAATTTTTGATAATTTTTTTAATTAAAATTAAAAATATCATTTATTAAAAAAAAATATTCACAATTTGAAAATTTTTAGTAATCAATATAATCATATTGGTAATAGGTGCAAAATCAATGTATGTGATAGTTTCATTTGTCTGGAAATCATACCGAATCATACCAAATTGCGTGAAGATCGGTACATATTTTACCATAGGTCCCATATAAAGCTCACTCTAAAACTAACGTTAGTAAGCCCAAAACCGTAATGGATAATGCATTTTAGTCAGGTTGAGTATTTAGTGAAGATCAGTCCATAACTTTTGGTATAACGTAGGCTTCTGAAAAGCACATTAAAATGAGTAAAACGCTAAGACAAATTTCAATAAGAATTGAAATTCGGTCTAGTTTATTTTATTTATAATTTATTGATATTATTATTTTCTTTACTGGTAAAATTTAATACATTTTTTAATAAACATTACAAATTATTTTATTGAAATCAGTTTATTTTCTGTGTATGTTTTCATAAATAATGTAGGGTGTTCCAATTTTGTTGTCCTGTGTTGTTATGTGTTATTGTTTATAACAAATAATGTTATAAAATGCTAGAACAACCGTCATAACGGTGATGTATTTTGACATCAGTACTATGACAAGTGTCATCGTTTTTGACCCCATGACAGCCTTAACATCACTTGATCAAATTTGCATCAGCGTCAAAAATTAAAATAACGTCAGCAATGGGTTAACACATCGGCATCTAAGAAATGACGAATCGGAGTCAGTTAAATAAAACATGTCATCAGTGCGATGACTCAGTAACTTCAAAGAAATGACTCATTATTATTAACTTAACCATTTAACATGTTTGTTTAACTTTTGTTGTATTCCGCCCTTTGTTTACAGAAGAACTCTCAATTATAAGACACCAGCAGCATGCCCAAATGGTTTTCGTAATCATTCTACTTTGAACATTTTATGTATTTCACAAAATAATTTAAAAAAATAGAATATGGGAATTTTTTCTTCTCATTTCACTTTTTATGATGTCACTGTAGTCATAGCATAGATGATGCATAAAATATAACAAAATTTTACGATGACGGTCGTCATTGGATTGATGTCCCTTTTTGCCTTATTGATGCCATTTGTAATAATATTGTTGTCACAATTCTGATGTAAGGGCATCATTACTATGAAGATGCATTTTTCTATCAGTGTAGGGACCACAGGCAAACAAAAAGCTGTTTTATGGGGGTGTGCGCAAAGTTGACTTATAAGTATTTGCGATGTTCTTGTTCTTCTTAAACTCGTCTTTTATAGGCAGGTATTCACATTATGATGTGGTAAAATTTATGTGAATAACATTTAAAATCAACAATTCAAAATACACAAAAGTCTATGACGACAAAAAGTATAAGTCCAAGTGCCTGGTGAGCAATAATAAAAGACGCAACATTTTTAAAATTTTTTGTGTTTAATTAGATATTTAAAATTTTTTTGTGGTATATAACATTATTTTTAGATAAATAAATAACTTTTAAAAGCCTTCTTCTTTTTGATTGTTTGTTTTTTAATTCAAAAAGAAATTGTTTCAACATAAATATTAACAATAAATATTTAAGAACTTTATTTTTAAAATATTGATAAATCAAATCATTAAAATGCAGGTAATAAATCTATTCGTTAAGCCACAAAAAATATCATGTAAACATCTTGAAACTGAAAAAAACATTTAAATCGCATGCAATTTTTTTCAGTTTGCTGACTTTAGCAGTGTCCCAATACTAGCAATCTTAACTTCAATTCTTGAAAATTCATAATATGATGTAGAATTCCTTAAGTTAAATTTTGCCTTTTTGGCCAACTATTTGTCTCAAATACTTCTCTGTGTGCCGTACAGTGCACTGTCCCATAGGCAAAACTAAATACTAACAAAGTGCTTAGAATATTTGTGTAATATATATTTTTGTAAAGCTAACAAAGTACCTTAAATAGATTTGTAAGTAGAATTCATTATATTCACTTTTTATTCACAGGAGGGCGCGCCGTAGCGATGTTCTGAAGATTCGCGCGAAAAATTGGAAACAAATCCAAAAATATACATGAAATAGCTAAACAGGTTAAAAAGCAATACGTCAGAAAATAACATAAAAATTGTTAAAAATTATGAAAACCAAGTTTTTTGTCAGTTGCTAAAAACAGTGCATTCTTTTTCATAACCCGGCAAATCACAAATAGCATTATTAGAGGGTTTGCAAGACATGCACCTTTTCAGAAGGTGATATTTTTTGTGTAGAAATGAAAACACCATTCATACACCACTGCTGATTAAATACGGTAAATTGAAGTTCGCCTTCATACTAAATTTGTTTAACGGTGAAATTGTTTCAGAATTTCTAATTCATAGTGTTGAGTTTTCAGTTAAAATTCGCCCTTCCAGAAATTATATTCCCCTATGACTTCAATAATTTCAGTCTCTATTATGCAAAATTTCCGCAAAATTAGCTCTGAATTTATCAATGTTTATACGCTTATTTACTTCTATGATCCTATTGGCTTCAAAAGTAACCTCCTAAACCAACTCTAATCTTAATTTGTTTCGTTATTGTTATATACACAGAAAAAATTATTAAATTTTTCCAACCACCAAATTTTTTCCAAATACATAATATCAAGCAAACAAGTTGTTGATTTTGCACCTATTACCAAAATGATTATATTGATTACTAAAAATTTTAATATGTTGAAAAAATATTTTCAATAAATGATATTTTTAATTTAAATTAAAAAAGTGATCAAAAAACTTTGCCATTTCAAACAATATGTTCATTTATTTAAATAAACATTGACAATTCCCAACAACAATTCTACATGTTAAAATTATTTTATTTTAAACGAAAAAAGTCAATTAAGATTTTTTGTTATTTAATTAAAATTTTAATGGAAAATTTATTTCAAAACAACTAAAATGTTAATTGAATCAATATTAAATTTTTAATTTTCTTTCAACTAAAAAAATAATTGATTTAATTATTACATTAATTAAAATATTAGTTTAATTGGAGAATAAAGTAAATAAATAAATAAATAAAAATTGTTGGGCCGGATTCCTGGATATATGATTTTTATTTCCCGCTTTCCCGGGAATTCAAAAAGTGCAGGAAAAAGCAAACTCTCCATGCCAAGTATGAACGTGTAATAGGCGCTTAATATTATTTATTTAATTATTTATATTGCGTATATTATTATTATTTAAAACCTTATTTTTATTAAAAACTTTCTTCTTTCTTTTTGCAGATATTTTCGGCACCCAAAAAAAAACAATAATATGTTAATAAAAGCAGCTTTAAAATAATAAAATCCTAAACCTTCAATTGCAAATTACCTAAGAAAACTTAGGTAAATTCTATAAGAAAATAAATAAATAAAAGACTATTAAATTAAAAAAAAGAGTTTTATCTCAAAAAAGAAACGCGTGCCACAAATATGGCACAAAATCGAGCGCACAAAAAGCGCTCAAAGCTTAAAAGCTTAAATAGTATTGCAGAGAATATAAATGACAGCAGCAGTAGCAACGACAACAATACATATATGCTGAAAATGCAACGGTTAACGGTAACGGTTAAACGCGGCTTAACAAAAGAACTTAAATCGTCGCCCTCTCTTTTACTAACGTCGTCGTCGTCTTCGTCCTCGTGGAGTTTATCATTGTCGGCGCCGTCGTCCTCTTTCGGTCGCTTTTTACTGACCACTGCATTTATTTTATTAATTATTAATAGTCAATTTAAAGAAGTTTTAACTCAAGAGATCTCTAAAACACAACTACAAGCACAGCCACATCAGCAACACCATGACGGTCTATCGGCTGCCAATGCGGCACGTATGCTGGCCGGCAGCGGTGGCAATAGTAATAATGGCATGTCTCTAGTATTACCCCACGATACTTATCCTGGCTTTAGTATAAAACGTTTTAAGACTAAACCCGTGGTAAATCGCAATGCCTCCTTGGACGGTGGCCTATCGATGGCTTCGAGTCACTCCATGGCCTACCAACAGCAGGGTTCATATCATATGTTAGACAATGAATATGCCAAATATTTTACAGTCCTAGATGATGGTGTTGTTATGACTACCTCCGATATTTCACCCCTAGTCAATCGTCCGGTGAATTTAGTTGTGGTAGAAGAAACCCCCAACTCAACACAAACTCACAATATCCAGTTGTACGTTATGCATCGCAATGATATGTTAAGATTTCCTGGTTCCATGGTAGATGCCTCGGGGGAAGTTAAGGAGAATAAGCCTGCCGGTACTAGAGTTAGAGGTGTGCCTTTAATGCAGGCTTTCAGTAATGCTGAATTATCGAGCGAACCAAAAAAGGTTAAATATTCTATTATTGGGGGAAATGAAGATGGAGCCTTTGCATTGCAAAGCAGACATGCTAAACAGGCCGATGAAAGATCCAGAACATTGACCATAGATGGTGATGATGAAAGTGGAGTTTGGTTAGTTACAAACCGTCCATTAGATCGTGAGCATACTGCCCATTATGATTTATCTGTACAGGCTTCGGATATGGAAGATGTAGATAAAACGGTGTCAAAAATTCAAATTCGGGTATTAGATGAAAATGACAATAGACCGATATTCAAAGCCCATGACTACAAGTTCGCCATAGCTGGTCAAAAATCTCCAGAATTGGATACTAATTCTTCTACCACCTGGAAAAGATTTAGTATTGTGGGCAAAGTTGAAGCCACTGATGCTGATGATGATAAGATTGCCTATCGTTTAAAACAACCGAGCAACACAGTTATTATAGTGCCACAAACTGGTGAAATTATGTTGGTTGGGCAACCTCCTAGTACTGAACTCTTGCTGGATGTTGAGGCCCATGATTTACGTTATCCCAGCTTGGTTAGTTCCCAACCGGCTAAAGTTTTAATAGAATTCTTAGCTCCTGAACCGGTTTCATTTATTATGCAACATTTGGAACATGACTCAATAAATGAACATTCACATCATCGTGAAAAACGTCGCGTTACTCGTGCGGTCCGTCCTACAAAACGTATAGAATTTACTGAAGCTGATGGTGATACCGAGGGCAAATCAGTTTTCCAATTGGAAAAGGAAACAGACAAGGAAACCTTTAAAATACGCGATGAAAATCCCTGGGTGACAGTGGAAACAAATGGAGCTGTGCGCGTGAAAAAGAAGTGGGACTATGAGGAATTAGGTCCCGAAAAAACTATAGATTTTTGGGTTATCATAACAAATACGGGACATAATGGTAAGTGAAATTTTTTTTTTATTATTATAGGAACTATTTTGTGTTAGTCTAATATTTTGCAGTATATACTGCCATTTTAATCTCTTTGTACTTAATTAAATTAAGTCGAGGAATTTTAAATATGGAAAATGCTGGATTTTTCCATAAAATATTTTATGTCCTTTTATATGCTTTTAATAGAATTCCTATATAGTTAAATTTTTGATATGTAACCACCATGATTGAAATTTATTTAATTAACCATAAATTACTATTTGTAATATTTATTTCATAAATTGCAACAGACACATCAGCACATACATATGCATTTGTGCTACCCAACAAACACGGGGGCTTGATTTCAAATTGAAAATGATTTTGTGTCAAACCTTTTCTTAAAAGATAGAGGTTTGGTAATGATTGTAAAATCATTTGAAAATCTTAGTATTCTCAACTAAAAGGGAAAATTGTTTTCAAATTGAGAAATGCATTTATTTTCACCTAAATTTCAAAAATGGATTGCAATACAATGTGCAACAGAAATATTTTTTTTTAAATTTAAATTCATTACATATTAAAATAAACTGGAAAAACGAAATACTTTGCATCTTTTTATTTTGAGGATTGTCATGGCTGCTCTGTGTATCATCGTGATCGTACAACAAAACTATAATTTCTTCACTTTCCCGCCTTGTTTTTATTTGCATTCTTACTCATACTAATAATTTTGTAATCACAAATAATTTATATTTTTTTTCAAAGGCGAATTCACTTCACTTAATATGTGGTTTTTCTTTAATTGAAGCACACCCGCGAATAACGTTGTGAAAGCCACTTTTTAAAAAACCAGTTTTTTGATTATTTCTGTAAACATTACTCTCTTACACTGCTTAAACATCAATTCATTAAAATTTATGTACCTTAACGCTGTTAAAATGCCATACAAACAGTCAGCCAGTGGAAGAACGTTGGAATGTACTAACAAAATGATGCAAACGCTATGATTTTGCACCGTAAAAGCCGCAGACATCGCGATATCCAAAAAAAAAAAAAAAAAAAAAATTAATAAATTTGCATGTAATTTGAAATAAAAATTTCTTGATATTTTACATAAAAGTAATCATTATTTTTGATAATCTCCAAAAAAATTAAAAATAAATAATCCTACCTTCTAAAAACACTTTTTTGCTGTCCGGAAAAGTTATGATTATTCGCAGCTGTGCTTTAGTTGTAAAACACATTTAACTTTAATCGGCATTTTTTAATGTTTACATTTATTTTTCGCTTTAGTGCGGCCAAGTTAATTTTTGATTTGAGAATAACATTCGATAACAATGTAATATCAAATTAATGAAACATTTTATGTCTAATGTTTTTATTCATTAAATCATTATCAATTCGAATTCAAATGTTAAAATCAAACAATTGAGAATGTTTTGAGAGTTGTGCTTGATATCAAATGATAATAGCATTTCATATTAAAGTTTTTAATTCTTGTTTATTGGGTATGCCCTTGATTGGGAGTAGGGTAGTGCAGTTAATTGCATATGTTTAAGTCGTTGATATGAAGTTAATTGATTTTTACAGAACTAAAAAAAATTACGAGTATGTATAAAATAAAATGATAAGCAAAAACAGAACATTTGCATATCGAAATATTTTTTAACACTTTTAAATAAATGCCAACAATTTTTATATGAGAAATCCAGCAACACTAAAATTAACCCTCGAATGTATAAAATGAAATGATAAACAAAAACAGAACATTTGCATATCGAAATATTTTTTAATATTTTTCATTAAATGCCAAAAATTTTTATTTGAAAAATCCAATAATACTTAAATTAACCTTTTGGGAATTTTGGGACACAAATATTTCAAGGATATTTTTACCTTGCCAAGGGGTGCTCAATGCAGCACTTTTGTGTCACTTATTAGCCATGTAGCCATGCAATAGCCATTAAGGCTGAGTACCGAAAACTTTTCTCATCGCTTAATCATTAGTGTGTATAAGCGTTTTAAGATTTCGCTGCTTGTTTTCAATGTTTGTGAGAATAAATGTAATGAATAGAGTGCGATAATTATATTAAACAAAAGTAAAAAAAAAAATGAGAAAATTACAGCCTTTTCATTTAATTCATAATATTGCATAATTGAGTAGATCGTTGAGTAACGCTTTTCATTCCTATTGTTGAAGTTATCGTCAATTAACACGAACAGCAGTAAAAACAAACAAACTTCAGTTAGTCACTAGCCTGAAATATATATATAAGAGAAGCACGAAAATTTCCATGAAAATACATATACACACACATTCATTAAAGTAAAAGAGCATTATTTAAAACAATCAGCGGGAAAATGTAATCAATAGGAATCGAGAATGTAATGCATAAATTGTATAATATTTTTATTAACACAAAACATGTCCTAGGATTGTAAAAAACTATTTTAACGTAGCCTGCGAATGAATTAAATAACTCATCTGTTATAATAAAAATTAGTAGGCGACATAAAGGCAGCATATATAACGATTGATTATTAAGAAAATATGTAAAAGAAAAACACGAATAATAAACACTAACAGATACAATACATTCCTTGTTCTGCAAATGTGGGAATATATGTGATAATCAATGCATAATTATTGCGTCAAATACTCGTAATATTACCTCATCGATTCCATTATTATTCTTTCGAAAATAATACAATATTTTTTTAGTTATTTGTGTAATCATTTTCCCGCTGGGAAGTAAATTTATTCTCATTAATGAGTAGCAAAAATTTTTGTGTTTCTCACTCATAAATGTTGTTTTGCTTAAAAACCGCAAATAAATTCAAACATTCATGTCTGATCATAAGCAAGGAATGTTTTGGTGTTTGTTATTGACTGTTAATAAGAAAAACTATGTTTAAATATCTCATTTCTAAAACATATTAAAACTATGCTTATATTAAATATCAAAGTCATAATTTTTTGACAATAAGTATCTTATAGCAAAAATACTTTCTTATAATTACACTGTGCATGAAATTTACACTTTTTTTCTTGACAAGCTGGGCACCTGGCGTTTTAACATAATTCGGGTACGCTGAGTCCAGTGGTGCCCGCGGTTTTTTCAGATTGGCTCCGGTTTTCGAGATATACCGTTATTTCAAAAATGGAGGAGGTTGCACAACATATGATCGCGTAACTCAAAAACGCTTTAGCTTATTGTAAAAACTTAAAAAACCGAAATTCCGCAATAAAATTTCCTTTAAGAAAAGTTTTATGAAATTGTTAAATTAATTAAAATTTGACGACTTTTGTGAATAAAATCAAAAGTTGCTAACAGATTTCAATCATTTATGGCTTGTTTTGTTTCTAATATTGTTTTTTATATGTCTGCAAAAAATTAGAAGCCTAGCTGCATTTTTTAATTTTTTATGAATTTTTAAAAAACAAAAATTTCGAAATTTTGATAAAAAAATTATTTTTTTTTCCAAGAAAAAAATTATGTTTCTAAAACGACTGAAGTTTTATTTTTCTTAAAGGAAATTTTATTACGGAATTTCCGGTTTTTAAGTTTTTTCAATAAGCTAAAGCGTTTTTGAGTTACGCGAACTTATGTTGTGCAACCTCCTCTATTTTCGAAATAACGGTATATCTCGAAAACCAGAGCCAATCTTAAAAAACCGCGGGCACCACTGGATTCAGCGTACCCGAATTATGTTAAAACGCCATGTGCCCGGCTTGTCTGTTTTTTCAACTAGCATAGAGTTATTAAGTTAAAATTAAACTCTATAACTTTATGAGTTTAATTTACACTAGTGGAGGTAATATAGTTTTACTCGTAAGTTGGACCTTGGCTCAAGTTGGAGCTTTACGCGTGATTACATTGTAGAGTAGAATATGCAGACTTTGCCCTTTTTTACTTCAAATATTACGAGGATGTAACCTTTTTTTATGTTTATTTTTATGAAAAATATATTTTTATATGGAAATCTTGTTAAACTATTACTTTTTTTAGAAGGACTTATTTTTAAGTTTTAAATGTAACCCCAAAGGACATTTTTAAAAACCCAACAATATGCAACATTCGCTTTACTGTTCATAAAAAAAGTTTCGTGGCTGAAACTTTTACGGTTTTAAAATTTGGCGAATATCCTTTTTTCAGAAGTACGAATTTTTAATCTAATTATCTTATTTTGCAAAACAAGGTTAACATTTTCTGCTTGCTTTTTGAAATTTATTAGGGATTATATGGTATGGATATTTTTTTCACTATACGAAAAAAAACTGGTTAAACATTTTTTGTTTTGAAAGTGTGTGATGGTACGTTTCCTCTTTCCTAAATTTTTAGCCTTATGAGAATGTGATCCTTATTGAAATTGTAGAATATTTATTAATATTTTTAACTATATTTCTGTGGCTTTGTGCTAAAAGGGCCAATGTGAAAATATTCACTTTTGATAACATTTCAATTGAAGTTTTACAAAAAATTCTTTTAATTACAGCTGAGAATAATTTCAAGTTTCATTAATTAAGTTCTAACGACACTATTTGAAAAAGTACTAGATTTGTACTAGTCAAATATGCACAGCACACAGAAAAAATTAAAAATTTCCTCTAATCACCAAATTCATACCAAATTCATAGAATCAAGCAAACAATTTGTTAATTTTCCACCTATTACCAAAATATTTATATTGATTACAAAAAATTGTAAAAATTTAAAATTGTTAATCTCCCCTATCGTGAATAATTTTTTCCCTCGTAATTTGTTCCCTTTTCACGTATTTGCGATCATGAAAAACTCCCATGAAAAAAATAAATTCATAGGAGAATAATAACGTGAAAAAAATGTTCGCGGGGAAAAATTCCCCTTATCGTGAACAATTTTTTCCCTCGTAATTTGTTCACTTTTCCCTTTGAATTTCTCACTTTATTTTTGCTGAGGAACAAAACATTTATGTAAGTAATTCTTCTCATAATTTGAATATTGAAGTTTACAAAATTAATTTTAAGGTCAATTTCCGTTAAAAGAGGCACAAACTTATATGTATATTGTTCAACAAATTGTTAAAAACAGGTCGGTAGCCTGAGGAGTTATGGAGCTTTTCACTCCAATACAATATCTTTTATTTGGTTTTTTTTTTTAACTTTTCATTAAAATATACTTGTATATTTTTGAACAAAACAATTTTTTTAATGATTTTTAATATTTCTTCTTTTTTACATTCGCTGAGAACTTAAAGCGCGAAAAATTGTTCACGGGATTTTCACGATAGCATTTTTTCCTTTGAGGGGATTAAAAATTTCATGGGAACAAAAATTCCACTTGTCTTTCACGATATGGGTGAATATGTCTTTTCAATAAATGATAATTTTAAATTTAATTTTAATTAAAAAAATTATCAAAAAACTTTGGCCGTTTCCAACAATGTGTAAATTGATTTAATGACATATAGCTCAGGTTTTGACAATACCCAACAGCAATTATACAAGTTAAAATTATTTTATATTAAGCGAAAAAATCAATTAATATTTTTTGTTATTAAATGAATATTTTAATTAAAAATGTATTTCAAAACAACTAAAATATTAACTAAATCAAAATTAAAGTTTTAATTTTCTTTCACCTAAACAAATAATTGGTTCAATTATCACATTAATTACTTTGAAATACTTTTTAAACAATTTTTTGGATAAAAAACTTCTGATAATTTTTTCTGTGCAGTAAATTGCGGAATTCCCTCTTCATAAGAATAAAAAAAAAACAATTAAGAAAGTTAGTCGATCCCGCCCGATCATTTGATACCCTACACCAAGTATATGAAGACACATTTTCGAGATTGTGCCATACTTGGGACTCATGGCCAATCATAGACCCAGCAAAACAAAAATAGTTATGAGTTCATATAAGAGTTCCTTGTGCCGAATGTTATATAAATATCAACATCTATACTATATGAGGCTTGTTCGTCTTAAATCGATTTTAGGGAGGGGGCTTATACATATGGTCACCTTCTGGAGTGGAATTTGTATAAGAGCTATGGTCAAATATGGATGGATATAAAAAAAATAATAAGAAAAAAATTATCGCAAATTTTTCACCAATTAAAGCATTGATCAAAAATAAAATCAGTTTTAATTAAAAATAATCAAGTGAATTAAACGTTTAATCAAGTGAAGTAAACTTTTACTTGATACTATTAAATTGTTTACTGGTGTTAATTTAATTAATTTTGTAATTAATATCACAAATTTTTAAATTGAAATCTATTTTTATTTTTTTCTGTGCAATTAGATATTCCAATTTAATCAAAATTACAACATAATAAGATATTTTATGGAAACAAAGACTCTATTATGGAAAGAAGTAGGGATGGGCCAATTGAAAAAATATATCGATATATATCGTATCGATATTTTTTAAGAGTATCGATATATATCATTTAAAAATATCGATATATCGATGTATCGAACGTATTAAGCTGAAATTATTACTAAATTTAAAAACTTAATATACCTATGACAATACATTTTTACATAGGCACAAAAGTATTACACATTACAAAAAAATTTAAAAAAAAAGTAAAGAATACAAAAAAGTTTTTACTTATTCGCCATATGAAATTAAAAAAAAAAAATAATTAGGATTATATACTGCCGGTAAACAAAACTTGTAACACATACTATACAAGTAAACTGTGCAATATTTTATTATTAATATATAAGAACATGCTCAAATAAAAAAAAAAACAAAATATTTTTTTTATTATTAACATTCCAACTTTCATGAGTCGATTCTTTGCATAATTATAGGAACCCTTTCCAGAATATTTTTTCCGCGCTTATTTTTTTGTTGTCATCTCTTAAAAAACCAAGACAAAACTGACCTGTGTGATCTATGAAAATGTACAATGGAAAAACGCCTTTATTTTCTTAATATTAGTTAAAAAAAACCTATGATGCAATTCTTAAAGAACAACAGTATTGTAAGCAGTTGAGTAACGGTTAAAATGTTGAATTTTATTATAAAGTGATCTTAAAAATATCGAATTCGATAGTCGTAGATAAATATCGATGTATCGATATATCGGTATTTTTAATATCGGCGATATATATCGATTATAATTTTTTTAAATATCGATATTTTGATATATCGATATTTATTGCCCATCCCTAGAAAGAAGTTTGTATGGGGGCCTTGTGAACTGGTGGACTGATTTCTTAGCATTTTCAATATGATTTATCCTTATGATCATTGAAACTTAAGGACTAAATTTCATGAAATTATCATCAAACTAACGAGCTGCACTTTGCTACACGGTTACATGGACAGAATACCAGCCAGCCTGTCAGTCGAACGGACGGACGGGCATCGTAAGATCGACTCAAAATAACATTTTTGAAAAATCCATAAATTATGAAAAAAGAGGACAAAAATGGGCCAAGCCTGTTGCATTCGTTAATTATTTTCTTCTATGTTTTTTTTATACCCTTCCCCACAGGTGGAAAGTTGATTTCACGTTGTCCATCTGTCCGTGTGTATGTTGAAATGGGTTTTCCAAAGACCCCAGTAATGGTAAGGACTAGGTTGTTTTACATTTATGTCACATATACTTCGTTAAAATTTGCTACTGAAATTTAGCCAGATGAGTGTATAAATGGCTAAGTTCTGAGCAAATACCATGACCGCCTCTTATTTACCCATGAACCTCGAGTTTTTATTGTGGTTTTGTTAATAAAATCGGGAGAATGGCAAGAGCAAAAGTTTCCAAAGTATGTACAAGCATCTTCGTTATCAATACACATCATCCGACAAAATGTGGACTTTATTGCAGAAGTGTTCGTGGCACAAAATATATTTTTTTATATCTAGAGAATGGTATTTATAAAACTTCCCTGTTCTTATCGATCAATGGTGGAAGGTATCTAAGATTCGGCGTAGCTGAATATAGTACTCTTACTGGTTTTTTTTCACATTGGCCGTAATAACTAGAACAATAACAAACAGAAGAGCATTATTTTTCAGTTGATTATTATGTGTTTACAACCTTTATTAAAATTAGAGGATATAAAAGCTAAATAAGGTAGTAAAATAATGTAATAATACAATCTGCGATTAAAAAAACTTCCATTATTGTGGTAAATCAGATTCTTCTTCCATAGCTTCATCTGCCAGTCATATGTAATCCATGATTATGTCGTAATACAAAAGATTATGACATTAAACTGGACTCCTAATGCAAGCTGAAGCTGGAAGGGCAAATGTAAACTTTGGTCCAATGTTTATTTTATTAAAAAATTTTAAAACTAGAAATTACTAAAATGGCCAAAGTAGACATTGACTTAAATGAACTCAAAACATCAAAATATTAACATTGACCATTTAAGCACCAAGTCCCAGACTTTAATTTCTACATTGCTTAAAGGATATTATTGTCTTGTTATGTACTATGCAAATTGCTACATTGATTTCATGTCTTTATCGCTTTTGATTTCAAAGTTTGCCATATATCGTTTTTTCGCAAAAAAAGCAATGCTATGCCAAATTTTCTACTGTGCTAAACTAAAGCTTATGCCATTAAAAAAAAAATATGAAAAATATACCCGTTAATTTAATTTCAGGAACTAATCATGTATTTTTTCAAAATTTTTTTACCTGTCCTTTAAAGGATTATAATTTACCTTGCATTTCCCTATCTCTTTTATTAAATTATTAAAAACATATTTTTTTTAAAAACTTAAAAGTTCACAAAAACAAATTCTATTTATGCAACAATAATAGAAGCAAAACTAATAGAAATTTTACGACTTTAGAAAAAAAAAAATATTTGAAAAAAGAACAAATTATTACATAAAACAATTTGTATAAACGACTACCACAAAAGTAACCTTTAGGCCATTTAAAAGACCATTTTATATGAAAACTTTTAATAAATTTTAATATAGGAAAACATAATAGTATTAATTAAATTTGTTAGTATATTATAAATTTTATAATTAAAACATAATAAAACCCATAAAATACAAATTAAGGATTTAAAAAACGTATTGCAAGAATTTTTTTGAATGGAAATGTAATTAGTTTTTGGGTAAAAAAAGATGCAATAACAAAAGGTTGAAAAAAGTACGTTCTATTAAGTTTTCTATGCAGTTTATTAAAAAGACTTCAAGATTTTATTTTATGGTTCGAAAATCAATGATGTCCTTCATAAAATAAAAAGAGATTTTAAAGAGAAATCGTTGTAGAGTTGTCTTTCTTATATGCATTTTTTTAAGACGAACGACGTTTAAGCTCTAAGAGGATTTAGTTTCGTTTGACGGAAACTTAATTAAAAAATTATTAGTATTTACAAAGGACATATCGCTGCGGTTCTTCTTCTGAAAGGGATCCACTCAATACATTTTCACAATTTGCAAGAAAACAATAAAAAATAGTCACATCTACGCAAAGTGAAAATCTTGTATCTTTTTTCTAGAGATTACAAATGCAATTGTGTTCCTCTTTGTAATATCGAGGCATAACCGCAAAAAAGTTTCTTATAAATGAATTTATTGGCAGCACTTGCATCACCTCCAAAAATCTCATGGTCACAAAAAAAATCGTTACGATTTTATAGCAAAATCAATTTTAGCATAAGCGCCAATTTTCATACAAAATGTTTATAAAATATGATAATAAAAAACCCCTTCTCCGGTAAAACTTTGATTTTGTCTTGAGCTTGATTTGCGGTAATGACTCGATAAAGGAGTACGTACACTAAATCATAAACAGTCACTACTAAAAGTTAATTCATTTCAAGCTGTAATTTTAATAATAAGAGGTAATTTTGAGTCTTTTGACATTACTCTAAATAGTGCATCACAAAACTAAGCACTTTATTCACTAAAAGCGTCACAACTCGAAATAATACTATTTATGCAAAAGAAAACTACTCAGGTACTCATAAGCGCCTCGTCAGTAAAGATAAAATTCTTTAGTTGATAATGCACAAGCGGCACAAGTAACATAAAACAGACATACCGGTATTTTTCTAGTTAAAGAAGACAGTGACCGATGTTAACAGTTTTTTTCTTCTACTGAAAATTTTTAAACGAATTTAACCACTTTAAGAGAAACCGGTGCGATATACGAGTATATTGCTATTTTTTAACAAGAATTTATGCAGTTTTAAAATGACCAGACATTATAAAGTTAAAAAAATGCAAAATCCTAAAAAAGTTTTATGTACAGAAAATTTTAAATTGAAAAATTTTTAGGGGTCTACAAATTTTTAAAGGCAAACATTTAACGCAAATAAACTACACTATAACGCGTAGTTTTTTATGCTGTTTCTGTTCTGTACTATTTCTACGTAAAATTATTTATACTTCAGTAGCTGTCAATATATCCTTTTTTTTTGGAAAACTATTATCCAGCTCTTTTTTAAAATCGTTATATAGATAGGTTAGGTTAAAGGGTTGCTTGATATACTTTTTGCAGCAAACCGTTATTTAACAAACATTTTTTTCCCTTAATTCTAATACCGTATTGGTTTTGCTTAGTTCACAATATGTTAGGTTTTTGTTAATCTATAATTCACCAAAATAATAATATTCTTATATTTTCCTAGAACCCTTGAAGTTAAAAAAAAAAAAACGAATTTGATAGTAAAACCATTATCACTTAACAAAAATATTTTAAAATGAAAGATTTATAGGGTAAACAATTTTTCTATACTCTTTTTTTTAATATTTAAAATTTGCATGAAAATATTTTTAAAGTGAGGTAAAGTGTTTTAGAAAATAACGAGGTTTCAGTTTCATTTTCATTTGTTATTAGCAGAGAAGACAAAAAAAAGCAAAAAACAAAGTGTTTACAGCAAAAAAAATATATAAAAAAAGCACAAAAATTTAGAAAAAAAGCAGCAAAAAAAGCATTTTTATTTTTTAATATATACATTTAAATATAAAAAATTACAGTTATTCTATTTCTTCAGACTCGTGAAAACAGTTACAATAACCAATCATGTGGGCTTTTATATTTGTAAACGTCATTTTTCTTCGTCTTTTTGTTAAAAGTGAATTTTATAAGGAAAAACTTCTTTCCACGTCGACGGATGATGTTGGAGCAAATTTATATTTCAAAATTTAATTTCGTCATCAGGTTTAGCACCAGTTTGAAGAATGTTGTTTATTTGTAAAATTTGTTTGAACCCCGGATTTCTTTTAAATACATACTGCATTGAATTTCTTCATATATATTTTTTCATGTAGATTCTCAAGAGCTTCTCGTGCATTTGACACAATATTTACACTTTCGTGAATAGCTAACCAAACTGTTTGTAGCTTTTTTTGTAGAAGACACAATAATTGAAAAATTGTTTTTGATAAACGCAAGTTGGGAACTTAATCCGGGCAAGTTATATATTTCCTTGGCGTGCGCGATCGAATCTGAGTCTTCACTTTTCAGTTAAGAAATAACAGCCTTTACTTTATCAAGGTATTCTGCATAATGCATTGTGGCTTCTATCCAAGTACCCCAACGTGTAGGGCATGGGAACGGTGGAAGAGCCAAATTGGGATTCATTTGTAAAAATAAGTGCTTTCTACGAGGAGCCTATGGAAATTAAAATTTTAGATTGTATGTGTGTAA
The DNA here is from genome assembly GCA_943735925.1 of Pollenia amentaria. Taxonomy (NCBI): domain Eukaryota; kingdom Metazoa; phylum Arthropoda; class Insecta; order Diptera; family Polleniidae; genus Pollenia; species Pollenia amentaria. The sequence goes on from OX031007.1 coordinate 152,060,338, forward strand.
ATACGAGTTATTGAAAAATTAACTTAACAAAAACGGATTTGGTACAAGATATTAGTTTTTTTACATGCTGAAACTCTAAGCGTATAAAGTCAGCAACCCGATGAAGTCCATGAGCAAAACATGTCAAATGTATCATTTTGGGATACATTATCCTAAGGGACAAAATTCCACTTAACATGTATGCCGCTGCATCAGTTACCATTAGCAATATTTTGTCGTATTGAACGCATAGATTAAATTTAAAAAAAAAAACATAAAAATATAAAAAAAATTATGAATCAAATATTCACTTACCATCAGGCCATAAAATTTGTAATGAATCGTTGAAGAAAGTTGCAATAGAAGCCCCATTTGCATTTTTGAGAACACCCATGTTCAATAAAAAAAAGGTTTATTTCCAACATCGTCATTTAAAATACCAAATATAAAGTTGGCCACATATCTTTGTTCACTGTCTGTTTTTTCATCAACAGAAATCCATATATATTTACCTTTAGCCTTTTCACGTATTTTTCCCAAAGCTTTCGTATACGTTTGAGGTATGTATTTACCTCGAATAGAACTTTCGCTTGGAACTGACAAATTGGCGTACTTTTGAAAGATGTTTTTGAAACTGGGATGGCTTACTTTTTTTACTGGTATATTGGTCTCCAACAAAAATTTACATATATCTTCGTGAAATGTATTAGCAGTACGATTTTCTTGGCAAGCAGCTAATTTGTGTTTTTTGTACTAAAATGTTGCTCCACATTGCACTTCTTTTCGCTATTAATTTTACTCGAACACACATTACAAAAAAGCCAATCTTTTTCAACTTTAAAAACTTCAGGATACAATTTTACCATTTTTAGCATAAATAACATATTTGACTTTTCTTTCGGCATTTATTTTTTATTATTTTTTCGTTCACAACGGCCGGTTTACTTATTTTGTTTTAAACTCAAATAAGTTACATGGCTGTTTTTTTTGGGATGGTAAGTTTATTAATTTTAGTTGTAATAAAGCGTATTGAATTTGGCCCAAAAACGTTGAGTCCACAACTAACATATTTTTGTTTTAACCCAGAAAAAAGTTGTCAATTATTTTTTTTTTCTCATGTTTTCTCAAAAAAATATTTTTTATGTAAAAATTATGTTAAAAAAGCTATTTTACAGCAAAAACATAGGAAAAAAGCAAAATAAGCACCATAATAACAAAAACAGCAAAAATGGGCAAAAACAGCAAAAAAGAAGCAAAACAGCAAAAAAAGCAAATTTGTTTTCTCTGGTTATTAGTCTTTCTTGCTAATATGATATGTTTACATACATAAGTAGATTATTATAAAAAAAAAAAAATATTTAAGAAAAAGGATATATGCCCAAGTTTTAAACCAAGGTTCATAAGTATTTTTATTGGGAAGATTTTCACAGTTCATAAAGTCACAAATTGTGGTCAAATCGTTTTCAAAATATCATTTAAGAAATTATTAAAGTAACAGTATCAAGGTCAACTTGTCTATTCCATGAAAATAGTTTAAAAAATATACAGTAGTTTTGACTTAACTGCCTTTTGTTTAAGTGCACATTTGACTTAACTGCACAAAATTAATATTTTTTGTCATTATTCTTTCAAATCCCATATAAATTCCTTTTTTAAGTGCGCTTTTTATACCTGCACATTTAAGATAAATGCACAAAATTTTTGGCATTTTAAAATTATTTTCATACAAAAAATCAAAGATAGCTGCACTTTGACTTAACTGCCCAAAATACATATTTTCTGTTATTATTCTTCAAAATACTTGTTTACGTGCATTTTGTTTACCTGCACATTTATCATATTTTTGAGCAGCTTTAAAATATTTTCATATAAAACATCAAAGTTAGCTGCACACATGAAAAAAATAAAGTGGCCACTTTTTCACATATATATCAAATTTAAGCTGTTTTTAAAAACATAAATCGCAAACAAGCCGGGGTGGCATCATTATAATTAATTTATTTTGTTTGCATGTACAACATTACCACGATTATATGAAAGGAATAGCAAATCTTATTGTCACCAATTTGGCTATCTCTTTCATTCTAAAAATGCATAACACATGACTACAGGTTGCTTGAACGTAATTGTTGGGAGTTCTGTTTTATATTATGTGGTTTTTAGTCTTTAGCTGTCATAAGTTGAGCGGAAAATATAAACATAAAAATTTAAAAAAAATGAGTTGTAAAAGAAAACTAACAGCACTGTCATTAAAACAAAAAGTAAAGATAATTAAAGAAATAGAAGACGATCATAAGAATAAAAAATTAATTTGCTTAAAATATAAATGTGATATTTCGACAGTGAATCGTATATTAAAGAAAAAAGTAGAAATTAATGAAGCCGCCAGCGTTTCAGCCAATTTAAAACAAAAGCGCAATAGAAAAGGTGTTCATGGCAATGTTGAAAAAGCACTTGGGATATGGTTCGATCAACAAAGACAAAAAAATGCTGTAATAAGCTCCCAAGTTCTTATTAGAAAAGCCAAAGAATTTGCCATGGAGCTTGGTGACGATTTCGAGCCGGATAGCAACTGGTTATTTAGATGGAAAAAACGACAAAATGTAAAAGTGGGCATAATTCATGGTGAAGCCTCAGACATGAACACAGACGGTGCAAAACAATACATCGAAAATTTACCTAACCTTATTAAATATTATTCCCCCGAAAATATAATGAATGCGGACGAGAGTGCGCTTTTCTATAAAGCTTTACCCACGAAAACCTACTATCGACCTAATATTCACCAACCTGTAGGCAATAAAAGCCAGAAAGTAAGATGTACTCTTTTATTTGTTTGTAATGCCATAGGGTCTTTTAAAAGAGTGTACGTCATTGGAAAATCCAAATGCCCACGTTGTTTTAAAAATGTTGCTCCGCCAATACCATATTTTGCTAATAAAAAGGCATGGATGACAACAGCATTATGGCAAGAAATCTTGCATTCATTGGATGTTGAAATGCAGAAATTGAACAAAAAGATCATTTTATTTGTAGACAACGCCAGTTGCCACAAGACTCCACATCTGGAAAATATTGAAGTACAATTTTTGCCGCCAAATACTACAGGCCTCATTCAGCCTTTGGACCAAGGCATTATATCAGCTTTCAAAGCATATTATAGGCAAATAATTGTCAAGAAACAAATTTCAGCTCTAGAGCGTGATATGACGATAAAAGATTTTTACAAATCTATTTCGTATCTGGATGTATTACATTTTATAAAACGAGCTTGGTGGTTGGTGACACCATCTTGTATATCTAATTGTTTTAAAAAGGTTTGTATGATACCCAGTAGGTATTACCTACATTGTTTCTAAAACTTAAATATACTTACATATTGTATGTATTAATATGTTATTTTATTTAGGGTGGATTCATTACCAGGGCTATCGAAAATGATCCACAATTTAATGACGAAGTTGATTTTCTGAACACAATTCCAGACGTCACGAATTATATAAATTGTGATAACGGTGTAGAATGCTATGGAGATTTGACTGAAAGCGAAATAATTAGGGGGATCACCAGTGCTGAACAAGAAATTTATAATGAAATTGAATCTGATAGTCAAGACGATGAAAGTGAAGATGTCAACGAGATTCCGACACTTAAGGAATCATTGATTGCCTTAAATATTATTCAAAAATATTGTTTTTTCATGAACATAGACATATCGGTTGACAAAATTGAAACCGAAATGGTTAAAGGGAGAGTAGCGTCTACAAAGCAATTGACAATAACAAATTTTTTTACTTAAATGTATGTATGTATATACATACATAGATATACAACAAATAAAGAACGATAGTACATTTTTTACATCCACATACATAGTATGTACATAAGTATATGTATAACATTAAAAAAAGAAAATATTTATGAATTGTTTTGTTTTTTTTTTTAAATTTTTATTTTTGTGAATTTTCATTGTTTTTGTTAATGTTCATTTAATATAAAATATACATACATACATATGTTTATAAAATGGTTTTTTATTTGAAATAAAATTTAAATAAAACATCAATTTTTTAATAAAACGTTTTTTATTCTTCACTTAAACACTTTACTTTAGCTGCACTTTTATGCAGGTAACCACAATTGTATACCTGCACATTAAGGCAGGTAAATACATTTAAGATAGCTGCATTTTTGATTTAACTGCACAAAAAATCGTGCAAAGGAGATTGTGCAGCTAAGTCAAAATTACTGTATATGCAATCTAGGCACAATTAGTACACAGAAAAAAAATAAAAATTGATTCCGTTAAAAAATTAATTAAATTTTCAACCGTAAACAAATTAATAGTATCAATTAAACGTTTAATTTACTTGATTAAACGTTGAATTAAAACTTATATTATTGTTGATTAATGCTTTATTTGGTGAAAAGCTTTGGAGATTTTTTTCTGTGTGATTTTTAAATAATATTTAATTTTTGAAATATTTATAAAAAAAAAGTTCTCTTTCGAAAAAGGGATATATCCAAATAATTGATGAAATCTTTTGTGTATATTAATTAATATTAGCGCTATTATTATAAAACAAATGGCGGCAACTTGTTCTAAAAATTGCCTTTAAGAAGTAAAAGTGCTATAATCGGTTTTAACGAATCTTTTATACTTTTCAGTGAGAGTTTCAGGAGGCTTTATATTAGATCTATGTAATAAAACCATAATAGTGTTCAAATTGCGATTATGGTTTAAGTCGTATAATTTTAAATTCGGGGAATATGCTTTATCAACGACATATGTTAAATTATGCGACAATTAAAAGTCTATTTTTTATCATACAAAACTTAATTTGACTTAGTTCCAATAAAATATCATGAATTGAATTGTGAAATTTTTTATAGTACTTGAAATGCAAAAAAACATATATGTGTTTTCCGATATTTAAAATTCAAGACAGTTGTCAAGACAGAATTTCATTTATACTTATACTAGGTGTTTCATCGTTAGGTTTAATTTATAATGTAAAATAAAAAATCAATTAATAGCGCATTTACTCATTGAAAATGATATCATGTAAATGTTGGCCATGACTACGTCTGACGTGATCCATTCGGAAGGACCAATTTTGGTTGACTCGTTCGAGCATAGCGACTGTTATCTCGCGAATAATACGAGTAATGTTGGCTTCAAAAGTGTTAATCGTTGCTGGCTTATTCCTAAAGACCTTAGACCTTACATATCCCCAGAGAAAATAGTCTAAAAGTGTGATATCGTACGACCTATGTGGTCAATTTACCGTAGCAAAGCGTGAAATAAGGTGCTCGCCAAAATGACTTTTCAGCAAGGCCATTGTTTCACGGGATGTATTGCTCGTAGCGCCGTCTTGTTGAAGCCAGAGCTAATCGAGACCATGCGCTCGAATTTCAGGAAGCACATAGTCTTTTAACATGGTGCGATAACGGTTACCATTGCCACAGAAGGATTTTCCTTATTTGTGAAGAAATATAGACCATGGACCACACCATTAAATACCGTTGTATTTAATTGGTGTAATGTTAGCTCTTGGCTTTCTTCGGGTTGCTCATCAGCCCAAATATGTCAATTTTGTTTTTTAACGTGTCCACTGAGCCAGCAATGTGTTTCATCAATGCACAAAATTTCAAGATAAAACACCGGTTTTTCAGTGAGTTTTTCCAGAGCCCATTCAATGTCAATTTAAGTCGCCTGATTTCAATTCTTGACTTGCCAAACGATACTGAACAATGACAAAGCAGTTTAATAGTTGTCACGCGTGGCCGGTAAAAAAGAGTATATTGAAAATCAAACATCACGATGAATCACACTTTATATATTTTCTAATTTTATTTTTGTTCATAGAATATATTTTAATCAAATATGGAATTAACTGCAATATTTACTTTTTCTTTATCCATAAATACACAAAATATCAAAATTCTGTTTGTCCTAATATAAAAGTTGCCCTTATATCCTTTTTTGGCTTTTAAATATATGTTAGTAAATCTTATATTTTAAAATTAAAATTAAATATTTTTAAGAATTATTTCCTACCTTCCGATAGTAATTGCATGTTATATTTTCTTTCATGTTATTTTCATGTTATATTTTCTTTTTACTTTAATCATATTTGACTTCCCATTCTCGAAGTTTTCGTTTTTTCTCCGTGTTTGCAGCTACAGCTTGTAACTGTCACTAGCACAACTTGATGAATATATAAAAACTGATTTTTTGATTTAAATGAAAGGAAAATAAGAGGGGGAAAATACATTTTAAAGCTAATCATCCTGTAGATAGACACAACAATTATTGCCCTGATCCTTGTTTTGTTCATGTTACATGTAATTTTTTTTTTTTTTTGCTAAAATATTTCTCATTGCGTCCTTTTGTTTTGTTTGTTGAAGTACCGCAGTAAAAAAAACACCAGGCACAGTCACATAATTTTATTGTAGTAGTCCTGCAAATGTTTAGATCCGTTCCTTTTTTATTGTTTTCAAGTGTGACACATGAGCATCATAATGCTACGTCCTTTATGTAAATATATTTAAATGTTCTATCGTAGTGATTTATACGTAAGTAGGAGAGTGAGTTTTGTTTCGGCTTAATCGCACATAAAAATTTTACTATATTTAATTTTTATAGGAAGCCATTATAAACAAATGCTACATTATCATCAGCACCATCTCTATGCAACACATAATACTGCAGTAGTTGTCTACCACGTACTACATGTACAGACATGCTGCATGCAGATGCATTAAAGGTGTTAAATCGTTAAAAATAAATTTGCTTTAAGTCTGATAAAATGTGTAGAAAAGTAGGATATTTAAATTCTATCAATATACCATAACATTTAGATATTTATTTAAAACCATTGTACCATCGTAAGATAATCTAGCATTATTAATCCATTTGCTTACTGAAACCACAAACTTTAGTTGAGTACTAAATATATCCGAAATTAGTCCTCTTTTACGGGTGCCACACAAAAGACCAGTTGATGCAGTATATCGTTTTTTTTATTGTAGAATTGCTTCAAATTTGAACCACTTCTCCAAAAAAAACCGCACTCGAAAAAGGTTAAGCACTGAATATATCAGAAGTTGGTGCTTCCTCAGGGGTGCTACACATAACATTAGTTGGTGACATATATTTCTTTAATTAATTGAAGAATTTAAAATTAGGCACTTATTTTAATCTTGTTTTTCAAAAATGTCCTTCCTCAAAAAGATACATTTGTTCTTTCTGTGACAATACAAAATGTCTTAGGAAAAGGGGTTTGTAAGAAATAATTTCTGTATTGCCTTTTGAAATAGGTATATAAAATGTTGTAAAGAATTTGCTACAAATATCTTTGGTTTTCATGGGCAACCGCATAAGTCCATTTTTTCGATTTTGAGATGTTGATGGCATATTGCTTAATTTTAAACGCTCTTTACATGGTTCTAAAAATTTCTGAAACAGGTGGACCAATTCCGATTTTTTAAAGTAATAACTGGGTTTAAGCTATCCTGAAAAATTTGATTATAAGACATACGTGGTCGCCCATAAAAATAACAGATATAAGACTTAGAGGCCCTATGCTCCTAAACGGAATTACGGAAAAATATATATAAGGATTGCTTTTAAACAAGTTTAAGATTTTTGAAATTTGCACACGATTTTACCTTGCCATACGTACGTGTTATAACTCCGTTTTTTTTTTGCCTACACGAAAGAAATTTAATAAAATTTTGCAAACAAATTTTAATGCATTCTTTAAGCCCCAGTCTAATGTTATCCCGTAAAAAGGTTCAAGCCCTTAATTAAGGTTAATGATAATATATATTGGTATACATTACACTAAAAAGATAACTCCAATGTAAACCCCCATCAATAAATTTGCTCTATGACGTGTCTCCCTAACATGCAGAAAGCATCACGAAAAGATTTTACGTAAATATGAGTAATGATAACATAAGCGATTTGGATCGAATTTTATCTCATCTCAGAAAGCTTCCGACATTTGATATATACAAAACAATTCGTCGGAATTCATTACAACTGAAATTGATAAACATATATATATCTTAGAAAAAGTACAAGTTGCCGAAAATGTTGTCACCCGCTGTTCTTTTACTGTAATTTTTTTAATAAATGACAAACTTAATGGGTCAATTACGGATGACAACTAAACTGAAGTGGTTTTGCCTGCATTGAAATAAAGCAACGCCGTTGATGTTAAATTATAAAAATGTTTTTCCTTATTTTACATTTTAACATCAGCGGCGTTGCCTGATTTTGCTGCTGGTAACACAACTGCAGTTCAGTTACCATCCGTAATCGATTCATAAGTTTTGCTTTTGAATTCTGTTTTTTGATGTCTAATTTATTCTTCGATAAGTAGAAAAAGTGATACAGTCCCTATTTGTGGCACTTTACACTACTCTTGCCAGATTTTCCGCAAATAGGTTCCCTCATTCCTGATGGATATTCCCTTGCAGAACTCCAAGAGGCTGATGCTTGCTGACATATGTTTGTGACTTCAAGAAACCCCACATAAAGAAGTCCTGACTGGTTAAAACTGGAAATCTTTCCAGCCAGTGTAAAACAGCAAAATGAGGGATTTAGCAAACCGAAATGCAGCCTTCAGAACTTCTGTTTTAGGTAAAGCAGTATGCTTAATCTGTTGGAACTACATGCTCTCCAGTCCCACATCCACTAACTGAGGTAACAAAAAGTCATTGAACATGGTTCTGTAGGGCTCGCCGTTCACAGCAGTCGTTTGGATGCGTAATGACACATTCACCGTAAACCTTACTCCATAATGTTACTTTGAGCGTTATGTGCAGATTTTTGGTGCCCAGACGCGATAATTCTGCTTATTCACATGAGATCATGAGCCTCGGCGTTCATGATAAATTATTAGGGAAAACCCAAAATCTCTTATTCCACGTTATTGAGCTTCATTTCTTATTGACGTGTATTTTTTATCTCTTTACTTCACAAATGTCAACTGACATTCACCGCCATTTGCAAAAATTATAGCATTGTACGATTGGGTGATGAGTTTTTGCGCCACCTTGTACATTATTTAAAAATTAGGAAAAATGTTTCATCAAACCGTTATTTTAACCTTCATAAGAGGTTCAAATAACTTTTATTTGTAGGATTTCGATTTCTCGAGCGCAATCATAATGAAAACTACACTAATAAGTAAAATAGACCTCAGACAAGCCACTCAGTTTAACTGAATTGAATTTTTATAAGTCGTTTTTCTTAGACAACCAGACAAGACAATAATTTTTTTGAGCAAAGAATGTCATGTTACCCCCTGCAGGCCTTTCCGCAGCCTTCTTCTATAAAATTCAGAAGCCATAACGAAGATCCTGTCGTAAATTTTTATTTTATTGGTTGCTTTAAACTGCAAAGAAAGAGCATTTAGCGTGAATTTGAGTGCTCATCAAGATCTTTATGGGCGGTGAGATTTATGTCTAACAGTTCCGTGGTGCCAAAAAGGGAATCAGCTTTGTTAAGGGGGCATTGCCCGCCCCTCCCCCTACGGATCCGCCCTTGACCAGTTAACGCCACTTAAGAAAGTTATCCTTTAAAAGTCTGAAACACTATAATCAATTTACCATAGAAACACAATTTGGCTCTATAGGTTCGAACAAAAATTTCATAGAACTTGTAATATTTCTCTATCAATAACATTGGAAAGATTATACAAGAATCCACAAATATTTTTAAACGTTCCCAGGATTTCAAAAAATTCGGCAAATAAAAACCTAATGATGACCCATCATCATATGGCATAACTATGCAATACCAGCAATCGATTTTATGGCGGTTAAAACAAAAACGACCGATATCTGATAAAAAAAAACCTGCCAAACAGTTAACTCTTTTATCTCCCTGTCATCAGCACAATACAGTCAGTGCTCTGGATAAAGTATATTTGCATAAATATGTGTGTGCAAGTATTTATGTGCTGTATCTCAAAATCCCAGACAGTAAAAGTAGCATTAGTGGTAGTGGTAGTCATACTTTTATGTCCAGTTATTTTAATTTTTGTTGTTTTTGACAGACAAGTTCATGACACTAAAAACATTTTTGTGTCGTTGTTAAATTGTGTTGATGTAAAAAAATGTTGCTTGCGCTGCTGCACATTGCTACACATACAACTAGAATGTGAAATGTTTTCCCTTTCTGTCTATGCGATTTCGAACCACCGGTACCACCCTCTTTAAACCCAAGAGCTCAGTTTATTTATATTGTTTATTTACATGGTACAACATGTGAATTAATAATTGTTTCTTTGTCGAATTCCCCCTCATTTTTGTTGTATTTAAGCTAAAAACATTTACATTATAACTTTGTTTTACTGATTCTCTTACTCACGGTCCCAAAGTACCAGTACTTGAATCACTTATTTTATGTTACACATTGCCAGCACATGCGCTTAAAGAAAGACTCCCTCATGCATCTATTGAATGGTTGGTGTAAGTGTAGTGTGTCTGGGTGTCTTAAATAAATTTTTTGTACATTTATTTTCCTTTTACTATTTCTTTAATGTTTTAATAAATGCCGCATATTTTTAAAAACAGAGAAGAAAAGAAAAACAACAAATAATAACTGCTTGTTGTTTGAAAACAAAAATTTTATTCCTAAAAGACATTTGCTAACATTTGTTTCAAAATCATGTTCATTCTTTTATTTTGATGTCGCACATTATTAGTTTAACAATTAAGCAAACAATTATTTATTCTCCTCCTTCACTTTACATATTTTTAATTATTCGCCTATTTGTCTTAGTCTTTTAATGTTTGGGGCCATACTTTGTTTAATTTGTCCAGAAATTTTTCAGCTCATCTCTTCAGAAAGTTTAATGGTTGTTTTGCTTTCCTTGGCTGTTTTTTAATTGTTGTTAATTAATTTTTTTTTCTTGTATTTATAAACAATTCTTCTTAATAAAGAAGAATAAGGAGTTATTTGAAAGATTTTGCAATACTTTTTTTTATTTAGAAATACATATAGTTGGTGCATTAACCATAAAAAAATGTGTTTGCCTAAAAATAAATTTTTTAGTCAAACCAGTGTTGCCAAGAAGTTTTACAGTTCCCAAAAATTCCCTTCATAAATAAATTAACTATCCTTGACTTTGTCCAGATTCCTAAATTATTGTATTCATACACATCAAATTATATTCTTCAGTTTTCAGTTTTCAATATATTGTTGCGAAAGATTTATTTAGTTTTATTTATAAGTTATCTTCTGCTTATTAGTAATTTTGTATTTGTTAGTTATTTAATTAGTCAAAATTGTTATTGTATTAGTTATGCACATTTCTAGTGCAAACATTACTATACAGAATTTTCTAGTACAAATGTAATGTTGAAATTGTTATGCATAATTGTACTTCAATCCCACTGTAGTTAACACGAAAGTTCTATATAGTAAGATAAATTGTTACGCCTTTAGCTATACTTTAGTTTTATTATGTATAATAATATTTTTGATTTTTCGAATTGTAACAAGAAAATACAATATAATAGTCTGGTAGTGTATAAAGTAATTTCCAAAAAAATTTTTAAGGAATAGAGCTATTACAAAAAGCTTTATAAAATACATAGCTGAAATTTAACTCATAGAATAAATTCGAAAAATGAAAAATGTTGAATATTATAAAGTTGCTTATGAAAAGAAATAATTCCCAATATCTATTTGCTAAAATAGTTCAGTTAAATACATTCAATTTATAAAGTATCACTATCCAGTGTGACACAAAGAATGCTGACGAAGGCCGTAGCGGGCCAGAAAATGCATTACATTCTGCAGGTATCTAATAATTGTAAATTTTTCTGTACATAAATATACTTCATTGCTATCCAACGGAAAGCTAAGCTAAAATGTAACAAGAAAATACAATATAAAAGACTGATAGTGTATAAAGTAATTTCTAAAAAAATTTTTAAGGAATAGAGTTATTACAAAAAGCTTTAAAAAATACATAACTGAAATTTAACCCATAGAATAAATTCGAAAAATGAAAAATGTTGAATATAATAAAGTTGCTTATGAAAAGAAATAATTCCCAATATCTATTTATTATGTATAATATTTAAATTAAAATGCTAGGAACACAATTCAGTCGTAAGTAGTATGAAAGTAGGACTTACCGTTGTAGTTTTTTTTAAATACGCTATACTCATTTTACAGTTTCAATCCACAGTTAGTGATAGAGACAAATTATTGCAATCATTTTGTTGATGTTGAGTGATGAATTGAAAATTAATTAATTTTGCACTAAAAAAAAAAATAGTTTGATTTAAGAAAAAGCAATTATCAGTTTATTGCAGCTTTTTTGCTCTTCAGTCATTTGAGTGCAACTTAAAGTTTTGCACTAAATTTAGAAACAAAAAGACTTGTTTTTTCATGATTTAAGCCATAAGATATTCGGTTATTGACAAGTTGTTAATTTTCCTTCCTTATCCATATCATAACAATAATCAAAAATTATGCTCATACAAAATAACATTTTTCAAATTTTAGTGAGAACCTGTTTATATGCAGTTTTTTTGATTGCAAGTACAAAGTTTGCAATATTTGAATTGAGTGCAGATTTTTGCTTCCAATCTTCGTTAAGTATTAGTGAAACAATTTGCAATATCACAAATTTTTTTTTAGTGGTAGTTAAAAAAAGCAAAAATCACTAAAGCTGGTAAAAAAGAGTGCAAATTAATGTTTCTTGCAGTTTTATTTAGTGATAGTGCACTGCTGATTTAAATCAATATTTAGTGCACTTTCCTCAACTATGATATTTACCCACAGTACCGTCGTAAACATATTTTGTTTTCACTTGAAAATAATATTAAAATATTTAAAACTTTATTCAAATTATTGTTATCAAAAATTCAAATTGAAAACAAAAAAATAATTTCATTTAATATTTTCTATTTTCTTTTTCTATGACAAAACGGTCATAACGGGCGTGTGATATAGAATGAAATCTATGCCGATGTATGATGGAGATACGCTTTTACGTTTACGCCAGATATTGTGTGCCTCTTTATAAAATATTATACGGTTTATTTTGATAACGTATCTACGTCGTACACTACTACGTTCATAAGGTGCAATTGTGTTCCTACGGTCAATATTAGATGTAGGCATAATGTTAAATAAAATATCAATTATTAGCTGTTAAGTTTAGAAAATAGAACCTCGAATGTTCCGGATATAGATCAAAACTTGAAATAGAGTATAAATAGCACACCCAGATGTCGTTGCGAAGGGAGTATTAGTACAAGCCCTATACTGCACAGATCAAAAATAGAGGTCGGAATTCTAAATAGTTTAAGCTATAAAAATAGTTTGAGTATTGTAAAAACTGTTTAAAGTGTTTGTTTTATTAGGCTTGCAATTAAAAAAACTCAAGAGGTTTATTATAAAGGAGATAAACAAAAAAACGTTATTAAAAAGACAGTAGCGTAATAATATACTTTTTATATGAAAAAATTGAGATTGTCGAGATCTAGAGATAAACGCAAGTGATCACGGCTGTTTACCATGTTTGTTCTATAATTTATTTCTTCCTTAGCAAGAATCTATCATTCTAAAATAAAGTCAACTCTTAGTGGCAATTAAACTAATTACAATTAACTACTTTTTCGTAAATAGCATAACATTAAAAAACAGCTCTGGAATATGAGCATTATTTCAAAAGTTTGTTCACAACATTTCTTACATTCTTAAGGAATTAATCGAAGTGCAAAAAACCTTACAAAAACTAATGCAAGCCTTTTTGTTTTTTGAGTTATTTATTTGGCATCTCAGGAGAATATAATCTATAGTAAAACGAAAATAAATTTTACTTTAATTGAGCATATACATAAATAGCGGGTAAAAGTCGTGTATAACTATGCAGAATGCTCTAGAACAACTTGCTTACCAAACCAAAATCGGAAATACTTTTGAACAGTTTTGTTTACACAAAATTTCATAGGATTTCCGGGAATGAAGACATTACAAAATTTTATTTTTTAAAATTATAGAAAATCAGCAAAATTAGCAAAAACATTTACAAAATTCAAAATTTCTTCCTTAAGAAGATCTGCTACCAAATAAATAATACTATCCCTAATTTGGAAATAAAACCTTTGTCAAGTAACGCTGGTCATAATGAATACAAAGTGATGAAACAATTCAAAAATTAAGTAAAAATATAAGAATTTAGTTTTATTTTTATTACTTAGGGCCATTCGTTTTTACAGTCTAATGATAAAGTTCCTGGTAATAAACGTGAACAATAGCTATCGTGAACGATAAAGTGACCATTATGTTTTTTCCATTATTACAACTGTCTGATAAAATGAAAAAGAGATTTATAGACTGTGGCAACATTGCAGTAGATACCGACTTACTTTTGTTATTTTTTTAGTTAAAAACAGCAGTCAATTCTTATGCTTAATTTTTGTTTTTAATGGTAAATCGTGTTGTTTTTTGTGTTAAATTGTGTTCTTTTTGAAAAAGTTTGAATAATTTAATTTACATAAAACTGTCACTGAAGTTACCATATCTTCGGCAGTAAATATGGCAGCTTTAAAGTTTTAAGGTTCACTTGTAAAGCTAACATGAGGATAAAGCTGCTGTTACTCGTAGCTTGTCGTTTCCTTTTTAGGTAAATGTTAACTTGTAATAACCAAAAACCATTTATCTTTTAGATAGCATTCTAAAAATAACTATGTGTAAGTTGTGATAATAACTCTTAATTGTAATCCAGAATTCTTATTTTTCCTTTTAAGGTTGAATTAGTAAATAACTCAAATCCAACTTTTTACTTATTCTGGCCAATAATAAGCAACATCTTACATTGCAATGCTGCAAAAGATACACCCAGTAGGGAATAACATGCTGTTTAAAGGTGAAGAATACTGCGTCTCCCAAAATGTGAGCTTTTGTTTATAATAAACGTAGTCAAATTGAGAAAAAAAATTATGATGTGGGTATTACAGATTTGTTCGAGAATATGGAGTTGCTATATCAATTCAGCGTTCATATGAGAGCGTGGATGTATGTGTGTTTAAACTGATGTAAAATTCTAGATCTAACAAAAGAGCAAAAAAATTTTCTTTTGGCAGATTCTAGTTCGTGGCAGTCTTGATCTTCAGAAATTGAATAAATAGACTTATCTGTAGTCCATCTAATTAATCACGTTAAAGGTTACCCTTATTTAAATTTAAACCAGAAACACTATTAAATTCCCAAGCCTAGTTTCTGGAATCCTTAAGAATCCGGCCGGAAATGTTCATAATACCCGACTTACCTCTGCATTCTTTTAACATCAGGTAGGACTTAGCAGTCAATAATACTAAAGCTTCCTACCGTAATAGAAAAAATCGAAGTGTCTTTAAGCAATTAGCAATTGTTATGCCCCAAACAAGCTTGAGTCTTTTCAGGCTTGGTTGTACCTAAGATAATAATTTGGATAATATTTTTCGTTATTGCGTAAGAAATATGTATTCTTTTAATAGCGTTTTGATGGCAGTGAAAGTCCTTGCTTATTTTAGTTTAACTTTGCATTGTGATATGCGGTGATTGAGTTGGGAGAAATGAGTGAACCAGTTAGTATTAAAAATTAAACAAAATCGGCATCATACCGAAAACTTTATTTCGGCAGGTTTGAAAATTCAACGATATTCGGTTCCAACAAGAAGACGCAACTTGACACACAGCGCGTTTCGGTTTATAGTAAAACCAATTTGGCAACAACTTTATTTTCATGCGAGTTTAGGTTCGTGCGACAACTTTATTTCAAGAACTGTTCCTGTTAACGATCGTACGATTTAACGCCTTTGGATAACTTTTTATGGGGCTATGTAAAGTCATTGGTTTATGCCAACAAACCAGCAGCTCCTTAAACCCCCATTTACGCCATATGGCCAGATTTATTGAAAAAAGTAGTCGAAATTTTTAGATGATCGAATTGACCACGTTACATGTCGCTGCGGCAGACATATGCCGGAAATCATATTTAAAAAATAAATTGCCATGATATTATCTACGGGATTATAATTAAAATAATTCTATGCTAATAACATTTCTGGCTTGTAGTGTCGTTTTAAGTTCTCATAGGGCTAAAATAACACCCTATATCTTAAAACAAAATTTGCTCTAAAGCCTTTATTGACCCAACCGATTTTGCAAAATAAATTTTTAACTATAAAAAAGGAATGATGCTAAATTTTAATATTTACTGGTATAGGCAGTTTTATCTATAGGTCCGTTACTTTGGTATTTTGTTTGACTTAAAAAACCCAATGGGATGAAAGAAAATATTTTGGAAAGTCTTTCATTTTGAGTCCCAGACATATGCAGGGGCCTAGAAATGTATACTTTATAGACGTGATAGGGCGTTTTTCATTGGTGATGTGTCTTTAAGACAGTACAGGTACAGAGCAAATGTTCAGATGTCCTATCATCCATTACGCTAAATATGCATTGTTTAAAAATAATATTATCTTTTGAAAAGTGATGACCTCTGAAACCACAGTGCTCAGTGAAAAGAGTAGTTACCCTACGGGAAATTTTTAATTATTGTACAAATAGAACTGTTCCTGGGATTCGTGAAAAAGAATTTGGACAAAAAGAAAGAACTCATGACCAGCGAAAGGAGAATAACAAACACTAAAACTTTCATTGAGATTGGGTGTGTGTCTCGTTAAATGGTGGCTGTAGGGTGTAAATTCACCGACTCTCATTATAACTCCATGTAAAAGTGATATGTCCCATTAATATAAAGTATGGGAACTAAATGCGGTCTCTACCACCAAAGAACCTTACAAGGGACTGCTTTAGTGTCAGTTCACTTCCCTCTAGGGAAGTAACCTTAGTTGACTTTTTCAAGCAAAGGCAATTTACGTGACTTTCCACGAGTTAAAGTGATAAAACTTTTTTATTTGTCAAGGCCCAGAAGCATTTCGGTATAGACAAATACATTTTCGTTCGGACCATGATTTTATGGTCTCCCTAATGTAACCAGCAGGGATGCCAAAAAGTGTTCAGAAAATGAAAATATGCATCGTGCCAAGCAAAATGATCTTTTCTCACATAAAGTCAGTATTTTGTTTTTTCCTAGACTGGTCATAAATGTAACACAGTCTCTGAGCACCTTTGCCTTAACATCAAAAGATTAAAGCGCTCTTAGAGTCACATGACTACAGTATTCCACGATTACTTACCTCACCAAAAAGCCAATATTTTTGGGATATAATGCGAGGAAAGCATTTCAGCGAATACGTTCAACTACCACTTTGAGTAAATTAAACTAATACGTTAAAATGCTTCAGAGATGTAATTAAACGAATTTTATAACCAGATACGTAAACTTTGATGAATGGAAAACGTTAAATCATATCGTACATAGAAATGTGAACATATATCAGCCATAAAGAATAATGTTATTCGTCTTAAATTTGATCTGTACCACTTTTTGAGATTTGTTGCCATATCCTGCTTACAAAAGCCTATGCATACGCAACATGTTAACTTGGTTTCATTAGTTGTAGTGTTATTGTCACATAGTTCTGAAGCAATTAAATAGAAGGGTTTCTAATAGATTACGCTAAAATTGTCTATGTCACATAATTTTATTAACTAAAATGAACATAACGCA
Source organism: Pollenia amentaria (assembly GCA_943735925.1). NCBI lineage: Eukaryota > Metazoa > Arthropoda > Insecta > Diptera > Polleniidae > Pollenia > Pollenia amentaria. The sequence goes on from OX031007.1 coordinate 152,077,977, forward strand.
GGCATTTCCCAACTGATTTGAAAAAACGTTTAATATCTTAAAACATCTATTTCTAAACAACAAATTTATGATTTTATTTCAAATATTAAACTTAAACGTTGCCGTAAGCTCACTAAAAAGGATTAAACGAAGTAATCGAAAAATAATGTTTGCTCAATCAGGCCATTTGCACATTTATGGTGTAGCAAAGTGTCATTTAATAAAAATAGATTCTTTGAAGCTAAATTTCTAACTACAATTTTGCCGGCCGCACAGAGAATAGTTCTTCCGATTAATTAAATGCCACTTAAGCAGAATTAAATATAAAGGTTAGGTTAGGTTCCATTGGCAGCCGTGATCAAGCACAGCTCACGTGGGTCCATTAATTAGTTCCCGTTGTGTAACCATATCACGCCGTCTCCCATGGGTCCTATGAATTCTGGCTGCTAGTATTCCCATGCAGCCAACCGGTCGATTTATTAAAGGAGTAGATCCTGTTTACATCAACATCAGAGAGACAAGTTTTGTCCCCGAGGGCTCTTCGACCAAACATTTCGAGTCTTAAGTCTCCGAATGCCGGGCAACTACAGAGAAGATGTTCCGTTGACTCTTCCTCCTCCTCATCGCCGCAACTTCTACACAAGTCATTATAAGGGAGCCCCAGCCTCTGGGCGTGCCTCCCAATGGGCCAGTGGCCAGTTATAACCGCAATTAGGAGGTTTCATCGTGCCACCTCTGACTGGCGTAAGATGAAACTTGTGCGCTATAAGTTGCTTACACCTTGGGAGTGAAGCACCTACATAATATATTAAATATAAAAGAAATTGAAAATAATTTCAAACAAAAATTTTATAACATTTAAATAAAAGAGGTCTGTACAGTTTAACATTTTCTTTAAAAATTTTATTCTCCAAAATGTCACGCTCAAAAAAGCTGTTAGACATGTGATGCTAACTCAAACACTTTGTCTTATCATGTCTTTGAAACTTAGGCTGCGTTAGCCGACCGTAAATGTAAATGTAATGTAAACTGCTGATCGTTTCTTATATATGGAAAGCAATACAAATGCTTAACTGACTGTAATGTCATATAACCGCAACGTGCCAGCCTTTAGAAAATAAAATTTCATTACGAGGTTAAGTGACAGTTGTAGATAGTGATGGACTGCTTGCATATTAAATGGAATGTGCATAAACTCACTCTTTTTTTTGGTACTTTTTTTAGAAATAATATCTGTGGACTTTTGACAAAATAACTTACAATACATACATATTATCATTTATTCCAATATATGTTTAGATGTATAAAACAAAAAAATGCATACATATACACAAACAATAAAAACTGTCCTTTTTTTAATGGTATCAAAACCTAATTTTGTGTATGCACATTTTCAAAATAATATAAGTAAACGTTTATGTATAATATAAATCCATAATATAAATAACAAATATTAAATTATTTAAACACTTGGTACTTTTCCTGCAAAGCGGTCACCATTTGAACATTTTAAATTGACATCACTGTGTGTTGTTTTATGTATACTAATGCTATTTTATGTTTTTGAGAAACAGATGACACGTTCTTACATGTTCTACAAGTGCACAAACGAGCTTACAGTACGTTACGGTACGTTACATTGCATTTCATTTCATTTAAGGCTCAGTTAGGCGAACGTTGCTGTACCGTATATTTTCTGTATCAATCAGCTGTTCGCTTTTTGGTATTGTGGGTATTTTCGTACTTTTTTTGGTACTTTTTTTAGTATACCTATGGACTTTCGACAAAACTACTTACAATACAATATATTTCCATATATATAAATATACATATGCTTAGATGTACAAAATAAACAAATCCATATGAACATACAATAGAAATGAGAAATATATAAATGGCTTTAAATAAGTATAAAACATTGTTTTGTCTATGCACATTTACAAAATAATACATGTAAATATGTATGTTTATGCTAAAATACATATGTGTTTATTGCAAATCTATAATATAATTATCAGATATTAAATTATTAATGTTTTTTTTTACAAACACTTAATACTGTTTTAATAACTTTTTAATCACTTGGTTCTTTTTCTGTACAGCGGTCACCATTTAAACCTTCTGATTTCCCATCACTGTGGGTGTTGTTTTATGTATACTATTGCTTTTTTTTTTGTGTATGTGAAAAACATATGACACCTTTTTAGATGTTCTATAAGTGCACCAACATGCTAGCAGTCCGTTACAGTAAGTTACGGGTACAGCAACGTTCGCCTAACTCAGTCTTTACGGTCTGCTAAAGCGGCATTTAGCTAAGCTGTTGTACGCTGTTCTGTTCAAAACCATTACTTTGAATGTTTTTTACCGTTTCAGAGAAATTTGGCTCACCGAAACTTGATATTGATTGGTTAAATAAGTTCCTTGAAAGTTGAATCATAATCAATCGTTTTCTCATTTTATTTACAGTTTTATTGCATACAGAACTGCCGTTTTTGGTTATTTTTAACCAAAATTGGTAATTTTTTTCTCGATGTGGTGATGTGAATATTTTTTTTTTTTTTATTTTGGTTACATTTTTTCTAATATATAAAATACGTATGAATAAGTCGTTCTTGAAGCACTTGCGTCGCGTATTTTGATTCGAAGGATAATGTGTACTTTTGCACTACGATTTTCTCATTATTTGTTTCAAATGAACGGAAATGTTTATACTTTATCGAAAACAAAAAATTCCTTTCAAAACAGTAACATGATTTTTTTAAGATTATTGTTAAGAAAAAAATGGCGAAATTTGATTTTTATATTAGCAACGGCCATGTTCTGAAATTGAAATCAAATGAAGTCTTAACCGATGGAGATTTTCATTGATTTTTCTTAATGACCGCTGTTTTTCCTGACTTTAAAAGTAGTAAAGATAAGTTGTACTTAAAGTGGAAATTGCATAATATCACGCGGAATCAATTTCAGAATATGTTTAAAAAAGTACACAAAAGTAGTTTAAGTATTTCCAAAATTTTGAATATAAGTAAAATGTTCCATATTTACACTTTTTCCAGAAGTATATTTTAATATTTTGAAATACATATATGAATTTTAAAGATTTTTGAAAAATAAATTGATATATAATCTATAATTGAAGCAAAGCCGCGAATAACGTTGTAAAATCCACTTTTTGCAAAAACTGTTTTTTTGCAGATTACCATTAACATTACTCTCTTACACTGCTTAAACATCAAATAACCCAAAATTATGCACCTTAACGCCGTCAAATTGCGATACAAAGAGTCAGCCAGTGGAAGAACGTTGTAAGTTACAAACAAAATTTTACAAACGAACTGGTTTTGCAAAGTGGAATAACGTTTTAAAAGCCGCTTGTGAAGTGGAAAAACGTTTTAAATGACATCGCGATTGTGGATATGAAACGTTTTTCCACAAAAAAAAATTATAAACTGTAAATTTTCATGTAATATAAAATTAAAATTTCTTGATATTTTGCATACAAGTTTTTATTGTCATTATTTTTAGTAATCTACCAAAAAAAATTAAAAAATAAATACTGCCTGTTAAAAACGTTTTTTTTGCTCTCCTGAAAAATAGTAATTTTGTAACGTACAACGTTTTTCGCGGCTGTGCTTCAATTTTAGAATTTATGGAATTTACTGTAAGGAAATGGCGTGAATTTAGGAAGTTTAAAATTTTACTTTTTATAATCTGTCGGTATGTATATTTATTTAAAAGTTTTTTAGATAATAATTTTGCAATAAATTTAATTTATAAAAAAACTCCTTACTGTCAGTCATATACTTTTTACCCATTGGATGCACGTTCTGAAATTTGAATTTGTTTATATTCGCCATAATATTAAACAATGATTCAAAAAATATTTCAAATGGAACAATTTTGGAAAAGTAATAATAACTATTATATATTTAAAATACAATTTACAAGCAAGAGAAACAAGTTATACCCATTTTTATATTATTTTAGATTTATGTAAATTAGAAAATATTCACAAAAAATGCATTTCGCATAAAGCCAACAGTTTCTAATTTCGCAAAAACAATCAGGATTAAAAATCGCCACATTTTACATCCCTGCCATTGACACTTTAAAAGCGGAAAACAATTTAATTTTTATCAAAATTATTTTTGGGAATACAAAATTTATTATTAAAATTTATTTATAACATGCTAAATTCCCAATTTTTAGTTTTGATAAAAACACTGAAATTTATTGTTGAGTGAAAGCTAGTTTCTATGCGCATTTCGCTGGTTGCTTAGGCCAGCTCGTCAGGAAACTTTTTCTAAAGACCTTAGAAAAGCTAAACATATTATACAAATAAGACCATAAAGTGAATAAGAATTTTAAACATTCAGGTCTTACTTGTAACAATATCGAAGCTTCAACAAAGTCACAACAATAAGCACAGCGAGTTTATCTTTTCCTTCATTCCCCTACATTTGGCTAATTTTTTTCCAACTCGAATTGTCGTTGTAAAAGGGTAAAAGAAAAACAAAATTAAAAAAACAAATTGCTAAATAAAGCAACTTGTCATCTCAGTTTTTTATTTGCCAAGCACATGCAAATTTATTATCAAAAGTTATTTTGGGAATACAAAATTTTTTATTGATCAGATTTATTTATAACTTGCTAAATTTTTCTTTTTTTTTATTTATATCTGTGCAAGGCGAATTCAACTACAGGTGGTGCCGGAACTACAAGAATCCAAAAACAAGAGCTTTTCTTGCATTGCCTTGTTAGTGTTTACGGTTCAAAATGTCAGTCATTCCTAACAAAATATTAACAAATCAAAACACATTGGCTCGAACTGTGAAAATCAGATGGTCTTTCGACACCACCTGTAGTTAAAGTCTCCTTGTAAATGTGAAGTACAAATTACGTTTATTGTAAAGGACATATTCAAAAAAACAATTAAATTTATTAACTTTCAATATGTATGGTATACTGAATTTTGTATGAAAATTTTACCGGTTTAAAAATATTTGTTATGAAAGAAGTCACAAATAAATAAAATCAATTAATTTAAGTTTCTAGTTATGCAAACATATAACCTTTATTTTGCAATTAAAATAAATTTTGAGGTTTGTTTCAATTAACAACTGGCTTTGCTAATTCGGTTATATTTTTTCACATATGGTAACTCCTTCAAAAATTATGGTTGCAAATAATTTTTTAGTCGTGGCAGAACTGATTACCTACTATGACCCATACAAATACTAAGACCCATAAAAATACTATGACCTATATACAGTTAATCGACAATGTCTTTACATCGTCAGCTCATTATTGGTTTGACCCACCGACTATTAAAAAAAATGGTAGGGTATGGGGTATATATATTATAAAACCTGCTTCACGAAATTTGTTATGGTTTCTGAGATATAATGCATTAATTTTACTGCATATCAACTATTTGAAAGTATATAAAGTATTGCTCTGCTCTACATGCCATTGTTTGGTGAATGCAGCAAATTTGTCATACAAAAACTTACAAAATAAATTTCACTATTGTTTTGCTTCATTGCCGTAAGAAAAAAAGGAGTTAAAGCAAATTAAAATGACAGCAAGAAAACTGATTTCACTCTTGCTTCGCTGCATTACAATAAGAAAAAAAGTAGTTAAAGCAAAAGCAAAATAAAATGTCAACATCGCAATACACAACAGTAAGTATTCGTTTGCATCACAAAAATCTAGTTTTGTTAAATAAATTGAGAAAAATGGCGTATGCCGCATAAAACAATAATCTTCACTTTCAATAAAATACTATTTACTTACAAGTTCGTTCATGAACGTTCACAAAAATTCACATTTTTCTTCAAAACAAATGCCGGTAGCAGTGGTGAATATAAAAAATTCTATCGCGCATATTTTTAGAAATCTTTATGCACACCTTCATTGTAATTTTTTTTCACTGCTTTTTGGCATTTTCGCCAAACCAATAATGAGCTGACGATATATAGTTGTAAAACATGTGTTTTAGTCATTGTACGAGTTGACAATAGAATAGTGTGAATAGTTCAACATTTGCAGGCCTTTATTAAATAAGAGAAATTCACCACTAAAGCAACACTCTTATAACAAACAAATACTCTATTTAATAATATATACATTTTTTTCATATAATAAAAAGAGAGTGAAACAGAGAGATGTTTCATACACTCAAACGTTTCTATTCGAGTTTTTAAAATAAAAACTTATTTAGGGGATGCCAAAGTCAGAAAGAAGATAATATAAAAAATTATTTACAGGCAAAACATATGATTTTGAAAATTAAAGATTGAAAAGGAATATGGAAGTAAAGAGAAGGACACAAAGAGAGAAATAAAAAAAATGGAAATTTGAAACTAACAATACATAAAAAGCAGTATAGTAAATGAGAAAAGTGAGATAAAAGCATGTAACAGGAAACTAAAATTTATAGAGTTTGGCATAAAAACAAATTGTAAAATTGCTCTTTAAAAAACTACAAGTTATGGAAAGAGGGAAGTGACAATTGCAAAAAATCATATTTTTTTTATTTTTTTTTTTTTTTAGTTACAACGAAAATATTTATAGAACATTTTTACATGCCTTTTTAACAAAAAGAAAAACATTTGTTTTTCTTACTTGTTATTTTTCTAATTTCTTTATCCAGTAAACAATTCCCAGGGTGCATTGTTAGCATTGCGTAAAAAATGTGTAGCATGTTATTACATTACTCTACAGTTGTAATGAAAGTACAACAGAAGCAGCATGTACGTTATAAAAAAGTTATTTAAGTTATTTGCTTTCCTTTTTTCAGAGTTTTGATAAAAAGGCACTTGCAGTTTAAAATTACTACACCCCAGTGCAAGTTTATGAACAGTGGTGTGTTCAAGGAATTTCTTTTTTTCTTCCTTTTTTTAATATACAAAAAAAGGTTTTTTTCTGAATAAACCAACAGCCACCTTTTAATAACAATCCAAAAAATGTTAAAAATATTTTTTTTACGATATTTTGGTTATAAATTAGCCTTGAAACGATCGTTCAATCTCAGAATTTTTTTTTTAAATGAATATAATGGGAGTAGGACTTAATAATAATGATTTTGGCATTAACATTTTTTTTTCAAAAGATATTATGACATACTGAATATAATCCCTTGATATTCTGAATATGTTTGGCAACGGAACATGACATAGGTTAAGTTAGGTTCCATTGGCACCCGCGATCAAGCCCAGCTCACGTGTCTCCAGCATTCCTTTCTATTGTATTACCATGTTTCAACGTCTTCCAAGGGTCCTATGTTACTCGACTGATGGCTGGCTTTCTTACTCAGCCATCCGGTTATTTTAATAAAGGAGTAAAACCTATGCAAATCAATGTCAGAGAGGCAAGTTTTATCTCTAACGGATGTTCGACCAAATAGCTTGAGTCTAAAACCTCCGAATGCCAGCCAGTGACATAGAACATATTCCGTCGACCATTTCTCCTCTTCCACACCACAACTTCTACATAAGACATTGTAAAGGAGCCCTAGCCTTTCTGCATGTCTACCAATATGCCAGTGTACAGTTATAATAGCAATTAGGTTCCTTTGATGAAGTCTGGACAGCTTCACGGTCCGCTGCGTCCTTCCTTCATTTATTACGGGCCAGATTGTTCCTGCTTTCCCACAGGCAGTTTCATCAAACCACCTCTGACTAACCCTCGGGAGCGAAACACCTATATCATATTTGAAACCATTCCGATTCAGGGTTGTGCCTTCATGAGCCAACGAGTCAGCCGAACAGTTTCTATGTTTGCCCCTTTGTCAAGGGACCCATTTAAGAGTTGCCACTGAATGTCTCGCCGTCTCTTCCATAGACAAGCGGCGTTTTTGATAGTTTTTGATAAATTTCGATGATAACCACATCCACCAGGGAGCTTATAGACGCTTTACTGACGGTTATAATGTGAATATCCCTGTCAGATATTTCACAATAGCGCATGCTTCTCGCGGCTGTGTAGATGTTCATTATCTCGGCCTGAATGGCATTGCAATGGCAGCCTTAGAGGAATGCTCCAGTTCAATTGCTAGGAGTGAATGCCAGAACCGATGCATCCAGAACGCATCCCTGGCACCATTTAAGAAGGATATCCAGTGCAGATAAAAGTTAAGGATCCTTATCCGTAGCTACATCTGCCACGTCATCTGTTTATGCAACAGTTCTGTAGTACGTTCTTTTCATGGCCTCGAGTATGGTATTGATATTCAGATTCCAGAGCATTGCTGACAGTTCACCTCCTTGGGGCGTTAATAACCGATCCAGGTATAACGTTGCTGAAAGCTCCGCCGATATCCAGGACTAAAACTAAAGCGAATGTCTTTTACTGCAGAGATCTTTGTATGTGACCCACCAGGTTAGTTTCAGTGGATCTTGTTGAACCCCGGACAAGGAATCGTGTCCTAGCGATGATTTTATATGATTATCTATAATACTCTCCAGCGTATTCAGTACACTCAAGATATTATGTAGGTAAATCCCACAGAAAATGAATTTAAAACAACTAAAAATTTATGTAAAAAACGGATCATTTACATTTCATTTAAAATAAATGAATTTTACATAAATTTTTTTATATATTTTTTATTTAACAGTATAATCCGTAAAAATTCTTCGTAAAAAACAGTTATTGCATTAAACAATATAACTTAACTGCCAAATATCCAACTACATAACAATATTGGTACGGAAAAATAGTATTTTTTGGTAGTTAGTTTTTTGAATAACAAGCATAAATGTTAAAAAATAAATTGATTCGTAAAATAACTATATTTTCATTAACTTTTAACAGTACGGAAAACGAATTTAATAACCTAAAATAAGTTACTGTAATAATTTTATGAGCGTAGAAATAAGGATAGACTTATTATTCAAAAATCCTTAGCTTTAGGGTGAGATATCTTCCCTCCCTTGGGGATGAGGACAATTTTATATATTATCCAGATTGACGAGATATGTGATAGACGTATGCAGGTCCTAAATATTACTTATATGCTTGGCATCAATATCACTAGATTACTTTAAAGATCCGCTACGATAATCCCACCCGGACCTGGAGATTTGAAGGGATGGAAACTTTAGACCGGCCATTCCAAACGATGGCGAGTTATTGCGCTTTTAATGTTTCCTCCCTCGGCACATCATCAGTGCAGCCTGGGGAGTGCATATTCATCAGGACCTCAAGGGTGTCCAGATTATTTGTGATCTAGGATTTATCTATCTTCTGTATATACAATGAAATAGTTGGTCTAGAGGATAAAAACTTGCGTAACCTACTTGCCTCCGAGCAGCTTTCCACATCGCTGTCTTTTGGCCTTATTGAAACATGACAGAAATCTTAATAAAACTGAATTGAATTCCATACATCTCTTATCTTCTTCGTTAATTTGCGCATCTGGTATTCAGATATGAGCGATCATACAATAAGTAACAAAAATCATATTTGAATATTAAAACAGTTGAATTTTTACAAAGGTAGAAATACTCTGTTCTTGGCGGCACTCAGCAAGCTTGGTATATCGTTTTATCCACTCCAGCTTTGTCTGTTTTGCAGCTATGAAAGTACTTTTCTGCATCTGGCAACACAACGGGAACTGTTAAATGGAACCACGTGTGCTGTGCTTGATAACGGCTGCCAATGGAACCTTCTGCATTTTCTAAATACTTTGTTATTTGTGATTTTATTTGGCTTCGGGATTTTGCAATTATTGTGCAGGTTATAGAAGAACGGATTTAATGAATCCTATTTTTGCGTGTTTACGTATATCGTGGCTTTTCAGTTTATTTTGGTATTTATAAAAATTTTCTATTGCTATTTATTTTCTATGCGGCAATTTATTTCTTTTGACATATCCCATTGTTCGTTTACTAACACTTCTAAATATTTGAACACAGAGAAAATGTTCAGCAGTATCAAGGTACATATACACAAGGTAGACTCGTTGGCCCAGATGTTTGTCAGCTGTTTACCTTAATTTGAACCTTAAAGTCAAAACTTGTTTATGTTTTTTTACATATTCAGTTGAATTAAAAAAATTGTGAAAAACATTTGATTTTTGAAAAATTTTAATTAAATTGAAAATTATTGAGATTTTTAATCAAATTTGTGAAAAAATTTAAGTTTCAAGTGATTCACGTGATAAAATTGCACAATGGAAACGTATACGTCAACGCAATAAGGAACTGAGACGAGAACGAATCTTGGGAAGGGAACAGCAACGTAAAAGGGAAGATAAAGATAGACAAAAGAACTTGCTTTATAGCGTATCATATCCCAGCACAGATGATCTTTCCTCGGGTGAGGAAGATGAAAAAGCTGAGGTTTTAACACAATCTAAAGAAAAGTCACCGCAAATTTGTGAGACTATTAGTTACTTTCATAATATATTGCAACCGACAGTATTGTCTTTTAATAGCAGTTCTAGTACTAATAGCGCCCTTACACCAGTAAGCAAGTCAACATATGAGAGTAAACTATCGAATTCGTTTAATTATAAAGATTTTGAAGATGACACATTCTCACCTTTTGATAATATTGAACTGAAAACAATTGATGATTTAGATTTAGCACAATACACAAATAAATTATCCACCCGATAGAGAACTAAATAATAATAAGGAAGACTCTACCATAAATGTTGGTATTTATACAAACATCGTTTTAGTTTTTTATAATTTTAATTTTTATTTTTAACTAAAGATGTATGTGTAACAAACGAAGCATCAGCAAAAACGAATGAAAATGAAGATAAATTTAGTCAATTAGATAGCAAAGCAAATCAACTGGTTGAGCAAATTAGCGCAATGGGTTTTCCTCTTAAACGTGTAGCAAGAACTGTTCAACTTGCTTGAGCTGATGATAAAAAGGTAAATAAAATTAATTAAGTAATGAATATATGTAATGTGATATCATTGTTTTTAGGTTATGGAACATTTAATTCCCCTTAGTGAACTTGCGGATTTGGGATTTGAGGAATTAAAAATATCTGATGCTTTAAAACGCAATGAAAATAACAAAAACAAAGCTTTGGACGATTTGATTTCTTAGTTATCGATCTTTAACTCTTACAAAGAAGTGTAGTCTAAGTTGTACAACACACTTCTTACATCCAATATTTTTTTAAACAAGCTTATTAAAAAATACATAATTTATACTTTTTTGTTTATTTTCAATAATTTGCAATATGTATTCAACTAAGCTGCATTTTGTCAAAAATATAATAAATAACATAAAGAAGTATAATTAAATTTGTATAACACTCAGGTTTGTACGAAAGTGAAAATTTCACATTTTCAATTCGTACCGTTTTTGGTTAGCTTCTTCAACTTCCGTACGTTTTCATTAATTTGAAAAAATAAAAACTTTGTTGTTTGTTACATGTTAAATATGATATCAGTATTAAACAGCTTCTTTGTAAACATAAAAAAAATAGAAATGATTGTGGGTACTTCGAAAAAAAATAAAAAAAACTTGTTAAAAACTAAATTTTATCCTTGAAAAATTGCTAAATATCGATATGGATTGAGCCAAGACCTCCCACAATTATATTCGATTTTAGATTATAGGATTTTACTAACTATTTATTTTTTGTTAAAAAATTTTATATATTTATCTTTTACATCATCTGTTTTACTACAAAAATGTTCGGTAAATGGACTTTGCAGTGGAGTCAATTTTGCGACATCACTCCAAGAAATCTTCTTTATCCAAAATTTTATCCCATAAATGTTTTTGAGTTCTCCTTCTCAAAAAATTGTGCAAGTAACAAGTAAAACAATAGTTTTCACTTGCTCAGGAGCCAAACAAATTGGTAATTGAAACACTCCAAATTGAGAGGACAAAATACCAAACGTATTTTCTACAATTTGATGAACTCTTTTTAAATTATTAAAAAATACTTTTTGTTCTCTAGTAAGGAGTTTTAGAGGGATTGGTTTTAAGAATTTGTCGGTTAATTGAAAAGTATTCCTTCCTACAAATACAAATGGTAGACCCTCTTCGGTACCGAAGTTTTCGCTAGCATTTGGTATATTTAATCCGTTTCCAAATATTTTCCCACCCAATGAGGTGTGACGAAAATCTTCCTGGCCTCTTGTCTTACAGTTGTTGTCTACATCGACTGCTATTAATTCATAGTTGGAGTTCGCCACAGCCGTTAGTACAACACTAGAATTTTTTATAGTTAAAATAAAAATTTTGTGTACCGGTAGGTTTAATTATACCAATGTGTTTGCCATCAACTACGCCTAAACAGTTTGGGAAATTCCACTTTTTATAAAAATCATTTGATATAGACTTCCATTCCTCTTGTGTTTCTGGTAGCTTAAAATATCCAAAAAAGGTTATAAAAATCCCAATAAGTTTTAAAATATGTAATTATGTACCTTCATAAATTTCCTTAGGCGATAAATAATTTCTTCACAAGTTTCCAACACAGTTTTCGAAATCGTCCAACATTTTTTAACAATTAAATTATTTAAATAAAAACTTATAATTTCCAACTGCACGTGTTGTTTTTTTTTCAATTTGTGTTTTTATTTTGAAGGCACAGTGTTGCTTTTTTTTTGACGGCTTGGTTCAAATACAAAAACAATTTAGCCTGTTGTTTTTGTCTTGTTGTACTTGTTGTAGCAACGAGTTTACCTTGTGTAGTTGTACCATGAGCAGTATTTTTATCAATTAAAAAAATTTTTTAAAAAGTATTTCAATTTAATTAATGTGATAATTGAATCAATTATTTTTTTTTTTTTTTTTTGCTTGAAAGAAAATTCAAAATATAATTTTGATTAAAATAACATTTTAGTTGTTTTGAAATAAATTTTTAATTAAATAACAATAACAATATCGGACATGCTAACATTCTGAACGATATTAATTGGCACATGGATGTTGATTATGTCACACCCGAGCCAATCTTTGATCCTGGCTTCACGGTAAGCATTTTGGATAACGTGGTCCACTATGATGACCTGCAAATTCCCGCGAATGCGATTCGAATCTTCACGGACGGGTCTAAAACACTGCATGGTGTCGGTTCTGGCATATACTCCGAGCAGCTAAACTGGAGCATTCCTATAAGGCTGCCGGACCACTGCAGTGTCATTCAGGCCGAGATAATGGCCATCCACACAGCCGCGAGACGCATCCGGTACGGTGAAATATCTGGAAGGGATATTCACATTATTACCGATAGCAAGGCTGCCATAAGATCCCTGGAGAATGTGTTCATCACATCGAGAATTGTCTGAGAATGCCGGATGTCTCTGGAGGAGATAGCGAGACATTCACTGGTCACCCTTAATTGGGTCCCCGGACACGGGGTCATACATGGGAACTGCATAGCGGATTCGTTGGCGTATGCAGGTACCACCTTGAATCGGGACGGTTCCACATATTATGTAGGTGCTTCACTCCCAAGGTGTAAGCAACTTATAGCGCACAAGTTTCATCTTATCGCCAGTCAGAGGTGGCACGATGAAACCACCTGTGGGGAAACCAGGAAAATCTGGCCCATCATAGATGGAAAAAGGACACGGCGGGCATTACAGCTGTCCAAAAATCATCTAAGAAACCTAATTGCGGTTATAACTGGCCACTGGCCCATTCGAAGGCACGCCCAGAGGCTGGGGCTCCCTTATAATGACTTGTGTAGAAGTTGCGGCGATGAGGAGGAGGAAGAGTCAACGGAACATCTTCTCTGTAATTGCCCGGCATTCGGAGACTTAAGACTCGAAATGTTTGGTCGATGAGCCCTTGGGGACAAAACTTGTCGCTCTGATGTTGATGTAAACAGGATCCACTCCTTTATTGAATCGACCGGTTGGCTGCATGGGAATACTAGCAGCCAGATTTCATAGGACCCATGGGAGACGGCGTGATATGGTAACACAACGGGAACTAACTAATGGACCCACGTGAGCTGTGCTTGATCACGGCTGCCAATGGAACCTAACCTAAATAACAAAAAATGATTAATTGATTTTGTCGCTTAAAATAAAATAATTTAAACTTGTAGAATTGTTGTTGGTAATTATCAAAACCTAGGCTATATTTAATTAAATCAATTAACACATTGTTTGAAACGGCAACGTTTTTTGATAATTTTTTTTTTAATTAAAATTAAAAATAACAATTATTGAAAAAATAAATATTCGCAATTTTTAATTTTGCAATTTTTAGTAATCAATATAAACCTTTTGGTTATAGGTGCAAAATCAACAAATTGTTTGCTTGATTTTATGCATTTGGTGATTAGAGACCTTATCAATTTCAGTTATCAATTATAAGTAAAAATTTTAATTTAAAATTTAATTTCATCTGACCAAATGCCAGATGAAACACATATAGTTCTACGCCTTTTTTTTTAATAAATTTTTGTTAAGACTTCCACATCACTGTAATATTTTTAAAGGACTAGCGATCTCTAAATGGCGAAAAGGGTAAAATTTTACAAACTCCACTAATTTTAATAACAAATATTACAAAAACGTTTGAAATATAAAAAAAATCGTTTTGGTACTATTAGGTTATAAAAAACAAAATTTAGGAAGCAATTTTGTACAATTTTAACACTTTCTTTTTCTAAATATAAAATCTTGAAATCTGTTTATATTTCAGAAGTTTATTTTAAAACGGAAAATGTTTCACATGAAGAATTTTTAACACTGCCAAACTGTTTTGAAGAGATTGTGTGGTTACAATCGAAACTAGTCAGGACAACCTGTCCGTGAAAACCTGGGTTCAATTCCCAGCTCAGTCAAGAATGAAAAAATATCAATAAATTTAAATTCAATTCAGGTTGTAAAATCCCTTTCTTCATTAAAATAATTTAACGAAAATTAAATTCAATGAACTTAAGCCTGATTAAAATATCGAAAATTGGATTTGTAAAATATGTTACAAAAAAAAAAAAAAAAAAAAAAAAAGAATTTCGTACACGATTTATAAGCAAATGGGATTTTTAATGAAAAGTTATTATTCGTAATAGAGAGTTGTTGTTTTGAAAGGGTTTTCTTATTTTCGATAAATTTGCAAAAAAATATATTACGAAAATCGCAATAAACGGTATAAATTATTGCCATTGAACATTGTTTAAAAAAAAAGACGTTTTGTTCTCAAATATAAATTACAACAAATAACAAGCTATAAAATTAATCTAAAATAAAAAAAAATTTCAGGAGGTTTATAAAACAGAACTTGGATAATAAAAGCCATCAAAATGGTGTCTAGCGTACTACCACGTCATTGGAATTGTTATTATAAGTTCACGCCAGTCGCAGAAGGTTAATCAAAAAATACAACAGTATAGCAGGTTAAAATAATGCCTCAGTTTTACGTATTATTATCTTTAAACTATGTCGTGATAAGATTATCTTTTTAGGGTTAAAATAAAGCTGGTATTTATAACAATTTAATTTAATTCCTAATATATATACATCAATAAACTTGTAGGCATTTTTTGACTTTTTTGCTTGGGGAGGATGCATGACTTTAAAATTTTTTATGAACAATTGGTGTTGAAAAGAACTCCGGGAAAATCTTTTCTACGTCTTTCTTCTACAAAATGTAAAGATATAACTTTTCTCCCAACTAAAAAACTAATAATCGAACGAAATCCAAGAAAAGAAAAGAAAAGTCTTAGCCAGAGATATTAAAGAAAGATTTGAAAACATTGTCGAAAAAACATTTAAAATTCTCGGAAGTAGAAATTCTTTTTTCTGTAAAACTAATTTGTTTCACAATTAGTCTTAAATAGCAATATTCAAAAAGGTTAGATCCTAGGCTGCAAACTGCATTTTGTTTAAAGTTCTATATTTATAACCATTTATCCGAATTTTATGCCACTGTGATACTCTTGGTCACGGATATAAATTTACACTTGTATATGTGTGTTATTTATTTTTGTTCATTCAAATGTATGTGTAAAATATTTGTGAATTTATGTTTTTTGAAGGAACATGTGACATCATTTTAAACAAGCAATTATGTTAGTATGTAGGTATGTATATAGTTGTACATTGTACAACTATATAATTTTCATCACATACATACGAGTACATATGTATATAAATTAATCTATATATGCATATGAAAGTATGTACATATATAAAATCTTATTGTTTTAGCTCTTCATTTTTTTTGTTGTTTTTGTATGTAATTTTGAATAACAAAAAAATATGTTCCAACATGTTTAGTTTAGGTAAAAGTCGATGTTTATTGTTTGAAAAAGAAACAGTAACAAAAACTAACAATGTTTTTTTTTCAAATAAATATGTTTCTTGTATGCAGCATGTGTGGATATGGATGTACACATTGACTCTAAAACAAGTTCAAAACTGTTGTAGTTCATGTAAAGGACTTTAAGATTCTTTTTCCGCTATTTTTTGCTGCTACAAATGGTTTTTAGAACTTAATCATTAGAGTTTTTAGCCCTTGTAAGTGTTTTTTAAATGTATATCTGGAGTTATATTGGCCAAAAAAGGTATTTGCTAAAGGACCTGCAAAAAACCTATTATTTCAAATATATATGTTACTACCTTTTTCCTTTTAGATATAAGAGATAAAAGGCAGGTTTATAAATGAAAATTTCTATGAAAATTTGTTTAATAAACCTTTTATAGAACCAACAATTTTTTTTATGAACAAGGCCGATAATATTTGAGACTGGCGAAACCCCATATACCACAAGTATCATTTGCAAGGTATTTTTTATCCTTGCGTGATTTCACACTAGGGTTTGTCTAATTCTCAGACTATTTAAATTCTTGAAAATCAGGACTGAAAATCCTAAAAGTCCCGCTCTGTTGTGATGGATTTTGAAATTTTTTAAATTTTTTTTTTTAGGATTTTAAGGGATATCAAACAATTTTAGAAAAAGTTGCTTAGTGTAAAACTAATTACAATATAAATATGAGTCGAATTCATATCAGAGGTTCATTTCGTTTTGAAAAAATAAATTGATATACAGTTTTGTACAATCTCGATATAAGGCGTGATATTCAGGGCGATCAAAACTTGTCATGCTCAGACAAGATTTTTCGTTGAAATATATTCAAATAATCGACAAGTATACCAATTGGCGTTGGCAGACGGGCTAGATTTGGCTTGATTGTCAAGCTTTTTTAATGCGTGTCAAGAATCAAGCTTAACTCGAATTTAAAAAATTTGTCTATTAAATTGTCAAGAAAAATTACAGGATTCTTCTTGATTTAAATTGGAAAAAGGCTGTCAAACAATTCTGTAAATGCTTATTCTGTAGTCCTATTTTGCCATATCGCACTTAATCAACAAAAGGGTATTAACTCAAAATTTGAAAATTTTCAATAGATGCAAAATAATTTTTAATTTAATATTGAATTCTTAGGAAAAACAATTTTTAGACCAAACTTTTCATTATCAAAAAGTAGAGCGGGTAGATTTGAATATAATGTATCGACAAAAAGTAGAGCGGTAGATTTGAATATAATGTATCGATTTTTTCAAAAAATTTAAAACATAAATGTTTTGAGTTAATACGCTCTTGTTGATTAAGTGCGGTACGTATGTGGTCAATATAATTTAACTAAAGGGTGGTTAAATTCTAAGGGCCGATGTTGCATTTGAATAAAACACAAATTATTTAGGAAATTATTGTCATTGCTTTTTATTATGATAATATTGGTATGGTTCAATTATGTATGGAACCAAAAATCGGATAAATGGCCGCCGCGATCTTGGCGGCACACCTCCATCCGATGGTCCAAATTTTCGATGACACTGAGGCATAAGTGAGGTTCTATTCCGTTAATGTGCCAAATTATCTCATCCTTCAGCTCTTGAATTGTTGCTGGCTTATCGACGTACACCTTCTCTTTCAAATAACCCCAAAGAAAGAAGTCCAACGGTGTCAAATCGCATGATCTTGGTGGCCAATTGACATCGTCACCACGTGAGATAAAACGGCCATTGAATTTGCCGCGCAAAAGAGCCATTTTATCGTTAGCTGTTTGACAAGTGGCACCTGCCACACAGCTAACGAACGTCCTCTTGAAACCACATATCGTCCCCATCTATATCTTCCAATTTGGGCCATAAAAAGTTAGGTATCATCTCACGATAGCGAACACCATTCACAGTTACTACCTGACCGGCCTTATTTTGGAAAAAATACGGCACGATAAAGCCGCCAGCCCATAAACCGCACCAAACAGTCACTCTTTGTAGGTGTATAGGTTTTTCGATAATCGTTCTTGTATTATCATTCGCCCAAATGCGGCAATTCTGCTTATTGACGAATCCACTGAGGTGAAAATGTGCCTCATTACTGAAAATGATTTTCACGATATGCATTTTGATTTGAACGCCCATTTTCATAATAAGCCTGAGTAACTTTAAGGCGTTGGTCGATTGTGTATCTTACCAAATTGAATTAGTCTGAAATTGAGAGATGTCAAATGAAATACAGAAAAAAACTTGACGTTTAGGTGTGGTTCACATTCAACATCGGCCCTTAAAATTTAACCACCCGTTTTTTGGGTTTTATGTCAATGCTGCTGCCTTTGCCTATAGCGATCTGAAATTTTTTCGCTAATGTTGTTTTTTGTTCAAATAAATTTAAATAAATTATATTTGCACCGTTTTATATGAAGCGTAATTTCCCAGGAAATTTTAAAATAAATCCCGCTTTCCCGGGAAATGAAAAATTCCGGGAAAAGTAAAACTCTAGGCGTAACGCATACCTAAATGAGTGAGTCAAAAGTTTATAACTAAACAAAAATAATAATGATATTTGACCAAAAACAAACGCAGATCCAACTAAAAAAACAAGCAAGTTTATTTAACTGAAATAGTATTATACGTAAAAAAAAACTAAGTTGAGTTATGGATAATTTTCCAACAATAAATTTTACAGTCTGACCAACATTTTAATAAAGAGAATTCCAACTTATTGTAGTGGGAAATGTAAGAAAAGATAAAATCACTGTTTTATTGTTGGTATTTTGTTTAAGCTTTGATATCGTTGCAAATAAGACTTTTTGAGTGTATGTAGGTAATTCTCATTCCCTCTGTAGTCTTGTTTGCTCATAGCTTTGGCTTTTCTAAAATTATTTAGGAAAACGTTTCCTGATGATCTGACCTAAGCAACCAGTGAAATGCGCATAGGAACAGCTTATCCTCCAACAATAAATTTCTGTACACAGAAAAAAGTGTTTTATCAATTAAAAAAACGGTTTAAAAAGCATTTAGATTTAATTAATGTGATAATTGAATCAATTATTTTTTTAGTTGGAAGAAAATTTAAAATTTAATTTTGATTTAATTAACATTTAAGTTGTTTTCAAATAAATTTTCTATTAAGATTTTTATTAAATAACAAAAAATCTTAATTGACTTTTTTCGTTTCAAATAAAATAATTTAAACATGTAGAATTGTTGTTGGAAATTTTCAATATTTAATTAAATAAATTAACACATTGTTTGAAATGGCAAAGTTTTTTGATCACTTTTTTAATTAAAATTAAAAATATCATTTATTGAAAATTTTTTTTCAAAATTTCAAAATTTTTAGTAATCGGTAATTTTTTTTTTTTGTAAGCAACTTTACTATATTCAACATTTTTTATTTTTTCGAAGTTAAATTTCAGTTATGTATTTTATAAAGCTTTTTGTGATAGCTCTTTTCCTTAAATTTTTAGAAATGACTTTATACACTACTGAAATTTAACTAATAGAATAAATTCGAAAAAATAAAAAATGTTGAATTTTTAGTAATCAATATAATCATTTTGGTAAAAGGTGCAAAATTAACAACTTGTTTGCTTGATATTATGAATTTTGTATAAAATTGCTGATTGGAGAAAATTAATAATTTTTTCTGTGTACTTTTTATCAATTTAAAAAAATAGGAATTAAGCAAAACGAACAAATGTTTTAATAAATAATTGTATTCCCAAAAACAACTTTAAAAAAAAAATTTTTTTTGTTAACTAAAAAACCAGCACTTTATTTTGTTGCATAATAATAATATTTCACTAATGCGCGGTTTCCAAAATACAAGTGATTGGACGTGTAGTAAAATTTATATGAAAAGCCCTTAGTTTTTTTTATTATTTCATCTAAATTTTACTACACGCTCAATCACTTCTATTGTGGAAGCCGTACATAAAAGTTTTGTCAAAACAACACATTTTTTGGTGAATAATAAAAAATATTTGAAAACAAATTTTGACGAACCAATATTTTTTTTGACTTTTGTTTTACCCAAGACCATGAAAAAGTTGAATTTTTGTTTATTATTTTATGTTTTAAAAAAAATATTATTAAAAATATTATTTTAGTTAATTCTCAAATTCAAAGTTTCTAAAGATATTTAAAGTTATAGCCGAATTTTATAGACATGAAAAATTTTAAATATTTGATAAATTTTTTTCAATTCATTTAAGTTTCAAGTGATGCATATATAAAAGTTTGTTTAAAGTAAAAATTCGGGATATGTCTATTGCCGCAATGTTTAAATACAAAATAAATTCGTCTATTTTAAAGCCCAAATTTTTTATTGCACAAATTGTGATGCATTAAAGCGATAAATATTGTACTGTGTAAACAAAATTTAAATTACAATGGTCTGCAATGAAATCCTTTTAATTAATATCATTTATATGCTGAAATGAGTGTGCTGAACACATATCAGTGTTCAGTTTTTTTTTTCTCACGCACAGTTCTACTTTAAAGGACATTTCGGCTTATGACTCTTAGGAAGGAATGCTTTCTCAAAAATGTTATTTAAACACAGAAAAAAATTTTTAACAATTAAAAAATTGTTTAAAAAGTATTTAAACTTAGTTATTGTGATAATTGAACCAATTATTATTTTAGTTGAAAGAAAACTAAACATGTAATTTGTATTTAATAAACATGTTAGTTGTTTTGAAATAAATTTTTAATTAAAATAGTAATTAAATAACTAAAAATCTTAATTGACTTTTTTCATTTTAAATAAAATAATTTAAACATGTAGAATTGTTGTTGGAAATTGTCAATATTTATTTAAATAAATTAACACATTGTTTGAAATGGCAAAGTCTTTTGATAATTTTTTTTAATAAAATTTTTTTAATTATGAACATTTATTGAAAAAAATATTCATAATTTTAGAATTTTTTGTAATCAATATAATAATTTTGGTCAATATAAAAATTTTGTTTGCTTGATATTATGAATTTGGTGATTAGAGCCAATTTTTAATTTTTTCTGTGACCTTGAAAACAAATTGTCAGATTTGGTTGTATAAAAAACCTAAAGATTTGTATTTATATATTTTTTCAATCTATCTTAATACAGTATTTTAATGTGCTATATAGTTTTGAAGTTATTGAGATAATAATAACGAGAGATTTTTGTATTAAATTTAATAATTTTCTGCTCTTAAAAATAATGCAATAATTAAAATCGGAAAAAATCATAATACAATTATTATTTCGTATTATATATTAACACCCCACATTCATAAAAAATATATTTGATTAATAAAATGCTTATCAAACAAATTTTCATTGAAAATTCGTTTCATAAACCTGCTATCAAACTTAAATATTTTTTATGAATATGAGGGTAATACAGTGGCAAATTTTAGCCAAAAAATTAAAGTGAAGGTGATATAAAAAAATTAAAAAAATTACTTTTATGGTTCCCACATTGTCTTGTAAACATTGTCTCTGCTTAAAAATGAAAATCATAAAATAAAAATATAAAAGCATATCGTCATATGATTTCAAAAAAGCCCTAAGTTACAAATAATTCAAAATCGATTTTTTGGTCGATTACACAAGGGAACAAAATGGAAAGTTTTTGTGTTGATTGGAAGTTTGATGCAATTTTTTACTAATTTAAGGTCGCTGATTTCAAAACTAATCTCCGTTTTTCTTCATCAGCTCGCGTTTTTAAGTTATAGCTACTTATCGTACTAATCGTATTTTTGAATTTTTTTCAAAAAATTAGAAGTTAAGAAAATCATACTTTACTCAAGTGATGTTACGAATATTCGTATTCGTATTTCAAATGCCGAATATTCGCCTATTTTACGACATTCGTGTTCGTATTCGCCAAGTTTAAGCGAATATTTCACGAACATTTTGTTTATATATTCCAAAAGGAAAAAAAAATTCAAAATTGTAAAAAATACATAAAATAAAACCAAAAATTTTAATTTAAAAAAAAATTTTAATATAAATTAAATATGTGAAAACCCATCGAAATAGGTTAATTACTAACTAAACCGCAAAAAGAGTGAGAAAAACGAAATTTAAAAGTATTTAAGTATGAGTATCAGTGTGACAATTTATCATTTTTGCAATTAAATTTGGCATTCAAAATTTTTGATTTAGCTGCAAAACTTTCTATTAGCATTTCGGTATTTTATTTAGAATTTTTATAAAATGTTTTCAACTTTTTTTGGTTTTAATTGAATTTTTTTATAAAGTTTTTTAAATTTTGACTACAAACAGTTGCACTTAAAAAGAAATTCGTATAAAAATTGATTAGTTTTTAATTAAGAAACGTCTTACCTGTTTTGTAAAAAAAATTGACATTCAGGGAATCTTTGTAATGCTCCAATCATGTTGATTATAAATATTTTGTAAAAATTTTATTGAATGATCCCAATTTAAAAATTCCATAGTGCAAATGTTTGGGCATTTCATGTTAATCTAACGAAACTACTCAAAAAAATGTTTGCTGCTAACCGCTGAAAAAATAATAATTTTGAATTTTTAGCTTTTCTGAAACTTTAAGAAATAAACTTGTCTAAAATTTGTTTTTAAAGAATCTTTTAAATCAGCACAAATCATTGAAATAAAATCGCTTGTATTCTGCTTACATCAGGGGTATTGTAAGCAGCCTAAATT
Organism: Pollenia amentaria; assembly: GCA_943735925.1. Lineage (NCBI taxonomy): Eukaryota > Metazoa > Arthropoda > Insecta > Diptera > Polleniidae > Pollenia > Pollenia amentaria. The sequence goes on from OX031007.1 coordinate 152,100,863, forward strand.
TGTTCAAATATTTCCAATTTTTTTAATTTTGTTTAAAACGGGTACCTAAAATTTATGTAGCTTTTAATAAAATTTAATACTGTAAGTAAATTGTTAGCCAAAATCTTGAAAAAAATTCAGCATTTACTTAAATAATTTTTAACATTTTCTGGCCTTATCTAGTGCAAGATTTGACTGTAAACCATTTCAAAATCTGGTCACACTGATAAGTATGCAAACAGTTTTTTGAAGTTATCTTAATGACTTCAGGCGAAGTATACAATCTCTCAACGTATAGAATAATTTGCCGCATTAGTAGCCGTAATATACTTCTGTAAACACTTGGGCTCTACATTAGACCCCAGGTGCGAACTTTTTCCTTCAGAAGTGTGCCAGTTTTTTCTTGTTTATTGTAATGGAAGAGAATGGGGGATTTTTTTAATCAAATTTGAAATATCGTGGCGCACTAAATTTCAAATTTATTATATTCGTATTTGAGGAATATTGCCTCAGATATTCGTATTCGCAAATATTAAAAATTTTGTATTTTTAAAAGTCATATAAAATCCAAAACAGAAAAAAATTTTAAGTTTTATTACTTTCACGTAAAGCCACAGAACCTATAAACAATATGAGATATATATCATAAAAATGAACGCGTTTCGCTTTTATTCACAATTAAGTGGAGGTACCTCATTTTTAAGTGAAGACAGAGTCTGGCATGGAGCACTCTTGTCTAAACTTGTTGCATTTGGTGTCGGTGATAATTTCTCTCGATTTATATCGCGCTTCCTCAGAGATCGCACTATACGGGTTGTTAAAGATGTGGTTTCATCAAACGAGTTCAAGATTCATTCAAGGGTGCCGCAAGGCTACGTTCTTTCTCCTACTCTATTTCCTATTTTTCTAAATGACCTCTTATGTCAAACTTCCAACCCTATCTATTCTTTTGCAAATGACAGCAACCTTTGCCATTTGTATTCATTTGATTACAGACCAAGCGTGTCCGATGTTGGTGCTATGAGACAGAACATGAATGATAAGCTTGACCGTGACCTGGACATAATCTCAGAATGGGGTCGTGCGAATAGGGTCAAATTTAATGCCCGAAAGACCCAATGTTGCGTACTGACACATAAACGCGCGATGGATCAAGGTTCATCATCTGTATATTTGGGTGGTATAATTATTGAGGAAATAGAATCTCTTGATGTTCTGGGCATGAGGATACAATGCGATGTCCGATGGACAGAACATATATTTAAGGTATCGACATAAGCATTCAAGTGCCTAGGTTTTTTGAAACGGTGTAAGATATAATTTACTCCATCTGATCTCCTTACTATATATACCACCTATATCCGACCGCGAATGGAATACAACTCTCATGTGTGGGCCGGTGCTTCAAAGTCTATTTTGGAGCTTCTCGACCGCATGCAGGAGAGGGCGAAGGTTCTCATTGGCGACAGTAGGGTATCCAATTCTATTGACTCCCTTGAGCAACGTCGCAATGTGGGTTGTGTTTGCCTATTTTATCGTTACTACAACGGGATGTGTTCTGATGAAATTAGGGATTTGGTTCCCGAAACCCATAGCCTTGTTCGTAATATACGTTTTTCCTCAAGAGCCCATCCTTTTGTGGTCGATTGGCCGGTGAACGCATTACCGGGAAAATTCGTTTTTTGGCCGGACTGTTCGTTTGTGGAATAAACTTCTTGCTGAAATCTTCCCTCTCACTTTCAACATAAATAAATTCAAGTCGAATGTTCACAAGCACTACTCCCTCTTTCCTCCTTCCCATAACCTATCTTCCTAGTTCCAACACCATGCAACGCATTAGAAGGGATCGTCCCCTGAGTGCTGGCCCTAACCAAAAAAAAATATAAAAAAAAGCGTCCATAAATAGAACAGCAGCAAACACAAACACATGTAAATTGTGAAAAAAAATCAAACGTTGTAAACCGATTACAATCAAATAAAGCTCATTTTATTCGAAATATATTTAACTAGATGTTTTTGGACCAAAACTATGATATTTGTCGCATTTAAATTTTTTATGAATTTTTAAAAAACAAATATATATTTTTTTTTTAAATTGTTGTCTCTTTTTTAAATCTTCAACGAAATCTCTGAAATTACTGGGGAAATTAAAAACCGATGTAAGAGCGGCTTAAAGATAATATTGTTGGCGAGTTTTGAATTGTTAAAGGAATATGGTCAATTGTTTTTAAGTTATCACAATATATGTAGCGGAAGTGCCTTAATTTTGGGCATAACGGTATATCGCAAAAAGTCGAGCTGATAAAGAAAACTAAGTGTGAATTTGGACTCAGCGTCCCAAATAACCTTCCCTTGTGTTATGATGCACCATATCAAAATACATGTTTCTTGAAAAATTTTTTGTTGACAACAAAATTCTAAAAGGCCTTAGTGCAAGCACCTCTCGATAAATAATAAATAAAAAACACAATAATATAAAGTTTCGTATTTTTATTTTTGTTTATTCACTGTATGTTTTTGCCTTTGTTGTTTTTTAATAAGAGATTTTATGTTGTTTTTTTTTTGTCATTCCTAAAAAAATTTAAGGAATAGAACTATTACAAAAAGCTTTATAAAAAACATAACTGAAATTTAACTCATAGAATAAATTCGAAAAATAAAAAATGTTGAATATAATTAAGTTGCTTATGAAAAGAAATAATTCCCAATATCTATTTGTTAAAATAGTTGAGTTAAATACATTCAATTTATAAAGTATCACTATCCAGTGTGACACAAACAATGCTGACGAAGGCCGCAGCGGGCCAAAAAAGGCATTACCTTCTGCTGGTGTGTAATAATTGTAAATTTTTCTGTACATATAATATACCTAATTGATATCCAACGGAAAGCTAAGGTAAAATGTAACAAGATAATAGTCTGGTAGTGTATAAAGTCATTCCTAAAAAAATTTAAGGAATAGAACTATTACAAAAAGATTTATAAAACACATAACTGAAATTAAACTCATAGAATAAATTCGAAAATAAAAAAATTTGGTATAAAAAAATTTTGTATAAAATTTTTTTATTTTTGAAAAATTTAGGTTATATTTTTCAACGTAGTTTTTTGCTTCTCCTGTAAAATTTTTTGCAAATTTATGGCTTTTGTGAAACTATATGTCGATATGATTGCATGAAAGCAGAATTAAAATCAAGCAAAATGGTATCCTTGATTGGAGTTCGTTGTTGCTTTTGTCCTATAGAAAATTTAAAAAGTTATAATAATTACTTACGATCACTGAGTTTTTCACTACAAAACGGACAAAATATATGATCACATTTGTAAAAATTATTACTATATTACGATTTTATTCTAAATTTAGAGAATAATTGTACACGGTGGGCCATAAGTACCTTGTCTTTCCCCAAAATGCTGATAGGTCAACTTAATATGACTTTAGCATATTTTTGGTAACACATTTTCAGCTGTCCTCCTTTGCTGGTGTTTGTATTTTGAAACAAATATTTTATCATATTTTAACAAACTTTTCAACATGTTTTGGGATTGATATTTAAATACTTTTATTTGTACTAACAAATATTGATATTGTACTTTTAAACACCTTTAAGCCTTTAGTTACTGTAGAGATAAAAAATAAAATATTTCATATATCCAATAAAACACAAAAGAAACTTTGACACTTGAAATTTTTTTCTTTCTTTTTGAGATCGAAATATATTTTTTTTTGTGTGTATTCACACACCCACCTTTTTATGACTTTTGCCTTGAAGTTATAGTTCAAACAAGTGCATGTGAAAACAATTCAAATTTAATGAAAAATAAAAAAAAAAACTGAACACAAGTTGTTTCAAGTACTTGTATAGTTTGACCTATATTTTCCTTCATTTTGATTGTGTTAATTTGTATATTGTTTCTATTTTAATATTTTTTCATTCATTTCGGTAAATATTTTACTGGTGAATTCCATGTTATTCTGTGGATGTTCTCTGTTGCAATTTCTCTGAAATGTTGGCGGCATAGTTTTAAAAAATGCTGTTTGATTTTTTTTTTTTTTTTCTAATAGTTTAAGTTTTAGGTACAAGAGACACATGATGTGTTAATCACATGTTAACAATTCTTTTGAATTTGAAAAAGAGGACACTGTTTACGTTAATAATGTTGAATTTGAGGAGCAAGAAATGAAAAGTGGTGTACAAAAAAATGGGAAAAATTCTATTGAATAATTGACTTTATAATACTAACCGTCGAGCTTACCCCTTAAAGGCTGGGTTTTTGAGCTATCAGTTAAACTAGGTTAAGTTAATCTAAAAACAGATTTGTGCCGCCACTTCCAAGTTTGTAAACAAAATTTTGACGGAGAATATTGGTCTTTAATGAAATAATAAAAAAAAAATTAAAAAATTTGAGTTTCAGACTACGTTTAACTAAGTTTCAACTTAATCCTCATCTCAAAAGCCCAGCCTAAACAATTCGTCGTTTTGACGAGTATTTTTAGTCGTTTAACATCGGGTGTAAATATATTTAATTTTGTATTTTTAATACATACAATACCTTTAACAAGTTATTTGTAAGTATGTAAAAAAAAACAATGTTTTGCTATTTTGTTTCAAATATTTTTTTTATAATCCATTTTTTAAAAAGCAAAATTTTTTGAGATCATACTGAAATAGGCTTGCCAGATGGTCTTAATTTTTCTTGATTTACAACAAAGTGGGGGGAGGTGCACTAAATATTGATTTAAATCAGCAGTGCACTATCACTAAATAAAACTGCAAAAAATTAGTATGCACTACCTTTACCAGCTTTAGTAACGATTGCTATTTTTGAACTACCACTAAAAAAAATTAGTCGTATTGTAAATGTTTTCACTATCACTAACGGTGATTGAATGCATAAAATTTGCAAAGACAGGAATTTTACAACATGAAATTAATTAAAATTTTTATTGATTATTTTTCATTCTTGACTGCGCTGAGATTTGAACCCAGGCGTTCACGGACAGGTAGCCCAGACTAGTTTCGATTGTAACCACACAATCTCTTCAGTGGGGTTTGCCGTCTTAGTCACTCGGCTATTGCAGCCGGATGACGTCAATAGTCAAACATCAATCTTTAAACCAAATGGTATTTCACCTTGGTAGTTCGAAATTTGCTTTTGAATGAATGATTATTTATTTTAATTGATTTACATGTTCTTCCTAACTTCTGTTTTTCGTACTTTTTGTCAAGAATTCTTCTTGAAATCCAAAGTAGACTTTTGTTTTTCATGTTTTTGTCTTTCTTTTTCTTGTTGACCTTTTTCAGCATTATAAAAATTTTAATTAATTTCCTGTTTTAAAGTTCCTGTCTTCATAAAAATAATTTAATGAAAATTAAATTCAATGAACTTAAGCCTCATTAAAAATATCTAAATTTGGATTAAAAAAACCATTAACAGTTCAATAAAATAACCACAATACTAATTATTCTCTATTTCTTTATACATTTTAAAAGAATTTTACTTTGTTTATTTTTGGAATTTCATATATTTTACTTAAAAAATTTCAAATAAAACTATTGAACAAAAATTTGTTTGAATATATGATACAATTTCCTTTTTTTTAATGAACAAACCAACCCAGTAAAAAAAATTGTGTTTTTGAAGCACTTAAGAGAAAAAGCGCAGTAAATGATAACGAATAATAATGGGTGATTCAAGTAGAGATACTTTTTTCAATAGCTTTTTTTTGACAGATCACGTGTGAGTCGTGTCATGCTGTCATGTTATTTTTGTCTAGTATTGTTTGGCATTTCATAATGGAAGGACATACGCCTGAACAACGTTTACAAATCGTTCAACTTTATTACGAAAATTCACGTTCTGTGCGGAATGTGTTTCGAGCACTTCGCTCAACTTATGGTCAACATAATCGGCCTGCTGAGCGTACTATTCGCAACACCATCACCCATTTTGAGACCCAGCATTCATTATTGAATAATATTCGACCGAATAGAACACGTCCAGCAAGCTGTGAAGAAAATTTAGCGGCCGTAGCTGAGAGTGTACACGAAGACCGTGGAGAGTCGATTCGGCTACGTTCGCAACAACTCGGACTGACGTATGAAAGCGTACAAAATACAGCTGGTGCAACAACTGAACCCGCTCGACCTTCCCAAGCGACATCGCTTCGCTCTATGGGCTCTTGAAAAGTTCCAAGATCCGAAGTTTTCGAGGCAAATTTTGTTCAGCGATGAGGCCCATTACTGTCTCAGTGGGTATGTAAACAAACAAAATTGCTGCAATTGGGACTAAGAGAAACCTGAAGAGATTCAAGAACTGCCACTTCATCCAGAAAAAACAACGGTTTGGTGTGGTTTGTGGGCCGGTGGAATCATCGGGCCATATTTCTTTAAAAAGATGCCGAAGCGAACGTAACCGTCAATGGCTACCGTTATCGTGCCATGATAACCGACTATTTTATACCTCAAATTGAAGCTCGTGATCTCGCCGATATTTGGTTTCAGCAAGACGGCGCCATTTCCCACACATCGCATTAATCAATGGATTTATTGAGAGAACACTTCGGTTAGCACATAATTTCAAGTTTTGGGCCGGTCGATTGGCCATCAAGATCGTGTGATATCACACCGTTAGACTTTTTCTTGTGGGGATATGTAAATTCTTAAGCTTATGCGGACAAACCCGCTTCGATTCAGGCCTTGGAGGAAAACATCACGCGTGTCATTCGCCAGTTACCAGTCGAAATGCTCGAACGAGTCATCGAAAATTGGATTCAACGAATGGAACATCTGCGACGTAGCAACGGCCATCATTTGATAGACATAGTCTTCAAAAAATAAATGCCAAAGAATGTTCTATCAAATGATAATAAACATTCCCCATTTAATTTGAACTTTCTGTGTTTTTTTCTTTAAAAAAGTAGGGAACCCCGAAATGAATCACGCTTTATATACAAAAAAAAGCTGCTATTTTAGTGCTGACAACGAAGAAGGTTGTAAAGCAAAAAAAAAAAAAAAACATATTATGGTTTACGAAAATTATTGAAAAAAGGCATTAAAACAAGTAAAAGAAAAATATTAATGAATATGTTAATATGCTAGCCCTTAAAAAAGCACTTTAGGAGTGCTTTCTTTGCATGTTTTATTATGTTAAAAAAGCGCATTTTGTGAGTAGAAAATAGTCCTCCCAACCTTTACTGGGAACTGAACATCAAAACAAATAAAAAAGCACCACAACAGCTGTTTTCGCAGTTGACACAAGTAAGAACAATTGTGTGACTGTGCTGCGGAAATTATTGTACCCATTTCGCTTTGTATCAATTAAATTTGTACAAAACAGGGCAATAGTGTGATTTCAGAATATTTTATTGAAGCAATTTTATTATTGTGCGTCAATAAAGCACAATCAAAATTGTGTCATATTGGTGCATTTGCGGTAATCGTGTGATCTCAGCTTTAGACTATCGACAAAAACCATGCATCTGCATGAAACACCTAATTCGACAAACCCTTCTTATATGTAAGCTCTTATTTTAAAAATAATTAAGATTGCATATTATAGTTAAACGTACATAAAATCCCAATTTTTCTCATTTTACTACAATTTATTAATTTTAATATCGATTGCAAAAACATATTATTGATGTAAACTAGAATTACCAACCGGATAATCCGCTTGTGACATTTTTTTACTAGTACAGTATATTTTTTTTAGGTAGTACAGTGTAAAAAAGCGTAGGGAAATGTTTGGTATAAAATGTGAGTTTATTTGCTTCTATTTTTTGCTTTTAACTGGTTTTTTTTTATTAAAGATTATTTGAGGAAGTTTTTAACAATAATTATGTTATTTTTATAAAAATTATTTTAGGATGTTTTAAATAGTCAAGAACTATTTTCTAAATCAAGAATATTTTAAGTGAATGTCAACAATTTTGAAAATTTAAATCTGGCAAGCCGATACTGAGAGCATGCAGACATCTCCTTTTTGTTTCTCACAAATTGCAATCTGGCATTTTCAGCATGTAATATCTCCTAAAATTTATACCTTGCGCGCCGGATTTGGTTGCCACTCATAACAGTGTAGCAAAAACCAAGTGTGAAAGGAGTTTTGCTGCGCTTGATGCACGTGAAAAAAAACTGCAATTCTTTTTTCCGGTGTTCGTCGTTTCGACAAAGGTTAGGAGTGTTGAGACAACAAAGCAAAAATATAGAAGTTGTAATAAACTTCGACTACACATGTTTCGAAATTTCGATAAACTTTTTCGTTTGCGAGAAATGAAAATTATTTCCTCAGCGATTTGTCACGCTGAACGCGAATCTGAAATCTGTTTTTTTCATCAGCTCTTGTTTTCGCGATTTAGCGCTATGTAAAAAATTAAGGCACTTTCACCACATACAATTGCATAAGTTGTGATAGGCTTTCCCTAACTAAAAAAAAAAAATTTGAAATTCGACAACAAAAAAAAAGTTTTACCAAAATGAAACAAATAATATTTTTAAGTAGATTGTCGTATACATAATATTAAGCTTGTGGGAATAAGGCACCCACCAAAGTTGGCGGTAGTTAAGTTTGTTTACTTAAACACCAATATGTTGGCCAGTATATATATTATCAACTAAGAAGTCTATGATCTGCATTGCCGATACTATTATGTTCACCACTATTTGCTCAAAATCGTCGTAAAATTATAAACCGCTTTCTTATAGTAAATTTAAAATAAAAAATGAAATATTATGAGAATTTTTATGGAGACTTGTTGAAGAAGTGATCCCATTTTCATCTACCGAGCATTAGTTATATAAAATAAATATTTGTGCTAATTTTTGTTGCTTTAGCTTATCCGGGGGATATTTTTTGATTGGAGGCTAGGTGAAATAATGAACCATCTTGGTCCGTTTTATACCAAACAATCTGTTGTCCAAAAAGCATGTGTCCTTCGGCATTTTCTCAGCAGACAGATAGGCGGACTATTATGGTCTTGGAATTTCTCAAAAGATTATTACGATTTGTTACAAACGGAATGACAAAATCAATATACCACATATAATATTTACCCTATAAAATAAATATTGATTTTGTATGGTAAATACTTGTGATGCTACAAATATTAACTTTAAATATTAGCGAATACGAATAACTGCGCCAATATTCGCCGAATACGAATTTCAAATCTGGCCTTTAGCGCCACTCGATACTTCTACTTGAATTGAAAAATCTGCCACCAAAAGTTATTTTTGGGAATACAAAATTTATTATTAATAAAAAATCTCTATGACGTGCTAAATTCCCAATTTTTAATTTAATAAATTTTACATTTATCCTCTTGCAGCATTTTCGACTTAAGGTTACGATATGTAAGATTTTTGACATGCTCCTATAAATTTAAAGTATATCTAAAAAAGTATTTCTATCACTAAAATTACTTCCATTTCTATTTCTATTATATTTTAGTCTATTTTATTTTTACTTCCCCTAAATTTTTCTTATATTTCTCTTAATTTTTTTTTTTACTTATACAAAACTGTAGTTGTCAGTATTAAAAAAACTTACTATATAAAGCAAAAAAATTATTTTTAGTCCAAACTAACGCAGTAGTGCAGCCCATCACCATGAAAAAATGTCAGACACTCATCGTGGAGAGAGGAAAAAAGTGCAACACAAAATTTAAATCAATATCTTTTACATATGACCTAATTGTTTATCTAAGCAAAAACTAATTAGAAAAAAATCTTTCATATACAAAAATATTCCTTTAAAAACCCAATGTAAACATGCTTATACTCTTCGAAGCATACTGAGTACTTACCAAGTACTTATGTATATGTGTACAACACTACATAAAACTTACAGGCAAATATACATTCATACTCGCAGTATATGTTTGTAAAAATATGTGATCATATTAACAGTTGACTTAGTATAATACAGGCAGTGCTCACTTAAAGATGTTGCTGGTTTGCGGCATTAAAAAGTAAAATCTTCAAGAAGAAGGACAAGAAACGAAGATTTTATTTTAAAAAAAAACAGACATATACAACTGTATAAATTCAGAAAAAAACATATAAAAAAATAAAAATTTTTTGAAATATGATTGATAACAACTTTCTCTAAAACCAGAATAATATATGTATGTACATCATTCATTTCTTTTTTGATTTTAAACTGATTTAAATCTTTAATTAATTTTAAATTCGTCATTCCTGAGCATATTGGAGGTTCTAATTCTATCAACTTTAGTTTCATTTATTTATGTCAACTTTTATTAACACTATAAAAACAAGATACTCATTTTATCACAATAATATTTAAAGTGCATTCACTTTAAGCTGCTTATTTGAATGCCTACTACAAGACTAACAAAATAAATTGATTGTCAAAGTTGATGTATTTAATTTATATATTTAAATTAAAATAAATAACGCAAAAAAATAGAGTTTTACATAATAATCATTTTCAAGAATCTTCATCATAGCATAACGAGTGTTATGTTCTGAATAACGTATAGTTCCGTTCGAGTTTAGTTATAATTCAGTTTTACTTCAGTCCTAGAGCAGTTGTACTAGTTCAGTTCTTGTTTAAATCTAGTTCAATTTTAGTTTATTTCATTGATGTCCAGTGCATACCACAATTGTAGAAATTAATTCACACACATTCTTCACACGCATTCTTACGCTCTATCACTTAGTCCACGAGAGTACACAATTCAGTCGTCAACATTGCTGGCACGACTAATAGGCACGACTAATAACATTTTTGCAACCAAAATTTTTGAAAATGTTACCAAATGTGAAAAAATATTACCAAATTAGCAATGTCATTTGTTTATTGAAAAAAATATAGGAAAATATTAATTACAAGTTAAGAAAACAAAGCAAGAAATGTAATTCTTGTTCATATTAAACAAATAACGAGAAACTTAAATTAAAAGTTTTTATTTATTTGAGACCTTTTTCATAAAAAATATTTTTATTTTATAAGAGTTTATTTAACCCGTCAAATTTACATACAAAATTCAGTTTATTAAAAGTAAATAAATTGAATTTTTTTGAATATATTTACAAAATAAAAATTTGTACTTCCCAGTTATAAATAACAAATATGGAAATCTTAAATTGTTTTCCGCTTTTTAACTGTCAGTGGATGGGCTGCAAAATGTGGCGATTTTTTAATCCTCTTGTTGATGAAAATTTACGTTTGGCGATTGGTGTCAAAGTTTTTTTTTTTATAAATTTAAAATACTGCCAAAAAAAAAACATTAAACATATATGTATATATAATATCTCTTAAATTTCCGCCCTTTTCTTACAGTAAATTATAAAATTATAGATTATAAATGAATTTATTTTTGAAAAATCTTTAAAATTCCTATTTTTATTTCAATATATTAAAATATACTATTGAAAATAATATAAATTTAGAAAATTTTACTTCTATTCAAGTTTTTAGAAACACTAAAACGACTTTTGTTTATTTTTTCAGTCATGTTCTGAAATCGATTAGGTGTGATATTTTCCATTTTCTACCTGAAGTACCACTTATCTTTACTACTCTTAAAATTAGGAAAAACTACGCTCATTTAAAAAAAAATAATTGAAAATCTCCATCGATTTAAACTTTATTTGATTTCAATTCAAGAACATGGCCGTTTCTAATATAAATCGAGGAAATTATTTATTTACGACTTCGAATAATGTGTACTTTGCACAACGATTTTCACATTATTTGTTTCGAATGAACGAAAACAAAAAATCCTTTGAAAACAGCTACCATATATATTTGTTAAAATTTTTGTTAAGAAAAAAATTACCAAATGTGATTTTTATATTAGAAACGGCCATGTCCTGAAATAAATGACGTTTTAATCGATGGAGATTTTCAACTATTTTTGAAATGAGCGTAGTTTTTCCTAATATTAATGGCAATTTTCTCAATGTTTCGACAAATTGCCTGTTACTGAATGTCCACATAAATGTATTAGACCGACAAACTGTCCGTTAACGATTTTGGTTTTCTCAATATACCGACAAAAACAGTGTTTTCATTTGGCAGCACCTCTCAAAATATGTGTATGTAAAAGTCGGGAGTCAGCTGATTGAACTTATCTGTACGGCAAATAAATAACTGGCAGATGAGTGCCGGTCAGCTTTGCGACATAATAGAAGCAAATAAGGCATTGAGAAAACCAAATTTCTTTAATGTGCAGTTTTTCTTGGGAAAGAGATAATCGTCTAATGAGAAAACGGCCATAAGTGGAGTAAAGATAAATGGTACTTAAAGTAGAAATGCATAATATCACGCGGAATCGATTTCAGAAAAGTACACAAAAGTAGTTTAAGTATTTCTAAAAACTTGAATAGAGGTAAAATGTTCTTAGTTTACAATAATTCCAGTTGTACATCTTAATATATTGAGATACACATATGTAGGAATATTAAAGATTTTTCAAAAATAAATTGATACATAATCTATAATTTTAGAGTTTATGGAATTAACTGTAAGAAAATGGCTCGAATTTAAAAATTTTAAATTTAATTTTTTGTATATTTATTTAATGATTTTTGGCAGTATTTTTACAAATTTATTGTAAACGATATATTCAAAATTCATTTATTAATGATGTGCTAATAATCCCAATTTTTGAATGAAAACACTGAAATTTATTGTTGTGGGAAAGCTAGTTTCTATGCGCATTTCGCTGGTTGCTTAGGCCAGCTCGTCAGGAAACGTTTTCCAAATACTTTAGAAAAGCTAAAAATATTATACAAGTATGACCATAAAGTGAATAAGAATTTTAAAACACTCAGGTCTTACATGTAACAATATCAAAGCTTCAACAAAGACACAACAATAAACCGTCAATTTTTCTATTTATTGCTGTGTCTTTGTTGAAGCTTTGATATTGTTACATGTAAGACCTGAGTGTTTTAAAATTCTTATTCACTTTATGGTCGTACTTGTATAATATTTTTAGCTTTTTATTTTTTATTTTATAAAAAAGTTAATCTTTATTTTTCTTTCGAATTTTCGTAACTCCTGAAGACGTAACAGAACGGAATTACGAAAATTCGAAAGAAAAATAAAGATTAACTTTTTTATAAAATAAAAAAATAGACCATAAGCTTAAATAAATAGAAATTTTCCTATTCATTTTAAAGATTTTTGCAATTAACAAAAGGCATTTCTAATTTGGTTATATTTTTTCACATTTGGTAAATTTTTAAAAAATTTTGGTTGTAAAAATGTTGTTAGTCGTGGCAGCACTGCTCACATATTACTTATTTTTTTAATAAGAATACTTGTCTCTCTTTTCACTAATACTAATATAAAGCAGTACAACCACAGTTTACATTTTGGACATCACTGGCTTAATTCTAGTTGAGTTTAAGTTCAGTTCTATTTCAAATCTGGTTCAGTTTTAGTTTGATTATAGTACTATACACTAGAAAGCTACTCAAAAAGCTTTAAAAGTTATGTGTTTTATTCCACACTACTTCTAATCACTGTATTTCAGTGAAAACTTGAATAACAAAACAAAAATAACTAGACATGACTCACTTAAATAAATCAAGCATCGTGCGAAAGGTTTTTCTGAAGAGCTTTTTGAAGCCTGTGCCTTAAAAATAAGTAAAATATTACCAAAAAAAAAAAAAAACCGACAGCGAAATAAAGAAATGGTAAAACATAGCAAATGCATCAAGTACAATAGTTGGAACACATACAAAAAATCTTAAAAATATTAAACATTAGTGCAATTAAACTTAAGGCAGTTTAAAGAGAAAAGCACTTTCTAATGAGCATCAATCTTTGGTAATAATTATCAATTCAAATGCCGATATTCATAAAACCATCTAAATGTTTATCTCTATATTTGTCTTTGCTCTATGTCTACAACCAAACATATTCAAACATGTTTTGAATGTTCTATTTTACTTTTAATGTTCTACTTCACCTTTGTTCTGAGTCAGCTTTAGTTTATTCCAACATTGTTCTATTGCAGTATTCTTCTTCTACTCTTTAATATTTTTTTCGCAAAGCAAAACAAATATTTTTGAAAGTATTTGTTTTTGCAATGAGATAATAGTATACACACACTATTGTAAATTTAATAAAATTGCTTGTAAGTAATTCTTCTTGTGCTTGTGCAGCTCTTTAATATATGCAGTACATCTATTAAAGGCTCTTTAACTTTTATGGCAAAATTAAAAAATTTATTGTTTTATATCCTTCACATTAGGTGGATATAAGTTTGTCCTTTCGATTGTAATCTCTACCAACAATACTGACCTAAGACCCTATACAGCATATATATTTTAGTTGTTTACAAGTAGCGATGTTGATTTAACGATTTCCGACTGTATGTGTGCCTGTTGAAATGACTTTCCCGAAGATCTCAAATATGATGGTAACTAGGTTGTTACATTGTTATATCCTGAATAGCTTACTACTAAAATTTAGCCAGATCGGTCGGCAAACAACAGAAGAGAAAAAACCACGGCTGCTTATTATTTTGTACCATTAATCTTTACTTGTTGCAGTCGCCTCGATATCTATGAACTTTATTTTCCACATTTACCTTAAGAAAGTTAAAACAAATGAAGCCTTGTTGATATCATAAAGTTCATATACTTTTAAATATCATCGAAATCGCACCATTGTTTCAATTGGCACCAATATGCTCCCGGAATAAGGACTTCGACACCGATAGAGTTCACACCATATGAGCTTGGGAACAATTGTCTTTTCAATACTATGATGAAGGGTCTATAACATACGGCAACGCCGAATATAACACTTTTACTTGTTATAAATTAAACATATTTTCAAAAAATCATGCTATTATTTTTAAATTAGCAGATAAATATTTTAAAATATTGTTTAAAGAAATCATGCCCAACCATATGATTGATACCCTTCACCACAGTACATAACAAAATTTGTCTTGCAAGTGTACCTATTTGCGAACTACTTTTGAAAATACGTAGCTTATGTGGCTATATGAATAGGGATCTATTTCATTAAAATCCATTTGATAATTTCTGAGAGGTAGAAATCTCCCCCTATCTCCCCTCGTGATACTATTTTTTTAAAAATGCATAGCTTATGTGTCCATATAAATATGGATCTATCTATATGTTTTAAATTTCATTTAAATTGGTTTGACTGTGGGCACAAATACTCTTTTCCGGAAAGCAGCTTGAAAGGACTATATGAAATTATGGACCGATTCTACAAATTTTTAATAGGACAAGGACCAATCCTTGTGCCATTTAAAACCTATGAACCATATTTCATCAAATTATCTTCGAAATTGCGACCTGCACTTTGCGCAAAAATTACATGGACAGCTTGCCAGCCAGCCAGACGGACGGACACTGTTTGATCGAATCACAATCACTTTCTGAGTCGACTTTAAGGTGAGTCTAGGACCAATATTTTAAGGTGTTTCACACATCAGCACAAATGCATAATATCGTCTCCTCTATTGTGGTGCGGGTATAAAAATGTAAATTGTCAAAGAAATCCAAGTATATAAAAAGGGTATTGACGGCGTACAATGTTATACTAGAAGTAGATATTCTTCCCTTTTTCTAACAACTTGTTTTAACATAAATTTGTGTTTTCAAACTTTAAAATATATTTAAAAAAAATTCAGCCTAAATTATTCCATGAAAAAATTATAAAATTTAACTCTACCATATATTTAATGAGCTTATTTAAGTCATTTTAATGTTGTAAATTATTAATAGCCATACAGAGTAATTATTTGATATGTATATCAAACAAGAATATGCATGTGCGACCAGTCTGTATTAAGCTACAAAATCATTTTCTCTATTATAAAATAATCTAATGATTTTAAACTCCATTAACTTTATATATATTTACATACGAACACATGCAGGCATAAATATTTATACAAGTCCACATATAATTTATGCATTTGTGTTCTTGAATTTCTAAATAAATTAGCACAAGTATAATGAGGTTTTTGGAAAGTTCTATGAAACAAATTATATTACTAGCAAATACCAACTCAAACAACTTAAGAAATTCTCAAAAGATATGAATTGTGTATGTAAATATTTCAAATAAAGAATACAATCTATATAGCAACCTTTGCATATCCGTATGGATGTTTTAACTGCTTTTTTTATTTATATTACATTTAAGCTGAATATCTATAAAAACGATTAATATACAATTTAGTTTTATAGCTACATTCATTTAAAATCTTAATCTTCCACAAGTTTGTTTCAATACAAAGCTCAGAAAATTTACCATATAGACATTAATATATTAACATTTCTTGAATTTGTTTGCATTATTGTGGAGAAGTTAAAATATATTGATATAGCACCAAAATGTTTTTGTAGTGCCCTACTCACGCACACATATGTGCCTTGTGAGTGAGCTGGTTTCAATCACTTCTCTTAAGTATCTATCACTAGATCTAATAAAAATAAAATGCATAAAAAACTCACAAAAACAGTTAGCAACATTATAAGCATCGGGTGTTTTTTCTAGAAGCAAATAACTTATAATTGTAAGCATTATTTTCTGCGATAGGTGATTCAACAGCTCTCGGCTGTTTTTTAGGAGTTAGTTTGGCACTTCATCATCAATGATCTCACGCCGGAGCAATGCTTTTAAATTGTACAAATTTTGTTTTAAAAATCGTGGTAAAATTTAACAAATTGATCGGGCATAAAAGAAATAAAACATTGTCGAAACAACTTAACATTGGGTATTTTTTAAGGAGCGGTGGTATTATCGGTCCATTTGTTTTCAAAAATATGGATGGCCAAAACATAAGAGTAAACGGGCAGAGGCTTAGAGGCGCACACCCAGAGAAAAACTATGTTTAAATATGGTCACCTCCAACAAAACTATTTTCAAATAAAATTGTAAACATATTATGGTTAAATTTAACCATAATTTTATCACCGACAACCATATTATGGTTAAATGTGTCCTCCATCAAGAAAGCACAACCATATTATGGTTGCCTCCAAACATGTTTTGGTCAATAAGAACTAAAATAGGTTTAACACTTATAATAGCATGGTTGGTTTTCAACCATAGCATGTTGCTCTTGGATTTTTATTTTGTTTTTGTGAAGTTATCCCTCATTGTGCAAAAAAATGTTTGCATATTTATAGATAAATTCAATCTAATAATTATGCTTCTTAAAATTATGTCAAAACTCAGTGGTTCAATTAATGTCACAAAATATTTACTTCTTGCCCAATGTGCATTGCCGAAATCTTTAAATTAAGAAACAAATTGAGCTGCAATCATTAAGTTTGCTTTAAAGTCTTATAAATAATTAAACCTAAAATATATATTTAAATAAATAAATATATTTACTGCTTGTAATCCTTTTTATTAATGCTTTGTTTAATTTAGTCTTGCCAAGGCAAAATTAAGTGCACCATGGCTCACAAAGTCTTTAACGGAGCCAGTCTTTATTTGTTCATTAAATTCATCTCACATTATCTCGTTTTAATCTCAGTAATAGACCTTAAAGAAAAACATCTGTCAATATAAAAATATGTGTATTTAAATATTTAATGTATATACTCTGAATCATACATACTAAGCTTAAGAGAATAAAACATATGAATTAAAAAAAATAAAATAGATTTTCCAATGTAAAAAAAATTAAAGTGCAAATGATAAAAACCAATGAATATTCATTTGCTTAATGTGTATAAAGGAAGATTGAAAAAAATTGAGTTAACTAAATGTCACGTTCAGTAATTTAGTTGTATCAACATTGAAAAAATTAATGTAATTGAAATTGTCACAAAAGCGACAACAACAGAAAAAAATCAACAACAAATTTAGCATGCGATGTGGCAGCATCAGCCCCAGCAACTAAAAAGGGGACACCACAAAACAACAGAAAATGTCACTTCAATGAAAAAGAAAGGGGAAGATATTTTTAAAAAGGAGCTTGCATTTTTATTAACGTTGAAATAAAACTAACAAAAATCGCCTTGATTTTGAGTTTGTATGTTTAATTGAATATCCTTTTTTTGCCTGTTTATCACTTAAACATGCCATCTAGATGGCTTTGATTACTGTTGTCCTTGTTTGCTTAAATAAAAAAAATGGGTAATACAGGATAAAACTTAAAACTTTTATAATATTTTAATGCAGAACATGATGTCTGTTAACTTTTAGCCAATGGAAGTGTATAAAAAAACTTAAACCACTAGATCTTGGGGGAATTTTTGGCGGTTAGGTAGTTAATACTCACAAGGTTCAACAAACCAGACATTGAGAAAAATAAATAACAAAAAGAAATTGTATATATAAAATAAACTGGAAAAAAAAATTTATTTTCACCACAATACTACACACTGTCATGAACACAAGAGAAAAACAAAATGAAAAAAATCTTAAATTAAAAATTAAAATAGTGCAGCTACAGTCCTTACTTTCACTCAAAAGGATTTAGGGGTTTCCAAAACACATAATTAAAAACTTTAACGAAATCACCAGACCAAAACTTAAAGAGAATTATCATATCCTTGGAATTCTATTGAAAATCAAAAAATACAATGAAACTTTCCTGTGTAGCCTCTACCGGATTTTCCGGGAAATTTTATTTAACAGCTCAATTATGAATAAAAATCCCCCGGGATTTTTTTCCCTTTTCCCGTTTTTACAATAGAATTTAGATAGGAAAAATGGGAGAAGGGAAAATCTCTCGGGGAATTTTTATTTATAATTGCGCTGTATGTATCTATTTTTTAATTTATTTATTGCAAGTTTTAAATGTAATTACAGATTAAATTTTTTTTAGTCATCAATTTTTTAATTTAGTTATTAATAAATTAATTACATGAAAAACTATATTTAAATATGAATTGATATTTAAATAGAACTAACGAAATAGGCCCTTAGACTTACAAATTCAGTTGCCGATTATATTTTAACTTAATTAACCGAGTAATAGCAATTTAAACCTTAAGCCCGTTTTAGTAAAACAGACCAGACCTCACACTGATAGGCCAGATCACTAACAACTAGCCTACCGGGGGCACCCTTTTTTATGTAAAAATTCAGAAATTAAGCAAAGACTACTCTAGCATAAATTTATATTCAGATTTAAGTTATTTAGTCGACATTTTATAAACATTTGCAGTTATAAAAAAAAAATTGCAACCCAAGGAGAGTTTACGTCCTTAATAAAATCCGGACGAAAGCACAGATTAGTTATTTAAGCTGTTGGATTTATTTATCCAGACTTCTCTGTTATAAGGAAATATACTAATAAATTTCTCGATAATTGGTCTTCAATTTTACATAGGTTCTATATAAAGCCCACTATCGTTGTTATTGTAGAGATATATTTCCTAATTTAGATTGATGAGACTGTAAACCACACAAAATTATATTTTGATGATCGGTCCATATTTAATCACAAAAGAAAATAACCTTAATCCACCGTAAGCGCTAACAAGTATTTACATTAAACCCAATTATGAATTAAAAATTCCCCCCGAGTTTCTTCGCTTCTCCCATTTTTCCTATTTAAATTAAATTCTAAAAATGGGAAAAAGGCAAAAAACTCCCTGTAAGTTTTCTTTTATAATTGGTACTGTACTTAATTTTTTGATGATTGTCCCATAATATCCCGATGGACCATTTAAAACGAACCCTTGGAATTCACTTAAACCTTTGCCTTGCCAATACCCTCTCGTGTGATTTCGGTTTTATTTCTTTAATTTTTCAATATTTCCTTATTTATTAGATCTTAGTTTATAAAAAAATAAGCAAACAGTAGCAGTAATGGACTTTTTAAATATTTTGAACTCTAGAAAAAAGATAATCATACGTAAAACTAACGCATTATTTTAACCTGCTATATTGTTGTATTTTTTTGATAATTTAAGAAAACATTAAATTAAATAAAAAACAATAAAACTTCTTCAGTTACCAAAGTCTTCAGTAATCAACGTAAGAATCGAAATCCTTTGAAAACGTATCACTAACCTGCGTCATTTTAACTCACAAACCCATTGTATTTATAAATTGGCAAAACCTACCGCAGCGACCTGGGTGCCTCACAAAAGGTCTAAGCAACGACAGAGTTGTCTGAAGTGCACAGTCATGGATTCATCCTAATTTACAAGAAATAACCAATTTTCGGAAGCGAATGATTATATTTCTAGGGTTAAAAGTTATTTTAACTATTCCAATTGATATGAGCTCAGTTTTATCCTATTACGTCACACTTTTCTGATAACGGTACATTTCTTACAGCCGCCAGAATAGTAGCAAAATATAATTCATTTTAGTTAAACCAGCTTTTGATTCTGGCAGCTGAAAGAGAAGTATTATAGCGAAAACATGAGAATCGGTTGGAATTTTTAAAAAACTTATTCAATTTCGAACTGTGTAATTAATCAAATTTTATTCTAATTGTTTATTTTATGTCCTGCCAATTCTGGACAACAAATTCTTCTAATCGCGGTCTATATTCACATATGTAGGTGTAAGGCGCTCTTCTGTTCGGATTAGTGCTGCGGTATCTCTTCTCCTCAGGAGGGTGTGGCCACCATCACTAAAAATATTTCGAAGAATATTTTACCGAATATTTCATAACCAATGGTTTTATTAATGGCACATTGCGATCGTTGTGAATATTTGAGTTTTCTACATACCAGGTTTTAGTATAGCCCCTTTGATTTTCTTCAATATTAGAGGTCGAGCCACTTCCTCATAACTGAATACTGACTACAAGTTGGCTTAAGGATAAAGTTGTAAAGTAAAAGTTTGCAATTGAGACTCAGGACAGAATTTCTTACAATAAGTCCATTCATTTTAATTGCTTTTAGTTTCATTTGAGTTTATTTTGCCTCTATATGGCACTTCCACATTAAACGCCGATCTAGATATATACCGAGATATTTATCATGGGACTGTTGAGGTTTTATTTTGTTATTGATTTTTATATGTGGCATGATTCCCCACGCAAAGCAAATTTTATTTGTACACATTTTTGCTCACTGACCTGTATTGCTTAACCTACATTTCTAATTTAAATGTAGGAGCCTGTAAGTAGCGAGATGCTGTATGACGTTCTTCGTGTAAGCTTCGAAGAGCTGTATCATCAGATAAAGTTTAAGTTTGAGTGTAGTTGTCTGTTGGCATGTCCGATGTATATGTTTACGGCCTTATTTTTAAAACTAAAAACAGGTTAATAAAGGGTTCATTAAACGGATTTTGTATGGCAATTTGTTTTTTAAACCTTTTATTAACGTGTTTTATTTTTTATAAATAAGGCCTTAAGTATATTTGAGGGCCCAAGATACTAGTGGGACTACAGCATCGATTGGCTGAGGAGAACATAAAAAATCACCTTCTTTTATAATAAGTCTTCGAACGACTCACTAGCTTTCTAACAGCTTGAGAGTGTCTACTGATAAATTTAGCTTCAATTAATGTATTAAGCCTTAATGGCAGACTGTATCAAAAGGTTGAGAAATATCAGTTAAGAGTACAGAGCAATATTTCCTTTTTTAAAAAGCTTTACTTTTGAACTTTACTCTCTATGCGTCTGTTCAAGTCTGCAATGTTTTCTTCTAAATCCGAATTGATGGTTTGCAATACATCTAAATACATATTTTCAGTTCAAATCAGGGTAAGTTTTGACACTAGTAGTTTCTCAAATTGCTTTGATATATATGATAATAAGCTTATAGGCCTCTATGACTCAACTTTTGTGTCATCTTCTCCTGGCTTTGGTATCATGGTAACCAAGAAAACCTTCCATTCTGGTGGGAAGTACTCAAGGCAAAAATTAAATTTAGATTTTTTTTGATATGCGAGGTATCTACAAAAGCATTTTTAACTCATCTTATCAGTTCCTTGGGCTTTCTAGGGGCTTTTATTACAAATAGTCTTTTCGAATTCTCTTGTCTCAAGGCTTAGCGGAGCTATTCCCCTAACATCAACAGGTGGTAATCCAAGAACTATATCGTTTAAAATGGGTATAACACATAAACTTATAAATTTAGTGAATATGGCACCGAACAACACAAATGCTAAAGTTATAATACAAGGCGAATTTTCTTTTTATTCGATGACATCTCCGGGATGAAACAAGGCGATGCTCTATCTTCTCTTGTCTTTAATCTAGTTTTACATTCCGTAGTAAAGGAAATTGACCAAAAGGGTACAATACATAACAAATCAACTCAAATCCGCGGTGACACTGATTATATTTTAATTATTGCCAGATGTAGAAACTCCCTGAAAGACATATTCGAGAAAATAAAGGACACATCATATAACATAGGCCTTATGATAAACACAGAAAACCAAATATATGCATAGATCAAACACACATCAAGAAAGATCAGACCTCGTCATTGATGATGAGAGATATATATCAATAATTTAAGCGCGCATGGCGATACGATTGCAGCTATACAAGATCGATTACAATCTGCAAATAGAACCTTGTTTATTTACCCAAAACTCTTTAGATCTTAGACTCTCAAACGTCATCTCCACAGAGCATTCATTAGACCAGTTGTAGAATATGAGTGTGAAATGTGGACGGTAAAAATATCTGACGTAAATCAATTACTCGGCTTTGAAAGAACAATACTTCGTAAAATATTTAGTTCCATAGAAATTGAAAAAGGTGTATACAGATCACGATACAATCATGAATTGGAGGCACTGAATGAAAGTCAAAATATCATACGTTTCATAAAAGCATAACGAATACGATGGCTGGGGCATGTTTAGCGTATATAAGAAAATATTACAGTGAAGAAAATTTGTGAAATACAACCAGAAGGCAATAGAAAACATGGTCGACCGAGAAAAATATGGAAAGATGATGTCGAAGCAGACTTACGAACAATAAAAGCTAGAGACTACAGACAAAAAGATTTACAAAGAGAGCAGTGGAGAGTAATAGTGGCAGAAGCATTTATCCATAAAGGATTGTAACTACCGATTATATTTATTATTATCGTGAGATATATTTGGTGTAACTACCTTTCTCAAATGCTTAACAAACATATTTCCTTAAATTTGCTTGAGCTAAGAGGAATTTTAACTCACTGAACAAAATATTTAGTTGTTTAGGAGAACTGAAAAAAAATTTCTAAGGAAAAAACTTTTGAACCGATTACCCCACTATATTCAAACAACAGGCAATGCTAAGCACTTTAAACGCGAAGTATTTAAGCATTTTTGTTGCGGGTTCGATTCCCGCCAGAGACTCTGGTCTCCGCAGATAAGCGAAGAGCTTCGCGGGATAGTGTAGGTAAAAAAATATTATTATTTTTTTATTTATAATATATATTAAGTATATCCATGTAATCACTAAGAATTGTTTTATAAAATTAAATATTTATTTGTTGCCCACTGTATTTTGCCTTATTGTAAATTAATAATAGATTAATTTTATTAATCCAAATTTAGATTTTTTAATTAGGCTTAAGTTCATTAAATTAAATTTTCATTAAATTTTTTTATGAAGACACACAACCACAATACTAATTATTGATTAATTTTATTTTTATAAGTAGTCAAACTTTTATATGTTACATTTGTTATTAACATGATATGTACAGTGCTATAAAAAGACTCGTTCTTATTGCACTGTGTACCAAATAAATAAATAAATAAATAAAGTAATAAAATAAATAAATAAATAAAAAAATAAATATATATATAAATAAATAAATAAATAAACTTGTTCATCGCCTACTAACAAATGTGAATTACTACTCCCGTGGGTATCCGTAAACGATACACATAAAAATCTTTGGTAAGGCGAAAGTTAATACGACATAAGCCTTACATGTCATGAAATTTAGCATACATTAGTTCTTTTTAACTAGAAAGGATGTCAAATTTTATGAAGATTAGTTCAAAATGTATCACAGATCCCCTATAAAACCCACTTCCAAAAAATTTTATTACTCGGTGGAGCGTTTCAAAGATTTATTACAGCCATATAAAACATTCTAACTAGTTTTTCTTTTAAGTTGGAATTTTGAGACTTCCAAGAAATTTTAAATTTTTTTCCGCGTTATCAGGGAGTTAAAATGCTTAGATAACAGGCCCTTGATTTATTCTAAGATTAAAAAAATTAAACAAAAACATTTAGGCATTATTCATGTAAAACGCAGCGCAACGCTAAAGAATAACATTGAAAGCACAAACAATGTCATAAATATTTTGTAATTTTGTTGTTGCTTTCTATAAAAATTCATGTACCGTTTTAAAATTCTCAACGTCCCAAGCTATGCAGCGTTTGAAATTTTAATACGCAATGTGTATTTCTGTAGAAAGCAACAACAAAATTACAAAATATTTATGACATTGTTTGTGCTTTCAATATTATTCTTACACGTTGCGCTGCGTTTTACATGATAAGGGCCTTAATACTTTAGCAAACATAGCCCACTGTGTCAATGCTCTTGGCATTTAGTAACTTAAATGGCCAACCCTTATACTTTTGTTGCCAAAAATTAGTATGGATCCTTTTCTTAAGCCTTAAAGTCATGAATTATATACAATATGCACAACACGAAATTTTAATTCTTCCCCATGCAAACCGCAAAATGAGCTCTTCGTTAGAACAACTACGATTTAAACTGAAAGAAAATACAGAAGTACATAAATTTATTCTAAATACTGCTGTTATTTCCTTATAAATAATGGCTTTTACCAACAACTTCTCGGCTGTAGTCTAAACTCAGACTTAAACATAGACAAATAATAAACAGGAAGTGCTCACACATACATATCAAAGTACTATTAAAAATGTTTCATTAGTAAGCATACGAAATCGCACACAAACCAAAACACAGTTGTTCGTTTATTTACACATATACAATGAAATGCTTTGAGCATTTTTCAGTTTCATAAGCCAATCAGCTGTAGCCACAATTCTTCTCTTGTCCTTGCTGTTCTTCTTTGGGGAATAAATGTTTTCGAAAAAAAAAATCATACAGACAAAATAGTTGAAGTTGTAGTACCACGATGTATCTAAAAAATAAGTATGTGAGTCCGTTCTTGGATAAATGTGATTTTGTGTGTTTAAAATGCTGCAGGATTTAGACACAAAGCAGACAACAAGGGAATAAGAAATAAGGTGTTTCTTTAAATTATTTTTTCTAGTTTAATGCTTCAGCTGGTTTATAGTTGAAATTATTTTTGATGATATTGAATTTTTTTTTTTTTTTAGCGTTTATTATATGGGAATGTTTAAGTGCCGGTACGAAGTATAAGTGTTCCAAATGGTAGTAAATAAACAAAAGGTAATATTATTCCCTTAAGTTTTTAGCTTAGGCAGAAAGTTAGCCAAATTATAAACCATTTTGGTAATGAACTTTGCCGGCAATTTAAAAAGTGAGAAACTTTTTTTGGGGCAAACAAAATTTTTCAATACTCTGGAGTAAAAGAAATTTGTGAATGGATGCTTTTAAAATGGAATAAATTATTTATAAATGCTGAAGACTTTCAGGACATTGAAATATATAATGATAAAAATAAAATGAATATTAATCCGATAAGAAGGCGCAAGTTAAAAAAAAAAAATTTTTGTTATAATTTTCTTTTAGTGCAATAAAATTTTATATTGCGAGTCAGGCAATAAAATTTTAATGTGAACTAAAACAAAGTTGGTATTTACGAAGAATTAAATAACAACTGAAATGCTGGTTAGCCATTACTGAACTTGAAGTAACTAAACTAGGACTGAACTAGAACTGAAGTCGATGTAAACAAGCACAGAACTAGAACTGAACTTGAACGAACCAAATACACGCAGAGAAAAAATATGGTTGGACATGGTTACGGCAACAACAATATGTTTATTGTAATAATATAATGTTGTCGTACACCAAATATTGTTATTTTTATTTAGTATCAACATATTAATAGTTACTGTAAACATGACTTAAAATGCAAAAAGCCGTAGCAACAAAAAAAAATTCAAAATATACTTTTTGATTGATTTTTGTTCGTTTTATTAAACTACATGTACGCAAGAACTTTTAAATTCCTATGATCAAAAATAATGACTTATGGTGTTTTCTTTTTTACAAAAATGGGACATTTTATTTAAAAAAATGCAATTTGGTGTTCGTTTCTTAAAAATGCTTCGCCCTATTCTAAAAAATGCACCCTTACTAATGGCATAAGGCATTGCACTTTACGCCCCGTAAGAATCGACAGTGTTGATAATACCCTTTAAAAAGGTGGCTTGAGTTTATAAATAGGGCTACCAGACGAAATAGGGAAGAAATTGCCTCTAATCGGGACATTAAAAATTTAAAATTGTAATAGGTTTTTTTTCTATTATTTAATAGTAAAAACATAAGAAAGCATTACATTGTTAATGATAGGTTGTCAGTGATATAAAATTTAAGTGGATTCGGTGTTATAAAACTGGTTTTGAAAAAAAAACGTCAAATCAAGAAATCTGAAAAACTTGGTGTTAATGATTCAGCAATCTGTTCTGTAACTTTGGTGAGAACTTCTCGCATCGAAAACATGTGAAACAAAATATTCCATCGTTTCTCGAAAAGTGAGAAAAAAGTGTGTATGTAACTATCAAAATAGATCACGTCGTTACGTTATAAATGTCATAATATTCCACTCAAAGCCGATATGAAATTGCAGATGTTGAGAACGCCAGTCAAACATATCGTTGACGGCGACCAAATTTGACTGAAATTGATAAATTTTCAAAGACGGCGGCAAATATACAACCGTCGGCTATACCAAAATATGTAAAGTGCGACGTTAATGTTTGTTGATTACAAATTATTTTGAAAACATTCGTATATTTTTACAAAATCTTAAAAGCAAAATAATTAAACAATGAAAAAATCTGCAAAGAACAAAATACTTATCTCTTCCGTGTTAATATTCATTGCATTTTGCATTTTTAATTTATTTTTTAATGTTAAAATTTTTTTCACCCCGTTTTTATGAGTGAGTTTATTTGACAGTTCAAAGCGGGAACTTTCTCACAAAAATTTTACAGACACACTTTTTCAGTATATTAGCGAGAAATTTCCTTACGTGACAGTTATTACTTGCCAAAAAAGTTAAGGACGCAGTTAAGTAAGACAAACAGCTGCTTGTTTCAATTAATGGCATTTTTGTTTCATTTCTCACATTTCAATCGAAAAGTTTCTCGCCGCGGGAGTTACAGAACATGGGCACTGGTAAAGGTATTTATTTTCTTGTTTACATATTTTATAAAAAACAATCTAAAGAAATTGGAATTTCGTCATTCATTTTCTTCATTTATTTATTTATTTAATTCGAATCTATTAACAAATTTTGATTTATGTATATATTTTTTTATATTTTGAAGAACAAGCTTTTTGTCAGCTGTTAAAAACAGGGCGGTCCAATTTTGTGTTTTGTTCTCGTCAAATAAAAACTGCATTATTACAGGGTCGGCAAGACATTTTATACATGTACCTTTTAATTTTTTTTGTAGAAAAGAAAACACCATTAATCAATCCGAAGTGGTATCAATTGTACGGGTTTTCTAGAATCAAATAAATTCAAGTACAAATTATTCAAGTGAGAAATACTTAACTTATCTTTCACTTATCCCAAATTCGTACGTGAAATACGAAAATGAGATTGATTTAAGTGAAACTTAGATTGAATCATACTCTCAATGCGCTTGATTTAAGTATTTAAAGTTGATTTAATCCCGAATTCGTACTTGAAATAACCCGAAAGATTGATTCTAATGTAAAACACTTACACCAGAGAACCAGAGAAAGAAGAAGACATTTATTACGATAAGTTTTCTTATCCGTTTAAAACTAATTTGTTTCACTTAAGTTGTATTGCCTCCTTTATTTTCAGAATTTCATGATGTATTTCACTAAAAATAAACTAAATGGGAACTTTTGATTTTTATTTTGCCTTTTTATCATAAAAATAATGTTTGTTTTTCTTCTTGTTCCGTTGTTGTTGTTTCAACACGTAAATCGTTTTTTACCTACTTTTGTTGTGTTGTTGTAATTTCAACAACAAACTTTGACAAAAGACGCGTATGCACTCCTATATAATGCAATGCTGCGAGATGAGACTAATACGTTATATGATATTAAAATGCTCACTTTATAATTTAACTCTCAGAGTGGCATTAGCAACGAAAAGTTCAATTTTTTTTTACTTGGTTTAAGAATTTTATACTCGTACTTATTTTAAGAAATTTCGGGATTGTTTTTTGATAGTAATTCCAGAATTTTTTAATTACTAGACTATCCAATTATTTGACTTTTGGTTTTGTTCGAGTAAGGAATTAATCAATTTTTAAATTCTAATTTTGCTCGATTAATCAAATAAGAGTTTTAATATGTTCGAATAACTCGAGTAATTCAAATAATTTTATCCAATGGAAAAAACATACCTGTCTATTCGATTTGATACTTTTAATGTATTAATAAACGAAAAAAACAATAAAATAAAAACATAGTTAAATAATAAACAATAAAATAACAATCCATTTATACTACGCACACAGTTCTAAAACTTTTAAATAAAATAAATAATTAAAAACTCAAAAACCCTGCTGCAAAATATACAGTTTTAAAGGCGCCGAGACCGAAACAGATTTAAGGAAAAAATAAAACTATAAACAAAGTAGACACTACTTCGGTTGAACAGACTATAAAATGATCTAAAAGCCAAAGTTTAATATATGCATTTGGTTCAGCAGCAATCGGGGTCCCTTAATTTTATTTCAGAGTATAATTTGCAATTATGTCGCGCCTGCTATACTTAATACGGGAATTCAACATAGGCTTTTATCTCATATTTGTATAAAGTCATTCCTAAGAAATTTAAGGAATAGAACTATTACAGGAAGCTTTATAAAACACATAACTGAAATTTAGCTCATAAAATAAATTCGAAAAATATGAAAAATATTTAAGACTTTTTTATCGCGTCATTTTTATGAGAGGTCAAGCCTTTTTAAACTTATTTAATTTTCCTGAAAATCAAGTAAAATTGAAATCAATGCAGATTCTCAGTTAATTTTTTTATACACCGTATTTTTCCTGATTTTAAGAGAAGTTCTTGTTAAGATAAGAACTCAAAGCATGAAGAAACTTTTTAAGCTGGACCGTTTTCAAACGACCGAACATGGCTGATAACTTTATTTTTATTCTTTTAAAAGTTCTACTCTATAGGTTTGGGTAATTTGTTTCTTGAAGGTATTACTATTTTGCGACAACAATCTGGGATTTTGTTTTCAACTACCTATCTAATGACACTTCGGTGTTAAAGACGAATTAAACAATATCTAAAATGTCAAAATTCATCCAGCCGTTTGGATGGTAAGAGGCAATAAAAAAATTGAAGGTCGGGTAAAAACAGGTACCCATAATCTGACAGACAGGTTTTTTTAAAATGAACGTCAAACTCAATATGCAAAAATGATATTTTAGTACGAAAATTCTTACGTGTGGAATAAATAGGTACATAATCGTTTATAACATGATTTGTCTCACACACACCAACATCTAAAAAGGGACTAAAGTATGTTCAGAAGTGTGAGTTCACAATAGATACAGCATATAAGAACATGTTATTTAGTTTTCATGTTTTTTATTAGTTAGAAATCTAAAAAAAAAAAATATTTTTATATCAAAAAAGTAGAATTTTTAAGAAAAAAATTTTAATCGATCAATTGACATAAATTGTTCGAGTTATTCGTTATATGAAATTGGCTTTTTAAATTATTTAGTCAAATAATGGCGAAAATGTTCTTTGATAAATCGAACAACGATTAATTAAGTAAATACTCTATTAAGTACGTTTAAGTGCTATTCGAATTTAAATTTTTAAGTACGAATCGTACTTAATTTAAGTATAAAAAAACTTAATTTATCCCGAGTGTTTTTCTTTCTGTGCACAACTATAAAAAAAACATTGTGAGATTATTTTTTTGTTTAGAGAGTTTTTAATAAATATTTTCGTAGTGAAAACCACAACAATGCAATAAAACTTTAAAATTTGACTGTTGTAGTAAAAACGAATAAAATGTGTTTAAATACGACTAACAGTATGTGGTAGTGTTGTTTATTATTTTTGAAAAGGAACCAGTATATATTTTTGATAAACATTGTTTTTCCATGTGTTGGTATGCAGGTGTAAATGTAAATTGCGTGAAACAATTGCACATACACACGCTTTTTCATATATGTGAGTATACATTTCAAATGCTTCTGCATTTGTAAGTAAATAAATACTTACTTGAACGTGTATGGGTATACATATCAAGTACCTGGGTAAAGGACGAATACAGGAAAGTGTTTATTTGTATGTTTTAACAGCAAATTACCATGTTCGTTCATAAGTGTATATGCAATTGTGTTGTGTGTATAAAGTTATTCATTGAATGCAGCATTGTATTGCATACATTTGTGGAAGTAGGGGTAAATATTAAAAAAAAAATTTTTTTGTTCAAGTTGCTTTGGGGAAATGTGAAAATTTTTAACATGCAACAATTTGTAAAAGTAAATATTTTGGTTGTTTTATTCCCTGTATTGGTTTAACCCGAACAAGCGGGGAGTGCTTGTTGTAAAAGGAAATATTTAATACAGTTTTATATACTCACATAGGAATTTTGTTTTTATTTGGCATTATGGCAAAAACCTTGTGGTATTTAACAAATAACAGACTTAACTCAGTTTAAATGCTTCCTTCTTTTGTTACTAAACGCAAAATAATTTCTGCAAATTATTTGGCTTCATGAACATGAAAATATGACTTGGTTTTTGTGATTAACTCTCTTGTACATGCCCTGAAAGGGCGTATGATTATTATTAATTTATTAATATCACGTATACGACATATATTATATTACATACATAAATGTATGTTTTTGTAGTAATGTTTGTTTGGTATTACGTAAGTAGCACATTAAGTAAATACAATAAAATATTTAGTCATAATTCTCCCATAGGCTATGCAAGACATCTAAGGCCTTCAAAAGGCAGTAAAAGAATGAAGTTGGTGTTTTATGAATTCATATATATTCAAAAATGAGGATGGTAGTGGTGGTTGGAAAAAAAACAAAAGCAGAATTATGCAAATATTGTATAAATAAAGCAAAAGCAGGATGTAATACATTAATAATAATAATAATAATGATGATGATATTAATAAAAATATGATTCAACAATATTTTTGAACGTGATTTACTTAAACAAACATCAAAAGTATTTCGTTTCGATTTTGTGGGGAAAAAATGTTTCAGATGGATGAGGTTGCTAAATTTTACAAGCAGTCTGCAGTAAAGAAAGCAAAATATAAGTATGACTGCTAGAATATAACTTTTTATAGTAAAACCATTTTTCTCTGTTTTAACACCCTTCTTCCTCTCCCGCGTTTTTTTTTTTTTTTTTGGTTAAAGAAAAAAAGATTTATTTTCTTCTTGTCTAAATCTAATCGTTCATGCTTTTCAATATTGCTGCTAACCCTTTGCATATTATTTTTATTTTTCGAGTATAAATTTAAGCTATTTCTTTAAAGCTTAAGTAAAGTATATATCGTCACCTCAAACGCAAAAGGGTGTTACAACAAAAAATTCGTAATAGTGTTTTTGATAGATTTTTGTTCGTCTTATTAAACTACATGTTTATTTAAGAAACTCAAACGTACACCTTGTTGTTATTGACTTTGTTAAGTTTTTTGCTTTTCCTGTAAAAAATTAAAACGACGATACATTGTTTATATTTTAAACCAAAAGAAATTTAAAACATACCAATATGAATTGTATTGAATTGTTTATATGCAATATCTCCCGAAGAAAAGAGTAGAGCTAAAGAAAATATGTATGCAAAAAGTTAAATAAATAAAAAAAAGTTCTAAAAAAACTAGGACTTAACTTGGACTGAACTAGAGCTGGACTGGAACTTAACTAGAACTTAAATAGAGCGTTATTACAACATTGCCAAAGCTTTACAACAACTGTTTTAGAACTGTACAAGAACTCTACGAGAAAATTAAAAAAAAAACTGTGGGTACGTTCGTTAATGCAGCTGATGCTCATCACTTGCGCATTAGTAAAGATTCATGTTCGTAAAAGCATCACGTGTAAGAAACTTGGCATCACTCTCATATGTCAAAAGTTTTTTAATGCAGTGATGCCGCAACTCTGAAGCAAATTTTGCCAATTATTGCATAACTTTTGCCATAAAATAAATGGTTTCATTTTTCTTGTAATTTATAGGAAAGCTGTCACTTTTAGGTTCAATATTTTTAATAAAATTCGTCATCGCTATTGTTGATAACATTTTAATTATCATTTTATGTTCGCTTATTAAAAATTTTAAATTTTGCTCGTGGTCAAAAATTCAAACTTTGCACAGCTGTGGTGCAGTAAAAAAGCATCAGTATCACAACTGCAAATGGTGATCACGCATCAGCAGCAAAATTTTGCAATACCGCAGCAGTGAAGCACAGTTTTTATGCATATACGAACGTTCCCTCTTTTGGACTTTAAAAGACAGTTCTATTTGCAATATTGTAAAACGGAAATTTTTTTTTAATTGTCTACAACCATACTGATTTATAATTGTCAATAACGTACTGATTTATATTTTCAATAACTAATAAATAATGGCTATAGTTTAAAATATCATATAAAAATTACTTCGCATAATTAATATTTTATGAGCTTATTTGAAATTATTTGTAACATTGTACTAATTTTATATTTTTTTTCTTTTCTTTCCAGGTAAATATTTTATTTAATTTGAGAACTGAAAATTGTGAGTATAACAAGGAAGAATTTTTTGAAAATATTTGAAAATGCGTCAAGGGATTAAGATAGACTTGTTTCACTTTTTATATAAAACTTGAGTAAAGAGTTCGAAAGCATAATCTGCCAAATCCCCATTGGAGTATTTCGCATTGAAAAATTTTAGTTTGGGGTTTTAACCCTGCGGGAAATTTGTGTCAATTGCTCTTAAAGCACTTATCCCATGACCAGTGAACCAAATTTTTTAATTAAAAAGAACGAATTGTGATAGGTGAAAACAAGACATATCACTTAACTGGTGATAATGTGTTAAGAGTGTAGTTAATCCAGAGGAAAGGTAATTGGCACAAAACTATTCATGTGACTGGATTTTGTTCGGGTAGTGGCTGATTCTCTCTAATTCTATTACGTCATATTGACATGGCTCATTGGGGACAATATCTGCATTTTTTTTTACCGAAATTGGATGTGTCGATTAAGGTTATTTCAGTGAACTGTTACAAATTGTCAAAAAGGTGCCAATTAACCACCTCGTGGGACATCGCCATGTTAAAGTGACTTGTCACGTGAAAAGTTTAGTGTTAGGTTCCTTTCCCCTAGGGAAATTTTAATGTTCAATGTTTTAAAAGGAAGACTTAAGCAATAAGTTCAAATTAGTTAACTGTTTAATTTTTGAATCTTTAGTCATACTAATTATTATACTTTATTTTGCTTTTTGCTCTTTTTACTTAATTTTATTAAAATCTTTCCAAGAGCTCTTTTTGTACGAGTATTAACTTTTTGCATAAAATGTCTTTGCAATATTTTTCAAAGTACTTAAGTTTTTGCCACTCTACTATTTATAACGTAATATAAAATGCTTTTTTGCATTAAACTAGCTCAAGCGTAGTTTATTTATTTTACATTAAATATAAGAGGGAGTAAAAATAGTGAAACCAGAGAAAAAAATTTACAAAAAAAATGTGAACGTTGCCGCTACGACAGGTTGGCAGTTGTTGTAATGAAGCCTACAATAAGGAAGTGCCAATTTTATAAGAGAAAATTCAGATTTTTCTTAAAAAAGAGTAATAGATAAAAAAAAATTATATGCATATTGCATTTTATTGAAATAATTTCTATATCAATTTAAAATTTGAATATGGTAAAAATTTGTTTTAAATTTGAAATAGTCGCGTAAAATGTATAAAAATCATTAGTCGGCATTATTTGTAAAGCCTGAGTTCCACACCGTGCATTCGCTGCGTTTATATATTTATCAAAAAAGTATATCAGGGTAGAGTTGAATCACTTATTTCGAAAAGGGCTTGGTACAAAAATACAAAGTGTTCAGGAGGCACAAAAAAACTAATTATCTCTTAAACCATTTGACTTTTTGAAGCAAAATTTTTTCATATAATTGTTAGCCTCTGTTTATTTTATAATAGTAAAAATAAAAAATTATTTTAATTAATCTTTGAAGGAGAAAATTGTCATTACAGTTTCCGGAGATTATTATCGAATTTTCAAGGTTTTAGAAGCAAATTGATTTTTGAGTGTATGCAATTTATTGAAACACACGAATATTCATAAAACCTGGAACTTTTAAATAGATACTCGTATTTTGCATTTTAAGATAAGATTAACCCTTTGAAGATTCATTTATGAACTCGAAAATTGTAAGAAAAGTAAAAAAATTTTTAACGACAGCTTTTTACACAGAAAAAATTAAAAATTGTCTCCAATCATCAACTTTATACCAAATTCATAATATCAAGCAAACAAGTTGTTAATTTTGCCAAAATTACTAAAAATTTAAAAAATTTTGAATTTTTTTTTTTCAATAAATGATATTTTTAATTTTAATTAAAACAATGAGAAAAAAACATTGTCGTTTCAAACAATGTGTTAATTTATTTAATAAAATATTGACAATTCCCAACAACAATTTTACAAGTTTAAATTATTTTATTTTAAACGAAAAAATCAAGAAATATTTTTTGATATTTAATTAATATTTCCATTAAAAATTTATTTCAAAACAACTAAAATGTTAATTAAATAAAAATTATATTTTTAATATTCATTCAACTAAAAAAATTGATTCAATTATCACATTAATTAAATTAAAATACTTTTCAAACCATATTTTTAATTGATAAAAAACTTTTTTCTGTGGAATATAAAGAAACAATAAGAACATTTCGGTATATTTTTATCTGTTTATTAAGATTACAAATTAGGAAACACAGGCATTCATGAAATAACAAAAACGAAAATATATCAACAAGATAAACATATGAATTAGACATCTTCTTCTAAATCTGCCTGTGAATATATGTCGGTTGCCTTAGCAGAAAATCTTTAAAAAATTTTCGAAATCGGCAATCTGGGTATCATTATCCTCAGAGCTACTGCATTCACTCGTTTTCAAAATTAAGTTAAAAAATGTGTACAAATTAATATTTTTCTCTTGAAACGGTGTTCACTTTTCACATTTTTTAAAAACAAATTGACCACATATTCAAAACTTACCTACCTCTCTTTGTAAAAAAATTTGAATCCAAAGTGTCTTACCATTCTCAACTAAAACACACATAATATATATTTAAAATAAATAAATAGAGATGAGCTCTTTCAGGAATTCATTTTAAAAAGCCACCTCTTTTCACCGCTATGGAAGAGGTATATAACATTTCATTCGCAGAGTATATGTACCTTAAAAAACAGCAAAAAACTCAATTTGCAAAAATGTGAACCTTTTCGAAATAAATGATTCAATTGTATTGACAAGTAATACAGCACACGCGTAGAATGTATATACATATCGAATGCATGAAGACTACTTGCTACTTTTGCATACATCGCATGCGTAGAATAAAAGGACAAGAAAGTATTAAGCGCATAGAATGCGTTGTGTGGACCTGTAGCTTAAGCTCTTCAAGTTTTTCGACTTTCGATGTGTAAACGCAGTACTAGAATTTGTTCTTTAGAAGTTGGCCATATTAACATTTCTGAGCTTACAAACTTGATGTATTATTTAAGTATCAAGATGACCCTTGTCAACAAAAATCTTATTATTTTATTATTCTGCAGCGCTAACTTATCATAAAATTAGCTCGGTTCATAGTTTACCAAAACTTCCATGCAATATAACTAAACGGCCGCATCCGAAAATCACTTAAGCCGCCATAACTTTTAGCTTAGTTGTTATTGTATGGAAAAATTGTCGAACTATAGATGCATAGATGAGAAAAAGGGGCTCAATCCCTGGATAATAAACAATGCGTTCACTCACCGCCCCTGCGAAGTAGTTTTTAGTGGACAATCCGGTAGAATTATATATTCGCCCCTTATCTAGGAGCTGGAGCTATATCTTCTACATCAGAATATTCGGCAGCATATGCTGAATAGCAACAGCACCTATGGAGTTCCGCCCGCAGGCCGTACTATCCCATAGGTGCTGGAAAATAAGCACTCGAAGCAGGTTCTTTAAGATCATCCTGCCCGTGAGGATGTAAGGTGGAACTAGGGTTTTCATTCGCTTAACCGTTAATCGCTTAACCGATTAATTAGTAGCCGATTAACTGATCGTCTTATTTAAAATTGGCTATTTTCGATAAATGATTAAGCCGGTTAATTTCAGTCGATTATCCGATTAACCGATGTAGCGAAATTTTTAATTTTTTTTAATATTATATCACATTTTTTTTGTTTTTAATTATTTATTTCGTCTCATATACAAAAGGTATGTGTTAAGAAAATATTTTTTCATACAAACAAAGAAGGTGTTCAGGGATCTTCATTTTAAAAAGTGCTTGCAGTCAACACCTTTTTGTTTCACGTACTTTTTATTTGAATGCGTTTAGTTATCTGTTTCTTCTCATATCAATCTTTTAACAGAATTAACCGAAACAATTGGTGTTAAAAATTAAAAAAAAGAATAAAAACAGAACTCTGATGGCATAACGGAAGATTTTATATGTTTAGAAAATCAAGGAAAAGGACTGAGAAACTGTATTGTGGGTTGCTTTCTTCAATATCATCAATAAGTGAAAGAATTTTTCCAAGTCAAGTTTAATCAAAACTGAAGAAAAGGATGGCTTGAATCCTAAACTTTTAAAGAAAACTATTTTTCTAAATGATAATTTTATAAAGTCCCCTTAAACTATTGAAATAACTAATAAAATTGTCTCACAGTTTATTTTTTAATTATTTAAAAGTTAACTGCCTGGTTAACGATTTCGAACGTTAACGTTCGCCTAGAAAATAACATTTAAAACAAAAACAAATTTTAAAATTTTGTTGCTGTTTTAAATGTAATTTTCTATGCGAACGTTAACGTTCGAAATCGATGAACTGGCAGTAAAGAAAAAGCCCGATTAAATGAACATCCTTTAAATATTTCCCTTCATTCTCCTAGGATAAGGTGAAAAGGGTATATATGAATTTGTCGATAGGCTTGTAATTTCTACAATATCTTTTTTATACACAAGTATACATATTCGGGAACTTATGAGTAGCGAAGCCCGTATGGCTGTGTGTTTGTTAATAGGGGTTGTTATATATTTATACCATTTAGTCCAGAACACGATTGTCCCTAATTTAATCCAAGAATTTTGTCATCCCTACCTTAAGGTGCATGTACAGGACACGGTGTTTACATCTGACATGTCAAGTTATCCACTACAAAATACATACATGTCATGTGTTACCTTTATAACAGTGCGTCTGCCAAAATTCCAATAAGAACGTACTCTATTTTCTTGTGACAAACCATCTGATATCAGCTGTGTCAGTTATCTATGCCGGGAGAAAGCTGGCAGCTGCGTTCCAATATTGACGGAATTATAAGCCGGCTAAAGTTAATATTTTGCAATACCGATATATATATGTATGACCATTGAATAGAAATAATATAAATTTATATACATATATATGTATATAAATTAAACGGTTCATGTATGTAATCCCATCACGTGATTACGGCTGGAGCGATTTAGCTTAATATTATTTTTTTTTTTTGTTCCATTCGAAAGTTTCAGAAAATGGTTTGTAAAGAAAAAACATAAAAAAATTCCTCGCAAAATTTTAAAAATTAAAGTTTTTAATATATTACCTCCTTTTCACTTCTCTATTTTCTCAATAAGACAACATTTAAGGAGAAAGTCGAAGAACTCACGTTGGATAATAATCATAACACTCACAATATTCTGTACGTTAAATTAACTGAAATTGTAATATAAAATAAATGAATATTCAGTTATAAACCGGTCTTCTTATTTTTCATTTATTTTTAACGAAAAGTTCATTCAATTTTAACTGTCAAAAATTCAACGGCGAATTCCGTAAAAACAAATGAATTTTCAGTTATTTTATATAATTTAACTATCAACAAAATAACCGACAAAATCCTATAAAACAAATGAATTTTCAGTTATTTTATGTAGTTCATTAATTTTATATAATACACGTTTTACTCGAATTTCTGAAAAAAATACCAGATACCTGTGCGCTTGTTTTTCTAATGAGAGAGAGGGAATATTTATTTTTATTTACTTACCCCGTTATACATGTTTGTTTTACTTTTGTGGTACTGACTCTGTTTACAGAAGAACTATCAATTATAATTATAAGACACAAGCATATGGTATTCGAAATTATTTTTCTTTAACAATTTGAGGTATTTATATTAATAATTTAACAAATAGAATATGGGAAATTTCTACACAAAACAAGCAAATCGTTTTTTACTTTTATTTTTGCCACAGATCTATAATTACATAACTGAAAATTTAGTTTTTGTGATATAAAATAATTGAAAATTCATTTGTTTTTACGGAATTTGTGGTTAATTTTTTATGGTATTCGCGGTTGAATTTTTGACAGTAAAAATTAAATGCAAAATAAGTAGATCGGTTTTTAAGTAAATTTACAGTAGTTTTAAATTTAATTTTAAATACAGAATACTTTTACTTAATCAACTGACACTATTAAATGCAACGGAAAATCCGTATTAATATGCACTTAGTTTTTTGAATGTATTTTACAGCCACTTTCACGATGTCGAAAGAACGTTTTCTTTCGCACAAATACATTTGAAACAAAAACAAATTTTTGAGAATTTGTTTTTGTTTTACATGTAGTTGTGCGAAAGAAAGCGTTCGTTCGCATTTAGTGAAATAGGCAGTTAGAATCGGTAAAAACTAAATTTTCTTGGAATTTAAAAATGACTGAATGTAATACTTCTTGAATAACCTACAGTCCGTTACTGTAATAATATTGTGAGTGTAGTAAATAGCTTCAGAGCGAAGCCAGGGCGATCAGCTAGTATAGTTATAAAAATCGTTGCATTATTTATCCTAAATTGGTTTCTTCGAATTTAAAGGAAAAAATTTCAAGATGGTTGAACTGTTTTTCGGTGCAAATAAAATTTTTGTGGCGGCAGCACGCTGTTTGGAAACTAAGAACTACTTTGGTTTCCGAAAAAATAAGCAGAGACTATGTCTGAAGCAAATTACATGTATGTACATATGTGACCGAATATTATAAACCTTCTGCAAAACAGCATTTTTTACAGACATGCACAATTACATGTGACTTGCAAAGTTGACAAGTCGTGTACATGTACCTTAAAGTAAATCTAGTGGAATACTAGTAGTAAAAGTAACTAAAACCTGCTTATCGCTTTGGCAGATTAGCTCCCATACCATAAAAACTAGATGGATGAAATTTGCATCCGGTATTTCTTAAATTTAAAGAGTATTAAATATTGAGTTAAGTCAAATTTCTTGGCCCCCATACAAGAGTCCTTCAGAAAATGCGGTTTCAGTACAATAGATTCACCGACCGTATGCAAAATGTTCTCTATATATTAGATTTATTTGGTTTGAAATATCAGGCATACTGATTTATAATTTCACCATT
Organism: Pollenia amentaria; assembly: GCA_943735925.1. Classification (NCBI taxonomy): domain Eukaryota; kingdom Metazoa; phylum Arthropoda; class Insecta; order Diptera; family Polleniidae; genus Pollenia; species Pollenia amentaria. The sequence goes on from OX031007.1 coordinate 152,140,539, forward strand.
TCGCCCATACAATAATGATCTGAGAATAAGGATTTTTGTACGATTAAGCCCCTTTTTATACTATTGTAAAATGTGTATAAGATTCGAAGGAGCACCTTTACTTAAATAAAGGGCGAACTTTTGGCAATCACTATAATGCTAAGCTTTTTTTCCATTTTCTTTCTTACTGCCTTGATTTTTTTCTATAATCAAAGTTTGAAAAAAAAACAAATATTTTAAAATTTGCTGATTAAACTTAAAAAACTAAGTACAGCTTAAATGTAAAAATACTAGTACGAGAACGAAAATGACTCGAATTAAGTTTTATATTTTCTCAACGTTCGAGTTGAGAAGTAACGAGTATAAATCCGGTTTATTCCCTACTCTTCTTTGGTTTTTTTTAATGCCAATCATGAAAGTAAGGTTTTTTTATTTTACTCAAAGCCATTTAGTAGTAACTTGTTTCCAAGACTTTTTTCAAATCACGCCTATTATGTTCCACCCTTCTATTTTGTATACTTTATAATTTACACATACAACAGTAGTGGTAATTGTAGCAGTTTATTAACTGATTTTTATTTACTATAAAGTCATAGTTGTTGCTACTACAGTTTTTGCTATTTGCTGCAGTAAATAAGAACAGTAAATATGAAGAGCATAATCATAAATTAAAAAACTAATTTCATTATACATAATGATTTTTACTCCCGTTCAGTTCAGTCCTGGCACTTCCTCTTTATGACTCCTGGCTTAATGTTTTTGCTATAATTTTTATATTTTTATGTATTTGTTTATATTTACTACCACTGAGTTCGTAAGAGTTTAAGCCAAAAAATAGGAAAATAGAGAAATTTAAATAAAAATCTTTTTATTTATTAGCAAAAGCGCTTTAAGGGGAGAGCAATTACATTAATTTTAAAAAGAATAAAGGGCTGGATTAAGAAAACTAATAGAATAAAAACTAATTACAAAATCTTAATGTAGAAATATTTATATAATACGAACCACAACAAAATTTTATTTAAAAATTGTTAAACAGCCTCAAAGTATGCAAGCAAAAATATTTTAGACACGATTTAAAGTTATGCAAAGCAGACAAAACACATACATAAGAAATAATAATAACCCAGCAAACACGAAGTCAAACCCTTGATATGAAATTTCTTTATCATTTGACATCAAACACAATTCTCATACCTTTTTCAATTGTTTGTTTTTAACATTTGAATTTTAATTGATAATGACTTGAATATCAACATTAGACATACAATGTTTTATCAATTTGATATCAAATTGTCATCAAATGTTACTCTCAAATGAAAAATAAACTTGGCACTACTAAGCGAAAAATAAATGTTAACATTAAAAACTCGCTATTAAAGCTAAATGTGTTTTACAATTAAGGAAAAAATACATATTACGTGAAGTGAATTCGCCTTTATAAAATCTTAATTTCTAGAAAAAAAAAAAATAAATATTATTTGTGAGTAAAAAATGTAAGAATGCGAATAAAAATAAAACGGAAAAGTGAAGAAAATATAAGTTTGTTATATGATCACGATGCAGATTAGAACCAGAAAGAACGTTATTTCAGTTCAATGATAAGTGTCTTCGTTTTCGACATCATTGTGATGTCAGCCTTAACATCATTTGGCCAAATTGTCATCAGGGTCAAAAATTGAAATGACGTCATCAATTGAATGTCACATCGGCATCACAGATATGACGAATCGAGGTCAGTTTAATAAAACATGTCATCAGTGCAATGACTCAGTAACATCGTAAAAAGGACTCATAAGGTTCACTTCATTGACAAACTCTCTTTAAATTGAGTCATTGATATTGAGTTAAGACAAAGTGAATAGTATTATTGACTTACCCGTTACACATGTTTGTTTCACTTATATTTTATTCCGCCCCTTGTTTACAGAAGAACTCTCAATTATAGGATACCACCATTATGCCCGATATGGTTTTTATAATCATTCTACTTTGAAAATGTTATGTATTTAACTAAATAATTTAAAAAAATATAATATGGGAATTTTTGATTCTATTTTTACTTTTTAAACTTGAAAGTAATGTTTATAATACACAAAATGTGGCATCGAATTGGTGTCACTATAGTCGTAACATAGATGACACATAAAATATAACAAATTTTAACGAAGGTTCGCCATTTGATTGATGTCACTTTTTGCCTCATTGATGCCATTTTTAATAACATTGATGTCAAAATTCTGATGTGAGCGCATCATCAATATGAAGATGCATTTTCTATGAGTGTATGGTGCCAAATGTTTCACGAACAGTTTATTTACATAAATAATGCATTTAAATTAAAAAAAAATATTTGTAATTTATGTTTCACAATGTATTACAATTCACATTTGAGAACATTGGAGAATAATTTTAAAGCAAGTTAAAAACAAATGCATTTTTCAATTTAAATATTATTTCCTTTTTTTGTTAAGAATGCTATGACTTACAAATGATTTTCAAGTCATTATCAATTTGAAATAAAACCTTCGTGTGTGTTCGGAATAAATGGAAACTTGATTTTTCTCTCTACTATTTCTTAAAAGTATGCAAAAATCACATTCAATTTGATGCAAAAAAAATGTATAAAATTTTGCATGATACAGGAATTATAATATTCTACAACAAATGTATTATGTAATTTATCTTAAATACCAAACAAAAAGTCTTGTATTAAAGCTTTCAACACGTTTTCTTAACACCTAAATATTCACTTAAGTAATCGAACTTATATTAAATGTTGTGTATTAAATACGAAAAACAAATACGCATCAAGGAATTATACAAATGAAAAAAGTAAAATTTCTTCATCAAAAAGGTATTATGAGGGATTACACATATAATATTTGTAACTTATATATGATTTGTATAGCATTGTTAACGATTTTCCAAATATAATAATATAAATGTACAGAAATAATCATAGTATAATAGGCCAATTCATACCAGTGAGATATCAATAAAAAAAATTTTATACCCTACACAACTAGTTGTGTATATTCTGTAGCTCGTTTCTGTATTTCTCGCATCGCAAAATATCTCACATTAAGTGTGAAACAAAAAATTTCATCGTTTCTCGATTTGTGAGAAAAAAAGTGTTTCTGGATTTGAATGCGAGAACAGACAACACAGATTCTGTTTTAACTGGAATACTTCCAGTAATTAAGTGTCAAATGCAAGCGAAACTGTAACGAAAGAAATATATATAATAAAAATAGGGCTGCCAGATTTGACGATTTATCGTCATTTTGACGATCTTTGTACCAAAATTGGCAGCGTGACGATTTGCTGATTTTTTCTAGTGACGATATTATTTAGTCTTCGAAATAAAATAATTTTTAATAGTTTAATATGTTTGTATATTACTCACTACAGAAAAACGATATCTTTAAAAGCAAGGCAGCTTAAAAAATTAATCGGAAAAATCAAAATTTCGAAGGAAAACTGTTTAATTTTTATTTCCTTAGATTATTTTATACATATGTTTATGTGATCAAAACATTAAAATATTACCCCATTTTTCAGTCAATGCACTATAGGAAATTTTTGCCTTTTTTTTGGTAAAAAGTATTAGATTTAGTTCAATATGATATTTTGTCACGCCTTTGTGTGATTTTTTCAGGAAAAAAAAAAACAATCTGAAATTTTAAATTGTTATCGGAACAAAGAAACAATAAAATACATAATTTTATTTTAATAGACCTCAAGCTTAAGTATGTATGTATGTATAAAATATGTATTTTACCCCTGAACTTTAACTATTTTTTTTATTATGTTTTAATAAAATTCGAACAAAATTTGTCAAAATTAATTTTAAATTGTCCGATTTTTTAAAACAAAATAGACGATTTTTTTTATTTTTTCTTAGGAAATCAACGATTTTTTCAAAAATTTATCTGGCAGCCCTGCATAAAACGAAAACAATGAAGGGCTTAAAAAAATTAAAATAACAAAATATAACAATTGTGTTTTATTTATTTTCAACATTTAAATTGTTTCTCTTCAAATAAAAAAAAAAAATAAGACACATTCTTGTGTACATACATACATAATTTGTGCTCCATTTTCTAAAATTTTATTTTTCTCGCATCAATTTCAAATGTTACTTATTTTGACAGTTCTTGTGAGAAAGTTTTAGCAAAATATTGATACAAAAAATCTTTTTCTTTTTATTTAAATGACAGATAATTCTCCCAAAGTAAAGATACAGAAACACTTATTTGAGATAACCCATTTTTTGTTTCATATTGCACTTTTTTTGTCATAATTCACTAGTTTCATGCGGGAAATTCTAAGATGCGAGAAATACAGAAACGGGCTACTGGGTACTTGGGAAATTTTAAGTCGATTAAGACACTTTCGTCTGTCTGTTCGTCAACACGCGCACTATCGAAAAACTCCAAAAAAAAAAAAAAAAGAATAATATTGTTGTCAAATTGTTTCTAGTTATTAAAAAGTTTGGGATTGAAACCCAGCAAAATCGGTTTAGTGGGATAAGAGTTATAAATCCAAATCTGGAGCCACCACCCCAAAAAATTTATTTTTACAAAAACTAGCAATACTAGTAGCGGAACGCACAAAGTGATATAAGATTATGCAGAAATCCGTTCTAAATGACTAGAAATCCAACCGCAAAATGTCGTGAAGATCGATGCATAATTTACCATAGGTTTAAACGTGGGACAAATTCGCACCTTGAACTAACGGCAAGTTATAAGAATGGCCCTTACAGTTGCTGATAATTTAAACATGTTTAACTCTAGAATTTCATTCTTATTTTAATAGCGTAAACGTCATACTTCGTCGAATCGACGACGCACAGTGGCGCCATTTGAGTTTTTTCGTTGCAAAAATCATATACCGAACCGAATAAGATAATTGAACAGTTTAAACAGCATATGATAGATAACTGTTCAGCCTATGAAATGAGCGTTTGGAAAGGGTGCTACGCTTTGTAGGGGCCTACTTATGGGTTATCAAAGTTAAAATTAGTAGAAAAATCAATTTTATGGTAACTAAAAAAAATTATTTTTACATTTTTAGATTGTTTTTATTTTTTTTCTTAAGGGTTTTATGTTTTAAATTATTACCCAACAAATTAAAAAAAAAATTATTTATTTTTTTAAATTTATTTTTTCAATTTTCTGTAAAATATTCATCACAATTCGTAAGAGAAGGTATATCTAAAAGACTAACAATTTCTAAACTATAATTATTTTGTAACTCTATTCGTGACTTCACATGCCGCAGGGAAGAAATAAGTGGATCGGAAGATGCTGCCAACATGTTGAAGAGGTCCTTATTTTGCCTTACCCTTGATGCTTTGAATGTGTTCTGCAATCTATATTTTTTATAAAATTTGTTAAGAGACTCCTGTGCTTCTTCAGAAAGCTCTCCAATTGGCAAAGGCTGGTACTCAATTATATCTTTGCCATGCGCCAATATTTTATGGACGGTCGGGGTCAACTTCTTCTGTGGATACATTTCTGCTAAAAGAGATGCAGTTTTCGACGCATATTCTCCATATTTTGTAGAATTGACATTTTCTTTGCAGTTTAAAACATCCAAGATCGTTCCCAATCTTTTCACGATTTGATTGTCAATTCCAATGATTCTAGTTACTGCCTCATCATTTTCAAAAAATCTCCTAGAAGTGTTTCCATCGTTAGAGTTACCGTATCCGTGCTTGGGACAGTCTACTTTTAGTCCAACTTGTTTCAAAAAAACCATCCTGTATTTGCTTCTTTCTGATCTTTTCCTTATCCTTTATTGATGTATTTTCATCGAAGTTTTCCTCCTCTTGTGGTAGGGTATATGCCAGTTTTAGCAAGAATTCCATACACCTTATCCTTGCGTGCAATGGTGACATTCCATATTCGTAATTCTCCTCATTTGTAGAATCGTTTAAATTACCAAAGTTCTTTTGACAAATAATAATATAAAATCGATAAAAAAAATATAAAAATAATACGAAAAAAGGGGTTTAAATAGGTTTTTGCTAAATTTTTACCTCCAATATAATTCTGTCTATATATATGTATATGATAACTAATTGAAATATGTTATAATTAAGCAGAAAAAGATCCTAATCTTAAACTCTTTACAACTAATTATATAAAATTGAGATGTAACATATTATATATGAAATAAATTGAATTGAATTGAAAAAAGTTCTTCTGACTCTTTTTGCAAATCGGGCATGACATTGTTGAGGTTGTTCCTGTCAGTTCGTTTACGACTTTTCCGTCAACCATGGTCAGGTGGAACTCGTAATTGCATTCAATATATTTTCCTTCTCCAATTTGCAGCTTTGTAGGCTTAATCTTGCTTATTTGTTCTTCAATGTCCTTCACCGTAGTCCTTATGAGTTCTGTCGATTCCCTTGCAAACTGAAACATTATTGGTCGGCAATAATGCACTGATGACGGTCGTGGATTTTTCCAGTGTAGGGAATCATCCGATTTTAGCCGCAAAGGAACAACAGATGCCATAAACATATTTCCGTCCGATATTGTAGCGTCATCGGAAGATATCCTTTGCTTATAAACGCTTTGTCCGGATGATCCATCGCAGCCCCATTTGCTGATCAATGTCAACTTCTCAGGAAGAATTTTCACTTCCGTGAAAAACTTTGGTGTGGTTGACTTTCTAAACAGTTCAAATAATTTTAAATAGTTCAACGCCATGTTTTCAGTACTTAAATTGTTTAATGGTTTCAGTAATTGTTGCGCCAACTTTCAGGCGTAGACTAATCCCGGCATTATGCTTATTTTGCAATATATAGGCTTATGCTACCATGCCTAAAAATTTACCTGTTCCCTGCATACATATGGATTTAGGCTAAATAATGCAATTTTGATATTATGCATGTGTCCAAATAAGATTTGTGCCTACCTGTAGGGACCATAAGTCAATATTGTTCCTGACCATTTGTACGCCAAAGTATTGTTTATGTGAGGTACGTACCTGCTAATTTCAATGAGTAGTTTTTTTCAAACTATTAGATCAAACTACTGTCAGTCAAAACATATAAGGGATGGACGCCATACAATTTCTGCAACCATGTCTTTTTAAACTTTTTTACCTCTAGAAGCCAAACGGGCACGTACGGGCAGATAAAACCTTTTGAATTATGTAAAGAAATAATCAAAGAACAGGTTTTGCACGTATGGCAAATATAGAAAAATATAGTTTTTTTTTATTTTCCGTCAAAGTTGAAAAATAGTGAAAAAACGGATAGTTTTTAAATAGTGATTTACCAGGAGAAACACAAAGCAAACAGTTAATTTTTTTTTTATCATTATACATTTAATAAATACATCAATCAATACAAATAAAAAATAAGGCGATTCGTTACCTATTTTTCGTGATATTACACCTGAAATCGCAACAAATTGACTAAAAATTGTGTGTTTTTTTGAAAACCGAAAGTCGGTCAACTTTGAACGGTTATATCTTCTAAACTAAAAATGTGATATTATTAAGAGTGGCATATTTGAAATCGTTGAAAAGTTTCCTATAACATGGGTTTATTCAAAACTTCGTCGGCACTCATGAAAATTTTGATTTTTGCAACCTCGCTTGCTCTACGGGCGCCACTGTGCGACGGTGATATTCACAAGAACAAAAAGGATGAAATACGTACAAAATGTAATTGAAGTTCTGCTTCTTCAATAATAAAATAAATATGTACTCTTATTTTAATATTATTTAATTAAAACAGAAGGTTTCAAAGACTTCTTTGAATGGTTGGTTTTTCAAAACAACACAAAAAACATTTATGAAAGAAGTTTATTAAAAAATATGTAATCCATTAAATTTGTTTGCATTGTAGATTGTACTTATTAAATAAAAAACGGATAATGTTTTCAGTACATTTTGTCTTAAATTTGTGCAAGAGGCACAACGATCTATATTATGCTCCACACGTAGACTTTTTTACATTTTAGGCACACTAATTTTGGTCGTTTATACAAAGGACAAAATACGCATATCTTTTATAATTTAATTTCTTTATTGTTCAAAACTGTTATACTGGCTATTATATAAAAAACTAAAATACTAACTGAAAAAAATGTATACTGGAAATTTACAGTTAAAACATAACCTTCATATTTCGTCCTTTTGACAACGCATTTGCAAAGGAAAACCTATTTATCCAATTCGTATGTCAACGGCTGCAGCTATACGAAATATCAGTTCAAAAAAACACAAATACAGAAAAATACGAAATAGAAACAAGTGTCGCCAATTCGACGAAGTAAGACTTTCTAGGGTTAAAATTAAGACTAACGGCCAATTTAACCAAGTTCAGTTCATTTAACAATCATTAAAAGTGGCAGATAATTCAAAATTTGTTTTATGAATGATTGTTTAACGCAAGGTTAAGGGATTATTAAATAAGACCCTCAATATTAATTTTTATTGAATTACATTTTCGAAGAACGTCATCCAAAGATATGCGTCGAAATATTAAAAAAAAGTAGCAATATTACGAATTTCATTTCAGTTGGTTAATTAGTTAAGAAAAAAATTATGGTAGCACTACTAAATATTAAAATTTATCATAAAACAGCCGTTAAACCAATATAACGAAACTTGTAAATTATATTTATTTACAATTTATTATTTCATCCAAGTTCTTAGGTGGAACATAGGGCCACAACAAAATTTTTCCAATCATTTCTTCTTAATGCTAACAATTTTATTTCACTCCACGTTATATGCGCCTTCCTAAGTTCATCTTGAACTTGTCGTATCCATGTTTGAGTGGGCCTGCCTCTGCGTCGGCTTCCCTGAGGGTTCCATTGAAGGGCTTCTTTGGCAATATTTCCTTCAGGCTTCCTCAATGTGTGACCTATCCAACGCCACTTTCTGCTTTTAATTTCGTTATACATTGGCTTTTGATTGCACCTTTCGTATAGATGTTGGTTCGCTATTATGTTTGGCCAATGGATTCGCAGGATTCTCCTAAGACATCTGTTTACGAATGCCTGGATTCTGCTAATTACTCTTGCAGATGTATTCCATGTTTCGCACCCATAGAGCAATATAGATTTTACATTGGATTTGAATATACGTATTTTGGTGCTACGTTTAATCTGTGATGATTTCCAGACATAATTCAAGGCTCCAAATGCTTGTCTTGCTTTTTTCATACGATTATTTATGTCAATTTCGGAGCCTTAATATGCTACCAAGATAATTAAATAACCCTACTTCTTCCAGTGGTGTATTGTCTAAAATTAGTGGTGTTGTATTTCCAGCGTTGATGGGCAAGGATTTGGTTTTAGAGCTATTGATTACAAGACCGGCTCTTTTCGCGTACTCTTGCACTTGGTTCAGTTTTTTCTGCATGCTGGACTGCTGATGCGTTAAAAGACATATGTCATCAGCGTAGTCAAGATCCTCTAGCCGGCTGTTGAAGCCCCAAGTAATACCGTTAGCTTCCTGAGTCGCAGCTATCATAATTGTGTCCAATACAATATTGAAAAGAAGAGGTGACAAGACACAGCCTTGTCTTACCCCCGTATGAATTTTAATTTTCTGGCTGGTCAGACCATCGTGTAAGATGCGACAGTAAGAATCGTCGTACATGGCTTGAATTAGATTAATAATTTTTGTAGGTACACCTTTACATTGCAGTGCTTTCCATATTGCGTGGTGAGAGAGAGTGTCGAAGGCCTTTTGAAAGTCTATAAATGTGATTTACAATTTGGCCCCAAAGAAACAGCTGATTGTTTTTTTTTTATTTAGCATATTTTGTTGTATTCTTGTGATGTTAAAGCCACCTTATCAAGTACAGACGCCGTGAAAACTTCAATACACTCTAAGGCCCTAATTGTGTAAAACGCAATGCATCGCCAAACATTTTTAAATTTCGAACGCTACATACCTTGTGGCGTTGAAAACTTTAAAACGCAATATGTATTTCTGTAGAAAGCAACAACAAAATTATAAAATTTTTTCGACTTTGTTTTTTCTTTTAATGTAATTTTTGGCGTTGCGTTTTAAACAATTTGGGCCTTTATAAAATGCAATGGCTCTTAAAGTATTATTTAAGTATAATTTAAAAAAGCACTGCAAAACTCAATTTCGTTTTTAAATAGAACCATACGCACCAACCTAAATCAGCGCGAAAAGCGTTTTCTGTCTGTCCAAAATTGTCATGTTCATACAAAATGTATGAAGTTAACAGAAATTGCGGGGCGTCAACGCTTTGCAATTTAAAAATACGATTTTGATAGCGCGTTAAGTAGTGAACTTGGCAGCTATTGTGAAAAAGTAATGGCAATTTAACTGTATTTGTTCAGCCTAGCGGTTTTAACTCCCGTCTTATTTGTGGGGTTCATATGCCCCACAAGATAAGTTCATTTAAGTTGGTCATTGCAACGTTAAAGCTAGGCGTATGAATATCTTAAGCCTTACGCTCTGATTTAAGTAAATTTTTTAAATTTAAAGAAAAAAAATGTTAACGATAAACCGGAAGAGTTTTATATCAAGCGAAAAATGAAAACAGTTGAAGTTTCCGGGTAAACCCAAAATGCCGCAAAAACTCTTTTTCAGACTGACCTCTTTCCCAATGTTAGCCCTTAATTATAAACAATTTTAATTTATATATCAATAATTTTTGTCTGAAATTTGTATATAATATGTTTTGTATTTTGAATAGTATTTATACTTTATATTGATGATAAATCCATAATTTAAAAAACACTTAGATATCCTTTTTTCTTTGTTGTCAAAATGAAATTCTGTTCATTTTTTTCATACCAAATATTCAAACCTTGCAATATAAATGTCGCATTATATAAAACAGAAAACTTTTTGCAGAACCACACACACACACAATGTTAAGCCACATTCCATTTCAGTAAATATTTCTCCATAAAACTCATATTTACTGAACAATAAAACAAGATGACGTATGCACAGACAAAGCAAATACGACAGCGAAACTACAGCATTAAATGTGAAAAATTATCAACGCTCAATATACAAGCCATAGTGCGAGAGAAAGATAGAAAGTCAAAAACTATCTGCATCTGCCTAAACTAGGAACAAAATACACACACAAGCAAGATATTTGTTAAACACAGCCAAACGCACACATTCAGGATTTTGCAGAAACTTAAGCAATACATTCGTTGCTGCATATGTATGCGTTTTTCCCTTTTGAGTATGTCTGGGCTTGGTTGGGAGATTGCTTACATTAAAAACCAATGAATTGGAAAACTATAGATAGAAAATTTATAACCAACTTGCATGTGTTTAAACATGTTCTAACACAAACACAAAAGTGCGTATCTGTGATAAGCTGAATATGTAAGGCATTTGTTCTATCGAATACATAAATAATACTTTTTTAATTGTTTAAACAACTGGAGCAACAAAATATGATAAAACTTTCATTTTCTATGTACATTTAAAGTTATTGGAAAGAGTTTGTAAGAATTTTTTCCTTTTTAAATTGGTTTTCGAATTTTTAGTACAAGACTCTTAATCTTATGGAACATTTTTTTAATAGTACTTTTTTTAATATTAGACTTTTTAAAGATATTTGAACAGAAAGTGTTAAATTTCTTAAACCTTTTAAACAACTATAAAATTGTACTAAAAAAATCCAGCAATTCGTTTTCTTAAAAATTTAATACATGTTTATAAAAATATATTTAATATTAAAGTTCATTCTTAAAGCTTTAAGCTTTTTGCTTTTGGCAAAAGAGGTAACTTGGACAAAAGCTTCGAAAAATTTAAAAAACAAAATATAATCGTTAAACTAAATAGCTTTTATGTTAAAGTATATTACAAGTTGTTTTTCAGAAATATCTAAAAACTCTTTTGCAGAAAATCGCATCAAAAGAAAAAATAAATATTTTTTATAGAAACGCATATAAAATGCCTAAACGACATTTCTTAAGATAACTTAGAGAGATTCCTATTAAAAATGTAAAATATAACAAAAAAAAAAAAAATAAATATCTCGTCAAAAAAGTTTTTCTTTTAAAAGCGAAACGAAGATTTGTTTCAGAGCCTTTATACAAAAGCTTTCAAAAAAATTAGAAGAGATTAATGGAGAAGAGCCATAACTTTTACTAGTTCTTACGCCAAAACTTTTTAAAAATCCTAACATTAAAAGGGGGGGTGCTTTAAAACAATGTGAGATAAGGCCATGATGGCTTTATTGCTCAATTGAATGGGAGATAAAGCCATAATGGCCTTATTGCCCAATCATTGAGAGGTAAGGTCATATTTAAAATTTCGCGAAATGAGAGATATAGCCCTATTTTTTTTTTCGCAAATGAGAGATAAAGCCATATTTTTTCTTTTTTATTCTTGCGACGCACGCAGGAAAACTTTATTCAGCGAAGCCACCTGCCGCGTCCTACTGGAGGAGAAAACCGTAAGCACGGCCGCAGGCCGCCACGCAGCAAAACTTTAATATGCGAAGCCAGATTTCAATATTTACCTTTAGTGTCTCCGGGAAGACATTTTTTACAGAATGTTATTATTATTATTAGATTTTCTTCCTTCATGGCCTTATCTCACATGGTATTAAAGCACTCCCTCCATTAAAAGAGCTTTTTAGCATATGGACTTAAAAATAAAGGTGTTTGTTATCGAGTTTAAAGCCGAGTCAAAGGAAAGATTTTTAAATAATATTTTTGCTTAAAAATCTTAAGATATTTTTCTATTGAAAACTCCTTAAAGCAACTTTAAGGCAAATATTATATATATTTAAAAGCTTTTTTATTAAATTATTTTTAAAAAGCTTTAAAATATTGTTGACTAAAAGTTCAGTAACGATTACACAGAGAGTTAAAAAAACAAATTTTTTTAGTATTATTGAAACTTTATTTATTGTCAAACGTTATAATCAAGCTCTTTTTATAAAATATTTGTTCAAACATATCGAAAAAAGGTTCAATATTTATAAACTTCTGAATCAGAAGTTCTGATGAAAAAAAAAAACATTTACAAACTTAATTTGTAAAACCACTTTATAAAAGTTTAAATAAAAAATCACTTGAATAAAATATCTTAAACAAAGTTTTTTGTAAAGCTTATGCACAAAATGTTAGTTAAGCCAATTTGCAAAAAGGTTTTAAAAAACTTTTTTATAAGGATATATTTAACCAAAGTATTTTTACCAAAATTTTCTTAAACTATTTTGGTGAAAAAAAATTAAATTTGAGAACTTCAGACAAAAACTTAGATGAAGGTATTTTAACGGGTTTTTGCCAAGAAATTTTAGAGAACTCTTTTGAAATAGATTTTATTTAGCTTGATTAAAAGATAAAATATCACAAAAGCTTATTTATAAAATATTTATATGGAAGCTTTTTTACAAATTTTTTTACACTTTTACAAATTTTTTACATAAAAAGTTGTTAGAAGGTTTGTTAACAAAATGCTTTAAAAATTATCTAAGAAAAAATATTAATTAAGGTTTGTAAAAATAAATATTGTAATTAATTTTTACAACTCTTTTAACTAAAACACAATGGAAACTTCTTTTAGAGACGTCTTGCCTCTTCTTATTTGTCATAAAACAAAATCTTAACTGCCCATTCTTAAAGAATTTTTAACACCCACTAAAATTTATTTAAATTTTCTTCTAATACTTTTAAAATCACAATTAAAAATATTTGTATATTTGGCCTCAATCTAAGATCTTGTTACTTTATAAAATAAAACGGAAAAAATAACAGATAAAAATTCAGCAAAAATGCCACGCTTCAAATAATTTTGCGTTCACAAATACTTTTTGACATATTCATCCTTTCGTTGTCCCCCTCGGTAGAAGTCAACTCAGCCAACCCGCAAAATGAAACTCCATGGCTGCTTTCATATTCTGACTATATTTGATTTTTAGCTTAATGTATGCCCTTTGGAATTTATTAGTTTTTGCTCTTGTTTAAAATGGTCAATGGAGTGTAAATTGAGCGACAACAACAGCTGGCCTGAGATGGTTACAAATGAAAAAGTTAAATTTCAAATTATTTAGAACAGAAAATAAATTTTCAATGAACTCTGAAGTGAAATGAGAAAAAATAAATAAAAAGGAGTGGATGGAGATAAAATTGAATTGAGCAGGTGATGACGATGGATTTTAAAAAGTTAAAAATTTACATTCTATAACTATATTTACAATCACTGAGAGGAGTGTGTATGTACGTAGATTTTGGTAAAATAAATAATTTTGTAATAATATTATGAAGTGCCAAAATATTATTGCTTTTATTTAAGTTTTGAACTTACGTTGCAGTTGTTAAAATTCACAAAAATTAGAAACTGAATTTTAAAGCGATTTATTTTTAAGAGTTCATTATGACACCAACTTATGTATTAAGGCAAACGAAATATCTGCTCATTAATCGAAAGAAATAATTGGAAAGCGAATTTGAAAGAAAATTTGCATAATTTTTTTCAATTACGAATGTATTAGTGAAACATTGTGAGTGTATTGAAAATGAAACAAAACTTGATTGTGTAGCCTCCAAGTTAAATTTATACATTGGATCTTCAAATGAATTAATGCCTTTTATTCACGGTAACCGCTTGGCCGACCTCATTTTCGAAGAATAACGGCCCGATGACGCCGCCAGCACATAAACCAGCGCATAAGCATGCACAGGTGTTTTTACATTTACAACAGACCTGGTTATGAAATTTATGCACAATTCTCCCGATTGTGGACACATTTGGTCGATTATGCTGACCAAAAAACCACGAAGTGCCCGGAATGCACTTTTTTATTTCAACGACCATTTTCCTAAAAGGCTTCAGTAATCTTAACGCGCTGCTCAATTGTGTTGTATGGTTGAATTTGTCAAACACTGAAACAAAGAAATGTCAAATTAAGTTGGGCAAGAAACCTGACATTAAGGTGTGACTCACAAATTTATCATCCACCCACCCTCTACAATAGAGGAGAAAATCCTTGAGACTGGCCGGAGGCCCGTTATTTAGAGAAGCTCTAAAGAGCAAAACCAGTGTTCATAGAGGAGAAAATACGTGAGCCCGACCGAAGGCTCGCTATATAGTGAAGCTTTAGTTAGCAGAGCTAGTGTTTGTTGTACCGTAGACTATAATTATTCGGGATATTAAAATTCAGAATTATGAAATTCTGCATTTGTATACTTCGGATTATGAAATTCGGGATTTTAAATTTTGGATTTAAGTTTGTGTTTCTTTGTGTTTTGTTAATTTTAAATTTTTTTGGGTAACAATTTATTAAAAATGTTGAGGTGGTCATAATGTAGAATTACCCATTTTATTTTATTTTTAGGGCCATTTTCAGTTTGTTATGGTAATTTTTAATTCAAAAATAGGGTAATATTGCATTAAAAAAATAGCCCCAAATTTGGGGTAAATTTTAATTTTTTTTTCCCCATATTTCGCAGCCACCTATTTTTAGTCCTTCTGTTTTTAGAAAGCTGAACACGTTTCAATTATTGTTTCGAACACAGAAAAAATTATTAAATATCCCCAATCACCAAATTTATTCTAAATGCATAATATCAAGCAAACAAGTTGTTGATTTTGCACCTATTTCCAAAATGATTATATTGATTACTAAAAATTTTGAAAAATCTTTTCAATAAATGATATTTTTAATTTTAATTAAAAAAATGAATTAAAAAAACTTTGCCATTTCAAACATTGTGTTAGTTTATTTAAATAAATATTGACAATTCCCAACAACAATTCTGCATGTTTAAATTATTTTATTTTAAACGTAAAAAATCAATTAAAATTTTTTGTTATTTAATGAAAATTTTAATTGAAAATTTATTTCAAAACAACTAAAATGTTAATTAAATCACAATTAAATTTTTAAGTTTCTTTGAGCTAAAAAAATAATTGATTCAATTATCACAGTAATTAAATTTAAATACTTTTTAAACCATTTCTTTAATTGATAAAATACTTTTTTCTGTGAAGAATGAATCGGAACGTATTCTCGTCAGGTTGGACTGAATTGCATAAAAAGCCAACGGACAATTGAACATCAGATACGGCAAGGTCTATGCTATTTGACATTAAAAACAATTGTTACAGCTGTATGAACATGTCATAAATGGCATGTCATAAATAAAAAAAATTCTCTAAAAAAAAAATTCTCTGGATACCAATACAAAGAAATTTTGCTCTTAAGGGTCGAGGCGATCGCTTTTGTAAAGAAAAACATGTACCTAGTAAAGAAAAAAATCAATTTCTTTCAGTGCAAACATAAACGATATTTTGTTAGCTGCATGACAACTTAACATTATAAAATAAGACTGAAATATTGTTGGAATGAAATTTTTTTATTATAAAATGGTGCACAGAAAAATTCTCTAAAATTTGTCAATCAAAATCAAAAATAAATTTGACAACGAAAAAGCAACAGAATTATCCAAACTTTTATAAATACCACAAAACATGAAATGTAACGCTGTTAGTTTAAGAAACAGTGTGGCGCAAAATTAACTATATTGTTTTTTTTAACATAATTCGATATGCAACACGATTGAGAGATATTAAAGCACCAATGTCATTAAAAAAATAGCTAGACGATTATTCATTCTCGCACCGATGGAAAATCGGAAAATAAGGAAAGTTTTCGCAATATATAAATTAGGAAAGGAGGCTGACTTTTTATCTTAAATTCGTTTGACCAAATCTTTTTGACACCAACATTGTGAAAAAATAAAAAGAATATACAAAAATTTGGCTGTAAGTTTACCGAGTGAGATTCTTTTAAAATGAAATAAAATCGTTTGAATGACAGATTTGCTTGTACGTACATAAAATAATGTTGAGGCGAAACAACACAAAAATTGTATAATCCATGAATAGTGAAAAAAAAAATTTTTGTCTATATACAAAAATTCATATGAACAAAGATTTTGTTTTGTGGAAAATTTAATATTGCAAAACATTGATTTGGTTAAAGACTTTTTATATACCGTTAAAGAAAAGAAAATAATTCCAAAAAATTTAAGATTTATTTTATCACTCGTGATCAAGTGGACTGGTTATTTCGTTTCTCTTACTTACAATCTTGAAGTTATTCTTAAGCTTGAGGTAACAGTGTTGCCAAATAAATTTTGTAAATATATAGTAACTAGTGTGACCAGCAGTCTACCCAATCCACTGCAATCTAGTAATAAGGAACTGACGGACTAAATCGATCATGTCGGAACTTCATAATGAGTCGAATTTGTGTCAAACGTAAATCGCTGTTTCAAAGAATTGGATCGATATTGAATAATATAAAATATCGAAAGTCATATACGGGTATGTTCTATAAATCGAAATGAACAAATAAAACAAAAACCGCGCCTGTAAGAAAAGTTCATTAAAATATTCATTAGTATTGTACATACTTAATTCTTTGACTAGCAATTCTCTGTACAAGAACAATTCGCACACCTTGTTTAAAAGTGACTCGACTCAAAAAACTTTCTTTTTCAACAATTCGAAAAGACCCTTTTGACCAAAATCAAAATAGTTAAAAACAAAAACGTTGGACCATTAAGGCCGGGTTTTCTGGTTGTGGATTAAATTTAAACTTAGTTTTTCGTAGTCTTAAGCTGGGATTTTTCCGGCGAAATGTGATTCTTTTTTATTATTTCATTAAAGACCAACCTTTTTTTCAAAACTAAGCTATTCCGCCAAAATTTTGATTACAAACTTGGTAATGGCGGCACAAATCTGTTTTCAGATTAACTAAACCTAGTTCAACTGAGATCTGAAAAACCCAGCCTTAATAGAAAATCCATACAGATTATGATGATCTTAAAAGTATTTTTTAACATTTATACACTACATAATGAAGAATTTTTAATTGCGTCATTTTTGATGTTATTTTATTTGCACAAGTTAGCGAATTATTTTAAGTTATGTCACTTTAGCTGAATAATAGAAATTAATCGTACTTACATCAATGAGCTATACTGGAACAAGTCTAATTAATATAAACTCAAACATAGATTTATTTATCAAAAGTATCACAAATAGAATCAAGACTACACAGAAAAAATTTTTAAATTTTTCCAATCACCAAATTTATTCCAAATTCATAATATCAAGCAAACAAGTTGTTAATTTTGCACCTATTACCAAAATGATTATATTGATTACTAAAAATTTTCAAATTTTTAAAAAATATTTTCAATAAATGATGTTTTTAATTTTAATTAAAAAAGTGATCAAAAAACTTTGCCATTTCAAACAATGTGTTAATTTATTCAATGAAATATTGACAATTCCCAACAACAATTTTATATTTTAAAATTATTTTATTTTCAACGAAAAACGTCAATTAAGATTTTTGGTTATTTAATTAAAATTTTAATTGAAAATTTATTTTAAAATAACTAAAATATTAAATAAATCAAAATTAAATTTTTAATTTTCTTTCAACTAAAAAAATAAATGATTCAATTATAACATTAATTAAATTTAAATACATTTTAAACCATTTTTTTAATTGTTAAAACACTTTTTACTGTGTAGTTAGAACTTAGCAGTAGGGATCTACTACATCTACTACCATTATATTTTCTTACACAACTAAAAAAAGTCACTTTATGAATTGCAACTTTATACCAATTGAAATATAAAGAAAGACATAATTATTTTTTAGCAACAGTTAACAACAACAAAATACACTGATATTTTTTTTATAGATAAACAAGTGTATTGGGCATAGTTTAAGCATTTAAAACTGAAAATTTTAAGTTTTGAGTTCAGTCACTTTTGAACTAGATGTACGAATTTTAAAAAAATTATACATGCAATTATACATAATTTCGTTATGTTGGAAATGCCCGATTATTGCAAAATATTTAAAGCGATTTTTCATCGATATATAGCTCAATTATTTTATAAAATATTTTTTATTTATTTCTTTTTAATTTAATAGCAAAGTAAATATTTAAAATTTTTATTTCAATTAACTGCTATCAACACTTTTTAAAAAACACATACAGTACGCTTTGTTTGCATCGCAATATGTGCAACTATAGTTCGGTTGAAAAAAGTGCTGAACTTGCTTTTTGTTAAGCATTTTGCTAATTGTATGCATATCACGCATTTATTTCTCACAATATAATAAAATTTTACTATAAAAATGAAAAAAAATAGCTTATTTGAGGAACGGTTGAACTTGAGTCAATTGCAAAAAAAAAAAGTTTGTACAAATTTTATTCCACTTATTTGTAATGTTGGCGACTTATTTGTATATGCATATAAGCGTACTTTCTATTTAAAAGATAATTGTTTGTAGAATTAAAAGAATCAATGTTAGGAGTTTATTTTGAAGCAAATAAAGGTTGAGAATAAAGGTTAAAAGAGGTGTTAACTGCAGAGACCCCCATGTGTCTCAGTTATTAAATGGAGTTAAAATTGTTGGAGAAATTTGTCAGATAAAGTAAAAAAAAAAAACATTTAGTGACAGATGTCTAAATTTTTCGATTGAAAACAGTTTATACCAGCTCTACATAATTTCACATGTTAAGAAAGCACTCTTTTGACAAGCAGCCAAAACTTTTTTCTACACCCAACAAATGCAAAGTCATTTACAACATCCTCTATTTTCTAAGTGTTCTTAATATCTATCTGCATCTACATTTTCAATCTTTTTGTCTCAGCGTATTGTACGTATCACTTCCTTTCCAACTATTTCATTCTGAAAACAGGTACGGATCATATTTATCAGTAACATAAAAGACAAATTGTTGAACAAAATAAAGATATTTAAAACTTAACCGATAACATAATCCCACGACAACCCACAATACCAAAAAATATCTTTAAATTTATCCATGCATCCAGTAAACAACTGGGAAGTATTAAATTTCATTTCTATCTTTTTCTTTTACTTTTTTTTACTTGGTTTTTTTAATCTTTAAAAATACTGCATACACAGTCATAAAATTGCATATATAGGATGGTAATTTTATCATCCCATTTGCCAGATCATTTCAATATTAAAGTAACACACAAATAACAACTAAAAGTTTGACTGTGCGTTGCATGAATGTTTTCTTCTGTCGATCTCCTTTCTCTCCACAGCATTCATTCATATTACAACAAGGTGTCAAATTGCAGTAAAAATCATGTTCATGTGTAATCTTTTTACAAACTGGTAGCATGCTTTACATTTTAAGATTGACCAACTTGTCTTTTTCTTTTTCCTTAAATATATTTTAATGTTCACACTTTAACACATTTACGATTTTAATGTCTTGTAAAAAGACTATAAAAATTCTTGACATCATTTTTATTAGGATCTTTGTTATAACTGTTTTTGTTGCATGTCGTTAAAGAGTGAGACGCAAGTCAAGTGTTAGAAGTAATAACATTTATGTCAAATAAAAATTATTTTTTTTAAAACAAATTGTCATTATTATTAATAGTTGAAGTGGCTTTTTGTTAGAAATGTTAACCAAAAATTTTTTAAATTTTGGAAATAATTATAATGAGGAAAACTCTTGTAGTTTGCTAGAAGTTTGGACAGCTTAAAGTCGGGCTTAAATTAAGGACAGTGGAGCAAGTGGTTTCTCGTCAACTTACTAACTATCTTAGGCCCCTATTATAAGTTACATTCGATAAACGATTTTCGCTGGCTATCTAACATCGACTATCGAATGTTAATTTGGTATTATGAGTTGGCGGCACTGTCGAAAATTTCGTTGTGCATCGAATTTTTCAACGAAAACAAATTTGCTTTCGCCGGTGTAAATTCCACATTCTTAATTATTTTTGGTTATTTTATGCAGGTCTAAAGTCGTCAGTAGTACGCAGCAGTTGGAAAAGCTTGTTTCCCTTATGGAACAATATCATTTGTTGGCAAAAGGAATTTTTACAAAAGTTTAGGCTACAAAAAAGTGGGATGAAATCTCGCAGGAGCTAAATTGTTTGGGACCACCCGTACCATAATTCCGTCGTAGTCATGATTTATATTAGTTTTATTTTTTAAATTTGTTAACAAAAATTTTTTATTTAAAGTGACATCTGATAGAAAATGAACTAATCGAATTAAATTCATAATAGGCACTTTAGTCAAATTTGTTAAAAAATTCGGGTAAACAAGTTAAAAAGAAAACTCCTTAGGTTAACAATCATTAAAGGAAATTGTCCACCTGAATCACTTAATAATCTTACGATACCCCAGCTTGATTTTGTAACATACCTTAGTATATATTTGGATAGGCGGCAGTCTTCGCATTGACATATAAAAACTAAGAGACTCAACTTCAAGTTAACGGTCTCTAGATTTCAGTGGTAAATTAGTTACATATTCAAACTAAACCTGGACTATAAAGTCATCCTGTATAAGACAGTTTTTAAACTTATTTCGACATATGGCATTCACTTTTTGGCGAAAGGAAGGCAATTCCAGTATCGCGCTTATACAGAGGTCACAAACGAAAACTCTTAAGCAACGTTCACACTTATATTATAAATATTTGACGTCCTATACTTAACTACTAGTTTATTAAAAAAAATTTTGCTTTCGAAAAACGTTTGCAGATATTATTAAACCGTTTTTATATAACATTATACCTTCTTACGAATAAAGTTTTGTAAATCAATAGGAATTGCTAAAAAATAAAGCTAAAGTTTGAACCATTATCTGGTCAACCTTGTTTGGATTTTTTTTCATGAAATATTTGTTAAGTCTGAACAAACCTTTAGAATCATGACTGGAGCGCCGTGGTATATAAGAAATGGGAACATATATAGGAACTAAGAAATTCCACTAGTAAACGATGAATTTCGCAAAGTCCATGAAAAATTTGTTACCAAACTGGAAAGCCAACTAAATCCGCTCGCAAGACAATATTTTCCACTTCAAATGCAAACAGGGCCTCAAAGAGCCGATCTACCATCCCGCTTGGTCGAGGACCGTATAACCATTAATGTTTTCCCGGGGTATGACTAATTTTTAATTTTTTGTTCTAAGATTTTTCCTTCTTACTATAAGGCCTACATACAGCAGATTTACTAAATTAATATTAAGGTATAACAAATCTAATAGTCGACCTAAAGCTTCGTGTAGGAATACGATGACTTTGAGAATCCGACCCAGAGAATTTTGGCCTTCCCCAATAAAAAATCTGAGTTTTGAAAGGTTCTCCACCAGTTCACCATCTGAGTTTTATATAGTTCTCTTCAAAGGCACATCGATTTATTATTAGTTATTTGTGGTTTTCTAACAAATAAATACAAAGATTAATATTGAAAATCGCAAAAACTATAACTCGCTACAGTGTTATACGACGCAAGTCCTATAGCGAATGCGAGATGAAGCACAAAATCCCACGAAAAGCAGACAAAAAAGATAGCCTGTTTGTCTTTTAATAATAACGACAAGCGAGATTCTTGCCAGTCTAGAGCAATTTTACCAATGTAATTCTACCTTAGACTACATAGATCAATTTTGAAAATATAAAAGGTAGTCAGTACAAGGAGCATAGGGCCGCAACAAGATTATTCTAATAAACTCGGTCGGATGCACGATATTTTATTTCATTCCAACGCAGACGGAGGGGAGATGTTTCTAATTCGACTTATTGCTTCCAGGTAGGTGATGATCGTCCTATTCGTCGACTGCCCTGCCGATTCCAGTCTATTGCTTGTTTTGCAATATCTATCGATGTCTTCCTCAGTGTACTCTGCGAGAAATTTGTGCCAATTGTTATTAAAGCACTTATCCCGTGACCTGTGAACACAATAAAAGAATAAAAAGGAACGAATTGTCAAAGGTGAAAACAAGACCAGTTAAATGGCGATAAAGTGTTTAAGTCATGTGACTAGATTTTGTGCGGGCTGATGCTATCTGATTATAATACTTAATATGAAGGAGATCTATCATATTAACATACATAGTTCACTCGGGACAATATCTGAACAGGCATTATTTTAACCGAAATTGAATGTCTTTATTTAGGTTATTTCAGTGGCCTGTTACAAAGTGACAAAATGGTGCCAATTAGCCCGCAACTAGGACATGGCCATGTTAAAGTGACAAGTCCCCTTCATATAAAGTCTTCGAACTAGAACCGGTCCCTACCACTTTAGAACTGTCCCGTGATAAATTTGCTGTTAGTTCCCTTTCCCCTAGGCCTAGAGTATGTCCAACACCATTGACGTTTTCGAATTTCCAGACAGATCAGTGCTAAAGTTCTCAAAAAACTTGCCATTGGGGAACTCGAGGCGAATTTTTTTTTTAATTGTACTGATAAAAACTTTATTAGGAAGAATTATTCTATGAGCGCTCTTTTTGTTTGCAAAATAATCTTTTAAACATGTGTAAAATAATATAATATTTATAAATTTAAAGAAATTTTGGGTTTTTAAAAAATATGTATAGAGCACAATAAATATGTAATATAATACACCAATACCCCGGTTTGCTTAGCTGCGGCTTGTGTCGTTTCGAAGGTGCGTCTTTTTAAAACTTCTGTAATTTCGAATTTGTGTCGTTTTTGTTTAAGCTTGCATCGCATGGCTTCGAAGTTACTTCGATTAACGTCGTTAATATACAAATGTGTGTAATAAGATAAAACAGAAAAAGGGGATTTCCCGGTTAAGTCTAATACAAAGATGTTTGTAAAGGTTGTCTGCTGTTTGCATGCTGAAGGTCGTTAATATGTAGTTTTAAATCACATTTACTGAAATGAAGTTAAATCTAAATATTTTGCAACAATGAGGCAAAAAAGAAAGCAAATACGTTAAGAACAAAAACTGTACATTTTGAAAACTTTCTAAGTCAGGGAAAAGGCTGTTGATATTTGTTGTTCCAGAGAAGCTGATAAAATTAAAAATGTTGTTGAAACCGCCACATCGTTACAAAATTAATGAAACAAATTTACCCACTTCTAAGCATTTGGTTTGAAGATCAAAGTATTTAACTTTATTTGAAGATCTAGAAGAAAATTATACGTAACCAAATCAATAATGAATCTCGGAACCAATTAAATGAAAATCAATACAAATGTATGGGAAATCATGCTTCGGTTTGCGTCGCGTTTATCCAGTCTCAATTAGCGACACAAATCGGGGCATTACTTGTTGAAAGAAGCGTTCATTTACTTTTTTGTTTTTTTTTTAATAATTAAGAGACAATTTTTATAAATTGTAGATTTACTCTCTCATTGCAGTTTCTGCTAGTAAATGAATAATCCTAACATATATTTAACATGTAAGAAAGTATAGTCGGTCAAATCCGACAATATGATACTCCACACAATAATATTTAAAAACACATTTATCCAGCTTATCCTCTTTGGGATCCATGGGCAATTATGGACCCGCCAGAACAAAATTATATTATGAGGTTAAGATTCCAGGAAAAATAATTTTTGCCGAACATTTCTAAGATTCATCTTTATGAGATGTGTTTGGCTTTCAAAGATATAAGAAAGAGTGTTTATGTGGGATCTATGGAAAATTTTCGACGTAACAGTTAGGGAGATCGATTTTTCGACTTTTTTCAAAAACAGGTTTTCGAACATCTCGAATATGAAGTTGCTATTTTAATAACCGGTTTTGATTAAGCATTTACAAAAGAACCAGTTAACCGGTTTTATTCTTTTTTGAAAAAAAGAGTTAATTTGAACAAAAACAATTCACAAAGGTAAGGAACCAACAATATCATTAATTATGACTTAGAATTTTAAAAGAACTTTGTTTTTAAAGTGGATATAATTGGAATTTAATAAATTTATTATTTGATATATTCTCCCAATTTAATGGTGTTTTCTTTTCTACAAAAAATTTGGCATTTTATTTAAAGAAATGCAATTTGGTGTTCGTTTCTTAAAAATGCTTCGTCGCTCTCTAAAAGGGCGGCTTGTTTTATTCTAAAAAATGCACCCTTTTTAATGGCATAAGGCATTGCACTTTACGCCCCGTATAAATCGACAGTGTTGATAATGCCCTGTAAAAAAATGGCTTTGGTTTATATATAGTGTTACTAGTTGGGCAAAAATCGCCTCTAATCAGGACAGTAAAAATTTAAAATTTTAATAGTTATTTTTTCTGTTATTTAATAGAAAAAACATAAGAAAGCATTACATTGTTAATGATAGGTTGTCAGTGATATACAATTTTAGTGGATTCGGTGTTATAAAATTGTTTTTGAAAAAAACGTCAAATCAAGATATCTGAAAAACTTGGTGTTAATAAATCAGCAAACTGGCAAAAGTATTTTCTTGTTTACATATTTTATAAAAAACAAACTAAAGAAATTGGAATTCCGGCTTTCATTTTGTTCATTTATTTAGTTAATTAATATTAATCTATTAACAAATTTTGGATTATGTATATTTTTTTTATATTTTGAAGAACAAACTTTTTAATTTATGTACATATTTTTTTATATTTTGAAGAATAAACTTTTTGTCAGCTGTTAAAAACATGGCGGTCCAATTTTGTGTTTTGTTCTCGTCAAGTAAAAAATTTAATTATTACAGGGTCGGCAAGACATTTTATACATGTACCTTTTAACAAGGTGGACTTTTTTGTAGAAAAGAAAATACTATTAATTTAAATAAGTTTTAAATTGTTGGTAGTCAAGCGCGTCCATATGCATCAGTAGACTTCAGCCGTATTTTTCCAATGTTTTTTTTTGCAACTTGTTCATGTTTTATTTCAATTAAAATATTTCATAAAATTTTCCAGTTAAAAATGTAATATCAAAAAATTTTCACAATAATTAATTTTGTCTTGTTTCCATTTCTTTTAAACACATTTTCATTATTTCAAATTAAACATATATTTTTTGTCATATAATAAGTAAAATTCTGTCAAATGCAAGATATTTTCATTTTATTGTTTTGTTTACCGTAGACAAAAATTCAAGGCATAAGGGACAAACAGAAAAAGGCAATAATTGAAATATGTATGTATATTACAATCATGATGAACATACTCACATAAGAAACCTTTATAAAAAATACATAAGGTGTAGTTGAATGCAAAAAGAAACACGTTAAAAACGTAAAGATACTTAAAGTACAAGAGATAAAGATATCGAATTTTAAACAGTACTGCTAACCTCCCATTACACCCCCAATAAAATGCAGTCATGCAAAACTCTTTTGTATGCAATACAAAAAATAAAAATTCTCAAAAATTAAGTCAGTTTTTTTAAGATCCTGATGATGATGCTGTAGATGAAGTTAAAGAAACAAAATCTGCATGAAAGAATACAATACGCAATAATTTTACTGAAGATACAAGATGCTTACAACTACTTGCATATCACGAATACATAGATACATCTATATATATTAGTGATATCCCCGTTGACCATGTCTTTATAAGTGTGGCTTACTGTTAAAAGGGCTAATGTCAAATTATTTACTTATGATAAAATTACAGTTGCAGTTTTTACAAAAATTATTTTAATTACAGCTGAGAATAATTCCAAGTTTAATTTATTAACTTTGGCTAAGACACATAATATGTTTAAAAAGAGTACCATAGTAAAAAACAATTCTGAAAAATTCAGAAATTAAGAAAAAGAGGATGACATTGGACCTTGTTTTATTAATTTATGATATTATTTTATGTATTTATAAATTATTTTATGTATAAAATCTCATTTTATATTTTATTGATTTTGTCATTCATGCTGATGCCAAAAGAATTTTTTTTTAAAACGAAATGTCTTGATAACCACCTTGGCGTTCAGAGAATAAAATAGGTGATTTAACCCTAGAAGGCTAACGTTATTTAATTATACGTTAAAACTAACACCACGTAAATTTTACGTATTATGGAATTTTACCATAATACGTAAAATGAGGTAACATCTGTATTTTTTTGCTAGAAGGCTAACCACGTAAATTTGACGTGTAGTTTTTTAATTGTTGTTGCTACACAAGCATCCAGTAACCTATCGGTTCCAAATATAACAAGTTCTTTTTTTAGTAATTTTTGAAAAAACGCAAAAACATAAACAAAGCATTTTTAGCCGTTAAAGTGCTTAACATAAGTTGCTCAATTTAGCGTTATCAAAGATTTCTTTTCCATTATCGCCGCAAAATCTTATGCAATGAAGGTTCGAAATTTTCCTGCATAAATCGGAATCACATTATCATCTACGAGGATTTGAACACTTGGGATGTTGATGTATTCGTGTATGCTATGTTATGCCTGAATGCCTTTATCTGAGAATAACGATGAACGTAAGGACTGAACGAAAAGACATTGTTAAAAACTTTTTAATTTTATATAGTTGTTTAAGAATATTTCAAGATTTTTTGTCACACACATACACCAGTAGTTACAGTATTAAAAAGAATGAGAAGTTTTTTAAATTTGTAATATATTATAAACCGATGCATGCAAAAAAGTTTATTTTCTATATTTGTTACAATTATTGGAAGTGGGTCATATATTTAAAATTTAGGCAATATAGTTTTACTTGAAATTTTCAAAAATATCTACGAGTATAATATTTTTGATGTCAAAAAGTATCCATAAAAGTTCGAAAATCCCTGAACTGTATATAACATATATGGGTAGTTCCATGTCAAATCGGCCAAGAGTGGGATCCGAACCCTTTCAATTTGAATGAAATTTGGTGTGAAGGTTCCTTTCATCCCATAAGGAACATGATTTGTATGTCATTTAAAATATAATACTTGGGGCTACAAACAAGTATTAAAAAAAATTTTTTTTCTTTAAAACAAAATATTAAATTTTAAACTTGGACCTAATTTTTTTTGCTGATTTTTTTATGCAATTCTCCAAATTGTTCTTTAAAAATCCTGATATTTTAAAGGAGGTGTTTTTTTTCTTTTTAAGATATGATTTTTTTTCTTTTGCAACCTGTAAAAAATAATCCTAAAATAAAATTTTAATATTTTAATTTTGAGCAATAAGTATTTATTAAATCTTATTTGTGTGATTTTAGGTGTTAAAAAAAAGTAACGACATTGATAAAGTTTTTATTTTTATTTGTTGCATTTTTTGTTGGAGCTCAATGTGGGCACTTTGAAAGAAAAGTACACTTTTTGTCACGTTGCGTCTCCAAGAAAGTAAATGAGTTTTATACATTATTTTAGCGAAGTCGATTTTTCTTTGGCTCTTTTCCTACCGTTCGTGTCATGCAGATATTCATATTTCGAATGAATACATTTAAATAAAAGCTTAATCTTCATCAAGCGAAGGAATTTTTAATATATTGTTTGTAGCCCGAAATGCATAAAACACTTAAAAAACTCGGAGAGATATTTTTTTCTAGTTTATTATACAATAACTTAGGGTGGGAAGATAAGTCTGTGTTCAGATGGCTCATGTCTTATTGACATGATTGCTACATTCTTGGCGAGAGAGACGAGGGTTAAAGAAACGATTACACAGTTTCATGTACTGTCAGTACGTTTTGCTTTCTCATTCGTTATTTTTCTTCATTCTTATTGGTAATTAAGAAAAAAAAAAACATGTCGTAAACATGACATGAATTGTTTGAACGCCAATGAAAGTTCAAAGAAAAAAAGTAAGAATCATATCAATAAGATATGAGCCGTATGAACTGACTCTAAATCAATAAGCGCGAAAATAGAGAGAGAAAAACGAAATGAGAAGATCTAAAGTACTAAAAGGATCAGTGTGACCATTTGGGTATTTTTGCGGCTAAATTACGCATTACAAATTTTCATTAAGTAAATGTTTTTCATTAATTATTATCAATTTTGACTACAAATAGTTGCCATTTTTGTTTTATGAAACGTCTTACCTGTTTTGTTATAAAAAATTAACACATTAGGAAACATTAGAAATGGCCCAAATTAATTGTAAAAATGACTTTTAATTTTTTTATTTAGTAACAATTTAATTATTTTACTCAATCCAATGAAAAATCTGAAAAATGTTGCTACAAATTGATAAAAAATAATTTTGAAATTTCAGCTTTTCTTCAACTTTGAAAAATAAACTGGTCTAAAATATCTTTTTATAGAATCTTTAAAATCAAGGCAAAGTATAAAAAAAATCATCTGAATTTTGCTAACATCAAAGGTCTTGCTAAATTTTCATAAATTTATATACATACAATTATTTCAATATTGCTAAAAATTAGTAACTAAAATTAATTTATTTTACCGTTAATAAATTTATAAAAAAAATATTGAGAAAATTTTTAGAATTTTTTAAAATGATCTTCTGAACTTGTCTACTACAACATTTATCTGTAAAAAAATTTTAAGATCTGGTCACACTGATAAGAATGATGTACCTTGGAGTTATCTGAATAACTTCCGGTGAAGTATACAATCTCTCACCGTTTATAATAATTAGCTTTATATGTAGCCTTAACCTACTTAAGTGAATACCTGTGCTGCACAAGAAATCCTTTGGGTATAATATAAATGAAAGTATAAAATTCTAAAAATGTTTAGAGGTGGAGGTGTAAAGTTGATCATATTTAATTCAGTCATCGGCAATATAATGTTAAATACATTTATTAGTGCAACAGTTTTTTCCCCCCAATTTATTGATAATCTTAAATTGGATAATCGTATTCGGCCAATATTAGCTCCGATATTCGTATTCGCGAATAATAAAATTTGATATTCGTAACATCACTAGAAGATTGTATATAAACTCTTCTAAAATCTTCAAACTCTCGGTGGTTGGGCTTCAAAGATTCGGCAGTGCCAAATTTAGAACTTTAACTTCTTTTAACTTAAAGCTAATAAATACATTGATGCAGACTTATTTTTATTATTATAGTGGAATCTCTCATGAGCGAACACCAAAGAAACTATTAAAATGTGTTCGTAAAAAGAAAATGTTTTAATGCTTTCCTTCAGAACATTTACTGGGACCACAGAACAGTGTTTAGCGAAAGGGGTTTTCACTTGATGAAGGTGTTTGCTAAGGGAGATTTCGCTGTATTTGCGGTATTTTTAATTAAATTTTTTAATGAAACCCTTATTTTTAATTATATTTTAATCAATTTGAAGTAGTTTCCTTAGTTTTCCTTTAATTGCTTAAATAAATTATTTATGTATTAAAAATCGACTTTCTTAATAAATATTTGAAAAGAGTGTTAAATTTCTTATTAAATAACTTTTTTGCTTATGTTTTTTATTGCTTATTTTGCAGTTTTAACATAAAATAAAAAGTACTAATACACCTACAATTTTTGTAACAGTTTCCTTTTGTCTTCTATGGTTTCCTTAAAACTTTGTAAAGGAAATTTTCTGCATTGGTAGCAAAATTTTTGCCATCATCGAAGTATAAGAAAAATAAATTTGTTGTAAAATAAAATTCTGTTTACATTGTAAGATAGATTAAAAGAAAAATAATACAACAAAAACTGTAGCAAGAATAAAATTAAAACAAAAAACTTTACAAGAAACTTATTAAACAAGTAAATGTTTAAAAAAATAAAGCTTGATTACAATCAATGTTGTGTAAACTTATCCAATTTCTACCCAAAGAAAACAAACTTTTTCTTAATATTAATTGAAATGTTTGCTCGTACTTTTACTATTGTTACATACTGTACTGTGTCCTATTTTATAATGCAATAAAGCATACGTAGCAATTAAATTGTTAATACGACAGTAAAATTATTGAAATGTAATCACTTCAATAAATTCCATTGCATTAAATTCAATTCAGAGAATAAATTGAAAACCACAATTTTATTGTGAGAGGTTATGTAGATGTAAGTGTGTGTACAAACTTACATGTCAATTTATTTGCTACAAATGAAAAGGGCATTTGTCAGCCATTAAATGCCCATGATGACCACTATGACTTTTAGCATACGGTACCAGGGTTGTAAAAGTCGTTGCAATTGTATTTATCTTTTTTTGTATTCTTTGCACAATGAGACACAAATGTTTTATTTAATAGAGTTGCGCTATGTTCATACTAGGAATGTCAATCGGGACAGGTTTTTGCAAATTCCAGGGTTCGGGATTTAAAAAAATCGGTGCTTTTGAAAGTTATAAGAGAAATGCTTTTTACAGATATTTATTTAAAAAAAAACGTATTTAAAACAGGTTTACAAATAAAAGTTTTATAATTCATTTAATATTACAATGTTAAATATAATTCTTTATATTGATTAATAAAATTTGAAAATATTGAAAATTGTGATTTTTTCATAATTAATGATTAACTTAAATAAAAATATGGTAAAAAATGCGTACGATTTATACAATGTGTTAATTGATTTTATTAAAAAATATTAACATTAAATCTATATTTTATTCAATTACCTCAGTTGATTCAAACTTAAAAAAAAATTATGTAGTAATTGAATAGAGTAAACTAGTAATTGATTTATTTGTAAGATTCTATTAAAATTTTTATGTAATGAATTAAGATGAATAATTGAAATTATTATTCGAAATTACCAAAATCAATTCTTTTAGTAAACCTTAAAAATCTTGTTTAAAAAAAACACATTTTTATACCCACCACCACTAGTGGTAGGAATTATGAAGTGTTTAAATAGCACTACTTAAATTCGTGAAATCGCTTAAAAAATTACCGTAGGTACCATGACCACTCTCGGAAAACACTTTAATACACCTAAATCTTTGAAGAGTTAAGTTTAAATTTTGCACATTACAATTAGAAAATAGAATGACACGTAACTTTTGGTTTTTCATTTTGTTTTGTGCATTTCTAAAGACATTTCATTCTTTAATTAATTTTCTTCTCTAATTATTTTCAGCACTTGTCGCATTAAATTTTTTTTATAATTGTTGGACACGCTCAAAAAGTATAAACAAATTAATCTTGTTTCTTTCATTTTCAATGGCAGTAATAATAGAGTTAATCAAATAAATATAAAAGATCAATATTATGTTCCCCATTCTCTCAAAGGAGAATGTGTTGATGAAGTTCCTTTTATAAAAAATCCCTAGTTCAAACCAATTAACTATTTGACGTCCTACCACGTAACCAATAGTTTTATTAAAAATTGTTGCCTTTGCAAAACGTTTGTTGGATCTTCTTTTATTTTAAATAGAATGCGGGTAAATTCACTTTTTTTCTTTGGTACTTTTTTCAGTAATAATATCTGTGGAGTTTTGAAAAAATAACTTACCATACATACATATTATCATTTATGCAAATATATGTTTAGATATATAAAATAATAAAAAATGCAATTTGTAATGGCATCAAAACCTAAATTGTAAATCTTTAATATAAATAACAAATTCAAAATTTTTTTTTTTTTTGGAATTTATTCCATGAGCTAAATTTAAATTATGTATTTTATAAAGTTTTTTTTGTAATAGTAAAATTCCTTAAATTTTTAGGAATGACCTTATACACTACCAGACTTATAAAAAAATGTTGAATATAGTCAAGTAGCTTATAAAAAGAAATAATAACCGGATTCTATAAATAACAGATATTAATTTATGTATTTATACATACAAGAAATACAGTTTTAGTACAATTTAAATCACTTGGTACTTTTCCTCCAAAGCCGTCACCATTTGAACATTTTTAATTCCCATCACTGTGTGTCATCACTTTTTTGTTTATGTTTTTGATAAACAAATGACACTTTCTTATATTTTCCATAAGTGAACAAACGAGCTAACAGAACGTTACGGTACGTTGCATTGATTACGGTCGGCTTAAGCGGCCTTAAACCAATCTTACCGCCAAAGTTATTCACTATCAAAGCTCATTTGAATACTTTGTTCCATATTGTAGTATGCTGACAAGATCTGCCCAATAAACAAAGTACAGCAATGTATGTCACCAGATCTATTAACACTTTATCCACGTAAATCCCTGTATATTGTATGTTCCGCGATAATTGATGACGATCGACAGCCGAGACAGTTCTATCATGGTTTTTTAACCTTGAACGCCACGAGTGATGAGATATATAAAGCTTGTCATTCGATTACAAATACCTTGATTTACGGTACAAAACACCATAATTTACTTCAAAATTACTTTTTAAAATGAGGTATTCCCATGAAATGTGGCATAAATTCGTTCTATTTGACTAGAATTTATACTTCCGACAATTATGATGGCTAAATGTGCACTTGACTGGAATCCTCAGGGCCAACGCCAGCTAGGCAGATCAGGTAATACGTGGATTCGTTACTTAAGAACGTGAGGGAAATTAAACTTTAAGAATTATAAAGTGCATAATAAGAATAAACGATGTACATAATTTTATTATAATTGGTCAATCATTTATCATAGTTCCTATTGTAAATCGCCTGCCGGAAACGTTCTTTAAAACGTCGAAATCGGTAACGAAAAATGATATTGTAATAATGTTTAGTTTAACATAGTTTGACAATCGTACAGCAATCGTACTATTATCATTTGTAATGATGGGTCCAGAAAATTACCATTGGTCCTATGTAAGGCAAACCCTCGAAACGTCAAAAACTGTAACAACTAATGATATTTTGGGCGCAAATTAGCGAAAGTAGCGCATTATTTCAATTGGTGATGCTTTTGCAAAGTTTAAAATGACAACGCATTTGACTTGCAGGGAGATAAAGTATTTGCTTGATTCAAACACTGCATTGACAATATATAAAGACATCAAGTAGGGCAGGGACATTTTTTAAAACTCTATTGTGATGCAAAGGAAAAAGGGAAGCAAATCGAGGGATTGGAACTCTTTTATTCGGATCTTTTTTTCTTTTCGCATTATTGAAATTTTTAAACATAAACACGATAAGCGGCTTAGCTTCCTTTTTTATTTTGATATTTCGTAACTGTCAATCTGCGGCATCTAAAATTTTTGCTGCCAGTGTTACCGTGTTTTCAAAAATTAGTAAAGAGGTTTACGGAAACAATAGAGAGTACCAAATCGGCCTCTTATCGCCTTGAGCTTTCGTGCCGAAAGTGTATTTCCATCGCAATATAGGTTAGCGTTTTTAAGACTTCCATTACAATCTCTGAGTCGTACTATTACGGCACTAAACCCAAAGATTCACTGACTGATAATTATATTGAACAAATGCACATGAAAGCATTTTGAAGACATTGCCCTTTAAAACTGCATTAGTTACTTCAACTTAAAATTTAATTGAAAACAAAATAATTCATACTTCTAGGTTTAAATTTAAAATAATTTTATTGCATACTTAACATCTCCTTTAACAATTTTATTTTAAAATACACAGATTTAATTTCGCATACAGTTGCATAAAAATAATTTTGTAAATTCTTTCTTAAATTTCATGTCAAAAAAAAGTTAAGAAATATGTATAAAAAAAAGTCAACGTTTGTACTATAAAGTTAGAAAAACTTTCCATAAAGGTTCAATTAAATCATTGAAATGTCAAATGATTTCATCATTCATGTCACGTAGCCTTAGACTGTTACAACAACATTTAAAAATATTTTACCAGAGCATATAGAATGTGTGAGTTATATACAAACACAATTTTTGAGTTTAAACACGCAAACAAATATAGAACTTTTCTTACAAGAAAATTGCAAAGAATTCTTTTTATTGTTAGAAAATCTTCATTTTCTTTGTTCTCCTTTGCCATATACTCTTTGTAACACCTCCATTTCTTTTGAAGGTGTTGGTTTTCTTTGCACAAATGAACTAAAGGGAGTGAGTGGAAAACAAGTTGTTAAGGTCCTAATACGGAGTGGGGAAAATTTATCGATAAATTTAAACAACTTTTTTCATATAGAAAACAAAATTAAGAAAATTCAAATATTATTCTTAAATCTATTTTATGTTACGAGATATATCTCGTTAAAGTTATATAACAAAGGGGGTTTTTTTAATACTTTAACAACAAAAAATTCTGATAAAATTTTAAACTTCAAATCAAACACTATGATTTTGCATTGAATTCCATTTAGCATATAATTGAGGTCTTGTTGTTTGATGCCTTGTAAATATTTTTGTCCAGACCCTTTTCAAGACTTTAGCGCTTGTGTTGCTTAATTCACCCTCAACAGCACAAACAGTTTAAAAACCATGCCTGTGCCCAACGCTGGTCAAAAAAATTGGTTTATAATATTTAAATTTTTTGTCAACGCTAATATTTAATTTTAGTATATATGTCATTCTAAATTCCGATATTTTAAGTATTCTCGTAGTGGCACAAACACTATATCCCTAAAATTTCCAATATCCTGAGGGGCCCCACAGATATGCTGCTTTGAAAACACACTTGTGAAAAAGTCTCATGGCATAAAATTGGTCCGTCTAATAGCCTTTTTTACACTACCCCTGCCAGAAATCTCAAAATCCTTACAAGAAAGTACTTATGTTGGCTGGGTTTGAATTCTTAGATAAAATTGTTTCAGTGATACATTCAATGGTTACCTGGACAAAGGGTATACATGAATATTCATTGGCGCATACAAGTACCACTTTGAATCATAACAGTTCAATATGTCTCATCTCTATTCAAAGGTGGTTCAATGAAATCTGCTGTGTGGAAACCAAAAAAAATCTTGCCTATTTTAGATGAAAAAAAAAACTTAACGAATGCTTAATACCGCCAGCTTATAAGCATTCACTCAAGAGCTAGTAAAGCTTTGTATCGGCACTAAAATCATTGAGATTAGGTCGAAAGGTATGTTTGGGTTCTCTTATATACTTTAAAGTATGATAGCAACTCATTAAGGAAACTCTACTTTACTCTTGTGTCGGTATTCTCTCCTTGGACATGGAAAATCTATAGGGGTGTTAGGTGTATGTATACCTGGGATACGGTACACATCCAAAATGACAGATATATTGAG
Organism: Pollenia amentaria; assembly: GCA_943735925.1. Classification (NCBI taxonomy): domain Eukaryota; kingdom Metazoa; phylum Arthropoda; class Insecta; order Diptera; family Polleniidae; genus Pollenia; species Pollenia amentaria. The sequence goes on from OX031007.1 coordinate 152,176,296, forward strand.
GTCGTCTGATTTCTTGAGTTCGGTATACTCACAAAAGTACGTTGATATCTGGTGCCACGGAAGTCAGTAGTCCCCGGTGGACATTCACACCGGACTAACCATTGGCTGAGGCCACAGAAAGCATACTCGGTTATGTAAGGGAATTTTTTTTTCTTGGAAAAATGTGCTGCGAAAGCTCTTGTAAGCATTTAAAAAAATTTTAAATGTATCAAAATATGCCTCAAAAAGGCAAAATATAAACTTAAAAAATAATGCAAAGATTTTCTTTTAACTAAATTATGCAAAAAAAAATGTTGTAAAGGGTAAAATATTCAAAAATATGCACTAAAAAATCGATGCCAAAATTCATAAAAAGCTCTAAAACGGACAAATATATTGTTGCTGCCTTCATTGGTCACACAAGGAAAAACATGCAATGGCATATTGTGGTTTCCCTGGTTCTCAGAATAAATTCTATTGTTTTTCATTATTAAGTTTAGTTGCAACAACTAAAAATAAAGGCAGACTAAACAAATTTATTTAATTTTATTTTTTATTTATTTATTTATTTATGTCTTTCCTATGCAACAAGATTAGATCTTATTATTACAGCAGAGAAATTTTATTTAGAATAAACATGTTGATGAATTAATCTAAAGAGTTTACATATAAATACTTATAAATTAATTAATTTAAAGATTATTATTCAAAAGTGAAATGAAATTCAAGAATTTAAATGCAGAATCTTTGCCTTAATACATGAAAAATATGATGAATAACAATAACAAAGTTAAATTGCAGAATACGATTTTAAAATTACTTTTTTAAACTTGAATGCGTTATTATTTTGCTGAATGTTGTGTGGTAATGAGTTCCAAAGTCTGATAGTTCCGGTGAAAAAATGCCAGGAGACAAGAGTTCGGTATCTCAAAGGAATTATCTTATTCCCTTATTTGATCTTGTGAATGAAAATAGTTCATAAAGGTAGGCGGGTACTTTATCATATATAATTTTATGGATACAAATCAGGCTTCTAAGTTGGAGAAAATTTTCAAAAGTAGCACCGTTAAATTTAGTTTCATGCGAAGAAATAATGTCATACTTTTTCACCTTATTAAGTTTCCCCATGCTGGTCGAGTCGCAGTTGGCAAATATTTCACAGCCATAAAGAAAACAGGGCATTAGATAAGCCTTCGCAATAAGAATTCTTGTTTTAAGTGGTGTAAAATAATGTCTTGACCATAATGTTCGTAGCATGCCATACATCCTGCCGACAATTCTATTCACATGATTGCTCCATGAAAGAGAGTCATTAATAATTATGTCAAGATTTTTTACCGAAGTAACAATTTCAATCTTCTGGTTGTTTATAAAAACATTAAAATCTCGATTTAGATTAAGGGTTCTTTTATGGATTATCATGCATATAGATTTAGCAGGATTAAGGCTAAGCCCATTGCCCGAATGAATTTGATTTAAATCATCATTAATTTTCACTATCGATTCATCAATTAACTGCACAGTGCTATTTAAGTAGACCTGTACATCATCAGCATACATGTTTATTTTGCAGTGCCTTAACTGTAAAGGGAGATCATTAACGTACAAAGTGAATAGAAGAGGGCCCAATATTGTTCCCTGAGGAACACCTCTCGTTACAGATAAAGAATTAGACGAGTTCTTATTCATGCATACAGATTGGGTCCGATTTGCAAGGTATGAAAACATTAATTTACATCAGGTATTTGAAAAATTAAACATATTCTTAAGTTTGAAACATAATATATTGTGGTCCACTGTATCGAAAGCTTTTGAGTGATCCAGAAGTATTAAAAAGTCTACACAACAATCATTAATATGCCCTCGTATGTCCTCAGTCACATTAAGAAGAGCGGTTACACAACTATGCTTTGGGCGGAAACCTGTTTGGTAATCAGAAAGTAGTCGGTGTTGGTTCACAAGTTGTAAGTTGCTTATGTAGTAATCTTTCAAGTACTTTAGAAAGATATGGCAATATAGCAATTGGTCTAAATTCCGAATTGTGCTTTGGAACCGGTATTATTCTTGCATGTTTCCATTTGGGCGGGTAAGAGCTTTGGTTATAGAAGAGGCAGCAATAATTTAACAAACTTAGGGTAAATATTGTCTGCACCAACTGCATTCGATTTGATTCCTAAACAGCAAGATAAGACATCCATTTGATCAACACATTGAAAGTTAAATCCATCGATTAGCTCGTTATTATCATTTAATGCATTATTATAAATAGTATCATAAAAGTTTGGATGAGACAGCATCATTGGATTTGAATGCTTTTAAATTTTAAATGGAAAAACTAAATCTATATATTAAAAATTGCATGAAACTGTTGCATAAAAATATATAATATAACAAAAAGTCTAATTAAAATAAATTAATTAATATGTTTAGCTTATTAAAGTTCAAATTACTTTTAAAGCTCTTTGTAAAATGTATATAGCTAAACTTATTAAACTTTTATTCCACGGGTTAACGACACTGGCATGTTCTTAATGCTTCTCTTGCAACAAATTTCTATTTAGCTTTGAACTTAACGGCATTATCCAAGAGAAATAGGACTTAGTAAGAAAAAAAAAACAAGAATAAAAATACTTCCCCTATTACAGTCTTGCACTTTTTCCATAGTTTTTATTTGCCAGATTAAAGACAGACAAATGACATTTTGTGTTGTTGCACTTTGATTATATCTTGAGAAGAAAAGAATGAAAACTAAAATGTATATACAATTTAAACCAGCAAAAGGCAATTGAGGCTAACAGAAGCCGATGGATATAGAGTTAATTTGTTACAATAAGAATCTCAATGATACTTGCCAGAAGTATTGTAAATAAGAATGCAATATGAAGCTTTGAAGCAAATTTGATAGGCTTCAGCAAGAATTGAAGTTAGCCAGACTAATCATGGACAAATTCTCGTTAAACGTTGTAACTTAATATATAGTCATATTGAACTAAATATCGGTTCGTAACTAGTTTATTTGTGTTAAGGCATTTTTCGAAATTGGGCTGTATATGGGACCTATGGTTAACTGTGGACCGATCTTAACAAAATTTCGTATCGTAATGTTTAAGTTATGTAAAACTTAATTGAGCCAGAGTTTATGACAAAATTGCCATTCTAGGAGAATGGAAGTGTATTTCGGGAATGGGGCTTATATTACCTATTTGGTCTTCATATTTTGGACCGATCATAATAAAATTGGGAAATATAATAAAATAAGAACACTGCACAACAAAACGGAACTTTGCAAAATTGTCTTAAATAAAAATTGCTGATACTGAGTATTTTCATGGTATCATTAGATGGTGTCATTATTTTTTCTTTCACTTCACATTTATTGTTTGCATAATTTACACCATTTTCTGTTTTTTCGGTAATTTTTTCGCGAACGGTCCTTCAAACCTTCAAATACATTCTGGAATACGCCTCGGTCGTCTGGTACCCCATTATGAGATACACACGAAAAAAAAATTGAATCCGTACAGGAGCAATTTCTTTTATTCTGTCTTCGAAAACCAAATATCCAAATATCCTTTAAAAAAATCTTTAAAAACTAATTAATCTTCTAACCTTTAAAAATCGGAGGATATATATTTATCACCTACATGCTGAATTTATTAAACGGTGAGATTGTCTCAGAATCCCTACTTTGTAAAGCTTAGTTTTCAATTCCAATTCGTCCTTCCAGAAAGTTTATACCTCTTAGCCTTCATTACTATCGGTCCTTTTATGCAAATGTTTATCCTATCCGCAAAATGAACTCCGAATTTAAAAATTTTTATATGTATATTTACTTCACTGATCCTATTGGCGTAAAAAATAACCTCTAAAATTTCTTAAGATAAATTAAATGCAAAATGTTTTCCTTTTATGTTATGTACTTAGGTATCTAGATTTATTTAGTTTAAGCATATCCCTTTCAGACCCAACCAAAAATAAAATAGATATTACACTTTTTTTGCAAATATCAAAATAATATCATTAGTTTTTTTTCGTTCATTTGGATTTCTCAGAAATTCGCACACGGTATTGGCATCGATTGTTGAAATTAAAACCTACACAGGATTTTTCACGCGTCCCGCAGATAAAAAAATCGACTATAAATTCGGTAAATTTCTGTTATAACGAAAAATATGTATACTTGTCCGTTTTTCAATAAAATGGATTAACTAGGTCAGATTCAGCTAGGCTGGGTCTGAAAGGGATATTAGCCAGTAAGAATTTTAAGAGTCATTGGCGAATTAAGTAAATAAATAATTTTTGTGTTTTTGGTTTAGTCCTTAAAACTTTTTTAAATAAAACTAACAGATCCTTACGTATTTTTGTCCGCTCATTACGAATATAATATTATTTTTTGACTACCACCTCTTGTTTTATTGGTATTGTGCATTAAATTTAAAAAAATACTTTGAATTTTCCTTTTTAACTCCATTCAAAATAGTTTGGTTTTTATGTCAAATGGCTACGAAGTCAGTTTTGTGTCAATATATTCTTGCACAGAATCATGAGACTTCAGAAAAGCTGCACATTTCAAATATTTTAATATTAATATTTCCAATCAAGATAAACAATAGGTGCTAATTACTGTTTGACAAAATGGCGCAGTGTCTTTACGGCGCACACCGGGACAAATTGAAAATTTTGGCGACAAAATTATTTACTTCATATGGACTCAATAAATTTTAATAAAACTAGTTACCTCAATGTTTTTAGGGTCGCTGATTACTAATCTGATGTCAGTTTTTAAAAATTTAAAATGGCGGATCCAATATGGCGTATAATTTAAAAAAAACGATCGAATTTGCTTAAAACTTATTTAAGTGCAAAACTTATTGCACTGAATGAAAAATTTAGCTATTAAGGTTCTGTTAGTTACAATTTAGTTAAGCAATTCCCCTTTTTATATTTTATAGCAGTTAAGTTATACATCAGTGGTGCACACTAGCATTTTGTGATGAGACTGCACAGAATGAAATATTTAACGAATTAAAAAAGAAATGTCATTTGCATGTGGGATTTTCAGTGTTAGGTGTACTACCCAAGAAAAATATGCTCTACTTATTGAAAGGCGAAACGAGGGGACCTCCATTTGACTTTTTACACATATTAGTAGTTATTTTTTGAACTTATAAGGAAAAGTCGTGGAACTATGCGGAACTTTTTTTGTAGCTCTAGCTAAAGCAAATTTTTCAATATACGAGGGCGGATCAATAAGTCCGTGACTTTTCGAACTTCCCTCGTAGTTATATGAAATGTAACTCTGCTCCCATCATGTGCCAACTTCAAAGGATTGTTTGGAGTTGTTTAACCACAATTCGAATGAGTTTTTGCGGCGTTTTGTAACTGTGGATGAAACATGGATCCATTACAACACTCCGGAGACCAAGCAGCAGTCTAAACAATGGGTTTCTCCAAGTGAACCGGCTCCGAAGAAGGCCAAGGTAAGTTTGTCGGCCAATAAGGCGATGGCAGCAGTTTTTTGGGATGCACGCGGGATAATCCACATCGATTACCATCAAAAGGGAAAAACAGTAAACAGCGAATATTATGCCAACTTATTGGACCAATTTAACGAGGTTTGAAAAAAAACGACCCCATATGGCCAAGAAAAAAGTTCTTTTTCATCTAGATAATGCACGGGTGCACACGTGTGCAGTCTCAATGGCAGAATTACATGAATTAGGCTACGAATTGGTACCTCATCCGCCATATTCTCCGGATTTATCCCCCAGTGACTATTTTATATTTCCGAACCTAAAGAAAAGGCTCGGTGGAAAGAGATTTAGCTCCAACGATGAAATTATTGGCCAAACAAATGCCTTTTTTATGGACCTCGAAAAATCCTATTTTTTCTTTTGATCCGCCCTCGTATTTCATAAGAAACAGGCCTGATCTGAAAATCAATTTAGTTGAAATCACGTGACTTCAAATCACATGTGCCTTTTAAAATCACACGTGTAATATTGAGGTGTTCCGTTTTTGTGTATTTCTGTGTGATTTTCAATTGCCGAGAGCACACCGAGAAACATAAAAGCGGTATGATTTTTAGAACACCACAAATCACAAGTGTGATTTAAAAAGCACGTGCTTTGAAATCACGTGCATTTCAGAACAGGCCTGAAAAACAGTATACTACGAGTATATCTACACTACATATAATTATTATTTTAATAATAACTGAAATTTAAATTAGATTCCTGATGCTTAAAAATATATTTTAAAAACTTTAAACTGTCAATTTACAAAAAAATGTTGAGTGTAGCAACAATAAACGCTATAGATGCTGCTGATAGGTATAAGTTGTTATCACAGCTAATAATATTTTGCACGCACGTACAGGCCAATGTGATGCGTTAAAAAATAAATACTGATAGGTTGATTGCGTACTGGTATATAGAACATATTAAGAGCAATAGTGGTTACATTTAACAAAATAAAAAATTCAATATTTGGCGTCTTAATTCAGTTATTTGTTCCTGTGTGCGGCGATGGTAACGATGGGACACCAATGATTTGGCGGGAGCCCCGTAATCATCCTGAAGCACGTTATTTTTGCTACTTTTTAAAACATGTAGAAAATTAGATAATATGTGAAGAGGTTTTCTTAATATTTTAGGACTCTTTTAATTGGTTAAAAATTTGCTTACTAAAATAAGCTCGTTGGAATGTCTAGAATGTGCATTCATTGAAAACAATTGGATTTTTTTCAAAGTTTTAAGGACTAATCTAAAAATTCATAATTTTGAACATCCTTGGAATACAAGTTAGATATCCTGTTATTCTAACCAATGTGATTCTATGCAAATAAAAGAGATTTTGGTCAAGATTAATAATCCAAAAAATAATTTGAATCTTGTTGGGTCATTCGTAAAAGATTAAGCGAATAATACAAAAAATGGTGTTAATTATGCAAATATTAAATGTTTCTATATCTTTTAAACTAAATGCGCTAGAAAAACTAATGAAGCCATCGCAATCAGTACTCTCAATTTAACTTAAAACAATGGACAGAAATCGGGAAACATTTGTCGTGTTGACAATTGTAATATTGGTAACGATTTTAAAGAATAATTGTGGATAATTATAACGTATTAAAGCATGGGACTTATGGTTAATATTAAAGCGATAACCATAACATTTGGTGTATTTACTTATTTCCATATAGAACCAATACGTGCCAAATTTTATTCGAACACCGATGATCAGCTACCGATGTTATGAAAATTTTAATTATATTTTTTGCCATATTTTCTAATGTACCGGTATATTAAAAGACAACAGAAATGTGTAAAAAGGCACACATTTCTATGCGGTTGATCCACACTTGCGTTCATGACTTGCTTGATTTCAATCCCAAACTGCTTAGCAGGACAGAAAGCAATTTCAGACTAAAATAGTAAATTTTTGATGAAACAAATCTCTTTATCGACATGGAATCTTTATTGAAACTGCTACAATTAATACCAATTTTATTGCTTTATAGCTACTGCCTCCAGAAATATTTTGAAGCATCAATATGTTTTGTTGTCATATAAATATTATGAACATTGCAAATTTAAAAAAAAAAATTAAACTCGAACTAGAGCAATAATAGCAAAACATTAACTACCAATAGAGTAGTAATTTCAAAGTTAATTAATTCGCTCCTTTTTCATTTGTAGTTTATCTTTTTATTGCCACTACAACGATTTTATTTTTAAGTAGTAAAAATTTAGTAGTACAGGTAGCAATTAAAAAGTTGTGATTTAGCAAAAAAAAAAAGACGAAAACATAATCGACATCATTGATGATTTAACATAAAAAGAATTGTTGTTGTATTCGGATTTGTAATTAAAAAAAGGTTTTACGTATCAGATTACAATCAAAATATTTCTTTAGACTTCTAGATTTGTTCATATGCTACTTTATTTATATATACAATATACGCCACTTTTACTGCTACATCACTTGCTACTTTATTGCTGCATCTTTTGCTGTTTCTGCTTATTCACTGCTTTAGTTTTTAAATAAATTTTATAATTACTACTACTTCATTATATAAATTTCAAAATATATAAATCATTCAAAATTTTATTTCTCTGTTATGGCTACAACTATTGCTAAGAAACTGTGAAGTTAGTAAAAATATGACTTCAAGTTCCTTTTATTTTTTAACTAAACTATTTAGTAAAATGTCGTTATAACTGCTACGTTTTTTAAACACTCCACTGAGTTTTCTAAGAACTCTGAATATATGCAAATTTGGAGGGTCTAAGATAAATATTTCTTGATGTGACTTACAGATTGACAAACTTTTCAACTTGCATTTGTTTAGTCTAAGGAAAACTTAAAAATTTTTTGCATGCCTTTCCCTGCTTTAAGAACAGGATCTTAAATTAAATGAAATAAAGAAAATAACCGCCAAACAACATGCAAAAGTATCATCTGGTAGTTTGGTGCAAAATATTTATAAATATTGTGGCTTTAGTCAAATGAAGCAAAATGTATACTAGAGATTAGAATAAAAAAGTTATACAAACTTACATTCTTATAATCAAGGAAAACTCCTTAAATTCTTTTGTTTGTTTATATAGATTTTGTATTTCTTGCAGAAATTTCAAAAATAGACTCATTAAGTTCTATTAAAGCACATGAGAAGAAGTTTTCCTTTTTTAGTCTTCCATATTTTTTTTCTATAGTTGAAGTGTATTTTTGTTATTTTTTTTTTTTTTTTTTTCAAAATAGTATTTTTCCTTCATACACAGAAAAAAAACTTTGTATCCAGTTTTGTAGCGTATCATTTAAGAAAGTTTATATGTATTCGAAAAGAAAATAGTTCATGAAACATTTACCAAGAGAAAATAATTTTACGTACTATTTACAAAAGTTTATAATACAAACAGTTTATTTTGGCCTTTTAAAATTGTACGAAAGTTATAAATTCATTTGTAGTCTTATTTTCTTTTTGGAAATATAAGGAAACTTTGTTATATTATTTAACGTAAATTACATGAAGTTTTATGTACTGTACGATTAATGTAATTAATCATTTTTTACTTGAGTGGCCCTGTTTTGTGCTGTTTTTCGTTAAATAAAGTGACTTTAAAGGAAAGTTCATCACGTTCATCATTATTATATATTGCGAAACATATACGAATTTCTTTTGTCAACCATAGAAACCCACGAAATATTTCGTAGAATGTACAACAAATTCCTACGAACATTTTCCTGCTGTTCACTAAAGTAGAATCCCTTTGTGAATCCTTCTTGTCTAAGTGAAAGGATTGTTTATGTTTTTATACACTCCACCACAACTAGTTGTGAAGATGGTATACTTAGTTTGTCATTCCGTGTGAAACTTTTATTATATTCGCCTTAGACCCTAAAAAGTATATATATATATATTGTGGGTCCTTGAGAAATTCTAAGTCGATTTAGCCATGTCCATCTGTCTGACCGTCTGTTGAAATGATGCCCACTTTCTAGCGACTCAAAAGAAAAGAGCAATATTGGTTTCAAATTGTTTATAGTTTTCCTTAGCAGTTTGGGGTTGAAATTCAGCGAAATCGGATTGGTAGGAGAAGAGTTTTGAATCAAAATATGGAACAACCACCCCACAAAACTATTAGTTTTGTTACAAAAAATATGCATAAATAGCAGCGGAAAGCACATATGGATATGAGGTTTTGCACAAATTGACAAACTTTTATGACTGGAAACCAGACCACAAAATTTCGTAAAGACCGATTCATAATTTAGCATTGGCCCCATATTAAGCCAACTTTCGAAAAACACTGTAGTACCCCTTAAACCATAACGAATAAGGCTTTTATTGGTCTGTAACAGTGTTATATGACTAAAAATTACAGTGACAAATTTCGTGAAGATCGGCCCATAATTTACCAAGGGTTCAATATAATGCCCACTCCGGAAATAGCCTAACAGAAGGTGGATTCGGTATATAATATAATAGTATATAGATATAAGTTTGTCATTCCGTTTCTAATTTTTACAATATTGACCTTAGACCCTATAAAAGATATGTATTCTGGGTCCTTATGAGGATGATGCTCGTCTGACCGTCTGTCCGCGTATCCGTTGAAATCGGTTTTCCGAAGACGCCAAAAATGATGCGGACTTGAAATTTATATGTTTTTGACTCTTATAGCCCGAATTGTTTTTCATTTAAATTCTGCCTGATCGGTCCACAAATGGCTCGGATATGATCAAAAGCCACGACCACTTCTTATTTTACCCAAAAATCCCTTGTTGTGGTCTTAACTTTGTTTGTATGTATATCTGGAGACCGGCAGGTTTCAAATTTTCCAAATACGTTACAAGCATCTTGGTTATAAAAACACCACATTCAATAATATGTGGGCTGCATTGGACAAATGAGCGTCGTACTTTCTATATAAAGACTTTATAGATATCTGCATATCTGGAGAACGGCATGAGCCAAAGTTTCCAAATTAGGTACGTGCATCTTGGTTATTAATACACAAAATCGGACAACATGTGCGGGTTAGACAAGTGGGCGTGGCACAAAGTCGATTTAATTATATCTAAAAAACGGGTTTTGTACAACTTTTTATAATTATCGCACCATGATGAATGGTGTATAAAATTTGGCATATCCGAATATAGCACTTTTACTTGTTTTTTTTAAATTATTTTCGATTGTTGTTTATGGTCTATTTACTTTTTTAGCCCAGTGTAATGTTTGCCAAACTTCATTATATGTATACTGTTGTTTACAAAAAAATTGTTGTCATTGTACTTGAAAAATTCAGCTTTTTTCCTAATTCTTTAAAAAAAAATTATGGCTTGTGCTCTTTTCTACTCTAACGCCTTTAAATATTGTTTGCCAGTCTGTCTGTTTTTTTATATTGTTTGTTCATTGTATAGACAAGATTTGAAGTGACGGGTGTCTTTGGGTGGGTTTTTCTAAGTGCATTAAACACATAAGTAAAATGTTTGTATGTATACCTATTTTTTATTTACTTAGAAGCGAACACATATTTACGTGAATATTTTAATACATATGCATACATATTAAATAATGTTTGCAAAACTGATTGTGTTAAGTAACAAAAGATTTAGACAAGTTTTAAATAAATATATTTTTCAATATCAATTAGGGAGAAAATTTGTGGCAAAGAATAACATGTTTCTATATTATATACATATATGTATATGTTCTTCTTACTCCCACTGGAGCATATATATTCATATATATATATATATATATATATATATATATATATATATATATCGTCACCTTAAATGCAAACGGACGAATCTACATTTTATTTTTTTTACTGCAGAAGCACAAAATTTTACAAAGTTAATAATAATAAAAATAAAGAATTCTTCGCGTTTGAATTGAACGTCTAGTTAAATAAGACGAAGCATAATAAATCAAAAGCACGATTTCGAAATTGTACGTATTTGAAGCGTTTTTTTTTTCTAAAAACTAGAATGGGGTTAGGGGCATTATATCTGGATATTCTAAGTTTATGTTAAGAGTCTCAGAGGCTTCATCGGTCTTGCACAAGTAGTTGTGAAAAGTTTGTCTCGTCCTTTAGCAACAGTATTTAGATACTCGTACAGGGTAGTAGTTTTTCCTTTTTTCTGGAAGGTGGTCAAACTCCAGCCAATCCCAAAAAAGGGTATGGCTACAAACCCTGAAAACTACCGCCCAATAACAATTTGCTCTGCGCTCTCGAAAGTCATGGAGAGGATGATCAATCACCAATTGGTAAATTATCAGGAGTCAAATTCACTTTTGTGTGATAGACAATATGGCTCTGTTTCTTTTCCTACACTTTTCCTTATTATTTTTAACAACCTCATGGGTCTAAAAATTCTATATATTCTTTCGCAGATGACAGCAGCATTTGTCATTAATTTTCCTTTAATCATAGACCAAGCCTTACTGAGGTTGGAGATATTAGGCAGAACATGAACGACACACTCAATCGTGACCCAACGACAATCTCCGCGTGAGTTATTACGAATAGTGTCGATCTTAATGCTCGTAAGCCCAATGCTGTATGTTGACCCACAGCGTCGTCTGTAACCATGGGTGGTATAGCTATTGAGGAATCAGACACTCTTGATGTTCTACTCATGAAAATTCAATGTGATGTTCGTTGGAACCAACATGTTTTAAAAGTGTAGAAAAAGCATTCAAGTGTCTTGGTTTCTTAAAATGGTGCAACAACTACTTCACTCCGTCTGACCTCGTGACTATTTATACCTCCTATATCCGACCGAAAATGGAATACAACTCCAATATCTGGGCAGATAGTTCAAGATTTATCTTGAAGCTTCTGGGTCAGGTGCAAAGGAGTATATCGATATTACCGTGGTAAGTGTTCAGCTTACTTTCACTTATCCCTGAGAAGCGCGTGAATGCCCGTAGTTTCCGCCTTTCCAGCAGATCACGTTCGTTCGTTGTCGACTTTCCAATGTATCGCACGACGCATTACAGGGAAAATTTGTTTCTCAGTCGAACAAACCGTATACGGAATTGACTCCAGGCAAAAGTCTTCCTTCTTTTTCTTCAATTTCGAAAAATTTAAATGAAATGTCCACAAACACTCCCCCCTATTTCCTTCACCCCATTACGTAATTCTAATACAATGCATTGCATTAGTAGGGGGCATACCCTGTGTGTTGCCTCAAATTAAACATAAATTCGCCGCAAAATTCTTACAAGATGGGTCCGTCTGTTGCCAGTAAAAAAACTAATTTGTTACTTCTAATACATAATGGTTCATAACACTAGTTATACTTGTCTTATGGCGATTTCTTTTCTGAGAAATATGTTGCATAAATGCTACATGCTCTATCTCTTTTGTGTAGAGCATGTACCATTTATGCAACATTTTTCTCAGAAAAGAAATCGCCATTAATTAGCCTTTTTATACCCTTCACAGCAGGTGGAAACGTATATACATATAAGTTTGTCATTCCGCTTATTATCTCTACCATATTATTATTATACCCTATAAAGTACATATATTCTGGGTCCTTATGAGTAGCGAAGTTGATATAACGATATCCGTCGGTCCTTGTGTCCGCTAAAATGGATTTCCCAGATATGATGGGGACTAGGTTGTTATATATTAACATCACATATAGTCGCGAAAAGTTTGCTATTTAGCCAGATCGGTCCACAAATGGTTCAGCCAAAAAACCTCCCACTTTAGCCATAAATCATTTGTTGTTTTTTCTGTATACCTGGAGAACGGCAAGAACCAAAGTTTCCAAAAAGCATCATAGATTTCAATAGACAACATACGACAGAATTTGGGCGGGAGCGAAGAAGTGGACTTGGCGTAAAATAGATTTATTTATATCCACAGAATAGTTAGAGAAAAATGGTTACATTTTGGTACATATATCTGGGTTATCAATACAAAACCTGTCTAGTATGCGTGGCACCTTCCGTACAAATATATTATAACACTTTGTATATCTGGAGAACGGCAAGATAAAAAGTTCCTAAATTAGGTACAAGCATCTTGGTTATCAATGCACAACATCCGACAAAATTTGGGCGAGATTGGAGAAGTGGGCATGGCATAAAATGGATATATTTATATTAAAATAACGGTATTTATATAACTTTCTATTCTTATTGCAGCATGGTAAAGGGTATATAAAATTCGGCATAGCCGAATATAGCACTCTTCCTTGTGTGCACATAAATCAATCTGATACACATAAATATATATTTATTTTTTGTATAAATTCTTTAATATACCTAGAGGGAAGTGAAGTAGTCCCGTGATAGGTCTTTGGTGGTAGGGACCGGTTCACTTTATATGAATGTGACCTATCACTTTTACATGGGGTTGTCATTGGAGGGGATCAATTGACACTTAACAGCCACTAAATGACAAGTCACACATCTATTCTCAATGAGCGTGTTTAGTCCCTGCAGATAATATTGGACTACGTGGTCCATTGTGGCTTAAATGGACAACTTACAACATGGCCCAATGTACTGTAGTATGGACCATATTAGACAAATTAACATGCAGTGCTGCCAACAACTGCATGATATATAGGTATACTATACTATAGTTTACAGTATTACACATTGGTAGCCCTGATGTTGTCCATTATTAATTGTTTATTTAAAAGTGAAACAGGAAAGTTTTTTAAGATTTGTGAAAAAAAAATAAAAAAAATTAAAAAACCCAAGTAAATATATATAATAATAGCGATAATGGATTACAGTGCACGCAGTGAAAAAGTAGTAACATGGAGTACTTTTGGAGTCCCTAAACTACTCCATGGGTTTTATGGCCCACTCCTAGGACATCGTAATGTTAAATAGACCACCTTTTTACCATATAATTGAAGTAGTTTTGGAGTACTCCTACTCCTTTATGGACTACTCTATACACGCATGTCTGGACTAGGCTCGATATCTGCAGGGGTGTAAGTTACTACAATGAAGTATTATTTCAATACAATGTAGTATTATTTCAATAAAAAAAGTCCTAAAACTAAATTTAAGAACCAAATTTTAGAAAGTTCCAAAAAAATGTGGTACACCACCGGTGAATACTTTACTGTAATTAATTACTTTTTCTACCTTTTTGTTCTTCATAAACCAGTTAAAGGATTGGTTCTCCTTTCACTGGTCATGAGTTTTTTCTTTTTGTACTTGTTCTATTTTTACAAATCCCAGGATCAGTCTCAATATAGCGACAGGCTTCCTTTGGACTTAATATCTATCGCGAATTTTTTGCTTGGGAGAACAGATATGACTTTAAATTATTGAAGGCAAAGGGTGTAAAAAGGCTTAAAGGTTGGTAGACTTGTTTATACCACAAAATTCACTTTTTTCTTTTTTTTTCTACATTTAACGCGGTAGTTTTTTATCAATAGCTATACACAAACTTCATAAATTAAATTTTACTTCGAGCCAAAAAAGCGGACGCCATAGATTTATTGGTTGCCCAGCCCACCTTGGCCTTCTTTGGCGTCTTGCTATGGTGAATTTACTTTTCGTTAAGCGTTACGAAATGGCGCAAACACTCTTTCATATTGCGGTTAAACAACTCCAAGCACTCCTGCGAAGTTGTCACTGGATTGCGTTTGCGTTGCAGAACCCATCTTCTCATACCCAAATGATCATTTAAAATTTAGACCACTGAGCCATGTTAGATGCCCTTGGCTTCCACTATATCGTGAATCTTTTAATTCACGGGTGTATTGACCTCAACTTGGCGTCCAGAACATTCGGCATATTGTGTGCTTGTACGACCACAACAAAATTCTATATACCAACTTTGTAGTTTTGAAGTTAATCGAGCAGAAATCCAAGAGTGCTTGTCAATAAATAATGATTAATGAGCGCACAAAATTCACTTTTTTCCTTTTTTTTCTCCATTTAACGCGGGAGTTTTTTTTATCAATAGCTGTCGAATAAAAACTAAATGGTTCGTACCTTAGTAAAATTTTGCCAGGAGTCAACTCTCAGATGCCTGATGATAGGACCAGTTTTGCCCTTTAAATTAAGAGGCGAAACATTTAAAAAGTCACCAACTGATGGGCTGCCGTTGTACGAAAGAAAATAGTTCACAAACAAATATATGAAATCCGCTTAAATCATTACATGCTAGAAATGTTATCTAATAACTCATATAATAAATAGGTAACAACTATTAGCTACTTAAGGCTATTAAGATGCCAATTAGAAAAAAAACTACTGTGCTTGTATAAATTTATTAAAGACTTAAATTTACGTTTTATTAGAGAAGTGCTCATATTTTCATATTTATGTGAAGATATGTACATATGTATGTATATTTAGTATAAAATACCTTTATGGTCAAAATAATTTTTCACAAAATATAGCCAAATCAATTTTATTTAAAAATCCTCCTTCAATTGGTTGATTTACTTTATACATAAAAACTAAATTCAATTAAAAACTTTGACAATTTTCTACAAAAAATTTGACTCTCTTATATGTAGTTCTTCAATTTGCAGTTATTTCTTATTCATTTCTCAAAAATTTTCAATACAAACAAATTACTTAGAACTTCGTGAGACTTACCTCAACTTCTCCTGCTGGTATTTGCTTTTGTATGGTAGTAATGAACAATTTTAATTTAAGTTGGAGCTCTAAAGTTTCATTTAAGCCATTAAAATGCAATGAATTAGAAAAACTGTAAATCATCTAATGAAAACTATACTGGCATACAATTTGCTTTGCAAAAATTGGGGGAAAAAGTAACTGTAAAAAAATTGAAAACAAAATGGGGATTAAAATTCACAATACTCCCCACACATACACTAAATTAAAGTAATGTGTTCTTTTTTCTTTTGCCGGAAAAAAAGTATTAAAAATGTGAAAATAAGACTAAAATATGTTTTAAACTCTATTTAATCCTTTCAAAATGCATAGACACTTCAACAAAAACATACAACCCACTCACACAGGCACACATACATATCTATACAACAAAAAACCTTTAGAATCAAGCCCAACAACAATGGCAACAACCCTTTTTTATTACCAAAAATTGTAAAACAGGAAGAAAAATAACAACAAAAACAACCAGGCTTAACATAAGCAACACAAAAATAAAAAACAACGTTGATAACAACAAAAACAACATCATTATCTTCAACAACATCATCACCATACAATCAATAAGCCTAACAGTTGAGAACACCAAGAACTTAATTCCAAAACAAATAATAACGACGATGCCACTGTTGTTTTGTTTTGTTGATGTTGTTGTCGTTTGTTCCACAGTGTTGACTGAAGACGTACTGTGACTAAACTTTGAGTGTCTTTAAATTATGAACATGTCTGCACCGGAATATGACAATTATACAAAAGCTGAAAAAAGCAAGCAAAAAAGGAAGCAAAATCTTTGTATGTATGAACATTAATAAACTGCAAGGACTTACAAAGAGAAAGGAAACGAAATTCATTCACTCATTCTTGTTGTTAGATTGTTTATTAAGATGACAAATTAAAAAGCAAGCGAAGACAATGGCAGCAACGGATGTCAGTGGAAAATAAATAAAAGGATTTGTTTTTTTTTTTTTTTTTTTTTTTTTTTGGTATTTTGCAAAATTAATAAAGAAAAATTAACTTTTAAATCTTCTTTGGAACTAAAAAAACTCAATCCCCCTCGATAAATGACATTTCCCTAAATAGTTATGGAAATTACGCCAATTATAACTCTGCAAGTTCTGGAATAAACAATAATCAAAATAATATAGCAGAATTGAACAACATTAAACAAGTTTATCTAAAGGAAGTTATAAATGAAATTAAATACCTAAATTCCAAGAAATCTCCTGGATTCGATCAAATTACTGCCGACATATTAAAAAATTTACCATACAACGGAGTGGTTAAACTAACTACCATTTTTAACGCTTCCCTAAAATACAAATATATATCATGTTACTGGAAGGTAGCAGAAATAATAATGGTCCCCAAACCGACCTATTTCGTTACTGCCAATAATGGGAAAACTATTTGAAAGAATAATTAGCACAAGACTAGAACTCGTTATAAAAACCAAAAACCTGATTCCAGACCATCAATTTGGATTTAGAAAACAACACTCTACTATTGAGCAGATACACAGAGTTACACATCAAATAGAGATCGCTCTTGAACACAAGGAGGTATGCTCAGCAGTCTTCTTAGACGTATCCCAAGCTTTCGATGGTGTCTGGCATGCTGGACTTATGCGAAAGATACAAAATATTCTACCTACAACATATTGCGAACTACTTCAGTCCTACATTTCAGATAGATACTATAGAGTAAGATGCGAAAATCAGTACTCTAAACTTCATCAAATAACCTCTGGTGTCCCTCAAGGTAGTATTTTGGGCCCAACGTTATATTTATTGTACACATACGATATGCCTTTCACCAACAACTGTTTTATAGGCACTTTTGCTGATGATACAGTAATATTAGCGAAAGGTAAATCTAATCAAGAATCAACCACAATTCTTCAAAACGCATTAAATCAAGTTGATCTGTGGACAAAAACTTGGCGTCTACAACTAAACAGCTCTAAATCAATCCATATCGACTTCACTCTAAAAAAAATTGAGCATATTCCTATCTATATAGACAACCAACAGGTGCCTATATCCGACCATGCAAAATACCTGGGAATGACGCTTGATGAAAAGCTTCTTTGGAAGAAGCATGTTGAAAAGAAAAAAAATGAGCTCGACATCAAATATAGAAAATTAATGTGGCTAGTTGGTAGAAATTCAAATCTTTCGACACACAATAAATTAATGTTGTACAACCAAGTTCTCAAACCTGTATGGTTGTATGGCATTCAAATTTGGGGATGCGCCAAAAACCATGTAATCGAGATAATTCAGCGGTTTCAAAACAAAGTTTTAAGAAACATAGTAGGTGCACCGTGGTACATCAGAAATGAAGACCTTCATCGGGATCTTAAAATAAACTCCGTTAAACAGGAAATAATTCTACATGCTAGAAAACATGACACAAGGCTACAAAACCACACAAACTCGGAAATTCCTACGTTGCTTAATACATCAGTATTAAGCAGAAGGCTAAATCGTTTCAAACCTCATGATCTGGTTACACGGTTCGATGGGGAACATCAAGGCCAATGAGCCTATAAACTAATAAATATCCATAAATGAACTACTAGTTAGTCACTAAATGAGACTAGTTGTAGGTTAATGTTAAGCAAAACTAATCTTAATTTGTTTAAATAAAGAAGAAAAAAAAAAAAAAAAAAAAAAAAAAAATCTTTAAATAAATTTTATAGCAAATAACTAGTTTCAAAATAAATAGCAAAGTTTTAGGGGGTGCTATTAAAAACACTGAATGTATAATGTCTGTTAAAAGTTTAGAACATCGACTGTAATATCCAAAAGCAACAACATATTAAATTAAAACTTAAATTACTTTACCCGCTTAAGCCCATAGCAGTTATCTTGCAAACTAGCACCTGCACGCATACAACAAATATTATCTTATAGTCACAAAAAAAAAATAAACCAACCTTAGAACATGCAAGTAAAAGTGTCATATTCAGCTTTGCCGGTTTGTATATACACAGAATAAATTGAAAATTGTCTCTATTACCCAAATTCATAGAATCAAGCAAACAATTTGTTGATTTTGCACCTATTATAAAAATGATTATACAGATTACTAACAGCCGAATTCATAAGGAAAATTTGGCATGAAGTTAGCACAAAGTTCATTCATAATACACTTACCAAACTCTGGCTAACGATTTGCTAAACTCTTGTTAACGAGCTGCCAAACGCTTGCCACCTTGTGAAAAACAGGCGTTTAATGTTGAATAATTTGTTTGTTTTTTTCTAATTCACTGTCTTTTTTTTAATTGAGTCCTTTTTTAAATTTATTTTAATTTAAAAAGATTTAACATTTTGATATGGGGAGGCAAAAACAAAAAAATAAAAAAAAATTATGAAATGAAATGACAAACCACCGATGATTTATGCAGAACGTGTAGCATTTTTGAGCACTATAATGTGGCATCATGATTATTCAGAGTTGATTTATTAAAAGTTAGCAGACGGATAAAATTCGTTATGAAAAACTCTGTGCTAACAAGCTGATAAGCTTAATCGGCATTCTAGTTAGCAGCTCGTTGAACGTAGTGTACAAACTGTGGCTAACTTTTTGTTATGAATACGGCTGTAAAAGTTTTTAAAATTTTAAATTGTGAATATTTTCTTTTCAATACACAGAAAAAATTATTAAATTTCTCCTATCACCAAATTTATTCCAAATTCATAATATCAAGCAAACAAGTTGTTGATTTTGCACCTATTACCAAAATGATTATATTGATTACTAAAAATTTTAAAATATTGTAAAAATATTTTCAATAAATGATATTTTTAATTTTAATTAAAAAAGTGATCAAAAAACTTTGCCATTTCAAACAATGTGTTAATTTATTTAAATAAATATTGACAATTCCCAACAACAGCTATACATATTTAAATTATTTTATTTTAAACGGAAAAAGTCATTTAAGATTTGAAAATTTAAAATTTATTTCAAAACAACTAAAAGGTTAATTAAATCAAAATTAAATTTTTAATTTTCTTTCAACTAAAAAAATAGTGTAGACGTCCAATTTAAATGACAAAAAATTCAAAAATATATTTATTTTACGTAAATAAATTAACACTCTGTCACAAAATTTTAAGGAAGTCGTGACCAAATGAATCTGACACCTCCTCTTTATATAGAACTAGCTTAACCCGGTGCGCTTTGCTACCCCCATCGAAGGAAAATTGGTAAGATTTTTTTAAAAAGAAAAGCATCTTGGAATAAATTTGAATTATTTTACAGTAACCGTTCAACAGATATACAGATGCCATGCCTACTTTTTCCATTAAACATACCTTTTGAAATATGTTGTGGGTTATTATCTAAGCTATTTGTAAAAAATTGGAATATTTTCACTATTACAGTACTCCAAATACGTAGAAATCGTTATTGCCATTATATGGGAGGTTCCCGCTTGTCTGGATTGATAACAAAGTAATTTGTTTCATATTGGAAAACTCTTACTGTAACCGTCCTCCAGATATAAGGTTATTTTATTTTTATATTTATGGTATATTGCTACTTGAAAATTAAAATATATTAATAGCCTACATTAAGCGCCGGTCTAAGTATAATCTAAGTCTATCAGTACCGGGGCTGCGGGTTCGATTCCCGCCAGAGACTTTGGTCTCCTGCAGACAAGCAAAAGGCTTCGCGGGTTTTAGTGTAGGAATAAAAAAAAGTATATATATATTCATTTATGTATATATATAAAAATATTTTGAAAGATATAGTTTACCATAAGAGTGGGTCCTACAAAGCTTGAAGACTTTTGTCTTTACACGCAGAGAAAAAACATGTTTAAATATGGTCACCTCTAACAAAACTATTTTTAAACAAAATGTTAAACATCCCAGCAAAAACTTTACTTACCTGGTAAGTTAGCAAGTAATGTTGGAAGAATATAAACACTACTTATTTTTCGGCTGAATAACTACTTATTTTTGTTCGAGTTATCCACAGAATTCAGATGTTACAATACACTTACTAGAAGTCACAAAATATCTAGTTATTATTTAACTACCAGTAAGTTGAATTGTAAGTACTTACAATATACTTACTAGAAGCCAAAAAATAACTAGTTTTTATTTAATTGGCGCTAGTTTGTAGACCTAATAAGTAGTTATGGAGCTACTTACCAGTAAGTAAATATTCAGTACTGAAAACAAGACAACTAATAAGTAGGTATTTAGCTGATTATCAGTAAGCAAATATTCATAACTGAAAATAATAGTAGTGAAAAGTACTTACTGAGGTCATTACTAGCAAGTACTTATTGAGGTTTTCAGAATAATGACAATTGTAAAGACAACTACTTACCAGGTAACGTATGAAATAACTACGACCTATTACCAAAATTCAAATGTTTTTCCTGGGATATTAAGTTTGAATTTAAACATATTATTATCACCGACAATCATATTATTGTTTAATAAGTCATACATCAAGAAGCCACAACAATAGTATGGTTGCCTCTAAACATGTTATAGTTAAATATGACAATAATTTGTTCTTAAATTAGCAATAGTAGTTTCCTCTTGTCCAAGAGCAACATGCTATGGTTGAAAACCAACCATGCTATTGCCAAAACATGTTCGAAGGCAACCATAATATGGTTGTACCTTCTTGAAAGAGGACACATTTAACCATAATATGGTTGTCGGTGATAATAATATGGTTTAATTAACCATACAATTTAAACATAGTTTTTCTCTGGGTGCAGATATGAAGTATTTAATATTTTCGTCCAATGGAGGGTATTGCTCCTCCTTCGTCTACCCCGCCCATTTTTATTTTGGAATTTAGAGTTTACCATAATAGTGGCTTTAACCACATTTAAAGACTCTCGCTGTAATAGTTCTTCAGTTACGCGATATTAAGTATATGCTTCCTATGGGGGTATTTCTCCCCCTGCGCCTACCCCCTATATTTATATTTTGTAAGAGTGACTCCTACCAAGTTTGAAAATTCTCACTATAACAGTTCTTAAGATATGTGATATTAAACATTGGCGTGTTATGAGGGGGTAGCACTTCCCCTGCAGCTATCTGACTTAAATTTCGGTGCTCAGAAGATCCTACTACAAAAAGTTAAAGAAAATGGGTGCAGCGGGTCTTAAGATATTCGATACTTAATATTGGAATCCAATGGGGGTACCACTTTCTCTGCGCCCATCGTAAAAATAAGTAGTCTATTTTATTTTCGAGGCTCATGTGATGTTACTGTAAAAATTTCAGGAAAATCAGTTTAGGGGTTTAGGAGTCTTTCAGCCAACAAACAGACAAACATATTTCATTTTTATCGATATGTATATATATTGTTCGCTGAATCCGTATGCAACTTTCGATTGATTTTTTATTTTTTTTATAGAAAGATAATAAAATTACTTAAATAACTATGGGTCGGTTGTAAAAATTGGTCCTGAAATGACTGAGTTACAGTGGACCAAATTTTAAAATTCACAATTATTTTAATGATTTTTTGCAATTTTGCACTTTTCAACTTTTTTTTTAACCAAACAATAAAATTTTTTAAGTTTTATCACTTACGACGATAGTTTATTGTAACACATTTACTTTGTGCCCAATAGGTTCTAGTTCGGTGTAAAAATTACAAAGTTACAGAAGATTAATTAAATTATCCCACTTTTCGATTTTTATCAAATCAAGAAATAACACAACAATTAAATATACAAAGCTTAATGTTAGTAACAATAAATATTAGAAATGGCATACAACTAATTTAACGCTTTGGCTATTGCGATTAATTCTGCCACTCACCCAAGGAAGCAACAATAGTCGCCCAACATCGCCACTTGATACCGACGTTTAATTTCTTGTATTTGTTGGTCAAAACGCTCACCATGCTCATCACTTTCATCGCTTAGGTTATTTTGGAAGAAATTTAAGTGCGAATGCAGAAGGTGTATTTTTAAAGACATATGGACTCCTTTTTAAAGTAAGATATAAATATGAATGTTTAATTAAAATAATTAATAAAAACAAAATCGTGTTAAAAACTGTACCAATGTTCTCATAGTTTTTTAACAAATCTTAAATGATGACTTCGTTGTTCGGGCTCCTGAAATTTTCCAGAAAGCTTGATACAACTAAACCAAATGGCTCCCATGCCTTTGATTCATCTTGAGACAAAAATCGAATCAAATTTGGAACCTTTCAGTAGCTATTAGGGTATTCATTTAATCGGGATTTTGCTTTAATAGGTTAATCGCACGATTAATTAACCGAGGTTTTGTTTTAATCGGCTAATTTTGTAATTGATCGGTTAACCGATTATTAAAAATTTTTATAAATTAAGTCATTTCAATACACAAAAATGCATAATTTATTTATTATTTAGAGTTTATTAATAAAAAAAACAATATAACAATTCTTGAACTAAAACGAGAAACAAAAGAATAATACGTAAATATTTAATACATAGTTTTTAATTAATTTATATTATGTATTAATTTAAAAATAAACTTTAAGATTTTTTTATTAGTTATTTCAATAGTTTAAGGAGACCTTAAAAAAAAGTTTTAAAAAAATAATTTGGTTTGAACGTTTAGGATTTCAGCGATTCTTTTCTTTAGTTTTGATAAAACTTGACTTAAAAGAAATTCTTTCACTTATCGTTGATGTTGGAGAAATCAAAAGCAACCCAATATCGAATTTCTCAGTCCTTTTCCTGGATTCCTCTAGACGTATAGAGTCCTGTTTTAATGTTTTTTTATATTTTAACTATTCTAATTGTTTCGATTAATTTGGTTAAAAGATTGATAGAACACCTTCTGGAAAAATATTTTCTAAACACATACCTTTGGTATATGAGACGAAACAAATAATTAAAAACTCAAAAAATATGTTACAATTCTACAAAAAAATTAAACATTTTGTCACGTCGGTTAATCGTTAATCGAATATAGCCAATTTTCAATTAACCGATCAGTTAATCGGGTAATAATTAATCGGTTAACCGATTAACGGTTCACCACATGAATACCCTAGTACCTACGTAATTTTTGGTTCGTAGGCACACGACAAATGGCGGAAAAATCAAATAACAAATACCTACAGCGGTGGCGTGTCATAACGTCCATGGACACTGTGACCCTTTACAAATGGACATTATGACACTTTCAAAAGTGTCATTAGGTCCATAATTACTAAAGAAGTTAAATACAAAAAAATGATCTGCATACACGCAGAGAAAAACATGTTTCATTATGGTCCCAACCAACAAAACTATTTTTAAAGAAACTAATTTAACCATAATATGGTTGTCGTTGACAATGATTTGGTTAAATGAAACATAATATGGTAAAAAATTTTTAAAAATGGTTTTGCTGCTTTTTCTCTGGGTGTATATATTAAATATATAACGAAAACACTTTTGAGCGCAAGGATTTTCTCCTCTATGGTATAACACATACCGGCTTCGCTAACTCAAGCATCTCTGCACAGTCGTCCTTCGGCCGGGCGCAAGGATTTTCTCCTCTATGGTATAACAAACACCGGCTTCGCTAACTAAAGCTTCTCTGCATAGTCAGCTTTCGTTCGGAAAAATCCTTGCGCCCGGCCAAAGGCCGGCTGTGCAGAGAAGCTTTAGTTAGCGAAGCCGGTATTTGTTATACCATAGAGTAGAAAATCCTTGCGCCCGGCCGAAGGCCGGCTATGATCCTAAATTTGTTTACATTCTTGCTTGCAAGAATTTTTGGTGGGCATTATGACACTTTGCAAAGTGTCATAACGTCCGCGGACGCTACGACATTTGTTTGATGGACGTTATGATACTGGACGTTATGACATGCCACCCCTACAGCGGTATAGTGAATTAGCTCAAGATTCTAAAGGCATATTTTTTAAAAACAAAATTAAGAAATTCATACTTATTTTGCACCCGACATCCACATAATTAAACGAGCTTTGCATGAATTGCATAAAGTATTTGGGGTCCAAGATTTCAAAATGTTTTCCGGATTGACTTTAAAATACAGCCAAAATGCCTTTTGTAATTGACTTGAAAAATTTTTAGGTATCGCAAAACTATTAACTACACAAACATAGCAAAACTTGTTTGGATTGTTATTGCAGATCAAATCACGTTTTGCACTATGCATATTGTTCTTGTTAATACGAATTCTGCATTTCAAGAGAATCAGAACGTTTAGCAAACAATTTGAAATTGTGAACTGTCTATAAAAAACCCTGTCAGCACAAAAGCAGTGTTTAAACTGAAAGGAAAAATAATGTCATAAATATTTTGTAATTTTGTTTTTGCTTTCTACAGAAATTCATGTTCCGTTTTAAAAATTTCAATGCCTCAAGCTATGAAGCTTTTGAAATTTTAAAACGCAATGTGAATTTCTGTATAAATCTACAACAAAATTACAAAATATTTATGATTTTGTTTGTGCTTTCAATGTAATTCCATGGCGTTGCGTTGCGTTTTACATGATTAGGACCTAAGTGTTTCTAATATTTACAGCGTTCGTTTTTCAAATTCGGCGTATTTCTCTGGATTTTTGATTTGATAAAAGCGAAAAGTGCGTTAATTCACTAAATCTTCTGTAGCTTTGATATTTTTGCACCAATGTTGGGCGCAAAATTTTCGTATAATAAATATTTAATAAAACATTAAAATTTTTAATTGTTTGGTTTTAAAAAATAACTTGAAAAGAGCAAAATTGCAAAAAATCATCAGATATTTTATGAAGTTTGAAATTTTGTCCACTGTAACTCAGTAATGTCTTGACCAATTTTTATCAGCGATTTTAGTAGTTTTATTATCACTCATTAAAAAAATAGAAATACATAATCCGTCCAATATTTTTGAAGATATTTGCATTTAAGTGACATCATCTATTTTAAAAACACAAATAAAGGTAATTTTGCAATATGTCAAAAACGGTTCTTCTTTTGACCATTCTGACTGCTTATTTGGATTCAGCGGACAATTTTACTAACGATAAGGTGTAAGATATATTTGGTCAAAAAACTGTCCCATAGTGTAATTAAAGAAAAATAACACTGTAAAAATACCAACCTAAAAATACATACACACATGACAAAATTGTATTGAATTGTATATAATATTTTAATATGAAATTTAAAACAAACTTTTAATGAAAATCATAAGATCATAGCAAATGCAACCAATATTTAATGGAAATCATAAAAACTTTGTAAATTGCCTAACTGTATACATTTTTCTTAAATTTTACTTTTAATATAAAATTTGCAGGTAATTTTAGTGTAAGTCAAAATCTTCCAAATTTGTGATTTTAATCATAAGTTCCACTTATAACTTATACGAATCTTTGATAAATAGTGATTCGACACTAATATCTTAAGTCTTTTAAGGTTGACTTTTTATACCCTTCACCGAAGGTAAAAGGGTATATAAACCTTTGTCATTCCGTTTGTAATTTCTACAATATTGATCTAACACCATATAAAGTATATATATTCTGGCTTCTTATGAGAAGGGAAGCTCAAATCCGGTTGTCCGTCTGTCCGTCTGTTGAAATGGGTTTTCCGAAGACCCCAGATATGATGAAGGCTAGGTTGTTGTACATTTATGTCATACATAGTCCGGAATTGTTTGCTATTGAAATTCAGGAAGATCGGCCTATAAATGGCCGAGATATGGTACCTCCTGTACAAAGACATTATTGAAAATACTCAAAATTTTAAATTTAAGGGCTCTAGTATGACATATGAACACGTTTCATATACCAAAAAGTCAGAAATTTTTAGCAGCATATACATTCGATAATTTTTTTTTTCTTGGTATTTATAAATTATTTTTAATTAAATAAAAAATATATCAGTTTTTGCTATTTTTACTTTTATATCCTTAAAAAAAAAACACTTTTTTTTTTAAATTTAGAGTTTTGTTCTAAATAAATGCGCATTTTTTTATGTGGCTAATAATTTTATATAAAAACCAAACAATTTATTTTTGGTAATACCCTTAATATCTCAAAACAAGAAATTCCGACTTAAGTCATTATTATTTAATGCCACATATATATTATATATGTAGATTATTCTTATCGCAGCATGGTGAAGGGTATATGAGATTCGGCATAGCCGAATATAGCACTCTTACTTGTTTAAATTAATAAGGTTAAACAAAAATCAATTTTAATTACTGTATTTTAAAATAAATCATTTAATAAATATTAATATTAATAAATTGTCGAGCTTGAGGTCTTTTTTTTAAAAAAACTTTAAACTTTTATTAAACCAATATTTCGGCACTTTTTGAGTGCCTTCTTCAGGGTTTTTTTTCTTTTCTTATTAAGTATATAAATTTTTAACAAATTTAACAATAAATAACATTTATAAACATTTTTAAATTAAATACAAAAAAATATTTTTCATATCAAACTTGATCTATTACAATATACAAAAATTTTTAACTTCCGGTTCTAGTTTTATAAATTAAGTGTCTATAATTTTGTGCTACATTTTCAGAGCCTGACTTAAAGTTAATTCTCGACATTGTTGGAACCTTTATAATTTGTAACATTTCTAACATAAATCTACGTTTATAATTATTTTCTGTGTTTAAAACAGTTGTATTTTCAAAATCTGGATAATGGTTTAGATTACCACAATGACTTGATAAAGATGTTTTTTGTAATGAAATATTTCTATATTTTTGCCCTGATTTATGTCCTGCTTTTCTAGTTTTTATAATTCCAAACTAATAAAATTTTTTTTTCGCTATACTTTTAGCTGGTCTCAAATACACCGACAATCAGCGTGTCATTATCCATGTCAAAGATGTTAACGATGAGCCACCCTATTTCATAAATCGTCCCCTGCCCATGCAGGCTGTGGTACAACTGAATGCCCCACCAAATACTCCTGTCTTTACTTTACAAGCTCGTGATCCTGACACTGATCATAATATACACTACTTTATAGTACGAGATCGTACCGGTGGACGTTTTGAGGTTGATGAACGTTCGGGAGTGGTACGTACTCGCGGTACAGACCTCTTCCAGTTGGATATGGAATATGTACTGTATGTTAAGGCTGAAGATCAAAATGGTAAAGTAGATGATCGTCGTTTCCAAAGCACCCCCGAGGAACGTTTAAGTATAGTGGGTGGTAAGAGAGCACCTCAGTTCTATATGCCCAGTTATGAAGCAGAGATACCAGAAAATCAGAAAAAGGATTCAGAGTAAGTTTTTTTGAAATTTCATAGTTTTGTTTGCTATTGTTTTATAAAAATTATTCTACATATATTATTTTCATAACTATTTTATTCATAGTTAAGGCTTTTTTGTTTATAGTTTTGTTTTTATCTGTTTTTGCTTTTCTTCTGTAACCTTATTGACTTTAACATTGCTAGACACAATGCTTTTTATTCTATTGTTTTCCCAAGTTAACTTTATTTATTTAGCCTTAGCAATAAGCCACAGCCTTAACGTGCACAATATTTTTTTTTATTAAATTCTTTTTTATTTTATTAAATTCTTTACTCCTTGAAAAAAACTTAAACTTTTCTTTTTATTGTGTTCTTTTCTTTGTTACAGCATCATTTCCGTTAAGGCAAAATCATTTGCAGACCGAGAAATCCGTTATACACTTAAAGCTCAAGCCCAGGGCGCGGGTACATTTAATATTGGCCCTTCTTCGGGTATTGTAAAGCTGGCCAAAGAATTGGATTTTGAAGATTTACGACAACCCCACGTCTACTCGTTGATTGTTACAGCTACAGAGGATTCTGGTGGTTTTTCAACATCCGTTGAGGTATGTTTACATTCAATATAAATAGTTTAATATGTATTAAATGTATATGTATTGGATAACTCTATCAAACCCAATAATATTGAGAACAAGTTTTATATATTTTTCTTTAACTTGGCACGTTTGCTTCCGTTTGTTTTTTTCACTTCTTCCACCACCAACATCATTATTATCATCAACTTCAATACCAGCATGGTATTCAGCCAATAACTTTTCTTTATTTCCTTTTGTTTTTTTTTTTCGACCATACTTTTCCAATATATACAATTTTTTATTTTTTTTAATTTTCCTTTTTTCAATTCTCGGGGTATCATTATTTTCTTACAGTTTTGTGGTTGGGTTTTGTAAAGTAGTAAATTTTCCAAGGGTAATTTAATGTCATTTGAGATTTGTTTTCAAACTTTACCAGCAATTGCACTTAAATGCATAATTTTTATTTTATTTAGAATAGAGGGGAAAAAACTAAGAACGTTAGAACGAACGAATTTTTATAATAGAAAAAAGTGTATATTGCGGAAGGAGCGCAGAAAAAAAATATTAACTCAAATTGACAGTTTTATTGGAAAATTACAACGAACTTTACAATATTTTTCCTTGGACTTTTTTTGTCTTGCAAGGGCGGTTTGAATAGAAACAAAGAAGAAAAAACTCAAAATTAAAATTGGAAAAATTATGTTAAACATGTCAAGTTATATGGAGAATAATGGCAGCAGCAATAGATGGAAGTAAGCAAAGCTCATAAATCTTATTAGAGAAATTTTAATAAAAAAAAACCAAAGAAGAAAAAATTAAATTGGCAGTTTCTATTTTGACAGAAAAAGCGATAAAACTGTAGTGATAGAAAAAATATGTTACAAGTAAATTACGTTTAGCGATTAATAAAGTGAAGTTTGTTTTTATTGAGGAAATAGAGCGTTTCTGTGAAATTTCAATAAAAAAACATTTGAAATATTTTAAAGCGAAAATGTACTCCGTTATGTTGCCAACACTTTAGGACTAAAAATGACTAAATTAACTGGAAAAATGGCTAAAAAATGTCTAAAAATTAGGTAAAAAATGGCTAACAATTTTTTTAAAAACACATTTAAGTTCAGTAACTTTAAAATTTTTTTACAATGAAATTGTAAATTTAAATCAATTTGTTACATAAGAATAAACGTAATATAAATATTTTAGCATTTAAAAAAGCGATCGATTCGATGTGGTTCGTTATTGTTCATCTCATAGGAATCACTTGTGGCCATTAGTTTAAAATATTTTGAAATCATAATCATAATCATGACAACATTTACCCAACCTTTTGAGTCTAAATCTTGAATAAAAAAAAAAAGATAAAAAATATTTTATTGCTATGGTGCAAATATTTCCCTTATTAATAATATCGAATTAACGGTTGCTAAATGTAACATTTTTCTCAAATTACTTTTAACGATGTTTACTTGGCTAAATACCCTTTCTACTTCAGAATTAGGCCATGGAAGTGTGAGGAACTTTATAGTAAATTCTGAAGTTTCTAAAAAATTGTTGTTGCCGCCTGCTTCTTTATACTATCGATCAAAAAGAAACAGTGCTGTTTGTGTTGATCCATTTTTTCAATTTAGTAATGGAATGAAGCCTGTTCCTTTATTTTGAAAGATGTTTCATCATCATAGCGATTTTCAACATTTGTAAAATTTGTGATTTAAATTTTCTGCTTTATAATTGTTAAAAATTTTTATTTTACTTTTATCAATTTTATAAGAAAATTAATATTATTATTTTAAAGGAAAACGGCAAAAAAATGGCTAAACTCATTTTTACTTGGCTAAACAAGGTGAAAAATCGCTAAATCTAGCCACTAAATTGCTAAATTGGCATCACTAGGTTGCAGGAAAATAACAAATACCAAATAATTATTTAAACTATTTCAATATTTGTATAATATATTTGTTTATGAATAGAAAGTATATGTTGATAGTTATTTGGCCTTTAAGATACAGAAAATTCCCATTCCGTTCATTAAAAAAACATGGTTTCATTCCGCAATATTTTTTTTCGTAAATTTCTGAAGCACCAAAATACGGAATTGTACTCTGTGACATAGCTGTATAGTTGCTATAATTTGATTAACCATTTTTTTTTAAGAAAAGTATAGTTATCCGAATTGATGTAGTACAAAAGCTCATTTCAAGAAGAAAATTAAAAGTTTCTCTCATTTCATAGGTACAGATAAAAATCAATACATCCGCACTTAAATCAAGCTTAAGCTTAGATTAGACGTGACATAAACATACAAAACAGCCGTTTGGACCAACCGTATGGGCAACACTGTATTTGATTATAAGTGACTTACCATAACGACATAACCATGAGCGTACAAACCAATTGAATTAAGGTTTCTATTGCCATCGTTGCGGCTATGGGATTATGTTTAAGTTAAGTCTAATTGGACCTTAAAGCGGTCCGTACTTAAAATAACCTGAAAACGGGATTGACTTAAGTAAAAGTGCGATAAAAGTTAGTCTCAAGATGTGCTTGACTCCACAATTTCTAAGTTGGTTTATTCCCGATTGCTACTTAAAATAATCCGAAAGTGTGATTAGATTGATTCAAATCTAAGCACTTACCCCAGAGAACCAGAGATAGAGAGAATATTATTACCCGTTACAAATATTAATTTCACTTTTGTTTACAGAAGGAGTTTGCAATTATAAGTTTCAGAGTTTCCAATTATAAGACACTAGCACCATGCCTTCTATAGTTTTCGTAATAAATCTACTTTGAAAGTTTTATGTATTTAACTAATTAATTTAAACAAATAGAATATGGGAATTATTGCTTCTTATTTTACTTTTTAGACATGAAAATAACCTTTATTTTTCTTTGCAACTGCTTATCAAAGCAGAATCTATCCCTTAGATAAGGTGGAGTTCCACTTTAAATAAACTTCTACAAAAAAATAAGTAGCCTTCTATTTGTAAAACACCTGAAATCACATCCATTAAAAGACATTACATACGATGCCATACGTGTTATATACCCGACACCCTACAAATAACGAACAATACGGTTGAAACAGCATATTGTATTGTGTAGTTCCAATATAAATTTCCAGACTGTATAAAATAATGGGCAAACACACTGACCAGGCTAAACGCCTTTTTATAACATCCTAATGTTTAAAACCTTTTCAAAATAAAAAAAATCTTGGCGATGATGTGATTAATGTGTACATCAAATAGCAATTTTTAATCCAAATATAAACCTAGTGATCGATGATACGATACAAATTCAATTAGCTCATCCCCGACATTAAAATTAATATTTACAATCGGATCATGAGCAAACATCATTGCCATAGTTTTCAAAGGACTGATATGCAAGTAATTCTCTTTAGACCATTCAAATGTCCTTCGCAATACTTCATTTGCCCTATCCTGTAAAAATTATTCCATTGCCATTGTCATCTAACATAAATTGCATATCAGCCGCATAAGTATAACACGTACCATAATCTAGTTGATGGAACACATCATAAACATACAATATAAACAGCAGAGTACACAATTTAGATCCCTAAAGGAACTCCTCTATACGTATTGGGTGTTGTCTGAAAAGTTAAATTTTTATCAGTAAAGTGGCTCCTACCGTGTAAAAATTATCTCACTGGTTTACACGCTGTATTACCAAACAAAAATTGGTTATTCAGTTTTGATATTAACAAGTTGTGATTCAATGAGTAAAATTCTTAAGAAAAATCCCAAAACAATATCAATGAGTTTAATTTGCTGTCCAAATTGTTTATAAGCTTATCTACCACATCTAGTGTAAGTCCAGTTGAATTATAACCACTTTTAAACCGTAATTGAAAGTTATTCTCTGGATTAAGATTCGCCCTCAAATGCGCCTCAATTGGATTTCTTTACAATATCTCCAAACCTTTCTAGCAACAATAAAAAAAAAATATTAATCTAAAATCCGATAAAACTTTAGGATAATGAAGATTCGACCTATTTTCCAAACACGTGGAAAATTGGAGGATGTTATAATTGAATTCATTATATAAACTTAGAGACTAGAAATTACCGGAAATATAATTGTTAAAAACTCATGACCTAATGCATTTGTCTTGATAGAACTTATTGCATTAGACAGCTTTACCAAATCCACGCTCCTAAAAGAAAACCTCGTCATTAAATCTAAATAACATAGTTGTGGCACCCATAATATGTAAAAAAAATTTTCCTTTAAAATAATTTTTTACGTTAGACGCGATTATATGGAAACATATTTTTTGTGTGTTTTCATGCGAAATAGTTTAAAACAATTTGGAATTGGAAACCATAACACACGGTATAGAAAAATTTTTGAGCAAAAAAAAAAATAAGTTAAAAAAGGAATCAAAACTTTATTTCTCTTAATTTTAAAACCTGTTTTTAATTTACTTTTTACAGCATTTTGAATGTCTTTCTTCTAATACACATAAGAACAAACACACACTTAACTTAATTGTTAATTAACTCTAACCTCCCCCCTCTCATTCATATTATTTCCAGCTAACCATTCGTGTCACTGATGTTAATGACAATGCACCCAAATTTGAATTGCCTGATTATCAAGCGCACAACGTCGACGAAGACATACCACTGGGTACCAGCATACTACGTGTCAAAGCGATGGATTCCGATTCAGGCGCCAATGCAGAAATTGAATATTTAGTATCCGATGATCATTTTGCTGTCGATTCGAACGGCATTATTGTGAACAATAAACAATTGGATGCTGATAATAATAATGCCTACTATGAGTTCATTGTTACGGCCAAAGACAAAGGTGAACCCTCCAAGTCAGGCGTGGCTACAGTACGTGTCTATACCAAGAATAAAAACGATGAAGAACCCAAATTCTCGCAACAAGTCTATACGCCCAATGTGGATGAAAATGCTGGCCCAAATACATTGGTTACCACTGTAGTGGCATCCGACAAGGATGGTGATAATGTGAGATTTGGTTTTGTGGGTGGTGGTACGTCGTCGGGTCAATTTGTGATAGAAGATATAACGGGTGTTATTCGTTTGCATAATAAGGCCATAACATTAGATCGTGATAAGTATGAATTGAATGTAACGGCCATGGACGATGGGTCATGTTGTGTGAATGGTGACCAAACAATACATACATCCACAGCTGTCGTGGTTGTTTTCATTACGGATGTCAATGACAATAAGCCGGTTTTTAAGGATTGTGGTACTTACTATCCGAAAGTGGAAGAAGGTGCACCGAATGGCAGCCCCGTTATTAAAGTGGTGGCAACAGATGAGGATAAAGGTGTTAATGGTCAGGTGAGTGTTTAAAAAGTAATTTTTGTTGTTTTTTTTTGTAGTACGAAAAGGATTTTAAATCGTTTTAATTTTTTTTTGTAGCAATTGCTTTCATTTGCCATTTTGGTTTCTTTTGTTTTTAATTCGATAATTGCTTTTGAATTTAGCAGGCCAAGTAAATTTGCTTTTGTTTATTAAATTAAAGTTCTTGTAGACTTTTCGAAGGATGCAAGAAACCAAAAAAAAAACACACCAACAAAAATACTTGGGAACAAATTAAAATAAATTTGAGTATATACTACAATTTGTGCTTACGAAATAAGTTTGTACTGCTCTATTTAATATTGGATTTTTATATATTTTTTTTTGTATATGTATTAATTTGAAGGTATCTTCTTATTTAAGTATATATATATATCGCGTCACTGCCGCAAAAAAAGCTTAAGCGACAAAATCAAAATTTTTCTGGGATTTTTCTTTTTAATTATATTTCATAAAAATATTGCGCTTAAAATATTTTGTTCTTCAGCTAAACTATATTGTTGTTGCTATAAAATCGTAACGATACCTTCTGTGCCCATGATACTTTAGGAGATGATGCAAGTGTTGCCAATATATTCATTTTTTAAAAAAAACGAAAATTGAAAATGATGTCGCTCAAGCATTTTTTGCAGTAATGCCTCGATATATTATCAAATTTTATTCGGTTGTCGGTGTAGATGCCACTTTTCTACATACATTGAGCAAGTATTACTAGCAAATCAAAACCCCCGTCGTACAACGCTATCGAATTTTAAATATCCTTTATGCACTTGAGACTGCTTTCCAAAAATCCCATAGTGGGTATATTTCCTTGTGATTCTGGAGGTGCTGTCACTATTTTATGTCTTTCACTGGTAGATATTGCATCATAATGATGATTTATTTTGACATCCGTACTATGACAAGTGTCTTCGTTTTTGACCCCATGACACTTTTCATCATTGTGATGTCAGCCTTAACCTCACTTAGCCAAATTGTCATCAGGTGAAAAATTGTCATCAATGGGATGATACATTGCCATCACAGAAATGACGAATCGGAGTCAGTTTAATGAAAACTGTCATCAGAGCGATGACTCAGTAATAGGGTATTCATTCGGTTAACAGTTTATCGATTAACCGATTAATTACTGCCCGATTAACTGATCGGTTATTTTTAATTGCCTTTTTTCGATTAACGATAAAACCGGTTATTTTCAACCGATTTAACAAAATTTCTTACTTTTTGTGGTATTATAACATATTTTTCGTGCTTTTAATTATTTGTTTGGTCTCACATACAAAAAGTAGTGTTTAGAAAACATTTTTTCATTCAAACGAAGAATGTATTCAGTGGTCTACATTTTAAATAAGTGTTTGCTGTCAACAGCTTTTTGTTTCACGTACTATTTATATGTATGCGTTAAGTTATTTGTTTCTTTTCATATCTTAGAATTAACCGAAACAATTAGAAGTATTAAAAATTTTCAAAAGTTAAAACAGGACTCTAATGAAATAATGGAAGATTTTATATGTTTAGAGAAAATACAGGAAAAGGACAGAGAAATTAGATATTCTGTATTATTGGTTGCTTTTGATTTCTTCAACATCCGCAATAAATGGAAGTTTTTTCAAAGTCAAGTTTTATCCAAACTAAAGGAAATAAACGCTTGAATCCCAAACATTTAAACAAAATTATTTGCATAAAACATCTTCTTAAAGATCTTCTTAAACTATTGAAGAAATAACTAATAAAATGATCTTACAGTTAACTTTTTAATTAATACATAAAATGTTTTAATTAAAAAAATATGTATTACATATTTATAATTTATTCTTTTGTTTGTTGGTTTTAGTTCGAGAATTGTTATGCTTGTTATTTAATTGGTTTTTTTTACTTATAAATGCAACAACAATTGGGGGATAAAGTCATATGTCTTAAAATAATAACAAGAAAAAATATGACTGCTGGAGCCACCCGTCATAATTTAGATTTCCACTGCGTAGTTGTGGCAAAACAATAAACACAGCATACAAAGTCTTATTATTGTAGGACTTTTTTGTTTGAAACAAAACAATAACTGTTTTTGAACTTTTGTTAAGTATAAGGATATTATGACAATACGACTTGATAGCACACCTTTTGAATCCCCCAAAAAATATAAAAAACATACACTTGAAAAGTAAAGAAAAACTTTTAATTTAATGGCATTTCATATACGAAATGACACCATATGCGTTTTCAAAGCAAACGAGGCATTTTGCCATAGTTCATGTTCCTATGTAAAATGTTTAAATATTTTGGTTTATATGTTACTTGGTTATAAAATTTTTGTAAAAATAAACGTTTTTTTTATATAAAGACAGGAAAACAATAACAATGCTGTTAGCCATATAAGGATGACTAACATCGAAAAAGACAAAGTATTGGTATTTAAGCCATTTTCACCACACAGATAGTTGCACAAATCGTATAGAAATTGAGAAAATTATTGTTTCCTCGATTAATTTTCTAATTTCAAACAATTTTTAATTTATTTAGGCCTATTTCACCAAGTTCAGCTATAGTTAACTTTGCATTACTTTAACTGCCAGTTAACAGTAGGTTTTCTTTGTATTGTATTGTAAAATATTAGGATATTATGACTTGATAGCATACCTTTTGAAACACACAAATATGTATTACTTTAACAGGGGTTTTCTTAATATCTTTTTTTTTTGTAGATTGAAACAAAAAAAACAGTACAATAATCAGTACAAAAATAGTACATTTGCGTACTGATTTGGGTGTTGTGCATAAAACAGTACTTTTGAAAAAAAGTCAGTACATGCACATCTGGCACCCCTTTATATGGTTAATAATGACAATAATATGTTTTTTTTTTCGAGAGAAAGCGGGGAGATTTCCCCCAACGGAGACGGTACCGCGACCAAGCTAGGTCTATTGTACCCACCCCCCTTTAGTTGGCCAAAAGACCCTCTGTCTCCCAGAGAAACCCAAGAAGGTATTTTGCAGGTATTGCACCGACTCGGGACGCGCCCATCGCGCCGTGCCCCAAGTGCCCTGTGGTCTCGTCCTTCTAACGACATAGCCTACAATCCCGGTCCTCTGCCATGCCCATCCGAAACAGGTGGTGCTTGACCGTATGGTGGCCCGTCAGATAAGCCACCAACAGTCGTAGTTCCCGTCTGTTGAGACCGCACAATATGTTTAAAATTATAATATTTTAAAGTACATGTTGTATGTTTAATTTAATTAAAAATAATATGTTGAAAAGCAACAAAATTATGGTTGTTTTGCTCTCTACACTAGTTTAACGTTCTTAAATTACTTGCTTGGTTTGCTTAAAATTCTCAATCATTTTATTTTAGTTATTGATTGAAATGCATAAATTTACGTAGAAGCATAAACCAGTAAAACAAAAGCTAATGAAGGTTGCCACAGACTGGAAAATGAAATAAAAGGGGATTTCTTAGAAAGGGGGAACCTAACACCTAACAGGAATAGGAAACGAAATAAAATCATAACTTTACACTTAAAAGGCAAATTAAAAAATGACTGTAACAAATAACCATATTTTGGCTAACATTAACCATATTATTGTTAATTCTGAACACAATAGGGTTACTTTTGTCCCAATAGTGCAAAATTATGGTTAATTTTGAACATAATATGGCTAATTTTGGCCATTTTTATAGTTAATATTGACCAAAATATGGTTTATGGATTTTTACCATTTTACAGTTGATTTCGTGAAAATTAATGTTAATTTTCAGGCTGCTTAACGATTTCAAAAGTCAACGTTCGCCTAGAAACTTATATTTAAAACAAAAACAAAATTCTAATATTTTTTTTTGTTTAAAATGTTATTTTCTATGCGAACGTTAACGTTCGAAATCGATGCACAGGCTGTTTAACCATATTGTGAGAATTTAATTCATACTGTGGTTACCGGCAAACATAGGCACTGTAAAAATCCAACCATAGTATGTTGCTCTTAGAATATTGTTACCTCCAACCATATTTTTTTTCCTGCGTGTACGAAACATACGATTGTGGATAATCATTGTACACACAACTTTGATTAAATTGCTCATAAAAATTTTTGTGTTGTACCATTCTTTAAGAGTGATCATCTAAAACGTATTTTTTCTCTAAGTGTAGACTTTTAAATCGTGTATTGAATTTGGCCACATGCAGCAAACTTATGTACTACAATATTTACTATTTATACGCAGCTAATATTTGGTTTTAAATATTAAACTTATTAAAAATAATTAAAAATTCATATTGTCCCAATCAAAGGCATTCCTGTCCTTTCTCCAATAGTCTACAATTCATTTACACGGCAAAACTTAATAAGCTATATTGCTATTTAAATAATAAATACTAATTAATTGTGTATAAATAAGTAATAATAACAATAATTTTATTTAGGACAAATTAAAAAAGAAAAAAAAAAAGACATACCAATAAACTCCCCCCATATACAACTATATACACTCAGTCATAAATAATTAGTAAATTTGTTTTAATAATTAAATGAATATTTTAAATATTTATCTAGAGAAATGAATAGACAATTAAAATGATAAATTAATTTTTTACAGGTCAAATATTCTATTGTACAACAGCCCAACCAAAAGGGTACTAAATTTACAGTGGATGAAGAAACTGGTGAAGTTTCTACCAATAAGGTATTCGATCGTGAAGGCGATGATGGCAAATTTGTTTCTGTTACTGTTAAGGCCACCGATCAGGGTGAACCAAGTTTGGAAGGTGTTTGCTCTTTTACCGTAGAGATAACAGATGTCAATGATAACCCTCCCTTGTTTGACAGACAGGTTAGTCTTTTTTTCTAATATTTTTGTTATAACAAAATTCAAATTGATTTTTTTTTTCTAGAAATATGTTGAAAATGTCAAACAAGATGCCAGTATTGGTACAAATATTTTACGTGTCTCTGCCTCTGATGAGGACGCCGATAACAATGGTGCCATTGTTTATAGTTTGAGTGCCCCTTTTAATCCCAATGATTTGGAATATTTTGATATACAAGCCGAATCGGGTTGGATTGTTTTGAAGAAGCCTCTTGACGTAAGTTGCTGTTTACTATTTTATGAATCACTTTAATATTTTAATTTAAAAAATTTTTTTTAACTTCATTAATTTAAACGAAAACTAATCTTTTTTCCGTTCAGAATACTAACATTTTTTTGGTTACATTGAAGTTTACTGCAAAGTTTTTAGGACTTAATATTAGGAAAAAGTCTCACTGTAGTGGTCTTTAAAGTACATTTTATTCTGTTTACGTACTAAATCATAAAAGCTATTTTCTATCCATGGTTACAAAAGTTGGTTGGTTGTAACTGAAACCGTTTTGTTAATGTGAAAAAACCCATTATCAACTTTACTTCTGTTAAAGAAAAAGTATGCATTCATTTTTAAAGATACTACTTAGCGCAAACAGTCGATGTTCTTTTTACATTTACAAAAATTTAATGTCAATTTAATAGCTCTTTAATAAGGCGTAAATAAAGAGTACTCTTAGAGAATTTCAAGTTTTTAAAATATCATACATTAATTGCCTGTATTTCGATTTCGAACGAAGACTTCGTTTGTCTAACTAACATTTTAAACAAAAACTTATTTTAAAATATGGCTTTGGTTTGAAATGTAAGTGAAGCGCACGAAGTTTTCATTCGTAATCGAGGGACAGGAAGTACAAAAAAAGAAACCGAGAAAAAACACAAAAAATTTAATGAAAAATCATTTGCTTTCATTGCAAACGTATTTAAGTATTAATGTGTAGAATAGAGCTCTCTTTGCGGAGACCATTGTTTTAAATAAGAAGTTTAACTTAGAAGATGTTTGTGCATTAAAATGCTACGTTTAGGTCCCCAGTATGCTTAATGCTTTTAATTCGCTACGTTAGAATAAATTTTTTGAGCTGAGCAACATCTTATATTTAATTTTACAGCCAAACCTAAATCAGCGCGTCAAGCTTTTTCTATCTGTCAAAGATTCTCATGCGATTACAAAATGTGTAAAAAAAAACGCAAATAGCGATGCGTCAACGCTTTGCAATTGGAAAATCTTTTTTTGTCAGCACTTTAAGTAGTGAAGTTGGCTACTATTGTCTGAAAGTAATGGCGATTTGGCTATTTCTAGGTCAATCTTACAGTCTTATCTTAATTTTTTATTTCCATTACTGTGGAAGACACAACGATCGCACTCCTATTCAAGTGTTTCTAGGAGCATAGCTGCGACGAATTTCGCCCAACATGACAATTTTGTCGATAAAATTTCGTTGTATGGAAATTCGTCGTGAAAGCTCAATAACGACGAAAATATTTTATAATTGAGAAAATTTTTTGCTGTTTATGCAAAAAAAAAAAAAAAAATAGTCCGGCCCATATTTAACAAATTAAACCTAAAAACTTTAGTTTCCTTTTTTAAATGCTATAAACTTAAATATAAGAGAATTTTTAAAGTCAAATTTCGGTATTTCGATATACACTGATTCAAGGACGGGTCCTCGACTCTTTAAATAAAACACAGGTATTGGTTTGAGTCAAAATTTTCTCAAATTTGTTTTGTCCCTCCAAAAACAGTAAAGCTCATTAGGTCATTAAAACAGGTATTTGCTTGCGAGATAATATTATTGTTGGAGTGAAACATCTTTCCTCTGAGCGTTTTCTTCAATTTTGAAAACAAGAAATAGTCACTTGAGGATAAATCTGGAGAATAAGGCGGATATGGGATAAATTCGTAGCTTTGTTCAGAGATCTTTTTTTTCATGAGATGCCTAATCTACAAACGAAATTCTCTTTTCCATTATCTTCTCAAATCATTTTCATTTTCTTCTCCAATCTTCTCAATAGTTCAAGCACAAACTAAATGATGTAGCTTATAAAAATGTTGACAGGAATCAACAGATGCCTCTTGATATAAGCAGTGTTGCACTTTCAGCTTATTTAACTGTCCTCGTATGTTTTAGTTTTAGCGTTGAATATTCGCAACCAAAAATTCGTCGTTCGTCCCGGCTGTGTTACTAGCATGTTGTGCCATTTTAGCGGGTTTCCGTTCAAGCACCAAACTGCTTCGAGGAAGCTTTATTTTTTAAAAAAGTTAAATATGAAAGCCAAAGGCATTTACTTATGTGCAAGTTGAAAGTAAGGTCGTTTTGCAAAAATTAACCGTTAGAAATGAGAAATTTGCTCTGAAATGTGTTGTTGTCAGTGTTACCATCGGCAAAATTCAAAATTATAATTGAGATGAAGAAAAACTACCCGATTTAACTAAAATACACCTGATATAAAATTATCGTTTTATTTTATAAAAACGCTACCAAATTAACTTTCAAAACCAGTCATCGATTTGCGCAACGTCAACAGTCTGCTTCGTCAAAAACAGCCACGGGAGTAATATGCCCGAACATATTTTTAAATATTAATGACATGGAATTGACTTTAAAATTTATTTTTTGTACTTGTTTTTACCATTTCAAGTTTTATGGGCTTTAAGAAATATTCTCTATATTTCCAGATAATAGTCTATTTCTAAATTGGTTTTACAACTGTTGAGGGCGCTAGATATGCTCCCAACTTAGGCATTTAGAATTGGAAAAATTAAATCAAATTTATTACTTTTTAAAATATTTGAAACAGAAATTCTAGTTTGTATACATTTTTTCAATAAACTTCAGGCTTAAAAACGATGGAAATATTATCTTAAAAAGAACCCGTGACTTTGGTTCAGAATACTGTGCATTTATGGATCAACAATATTTTAGATGGTATAAATTTTTTCTGAAATTAAACATTTCAAATTACATCTGATCATCTGAACACATAAAAGAAATTACTCACGCTCTACACACGACAGTTAAAATAAAACCCAATTCATGTAATTACCCACAAAGTGGCAACACTGGTTATTGTACACAAACAAGCCAGTGTTTGAACGTGTTAAAGCTAGGCACTTGGAACGTTACGCTGGACGCACTGAATTAGGTTGGTGTTAAACTCTGTTAAAATAATAAATTTGTTTTAAAATATATAGAAATTTTGGCAAAAAATTATTGTTATAAAAAAAGTGACAGAAGCTTTGCAGTGAAAATTCATATTAATTTTATTTTTTTTTTGTTCAAACTCTAACTTTTTTAAGTTCTACTAACAAAGTTTTCAGTTAAAAAAAAACTTATTAAACAAAAACCGTTCTATGAGAAAAAACCAAAGTTAAACTAGAGTTTATCTTAACTTTATTTAGGGTTTGCAATCATTCTACACACTTGAAACTTTCTTAAACCATTAAAAAATAAACCGTTAAACTTATAATTTTCACTTAAGCTTTAAACATTTTGGCAGCTTTTACAACTATAATATAAAAAAAAAAACAATTTCTGTTCAAACAAAAAAAAAAGCTTTATAATTTTATAATTTAAATAATCTAAGTTTTTAAACTGCACCAATTTTCAGTTATAATTAAAAGAATTAATTAGTAGTTAAATAGAGTTTGTAACAAAACTCATTTTTTTCTATAATTTGCCAAATTTCTAAAAAAAATTTTACATATTTTTTTTTTATTTTTTTTTATATAATTTTCTATATAAGTAAAGAAAATAAACAAAATCTACTAAACATTAAAGGTTTTTAATGAGTAAGCAGTGCAAATTTTTGATAAAATCATTATGCTGTAATAGAATTTTAAAATATGAAAAACATATTTTTTTTTTTTTTTTTTTTTGAAATTAAATTATTTTTCCCCACCCCCTTTTTATTAAAAAAAATAATTATTTTTGTTTTTTAGTTCACTTTATCATTAATTGAAAAACAAATATCCTTCAAAATCTTCTACAATTGGCTTTAAAATTAAATTGGATAAAAAAATTATTAAAAAAAAGAAATAAAAAATACATGGAATGTTACCTCTTAACCAAATAAAAAATAATTGATTTTTTAACATTTTTTCCTTAAAATAAAAATGAGTTAACTAAAAAAAACTATTAAATATTGAAAACTGAAAGCAAAACATTATCATTTTTTTTTTAAAGATTTTTGGTGGTCAGGCCTTTTGAAAAGTTAAAACAAAAACACTTTAAACACTCTATAGAAAAACTAACCTCACTAATCCATATATATATATTTTTAATATATAAAAAAAAAAGAAAACTAACCTCAATTTTGTGACATTTTCA
The DNA here is from genome assembly GCA_943735925.1 of Pollenia amentaria. Classification (NCBI taxonomy): domain Eukaryota; kingdom Metazoa; phylum Arthropoda; class Insecta; order Diptera; family Polleniidae; genus Pollenia; species Pollenia amentaria. The sequence continues at coordinate 152,219,727 of OX031007.1, forward strand.
TTGAAAATAAATTACTTGTATTACAAAAAATTTCATTTGAAACGGTGTTATGAGAATTTTTGAAACATCGTTCATTTTTGTTTGATTTTTTTTTTAAAGATGGCGTTATTTTTTTCTTTAATTTTTAATTTTCTCCCAATTTCTTTTACCCAAAATCTTAAAAGTTCCTCAGTTATAAAAAATAGTCTAGATTATTCTAAATATATGTGTTAATTTTTGTATAAACAAACTAAAAGACTAAAGACATTTTTGAAAGTCTTTGAAAGCCACACAACTTATATTTTGCTCTGAAATGCATGTATACAAATTATATTATACATTTTTTTTACAAAATATAATCAAATTCAGGTTCTTTCTTTTTATTTAACGAATCTCTTAAGTTCTGTGCACCTTTTTAAAAATATTTATGTTAAATTATTTATAATTTTTTGGATTATTAAAAAAACAACAATAATTTTTTTCTTCTTATTTTTCATATTATTAAAAAAAACTAAAAAAAAAAAATCCTACAAAATCTACATATTCATAAAAAAAAATTTATGAAATTAAAAAGTGTTATCCTGTAAGTAAAAAATATTTCAAGGACTTTTTGGATAAAATTTCAATGTTTAACATTTCTACCACCCCATGTAATCGATGTTGTATGCAAAAACTATTATAGTTATTATTAATATCAAAAGTGTCATAATCCTAATAATCCTCATTGTTTAGTTCTGGTTAAATTGAAATAAATTATCGTTATAAAAAAATTCCAAAATCGATGAGAAATACACAAGCTAACAAAACCAGTAAATGTTTTAGGTGTTAGAAGTGAAATGAAGTTAGTTATGGTACAAATATTTTTAAAGGGAAATTTAACAAAACAAATTTTATACGAATTAAAATAACCGGGTTTCAAAATTATTCGAATAATCGGAAATATATTTTTTTTAAAAATATATTTCTTTTTGTTTTTTCTATATCAAATTAAGTGATTTAAGATGACTGATTATTCGAATAATAATCTACTAGAAATATTCGTAAAAATGTAAGTTAATCGCAAAGAAAAGAATAAAAGTTTATTTGATTAATTGCATATTTAAAAGAAGTCCAATACAAACAAATTATTCGAATAAAAATAACCGAGCTTAAAAGTTTATTTGATAAATTGCATATTTAAAAGAAGTCCAATACAAACAAATTATTCGAATAAAAATAACCGAGCTTTCGCAATTATTTGAATATGCATATACTGAATTAAAAAAAAATTTATAGAAAAGTAACAGAATAAAATAAATATCACATAAAATAAAGATTTATTTTGAAACAAGTATGAAAGTATATTCGGTCAAGCCTGACCATATGATATGAACTTTGTTTGCCTTTAAGTGATTTTAGAAAGGGGGTTTATATGTGACCTTTGCTTAATTTTGAACTCCCCAGCACAATTATCATGACATAGTAGCTATCGAAAAAATCATTAACGCCAATTTTTATATAAATACACACATTTATTTCTTTGAAAGCTATTTTCGGGAGTAGTATTTGTATGGGAGCTATTATCAGTAGATATGGACCGATTCCAATAAAATTTGGTGAAATGATTTCGATTGCAACAAAATAAGTTTGAACCAAATTTTATCCAAATACCAACACGATAAGATTGTTCATGGGCACAAAAACCCTTTTCCGGAAAGAAGCTTGTATGGGGGCTATGTGAAATTATCGACCGATTCTTCGCATTTTCAAAAGGCTTGGTCTTTGTGCCAATTAGAACCTATGAACCAAATTAAATTAATTTTTCCAATCAATTATCTCCAAAATTGCAACATGCAACTTGCGCACAATGGATAGCCAGCCAGCCTGCCGGATGCACATCGTCAGATCGATCCGTATATTTTAAGTTGGGTCTAGGGCCAATATTTTAAAGTGTTACAAACATCAGCACAAATGCATAATATCCTCTCAACTATTGCGGTGTTGGTATAAGTAGCAAACAGTGGTTTGAACCTACCCGATAATTTTAATAAAATACCAATTAAAACACGTAACATAAGCAACAAAATATCAAGTCATATACCTGTAGTTTTCATGGGAAACCGTGTATGTTGATATCATATTGCTGAATTTAAAACGCTCTTTACATGTTTCTTAAAATTTGTGAAAAAAATGTGGACCAATTCCAATTATTTTTTGACGTAATGACCAATTTAAAAAAGTTGAATACCTTGTCCATAGTTTGATCTAAAATGTTTTTCGACTCTCCTAAAAAAAATTGTTAACCGTTTAATCAAGTGAGTTCAATGTTTAATCAAGTGAATTAAAAGTTTAAATGATACTATCAGTTTGCACCAGTTAACAAACCACAATAGTGGTTAGGCAGTTATGATACTTTTTCTTCTATAAATATGAAGAATATAATTCATATGGGACTTTTTCTGCAATATATTGCACATAATAAACAAGAGGGTATTGACTCAAAATTTAAAAATTTTCAGTTGTAGCAAAACAATTTTTAATTTGAAGACATGTGAAAAACAATTTTAAAACCAACCGTTTCGTTACCAAGAAGTAGACAAAATAGCACGATATTCTTACAGCGGGAAGATATAAATATAGCGTGTCGGTTACCCATAAAAAACCACAGATATGTCCGTCCACATCAATCTTAAAGCCTAAAACAAAATTGTACTCAAAATCAGATAGGAAAGTATAAGCGGTCACGTTCGGCCATTTGATAGCCTTCACACTATTTACACCTATTTTTTTAAGACCCATGGGCAATCATGGACCCGGCAAAGATCACTAGATCGATTCAAAAAGTGATTCTGAGCAAGCTGGTATTCTAAAAAAAAGCAAAATTTTTAAGTATTACACACATTAGAACAAACGCATAATACCCTCTCCACTATTGTGTTATGGCTATAACCAATCAATCGAATCAAATGTCTTGGTAAACTTAAGACCAAATAGATTTATCCCATAACAAAAATTTAAGAACTAAAGTGAAGGAATTAGTTATAGAAAAAAATTACTCGATTTTTTTAAGCGTTTATACTGATTGACTTAGAAACACTTTCTGAGTTGATTTAGCGATGTTTATCCTTCTGTCCGACTGTATGTCCATGTTAACCTTTTGCACAAAGTACAGGTCGTTATTTTGAAAATTATTTGATCAAATTTGGTACAAACATATCGCTCATTTTCTTCAATAGTGACACAATTCAAAAAGTAAGTAAGTAAAAAAAATAAGTAGTAATGCAGAATTGTTGTCTGTTTTTCCTTGTATTGGGCAGTAATGGCAACTTTTTTGGAGCAAAAAGCACTTTAAAATGTAAAAAAGCACTTAAACTGTTTCAAGCAAAAAAAAAAACGTTAAAAAGCACTAAGCAATTTTTTTAATTTAATCGATAATTGAGCACAAAACAAGTTACTAAATATTTAAAAAAAAAAATGGCGGCGGCGTTGTTGTAGGACCATTTTCGAACATAACTTTAATTTTGATCATCATAAGTTGTGTTTGAATTGGGTCATAAACAGTGTTTAAGTAATATTTTGATTTTTGGTATGTTTCCTTGCAAAAGATAGCAGTGCAGACACTAGGTAGTGGAGTATATAATGTGAGGAATAGAATTAATAGAGTTCAAAGATAGTCCGTTTCTAATTTTGGAGTAACTGTAGTTCAACGAACTAAATGTTCTTTCAACTTCTACGTTAGAGTATGACAAGCTTAAAATTCTTACTACAAAATTAGACAAATCTAAAAATGGATTTTGTTCTATTGAATCTTTAAAATCGTTGCCTTTTATCCAAAAAGATCTGTTCGTAATTGATTTTTCCATTTAAAATTCTTATGTGAAAATGTGTAACGGAAACAATTACATCGTTTTTATTGCGATTAACAACCGATGTGAGATTTACAAAACAAAGCAGGATTGCAGAGTACATGAAACTGAATACTCCTCCCCAATCTTCTCACCTCACTCACCGATAAACTAATTAATTTCTGCAACAAAAACTGCAAGTTTTGGCGATGCCTTTGTAGTGAGCTTACCTAATAAACAGTTGCTATACTAAAATAATGTTTTTACACTTAACAAAATTGTTACTGCATAATTGATTTAAAAAATTGTAGAAAAAACTAAAAATGTAAAAAGCACTAAAGGCACTAACGAAAAATTGAAAAAGCACCAAGTTAGTGCTTTTTCTTAGTTTGGCACTAAAGATAAAATTTTGGCGTTTCGAGGAATGAAAAAGCACCATAAATAGTGCCAAAAGCACTAAGTTGCCATCACTGGTATTGGGTGTGTGTGTAACGGTAAATTGAGGTGAATAAAATTTCACTAGCCCTGGTGGTTAGTATAAACTCTGACATTAGCGTAGACATTTTTGACAATTTTAATTCACCATAGAATTTTGCTACCGTTTCACATTGTGTATAAAATTCATCTGAATATCTTTTATACACAGGGCTGGCTGCCGGATTAAATTGTAAAAAAATCGTCAATTTCCTGAGAAAAAATAAAAAATCGTCAAAAAAATCGGACCATTTAAATTTAGATATTAAACAAAGTTTGTTCGAGTTTTATTTAAAAACAAGCAAACAAAAACATATTATATACATACATATGTATATGCCCGTATGTTTATGAAATTGTTTGTTAAATTTAACAAACGTTTGTTAAGGAAAATTTTCATAAAAAATTTGTTTTGTAAACCTTTAATTACTATATTATAATAATCTAAGGTTTTTTTCAAAGTCTTACGAATAGAAGATACTTTCAATCGGGCCATTTTCTAAAAAATTTCAAATTGGTATACCGTTCACCACAGAGGGTATATGTACAAGTACGTTTTTATATAAGTTTGTTATACCTTTTGTAATTGCTACAATATTAATGTTACGCCCTATAAAGTATATACTCGTACATACGAGTATATACTTATGTATATTCTGAGTCCTTATGAGTAGCAAAGTTGATTTAACGATGTCAATCTAACCATGTGTTTGTTGAAATGGGATTTCCGAAGACTCTTATATAAACAATGCTATATATTTATATTAGATATAGTACGGAATAGTGTGCTATTATATTTCCGCCAGATCGGTCTACAAATGCCTAAGATATGAACTAAAAACCATGACTGCCTGTAATTTATACCCATAAATCTCTCATTTTGACCTGTAAACAAACCTTGACTTCTTTAAATCTTCTTAACATTTATTATTATTTTTTCTTTTTTACCTGAAATATTCTTTCTTCACGATATTATAGTTTTGGCACCATGGCACCCATATAAGCTAGGATTATAAAATGTGGCTTTAAAATGTTTCATATACATAGGTATATAGAGTATTAAACGTTAAAAATGAGCCAAATCAGTTCATAACTTCACCTGCTCTCCACACGAGTGAAGTCTCAATCTCCCAGTCAAGATTTTGGTACGAGTTTTTACTTAAATTGACTTGACTCGAAATTTTGCTTTTGCCTATACATACAATTTTTTATGGAAAAGAACAAAAATGTTTTTTTCTGTGCTGCCTAATAACAAACATCAAAAGATTTAAAATTGTCTTATTTTGAAGACTGAAAAAAATCGTCACTTTTTAGAAAAAAATCAGCAAATCGGCACTTTGCTAATTTCGGAACCAAAAATCTTTAAAATGACGATAAATCGTCAATTCTGGCAGCCTTATTTATACGTTTGAAGAAAGTGTGTCGTTATTTTTTTTTTTTTTTTTTGTTTTGTAGTAAGAGCAAAAAAAAAATTTTAAATGCGTTTATCTTAAAATGGATATTTTTGAGTATGACAATTGAAATTAATGAGCGATATGTGCTAATAGTCACAGAGACGAAGCCTATTTGTGCGTAGCTTCATATAGCCCCCATTCAAACTTCTTTCCGGAATAGAGTTTTTTTATGCTCAAGTCAAGTCGATATTTTAACATAGTTCATATACGAATAGTACTCCCCAAAAAAAATATGTAAATGCCATAACTGTCTTATTAATTTTAGTATTGATATATAATTTGTATAAAAGCTACTACTAATGTCATGTCATGTTAAAATTATAAGCCCCTAAAATCAGATATATAGATATCCGGAAAATATTCGGTACCAATAACACTTATATGATTCATTACATTACACTTTTTTAAGTTGACGGGTTCATGACTGCTTATTGGTCCTAAATAGGGTTTACTCTTGGAAATTCTTTTTTAAATACAGGAGTGGGTATAATGCGGTCGGGCTTCACCAACTATACTTTCGAACTTGTTAAATTATATATCGATTATTTAAATAATTTTCCACTCTTGTAGTTCAATATAATTGTATATTCGAATACAAATATAAAAATAATGAAACATTAGCAAGCATTAATAAATCAATTTTCGTGAAATTTTCACAGAATTTTCCTAACTATCCGTCATCTAATACAGGCTTTAAATATTTGATAGATTCCAAGTAGATTTTTTACAAATAGAATGGTTTTTAATACAAAACATCTTCCAAAATTGGACTGGGCTACAGAAATAGGCGTAGCACGCCCTAAAAGTACAAAATTTACGTTAAAGTACATATTAAAATTTTGTCCAAAATCTTGGCTATCAAACACAACATCTATTAAAGTGTGCTGGACTAGAGAAGAAGACTTCCCATAGAATACTTTTCGAATAAAATAAGATTATTCTATCAATTATCAAGTTTTGGAATGAGTCTGATAGAAAAACCTAAGTGCTGGTTCACACTCTTCAAGTTTAGCAGGCAAGGTTTGAGTTGTTAGGAGAGAGAGGAAAAGAAATGGCATTCCCTTTTCCCCTTTCTCCTAAAAGCTCAAGACTTGACGGCTAGAACTTGAAGAGTGTGAACCAGCACTAAGATTTTTAAAGTTCTAAAGTTTAGGTACTGTATTCATAAAACAGTCAATTGGATTTAAAATCTATTAAAAAAAAAAAAAAATTATGAAAATTTAATTTGAAAATACGTTTGAAATCTTAATTATTTCTTAAGAATGAGTCAGTAATATTGTACTAAAAAAAGAAGAAAAAATAAACATATTTTTATTCGAAATAAGTACATTCTTAAAATTATCTTTTTAAAAAAATTGTGAATTTTTTTTAAACTTATTCCTCAAATTAGAAATATGTGTACCTAACTGCTTTATTCAATTAATTTCTTAGGTTTTACCTTCTATTAATACAACACATTATTTGTTAGACTATTCTATTTAAAGAGGCTTTTAATATCCTAATCCCTGTAATATAAAAAAAATTCTAATAATAACTAATTTTCATTTCCATATTAATTTCATGTGTTTCTTTTAATTTTCTTTTCATTCGATGTAATACAATAAAAATTGAAAAAAAAACGTAATGTAACTGAAAAAACGTAAACAATAACGGCACTTTATTTATCCATGTCATCAACCGCATTGAAACAAAAACTAAAATATGAAACGTTAATACAAAAATCAAAACGTCTTATCCAAAACACAAACCTTTTCATACGAAAAAATCCCGTTTAATGACAACAAAACTATAATAAATTTGACTACTACTAAAACATATCCCACTGTTAATTTTTGCCATAAAATTTACGTGTACTATTGTCTAACACTACCAAAAAAAAAACTTACTAATTTTAAATAAAATTTCGTTTTTGAAATTACATAAATATTAATATTAATTTAAAACAAACGAAAAAATTGTCCTTGAAATATATCAACAGCGTGACCGTTATCGTTTACGTGTTCGGGCCTCTGACCGAGGTGAACCACCATCATACGCCGATGTTGATGTTGAATTAGATGTCGTCGATCGTAATAATAAGCCACCCATTTGGGATAAGGTGGTCTATGGACCAATTTATATACGTGAAAATGTCACTGTGGGTACGGTTGTAACATCGGTTAAGGCAAGGTTTGTATTTAAATGCTAAAACTCTTACTGTCTCTCTACCTCATAATCTCTATAAAATCCTCTATGAGCCATTTAAAATGAATAATAAAGTATAAACTGTTTTTTTTATCGGCAAAAATTTTAACCAGACAAAAATCTTCCTAATTTATATTATGTACTAATTTTCATTAAAATTAATTTTGAACTTTATTAACATATGTAATGTTATCTTAAAATAACCTTTTAAGGTGGGATATTTATAATTTTTGTAAGAAAAATATCCTCCACTTTTGGTTTTTGGTGTAATCCCATTATTGCAAGACTCCAAAAACCTAAAAAATGGGCATTTCACTAATATTTTATTAAGAGATTTTTTCACCTGCCATTTAACCATCTAAAAGGAAAATTGTAACAAGTCCCACCCTGCCTTAAAGTCACCATTGTTAAGGGAAATATTTTTTAACACCCAATCGGCTGATTTTTTAAAATTTCTGTTAAAGCATGTTGTTATTTCCCCTTATGGTCCCGTTAGTGGCGAAGGTGTGGGTCATGGATGGTGGTTGCTTAATGGTAGTGTTGTTGTCTAAGCTAAATCAACAAAATTCATATGACATTTTTCGCGTAGTTTTTTTTCGTAAAATAATAATTTTAAGAAAATTTCCTTTGTCTAGGATATTTCCTTAGTAAAGGATATTTTTTGTAAGAACAGTTTTTGTATTTAATTTTTGTGCCGAAACTGTGTTATTTTTTCTCTGTAAAATGCAAAATACTTGAGATTTTTGACTTTTGCATTTGTCAGCTTGTTGTTACTCCCAAAAATAGTAAAAATCATATATTTTGATCAAAATTTCAACCCACATGCAACACACTTATAACAGAAAATAAAATTGGCTGTGGTTCTTTTCCTTTTCCCCACTGTAATCAACATCAACTTAATTTTATATACATTCATATGTATAAATTATTTACAACAATTATAAAATTAATAAGGATCTGGTTTTCAGAGGATATTGGTATTTGAAAATTTAAAGAGAAAGAAAAAAGGCATAAATTTTTTTTTTTAAATTAAAAAAAAAAATATTTTTATTTAATGAAATTTACAAACATTTATAGGATAACACTGTGTTACAGTAAAGCAAAAGAATGCTCCAGTATTTGGAAATTTTTAATTTAACCAATAGTTGGCAGCGTTAAGTGGAATATCCTATTTTTACATTAGTAACTTTATAATCGGTTTAAGAATTTCAATATGATTTGGAAGTTTTTTGTGTGACTAAAATCGTTTGTCATATATATAATAATGTGTTTTTTTTCTTAACTTATATCTGGTCTTATTATGTACAATCAGCCGGTCCTCAGCTCTGATAAAGGAGGAGTGACACTGAATAGTCAGTGTTTAGAAATTAGGATAATGACCACCAAGACGAACCACCAACAAATAGTTATCTCAGACCCACCATGTCCAGCTAAGTTTGATTCCGTTAGACCCAGCACCAAAAACCGTTTTGGTGCGAAAGTGCGATTGCAACCCTACAAAATCGTTTTAAGTAGAAAAGGAGTCACAATCCAAAATAGGAACCAGACCTGCAAGAAAGGCGAATTCATTACAGCTGTTCTTAAAAGCCATGCTCCTAACTTTTTTTTATAATTGTTCGATGCCTACATTTTTTTAATTACACTGTGCTAGTTGAAAAAACAGACAACCCGGGAACCTGACGGTTTAACCTAATTCGGGCACGCTGAATCCAGTGGTGCTAACCGTTTTTTTGGTACGCGCTTGTTTTTGACATATGCCGATATTTCGAAAATGGAGGAGGTTACACAGTATTTATTCTCGTGACTCAATACATTTGACCCGTCAAGGAGCGTCATACGCGCTACAGGGGCCAAAATGATGGTTGAATTTCTTAAATTTGACCCGTGTAGCGTGTAGGATGCTTCTAAAAGGGGAAGGTGTATGACCAATTATTATTTATTTTTCATCTTCCTCATTTATTTCTAACATACCTACCCGCTATCTCCATTCCTTAAGAGGGCTCCCATACAAAATGTTCAATACAGACTAGAAATATATTGAAGAAAAGTCCCATAAATTCCCACGAGTCGTGGGATGTAATGTATGACCGACCTCAATTAGTTTTTTATCCTTAAGATGTTCTCCAGACATACTTGCCCTATATCACCACTTCTTAGAAGGGCTCCCATACTAATATTGCGTTTTATGAAAGTCTTAAATTAAATTAAATTTTCCGTCTTTTGTGAATAAAAATAAAGTTATTAACAGATTTTAATCATTTATGGCTTGTTTTGTTTGCATCTCCGTTTTTTATATGTCTGGACAAAATTAGAATCAAAGCTGCATTTTCCAATTTTTTATGAATTTTGGAAAACCAAAAAATTCAAAATGTTGCTATAAAATTTTTTTTGTTAGCAAAAAAAAAAATTATGTTTTTAAAACGACTTGTTGGCAAAAAAAAATTATGTTTTTAAAACGACGGCGAATATTAGAAAAAAGTTAACTTTTGCTTAAAGATAATTTTATTGCGGAGTTTAAAAACTTCTCCATTTTCGAAATAACGGTATATCTCGAAAACAAGAGCTAACGTAAAAAAAAACTGTTAGCGCCATTAGATTCAGCGTACCCGAGTTGTGTTAAAATGCCAGGTGCCCGGCTTGTCCCAAAAAAAAGTGTCAAATTCTAGCACAGTGCTATCTTTGTTTCTTTTTTTTTTTTTTTGACATTGTACAATGAGTTTACAAAAACAAATTGCTTGTGGACTTTGTACGGGTTGTACTGTTTTAGTACTGAGATAATTCGCCTTGCCTGCAAGCATTTTATATGTGTAGCATAAATCTTATCTGCTTACATAATCACCCCTATCGTGAATAATTTTTCCCTCGTAGCTTGTTCCATTTTCACGTATTTGCGTTCATGAAAAACTCCCATGAAAAAATTAATTCATAGGAGAATAATAACTTGAAAAAAATGTTCGCGGGAAAAAATTCCCCTTATCGTGAACAATTTTTTCCTTCGTAATTTGTTCACTTTTCCCTTTGAATTTCTCACTTTTTTTTTGCTGGGGAACTAAACATTTATGTAAGTAATTCTTCTCATAATGCGAATATTGAAGTTTACAAAATTAATTTTAAGGTCAATTTCCGTTAAAAGAGGCACAAACTTATATGTATATTGTTCAACAAAATGCAAAAAACAGGTCCATTGCCTGACGAGTTATGAAGCTTTTCAAAGACGTGGTGGCAGAATTTTAGAAATTTTTTTACTGCATAAAAGCGCAATAAGCTAATGTTGCAATCACTCCATTACAATATATTTTATTTTATTTTATTTTTTTTTTTACTTTTCAAATATACGTGAATATTTTTAAACAAAAAATTTTTTTTTAATTGTTTTTTAATATTTCTTCTTTTTTACATTTACTGAGAACTGATAGCGCGAAAAATTGTTTACGGGAGTTTCATGATAGCATTTTTCCCTTCGAGGGGAATGAAATGATAGGGGTGATTATTTGCTATATATGTAGAATCCCAACATAATAGAAATACTTGCAGTATATTGTCATTCTAGACCCGACCATTAAATATGACCCCGTCTAGTTTATTTGACTAGAAATTACATCTCCAAAATTTGTGATGATCATAAATCACATTTTTAAACTTTATAGATAACCTTAATATAGTTAAACTTCTCGAGCCAAAATATCACTCACATTTTTATGGCCCATATTTGGTCATCGCTTCCATTTAAATCCATCGTTCGACAGTTACTTCAGTGCAAGCGAAGAACACATATTTTTCAATATGGTCGGGCACCTTTAGTAAAGCTAGTTTTAATGAAAAAATTTTAAATATATTATGGTTACTTTAACCATATTCATGGATATATACATTATAGTTAAATAAGTCACCAATTAGGAAGCATGCTTCCGACCTAGTAGATGGTAATAACATTAATACGTTAACCACAAGTTATTGTATATGATTTAAGTATGAAACTTCTCCTACAACGAAATGTAACATGAAATTTTTAAATAATATTATGGTTAATTTAACCATTTCCTCAGTTTTGTTGGAGTTTTATATGAGGAGCTTTATTCCTTAAGTCCGTATATTATCGTATTAGTAGCAACTTCAATAGAGGCTAAATGAAAATATTAAAAAAATATTGTAAATATAAAAGAGTAGCTGAACCCGTCCCACGTTGCCTGGCAATACAAACGGTTTTGAAATAGTTTTGTTTTTGTTTAATAAATATATTTTGTGAATCTTAGCCAAATCGTACCATGAATTAAGAAAATTTAAGTATCACGACAACAGCGCCACCTTTCGGTATTAAACTTAAGAGAAACCTCATTCCAGACAAAACAAATTTATTGTCCAAGCTTGGTGTCAATCGGTCATTCGGTTCTTGAGTTCTAGTAACACTTACCCAGAACAAACGTTTATATATATAAACGTATCGATTTTACGCATTTTCTTCTTGCAATATCTCAGGTCGGTCTTATATCCACTAAAGATACTGTTTCATCAGATTTGATCATAAATTATGGTTTGATTGATCTTCAAAAAGAAGATATCTATACATAATATTTTAATTTCAAATCGATTATAAAGTGATTTTTTTTTAGAAATTTCCATTTTTTTTTTTGCCAAAAAAAATAATTTAGAAACTCGATTCAGCGCCATTATTATAAGTTGGCTTTTGCTTTTCGACAGATAACATTACTATCTGTCAACTTAACCTCAACTTTAGCTGACGCCAAGTTTCAATAATGGCTCTTAGTTATTCAGTTTGTATTACGCTTCATAAAAAGGATACTGCTCATTTTTCTTTCTCTGCTGTATATATTAAAAATATAAGACAAAATTATAAACAAATGGTGTTGGTTTTCTTCAATAGAAATTTTTACAAAACAAAAAAAAAAAAAAAAAAAAATTAAATTAAATTAAATAATATTAATTTTAATCAAAAACTACTGCTACACATACAATTTGGCAAACTGCTAGGATTTGTTAAATTCGAGTAGTTAAACAGTTAACAGGTAAATAATGCTACAATACAAAAACAAATTATATATAACTATAAAAGCATATATTGTAAAATTAATTACAAAAAATGTTAAAAAACAATTCTAAATTTAAACTTACTAAAACAAAAGAAATTTAAGTACATATTTAGTAACAGAAAAAAAGTTTATATGTATTTATATGAATGTAATGCTTTTAAAACCAAACGAAAAAAATTATATAACAAAAAATTGCACTAAATCCTAAATATCTATATATTTTGTTTTTAGTTTGTTATTCTTTTGTTTTTATATTAGTAACATAGTTATTATTTTTGTAATAAAAAAAAAAGTTTTAATTTTTAAGTACAAAGAAATCTCTAGTTTTAAGTACAAAAAATTAAAAGGCTAGGATCGAGACTTTTACAAAAAAAATATTGTTAAATATGTATTAAAATAAAGATAAAAAAATTCTTTAATTTGCACTGCCTATGAAATATTTTTTAGTAAGAAAACAATTTTTACAAATACAATTTTCATTTAAACAAAACCAATTTTCCTAAGGTGTTGGTCTTTTTTCGTTACTAAACTTTATTTTTTTTTCGTAATAAACTTTTTTTATTTAAAAATTTTTTATATACATAAAAGAAAACTATAATTTTTTGTATTTTGCCATTTTTTAATTTCTTCTATACTGAATAATAATCAAAAAAAACATCAACTCCATATAAAAAAATCTATATAAAAAAAACTCAAACTCATCACTGGTTTTTGTCAACAAACTTGAATTTTTGAATGTTACAAAACCGCCAAAAAAAAACCTGCCTCTTAAATCTAAAATCTATAACGATTTATTGTAAAAATAAAATAGCGTGAAACCTATAAATTAGAAGCCATGGCACAAGACAAAGGCTATCCACCTTTATCACGTACCGTAGAGGTTCAAATCGATGTTGTAGATCGTGCCAATAATCCACCTGTCTGGGATCATACAATCTATGGTCCTATTTATGTCAAGGAAAATATGCCAGTAGGTGGCAAAGTCGTCTCGATCAAAGCCAGGTCTGTTTAATATTTATCAAAAAAAAATTTAGAAATTTTTTAATATTTTAACAAGAAAATACAAACTTTATTGAAACAAATACTTTTAAATGATTTTTGATTTTTATAAAAAAAAAATACTATATTTCTTTGTTACTTTTTTTTTATTAATGTTAATTTTGTGTATGTTTTTTTATTATATAAATGTTAAATGTTATTTGCACAATATGCACTGATTTCTAAAGATACCTCAATAATAATTCCCCTAAAAAAGCTCTATTTATTTAATTATTCAAAAAAAAAAAAAAATGTTTATTCACCTATTCACGTATTTAAGAAAATAAATTTGTAAACTTTTTTTATAATATTGGTCTTTTATCTTGCTAAGAAAACTCAAACTTTTATATGAATTATTTATTATTTTTTTAATTTTTAATTAATATTTGTGTAGTTTAAGTAGTAAAGTATCACAATAAGTTTTTAAGTTAACGCAGTTTATTTGTACAGAGTAATCTCTTCGTTGTCCGGTCATGAGAGATTACACTGGATTAAAAATTTAACGCTGATATTTTAGATTGAGACAACTTTAATTTACTTGAGAAAATGTAGCAAATTTTCTTAAAGTATAAGAGTTATTTCAATCATTATTCGAATTTGATAGAACTGTATAACAACCTCTTTAAAAAATTTCATCATAAACGATTTTGTAGAAGCAAAGTTTTTAACTATTTTAATCGTAATTTTGTGGTATAAGAATTTGGTTTTGGCTGTACTTAATAACCGCAGCGGAAAATTTATATAAATCGGTTATTTTATTCCAAGCGAATGTATTTAGATCAAAACAACTTATAGTTTTGTCTTATAAGAGTTTCAAATAAAATTTGTGAATTACATATTAGAAGAAAATACTCAAGCATATTAAAAAAAAAATACCGTGAATTACTGTAAGAAAAGTATACAACTATGTTTTTTGCCCCAAGGAGGTTATAATTTTTTATAAGGCAGTAATTTAACATAAATTTTATTACAAGAGAAGTATTTGGATCAAGTCACTTTCAGTTTTGCTAAATAAGAGTATTATACATATTTTAATTTAACTGAATAAATAATAAACCTGTGTTTATTGGTATACTGCATAATTATAGTTTTTGTGGGTACTTCGACTCCGACTTCGGTACAAAAACCTCAACTTCGACTGCACGGCCCGGATTATAACAGTTAAAAAAAAATATACAAATTTTTTTCACAGTTTACTTTTTATGTTACTCACAAAAGTTGCATGAGTTTCCAAAGTTGAAAAATTTGTATCTCTTAGTCATTCTTCAAAAAAAAAAAATAAGAAATGCTTGACATTTTTGCATTATACTCGCTCATAAGGAATTTTTCGGTGTTATTTCAATATGACTTTCTTTTACGAAATTAAATTCTGCCTTAATAATTTTTATATGCACATTTATAGCTTATTTTCACGCCGGTTATAAGAATTTTATTGTACAAGTACAGTGTACTATTTAACATAGTCGAAATTGTTTCGTGTTTAAACATTTTCTCATATGCATGTCCTGCAATTATGCATCAGAAAATAATACAATATTTAAAAATCGCATTATAAAAATTCTCATATAGCATGAGTCAAATAGAATAAAAACCGTACAAAAATTATTTCGTCAAAACTAAGTTTTCTAAATTTCAATCAATTTTTGATGCAAGTAAAATAGTTTTTTTTTCCTGATGCCGAAGAAATTTAGTGAGTTTTTCATAAGCACTTAATATGAATATAAGCATATTAAGTGCTCTCGTTTAGAAGCACCAAAAAACTTTCAAATTATGAAATGCTTGTAAGCAATAAAAATTGTAGTTACAAAGTCTTTTGAAAGTAAGCGGTTACATTAAAGTCCATGGACAGCCAAAGCGCACTTGGTTCAATAATGGTCCCTTTTTTATTTCGTAAGGAAGAACAGCTCCTTTAAAGACGTAACTGTTGAGTGTTACCAATTCGTTTTCCCAATGAAAAGAAAAAGTACCTTAAATTCTATCCCACATCCAAGTAAGACAGCTTTTTCGCCCCAAAGCATTCCTCCCTTTTATCCTACAACCAGCACATTTAGTCCCAGAACATGCGGTGAAACGCAACCGTAACGAAACTGCCATTTCTAGTTATTTTTGAGTTTCATTTGTGTTTATGCTTAAGATTTCTTTGAAAACCGCACATGACGCTACCATTTTGAAACCAGTTTGAAACGCATTGGAAATAAGTTGCATTATAACTGACGTGAATTAAACTCGTGGTTGCGTTTTATCTGTTCTCAAACACGACTTTTTGCTCCCTTTCATCATGGATGACCTGGTAGGATAGTTGGTAGTGAGCTAGTCTATCAGCGCCGGGGTCGCGCATTAAATTCCCGACAGAGACTCTGGTTTCTTTCCTGCAGACAAGCGCAGAGCATTGCGGAAGGAAAAAAACAATGGCAACTCATAGAGTAGTAATTTAATTCGTGCCCTATTCCTCGTAGCATGAGTTCCTAGTGTCAAGTAATGACTTAAGTCACTATCTTAATATGGTCTCTGATGTTCTTTAGTAGAGAGTCTGTTCTGCATTTGTCTTAGCGAAACAATAGAGTCCTTGTCAAGAAGCAGGTAGATTCGCATGCTCACTCCATCTGTGCAAGTCCACAAAGTTGGTCTTAAAGTTTGTCATCCAGGCGACTTGTTTGCCTGACAAGCGCATCTGGTATTTGATTATATTGGCCATCCGTGTGCCCTGGTATTTATTTTCAGTAAACCTTTTTTGTCACATATACACCTACTAAGAGTGCAGTGACAGCTTTACTATCAGTAAATATGCACATTTCCCCGCATATTCTAAAATTAAATAGGTTATTAGTTGCCTGCTTAACAGCAAAGATGTCTGACAAAGCGAACTTTTACTTTTTTAGTATATAACTTCAGGGCTGATTCTGAGGAAGATGTATCCAAAGACAACCCGTTGCTATAATCAGTATGTGTTGCATTAATTGCGCTGAAAAAAGGTTATGGATATTAATAATTAATCTAATTTGAGCTAATCGGGTATATCCTGACATACCCATAGTCACGAAAATGGTTTTACTGTTTACATTAAAAAATTATGTTAAAATATCAAATGTGTTAGTTTGTTAAACCCTTAGCTTATTTAACTAAAGAAATTTAGCCTTATTACGAAAGTCGTTGTCATGAACGAAGTCGTAGTTATTTGAATTTGTTGTCCATTTTAAATTTACGACAACGAAAATGTATAGTAGATAGATAGTTTGTCGCATTTTTGTCGTTACGATAATCAGAATACCAATTTTTAAAAACGACTTGTTTTCGACTACGACAACGACACTCATAATAAGGCCGAATATTTCAAAATTTTAGAGCAGTTCTAATAATGTTTTTTTCTGTCTTTCACAAGTATAACAGTTATAAATCCATATTTTTTTAAATGTTCATATAAACTTTAGCCAAGAGATTTCTATGAAATTTACTTCACTGATATATAAGAAAAATTGAGCCCAACTAACTGCATAACTGTTAAAAAAGTATATATGTATATACATTTTTTATTTTTTTTTTAGATTTTAACAAAATTTCAAGGAATTTTAGAAAATATTTGATTCTTATTACGTACTTTGTTTTGTTCTTATTAAATCGAAAAACAAATTTAATTATATAAAAAGCCTTATACAAATAACTTTACATTGCATTCTAAAGAAGGTGAATAAACATTTTTTTATCTTCCTCTTAATTTTATTACATTTTAATAGACTCTTGCTCGATATATAAAAAAAAATTTAATCCTTTTGAAACTGCGAACACCCCAATACCTCCCTTCATAATCATAACATCCCTCACACTCCATTTAATGCACTTGCCATTTATACTTGTACGTATTCATCTGCACCAAAACTAAAAAAAAAATAATAAATTAAATACTATAAATCAATATTATTTACTGCCATCAACACCACTTTTCGTTATTAAACACCCACTTGTTATTTATATAATTTAAAAAAAATAAAACTTATATTTTCATAATTTAATAATTTTGTATACAAAAATTTTTCACTGAAACCACGTATGTATATGTTATTTTTAGTTTATATTTATTTTAATTAGTATAGAATAATAAAAAAAATAATAATAAGTCTGTGAAAAGCACTGCCTTTAAAGTTTACGCTTGAGCACATGTTGTATGTATTTATTATGCACTTTGTATATTATAACTCACTGTATTTGAACTTGCCCAATTATATTTATTTGGTTTCAAAGAACTTTGAGATGCAAATTTTAAGATTAGAAATAAAAGCTAGCAAAAGCGTATATTACATTTCACACTATAATACAAGTCTTAAGTTATTTCAAGAAAATGCTTCTCTGATCTAATTATTGTTTGAAAGTTTTCAAACAACAATAAAAACTTATGAAGACAGGGTTGAAAGCTCATCAAAATACGTAAGACTTGTGTGACAGTACTCTTTAGTTTGAAAGTACTCTTTAATAATGTTATAATAGAATAGAATGTGAGAATTATTTCTTTTTGTAAGGTACTTTTTTATATTCAACATTTTTATTTTTCGAATGAATTCCATGAGATAAATTTTAATTTTATAAAGCTTTTTTGAAATAGTTCTATTCCTTCAATATTCACAAACTGTTTTTACTTAAGCCATCATTTGGTTAACATTGAAGCTATATATAAAATATGTATATTGTACATATATACATACATATATTAAGGAATGATTCTATACACTATAAGTTATACGCTTTATTAAATTAAAATTTACCTCATGGAATTCATTCGAAAAATAAAAATGTGGGTTATAACAGAATTATAACCGTTTTGGTAACAACGCCACGATAGGTCTGTCCGTCCGGCTGACTGTCTGTCCATGTAAACCTTGTACAGTAGTATCTTATGAAAAGAATTTAAATAGATTTTGTAAGCGGTTAGTCCGATTGGAATACAATTTCAGGTGAAAATCAAGGACTTGTATTTGAGTTTTAGATTTTTGATTGAAGACTGCCAAAATCTAAAACTCATGCCCATTTTTTTAACCTAGCTTCTGCAAAATGTTATGTTATATGGGTGTAAGTTGTTCTTTTCAGAGCTGATAAAAGTCGGATTACCAGTGAAAAATATAAATTTCTGTTTTGCCTATTTGCAACATTGGTCTACAGTTTCTTATCTCTGTGTTGCCTATAGGCAACATTGCTCAAAAGTGCATATAAATATTATTCCGATTTTTTGTTTATTAGAAATGCGTCCATGGGGTTTGAATGTAATAAATATTTGAGTTAAAATTAATAAAAGAGTATCACAAAAAATAACTTGTAAAAAAATGTTCCGAATAGTTAACATTTATATTAAGGACTAAGTTATCTGGTATATATCGTAAAAAGAATTTCGGCTACGACCGAACTAATTCGAGCATGAAAGGGTTAATTTCAGTCTGATTTTAGAGTTTAGGAAATATCCGACTTTGATAATTAAAATTTGCAAATTTTGATCTACCTTGGCCTAGTATGTTGCAAATATAAGACTCAAATCTATCATGATTTTTTCAAATATTTTCTGGTGAATTACTGGCAAATCGGTTAATATAATCCAGAAAAAATTTTTAAAATAATCTTTTAAAATTTATAAGCTATATGCAGTGTTGCCAGCAGCTGGAAAATGAAAAGCTTTTGACTTTAAAGAAAGGTAAGCCGCTTTCTAAAAAAAGCTAAAAAAAAGCTTAAACATTATAAATTAAGCTAAGGTTATCACAATGAAAATTTTTCTTCAAAAATTCTGTGTGTATTGGTGAGAGGGGAGAGAAGAATGGCATGTTCTCTTCCCCTCTCTCATATATGTATACTCAGCGTTTCTGAAAGAAAATTTTCATAGTGGAATCTAGACTAAGAATTGAGATTTTAATTTACGTTTAAATAAGAAATAAAGAAATTTATTTAAAATAAAAAGGCACTTTAAGTAGCAAAAAACAAATAAAATCATTAATTACGGCTACTTATAGATATATATATATATATATAAAGCTACGTGGAAACAATTAGGGACACCTTGTACATTTGAAATTTATGGTATACAAATTAAAAACAAATTTGTTTTCTGAACATAAAATAAATGTTTATAATTTGTTTTGAATATGTGCTTTGAAATACAAAGGTTTCCTTGCAAAATAAATTAAGCCTGAAATTATTTTCACCAAAAGTGTAAATTGAGGCGTGCATATAATTAAGGTCACGATTAGTTTTGTTTTGTAAACTTTTTTTATCCAATACTTTTTGTAATAATTAGACAATATTTTGTATCGAAAACCTTTGTGCCAATAACTGCTCTGCATTTTCAAGGAATTGAGGATACTAATAACTCACCTACCGTACTTGGGAAGGCTTTTAAACCCTTTTTCGGTTCCCGAATACGAAGGAGCTGCTTATCTTTAGTGCGGTAATATTGGTTTTTTTTCGGTTTGCTGCAGATTCCCAATTACATTGAGATGATGGCTGTATGATGTCCAATGCAATACAGTTAAAACCACTGCTTAACTTATGCAGCAGTTGGTTTTGGATCATTATCCTGTTGAAATATTTATGTTACCGTCCATATTTGACTTACCATATATCTAAGTTCGTTGAAAACGTGCCAAAACCCATCCGTTTACACTATTAAGCGACGTCCGAAAGCAGCTGGACTGTTTCGGAGAATTGCTCGGAAGATATCATTACTCTATGAACGCAATCGCAAGAAAACGTTAGAGTTTAAACAAAGCATACAGTTATTGAACCTTCAAGAATAAAATAGTTTTTCCGGATGAATAAAATATGTTTGCTGTCCAAAGTTAAAAGAACATGATGCACGAGAGCAAGCCTGCAGCATGATGATCCATGATGACCACTATCCCTTATTGTCCCTAATTGTTTGCAAAAATCAAAAATGTCTATTTATCTTAAACCCAACTGTCAAAATTGCGTGGGCATTTATTGCAACAAAATCAAAAAGAAAATAGCAAGCTAACACGCAAGTGTTGACTCGCAAGTGTCTAATATACACTGAATCATTTATAGGTCCCCAAATATGCCAAAGGTCACACAATTAATTACAACGGCCTAAAGTTCAGTGTATGCAGGAAGTTTTTAAGGAAAAAGATTCAGCAAATGTAACTAATTATGCAACAAATAAAAGAAAAAGTCGTTTAGTTAAACAATGCTGTAAAAAATGTTATAATAGTGTTTGTAATGAACATGGTATAAAAACTCTTGCGTGTAAACAATACATTTGAAAAAAAATGTTCTTATAAAAGCAATTTTCTTCAACTTATCATGTTTGTGTCTTAGAGACACATATCGGTAGGCTTTATAATATTTTATGTCGGGATGATAAGGGTTAAAAGAAATTTTATTTGATTTATAGTAACCGGTATCAGGGGAAGTTGATTTCCTTAAACATTTTGCCACATTACCTGCTTATTTCTTGATTTATACATTCCAATTTGTTTTTTAATTCCCCTGAGGTTTCATTTGAAAGAATTTTGCAGTACGGTTCATCAATAAAAGTTCAATGCTTAATTTATGAAAAAAGATATCTTCCCTATTAATTTTTCCTACACTGTATATACAACTTCTGGAGGGCCCAAGGAAGATATCGTCCCTATTAATTTTTCCTACACTGTATATACAAATTCTGGAGGGCCCAATCGGCTTATTATTACATTTTTTATTTAACTATTAAATATAAAGTGTTGCGCAAAATTTACTGTTCAATAAAAAATTGTGTACAAAATTTACTATTTAAATTGAAAATTTTGCACAGAATTTCCTATTTAATATTAAAATATAAACATTTGTTCGTTATTTGGTTAAAACTACTTAAAATGTGAATCCACCAAGAAGGTATCACAGCTTTAAGAAACCGGAATCAATTGAAATTAGAATCAAAAGGATTTAAACCTTTGCCGAAGATAAATTGGTATAAACAACTTTGTCATTCCGTCTTTAATTTTTACAATAATGACTCTATAAAATAAATAAATATATTATGTTCTATCTATCCGTATGTCTATCGGTTGAAATAAAGCTTATGGAGCCCCTACAAAACGTCAATCCATATATGATGTACCTATCGATCGGTAATGTCTTCGATAATTTTTCTATTTAAAATTAGCCAAATCTGTTTATAAATGGCTAAGAACTGAGCAAACATGTCATAAATTCAGCTAAAAAAAATTTATGGTGCCAGTATGACCTATGAGAAAATTTTTTTTATATATTAAAAGAAATTTATGAAAGAACATATTTCCTGAAAGGTCTGAAAAATCAACCCAGAAACCAAATAGTCATGACCGATTTGTTTTTTTTTATATATATGCATTTTCGGGAAACATAGAAATTTCCGTTTCCAAATTTCTTAACCCATGGAAATGGTATATTTCTTTTTAAATGCGTCAGTATTTACAGCCCCGGCCAAAAAATAGCACCAGGATAAAAAAATTCTTCGTCAGATATTCGTAAATAGCTCAAACTGATTTCATTGAATACTTGTCATTAAGTACTTTTTGATTAATTTGATTTTTTATATGAATAAAAATTTTAAGCTTTTTAAAAACAACTTAAGAAACACTCAGTCAAAATGTAACACTACAGTTTTATTGGATTTAAAATAAATACTTAAACTAAAAATAAATCCAAGATTTTGAATTCAGTATATTTATGATGTCTTCTCACATTGAAATTAATATGTTTTTGCATTAATTAGAACAGATTTTGGCACCTCCCCTTAAAAATTCTTCCATAGTTGCTGAACAGCCATCCGAAGGGCTCCATTAATGTTTGGTTCTAGTTGGGATAATCCCTTCTTTGTATCTATCCATAAATTCCCGATTGAATTTAGATCTGGGGACTGAGGTGGCCATTTCATCACGTTTATTTTATTGTCCTGAAACCACTTTTTGGCAAGTTTGCTAGTATGCTTCGGGTCATTTTCTTGCCGTAAGACACAATCTAGCGGCATTTCCTCAGAAACATATGGTAGCATTACGTCCTGGAATATATTAACGTAAATTGTCTTATCCGTGGTTGTTCTGATGCAATATATGGCTCCTACTCCATGTTTAATGTTTTTTGTTGTGAATCTTGCATTGAATTCAGCGTAAGGAGATCTTCTGACCAAGGCTGTTCATCTCTCCAAAGAACATTTCTCAACTTTTCAGCTCTCCATTCCAAATGAGTTCTAGCAAACTCCAAACGTTTTTCAACATGCTTACATGAGAACAGGGGAACTCTTCGGGACCTACAGGTATTCAAGTTCTTCTCTTGTAATCACCGAAGAATGGTTTCAACACTTGCGGTCACACATAGTAGCTCCTTTTTTAGATCTGTAACTGGCATAAATGGGGTCTTCTTGTATTGTCTGATCAATCTCTTAACTCTTAACCTTTATTAGTGACAAAACTTTTTTTGCGACCACGTTTTTCCGACTTTTGTGTAAATTTTATTGCATTGACAACTATTTTATTGGAGTTTGTTTCTTATTTCAGAATATGATTTTTGCTCAGAAACCATTTTTTTATAATAGAACTTTTTTCGGGTGTACAATGCTTTCCACGTCCCATTTCTATGAAAATAAATACTGAAATACGCGATCGATTATTTGATTTTTAATAAAAAATATCTTTCCTTCAGTTTTCGAACCTTTTATTTAAGCTTTTGAGTCACTATTAATATTTTTTAAAGAATTTTGTCATGCGGTGCTATTTTAATGACTGCACTGATGCAGAGCTTTTTTATAATTTTGATCATTGGAATATAGCCGCAAACATTTTTTGCAAAAAATAAATAAGTACGCTCAGAGAGAATATACACAATATAACAGTATTGCAAACTTACTTTAAAATAATACGCACAAGATATTTTTCACTACCATAGACTGTTTCATTGGTGCAATTATTTATTTATTTTTTTTTTACCAGCACTGTAAATCTGCGAAGTCGGTTAAAAATTACGAGAAATGTCCAAAATATTGTAGAAATAGTTTAAGCCCATCAACATTTTTATTAAAACTTAAATGTTAAGCTGAATTCCGTTGATTTCAATCAATTCCTCTGACATCACAACAATACTGAATCTAGAGTTTATAAACAAAAATCTACATTGTTGGCGATCTTAAATTATCAGCGTTAGCTTCATTTCTAGAAGAGGTAGTTTAATTTTAAGAGAAGGAAGATTTTTACTCTGATTTAATTATGATTGCAATTTCTAGAGTTGATTGCAATTAAAGTTGTGCAATCAATTGATATATGAATTGATTTCAAGAAAGTGATTCAATCTTGTTTATTGAAATTGAAATAAAACTATCCGGTTTTCGATTTGGAACCAAATAAAAAATTGCAATCACTAACGAGATGTAATTTACTTGCAATTAAATCAATTGCATTCTTTTACAAGACTGGAAGGTATTTCGTTTTAAGTTCTAATATGTTTGCACTCTGCACTTTAGCACAACTTATAATGATAGCACTTTATATTTATCCAAGCTATATATTGTACTTTAACATAAGCATTGTTGTTATTTAAAAAAAAAATTTCATTTCTTTTAATGTTTATTTTTTTTGAGTTCCTTTAAAACATGAAATAAATTTTTTTACTTTTTTTTATGAATAAAAACTAAAAGCTTTAACATATTTAAGAGTATAAAAATACCAAGAAACCTGAGTCATTAGATGTAATTATAAAGCAATGGTAGATATAAACTAAGTATACTCGTATTACACTCTCTCTTTCGCTAAGTACTTTTACCTACGTTTTATATAGCATAAATATATGTACACTACAAAAAACAAACAATTTAACACTCAGTACTGTACAGTAGTGCCACGAAACAATAAGAAATAAATAACACTTTTTTTTGTATAACACCAATAAACAGAAGCAGAAAGTACTTTATATATAAATCTTTTCTTAGGTTTAAGTATAACAGTTTCTCACTTTTACATTTCTTTAGATTTAAGTGATAAACACGAAGGTGAAATTATTTAAGTACTTTCGTGGCCTTTAACTATTATCCTCAGTGTATTGTGTTTTTGTGTTATTAAATGCATTAACACATGTGCTAGAATTTTAAATATCCTTTCTTTATTTGTGAACTAAAATTATCTCACCAACACCTAAAACGGTTTAAGACATTAGGAGAAAACAGAAAAAAGCAAAAAAATAAAAGCAGTATTAGATATTTCTTAGAAGAAGTATATAATGCCTTGTTGCATAAGTATTTGTAAGTGTATTTGTAAGTATTTGTAGGTGGTTTTCCCTTTAAGATGTGTTATAAAGTTTTCTATTCTTTAGAAATTTATTTTAAAAATTTTTCTGCATTAAAAAATATTTGTTTAAAATTGCAGTTATGATTAAATTAGAAATATATAAAAAAATGCATTAAAAAATATTTATTTGAAAGTGCAATTATCATTTAATTAGAAATATATATAAAAAAAAATGTTCTGCATTAAAAAATATTTGTTTGAAAGTGCAATTATCATTTAATTTGTAAAAATATAGTGACTAGCAAGTTTTATTTCCAATTTCTTTAAATAATTTTTCAAACTTTTGCAATCAGGAATTCTTAGGAAACCAAAACGTGGGCAGTAAATAATACCAGTTTACTATTTACTTAACGATTTTTGCTAAGGATATAATCACTACCTAAAGCTTCTCTCACTCGACATGTATTTATCATCAAGCAATACAAGAAATATTTGGTTTTGTTTTCAATATAAATATACGAAAGAAGAGTTCTGGCCGACGTTGTACAGACAGTAAATATTTGCATACATTACCATTTTTTGATAACATCATTTAAAATTCCTAATATGAGTATGAACTCAACGTATAACAATCAAATACCAGTCGTCTTGATTTGTTGCGTTTTAACCTTTTAAAAACGCATCGGTTTATTTTATTTAAAGAAACCGCGAGTTCTTAAAAATGCAAATAAAAAATAAACACAATCTTTATCACTGATGCAAATTTTAGTTAGCATTCTTCACTTTTTATAACTGATCAAAATTTTAGTTTAAATTTATCAACAATAAAAGCTTCCTATAGAAAATTTATCGGTGATCAAAGTTTTCTATAGAAAATCTTTGCTGGTGAAAATTTTCGTTAGGAAATTATCACCCATCAAAGTTTTAAATAGAAAATTTATTAATTAATTCATTTATTAATGATGTGCTAATAATCCCAATTTTTGAATGAAAATACTGAAATTTATTGTTGTGGGAAAGCTAGCTTTGATTATTAGCACATCATTAATAAATGAATTAATTAATAAAATATTTCATTCCCGAAAATAATTTTTGAAAATTTATCACTTATCAAAGTTTCCTATAGAAACTTAATCACTGATCAAAGATTTCTATTGAAAATTTATCGCTGATTTAAATTTTCTTTAAAGAATTTATCACTTAACAACATTTTCTATAAAAAATTTATATCTGATCAAGTTTTTTTATTAAAAATTTATCGCTGTTCAAAATTTTTTATAAATTTATCACTGATTTAAATCTTTTTTAGCAAATTTATTACTGATTTAAAGTTTTTTTTTAGCAAGTTTATCTTTGATCAATATTTTCTATAGGAATTTTTTCGCTGGTCAAAATTTTCTTTAAAAACAGTTATCACTAATCATAGTTTTCCATAGCAAAATATGATCAAAATATTGTTTCAAAAATTTATGACCCTTCAAAGTTTTCTATAGAAAATTTATCACTGATCAATACTTAGTTTAACAACTTTATCACTAATCAAAATCTTCTGTAGAAAATATATCAGTTATCAAAATTTTTTATATAAAACTAAACAGTTATAAAAAATTCCTATTGAAAATTTATTGCTGCTCAAAATTTTTTCTAAAAAAAATTCATCAGTAATCGAAAGTTCCTATGGAACATTTTTGGAGTATTACTGTAAGAAGCAGCCCGCAAAATTATTGTTTTATTGAAACTTTATCACTGTTCAAAAATGTTTACAAATTATCACTCACGGAAATTTTCTATAGAAAATTTATTACTGATCTAAATTTTTTTTAGCAAATTTATCATTGATCACGGATCTAATTTTTTTAAAAACAGTTATCACTAATCACAGTTTTCTATAGAAAATGTATCACTAATCCAAATGTTGTTTTAAAAATGTATCACTCATCAAAGTTTTTTATAGAAAATTTATTACTATTCAATATTTAGTTTATCAAAATCTTCTGTAGAAAATGTATCAGTGCTCAAAATTTTTTATAGAAAAATAATCAGGAAATTTTCTAAAGAAAATTTATCACTGATCTTAATTATTTCTTTTAGCAAATTTATCATTGATCAACATTTCTTAAGGAATGCTATAGAAAATGTATCAGTGATAAAAAAATTTTTATAGAAAACTAATCAGTTATACAAATTTTCTATATAAAATGTATTGCTGATCCAAATTTTTTATAAACAAAAGTCATCCGTAAGTTCCTTTAGAATATTAAATATTACAGTAAGAAGCAGACCGTATAATTATTTATGTATTAAAAATATTTTAAAATTTTCTACAAGAATTTTTTAATGCAGATAATTTGAATTTTTTTTTTTTTTATACAAAAATCACTAAGTCTAGATTTTATATAACTATTTAAGTTTATTAGTCAAATACACATTTAGACGTTAAAATAAGTAATAGAATTTCTTAAGAAAATTTATTATAGTCAAAAATTTTATAATTTTTAGAACAAACCAACAACCAGAAATCCACCCATTTGTCACACACTGTTTTTTCCAAATCATACAAATAATTCATCCAAATCATTAAAATCATGTGAAAAAACACCACCTGAATTCATTATTTTCCCTGAAAGCAACAAGAAACAAATCCTTTTATTAAAATTTACCAAAACAAAACCTGTCTTAATCCTTAAAAAGTCCCAACAAGAATTAAATGACATATAAAAAAATAAATAATTTTTTTTTATCTTTTTTATGATTTCAAATTTATTTCAACTAAACCATCAACAACATGTTAACAAATTGTTGTTATTGTTGATGTAATTTTTCTACATAAATAAAAAACACATGTTGTTTTTTTTTTTGCAGATTAAAAAACAACCATTTGTTTTAATAATGTTTTAATTATGATCCTTAAATTCCTACAAATACCATCAAACTCCACCCACAAACCAAAAAAAAAAAAAAAGAATTCGCTCGCACAGAAGGCTGTAATAATTTTTGAAGCCTTTTGTTAAAACAGATTTTTGTTTTTTCCCCAATTTGTTTTATATTATTTTTTTAGTTGGTATACAAATTATATCAATTAAATTTATAGAAAATAATTATATTAATTTCTGCAATTAAAAAAAGAAACATTTCAAATGTGTGTTGTTTTTTAATTTTAAAAACAATTTTTTTTAACTAAATGTTTTTTGCACTTTGTTGAAATTTTTAATTTTTTTCACAAACACACACATACAAAAATAAAATATTTTTTCGAGCACTTTAAAAAAAATAATAATAAATAAATTTTTGTTGAAACTTACAAAAAAATAAAAACATGGCGCCATAAAACAGACTTTTTGTATTTTGTTTATGTCGCATGTTGTGCAATAATTTTTAATTTATATTTTTTATGTGAATATTTATAAATATATATAAAATATTTTTTTTATATTTTTTAAATATTTCAATTTAAAGAAAATATTTTTTTATATTTTTTAAATATTTCAATTTAAAGAATATATTAATTTCATTTTATTAATTTCTTAATTAACTTTATGAAATATTTTGTTGATTATGCTTTCGAAAAATCTTAGTTTAATTATTTAGATTTTAGATTTGTTTAATTTTGGGTAAAAAATGTTTCGGGGAAAACTAAAATAAAGCAAATTAAAAAATTACAAAATAATTTTTAAATAAACAGTCAGTTTAAGCAATTTCTCGACTCCAATGACCATATTCATATTTAAATATAGTTTTTCATATAATTTTATTTTTATTTGACATGAAAAACGAATTTCAAACATAAATTGATATTTAAATAGAATTGGTGAAATTCCCCACAAGAGTACAGTTCGTAAAAAAATCTTAATTTGAAGACTTTATAAAGTATGAATTCTAAGATCAGTTAGAGTTTAGACTTCAAGTAAGACAAAAATGCCTAGATATTAATAATGGCTACATCGAAGAATCAGCTATAAACTGGACTAGAAACAAGTTTGGCGGCTGGATGGAAGAGTAGACTACAAAATAGTCAACACATACCTCAAACTAGATTTTATACTAGATACTGCACTAAAGACAAGTCGCGTCTAGAAATTAAAACGCTCACTTAACTAACTGGATAAGATGACTAAGTGCCAAGATTAGAGGCTAGTGTTTGGACTTAAGTTAAGACTTATCTTGATAACCTAAAGACCAGGTTTAAGACAAGGCTTCAAAGTGTGTAAAGAATTGGCTATAGTTTAGGTTGTGTACTTGATTACAGTCTTTTTTTCATCGCAGGGGTGGCATTTAAAAAAAATTATTCAATTGGAAAACATGCACAACTCCGTTAAGCGCCTACGTAGTAAACACAGTCCAATGACAGTCTTACCCCCTGCGAACCTGCAAACTAGTGATAAATACTTTGGGGGGAAGGTTTGCAAATAATAGGCTATTCGTTGTTAACATAGTCTATCACATTATCTGATACGCTATCGTGAACTGTTTTACAAACAATTTCTTGTTTATATTGCTTATAAACGTTTATATTGCTTCAAAGACGAACTGGGAACTAGAGTTTATGTTTTACAAGAGACTACACAAGAGAGCCAGACCAGTCTTGAAGGTAGACTTAATTTCAAACTAAATTAGGGGTGTAGGCTAATATTTGAACTTGACTTGTGACAAAAGTCACTTGACTTGTGACAAAAGTCACTGGACTTAATGCAAGCCTAATGTATTTATAAGTATGAATACTATACTAGAGAATAGACTGCAGCTCAGATTGTATATTAGTAAGACTTGTTTAAGAATAATCTCGAGACAAAATAATAAACTACTCTTGACCAGTCAAGAGATGTTATTAGATACGATATAGAGACTGGTTCTAGTTCTAACACTTTATATGAATGGGACCTATCACTTTTACATGGGGTTTTCATTGAAGGGGGTCAATTGACATCTAACAGCCACCATTTGACAAGTCACACATCTATTCTCAATGAACGTGCTTAGTGTTAGTTACTACAATGGAGTATTATTTCAATACAATTTAAGAACCAAAATTTAGTAAGTACCAAAAAAAAAAATGTGTTAAACCACCGGTGAATACTGTACTGTAAATTATTGCTTTTTCCACCTTTTCGTTCATTATATACCAGTTAAATGATTGGTGGTCCTTTCACTGTACTTGAGTTCTTTCTTTTTGTACTTGTTTTGTTTTCACAAGTCCCAGGACCAATTCTGTGGGAACAATTGCCAAAAATTTCCCGCAGGGGTATTAAGACTAGCCTGGAGATAAAATAATAAACTAAAGTCGACTAGTCTAAAAATTTAAGTAAAGATTAGGCTAGGGATTAGAAAGAAACATTGCAAGAAATAACCCCCATATTCATAAAAAATATTTTTGATTAATAAAAGGTTTATTAAACAAATTTTCATAGAAAATTCGTTTCATAAGCCTGCTATAAACCTAAAATATTTTTTATGAATATGGGGGTAAGTCTATAGACTAGCTATTATACTAATCTTGATATGATACTGTATATAATTTAATAAACTAAACAAAAAATTGAGTTGAAACTGTACAGGAGACAAGACTGGAGACTAGTAGACTAGAGATTAAACTAAAGTTCATACAATATTCTACTTAATTATACTTAAGAATTACCTAAATTACAGAAATTTTTAATTGTTTAACTTTTGGTATTTTATATAAGAACTGTATCTCCTAGAGCAAATTGACGGGACTAGAGACAAGACTAAATTCTAGCCCCCTTATTCATAAAAAAATAAAGCTGGTTGTAAAAGGCGTATTAAACAAATTTTCATGGAAAAATCTTTTTATAAACCTGTTTTATTTTTTATGAATAAGGCCGTATTAAGTTTGAGACTAGACTGGAGAACATTAATTTGCACACATTTTGGTTAACTCATGAATAATTTATTTCAAAAGTTTTCGGAGAGGTTGTGCGGAAATTGAGGCATTTTATGGTAAACAAATTTAAAATTAACAATTTTAAGTCTAGAGAACTTAAAATAATTTTCAACCTAAAATCGTAAAATTAATTCAGAAAATTGTTACCAGATACTGCATGTAAAATTCCATTTTATTTTGGACTATTTCCAAAAATTTTTATATCAAAATCATAATTTGTATTGTAATACAATATAATAAAAAAAAAATTGGTTTAAATTTGCTTTATTTCCCCACATTTATTTACCAATTTTCTATATAAATAGTACTCCAAATTCAAATAGTCTCTTATTATTTCAAAAAATTTTAAATAATCTCTTAAAAATTCTCTTTACTAATATTAAAATCTTTTTTTTTTTTAATTTTTTAACAAAAATAAAATTCTGCGTAAAAATTTTGCTGAAATCAGTTCGGGTATAGAGGGAAATCCAACGGTATTTTATCGCTTAATGCCTGGGTCAACGGCACAAACGAATAAATTTCATACGTTTTATCTTCAACAACGGCCGGACAATGGAGATACGTGGGCTGATATAAAAGTCAATCATCCGCTGGATTATGAAAGTATAAAGGAATATAATTTAACAATACGAGTAGAGGTAAGTGAATATTAAAATTTCAGAACATTAAATATTTTTATTTTACACAAAAAATGTTCGAAAAGTATTTCAATTTAATTAAAGTAATAATTCGAATCTATTATCTTTTTAGTGGAAAAAAAATATTAAATATATAGTTTTGCTTTAATAAACATTTTAGTTGTTTTGAAATAAAATTTTAAATAAAATAATAATTAAATAACAAAAAAACCTTAATTGATTTCTTCGCTTAATATAAAATAATTTTAATTTGTAGAGTTGTTGTTGGGAATTGTTATTAAATCAATTAACACATGGTTTGAAAAGGCAAAGTTTTTTGAATATTTTTTAATTAAAATTAAAATTATCATTTATTGAAAAAAATTTACAATTTCCAATTTTTACAATTTAGAGTAATCAATAAAATGATTTTGGTAATAGGTGCAAAAGTAAAAAATTGTTTCCTTGATTCTTAAAACAATTTTTATTTTTTCTGTGTATAAAGGGGCAAAATACATTCGTAATCCTAACTTGTAAAAAAATTTGCTAATAATTAAATTTTGGCTAAAATACATTTATCCACATAAAAATTAATTAATAAATTTATTAACAAAAAAACAGGAAAGAAAATTACTTCATTCATATATAACTATTAAAATAATAAAAATTATGGCTTAAAATATCTACAGCCTACTTTTAGGTTTACACCTAAAGCCTTGGGCTATGATTATTTTTATTTGTTAAATATCCACACACATATATTTAATCAAACTATATTTGTTGAACTTACCTTAATCATAATCATTATTTAAATATTCATAAAATTATTTGATGCTAATGAATTATTTATTTTGTGTAATTTTTTTTCGGTCTGATTTTATTTAAATATGTGGGTGCTCTCATGTATTTATTTAAATAAATCTATTTGTTAAAAAAGTGCTATTGTACGAGTGCACACAAACATTCATTATTTAAGAATTTTTATGTATGTGTATTTAAATTTGATTGTGTTGGTTTTCTTGATATGTATTTATATAGAAAATGTGGACATTTTCTGTGTACATGTAATTAAATATGTGGTTTTTGTGCATATTATGAAGTTTCATACATAGATGAAAACATTTTTTATGTTTGCATATAATATATGCACATATTTCATATACAAGGTGGCTCAAAAGTAATATTACAAATTGATTGGGCTGTCAGTTTTACAAATGGCGCCAAATGTCACAGTACTTTGACATTGATGATGCAGATGTAGTTCCCTATACACCTGCATCATCAATAAGCCACGGAGCACACTTCAAGAATATGGCAATATTGTAACAGCTGGATTGACAAATTTGCATTCTACTGTTTGAAGGCAGCGTGATTTTCGTTGTCGTTTTCTCGAACAATTAAGCATTTGGCTTAGCGCTCTTTCTAACTGCTACAGATCTCGCAACTAGTTGCCGGCCTTGTATTGCTCGTTAGGCCGAGAACACGCTTTTGATGACTGCCGATGTCAGAGAGAATTTATAAATAAGCGAGATGATACAACGAGGTATCAGCAGACGTTCGTCGTAACGAAATTTTGTATAGAGTGCATTCTGTTAATATGCCGCCTAAAGGCGGCATGAAATAAAACTCAAAAAAATTATGAATTAACCGCCTAAAGTGTGGGGAGGTATTTCATATGCGATAAGACCACAATTTTGGAAATGAAATAAAACCTTAACGAAATTTTAACTAACGCCCCAAATAGAAAAAAATAATACCCAAATTTTGAGTATTATATGCTTACTAAAGCATAGAAGCTTTACTTAGCGAAGATGATATTCGTTATACTACAGAAGAGAAAGCCCTTACGCCCAGCCAAAGGCGTGCTATGCAGAGAAGCTTGAGTTAGCGAAGCCGGTATTTGCTATACCATCGAGGATAAAATCCTTGCGCCCAAAAAAGTTTTTGTTATAAATTTAAAAATGAAATAGTTTTATTTCATAATGATTTTTTCATATGAAATCAACCCACAATGAAAAATATGAAATAACACCCCTAACTAAATTAAATAATCCCAACAAAATCGTTGTTGTTGTTATTTTGCTCTTTGTACAAACTTTTGATGGGTTATTCCATTAATTTTTTGGGGCGTTATTTCATTCCGCCCAGCGCCAAACTCTGTTAAACTCGGTGCACGAATAGAATAATTTTATATTCAAAATCATAATGCATTTATTAAGTAGTTGTATTAGTAGAATGAACTTGCGTTTATGGAACCCAGATAATCCTTATGATATACTACTACATTCCCCTTTTTGCAATTTATTTTTTTTTAATTCTCACAGCTTTACACAATTTTTTTAAAAAATTTTTTCATTTAAAACAAAATGGCAGCTGAAACAAATTGTGATATTAATTATGGGTCACCTTGTACATCGGCAAACAACTTTAAACATCCTGCAAAAATTAATTTAGCTCTATTTAAACCCTGCATTGAAGTTTATTGGGTGAAATACTGGTCGGCTGTCGTTTTAGACAGCAAAATAGTTTTTAATTGAAATAAAACTTGTTTTTAGCTTAAAACAAGATATTTTTCATATTTTGTGTAGATATTTATACACATACATATATAAACTTAGTTAAAATTATTTTTTGTAGGTAACAAAATTCACAAAAGTATTTAATTCATATTTTAATCCATTTTGTTATTCAAGTTTTAAATTCTTTTAAGAACTTAGAAAATATAATAAAATTGTGTTAAATTCAAACTTAACTTAAAATAAGGTAAAGAGCTATACTCGGCTCTGGCGAATCTTTGTTTTTATGATTTTAGTCACACAAAACTAAATTAGACTTTATATTAATAAAATATCATGATGCGTCTCATATTGAAGTAATTTTGAAAAGGGGGCTTTATATATTTGACCTATGATAATTTATGGACCGACCACCATAAAAGTTGCTAGAGTGATTTTTAGTGCGCGAAAAACTGTTGTAAACCAAATTTTAATACGGTACTGTAATTTTCTTAAGTTTTATGGGTTTTAAACCATAATAGCCATTATTGGTTATATTTTTATGCATACCACAGTGTAAAACTATTTTATCTCAACCGACACAACCTTCTACACTAGGTCATCAGAGTAGTGGCAAAAAAAGCGTAAGCTGCAAAAATATTGTGTTTTGATAACTAATATGCTTGTAACTAATTTAGAAACTTTATCCCTTGCCATTCTCGAGATATACAGAAATCTATAATGTGTTTGTACGGGAGGTGCTACACCAACTTCTCCTTGATAACACAGCCATGTGTAGCAAATTTTGGACAATTTGTTTCTTATCGTTCTTTAGATATAAATAAATTTATCTTGTTCCACGCTCTCTTCTCCACTACCGCCTGTCGATGGTGTTATCTATTGATAATCAAGATGATTATGGGAAACTGGATAACTTTGGCTCTTGCCGTTATCAAGATATACAGAAAGCCACAATGTCTTTGTGGGGTAAGAAGCACGCCCACTTTAAAAATACTGCCCACACTTTGTCGGATTTGTGTGTGGATTATTATGATGCTTGTACCTGATTTGGAAACATTCTCCAGATATACAGAAAAAAACAACAACAACAACATGGGAAAAATAAATCCAAATTTTATCCGCTTTTCCACTTTTTGAAGTCAAATTTTATTTTATGGGATTGGATTTTTAAGTGTAAAACAAAGTGGATTCCCCTCGTTCATTGTGCGTATGCAGTATGATGCACCGACGTCATCAGAACATTTTAGGTGACTCGAATACCAAGCGTTTCTTGGGATTAAATTTGGCAGGTGCAGGAAAACATCGATGTTTAGAAGAGTCCTTTTGTGTAATACGGGAAACCAGTAAATTTTAGCACGTCATTTGGCGTGTACCCATGTTCTGTAACTTTGGTGAGACCTTCTCGCATCGAAAACATGTGAAACACAATATTCCATCGTTTCTTGAAAAGTGAGAAAAAAGTGTATCTGTAACTCATGTCAAAAACTATCAAAAGAGATTATTTCGTTACGTTAAAAATTTCGTAATATTCCACTCGAAGCCGAATTGAAATTGCAGATGTTGAGAACGCCAGTCAAACATATCGTTGACGGCGACTAAATTTGACTAAAATTGAACAATTTTCAACGACGGGGGCGAAAATACAACCGCCGGTTATACCGAAAAATGTTAAGTGCGACTTTAATTTTTGTTGATTACGAAATTGCTTGGAAAACATTCGTATATTTTTCAAAAATGTTAAAAGCAAAATAATTAAACAATGAAGAAATCTGCCAAGAACAAAATACTTATCCCTTCCGTGTTAAAAATTATTTCATATTTAAATTATTTTTTAGTGTTACAATTTGTTATAACCCCGTTTTTATGCGTGAGTTTATTTGACAGCTTAAAGCGGTAACTTTCTTACAGACACACTTTTTCAGTATATTGGCGAGAAATTCCCTTACGTGACAGCCCAAACTTGTTTTTAGCCCCATGTTTTTTTTTTTTTTTTTTTTTTTTTTTTTTTTTTTTTTTATTCCTACGCTAATCCCGCAAACCTCTTCGCTTGTCTGCAGGAGACCAGAGTCTCTGGCGGGAATCGAACCCGTAACCCCGGTACTGATAGACTAGCTCACTACCAGCTAGCCTACCGGGGCAATTTATGGCATTTTTGTTTCATTTCTCACATTTCAATCGAAAAGTTTCTCGCCGCGGGAGTTACAGAACATGGGCACTGGACTGATTACTGGTAAGGTACCTTCGGTTGAACCCAAATAGCGGGAAACACGATATTAAAAATGTTGGATTAGAGACTGATTTTTACCAGCTCAGTAAAGTCATAGTTTAATTTGGTACATTATCCGACAAACATAATTTAGAAGAAGCATTTCCACTTAATTTTATTTTTCGAGAGTCATTTTTATCCGTCCGCCAGATTTTTATTTCCAAAGAGTTGTTTCTGTCTGCCTTTCAAAGACCTATCTTGAATGCCTCAGAATTCCACAAGACAATATGTATATAGAATTTATAAGACAAATATTTATATTTAATATTTATACACAGAAAAAATTATCAGTGGTTTTTTATCAAATGAAAAAATGGCTTAAAAGCATTTCAACTTAATTAATGTGCTAATTGACTCCATTATTTTTGTAGTTGAAAGAAAACTAAATATATTCAAAATTTTTTTATTTTTCGAATTTATTCTATGAGCTAAATTTCTGTTATGTATGTTATAAAACTTTTTGTAATAGTTCTATTCCTTCAATTTTTAGAAATGACTTTATATACTACCAGACTATTATAAAGTCATTCCTCAAAATTGAAGGAATAGAACTATTACAAAAAGCTTTATAAAATACATAACTGAAATTTAGCTCATAGAATAAATTCGAAATATAAAAAAATATTGAATATAATAAAGTAACTTATAAAAAAGAAATAATTCCCAGAAAACTAAAAATATAATTTTGATTTTATTAACATTTATGTTGTTTTGAAACAAATTTTTAATTAAAATATTAATTAAATAACAAAAACTCTTAATTGATTTTTTCGTTTAAAATAAAATAATTTAAACTTGTAGAATTGTTGTTGGGAATTGTCAAAACCTGGGCTATATTTAATTAAATCAATTAACACATTGTTTGAAACGGCAAAGTTTTTTGATCATTTTATTAAATTAAATTTAAAAATATCATTTATTTAAAAAAAAAATCGCAATTCAAAATTTTTACAATTAATTAGTATTGTGGTTATTCTATTGAACTGTTAATGGTTTTTAATCCAAATTTAGATATTTTTAATTAGGCTTAAGTTCATTGAATTTAATTTTCATTAAATTATTTTTATGAGGACAGGAATTTTACAACATGAAATTAATTAAAATTTTTATTGATAATTTTTCATTCTTGACTGCGCTGAGATTTGAGATTTTTAGTAATCTATATAAACATTTTGGTAATAGGTGCAAAATCAACAAATTGTTTCCATAATTCTATGAATTTTGTGATTAGAGACAATTTTAATTTTTTTTGTGTAGTGGGTATAAAAAAATTGTTTTTTAATATTTTGCTTGACCTAACAAAAACTCTTAAAGCTTGTCAAAGTTAAGCTTTATTTTATGAATTTATCAAAATTCCTTCTGAGTATTTCAAAGTCTCTTAGGTTAGGTTAGAAATTTTAACTTAAATAAATTACAAATAGAATCTGGGAATTTTAGTTCTCATGTTGAGTATCATTTTTATTAAAAATTCTAATGGTGCAGAGAAAAATATTTTTTGAAAATATTGCAGGAATTATTAAATATTTGACAAAATAAGCATAACCACTACTTTTGTCAAAAGTTAGTGAGATTTAACATGGTCTTAATATCACAAATTAATTATACTGCTAGACATAGCAAAAAAGGGTTTTATGTATAATGTGGTATTATAAACAAAATAAATATTCGAATTAAAGGAAAAAAGGAAAATTATATTTTAGTTTGCCTGTTCGTCTCGTTTTGCTCGCAAATATTTGACGTGTGACCGTAGCTTAAGACTATTAAAGTATGAAAGCCTTACAAAATGTTATTTGACTCTGGACACATATTCGAATTAATATATAAAAATTTTAATTTTTTACTTAATTTTTAAATTTCCATTTCCTTACTCATTAAACTTAAAGTTATTTGTCCCATATGGACAGTTTAAATATTTTATATATATTAATGTACGTATGTACATTTGTACATTATTTTTTTTTGGCATTTATTATGTCGAAATTTTTCAAACCAACTGTTTCCCAATTTAAATATTGGTTTTTTTTAGCAAAGTGTCAAAAAACTCTACACACATGAGGATTAAATTTTAATTTGTTTTTCTTGTTCACCCTGTATTACGAATTAAAAAAAAAATTAAAATTAATAGTTATTTTATTGACAGATTTATTTTCTACAACTACCCGTTTTTTTTTTTTTGAATTGAAATGAGGGAAAGTTTTATAAAATAAAGTTGATAACTTTAAGTTTTAAATTACATTTTTCTATACTGATCAAGAAGACATTTTATATAAATATAAAAACTTAAAGAATCTAGGAATTTTAGTTCTCATGTTGAGTTTAATTTTCATTATAAAGTTTTATATCAATTCGAATGTGTATTCTAAGTCAAATTACAATTTAAAACGCTTTAATATTTTAATAGTCTTATTTCTTCAATATTTTCCATGCACTATCACAATTTTGTTTGTTTATATATTTCTATTAGCTATCCTTTGGCTACTAAATTGTTCAGAAAATTTATACAACAATGAGATACCAGCAGAATGCAATGCAATTTCTGGCCCGCTACGGCCTTCGTCAGCATTCTTTGTATCTTATAACTGGATAGTACTTATTGTAAATTTTATGTATTTAACTTTATTTTTTTAACAAATAGAATCGAGGAATTTTAGTTCTCATGTTGAGTTTTATTTTGATTATAAATTTTTATATTATTTTAGTCCTGGAAAATATTGACGGAATAAGACTATTAAAGTATAAAAGCTTTTTAAATTGTAATTTGTGTTAGAATACACATTCGAATTTCTATATAAAAATTTATTATAAAAAATTAAAATACAAATTTAGATCAGGCGCATTATACATTTGTTTAAAATTATAATGAAAGTGGATCCTACCA
Organism: Pollenia amentaria; assembly: GCA_943735925.1. Lineage (NCBI taxonomy): Eukaryota > Metazoa > Arthropoda > Insecta > Diptera > Polleniidae > Pollenia > Pollenia amentaria. The sequence continues at coordinate 152,259,126 of OX031007.1, forward strand.
ACAAAGTTCAAAACAAATTAAAATATATACTAGGAACACAATTGCGACGTAGGTCGTATGCACGTAACGCCATAAATGTCTTTAAACATGGTTTACTTACCCACAATGCCGTTGTAAACGTATTTGGTTTTCTCTTGAAAATAATATTGAAAAATTCCAAATTTATTCAAACTTGTATGGCCAGCAGTCGATTGTGTATAGAAATAAGGACTTTGTTTAGTGTATGCCAGTCAGCCAAACTGAGTTAGTCGATTGGTACTCTAAAAAGGGGTCCAGAATAAATGTGTTTTATAAGTTGCACACATCAGTACAATGTCATTCTATTCTTCCACCTATGGTACTGTGGGTACCAAGAAGATTTGTTTTTATACCCACACCACCAAAGGTGGAGGGATAAAATTGTGCTTATTAAAATTGTAATTTCATATAACTATCACACAAAAAACTTTCCGGGATATTATTTTGTGCCCTTAAACTGTCTTATTATATAGGTTTTTACATTATATTTGACCTAAAGTATGTTATTGCAACCTTAATCATCTTACCAGATCTTTTTGGAATCGATCCATATTTAAACATGGCTCCTATACAAATATCACAACCGAAATTGCTCTTAATGCCATAAATTCTATAGAAATGATGGTTTTAATATAAAATTTGACAAACATAACTTTTATAACAGCTACTATGTGAATTTTGTACTGGTTCGTCCAGATTTAACCATGGGACTCAAATAAATCCCCTTCCTAAAATCCCACATCAAAAAGTCGCACACGGTGTTATTCGTTTGTGCGAATGAGACAATAATTTCACAAAGCCCTCATACAAAATTCTTTCCGGAATAAAGTTGTTGTTGAATTTGGCCTTTATATGGGCCAACTCCACTTTTCGAAAATTTTGTTATATTACTGACTAAATATTTGTGAACTCTTTGAAAATTATTTTGTTCTTATTTTATTTAAATATTTTACGTCCAAAATTACGAAAAACCGGTATAGGGGTTGAATCTTAATTTATTTTTTCAGAAGCTACCGAACAATAAAAAAATATGCATAATAAAATTAGGCCAAAGAGTTTTGCAGAAAAGAATTAAGTTATTGGAAGAGATCAGCAACGAAGAACCACCAAGCAGGCCACGAAACGTTAACAGAACAACCGAAATCAGCGCGTCAAGTATAATGTTTTCTTGTGCCTAGATATAACGCTAAAATGACACAAACAAGCGTCAAATAAATTAAAGCGTCGTTACTGCATTTGATTGCACCTAAAATATTGCATTTAAATCGGTTGAAAGCAATTAGTAAATTAATTGATCCTAAAAAAATTGATTCCATCGTTTTTATTGTATTGATTTTATGATTTCAAGCCAATCTTCTGATTTTGAATGCAATCAGATATTTACAATCATTAACGAGTGATCATGTGATTGGTAATTTTTTACAGGTCTGGTTTCTTCAAAGTTGAAGAGTTCTTTTTGAGTGAAAATGTCAACCAATCATGATGAGTATTAACTCTCTCCTTGCTAGAGTCACCAAAGACAAAAATTATGACAGAATAAAAAACCAATCGGAAATTTAAATAACAATATTTTACAGTTATTCAAATTGCATAAGATAATCCTTTCTATAATAACCTAAAAACATGGAATTTCTTCTAAGTTCGTGGCGTTCTTAACGCCTATTTTATACAAAACGTCTTCTAACGCCCCTTTGTGTGGACATTTACACAAGGCGGCAAATTTGAAACATTATTATCGGTATCAGTCACCCCTTTAATAGGAGCTGACGCCATCTGAACTTTATTATAACAGCTGCTTCTGTTAAATAGCAGAAGCAGGAAAATAAAAGCCCTGGTTTACGGGTTATATAAATAACATATTTACGAAGGCACCAACCGGTAACCATTCCAGTAGCCCGTTTCTGTATTTCTCGCATCTCAAAATTTCCCACATGAAACAAGTGCATTATGACAAAAACAGTGCAATATGAAACAAAAATGGTTTTTCTCACATACATAAGTGTTTCTTCTTTACTTTGCGAGAATTATCTGTCATTTAAATAATTTTCTAGCAATTATTGGAAGGAGGTGAGAAAAAGTGTTTCTGTAACAATATTTTTCGAAAAGTTTCTCACAAGAACAGTCAAAATAAGTCACATTCGAAATTGATGCGAGCAAAAATAGAGCCCAAATTATACAAAAAAAAAAAAAAATTACATATAGGTATTAACATATGTAGACAAGAATGTGTATTATTTTTTTTTTTAATTTGAAAAGAAAGAATTTAAATACTGCAAAAAATAAAACACAATGGTTATATTTTGTTATTTTAATTTTTTTAAAAATAACACTTTTGGCCAAAAAAAGGCAAACATTTCCTATAGTGCATTGACTGAAAAATGGCGTAATAGTTTAATGTTTTGATCACATAAATAAATGTACTAAATAATTCAAGAAAATAAAAATTAAACAGTTTTCCCTCGAAATTTTGTTTTGCCGATACATTTTTAGGGAACAGACAAACAATTTCGAGGACAATTTTCACAATAGGAATAATATAAAAATTTAGGCTGCCTTGTTTCTAAACAAATCTTTTTTTTTGTGGTGCCTAATACACAATCATATAAAAATATTTAAAATTGTTTTATTTTGAAGACTGAATAATATCGTCTATAAAAAAAATCAGCAAATCGGCACTTTACCAATTGCGGAACAAAAAATCGTCAAAATGACGTTTAATCTTCAAATCAGGGAGCCCTACTTTTATTATATATATATCTTTCTTTGACGTTTCGCTTGCATTTGACACTTAATTACTGGAAGTATTCCAGGTAAAACAGAATTTGTGTTAACTGCAGAGACCCCCCATGTGTCTCAGTTATTAAATGGAGCTTAAAATGTTGGAATTCAAATACAGAAACACTTTTTCTCACAAATCGAGAAACGATGGAATTTTTTGTTTCACAATTCATGTGAGAAATTTTACGATGCGTAAAATACAGAAACGAGATACAGGACATATAAACTGCTGTGGGCTACTGGTTTTCGTAACAGCAGATGTGATTGGATTATTACTTTTTGACAAAATAAGTTTTCTGTATAACCCTTAAACGACCTCGTGGTACCAACTCTAAAAATGCTCTATTTATTTATCCTCTCAACTGAATAATTAATATTTATTTAATAGAATATCGCAAAGCAAAGAGTAGCAAATTTATTTCAATTGTTCTGAGAACACTGATGGTTAAAAATAATATTTAATTTATATTTCAACAAAAGCATTGTTTATTAAATTAATTTATGCGTGCAAAAACAACAGCATCAGTTGATCACAATAAAAAAACAATATAGTTTAAATAAAAAAAGCGTATGTTTTGTATTGTTATTATAAAATAACAAAACAGTAAATATATTCATTAATAATTTGTTTAACACACGTTATTCATTTTTTTTCTTTCTACATTTTTATAAAATACAATTTTTCAAAAATCGATAAAATACTTACAGTTGAAATTTAAAATATTCATGAGGAAAAAAAATATTAATCAGTCTAGTTAATATACAAAAGGAAACAATAAAAAAGTTAATTTAAAACATAATTTTATTTAATATTTCTATTAAATATAAAACATTTTACTTGTTTTTAGTATATGTACATTGAAAAAGGAAAAAAAAACATTTATAAAAAATTAAAAATTTTTTTACTACTATATCCGCTTCCTGTTAATGGCCACAACATTCACGCTAAACGTTAACTGCTCGTTTATTATGCCTTTTTTGTTTGCAGGGAGGGATGTTATGAATTAATAAAATATTTACAATTTTATAAAATGTTATACATCCTGCACCCAACAATTATATTATTTTATTTATTTTTTTTTGTTTGTTGTAAATGTCGATTTTTGCTGTGTTAAATATGCGGGCATTTGTTAAAAACCCATAAATATTTTTTCCACTTATATTTGGTATAACACTGAAAACTTAATGGAATTTAGTTTTTTTTGTAAACAATGTTTTGTATATAATAATAAAGAATATTGTTTTAGTTTGTCTGTAAAGGATTTAAAGTCACAAAAAACCTATTATTAAAAAAACGGCTTTTGAAATATTCACATCAATATCTGTTTGAGGATTTCTCGTAAAAGGTGAATGTTTGTATCCATAAAATTCCCAAAAGTACGGTAAAAAAATATTACTATGAGATCTTAAATATTCACTTTATGGCATATGGGTAACTTTTTATTACTATTTGTAAATTTTTATACGATACCCTAAACCACCATAATTGGGGAGTGCATTATGCGCTTGTGGTGATGTGTGTAACACAATGCAATATTGCTTTTAAATCCACCTGTTAATATACTTAGAATATCTTTCTGCATCGATTTAGTGATGTCTGCCCAGTTACCTTGCAGTCTGTGTTTTGCAATCTTACAGCCGTACCTAAACAAGAGCGGAAGGCGGAACGTTTTCTTCAGCGTAGCTTTTACGCTGATATGCCATACCTAAATAAGAGCGTCAGCGTTGTGCCATAAACAGTAGTGTTAACTTTCGTGCCGACTAAAACCCTCATAAAAGACATACAAAATTGAATTAAAACCGCTAGTTTGACCTAAAAATAGCTAATTTGCCATTATTTATTATCAAACAATAAAAACAGGGTTTTCAAAACAACAAATATAGCAGCCCTGTTTATTTTAACGCGCTGTCAAAATCGGATTTTCCAATTACAAAGCGCTACCGTCGCGTTGTTTCGGTATGCTACATACAAATTGTATGGGCATGAGGATTTTTGACAGCTAGAAAACGCGTTCCGCTCTTGTTTAGGTATGGCTGTTAGAAATAATTTGATTACCTTCGTAAATATTCGGGCATGTGCTGGAAATCGAAATCACGTGGAATTGAAATCTAACCAATTTTGGAAACTCTCCCGTGTTCGAAGTTCATAAAAATATTTCCTTTTCTATATCTCATAATTTGAGGATCACTTTCTTGTACCTAAACTACTTTTAAAATCAGGAATTGCTACGTTCATTTTTACAAAAATGCAATTGAAAATCTTCATCGATTTCAATTTCACGTGCTTTCGATTTTCAGAAAATGCCCCATTATGGTTTTATTGCCATTAAGACGCAGCCTATAATAAATTGCAATAATCGGTTCAGTATTTTATCTTAGGTCCTAACAAATAGTGATGTTTCATATATAACTATTAAGACAACAAGACTCATATTAAGTTCTCTCCTTATTCTTATACCCTCACCACCACAGTCATAAATTACTGATGTATGTAACACATATAAATATTGGCTTTAGAGTTAAGACCCACTTTTTAGTTCAGAACTTCTTTCAGCATTGCTCGATCCAAGTCCGCATGGCGGGTATTTTTGTACATGTATACCCGGTGTATAAAGTACAGGACGCAAAAATGGAGATGATTTGCTAAAATGTGTTACATGTGCATAGTTGTCACAAGGACAAAGCCTGGATGAAAATGGGCGTCATCCGTCACTGGTCGGCAAACAAACTAGCTATGTGGTTTTAATTGACTTTAGCGTGTCGAAACCAAATCATTTGTTTTTTTAATCATGTCTAGTTTTTTTTATGGGTGGGACTAATATTTTGCGGTTCTGATTATACTACATACCATCATAACATGAAAACGATTTGTCCAATTTTTATCAAGATACTTACAAATTATTAGGTATAAAATTTCCTTTAAAATTTTTTTATATTTTCAATTGTTTCGGAGTTATTCAGAAATAAGTTGTGATACATTTTGTTTTCATTCAAAATTAGTACTTTTTTTTTGCCTCTAAAAATGTATAAAAATATTATTAGGACCAAAATGTATATAACAGGTATATAACGGGTATATATCAAATAAAATGTACCATATGTTATGAAAATCAGTGGACAACTGTTAATTTAATTCACTATTATGGGCATGGCTACTATTTTAATAATAAATTTAATCATGGCCTGAGAAGGATTAATGAATAATAAATAAAATTAACATTTTCGACCGATTTTCATGTTATATTGGCATTTCCCTGTCATCGTACGTGACATTTGTATGCCTTCAGAGCGATAGAGCTTTTGCTCAAATAGTTGAACTGAATTTTTTTTATCATTATGTTTCATTTAAAGGGTACTATAAATGAATAAAATTGTTATTACGCTCGAATCCTTGTTGTCCAAAATATATATCCTAATATGTGCATATCGTACGTGACATAAAACCAAAGAGATTTTGGGGTGAATGTAAAAAAATATAAAAGTCTGCGAATTGTGACAGGTATTTTTTTTTTGAATTGTGCACATTAAATCACATATTTTTCCTTTAAAATCCGGAATTGGAATTTTTTCTGAATGGTTTTATAATGAAGAAAATGTAATATCGTTCGTGACATACCGTACGTAACAGGCTTTTCTCTTATAGTATTTACAAGGTATGAAATATATTGTTGGTAAATATATGTATATAAAAACTTATAACAAACATGTATGAAAGCTTAGTCGGTCCAGCCCGACCATTTGATACCCTACACCATAATATTTAAAAAACAAATTTTTGATAGTGTAATCTATTTTCGATCCATGGCAAATCATGGTCGCCAGAACAGAATTACGCTATGAGGTTGAGAGTTATATAAAAGTTATTTGTGCCGAATATTATTCTTCATCGATATGAGATTTATTTGCCTTTCACCGATTTTAGGAAGGGAGTTTATATGGGACCTATGGTTAATTTTGGACCTACCAGAACAACATTTTATCATTACATAGTACCTTTCGTAAAAGTTATTGTCGCCAATTTGTATGTCAATACCAACATTTATAAGGAAGTAATGACATTAAAAGCTATTTTCGTGAGCAGTATTTGCATGGGTGCGAATATGGACCGATACCAATAATATTTGGTCAGATGATTTAGATTGCAATAAAATAATTTTAGAACAAATTTCAACTTAATAGCTTGATACATTCAGTTGCATTTATAGTACTTATAATATCGTACGTGACGACCTTTAAAAGCTTATACAATTTTTATTATACCTATTAAAAAAAAAAAGATCAAATTTGTTTGCCTCTAGTATCTTGCTTGGAACTTTTATTTTGAAACACGTTCGACTAATAAAGTACAAATGACATAGACAAATGATGTGTATGCCCGCGTACGTGACATTGGAATAGCAGCCAAAACAAACCAAAAAATATACCGCTAATCGTGGATCTTGCTCATTGTTGTTGTAACATTAATTTTAAGATATAATTCCAATGTTACCAGTATTTGTATTTAATCGGCAGAAAAGTGAAAATTATTGATTGCAGTTACTAAAAATGAATATATTTTGCTCTTAAAAAATTGTAATAATATCAAATTTAAAAAAAAGTTTCAAGGGTTTTTATTTGAATCGTGATTCACATTCTCATGGAAATGCTCATATGGCTTTTTTTGTTCGTTAAACACCTGGCTTTCTGATAAATGAAAAAAAAAAAAATTTTTGTCCTAATAATATTTTTTTTATAAATTTTTAATCATAAAAATTTTTAGTAATCTTGCATGACAACCGAAATTAATCGCAACTTTTTACTGTATAACTCCGAAACAGTTGAACATATGAAAAATGTTTTTTGGATGAGCTAAAGAAATTTTTTTTTGTTATAATTTGTAAGTGTTTTGATCAAAATCATTCTCAAGTTATTAAATCTAGATGTGAAAGAAAAAACTGAAAACGAATTTGTGTTTATCGCCTTAAACTCTTTATATTCCATATATTTTTAATTAAAACAACTTTTTTGCCGACAAGTGTAATATCACATTACCCCCATACAAACTTCTTGCCGGAAGAGTGCCATTGTGCCCGTTAGCCATCTAATATTATGTTTGCATTAAATTTGGACCAAAAATATATAAATGCAACCGAATGAAATTGCCAAAGTTCTAAATAAGCCCTCTATCTAATCTGAAAAACTCTAATACAGATGTAGATATCTAGATAATATTCGACACAGTGTTCTTATATGAATCCCAATCTCAAAAAATAACTGCCTGTTCAACGATTTCGAACGTTAACGTTCGCATAGAAATGTACATTTAAAACAAAAAATCGTTGAACAGGCAGTAATTCTGTTTTGCCGGGTGCACGACACCCCATGTAGGGTGCGCTATCGAAAAATTGTCAGTAAATGCAGTCAGTAATAAAACACCTGGTTTTGTGTGAAATAATCGGTGGTATGTATCACCTTGCCTCAAATCGGTTATATAAGCAAAAAATATACTGCCAGGCCCACATTTATTTCGCATATTTTCATTGAAAGCGATAACAAAAAAGAAAAATTTTCTTTGAAAAATGTTCTTTTCGACATTGTGAGCCAGGCAGAAAGCCCTATGCGAGGAGGAGATGAGACTGGAAAAGTCAATAGACCGCTTCTTGTTTTTTTTTTCATAAACATGAACATACCTTTATACAATTTAATTAATCAAAGACTTTGCCTTAAGAATACTTTTGCAAAAGTGATATATATTTTTGATTTAGAAGATTTAGATACTGGGGCTTTTCTCGCGCACTATTTTTTTAATCCTGGGAAAAGGGGCAAATAAAAATTATATTCCCGGGATTCCCGCTCAAATTGCAAAGTTTGTTTTTTTACTTAATTCGCCAATGAAAATAATATTTCTTACTGGCTAGTACACTTAAAATAATTAATAGTATTACAGAATATGGAAAAAATGTACATTACAAAAAAATGGAAAATAGTTATGTTTAGACACTAAGACTGAACCCACACCAACAAAAGGCAACACAGTTTTTTTTACTAATACGACAACAGAGCATTAATTCTTATGAAACAACGCAAATCAAACATAAATGTGGTTTGATACAAAATGACCGAAATACATGTGGGGTGATACAACATACCCACAGAGAGTAAGATATATTGAAAGGAAATTCATTGCAGATAATTATTATCTTTCTTATAATGTAACTAACACCAATTAAGACAAATAAAAAAAAAAACAAAAAAAAAACAAATAAAAAAAGACAAAAAACAGTGCGACAATGTGTGCCTGATTAGTGGTAGTCTTTTAAGACATAAACGTTATACGATGTTTTTTGGTAAAGGTTAGCATTAAACAAGTGTCTTTGAGTTAACAGACAAAAACGTTTTGTGTTGGTGCGGGTTCAACCTCAGGATGTAATTTGTAATCAGGAAAGTCAATATTCGCATAAAAATTTTTAAATTCAGAACTCATTCTGCAGTCCCGATCAAAATTTACATAATAAGATCGAAAGTATTGAATCCTTAGGGAAATATAATTTCTGGAACGGCGAATAGAAATTGAAAACTTAACATTAGTAGTAGATATTCTGAAACGATTTCACCGTTTAGTAAATTCAGCATGAAAAGGAAACCCAATTTTCCATATTTAAAAAAAAAAACATTTATTAACAGTCTTATTACCCTAATCAACAGTGGTGAATGACTATATACTAAGGCCCTAATCATGTACAACGCAGCGCAACACCAAACAATAACATTGAAAGCACAAACAATGTCATAAATATTTTGTAATTTTGTTGTTGCTTTCAACAGAAATTCATGTACCGTTTTAAAATTTTCAACGACTCAAGCAATGGAGCGTTTGAAATTTTAAAACGCAATGTGAATTTCTGTAGAAAGCAACAACAAAATTACAAAATATTTATGACATTGTTTGTGCTTTCAATGTTATTCTTTGGCGTTGCGTTAGTTCTGTGGCGTTGCGCTGCGTTGTACATGATTAGGGCCTAAGTTTTTCATTTTATGTGAGTCTTATAAAAATATTCATCTAAGACCCAATAAATTATATGGGCAGTTCTAGCGAGGAGTCTACTTTTTGTAACGTAACGGCAGAAGTAATTTAAATTGTTTCTCAAAAAATAGTATACAAAGAAAATATTATCAGTAGATTTTATAAATTAAAAAAATTGTTTAAGAAGTATTTCAGTTTAATTAATGTTAATAATTGAATCAATTTTTTTTTTTTTTTGAAAGAAAATTAAAAATATAATTTTGATTTAACATTTTAGTTGTTGATTTAATATTTTTGTTGTTGATTTAATATTTTAGTTGTTTTGAAATAAATTTTTAATTAAAATATTTATTAAATAACAAAAAATCTGAATTGATTTTTTCGTTTAAAATAAAATAATTTAAACTTGTAGAATTGTTGTTGGAAATTGTCAAAACCTGATCTATATTAAATGAAAAACATTGTTTGAAACGGCAAAGTTTTTTTGATCATTTTTTTTAAATTTAAAAATATCATTTATTGAAAAAAGTATTAAAAATTTGAAATTTTTACAATTTTAAGTAATCAATATAATTAATTTGGTAATAGGTGCAACTCATGACCTACTGCCGAAAAAAATCAACAAACTAAGTAACCAAAGGTCAACTATTTACAACTTTTAACAACTAAAATGTTAATTAAATCAAAATTAAATTTTTAATTTTCTTTCAATTAAAAAAAAATTGATCCAATTATCACATTAATTAAATTGAAATACTTGGAAAATGAATGACTTGGAAAATAATTCTTTGCAAATCCAATATTACTAAAAAAGATTTTGTACAAAACGTCTTGCTCAATTTGCTGACTTATGCAATTTTGTAATACAAGTCAATATCCACTTACATTTTTTCCAACGTTAGGCCAGCGCATTTTTTGCTTATATCTTCAAATCCTTAGGATTGATTGTTGTAAATTTTCTTCTGCATATAGCACTACTTCATTACTTTGCAATTATAAAAAACCTTTTTGAAAATGTTATTTTTTTTTAGTTTTTTTACATTTTGTCGTACAATCACGTCACGTCACGATGGAAATGCCAATATACAATACGTCTGTTAAAAGTGCGCTTCCTTCCAGAAAAGAAGAATTTTGGTGTCAAACTGTTTCAAGTTTTTCCGAGCAGTTTGAGATTGAAATCCAGCGGAATCGCTTCAGTATGAAAAGAATTATGCATCCAAATATGGAACTACCTCCGTAAAAAATTTACAAAAACTAAAATTGGTGGCCGAATGCAGCGATTCCCATTTAATTTCAACAAATTCGTTATGCATGTCCTTAGGCCCCATGTAAAGACCACTTTCGGAAATAAGCTAAATAAAATTTCAACCGCAACAAATATATAACAAAGGATGGTAATTTTTCGGCGGGCGGTATGAACTAAGTCCCCAATGAACTCACTCCCCAAACCCAAAATGACCTAAGTCCCTAAATTTGGGGACGTCGTTCATTTATGGAAAAACCCCGAAAAAGCCAATATGAACTAAACCCCAAACAGGTGAACCAAGTCCCTAAACAGAAATGAACTAAGACCCCAATTTCACCAAGTTTCCACAAGAGTGGAAAAAGTCCTCTAATGAAACTGGACTAAGTCCCCAAATTATAAAATATAGAAATAAACACCATTTTTTCTTTAGGTATATTTTTACTACATAATTAAACAAAATATAATTCTTTTAAGTAAAAATTAAAAAAAATCCACTTTTTTATACATATAGTTAATAATTTAATTATACACTTGCATTGAGTCTTCTACAGTATTTCGGAAAGAAAAGCATTTATAACAATGCAAATGCTTCGAAATTGCATCTGCTCTCATTTTTAAGTGGCATTCATTGCAAAATTGGTAAATGTTTGCAAGGTAGAGGGACTGTATTAGCTTTTGCGCAGCAGCAGATAATACATTCTCCTTCACTGGTTAAAGGAAGAGACTCATTCATATTTTCCTAAATTTCGTCTCATGAAGATTCATTTTCGAATATATTTTCGTCCGGTACCATATTCTTATTTTGGAATGCAATTCTAGATAGGAATATATCCGCCGTTATCTTACCCTGTTATTATAAAAGCGTTGATTCTTGTTTTTTTTTTTTTGCTTTTCTGCACTAGCCTTTCTTTTTCTTTTCGCTAGTGATTTACGACTTTCGCATAATAATTCAAAGTCCCTGGTTTTAAAAAATTCCTCGTCTCTTATAATGCGAACAAATTTAAAAAAATGTCCATTTTTTTCGGTATATCTTCCAAGAACTCCATTGTAAGCTTCTACGGCGGATGTTGTACGCGTTTCTTGATTGTAAACAGAAAAATGCTTGCAGCCAATCTTAAAACTAACTTCTCTGTAGTATGGGAATTATTTAAAAATAAAAATATGTTACCTTATTTATCCATTGTTTTTCAAAATAGTTCAAAAACGGTAGAAATAATTGTTCGCTGTCCATCAGAAATATTTTAGATTTTATGTCAATGAATGTTGTTTTAATTAATTGAGGCGGCAATAAGGGAAGTGACATAATTTTATGAGTCATAAAAGACGCACTTCTTGAAGATCTTAAATACTCTAATAAAGGTTTATCTCTTGCTGCATTTCTTCTTAGCCGTTGGCCAAAATGAAACCTAAACAAAGTAAGATAAATAAATTGTTTTATCATAATACTTATATCAAAGTAATTTTTGTTCTAACCAATACTCCGTTGTACACCGATTTCTTTACGAAAAGCATTTTTTGATCAATTACGTATAGTAATTGACAGTTTCTCCTTTGCCCAGCAAGTACTTCAAAATTCATCTTCATATGAACACGATTAAACACTTACTAAATACTTTTCGTTTCACTCAATAGAAGTTGAGTACACAAATTTTTTGTTTATAACGGTCCCTTGCAATAAAATTATTTCTCATTGCAAAATTTAGAAACATTTAAGAAATGAACTAAGTCCCCAAAAATTAATTTGGGGGTTTAGTTCATTACTACTTTTTGGGGACTTCGTTCATATGTACTAACTCCCCAAAAAATAAAATGAACGAAGCCCCCAAAAACGTGAACGAAGTCCCCAAATATCGTTGTTGTTTTCTCACATACAGTCGTTTGGGGACTTAGTTAATTTTGGGTTTGGGGAGTTAGTTCATTGGGGACTTAGTTCATACCGCCAATTTTTCATATATACATATAACGGTAACCGCAACCCACATCTTCCCAATTAATGGCCACCATAACCATATTATAGTTGCCCACGGTTATTTTATGGTAGTCATAGTTGTTAACATTTTTACCATAAATAATTGTATGTTTGAACATTGCTCGTAAAATATGGTATAATGAGCCAACTTGTAATTATTTATTTTATGAATGGTTGCAGAAAACAAACATGGTTGTGAGTAGCCAAGGCTAATATGCAAAGATCACTTTAAACATAAATTGCCACAGAATGACTAGAGGGGCCATCGCAATTTTTAGAATTATTGGCAGTTATTCTTAATAGTTCTCTATGAAAAAATTTTCCAATGGTTTTTCTCTGGCTGCTCTCTAGTTCTTGTCTATAATGAATGAATAAACTTTTATAAGGAAACCAAAATAAATTTTTAACCGATAGTTATTTCAATCACAGCAGTCGTTTAAAAATATATATTACTATGAAACATTTATTTCTCAAATAAATAAATTCTGCCCTACTGTGCAATCCTTTATAATCTAACAAATTTACATAGTTATTTAAAGAAGATAAATAAATAATGCATAATTTTATTCATAATTTCTTTTCGTTTTCAGAACAATGGTGCACAACAATTGGCGTCAGAGGCAACGGTTTACATAATGCTGGAAGACGTTAACGATGAAATTCCTCTATTCACTGAACGTGAGCAGGAAACTGTATTAGAAGGTGAACCAATTGGCACAAAAGTAACACAAGTGAATGCCATCGATAAAGATGGCACTTTTCCAAATAATCAGGTAAGTGCCTCTTGAACAAAAACTTTTATTTCGCATTATGATTATGTGTTGTAAAAAAAAAGAGAAGATTTTTTTTTTTGTTTAAAAGAAAACAAATTCATAAATTTATTTTAAAAAGTAGCACCTTTTTTCACTTCCTTGTTTGTTATTATTTGCTTAAAAAATTAGAATTTTTTTCAGAATTCTTTTCTTGAAATTCAGCCATGTGTAATTTAAGGCGATAAGCCTGCGAGTCGTTGTATTTATTGTTTGGGAGGACAAAAAAAAAAAAGGTGAAAAGGATTTCTTTTTGGGTTTGCTGATTTAGCTTATTTTAAGGGATTTTTTATTTATTTTTATGGCTATTTGGAGCCTGTAAGGTGTGAGAAATTTAATGTGACAAGAAACTAATTATATTAAAATTGAATTTTTTTTTGTTTACAACCAAAAATGTTCTCAAAATGAGCAACTTAGAGAGAAGTTATTAAAAACAATGAAATGGGTAAAGTAAATTAAAATTTCAACTGTTTTCTAAATAATAAATTAGAAAGGTTTTCTTTCTCGCTAGAGAATGTAACAAAATAACCAGATAAGCACATCGATGCATTAAATTGAAAAAAGTCAAAGTTAAAAAAAACTCAAGTTCTATTTAAAAAAAGGCAACAAAGTACATTCCCCACTTTCCAATAACTTTAATTTTCCCAATATCTAATAAAGTTTTTCAAATAACTGAAATATGGTTATATTAATTTCCTTTATACAGTCGAACCAATAATCTTCCTTATTATGAGCTGATTTAAAACAAACCCCAGCTTGTACTTCCAATTTTTATGTATTTTGATCTCCTTACAATGAATTTCCAAACACTGAATTTTTTCTACAGTGAAAAAAATTTGCAAATAAAAATTTTTTTAAACTTATTTTCGTATTCATTAAATGAATTATTAAAAAAATTTAATTTCGTCCAAGTAGCAGGTGTTTTGCAAGAAAATGTTACCAGTTAAAGTTCAAGATGTATGGGGGACTCTAATGCAGTTATGGGATTTTTACTTCAATATATATGAAGAATATATTGAGTAAGAACCCATACCTGCAGAGGAGTCCCCCCTTGAGATGTAAAATGTATTACCGACCTTTATTAATCCTAAACGTTTTCTTAAAACATACTTGTCCTTTATTTCCATCCCTAAGGTGGACACCCATACAAATTTGGGGCTTACGGAAATTCTTACATTTTTACATAAACTTGCATAACTTTTGGAAATCCCGTTTCAAAGCTTTTGCAATATAAAAAGGACACCGTAGGCTAATATTGTTAAAAAAAAACGAAAGAAAAAAGACTTCCGAGTTAGAAAAATTTTAATTTAAAATGATCACTTCCGGTTAAGAAGGGCTTTGCGCCTGTAACGAAATTTGCATAACTCTTAAACTTATGGATATCCTATACTTAAACTTTTACAACATAATAAGGCTAATTTTGGACAAATAAAAAAAGAGGTATCCAAGTTCGAAAAATTTTAATTAAAATTGGTCATTCTCGCTTTTGCAGATCAAATGCCGTATACTAATATACTTACATAAACTTATATTTAATAGACAACCTACTGATCTCAACAAAAGAATAACATTTTCAAGGCCGAATCGGTACAATAGAATAAACAGCATAAGATACCGTTAACAAATGTCTGAAAGACACTTTTTTGTTAATGCCATTCGTCTCTGGAATGAACTTTCACGGAGTATACAGATAATAAGCAATGCAAAGCACTTAAGATGCGAAATATTTACCCACTTCGGTTAAAGAAAAATCACATACATAACTTAAAATTTGTATTATTATAATGATTATTTTTTATATAACAATTTGTTAATCACAATAAATTAATTAATTTTTTTGTTTTGAATTTGTTTTTAAATTGCTCATAAATTTAAGATAAAACTTTATAAATGTAAAAATCTTATGTGCCTTTATCTTCCCCGTACTATTAACTAATATTAAATCTTGTTGTACTGTTTTTTTTTAAATTTTTTAAAACAATTTTTATTTTTCGAATGTGTTCAAAGAATCAAATTTAAATTTAAAAAAGCTTTCCTTTTTTATAATTCTTCAGTTTCATTAAAAAATTGTTTGCTTTTGCAAAACGTTTGCTAGATCAAACATCATTTTACAGTTTCTTAATTGAATTATTTAATTATCTTCTTACAAATAAATATAAGGAAGTCAATAAAAATTGTTAAGCTTAAGTTTGGTTAATTTGCTGGTCATGCTTTTTTTGTATTTTGCATTTAATATTTATTGGTTAAATGTACATATCTTAGCTTAAGTAAAACAGTTTGTGAAATATTGAAGGAATAGGACTTTTGCAATAAGCTTTATAAACTAAAATTTGATTCATTGAACACATTCAAAAAATAAAAATGGTTTGTATAATAAAAAAAAATAACTTATAAAAACCAATAATTCTCACATTCAATTTTTTTTTTGAAAATATCAAACGATTTTCTATAAGAATCACTTATCCTTATTTTTCGTTTCAATTGTATCTTCTTTAAAACAGAGTTCAGAAAAATTCATAAATGATCGCTCATATTAAACCATTCATGAAATTTTGCATGAATGGGGAATTTAAAACGTGTAATTTTTTTCACAACCATGAATGAATTGTGAATTTTTCGCCAATTCATTTATTAGCGTGAGAAAAAATACATTTTTGCCTTTCTTCAGTCATGAAGTATGAGGAAACCAAAAATTTTCGTAATGTTGTTGTTGCTCGACAGTTTGCATGATAACAGCACGAAATGCCTTTGTGTGTATTTTGTTTTTGTTAAAGGCAACGAGCCAAAGTGTGTGTAGAATTTTTTGTAGGCAAATATTATTTAAAAAAAACTAAAAGAGCAGCACATATCGTCATCTTAAATGCAGAATAATATATAACATCACAGTTTTCATGAGAACCAAAAAACATTGTAAAATGGAAATTAATTGAGATATAAAAGCAATTTTAAATATTTAGGAAACAAATGCGACAACCGATTTTTTTTTAAGGGAGAAATATTAGTTTCATTGTTATTTATTTAGTTATGTGTGTTAAATTATTTTAATGTGTAATTCTCTGAAACAAAACGACGAATTATCAACGAAAGTATGATAGAAGTAAGTTAAACAAACGTTTAAAATATTTAATAATTAAATATTTTTGTTAAATTACAGTTATAATATAATATAAAGATAATGCACATGGTTATAAATGCAATATTGCGTTCAAACAGTTTAATTAAATGCACTTAGTTAAATGCACTGATAAAAATGACATGGTGAAACAAGTTTGATTTTCTGATTCAGCGCAGGCTGTACTGCATTTGAGAACGCAGAGATTAGGGATGCAAATCGGGACTGATTTTTGGAAATCCCGGGATTCGGGATTTTGGAAAAATTCTTTTATTTACCGTATGTTTTTTCAGGAAATATTTTATTATTATTGGACCGGAAGTAATATGAGCTATTTCATAAATATAACGACTGAATTGTTATAATTATATCAAATTTTATTCTTTAGTTTCTGAAAATACTTTAATTGGATCGTTAATAATTTTTTTTTTTTTTTTGCTTGATACTCGTATATAACAATTTCTATATCTATATATATAAAAATGAAATTATGTGTGTTTGTATGTTTGTATGTTTGTATGTTTGTATGTTTGTCGCTTTATAGACTCCGAAACTACTGAACCGATTTTCCTGAAATTTTTACAGTACTTATTTTTTCGATAGGGGCAGGGGAATTGGTACCCCCCATAGGATGCCAATATTATACTGAACCGATTTTCCTGAAATTTTTACAGTAACATCACGTGAGCCCTAAAAATAAAATAGCCTACTTATTTTTTCGATAGGGGCAGGGGAATTGGTACCCCCCATAGGATGCCAATATTATACTGAACCGATTTTCCTGAAATTTTTACAGTAACATCACGTGAGCCCTAAAAATAAAATAGGCTACTTATTTTTTCGATAGGGGCAGGGGAATTGGTACCCCCATAGGATGCCAATATTATACTGAACCGATTTTCCTGAAATTTTTACAGTAACATCACGCGAGCCCTAAAAATAAAATAGGCTACTTATTTTTTCGATAGGGGCAGGGGAATTGGTACCCCCCATAGGATGCCAATATTATACTGAACCGATTTTCCTGAAATTTTTACACTAACATCACGTGAGCCCTAAAAATAAAATAGGCTACTTATTTTTTCGATAGGGGCAGGGGAATTGGTACCCCCCATAGGATGCCAATATTATACTGAACCGATTTTCCTGAAATTTTTACAGTAACATCACGTGAGCCCTAAAAATAAAATAGGCTACTTATTTTTTCGATAGGGGCAGGGGAATTGGTACCCCCCATAGGATGCCAATATTAATTATCGCATATCTTAAGAGCCGCTGCACGCATTTTGCTGAACTTTTTGTAGTAGGATCTTCTGAGCCCCGGAATTGAAATAAAATAGCAGCGGGGGTATAGGAATACCCCATAGGACGCCAATGTTTAACATCGCATATCTTAAGAACTGTAATAGTGAGAATGTTCAAACTTTCTAAAAGTCACTCTTATGGTATACTACACTTTTGAAAATAAAAATAAAGCGGGTAGGCGCAGGGGGGGAAATACCTCCCATAGGATGCCAGTGTAGCGAAGCGCACCGGGTTAAGCTAGTTTTGTATAAAAATAATAATTTTTATTTTAATTGGATCTAGAATAATTTTTATTTTTTGCTTGATATATAACAATTATTTCTTGATATTATGTCTTAAGCCAAAGTTGAACTTGCTAAACACAATTGTAAAAAAGGCTTGAGATGTGAATCTGCAAATTTCGTTTCTACTTTAAATAATAGTTTTTATTAAGCAAAATACAAAAATCCAGAAATAGTCGTCATATATCAAGCAAAAAATTAAAATTTTAAATACTCGTTGTATTCCAAAAACAAAAATTAAACTCAAAAATAAGAATTATTTGCATTAAAAAATAAACTTAAATATAATTTTTTAAAAA
The DNA here is from genome assembly GCA_943735925.1 of Pollenia amentaria. Lineage (NCBI taxonomy): Eukaryota > Metazoa > Arthropoda > Insecta > Diptera > Polleniidae > Pollenia > Pollenia amentaria. The sequence continues at coordinate 152,277,946 of OX031007.1, forward strand.
AATTTTAGGAAAGAGTATAAAAATTCAAAAAAAAAAACGAACATCTTTGTACATAAAAGTTGAGTCCCGGGATTCGGGATTTTTAAAATATAGGAAATTTTTCAGAAAAAACTTTTGTAGCCCATACTTAAAACGCTATATACGGAGCAGGAAGTAAATTTTAATTAGTTAATTTCTAAAAAATGTAAATAAGAAGAATGAAAGAGTTTTTCAATTATGAGTAGTATTGATAGCAGCCCCCGTATTTAGTGAACGAAAATGTTGAACAAAAAAGCACTTATCCTAAAAAAATACTATTAGTATTTAATAAAGCCGTAAAAGGATTAACACAAAATAGAGCTAAACAATTTATATTATTCTTAAGATGTAGAAGACAAGTAATTTATTATTTAACACAAAAGGCTTTATAACAGTCTTTTTGAGGATTGATGAAGGACGACTTGGAAGCATGCAATCCTAACAAAATACCAGATTGTTTTAAATAAACGTGAAAAAAATATTTTTATTGTATTATAAACATTCCTTATCTATAATGAAGAAATATTCTGGTCCAATAGTAACAGATTCATTATAGTGAAATTCGGCTGTATTAAAATTTATTAAAAAGTATATATGTACTTATATAAAATCATAAGGTTGGAAACGAAACAAATGATGGAAAAATCATATCATAAAAATAATAGCAGTTTGCTGGAATCAAAAAACTAAGGACCTGTAGATGTTTTAAAGTTTAAAACGATAATTAAAAAAAAAATTTCAAAACCCGCAATAATTTATTAGCACCCCATAACATGACAAGTAAACACATGAAAAAATATTTGGCACCTACATTCATATCATCTAGAGCTATAGTTATGCCTTAAATGAAGATATTTAAGCAATTTTCTTTATATATCCGCTTAACAAATAATGACTCATATATATCTAAAAGAAATTTCCTTTTTAGCTTTAATTCCAATTCCTTTTAAAAATATATGATTAAAAATAAGCACCCCTTTTTATTATTTAACTAATTAGTTTTCCAATTTATGTGTGTGAGTACTTTATCTTACACCATTGAATTCATTTATATATTTCATTAGGATTTTCTAAGTCACTGCTTTTGGACAGTAGAATTCCTCTGCTAAAACAATAGTCCTTTTGTAGTTTTTTTCCTTTTTGCAAAAATGTTTTATTACATTTTTATTGTTACATCTTATTATTTTTAAGTACAAATAAAAGTGTTTGCGAAAAAAAATCCAAATAAATTATTTTTTAAGCCTTTAGGTAAATGACTTTAGCTACATAGTTTAGGATATAGAAGAAATCCAATTTATATGTTGGAGTATAACAATGAGCGCAATATTAACGACATTAGTTAATTACAATGATATCCTAAGGGTTTCTATAAATAATATATATATACATTTCTTAAAGTTTAATATAAAATGATAGCATTTTGATTTGTAAGGGAGAAACGGAAAAGTATCGCTTACCATTTCACTTATGGAAGACATACATAAGTGTTAAATGGCGAGTTCCCACTTTGAAGCAATAAGGTTTTGGCACAATATGCGCATATTAAAATTGGCGAATGTAATGATTAGCTTTATATACTGAATTATTGTTAAACCTGCTTTGTAGTAAGATAACGTAGTAGCTCTTCAAATGTTCTATATTTTTTTTTTATTATTTTAAGAATTCGTTTACTTGCCTTACAGAGATGCACTGTATGTCTTATTGCGCACCAATGTGTGCCTATTTTTGAAAACTTTCTATTAGTACTTCGCAAAAAAATACAATTTTCTATTTTGCAAATTTGTCTATAAAATAGTGCACTTTTGCAAATTGCTACATAAAATACAATTTTTAAAATCTGCCATAAGACAGTTAATGTTTGCAAAAATATGGCAAAATATGGTTTGTGAAATTTTATATTAAAATAGAAGCAGAGTTCAGTATATACTGCAAAAGGTCTTGCGAAAGTGCAAATGGAAAATATCGTAGCTCTTTTATGAAGTCCAACGGAAACTCTGTTTATTTTATTGTCGGATTTAGCAAAAGAGCTTAGAAATTTTGAATTTACTCGCAAGACCATTTGCACCAAACACTGAACAACGCTAGTGTAACTTTGTACAATTTAACTGTAAAATAATACAATATTGCAGAAATGACTTACATAATATTGTAGTTTTGAAAAATTTTGCAAAATGTTCTACAAAATTGTGCAATTGTGCAAACATTTCCTTAATTGTGTGGAAAATTGTGCCAAATATAATCCAAAAAAAAAAAAATAAATAAAAATGTACTATAAAAAGTGTAATTTTGCAAAACTTTCTATACAAATGGCAATTATGAAAATCTTCTATAAAAAGGTGCAAACTTTGTCACAAAAACAACAACATTTTACTTAAAAAAAATGTACTACAAAATATTGCAAATTTGCAAAATTTTTATATTTTAATAAGGCTTAAGTTCATCAAATTTCATTTTCATTAAATTATTTTTAATTAACCACGACATTAATTACTTTGAAATTTTTTTTACAAAATTGTGCAATTTTGGAAAATTCTACAGTTGGGTAGAAAATTGTGCAGTTTTTTTGTAATATTAAATAATACAGTAATGCAAAGCTTTTAATAAACAAAATCGACTTAAGAAGTATTTGCAGGTTTGCAAAATTTTTTATACAAATAGGAATTTTGAAAACTTTTATTTAAAAAAGAAAAATTTTGCTAGAAATTTTAAAAAGAATGGAGACTTTCTAAAATGTTTTATAAAATAATCAAGTTTTGCAAAGCAATTTCTATAAAATATTGAAATTTTGACAAATTGGCTAAAAAAATAATAAAAAAAGATAAAACATTTAATTCACACGGTTCGTATTCTTTCTTAAATTAATTTCAGGTCTACTATTATATTGTTGATTCACCACGTAACGAGGGCAAAGAATTCTTCGAAATCAATTTACAAAGTGGTGAAATCTTTACAAAAACCGTCTTTGATAGAGAGAAGAAAGGCGCCTACGCCTTAGAGGTAGAAGCACGTGATGGAGCACCATCGGCCAGACCTAACAGCAATGGACAACCCAATTCAGGTTAGTACAAAGAATTTATGCTAAACATAAATAAATATTTAAATTAAAAATATAGAAAAAACATATAAATAGCCATTATTTTAAGGCCAATCCTAAAAACTTTTTACTTATAATACTAAAGACAAAATATGCATAAGTAAATCCTTGTTAAGCGTTTTGTTTAAGCTTCACATTTTTCCCTTTTTGGTGATGTTTGTTTTTCTTAGCGATTTTTTATTTAACAGCTTTATTTTTAAGTTTATTTGTAAATGGCCTTTAACATTTAAACAATTTTTTTTTTGTTGTTTCCTTATAATATTTTGAGGAGCAAGTTAAAGGATACTTACTGTAAATAAGTTTTCCGTTTTCTTCCGGTTAGTTTGGTCTATGGTTTATGTAAACATAATTTTTTTTTTTACCATAAAAAAACGAAATCGCGAATTGGTATTATGCAAATGTTTTTGTAGTTTTTTCTTTAAAAAAAAACTGCACTGGCCAAATAAATGAACATTTCCAAGAAGGAGCAAATAAAAAAACAATTTAACACAAACAGCCAATCCATTGCAACCATCCAACCAACCATTGCGACAAAACTATTTTAAAACAAATAATTCGTTAAAGCACAAAACTTTTTCAATGTTATTTTCGCTTATGCTTTCCTCGATTTTTTGTACGTTTCTGTCGTTTTAATTTTTGGAAAAAAATTTTTTTTTTCCAAATAATTGCTCTCCAGAAAATTGTGTTATAACAGATTGTGCTTAACGAATAAAATCAAAACTTTGTCATGTTTTCGCTTACTGTTGTTGTTTTGAAGGATATTTTCTTAGTTTATTGTTAGATATTAAATTCAAATCATTAGGAAATGCAAAATTCATAGGAAACTTTGAAATTTTGTTAAATGCAGTTAATGCAGAATGAAAGTAAGTTTGGGGTTTTTTAGTGACCACTTTCTAAAGATTTCTTCATAAGATAAAGGACATACAATAGAAAACAAGATTTAAATTGAGTTTAATTTATTTCTTAGTAAAAGCTTTTAAAAGAAAAGTTTTGTAGAATTTGAATTTAACAAGAAGTTAAATTTCACGAAATGTTAAAAAAGCAATAAAGAAATTAGAGACGGCCATGCCCTTACACTTTATTTACAGACACATTTTCGAAAGTATACCCCATTTGGGGCATGTCATAATAGTTGTTATAGAAGTTATCAACCTTAAATTGTATATCAATACCATCATTTATAAAAAAGTTGTGGCATTTAAAGCTTTTTCCAGGAGTGGTATTATTTGCGTGGTAGCTAGAGTCAAATACGGACCGACTCAATCAAAATTTAGTAATGTGCTTTATATTGCCAATCAAATTTTATTGGGTCATATTTAATTAATACACTAGATTTATGGGCACGTAGACCCTATTCAGGAATGAAGCTTAATATGGGAGCTAAGTGAAATTATAGATCTTTTATCACCATTTTCAATAGGCTTCGTCCTTATAAAAATTGGAATATGTTTACTAAACATTTGCAAACTATCCCCAACATTTTGCTTGTTACTTTTCGCACAAGGGTTAGACCAACTGCCAGCCAGCAAGCCGGGCAGACAGACGGACATTGTTGATTCTATGTCGTTCGGTACACTAAATAAAGCCCAATTCTTATATTCCTATACTCGTGAGAAAAGGGCAAAAAATTCTGCTGCAGTGATGTGAAAACAGGTACACTATAATATTTTTCGTTTAAATGAAGATGACGAACATTCGGCTGTTGTTGTTTACATTTTAACAACAAGAAACAAATTAGTTACTCAGATATCGTTGAAGTAAGATCTCGCTACGCAAATTTTTGAATCTACTAAAAATTTAAACTTGGTCTTTTGCTGCTTCTATAACATGCATTTAATTGCGATTGTGTGTTTTTGGGCACCACTGGTCTAGAGCCAATATTTTTATATGTTACTTACATCAGCATAGCATCCTAAGGGCGAATTCCGGCAGTCGTGATCGAATACTTTTTCGATTCGAAAGCAATTTTATTTCTAATTCCTTTCGTCGATACTGAACGAATCGAATTTATTATGCAGTCTTGTGAAGAATTTATTGGAGTTTTCATAACACTAAAAAAATAATTTCGATACGTTCAGTATCGACTGAAAGAATTAGATATAAAATTGCTTAAAATCGCACCACCAGGAGCGTGTTGTAAATTTTCGTAAATTGTAGAAAACATTTTTTTTTTAATTTTAAATAAAGCACTTAAAATAGAACTGGATATTGGAATATTTACTATTGCCCGAAAGAACAATCCTTTAGATCTACTTTTTTAAAATAATTTCGTTCAAATGTTGGTTGCGAATACCCTGCAGGTGATACATTTGGAAAGTCCAATTTTCGATTACTCTTTCCAGCACTGCTAACAAAATCTCGTGAATTACGAGATGTATTGAACGCATTAAAATAATGTTGGTATCCAAGTGATGAATTTTAGCTGGCTTATCGACGTAGGATTTTGACTTTACATATCCCTAGGCGGTCAGTTGACAATTACGAATAGCAAAATTAACTGCTCATTCAACATTTTATCTAAACGATGCCGGTATCGTGAGAAGTTAAAACTTCCATACATGGTTAATAGGAGTAAGAATGGCCGTTTTATATTCGGAGATTATAGGAAACAAGAAATAAATATCGCACCGGCTCCTCTAAATGGGGTTAACTCAAAATGTTTTAATTTTCATTAGGGAAAAAATGACGATTTTTTTGACGAATTAAGAAAGTCAATTTGACGATTTTTTTGCCAAATTTGACGATATTCAACACATTTTATCTGGCGTCTATATCTGCAACAGCTTTAATATTATTCCATTACGGGCGGGCTTCTTCGATCCGGTCGCGTATTATCCAGCCCTGAGACTCAAATTTGTGGATGGTATTGGCCAAAGTAGTTCTGGAAGGCCGATAATGTACATTATATGTTGATCGCAGTGTACATCTAAATAACTTTTAGACGTGGTAAAGGTGCTATACTTCCCATGATCAATTGTGAATAAAAATAAGAAGAGAGTATGACACCAGTTATAGGCTTTTTACACTGAGGACATTAAGGTGTAACGTATGGAAGATGTATTAAATATGAGACATATGAGACATGCGTTTACATTGTTCACATATAACATCTACCATTAATCACAACTGTAAATGATAAAATATACAAAAAACCCACACATAGTAATGTAAAACAGAAATATAGTTTAATAAACAAAAAGTAATAAATAAAACAAGTTTAACAAACAAAAACAAAACATATTAAATAAATTTACTACTAAAGTACAAAAAAAAAAAAACAGAATTATGCTATGAGGTAAAAATTTATATAAAAGTTATTTGTGCCGAATATTATTCGGATATCTTCATCTATATGAGATTTGTTTGTCTTTCACCGATTTTAGGAAGGGGGTTGACAACATTTTGTCATGACATTTCACCTATCGTAAAAGTTAGTGTCGCCAATTTTGATGTCAATACCAATATTTATAAGGAAGTTATGACATTAAAAGCTTTTTTCGGGAATAGTATTTGTATGGGTGCTATGGTCAAATATGGACCGATTCCAATAATATTTTGTTAGATGAATAAGATGGCGATAAAATAAGCTTGGACCAAATTTCAACTTTATACCAATATAATTAGATGATACATTTAGTTGCATTTATAGTACGTACAATATCGTACGTTACGACCTTCAAAAGCTTATAAAATTTTTATTATACCAATTTATAAAAAAAAAAATCGATCACTAATTTTTTGCAGCAAATATCTTGCTTTGAACTTTTATTTTGAAACACCTACGACTGATCAAATACAAATGCCAAAGACATATGATGTTTTTGCAAAACGTACGTGATATTAGAATAGCATCCAAGACGAACCAAAAAAAAAAAAAAAAATGCCTCTATTCGGACCATATATCTAGTCTTGAATTTTTTTGGATTTGTTTCACTGTTGCTGTAACATTTATTTTAAAGTTTAATTTCAATGTTACCAGTATCTGTATCTAATCGACAGAAAAGTTAAAATTGTTGATTGCAGTTACTAAAAATTAATCAAACAGAGAGTCAGCTTAAACTATTTTTTTTGCTTTTTAAAAATTGCAATAAGCTATAAGTACCTCTGCACAGTGAAATTTCAGTATTTTTTACTTTCTACCATAATTGAAAAGAAGTTTTAAGGGTTTTTATTTATTGAGTCGTGGTGGACATTGTCATGGAAATGCCTATATAAAATTGTTTGAATTTTTAAAAATTTGTATGAAAAACTTTTTGAAGTAAATGTTTAATAGTTTTTTTCTGTGAACATTAAAATTTTACTATAAAATTGATACTGTGAAAACTTTTTAAATATACTGTTTAAAAAAAATCACATATTAAATACGAGTAGCAAATATTACTGGCAGTATTTTTTATTAGGAATTAGATTAAGCTGTTAAAGAAACTGTATTTGAAAATCTATTTCTAGTTTGACTGAGAAAAATTCTTTTTTTTCGATATTTTTTTTATAAATTTTAATATTATTTTAATTTCTTTGCTGTTTTTGCTTTACCTCTCTTCTCCGAGTTTCTTTTTCTCACCGTCTCGTTATGCAAATAGCCATTCGTGCAAATAATTGAAACTAAAAATGTTCAAAGAATATAAAAAATATTTAAAATAAAACTAGTTAAAACACTACATAGAAATTTTTAGTAGAAAGAAAATTTTTTTTTTGTTTTTTTTTTTTTTTATAAGCCAATGAAAATAATCAATTTGTCGTGCAAATTGAAAATGAAAATTTATCCAAGGACACGCTATTGTTTTAAACAAGCAAAAAAAAAGAAAAAAAAAAATAAGGGAAAGGGTAGAGGTAGTTTTTGTAGTAGTATTTTGCTTTAACATACTTCGTACATCGTAGCTGGCTTTAGTTTTAGTCGTAATCGTAAAATTTCATTCCAACATGTAACAATTGCCATGTCAAGTATTAATACTAACTAGTCACTGGCATTTTATACTAAAGAAACTACTTCCATATAAACAATAGTAGTTAGCACACACACACATACATACACGCCTATTTTCCTTTACCCTTCAAAAACTCACACACTCCCTGTCATAGCCATAAACCATTAGAATTGCAATAACTTTAATAAGAGTTCATATCCTTCGGCTTATAAGCACAATTTTAAAGCTTCAACTGTCAACACTCAACCAACAGTTGTGTCTTTGTTTGTGTTCATTAGTTAGTTACTACATATATTTGTATTAGTTAGATGAGTTTTTAATTAAAGCACAGAGAGATGAGCACAAACAAAAATAACTGGCATATTGTAACTATAAAAAAAAAAATCATACATTTACTAGTTGTATCTTCCCCTAGTTTTTCCAGTTTGATTGTCTATGAATTCAAGGTTAAATTTCTTTGTTGTTGTTTAGCCACAATATTTTTGTTCAAATAAACAACTATTTTAACAATATTTTCTAGTTGCCTACAATAAAATGCGCAAATTAAAATGTTTCTGTTTTTCTATTTTTTTTTGTTCCATTAAAAAAAAATAAAATAAAAATATGTGTGTTAAGCGAAATAGAAAAACTACAGAATTAATTAAGTAAAGGATATAAAACTGTCAGCATATTTATATATTTTAATAGAGAATATTTTTGTTAAAATAAATATTTCTATTACGACGAAAAAAAAACGGATATAAGCTTTAATTATAACTTTAGGCGGAAAAAGAGATTTAGTTGAAAAACAAAAGCTTTAGTAGTACTTCAATGATATTTAAACAAATAAATTAAACAATTTTCTGGATTTATTATTTTATGTTTTCGTTGGAGTTTTCCCAATTTTGTCTCGCTAGTGAATTTCGTTAAGATTGATATGCGGATAGGCAACATTTTGTAGCGATAATATGGGTTTTAATAGTATCCTATAAATTGGGATCCTCTTGAAAATATTTAAATTTTTGGTGTTATATCCTCCTTCGTCGCATAATCAGTTCCAGCCAATACTCGAGAATTGGCAAGATTCCAAAATTAACAGATCACGGAAGATCCTCACGATATCTAATGATCGTGGCTGCAGATATCCTATCTGGCATCACGGAAGTCAGTAGCCACCGATGAGCAAGCAGAGGACTGACAATTGATTAAGGCCTCCATTAAAATACCTCTTTCGGGAAATGATTTCTGTCTTTCAGGATGATTGATTGTGCGGAAGTTTAACTTTCCTTATAAAAAATGTTTTGTTCATACGAACATCCTACACATAATAATCCAGTAATCAATGGAGGGACGAGCACCACTGTGTTTAGTCTCTGTGGACTTTACGAAAATTCGCTTATTTAACTCTTGTGCAAAATCTACGCTATTGTGTGGGAGCGAAACTTGGCTAACGAACAATAAAATAAACCAGAGGCGGCAAGTATTTAAAAGCAAATACCTTCGAATAGTATGTTTCAAATTCAGACCCACTAGGATTATCCTCCGTCAAATAACAAAATGGAAATGAAGGTGGATGCGCCACAGTCAGCGTTACCGTTGGATATTTTCAAAAAGTTGCAAAAAAAGGTGATATCTACAAAAAAAATGGCACCAAAAAGAGGATTTAAAAAAAACAATTATATACACCAAATTATGTTTTTCCACGTATTTGTTCAAATTATTTAAAATTTTAAATAACATTTTAATAAAAACATAACAGGAAACATTGTACAATAACACTGGTCGGCAAAAAAAGTCGATAGCAAGAACTTTGTAATATGATTTTAATTAACTTTGGCGTGCTAAATCCAAATGAGTTCACAAATTAGTTCTATCACGTCTAGTTTTTTTATGGGCTCGACCAATATTTAGCCCGAAATAAAGTGGTTATGCTGATACCTTTTATCAAAAATTGAGAACGATTTGTCCGATTTTGAGCCAAAGATGATTTCAGATGATTAGAAAAGAAATTTCCTTTGAGTCATCTAAATAATTTTTTATTATATATTCAACTGTTTCGAAGTAATTCAGAAACTAGTGGCGAAACATTTTTTGCAAAATTAGTTCTATTTTTGTTTTAAAAAATGCATACAAAAATGATACGGAGAGTTTCATTTATTATTATCAATTATCGTTTATCTGATATATCTGGTATATTACGAATTAAATAGGCATGTATCATGAAAATCGTAGGACAAATGTTAATTTTATGTTTTATTCATTATGCTGGGCCAGACTAATCTTTTGCCCAAAATAAGTCGATTATGATTATATATTTCATCATGACCTAAGAACGATTTGTCTGATTTGGATACAATTACTAGCGAATGACTTGGAATTAGACACCTTAACAATAGTTTTTTATATTTTCAACAGTTTCGGAAAAACTTAGAAAATAGTGGCGGTAAATTTTTTAAAGCAAAGTATGTATGTATGTATATGCAACATTTTGTTTTCAAAAATGCATAAAAAATTATTAGAGCAAAAATTTTACATAATTATAATTTATCGGAAAGCTTGCTTTGTATATAAGGAATAAAATAAGCCATAAGCCATAGTTCATTGAAATTTGTATTTATAATACGGATTAGTGCGAACTGTCAAAATCAGATGGCTTTTCGCCACCACCTGTATTAATTATTAACAAGATATACATATGTACATAAGCTAACCATGCATGACAAGAAAAAGATTTCCTATATTTTTGCTTACATACATACATTTTAAAACAATATAACTTACATTTAAACTGGAAATTGTAATTAAACAGAAAGTACAAAAAAGTAAAAAGTAACAACAAAGTGGCCAAAATTGCAAAAAGTATCAAATTTGGGTGCATTTTGTAAAAGAGGAAAAGTAGTATCCAAGCAGTGGAAAAAGTGGAATATTGCTATTTTAGTAGCACCTACGGTAACGCTGGCCACAGTCTTCGAAAATTAAACCATTGTATAACGGAAACGGCCTTAGAATGGAATGGAATTCGCAGGGAAGGTGACACGGCGAAGAACCGTCCTAAATGAACTAAAGGAAATAAACAAATCACTAGAGGAAGTTAAGATAATATGTCATGATAGACTAAATTGGAATATTGTCCAAATTTGAAGTAAAAATGGCTAATGGAAATCGCTACAGGAAGATGATCCGAAGCTTTTTGTGGCGGAAAATTGATGATTTAGACGTAGATAATATGTGGTTTTAACAGGATGGTACCTCTTGCCACACAGCAAGAGAAACAATGGATATTTTGAAGAAAAGTTCGAAAATTGCATTATTTAGCGGAGAGGAGGAGTGAATTTGCCAGCAAGATCGTGCGACTGGGCACCTTTAGACAATTTTTTGTGGGCGTTTTTTGAAATCGAAAGTGTACAGCAATAATTCCATAATACTTCAAGAGCTCAACAGCATAATCGGGCAGATATCAACCATTGACAACAGTGTATTGAAAAATCTGATTGAGAATTTTGGCAAAAGATAGGGAGCCTGTCAGTCGGAGGGTGACTTGACCGACAAAATTTTTAATTTTTAAGTGGACCCTTTTTGTAATAAACTGAAATAAAAATATTTTTAATATCTCAAAAAAACTCTTTTTATGTTAAAATTAAAATAATACTTTTTTTCTTTAAGTTATATTTTTATTCGACCTTTAAAATTCAATATTAAATGAAAATACTCAAGCTCGATTAAAATAATACTTATTTTTTTAGACACCCTTTAGAAGCCCTTAAGTCAAATAAATAAAGAAAAGAACAAATATTGAGCTAATGTACCTTATGTTAGGCGTTCAACGGATACATGTTTTTTTTTAAAAAGCGATCATTTCGGGGATCGTCAAGTGGTTTTGGCTTAAGCCTAAAGTTGTGGGAAGGGATATCCTGAAAATCCCACTAATGGGCTGATGTTTCACCACTTTTGAAAAAGTTTGGTCTGAGGGAGAATTATACTTAGGTGGTGTTGCTACCAAACAGCTGCTGTCCAAATAAGGAGCGAGTGTATAATCTACTAGGATTATACACTCCAATTGCTATCTGTATGCGCTGGGACGGTTGCTAAACAAAATTATTTATCACCTAGAGGTTAAGAACACCATGAGATAAGTCCAAGGCGAAAGGTGCACCTTTAATTTCAAATGGTTTTGATTTAATTATAAAATGGCTGTGGCTAAAAATAGTTTAAATAAAGAATATTTTTGAATTTTTTCTAGGTGTACGATTTAAACATAAAGGTTAAATCGGACGTGAAATAACCATACAAAAAAGCTGTTCATATTAACGTTATGTGAAACACTGTATTTGGTTATTGGTGATAATTCATTTCGAATAATTTCTCAGATAATGTCAATCATATAAACAGTATTAAATATAATAACACTTATGAAGAAAATCTTTAATCGAACATATTTTTTTACTATTAATTCCGTTGTTTTTTTTATTTACAGGTATGTGTGTTATCAATGATAACTTATCATGAACTCTTTCTAAACTCATGAATATTTTAATATTTAAAGTAAGTACAAACTATTATAAAATATACAACACAAACATTCAGTGCAAAGAGCTCTAATAATATTTTAGCATCCACAAAGCTTCACAGGATGCCGAAGATAAAATTATGCTCTAAAAAACAAATGCTGGAATAAAAAAGAGATTAGAGAGAGAGAGAGAGTGAGAGAGCGCAGTGAAAATTTCGAATTTTATGTTAAAATTCTGTAAAAGAAACTAATAGGAGGGTTAACAATGTCTCTAACAGTGAAGATAGTGTTTCCTGAAAATAACAGTAAAAGATAAAATTCGTAAAAACATGTTCGAATCTTTAATTGTATAAACAAAGATAACAAAGGATACTCTATTTCAAGATATGTTTACATGAAGGAGATTTCTATATGTAAAGCTGGGGAAACTGGGGAAGTTATAACAGTTGTATAGTTAATGTACAAAAGTAAGCACTGAATTTAAACATTCTATATTAGATAAATAATTTGATTATAGAAAAATAAAATACAATAGGGGAAAAAAGGAGAATTTCGATTTCCTTTGGTACAGTTATAATATAAAGGTGGCTGCCTTAAGCAACAGCCTGCTATTATCTTTGCTTAACATAAAATAGAAATGCCTATAAATAAAAATCAGGGAAAACTGAAATTTAAATTTTGTATTTTTGTTTTTTGTTATTAATTTAAAATATTAAACAAACTTTAAATATTGCTCTTTCATTGAAATATTATTTTTAAGGATTTCTTTACGAAAGGAATTTTTTTGGCATCAAAATTATAAAAAGGCAGTAAGTAAAGTTTACTGCGTTTTTCCTAAGCATGGCAGTATACTTGACCTATATTTTTACAGAAAATATAAATCAGTATATTCTTTTACTTTTTTTTAACATACCACTGCCTGAATGGACTTTTTGTTTTTTTTTTTCTAAAAAAAGGAGAAATTTTAAGGAGATTTTGGTTTATTATCGTTTTAATCACTGCCTAAACTTTTCAAGTTAAATGACCTGTGAGTAAACTTAAGTTTTATTTTAATATAAATTTAAAAATGAAAGTAAATATGTAGATATTAAAATTGGATGGTAATTAACATTTCCTTAGCAATTTCAAATGTTGTCACCTTGACAATGATTTTCAAAAGTTTTTTGGAATTTCGTTAAGGACCATATTAAAACTTCATTAATAATTAAATAATTAAAATTTAATTATTATTAAAACTTATTTGGCAATTTGAAATTAATAACTGTTGTTACCTTGACAATGATTTTCAAATGTTATTTGGAGATTTCGTAAAGAAACATATTAAAACTTAAATAACAATTTAAAGAGAATTTTAATTATGATTTGGATAATAAAGCTTCAAATTACTTAAATATGAAATACATTTTAAAAGATTGTAACATATTTTCGGGTTTAATTGTTCTGGGAAAAATTCTTGACTTCCATTTAATACCTTGGAATCTATTTCAGCATTGTTTTATTTACATACCAGAAAGAGAAATGCTGCTAATTATTTATATTGCCTCTTAATCTAAAAAACAAGATGTCTGACAGGGCCATATCTGGGCAATATCTTGGACATAGCTTTATGACAACAAGAGTTACCATATAAAAAAATTGTGGTTCTGTTGGAGGATGAATATTCTAAAAATTCTATTTAGCGCTCTCTGTTGCTTAATGTAACCCAGATTTAGCGATTAAAGTTCAGAAGGCCTACTTTTTAAGGTATAGAAAGCTAGTAAGCGACTTTAGCAGAGCAGTAAGGGAGAGATTATACAGCGCGTACAAACGGTCTCTGAGATTAGGTGTAAAGTGTAAACTTTATACCAAACCTTCTTACATACCTACCTAACCCAGATTAAAAGTGCTCATGATACAAGATGTCTTTAGAACCCCTTATACATTGCATTAACTCTTGCCGTAAGGAATATTTTGCACATTGGACCCACTTTTAGTAGGCCAAATTGCGCTTTATATTGTTGTAAATCATTTGCGTTCATATGAATATTTTTAGTTGCACGTTTTTTTATTTACAGTGGGGCCTTGATTAACCAGCAATATCCATCATCCGGAAAAAAAACATTTTTTTGCATCGCACAGTGGGCTGAAACATATGCAAAACGAGTATTAAGGGAAGGTTGTAATTTATGACACAATATTTAATTTGAATTCTGTGTATATTGATTGTGAAATTGTAGTGGAATTTTAATTTTGTTTTATTTAATAATCTTAAAACTAAAAAAAAAACTATAAGTCTTTTTCGAACAATTTCAAATATTACCACGCTGTCAAGGCTTTGCTAAAATTTAGAATAAAAAATCATCTTCATAATTATTTTTACCTTCTTCATAATCAGAATAATCATGAACAATCCAATAAAAGTATTTAAACGAAGGGGAACTCCCACGCAACTTTATGGAAGCATATTCTGCCAAAATTACTGTTGTCCTCATATTATTTTAACAATTTACATGCATACGTAAGTCTGTGCATAACATCTTTGAATAATTTTGTTATTTTATAAAAATGTATTTCCGATACAAAAATATTCGTTTAAGATAAGAAATACAGAAAAAACTACTCAAAATTGTTGCTTAATTAACAGCGAAAAAGATTTTAAGGTTCTGTCTGTTCAGGATAATCGAGGTCTCATTGTATTTTTAACCTAACACTTCGAAGTAGGAAAAATAATAAAACGTAACAAGCAGAAAAGAAAAAGTTTGAAGAGAAATATAAAAAAACGAAATGAAAAACACAAAGCGATTTTTTTTTAATATTACAAATAGAGGCGTCGAGAAAGCGACGTCGGAAAAAAACTCGTGTGGATTGACTACTACACTTTATCCCTTTTTACGAAACGAAGAATTTCTGGTATATAAAATCCGCATTTGATGCCTTCCGAACTCTTTTAATTTCCGTATGTTCTCTTTTGTTTGCTACTAACGATTTTGTAAAATTATCTTGTTTGAAATAAAACTTTAACGATAATTTCTTCAAACTTAATTTATATACAATATCAACATTGCCATCGTTGAAGCATTGAAACCAATTTCAACAAGTGGTTATAGAGGCATCATGTTTGCTATAACTTTTTCAAGAAATTATTTTAAATAAATCTTAATATTATCGATCAAGGTTAATCGCTTTCGGGTGGAATGAAGCAAATTTTAACAGCGTTAATTAATTTGAAAA
The DNA here is from genome assembly GCA_943735925.1 of Pollenia amentaria. NCBI lineage: Eukaryota > Metazoa > Arthropoda > Insecta > Diptera > Polleniidae > Pollenia > Pollenia amentaria. Next base: position 152,293,679 of record OX031007.1, read on the forward strand.
TAAAAGCGCTTTAGTCTGACATAATGATGAATGATTTGATTTCTGCTTGCTGTTCTAATAGCAACTATGAACCCGAATCTAATTTTGTTTATAAAAGCAAATTAATTTTTAGATATACATAAATAAAAACTTACTTACCACTACTAAAGAATCTTGGTAAATATAAAATTTCAATTATAATTATCAGGACTTAGAAAAACATAAAAATAATTTAATTTATTATTTTCTTATTCCTAATTGCCTTTTCTGTTCCTATAATTATTTATTTATTTTTTTTGCTGAAGTGTTGATTTTTACTCGTGCCGCCTAAATGGTATGCAATTAAATTTTATTGCTTTTTTAATCGAATTTGGTAAAAATATATTTATATTTCAATTTAACGATTTGTTAATTGGTGTTAAATAGATTTTGTTTTATTTATAAGTACGTTTTCGGCTAAATATATAACCACGTTAAAAATACATAAAACTTATTTATTTGTTGGTTAATATCGAGAAATATTGATAAGTTTAATGTTGACCATTTTTTTTTATTAATTAAAGCAGTAGTAAGGAAAACTATATTAAATATTGTCATGTACATACAAAAATAAGCGAACAAGTTTTGCTGATATTAATTAAACAGAACAGCATTATTTTTAGATGTAGATTATAGAAAGTTTTAGTGGATTCAATTGTGGTATATTCAGTTCATTTAATAGTTTTTCATTGTACTATTTTCTGTATAAAGAAAACGCTTATAGCCGTTAATGCGAAAAAAGCCTTAAGTAGATTAAATAAATTTTTTTTAAAGAAAAATATTGAGGAATACTTATTTGATATATTATGTAAATGAGGATAAAGGCTTAATGTTGTATTAATAAAGCTTTAAGCAGTTTGCTTAGTTTTTTTTTTCTTTTTTAAAAGTTGACTTAATACATTTTGCTATCAAAATGGTTAAATAAGGATTTCAGTAGACAAGCAGTTGTTCTCCAAATACTTTGTTTGTTTTTCCTTTTTAACTTTTTTTTTTTTTGAGTATTTTCTAGTCATAAGTGAATTTTTTTGGATGGTTTTATATTTTATTTAATGTCTGGCTCTGTAGCTGAATATCATTTTTTAATATTTGCGTCCGAAATTGTACGGACAAAAAATATTGATAATTTTTGAAAATATATACATATGTCTATGACAGAAAATTCTTTAGAGGCAATTAAAAAACGCAAATAACTTTGTCAAAGTTTTAAAGTACTAATTGTAGAGAAATAATAGATAGCTGAATATAAAATCGTAAAAGAAGTAAAATAATAAAATAAATTAAGGAATTTAGTACGTTTTTTACAAACAACGCCATAGAAGGTGGTTTGCATTTGTGATAATGTGTGTAAGCATATTCAAATATTAGTTCTAAGCCAAGCTTTTCGTATATTAATACTTTTTGGGCCTGGCCCACTATGTCGACAAGAACATTTTTTTCTTATATTTATATTGAAAACAAAAACCAATTTAAATTTGTTATTATTGTTTTCAATATAAAAATGCGAAAGAAATGTTCTTGTCGACATTGAGGGCCTGGCAGTTAGTATACTACACAGAAAGAAAACAACTCGCACTAAATTTAAATGTGTCCCTCTTGCTTTTAGTACGAGGCGTACTTAAAAAAATTTAAGTACGAATAACACTTACTGCTAGAAACATAACTGGGACGAACGACGAATTATTCGCAACGACTATTCGTCGTCAGGAACAGAACACATTGGTGTATATGAATATACACACAATTATTGCGTATCTCGAAATTCGTTGTATGTAACCAACTCTTCGATAGGTATATTTCTATTTCTAACGCAGAAGAAAGACTAATAAATTGGCACAGGGTGACCGCTTTTTATGAGAATTTCTTGATTGTTTTAGTAAATAATGTGAAATAAAGAAATTTTTAAAACTGTTCTTATTTTATATGTTTTTATACCAAATAAAATTAAATAGTTTGTTGTAGAAACCACAACAACCATACACAAGTAGGAAAAAAATGGTTTGCTTGTTTTGTGTAGAATCAATAACAACACTACAAGAAAAAAAAAACATACATCATATTCATGTTTAAAAAGTAAAATAACGAGCAAAAATTCCCAAATTCTATTTGCTTAAATTATTTGGATTAAAACATCAATCACATTTTTAAACAGAATAATTACAAAAACCATATCGGGCATGCTGATAGATTTTTATAATTAGGAGTTCTTCTGTTAAAAAAGGGAGCACCGTAACATTACGTTTGGTTCATCCCACAGCGCCAACAAAAGTGAAGCAAACATGTTTGACGGAGAAAGTAAATAATAACGGGAAAATAAATAGTATCTGGAAAGTTAATCAAAATATATTTATATGGGACTATATGTCCCGTATAAACCACCTCTCTAACAATCACATTTAAACGAAATAAGCTCATAAAGATGTAGATATCTGAAAAATATTCGGCACACATAACCCATGATGCCAACTGTTGGGACACTAAATTCGGGAATGAATTTGAAAAATGGGCCAAAATGGGCAAAAAAGCCCTAATTGAAAAACATAATCATGGTATTTTCTCAAAAAAGCGCAAAAAAGAGCTACAAAATATTAAAAAAAAAAAACGCTAAACATTTTGAACAAACAATATTGTTGAGTATGGGATAATTTTACATTCAATTAATTTGGAAACAAGTGTAGTTTTAAGTAGCTTTAATAAAATTTTATAATTAGTATTTATTTTTTAAAATTTGCAATACTTTGTCTCGTCTTCATTCCATAAATCACTGTCTATCTGACATATTGCATATTTCGTCCGAATTAATTTTAAAGCCTTACTCGTCGGGTATTTCGTAGCTTGAACAACAACTACTAACTTGTTTGGGACTATATTTAACCCGAATCTAGTCAATATTTGCATTTCAGATATATTTTTAATTTTTTTAAATATTTCTTTGAATTCCTACTTTAATGTGTTTTGTTAAAGATTGTAAAATTTTTAGTTGAGCCTGTTTATTTTTTTATTAATTTCTTATAAATAATAAATTCGTTTAAATCTGCCATGATATGCCTACCAGGCACATACGGCAACGTTAACTATTAATTCTTCAAAAACCAAATTGAAACATAACATTTTACAACTTATACGGCATAACCTGTGAAGACCGATTGATAAAGTTAAAAGCCGAGCTAATCAAATCAGATAAATAAGTGACCTATGTAGATGCTACATGTGCCTACCAAAGTTTTCAGAATGTTCAAGCAGTCTTGCAGTATTTGTCTAGAAAAATATTTGTAACGTACATCGTTCAAAAATTCTAGCTTCCTTAAAGTGCAAAATTAAACAAAATGGGATTTTAAACAATATAAAAAAATATTAAAAAAATGCAAATATTTAAAAAAATGCACATTTTGCCTGGATTCGTTACAAGGTTTTGCTGACTTTATAAGAGTTAATATTAATGTTATTAATATAAATAAATATCTTTAACGATATTTTATTTGAAAGTAGATCAATGCAGTATTTTAGTATGGAAATATCAAAATATTTTTAGCAAAACTAGAATGTTAAATAAATGGACTGTTACCAATTCCATTTTTAAAGCTACCACGATTTCAAGCTTAACCGTATGTTTAATGTTTTTAAAATTTAAGGAAAGTTTTTACAATAAGATAAAATAAGATAAAAGTCAAAACGGTCTAAAAGGGCTAAGCAGAATGCACAATAAGGGCCAAGTTTGCTAGTTTTTTAGTTTATGGCTTAAAATCGCGTTTTAGGTACTTAAAAAGGGCTTAACCTCATGACATAATGTTCTGTGTTGGGGGATTCATAATCAAATAGGTTACACCCTCGAAAATTTGTTTCTGAATATTGTAGGACATCATATGACCGGGCTTAACCGAATATACTTTCTTACTTATTTATAGTGAACATCAATTAAAAAACTTGGAAACGTTATTCAATATTAATATCAAATTTTTAAAACAGCAAAAAAATAAATTGTTAGTTCAGACTGTATTTGCAGAAAAAGAGAAGAGTAAAATAAAAAAACAAGTATATAACTGCATACAAATGAACTAGTTACACTCCAATGATAGCACAACGTTAAAATTAAAATAAAAAAACAGATATTCAAGCAACCTGTCTGAAGTAAAAATCAACTAGTATAATTTTAACTACTACTAGCAGAGTTATTAAAGATTACATTTAGCAAACTTAATTAAGTTAAAAGCTCTAAAATTTAAAGAAAATTGTCTTATTTATTATGAATATGTATGAGAATATGAAGAAAAATTTCACGATTTTATCTAAATTACATTATTTCAAAATTAACAAAAAATTAATGGTTTAATTTTCCTCTAAGTCAATAAAAAAAAATATGAATATATTAATATTAATTTACAAAGTTGGGAGTCAGCGGATTGAATTCATCTGTACGGCCACTAAAAGGCAAATATTTAATTGGCAGATGAGTGCCGGTTAACTTTGCGGAAATGAGACATTGAGAAAACCAAATTTCTTTTTTGCTGGAAAAAAGGTTTAATATAGTTTTTATTCTAAAGACAATTTTATTTTTAACAAAAGACTTATAATTAATGATTTGATGCTTTTTTCCCTAAAAAAAACACTGACAAAAATATTGCGCAAGACCACATCCAGTATCGGACAGATATAAATTAATTCCTAGAATTAATTATCATAATACATTTAAGTTTTCTTTGATGTTTTGCAAAAGTATCTCTGACTTGTCAACTGTAAAACGCTTTACCTTTAACAACTGTTTACGTATTTTACGATAGTTATGTTTTAAAGCATTATTTGATTATATGGCAATTATAAAATAAGTTCTCTTTTATGTCTATGAGAAAAAATATACCGGTGGTGTTTGATGTTAACACTTTTCTTTTAGCCTGACAAATACTTTAATGGTTTTGTGTTTATGTCAAATGTTCCTAGAATCATCAACATCATCATCATCATCAGGTTTTGATTTAACTGACAGCTTGTTAGAAAAATAAACAAACCTCCGAATAAAAGCAAACAGCAAAGGAGCATGGCAAACTACAACAACTACAATTTATTGGCATGCTGCCTGTTATGCAGTCAAACTGCTTATTTGTAACTTGCTATGTAGTAGTCACAAGCCGTAGTTGTAGTAGTTGATGTATGTACGAAAAAAAAATACATTAAGTTTCCGGTCTATGAATTCCGGTTACTACTAAACTCATTTGTATTTTTAAGACACACACACACACACACATACATACATACGTGCTCGTACACGGGTTAAATTAATTTAACTGACTGATTACCATGTTCTCTTTATACAAATCCGGAACTTTTTGTGTGATTTTTCAACAAAAATTTTATTTCTGTAAGTGTTTTCAAATTTATTTAGTTATTTTGTTATTCTATACATGTTATATCCGTATCCTGGCTATAGCGCCATTTCTATTTGTGTATTTCATTTGAAACTAATGTCATTTTGTTGTTTCAGCTGTGTTCGCTTATTGTTGCTTCTAAAAATAAAAGGTTTAATTTGAAATTTTTCGTACTAGTTTTTTTTTGTACGAATTTGAGTAGGCGATGAGTATTTTCAGCCAGCAAGTTGACATTATTTTTTACAATTTTTTCCGTCATTTGTTGTTTTTATTTGCATTAACTTGTTTTAACATTTTGTTGAAATTTTGTAGGAATTGAGGACGATTTTTAGTTTGTAATACAAACTTTGTAAATCGAGATAATCGAATAAAAAATTATTCGATTATTATAAGATAAAATGAAATTGAAAAAAATTGGTCGACCACTAAAAATACATAAATAAATGAATTATTAATATTGAGCTATTATATTAGATATATTTTCCTTAAAGTGAGATATCTCACTATGCAAAATTAGTAAAGTTTGCAATGCTAATTTTTCTTAAAATTCCTTATAATTTTGGTATTAAGCAGCTTTTCTATGAACGGTCCATGTTTGGGCATAGCAGTCATTGAAATGTAATACCAAAAATCACATGCACTTTTATAAAATACTTTGAAATGGTAGTAGTACTAAAAAACACGTAAGAGTGACAAATTCGGCTATGGCCGAATCCTCTATACCATTTACCATGTTGCGATAAGAACAGAAAGTTATATAAAAACCATTCTCTTGATATAAAGATATATTGTCAGATGTTGTATATTGGTAACCAAAATGCATGTACCTAGTTTGAAAACTTTTGCTCTTTCTGTTCTCCAGATATACAGAACAACAGGCGGACATCGTTAAATTAACTTCGCTGTACATAAAAGTATTGGTTTTGTGTAAAAACCCCCAAATAAAATCTAAAATCAGTCTAAAAAGTCATAGTGTAGAATTGTATTGACAAGTTACACAGCAAACGCGAAAAATGCATATACGTATCGAGAGCATGAAGAAGGATTACTTTAGCATGTGCCTCGAAAAAAGGAAAGACGCGTGGTGCGGGCCGACCTCAACCTTAAGAAATAAAAGAAACAATTTATTATTCTGTTTGATTCAAAAAAATTATAAAAAAAAAGTATCGGCGTATCGACAGTGAAATATCGCCGATACCGATATATCGGCAAACATGAAGTATCGCCGATATATCGGTATTAGTATCGCTATTCGCTACATCCCTTATTTTAACTAAAACTCACCCAGCCGAATTTACCTTTATTATTATTATTTTTTCATCACACAAGTAAAAAGTGGTTTCAAAGAAAATTTAACTCGAATAATTAACAACAAAAGAATTTGTAAATAGATGCAATATTGTATTTTGATTAACTGTTTTTATTCTGTCTATTTAACCCTGTTTCTCCTTTCTTCTCTCACTAGCAAGTTTTATTTAATTTCTGTATTATTGTATTGGTACAGCTTTTGTTTGCATTTGTTGTAAATGTTTTGCAGTTGTAGTTTTTCGTGAGAATAAATGTTATTTTAAGTTAAATTACACTACAAACGCGTACAAATACGTACAAATAAATACTGAACTTGGTGTGCAAATATTTATGGACACATGTACGGGTACACATACATACATTGGACATGGTGAATGTTAAATTGGCGTGGATTTTTAGTTTGTTGTTTTTAAAAGCATTTAGAAGATTTAAATTCAGAGCTTCTGAATTAAAACTTATGGAAAGTCAAAAAGTTTACATGAAAGTATTTTAGGAACGTAAATGTATTGAATGAAAAAATGCGGTTCTTTATAAATGCAGAAGAAAGTAATTTTTGCAATGAGCTTACACGGCGGCTGATTGCCAAAATAGTCAATAGATAGTTAGGATTTGCAAACATTTGATTAAAAATATTTTGTATTATAAATGTAAAATTGTATTAGGGTAATCCCATGTCTAATCGATCTAGAGTGGGACCCGACCCCTTTCGATTTGAATGAAATTTTGTGAGAAGGTCCCTTTCATCCTATAAGGAACATATATTATCAAAAAAAAATTAATTTTTATTTTTTTTTTTTTTTAATTTTGTCATATTCAAAATGTCATACTTTCACCGATTTAGCCGAATGTGTTGAGTTAAATTTTTCAATAAACTACTTTATATACGAAGACGATTTTAAAGAGAATAATTGTGGCTACAAACACTATTTTGGATTTTTTTTTTTTTTTAATTAAATATCTGTTAACTATTAAATTTAAAAAAATGGACTAAGACAAAAATTTATTTTTTTTTTTTTTTTGTTGATTTTTTTATATAATACCTCAAACTGATCTTTATAAATCCTGAAACTTTGAAGGAGATGTTTTTGTCTTTTTTAAGATATGTTTTTTTCATTCGTAACCTTTAAAAAAAATAATCTTAAATAAAATTTAAATATTGTAATTTTAAAAAATAAATGCCGTATTCATAAAAAATTTAAATGGATTTGAGTTGTATTTTATGAAAAATTTATAAGAAAATTTTTTCTTCAAATACATTTCAAACTTATTTTATTTTTTAGGAATACGGCAGTATGTATTTATTAAATCTGATTTGTTTGATTTAAGTTGTCTGAAGATAAAAACATATTGATGATTTATTTGTTGCATTTTTTGTTGGAGCTCAATGTGGGCACTTTCAAAGAAAATAACCCTTTTTGTCACGTTACGTCTCCAAGAAATTAAGTGAGTTTTAAACATCACTAGCCTAACGCCCCGGCTTCGGTCGGAAGCAATTTACTAATGAGAAATGAAAAGGAGGCAGTCACATACAAATCATCTTCGTATGTAAAGTATTTTCGAGATATTGAGAAAATAAAATCTACACATTCGGCTAATTAGGCGAAATTATAAAAATTCAAATATGACATAACTTTTGGAAAAAAAATTAAAAAATTTCTTTTCCTTGATATATGTTCCTTAGAGGATGAAAGGAAACTTCTCACCAAATTTCGTTCAAATCTAAAGGGGTCGGGTCTCACTCTTGACATGGAATTACTCTTATGTAAGGCAATTTATTATTAATTATTAATGTACGAGTAATAAGTATCAAAAGTTATTTTCGGGAATACAAAATTTATTATTAATTTATTCATTTATTAATGACGTGCTAAACTTCCAATTTTTATTTATGATTAAAACACTGAAATTTATTGTTGAGGGAAAGCTAGTTTCTATTCGCATTTTGCTGGTTGCTTAGGCCAGCTCGCAGGAAACTTTTTCCAACGACTCTAGAAAAGCTAAAATTATTATACAAATAAGACCATAAAGTGAATAAGAATTTTAAATACTCAGGTCTTACTTGTAATAAGTAGTTGTCAAATTTAACCCATTCAAATTTTATAAAAAAAAGGTGTTCTTTAAGCCCGATAAAACGTACGAAATGGTTTGCTGTCAGAACTGCGCCAAGTTTTTACAGTTTTAATCAGGATATCTCTACAAATCATCAGCAACAGATTCACGCTTGAACAATCCAAATTTACTTTGCAAACTACTTATCGATATTTAATCGCAATGATGAGGCTAATGGAGCGAAACCAATCCTCAACAGATCTTACAGACTTCATTAAATCCAGAAAAATGCATCGTTGTGTACGGTTTACACGCTGATGGGATCATTCGACCCCATTTCCTCAAAAATGAAGCAGCAGCTTGCGAGCGAAATGCGGTTTCAACAGGACAGCTCTGCGTATAGCAACCGCTACTTTTGACATATTGAATGAAAAATATCATGCAATTTCAGCTTTTTGGTAACGAAACAGTTGGCTTAAACATTATTTTTCGTATACCTTTAATTATACCCACACCACAATAGTGGAGAGGGTATTATGCATTTGTGTTGATGTGTGCAACACCTTAAAATATTGGCCATAAACCCACCTAGAAGTATGTAGATCGACTCAGAATCACTTTCTGAGTCGATCTAACAATGTCCGTCCGGCTAGCTGGCATGATGGCTGGCATACAACAATACAGGTCACAATTTTGAAGATTATTTGATGATATTTGTTACATAGGTTTTAATTGGCACAAGGACTAAGCCAACTTAAATATGGCGAATTGGTCCATTATTTCATATAGCCCCCATACAAGTTGCTTTCCGGAATAGGGACTTTGTGCCCACAATCAAACCAATTTTAATGAAATTTAAAACATAGATAGATCCATATTTATTTAGCCATACACTCTCGAAAAATTTTGTTCGCTAAGGCCCAAATTTGCAGTTATTATTTAATTTACATTTATCCTTTAAGTTGTATTGAAAAAGGTCAACAAGAAAAAGAAAGACAAAGACATGAAAAACAAAAATGTACTTTGAATTTCAAGAAGAATTCTTGACAAAAAGTATGAAAAACAGAAGTAAGAAAGAACATGTAAATCAATTAAAATAGGTAATCGTTCTTTCAAAGCAAATTTCGATCTACCAAGGTAAAATACCATTTGGTTTAAAGATTGATACTTAACTACTGACGTCATCCGTCTTCAATGGCGGTGAGTGTAAAACTGCAAAACCCTCCGAAGAGATTGTGTGGTTACAATCAAAACTAGTCAGGGCAACCTGTCCGTGAAAGCCTGGGTTCAATTCTCAGCTAAGTCAAGAATGAAAAATTATCAATAAATTTTAATTAATTTCATGTTGTAAAATTCCTTTCTTCATAAAAATAATTTAATGAAAATTAAATTCAATGATCTTAAGCCTAAATAAAAATATCGAAATTTGGATTTAAAACCATTAACAGTTCAAAAAAATAACCACAATACTAATTGTTAGTAAACTAAACTGATAACTATTGGTTAACTAACATTTCATATGTACATATGGGTTAACAAAAAAATTTTATCAGAGCAAAAAATGGTAAATCTGTCAAAATACTTAATTTCAATATTGTATTTGTTTTCATTTGTATTGTTTCTAATTATAGAAAACTTAAAAAAAAAAAAAATACAGTGTTACCTGCTTAACAAAAAAAAAAAAAAGATGCATGGCAGCATCAGTGTACAGTTTAAAAAAGTACTTTTACACATCTATAAAACAAATTTGAATAATAATCTTCAACGCAACAGCTGCTGTGCAACTAGTAGTTAACCAGTGAATAATAGTTAACAAAAAGCTGGAAATAATATTTTATTTGTGAAGCCATTGTTATTAGCTAACTAATGACTGTAAATTTTGGCCTAATGCTAGGAACACAACTGGGGCGAACGACGAATTTTTGGCCGCGAATATTCGTCGCCAAAAATAAAAGACGTTTGAGTATATGAAAATGCACACAATCAGGGCGCCGGCGAAAATTCGCCAGACGCGGCGAACTTTAAATAGATTTAATTCTATTTCAGACGCCGGCGAACGACGAACAAATCAGTACTAGGTGACCATGTTTGGTTTTAGTTAAGAAGTAGTTTAGTAAATAAAGTTACTTGTTACTTTAATAATTGTTTTTTTTTTATTGTATAACACATAAAATAAGTATACAAAGTATTTTGCTATAAAAATAATTTTGGGTTGTGTTTTTGATTATGTTTTTATTTTTAAGCATTATTTTTTTGAATATGGTCACACTATTTCTCTCTCTTTACACAAACAGCATTCAACTCTCTCAATTATAAAAGCTGCTTTTTATTCGTCGGTATTGTGCTTCATACGACGAATTTACTCAGCGAATTTTTACGGAAAAGTTCGTCGTGTTGGGCGAAATTCGTCGTTCGTCTCAGTTGTGTTCCTAGCATAAGGCGAACATTTTTTTGGCACGACTTTAATAAGTCATTAACTAAAATTCTAAAACCAAAACAATAAGAAGAACACTAGGAAAAAAGAAAGGCACAAATTATGATCATGACGTATTGAATCTTTTTATAAATCACACAACTTGAAGCTGCAGAGAACTACAACTTAATTAACATAAAATAAAGCCATAAAAATGTTAAGAGCATTTTTTTCTTCCAATTTTTCTACACAAATTTTTCTTTTCAATAATGTCATCATGCACGCCCAGCTGGCAGTACTTTAACAACCAACAAGTGAAAAAAATAACGGTCAAATTAACAAGTTTATTTAGTTTTACGTGTACTTGAGTTTAAGAAACAAAAAAGTGCACGGAAAACAAACTGACAATTAACTACACCGCAGGTATGAAAAATAGAAAGAGGGCACACAAGACAGTGAAATGCCTCTTAAAATTATAAAAATAAAAATAAAATTCTTTAAAAAAAAATTTCCTCCCATTTTTCTTCTCCTACCTTTAAAAGATAATGACGTAGTGTATAAAAGCTGTGTTGCAGTTGACATGTATAGTGGTTGTTTTGTCAGTGTATGTGTAATGAATAAACCTCATTTTTATGGTCATTTGTTGGTGCTAGTTAGCCCACCAGTGCCTATTAATGCGGCCGCATTAGTAGTGGTTTCCGTTTTTTTTTAACAACAGTGTCCTTTAAAAATAAAGTTTTTTTTTAAGATTGTTTGGGGAAAAGGGTTTTTTTATACATATATTTTAAGTATATATTGTATTAATTATGTTCATGGTCTACTATAAATTTGTCAAGGTTTTGTTTTTGTTGTAGATGTTCATGAAGAGTCTTTTATTAATAGCACTTCAGGTAGTAATTTACTTGTAATTAATTTTTATAATTTTTTTTGTTTCGTAATACAAATTTTTTATAAAAGATATTTTAAACAGAGAAATTTAAGGACTTGTTATAAAAAATGTTAAACAAATTTTTATATCTAAATAACAAAATCAAATTATTTAAAGCTTTAAGTGGCTTTTTTAGAAATAAGGCAGCAATAAAGAAAGTTGAGGAAAAATGATAAATTCTTAATAAATGCTCTTGAATTTTCATTTTTATAAACAAGTGGCGGGCAAGAGTCTTTATATTGTCAATATTAGCGCCTGTAGGCGTAAAGCAGCACAAGGCAGTGGATGTTGTTGTAACTGCTGTAAAATCTTTATTAGAGGCATTAATTAATTAAATTAATACAATTGAACTGTTTCGGTACTATTTATTGTTAAGAGTATAGTACCCCAAGGACTTTATGTTTTTATTATTAGTTACAAATACAACTTCAAATTGCATTCCAATTTAATTAGACCTTCAGCCCGTTTTAGTGAAAATAAATCCCGAGTCTCTTACAGGGATCGAACCTGCAACCCTCGCACTTATAGACTAGCTCACTACTAACTAGCATATAAGGGCTCCTACCCCTAGAACTAATTTGTTAGAATAAGGGAACAGTTTTCTTCACTTAAAAAGGTATAACTTAAAATCAAGAATATTTTAAGTAAGCAAAAGAAGAGTTTTGTAAGATAAACATCCGTGCCAAGGTATTAGGAATGCTCGTTTGTGAAAGACAAAGCAAAGAAGAGTTTCGTGAGTATTCTGTTTATAGTTAACTCTGGGGCCAAATTACGGCTTTCGATATCAATCGGGATCCTTATTTAAATTGAATTTTCATTTCGAGCTATATCGAATGCGTAATTTGGCCCCTGTTATGAACTCAGTCCACATAAGTTTACCTTTATTGAATCATGCTGCATAACATACTTAATTTTCGACTCTTTAACAAGTTTATTTAAAAATATAAAACCATATTTTCAACTTATTTATTAATATGTTATTTATTAATATGTGAATTTCAAGTTGTTAAAATCTTATTACTCCCTTTTAAAGATTTCATAAATATATTGCAAAACTTAAACATGTTTCAATAATTAATATCTGGCCTTAACTAGGGTTCGTCGTTTCCTATTATCAGAAGCGAAAATAATTTCTTTAATTTCTAGGAATTGCGGGGATTTTTCGTTGAATAACATTATAAAAAATTATTTAGGCTGAAATCAATTTGTTGAAAATAATGGGTGAAGAAAAACTGAATCGTTTGTATGGCCAACGCTAGCCATATTTTTGTCACATGTAACTATATTATGGTTAAAGCCATCCCCTATTAAGAATCTACAATCATACAATGTTTGCCTCTGACCATGTTATTGTTAATAACAGTATTAATATGTTTACCATAAATAGCTTAATGGTGGGTTTTCTACTATAACATGGTGGTCAGGAGAGTAAAATAAAACAAAGATACAATTACTTGTGGTAAAAATATTTTTGTTAGTTTCAATCATTACATGGTTTGATGCAACCATTATATGATTGTAATGTCTTAGGGATGGACAGATTTAACCATAAGATAATTGCCCGTGACACTTAAATAATTGAATAGACATAATATATTTGAAAAATTGTTCTTTGAAATAAATTTTGTTAGCTGTGACAATATGAAACACTAAGTTTTCTTTCGGGGATTTTTTTTTATTTTTTTCGCATTGACAAAAACTATGGGAAGAACTTTCGGAAATATTCCGTTTGCAATTTCCTTAAGATTTTATTAATATTTTTTTCTGGGAATTCACGGCTACTTTTTTTCGCAAAGGAACCCTTAGCTTTACGTTAAGTTGAAAAAAGTTTTTTAACATGTAAACTTTACAAGGAGCTTATTACTTAAGAAATGTAATGAAAACACCTTGTTTGGCCTTTTAATATATTAAATAATGTTTCCCCAAAGAGTATTTGGAAAATAACCAGTATAATTTAATAACAATGATACGAAGGGATATATACACAAAATATAAATACATTTATTAAGGTCAGTTGTTATTTTTTGCAAAAGAAAAAATATAACAGAATAAAATAAACAAAAACATTAATTATACTTATAAAATCCATAAAAAATTAAAGTAAAATTTAAAATATCAAAAATCTAATGGAAACTACATAAAATAAAAAATTTACGTATATTTTTCGAGAGAATTTTTTGATACCTTTCACCACAGGTGGAAAGGATATTTAGGGTATGTTTTTTTTTTTAACTGCATGAGAATTTAAAAATATAAAACAGAAAAATTGTTGGAACATATTTTTTATTATATTCTGGTAGATAATTTCATGGCATTACTTTTTTAAATGCGATTTCCAGCATATACCCGCCGGGGCAACGAGTTACATGGTCCATTGAATGTTGGGGGAAATTTGTGTCAATTGCTCTTAAAGCACTTATCCCGAGACCAGAAAATTTTGTATTTAAAAGGAACGAATTGTGATAGATGAACACAACTGGTAACAATGTGTTTAGAGTGTAGTTGGTCCAGAGGAAAGGTAATTGGCACAAAACTATTAATGTGACTGGATTTTGTGCGGGTAGTGGCTGATTGTCTCTAGTTCTATTACTTTATCTGAAGGGGATCTATCATAAAGAAATGGTTCATTTGTGACCATATCTGCGACAGGCATTATTTTAACCGAAATTGGATAAGTCCATTAAGTTTATTTCATTGACCTGTTACAAAGTGTCAAAAAGGTGCCATTTTACCCCTCGTAGGACATCGCCATGTTAAAGTGGCTTGTTTAGTGTTAGTTCCCTTTCCCACAGGGAAGTTTTTCTAAGTTAATTCTAAAAAAAACCATAAAAAACGCACACAAAAATGGTATTCACTAATGCAATCATACCGTTGCTTAAGCGCCACTCTGTATATCGTAGATTGTCTGGAATAGTAAGCTATTGAAATTAAACTAGATCGGTCTGCAAATAGCTGAGGCAAAAAACGGCAATTTCTTCTAATTTTAACACATTATTCTCTTATTTGTACCCCTTAGCCATTACTTTTTTTAAGTCTTCTTGTAATGTATGAACTTAATATTTTTTTTATTCACCTTAAACAAACCTATTAGACTTATCGTAGTGAAAATACAAAATAACAAAATCGGTTGACCGGGTCATAGAGAAATTACTACTTTTTTCTTTCCGAAATAGTGGGTTTTGCACAGTAGCGCCCATTAGATGGGTGCTAGAACGGCCAAATTTGACTTAGATATATTTTATATGACGTGTATTAAATATTAAAATTCAAATGGCCCATATACAAGTGTACTTCCTTATTTAATTTGTTTCTACGATTTTTAATACTATGCTGAAAGGTATGTACTATTCGGTGCAGCCGAAAAGAGCACTTTCACTTTAAAAATTTATCATTTCTGGCTCTAATTTCTACAATATCAATACTAGACCCCATACATGAATTTATATTCTGAATGCTTATGAAAAAGATTGTGTCTTTATTATATCCGTCTATACCTCTGATTGTTGATATGGGGTTTGCAAAGACTTTAGACAATCTGAGGCCAAGGATGTTATATAATTCTGCCAGAAAAGTTCCAAAAATTTATAAATACTATGGTCAAAGGTATGTTAAATTCCAATATAGAATTATACATGTTCTTCCTTAAATACCTTTAAGAACAAGCTTGGTGAGTTGGATATCTGTGTTAAAGGCAACTTTGAATTTTATACAAAAAGTAAATACTATATAATATTTTTTTTCTATTACTCTTAAAAATATTTAAAGTTGTTGTCATAAATATTATTTTCTTTTACCTTTAAGTTTTTCAATTTTTATTTTATCTATATATTACATTTTTTTTCTTCTTTTTAACAACAACGATAAAATGGATGCAGAAAACTGCCGAATGATTGATGATATTAATTTTGACTTTATCTAGACCTGACAGGATACATATCGTTACTTAAAACGCGAGAAGCTTTTACATTGATTCTGATGTATTGCAACAACACAAATGTCCACAATATTTGATTTGGAATATTCCGATCAAAATTAGCGATTTTATTAACAAAAAACAAACAGTTTGTTTAACATGCAACATTGTCAGTTGTCAATACAACTGCTAGGTTTTCATTCTTTTTATTTTAAATCGTTTTTTGCCTCCTCTGAAAATTCTCAAAACGTTAGATATGGCCGCTTGCGTTTTAGGTAACGATATACTCGTATAAAATGAAATACTTATACACACCTTAATATATAACGGAATGTACAAATTTCACCTAAACAAGTAAAGGAATTTATATTTAGAATTGATAAATTGCTAAAAAGGTCTTAACAGCAAAAAAATAAAAATAAATGTATCACAAACGTAATATAATTGTTAATAATTTATTGCTGTATTCATCAAAATATTTTAATTTAATAAAGACATACTAAACAAATTTTCTATGTTAATTTGATTTAAGAAACGTTTGTTAAATTAAATAATTGTTTTTGAACACGAGGGCTAACATTAAGTGCTATTTCGATATAAAATTGGTTTTCGTATAATAATACAACCCAGTAAAAAATGTGCTCCAAAAAGAGCAGGTTTTATGTATGAATTCCTACCTCAAATCGCTTCATACCTTCATACCCGGTTTAGAGGACTATTTTCTGCTTACAATAAGCGCTTCTTTTAACATAATAAAGCATGCAAATAAAGCACTTCTAAAATGTTTTTTAAGGGCTAACTAAATTAACATATTCATTAATGTTTTGCTTTTACTGGCTTAAATGCCTTTTTTCTAGTTTTTTCGTAAGCCATAATATATTTTTATTTTTTTTGTTTGCTTTAAAACCTTCTTGTTGTCAGCATTAAATTAGAAGCCTTTTTTGTATATTTTATTCATTATCATTTACTGCTGTATTAGAAATCTCTTATTGAAGCGTTCGATTATGCGCTTTTTCTCTTTTGTGCTTCAAAAAACACAATTTTTTTTTACTGGGAAGCCACTTTGGAGTACAAAGATGATCTATCATTTGAATAACGTAATTTATGTTACCCCATAGTGCTCTTAAGACAAATTTTACTTAAACGCCCCTACATGTGAGTGGGACACTTCCCAATAAAAAAATGTCAGACAAACGGAGATGCAGTATGGGAAGTGAACGAATGCTTAATAAATTAAAAAAATATATATAAAATTTGAAGAGGTTTTTATGGGAGCATATTAAGGAATAACGGTGCAAAGTTGATTGTAACGTTTACTAATTTTTATATGCGATGAATAAAGCGCTTTCTGTGTCAAAAATGTATTGCTTCAAAGTGGGAACTCGCCATATTAAATTCATGTCTTCCGTAAGCGATATGGTAAGCGAAACTTTTACGTTTCTCCCTTACAAACCTGCTTCGTTGGAAGCTCCATTTTTTTATTGGGTAACTACGCTACAAAAACAAGTAACAATTTCTAATGCCCATAATTTCTACAAAAAGATATCCGGTATTGTCTTCTTACCTAACAGTTATCGTTAGATATAACAACGTTTATTTGGAAAAGGTGTTTTTACCTTAAGTTTTATTTAAAAGTTTGCAGCATTTACACTATGGGTTTCTATTCACAGCTAGATTTCTATTTGTAGATATTACTGGCATAAAACTTCAGCAGAAACTATTACGCTTACCACCTGCGCAGAGACTAAGGCTATCTAGCCTTCACTGCTAATATCAGTTGATTAGAACAGCAAATATGTAGGGCGATCCGCGATCAGAACGAACTTATACACTGTGGGTAGGCAATAGGCTTTTAATGCTGACTTTTTAAATTGAATTTCTCAAGTTTTTGTTTATAAATACAACCATCTCGTGCTTTTCGAAGGAGCATCACTAATAACTAGTTCAGAAGAGAAGTTTAGGGGCTTGTTAGTTCCAGATAGGATCCAGATAGCCGCGATCATCCCGAATAAAGAAACCTGCAATTTCAGTTTTGCCGTGTCAGGTATTGGCTGCACCTATCTCCTTCATGAATGTAATAGCGAGTGATGAAATATCTCTTATCAGTAAGTTTCGGTATTAACAAGATTTTACCAGATAATGGAAAGTTTAATGGAATTCAGTTCATAGTTGCACCTGCCAAAGGCGTCGCAAAAGATTCTGAAGAAATGTACATATGTGAGAGATAGGAGGGCGGCTGATACCTTTGTGGCTTTTAAAATGAAATACATATTTAATTTTTTTTAGTAGTCTCCTTTAGTCTCCTATACAGATTATCTAACATTTAGTCAATTTGGTTATCCCCTGCTACATCAAAAAGGTGTACAAAAAAGGCCACGCTCACTTGAAAATTTACGAATATGTAAAATCACCACAGAAAAAAGTGTTTTATCAATTAAAAAAATGATTTAAAAAGTATTTAAATTTAATTAATGTTTAATTAAAATTGAATCAATTTTTTTTTTAGTATAAAGAAAATTAAAAATAAAATTTTGATTCAATTAACACTTAAGTTGTTTTAAAATAAATTTTTAATTAAAAAATTAAATAAATAACAAAATATCCTAATTGACTTTTTTCGTTTAAAATAAAATAATTTAAACTTGTAAAATTGTTGTATTTAATTAAATAAATTAATACATTGTTTGAAATGGCAAAGTTTTTTGATCATTTTTGTAATTAAAATTAAAATATAATTTATTGAAAAAAAAAAAAATATTCACAATTTTACAATTTTTAGTAATCAATATAATCATTTTGGTAATAGGCGCAAAATCAACAAATTGTTTGCTTGATATTATGAATTTGGTATAAATTTGGTGATTAGAGACAATTTTTAATTTTTTCTGTGTATGTTAAGCTTGGGGTAAAAGCTATGTAAGTTACAGGAAAATAGGTAACATAATAGGTAACATATCTGTGCCAATATGGAAAAGAAGCTTATGTCGAATATTGTAGTTTTGTTAAAGTTTTATTCGTGTAGTTTTTTGCTTCAAATCTGTATATTATCGTATTGGCCCTTATAATTTTGTACAACACATTAACTAACGTAATAAAATACAACATTAATCTTTTTTTCTTTTAGTATAAATATTTAATCAAACCTTACACATTAATTTCATTTATATAAATCAAGCCGATAGCCCATGCTGCTAGTGCTTTTCTTAGCCTTAAGATTTATTGTTATTTTTGATTATAAAAAATTAATTAATAAATAAATAAAATATCGTATTAGCAACAACTTCAATAGAGGCTGAGAAAAATGTTCTAAAAAAATTGAGAAAATGTAAAGGATTGTACACTTTTCCACTTCTAATAACTTTAATTCTTCCTTATGGACAACAGACTTACAATGCCATGTTAAAGGACAAGCAGGTAATTTCAGTTACTGTTTCTTTTAAATTTTGATTCCAATAAATTTCTTTAAAACGTTTCTGCTCATTAATTTTAAAATACCCCTATAAGAAGTTTATTTTAAAAAAGCAATCTCTTAAGTTTGTCAAATATTAAAAAACACATTACAAAATACAAAAATACAAAACTTAAACTTCAGTTTTCTCTTATTTTTATTTTGACACTTTACTGCCTTTTTACAAAGATAAAGGCAATTGTGCTCCTTATTCCCTTAAACATACTTAATACAACCTTCTATTTGACTTATCGACAAGATAAAACACAAGTTAAAAAAGAACAAAAAAAGATAACAAAAATATTTAGCAAAATCTTTGCAAAAAAATGTGTAAAAAGAAATAACAATCCTGTTGAACATCAATAGCAAATACTTAAATGCAGTCATAGAGTTTGAGCTTGATGATGATGTCGTTGACGAAGATTTTCTCCACAGCATTTTTGTTCTGTTCTTTTTTTAAGGTTTTACCCTTAAGTGGTAATTTAAGTTTCAATTTATCAGTCAACATTTTTTTTTTTTTGTTGATCTTTTATAGTTTTTCCAATTTTATTCATGGGGTTAATGTTGCTTATGTTGGGTGGCTTTATTTTGTTATATAAATAAAATAAAAACAACAAGTTTGTTTATAAGTGAAAAAATATTTATCAAGGTCTTGATTTTGGCTTAAAATTAAAAAGTCAGGAAAAAAAATTAAGCAACAAAAAAAAAAAAAAAGGCAAAAACAGGGAAAAATTTTATTGTGTTTGTTATGGAAATTTTGCAAGAAAAAAAATGTTGGTGTTAAACTTAAAATACACATTAAATAGAGGACATTATTTGCAGGTGAATTTTGGTTTATTCCTTTTTTCTCTGCATATCTACTTTTGCAAATTCTATCAAGTAACCACTTAATAATGATGGTTAAGCATTTTTTTTAGTTGAACAGCAAACGAAAATAAATGACGGGGAGAAAAACAGTTGACAGTTGTGGGGACGTTCTTGTTACATTTTAAGTAAAATCTCTAATAACAGAAAAAGGACAATGTTTGAGCATCATAGAGACCTGTATTTAAGTATATCTAACATAAAATAATTTTGTAGGGTTGTTAACTATGAATTTAACTTTAATTTTTAGTTTTAGACTTAACATCAGGGGCACACGACCAAAGATGGGTAGATCCACATTTTAGTATTTGCTTATAAATCAATTCCAAAGCTTATAACAAACTGAACAACTTCGAACAAATTTAGAAATTCACTTTAGCAACCCTCAATCTTTCAAAAATGTTGGTTCGGTGGTTGCCTTTTTTCCTTTATCCTTCAAATTGATATCATAAAAAGCAGCTATAACTTCAATATTTATTTACTGAATCTGCCTTATGTAGGCCTATCAGTTAGCCAAAAATGTGTGGTATCTCGCAGACTGTGGCAAAGGTAGAGTCTTAGAGATGGCTTTGTTTTAAAGGGACCACACTACTAGGCAAATGTGATGTCAGTGTGCAAAGTATTATACCCAGTACATTGGCCCAAGATAACCCAGAAGACCCAGTACGCTTATATTAGTACAGACTCAAACTTTAGCACGAATAATTTATTCCATAATTCGCGGTAACAGGCTTTTATCATTTAAATAACGTAGTATGTAGAAGTTTAAGTTTTTTTAGTTCCAAACCTGAACAAATCTTCTCATTTACTTTTTACTTGTACTCTGGTTGTTTAAGTAAAAAGGTTTGTGAAATGGGAAGCTTCCAAAAACAAATAACTAGGAAAATCTATAACCATGTTATGGTTTCAAAATTATTTACTATAATTTAACTCTAGAAAGACCGCCAGGGATCATTTGACCCATTTTCATGTCTAACTGCAAAAATATTTCTTATAAGTTATTAAGTGGCCGGCTTACTTCTCATTATATTTGATTATAATATCCAGAACCTACTCATTATGCAAAGGGGAGAATAAGGCTAAATTTTTTGAGAGCCTGGAGATTGTTATTTCATGATACAATTTTATTTCTTTCTTTATTTGTTGATTTCTTTGATCATCAACGTTCAAAAGGCCCACAAATTGCCCAATGGCAAATAATAAATTATAAAGGCAAACACAAAACAGTCAGCAATGTTCTGGAAATCGAATTCGAGTGATATTGAAATCGAACAAATTTTTTAAAACTGTGTCCTGTGTTTAAAGTTCATAAAAATATTCCCTTTTATATACCTCATACTTTGAGGACCACTTATATTTACCAAAACTACTTTTTATATCAGGAAAAGCAACGTTTATTTTTGAAAAAATTAAATTGAAAATTTCAATCGATTTCAATTTTATGTGATTTCCATTTCCAGAACATGGCTGACTAACTTTAAAGGAAAAGTGTGATATTTTACAAAGTCTTGATGAGGATAAAAATAAGAAGAAGATAAAACAGTTTATTTCGGATACATATAATAAACACGGTAACATTTGGACCAAAATAATGTATTAAACCATTTTCATAACATACAACTATTTATAGGTAACAGAAAAGTTATGAAAAAGCAAATATCATAGAAGTAAACGAAGGACTTTACACATGGTTTTGCAACAGAGAAACAATCATATCCCGATTTCATTAGACATTTTAAAAGATATTGGGGAAGGGCGGGTTTTCAGCGAGCTCAAGCTGGTAAAATAAATTAAAGTTAAAGCATGGTATTTGATATATAAAAATTTCTGATGACAAAGTTTCCAAAAGAGTAGATTCATGTTTTAATTTTCTTAGATTTGCTCAATAAATTTTACTACTATAGTCCGGACAACTCGATAATTCAACCGAGCCTAAAACTATATGTATCTGGATTTGCTTAAAACAAAAATAAACTGTTATCAATAACGTTGCTCCAATTTAATTTTTCAAATTATTTTACATAATATTGGGTACCTCGAGTAATCGAATGTAGAAATTTTACGACGCTATCAATCTAAAACTTTGAGAACAATTGCGAATGCCCTTGGTTTGTAACTAACAAAGGAATCCATGTAGATTTAAAAATTCCCTTTGTTATTAATGAGATAAATCGATTCAGCTCTAGATACATTGATAGGCTTAGTTGCCACAGCAATGTTTTAGCTTTATCTTTATTAGATGATAGTGAAGAGCTTATAAGACCCAAAAGACTGCATGTATTAGACCTTCCGTACAGGAAATAATCCATTTTTGTCTTTTTCACTTTTATTGAATGTAATGTAAATGAAAATAAAATGTAAATATTGTAAATACTACTAAGTCATATTGATAACAGTGTAAAAAAAAAAATTAAGCTAAGGTTGTTAAATTTATTGAAGTTTAATGACATATGTTAAGTAATGATTTCCATTAACACATTTACTAAATATTGTGCAAATTGATTGTAAATAAATAAATGAAAAAAAAAAAAAATAAATTTACATAAAAAAAATTGTTATTCTAAGAATAATAATGGCAAAGATGTTGGATCTGGTTGTCCGACAGAAAGGATCGTTCTGTAAAGACTACACTATGACCTACACCTTCGTGTAGAAAGTAGAAACTCCCTAAGTCTATTCATGGGCAAAATATATTTCTATTTAGAAATTGTACTCCACTAGTAAAATTATAAGGAAGCATATGACTATAATCGAATGCAGCAAACCCGTAACGCGTTTGTTTGCGAGATGGACGTAAAACGCGCAAAGGCGGATAAATCAAGACTTCCCAATTGCCCTTAAACGAAAATGACAATGACGCGCGCGTTGTTTGCCCAGCCAGAGCAGTTTCATGAATTTCAAATGCATAATTAGAAAATCATATGCACGTTTTTTGCTTGTATGTCAAATTTATGTTTTTCGTGATGACACTACTCTGACAAATACATTCCTAAATTAAGTAGTGTTTTTATACCCGCTTATTCCATACCACCTACAATCAAATCAAACATGCATTTTCAGCAACTCATCATGTTTTTCTGGTTTATTTTTTCAGTCGGAATTTTAGCTTTCAATCAAATTTTGTTTCAGTTCAAATTCGTTTAAAAGAATTCTAGTTAAAAGGAAACCCAAAAGAAACAAATGTTAGTTTAGAGCAAAAAAGAAAGAAAATATGTACCCAATGAAATCGAAAATCACAAATTTAATAAAGGAATATTGATTTCGTTATTATTTTTTTTTCTTCGAATTTATGTAAAGTTTTATTTAGTTTTGCAAATGTACTGTTTGTTAAATATGTACATATCGAGCCTTTGCTGCAATACAGTCATAACTCAGACAACCAAATTTTTGAGCTAATGTATTGAATTCTTTAATTCGCAGTGGATTATAGGTCCGTCTAATAGCTAATAATGTATAGTTAATCGCTATATAGTTTGTTTATAGTGCGTAAAAATTTCATACAAATATTTTATATACTCAACTCTAGAGATAAGAATTAAATTTAAGGATGCTAGAAAATCCAAAGTTGAGATATGACTCTGCTGCAGCAAAGGCTTGATATAAACTTACAAAATTATAATATAGTTGATTTTTTGGGAAATATTTTCTTCAATAAATCAAGTTTTACATTTCTGCCAGTTTGTCAAACTTCACTTTTGGGCGTTAAGGGCTTTAGTTGAAATTGTTTAACATATGGAAATAATTAATCGGTTTATTTAAGATTAACGGCCATATTCATAAAAAGTTCGTATTTTTGGATTATAGAATGTTTTAGCTATTAAGCGTGTTTTTGTCTTATAAACTTCTTTTACCAACCACATTTTAACCACAACTTTTTTACTGTTAAATGTTTGTCGCGAACAGTATTGCCAATGGGGTTTTCAAAAAAATACCTACACATGCTAAAAAAAATCCGATTTTTTCCTACAATCTGAAACAAATTTTCACTACAAAAATGCCTACGCATTATTGTCATTAAAATAGAAGAAAAACACGTTAAATATAAAAAATAAATGTTCAACATTTTTCATTTTTCGAATTTATTCTATGAGTTAAATTTCAGTTATGTATTTTATAAAGCTTTTTGTAATAGCTCTATTCCTTAAATTTTTTTAGAAATGACTTTATACACTACCAGACTATTATATTGTATTTTCTTGTTACATTTTACCTTAGCTTTCCGTTGGATAGCAATGAAGTATATTTATGTACAGAAAAATTTACAGTTATTAGACACCAGCAGAATGTAATGCATTTTCTGGCTCGCTACGGCCTTCGTCAGCATTCTTTGTGTCACACTGGATAGTGATACTTTATAAATTGAATGTATTTAACTCAACTATTTTAACAAATAGATATTGGGAATTATTTATTTTTCATAAGCAACTTTATTATATCCAACATTTTTCATTTCTCGAATTTATTCTATGAGTTAAATTTCAGTTATGTATTTTATAAAGCTTTTTGTAATAGCTCTATTCCTTAAATTTTTTTAGAAATGACTTTATACACTACCAGACTATTATATTGTATTTTCTTGTTACATTTTACCTTAGCTTTCCGTTGGATAGCAATGAAGTATATTTATGTACAGAAAAATTTACAATTATTAGACACCAGCAGAATGTAATGCATTTTCTGGCTCGCTACGGCCTTCGTCAGCATTCTTTGTGTCACACTGGATAGTGATACTTTATAAATTGAATGTATTTAACTCAACTATTTTAACAAAAAGATATTGGGAATTATTTATTTTTCATAAGCAACTTTATTATATTCAACATTTTTCATTTTTCGAATTTATTCTATGAGTTAAATTTCAGTTATGTATTTTATAAAGCTTTTTGTAATAGCTCTATTCCTTAAATTTTTTTAGAAATGACTTTATACACTACCAGACTATTATATTGTATTTTCTTGTTACATTTTAGCTTAGCTTTCCGTTGGATAGCAATGAAGTATATTTATGTACAGAAAAATTTACAATTATTAGACACCAGCAGAATGTAATGCATTTTCTGGCTCGCTACGGCCTTCGTCAGCATTCTTTGTGTCACACTGGATAGTGATACTTTATAAATTGAATGTATTTAACTCAACTATTTTAACAAATAGATATTGGGAATTATTTATTTTTCATAAGCAACTTTATTATATTCAACATTTTTCATTTCTCGAATTTATTCTATGAGTTAAATTTCAGTTATGTATTTTATAAAGCTTTTTGTAATAGCTCTATTCCTTAAATTTTTTTAGAAATGACTTTATACACTACCAGACTATTATATTGTATTTTCTTGTTACATTTTACCTTAGCTTTCCGTTGGATAGCAATGAAGTATATTTATGTACAGAAAAATTTACAATTATTAGACACCAGCAGAATGTAATGCTAAAAAAATTTAAGGAATAGAGCTATTACAAAAAGCTTTATAAAATACATAACTGAAATTTAACTCATAGAATAAATTCGAAAAATGAAAAATGTTGAATATAATAAAGTTGCTTATGAAAAATAAATAATTCCCAATATCTTTTTGTTAAAATAGTTGAGTTAAATACATTCAATTTATAAAGTATCACTATCCAGTGTGACACAAAGAATGCTGACGAAGGCCGTAGCGAGCCAGAAAATGCATTACATTCTGCTGGTGTCTAATAATTGTAAATTTTTCTGTACATAAATATACTTCATTGCTATCCAACGGAAAGCTAAGGTAAAATGTAACAAGAAAATACAATATAATAGTCTGGTAGTGTATAAAGTCATTTCTAAAAAAATTTAAGGAATAGAGCTATTACAAAAAGCTTTATAAAATACATAACTGAAATTTAACTCATAGAATAAATTCGAAAAATGAAAAATGTTGAATATAATAAAGTTGCTTATGAAAAATAAATAATTCCCAATATCTAAAAAATAAATGTTTTTCGAATGTGCTTCGACAAAAAAATAAGGGGGTTATTTCCTAAAACACTTCACCTCACTTGAAAAATATTTTCATACAAATTTTTAAAAATTCAAAAAAAATTTATATGAAAAATGTCTCAACGCAAGGTGAAGTGATTTAGAAAATAACTCCCTAAGTATTTTTAATTAAATTCATTGAAATAACATGAAGTTTTTCAAAATAAATACGATTAGTTTTTTTCAAATAAAATTTTAAAGGTTAAATTCAATTCAGGTACAAAAATAACAGGTTGTTTAAAAATTAAAAGATGTAATTCCATTTTACTAATTTAAATATGAGAACTTTCATTTATAAAAATAATGTCATTTTAAAATTATTATTTATAGTTCTTTTGAACTAACGGCCATATTCAAAAAAGTTCTTATTTTAAGCTTAAAGTATGTAATAACTATCAAACGATTTTTGCATTTTAAGCCTTTTATAAAAATTGGTATTCATAAACGTACATTAACAGCTTCTTAGCTATTATCTGTTTGTAGCGATTCTGTGTTTAAGTATAGAATTTTAATTTACGTTTTCTTGGCTTTTTATTGCTAGTGATGCATGCAACTTCTGTTCGGTTCATATGATATTCTATAATTAATATATTTGTTCTATAATTAAAGACCTTAAAAATTATTCTTATAAAATAAAAATACATATTATTTTCTTTTCTAAACAAGAGTTTGCCGAAAGGTATTAAAAAAATGTTTGTTTGAAACTTTTTTTATATATACGATAAGAAAGTATTTGAATAAAAGGTTTGTTTACTTTTTATTAACATCAGTTTTATTATGATATGTTTATTTTATTTTTTCTTATTTTTTTGAACAACAATTCGTTGTTTAAAAACAAAAAAAAAATAATTGAAATAATTTAATATATTATAAAAAAGAATATCTGTATTTGCCCATGAACATATTCATTTAAATCACATAATTTTTTTTTCAATATTTAACAATATACCTTAAAATTGGTTGTCTACATTAAAATAAATTAAGTAAAATGTCTTAAAGATGTCCATATTAATAAGTAAGACATTTTTCCATTATTTTAAAACATATTGCCAAAAAATAATATCATTAAAAGCAAACATTTATCAAAAATTTAATTTTATTTTTGGTTTAAAGAAAGGTAAATCCAACAATAAATTTTCATACTTTATGAATGGTTTATTAAAGGTTAAATAGACTATTTTTCGTTTATAAATACAACTTTAGCATTTTTTGCTTATAAACGGTTAATTAATCATAAATAAATTTTTATGAATACGGCTGAAAATCTTTAAATAATAAATTCAAAACAAGTACAGAAAAAGCAGGATATTTTAAAATGAATAAACTTCTTTTGAATTTAAATTTCTAAAATTACTGTCAATACATTCGAATTAATGCAGTCTTTTCCACTGTTCTGCAGAAATGATCTAATTGTACAAATTGAACTTAAACTACTGTGGGTCAATTTGTCTCACTTTTTGATACGATTATCTGTTATTACTGAAAAATCCTTTCCATATCGGCATTAGCATGCGGTAAAGCAAACAAAATTCGTACCAGTTGACATACATTTTGGAAATACAGTCTCTTCATTGAAGTTTTTCATTTGTATTATTTTTATCCAAAACTGTTCTATATCCATTTTTTAAGAAAATATCACATAAAAAACTTTTTTTCTGCATTTATTTCATTAATAATGCGATATGACGAAAAATTCCTACATTTTTGAGATTATAAAAAATCTGTTCAATTTTCCCTACGCTTCTTTTTTAGTATAAATACCTAAATGTAGGGATTTTCCCCACATCGGGAAAGGCTAGTCACGATTTTGGTTAAACTATGGCAACTCTCTTTACGTTTTGTTGCCATTTTATTGCTAGTGATGCATGAATCTTCTAATCTAAACACATGATATTCTATAACTAAAATATTTTTTATAATTTTACATCTTGAAAATAATTTTTATAAAATAAAAATTCATATTATTTTAGTTTCAGAATAAAATTTTGACAAGAGGTGCTATACAAATGTTTGTTTTAATATTTTGTTTTTTAAATATACGATAATAAATTAATTGATTAAAATTTTGTTTACTATTTTTTTTTGCTTTTTAAATTTTATATATTTAATATTTTTGAACTCGTTGTTTAAAACATAAATAAATGTACTGCAATAATTTAATTAATAGTTAAAAAAACGATATCCATTTGCCGCTGAACATGTTCATTAAAATCATACAAAAAATTTTCAAAATATATACCAATTTATTTTTTAATTAGCGTTCTATAATAAAAGCAAATTAGTGAAATGAATTAAACATGTCTATATTAATAAATAAAGCATTTTTTCCATTATTTTTAAAAATATTGCACAAAGAAAATATCATAAATTGCAATCAATTATCAATATTTAATTTTTTTTTGTTTTTGTTTAAAGAAGGGTGAATTCATTTTATTAATGGTTTATCAACAAGTCAAAGGGGTATTAATTGTCAACTTTATCAAAATCAAAACGTGTCATAAGCCAGTCATAAGTTTTTATAAATATGGCAGTAAAGCTACGGTTACACTTAATAAATTTTGGATGCTTTACACGTAGCCACTATCTGTGACCCTCGTCGAGCAAAAAGGGAACAATTTTAATTTTTTTCATTTTTGATATGCTCCTACTTTTTTTCCTTAATCATCAGATACCTAAAATTCTGTGATGTCCCCACACTTATAATCCACAGTACATTTCTTGAAATTTAAAAAAAATATCGTGGGACTTTTCCCTAATATATGAGTACAATTGTGCCTTCGCATATTTTATGTGAAAAGAAGCAAAAAAAAACCAAATAAAACGATTTGGTAATGTAGATTTTTTTATTTAAAAAGTAGTAAACTATGCGCAAATATGCAGATAACTAATTAAAAATATGTTAACTGAGATTCTTGCATGGAACAAATTCTTTTAGGGAGCTTTGATCACAGACGGGATTAGTACCGACCATACATGTCTTTCTGGTTTTGCGTTGTACTCGTTGCTTACATTGGCAAATATAACACGTTGCAACGACAGCTGAGGCTCCACGCCTGCCATATGGTGCTTTCGGTTCTTCTTCTGGTTCTGCTGCGACAAGAATGCGTCTTGCCAAAACCATTTCTACTGCACTTTGAAGGAAATATTTTCTCATAACTAATTTATTTATGCTACACAGATACAAAATTGATTTCAAATAAAAAATTTGTGATATTAATAAAAAAAACATTTAATTCACTTGCCAACATTTTTAATCAAAACTGATTTTATTTTTGATAAATACTATAATTGGTGATAAACTTTAGAAACATTTGTCTGTGTACGTTCTTAAACTGTGTCTTCTCTGGGATTTCCCATTTAACATATTTAAGTGTAGAACAACAACAAAAATATTGTGTTGCTTAAGCATTACGTTTTTATTGCCATTAAGTATTTATCAAAACATAAATGCTGTATTCATTAGGTAATAATAACGTTTACTTTCTACATTTAAATTTAAAGGATTCATATAGGTATTGAATAGATGTACAATAAAAAAAAAAATAAATTTTAAATTCGCTTAGACTTTTAGCAATTAAAAATTTAAGCATAAAATGCTATTACAGTACATTTCGCTTATATTCCCTTGCGCTTAACCCTAGAAAACTAAACCCTGCCTGTGAGCGCAACGAATGCTACTTTTATGTGTTTCACTACCATCATGTGCAAGTAAAAGCACGAGCTTTCAAACGACCGCAGTATTCTATGGTGTGAGCTTTTGAACGGATGTTCATTGCCAAAAAAATTTTTGTGAAGGAGATATAATACTTCGTGTTGCCTGAGAGGCATGATTTAGGCTTAATAGTATTTTTCTGACTAGATGTTCGTAATAAATTCATACTGCCGAGGACCAGCAAAAAAAACTCAGAACCACAAATAAAGTAAGGGAAAAGGTCAGTGCAATTAATGTCCACCAAGGAAGAGCGTATGAGTGTTTTTTATGGTTTAAAATGCAATAAAAATGGCTGTCTGGAACACAGATCTCCAACTTGCTATGAAAAAAAGGTCTGAACTAATTTTTATATATTACAAGGCAAAATATTAATGATATGATGAAACTTTTTATATTTTATGAAACTTAGTACCTACTATGAGCTATAAAAAATGTGCACTGAAGTCTTTTACCTGTTTTCATAAAAATATTTTCAATTAAATAAAGATTTGCAAAATAAATTTTCTATGAAAACTTTCCTTAGTAAACGTTTGTTAAATTTAATAATTGTTTATGGATACGGGGGCTTATTGACTTATAATTTTTTTTAAATGTTGTTTGTTTTATAATTTAATTTGCCGCCGCACAGTGGCGCCATTTGAGTTTTTTCGTTGCAAAAATCATATCTTTTGAACCGAATAAGATAATTGAACAGTTTAAACAGCATATGATAGATAACTGTTCAGCCTATGAAATGAGCGTTTGGAAAGGGTGCTACGCTTTGTAGGGGCCTACTTATGGGTTATCAAAGTTAAAATTAGTAGAAAAATCAATTTTATGGTAACTAAAAAAAATTATTTTTACATTTTTAGATTGTTTATATTTTTTTTCTTAAGGGTTTTATGTTTTAAATTATTACCCAACAAATTAAAAAAAAAATTATTTTTTTTTTTAACAACAAATTAAAAAAAATATTTTTTTTTTTTTTTTAATTTATTTTTTCAATTTTCTGTAAAATATTCATCACAATTCGTAAGAGAAGGTATATCTAAAAGACTAACCATTTCTAAACTATAATTATTTTGTAACTCTATTCGTGACTTCACATGCCGCAGGGAAGAAATAAGTGGATCGGAAGATGCTGCCAACATGTTGAAGAGGTCCTCATTTTGCCTTACCCTTGATGCTTTGAATGTGTTCTGCAATCTATATTTTTTATAAAATTTGTTAAGAGACTACTGTGCTTCTTCAGAAAGCTCTCCAATTGGCAAAGACTGGTACTCAATTATATCTTTGCAATGCGCCAATATTTTATGGACGGTCGGGGTTAACTTCTTCTGTGGATATATTTCTGCTAAAAGAGATGCAGTTTTCGACGCATATTCTCCATATTTTGTAGAATTGACATTTCCTTTGCAGTTTAAAACATCCAAGATCGTTCCCAATCTTTTCACGATTTGATTGTCAATTCCAATGATTCTAGTTACTGCCTCATCATTTTCAAAAAATCTCCTAGAAGTGTTTCCATCGTTTGAGTTACCGTATCCGTGCTTGGGACAGTCTACTTTTAGTCCAACTTGTTTAAAAAAAGCATCCTGTACTTGCTTCTTTCTGATCTTTTCCTTATCCTTTATTGATGTATTTTCATCGAAGTTTTCCTCCTCTTGTGGTAGGGTATATGCCAGTTTTAGCAAGAATTCCATACACCTTATCCTTGCGTGCAATGGTGACATTCCATATTCGTAATTCTCCTCATTTGTAGAATCGTTTAAATTACCAAAGTTCTTCTGACAAATAATAATATAAAATCGATAAAAAAAATATAAAAATAATACGAAAAAAGGGGTTTAGATAGGTTTTTGCTAAATTTTTACCTCCAATATAATTCTGTCTATGATAACTAATTGAAATATATTATAATTAAGCAGAAAAAGATACTAATCTTAAACTCTTTACAACTAATTATATAAAATTGAGATGTAACATATTATATATGAAATAAATTGAATTGAATTGAAAAAAGTTCTTCTGACTCTTTTTGCAAATCGGGCATGACATTGTTGAGGTTGTTCCTGTCAGTTCGTTTACGACTTTTCCGTCAAATTGCATTCAATATATTTTCCTACTCCAATTTGCAGCTTTGTAGGCTTAATCTTGCTTATTTGTTCTTCAATGTCCTTCACCGTAGTCCTTATGAGTTCTGCCGATTCCCTTGCAAACTGAAACATTATTGGTCGGCAATAATGCACTGATGACGGACGTAGATTTTTTCAGTGTAAGGAATCATCCGGTTTTTTCCGCAAAGGAACAACAGATGCCATAAACCATATTTCCGTCCGATATTGTAGCGTCATCGGAAGATATCCTTTGCTTATAAACGCTTTGTCCGGATGATCCATCGCAGCCCCATTTGCTGATCAATGTCAACTTCTCAGGAAGAATTTTCACTTCCGTGAAAAACTTTGGTGTGGTTGACTTTCTAAACAGTTCAAATAATTTTAAATTGTTCAACGCCATGTTTTCAGTACTTAATTTGTTTAATGGTTTCAGTAATTGTTGCGCCAACTTTCAGGCGTAGACTAATCCAGGCATTATGCTTATTTTGCAATATATAGGCTTATGCTACCATGCCTAAAAATTTACCTGTTCCCTGCATACATATGGATTTAGGCTGAATAAAGCAATTTTGATATTATGCACGTGTCCAAATAAGATTTGTGCCTACCTGTAGGGACCATAAGTCAATATTGTTCCTGACCATTTGTACGCCAAAGTATTGTTTATGTGAGGTACGTACCTTCTAATTTCAATGAGTAGTTTTTTTCAAACTATTAGATCAAACTACTGTCAGTCAAAACATATAAGGGATGGACGCCATACAATTTCTGCAACCATGTCTTTTTAAACTTTTTTACCTCTAGAAGCCAAACGGGCACGTACGGGCAGATAAAACCTTTTGAGTTATGTAAAGAAATAATCAAAGAACAGGTTTTGCAAATATGGCAAATATAGAAAAATATAGTTTTTTTTTATTTTCCGTCAAAGTTGAAAAATAGTGAAAAAACGGATAGTTTTTAAATAGTGATTTACCAGGAGAAACACAAAGCAAACAGTTAATTTTTTTTTATCATTATACATTTAATAAATACATCAAACAATACAAACAAAAAATAAGGCGATTCGTTACCTATTTTTCGTGATATTACACCTGAAATCGCAACAAATTGACTAAAAATTGTGTGTTTTTTTGAAAACCGAAAGTCGGTCAACTTTGAACGGTTATATCTTCTAAACTAAAAATGTGATATTATTAAGAGTGGCATATTTGAAATCGTTAAAAAGTTTCCTATAACATGGGTTTATTCAAAACTTCGTCGGCACTCATGAAAATTTTGATTTTTGCAACCTCGCTTGCTCTACGGGCGCCACTGTGCGCCGTTTAAATTGAAGCTGTTTCGAAATAAAAAAAGAGATATCAAAAATTAGAAAAACTTTTAATTTTTAAGAAGTAGCCTCACAGGTGAGGTTTAGCTTTAAACGTTAAAGAAAGAGGTTTAGTTTTCTAGGGTTAAAGGTTAAACAAAAACGGATAAAAGACAAAACTTTCATATAAACATCCAGATTTTTCGAATTTAATACTAATTATTTTTTCCAAGGTCCATTTCGCTTGTAGTTTATTTTTGTTTAAAAAACACATTTTCTTTGCATTTGTATCTAAAACTTTATGCAAAAATATTTGCTTACAGTCCACTCTGGATTTTAAATTTTTTGTTTAACTGACAACTGCTATAAATGTCAAAATTTGATCAATTCATAAAAGTAGAACAAATGAGTAAATGCGTTATATTGAGTGGTTTTATTGAAGAAAATAATTTTTATATAGTCCAAAATATTGATTATACAAGGATTCACGTATTATCCATAAAATGGCTTATAAAAAAATCAATTATAGTTTTAATTCGCTTATAGTCCACAAAAGTTGTGCAACTATAGTAGCAGACTATAAGCGAAAAGTACTGTATTAGCTTTTAAAAAAATTTTATATTAATTTTTTCATGCAGGTACACTTGTACACATACCGCCTGTTAATGTTGTAAAATTATATCGCCCGATGAGGGTTAATAAACATTTATTTGGTTTGGCATTACATTTGCTATATCAAACAGCGTTTGTCAATTGATCATTTCTACTGCGATTTTGTCAGACATAAAATTAATCATATCAACAAAAACTGTTAAAATAAAAGTTAAACGTTAGTCAATTAATTGGTCACGCTATTTTCGGTGTTTTTTTCCATTAAGTATTTGTTAAGTGTGAGTTTACCTTAAGTGGTTTATCTTTTTTCCTTGTCCCTTTAACTAAATTATATGATATCCTTAAATTTTCTAAATCATTTATTAACATACAAACATACGCCATTATACGATTTTCAATGTGTAATTAAATTATCATTTATTATCATAAAAAAAAAACAACAAATCAAACATTTTGTAAATTTAACATAAAATGTGTCAATCTAAAAAAGAGCTTACGAAAATCCAAAAAAAAACCGACAAAATCCTACAGTAAAAAACCGTGTTAAATTATGCAAATAATTAAACATCAAATAGCAAATAATTAATATAATTTGACTGGTAATCTATTTGATGGTTAAACACAGTTTATTATTTAAATTTTATATATAATTTTTTTTTCAATTGTTTTTAATGGATTTTGATTGTCTAAAAATATGCACATAATTTAATGAAAACATATGTATGTACATATGTATGATCTGTCATTTAAATAATTAAAGCACTAAAATGTTTAAACAGATAACTAAAACAGGTAAAAACCTGTGGTTGCTTAAGAAAATATAGTTGGTCCAACCCGACCATATGATACATTACACCACAGTATTAACAGACCAAATTGCGAGAGTGTAGCCTATTTAAGCACGAACCTGCCAAACAAAGTTAAAATTCATATAAGAGTTCCCCTGCGAGAAATTTTTGTCAATTGGTGTTAAAGCATCCCGTGACCAGTAAACGCAATATTAAAAAGGAACAAATTTTTATAGGTAAAAACAAGACATTTCATTGAACTGGTGTTAATGTGCTTAAAAGTAGTTACTTCAGAAGAAAGGTTATTGACACACAAAGTCATGTCATGTGACGACTGGATTTTGCGTGGATAGTGGCTGATTCTTTCTGGTTCTACTACTTTAAATAAAGTTGATCTATCATATTATTATTTATTGATGATCTAGCTCAACAAGATAAATAAATCTTATAAATGACAGTGCTAGTGAGAATAACAAACATATTAACACGGTTTAGTCGGGACAATATCTGTGACAGGCGTTATGTTAAACGAAATTTAATGTGTCCATTAAAGTTTTTTCAGTGACATGTTTCAAACTGTCAAATAGTTGCTAATTTACCCCCTTCTAGGTCATCGTCATGTTGACAAGTCTTATTCCTGTAAAGTGTAAGATCTAAAACCTGTCCTTGCCACTTTAGAACTGTCACGTGACAAGTTTGGTGTTAGTTCTCTTTTACCTAGGGTCTTTGTGCCGAATATTTTTTTTAGATATCTTAATCGAAAAGAGACTTTATTTTCTTAGCGTGCTTTAAAGGATGAGATTTTTTTTATATCTATTTTCAATCCTGGACCAAACAGCACAAAATTGCCATGATATAGTAGCTAATATACAGGGTGGAGCAGAATTACCCATATGGCTTAAATGGCTTACAACTTTTTTCTTTATGCGATTATTATTACTTTTTTAATTGCAGTACGCAATAGGGGAATTTTTGTTTTAGCTTCGATAAATGTTATCCTGTAAGTGATGTCCATTTTCTGCTTCGTACATACGTAATCTTTTTAACATATTTTCCAGGACTAATCGCAAAATTTTATTCATAAATCTGTGGCGTTAGGCAAAAATGTCTTTATTATTAATTAAATTTTTCTATGGCGTGCTAAATTCCTAATTTTGGCTGCTTAGGCCAGATCATCAAGACTTTAGAAAAGCTAAAAAATATTACACAAATAAAACTGTAAAGCGAATAAGAATTATAAACTCGCAAGTTTTAATCGTAACAATATTAAAGCTTAAACAAAACAACAACAACAAACATTGAGTTTATATTTTCATACATTTCTTGCAAAATTATTTATTTGGTGTATTTCAGAGACTTTTTTTCCTTTAGGGCAGATGATTACGATTAGAAGCAGTTGTGCTCTACTTAAGTTATTCATAAAAACGAATAAGAAAAAATTTAATTTAAGCCAATCAAAAACTCAAAATGCGTTTTTTTTACATAAGACTTTACTTCACCCAACGGGAAAAAATTATTTTCCCAGGTCTTATTCACAAAATGCTGAAAACAGAGAAAAATAAAAACTAAAAAAATTGAATCCAAGAAAATTTGGTTAGATGATTTAGATTGCAATAAAATATGTTTGGGCCAGAGTTTAAAATCGCTACACTGTTTTAATTGACTTTGTTATTGCGTAACTTAACTTTAGGAAAAGAACACAGAAAAATCCGAACTGGAGAGAAAAAATAATATGTTTAATTTCAACAAGTGTATGATAGACCTAAACTCATAATACTTCTTCACTATTGTGGTGTGGACAAAAGTAAAGGAATGGAAATGTTTTCACACAAAGATGATTTTATTTAAGAAGCAAGTGAGTAATTGAATCAATTACAATCATCTAGATGAAAATTATGGATCGTTTATGTTACTTCATTCTGACAAATATTAAAGCATAGTCTTAGGGATGATGTAATTTTGTAGTGTAATTAGTGCTTTTCATATGACATTTCCCGGGGCAAAAATCCCGGGATACCCACATTTTTCGGGAGAAAAACTCCCGGGAAATTTATGCGGGAATAACCGAGATTTTTTATTTAATTATGGCAACTTAACTACTGATATAATTAAACATAAGTTATGTCAAGAAAAAGATGTAAACTCCAATTCAAAAAGTAAGGCAATGTTTAATGTTTGGTACACTGAAATTTCGAACTAGAAAAAATATACACAATTTAATATTTTTTTAAACACCCAGATTTTTTTTTAAAAAAACGGAAAAAGTTGTTGCCACTTACTTCAAAAAATTCAATGATTTTTGCAGAGCGGCTGCATAAAAGATTTTTTTGATTAGACTTTTTTCTTCCTATACTAATCCCGCGAAGCTCTACGCTTGTCTGCAGAAAAGAAACCAGAGTCTCTGGCGGGAATCGAACCCGCAACTCCGGCGCTGATAAACTAGATCACTACCAATCAGCCTACCGGGGCACCAAAAATGAACTAAATACTATTTCTGTAAGAGATTATGAAAAAAGTAAAACTTAACATTTCAGGAAATTTTGAATTGAGAACACAATTTTCTTTAAAAAAAAGGACTGACAAGGTTTTGAAGGAAGTGGTAAGGCACCTGAAAGTATCAAGAGGCTAAACAATGTTGTTTTTTAACTTGTTTTTCTGAATTATCTTGATATATTTTGTTTATGTATTGATAAACTTGTTAAATAGATCTCATAAAATGTTGCTGGTTTTTTTTCAACAAATTGAATTAAATATATTTTGCAACGTTTTATATTAGGCGGGAATTCCCAGAAAACTGAAAAATAAATCCCGCTTTCCCGGAAATTAAAAAATGCCGGGAAAAAGAGAGCTCTAAAGTTATGTCTATAGAAAGAATAACTATGAACATATTTTGCGCGTTAAGACAAAATTGAGCTAATTAGAAAAGTAATTTGAACCGATTAAAGTTCTGATTAA
Source organism: Pollenia amentaria (assembly GCA_943735925.1). Lineage (NCBI taxonomy): Eukaryota > Metazoa > Arthropoda > Insecta > Diptera > Polleniidae > Pollenia > Pollenia amentaria. The sequence continues at coordinate 152,331,453 of OX031007.1, forward strand.
AAGTTTAATTAAATCTTTTTATCCTGTAATTCATAGAAATGTTTGATTGGGGGAGGAGAATATTTTGCTTAATGTTGAAAGGGAACTTCTTAATAATTTATGGTTCTATAATTTTTCTTAATTAATTGTTTATGCTTAAAAATACTAAATTTAACAAAATACATGTATAGCAGTGGGAATGCGTAATTAATAACCTTTGAATCCTTTTAAGTTATTTTAGCCATTAAAAATTTTATTGACAAATAAAAAAAGTATAGCTTTAGGGATAAAAATATCTTGTCTAACAATTTTTTTCTTTCATTTTATTATTCATAACCTGTTAAAGTCCCGATAAAAACTTAAAACAAAACATATTAAAAAATATTATTTTTTTTTATACAAAAGTTAAGCCTTTAACTCTAAAAATCTGTTAACTGACATATCTGTATGTATGACATCTTGTCTTTTATTTCATAATTAATATAAATTGATCTTAAAATTTAATCAAAAACTTTATTTTTATTACAATTTCATTCATCTTTAATTCATTGTCTTGTAATTGGCTTTTGTTGAACAAAAAAAAAAAAAAAAATCTTTTTTTTTGCGTATCAAATTATATACAAAATTCTTACAACCGCAATTATTTGATTAATGTCCTTTATGCAGGACAAAAAAGGAAAAACAACATCAACAGCGAAATAAAATCTACATAACACCGCCAGTTGTTTATAGTACATTGTTATTCACAGTGGTAAAAAACAATATAAAACCACATACAACTCACAACGGCTGTTGGCATTTTATCAACAATCTACATTTTAACAACTGTCATATTAATATCACACTTACAACAGACACACAGGCACACTCTGAAATCATACACCCAGACAACAGTGTTTGCAGACATGTGTTTAAACAGAAAGTCCTTGATGGCTTTAGGCCCTGAAAAACAATATATTTCTTAACATTTTTCGAATTAAATTAAGTCAGTTAATTTTGTATTGTTATGCAAACGACTAATTTTGTTATTATCTACAAATTTTGTTTTTTTAATTGTTTTTTTTTTTTTCTTTTTATAATCAGCGTTTAAAAAACTGCAGTCAAAGTTGAAAAACTGCCTTTTCTTCCACTTCTTCATTTGCCATTGGCAAAAAAACTGCTGTTTTTACTTCTTATTAATTAAATGTACAACAGTCGCTGTCAAACCGACTCAAATAGTGAAAAGTTGTACACAAATATTCGATTTTTGGTCGACAGTTTTCGGTTTCGACTGCAGTTTTTAAACATTTCTTCACATTAAATCAATATCGAATTCTATATTATATCGATATCAAGTTCTGAATATTTCTTCACATTAAAACAATATCGAATTCTATATTCTATCGAGATCAAGTTCCTTGTTCTGTGATGTGTTCAAATTTTGATGGTATTTGTGGTAGTTATGTGTATGTCTTATAATCGTTCTAAGGCAAATACCTCAGAACTTATTACAATAATAGGTAAATAGTAAAATTGATTAGGAAATTTCTGAATATCTAATTAGTTACTCATATCTTGAAAATGTTTAAAAAAATTTTGGAATCTGAGTTTAGCGCAAAAGCAAAAATATTAGAAACATATACAAATATGCTTCCATCGTTTCTATAAAAAGCATAGTGTTTTGAGCGTAACTTCTTCACTGTGCTCCAGTTTTTTTGCTGCTATTTCTAGTGTTAGCTGCGTTCTCCATGTATTAATTGGACGTCCTCTTGTATGGCCTCCTTACAAGTGTAACTTTATAGTGTTCTTTATGTCGGCTTCGTAGGGTATATCCAATCTGTGTCCATTTTCGGCGTTGTATTTCGTAAGCTAGTGGTTTTTGATTGAAATATTTCCATAGTTTGGAGTTTAAGATAACAAAAATTTTCGGCGGCCTTGATTTAAAAACTCTACAAAAAATTTCATATACAGAAATTTCGTACAAAAAATAACGACAGGCCCTTAAGTAAAATAATCGTTGTCGCACAAAAACGTACGACGTGACACCTCAAGACGTAACGATAGATATTTAAATGTTAAGGAAGAAGAACGTCCGAAAAGGCCCCAAATATTTAAGAATTTAGAGGCATTGCGGGATGAAGTTTGATGCACAATGCACTTACTTGAGTAATACATCCAAAAATTTCCTTTCGTTTTAAAATGTTGTGAGATATTAAAAAAAAAAAATGAAGGTGCGACCTTGGTGTCCACTAGCCATCAACTGATGTTAAGAAATAAAAAGAGCTTTTCAGACGAAATGCTTAGAAACGCTGTTAAGACTCGAGAAAAAACTGTAACATGATGAGCCTTTACTTAACACTAACATCATGTTTGTGTTAATGTTATGCATTTCATGTCAGTTGTAAAGTGAGTGTAACCTAACACCGAAAGACATAAAACACTAATTTTTGCCTTTGGAATTGTTGCTTCAGCAAAAAAGTTGCTTGTTTTTTGTTAGATCGTGTCTAGGGATGATAAATAAATCTATTATAATAAACTGAAGCATAGAAAAGCCAAGATATTAGTAAATAAGACTACAGAGTAAATGAGAATTACAAACACTTAAAAAGTCTTATTTGCAACGATATCAAAGCCTAAACAAAATACCACCAAAGAACAGTGAGTTTATCTATTCTTACATTCCCCACTACAATTGGTTGGAATTCTCCCAACATTAATTGGAAAGAAAAAACAAAAACAAATAAAAATAAAAAAATAAAAAAAATACAAATAAAAAAAAATTGCTTTTTTGTTTTCGCAAGAAAATTAAAATAAAACAATTTGCCAAAGCGTGTAAAGTCATAATTTTAACACAAGCGATTAAACAAAATATTTATCGAGCCTGGATAAGTCTCAGATGGTTTGCTTTATTATAGTATGAAATCGGAAAGCTACTGCAATCTAAATAAGCTAAAGTATTAAACAAGCTATTTCAAGTTTTCAAGTTTTTCTTTAAGGGATTGCGATTTAAAACTACATTTTGTTATTCTTATTTTTCTCCTTCATTTACCAATATGTTCCGACTTATCTCAATGCAGTTAAACAACTTAAAATTACACTTAAGACTACAAAACAATAGTAGATAGAAAGCAGGGAGATAGATGATGTTTTAATGAAGGAATGCAAATAGATAAATACGAAAACAAATCTACACAATTAGGAAACAAAGTTTACAGAGTGTTTGATTTGTATTGACAAATAATAAGTTACTATGTTAAAAAAAAGAATGAATAAAATTTTATTAAACTCAAAACAAAAAGAAAATAAAAAAAAACGTAAAAAGGTACAAATTTCATTTCAAATTTTAAATTTTTGGCGTCGAAGACGTTTAAAGACTTAGATCTATAATAATCGAAAAAAGTAGAACATAAATTTAAAATACCAAGTTTTTAAACAATTTAATGAAATAGTTTTTTATGTTTCGATCTCTTTCTAAAGTTGAATTTTTTACCGTTGTTGTTGGTAAATTGGAATGTTTTGTGGAAGATTTGTTTGATACTGTTGTGGACCACTCATAGTCATATTGACCATTTGCTGATGCAATTGTCCGAATTGATCGAGTGGTCCAGAGGGTGGCATATTGGTAGCAGCATTTTGTGCAGCACCCATAAAAGGGGGCTGTGGTGGCTGTTGTTGTTGATCACCTACAGAATGATTACAGAGATGGGGATTGGTTGAGGGTTGATAAGAGGGACTATTCATGTAGGGAGGTTGGTGGACATGTTGCTGTTGTGGTGAAATAAACTGATTAGATTGCTGTTCTGGATGTTGTTGTTGTTGGGAAACATGTGAGTGTTGTGTGGGAAAAAATAATTTTTAAATACTTCTGTAATTTAATATTTCATTTTTCAATTGAAAAGTCCTAAAATAATTTTTGACCCAAAAATCATCAAATGTATGACAAACCGTCAACTGTAGTAGCCGTGTGCATACAGATAAAAATGGAGAAATATTGCCGCCATAAAGTCTTACATTTTCTACCAATTTATAAATTTGAATTTTGTGATTTCGAGATCTTATTATTAATAGGTCAACCGTAAATATGCATCATTTGAGCGCTTAAGTTTTTTCGATAATTGGCCTCGCTTAGTGAGGGTTACCGAAATAGATCGGATTTTGCTTAAGAAACATTTCAATATTTACATTTTCCGATTGCCAGCCAGGACTGTTTAGCACCAGTCCCGATTAACATTTCTAATTGCGATCTATAATTTTATCCAAACCTTTATATTCCTTGTAATTTTTTTTTTTTTTGTTATAGACCGGTTTTTATTTAATTTAATTTAGCTTTATCCTTGGTGAATTTTAAACAAGAGAACATACAGACGAATATGTTCGAATAGACGCAGAACATTATTTTAATTCAATTCATATACTAAAAGATGTTTCCACGTAAATTATTATCATCATTATAACGTTAATCTATATACCACCGAAGCTGTTAATTCAAATACGTCAAACAATAATACGAATTGTCCTTTTTGTAGGTGTTCATAATGAACAAAGCCCATGAAAGTTGATGACATGTTAACAATTTTACAAAATAAGAGTATAAAAGCTATATAAAAAAAAAGTTTTAAATTAAATAAAAAAGAGCAAAAAAAATTATGAAGTACTCTAAAGTATCTGTCAAAAATACATACACATTCACTAAAAGTATGAACGAACAAAAATAGTTTTGTTTTAAGAAAAACATTAAAAATATCATATCCGTTTTCCGTTACAAAGTACATACATATGTTGTTGAACGTCAGTGGAAGTGTGTAAGGGATGATATGGTAAAATGCACTGAAACACAGATATGGAAAATTTAAAAGCGGATGGCAAGACCCCTGACAGAAGGCCTTATAAATCTCCAGGATGTTATTAAAAGAGCAGATAAGAGTAATTAAAAAAGTTAGAAATGTGTAAAACTCTTTATAAAAAGTTATATTTAAACAGAACTCTATTTTCCAAAATTCAAGCATTTCCCCAATGTTGTGATATTTTTTTTAGTACACTTTGAGTACTACTTCAAAGGACTCATTTTTTAGATTTTTGTTCACAGCTTTCTTAATAATGGTCGAAATTGAATTTTTTTTTAGTGAAATTTTCGTTTAAGATGTTGTTTTTACAGAAAAAAATATTCCAAGTTTTTTTGGCTAAGATTTATGGACTTGAAACTTTAAATCGTGTTTTTGGAAATAAGTATATCCTTCGATTTATTGAAATGTGTAATTTTCTTCTACTCACCCAACAGCCCGATCCGGTAGTGGATCTTTAGGTTTGAAAATTAAAAAAATCAAAACTCGGAACCAAAAATGAAAAAAATATTGTTTTTCAAATATTCAAAAATCAAAAAAAAAAAATAGTAATTATGGGATGTCCACTTCCGGACCGGTATTAAAAGTTGTTAGGTGAATAGAAGTTAAAAATTTACGCACAAGACGAGTTGAAATTTCAAATCCAAAAATCTTTATCAAAAAAACTTGGAATATTTTTTTCTGTTTAAAACATCTAAAATTAGTATTTCACTAAATAAAATCCAAATTGGAACATTATTAAGAAAGTTATGACCAAAAAAGTCTATTGAAGGAGTAGTCAAAATAATGTAAAAATTTACCACGAAGGTCCTTTTGAAGTGTACTGAAAAATATCATAAAATTGGAGAAATCAAAAAAAAAAAAATTTTTAAACACACGATTTTGCGTGGAATACCCTATATATATACATATATATAGTAATTAACGTGATTAAAAAAATATTTTAACCACACGATTTTGCGTGGAATACCCCACATAAATACATATATATAGTAATTAACGTGATTCCAAGTTGGACCCGTTACAAAGTGCTTCCATCCAGATCTGTATTCTGCTATTAGTTTTATTTCAGACCAGATTTGACCCAGCTTGCTCCTTTCGATTTGAAGCCCTTTAATTCTTTGCCTATGACAATACAATCATAAGTTTTAAACAATAAATATTTAGTACATAAGCACAGTGAGTGAATAAGTGCAACGGTGGATTCACTTATGAATTTATGTATGTAAATATGTTAGTATCCTTATGGGTTTTTGTTTATGTGACTGGCTGTACATGTCAAAGTGTCTGTCTATCCGTACGTCTGCTGTAGTAGTATTGTCATTGTTATAGTCATGGTAAATAGTTGCTACTAGTCATATACCACACCATCGCACTGACAGTAGTAAAGTCCATTGTCGTCATCATCGTTGTTGTTGTCATTTATAAAAAGTTGTCATCTGCATACATGGCAAGCATTCAGCCAAACCAGTTATAGTGAAAAAGTCAAAATTGTATACCACTTTAAGTGTTTTTTCTTTATTTTCACTTTTGTATTCATATACAACTACACACAGCCAACAATAAAAATTTTGTATGAAAAGAATCAAGATTTCTTTTTTGCCATTTAAAAGCTGTTTTTCGAATTGGTTGGATTTTTTTCGTTCTTTTTTGAAGAGAGTAATTGTATTTTCAATTGAAAAGAATACACATTGTCTGATTGACTGATAGCTGAAGTATAAAGGGAAATAATAATAATTCATTTAAATAATTTTTAAAAATTTTTATTGCAGAAAACAACTTACTACTACAAATATTAATTTATAAAAGGTGTTAGAAAATGTTTAAAAAAAAATTATATATGTATGTTGGTAAGATTACTAAAGTCTTACAGATCAAACGATTCCAAATAATATTAACAACTATATACTCTCTTAAAAAGATTAAAAATTAATGGCGATTTCTTTTCTGAGAAATATGTTGCATAAATGGTACATGCTCTATCTCTTTTGTGTAGAGCATGTACCATTTATGCAACATTTTTCTCAGAAAAGAAATCGCCATAATAGTAAACATGTATGTAAAGCTGTTTCCCAAGGAATCCCTTTTTATACCTTTCACCATCAATGATCCAGACTTGCTTTTTTTATACCCATGAAAAATTTATGACTTCAAAATTTTTCGCACCTTATGCATAAATTGTGGAAAATCGCTTAATGATTGAATTTTTCTACCATATGAATCATATTTAGTTCTCATACTAAATCAGGTATAACTACGTGAACTCCCTCCAAAGTTTACGAATAGCTAAACTTTGTACAAGCAACTTTTAAAAAACTATTTAAAATTGTGTTAAAAAGGTCATAAACTAATGCTAAATTATGTACAAACATTATCTTCGAAAATTTTTCTAACCCGCTTAAATTGTTTAAAATATAAAATAATATCAAGATAAATGTTGAGAGAACATAATTTTCCATATGGTCACGGCTAACCAAAATATTTTTAACGGAACATTTTCAAACATATAATGTTTACGTCAACTATAAAATTGTATCCTGCAAGTAAATTTTTTTTAAAGCCAGCATATTATGGTTGCCCTTGACCATGTTATTGTTAAAAATTACACTAATATGTTTACCAAAAATTACTATATGCTTTTTTAACAACAGCAACATTTTGATTTTGAGCCATATTTTAAAAAATTTGTGTATCGGAATTTTTTTTTTTACCGTAACCGATATAAAAGTAAAAAACCCCTTCTATTGTGCTCAAAGTACCCGTGTACCTACATATATGTAAGTTACGTAGAAAACAAGTATTTTCGCAATAAATATCCAGTTAAAACGTTGTTAAATACTTATATATGGGAATGACAACAGATACTTACTTCCTTATATGGTATTACCACCTGTGGTCACGGTCTGCTTAGTTCTTCTTTAACTCCTTATGCGTTTCACTTCACACTTCACGTCGGGGTAAAACTCATACAGGTTATGGTTCATTCGTCGCCTATACTCTCCATCAAGGCATATAGGCCCATACATTTTAGGAAGAATTTTTCCCTCAAAAATACATTTCTTCATCAGTTTTTGCATGTAATCATGTAGCACAATACACAACCCTTAACACCGCTAATAACTATTTCTTCGTTAGAAAACAGAACAATTGTAGTGGTCTGTAGATATACATACATTATATTTTAATGTTCTGTAGTTTTTCTATTTTATATTGATAAAGGATCACAGCAAGAATAGCTGGTATGTGTATTGTGTACATGTTTTGTTTGTGTAAATTTGTTTTTGATGGCTTTTTGATTTTTTTTCGTATATGTATTTTGTTTTTGTAAAAAACTTTTGGATTAGTACGGTATTGTTTTTGTGTTCAAATATCACAAACAGAAACGTTTTTCTTCCTAATGACTTATTACACACACCATATTAGCGCTTGTGTTTTTCACATATCTACCGAAAAGAACACTAAAAAACAGTATTTAATGTTTATATTCGAAAACTGATCTCAAGTGTGTTATGGATCGTAACTTTATTTTCCATGAGATGGCTTTACCTTTGAAATCCTTGCTTAGTCCATAAGAACATCTGTTTATAAGAGCTATCATTCGTTTTTTCAAGGCTGATGTTATTTTTCCTACAGCGGATGAAAGGTAGTTAAAGTCTTCTTTACCTCGAAATTACAATTGCCTACTTTTACTCATGTGGCTTTTTTTTGCAGTTGCAACCAATATCTTGGTTTTGTACTCGCTTATCGGCGGATCAATTTTAGCTGATTCCTTCTACATCTTCTCATAGAGAGCACTTGCATCTCGCATGTTTCTTTTAATAATGTCAATTAAAGCTGTATAATCGTTGCTGTTTTATTAATTAAATTAAAAACGCTAAAGGTACCCTTGTGCGCACATAAGGGTCTTAAACTTAAAAAAAGGAGTGAATTTATCAAGGAACCACATTCAAATCCTTATTTTAATTTCTTTATATTGTATACAGATAATGATCGGAATGGTCCGTACCATCATAGGTAAATACAATTTTTAGCGCATATTAATATTGGTTTGAACAGACATATCAGTCTAGAATCACACTGTAATGAATCGGGTCCGTTCGGCCAGCTGACTGGTTGTCTGACCATGTGAACATTTTGGTAATTTGCGTTGCAATTTTGGAGATAATTTGATAAAATTTTGTATCAGCGGTTTCATTGTTATAAGACCAAATGCTATTGAAAATGGTGAGAAAAAGTCCATAATTCAACATACAAACATCCTTCTGAAATATAGTCGTTGTGGAGATAAAACATCTTATTATGTTGATATTTGGACTTAATTTGGTCCTTAAATATTTTATTTCAATCTTCAATCCTATGCTCCTATTAAGCTTTACAACTCAACTCTAGTTCAGTTGAAGTTTTGCATTTTTGTACTATGGTTTACAAATTTGTTATATTACGGTTAACAGAAACAATTACCACTCTTCATCGGTTCATATTAGACCGTTTAAGACCGCTCCCGCAAAACGGATTTAATGCCATAACTTCCTTAAAACTGTTGGTATTAATATACAATTTAGAAGCAATAACTTCTAAGTAATATCAAAACTATGGTGCAGAATTGATACTGTGGTGTAGGTTATCATATGGTCAGGCTTGGCCGGCTATACTTTCTTACGTGTATAATATTCCTTTATAAAAGCAAATATTTTTATTTTATCTATCGATTTTTCGAATATCACTTTACTGTGTGTGAAATCCTTTTAGTCAAATTCTTATAAACACAAAGAATAAAAAACCAAATTCAAGTGACAATAATTGCTTCCTTGAATGCAAAACTGATCAGTGATGCCAGCTTTTTTAGAGCAAAAAGCACTTTTAAATTAAAAAAGCACTAAAAAGCACTATTTCAAGCAAAAAAGCGTAAAAAAGCACTAAGCCATTTTTTCAATTTAATCGATAGTTGAACACTAAACAAGTTACCAAATATTTAAAAAAATGGCGACATCGTTGTTGGAGGACCATTTTCTTACATAATTTTAATTTGGATCATCAAAAGTTGAGTTTGAATTCGGTCAAAAAACTGTTTAAGTAATATTTTGATTTTTTATTTGTTTCATTGGAACAGATATCACTGCAGACACTAGGTGGTAGAGTGTAATCATTACAGCATGAATTATGTCGACGAAGTTTATATTTAATGTGAGCAATTGATTTAATTGAGTTCAAGGATAATCCTTTTCTTAATTTGGATTTACTTTAGTTCATCGAACAAAATGTTCTTTCAACTTCCGCGTTAGAGTATGGCAAACTTAAAATTCTTAATACAAAATTGGACAAATCTAAATATGGTTATTGTCCTATTGAATCTTTAAAATCATTGACTTCTATCCAAAAAGATCTGTTCGTTGTTGATTTCTCCATTTACAATTTTAAATATTTTCCAAGTAATTTTTCTTCAATAAAATGAGTAACGAAATCAATTACATCGTTTTTATTGCGATTAACAACCGATTTACATAACAAAGCAGGATTGCAGAGTAGGGATGGGCAATAAATATCGATATATCAAAATATCGATATTTAAAAAAATTATAATCGATATATATCGCCGATATTAAAAATACCGATATATCGATACATTGATATTTATCTACGATTATCGAATTCGATATTTTTAAGATCTCTTTCTAATAAAATTCAACATTTTAATCGTTGCTCAACTGCTTACAATACTGTTGCTTTTTAAGAATTGCATCATATGTTTTTGACTAATAATAAGAAAATAAAGGCGCTTTTTCATTGTACTTTTTCATAGATTACACAGTTCAGTTTTGTCTCGGTTTTTGAAGAGATGTCAACAAAAAAATAAGCCCGGAAAAAATATTTTGGAAAGGGTTCCTAGAATTATGCAAAGAATCACCTTAATTATGGTGTATTAGCAGCAATACGCTCATGAAAGTTGAAATGTTAATAATAAAAAAAATATTTTGTTGTTTTTTTTAATTGAGCATGTTCTTATACATTAAAAATAAAATATTGCACAGTTTACTTGTATAGTAAGTGTCACAAGTTCGTTTACCGGCAGTTTGTAAGCCGGCGTTTTATAATCCCAATTAATTTTTTTAGATTTCATATGGCAATTAAATAAAAACTTTTTTGTATTCTTTACTTTTTTATTTATTTTTTTTTATTGCAGAATTAACTGCCGGTCCCTCGATTTCAAACGAAAACTTCGTTCGCATAACTTACCTTAAAATCTAAATTTTAAAATTGGTTTTTATTTTAAAGAAAAGTTAAGCGAATGAAAGTTTTGTTCGAAATCGAGGGACAGGCGGTAAGTTTGAAATTAAAAGAAACAATAAAAAGTTAGAATGGAATTACATGTAATTTGTTTGTACATATGTAAATATGTATTGACATAGGTATATTAAGTTTTTCAATTTGGTAATAATTTCAGCGTAATACATTCGATACATCGATATATCGATATTTTTAATAAATATATATCGATATTCTCAAAAAATATCGATACGATATATATCGATATAATTTTTCAATTTGCCCATCCCTATTACAGAGTACATAAAACTGAGTACTCCTCCCCAATTTTCTCACCTCAATAAACTCAAGAATTGCTGCAAAATTTCAAGTCTGCACAATGCTTTTGTACTTAATAAAAAGTTGCCATACTAAGAGAGTGTATAATTGGTTAAAGAAATTGTAGAAAAACTAAAATTTTAAAAAGCACTAAAGGCACTAAAGTAAAATTGAAAAGTTAGTGCTTTTTCTTAGTTTGGCACTAAAGAAAAATTTTAGCGTTTCGAAGCATGAAAAGCACCATAAATGGTGCTAAAAGCACTAAGTTGGCATCACTGAAACTGATAGACTTTTTTAAATTTCTTCCTTTTCTCAGAATATTTTTCTAAGTTTATATGAAAATAGATTTATTAATATAAAAGTGTTTATTGATATCTTTTAATATTTTATTTAATTTTTTTTTTATAAAAATAACTGATACAATATATTTTCAATAACTCTTCAAATTATTTCAATAAAATTAAATGTCTGCATGCTTTAAAATTTTAAGCATCTGATGTTCATATGAACTCGTACATTTCCCACTTTGTTATTCTAAGGAATTTCAAGAATAATCTGCCTTTGTAGCAAGTTAAAGGATTCCTGTTTTTTCTTCTTCTATTTTGTGCATGAATCATATAAAGGAATAAAAATTATAGTCACAAAAAAGTAAATATTTTCATAAATTTTTATAAAAACTGAAGAGCTGGAATATTTTAAAATATTTATTTTGGTTTTTATAGCAATAAAACAGAATTTTTACATTAGAGTTATTATTAAAATATGAATTTTGTATTATCTAAAGTCAAAAGAACTAAAATTTTCGATTTTTTATTCTTCGAAAATGCTTACAGAAAACCAGGGCTGTAATAAGCTGAAATCAATTGGCATTGAAATCCAAATATTTTCAGCCAAACTGATTTTATATTTCAAAATGAAATCTTGTTTAAATTGCAATATTTTGTGAATGCAATTTTTTCCAAATTATTTTTTGGAAATCATTGAATTCAATCAATTCGATTGCAATGAAATTTTTATTTGATTGCACAAGCAAATATCTAATGATACAATGATTAACTTTCCAAAGTCTGGGTTCACACTATGAAAGTTTTCTATCAGAAAGTCTGAGTTTATTGGTGAGAGGAGAGAGAAGAATAGAATGTTCTTGAGTTTATTGGTGAGAGGAGAGAGAAGAATCGAATGTTCTCTTCCCCTCTCATCAATAAACTTAGACTTTCGGAAAGAAAACTTTCATTGTGTGAATCGATTTAAAGTTAAGAATCTTTAAAAGTGATCCAAGATCTTTTTACGACCTTCTGAATTCAAAACGACGAGTATCTGGTTATACTTCGATTCCAAACATTGAAAAAATATTCTTTGTTATATATTTCTCCTCCTCATATTCCAATAGGGATATGAATATTGTATCCGATATTCACATAAAATGCCAGAATCTTCAATAATAAATTGTCCTTTATTACACGAATCAATTGTTACGGATACTCTCAAAGGAATTAAATACTCTAGATATTATGACCCTGATGGAGTTCCCAATTGTGTACTTTTGAAATGTTATGTTCCTTAATTTCGCCTATAACTTATAAAATGTTTCACCATTAAATGGTTATTTCCCTAATTACTCGAGAAAAACTTTTCTTAAATACGGATGTAGATCCAATATTTCAAACTAGAGAAGAACTGCTAAATTGAGTGTTACACCTAAACTGATGGAAAAAATCGTGACTAATACTATATCGCATAAAGTATCTTCCTTACTATTGCCATTCCAATATGGACTTAGAAAAGAGCGTTCTACTTCTAAAAATCTTTTGGAATTTACAACATCAGTGATATCCTCTCACTATTCTGGCATGCATACTGATGCCATTAATATAGATTTTAGTAAAGCATTTGATAAAGTTAATCATGACCTTCTGATGTACAAGTTAGATAAAATCGCTATTTCGCCTCAAATTCTTAAATGGATGTCCGCATATCTTAGGGGCAGATGCCTTCTTAAAGGTAAGTATTTCTTTTTTTAAAAAAACTTTCCAAAATATTCAGTACCCATTCGCTACTCCCTTCTTTAAGAAGGGAGAGAGATAGTTATTTAGTTTTATTTAAGTGACCTTCCTTACTCTCTTCTTTGGGAAGGGAACGAATTTGTTATTTTATGGAGTGTAGGAGGGCCTGCTCCCAATGACAACCTACGTAAAAAATAAATAAGTATGGAATGCGGCGAGGAGGGCGTATGTCTGCTAAATAAGGCCTTACATTCTTTACTCATTCTTTTTACTGCTGGGCAACTATGTCTTCAATACTCCAACATGATCTAGACAGTTTCTGATATTAATTTGATGGATCTAAACTCGAGAAAATGTAAACAAATTTTATTAATTAATTCATTTATTAATGATGTGCTAATAATCCCAATTTTTTTAAATGAAAACACTGAAATTTATTGTTGTGGGAAAGCTAGTTCCTATGCGCATTTCGCTGGTTGCTTAGGCCAGCTCGTCAGGAAACTTTTTCCAAATACTTTAGAAAAGCTAAAAATATTATACAAGTAAGACCATAAAGTGAATAAGAATTTTAAAACACTCTGGTCTTAAATGTAACAATATCAAAGCTTCAACAAAGTCACAACAATAAACCGTCAATTTTTTCTTTCTTACATTCCCCTACAATTGGCTGGGTTTTTTCCAACACAAATTGTAGTTGTAAGAGGATAGAAAGAAAAAAACAAAATTAAAAAAAACAAGATGCTTAAATAAAGCAGCTTGCCATTTCAGTTTTTTATTTGCCGGGCACATGCAAATTTATTATCAAAAATTATTTTTGGGAATGAAATATTTTATTAATTAATTCATTTATTAATGATGTGCTAATAATCCCAATTTTTTTAAATGAAAACACTGAAATTTATTGTTGTGGGAAAGCTAGTTCCTATGCGCATTTCGCTGGTTGCTTAGGCCAGCTCGTCAGGAAACTTTTTCCAAATACTTTAGAAAAGCTAAAAATATTATACAAGTAAGACCATAAAGTGAATAAGAATTTTAAAACACTCTGGTCTTAAATGTAACAATATCAAAGCTTCAACAAAGTCACAACAATAAACCGTCAATTTTTTCTTTCTTACATTCCCCTACAATTGGCTGGGTTTTTTCCAACACAAATTGTAGTTGTAAGAGGATAGAAAGAAAAAAACAAAATTAAAAAAAACAAGATGCTTAAATAAAGCAGCTTGCCATTTCAGTTTTTTATTTGCCGGGCACATGCAAATTTATTATCAAAAATTATTTTTGGGAATGAAATATTTTATTAATTAATTCATTTATTAATGATGTGCTAATAATCCAAATTTTATTATACAGAAGAAGTCTAATATTCTGTAGCTATACACTAAATAAGCAACAACTTCAAAGTGTGGAGGATTTCCTTGATCTGGGGGTGTATTACTTGCGCATAAACTATATTTTAATACATATATATATCGTAGACTGTCAACAAGGGCAAAGGTGTCCTAGGATTTATCAAACGTTGGGGAAAGGAGTTGGATGATCCCTGTGTCATTAGACAATTATGTATTTCCTTAGTAAGACCTATTCAGGAATAAACCTCGGACGTCTGGTACCCCCAGTCCATAAAACTGGAATCCAACCAGAAGTAATTTCTTTAATTCTGTCTTCGCACACTGCCTTGGAATCCGAATATCAACTTACCTCTGTATGAAAACCATTTAAAACTTATAAATTTTCCAACCCTAAAAAATCGGAGGGTATATATGAACACCTCCTTCATGCAGAATTTGTCAAACGGTGAAATTGCTTTGAATTCCTACTTTTCGGTTCCTATTCGCCGTTTCAGAAATTATTTTCCCATAAGAGTTTAATATTTTCGATGTAATTATACAAATTTTGATCCTATTCGCAGAATGTTCTCTAAATGTACCAATTTTTAGCCGTAAATTTATTTCACTGATTCTATTGGCATTAAAAATTGCCTCTTTAGGGGTATGTACACGTTCAAAATTCTTGTCATGCAACGAATTCACTCGTGTACATGTGCTGGACATAATATTCGCCGTTATATCAAAATTTTTTGCTATTCCTTCCTGCATCGTCGGTGTAACCCAAACAGACACATTTTTACTAATACTTCCATAGCGTTTGATGAGAAATTTTGATCGTGTACAGACCCCTTTAAATGTCTTTAGATGAGTTTAATCCATACTTCTGAATTTTTCCTTTTTATGTTATATATAAGACACTAAAGACTTAAAATTAATTAGTTTAAGAATACTAGCCAGTAAAAAATATGTTTTTAGTTGAGATTACAACTTTAGAGGAAGTCCAACGACATAATACATACTTATTAAATTATGATGTCAACCAATTTTAGAAAACTATATAATGTAAAATTAGCATTATTCGCAATTTCAAATTATCAGAGTAAGCCGTATTTCCAGAAAAAGGTGTTTTATATGAAGAAAACGATGAGTTTTTGATTGAAATTACTGGATTTTATTGCAATTAAGGTTATTAATATGATAATTGATTTAAAAAAATTGATTCAAATAATTTTATCGTTTTGATTTCAAATTTAAATCATACAATCAATCAATTTATTTTGAATGCAATCAAAAAATTAGCAATCATTAACGTGAAATAGTGTGATTACAATAAACCAATTGCACTCTTAGAACCATGCAAAAACTCTAAACTAATAGTTGAAATAACTTGGCGTTTGTTTGAAGGAACGTCTACATAGTTTTCCGTTATGCAAATTTTACTTTAACCTGAAGTCAGCGATTAGTTAAAGTCAAGTTCATCCTGGACGGTAGGTTAAAGTTAAGTTGTAATAATGTTAAAGACCGATAAAATCCTACCTTTAACTATCGCGAAGTTGTAATAATGCTCCCCAAACTTTTAAATATTCACTTATTTAATGCAAACATAAATGGAAACGTTGCAATTATATTTGGGTTACCAGAGCTTCCCCCAAGCTTCCAGCATAGTCGTTAATGACAAAAGTTATATTTATACCCACACCAAAATAGAGAAGAGGGTATTTATACTCACACCATAAAAGTATGGAGGGTATTAATACCTATACCACAATAGTGGAGAGATTATTTATGCCTACACCACAATAGTGGAAAGGGTATTATGCATTTGTACTGATATTTGTAACATCTTAAAATATTGGTCATATGCCCACATTTAAGTATACTGATTGACGCAGAAAGTGATTCTAACTATGCCCGTCCGGCTGGCTGGCTGTCCATGTAAACCTTGTGTGCATAGTACGGGTTTGAAAATAATTTTATGAAATTTGGTACAAAGGTTCTAATTGGCACAGGGACCAAGCCTATTTGAAATGGGCGAATCAGTCCAAAAATTTCCATAGCCCTATAGAAGTTTCTTTCTGGAATGGGGTCCTTGTGCCCATAAACCATCTTATTTTGTTGGTACTTAGATTGAATTTTATCCAAGCTTATTTTTTTGTAATTAATCTAATTTTACCAAATATTATTGGAATCCATTATTTACCATATCTCCCATACAAAAACTACATCCGAAAATAGGCTTTTTTTTACAAAAAGATAACTTTGAAAAAAAAGTGTATAATATATAATATTAACTTTAAAATTAAAGACTTCAGTGTACATTTTTTTTAGCTCATAGTACCAAGTTTCATAAAATATAAAAATTATTATCATATCTTTATATTTTTCTTTGTATATAAAAATTATTTCAGACCTTTTTTATGGCAAGATGGAGGTCTGTATTCCAGACAGTACATGTTATTGAATTTTGAACAATAAAAACACTCATACGTTCTTCCTTGGTGGACATTATTTGCACATTGACCTTTTCCCTTACTTTATTTGTGGTTCTGGGTTTCTTTGCTGTTCCTCGGAAGTATGAATTTATTAAGAACATCTAGTCAGAAAAATAGCATTAAAGCTAAACCTCACCTCTCAGGCAACACGAAGTCATATATCTCCTTCCCAAAAAATTTTTTTGCAATGAGCGTCCGTTCACAAGCTCACACGAAAGAATACTGCGGTCGTTTGAAAGCTCGAACTGTAAGTTAAACACGATTGTATTTAAATACATAAAAAATTGCCCTCGTTTCGCCTCACCGATAGAGTTGAGTGGTCAAGGGTTAAATCACTACAGGCAAACTTATTTCATATAGATGAAGATATCTAAATAATATTCGGCAGAAAGAACTTTCATTTGAATTTTAAACTCAATTACATAATTTTGTTCTGGCGGGTCTATGATAACCCATGGGTCTCAAATAAGGTACGCTTGCACAAATTTTTTATTATATACTGTGGTGTAGGGTATCATACGGTAGGGCTTGACCGAATATACTTTCTTACTTTTTTTTTTTTTAATTAATTGCAAAATATGCAAAACATAATAACGACAAAACTTTTGTTAAGCAAAAACTTGAAGAACTGCTTATTATATACGTATAAGCTTTACATTAGTTAAACAAACTCCAAAATATTTGCCTACTTAAAGGGGCTTTCAAACTTCACTAGTTAAGTGTGCGTTATTTCTTTTGTCATCATCTAACAGTAGACAATAAAGCCAATGCGAACAAAAGGAATCACATTAAGATGCGATAAAAAAATAAAATCTAAAAAATTTAATCAAAGTACGGCAAATCCTTTTCGATGAGCCTTAAAGCTTACACAAGACATTTTTTTGTCTACAAAGGAATAACAAATTATAGCAGACATAAATCAAGAAAGAAAAAAGTAAAAAGAAAATTCATTATAATTTTAGTGATTAATTAAATCTTTAGCTATTGTAGTTAACATTAAAATACAGAAAATTGTTGAATATATACATACGTACATACTTCACTCGTAAAGCACTTAGGTCCACATATTTTTAAAATAAAATTTTTGAAGGAGTTCAATAGAGTAGACAATAATACACAGTTTGCAGGATAAAAAAAATTAAATTTTATGTGTTTTATTTGTTATTTTGAACTGATACGTAAAAGTGCTAAGTCCAATAATCTTAAATAAACTGGGCTTTGTCCCCTGTTAATATGAAATTGTGTAACAGAATATAAACACTTGTTGGGTTTAAACTTTAAAATAAGAATAATGAGATTAATCTTGTTTTTTCCTTTTTTTTTTTTTTTTTTTTTGGAAATTGTGAAATCACAAGTTTACCTTTTGCTGTTTTTGTTTGGAGTTTTTAAAGGGCATACCAATTTTCATATTTTTTTTCGTTGTTTGTATGTTTGATTAACATTTTTTATTTAATTAAGTGCTGACAATTCGATTATCGAACGTGCCTTTCGGGAAATAACACGGTTTCAAAAATCAAATTATATAATGATGCCTGAAGGGCAATGCTTTGCTAAATGTATAAGTCCAACATAAAGTTACTATTGAGCTAAAGATTCTTGAAATTGGCCATACGTAAATTGAAGGGCGTGTGGACTACATTGCTTTTCGTGAAAATTAGGACCCATTCCCTAACCTTCCCAAATAAAAGTCTATTGAAAATCTAACTGTCTTCACACAGTCAGTATCCGCCATTTCCGGGCCCAATCCCGCCAACTCATCCGCATTTTATTACAGGTAATGTTGCAGTGACCCGTATCTCAGCATAGCCTCACTACATATTCCCCAGACATTTCCCTTCGACCTACTCTATAATCATCCACTAGCTGGGAATTCACAAAACGGTACGTCAAGGCCCTAATGTCTATCTTTATATATATAGTTCCCTTTGATCCCTCACCAATGTTGCCCGTTGTCAATTCTACATCCTTCAGATGCCCTAGATCCTCCGGCAAAAATACATTTCAGCCGTCAGGAAGTCTATACGACTTAATAATATCTATATCCTCAAGGTACACCACAACACCCCTGCCCCTTATCGCCGAGCCATCAGTAAAAATAGCAAATCTCTCACACGATCTGCCCTGACCTGGCCAGCTCTCCCTAGATGGTAGTTCGACCATCGTAAAAGGACCAAAGTCGACCCTAGTGCTTACATAATCCGCGGATAATTCCAATCGCATCTTAGATCCACAATTGACCCATCGCGAAATTTCCAAATAGTCCGAGTTCCCTTAGTCTAAGCAGAATTTTGGCTACCATTCCCATTACATACTGTTCAATAGGCAGAAGATATAAAATAACTTACAGATCCCGATGCTTAGTAGGTCAAATTCGGACGCGCTGCTGGGTAAGAGTAGGGCCTGCGTTAGGACCATGATAGGTATTATCACGGGCCACTTTATGATAGGCTGTGTGAGGACCCAGAGGAGTTGGAGACAGTTGAGCAATTTCTGTGCCACTGTCCCAGGCTACAGAACAGCAGGCTGAGGTAGCTAGGTAGCAGATTCCTGCAGTTTTCCTGTTAGCTAGGGTTGTTTTTGCTTGTGCTGTCTGATTTCTTATCTTCCACTATCTTCCTTTCCTGTGCTTTCACCATTTACTTCTCCTACTCTTTCACACTAGATTTCTTTCTCTTCTTTCCTTCTTTCTTTCACTAATTAAGGCGTCACAATGGACCATATTGGTCTCTGGGTGAGGGTGTAAAGTTTGCTTAACATCAGCCTTTCTAACCTAACCTAACATACAGATCCGTTTGAGGGGTGTTCCTCATGGCCCCTCTCATGCCGGTAGAAGCACACGTCTAAGTCTTAGACAGGTAGTTTCTCTGTATTGGCAGCCTCATTGCTTCCAACAAAACTTTAAATAACACTTTAAAACCTAAACTGTATTTAAATAAGATTTAAGTTTATATGAAAATTAACAAAATATAGATTTAAATACTAGCCGAAAAACTGGACATCTGACTAGTATAAAATTCACTAAAAATTTACCATAAGGAATTAGTGAAAAAATTACGTTACCGCCAAAAACTGTGCGTTAAATTTTATTTATTTTATTTGGTTTGTTCCACCGTTAAAATTTGCTTAAAGAAAGTATCCTTTAAAAGATGCAAGTTACCACATTAATCCTTAGCTGTTACAGAATTAATCAGGAATATACAACAAGGGCTCCACATAAGGAATTAGTGTAAAGAAAATTTTTTACTGGCAAAAATGATAATTAAAAATACCAAAAAATAAAACAATATTATATTCTTTTTTATTTTCGTTACTTCGATATCCTTTGAATATCATTCTTAAGAAAAATGAGTAACAGTAACAAGAATTGTACATAACAATTGCATCACATTCAATACGTACAATGTTGAAAAATTAAATAATTTAAAATATTTTGTTTTGTAACAAATGATTATAATATATCTGGCTTTTTAGCCTTAAATTATGCTTTAAAAGTTGTATAGTTGTATATCATTTAAGAATTAACCAAAAGTTGTTGATCCTCATAAAAATGTATCTAGAGCTTAAAAATATCCTTCTAAGGGCTAATAAACCTGAGCAAGTTAAACTCTCTTTTTGTTTAAAATTTTTTTTAAACAGCAAATCTATAAATCATAAACCATATATGAACGCACAAAACTGGTCGTTTAAATTACCAATAAAGACCATATGAATTTGAAAACATTTATTGTAGTGCATATACATGGAATTTACAGCTGTTGAGCTGAAACTACATTTAAATTTAAGTTTAGTTCTACTAAACCAGCGTTTAAACATTAACTGCTTTATTAGCCATAAAGTTCTTTAGTTTCATTACAAGCTCTGTACCCATGTTCTGTAACTTTGGTGAGAACTTCTCGCATTGAAAAGATGTGAAACAAAATATTTCATCGTTTCTCGAAAAATTACACAAAAGTTACAGAAACCCCTTTTTATGTCGAAAACTATCAAAAGAGATTACGTTGCACGGTGCTTTGTCCCATAGACAAAAATCAAAAAAAAAATTTAGTCTCAAAATGTGATAAAAGATATATGAATCGATAGATAACAACACAACTCATATAAATTTTTGGAAATTGATTTCGTGTGACTCTCCTTGACTCCACCAGAGGTCGCTAAAGTCAGTAAAATTTCAGAAAGAATTAATGAATTGATAAATGAATTGAATTCCTTCAAGAAATTAGTTCTCAAAAATTCACTTTTTTTAAAAAAGAGTTTAAAGTTTTGTTTTTTTGAGTTCCTTGATATGTTAAAAATTTGGGAATAATAACATTTTTATTAAAAATATTAACTAAAGTTAGTTTTTATCGCTCAAAAAATATTAATTTTTCCAAAAAAATCCAAAAATTACAAAAGTTTGTTTTGAACTTTAAAAAAAATTATATAAAATCAGAAATTTTTTTATTTCGAGTTTTCTTAGAAAATAGTGTTTTAAAAATAGCCGTGAAAAGATTAGTGCCGGTTTTTTGCCGCAACTTAACAAAAAATGCATTTTTAAATAGGTCTCATTTCACAATTTTTTCTTAAATTTTTGTATTATAGAGCTATAATGTTTAAGTAAAGTTACAAGCTATGTGAAAAGCATTAAAATACTAAATTTGATTAAAGAAATACTAACAAGGTATTATATGGAAGACAAATAGTGCACCATAATCCTTAACCCGAGTGCGCTAAAATTATGTCATTTTCAGCAGGATGAGGTTTTGTGGTACATCAATCTCAATAAGTTTTTAAGTTTATAAAAAAAATTGTAAAAAATTACAAACATTTATTTTTGGATTACTAAGTCTTTATAAATAAATTTGTTTATTATTAAGAAAAAAATAAAATTTTTTTTGTATAAATGTTCTACGTGATTTATGAGCAACCTTTTTATATTAAAAATTCAAATAAAGTAAAAATTCAATTAGCCACTTCTGTCATTCAAATGTCAGTTGAAATTAATATTACAAAAACAACATGCAATTTGGTTTTATTGTTTTTGTTGATCTTGCGGTTGTTGTAGTATTTCCAACAACAAACACTAGTGAATTTGGCAGCTAAGCCCAGGATAAATAGATCAGCTGTGCTGTTAACGCCACCTGTAAAGTAATATCACCTTGATTTGTTTTATATGTTGCTTCGCCTTGTTTTGATATTAAAATGTCGTTAATTTATATTTCAAATTAGAGATGAGAACGTGAAAAATTATTTTTTTAAGTATCAATATTCGTTTATGATATTTATTATTTTTGTGTTTATATTTAACAGTCATGTCAGTAGTATTTTAGATTGGTATTAAAATTTAATTTATTTTTAACGTTTTGCGTAATGTTACTAATAAATATAAAATAAAACAAAGATATAAGTTTCTTTATAATAAGAAGTGAGGGCTGAAAGATCAAAAAGCTCACGGGTCCATCGTAATTTTCATGGACAGACGGAAAGACTGACGGACGGACAAAGCTTATTCAGCTCAAAAAATATTTAGTAAATACAAATAAATATACCAAGTTTCATTACATTCAGATCATTTTTGCAAAAGTTATAGAGTTTTTCCAATTAAGGATATATGGCAGGACTTAGAGTCCTTCCTGTAATCACTACTAAAATTAACAGAAAGATTGTAAGGTAAGTACGTATAGCAAAAACGGGTTTTCATTATTTTTAGATCAATTATGTAGCCTATATTAAAAATTATATTTTTGGCATATATGGGATGTAGGCGAGTCCTTGGTCTGATTTTTTCAAAAAATTTAATTTTTCTTAACTAAGATATTTTATATCGGTATACCAAATTTCAAAAGTCTACGATAACTCCTTTTATTTTTGTCCCATCGTTATATGGGAACAAAGCACTGTGCGTCGTTACGTTCTAAATGTCATAATATTGCACTCGAAGCCGATTTGAAATTGCAGACGTTGAGAACGCCAGTAACACATATCATTGACGGCGGCCAAAATGATTAAAATTGAAAAATTTTCAATGACGGTGGCGAAAATCAAACTGTCGGCTATAGCAAATAATGTATAGTGCGACTTTAATTTTTGTTGTTTAAAAAATAGCTTTGAAAACATTCGTATATTTTTCAAAAATGTTAAAAGCAAAATAATTAAACAATGAAAAAATCAGTCAAAAACAAAATACTTTTTTCTTCCATGTTATTATTCATTGCATTTTGCATATTTAGTATATTTTTTAGTGGTAATATTTTTTCTCACCCCGTTTTTACGCGTGAGTTTATTTGACAGTTCAAAGCGGGAACTTTCTCACAAAAATTTTACAGAGACACTTTTTCTGTAAATTGGCGAGTAATTTCCTTACGTGACAGCTACTACTCGCTAAAAACAGTTGTTTGTTTCAATTTATTGCATTTTTGTTTCATTTCTCGCATTTCAATCGAAAAGTTTCTCGAAGTGAGAGTTACAGAACATGGGCACTGATTATCGAAATTTTCTTTAGTATTTATTTGACTATTTTTCAAAAACATGTTTTGCATATATTTTATGCTAAAACACAATAAGTGCATATTTTAATTGTACAGCCATAACTTATGTATTCTTCTTCCGCCCGCTTTACTCCCTGTGGAGCATAGGGCCTCTAGAGCCATTATCTACAAAAAAAATGTCGTTTATTTGTTTTGAAAATGCACCATCTAGTCTATTCATGTTGATGACCAAACTGTTTATAATAAAAAATATTAAATATAGTTTATTTTTATTTGATTTATTTTATTTTTTAATTAACAATTAAATATTCCCTACATTCAAACATTTTGATAGGCAATTCAATGAAATTGTTCCATCTATTTTATTATAAATAAAGACTTTGCAATTAAATGCATTTATTTCCGAACTTATTCTATTGGCAATAAAATTAGCTAATTTTATGTGGGTAAGTTATTTGCATATAATTTCGACTACAATTATACAATAGTTCTTTGAAATGTTTGATTTATGGAGAGAATAATTTACTATTTAAAGTTTTGTTTCAATTTATTAAATTATGTTTGGGTATGTTGGTATTTCCACTTAAATTCATATATCACAGATATATTAAAAGTAGTATAGAACTAATTTGGTCAAATGAGTTAAACTAATCTTGCTACTGTCATAGTCTTGGAGACAAATTTAAAAATATGCAGAGCATTTTTATAAATTTAAATGTAATTTTTCTAAGTGTAATTTTTCTAGCCCAATAGAAATAACGAAAGCGTTAGCTACAAATGAATTGTCATATTTTTTTTTTATTTTTTATTTATTTAATCCCAGCAAAAACTTTACTTACCTGGTAAGTTAGCAAGTAATGTTGGAGAAAAATAAACACTACTTATTTTTCGGCTGAATAACTACTTATTTTTGTTCGAGTTGTCCACAGAATTCAGTAGTTACAATACACTTACTAGAAGTCACAAAATATCTAGTTATTATTAAACTACCAGTAAGTTGAATTGTAAGTACTTACAATATACTTGCTAGAAGCCAAAAAATAACTAGTTTTTATTTAATTGGCGCTTGTTAATAGACCTTATAAGTAGTTATGGAACTAGTAACCAGTAAGAAAATATTCAGTACTGAAAACAGGACAACTAATAAGTAGTTATTTAGCTGATTATTAGTAAGCAAATATTCATAACTGAAAATAATAGTAGTGAAAAGTACTTACTGAGGTCATTACTAACAAGTACTTATTAAGGTTTTCAGAATAATGACAACTGTAATGACAACTACTTACCAGGTAACGTATGAAATAACTACGACCTATTACCAAAAATCAAAAAGTTTTTCCTGGGATTATTTGAATATCCCATACAACGAGATTGATATCTTATAATTACAGTATGGGAATTTAAATGTTGTTTATAAAAGAAAGTTAACAGTATAAATGTAATAATAAATTAATTTAACATTAAAATAACATAACAAAGGAACAAAAACATAAATATAATGAAATTTTGCGAATTTAATTTATATATATGTAATATTTGAAAGAATCAATTTAAAAGGCTGGTTTATTTATTCAAAATCCTTAATCTGAAATCTTTTGAATTCACGTGCGTTGTTGTTTGTCTGAAGATTATTAGGAAGTAAGACGGACAGAATATTTAAAGAAATGGTGTTCAGAGCCAAGACTACGATGTTTCAATAGAATTAGTTTGTTGCTTCTATTTGACAGCGCAAACATTAGGCGATTAAAATGATGTGTCGGTTCTTTTTCATATACAAATTTGTGCAATAAAATAAGTATTCTGACATCCATTAATCTTCGCAACGATAATCCGTAAAGCCTATTTGAATATTGTGATATTCGGTCATATTTACGCAGACCAAATACATATCTTACTATGTTGTTATAAGCCTTGCTTAATTTATTTGTACTTTTAATGTCACAACTGACGAAAACTTCACATCCATATAACAAACGGGGTATAAGGTAATCATTTTTATAGTGCAATCATTTTCTGCCACTTATGGTCAGTATATTTTGTTAAATAGCTTCAAGCTTGAACAACGCTGCCATATTATTCAAATTTTCTATGAAAATCAGTCATCGATGTGGACAACTTATAAACAACTTCGTGATTTTTAGCCTAAGTCTTCACGAGCCAATTAAATGATGTTAAGAAATAACGTTATAAAACATCTTTCAAGACATATTGTTATACCACTAAGGCCGGGTTTTTGAGATGTATATTAAGTTTAAACTTAGTTTAAGGCAGTCTAAAACTCGGATTTTTTCGGCGAAAAGTGATTTTTTTTTTTGATTTTATTTCACTAAAGACGAACATTGTAAGCAAAACTGAGCTATTCCCTCAACATGTTGTATACAAACTTGGTAATGGCGGCAAAAATCTGTTTTTAGATTAACTAAACCTAGTTTAACTGAGATCTCAAAACCCTAGCCTAACAAAACGCTCATATCAGCTCTCCATACCTAAAACTAGCACGATTTAAGTGTTAATGATGAAGCAGAATTGAGTCTTCAACTTCAGGCAAACATTTTTAAGCCCATAATTAAAACGTCGACCGTAACTGCAATTTTCTTTCATTTCTTTCGTTTTCTTTTGTTCTTTTTTTTCTTTGTTTACAAAGTGTATGAAATTGAACGAAAGTATGGTAGCATTGTTGGGAGAATAATTGTCTCTATGTGAGAGCATGAGAAAAAACGTCTTCAAAATAAAATTGATTTTATTTCTCGACCGCATTCTCTGGCATAATTTTATGTCAAACTGTATGGAAAACAGCGTTCAGCCCCAGTTCTGTTTCATCATTTAATGTTAATAGTCCATCTGAGTAGGTTTATTAATGCACAAAATTTAACCTACAGGCTTTGTTACATCCTCAAAAAATACACGGATTGGAGAGGTTTACGCGCTGATGGCATAGAGTACACCAGAGGTGAAATAGTGACGTGTGAAAAATAAACAAATGAGTTGCCAGGGCATCAGTATTGCAATTCAAGAATTGGATACATAACTTCATACCTAATTACCACATTTCTAGAAAAATTACACACACACATCGAAAAAATAGCTTTGCCAGAAAGAATTCACTTGCAAAACCTTATTGATGTTCTTTATTGCAATTAAATCATAAGGTTTACAAAACAAAGTAAAGCTTACCAATTGCTGTAGTAAGAAAGAACTGAAAAACCATGTCTTACTGTACGTATCCAAGCGCAGTATTTATTACCGAACATAAGCAGAAACGTCGGGAGAAGAACAGCAAAAAATGTTTTTGTACATGCCTAAGTAACATTAAATTTAAACATTCGCTGTGAGTGGTTCTGTTTAATATAAACTTATTGACTTAAGGTACCTATTGACTAAGCAATATTGTTGAGTTCGTTATAGCCATAATTATTTTCGTTTTGCTCCACACTATTCAATAAAAAAATTATATGGCGCAATTTTTCGTTCAAATATATTTTTTAATTAATAAAACATTAGGAACTTTTTTCTTATATTCTAAAATCTCTTCGCACTTTTTTTTTTATTAAATAGCGCAAAAACAAATTTCAAAAAAATTAAAATCAAATACAGTAAAGTGGCAATGTGTAAAACCATGCCACCACAAATTTCGTGTTCAAAACAAAAACAAAAAAAAACGTTCATAAATCTTAATTTAATAAATTTGTGTTCATTGTATTGTGACATAAAAGATGGTACCGTCTATTGTCACCTCTTGCATAATCTGCTCAGGAGCTTATTTATTTAAAAATTAAGCCAACCCGTTACGGTCAACGGAAATCGTTGCCGCAAAATGATCAATAATTTTTTGCTTAAAAATTTGGATTTTATTGATCGAGGCGAAATGTGGTTTCAACAGGATAGCGTTAGGTGCCTTACGTCAACCAAAAATATTGAACTTAAAATTTGGCGATAAGTGTTTTTCGAGAAATTGACCGGTGGAATGGCCTCCAAATTCGTGCGATTTGACACCATTCGATTACTGCTTCAGCAGCTATATAAAATCACTGATTTATGCTGATAAACCAGCAACAATTGACGCTTTAGAGGCCAGCATTGTTTATGTTATAACTGGCATGGTCGTATGCCAGCAAACCTCAAGAAAGTGGCCTAAAAGTGGAAGTTCAGAATGTGCTTCGTTAAGAACAGCAGCCCTTATGGTGCCTTAATGCCCGAAATGATTTTCGAATTTTAATGCCATGTAAATTTTAATCTATCGAATAAAAAATGTTTTATTTATCGTATTTTTCAAAATTTCAAGTTCTATCGGGCTTAAAAACACACTGTTTAAATTACAGTTATTCACAATTCCATATACTATCGGCCTTAAAAAAGCACCCTCTATGAAATACAGTTTAACCTAACACAAAATCATTAACAAAAACCTTCATAAATACGTTTATGTAAAACTTTTATCATTTACCCTTAAAGTATGCTACAAATTCAAGTTAACTCAACTGCATGCATATAATAATTTCCCTTAAGTGCTCTTAAATAAATCATTTTACAAATAAAAGTTCGCCAAATATTTTTCTAAATATTTCAAATATGTTTGTATTATTTTGTATAAATGTTATGGAAATATTTAAATTACAAAACCATTTTTGTGTCTTCTATATAAATATATTGTCCAACAATTACAATTTATTTTAATCTACAATTCTTTTACTTTTAATTGAATTGTTATTTTTTTTAGACAAAAAATCTAAAAAAAATCTTTTAGGTTCACAATCAAGTATGAATGACTTTAGAAAATTCATAAAAATATTTTGTAAATTTTTAATACTTTTTTTTCACAAAAAAAAAAAAAAAAAAAAAAAAAAAAAAAAAAAAAAAAAAAAAAAAAAAAAAAATCGTAAACAACAAATTTATAAAAGTATCCGATAAACTTGCTTTGTAAAAATTCTTAAGAACTTTTAAATCAAATAATATTACAGAAAATGTACAAATATTTGAGTATAAAAGAAGGTAAATTAAAAAGTATTAAGCCCTTATTTAAAGTTATTTAAACTTAATTATATCAATAATCAATCAGTGTTATTTTTTGAATATCTTTAACGCGCTTTTTAGCACTATCGACATAATTTTCAAAATTCATAGCGTCCTTTTTTATAGAAATATTTTTTTAAAGTTAAATTAAAAATAGGATTTTTCTAAACAGTTAAACATAAATATATATTCAGTACAATCACAAATATCCCCAAGGAAACTACTTTTCTCGAGAAAAAATTCCTTCAATTACAAATTCCGCCGAAAGAAAAAAATTAAAAAGTGGCATCACCGAAGCTGTTTTGCTAATGTACATTGAAATTTTTTGTTGTGGCTGTGCAAGTCAAAGCAAAATTAATTTAATTCAAATTAAAAAAATTAAAGAGAATATAATAGCCTTGCAAATTATTTTATTAAAAATAGGTCTGTTCAATAACAGAAAATTATTACTATTTTTAAGTGTAAGTTTTCACGTACTCGAAAAACTTGCAACGAGAGAGTGAAAAATGAGCATAAAAATTAAACAATAAAATTTTTACAAGCAAGAATTATTCAACCAACCGTTTAATGTTTTTGCTTACAAAACAAAAATAATTTTCATAATTCTTTTTTAAGTTTTTAGTTATTCGACCTTTTTTATTTTACTTTATAAATTAAACAAAAGATAATGAATCTTAAGAGTGACACTGATAACTGAGCTCAAAGTTACAGACACATTATTACCAAAGGGAAAAAGAAAAGCTACAATTAGTGCAATAATAGACCTACGATATAATTGTTGTATATTTTTGTGACTTGTTGTAGGTGTTCATTTTGTAACTTTTTAATTTTTTATTTGTTTTTGTTTATATGTATATTGTTCCATAGTATAGTGACATAGAAAAATGATTTATGTTTACTTATATTTCTTTTAAACTTCCTGAAGATGATATCCAAAGGATGTCGAAATATTGAAAAATAAAGAATTTAAATAATAAAACAGACCTCGAGCTTGAAAAAATTATTTAATTTATAAATTTATAATTTTTAAATTAAAAGCTTTTCAATAACATCAAATATTTTTTAAATAGAATCCGAGAATAATTTCTTTTTATATTAAACAGTTTTATTTTTCGAATGAATTCTGTGAGGTGACTTTAAATTTTAGTCTTGTAGTGTATAGAATCATTCCTAAATATATGTTTATACCTATAGCATCAATGTTAACCAAAGGTTGGATTAAGAAAAAAAAGTATGTAAAATATTGAGGGCATAGAACTATTATAAAAACGATTTATAAAATTTTAATTTACCTCATAGAATTCATTCGAAAAATAAAATTGTTGAATATAAAATATTGATTTTTCTAAAATTCAAGAACAATTATTGCGCAAACAATTCAAAACAATTAAATTCATGGAGAAATAACCTCGTATCTTACATCGAATACGGTCGATACTCTTAAATTGCTAGTTTTGACGGGTCCTCATTTACTTCTTTAAGTTTTTTGAGTAATTGGGAGAACAAATTTTTAATTTTAAAATTTACTCTCTCGTTGCAAGTTTCTGCTAGTAAAATAAATGAACACACCTTGTGTCTTTTGTGTTGTTTATCGGTAACATGAACAGGCTTTAACGGTACAACTACAAAGTATGATTTTGATCCCTCTGCACTGATAGAAAAGGCGCCATAACGCTGATGTTTTTTTTTTGACATCAGTACTCAGTCAGGCTTATCATCACTTGGCCAAATTGTCATCAGTGTCAAAAATTAGAATTATGTAATTAATTGGATGACACATCGGCATCACAGAAATGACGAATCGGACTTAGTTTAAAAAAACATGTCATCAGTGCGATGACTCCGTAGCATCGTAGAAAGGACTCATTAGGCTCAAACTGTCATTAAATTTAGTCATTGGGATTGACTTAAGTCAAAGGGGGAGAATATTATTATTTACTTACCCGTTACACATGTTTGTTTCACTTTTTTTGTATTCCGCCCTTTGTTTACAGAGGAACTCTCAATTATAAGACACTAGCATGCCCGATATGGTTATCGTAGTCATTCTACTTTGAAAATTTTATATATTAAACCAAATACTTTAAAAAATAGAATATGGGAATTTTTGCTTCCCATTGGAATTTTTAAACATTTAAATAATGTAAATAATACACAAAGTGTGGCATTCATAAAATATGACAAAATTGTCTACATTGGATGAGTGCCACTTGTTGCCATTTGTAATAACATTGATGTCACAATTCTGATGTTAGGGCATCATCGATATGAAAATGCATTTTTCTATGAGTGTGTTTACTTCTTATATTCTGAGCTGCAGCCTTTTGCCGTAGTTACTTTTTTTTTTTGATTGAATAATTACTTTTGAGAATATTAATAACAAACATTTGTCCACTCAGTAATACAACTGAAGCACCGCCGCAATTAACGTTGTAAAAGCCACTTTTTGCAAAAACTTTTTTTTCGCAGATTACCGTTCTATATATTGCTCCTTTACACTGTTTAAACATCAATTCGTTCCATACAAAGCGATACAAAGAGTTGGCAAGTAGAAGAACTTTGTAAGTTAATAGCAAAATAATTAAATAAACTGATAGTGTAACGTGAAATAACATTTTATACCCGCTTGCGTAATGAAAGAAACGTTTTATATGACAACGCGATTGTAAATATAAAACGTTTTTGCACCAAAAAAAAAAAAAAAAATTATAAACTTTAAATTTGCATGTAATTTGATATTAATATTTCTTGATATATAAGAGAAAAATTCCTGCAGAATTTTTTTTCGTGATTAGGCTGCTAAAAAATCTTGCTTAATATCTTAAAAGTACTTAAATTACAATGAAATCATCAATATATAAAGCCTACAATAAGGCAAATATTGTTTTTGGTAAAAGAAAAATTACATTTTACCTCAAAAAGGATGAAATTTTTTTTTAAGAAGAATTTTGGGAAATAATTTCGTAAATTGTAACATCTGATAATTAAATGAGGTCAATAAAAAACTTTTACGTGGACTCAGAAAAATGCAAGCAAAATATTTGCAAAGTTATCAGCATATTTTTGAGCTTTATTTTGCTTGGGTGTGACACCTAATGTTGGGTGAGTAATAATATCTATAACGTGACAACAATTAATTCGCCGCAAATATTGTTTCTCAATTTAGTTTTTACGCAACCGATTGATGTGGAATCGCTACGGTGATTGAACAATGTGCCACGTTAGACTGGTCGAATAATGTTTTTGAAAATTTTGCATTTTGATCTAAATTTAGAAAATAGTCCTTTTTTCAACAACAAGTTAAAAATTAACGTAGTTAAAAATGAACAAACCCCATATTAAGCCAATTATCCTGCTGGGTGAGAGAGCATTAATTTCGGTGGGATCCATTCCTAATGTATGTATGTATGTATGTTCTTTATTTAAAATATTAAGATATTATAAAAATAAAGAAATTAAATAACAATAACATACCGTCGCCTGTTATATAAGCATTTCAAAACATTAAATATTAAGTATAAACATTAGAGCGACTCAAAAAAAAAAATGATTTTGTTACCCCTCTGAAAATAAAGGTTGATATGTTTTATGATGATTCCCAAAATAGTTTGGCTCTAGCGTTGACCATCCGTGAGCTGGACCATTTTTAAAAAAGGTCTTTTTTCAGTTTTTCGAATTTTTTTTGTACTTTGCTCCAAGATGACATAAATAAACATTGGTATCATCGAAAAGAGTTTTTGAAGCAGCATCCAATGGTATATAAAACTTGCGACCTCTTAATTGAGATATTATGCTAAATACATATTTTCGTTTCGGGTTTTCGTAAAAATTCTACGTATGTGGAAGTAATGTTCTGCTTTTCAAATTGAATCTGTTTTAAAATAATGTTAATACATTTTTTTTTGTAATTATTCACATAAAACGCGAAAATCGCGATATGTTTTATCTTTTTTTCATATATAGGCAATATGGGTATCAAATTTTTTCATTTTTCAATTTATCAAAATGTGAAAAATACAATAAAAAAATATAAAATTAATAAAAAAAATATGTAAAATTTGTATGAAAACCCGAAACGAAAATATGTATTTAGTTAAATATCTCAATAAGTAGTTCGCAAGTGGTAAAGTATTATATACCATTGGATGCTGCTTCAAAAACCCTTTTCGATGATAACAAACTTTATTTATGTCGTCTTGGAGCAAAGTACAAAAAAATTCGAAAAACTGAAAAAATACCTTTTTTAAAAATGGTCCAGCTCACGGATGGTCAACGCTAGAGCCAAAATATTTTGGAAATCATCATAAAACATATCAACCTTTATTTTCAGAGGGGTAACTTTAACACTTTTTTCGGCTCCATGCAACTTGAGTCGGTCTAATAAACATGTTTCAAAAAAGAAAAAGTATGATCAAAAGATATATATTTGTAATAGATATAATGATTATGTATATTATTACATAAATTCTTCAGCTATAATTTTTCTATACTTAAAAGCGTTTTCGAAATAGCTATAAATCCTATTCCACACTTTGGGTATTCTACCGTTCAAAATAAATTTAAGTTCCATTTCATTGAGATATGGGTTTTCAAAGTATCTGTTTCGGAATTCCCTAAATATTGGGCATTTTGCCATAAAGTGTTGTAAATTGTCATCTTCTCCTGTATTACATAATGTGCACGATTTATTTTCAGCTGTGTTATTATAATTTGATAAAATAATTCAATACGGTTTGCTGCACGTATTTCAATGTGAAACACTATCGTAGAATTTGAATTCACCTATGAAAGAGAAAAATAAATTTATTTCCTACGATTACTGGAAGAAGAATAAGAAGATCTAGAGTGAGAGCGTGAATGTTCACGATCATGTCATTATTCCAAGTTGCCTTTGGTTTTTTATGTTATCGGTGTAATTTGCCGACAAGTTATGGTCCAAGTTTTTATAAAAACGCCATATACTGTTTAAAGCCAGTTGTTTCATATTTTTTTAAGAGTTTTTGATTTTAATTCTTGTATCAATAAAGTTCCTTTCTGGCGCAAAAATATCTTCAAAGCCAAAACTTATAACAAATTCCTGCCTATTTCATTTATTTCTTTTGCCCAAAAATAAATTCTTTTGTAACATCATCAGAGACAAATAATGTGGTAATCGATTTTGTCTGTATTGAAATAATGTCTTGTATATATAATTCATATGTAAATCTAGCGTGTAAAAATAGCTACATTCTGCTTTAGTTTCAAGTGACAATGTAAACTTTGGTGTAAAGTCCGGTAGTTTTAAAATTCTTTTTAAAAAGTACCGTTGAAGTTTATCAACTTCATCATACAAATAATAACACCATACTTGAGCATACCTAATGGGTTCCCCGTAAAAATTTTTTTAAATAAGTCCCTAAGGCAGGACAGTTACAGATACTAATGATACTAACTGATATAAGCTTATGTTATCTAAGACCACAGTGCCCAGTTGATAGGCTAGTAGGAGATTTACTACGCTATAGAGTAACAATTCTTGTAGCTTGTCGAAGCCTAGACATATGCGCTAACAGACAAATCGATTCTCGTTGGGACCATGATTTTATTTACTTTCTAATGCTATCAAAACCATTAAAGATGCGTGTTTATTTGCCAAACAATCTACTCTTTCGTTGCCTGCATGGACACCACCACAGCAGAGCATCCAACATAAAGATGCTTCTCTGGATCATTCCTAAAATGAGGCTAGCGCTTTAGCCTTCGCCTTACCAATGCCCACCCGGGCGACTATTTCGATTTTATTTCTTTCTTAAAATTGCTTCAATTAAAAGGAATTTCTTGCATATTGTTAATTTCTTTTGAAAAAAAATTAAAAGAAAAAAATTCATCGCTTAAAAAAACATATCGAGCCTTTTCTGCAATAGAGTCATAACTCAAAAAACCTAATTTTTGAGCTAATGTACTTAATTCTTTAATTTCCAGTTGAAGACAGGGCCGCCTACTAGCTAATAATATGGAGTTAATCGCAATAACGTTTGTGCATATTGTGTAAAAATTTCATACAAATATCTTATATACTCAAATCTAGAGAGAAGAACTTAATTTCAAGGTGCTTAAAAATTAAAATTTGAGTTATGACTCTATTGCAGCAATTGCTTGATATGTGCAGTACCACCCGAGTGGGTATTGGTAAACTACCTTTAATAACGCGAAGGTTAAGAGCAACTTGACTTTCTGATTTTACAAAAAAAGACGGTCTTAATTTCAGCATGCATAAACAAACACCTCTGCAAGTTTGGACTAAATATATCGGCATCGGTATAACCATTAGTCTGTTTGATCTATTGGTAAATCGCACTTGATCGAGCTCTTGCCATCAAGCCACATGACAGTGCATAACCTTAGCGGTCTAGATCAGCCAGCGGATTTATATATTTATATAGATTTCGATTTATATGGTCATTACTTCCGCAAAGCTGCCACAAAAATTATATGCCACTATATGAATCCAATGTGGAATGAAAGTTTTATAGTAGAACTGGAGGGCAGCCAAAATGTACGCATATTGTTATATGCTCTTCAAGATAGACCTTTACTACAAGCTAAGCATGTTTTAAAAATTTTTGCGCAGTTGAGCCGAAGTTGACTTAAGAAAACACCACAAGCACGTGTCCTTAAATTTGGTGAAAATTTAACTTTAAATGCCACTTTTCATTTTGTACCTGGCGAGGTGACATTACGGCGAGTGCCTACTTCGAATCGGAGAGCTTTATTTGGTGCCAAAATGCAACAAGTTTTAAAGTAAAAGTTTTTAATATATGCTCGGCCTTTAGTATGATAATTTTATAGCTTAAAGTGTTAACTTTCTTTAGAAACGAAAAACGTCAAATTTCATTTATCATAAGTGCCTCTGCATACGAGAAGTTAAAAATCGTGGTATGTCTTAAGTGGGAATTTATCGTGTCAGTGGCTCAGCTTCTGATTTGTCTAATTTCTTATAATTTGACCATTTGCTGTGCTACCAAAAAATATATAAATGTATTCTAGAATTTCATTATACTCAATTTCAAAAAGTACAACTACAGTAAACACAAAGCAATATAAACTTTTACAAAATATTGAACACAATGTTGAACAATAAGTTAAAAAAAAAACTTATAAAAATATTTGCCATTTGTCAAATATTGTTAAGAATGCTAAAGAATTTAATTTCAAAAGAATGGGAGAAAATATAAATTCTTTTATATCTCCATTTATTTGTAAAATTTATAATTCATTTTTTTTTTTTTATTTCAATTATGCTTGACATTCAGACAAAGAACGCATGTTAACAAACTTACAAAAAATAGTTGTTATTTACACAACTTTATGGTATATTTTGTACTATTGAAAGAGGTAAATAACAAGCAATACAACTGTGCAGGATAAGGCAATAGCCATGTAAAAGGGGTATAATGCCATAAGAAAAATTCTAGATACACAACAAAGAGAGTGTAAATATGTGTTTATTAACGAAAGTCCTGCCAATGTTATATATTGTATTTGTTTAGTTGTTGTTTAAACCCAAAAATATGCAAGTAAAGTCGTAGCTATTTCATATAGTCTTATGTATACAAAACAAACGGAAAAAAGATTTTCAACCAATGTTTGTTGATCCCTAAAAGTATACAAATGAATGTGGTTAAAAAGTAAGAAGAAAAAACAAACTTTTACCTTTTGTTTTTGGTTTACACGCGCACTTAACAATTGGAAAAAATCATTTTGTAGCAGATGACATAAAAGAAAAAGGGTTTTTTTCAAAACCAATGTACGATTATTATTGCCTATTTCTAGGAGCATTCAAATAATATTTTGTAGAGTATTTTCTAAAGCTAAAAACTTAATATACGTAAAATTTTTTAGCATAAATTAACAAAAAGGTAGAATTATTTTACCATTTTAAATTGTTTAAAGAATGCTTATGGAATTTTATGCAAAATAGCTTGATTTTTCAGTAATTAAAGGTGAAGTTACTTTTGATGTTTTAATTATTCGAAATGCTCAAGAGATGTTTAAAAATTAAATTTTTTTTTTTGTTTATTTATTTATTGGTAATTTAAAATTTATTTTTGAAGGATAGATAAAATAAATTGACTAAAGGTGTTCTTATTTTTATGGCCAAATTTAAAACTATTTTGATTCCAGTTCGCCGGGCATATTTTTGTTCCTTTATATTAACCCTCCGATGAGTGACAGTTCTTTTTTGTAAATCATGTTTTTTTTCATATAAAAATTTTTTTTTTGATTTTTTTTTTTGTTTTTATTGTTTATAACTAAATTCTACATACAAAAATAATTTTTTCAATTTTTTTAATACAATATTCTAATTTTATACTACTAGCAGTAAACCAGTTCTTAGAATTTTTTGTTCTTAGTATTTTGTTCTTTGTATTTTTTGTTCTTAG
Organism: Pollenia amentaria; assembly: GCA_943735925.1. Classification (NCBI taxonomy): domain Eukaryota; kingdom Metazoa; phylum Arthropoda; class Insecta; order Diptera; family Polleniidae; genus Pollenia; species Pollenia amentaria. The sequence continues at coordinate 152,368,554 of OX031007.1, forward strand.
TATTTTTGTTCTTAAAATTTTTTGTTTTTATCATCATCCCTAATGTCTTTGAGTTTAGGTCTTTGTGTTCAGAACAAATAAATTATGTGTTGAAACAATAAAAAAAATTATAATGATGCCCAAAAACATGCATTTATTAGTGAAATTCAGTACAAGGTCCATACGGACCTATTCACACGTCCGCGTACTATTCTCACTAAAACCTCAATAACTCCTAAAGTAATGATCCGATCGGCTTTTTTTCCAAAAGATGCGCAACAAAATACTCTTGGAGGAACTTTGGGGGGGGGGGGTTGTAGTGGCCGAAGTAGGAGTAATTTCAGTTTGAAAAGGCAAAAAGGTCCCTAGGGACCTTCTCACTCATCGGAGGGTTAAAAAAAGAAGTAAAATTTGGAGCGAATCCGATAAAGTTTTTTTGGTTATATTTAATTAGCCTTTTAAACAGGATCCTTTTGAAAATTTGTTCGATTCAAATTTCACTTGAATTAGATTTCCAGAACATGGATTTCTAAATAAGTAACATAAATACATACATAAGTATATCAAATAACAATTAAGTCCATAAAACCTGAAAAAAATTAAAAACGAAAAAAAGGAATTATAGCATTATTTTACATGTGGCAACATAATCCCTTTTCCCTCTATTCAACAAATTACTCATTCTTACATTAGAATTGGAATGCATTGAATTCTTTTGATTATCCAATTTTAATGACAATTGAACTGAAAATAAGACATCAACACCAATAATAAAAAAAAAACACAATCATAGCCTGCCTTTAGGCAAAGAATTTTAAAATTTTTTGCTTTGGAGATTTCCTGTCTTTGTCGTTTAAGCATAGAAGAATAATCTGAAAAAAAAACATTCCATTTATGTTTAACAATAACAATATCAGTATGACATTAGCACAATTTCAATTTGTTTTTAATAGTTTTTTTTTATGAATTTTCGAAAAAATTAAGTACACTTCATGATTTACATGGAAAAGTACACGCTCACTACTTAAACTTCATACAGACAGACATATATGTATCTTTGCATTTAGTATAACCAACAAAAATGGGTTTGCCAAAAAAAAAAAAAAAAAAAAAAAAAAAAAAAAAAAAAAATAGAACAACAAATTGACAGGAATACAACATGTTAAAGTTTTTTTTTTTTTTTTTTTGTCAAATTGACATTCATTTTAGAAAAGCAATTTACATTTTTTTCCTTTCAAATAACATTCTTAATGCAAAAGTTAAAATGACTACACGAAAAAGTAAAGAAATAAGTTTTCAGCCTTTTTGCAGATGTGTGTTAAATGAAAAGCACATAAACATTTTGGAAGAAAAATTTAACTAAATTAAAGCACTCTACTACTGGTGAGGATATCATAAGATGTCAGATGAAATTTAGGTACCAGTTATAAAATAAAAAGTTAGCTGCTAAAACTAGCATTAAGATTTATTTAATAGAGCGCAAATATTATATCAGTTAGAGCAAATAATTGCATTAACTACAGCAATAGCAATGCTACCATTAGCCAGTGCTGGAAACTTTCTTTAAATATATTTATTTGCCTTTCCTTTATTACACTGCTACAAAATATTATGTTTAAGAAAGCTCTATTGGTGAGGTGTAATTTTAAGCAAAAATAGCTAAAGAGCCATCTAGGCTATATCAATAGTAGTATTTTAGGTACAGCTGCTATTTAAGCTCATATCATACTATTTTTAAGATAATAGATATTACTTCTACCCTAAGTTTAAAAATGTGTTGCACAAAACGTTATTATTAAAAATGCTACGAAATATGCTACAAAGTTTTTGCCAATTAACCATAATCTTGAATATAGCTAAAAAAAAGCTACTAATATATTTGCTGCTTTGCTTGATATTTATGAAAACACAATTCTAATAAACATAAGTTCAACTGATATTTTTTCTCAAAATTTCATACATAATTATTAATATTTCTACCAGGGTTTTAGCTGTTATTTTTCTTACAAAAATTTTTTAAATTTTTAATCAAAACTGATTTTATTTTCGATTAATGCTTTAATTGGGGAAAAAAAATTTTCACTGCGGGCTGCACATATTCTTGCGCAATGAGTTGTCTGTATGGCACTTATCGTGGTTGACGTAGGCATATTTAGACGAAAATTTGTACATATACGTTATCATGATTCAAAAACTTTTCGCAAATAACGTTTTAATGGACAAACTTTAAATTTTTTAAGCAAAAAATCTTTGGTATTTCGTTCAAAAACTTTGTGTGAGTAATGGTCAATTTCACTAATCTACATATATATAAATCGGCAAAGGCAAATCAGTTAAGAACACATTGGCAGTCTGTTTGCCAACCGATTTGAACAAAAAGTACACCATATGAAAGGTATTTACTAACAGTAGTGCACAATATATATTTCATCTGCAGGGGGGGGAAAAGGGTAAAAATAAGTGATAAAAAAAAATTTAACGGCCTGTTTAACGATTTCGAACATCAAAAAAAAAACAAATTTTAAAATTTTTTTTTATTTTAAATGTAATTTTCTATGCGAACGTTAACGTTAGAAATCGAAGAACAGACTGTAATACTTATCGTTGTGCTTTAGAAAAATAAGAGGAATTTTTTAAAATTCGGCCCTTTTGGTTACTAAACGGGTATAACCGGTATTTTGCAGCTTTTTATCACCCCGTTTAACTTTGAAATCAACAATCATAGAAATTAAGATTATAACAAATTCGCAACTTATCTAAAAATATAAATATGAATTTGGTACTTTTCCGAAATTCGAACGTTTTAGGTGTGAAAATCGTACCTATTTTTGGCACTTTTTTACAACATATTTTTCTTTATGTATTAACACATTCGTATTAAATTATGGAGTTCCACTACAATATTGCACTTTTTGGTACTCAATGCGGAGAAAAAATCATCAAAAATGGAAAATACGGGATATAAATTTCTTTTACTTTTCCGTGCTGCATGTGGTAATTTTTGAATTTTCTATAATATTGAACGTAGAATCATAAAATTATAGGAGTGAATGAGAACCTACAAGAAGAAAAATGTTGGCACTTTTTTGCACTTCAACAGATACTTTTTGAATTTTCATTAAAATAGGACCTAGAAACATAAAATTAAACATGCAGAGTAATTGAGAAATGTTTTTTTTTTTGGGAAGACTTTTTTGTCCTTCTTGGTTTTTTAACTGGTAATTTCTGATTTTTTTTTATATTATTGTAATGTAATTTGAAGAGAACATATAGACTGGAGGCTGGTCCCTCGCCAAACCAACCCACTAGGACGAATAAAAAACAAATGCTCAAAATCTGTAAATTAATTTTTACTTATATATATGATTTCTTCATATTCGCATAAATAATTATGGTCGAATTTTGACCAGTGGGCAAACACTAGTTCTATTTAAAAATCATTTGATGTTTAAAATGCGTTTTTCTATATAATATATCGCACTTATTCAACAATAGTGTATTAACTCAAAATTTTTATTTTTGCTTTTTGACAAAAAGCGGCACGTAACATTCATATCTAACCCCTGGAAAAATATCCTACTATTTTGTATACTTTTTGGTAATGAAGCGGTTGGTTTAAAAATTTTTTTTCATATGCAATTAATTCAAAATTAAAAAGTGATATGAAGATTCAATAAATAAAAAATTAAAAAAAAAGGTTAAATAAAAATGAAATTATATGAAACATGCAGGAGCTGTTATCAATTTCTACTACTACTACCAAAATCTTATTTTACATCTTTTAGCCCTTTTACTACTTCTGTTTTATCTGATCTGTTTTTCAGAAAATATATATGTTTATGTATGTATATTCAACATGCTGTAAAACGTGCCACAATCATTTAAAGATTCTCAAGTTTTGTATTCGAATACAAAAGTTTTTTTTGCATTAGAAAAAAAATTTTAAACTTCAGAAAATTTTTCCTGTTCAACAAGAAAGAAAATTTTCTTGGTGATAAGTTTTTGTCATTTAAATACTGAAAAAGCAGCATGTAGAAGTTTTTTTTCTTGCATATATGCGAAGGAATATGCTTATGAAAATATATGCATATATATGAACATAAGTCTTAAATAATACCGACAGAAATAATCCTTAGTAAATAACGAGTTGATAATATCTCAGTTTGATTTTTTTTTACTGAAGTAAAAAAAAAACAATGACCGACATAGTTATAAAAAATAAAGCAGGTTTATAAAAAGTTTATTTACTAAATTTTCATAGAAAATCCAATTCATAAAGCTTTTATAAGCCTGTTTTATTTTTATAACTTAAGGCCATTTTCTCAATACAGTGACAAACTGCCTGTTACTGTTTTTAGTTGGCAACACCTCACCAAATGCATGTTAAAGGCGGGAGGCAGATGATTGAATTTATCTGTATCTCAAATAAACATCAAATAAATAATTGGCAGAAGAGTACCGTCTTGCTTTGTGATAGAATAGAGGCAAATAAACCAAATTACTTTAATTTGCAGTTTTTCGTTGGGACAAAAAGATAATCGCCTGATGAGAAAGCGACCATAAAGGCCATTAGGTAAGGTTAGGTTAGGTCGAAAGTAGGACAAAGCATCAATATGCAACTTCATGTCTGTTCCGATATATCTTAGGCCACTATCGGGCCTGTTGTGCGCTTCTTAAGAAAAAACATGGGGCATTTAGTTGGATAGTGCTGCCGCCATCCTATAGTGAGGGGTTATGTCCGGCGTTAAGAAACCCAGTTTCCCGGACGTTATTCCTTAAGTTTTTCCAGACAACGTTCCTCAGGGATCCCAGACCCAACATGACATAGCTCCCGAGGAGTTTGGATCGTTATTCGGTGAAGGCCTGACAGTAGCAGACGAAGTGTTCCAGCGTCTCGCTCTTTTCGCAACACGCTCTACACTCGTCAGATTCCGCCCGTCCAATTTGGTGCAGTTGTGCCCGCAGTCCCGCATGACCAGTCAAGATACGCATCATCATAATAACAACGGGTAAAAAATCATTCGTAAAAAAATGTTTATTTGAGTTTTATGTTTAAAAATAAAAGTTGTGTTTTAATTGATTGTAAACATTTTATAAAAATATATGAACTTTTGTCCTTATCGGTTATTTGTTAGCATTCTAGTCTATCAATATGAGGTTGCGGGTTCCATGAACGGCAGAGACTCTGGGCTGTTTCAACCAAAAATGCTGAAGGTCTACGTTGCTATTGCTCGGTAAAAACATGCGATTCCATTTGTCTCATCCCCCAGGGGTATGTAGGAAAACATTTTAAGAATATTCTGCTATTACATCCTCTGGGGAAATCAGGTATTGACTGCATACCTTGAATTCGTCAGAGTTCAAAATTTACAGATCTCATGAGATCTCGGCTGACCGATATCATATCTGGTACAACAGCCCCTGCTGCCATGCTACCGGTCTGACAATACATTGAGGGCCCTTCATGGATCACGTGATGGTTGGACCAGAAGTTTCGGGTAGAAGGATATTTAAATATCCTGTTTAGGTACTGACTTTTCACAACCTCAGCCGATCTCCCTAGGTGCTGTTGGTAATCAACAGATACTGCCGACTATTCTTATGCACAGAGGTTAGATTTAACACTCAGAATTGCTATTTGTGTGTTTTGGTTGTTCCCTCACACCGGGGCGCTTGGTAAAAGCATTGTTTGTCTACCAGTTGTAAAGACCTTCTTGGGGTATGTCTAACACGGCAGATCTTTACTACGCTCCGAGCGTTCTGGAGCCCATCTTGGCATTATTGCCGGCTACGAAGCTGACCCAGGTCTTATATAAAATCAATGCTGTCAGGAGCCCCAAGGACTTCAGTCCCTCGTGGTGTTTAAGGCTTATGGCCAAATAACGTGTAGGGCTACACTGAAAAGAAAAATCAATCCATCCGTACATAAATTAAGCCGAAGCGGTGTCAATAGTACGGTAATCCGAAAAGGGGGTCACTTAGGTAAAAGTGAGTTACAAATTATTCTCAAACTGTGCTTTATTCAAGAATTATAAGTTGCTTTTGATCCAAAATTCGAAATTGAGACTTTGTTTCTAACCAAAACACTCACCCTAGAGAACTAGAGAAACAAAGAGAGTATCCTTTTATTTTCTTTCCCGTTTAAACATTTGTTGTATTGCCCTCTTTGTTTAGAGAAGAACTCACAATTGTAAGACACCAGCATGACCGATATAGTTTTCGTAATCATTTCACTTTTAAAATTGGATGTACATATTAAACTAAATTATTTTATCAAGTAGAACTCGGAAATTTTTTCTTCTTATTTTACTTTTTAAAAATTATAATAATGTAGGTTTTTCTTCTTGTAGTGTTGTTATTATTTCTACACGAAACAAGCAAATCGTTTTTATCTACTTTTGTAGTGTTTTTGTTTTTATACAACAAACCTTTACAAACACACGCGTATGCAATAATATAAAATGCAATGGTTTTCAAAAGCAATCACACATTTTGGATTTTTTAAGTACTTTTTGGTGTTATTTGTACTTAAATGTTTAAGTATGACTCGTATTGTGTATTGGGTGCACCGGTAGCCTAGTTGGTAGTGTGCTATTCTATCAGGGCGGGTGTTGCTGGTTCGATTCCCTCCAGAGACTCTGGTCTCCTGCAGACAAGCATATAGCTTTGCATACTAAAAGTAAAGGGAAGAACTTGAATTAAGTACGATTTTGTTTCTTTCTGTGTAGGTGTAGAGTGGCATTGCAACCGGGTTCCGTTACCCATAGAATGGTAGAAGTGTTTGATAGGCTCTGCCACATGCACAGGGGTCATGCACAGAACCACTTTTTTAATTGGTAGACTTGTCCTTCCTGGGAAGACATTGTGACAGGAACGACAAGGTGCCAGTGATGGACTGTTTTTTTACACCATGCTGAAAATATCTTGGGAATAGGCCTTGCGCAAATCTAATTCGACTTTTATGTATTTTAACATATTTAATAAAAAAAAAATATTACAATTAATTTAACAAATATTTTTTTTTGTTGTTTATTTGCAGGTATGATTGATTCGTTTAAAAATTTTGTTAAAAATTAACTGTAAGTACATGTGTAACTTAAGTCATTTACAATACACACAGAGCTACGGCTTGTATTATAAAATAAATAAGAAAGATAAGTCGGGCTAGCGCTACACCACATTTTTAAACTAAAATTTTTTAAGAGATGTCCTATTTGAATCCAATGGACAATCATGACCGCCCAAAAAAAATTATATTTTATGTGGTAAAGATTCATAAAAGACTTGCCGAAAGTCGTTCGAAATGTTTGTCGTTATAATTTAAATTTCACGACAATGATAATGTAAAACACATTGAAAATTTGTCGAATTTATTTCGTTTACCACAATAATTTTACCACTTTCTAAAAACGACTTGTTTTCGATCACGATTCGTATGAACGCTGCTAATCTAGGCACCTACATCTTTATAAGATTTTTTCGTCTTAAAGTGATTTAATGGAGGGGGTTAAACTGGATCTCTTCTCAACTCTAGACCTACCAGCACAGATCATAGAAAGATAGTGGTTAATATTGAACTAATCGTCGCCAAATTTTATATCAATACCAACAGTTGTACGAAAGTAATGGCATTCAAAGCTTTTTTCGGGAGTGGTATTTCCATGGAATCTTCTGTCAAATATGGGCTGATTCCAATATAAAACTGGAAGATAATTTAGGTAACATTATGCTATTTCTTAGAACAAATTTAACCCATTTTTCGCCGCACCATGTAAACTTACAATATAAAAGCAAAATAAGATTTTATGTAACTGACAAATAAAAACATTGCAACAAAAAATGGTATGAGTGCTGGTGATTATAATCACCGGTCGGCGCAAAATGTGTTAATCTAAATAATGAATGTATACCTACAATTATAACAAGTGTATTATTATAACAAGTGTAATATTTTAAAATTTTGTTGTTCAAACTTAACAAAATTTACAAAAGATATACTCCCATATTCATAAACGGTTATTAAACTTAACAAACGTTTATTAAGTGAAATGTTCATAGAAAATATGTGCTGTAAACTTTTACTTAATCAAAAATATTTTTAAGAAACTACTTGAGCACCCCCTTGTGTATGCTTTAAAAAGTTATTGTGAATTTCTCTTATAAATCTACACCCAAAGAAAAATTTTGTTTAAAAATGGTCACCTCCAACAAAACTATTTTAAAAGGGAAATTTTAATCATATTATGTTTAATATAATTATACTTTTGTCACCGACAAACATATTATTGTTAGATTTGTCCTCCATCAAGAAGCCACAATCATATTATAGTTGCCTTCAAACATGTTTTGTCAATAGTGACTAAAATATGTTTAGCACTTATAATAGCATGGTTGGTTTTCAACAATAGCATGTTGCTCTTGGAAAAGAGGAAAATAGTATTGCTGATTTAAAAACAAATTATTGTTATATTTAACCTAAACATGTTTAAAGACAACCACAATATGGTTGTGGCTCCTTGATGGAGGACCAATTAAACAGTAATATGGTTGTCGGTGACAATAATATGGTTAAATTAAACATAATATGTTAAACAAATTTTTTTAAAAATAGTTTTTTTTGGAGGTGACCATTTTTAAACATATTTTTTCTCTACGTGTTTAAAATATGTTTATTGCGCTGGAGGTTTTACTTAAGGCCATTTAAAACACTCACACAGCGGAAAACCTATTCATTGCAATTCTTCACAATTTTTTTTTTTCTTTTTGTTATTAGATACTTGAAATAAACTTAAAAGGCCTCTTAATCCCATAAATCTTAAACACTCAATGTCAATAAATTTTTTGGAATAAAAATTTTTTTTTTATGATTTATTTCATGTGTGTGTGTGCGTATAATTTTCTCAGATATCAATAATAGTGGTGTTAACTTAAAGGAAATATTGAAAATAAACTAAACAAAAGATAAATTAACGTTGACATTCTCGCAGCGCATGATTAGACAATTTGTGCTTGCGCTACGTTGACACACGTACCAGTGTTGCCACTTTGTTAATAACTATTCGATTTCGATTTATTTGCAATATTTTAATACCACCATTTTTGTGTAATTTTAATTATTACATAAATCTATAAAATAAGCAAAGTTTTGTTTAAATATTTCGATATCTTTACCATTAGCATAGCTGAACTGTTATTCTGGGGTGGGAAAGTGCAGCCACTTCCCAAAAAGAAAAAAATTACTTTTTGTATTAAAACAAAATAATTTTTTATTGAAACAAAAATTAAAAAATTTCGAAATGATTCAATTTGCAATGAATGCAACAAAAAAAACAAAGGCCTCAAAGTCAAAATAATGTATACTTTAAACTAAAACCGGCTTTAAATGGATGGTGTATAACCATTGTTTTAAAGTGTACATTAGAAAAGGTCGACTTTATTTTTGACTATGATTATGGGCCAAAGTATTTCAAAAATTAAAGGTTACTTCTGTTTTCAAGTTAAAAATATTAATGTGGCAATAAGAACAAAGTTTTTTTTAGTTCTGTAGGAGAGGAATTTTACACTTTAAAGGTAATTTTGTAAAATTTAATCTTATTCTAGTTTTATTATCACTTATATGAGGCTATGTTTTTTTTAAGTTTTTATTCCTCAATATTCCAAATGTCTGAGCTCGGAAGCCAATTTAAGTTTTTATTCCTAGTGTTATTGCACATTGAAAAAGTTAAACAAAAAGTATTACCAACTGCCTAAAAAATCATACTATTGCAACTTTGCCCGTATGAACTTTTGAACTTGAAGATCGCAAAGGTGTCATTAACTCAAATTTAGCTTAAGTCAACTTAGCCACTTTTTCCTTTAAAATTTCTTTTTGCATTTGACTATTTCAGTTTCGATATTTAAAACTGCTAAATTTGAAAATTTTCCTGTTGAATTGCACTACGTAACCACGTTCTACGCATAGCGGAGAAACTTCTTTCGCAACTATCAAAACTAAAAGAAAGACTTATGCCATTTGTAAATGTTTGAATAGATAATTTTGGATTTTATCTTATGTTATAGGATCCAGCAAACATCTGGCCTTGAAGATGGTGTCAGTAGACATCCTGGCTTATTGAGATTAGCTCCCGAACTGTCAATCTGCTCGAGAGCGGATATTAAGATCACGCAACTGGGTTTCAAGACAATCCTCCCTAATAGGGAAGCCTGGGACAATGAAAATCCCTGTCACGGGAACCAAGGTCTACACTGGTATACTGATGATTTCAAATCAGAGCATAGAGTAGTTGCATGGTATTTGGACCTTACACGCGTATCTCAATAGCCATGGGTAAATCGTCTATATTTATATTAAGACAACAATATAAAGATGACTGTGAAACACACTTTTTTTTGGCAAAAGTGTGAATTGCGTAAATAACATTTTCACTTAGTATTTAAAAGTTCGACTATAAACATGTATGTGCATTAGGGGTATAACTTTTGAACAATTTTTTAAATTATCAAAAAATACCTATCCATGCCATATATACCATGAAAATCTATGATGAAAAGTGGGGTCACTTTTTCGCGGGCGTTTAAAAAGTTCCCCCCCAAAACACTTTGAAGTTTAGTATTTGGGCTTTTTGTTTATTAAAAATACAATTTCCTTATTGTAAAAACAAAAACCATTCATTTATATTTTTATGCTATTTCACAAATAAGACTTATACCACCAAAGTTTATTTCCTTTAACAAAGATAAGTCAATATATAGTACATGACTGTATGTATGGTATTTAAAAAATAAAAATTCAAATATTATTATTTTTTGGAAGCTTTTAGAAAAAACGGTTTGGGGGGGAGGTTTTTTATCAAAATTGATCTCAAAAAACTGTTTTCTTGATATATACATCAGTGGCCACCCCGTCGTGATGTGTATTTTTTTTTTGGGTATACCCCTAATGTGCATGTAATTCCTAGCGCTGATTGTAACACTATTCTAATAAAACAAATTATGGCTTGCCCACCAAGGTGCACCCAGAGAAAAAACATATTTATGTATGGTCACCTCCAACAAAACTATTTTAAAAGAAAAATTTTAAGCATATTCAGCCTTATTGTGGTTGTCGTTGTCATATACGACTGTCTCGTTTTTTGTCAGAGACTAAAGCAACACACAACCTCTGTTCTTTAATCTACTACGAAACGAACGAAAATATGCTTAACACTTATAATAGGATATTTGGGTTTCAACCATAGCACGTTGCTCTTGGAAAAGAGGAAAATGCTATTGTTAATTTAAAAACAAATTATTGTCATAAATAACTAAAACATGTTTAAAGACAACCATAATATGGCTAATGCTTCTTGATGGAGGACCAATTTAACCAAAATATGGTTGTCGGTGACAAAAATATGGTTAAATAAAGCAAAATATGTTTAAAAATAGTTTTGTTGGAGGTGACCATTCTTAAACATGTTTTTTCTCTGCGTGTGGACACTGTATCACAAAAACTCTAATTTAATATATAAATGCGACAAAGTGCCAATAGCCAGCATAAAATTGGTGGTGGAATTGCCCCTAAACTTAAGTAAGAAACAAAGAATCAAAGAGAAATTTTCACAGTGCACTTATGCCAACGTCAAGGAAGCAGAAATTTGTTTACTAAGCGCAGTGTTCTCATTACTGCCCTAGGGGTACTTCCTATCATATCGTTATACACTGTTGCAAATTTATCGATTTTCTGATCAAATATATCGGTTTTTAGTTACACCTTGCAGGAAAAAAATATGCTTAAGCTATTAACGGGAAATTTAGCGATTTTTGCATTATAGTTTTGGGCGTTTTTAGTATATTTTTTGTAAACCTTTGTTAAACGGTTGCTTCAGAACAGAGGCCGCTTAATACATAAATTAAAATATTTTAGTAGTGTTATGGATTGTATTAATTTATTTTAATATTATTATAAAAATCGGCTAAATGGAACATATTTCTTTTAAACCCATTTATTTTACTTAATTGTTACACGTCTACGCTATTTTAGAATATAATAAACATTTGTCAATGAAAACAGAAAGACAAACAAGAAAGACAAAAAAAATTAAATGTTCCTTGGATTTCAAGAAGAATTCTTGATAAAAAGTATAAAAACACAGAAGTAAAGGCAAAAACATGCAAACATATTAAAAATAGATAATCATTCACAACAACAAATTTTGATTCACCATGCCAAAACAACCTGATCGTAAGTTCGATCCCTGTTTCAGTCAAGAATGAAAAATTATCCATAAAATTTAATTCATTTCATTAATTAATTTAATTAAAATTAATTTTGATGAACTTTGATACCTAAATGGTAAGCTTTCATGCAAGCAGCAAGCGCTAACACAACCATCTTGTGTAGAAGCTCAAGCACAGAGTACACACAGAGGAGACAAGACACGGAAGATAATGTGTTTTTTCTGTCTGTTTCATCGAAAGCTGCCCCTTTTGCATTTCTCTTTGCACTATCTTTAATGCCACAGCACAAGTAAATAAAATTTAATTAAGTAAATAACATTAAAAAATAAAACAATATGTATTACTTAAAACATTTTTTGCACAAAAGAAAACGTTTCTTGAACTAATGTTCTTGTTTAACATGGCTTGTGTGTTGCTATTTTTATTTTGATCACAAAATTTTGTATTGATTGGCCTGTTTTATACATTGCAACTTCACTACAAAAAAAAAAAAAAAAAACGCTTTCTATCTCTTTCTACGAATGCTGGCCTCGCAACGGATTTGGGCCTTTTTGACACGTAATTTTTTCACCTCGGGTATACTTTGGCTCAAGTGCGATTGATTACGTTCAAGTGACTTCTTATACTCTTTTAATATAAATAAAACTTTTTTTAAATTTCCCTATTGTTATTTAGCAGCGTAAAAGAGGCGTTTCTATAAAATTTTATATTGGCGTTGCTGTTTATAATTTATATAAAATTAAATAAAAAATGTTATGCCTAGACATTTTTCTTTTGCAATTTATGTAATTATGTACCAGCATCAGCTTCAAGAGCAAAATAACCACATATGAGCTCATGTTACGATAATGAATGATACTCTCGTTGTGAGAAAATGGTACACTACCAATGAATCACTTCAAAGAGTCATTTGTGATACAATTTGCTGATTCCTTTTTGATTATATGAATGAACCATATGTATAAGAACATTTACCTCCATATTCATAAAAAAATTTTTACGTTTATAGCAGGTTTATGAAACGAAAGTTCTATGAAAATTGGTTTATTAATCAAAAATATTTTTTATGAATATGGGGGTTAGAAATCATTATTTGAAGAACATATCAATGAATCATATATGCGAATTAAGTCTCCTATTATTAATCAAAAATATTTTTTATGAATATGGCGGATAGAAATCATTATTTAAAGAACATATCAATAAATCATATATGCGAACTTATTGGAATTATATGGCAACCTTTATTCAATGTGTACGTTGTTCTGTATTTTCTTTTGATACTTTGCTTTTGTATTGTATGCAAAAGTACATCACTCGCGTTATATCATTCTTTAAGTGAAGACCTTCTTTTTCTGTTTAATAATTGTAATAGTTTTAAGTGAATATTGAAATAAATAAATACATTAGAAACTTTATACAAAAACAATAAAATTTATCAGGTTATGGGCCCAGATGCCAAAATTGTGAAATTAGATTGAAGTGTTTATTTTATTATATTATTATAATTATTATAAAAAAAGAAAGAAATTATCTAATAACAATAAGAAAAATACAAAAAATATTAATTATGAGTGCGGCACTAATTCAAATTGAAAAGTTGGACGACAACAACTATGACAGTTGGTCCATACAGATGAAAAGTGTTTTAATTCATGGCGGCTTCTGGAAAATTGTTAGTGGTCAGGTAAAGAATGTTTCCCAAGGTGACGTTAAAGAGAAATGGGAGTCTGATGATGAGAAGGCACTGGCATCTATATGTTTGGGAGTGAAACCAACACAGTTGGGTTACATAAAGAATTGTAAATCTTCCCATGATGCTTGGACAAAGTTGCAACAAGTGCATATGCCTAGAGGACCATTGCAAAAGGTTGGTCTATACAAAAGGTTGGTAAATCTTTCAATGCCTGATGGTGGTAATGTGGTAGAACACTTAAATGAGTTTGTTGAAATTTCTGAGAAATTGGCAGAAAGTGGCATTCAAATTCAGGAGGAGCTATTGGTAATAATGCTGTTATCAAGTTTACCGAAAGAATTTGATAATTTTGTAATTGCGATGGAAACAAGGGATGAATTACCAAATTTGCCGTTACTTAAGCAAAAACTTCTTGAAGAAGGGAAAAGAAGAAAAGAAAAAGACAGTAGCGTTGAGCAATCATCATCAAGTTCGCAACAACAAGCATTCATAGCAAAATCAACACACACAAGAAAGGACAAAAAATTTAACAACAAGAAATTCAAGGGCAAGTGTTTTTTATGTGGTGTAGCAGGTCACTATGCTAATAAATGTGAGAGTAGAAACAAAAACAACAACGCACAAGCAATGACAATGTTGGCTGCATCAGAAACGAGTTCGTCAAATTCCAAGAATTGGTATGTCGACAGCGGCGCCACATCGCATATGTGCAACAACAAAAATATGTTTATTCGTTTTCAAGAGCACAATGAAGTAATTGCATTGGCTGGCAATAAACACATAAACGCCAGTGGAAAAGGTGATGTACTTATTTACAATAACAACTTTGAAATTTTACTTCAAAACGTTTTGTTCTCCTCCGAGTTGCAGGCAAATTTCATATCTGTCAATAAAGCCGTCGACTGCGGTTTGTCTGTGGTATTCAATTCTGAGAAGTCAGTTATAAAAAGGGCAGATGGTACAGTTGTGTTAAAAGCAGAACGTAAAAACAATTAGTCAATTCACAAGGTATCCTAACATGTCATATTGTCAAAATGTCCTAATATTTCACAATGGTTTAAAAATATTGTTGTTGGTTTGTTAACAAAAAGTGTCTTAAATAAATAGAACGTTGCTTGCTGTGTTTATTGTGCTGTCGTAATTAATCAGAAAAGTCCAGCGCTGAGCGGCTGAGCCGTACAACAATATTTTTAAACCATTGTGAAATATTAGGACATTTTGACAATATGACATGTTAGGATACCTTGTGAATTGACTAATTATGTTTTTGGCAAAAAATTAAAGCACAGAAGAGAGAGTTTGTGCTGCTAATAGAATGAAGTCTGTTTGGCACAACAGATACGGTCATCTAAATTTTAAAAGTCTTTACGATTTGTCAAAGGGACAAATGGTAAGAGGAATAAATGGTGACAACATAAATGATCAGATGAGCTGTGAAACGTGCATGTTAAGTAAAATACATGTACTGCCGTTTCCCAAAGAAAGTAGTACACACACAAAAGAACTGTTGGAGATTGTACACTCTGATGTTTGTGGACCGTTTAGAATAAAGTCTGTTAGTGGTGCCAAATATTTTGTAACATTTATTGACGACAGATCACGCAGAATTTTTGTTTACTTTATAAAGAGTAAAAGCGAAGTTTTTGAGAAATTCAAAGTTTATAAGGCACATGTTGAAAAGCAGACGGGCTGTAAAATAAAAACATTGCGCACAGATAACGGAGGTGAATATGTTAACTCGCAGTTTAATTCATATCTGTCAACAGAGGGCATAAATAGACAACTGACGGTGCCATACACACCGCACCAGAATGGTGTGGCAGAGAGAGCCAATCGTACTCTTATTGAGATGGCGAGATCTATGATGGTTCATGCTAGAGTAAAAGAATATTTATGGGCAGAGGCTGTAAATACCGCAGCATACATAAGAAATAGATGTCCTACAAAACAACTGGTAAATAAAACACCATATGAGATGTGGTTCGGCAGAAAGCCAAATGTGCATCATTTTAAAACATTTGGTGCTTATGCAGTAAGCCTTAATAAGTCAACAAATAAGTCGAAGTTTGAAGCCAAAGGAACACCTTATATTATGGTTGGATATTCGATGACGTCGAAAGCATACCGTCTTTTTGATACAACAACACGCAATGTAGTAGAGCAGCGTGATGTTCTTTTTAATGAGGATTTGTTTAATGTAAAGACTGGTGACAACAACAACAATAATAATAACAAACCTAAGGCAGAAGATTATTTGACTTTGTGTTTTGATGAGCATGACGTCAGTGCAGCTGTAGTTGACAACAATTGCCAACCTTCTGTGCAAATAGACGATCATGAGGAAAATTTTAACACAGCTGATGATGACAGCGATGCTGAAAATATCAATGAGCAGCAAGTGACTATTGGACGTGGAAGACCAAGAATAGTTAGAAGTGGTAAACCTGGCCGCCCTAAAAAGCAGTTTAATATCATTAAAGAACAAAATAATGATTTATGTATGGCAGTTGAAGAAAATATACCACAAACGGTTGATGAAGCGCTTTCAAGTGAAAATGCACAAAGTTGGAAAAAGGCTATGAAAGATGAGTTTCTTGCTTTAAGAAAAAATAAAACCTGGTCTTTAGCAAAACTACCTGAGGGTCACAAAGCCATTCCATGCAAATGGGTATTCACATTAAAGCGAAATGTGAATGGAGAAATCGAGCGGTACAAGGCACGTCTAGTTGCTAAGGGTTGTAATCAACGATTTGGAATTGATTTTCAAGAAACTTTTTCTCCAGTTGTGCGGTATTCAACTATACGTTTGCTTTTAGCGTTGGCAGTAACAAATAAAATGCACCTACATCAAATTGATGTCAACACTGCATATTTAAATAGTGATCTACAGGATGAAATTTATATGCAACAACCAACACATTTTATCGATGGAGGTTCACCTACAAAGGTTTTACGTTTGCATAAAGCTATTTATGGGCTAAAACAAAGTGGCAAAGAATGGAACACTAAATTAGACAGTGTTTTACGTAAGCTGAATTTCGTTCCCTGTGACAACGAACCATGTTTATATAGGGCGAAAACAGATGGTGTTCTTGTGCTAATTGCGGTATATGTAGACGATCTAATTATTGGTTGCAGTGACATAGCAGTTGTTCGAGAAGTTAAAAAACAAATTGCTAAGAATTTTAAAGTGGATGATAAGGGTGTTTTAAGTCATTTTCTGGGAATGGAAGTGCAGCGTGAAGGCGAAACCGGTAAAATTAAATTGAGTCAAACTCAATACATACGTGATATTTTGAAACAATATGGGATGGAAGAATGCAAATCAGTTGCAGTACCATTAGAACCTGGTTACCAAGTAAATTGTAGTGGTGATTGTGAAAGAGCTAATCAACAAGATTACCAATCACTAATTGGAGTCCTAATGTATCTGGCAATATCTACACGTCCAGATATTTTACACTCTGTGTCCAAGATGGCTCAGCGTAATTCTGACCCACACATTGAGCATTTCACAAAACTTAAGCACATATTGAGATACCTTGCAGGTACGAGAGATTTGCAAATAATATATGATTATAGTGACAGTGGCCTGAAAGGATTTGTTGATGCTGACTGGGGTGGAAACGCATTGGACAGAAAGTCTTACACAGGCTTTGTATTTTTCTATAATGGATGTCCAATTTCTTGGGAGTCAAGAAAGCAGTCTTCAGTCGCTCTAAGTAGTACAGAGGCTGAATATATGGCAGCTTCAGACGCAGCGAAAGAAGCTATGTATTTGAAAAAGTTATTGATGGAACTTAAAGCATGCAGTGATAATCCTGTCATATTAAATATCGACAATCAAGGAGCTCAAAAGTTAGCCGAAAACCCTGTTTTTCATAAACGCAGCAAACATATCGATATAAGATTTCATCACATAAGGGAGCTGGTACAGAATAAAGAAGTGGAACTTTTATATTGTCCAACAGCTGATATGACTGCTGACATTTTAACGAAAAACCTACCAAGGGTTAAACATAATAGTTTTGTAAATTTAATTAAATTGAATTAATTTGAAGCAAAACAACATCCACATTGAGGAGGAGTATTGGAATTATATGGCAACCTTTATTCAATGTGTACGTTGTTCTGTATTTTCTTTTGATACTTTGCTTTTGTATTGTATGCAAAAGTACATCACTCGCGTTATATCATTCTTTAAGTGAAGACCTTCTTTTTCTGTTTAATAATTGTAATAGTTTTAAGTGAATATTGAAATAAATAAATACATTAGAAACTTTATACAAAAACAATAAAATTTATCAGAACTAAGTCTCCGAAGATTAATTTTGACAAAGCCAAAGCTTTTTTTTAAGTTTTTGACAATAAAATATATATTTTTTAAATTATTTATATTATAAAAAATTAATTTAACCCGAATCACTAAAATTCGCCAAAAATGGAAATATGGCGACTTATTTTTATATATTTTGTTTAAGTTTTTCTTAAGCGGTAAAAATGACTAGTGAACACAAAAAACGTACAACGTTTCCCAACAATACTTCTACTTAAGTCTACTTAAAGCAGCAAACAAAAAGGTTTTTGGGGTTAGTAGTTTAAGTTATATCATTAGTGTATCTTTAAATCTATACACTTCGTCGTTAAGACAATTCTCATTGTCTTTCTCTCTTTTTTTTAATACATTGTATGGGAGTTAAATTTAACATTTTTTTATATTTCGAATTTATTTTATGAGCTAAATTTTAGTTATGTATTTAATAAAGTAGCTAATGAAACTAAATAATTCCCAGATTCTAGTAATTAAATTTATTTAACATATTTTGGGAGGGTACAAGAGTAGTGCAAGATCTGTTATTAACATTTATATAATTTATATTATTGATAATATTCACATTGATTTATAATATACGAGCGAGTTCAATTTGTTCGGACAATTATTAATACCTCAAATTTCATACATAAAAAAAAACCAGAATAAAAATAATATTTTATTTTTGTGTTGACTTTTACGATTCCCAAAACAAATTCATGGCTCATCAGAAGTAGCGAACAAACCCGCCACGTTGCCAAATCGCAAGTTAAGATGCCAAACAAGTTTTAAAAATGCCACGTTTTGCTACATCGAAGTCGCTACATCGAACAATCATGGCCCCGAAAGCAAAAGGGAACTAATTCCTAACTTTTATGTACAGAGAACAGCAACAACAACTTTTAGGGAGTTTGTTAATTTTTTATTAAATTATTTTTAATTTTGTATAATGAAAAATTGCTAAAATTTGGTATATGAAATATAACCCAATTTAAAGTTTTAGAGATTTATTGCAAGTATTATTTTAATTAAATTTAATATTTAAAATATTGATAAACACTCTTAAAACTTCAATTAGACTAGAATGCCATTGTGGCATTCTTTATTTCTTAATTATGAATATGTTTAAACAGGGGAACCGAACATATACAATTTTTTTTTTTTTTTGCGATCAATGTAGACACAAATAATATATAGAGTTGTGGTTATTTAATTGAACTGTGTATGGGCTTTAACCCATTAGTGCATGAAGTTCCCTGGCGCTATACTTACCTTTTTTTTTAATCATTATGCATTGAAATAAGTCTAATAAAGTAGTTTTAATTTGATTTATTAAACAAAATGTGTTTTGGGGGTTTTGGAGACCGTCCCTTATAAGGGACACTATGCAGTATGGGCATTTGAAGTGTGAAATTGCTTGAAGCATTCTTTCGGATGAAGCCCTTTCTCGCACTTAGTACATAAAAAGTTAGACTTCTTTCCGCAATAGGCACATCTCTTATCCGTATTCGAGTTCTCAATCATATGGTTTTTTCCATCGTAGCGCGCATCAGGGTTGATGCTGGTTCTACTAGATCCTCTTGAGGACGGCATTCCGTATCTCTCTAGATACGAAATGGCTATGTACCTGCGAAAAATTAGCAGAGTGCCACAATTTGGGTCGTTCGGATGAACTTTCCGCATAAGGATCCATGCGTTTACGATCGATGCGTCCAATAAATATGCAAATATGGGCCACCACCACTTACGCTGTCTAATTCTAGACCGGTACACAGCCACCATCTGGTCCATTTTATCAACGCCTCCCATGCCTTGATTATAGCGCTGAAGAAGTTTCGGCTGTGGTATCTGTATCGCACCTTGCCCTCTCGCGTAGCGCTTGCACGTCCCGATATCGTTGGTATCAAAGTTGGAGCCAATGGTCACCACATTATTATCTTTCCATCTTACAACGAGAATTTTGCCATCGTCAGTAAAACGAAAATCGCTGGATCCTCGCTGCTCCTTTTTCATGGCGGCTATTGGACGAAGAGGACACTTCTCTATGCGACCGTCTCTAATTGTACCAGATGTACAAATCCCCATACTGGCCAAATTGCGCAACAGTTTCACGGACGAAAAATAGTTGTCGATGAAAAGCTATAATGTAAATTATATTATTATTGTAATATCGTATGACGAACATTTCATTTCTTACCTTGAATCCCCTATGGTGTGGTACATTTGCTTTCGTGAGGAGATCAACCACTTTGTCACCTCCTACTCCATATCCAATTTTTTATTTTTTAATCAGACATGGGTTCGATCCCCCGATCAGTCAAGAATGAAAAATGATCAA
Source organism: Pollenia amentaria (assembly GCA_943735925.1). Taxonomy (NCBI): domain Eukaryota; kingdom Metazoa; phylum Arthropoda; class Insecta; order Diptera; family Polleniidae; genus Pollenia; species Pollenia amentaria. Next base: position 152,389,098 of record OX031007.1, read on the forward strand.
TAAAATTAAATTCATTTCATTTTGTAAAATTCCTTTCTTCATAAAAATAATTTAATGAAAATTAAATTTAATGAATTTTATCCTGTTAAAAAATGAAAATTAGGATTAAAAAGAAATAATATATTTATCCGTTTCAGAGCTTTTTATGAATTTTTTCATCAATATTTTAGTGCATATCTTTTCATAATTAATCCTTTGCAGCATTCTTTCATTTTTTAGTATTTAACTCAGATGAGCATTTTTCGAGATAATAGTGCATATTCCAGTTTTTGTAGCCTATTTTGATACTTGCTGAAAAATGGTTTTAAATTTTGGCTTTTCGATTTATACCAAGATCACCATGTTTTTGATACATAGAAATACAGTCGATCGGTATTTCAATCACTTTCGGAATCGATCTTACCATGTCCGTCCGTCAGTCCAGCTAGCTGGATGTCAGTCCATGTAAACCTTGCAGGCAATATGCAGGTCGCCATTTTGGAGATAATTTGGAACACATGTTGTTATTGTCATAATGACGAAGCTTTTTTAAATTGGGGAAGATCGGAATATAATCAGTTGCCATACAAAATTATTTCCAGAATAGAGAATTATGTTAGTACTGGGATTAAACTTGGCCCAAAAATATTTAATTCTAACCTAAATCACCTTACAAAATTCTGTTATTAGCGGTCCATAATTGACTGTAGATAACATAAAAATACCGCTCCCGAAAATAGTTTTCAATGTCAGAACTTCCTTGTTAATGGTAATATTAGTATAAAATGTGGCTGCAATAACTTTTTAATAGCTAATGCGGCAGAATTCTGAATTGACAAGTCCACAATTGACCCATAACAAATTCCCTAAAAATCCTTTAAGACAAAAAAAGCTCATATAGTGATATCTACATAGACGATATTCGCCACAAAAACTCTTATATGAATTGTTACTATAGTTTATCCCCGCACTTTTTTTAGTCCCGGAAAAGCAGGAAAATAAAATCAATTTCCCGGGATCTCGGGATTCCCGCACTTATCCCGTGACCTGGAAATCGGGAATGTTAAACAATTCCGGGATATCCTGAAACAATCTCTTATTGTAACCTTATAACATTATTTAGTTTTGGTGGGTATCTCTGTAAAGACTGTCGGGGTTTGACCGACCATACTTCTTTACTTGTTTATTATACCTAGGGAAAAGGGAACTAACAGCAAACTTGTCACGTGACAGTTTTAAGTGGAAAGGACGAGTTCTACTTCTAACAATTTATATGAAGGGGGTTGTCACTTTTACATGGCGATGTCCTATAAGAGGGCTAATTTGCATTTTTTGGACACTTTAACAGGTCAATGAAATAACATAAAAGGACAAAAAAAAAACATGAAAATCAAAAATGTACTCTGGATTTCAAGAAGACAAAATGTACGAAAAAACAGAAGTTAGGAAGGACATAGATAGATAATAGATAATAATTCATTCAAAACCAAATTTGGATCTACCAAAGTGAAATACCATTTGGTTTAAGAATTGATTTTTGACTATTGACGTCATCCGGCTTCAATAGCCGAGTGAGTAAAACGGTAAACCACACTGGCGAGATTGTGTGGTTACAATCAAACCTAGTCTGGGCAACCTGTCCGTGAAAGCCTGGGTTCAAATCTCAGCGCAGTCAAGAATGAAAAATTATCAATAAAATTTTATTTAATTTCATGCTGTAAAATTCCTGTCTTCATAAAAATAATTTAATGAAAATTAAATTCAATGAACTTAAGCCTAATTAAAAATATCTAAATTTTGGATTAAAAACCATTAACAGTTCAATAAAACTAACCACAATACTAATATTATAAATGGACATATTCATATTTCGTTCAACTTAATGCATGTCCCAGATATTGTCCCAACTGAACCATGTAAATATGACAGAATCCCTTCATATAAAGTATTGGAACCAGATAGAATCAGCCACTAGCCTCATCTAGTCACATGACGTAATTACATTTCCTCTGGAGTAACTACACTTACTTTAAACACATTATCACCAGTTAAGTGATATGCATTATTTTCATCTATAACAATTCGTTCCTTTTTATTATAATATTCACCCCTATCGTGAAAAACAAGTGGAATTTTTGTTCCCATGAAACTTCTATTCTCCCGTGAACCATTTTTCTCGCTATCAGTTCTCAGTGAATGTAAAACAGAAGAAATATTAAAAACTTTAAAAAAACTAAAAACAATTTTTGTTCAAAAATATACGTGTATATTTTAAAGAAAAGAAGAAAAAAAAAACAATATAAAATATATTTTATTAGAGCGATAGTTTGATTGAAACATTAGCTTATTGCACTTTTATGTAGTAAAATTATTTCTAAAATTCTTCCACCATGTCTTTTAAAATCTTCATAACTCCTCATTCAATTGACCTGTTCTTTGCATTTTGTTAAACAATATACACATAAGTTGTTGCCCCTTTTATCGGAACTTGACCTTAAAATGAATTTTGTAAAATTTAATTTTCGAATTATGAGAAGAATTACTTACATAAATGTTTTGTTCCTTAGCAAAAATAAAGTGAGAAATTCAAAGGAAAAAGTGAACAAATTACGAGGAAAAAAATTTTTCACGATAAGGGGAATTTATTTTCTGTGAACATTTTTTTCACGTTATTTTTTTCATGGGAGTTTTTCATGATCGCAAATACGTGAAAAGGGAAAAAATTACAAGGGAAAAATTATTCACGATAGGGGTGATTGTATTCACTGGTCAGGGGATAAATTCTTAAAGAGCAATTTGCACAAATTTCCCACAGGGATCTTAAATTTGTTTTATAATTTTTAAATATTTTGCTTTAAAATCACCCATTTTGTTTTTTTAATCCGCTACTCTTAACAATTTGAAGACTGTCCTGCACATTTAATGCGCTTTAAACTCTTTTCAGCGCACATTTCCGAATCCTCTGGCAAGGAGCTTTTCACCCAAAAAATAAGTAGGGAATAGTTTTTGCAATGCTATTTGCTGGCTTACAATGCCAGTAGAGTTTTTGCTGGGACAGTACATTATTCAATCACACCTTATTTCGTATACAGGAAAAAGTATTAAGTAGGCGTTGTTTTCAGTACTATGTAGTGCAATAGTTAAGTCGGCTATTCTTGCAATATGTTCACAATTTAGAAGGTCTAAGATTATAGGTCGTTATTTCAAAGAAAATTTTTTTCTTTATTTTTGCCCGAAAACTAGCATTATTGAATGGTATAAAAAGAAATATTGGCACTTGTCTGCTTATTATGAAATTCTTTGAAAAAGCATTCAAACTATACTCTCCTAATTGGCGTAATTCATTTTAAAATGATTGATTGACTAATTCACTGCGAGAAAAATAGATTTGTATATTTAAATATCTAATTTTATTTATAGCCCTTATCTGCGAAATGTTATATTTACTTAAACTACTGGCTTTAATTTATTTTAGACATAATCTACCCTTTAAAAAAATAATAAAAAATTTCGCTGAATTTTTTATTAATGATTGTTGTTGACATTTAGATAAGTTTATGAAAATATTTTATATTTTTCAATTTATTTTCTCTAAACTCATTTTTATGAGATTTCAGAAAATGTTATAAAATATTTATTATATTTTTTTTATATGTATTGTGTAAACAAACATAAATTAATTTTCTAATGTATTTGCCATTATATTTTCACAAACAAATAATAACATTTATATTTGTTGTTTGAAAAATACAATTTTTAATAAATAAATTTCATTTAAAAACAAGTAAAAGTGCTATATTCGGCAGTAGCGAATCTTAAATACCCTCCACCGAGAGTAAGAATATTTTAGAAGAGGGCTTTATATGGGATCCAGGGTTAATTATTAACCAATCTTTATACTAAATCATAGCAATATAATTCGTTGCAAGTTTAAGTATAAAGTCTGAGAGTATATGCCTTATATGGGAGCTATGTAATATTGTGGGCCGATCATTGCAATGTATAAACATTTCGTTTCACAAAATACTTTTAGTGTAATTCTTAGGCCGCGTTTTTGAGATGTGGAATAAGTTTAAACTTACGGTGCTTTCTTTTCTACAACAAATGTGACATTTTATTTAAAAAAATGGAATTAAGTGTTCGTTTCTTAAAAATGGTTCGCTCTCTAAAAGGGTGGCTTGTTTTATTCTAAAAAAATCACTCTTACTAATGGCATAAAGCATTGCACTTTACTCCTCGTTTAAATCACAGTGTGGAGAATGCTCTGTAAAAAGACGGCTTCTGTTTATATATGTATAGGGTTACCAGACGAAGTTGGGAAAAAATCGCCTCTTATCAGAATAGTAAACATTTAAAATTTTAATAGTTATTTTTCCTATTATTTAATAGTAAAAACATAAGAAAGCATTTCACTGTTAATGGATTCGGTGTTATAAAATTGTTGTTGAAAAAAAACGTCAAATCAAGAAATCTTAAAAACTTGGTATTAATAAATCGGCAATCTGGCAAAGGTATTTTCATGTTTACATATTTTATAAAAAACAAACTAAAACAATTGGAATTTCGTCATTAATTTTGTTCATTTATTTATTTATTTAATATCAATCTATTAACAAATGTTGGTTTATGTTTATTTTTTTTTTATATTTTGAAGAACAAACTTTTTAATTTATGTACATATTTTTTTATATTTTGAAGAACAAACTTTTTGTCAGCTGTTAAAAACAGGGCGGTCCAATTTTGTGTTTTGTTCTCGTCAAATAAAAAATTGCATTATTATGGGGTCGGCAAGACATTTTATACATGTACCTTTTAACAAGGTGGTATTTTTTTGTAGAAAAGAAAACAGCATAAGTATGACGTAGTCTTTAACTCGGATTTTTCGAGCGAAATGTTATTTTTTTTATGTTATATCAATAAAGACCAACATTAAGCAAAACTAAGCTGTTCCGTAATTTAAAGAGAATAATTACTATAAGTACTCAAGGACCCAGAATATATATACTTTATGGGGTTTGAGATGAAAAGTAATAAAGTTTCATACGTGATGACAAACTTAGTATACCCCCTTTAACAACTGGTGGTGTTGGGTATAATAACTTAAAAAAAGACTAAGCAGTCATTTAAGCATTGATTGGTAATCAAATTGTAAATATTTTTTGGAGTGAAATGCAAATTAATGTACATTTAATTTAATTAAATATTTTGTAAACAAAAAAGTTCAACGCAAAATTATAGACAGCTTGTAGCTTTTTTTTTGTATACAACAAAAAATTTAATTTTGCATTTAATAAAGTATAAATTTTTTGTAATAAATAATACGGCCAATAAAGACATTAAAGTTCAGAAAAATTAGGGTAAAGCTCGACTCTTCCTTTTGTGGTTCTAAACAACATCCTAAAAATTCCCGTTTATGTATGCACCGAAAAAAAATTACGAGGGGTCGATGGTCAAGAGGAATGGGGTTTTGTAAAAATCTCTCTAACGGTAATATTAATCGAAAAAAACTTTATATAAAATGTTAAGCTTAGCTAGTTGCCTTAACCAACGTAGGTGAAAAATACAAAATTAAGGCCTTAGATCAACTATTCATGTGGCTAACTGTTTTGTAAAACTCGATTAGTATATTTCACTGCTAAAAAATATATAAATTAAAGATCGGGCTTAAATCAATAATTTCCGATCGTTTTTAATTTTATAAATATTCAACGTGCCCTACTTTGAGCACCTATGACAGCCCTTCCGATATTTCTGTAGACCCCAAATCGAAAACTAAAATTCGAATACAAGCCCTTAATTGCCAACTAAACTTTATTCCAATCGGACAAAGCGTTTAGAAAATCCAGAATTATTTGCAATTTTTTCCAAAATCTACCAATGTGTAACGTTGGTTCGCATACATTTCCTTGGAGTTTTTTTTAACGAATTTTCTCAAAAGTTGTTTGTCCTACTAAAAGGAAATTTCCTTAGCTACACCTTTGATATTTAGTAATTTTTCGTATTTAATTTTAATTACCGTTGGCGAGATTTTTACGAACCCCTTTTTTAACTTTGACCTCACGTCACCTTTGTTGCGGCTCATGGATCGTGGGGGGGGGAGGGGGGGGGATTTTTTGGGTATTGTTAAGAACCACAAATGGAAGCTTCCTGCAAAAGTTCAGCTTTCCCTTAGTTATTCCGAAGTTTGTAATTTTGTTTGCTTCATAACCCGTACTAAAATTTTATTTAAAAAATCCTATTATAGGCAAAGGGTGGTTCGAAAAGTTATTGAGAGTGCGACCCCCTAGGATTGAAGATAAGTTGAAAACAATTCCAGAAATATTTTTTATTTTTTGTCACGCCTATGGATACCACTCTTTTAGTTGTTGGTATACTGCTTGGCCATTTGTAGTTCGATCATAACATATTGCATATCGTTATTCATGGCTTGCTTATCTATTGCTTAATGTTTGCCTTTGGTGAACTTTCAATTCGACATAAATTTCTGGGCGCCACTTATGCCATCTCGTATCTTTCCCCTCTTATTTCAAATTTTCTTCTGAAACCTTGTATGTTTAGCTTTTAATATTCTTACTCCCTTTTATACCACTCCCCCAAAAAAGTGCAATCCTTCATTTATAAACCCTTCATGTTATCCTTTTTAAATTCAATTGTAAAAAGGGGGAAAAAGAAAAACTACCGAGAATTTTTATTCATAATTTGGTCGTTGATCTTTGAGAACTTTTACGAAACGTAATGTAAAGTTAATACGAAAAGAAATCACATTTTTCTATAGGTTTTTACTCTCAAATTAACTGTTTTTCGGATCAAATTGAATTTTTTTCAAATCCAACACAATTTTTTTCAAAATAAATTAAACTTTATTTAAAACAAATTAAACGATTTCCAATGTAAATTTAATGTTTTGCAGGTCGAAAAGAATTTCTTTAATTACGTATTCAATCTGTTTTAATATTAAATTCATATTTTATAATGGACAATTAAATTCTTTTTAACTATGCTTAATTTTTCTAAAAAAAAATCAATATGTTTATTCATATATTATTTTTTATAAAATTAACTTATTTCTTATGAATATATTTTATTTAAATACTATTAAAGAAGCGATATTTTTATACATATTGATCCGAAAGCATATTAAAGCATAAAAATTAATTGATTTTTTTAACTTTTGATTGCTTTTCTCTTACTGTTTTGTTTTTTTACCGAACTAGAAAATATTTCCAATATTCTCCCGTAAAATAAGTACATAGAGCTTTGCACTCCTATAGCATACACAAATTTTCTGTTACAATTGCGAGAGACCCGATAAATGAAACGTTTATATTGGAATGACCATATCATATTGTTTATTTTATTATCTAATCAAATTAAGTTTTTTCAAAAACCAAACTTTGTGCTCGGAATTTGCTTTCGAATCCAGAAAATAATAATGACTTAGTTACAATTATAAAACGTTCCGTAGAATCTGTAACACCATCAGATTGCAACAATTTTTATGTTGACATGACAATGAATTTGCCACTAGCTACTTCTGGAGAGCATTTGCATTAAAAAAATTATCATATGTATAAAAATATCGCTTTTTTAATAGTATATAAATAAATAATATTGAAAGGAATTATGTAAGTAAATTTTATAATTATTAAAATATTGAATTAACATATTAAGTTCTTTAGAAAAATTAGGCTTAGTTAAAAAATAATTTAATATGATATTAAAAAAGAATGAATACGTAATTAAAGAAATTCTATTAGACATGCGAAACATTGAATTTACATTGAAAATAGTTTAATTTGTTTTAAATAAAGTTTAATTTATTTTGAAAAAAATTGTGTTGAATTTGAAAAAAATTCAATTTTATCCGAAAAACAGTTAATTTGAGAGTAAAAACCTATAAATGGTCACTTTTAACTAACCTAGTAATAAAAGAAAATTTTTAAATTAAATTGTGGTTAACTTAACTATATTATTGTCACAAAAAACTATATTATGTTTGAATCAGTCCTTTCAAAGAAACCTAAAACCGCATTATGGTTATCTTCGATCATATAGTTTTATTATCAACTATTATTATTATTATTAATTTTTTTTCGATTAAAATTGTATTGTTATGAAATAGTTGAATGTGAGATCTGAATTTTTTTAGATTTTATGTACAATATCTTCTGCAAATTTTTATTAATAGCAAATTAAAAAAAAATTTCTTTTTCTTTTTTTAAAGTTTTGAGAAAAAATATCAAAAAATGTTTTACATATTTTCAAATTTATTTTAAATGCGACTTGCGCTACAACATAGTATTTTATTAAATAACAGTAAAAAATTGTTTGTGAAATACATAGAATTCTACAATTTTAGTACATGGCAAATAAATTCTAACTTCAGCTGTAACTGTTTCGGAAATGTAAGGATTTAAATCTTCAGGACTGTTATTTACAGTATTTCCATAAAGCTTGTATTCATATGTTGCTAACACTTATGACACTAAGAAGCTTTTAAATTACTAACAACCGAAAACTAAATTGTTCACTGTATGTAAACTTAGTACTAAAAAGCTGTTCGATAAAACATCAAAACTGCTTTAATTTAATGCCAAATGTTAACATGCTGTAATATTAAGAGTTTAACTGATTAATGCTCGAAAATCGTTAACATACCAAAACAAGTTTTTCTGTTTAAAATTACTACAAAGCTGCTTGTATAAGAGTTAGTTTTAAAAGTATATTTTACACTAACTTATTTAACCTAGCTTTATAGCTAATATAAATTTATTCATATGTGTTAAAAGGATTTATAGAAAGAACTATTTAAAGAAAATAAAATTTAATAATATAAGAGTATTTTCTAGGAAAAAATGTATTCTTTAATATCCAAACCCAACTTTTACAATAATTATTATTGTTGTATTATATTACTTAACACTTACCCTTTTTATTTTTCGAATTTGTTCAATGTTAACCAAAGGTTGGCTAAAGAAACAAAGTATGTGAACTAATGGGGGAATAGGCCTTTTGCAAAAAAGCTTTACAAAATTAAATTTTATGCATTGAATCCATTCGAAAAATTTAATTGGTTACTTTAATGAAAATAGATTAAAACAAGAAATAATTCTGTCATATTATAAGAAATATTTAAAGGCATATAAACCTGGATTTTTGATAAGCAATAACGAGCTGGCTTTTAATTTTGTAAGCAAAGGGAATAAGAAGAAGGCTACTCTGTTTTACACAAATTGTATGTAATACCTGTTTCCACGAGCATTAACCTTTAATATTTGCCATTATAACATCATGTAGGACAGTTAATAATTAACTTTAAAATTTCGAACAAATACTGGAAACAACAAAGTTCATTGCTGAAACTAAAATTGTATAAAATAAAGTTGTTATTCAAGTTATACATTTTGATATAAATATAAAAATAGCTTTTAAAACTAATGTTTTTCCTATAATTAAATAAACAACTTAAGTTTTCTGTTACTGAAATTTTATGCCAAAAGTCTTTTATAACAAGTAAATTTTGATTCTTATATTACATAAAAAATGCTACTAAAATTATCTCTATAAATTCAATAAGCTTAAATATTACGATGTATAACATTTTCTCTCCTGCATCGTGATTAAAAGCTTTAGAAATTATTCACTTTTACTACTACTGTAAATATAAACTCCTATAAAGCTTTAGCCAATAATTTAGTTACAGCTTAAATATATGAGTGTTTTTAGATGAATATCCATTGAAAGCTTTACTACCGTTTTTTATCTATTTTGTAGGACACATAAGTGGATGTTATGCAAACTTTTTCAATTTTTTATCTTTATTATATTATTAAGAGAATATTTTTTACGAGCCACAAGCTTTTACTCTTTTCTTTAAAAATTTTTTTAAATTTTTAAAATTAATGAAAAAATTCTGACAACTAAGTTAAAAGTTATTTTTATTAAACTATTATTTCTGTTTTAATATGCACCAACTTATGTCTTATACCATGTCTTATATTTCTTGAAAACTAATTTTTGTACAATATTATTTGCAGTCTTATGCAAAAAAAAGTTAAAGTTCACATTATTACGGCAACACATTAAGCCCATCAAGTATGTCCTAACTAAGTATTTACTAACTGTATTAACTAATGTGAACTTTAACTTCTTTTTTTTTTGCATAAGACAGATAGACTTAATTTCTTTAATAGACTGAGTTCTTTATACAATTTTGATTTAAATAATCTAGTTAAATGGAGAAAACTTAATAAGTTACAATTGAACATTGAAAAATGCTCTCATGTTTCGTTTTGTAGGAAATTTAATCTTATTAATGGCCGTAATTTCTACAAAAAGATATCTGGTCTCGTCTTCGTACCTAATGGTTATCTTTACCTATTTCAGAGTTTTTTTGGCGTACGTGTTTTTACCATAAGTTTTCTTTTAAAATTGGCCGCATTTACACCATAGATTTGTATACACAGCTAGATTTCTATGTGTAGAAACTACACCCAGAGAAAAAAATATGTTTAAATTTGGTCACCTCCAACAAAACAATTTTTAAAGAGAATCGCAAACATATTATGTTTAAATTTAACCATACTACTGTCACCGACAAACATATTATTGTTAAATTAGTCCTCCATCAAGAAGGCACAACCATATTAAGGTTGCCTCCGAACATATTTTGGTTAGTAATAACTAAAATATGTTTAACATTTATAATAGCATGGTTGATTTTCAACCAAAGCATGTTGCTCTTAGAAAAGAGGAAAATACTATTGTTAATTTAAAAACAAATTATTGTCATATTTAACCATAACATGTTTAGAGGCAACCATAATATGGTTGTGGCTTCTTGATGGAGGACTAATTTAACAATTATATTTTTGTCGGTGACAATAATATGGTTAAATTTAAACATAATATGTTTGCAATTCTCTTTAAAAATAGTTTTGTTGGAGGTGACCATATCTAAACATATTTTTTCTCTGCGTGTACGGGCATAAAATTGATTTTAAACTTAATGGTCTAATTCTAAAAAATGCCGACTCCAAACGGTTTTTGGGTGTTGTTTTTTATTCATCCATGTCTTTTGTTCCCCATATTTATTGAGTTTATTATGCCTAAAGTATATTTAAACTTTGGCTTTTTAAAAAAGGACTTGGTCTGAATTCCATGACCCATACACGTTTAAACATATTTATATATAATTTGTTAGAGCAAACTTAGAATGTGCTTCAGATATCTGGAGTCCATATTTTTCCATTTGCATTTCTTGTGTGGAGAGAGTACAACGCGTGTCTATTAAATTTGCTTTAGGTCCACATAGTCAATTCCAGTTTGTTCCTTATGAGTCTTAATATCTCCTCATTTGTTTGAGAGCTTTAGAATACCGTAGGAAATCGCAGTCTATCTTACTTATTTATGATATAATTATTTCGAGGGCTGACTGCCCTGATTTGTTATCCTTAACACCATTTAATATACCTGTTAGACACTTAAGGATAATTGACACATTTGAAGTTACAGGTCACCGTACTAATTATGCCCTTAATGACACTTTAAGAAGCGAGTATTATAACATTAATAACTTAAATTTATGCCTTCGAAAAGAAATCTAAGTCGCATCTTGAATTTTGCACATCAAAAAATAAATTTAAGCTTTTTATTTTGAGTATTTCATAAATTTTATATATGTGCAAATCCCATTTATTTGCCTTTTTTAAATTTTGTAATATATTTTTCTATGTAGGTTCATGTGTACACGCAGAGAAAAAATAGGGTTTGGCATGGTTACAGCAACTGCACTATGTTTATTGGAACAATATATTGTTGTCGTAAGCAAACATTTTTATTTTTATTGAATATCACCAATATTTTAGTTACTGTAACATTTCAATTATTATCGCAATTATAATTTTGAGTATGGTTCACTGAAAAATAATAATTTTTCTAACAACTAAACATTGGTTATTTGAAAAAGTATTATATTAGTTACAATCATTTAATGATATTTAATAAACATTACACCATATTATGGTAACATACGATAATATTATGATTACTGAACTCATATTTGGAATCATAATATGGTTTTTTCATAATTATAATACATTGCAAGTAAGACTGGAGTGGTTGTAATTCTCATTCGCTTTACATTTTTATTTTTATAATATTTTTAGCTTTAGTGTAGTTGCATAGTGTGTAATGAATTTTCTTTTATATAGACTGAAATAAATAAAAAAAACAATAAGACCTAAAAGATGTACCTTTTATATTGACGTAAGTCATATACATTCCTATATAAAGTATTTTATACACTAATTATACTATATATAAAGAGAGAGAAGAGATAACCTCTGGCGGATTTTAAGCATGGAATTCCGAAGGTTTTAAAAACAAGAAATTAGATTGCCATTTTCGAATTTTTTCAACCCTAATTCTGGTTTATAATGGGCTAAATTTCAAAACTAGACTCTTGGCTGAATGTTCACAGTAAAGCTAATGTACACACATATATCATTGTTCGGTAAATAGCACATAAGATGAACCAAAATTACCCGTTTTATATGAAATAACACCTCGTATTAAATTATTTGCTTATTTATACACCGCTTTAATTAGCATCATTTTAAACTTGAGTCAATTACTTGAAGTTTTTATGAAACTTCAAATGTATTCTTACAGTTTTGATGAAAGTTAAATATTTTTGTTATGACGTTGATAATGTAAACCAAGTTTTTTAATAGCACTGGAAATACGGATAATCGTGCTTTTATATATGAATATCTTGCTTAAGAGCACCATAAAACGTGGAAATTATGAAATGCAAATAAACGATACATGCAAAGAAAAAACATGGTTGTGGTAACCATATTCTAAAAGCAACATATTATGATAAGATTCATGATTGTAGTCATTGAATCATATTATGTCCAAATATATTCGTAATATTAAATCATAATATTTTTCCCTTAATCCTAATTTGTTTTTATTACATCCTATTTTTATTAAATGTAATCATATAATGATCATGTTAATCATAATAAGTTAACAAGTAATCATATTATTATCATGTGAATCATAATAATATGTAGATTAAATCTAATAACGAAAATATTTTTAATATATATATATGCTTATTTACTTCATAATATTTTTATTTAAACATATTATTTTTAACCTATTTTTGTCGTAGGTCGCAATTATTTATAAATTATTTTATAGAACTTTCATTCTTTTTCTCAAAAATAACAAAAAACAATGGCCAATATTTTTGCACCATTTTCAAATAATATTAAAAAAATTTTAGCACTGACACTTTACAATTTTTTTATGTGCCTTCAATTTCTTAAAACTTTGTGTTTTAATGGTTATTTTTTTTAATTGTTTTACCACTAAATAACAAATAATTCGATAGCCATATGTAAAGCAAACGACACAACTGATGCAAAATCATTTTAAAAATGGCGATAACAAAATATAATTAGAGTAAAGATATTTTGTTTGCATCGTATACATATTATGAGTACACGTATAGAAAGTTATCATGTTATAGCTACTAACTATCATTAAATTGTTGTGAGGAATATAATACGTTTTCAAAGTTACCATGCCCAACCATATTTTCCTCTGCGTGTAGATACTTTTTTTTACAAAAAGCTTTAACGAGAAAGAAAAATTAATTTCATTAGCAAAAATAACATTAGAAACTGAAAATAAATTAATAAAAAAATTAAGTAATGAGTTCTAATTCTACATTTGGTTGCATATTTATATCCAGAATAAGGTAACAAATGTTCATTGCGGTTCTTTTGTATGCCATCGTAAGCTAATGAAATTTTTGTATTGGTTTCAAATACGTTTTACAAATGCAAGTATTTTTTCATCTGAAGCATTTTAAAATGGAAAATAAAATTTTTTAAATTTTTAATCCAAATTTTTAATTAGGCTTAAGTTCATTAAATTTAATTTTCATTAAATTATTTTTATGAAGAAAGGAATTTTACAACATGGGAAATTAATTAAAATTGTTCTTGATAATTTTCATTCTTGACTGACCGGGATTCGAAGCCAGGCTGGCTGGCGTGTGATTCGAACCCAGGCGGCTTGTTACCCTGACATGTTTCGACCTCAACCACTAGGTCTCCTCAGAGGGATTTGCCGTCTTACACTCGCAGCCATCGATGACTGCTGACGTCAGTAGTCAAACATCAATCCTTAAACCAAATTGTATTTTAACCTTTGGTAGATCGAAATTTGCTTTTTGAATGATTATCCATTTTTAATTGATCTCACATGTTTTCCTTACTTCTGTTTTTTCGTACTTTTGTCAAGAATTCTTCTTGAAGTCCAAAGTACATTTTTTGTTTATCATGTTTTTGTCTTTCTTTTTTCTTGTTGACATTTTTCAGCACAACTTGAAGGACAAAATGAACACATAGAGCTTGTGCCTTAGCTTTAACAATAATTAGTATTGTGGTTATTTTGTTGAACTATTCATGGTTTTTAATCCAAATTTTTACTATTTTTAATTAGGCTTAAGTTCATTAAATTTAATTTTCATTAAATTATTTTTTTAAATTTTGTAACATTAAATACATAATTTTTCCTACACTCAAAATATTTTGTAGCTAAATGCAACAGTAAATTAATTTTAAACTACTAAAAATTTATACAAAAAAACGGATCATTCACATTTCATTTAAATAAAATAAATTAATTTTACATTCATTTTTAAATTTTAATTTATTTAACAGCAGGTTCAGTAAAATTTAATAGTTGTTACGTTAAAAAGTATTCAGTAAAATTTAATAGGTGTTACGTTAAAAAATATATTTTAAATGCCAAAAAATTAAGCTTAATAACAATATAAGTGCGGAAAAACATTATCTCTTGGTAGTTTGTTTTTAACAACATAATATTAACAAACATAATATTAAAAAAAAAAGTTTTTCGTGAAAGAAATATATTTATAAATTTTAATAATACGAAAAACGAATTTAATAACCCACAATCAGTTACAGTAATAATTTTATGAGTGTGGATTAGCTTTTGCTTAAATACCTTCCTCCAATCAAATTTAAAATCTCCAAATTAAAGGGTCCATGCTACCATTACTCATTTCACAGTGGTTCTGCAAATCATGCACCACTATGATGGTTCGATGCTGAATCCAAAATGCTGACGATTTCCCAAAGGGGTTTTCCTTGAGATACCAATTTTCGGAATATCGCTCTTGTCATCTTCAAATTTCCAGTTATTGAGTGGAATTGAATAATACCGTTGTGTCTGATATGAAGCATCCCTGCAAATAAAGTTTCTAGTATTTAGCTAGAAATATACTGATTTGCTCTCACTTTAAACAAGTTGCACTTCTGATTTTTTTCATATTTTAGACTATCGTATTAACCGTTGGGTTGTCTGTCATAGGAGCCCAACTGGTTAGTTTTAATGCACCTTATAATAGTTTTAAACTAGTTGCTTTAGTTACAGTACATACAAAATTATTATTTTATATTGTATGAATTTATTTTAGAATAATTATAAACACTTACACCTGGAACCCGAGAGAGAGAGAGAGAGAGAGAGAATATTATATTATTTATTTTCCTGTTACACCATATTTCAATTTCGTCAAATTTCCATTTGTTTACAGAATTATAAAATATAATAAGGGAATTTTCCTTCTTTTTATTAGTTTTTTAAAAATGAAAATAATTTTTCAGCTCTAAAACCAACGAAGCAGTTACGTTTTTCTTCTTGTAGTGTTGTTGTTGTTTTTTTTTACAGAAGACAAGTAAATTGTTTTTATCTACTTTTTTACAACGTTTATTTATTTACATTTTTGATAAATATTAAACTACATAAACAATAGTTAATTGTTGTTGTTGTTTTTACAGAAGACAAGTAAATTGTTTTTATCTACTTTTTTACAACGTTTATTTATTTACATTTTTGATAAATATTAAACTACATAAAAAATAGTTAACAATGTCAATTCAAATTATACAATGTCCCATAGAAGAGTTCTCTAGTATAAATAATATTAATAATAATTACTTTTGTAGGTATTTTTATCTACTTTTGTGGAGTTGTCGTGTTCCTAAAACAAACGGCGTTACATATAAAAAGCTGCGCAGCCGGAACACCTTTAAATAAAAAATAAATTAATTTCAAAATGGTATGGATATTTTAAAACGAAAGCATTTCAAATGCTCTACCCCCAATTACACCCAATTCGGGTAATTACTAACAGAGTGGCAGCACTGGTTCAGTATTTAGGTTTGAATATGTTCACGGAACCTGTACCGTATACGTACATATACTTGCAATTATAATATAAATTACTCATACGCTTAGTTGAATAATGACAAAAGCCAATAAAAGTATGCTACACATTTTTGCCGAAACATTTTATTTCGAAAGCACAAATGGGTACGTAGGACCATTATATTTATTATATACGTAAGAAGAAAAAAGTATACGCTTAAGGCAGCGGTGTTCGCTGGTTTGTCTGGATTACACAGTTTTTCGGGTGTTTACATTTACTCATCGTGTTTTTTTTACCAGAGCTGCTACATATACAAAAATTTATTTTCTAAGATATTCCCTAAAATCCCTAATAGCCAATTTACACTCCAACGAAATCTAGTACTTGCTAGATTTCGAGCCAAATCTAGTTGTTTTTGGCTAGATTTCCCGTACAAAACAAAATCTACTCCGTAACTAGATTTTGACGAAATCTATTCGAAATCTAGTAGTACTTGTTGATGCAACTATGTTTTTCCCCATGTAGCACTAAAAACTACTTCCCTGCACAAGAAAAAAATGACATTTTAACAAAAAACAATAATAGTTGCTTGTTAAAATTGTTAAAAAAAATTCAGAAATTTTGTAAAATAGTAAAAAAAATGCAAATGACAAATAATATTGAGAAAATAAATGAAAAAAAATGTAAGTATGTGTTACACAAAAAACTTTCAGTCGGCGGTTTTTGTTGTGAAAACCAAATCTCGCTAATGTCAAACAAGTATTATGTAAACGAACTAGATTTTGAGGAAGATTTCAAATGAAATCTACTAGATTTCGATGTAATGTAAATGACCTATAAGACTTGCCAAATACTTGTTATATTACACTAATTTTAAATAAAAAGAATTAGGACTAAAATTGAGAAAATAAAAAAAAAACTCTTTTTTAGAAGTCAAAACAAAAAGAAACAACGAAATCAAAAATCAAAGTGTAAAAAATTACCCTATACCACATAGACGTGTTTGTTTGATGGAGTTTTCGCTCATTTACTACAGCACACAAACAGAACATCTTGAATTCATTGTTTCATAAAACAAAAGTAATAAAGGCACCCCTAAATACAAATATCAAAGAGAGAAAAGCATACAATTCTATCAGTTGATTAATAATGGAGTGTTGCGCATATGTTGTGATCATGAAAACTACCCTTAATGCACTCGCCTTTTTAACATTAAGCATTAGATTTGTTATTCTGTCTCTTCATGGTTGAATGTAAAATCTTAATGAGCATATTTGGCATTGCCACATATCGCCAATTCATTTTTTACACTTAAAAACAAATAGTAAAATAATCACCTTTACATGCTTACATCTTATAATTAATATAGTTCAAATTCAATACATATTAAAATATTTTAAATTATAACTAATAACTCAATACTCGATAACAACTCAATAACAAAAAAAAAACAATATATTAGACCTTAAACATTTCTCTTGACTAACTGGCAAAAATTATTTACATGCCTTTTCAAATTGAATCGATTAATAAACATGCAATAACAGAACACTTCAATTACAAAATTGACATCTCAATAAGTACACGAAGATTTACTTTTCAATGCGCCGGAGAAAAATGCAAACATTTTTCTCACTTTTTCTTTTGAACACCTGCTTCTTATTTCAATGGAAGACAATTTCAAATTTAATCTGTTGGCATCATTATCTTCCATTTGCATTCATGAACAGAAGTCATGTAAATATTTTTAGAAAGTATGATGGTGACGAGTATTTCAACCATATAAAAATTACAGAAAATATTTCCGTCGTCTACTTATGGCCCCAACAACCAGTTAAATTAAATTGCAAATTTGTACAAGTATGAACATTCTTTCAAGTGTGTTCAAGAATGTATTACATACTTTTTAGGCGTAACTCTTTACCCAAATAAAAAAAAAAAAAAATTAGAGGGTGTAAAAGTTGTTCCATTAAGGTACAAATATTACCGAAGTGATTTGTCATCATCTCCAAAGAAATATTTGATAATAAATCAAAGCGATTATTGGCTTCGATTTAAGTAAGAGAAAAATGAGTGTTAAAATATTTACCATCATATGTAATAGGAAAAGTGTTAGAAGATGTTTGTCGATGTCATCAACGGTGAAAACTAGGGGCTAAAATTTCATGCATTTGTTATTGGAATATATGCGTAAAAATTTAAATGTTTAAAATTTGCATTAAAAGAAATAAAATATTAAATAATTTTTAAAAGTAAAACTTCCAAGAAAAGTATATCGTTGGTCTTACCTAGAAAGGCCCTAACTCGATTTTTTTCGAAATTAAGTTTTTTTTTAGTGATTCCAATACATTTCACACAAATACACATCGTCACAAAAATTTAATGCAATAGTATCAAAGATAACGGCTTAAGGCCGTTTTACACTATAATACAAGTCAAAAGTATTTGGAAGAAAATGCTTCCCTAACTTAATTTTTGTTTGAAAATGTGCAAAAACCAATAACAACTTATCGTGACAGGGTTGTATTTTCCTTAAAACACGTAAGACTTGTGTGATAGTATAAAGTACCCTTTACAAGCAATAGTGAAAGAGCTTTAACGCTTTGATATATACAATTTCTATTGTGTTTTTTCCTTCTCCTGTAAAGTTTTAAATATTGTAAGGGCTTTTCTACGTGAAACCAACGATACAATCCACTGTGCCTGTATTTTTTAATGTTTCAAACACATTTTGGAAGAATTGCTTACGGTTGAATGAACAGCCAACGGCTCAGTTCGGTCGGACTAGCGTTCCTTTTGTTATACCCTCAGTCAGTGACTAAAGTCAGGCAGGGCCCACAAGAATATTCCCAGACATCTCTGCAACCTCGAACTATTTTGACTCCCTGCAAAACCTCAGAGATATCAACCTCAGTCCCTTATTAGACATAAGAATTGCACTGTAAATGAAAAATTGGATCGAGAAGAGTTTTTAATAAGAATCTTTCCATGTTAAGGAATTGCAAAGTTTGTTGCATGTATCGAAATCACTACGATACTTTAAGGATGGTATTTTAAATGTTAAAGATCGTTCAGGAGATAAAAAATAAAACTCTTTAAAGAGAAAGTAAAACGTACGCAAAGGTAAATGTGCAAAACATGAGAAAACGCAAATGGGCATTGAACGCTGACTTTGCATATGGGAACTGCTTCCTTCAAGCATCAAAATTAATTTTTTTTTTTATTAACTCATTGAAATCTTTCATTATTCGTATTTTATTAAAAGCATTAATCATAAACCATATATGGGCACTTCCACGTTACGTTACGCCACGAACTAATTCATCTTATTTTTTTAGACCCATGTTATTCAAATTGTTTCTCTCTTTCACTTAATTGCGCTTTGCATCAAAATACAAAGCAATTTAATAATATATAAGTCATTCTTTGAGGAACAATTTAAAAATATTGGTACCATTACGTAAAAAAGTAGACTTTCCTGTGGAAAAATCCATATGCAATAATATGCACTAACATACCGATGTCCATACTATAAAAGATTTGCTGCGAAATAGTTGAGTTTGCTTGTAAAAGGCGAAAGACGAATGGAAATGTGTACCTTCCCAGCAGGAAAATATTTTCAATAGGAATCTTATAAGTAATACATATCTTGTATAATATTTGATTCCAGAATTAATTACTCTTAACACAGAACATGTTCTAGGACTGTTATAAATTAATTTGATATATCCCGCGAATGAACTAAACAATTCATACTTTATAACAAAAAATTGGTAAGAAACATAAAGGCAGCAAAAATTAACGGATTTGTATTAAGAATATAATTATACAAGTGGTAATTAATGCATAACTTTTGTCAGATAAAATTATCTTAGATAGATTTCAATGAATGCATTATTTTCGAAAGAATAATATTATTTTTTTTTAGTTATTAATGTAATCAATTCCTTATCTGCCCGCTGGGTTGTTTCTTATGGAAGCAATTTTTGTCAGTTTGATATTGAGAGGAAGAAGAAGGAGAGGAAGCATACAAAATACTAAAATGCTGCAAAACAAAAATTTCAGTGTTACACTAATGCAGTTTGAAATAAGGTTTCTGCAGCAAATGTTTCATCAAGGGATTAGGACTTAAAAACTTAGTTGTATTGAAAGTTTTGAGAACAACATGCATTTGCATATAGTTGCACGCCTTAAAAATAACAATGCATATTTTTGTTACTTATAGAGGTTAAAGATAATGGCCCATAATCATAGTCAAAAGCTAAAGTCGGTTCTTTTTAAACACTACTTTAAATTAAACATCTGCATGAAACTTAATAATGATGTTCACGAAACTTTTATTATAATTTTGTATTTGCTTCGTTTGTATTCAGTAAAATTAATAACTTCGAAATGAAAGCAACAAACACACGAAATTTAAGAGACGAATAAGATGCAGTTTTTTGGTTACTTAAACAAGAGAATATGAATACTAATAACTCTGAAACAAAACAACCACTGAATAAATGTCGAATAAGTTCAAGAAAAACCACATTATTTTATTATTTTAGATAAAAAAAAAAAACAAAAATCACCATGAAGAGTAAAAGCAACAAGATAAGGAAGTACATTGCTCTTAAAATAATAAAAATAATACAAATTTGACTTTGTTTTCAATGTAAATTAATTGTTTTTAATGTAAGTTTTTAAGTTTCAAAAAAATTTCATTTTATTTTCTAAAACATTTTTCAGCAATGTGTTTTGCTTGGAAGTACATAAAAAAGTTGTTAGGAAAAAAATTAAAATTAAATTTAAAAAACGCTTTACAAATTTCATATATTATTGTTAAGGTAACAAAAAAGAAAATATTACAAAAATTTACTAAGTGGCAACATGGCTATTGAGTATTTATATAAAAAAAAATGAGAGAGAGTGAAAACTGCAAAACAAAAGTCGTTTTATTGAATTGCTATATGAAAGGAAATGTGTTTGCTAGTAGCATAAATAAGTTATTCATGCAGCCCTATACTTTAAATTAAAAACATACTTTTAATTATTTTGCTACTATAGTTGAAATTAAAGTAAGTTTTAAATTGAGCCGACTTTAACTGGGTGCCATCTAAAATATAGAAAATTGTACATTCAACACACAACAAACGACAAGCAAGTGGCACCGCTAAACGGCTGGCATTGAAAATTAAAAAAAATAAAACACTGCATATCTTGTAGCGTTAAAAATTTCTTAAAACGCAATCACCCCTATTATGTAAGTCGTTGTTAACGTCGACATTAATATTAATTTGTTATTACATCAACTCGACGACTACATCACTACGAAGTTAATTTGATATTTTATGAGAAATGTCGACGTCTGACAAAAAAAAATTCCATCTCCTATTGTTTTTGTTCTTCATCATTAAAGCCAATTTTTTAACGCTATTAAAGCTATTTTCCGACATTTTGTTTGATTTTGAATTTTTCAGGAAATTTTGCAATAAGAGGTACTTTTTACTATAAATTTTCTAACTCCTAATGGCTTTAACAGTTATTAGCCAATATAAGACTTTGCTATCATGCCGCTGTAAGTAAATTTTTGCGAAATTTCGCTATTTTTGCAAACTTTACCAAATTTTCGCAATGTCGCGTAGTTTCGATTCTCTTTGAGACAATCGTGTTGATTTTAATATTTTTGGGAATTTTCGCTATTTTAGCAAAATTTTCCGAAATTTCGCGGTTAATTTACTAATAAGATTTGTGTCCATAACTTCTATTTAATTTACGTATTTCATGAATATGTTTACATTCTATTCAAAATTTCTTCAACTTTCATTTGAGTCGTCGCAAAATTTTCTGTCGACTAAAACAGTGACAATTGTAGTCAACGTCGACTTAAAGGCGCCTTAGAAAATATCAAGTGACTGTCAATAGAAATCGATTCTTTTCAATAACGACTCAAACAAAAAATACAATTAATGTTCCGATGCCGTCCACTCATGTCGACGTCAGCTTCCATAATAAAGGTGAATATTAATTTCTGTAGAAAGCAACAACAAAATTACAAAATATTTTTGACGTTGTTTTTGCTTTCAATGTAATTTTTCCTTTGCGTTTTAAACAATTAGGGCCTATATGTATTTTGTGTTTCTTTTCATAAAAGTTTTCCTCCAAAACAATAATAATTACAAAATATCGGCCAATATCTTGTAACATAAACATTTTTAACTTATTGCACCAGCTTTTTTATTTTGTGTAGAATTGTTAAATGAGTTAAAAACAGCAGCAGCTAGTTTTATATTTAAAGTCGACTTTAACGTCAAAAGTATACTTTAACTTGTCTATGAAAGACCTAAAGTCTTTTAAGTAAATCTGACTTTAGATCTATTAAATTATACTTTATTTTTGACTATGAGTTTGGGCCATTAAAATAATCATTGGATAAGTGCAAAAAAGAAATTAAGAAACACTTTTTTTAAGGCGGAATTTAATTGATAATTTGTACGTGATTTGTTCAATTTTTTGTTGGAAAAGGTGTAATATGCAAAACATTTTTTTTAAATTGTTTATAATGGGAGTGTTAAAGTAATTTAATTTTTTTAAAAAATTGTAACGAGACTTAAAAAATGTGCTCATAAATTTTTCTATTATTAGTTTTTTTTTTGTTATTCTTAATTATTTTTTCTTTGCAATAACACTTAAGTTTAGTTTAAATTTGTTAAGGGTTGCCTACTTTAAGGCCCTCATTTTTTTATTTCTTAATTAACTTGTATTTAAATTATGATCCAGATTAGGTGACCTGTTCAGGTTTTTTTTGCATAATTAGTTTAATGCTGTTGTTTTGCAACAATTTTATGAAAAGGTCAAATGTCAAGCAAGACTACTAGCCCCATTGTTATTACTCAGATATATAGAAAAAGAGGGAGGGGGTGGTATGGTTCACACATGATGTTTACTACGATAATTTCTGTTTTTAAAGACTCACAGAGAACGTTTGGTATACCTTTATTCTCGTTGCTTTTAAACAAAAGCTTTAATGTTTAGCCTAGAAAATAAAATTTGCATATCTCTAGGCATTTTTAAAATAAACACTTTTCAGCATACTTTTTGTTTTTGTAAAAGTCGGGAAAAAAACTCAACATATTTTTAGATTTTTCTTTGTAAGAGAAGCACTTTTTCATCACGATTTTTTTTTTTAAATATGTATATGCTGCTTTCGTTAACCAACATTTACTTGAGGGCTCGGAGATAAATATTCAAACAAATCTACAAACCAAAGGATGTGGCATTTTATGTTAGAAAGCAAGTCGTATCATAGTGACCTTGATGTTTACACATATTTTTTTAAATATATATATACATATATGCACATGTTTATCTGTTTTTATTTATTTATAAATATATACATACATGTGCATCATGAATATTTCCTTTTTTACTTTTTTCATACCTCCACAACCTTTAGCGTTTCACTTGCAAGCCCTTTGCTTTGCTAGAACACTAAACTTTAGTTTGCTGATAAAAATGTGTGAATATGCATAGGCTAAGGTAGCTCCATTTCGAAGCATGACATCCTCAACGTCCTTCTTCAACAATTATTTGTATAATATTCATTTTTGTATATGCAACATCTGCGCTTGTTAAGCTTTTACCATTCCATTCCATGATTTCATACATTTGTTGCATTCTTGTAATTGTCGACGTTTATTTTAGATAAGGTTGCAAATGCACTACAGATTTTTGTTTCTAATTTTTTTTTTCTTCCATTTGCTGTAATGATAATGCTCTTGATGGCTGAATTTGTAGTCCTTATTATGACTGAATGAACAAAAAAATGAATAAAAGTTTACAGAGGAGCTGAAGGAAAAAAGTATATTATGGTTTTTAATGAGCTTCATAACCTTCACCTTAAAATACCAGCGAGTTGTTGGTAAATGAGATTTTATAAAGAATTTAATTATTTATAAAGTTAAAAACAAAAAAAGTTCAGTGGTGAGAGAAAGAAAAAAAGGAAATAAATTAAAACGGACATGCAAGCAGGAGTTAAAAGGATTTTTTTAGTAAAATTTATTGGTGTATAACAATTGGTTTCTGAAATTCTTACATTTAGAACTTATAAAGTAAATGTTTATTAAATTATTATTAATGCTACAGTCAGTAACCGGGTACCCGGGTAACTTTTCAACTTAAAAATGATTGCAATTCTTTCAAATGAATAAAATAACTTATCTATATAAAAAAAAGTAAATATTAGGATTTCAGTAATTTGGTCATAGCTCGGACATTTTTCAACCGATTTGATTACTAAAATAAATACAAAATAAATTATACAGACGTAGCTTTTACTAAAATTGGGGTATGGTAGGTTAGGTTAGGTTATGTTAAGAAGAGTAATGCGCCCAAGGGCGCATCTCTACTCGGAAACCGATCCGGTCCATCGTGAATCCCTTCGAAAGAGAGAAGTAAAGAATAAAATAGTTGACAGGTTCAAGGCAGTTAGTAAACAGATAGAAAGATACTACGTAGTACAAGACTACACCTACAGTTCCCCCGTCAGAAACAACCGTTCTATTTCCCTGTGAAAACACAGAAGATCGGCTGGATTACATTCAGCGCTACACCCCAGTTCGTCGTGAAATCTAGCCCCTAGCCATTTTTGCCAGAGACCCTGCATCCTAGGACAGTGGCACAGTACATGCTCAATCGTCTCTAGCTCCTCGGCATCCCCACACTGTCTGCAAAAGTTCGGTATGGCATTGTCGCATTAACTCGTGAAAGCCCTAACAGAACAATGCCCCGTCAAGGACCCAATAAGGGCCCTGAGACCGTTCCTATCCAATCCTAATAGAACCCTGGTTGCCCCTGCGTCCAATCCGGGTCTTAACGCCCTCGACATCCTACTATCCGTTCAAGCTCCAGGACCGGTTAACGGCATCATGTAATATTTCCCGTATCACCCCATAGTAGTGACATAAGGGAGGCTTTACCCCCTGACTATTATCTCCAAGTTCAGATTCGAACCCCCTCTCGTGAGTTCGTCCGCCACCTCATTGCCATCTACCTTGCAGTGTCCGGGTACCTAACGCAGCCTTATTGTAAATGGCACCATGACCTCCCTCAGAGCATTCCTACACCGTGCGACCAGGCTCGATCGCACCGTATAATTTGACAATGCTCTTAGCGGAGCCTGACTATTGACGTAAATTGTATCCGAAGACTCCCTACAATGTGGGGTATGATAAGTTTAAAACAAATAAAATGAAAATATGATAAGTTTAAAACAAATAAATGAAAAATTGGGATTATTAGCAAATAAATAAATTAATTAATAATAAATATTTCATTCCCGAAAATAAGTTTGGATAATAAATTTGCATGTGCCCGTCAAATAAAAAACTGAAATGGCAAGCTGCTTTATTTAAGCAACTTGTTTTTTTGTTTTCTTTCTATCCTCTTACAACTACAATTCGTGTTGGAAAAAACCAGCCAATTGTAGGGGAATGTAAGAAAGAAAAATTGACTGTTTATTGTTGTGTCTTTGTTGAAGCTTTGATATTGTTACATGTAAGACCTGAGTGTTTAAAATTCTTATTCACTTTATGGTCTTACTTGTCGAATGTTTTTAGCTTTTCTAAAGTATTTGGAAAAAGTTTCCTGGCCTAAGCAACCTGCAAAATGCGCATAGAAACTAGCTTTCCCACAACAATAAATTTCAGTGTTTTCATTCAAAAATTGGGATTATTAGCACATCATTAATAAATTAATTAATTAATAAACAAACTAATATTTATTAAAAAAAAAAAATAATCAAATTTCTAAGAAAGCAAAAATATAAAATTCCAAAACCAATAAATTTAAAATGAAATTCTTTATATATTTATGTAATAATTCTAATTTTTATAAATTCATTTATTTTAATTTTAAGGTTTTTGTTGTAGCTTTTTATTTAAGTATTTATTCTTTTCCTCTTTTTATGCAAAATTATCATTTTCTTTGATTTATAAACTTAAAATTTAAAAAAAAAACAAATTACCAGTGACTTACCAATTCATATCCAACGATGATATTAGCGCTTGCATCTCGAAAATTTTGATAAAGTCTAAAATACAGAAAAAAAGTTTTTTATCAATTAAAAAAATGGTTTAAAAAGTATTTAAATTTAATTAATGTGATAATTGAATCAATTATTTTTTTTAGTGGAAAGCAAATTAAAAATATAAGTTTAATTTAATTAATATTTAAGTTGTTTTAAAACAAATTTTTAATTAAAATATCGATTAAATATCAAATAATATTAATTGCTTATTCGTTTAAAATAAAATAATTTAAGCTTGTAGAATTGTTGTTGGGAATTGTGAATATCTAATTCAATAAATTAACACATTGTTTAAAATGGCAAAGTTTTTTGATCTTTTTTTTAATAAAAAATTAAAAATATCATTTATTTAAAAAAATATTACAAATTTTACAAGTTTTAGTAATCAATATAAACATTTTGGTAATAGATGCAAAATCAACAACTTGTTTGCTCGATGTTACGAATTTGGTATACATGTGGTGATAAGAGACAATTTTTAATTTTTTCTGTGAAGTTTAAGTAGGGTATTTGAATCGATTATTTCGGAATCCCGTCAACTGTCCTTTTTTCAAAATGATATTATTTTATATATATAAATGACTATAAATGGACTACTTTAGTCACACCATCTTATACAGGAAATCGTCAACTGTCAAGCCTTTCCATGGGTTGTATTTTGTTTTGAAACTTCTGTTCAGTACAGAAACCCGCAAAGTGAACTCACAAGCCGGCTCGATGCAGTAAATTTTGGTAGCCCTCGTGGTTATCGACATGGGTGCTGATTCATGAACACATTTTGTTTAATTTGTGGCTTATTTCAGACACAGTTAAAAAAAAGAGATGATGGCGATGATCTAATTTAATTAAATGGACAAAAACGAGAGAAGAATGAAAGGTTTTTTTTGGTCTAGTGGCACCGTACACCATTAAGTCTCGAAAAGACCGCATTTAACCCAGAGGTGCGTACCTTTTGAGAAGATGGGCAGGAGGGGATTCCTGTTCGTTTTGAGATTTTGGGCAGGATGGGATTCCTGTGCTATAGGATTTTATTTCGTGTTACTCATTATGTTGTTTTGGACAATGGTGGTAAAAAGTTGTTAAGGATGTTGATGGGGAGCCGAAGGATGACGGGTTGGTTTGGTAGCTCAATAGGAACTAACTAGAATACAAAAACCCAAATTAAAACTTACTCAAACGCGGCGAATATTAATAAAAAATAGGAAATAATTTACAATAGACTAACTCAGAGCCGCAAACGCTAATACAATCATGTTTGACTTAACACATTTTAAAATTTGAAGTAACGGAAACACATTAAGCGCTTAACTGTTTAATACTTGATGGCCACATTTTTATAAGACGACTGTTAACTCAGATGAAACTTCTTGGAGGGGAATTCGAAAAGAATGGAGGATTTCTTTTAAAGTAACCGCTTACAAAGACATAACAACATTAGTGACCAAGATGTTGCTAAGCTTTTTATTGCCGGCTTAACCTCGTCAACGTTAACACTAAAATCATATTCTTCAGTCACGCAGTTCCCAGTTATCGAATGTCCATCTGAAAATATAGATATCGACGCAAAGAAAAGCAATGATCTAATGAAGTTGGAAAGGCCTGTTTATGGCTATGACCAAAGCTGACTCTTACATCGAAGTAGTGTATGACTATGAGTGGTATAACAATTCAAACAAATAGGCTGGAGCTATATGCAAAGACAATATGCTTTATGTTACTTTGTTAGATTCCATTTTTTTCTTGGATTATAAAAATACAACTTTTAAAATAAACCTTACGCATTATTTGTTTTTGAAATACAATAGGATATATTTTAACTTTTTTTCAAGCCTTAATTATTTTAAAACTAGCACGACGGGTATTCGGCTATTTTTTAACATGCTTATACGTTTTCATTCGAATATTATGCGAATACGTTCCTAAAAAAAAGTAAAATACAAGAATTTAAAAAAACTACATAAAAAAATTCCAAATTTTTTTTGTTCTTTACGCAAAATAAAAACTTCTTTTCGAAAAGTAAAAAACAGCCAAATATTGGCAGTATTCTGCCGCCACAAAAATAATTTATGCAAACTACTCAAGTTGATGTTAAACATTCCAAAATATGTGAAGCCCCAGAGCTAAATGTACTTTTTCGCATTTTTTTACATATTCATTTTTTTTGGCATTTTTATAATATTTGGGTTGAAATCTGCTAGAAAAAGTGTAGTTAGCATAATTTTTTAAACCAAGAAAATGGGTGCTAAAAATATTAGTGAATAAATAACAAATAAAGAGGGACCTCGAACTTGACTATTTATTTGTTATTTATATAAATCAAAATGTTGAAAAACAACTTCATCTATTTAATATCAGCGAATAACAACAAAACCCACGTTTTTCATAGTGTTTACCATTTTTTCGTGCAGTTGACTCTTTTTGCTTTAATATAAATATTATATTAATAAAACAACAATTAAAGGGACTTTAAACAGGTTTAAAGCCTCCTTGAATTCCATTTGTTGTTGACTTTTTCTAAATTCCTTATGAGTAGAGAAGTTGATTAAACGATGTCCGTCTGTCCGTCTATCACTGCACGAAGAGAAAAAACATGTTTAAATATGGTCACCTCCAACAAAATTATTTTTAATGAAATGGTTTAATTTAACCATTTTATTGTCACCGACTACCATATTATTGTAAAATTAGTCCTCCATCAAGAAGCGATAACTATATTATGGTTGCCTCTAAACAAGTTATAGTTTAATATGACAATATTTTGTTTTGAAATTAACAATATCATTTTCCTCTTTTCCAAGAGCAACATTCTATTGTTGAAAATCAACCATGCTAAAATTAGTGTTAAACATATTTTAGTTATTATTAACCAAAACGTGTTCGGAGGCAACCATAATATGGTTGTGCCTAACTAACTTTACCATAATATGGTTGTCAGTGACAATAATATGGTTAAAATTAACCATAATATGTTTACAATTTTCTTTAAAAATAGTTTTGTTTGAGGTGACCATATTTAAACATATTTTTTCTCTGCCGGGGTGTATGTTGAAGTGGGGTTTCCGATGATCCCAGAAACGATGGGGGTTCGGTTATAGTTATAGATTGCTATTAAAGATTAGCCAGACAGGTCCATGAATTACTGGAATATATCGTCGGTCACAGGTTGACAAATCTTAACTCGCAAAAAAATCGAATCGGGGTATTATTTATTTTAATTTTTTTTTAATCTGAAATTATTTCAATACCTTTGTTTTCTTTACACCATCTTACAATAAATATCTCCTACTAATTTGGTTTTTTTTATTTACTTCCAACACGGTTTAGTAACGGAGTAATAACGTTTTTTTTTTTTGTCTCCTGAAAAGTACAAAAAAACATGTTAAGAGTTGTCAACCTGTGACCGACGATATGCAAAAAACAACGACTGACTCTTATTTTATCCATTAACCCCTTTTTGTTGTTTTTTTTTATTTATTTTTTCTATATATCTGGAGAAAAGAAAGAGTCAACGTTTCTAAATAAATTAGAGATAGATATTGGGTACTATTTATTTTCATAAGCATCTTTATTATATTCAACATGTTATATTTTTCGAATTTATTCTATGAGTTAATTTTCAGTTATATATTTTTTTTATATATATCGCACTTAATCAACAAGAGGGTATTAACTCAAAATTTAAAAATGTTCAGTAGAAGCAAAACAATTTTTAATTTAACATTGAAGGCATATGGAAATGAATTTTAAAACCAACCGTTTCATTAGCAAAAAGTAGACAAAATAGCAAGATATTTTTACAGCGGGCAGATATGAATATAACGTGTAGATTTTTTCGAAAAAGTGGAAAAATAAAAATTTTGAGATAATACCCTCTTGTTGATTAAGTGCGATATCAGTTATATATTTTTATAAAGCTTTTTGTAATAGTTCTATTCCTTAAATTTTTTTAGGAATGACTTTATACACTACCAGACTAATAAATAAATTAAAAAAATAAAAAAATGTTGAATATAAAGTAGAGGTATATTGGGTATTAATACACAATATCCCACTAAATGTGGGCGGCATTGGAGAAGTGGGCGGGGAACAAAATAGTTATTTTTTTATATCTAAAGAACGTATATTGTTCATCTTTGGTACACATAGCTGGGTTATTAATACACAACCTCTCTGAATATGATTATATATGAGCGGGATTGGAGAAGTGGGCGTAGCACTTCTCTTATAAAGACATTATAGATTTTTATATATCTAAACAACAGCAACAGCCAAATTTCCAAATAAGGTGCAAGCATCTTCCATTAATGTTAATGCACAACATCCGACAAAATGAGGGCGGGGTAAGAGAACGGAGTGTAACACAAAAAAGATTTACTTATATCTAGCGAACGGTATTTATATAGCTTTCTGTTCTTATCGTACCACGGTGAAGGGTTTGTAAGATTCGGCACTGCCGAACATACCACTCTTACTTGTTTTTTTCTAAATTTTAGGTAATGCAAAATGTAGTTTGTGTAAAACTTAAGGCCGATTCACATGGACTCGGTTGTGCCAAGGTACTATTAACAAGGTAACCTTAAATCTACGACAAGTACAACAAGGCAAAAACAATATGTATTTTTTCGGTAGAAAGACCTGATAAATTTTCAAAAAAATATGTGTTTTTCTAGCAACAATAAATGTTATTATTTGTAAGCAAACAAATTGTAAACCAAGTGTGATATAATGTAAGGCTCGTAACAGGGATGTTAAAGTTGGTATAAATGTCCTCTTTTGACCTTCTAAAGTACCGTGGTACTACCGTGACTCATTTGATACAATTTAAAAATGTGTCATTCAAATTACTATTATCAAATTATTGAGTCCTTTTCATTGCATTTGTGTTGTACAACAAATCGTTAATGCAATGGGCGCTTAGATATGCAACTAGTATTGTGGTGTATAGAGCGCTTAGTCCCCTTTTACCGTGTGGCAAGTGAAAGGGAGACAAACGAAGTTTGTTAGTAAGGTGGCGACGCTGAATGTGTGACACACTTTACTTTTTTCCTCCCTCGAGTACAAACTTCGTCTGTCTGCCTTTAACTTGCCACATTGTAAAAGGGGACTTTGGTACCCACAGACGAGGCGACACTAGTTATTTAGAAATTTTTTGCGGAACAGAAGTTGATTTATATATTTCTACAAATAATATCAATATTGATATTGTTAAAGAAATTAAAGAAAATGCAAAACAATTTTATATACAATTTTGCGAAGTTTTGAGAACCAAAGTCAACTTTAATGACGAAGTTTTAATGTGGTTCCATAAATTGACTCCTGAAAATGTTATTTCAGGTAAAACAAGTAGTAATGTATCTCTTCTAGTAAAAATGTTCCCGAAGGAAATTGCAAATATTGATTCACTCATTAATCAATTTTGAGCTTTAGCTGATGTCGAGCAACTGCAGGCGTTAAAAACTGAAAAGATTTGTAGTTTTTGGTCGGCAGTAGCAAATTTACAAAAAGAGCTGAATGGCCACATGCGTCCTAACATTTCTAGAGTCGTTGCTGGAATTTTATCCATTCCAAATTCATCTGCAAATGTGGAAAGAGTTTTTTCTTTTCAAAATGTAATAAAAACTAGGGAAAGAAACAGACTACATGTGCCAACATTATCAAGTCTCATACAAACAAAGGATTGGTTAAGATCGACAAATTCATGCTACTTTGATGTAAAAATTCCAAATAGCTTATTAACTAAAGAAATATGTGCCTGATTTTGATCTCATAAATTTATAAGACCTTACTTTATTCATACATATAATGTATGTTAATCTTAAGTTTTTTTTTTGTGTTCTATTGAATTTTTATGTACTCTTTTTGTAGTTTAAATAAATTTAAAAAAATGGTACCGTGAAGGTCCAAAAGTACACAGATTACAAAAATGTAAAAAAAAAACCTTCAGTTACTCAACGTACATTAAAAGACTAAAGTTGCCAAACTTTAGTACTTTGCGTTAACAGAGACGTACGATATGGGGCAAAGCCCATAAGAAAACCTGTATATAAACTTAGTTGTCAGTTGAAAAAAGCAACGTATTAAGTACAAAGGATTGTATATGACTCGGCATTTAGGCCTTATAAGAGTGTTAGAAAACACTTTTCTTCTGTAAAGCCTAGTACTCTGTTCGAACTTACGAAATATTTTGAGCAACATTAATAGTTTCACTGGAAAATTTTTATATGTATCAATATTGTCTATCTCGCGATTTTTCCAAAGTTTACGTTTTTATTAGTTGCAAATATACAACAGTGTTTTGGGAAGGTAAACAATAATCATGTTTTTTAGTTTTCATTAAAAAAAGTAAAATAATATTTTTTTTACAATTTCCCAAATTAAAAAAAGAAATTTGATTTTATTAGAAATTTTAGCACTTTTCTACATTTTTCTTTGTGAAAAGCTTGTTTTAAAAACCAATTTAGAAATACAAAAAAAAATTACAAAAAATTATAAGCTGTTGCCTTAAATTCTGTGCGAAATAATATGAGCTGCATTTGTTTCGCACGGAAAATAAAAATGTTGCTAGAAAAATTTCGAATGTTTTTCGTAATTTAAATAGAGTACAACTCTATCAACATTTTTTCGTTTGTATTTCACAGAATTTTTTTTTTTTTATATTGAGTTTGACAACATTTCGAACGAAATACTGAACAGAGTACCAGACTTTATACTTGGTGATTATTTTCTTATACTTTTGTTTTTTTTTTATTAAATTAAAATAAAGTGATGTTGTTGGCTATAAATCTTCTTTCAGACTTAAATACAATTTAGATTTTCTATGACCATTTTACAATAAACTTTCCATTTAAAAGCCTATCAAATTGCACTATATATAATATGTAAGGGTGTCTGTCTTATCATTTAAATGCAAAACCAATTTAAAAATTTATAAAAAAAAAATATAAAATTTATATTTTTTATTTTTTAAAAAGATTTTATTTTTTCTATACATACGAAAACAATGCCTGTAGGTATTCTATTATTCTCCTTCCACAAGTACTCATATATACAGAAGAAATATCTATGTCCTCGTAAACACCTGTCTATCAAGCACAAACAAATAAAGTAAGGAAAAAGCGACAAGATAAAATTAAAAGAATTATATATATAAAAATGTCGAAATAAGAAATCTAATCCTGCAGCCCTTCCTTCAAAATCACTTGACAAGAAGGTATTTTAAAAAAGAAAACCATACTGTTTTGGCATTTGACCAAACAATAAGGTCAAATAATTCGAAAGTTTTTTTTTAGGAATTTTATGTTGTTCTTTGGAACCGGCACATAAATTATTTAAGGAGTAAGAGGAATTTCAATGTTACAAAGGCTAATAATTTTATTGTGTTAAAAATTAGAAGGGAGTATTTTAAAAGCAGGATAGCTAGTTTTAAAAGATAAAAAATCTAAAGCATACTTTTAGGTTTGAAAAAAAGTATAAGTTAAAAGTCAGTGTACTAACAAAATAAAAACCGCAATTTAAAAAAAAAACTTTGAAATCTCCTTAAAAGTTATGTTAATAGCTATCAAATATTTGACAGACTACATGTAACCACTAGTGTTATTAAAAAATTCTTTGCTTAAGCGAAACGTTTGCTAGATCAGATATCTTTTAGCAGATTCTTAATCACACTATAGAGGGTGGTCCAACCATAATGCACGATATTTATTGTGAGTCACACCTCAAGGCCAAGTTTCCTTGCAAACTAATTTTGACATTTCTTTGTTTCAGCGCTTCACAAAGTCAGCCTTGGAGAGCTACACAATTAAGTAGCGCGTTAAGATTGTTGAAGCCTTTTACAAAAATGGACGTTGAAATCAAAGTGCATTTCGTGCACATCGTGAATTTTTGGTCAGCATAATCGATCTCAGTGGATGCGTTAAGCAGAATTACCACATTTTGGCAAATTAGAATTTACAAGTAATTGTTGAAAAGCTGATGGATCCACAAAGAGTGACTGTTTGGAGCGGTTTATGGGCTGGCGGAGGCACACAGTCTTCCTGTCTGCATATAGTGAATCGGCAAAACTAGAGCTATTATCGCAGAACGACAAAATTAAGTATACTGATACTTAATGTCTAAGTTAAGAAAAATGTTCAGTTTAAGAAAAATCGCTGTAAGGATATGTCTACCTCGCATACATCCTGAATTAAAAAATATTATTTTCAGTCACAATTTATATGAGAAGGTGGCAAAAACTGGTATCTGTTTGTCAAATTTTACGTTCTAAAGTTGTTGCATTGAGTGAAAGGACATGGCTACCTCCCATATGTCCTTTTCTTAAAAAACTACGTTTTAGCTGCATGTATGCTAAGAATGCACTAAAAATTAATAAATGATTCTAAAATAAACCGTTATAGATCTGTTGTAAATTTGGTTTCATTCGGTGCAACATTTCTATAAAAATGCGAAAAATGTTTGTTTTCTTATTATAGAATTTAAGCCTTTATCCAACTTTTGCAATCAAACGGGCTATACAATAGAATTATAAAATAAGGGATTTTGCTAGTTAAAGTGGTACAAAACATCTTCCGAATTGACAATAATTGGTGATAAACAATACAATTTTCAAAAGATCTTATTTTTAATCCAATATAACTCAGACATTTTCTGGATGGGGGCTGAAGGGGAAATATAAATCGAAAAAAAAAACAAATGTACCATTATGTGATATATATGACGTGCAGTGTGACCAGGTCCTAAAAAATTTTACAGCTAAATCTGGCATTAGACATGGCCAAAAAATGCTAAAAATTATTTTAAAAAATGCTAAAAATAGTGCTTACATTTTTTAAAGATTTAAGTTAAAAATTTATTGCCAGTATTAAATTTTATTCAAAACTATATACATTTTAGTGACTAATTTTTGAACGAAATTAAAAAAAATGGTTATATTCAAGCAAATGGCGAAATTTTCCTAAATCATCTGATACATATAAATATATAGCACAGTTAGCTAAGATTAAATGTTAAATTTAAGATTAAATGTTAAATTTAAGATTAAATGTTAAATTTAACCTCTGATATATGCAAAATTTAAACAATTTTTTTCTATGATATACAAAATTTTTTAGATCACTTTATTTTTTATTACTTAAGAAAAGTTGAAGCTTTAGAATTTTTATTTTTTCAGCAGTTAAGAGCAAGCAATTTTTCACACATTTACACTATTGAATTGTTTTCTTAATACAATGTGAAATTTCCGAAGTGCTAAATGAAAATTTTTCAGCTAAATAAAAAATTTTAATGCTAAATTTAGTTGCAAAAATGGCCACAGTGATGACGTAGTATATTTAAACGAAGTTTTTATTTTCAACATATAGACCAACATCTACATATTATATAAAAAAAACTTTTTCATCGCAGTCCTGTGTAATAAATCTGTTTTCTGAGAGTGTAGAAAATACAACATTTTAATTTTCCGGCAGAAAATCTTAAATTATTTTCTAAGCGGTCGATTGACCTCCTAACGTTGTATTTAAATCAGAAATAAAAATCCACTCATTTTATATTTAAATATATACAGGCCTGTTCTGAAAATCTCATCTTATCAAAGTGATTTGAAAACACAAGAAAGGTGTTCTGGACAAATTATTTTGTGATTTCCAAACGTTCAGCTACGTAAACAACTTTTGAAAATCACTTTGTTATTTTTCCAACTATTGCAAGATGACCGTCATAATAAATTACTTAATAAAATATTCAATGTGTTGTTTATTAATTTTTTTATGCAATAAGCTGTTTTATTTACAGCAAATCATTTAAAATTAAAAAAATTCGACGACAGTACACAAATGAAATTTGCTTTTGTGACTTCTGTTGTAATTTCAGGCTTGTTTTTTAGTTGAATATAAGTTCGCTAATTTGCTAACAGCGGCATGATAGTAAAGTCTAATATTTATTAAAAATCGTAAAAGCTGTGAAGAATTATAGGAAAAAATCGCTTCTATCCGCGAACATGGCTAGAATTCACTTATTTGAAATCGCTAAATGGGCTAAATAAGCAAAATATCGGAAAATAAAAAAATATTTTTGCAAAATAGCCAAAATTCGCGAAAATTTTTAATATATTTAAAATAGCAGATTCTTCCATTTATTATAATCTTTAAAGCTATAAAGAATCAGAAAACTTACAGCAACAAATCGCTTCTATCGCGAACATGGCTAAAATTCGCGAAAAATTGCAAAATTTAAAACAAGCCCTAAACCCAACTTGAGATCGCCAAATCGGTTAAAAAACAAATTATCGGAAAATAGCATAAAAAGCGTTAAAAAATGAGCTACGCCTTTGTAGAACAAGCAGGTGTAAAAAACTTGTGTAAGCTTGTGCTTTCGACAATTGAAAATCACACCAAAAACACAAAAACGGTGTGATTTACAGAACACTTTAAATTCACACGTGTGATTTTAAAAGCACATGTGATTTGAAATCACGTGATTTTCAGATCAGGCCTGATATTTTCAGAATCGTCAAACTTTTTAAAATATTAGGGTGGATCCAAAAAAAAATATTGATTACTATAAATTTTTTTTCATATTTTTCCCTGTTAAAAAAAGAACTTAGTGCATAATAATTTAGTTAATTTTTTTTATAGTGGAGAAGAAAAAAGAGATTTATAACTTAATATTTTTCAATTTTGGTTGTACCATAAACTTACCTCTGTATAATTTTTTTGGTAACTTAGAAAATATGACTCAAGAAATGAACGCGATTTTTATATTACCGATAGAAAATTCTGGGACTTCTTCAAGATTCTTTTAAAATACTCCAAAAAGTACTCAAATCTTAAATAAAAATTTAAATACTCTGAAAAAATAGTTAATTTAACTCTACCAAAATTAAGCAATTTCGGGGAGTTCCAATAAAAAATCTTAAAGGTTACGAAAATACAAAAATTTTTCTCTATAATATTGTTTACCAATAATAATTTGCCCAAGCGGCCAAGCAATTACTGTGAACGGTGTTTGCTAACGTGAGATGATAGCGGACTTTTTGTAGCCAGAAATTGAGGATATGGACCTGGATGATATGTCGTTCCAACAGGATGGTGCCACTTGGCACACAGCCAATGAAACAATGGCTCTTTTGCGCGAGAAATACAATGGCCATGTTATTTAACGTCGTAGAGATATAAATTGGCCGTCACGATCATGTTATTTGACACCGTTGGACTCTTTCTTTGGGGATATTAAAAGAAAAAGTATACGTCAATAAGCCAAGAGCAACTAAAGAGCTAAAGCATGAGATAATTCGGCGCATTAACGACATTGAACTTTAATTATGTCTCCGAGTCATTGAAAATATGGACCATAAAATAAATGCATGGCACCGAAGCCATGGCGAACATTTGCCCAATATTATTACTTTTTTCTGTTTCACACATAATTGTCATAGATCCTTTCATCATTATAATAATAATATAATTTTCCGAAAACTTCTTGTTTTATTTACAATAAACATCGTGCGTTTTGGTTGGACCGCCCTTTACAATTATCTTCTTACAAAAAATGTTAATTAAGTCAATAAAAATATATAAAAAAAAGCTGATTTTTTGGATTTTTTTGTCGAATATTTGTTAGTTCTTATCATACCTTAAATCTTTAAATTTTAACAAACAAACAATTTTTTGTGGAAAGCACCATTTTTAAAATGTTAGTTAAATTTCGTTTTATCTCTCTAGTGGTAGTTGGTTTAACCACTAGTAATAGATAGTTATATATGTATATAAACATATTTCTATGCATTTAGAAAGCAGTTTTAAAGTGGTAAAAGACATTAAGTCTCTTGATATTTTACAAAATTCATAATGAATGATGCTTACACGAACTCAAAGTGCATAGATTTTGTTCATCAACGTACATTAAATTCTCTAATGAATATATTTCGTGATTAAAGCTGGTGTAGTTTATTAAATAAAGATTCAGATGTTGCAGTTTTGAACGCTAATTACTTAACATACTGCTTAAAACAAGTTATTTTTGCTGTTTTAAATTATTAAGAAATTCTTAAATAACTTTTAAGTAAATGGAAAAATAAAAAACTTAAATAAAAATAGAAAGTTTTGATGGAAAATAAATATGTTCTAATTATTACTTTTTTTTGGGTCTGGGGTTTTTTTTATATAAATATAAAATATATTAGAACGAAACTTTATGTATTCCTCAATCAAAGTGTTTTTTTAGAAGAAACAAGAAAAACGTGTAAATTTAAGCACCGTGGGCATGGCAATTTGCCTAAAGAACATTTTGTGCATATTGTATCCACCTGGGCCTGGCCAGGCTCTACCCTATTAAATATGTACTTTAGTAAATGAAATCAAAACGAATCGTACCAAAAGCATACGCAACACATAAAAATTCTTTCTTTACTTTAGTTACGAAGAATACAGCCATAAAACTCCATACATATAAAAGTAGTCCCAGCCAGGCCCAGGGGTTCGTTAGTGTGAGTTTTTTCGATAGACACAAAAAACCCCACACAAAATACAATGGCTCCCAGCCAGGCCCAGGTGGCATTTTTGGTCACACAAATTAGGTGTCTACTTAAGATTTAAGGAAAACTGTAATTAAATTTATTTAAAAATAAGTTTGCAATATTTTGCCCAAAAGTAGGTTACACATTTTAACGAATTCTTACATTAATAATTTTCAACTCGATTAATCGAAAACATTTAAGTAGTCTCCCTTCATCTCAACCGATGAAAATGCTAGAATGGTGTGAAATAACTAAGCTTAGAAATAGTTGGATCTTCGCATGAGAATGCGATCAAAAAATATTGACATAATATTGATGCACATTCTAAATAGTGTTCCAACATTAATTACTTTCTTGGTATTATTTATTTACGTTGTGTTTGGGTTTTTTTTTTTATCAATATTCCATATCAATTATGTGTGGTAGTTAACAGGGGAACTGGAAGAAGTCGCCAAAAAAAAAAGTTTTATGTGCTTTAAGCATGCAGCACAAATTTAAGAATGTGCTCTAAAAAATAGTTAAAAATAACTTAAACTTAATATTTTAATATAAATAATAAGCAAGTCAAAAAGTTGAATACCGAACCTATAATATCTTTCACCACAGTATTTAAAGATAAAATTTCGAGTTTTCCCTATTTGGGACCTATGGCCAGAACAAAATATGTATGCAAACAGAAAATGAAAAACAAAAGAAAATAAAAATTTAAAACAATAAAATGAAAGAGAATTTGAAGTAACAGCCGACATTTTAATTGTTGGCTTTAGGATTTTTACCTGAAGCTTAAGATTCAATTCTGTTTAAACACTTACTTGTTGATCGAACAAAAAACAAATCCGATTAAATGGATACATGATGACATATAAGTATTAAAAACAATACAGTTGTTTCATTATTATTATTTTCCTAATAGTAGGCTTCAGTTTTTTTCAGTAAAGTGATGGCATATAAAGCACAAATTTATTGTTGTTATCCTTTTTTAGAAAAAGCCATTTGCCTTAGACTTCAAAGTACTGAAAATAATTAAAATCTTTGTATCTTCATTAAAATGTAAAGAAATATGTTAAGCCTACTTTAAAGCAAAAGATATTTTTGAAAATTTATTTAAAAAAAAAAGGTTTTTTTCCCATTAAATATTGCCCTGTGGTATACTAAAATTAAGTTCTTACAGGAACTTTAGGCTTATTGGCATAAAACCCATAATACTCATCTTGATAAAAAATAGTTTAACTTTATTTTTATTCCTACCACACAATCTGTTCTCATCCTCAACAGGATGTTAAAGTTAATTTACGCCTCTTGTTAAACTAAAGTAGTTGAAGACAAATTATAAAGTATTAAAAACTTTCATTATTATTATAATAATACAAACAAGGAATTTTCTTATGACTTGAGTCTAAAGTAAAAATAGTTTGCAAACATAAAATGGAGGAAGAGGAACTAAAGATTATTAAGAATTATGAACTTTACAGGAAATTCATATTATAGACTTAATATGTGTGGTAAAATATGCCTTTAATAGTTGCCACATGCACACACTTTGAAAATAATAATACCGGATGGATGAAGGAATAACTTTTAATAATTGAAATAATAAAGTGTTGAAGGAAATAAACGATTTTGTAAAAATGTTATTATTAATGCAAAAATAAAACTTTTAATTTTCATCATTTGATCTTAATGTTTGACTTAAATAACGAAAGAATTTTTGAATTTAGCAAATATAATTTTGGCTTTGTTTTGTAAAAAAAAAAAAACAATTACTATTGAAAAAGGACCTAAAAGTACTTTTTTTAATCAAATATTTCGTGAGTGTACGTGATTCTGAGAATTTTCAAAATTTCTTATGCGAGAGCGCACATAAGGTGCGAGATTATAAGTCAAAAACCACTCACGCACACAGCTCTTATAAGAACATTTAAATACATTTTTTTCACATTTTTTTTATTTTTCCATTTCTACAGCATAATTTTAGGTTCTTTAAGTTTAATTGGCATTTTTCCTTCAAATAAAACTCAACTTTCTAAATTATTTTTGAAAATAGAGCAAGAATCATTAGTTAAAACTTCACTGCAAATATTTCCTTCTTTCTAGTAAATATATATTGCTAAAACTAAAATTCGAACAAAAGATATATCGCTATATGAAATGCAAAAGATCGTTAAAACGTTCTTGAAAATTTTACAAGAAAAAAAATTATTATAATTTAAGGAGCTTTTAAAATTAAAGAGATATAATTTGGAATCATGATGAAGAGGTCTCTCAATTTAAAAATTAATAGGTGCGATTAAAACGCAATGTTAAAGATTATGCTACTTACGCTTATTAACATTAGGGTTCTTTGAAACAAAAAATTGTTACAATGATAAGTGTTTAAATCCGGGCTGTGGAGTCGTCAACAAACAGTTTTAACTCCGACGGAGACCGCTGAAATTTTTTAAGTGCGACTCCGACTCCAACTCTAACTTTGATGCTAAATATATATGAGGCTGGTCCTTATTTGACTTTAAACTACTTTTTTTAATGCAATACTTTTTAAATGGTTAAATATAGCAAGAAAATGTTTCTGTGAAATATAGCATCGCCAATTTTAAAGAATTTTTGTACTGGAAATTATGGCAAATTTTTTTAAATTTTTTATGCAGAAAAATTTTGGAATCAGAGTCGCGCTTTTTTGAGGTTATTTCGACTACAAAAACCTCAACTCCTACTCCACAATGCCGACTCCATAGTTTAAACTTTAAATAATAAGTGTATTTTTTAAGACCCTTAGAACATGATGTTAAAAAATGCACAAAAAATTAAAGATTTATCTAAGAAATGCTTTTCCTCGGAAGATCAATATATGACGGCAGTTCTTGGCAAAGTGCATGCTGAAAGATCAATTTTGTGCCCCTTTTTGAGTTTTAATAGCCGTATGTCACGACCAATATTGGCCTCCAAAGCGTCAATTGGTGCTGGACTATCAGCATAAAACAATAACTTTACGTTAACCCACAAAAAATAATCGAAAAGTGTCGAATGGCACGACCTTGAATGCCAATTGATAATTCAATTTCCAAAAACCAATATATCGCCAAATTGTTATTTCAATAAGTCGATGTATGCGATCGCCGTACGGCATGTAGCGCCATACTGTTAAATCCACATTGCGCTCGGATGAAGACCATCCATATTTTTAAACAAAAAATCATTGATAATTGTGCGGAAACCATCTCAATAGACCTTAACGCGAGCTCTGGCTTCATTTTTTAAAGAAATAAGGTCCGATGATGCCACCAGTGTGTAACCCGCACCAAATGGTGCATTTTTCTATATGTCATCGAGTTTGTAGGGGGTGGTGTGGGATACTTTAACTTCATATGCTGCAAGTTCGTTTATTAACAGTCCCATAGAGCAAAAAATGAGACAAATCGCTGCACAATTTTGCGCTAAGGCAATGATGACTGAAGGAAATTT
Source organism: Pollenia amentaria (assembly GCA_943735925.1). NCBI lineage: Eukaryota > Metazoa > Arthropoda > Insecta > Diptera > Polleniidae > Pollenia > Pollenia amentaria. Next base: position 152,431,371 of record OX031007.1, read on the forward strand.
AGATAATTGGCTAGCGTCACTGAAATGTGAATCTGTCTATTATCGATGATTTTCCAAACTATATTAATCATATGGGCTGAAATTCTCATACACTAAAAAATCTAAAATATGCACTAAAAAAAAATAAAAAATATGCACTAAAACCTAAAAATTGTCCATAAAATATGGTAAAATGTAACAAGAAAATACAATATAATAGTCTGGTTGTGTATAAAGTCATTCCTAAAAAATTTAAGGAATAGAGCTATTACAAAAAGCTTTATAAAATACATAACTGAAATTTAACTAATAGAATAAATTCGAAAAATAAAAAATGTTGAATATAATAAAGTTGCTTATGATAAAGAAAAAATTCCCAATATCTAAATTTTAATATATTTTATTTTTATATTTTTATTTTTTTTATATTATATTCTTAATTTTTTTTTCAACGAAAAAAAAATAATGGATTCACTTATCACATTAATTAAATTTAAATACACTTTAAGCCATTTTTTTAATTGATAAAAAACTTTTTTCTGTGTATGCCTTTTGATACGTTTCGTTTTGATTTAATTTAATAGGTCAGGGCCTGGCCAGGCCCAGGTGGATACAATATGCACAAAATTTTCATTGGGCAAATGTACTTTGGATTTAAAGAAGAATTCTTGACAAAAAGTATGAAAAATCAGAAGTTAGGAAGAACATGTAAATCAATTAAAATAGATAATCATTCATTCAAAAGCAAATTTCGATTTACCAAAGTGAAATACCATTCGGTTTAAGGATTGATGTTTGACTATTGACGTCATCCGGCTTCAATAGCCGAGTGAGTAAAAAAGTGAAAACCCCACCGACGAGATTGTGTGGTTATAATCGAAACTAGTTTGGGCAACCTGTCCGTGAAAGCCTGGGCTCAAATCTCAGCGCAGTCAAGAATGAAAAATTATCAATAAAATTTTAATTGATTTCATGTTGTAAAATTCCTGTCTTCATAAAAATAATTAAATGAAAATTAAAATCAATGAACTTAAGCCTAATTAAAAATATTTAAATTTGGACTAAAAACCATTTAGCAGTTCAATAAAATACAAATATTTTAGCTCTTCAAACATTCTTAAATTTCTCAAAGTTTTTGAATTGAATTCTGAACCATCTATCCAGATCCGCAATCTAGTTACTACTGGCTGTGATGAAAGGGGAATCAGGGAATACATTTCATTAACAATTGTAATATTAACGATTTGGCTTCTAATTTCCTCAGAAACGCGGTGTAACCCATGTGCCAAACAATGAACTTGTAACAGTTTTGAGAATTTAAAAAATTTTTTGTAAGAATTTTTATAGGTGTATTTGGAAATTTATTGAAGAACTTTTTTTTAAAATGAGAAAATTTAAAAAAGAAACACTAAAAAATTTCAAAACAAGCATTTTAAACCAAAATATGCAAAAGTATGCATTATATGCACTAAAATATGCAAAATCAAATCGATGCCATTTGACGCAAATTTATTGTTTAGGAAAGAAAATACAAGGGAACAAGGTTTTTGTTGATAAAGAAATGGATATTGTTTTTAATGTTATTTGGGACGCTGAATCCAAATCCGTTTTTTTCTATCGGCTCGACTTTTCGCGATATACCGTTATGTCCAAAACTAAGGCACTTCCTCTACATTAATGGGAATAACTTGAAAACGGTTCACCATATTCAGTTAAAAAAAATTCAAAACCATTGGATTTTATTTTGCCCAGTAGTTTCAGAGATATCGTAGAAGTTTAAAAAAGAAGAACAATTAAAAAAAAAATAAAATATTCGTTCTGTAAAAATTCATAAAAAAAATAAGAATGTAACGAAAATCACAGTTTTGGTCCTAAAATAAAAAGTTAAATATATTTCGAATAAAATTTTGAAATTTTCAGAATTTACTTAGAAAACTGAATTAATAGAAATCGCAAATTCCTTAAAAAAAATGTTTTTTGATGTGTGTGGGTTTGCCTGCTATTGTTTTTTCCTTCACTTAAAAATGGGGAACCTTCACTTAATTGTGAATACAAGTGAAATGCATTCGTCAATGCATTTATGATCTATGACTCATTTTGTTCTTAGGTTATGTGAAAGTAATAAGACTTTAAAATTTTCCCGTTTTGGATTTTAAATGATTTTTAAAAATACAAAATTTGTTATGCATGTGAAAAAGTTAGTGCATTATGGAAGTTCATTTGACAGCTCACCTTTTTATTAGCTCTTTCGTGCCTACAAAACAGCCTTTGAAATCAAATATTTATCTTAAAAAAATTAAAAAATTATATAAATTTTCTTCTAGGCTTTCATTGTATCAGGGGTATGCAAATTAAAAAGTATATGTTTTTCAAATTTAGCAATTCGGTTTTTAGAAAGTATTTTAATAACATTTATCAATGGTCAAATTAAAAGGGACTCGACTTCGTTATAACGTCTGTAACCCAAATACTTAATGGCTTAACCATACCCTTTGGATCATCCTATATGACCTTAAAATTGGCACTGGTTCTAGAGCTTAAATTTTTATGCAAACTATAGCCAATACTATTTAGTTTAAGCACAGAAAAAAGTATTAGTAGTTTTTTAAAAATTATTTAAAAAGTATTTTATTTCAATTCACCAAATAGATATTGGGAATTATTTCTTTTTCATAAGCAACTTTATTATATTAAACATTTTTCATTTTTCGAATTTATTCTATGAGTTAAATTTCAGTATTTTATAAAGCTTTTTGTAATAGCTCTATTCCTTAAATTTTTTAGAAATGACTTTATACACTACCAGACTATTATATTGTATTTTCTTGTTACATTCTACCTTAGCTTTCCGTTGGATAGCAATGAAGTATATTTATGTACAGAAAAATTTACAATTATTAGACACCAGCAGAATGTAATGCATTTTCTGGCCCGCTACGGCCTTCGTCAGCATTCTTTGTGTCACACTGGATAGTGATACTTTATAAATTGAATGTATTTAACTCAACTATTTTAACAAATAGATATTGGGAATTATTTCTTTTTCATAAGCAACTTTATTATATTAAACATTTTTCATTTTTCGAATTTATTCTATGAGTTAAATTTCAGTTATGTATTTTATAAAGCTTTTTGTAATAGCTCTATTCCTTAAATTTTTTTAGAAATGACTTTATACACTACCAGAGAACAATTCTACAAACTTAAATTATTTTATTTTAAACGAAAAAGTCAATTAAGATTTTTTGATATTTAGTTAATATAATAATTAAAAATTAATTTCAAAACAACTAAAATCTTAATTAAATCAAAATTAATTTTTTAAAAATAAAACAACTTAATTATATAAAAAAAAGTCAATATTGGTATTTCAGTAATTTGGTCGTAACTCGGGCATTTTCCAATCGATTTGATAGATTTATACACCTACGTCTTTAGGAAGAAATTTACCATTTATGATAATTTTTTTATACACCTACGTCTTTAGGAAGAAATTTACCATTTACTTTGGTAATAAAACTTGGACTTTGCTATCCAACGGAAAGCTAAGGTAGAATGTAACAAGAAAATACAATATAATAGTCTGGTTGTGTATAAAATCATTTCTAAAAAAATTTAAGGAATAGAGCTATTACAAAAAGCTTTATAAAATACATAACTGAAATTTAACTCATAGAATAAATTCGAAAAATGAAAAATGTTTAATATTTCAATTTAATTAATGTGTTAATTCAATCAAGTATTTTTTTAGTTGAAAGAAAATTAAAAAATTTAATTTTGATTTAATTAAGATTTTAGTTGTTTTGAAATTAATTTTTAATTATTATATTAACTAAATATCAAAAAATCTTAATTGACTTTTTCGTTTAAAATAAAATAATTTAAGTTCGTAGAATTGTTGTTGGGAACTGTCAAAACCTGAACTTTATTTTATTAAATCAATTTACACATTGTTTAAACGGTGAAGTTATGATAATTTTTTTAATTAAAATTTAATATATTATTTATTGAAAAAAAAAAATATTCACAATTTTCATATTTCAAAATTTTTAGTAATCAATATATGTAATCATTTTGGTAATAATCAAAAATTTGGTTGATTCTATGTATTTTATATGAATTTGGTGATTAGAGACAATTTTTACTTATTAAAAGATTTTATTTGTTGTGCTTAATTCCCTATTTATATTCTTAATAAAGCAACTGAAAATTTATTGTTGGAGGATAAGCTGTTTATATGTGCATTTCACTGGTTGCTTAAGCCAGATCATCAGGAAATGTTTTTCCCAAAAAATTTTAGAAAAGCCAAAAATATCAGCAAATATTAATACAGAGGGAATGAGAATTACAAATACTCAAAAAGTCTTATTTGCAACGATATCAAAGCTTAAACAAAATACCAACAATAAAACAGTGAGTTTATCTTTTCTTACATTCCCCACTACAATTAGTCGGAATTCTCCCAATATTCATTGTAGTTGTTAGTGGGTTTAGAAAAAATAAATTAAAAACAAAACTTGTTTTTATTGTTGGGAGAATTCCAACTAATTGAAGTGGAGAATGTAAGAAAAATGTAAAAAATCTGAATTTGTATATAAATATTTTAAGCACGAACACAAAATTAATAGTTTCAACTCCCACACAAGGATAATAAAGTCAATTTTGTAACTATTTCTTAACTTTTTAAGTACAGAAAAAACCTACATATGTGGAGGGTATAAAAATATATATGTAGACAATATGCTGTGTTTTCTTTGTCAATAAAATTGTTGTTTATGGTAATATTAATGGAACATTTTCTTTAGTAGATGTATTTTAAATAAATTCATCACAATCAATCAAAAAATCGATGTGGAATTTTTGTGTAGTAACAGCCTTTTTGCTTTTTACATGACGATATGTTCCCCAGAAAGTGTATGCTTTTGTTTAAGACTCATGCAAATGAACTAGTTTCTCTTCATTTTTGCGCTCCAGTTGTTAACAGTTTCACTTGAGAGCTGCTGCTGTTATTGTAAATGGGTAGAAAGCTACAAACTATTTTACATATCATTAGAAAAAGTTACAAAAGTAATGCTATATTTATGTTAAAATTGTTAAAGATTTCTTATAAATTACATAAATTATGATTAATGAAAATTTTGCAAACAATCGACTGACAGAAGAGCCCAACAAAATGATGGCAATGAACGTTGAAATGATTACATGAACAAAATTCATTAACCTTCAGAGTATGCTATGGATAAATTATATAGTTAAAATGTCTAGAAATTAGTTTTTTTCTTAATGTATTTATAGTGATGTGTCAAATTGAGAGACAAATAGGAAATATAAATGGAAAAAAATGGTTTTTGCTAGAAGGGAGTGATTAAGGAAGGGAGTATTGTTAACTAAATGTTAACAATACATTTGTACAAGAAATCTTAAAGTATTGTTTAAAACTAGGGTATATTTTTTGACTATTGGAACTAAAATAAACGGTTAATATCTGATATTAAATCGCCGCTTTTTTCCTAACTTTACTCACTGTTATATGTATTTAAAAAAAACAACGACTTGCTTAACTATCGATTGATGTTGTAAGTTATAATGCTTTTCCGTTTTTCGGTCTGTTATTTTTTAACTGTTTGGTTATTTGTTTCTTACTAAGAACTAAAAACCTAAAGGTAAATACGATTTTAAGTCATGCAAGACCGGCTGTCTACAGAATTAAGACAGAATTCTGTTAGCATATTTTTTGCGCCAGCTCTAAAATAAATTGTTTGTTTCCTTGTGAAAAAAAACATTAAAACAAAATAAAATATTTATTAAAAAAAAAAAAAAAAATTTTCATTTGACAATAACAAAAAAAAAAATAAATTTAGAAAAAACAAGTTAGAGTGCTATATTCGGCTGTGTCGAATCTTTGATACCCTCCACCGACAGGAGTGGGCTCTATATGATAAATACATATACATTATAAACTAATCTTCACAAAAACGAACGTCTGCATTAAAATTGATTTATACCTATATTAAATTATTGATCGACAATAAGAAGGTTTTATGCGTTTTTTGTTACAACCAATTTACATGATGAATTTTATGACGTCCAATTTTGGACGTCATTTTTTGTTTGGTAGCAAGCGGTGTAGAGAAGAGAGAGGGGTAGAAAAATAGACTTGATTTCTGTTTTCATGGTTTTTTTTGACACTTCGCTTTACACTTTTTTCTGTTACGTTTTATTTTTATATTCTCATCAACTGGATTGAATAAAAATGAAAAAATTAGACGTCCAAAAAAAACCATCGTATGAATTTGAGTAGTTTTTGGTAGTAACTTCAAAAGGGAATTGAGAAAATTGGACGTCATAAAATTCATCATGTAAATTGGGTATTAGAATTTTGAACTGGCTTGAGTAAAATATCATGATTCGTAACAGTTTTAGCCGAACTAAAATAATTTCTATGAGGGTAATTTGTATTGGACCTATGGTTAATTATGAACCAATCATCCCAAAATTCTAAAGACTGATTTCTGGTATTACAAAAAATAAATTAGAATAAATTTCAATACAGCAGTGTAATTAGTTTTAGCGTCAACAGCGAATTTCACAATATTGCATGATATTTTTTCTGGCCATTTGAATCTAAGTTGGTAGAAATTTTACCGCAATATCTATATCTGTTATGGTTTTAGGCGCAATAAACTGTTATCCGAGAGTAATCTTTATGGGCCTAGGGTAAATTATGGTCTATATGGGACCTAGTGTAAATTATAGACCGATCTTCAAAAATCGGTCGGGTCATTTCTGGTCCTATAAAACTGTAACGTACCAAATTTTAGTATGATAGCGTTATTGTTACGGTTTTAGGCGTACTAAGCTGTTTTCAACGAGTAGGGCTTATATAGGGCCTATGGTCAATTATATCAATCCGTGCATTATTTCATGTTTGTCATTTTTTTATGTTACTTTTTTTTATCAAAATTATAAATTTGTTTAGGGTGGTGGTTCCACATTATGATTCATAGTTCTGATCCAACTTAACCGATATTGCTGGATTTCAATCCCAAGCTGCTTAGAATAACTACAAGCATTTTGAGACCAAGTTTGTTCTTTTCTTTTGTGTTTTTGGAAAGTGAGCGTGTTTTCAACGGACGGACATGGCTAAATAGACTTAGAATTACTCAAGGAATCAGAATATATATACTTTATGGGGTCTTAGATGTATAAATAAAAAAGTTTCACATGGAATCACAAACTAAGTATACCCTCATTTACTACTATTGGTGTGGGAGGGTATAAAAATGCTTTAGACATGTTTTTATTATATTGTTTATAGTTAATAAATAAAGGTAAACAAAATAATTTTAACACAAAAATGTATAAACTTTCAATTTGTTTTCTCTTTTTTCTAAGAAACAAAATCTTAAACAAACATTTTTGTAACAACAAAAACAAAACTGAGAAATCTATTCATATAAATAGTCTTTATAAAAGTTATTTTTTTTATTTTATGTGTTCATAGTAAACAATCAATTCCCTGAAGTATGCAACAGTTTGTAGTTGTTTATAGTAATTTCTTAAAACTTGGGTGTTGCAAGGAGATTAAAGGGAATTGATATATAATAAGCATTGTGGATTTTCCTTTTGTTAAAAGTTTAGAATTACACAATTTTTATAAGTTTCTAAGTTTTAGTATTTGTTACTTAAACTGTGATTTTGTTTTATAATCTTTATTCTGTCAGCCATGGCCAACACAACGATGTATTTCTTACAAGTTCTATAGATTTTCTTAAGTTATCTAAAAGTTTTGTTATCTATTGTTATTAAATAACAATTAAAAAAGATGTAATTAAGAATGATTAGCTATTATGTAAGGAAAAATATTATCTTTATTTGTTAAAACAGAAGTTGGATAGGAAGTTATAATTGTTATTTCCTCAAAGGCTTGTAAGGAGGAAATAAAAAGTCCAGAATTCAAAGGAATTTAAGGGTATTTGATATATTTAATATTAGGTCTGACAATTTGGAATTTTGTTATTATAAATAGCCTTATTACGAGAGTCGTTGTTTGGAACGTTTGAAATTTTTTGTCGATGTAATTTTAAATTTACGACAACGACAATGAAAAACACATAGAAATTTTGTCTAATTTATATCGTTTACGACCTCCAAAATACCGATGTTTAAAAGCGACTGTTTTTCTACTGGAACAAAGACACTTATTATCATATAAATAATATGAACCTGCCAAATTTGGTAAAATTTTTTCAAAGACTTATGGTATTCACGCTTAATGACTTTCAAACAAAAAAGTCTAACGTAAACAAGTTAGAAAGTAAAGTCGGGCAAGCCTGACAGTTTGATACCCAACACCAAAGTATTAAGAGGCAAACTTTTAAGACTGTGCCCTTTTTTGGACCCATGAGCAAAAAAGGACTCACCAAAATTATGAGGTTAAGATTTATATAAAAGTTATTTTTGCTGAATATTTTATAGATATCAACATCCACGAAATTTAATTCGGGGACTTACCAGGACATCATTGCTATTAAAGAAGTCATCGCCGTCAAATTGTATATCAATATCAAAATTTTTAAAGAAATTATGGTATTTAAAACTATTTTTGGATTGGTTTTTTATGGGACCTATACTCAAATATAGAATCATTCCAATTCAATTTGGTAAGATAATAGAGGGTATTGCTTATACTCATTTCATCAGGATTTGAAAACTGTATTAGTATGCAAACAGTAGTCTTATACTCCCTTAAACTTCTAAAATATTTCATCTCGGGAGGGAGATTTGTAAACGTAATATAAAAGTTATTTAACATATAGGCTATATATTGGCCTATAATGATAATGTATTGTGTCTAATAATTAAATTAAAAACACATTTCAGTATTTTATTTTGAGTTGCTTGTAATGCTTTTAACTCACAAGTCTTTTTATAACCATACATAATTGCAAGATACTCAAGCCTACTGTGTATGATTGATTGATATATCAACATTTTTGTCTTAGTGGTCAATTTTCTTTTTAGTTTAAATAATATACCACAAGCAGAAGCTATATTTACTATATTTACTATATTTACCCAAAGAAAGAAGTCCAACGATGTCAAATCACATGATCGTGGCGGCCAATTAACATCGCCACGACGTGAGATAACACTAACATTGAATGTCTTGCGAAAATGAGCCATTGTTTCGTTGAATGTGTGACACCATTCTGTTTGAACCACATATCGTCCAGGTCCATATCCTCAATTTCTGGCCACAAAACGGCCGTTAACATCTCGCGATAGCGACCACCATTCAAGGTTACTGCTTGGCCGACCTCATTTACGATGAAGTATGGCCCGAAGACCGCGCCAGCCCATAAACCGCACCAAACCGTCACTTTTTGTGGATGCATCGGCTTTTCAACAATCACTTATGCATTTTTATTTGCCCAAATGCTGCAATTCTGCATGTTAACGAAGCCTCTGAGGTCGATTATGTTGACCAAAAAAATCACGAAGTGCACGAAATGCATTTTGACTGAAACGCCCTTTTTCATAAAAGGCTTCAACAATATTAACGCGCTGCTCAATTGTGTACCTCTCCATGGTTGAATTTGTTAAACACAGAAACAAAGAAATGTCAAATTAATTTGGGCAAAAAACTTGACCACCCTTTATTACACTTGTTTAGATCTACCAATCCATAGAAAAAACATCATATTCCTCATACTACGTATGGAATGAAACAGTGGCTGGTCGCGGTGTGCAGAAAATCGGTTCTTGTATCTTCCAATTCTTATATAATCTTTAACAAAAAATAGTAATATACATACAGTTACGTTGTACCACGTCTAATTAAAAGCAATAGAACGTGAACCAACCGACTTTTTAAACTTCATATCGGGTTAAATACTAATTTTGTACATCGTAAACAGTACCCTTTACATGAACAAGGTCAGTGGCTGCGAATTAAATGGATGCGGTATTCAACCAGTATCCCGAATATTTTGTATAAATATTCATTTGAGGGCGAGTTTAAAAGTATGGAAGAAGACCCTGATTTACCACAATAATGGACGTTTTTTAAGCGCAGTTAGTTTCATGTCCTTATTTAACAACTATCAGACTATTCATCTTGAAGTTTGATTAATAATGTAAAATAAAACACAAATATGAAAGTGAACTTAACATTTTTATTATGTTAAAACAACAATTTAAGGCATCTGCTGTTGGAAAATGATATCATATTATTGTTGGCCATGACTGCGTCTATGGTGGTCCGTACGGAATGTCAAATTTTGGGCGACTTTTTTGAGTATAGCGACTGTTATCGCGCGAATAATCGGAGTAATGTTGGCTTCCAAAGCGCCAATCGTAGCTGGCTTATTCCTGAAGACCTCAGACTGTGAATTAGCACGATCTAGGTGGCCAATCTACCATAGCAAAACGTGAAATCAAATGCTCACTAAAATGATTTCTCAACAAGGGGATTGTTTTACGTGCTGCTTGGTTCGTAGCGCCGCCTTTTTGAAACCAGAGCTCATCGAGACCATGCGCTTGAATTTCAGGAACCACGTGGTCCGATAACGGTTTCTATTGACGCTAACATTCTAATTTTTCTCATTTTTGAAGAAATATAGACCAATCATTCAACCATACCATACCATACGTTTGTTTTTAATGGATTTAATGGTAGCTCTTGGTTCTCTGCGGGTTGCTCATCAGCCCAAATACGACAATTTTGTTTATTAACGTATCCATTGAAAATAAGAAAATATGACGCAAATTTAAGTCGCCAGGCTTCAATTTTTGACTTGCCAAACATTACTGATATGAGTCATGCGTGATCTATAAAAAAAGCATATCGATTATTATTTCGTTATATCCTTTCATTTATTAATCATAAAATATTGCAACAGGGCCAGTCATATTTTTTTTCTTAATATCTGAATTTTTCAAAAAATTAATTTTACTTTGGTATTCTATTCAAACATATGGGCTTAGGCATAGCCCAAGTGGATAAGTGAAAATTGGAATTATTTTCAGCTGCAATTAAAAGAATTTTTTAAAAACTATAAATTGTAATTTCCTGAAAATTTAGTATTTGGACATTTGCCCTTTTAGTAGGAAGCCACAGACATAGAGTAGAGACTTTTATTTACGTACAAATATGCAGTTATTTTTATTAAAAATGTCGTCATTTATTTATTTGATGCAGCTTATCAATTTTAATTTTATCTTGGACAATCGATTATTTTCATTAATTTTGAACTAAAACCTGTTGAAAACGAAATTCAATTATGCTTCTATAATTAAAACATATTGTTGAAGTTATTTATCGACATACAAATCCCTTTTAATGTAATTAAACAAACTAAAAGCCATTTATATTCAACACATTTTTTTTAAACAAAATTTGAATACAAAAAAAAACAATCCTAAATTAAATGCTTAAAATATTTATAATAAAAAACAAAGCAACATACAGTATGCTAAACAAAATGTTTAAAAAAAAAAACTAAAATCAAAGCATATTAGAACTAAAAAGCCTTTTCTAACACTATAACTCGCTCACTCTTTTGGACAAATACATCCTATTTAGCTTTTTAAACTGCTTTTGAGTATGCTACAAATTTAAAAAAAAGTAACTAAAACAGTAGCTTACAAATAAATTACTTGTCATTTTAGCAAAATATTTGCAGATTCTATTAAAATAAAAGCTTATTTTTTGCTTTAACAAAATTAAAAAAACTCTCGTTATTCAAATATTATTCTCTTAGTTGCTCTTTTCTACTACTGGCATTTTGTGTTGTGTGCATTCGCGCTTTTATAATAGTTTTAAAGGCTTAGTATTAGTACAAAAGTTTGTTTGTTATTATTTAACAGAAAAATATACAAAAAAAAAAAAAAAACAAACAAAAATGTTGGAATGCACGTAAAACATGTTGTTTTACAAAATGAAATAATCGCCTTAAAACGGCAAAAAAAGGAGTGAAGTAAAAAGCAGGGCACTTAAGTTTAATTGCATTTTTAAGTGCAGCATGCATAAACATTTTTACTGGATTTAGTTGTTAAATAATAAATAATTTTTTTTTGTAATACAACGTTCATAGAAAATACAAGTATGTATTTAGTAAAACACAAGACTTTTTGCATTGTTTGGAATGCAAATATATTTTAATAATTCATACACAGAAAAAATAAAAAATTGTCTCTACTCATAAAATTCCTACCAAGTTCATAGAATCGAGCAAACAAATGTTGATTTTTCATCTATTGCCATTGATAACTAAAAATTGTGAAAATTGCAAGTTATGAATATTTTTTTCCAATAAATGATATTTTTAATTTTAATTAAACAAATGATCAAACAACTTTGCCGTTTCAAACAAAGTGTTATCAATAATTAAATTTAGCTCATGTTTTGACAGTTCCCAACAATAATTCCAAAAGTTTAAATTATTTTATTTTAACCCTAGGATTCTCGGTAACTTTTTACCACTAAGTTCTCCTCTTGGTCTGACCAAACCACAATTTGTACAGCTAAAAACCCAATTAAATAAAAAGTAAAAAAATATATTTTTTATTAAACGTAAGATAATTGGTTTAGATTATACAAATTTATTATATAATTTTATTATTTCATTATTTTATTCCATATGCAAGTCATCGGAAATGTAGTCTATCATTTCGCACATTGCTATTTCGCATCTACTACAGCTAAACCGAGTATTGCGTTAGGTTTTTTGTAGTTAGATTGAACTAAGCGCATAATGGGCCGTAATTTTCTGATTTAATTCAAACTTGATTCATTCGATTTAGAACATATCATTTCAAGAATTAACGTATCTGTTTTTTAATATTTTGTCCTATTTGAAATATCTTTCAAGGAAAAAAAATTTGGTCTGGCTAGAACAAGAGGGCCATATCATAGACTTTTACATAAAAATGGAATTTAACCCAACTTATTTGCTCCAATCGAATCCAAATTCATTCGATTCAGAACATATCATTTATAGAATTCACGTTCCTGTTTTATTGATTTTTTGTTATATGCGAAAAATATTACAAACAAAACACAAATTTGGTCTGGCCAGACCAAGATGGAAATCCTGGGGTTAAACGAAAAAAGATGTTTTGTAATTTAATTAACATCTTAATAAAAACTTGATTTCAAAAGAATTAAAATGTTAATTAAATTAAAATAAAATTTTTAATTTTCAACATTTTTTATTTTTCGAATTTATTCTATGAGCTAAATTTAGCTCATGTTGAATATAATAAAGTAGCTTATGAAAATAAAATTTTTAATTTTCTTTCAACTAAAAGTATAATTAATTCAATTATCACATTATTTAAATTGAAATACTTTTTAAACAATATTTTAAATTGCTAAAAAAAAACTACTGATAATGTTTCTGTGTACAAAAAACAGGTCCGAATGCTTTATTCGGCCATACCGATCTTATATACCCTTCACCACGGTATCTAAGATTCCCGCCTACATTTTGCCGGATGTTGTGTATTGATAACCAACGTGCTTGTATCAAATTTGGAAATATTAGCTGTTGCCGTTGCCAAATATTCATAAAAAAATAACAACAACAAGAGATTTTTGGGTAAAATTAGAGAGTAGTGCTGTTTTGGCTCAGCCACTTGTGGACCGATCAGGCTGAAGTTCAATAGCAAACAATTCCGGACTATATGCGATATAAATATGTAAATACGTGGTCCCCATCATATCTGGGGTCTTCAGAAAGCCCATTTCAACAGACACCCAGACAGATGGACAGACGGACCACGTTAAATCAACTTCGCTACTCATAAGGACTCAGAATATATATATATACTTTTTAAGGTCTAAGGTCAATATTGTAGAAATTACAAACGGAATGACAAATGTATACCCGTTAAACTTCGATGCAGCGTATAACAAGGAGTAAAAGCAATTTTTTTTTATTTTCTAAAGTTGTTAAAAACCTATTTGTCTTTATTTGCTTAACAAATGTCGTTTTCCAGTTTGCAATGTGCACAAAAATGTCATAAATTTCAAATAGTTCTTAAAAGAAATCCCCACAAACTTAAGAAAACTACAAATAGTTTTTTGAGTTGCTATTGCATACTTTTAGGTTTGAAAGTTTTGCACAAATATAAAGCATAGCTTTGCAGCAAGGTCAAATTAATGTGAAATCAATATTATAGTTTAACCAACTATGTATGTATATATGTATAACAAAAAAAAAAAAAAAAAAATTATAAAAGAAAAAATTTGTTGCAACACAAAAAATTTGTACTTAAGTTTTGAATCAAAAATTTTTGCAATCGAAACTTTTTTTTTAAAGACAAATGAAAAAAGTTATCGAAAAACATTCTTTAATTATTGAAACCTAAATAATTTGCGATTGAAACTATAATTCGCTCTTGACAAATAAAAATCTTCGATAATTGAAATTTTTTTCTGGTGAAATATACTTTTCTTAAAAAATATGATCAGTTAACGATCACCAAAAATTTGCATTAGAAAATAAGTAATGCGCTTGCTAGTTTTCTAGTTCTACTAGAAAATAATAAAATTGAAAAAAATCTTATAGAAAAATTATCCAACTAGCGAAAGCTGAAAATCTAAATTAGAAGATCTGTTCAGTTATCGATAACTGCAAAATGGAGATTAGAAACTTAGTTCAGTAAAGGACACCTCAAAATTTTCTACTTAAAATTTTCTTAGATAAATGAAAAATTCTTAAAAAAAAACTCTGCTAGAAAATCAGCTATTCATTAGAAACTACCCTTCGGGAAATTTGTGTCAATTGTTTTAACAGAACTGGTCTTGGGAATTGTGAAAATAGAATAAAAAAACAAAAAGAAATTACTTTTGATATGTGAAAGGAGAACTAATCACTTAACTGATATATTAAGAAAGGACAAAAGGGTTGATTTTTTAATTTTGTTTTAATATTTTTTTATATAAATTATTTTTTTTTCTTAATTTATTAGAATCGATTTGGTAACAGCATCAGTATGGTGTGATACTTTTATTTGGGACTATTTAAAATTTGTTCTTAAAATTAATTCTACGACTTTTATATTAGACTATCATTGTAGTAACTTACACTAAACATGTTTATTGAGAATATATGTGTGACTGGTCAAATGGTGCCTGTTAGGTGTCATCCCCTCCAATGACAATCCAATTATATTATAACTAGGACCGGTCTCTGCCACCAAAGAACCTATCACGGGACTACTTTAGTGTCAGTTCGCTTTCATCTAGAGTCACTTCAGTAAGCGATAACTGCAAAATTATCTGTGTAGTTATCAATAACTGACCAATTTTAATAAGAAACCAAGTTCAGTTATTGATAATTAATTAATGTCTACAAGAAAATTTTTTAAGCTATCGATATTTGATAAATTTTCATAGAAAACTTGTTCGGTTATCGATAATAACCTAATTTCCACTAGAAAATCCGTCAGTATCAATAACTAAATAGTTTTCATTGGAAAATTTGTTTAATAATCGATAACTAAAAAATGTTCACTACAAATTTAGTTCAGTTATTGGTAACTCATATATCTCTACTAGAAAATTTGTTAAGTTATCGATAATTAAGAAAGTTCTTGGACAATTCGTTCAATAATCAATAGCTAAAAATTTTTGATTAGAAAATTTTTTTAGTCATTGATAACTAAAAAATTTTCAGTTATTGATAACTGATAATCTTCCACTTGAAAATCTCTTCGGATATCGATAACTAACAAATTTTAATCAGACATTATGTTGAGTTATCGATACTATTTGAGAATTTTTTTTAACCAGGATCTCCCTTTAAACTAAACTTTAACTAAAAAATCATGCTTTTAAAAAACAATTATTAACTTTCTATTAAGACTCTTCCATTTTTCAATTTCTGTTTTTTGTTGCATACATTTAGGCCACTTTAAAACTATAAATTAAACATGTGTCGTATCGTGCTGTTGTACTTGTGTTTGTTTATTTTTTTTTCTCTCATAAATAAAACATAAAAAACTTTTTTTTAAAGAAAATAACAGTTGGCAAAACCACAACTTCTTTCACTGTTTTTCCCAACAAACATGGGGAAAATCGTGCATCAGTGAAAGCCATGTTACAGTGGGGTTCGAGTTAAGAATATAAAGGAAAAAGCGTGGCAATTAAAGTGTCTGTTTTTGTTGTAAGGCAATTGTAAATTGGAAGTTATTTTTTAGGTGCATATTTTGTTTAAATAACTTTGTGTTTACATGTATTCTTTTATTGGTTTTATGGTTTTAAAAAATTACTTTATAGAAAGAATTGTTTTCTCTTTTTTTAAAGGAGCCTAGAAAAATGTTAAATAAAATTCTATTAGGCTATATAAAATTTATAGCTTAATAAAATGTATAAGAAATATAGTTTTATGAAATTAACAAAAAAAAAATTCTATGAACTTTTGCTTAACCATAGAAGTGTTAAACTATTTTTGCAAGTAAAAATATGGATAAATTAAAAATTAATCAAATCTTATTCTTATACTTTTTTTTTTTTTATTCCAACGCTTATCCCGCGAAGCTCTTCGTTTGTCTGCAGGAGACCAGAGTCTCTGGTGAGAACCGAACCGGCATCCCCGGCACTGATAGACTAGCTCACTACCAGCTAGCCCACCGGGGCACCCGATTTATTTAATGTCCTGTTAGTGCTGGACGAAAATGTTCCCCATCAATGACTCTTTGCTCTTCTAATTGAATGATTCCTGTCTTTTCTGTTTTTATTTATCGCTTTACCTTTATGATACTAAAGTATAAACTTTACCCTTTTTCAAAGCTCTTGGTATGTATGATCGTTTTGAGAAATAGAACTTACATTTTGATTTTTGGCAACACTGCTGCAACAACTTTTGTAAGCAGTAAAAACGTTCATGTCGGAAACAGCTTTCATATGCACAGCGTTGCCGTTATGCCCTTAAAGAATCATTTTTCCCCTTCTCTAGAGGCCCTTGCCACTTGGATGCCTTTTTTAAAAGAATACTTTTGTATAATTTTAAATCAATTCATTCTCATTTTTGACCGTTTTTCAAATTGCATCATGAATAAATAAGAAAGATACGAGAAATAATGTTCTTAAGATCTTAAGAACCTGTATTTATAAAATCGTAACAAAAAATGACATTGTTTCCCAATTCAGACGTAATTTTTAAAACAAAGACTTTTGCCGACGAATTTAAGTATTAGAAAAAAAGAAAAATGACAAAATGTATAAAGCCAAATGCGGAAAAGTTTAAGTTTGAGGTCGAAAATTTAAACAATAGACTTAACGAAAATATTTACTCGAATTAAAAAATTATTATTTATTGTTTACCCCAAAGTAGTGGCTTCAGCTAAACATTTTAAAAAAAGTTTTTAAAAAAGCGTTGCTTAGAAAAAACTTTGGAACAGACTTCCGTTTCTAAATTTAGTTCGAAACGGATCTGGAAGAATGAACTTCAAGTGAAGATTTAATAACAAAATATAGAATGCACATTCCTAAAAAGTACACAGAAAAAATTTGTTCACCAATTAAACCATTAGTCAAAAATACAATCAGTTTTAATTTAAAATTTAATCAAGTCAATTAAACATTTAATCAAGTGAATTAAGCGTTTAATCAAATGCATGAAACGTTTAAACAAGTGAATTAAACATTTAATTGATTCTATTAATTTGTTTACTGGTGCAAATTAATAGTATCAATCAAACTTTTAATTCACTTGATTAAACGTTTAATTCACTTGATTACATTTTTAGTTAAAACTGATTTTATTTTTGATTACATATTATACTCGTATATATGTATATATTTGTTAATTTATATAAAAATTGTTTATTTAGTGAGTAACTTAAAATATTAATAAATAAAGAAAAGTTATGTTTTATGAGCAATGCCTGCCTGAAATAAATCTTTTTTAGTTTTATATAGAAGACTTGGTCTGATTTTTTTCAATGCCCTTTTTGCGACCGCTTAATAGGTAAATACTGCTTACGAAACCCCTGACCCTGCTTTACTTTGAACCACCCCTTTTGTGTCCATTTTTTTTGGAAAATCTCCTTTTTGTGACCCTTTTAGAAAATTGTCAACGCTGGTGGCCGCCATCATTTAAAACATTGCGTGCTTGTGGATTTGGATGTGATTTCGTGACCATTGTTTTTACTAATGGCACATTAAGATGCGTGTAAATATTTGAGTTTTAAATACACCAAGAAGAGAATGTGATTATTCGAGGCCGATGCAGTGTCCCATAACTTATTACTGTAGCACCAGTAGTGCGATTCACTAACTTTTGCCGAACCGACAATCGTTATATTTGTCGACATATATATTCGCTTGCAGTAACGGTAGTGTAATTCTGTAATTTCTTTTTAACGATAGTACGAGTTTAAAGCTGTATTCTTGTATTTATTTAATTTAATATCATGTGACATGTGTGTCTACAAAATGTCAAAATTCGCAATTGCTAAATACTCAACGATATCAAATATCGTAAAAATCTTACTGAGGGTGTGTGAGAAACGGTAGCAAAGTCAAAATTTATACTCAATTCACCTCAACAGTGTAAAAGTTTTACTTCCATGAGTACTTTACTACCGTTTCACACACACCCTGAATAGCAAATTCGATAAAACTTTTCGATATATTTATTTTAAAAATACGATTATCGTTATAAAAGTTAGTGAAACGCACCACAGATTAGCTTTAAGATAGAGTTGAAAGAAGCAAATTGCAATCGAGACTAAGGAAAGAATTTTGTCCAATAAGCAAATATTTTTGAATTGCCTTAAGTTTCGTTTAAACTAGTTATGAATCCATATGGCATTTCCATGTATAGCTGTTTCTCAAGGGTGTTTTAGAATTTACCGGGGTCTTTTAAGACTTTTCGTTAAAGAAATGTTTTTAATTAGTTCTCGATTGCATATAACAATATAAAAGCTCTATTTAATAAGTGTCCTAACAACTGTTGTCATTAATCCATAGACAAGATTTAATTTATTCTTTTAATTAAAAAAATCGTACATAAAAACTATTAGAAATTAGTAATGGCAGTTTTATTAGCTACAACACAAGAAAAATTAATAACAAACATGTGTTTCCAGTCACAAAAATAAAAGTACAAGTTATTAGAGAAACACACTCTAACACAACATTCTTCGAATCCTAAGAGATGTTTAAATTTTATTCTATAGACAGCATGTAAAAAGGGTATTTCTTTTAGCCCGATAGAATTTGAAGTTGTAAAAAATTACACAAAAGATAAGATTTTATCCTTGCGACTGCTCTTGACGAAGCGCATTCTGAAACCCTGCCCCCGTATTTATAAACTTTTAATAAATTCAAATTTCCACAGAACATTTGTTTTGTAAACCTTTTTTAAATTAAAAATATCTTTATGAATAAGGGTTTACCCCAGTCTTCATATAAAATATTTAAGGTTTGGAACAGGTTTACGAAACGAATTTTGTTTTTATGAAACGAATTTTGTTTACCACTAAACGCACACAAAAGGGAAATTATTGTTGGTTAACAATATTGCTGAGAACAAATTTTGTATTATCCTAAACTATGAGATTTTTTTTATTGAAACTCCCCGAAATTGCTTAAGTTTGGTAGAGTATAATTAACTATTTTTTCAGAGTACCTAAATTTTTATATAAGATGTTAGTACTTTTTGGAGTGCATTAACAGAATTTGCAAAGAAGTCCTAGAATTTTCTGCCGTGAAATTGCGTTCATTTCTTGGGTCATACTTCCTAAGTAACAAAAAAAAAATTATAAAGAGGTAACTTTATGGTACAGCCAAAATTGGAACATAATAAGTTATACATTTTTTCTTAAAGTTAATTAATAAAGTTAATCTTTTGTACTAATTTGTACTGGCAACTTGAGTAATTCTAATTCGGTTAAGCCACGTCCGTCTGTCTGTCCGTCTGTTAACGGACACGCTCACTTTCCAAAGACTCAAAAGAAAAGAACAAACTTAATGTCAAATTACTTGTAGTTACCCTAAGAAGTTCGGAATTGAAATTCAGCAGATTGAAATCGGTTCAGTAGGATCAGAGCTATGAATGAAAATGTGGAACCACCACCCTAAAAAATTGATAACATTGTTACAAAAACTACTATAAACTGTGGCATAATGTAGGGAATGATATAAGATTTTGAACAAACTCGTTCTATATGATAAGAAATCATAGTGTTAACTTTCATAAAGATCGGTCCATAATTTACCCTGCTCCCGGAAAACAGTTTAGTACGCCTACAACGTTAATAAATAATAACATCATAATAAATTTTGGTCAGTAACAGGTTTTTAAGACTAAAAATCATACTAATAAACTTCGTGGTGATCGGTCCATCATTTACCATAAGCCCCATATAAAGCCCACGGTAGGAAATTAACTAAGTTCGCATACAACCGTAGCAGATATAGATATTGCGATAAAATTTGTTCTAACTAAGATTCATATGGCCATAAGAAATGTCATGCAATTTTGTGATATACGGTCCATAATTTACCTAAGATCTTATATTAGGCAGTCTTCTGAAATTCACTATGAACTCTTAAACTAGTTTCACCGCTGTATTGAAATTTATGCTAATATATTTTTTAAAACCAGAAATCGCTCTACAGAAATTTGGGATGATTGATCCATAATTTACCATGGGTCCAATATAAATTTCGGCTAAAACTGTTACGAATCATGATATTTTACTCAAGCTAGTTCAAATTTATAAAAAGAAAAGCATAAAACTTTTCGATTGTCGGTTAACAATTTAATAAAGGTCTAAACATCAAACGTCCATTTTTTAAAGTTTAATGAAATATTCGAAATGTCGGTGGAGGTTATCAAAAATTCGTCATAGCCAAATATAGCGCTGTAGATGGTTGTAAAGTTAATTTGGAAAATTTAGTAGAGTTGCTTAAGCGTGAATCTCTTCAAGAGGATTAGTCAGAGTATAAGGGGCAAAACACAAGTTCTATCGGGCTTAAAAAGAACACCCTTTTTAAACAATTACAATGTAATAAAAAAGTTATATAAAAAACACAATAACAAAAATTAAGTAAAAAAGCAATAAAACTAATAAACATTAAATTTTATTATTATCATTGCAGGTAAAAAATACTACATATACAATATAATTTTTGGCAACATACCAGACTCACATGGGGTAAGTTAACTAAAGAGCAATAAAAAGTAAAACATTCTCTTAAGGGATGCTAACAAACCATTAAGGAAATAAGAACATTTTAAACTTCTTTAAAAATTCTCTAGAATTCTTGAATTAAGCAGTTTTAGGCAAAATCACTACATTTTTGGTATAATAGAAAATCATTTTATTCGTTAAAAAAAAAATTATGCTTTAAACGAATTTTTCTTTTTTTCCCATTTACCTTACTAACCTTGAATTGAGGTTTAATTTTTTAGGCTTTAGTAGTTCTTCTTTGCTATAAAAATTAAAAAAAAAGTTAAGGTTACATAAATCCATGTTAGGTTTTTTTTTTAACTAAAAGGGGAAAAAATGTCAAAACGTTTCCTGGCAACAAATAACCCAGCAGATTTGTATGTTAACGCTTAAAATGTTCCAAAGAAAAAAGGCAAAGATCACGTTTTTTTTCCCACATGTTCAAGCAGAATGTACAGAATTTTTGTAAAACACGTACTTTAACAAAAATAAAATGAGTATTTGAAAACAAACCTATGAATTTGAAATATACTCTTACCAAAAAGTAGCTAAACTCAAAAGTTATCTGAAGAAGAACTTAAACCAATGAATGAATTACATATATAATTCTTTAAGCATTTTAAGCATCTTTAAGCATTAAATTATTTGCAAAAAATGAGCATAAAACTGTATATGTGTGCTTATATTATTATGCATATGCGATCAAAGCCACTATATATGTATGTATGAATTTGTTAAAATTGTTTTTCTATTTTTTATAACAAAATTGTTATGCTCTTAATAAAAAATAAACTGAAAAAAATTCTCAAAATAAACCTCTACCTCACAAAGTTACTGGGTTTCCTCTCAGTTTACTTGCAACTGGTAATGGGTATTTGCCAGTTACCAACACGTACAATGTGATACTTATCAATGTTAGATACACTCTTACCACTGATGTGTGATACATGGCCAAACCACTACTACAAGTCAACACATATATATTTTTGTGATGGTGCTTATAAAGGGTGTTTTTTAAGCCCGGTAGAACTTACAAACGGGTTGGCTGTCAAACGAGCTGTCACTTTTTGACATTTATGATCAGTATATTCTGGCAAATCATTACGAATAATATCACGCTTGAATATCGTTACGAAATTATCCAAATTTAATTCAATCCGGGATGGTTACTCTACGGCACAACGACGAAGCTCATTTATACTTTATCATAACTGTTTTATGTGTATTCAAATTACATTCTTTTTCCCAACAACGTTAACTAATGACGAAAGCTTAAAAAAAAAATAAAGTTTACAACACAAAAGAGAGTGGAAATTCGTATCAGATTTTGAGAGAGAAGAAGAACTTTTATTTTTTATGATTTATTTTATTTTATATTTTAATAAAATGCTTAACTAAAGAAATTTTTATCAAAAATTATTTTCGGGAATGAAATATTTATTATTAATTAATTCATTTATTAATGATGTGCTAATAATCCCAATTTTTGAATGAAAACACTGAAATTTATTGTTGTGGGAAAGCTAGTTTCTATGCGCATTTCGCTGGTTGCTTAGGCCAGCTCGTCAGGAAACATTTTCCAAATACTTTAGAAAAGCTAAAAATATTATTCAAGTAAGACCATAAAGTGAATAAGAATTTTAAACACTTAGGTCTTACATGTAACAATATCAAAGCTTCAACAAGGACACAACAATAAACAGTCAATTTTTCTTTCTTGCATTCCCCTACAATTGGCTGGTGTTTTTCCACCACGAATTGTAGTTGTAAGAGGATAGAAAGAAAAAATTAAAATTAAAAAAAAATCCAATTTGCCGGAAATTTTTGTTGATTTTTTACTTTAAAAATCGCTCCGCTAGAATTTTGTTTCAAAAAGTTCGTTGATTCGACGAAGAGTAACTCCAATGTACTAAAATGAAGTGTAAAATTTCAGGGTTAGAAATCAGTCAACGATTCGCGCAACTGTAAGACAACTTAGGGAGTTTTACTGTGTTCACCGATTAGGCAAATTTTAAGTAATTAACAAAGTTGCCCCGCGTATGGCATGAGACCCATTTATCCTACATTTATCCTCCATTACTGAAAAAAGACTCCTGAAAAAAATGCACCGTTTGGTATGAATAACTTGCAGGTGACATCATCAAACCGTATTCCTTCAAATATTAAGCCGGAGGTCGCGTAACTGTCAATTGAGTCGTTACCGTTTCAATGATTTTTGGCTTGAAAATATGGATGATATTGATCAAGGCGAGATGTAGTTGTAACAGGCTGACTGTACATTTCCTACGACTATCGCAACTATCGCCTCATATAAATCTAAATGTATTGATAAGTTAATTTTAAGAATCGGCCTACAAGGTAATGTGGCTTGCCAGTTCTTTTGGCTACGTAAAGTCACTGGTATAAGCTAATAAGCAAGCAACCATTAATGCTTTGGATGGCATCAGTTTTCGTGTAATTCGTGACATACGGTCGATATATGGTCTAAAACAGCCGCGGTGCCCATATGCCCGAAATTATTTTCAAGTGTTAATATGCCAAAATGGACCTAGCAAAAAAAAAACGTCTCAATAAAATTTAATTTTTTGTGTTTTTTACAATTCCAATATTTATCAGGTTTAAAAACACACCCTTTATTACCATGGAAACTACATGCAGAGTCATGTTTCTTTTCCTTGTTTTTTCAGTTCCTTTTTTCTTTGGCATGTCTCATGTGTATTGAAATAAAATTCTAATTTTTATTACAACAAAAAACGTTGAAGTTTTAGAAAAATCAAGCCAGAGAAAAAAAACAAAAAATTTTAACCAAAAATCAAAGAAACTAGAGAAATGCTATTAAGAAAAGAATTCAGTTAAAAAAAAAACGAATTCTTTTCGATTGATATTTTACAGAAAAAGAAAAAATTTGAACCATAAAAAAAATTAAGAAAATTTTATAACTGAACAGATTTTCTTACAAACATTTTTAAATTTTAAATAACTGAACAGATTTTCTAAAGGAAACTTTTTTGTTAGAAATGGTAAGCAATATCTGAAGATTTTATTAAAAAACAGTTTATTAATTATCGATAACTTTACAGTTTTTCTCAAATAAACATTTTAATTAACGATAACTAAACCGAATTTCTTAAAATTTTTTTTTAATTATTAATGTTAATAACAGAATTAGCTGTTGTCGATAACTTTACAAGTTTTTTTCAGAACATTCTTTAATAACCAAGTACTGACCAGGAAGTTTTTATTTATTAAAAAATAAATACAGTTTTAACCGAAAACATTGACATTGTTTCTCTTAAGAAAAGTTTTATCGATGTACGAGCCAGTTTTGTTAAAATAAAATGTATTTATCGATAACTAATAAAAAATTATCGATAACTAAACAGATTTTTTAGAAAACAAATTGGATTTTCTTAAAAAAAATTTTAAATTTATAAATGAATAGATTTGCAATAATCGATAACATTTTCCATAACTGAACCGATTTCCTTAAGACTTTTTTTTATTTTTAATAACTGAACCGATTTTTTTTATAAAATGTTTTTTCAGTAATCGAAAACTGAACAAATGACTTTAAAAAAATTTTTTAATTCTAAAATTAAACAGATTTTTTCATAAAATTTTCCAATAATCAATGTTTAATATAAAAATAAATTTCTCTAACTAAATACATTTTCAAAAAAAACTTTTCAGTAATCGATAACTTTTATGAAATTCTTCTTCTTATCTCCTTTAGCTCCCACTAAAGCAAAGGGCCTGGACGTCATTTCGCCATTCTGCTCTATCTCGAGCGGTGAATTAAAATTGTATCCCATTTTTTTTTGTCTATTTATCGATAACAAAATAAATTTTCTTAGGAACTTTTTTTTAATATTGATAAATGAACCGACTTTCTTAAGACATTTTCTTTAATTTCGACAAATGAACTGATTTTCTAAAGAACGTTTTCGATAGTCGATATCTTATTACCTTTTTTTAAACTTTTTAAAAAAATTTTGTCATCTATTGATAAGTGAACAGATTTTTCTAAGAATAGAACATTTTTTACTTATCAATAACTGAATATATTTTCTTATAAAAATTTTTTGCAATCGATGATTAAACCGACATTTTGGCAAACATTTTTCAAAAGTTGATAAATGAACAGATTTTCTTAAGATTTTTTTTTTATTAAGTTTTTTCCTGAAGATGCTAACCAAAGGTTAGCGAAATATCGACGAAAGAAGGATAATTATATAAATAAATTTTAAAAATTTGATTATATAAAAAACGGCAAGAGCTTAATTAAAATACGTTTTAATATTATTAAAAAGGTCAAATAAAACTAAAGATACATCACAACTTAACTTTTCCCTACCCGGAGAGATGAACTTGCCTTTAACATATTGCTCACTTAAGTTTAAAGCATCGTTGTAATAGTGGCAAACTACTACTTTGCGCAGAAATATTAAAACTTTGTTTTATTTGTGACTGTAGCTACTTTCTTCAACAACCACAAGTTAATTGCTAAAATGTATTTTCAACATTTTAAACTTCAACTTGGGAACGTTTAACTTTTCGAATAAGTTTTTTTTTTTTTTGTAAAAGATTTTTATCAAGTTGTCAATCGAAACTTTAGAACAAAGTTTTACATCTTTTTTTTTCTTTTCTCGTTGGTTTAGTCCGAAAAAGAGGCAGACACATACATTAAGACTTGCAGAATTACTCGTAGTACTAAAAGTCAGGGTGTAAACTATTGAAGTTAAATTTTGGAAAAACTCTAAGAACAAATAACGTGTTTTTTTTTCTTTTTACTGAAAATGTATGAGAGACGTCTACAGGAAAGCAAATAACCACATTAACCATTTTCTAAATGTTTGATTTTCTTGACATTGTTTTTGTTGGTGCTCTTTATTTATATTTTTACTTAATTAGTCCCAGGGTATGCAAGTTCCCTCTCTGCTGTTGCGTTCTTTTAAGGTTCATTAAAATGTTTGAATGTATGTTAATAACATTGTCAACTCACGGTGTGAGCGTATGCGTAATTTTAGCTGTAGTTGTACTTGTTAGTGTCCTTTTCAATCGTGTTGTATCTTGTGTAAATAATTCCTAGATTTTTTAATGAGAAAAGTTTTGTGGTAACCATTTTCATTTTAATTTTTTTTTTTTTGTTTTTGCAAAATACATATTTTAAAACTTTGTTGATAGATTTTTTGTTGTCATTTCATCTCCGGCATTAAATTATGCAGTGTTGGTTGAAAAAAAAAATTTATAAAGGCAAATTTTGAATTGAATGTTTATTTAGACGACACGTGTAAGAAATAAAATTTTATTCTAAATAAAAGTGACAATTAGCAGGACACAGTGGATTTAAATACAAATATTGATGCAATTTTACCGCAATAGAAATTTTTTTAGATTTTTCAACGGTCATACGGGAATTCCGGGAAAAATCTCATACAAATGGGGATTTAAAATATTTTTCTTTATGGTATATACGTGGTCAACCCGAATTTTGTACCAGTTAAAAAACGAGTAGAAATCCCAGACTAGGCTAAAAAAATCATAGAACAAAAGCATTGAAATTCCAGAATTTCTAAAAAAATTTTTAAAGTTTAGGAAAATGAGATTTTCGGTATTTTATTTTTAATATATTTTTCTAATTTATGTAAAGATGATGTTTTTTTCTGGAAATATATAAACAGAAATTTTAACAGTTCGATAAACAGTTCTGATGAACTTTGATTTGTTATTTTATTTTATGTTTTAATTTATGATAAAATAGAATTTTTTGTCCAACTTATGTGTTGGGTTGAGTGGAAAAGAGAAAGATGATGCTCCATCACCAATGCATATTCGGGTATACATTGGCATATTATATGCCTTTAGGGGAAAGTTTCCCCTTCTAATAAGCCCAACAGCAAGGCACAAATCACGGCATGGAAATAACAATACAGTTTCGATGAAAATTTCGTTCGATATCGAAGGCCTCTGGATGTACAAGGCCTGCTCGCTGTATTCCATACTCATATCATTTTTACACAAGTTGTCATTTCGGGGTAGTTCTTCGGCTCTCGCTTCTTTGGCAGGTACATAGGTATGGCAACTGGATAAAAAATATAATTCTTTTACTTTTGATTTGGCAAAAAAAAAACAATGCTACTCCTTCTCTTCTCCCTTCTCATAGCAGCGAGTGTGGAATGTGCATGTTATCTTTTATACAAAAGAGCCTTCTTTGAGGCCTTCTTTATCAGTCATGGTAATTGAAACAAAAAAATTTCTAAGCAGGCCTTCAATAGGGCCTGAAGAATTAGCATAGGAACAAAAAAAAAAACAAAAAAAAGGAAGGTCTTCTCAGTTTTGCCGCTGAGTGGTAGTTTGCCCCAGATTCGATAATAGTTTTATATATAAAAAGTTCTCAATAATTTCCTTTTTATTTCCCTAAATATTTGGTTTATTCTCCCTTTTAAAACTTTCGCTACTAATGCGATTAAATGCATGTTATTCGTAAAAGTAGTGCTTAAGAATTTTGGCTTTCACATAGAACTTTCGCTATCCTTCTGCACAGGAAAAATTAAAAATTGTTTTTAATAACCAATTTCATAGAATCAAGCAAACAATTGCTTGATTTTGTACCTATTACCCAAAATGATTGTATTTCTGATTACAAATTGTAAAAATTGAAAATTGTGTTTTTTTTAATAAATTATATTTTTAATTTTAATTAAAAAAAAATCATCAAAAAACATTGCCATTTCAAACAATCTGTTAATTGATTTAATTAAATATTCCTCAGGTTTTGACAATTTCCTACAAGCTTTAATTATTTTATTTTAAACGAAAAAATCAATTAAGATTTTTTTGTATTTAATTAAAAATTTATTTCAAAACAACTCAAATGTTAATTAAATCCGTGTACAACCCCATTTAAGATTTTTTTTGTTTATATGAAAATCTGCCCTGATAATAATGCCTTAACACCTATTTCATATTATGCGTTTCTTATATACAATTTATAGCAATAATTTTTTGTAATTGTAAGATTTCAAGTTGATTTACTCTCTAATCTCTGATTTTATTTGTTACTGCAATCAATCAGTTTTATGGTTAATTTATCAATGAATACAGAATCTATAATTTCTTTAAAAGTCAATAACTTTTTTATTACAAAAAGTTTTTAATTATCGATGTCTGAGCCAGTTTTGTTAAAATAAAATGTACTTATCGATAACTTATAAAAAATTATCGATAAGTTAACCGATTTTTTTTAGAAAGCATTTTCAACTATCGATAACTAAATGGATTTTCTTAAAAAAGATTTTAAATTGATAAATGAAAGGATTTGCAATAATCGATAACATTTTCGATAACTGAACAGATTTCCTTGAGAATTTTTTTTTATTTTCAAAAACTGAAGAGATTTTTTTAAAAAATATTTATTCAGTAATCGAAAACTGAAAAATGACTTAAAAAAATTTTTTTAATTCTAAAATTAAACAGACTTTTTTATAAAATTTTTCAATAAACGATGTTTAAAATAAAAATAAAATTCTGTTACTAAACAGATTTTCTAAAAAAAACTTTTCAGTAATCGATAACTTTTACGAAATTCTTCTTCTCCTTTAGCTTCCAGTAAAGCATAGAGCCTGAACGTAAATTGTCCATTCTGCTCTATCTCGAGCGTTAATTTTTACCCGATTAAAATTGTTTCCAAATTTTTTTTTCTATTTATCGATAACTTAATAAATTTTCTTAGGAAATTTTTTTTAATATTGATAAATGAATACAAAATCTATAATTTATTTTAAAGTCAATAAATATTTTATTAGACTTTAACAATGAATTGGGAATTTAGTTAATATTAAGCTTGAAAATAGCGTTGCGTAAGGGCTCTTTTTAAGATGTTTTCGATGACTTCCATTGAGATTTTCACACCTATCGTTCGATTTTCTTTTTCAAAACTACTTAAGAGGTTTTCGAGAGGGAACTTTATATAAGCCTTTAGCAAATTATGTAGGAATCTTTAAGAAATTTGGTAGCGCAATTTTTATTTATAAACTAATTTGTGCCAAATTTAATCAAAATTGGTTTATTCGCCATTAGTTATTTTTCTGTTTTTGTTGCGTACATTAAATTAGGGTTATTTGTGATGTATTGCGCACCTTTCTGGGTAGGTCAAAAATTTTTTTATTGGCTTACGAATATATCGTTAAAACGGGTTATAAATATTAGTTCATAATAGTAATTATTGTGAGAAAATTAAATTTGTTAGCGAGGTTGGTCAACATTTAAGTTTACAACATTTATCCTAATAAACCGATTGTAATGGTTTCCATTCCTAATATGCTTAGAAGAACGAGAAACAATTTTGCTTTTTTATGCTGAGATATTGAATTTTTAGTATTTAAAAAAAAATCCCACTATATTTGATAAACTAACACAGTACAACACATGATTTGCCAACTCAATTCTGTGAACTGTATGTGAAATTAGACCCAAAAAGAAGAATTTCTGCATCATTCGTTTTGTCTTCTTACCTGCGATTTGAAGTTAGTATCGATTTGAAGTTAGTACTATCGTATAGGGGAATTTATCACGTTTTAGGCCCTGTTGTTTGACATAGCTCGACAACCACTAGCCCAATTTAGTTGAAATAAATTTTAAAAAATTAAGAATTACAATTCCCTTAATCTGTTCATATATTGTTTTCCTATACAAGTAACACTTTCGAAGTTAAAAATGAATGTATGAAGGGAAAAAATTATTTTTTGCCTAAAAATTTAAATTTTTTTTTTAAAAATACATAAAAAATCCAAAATGGAAAAAAGTTTCAAGTCTAGTTATTATTTCGCAAAGTCACATAACCTATGAGCAAAATGAGACAAAGATCATACAAATCGATGCACGCGTTTCGCTATTATTCGCAATTGAGTAAAGGTATGAATTTCAAAAATCAGTTATAGCCACCACCCTTAAAATAAAAATATAAATTAAAAAATTATCATGCAAAAAAAAACTTTATTTATAAAAACTTAATGAAAATAAAATAATATGCAATTAATACGCAATTATAATATGCATAAAAACAAAATTTAGAACATTTTTTCAATTATTGGCAATATCCATCCTTGTAGAAGTTGACGCTTGTGGTTCTGATGATCTTGTTTTCTTCGTAGGTTGTTCATATTCATGGTCTGAGTCAGCTTGGCGTTGTCGGTATGATGTTGCGCTGACATTTTGCTGTGTGAGTTTTCTTCTCTTCAAAAATGATGTCAGCCATTCGGAGTCGTGTTGTGATAGTTCCAGCTTGGCCACAATGTAATCCATTTCGATTTGTGGTAGCGGTTGTGGTGCACTATTTTCAATATCGGGTATCCAATCAGCATCATCCAAATCGGTCGGATTGGTGAAAACGGTTTCGGCTAGCAGGGACACAGTATCCGCACTCGGAGGTTAAGGTGCATCGGTATCAGCAGGGCGTTGCACTGGAAGTGTGGCAGTAAATGCAGCAGTGTATACTTTTGTTTTCAATTGTTGTCTGTTTAATCCAGGACGAAAATGTATGCATGCATAGCACCTGGATTCATCATGTCCAGTTGTGTCTTCCACCCAAATTACTGGCTTCATAAAAGATAACTTTCTACTTTTTCCGTGAATCCATTTTAGAAGGGTAGTATAACAACTGTTGCACACTGTGTTCGGCGTAAAATTTGCACCACTTAAATCTGCTTCATCGAAATAATTACAATACGCGGTTTTGAATTGCTCAGTAAACAAATTTTTTCGATCTTTTTTCTGTATTTTTCGGACGATATGACCACAAACGTAACAATATTCATCCAAATATGGGCACTTGTTGTTTTCCATATTGATATATTTTATGTTTTGTTGTTATTCACTTTTAAAAAACTGGAGAAAAATCACTTTTACTGTTCGCGTTCGTCGGCACTGGCTGAATGCCAAAAATCGATCAATGCACACCTATAAATACTACGTATTTTTGAATATTTTACTGCCAGGTATAAATGGGCGCATATTTTAAGGGCGGCTGGCTATATACCTGATTCAGCACTTGTACGTTTCAAACTGTGCAAAACTTTCCAAATAATGACCACCCTTAAATGTGGGTGCAATTTCTGTAAAAAAATCATATAGGTAGCCACCGGAAAAACCCAAATAATAAAAAGGTCCACTTTCCGTTTAATTGTCAGCGTACATTTATTACCGCAATCATAAAAATCAAATAACCTTTTGTTTATTCCTTTTTTTTTAATTCTCAGAATCATGAAAAAGGTGTCAATGTTTTCTCCAAATAATGTTGTGCATATCTCGAGCAAATTTTTGAAATTCATACATTTACTCAATTGCGAATAAAAGCGAAACGCGTGCATCGATTTTTATGATCTTTGTCTCATTTTGCTCATAGGTTATGTGACTTTGCGAAAAAATAACTAGACTTGAAACTTTTTTCCATTTTGGATTTTTTATGTATTTTAAAAAAAAAAATTTAAATTTTTAGGCAAAAAATAATTTTTTCCTTTCATACATTCATTTTTAACTTCGAAAGTGTTACTTGTATAGGAAAACAATATATGAACAGATTAAGGGAATTGTAATTCTTAATTTTTTAAAATTTATTTCAACTAAATTGGGCTAGTGGTTGTCGAGCTATGTCAAACAACAGGGCCTAAAACGTGATAAATTCCCCTATACGATAGTACTAACTTCAAATCGATACTAACTTCAAATCGCAGGTAAGAAGACAAAACGAATGATGCAGAAATTCTTCTTTTTGGGTCTAATTTCACATACAGTTCACAGAATTGAGTTGGCAATCAATTAACTGAAAAATGTTGTACTGTGTAATACACCTCATCTCATATGTGTTAAAGGACATTAAACACACAACAGAAAAGCAAATGTAAGTACACCACGTTTGGGTAAAACCACAAAGACAAATCCTATCCACAACTTATGCTGTGTTGAAAGGGTACACGAGTTCAAAGAAATACACTCCAGATGGAACTCGTTTCTTTCAAAACCTTTCAATGCAATAAACTTTTTTCGATACTCCTAATATTTGAAAATTACCTCGTGCAGTCTGCGAGAATTTGTGATGCTTAATTTTGTGCCGAATACAGCGTACGCAAACAAAGAATTGTTTTTGCAAAGAATCGTTGTTGCAAAATTTTTAAAGATATAAACATAAAACATATTTCGTACACACAAATACACCAAACTCAAATTAAAAGAAATGTGCGTATCAAATTAAAAGGAATGTGCGTATTTTGTATTCCTACTCTTATTGCTCTATGTATTTTTTTATTCATTTGTTAATTTTAAAGAGTATTTCCTATACTGCTTCTCATTTGGTTTCCACTATAGTGAAGAATTTGTTTTTTGCTTCTATACGCTTGTACAGTATTATTTGCTTGTGACCGAGATACTACAGTACACAGAAAAAATCCAAACGTGTTTTTAATCACAAAATTCGTAGAATCAAGTAAAAAAAATTTTGATTTTGCACCTAAATATCACCAAAATGATTATATTGACTACAAAGAATCGTAAAGGTTAAAAATTGAGAATTTGTTTCAAGAAATTATATTTTCAATTTACCACTAGTGGTTGTGAAGGTAAAAAAACTATTGATTTAATTACCACATTAATTATTTTTTAATACTTTTCAAACAATGTTTTTAATTGGTAAATAACTAATGAAGATTTTTTCTGTGTAAAGAGTTTTTAATAATTTGAATGTGAATTAATGTGGAATTGTGCAGGCCTCTAACATATGTACATAAATAAAAATATTATAAAATTCTAGCTTAAGCCGATGCACTTCGCTTAAGCCATTGAAATGAGAAAGTAATTTTTTTGAACCAATCTCTTGTATTGATAACGATATTTAGACAATTATATTATCCGTGTATGGGAGATTCCATGCTTTACTTTTCAGTTCGTATCGCTTTGCATTGATAACCAAACTCTTTGGGCTAAATTTGGAAACGTTTACTGTAGACGTAAATCGCTTATCGTGCAGTGTATTTGGTATATTACCGTGTTTTAATCTACATGGTAGTATTGGTATTGCTATGTTGGCATGTTGTTTTTTGCTTGGTGTTTGTGATGCTGTCATCTACATATGACTAGTGGCGTATTGTATTTTGCTGGCTGTTTTCGGTATTGCCAAGTTCTGATGGATTTTGAACCATTCATTGCAGTGATGCAAAATGTGGCACAATTGTGCCATTTGTGGCCCTTTTGAATGTTTGACGGCCCTGTGGAAATCTATTTTGGCCCTTATAGGTCAAAATTTAACTAACTACTTTAAATCGTTGAATACATTTTTCAATGTTCTTTTTTCACCACTACTACGAAATTAGTTTAATTGTTCATGGCCAAATAAACCACACAAGCGGTTTGATCTGTGATATAAAAAAACACATATAAAGCATATTTGTATAAAATCTACGTTTCTTGCAGATATCTTACTGCCTCTTTTTAGAACGTGAGCGCAAAAGTGACTCGTTTAACTAATATTTAAAACAAATTTTCAAAATTTGTTTTTGTTTTAAACGTTAATTAAATGAGTCAGTGTTCGCTCGCGTTCTTAAAACACACAGTTAGAGACGTCGGACTGTTTCGCTGGCTTAGTAAAATTGAAACAAAAGTGGACAAAATATACGTTCAAACATTGTGAATTTTTGGTTTTGTTCTCAATAAAATAAAATACATATACTATATTACTAGGGTTTACTATAGTCTTCCAGATTTCGGTGAGAGTATTTTGCTGGCTGGGTACAGTTATATTAAATATTTGGCCCTTTCAAAGTTATTTTGGCCCATTTAAATCCTCAATTCGGCACAAAATAAAAAACCTCAAAATGCATCACTGATTCATTGGTGTGATTTCTTGTGCTATTTTTGTATGAGACTATCCATGCCTACTTAAAGACTTACGAATATTTGTACCCTAGCCCCTGGTAATCAGCAAACACTTTAAAAATGTCAGCAAAACTCTATAGGGCACAAACAAGCGCATTTTTATTTTTATATTTTACCGAAGGTAAAATGGTATACATATATTTGTTTGTCATTCCGTTTGTAATATCTGTAATATTCATCTTAGTCTCTATAAAGTATATATATACTGAATCCTTATGAGGAGCGAAGTTGACCTAGAGATGTCCATCTGTCTGTTGAAATGGGGTTTCTACAGATCCCAGAAATAATAGGGACTAGGTTGTTATATACTTACACATACACTCCGTTAAATTTTGAACTTGAAATCTAGCCTTATCGGTCCATAAATTGCTGAGATTTGACCACGACTGCCTATAAATCTTTTGTTGTTGCTTTTATATATTTAGAGAACGGCACGAGCCAAAGTTTCCAAATCGGGCACAAGAATCTGGGTTATCAATAGACAATATCTGACAAAATATCTGCGGGATTGGTGAAGAAGGCATTGCACTTCCCACACAAACACATTACAGATTTATGTTAAAAACACGGTAAGAGCTAAATTTCCCAAAATAGGTACAAGCATCTTGGTTACCAACAAACAACATCCGACAAAATGTGGTCGGCAGTAGAGAAGTGGGCGTGGTACAAAAATTTATTTATTTATATCCAAAGTACGGTAAGAAAAAAATTTTCCACATATCGAACACATAACTTGGTTGTCAACCCACAACCTCTTTAAAAAAATATAAGCGGGATTGTAGAAGTGGGCTGGTCCCCTCCTGTATAAAGACATATATCTTTGTTTATTTGGAGAACCGGTAGAGGCCAAGTTTCCAAGTACGGTACAACCATCTTGGTTATCAATACACAATACCCGACAAAATGTGGACGAGTTTTAAGAAGTGGGCGTGGCAAAAAATCTTAAGAAAGGTATTTATATAATGTTCTGTTCTTAGCGCACCAGTGTGAAGGATATATAACATTCGGCATAGCCGAATGCAGCACTCTTACTTGTTTTAATACCTATAAATAAAAGGCAAGATCATTCAAGAGTTAGAGGCCAGACTTTTAACATATTTTCATATTTTTTTTTTTTTTTTTTTTTTTTTTGGTCAAGTGCAATTAAAGCTAAAAGTTTTATAGGTATAAGCAGTTAATATGGTCATAGCAAAAGAAAATTGTACATATAAAAAATTTATCATGTCTCTTCCACCGTTGTAAGCTGAATGTACCCATTCTCTGCTTGCAATTATTTAAAGGGCACAAAGAAATGTTTAGTATAGCTTGTCTATGATTTATCGCTGTTTTTGCTATATAGACTTGAACAAAAAATATAAAGACAGAAAAAAAACAAAAGAGGCCAGTAGTACGCTAAATTGTCAAAAGCAATATATATAATAAAAGAACACATGGCCTTTGTCACTTTTTTCCTTAGAAATGTCAATGGTTGTCTTGAAATTTTTTCTAACTAAGTAATTTTAGTTTATAGTTTGTTTTGTGATTAATAGAATAATAATATTAAAAGCCAGATATTGGCAATAAAATCCAGTTAAATGGGTTAAATGTTTGGCTGGCTTGTTAGGGATAAAAAGAGCAGTTTTTAATTACACATGTACATGAGTGAAGTGAGTATCAGTAATAATTCGTTTAATGAGATTGTTATGGCTATGAGTTAAGCTATTTATTTGAGGAACTGCTGGCAGTAACTGATAAAGAAGTAAAATGGATTTTATTTGCTTTGTACAAAATAAATTATGTAAAATGGTCTCCCAAGCCTAATAGCATTTACAGTAAAAAATTTCTCTTTAATAGAATTCTTGTTAGTACAAGTTAACAGTAAAGTTTTAAGACCTTCCTTATAATAACAATATATTTAAGGTTTATAAAAGATTTCTAAAACGCTGTACATGTACACATATGTATTTAATTTGTGTAAAAAACGCCAAAGAAAGTCTAAAAACAACTTATTTAAGGCATAGATGTATATACTAATGTATATCTTCTTTTACATAAATACGGGAACAATTTTTTGTAGTTGATTTTTAAGTATCTTATCGTCCACCGATTTTAATTAAATCTATATTGTTTTAAAGGTATTTTCGTGTAGATATTCACAAATTTTTAGGATTAAAGGGTTTAAAAATGGTTTTAAATTTGCTTGCAAACACACGTAGACACATGATTAACGCTGGTCCAATGCTTTTTATTGTTTTAAAATGTTTTCGTTTTTTTTTTTTTTTGTTCTTGCAAACAGACATGTACACACATGGGCGAAAAGAGTGCATTTCGTTGTTTTCTAAAAATGTTTACGTTGTTTTTGTATAACGCACTGATTCTCTAAAGTAAATGTCGAGTGGTCGAATTTTGGCAACCAGGCGATACTAGTATATATAAATATATCATCACCTAAAATGCAAAAGGGCGTAACAAAAATTTTTTTAAATTTTTTTAAAAATGTCGCCATTTTTTATTGCAGGGATCTTAAATAAAACGAAATTAGATTTGTCTAAGAATTATTTATGGTTCTAGTTATAAGTTATCTTGTAAATTGTAGTTTTATGTCATATTAGTTACTACTTTTATGAACGCCACTGTTTTTCTAGCAATTTTAATTGTAGACTTAAGATTTAGATGTATAACAGTTATTTTAAAATAATTCGAACACAGCATTCTAGAATCTACTAGACGGTTCATGAATCAACTAGGAATAGTTTTGAACTATAAATACAGGCTAACTGATAAAAGTTAAGTTTAGTTTGATTGGAGACATTAAACTGTTCAGATCGCTACTTACAATAGTGATTAAATTTTGTGAATTTCAATAAATTTTGTTAAGTTCAATTCGTGTGTGTATCAATTTTGATTTGCAATTAAAAGAAGTCAAAGGTTTATTATAAAGGGAATAACCCTTAACGCATTTTATAAAGTAATAACGTAACAATTGGTGTCAGAAGTGGGATCGCAATAAATATAAAAAAAAATTGATAAACAATGAAATTCGATGAGCTAAAAGTTGAACAGCTTAAGAAAGAGTTGGGCAATTTGGATCTGCCGACTGCAGGAAACAAAGCTGAGCTGC
Organism: Pollenia amentaria; assembly: GCA_943735925.1. NCBI lineage: Eukaryota > Metazoa > Arthropoda > Insecta > Diptera > Polleniidae > Pollenia > Pollenia amentaria. The sequence goes on from OX031007.1 coordinate 152,468,566, forward strand.
AGAAAAGATTGATCGATGAATTTAAGCAATGTTGACTTCGCAGCTTATGAATATATATATATATAAATATAAATAACAATCAAATATAAATAACAATCAAGCCCCCTTATATCTGGAATCTTCGAAAAAACACGTTTCAACACGCAAACGGACAGACGCACAGACGAACATAGTTAAATCAACTTCGCTACTCATAAGGACCCAAAGTAAATATTTTTTATGGGGTCTAAGATCAATGTTGTAGATATTACAAACTGAGTGACCAACTTATAAATATCCTTTTACCTTCGCCGAAGGGTACAAAAATGGGAAGAGGGAGAAAACTTCCAAATCATTTTTATTCATAATTGGGATGTTAATAAAAAGATTTATTAAATTGTCAAATTTTATATAAATTTGTTTCATATACACACGAACATATATTTACACCCACAACAAAATAGTAGAGAGGTTATTATGCGTTTGTGCTGATGTTGGCAACACATTAAAATATGTGTGTAGAACTTTTGTATACCGATTGACTCAGAAACACTTTTTGTCCATGTAAACCTCGCACGCAAAGTTAAGGCGGCAATTTTGGAGATAATTTGATGAACTGTGGTACATAGGTTCTAAAGGACCAAGCCTGTTAAAAATGGTGAAAATAGGTCCATAATATTACATATCCCCCATACAAGCTTCTTTCTGGTGAAGATAAACAATCTAATTGTGTTAGTTTTATATTAGGTTTAGTCAAAACATAATAATAAACACTAAAAACAAAATAAGAGTTTTTATTTCCTTATTCTATTTAATAGAACTGACCTCAAGCCGAAAATATTAAGTCCAAACATATTTTATTGCAATTTTAATTAATTAGCTAACCGCAAAGAGCGAACTACTTCAAAACATTAATTTTGAGATAATCAATTAAAACAGTGTAGTTAATTTTGGATAATAACAAATCCAAGTTTTATGTTCTAATCTAGTAAAAGGTCAACAGCCTTTTATTTAAAGATGTCTAATATGACACTTTCTGCACTAGTTTTTTAGCAATACTAAAATAAGGTACATGAAGTATAAGAATAAGTTACTTCATAGCAATAAAATTCAAAGAACACGTTATATAAATAAAAGATTCGTTTACTGCATTAGCGAAATGCTATTTTTTGTTATTCATAAGCATTTCACTAACTATAACAATCATTAAAAAGTGTGTTATTGATTAAAATTGGCTTAAATATTAAACTATTCATACATTCATAAAATTATTATAGTAACTGATTGTAGTTTATTAAATTCGTTTTTCGTATTTTCGATCTACCAAGGTGAAATACCATTTGGTTTAAAGATTGATGTTTGACCATTGACGTCATCCGGCTGCAATAGCCGAGTGAGTAAGACGGCAAACCCCACTGAAGAGATTGTGTGGTTACAATCGAAACTAGTCTGGGCAACCTGTCCATGAACGCCTGGCTTCAAATCTCAGCGCTGTCAAGAATAAAAAATTATCATTAAAAATTTTAATTAATTTCATGTTGTAAAATTCCTGTCTTCATAAAAATAATTTAATGAAAATTAAATTCAATTAACTTATGACTAATTAAAAATATCTAAATTTGGATTAAAAACCATTAACAGTTCAATAAAACAACCACAATACTAATTACTGTTAAAATTAAATGAAAATATAGTTATTTTACGAATCAATTTATTTTGTACATGTATGTTTGTTATTCAAAAAACAAACTACCAAAAAATACTGTTTTTCCGTACTCATATTGTTATGTAGTTTGATTTTTTGTCAGTTAAATTATTTTTTTTTTCTAATTGTTCGATTAATTTGAAATTCCTGATTTCGGTTAAAGGAGTAATGGAAGAATTTATGCCGATTAATCGAATAACAATACATATATGGTTTTGTGTATAATTTTGTAAAGTTTTAAGTCAAATAAACAAACCAAATGTATGTGTGCGTTGAAATTAAAAAAAAAAACAGTCATGTTTAGTGAGTAATTCACATACATGGGCGTACTGCTAATTAAAAAAATTTTCAGTAACCAGTAAATTTTTACTGATAACTGAAATAATGCAGTACTACGTTAATTTTTACTTATAATTGAAACAAATGCAAAAAAATATATTTAACCCTGGAGCCACACGTTCAATAAATCACTTTCAAGTTGTTCACAAAAACTGCTTGTCAAAACTTGTTTGAATTAGCAGCTGTGTCACAGGCTGCACACAATTTGATTATCAGTTTCATTTTAACAATGCCCTGATGAAGAAACAAATCAAAATCGTAGCATGACTCAAAGTATTTTGTAAAAAAGAACAAGAATTTTTTAGATCACAATTTTTTTTAAAAAAGCACATTTATTTTTTAAGAAATATATAGACTGTTCGTCGACTTCGAACGTTAACGTTCGCATAGAAAATTACATTTAAAACAAAAACAAAGTTTAGAATTTTGTTTTTCACGGTAACCCTCCTGATTTCGCCAATTCTCTCGATGCGGAATCTACTTACAATTTATAATTTCAATTTTATGCCACTATTGTCCTTTTACTATAATAAATATTTGTTTTTGCAATTCATACTCCCAAAATGCATTTAGCAGTCAATCAATATAAGGACAAAATTCAACGATACACAGCAGGATGCAAATATTTAAAATAAATATTTGCACGTAGTATTTTTATTGTTAAAAGAAAAAATTTAAATATACAAACTTGCTGGCAAACTAGTTCTTAAACAAGCAGCAACTTTTATTTAACAATTTTCAATACAAGGCGAATAGAGAAATAAAAATTATGCAACAGCACGTAAAGCGAAACATTTTAACACCCTTTAAGACCTCGGGGTCCATGAGGCAACAGTGAGAGTCAGTGTATTTAGGTTATAAGCTGATGTTTTTTGTATGTTTGATATTTATATTAATTAAAAATCAACAGGCCTTTAGGTTGAGAGCCTTTGATCAAGCTTTTATACAAATTTTATTGCAGTTCCCATTAGGTTGGATTTTCATTATCAGCCATGTTCTGGAATTCGAAATTGATTTAAACCGATCAAGATTGGAATTTGTTGAATTTTTTTACTTATATGAATAAAGATATCTAAATAATATTCCCAACAAAGAACCTTCACATAATCTTAACCTCCTAACATAATTTTGCTCCGTAGGGTCCATGATTGTCTATGGGTCCCAAATAGAGTACAGTCTCGAAAAGTTATCTTTTAATACTGTGGTATAGGGTATTAAATGGTCGGGCTTGACAAACTACACCTTTTTACTTGTCTTGGTTTTATTTTTATTGAAAAAAAAATATGTTATGATTTACTATCCTTTTTTATTTTATAGCAAAATTTTGGTACAATTTATGTCAATTTGATACAATTTTGCCATTAAGACAGTACAACTAAGGAATTGTCAGATACCAACAGTGTGCTATACCGTGCTAAATTCGTAATTTTGAATTCTGATAAATACACTGAAATTTATTGTTAGAATGCTAGTTTCTATGCGGATTTTACTGGTATTTTAAGGCAAATAATCAGGAAACCTTTTTCCAAAGATTTTAGAAAAGCGAAAAATATTATGCAAATAAAACTGTAAAACGAATAAGGATTTTAAACACTCAAGTTATGCTCGGAGCACAACTGGGACGAACGACGAATTTCTGGCCGCGAATATTCGTCGCCAAAAATAAAACATATTTATAATCGTAATTAGCTGCAGACTGCCTTCGCCTCCCGAATTGCGCTGGTGTCTGCATTAATAACCGTAGCTATTTGCCGACAGCCTTCGCCACCCGAATTGCGCTGGTGTCTGCATTAATAACCGTAGCTAGTTGCCGACAGCCTTCGCCTTCCTAATTGCGCTGGTGTCAGCATTATTTATAATCGTAGTAAGCTGCCGACTGCCTTCGCCTTCCGAATTGCGCTGGTGTCTGCCTTTATAACCGTAGCTAGTTGCATTCGCCTTCTTTAAACCAGGACAGTATGTTACTCTCTTTCCCATGCCAGCCCCCTGATCGTCGCTGCCCGACTCCTGCAACCGCCCGATCCTTACGCCGCAACAAAATCCGCATTCCAGCACACAACCAGTCTACCCCTCGTTCCCGTCTGCAGCTGCGCCGCATCATCAGAAAGCTGCCGTAGATTTAAATATTTTACGTAGATTAAGGTTTCGTAAATAAAGCTTTGTTCATATTTTTATATAATCATACACGAAAACACCACGTGTTTCATTTCAAAGGAAGCAGACCTTCGAACTGACCCTGGACAGACTGAGTCATACCTCAGCTGGGAAAGTAAACTAAGTTTCAATAATAGCGTCTTTGCAATAGATTTATTTCTATTTCATACGCCGTCGAACAAATCAGTACTAGGTGACCATATTTGGTTTAAGTTTAGAAGTATTTTAGTAAATAAAGTTACTTTTTACTTTAATAATTGTTTTTCATTTTATTGTATTACATTTTAAATATATATTAGGGTATTAACGGTTAACCGATTAATTACTACCCGATTAACTGATCGGTTAATTTAAAATGGCATGTTTTCGATTAACGATTAAACCGGTTAATTTCAGTCGATTAACCGAAGTAACAACATTTTTAACTTTTTGTAGTATTATAACACATTTTTTTGTGTTTTTTAATTATTTTCTTCGTCTCATATACAAAGGTATGTGCTAAAAAAATATTTTTATATATGCTTTAATAGAACTTCGGTTAGTACAATTAGAAGTGCTAAAAATTTAAAAAAATTAAAAGAGGACTCTAATGACATAATGGAAGATTTTATATGTTTAGAAAAATCCAGATAGAGAACTGAGAAATTAGATATTCTGTATTTTGGATTGCTTTTGATTTCTTCAACATTAACGATATCTGAAAGAACTTTTTCAAAGTCAAGTTTCTTCAAAACAAAAGAAAATAAACAATCAACATCCTAAACATTTAATCCAAATTATTTGTATAAAAGATTAACTTATAAGATCATCTTAAACTATTCAAATAACTAATAAAATTATCTTATAGTTTATATATGTATTTCATACGAGTATTTATAAATTATTCTTTTGTTTGCTCGTTTGAGTTTATGTTATTGGTTTTTTTTTTACTAATAAAGTCCAAATAATAAATCGATTATGCATTTTTATATATAGAAATTACTTAATTTATAAAAAAACTTTGTTAATCGGTTAACCGATCAATAACCAAATTAACCGATTATTAACCGATTAAACCAAAACCTCGGTTAATTAATCGAGCGATTAACCGATTAAAACAAAGGCCCGATTAAATGAATACCCTAATATATATACAAAGTATTTTGCTATAAAAATAGTTTTAAGTTGTGTTTTTTGATTATGTTTTAATTTTTAAGCATAATTTTTTTTTTAATATGGTCCCACTATTACTCTCTCTTTGCACAAACAGCAATCAACTTTCTTAATTATAATATTGCATAATATTGGTCACCACACCATAACATGCTCCAGAAATCAAACTGCATTTAACACCAGGAATAATATGAATCTACGAATTGCTTGGTGTAGGCTAGAACCTACTAAGCAGCGAGTAGAGCATATGGGTAGTTTAGAGTATAATAACCTTCCTCCACATTTAAGAAATATAGAAAGAATTTCGATCTTTAAAAAAAAATTAAAAGAACATTTATTGCAAGATTTAGAAATGCTTCTTTTGTGAAAACTTTATATACTGTACACTTTTTTTTTTATTTTTTTTCTCAATTGAGAATATTGGTCTCATATGAATTATTATATTCCATATTCATTTAAATTTTGTTATTTAATTTTAAATATTTAAATTGTTTTTTTTTATTTCTTAACTTTTTTTTATATGCTTGTAGCAAAGAATTTTGTTGTTGCCAACTCGCCTCAATAATGTCCAAAGGACGCTGAGGCACAAACTATTGTAAAATATATTTTTTTTTTTAAAGCTGCTTATTATTCGTCGTTATTGTGCGTCATACGACGAATTTACTAAGCGAATTTTTACTGAAAATTTCCTCGTGTTGGGCGAAATTCGGTGTTCGTCCCAGTTGTGTTCCTAGCATTATACTTGTAACAATATAAAAGCTTAAACAGAAACAACAACAATAAACAGTGCGCTTATTTATTCTTACATTCCCCTACAATTCGTTGGCTTTTTTCCGACTCGAGTGCATTTTTTTTTTTTATTTTTTTTCAAAAATCGAATATTACCATATGTAATCGCCGAAATCTTAATCGCGGTTGGCTTAAAATTTTTTTCCATATGCTCTTAATACTAAATTTAAAAGTTTTTTGCTTCTACTGAAAATTTTTAAATTTTGAGTTAATACAGTATCAATGAATAAGAGCGATATGTAACTTTTATATAAATGAAATATATATAACTATGAAGGGCCCCTTCGAAGGCCAATTTACATTCCAATATTGACCTTTTTTTATAAAAGTAATATCATGTATTTGTGTATGTAAATTTAAAATATCTATTAATTCCCCTCCCCCCTACTTACTCATTACTTGTATTCTAGTTACTCATGTTTTTATAGCAGACACGTTCTTGAATTCAAACAGTGTATTGAAATAATAAACACCACAATACCACCACACTATTGAGGAAATGGAACGACTAGTATTAACTACAAACAATATACATCGTTCCTAAGAGTGAAAGAGCTGGAAAATTTAATGGTATTAACATAGTTGGGTTTCCATACAGTTGTTTATTGCAGTCACATAATAGATGAGGTGTTTGATTCCATCGCATGATTGCTTCAGTAGCAGCATCACCATCATCACGGCTGTTGGTTGGTTCATTGGTTTTTGCTCTTCCTTAATATAAGCTGTCAATGGTTTAGTTTTATTATACATACACGCACACAAAAACACACATATATAATGCTCTTACTACTACATTTACTCTTTGCGTGCCTGTTTCTCATTGCCGTATTGCTCCTTTCTCCCTAAATATTGTCAATGTTGTTTGCATTTGCAATTGACAATATCATATCGAGTTATATAATGATTATTTTAGTATTTTTTTATTTGTTTTTCTCTAATGCCATTGTTGTTCATGCAATTGCATTTAGACACGGTCATTAGAAATTCTATTAGTTGTGTCAAAAGCTTTCAAATATCTATCTACTTATACAAATACCTGTATTTCAGTTGAGTATTTATTTCATGTGAATATTAAGAAAATAAGAAACTAATTGCAGTGTTTTCACAGCAGGATAATTAAGTGTCTGATGGTCTTTGGTGAATTGGAATTAACTTGTGTTATATATTTTTTTTTTATAATAAATGTATTTTGTTAAAAGGATAGTGAAAGGAATGTATTTGATTAAATTATAAGGAAACCTTGAGGAAATATTAAAATATCGAAAGAGAAAAAATTCTTTTCTTTTAAATTATTCGTTTCTAATTGTTCATTATTAATATTTACTAGAAAGTTATTTTCTTTCAAAAGCTAAAACAAAAGAAAAATTAAACTGAAATTAAATTTTTTTGAATGTACGTTTCCTTTAAACGTAATTTACTTTACAACACTAGTTTCGAAATTAATTTTTTGTTCAGAGAAAATTTTCTCTTCAAGAGAAGTTTCCTTTTAATACCCACCAGCACTAGTTGGCTGTGATTTAAAAGACCCAATATAGTGAATATATTTTCTGAGTTCTTGAGTAGTTCAAAGTCGATTTAGCCATGTCCGCCCATCTGTCCGTCTGTTGAAATCACATTCACTTTCAAACGCCTTAAAATTAGTGAAAAAATGTTGTGCCAAATTGTTTCAAGTTCTCCTAAGTAGTTTGGGTTAGAAGTTGACGATATACATCGATGTTTTAAAAACTCTCGATATAAGGAATCTAATCAAAACAATCCGATATTTTTTACTCATTAACGTCGAATTCGTTTTTATTCGATGTATCGAAGCGACAAATGTTATAGAAGAACTTCTAGCAGATGTTTAATGTCACATACAAAACGTTGAGATCGAAGCAAAGAAGAATTTATCATTCTCAGCTTTCTGTCCTTAACTTATTTGAACTAACTAAGAAGAAGAGACACTGCAGCACTCACCCAATCAGATGAGCGATAAACACCTTCATATGTGAACAGAAACCGTGATGACTAAATCTTTTTTGTCTAGCACTGGCAGGACATAAAGTAAATATTAGGATAAGATTTGATTAATTATTGTTAGTTCATATTTAATATATGAAGATTCAATAAACAAATACTGAAAAAAAAACTCAAAATCAATTTTACCAGATGTATGACTTTGTAACATTTTGGCGATTCTTTTATTTATATGAGCAAGGAAGCGTTTTTAAAAACCCACACGCAGGGCGCATATTGCTCTTTTTTATTATTCAATATTATTTAGAAATTATTGTATTATACATGGATGTAAGAACGAAAAACTTTTGGTATTTTACTTTACGATTTTTCAACAAACTAAAACTAAAAATCGTTTTTTTGAGTTTTGATAATTTGTCCTCAAACCAGATCATAATTGCGTGTATAAAACTAAGAAAATTTCAACAAAATCAATTATTTTTATAATTATAAACGTAATAAAGCTTTTTGTAAATAATTCCCTATTTGTTTTATAATTCGCATTCATATCTTTTATGTAAAAAAAAAAACAATTGATGTATAGAAAACATCTATGTATTTCACGAAGCATCGATTACACATCGATGCCTGTATGCGATACATTGCATCGCAAAAAAACATCGATGTTTTATTTTCAATATCCATCACTAGTTTGGGTATGAGCGCAAGCATGCCAAAATACTTATTCTGGGAGCATAATTGAATAGCCAATTGGTGAAATAATAGGTCGATGTCGTTGATCGCATACAAAGTAAAAATTCTGGCCAAATTTTTTTCAATTTAACCATTAATTAAAAATAAAATCAGTTTGAAATAAAAATTTATTCAAGTGAATCAAACACAAAAAAAAAATTATTTAATTTTCTCCAATCACCAAATTTATCCCAAATTCATAATATCAAGCAATCAGTTTGTTGATTTTGCACTTGTTACCAAAATGATTATATTGACTACTAAACATTGTAAAGTTGTGAATATTTTTTTTTGAATAAATGATATTTTTAATTTTAATTAAAGAAATGCTCAAAAAACTTTGCCCTTTCAAACAATGTGTTAATTTATTTAATTAAATATTGACAATTCCCAACAACAATTCTACATGTTTAAATTATTTTATTTGAAACGAAAAAAGCCAATTAAGATTTTTTGTTATTTAACTAAAATTTTAATTGGAAATTTGTGTTAAAACAACTAAAATGTTAATTAAATTAAACTTAAATTTTTAATTTTCTATCAACTAAAAAAATTATTGATTTAATTATCACATTAATTAAATTTAAGTACTTTTTAGACCATTTTTTTAATTGATAAAACACTTTTTTCTGTGAACCTTTATTTATATCAACATCATAACTGCAGAAAATGTTGTTTATATAAAAAAAAATATTTAATTTACACTATTTATTTGTTTACTGATGCAAATTTACAAAACTTTTTAATTAATATCGAAAAAATTTAAATTGAAATAATTATTTTTCTGTGAAACAGCTACCCCTAATAAAGTCTGAAGCTGTTGTACAAAATTTTGGCCAGTGTCAGTTTTATAAAACTTGAAATCATGCCAAAAAAATTTTTAAACAAAATTTTTCACAGCAAAATCTTATGCTTCCTCGAGAGCAGTAATATAAGGGATAATTCGGAGTGAAACGCTTGCAGTTCTATGAAATATTACATGATTTTTGCTTGGAATTCATAGCGTAGAATCTCTGTTTTACAGATCTGAAATATGCTCGCTTTGAAAACTGATATGATTTACGTGAATAAAGTCAGTACAACAAATTAGGCATTGGAAAAATTGTTATTCACCCTTTAATGCCCAAGGACAACAATTTTGATAAAAAAAAATTTATGATGTGTAAAATGGTCAAAAAATATCAACTGCGTACCAATTTTGTCGAAATTTTTATTTTTTTTGTTAAGGTTTTTAGAAAATAGTGGTTGCATCTTAAAAGATACACTGGGCACTCCCCTATAACATTCTTAACAAGGAAAGTACATAAATAAAATGCAAATGAAATACACAAATATTATTTTTTTTATTAAGTTTCACGTTAAAATAGAAATAAAATGATAAAAATTATATTGCTCAAGAGTTATATAACTAAAATCTATATATATAAATATATACACACTAACTATACATTCTTATATTTAGTTTGTACTATAGTAATAATGCAAAAATCAACACATACCGACATTTTTAAAAAATATTTATGAGTTATGTATGGTAGTTATAGAAACAATTCTTTCCTGCAGTTAAAAATAAATTCACTTTGCATTTAGTAAAATACATTCGAGTTTGTCCTGAGCAGTTAGGATGCTTATATCTTCCCTTCTTATCCATTATTGGCCAATGATCAATTTTATCCAATCTAGTATCCTGTTGTGGTGCAGTATGAACATTTGGTTTTTTACGTTTGTCTTGAATATCTGATTAATACGTGGTCGATCTCTTAGAGGAGGCTGCTATGTCTTATGCTCTCTAACTAAAGCTTTTCTGAATAGCAGGCCATCGGCCGGGCGCAAGTATTTTCGCCTCTATGGTATAACACGTACCGGCTACGCTAAGTAAAGCTTTTCTGCATAGCCGACCTTTAGCCAGGTTCAAGGATTGTCTTCTCTATGGTATGTTTAACAAATACCGGCTTCGCTTACTTAAGCATCTCTGCATATCTGGCCTTTGGCCGAACGCAAGGATTTTTCCTCTGTAGTATAACAAATACCGGCTTCGCTAACTTAAGCTTGTCTGCGTAGCCGGCCGGTCTTTGGTATACCATAGAGGAGAAAACCCTTGCGCCAGGCCGAAGGCCTGCTAAGAAGCCAAGCTAAATTAGCAGAGCCAGTATTTGTTACGCCATAGAGGAGAAAATCCTTGAGCCTGGCTAAGCCCCAACCTTGCTTTCTATCGCGTGATTCTTAAAAATATTTAATCTTGTTTTATTACATAAATTGGGGTCTACTTTCATATTAAATAAGTCCTTAAAAATTAGGCTGTTATTTCATTTTTGCTTGGGGCGTTATTTCATTTCATTGGGGGTTTATTTCATTTTCAAAATTGAGGTTTTATTTCATATTAAATAATGCCCCACACTTTTGGGGGTTATTTAAATTTTTTTTGGGGTCAATTTTTGGGGGGTTATTTCATGCCGCCGAAAATAATATATCCAGATGCCTCTTCAAAGCTTAGCATATGAATAAAGCTAAATAATAAATAGGTGCATAAATAAACAAAAACTAATTTTTAATTTGTTGGTGAGTGCTCAGTTAATCTTTAAATAAACAACCATTGGATAAAGCTTTATAGCGGTTCTCCGGAACCCAATTTTTTTAGATTATGCATATATTCGAAATGCCTTATATTATTTCTGGACCTCAATTTCTGCTCAGATCTAAGATATTACGATGTAAATAACCCATTTGATTTAATTTTTTTAAATTAATTTAAGATGAATTTCTTGAGATTTCTAAATATACTTGTGTTGTTTCAAATATATTTTGACTTGAAATGAACCCGGGGGAATTTTATTAATGGTTGTATCTTTAAAGATACAGTCGGCATTTAAGGGTTAAAGGGTTTAAAACACTTTTTTTAATATAAATAATTTTTTTTTTTTTGGGATAAGAGGGCTATAATTTTATATACAACTTTTATATACAACTGGTTCCGGCGCTGCCTAGGATTTTCCAAATAATATTTAAATACTGGAAAATGTTGTTAATAACCTGACCAAAGATATGTCTACTGGGTCAAAATTTAATCAGAAAACTTATATTTGTTTAATACATATATTTTGTGAATTTCAGCCAAATCGTATTATAAATTAAAAAAATTTAAATATCACGACAACAGTGCCACCTTTTAGTATTGAACTTTAGAGAAACCTGGTTCCAGACTAAACTAATCTATTGTCCAAGTTTGGTGTTAAACGGTCCAGCGACTATTGAGTTTTAGTAACACGTACCCGGAACTTACGCTTTTTTATATTTTAGCATAAAGCTCGGTTCAGCGGTCACGGATATTACCTATGTGCTTGTATGTGAGGTGCCACGTCCACTTTTCCAAACACACCCAGATTTTTTCTGATGTTGTGTAAGCAAAAAATTTAAACGAAATGCAAGTTTAAAGCCTTTCCTTCATTTTTTTATTTGTCCCGCATTTTATAGAAAATAACTAGAAAAAAGAGTAGCGATAGAAAGTTCGAAAATACATTTAAAATATGCAAGAATTTTATGTAGAAAAAAGCTAGGAAAAAATTGAAGGCAACTAATAAGATGAGTAAACATGACGCAAATGTGCAAAACTGCTAAGAAATGCCTGTTATCGACATCAAAGCGGCAAAGCTATAGGTATTATTTAATTTGAATACATCAAAAGTGTATCCTGCAATTATAAAGATGTAGATAGTGGTTTTAAGATGGTTTTTGTTGATAATTTGTATTCTTCCAGAATTCTAGGTAATTTTTTAATTTAAATACCTATAAGAATTTATTGTTACAAGCAACAGCCTGTTTCTCTTAAGAATAAATTATTAACCTTCAGTATGTTACTTTTATTATTATTATTATTAAATATATTAGAGACTTTTAAGTTTCAAAAATTTACTCAAAGTGATTTTTTAATAAGAACCTTTTTCTGAGAATATTTTACTGAAATGCTCGCCGTTCTAACACTGTTTATCTTCTTTGAATATATTTTTTTAAATACTTCCAACATTGCTCTTTATCTTAATTAACCCAAATTTTTTATTTTTATATCCATTTGAAGTTGTTGAAAGCTGTAACAGGTAACAAACTGTCGGATTATCCAAACGAATTTTAAAAAGAAAAAAAAAAACAAAAACTTACTTAAAAATATATTGCCTTCTTAGGTGCAGATTATAAGAAAATAGGAAATTTTTTTCGCATGTGCTTTCTTTGGAATATGTAAATGAATTTACGTTTAAGGTAAAAACATACAGCTCTCAACAACGACATGTTACATCTCAGATAGCTGTCATGTCATAACCATTTATTAAGATTTTTTCTTCTACTGTTTACTAAAACAATGAATATAAATTGAAATTAAAGTAGAACCAAAAAAAAACTCAAAAATAAACGTATCATGAAAAAAAAAATTAAAACAATGAAAAGGGAAACGGAAGTACATAATTAAAAAGTCATACAGATAAGGAAATGAAAACAGAGAAAGACTAAAGTTTAAATACTAAATTGAAAGTTAGAAACAGAGAGAGTGAGAGAAAGAGAGGGCGAGAAATCACAATACAATACAAAAAGTTTGTGAAACCAAAAATGTTTTCCATGGGAGCAAAATTAAAGACAGTAAATATCGTCTGCTTAGAGATTTTGTACTGATAACGTTTTCCAATTGGAGAACATAAGTTTCTATGAAAAATAGAACCATGGGCGAACCTAAAATGTCATGGAAAATAGAACTAGAACTGAACTAGTACTAAAATAGAACTGAAATTAAGATGAGCCTCAAACTTAACTAAAACTGCCTTAGTACTGAATAAAACTAAACTAGAACTAAACAAGCATGGATTTGATCTAAAACTGAACTTGAACTTAACAACCCAGCTTAAGCTTAACTACAACGCAAACAATTATAATTGTTAATTATAATTATTCAATTATTAAACGCAGCTAAATTTTTGTTTAAATTTTTTAGATCAAATTATAAAATTTCCAGGTGAAAATATGAAGCTAAATTACCAATAAAAAAATTATCTCATAAAAACTAAATTTTTATAAGAAATGTTTTGAAATTTGAAGTAAAATTAAATAAAAAAAAAACAATTTAGGCATAGTCTCATGGAATCCTTTGTACTTTATACTCGGCCTCAATAGCCGAGTGAGTAAAACGGCAAACCCCACCGACGAGATTGTGTGGTTACAATCGAAACTAGTCTGGGCAACCTGTCCGTGAACGCCTGGGTTCAAATCTCAGCGCAGTCAAGAATGAAAAATTATCAATAAAAAAAAAATTGTAATTAATTTCATGTTGTAAAATTCCTATCTTCATAAAAATAATTTAATGAAAATTAAATTCAATGAACTTAAGCCTAATTAAAAATATCTAAATTTGGATTAAAAACCATCAACAGTTCAATAAAATAACCACAATACTAATTATTGCTAACAGCTAAGGCACGAGCTATGTTTACATTTGTCCTTTAAGTTGTGCTGAAAAAAAAAAAAAAAAGAAAGACAAAAACATCAAAAAACAAAAATGTACTTTGGACTTCAAGAAGAATTCTTGACAAAAAGTACGAAAAAACAGAAGTTAGGAAGAACATGTAAATCAATTAAAATAGATAATCATTCATTCAAAAAGCAAATTTCGATCTACCAAAGTGAAATACCATTTAGTTTAAGGATTGATGTTTGACTATTGACGTCGCCCGGCCTCAATAGCCGAGTGAGTAAAACGGCAAACCCCACCGACGAGATTGTGTGGTTACAATCGAAACTAGTCTGGGCAACCTGTCCGTGAACGCCTGGGTTCAAATCTCAGCGCAGTCAAAAATGAAAAATTATCAATAAAAAAAAATTTTAATTAATTTCATGTTGTAAAATTCCTGTCTTCATAAAAATAATTTAATGAAAATTAAATTCAATGAACTTAATTTTTAGGAAACTTTTTACAATTCTATATTACCTGAAAAACAAAAAATACAGCCATACCGAACCAAAGAATTTGTGGGCTTTTTAGTTTAGGAATAAAAGATTTTTTTCGAGCTTTTGTACGTAAAAAAAACGCTAAATCAAGACCGAAAAGGGCTTTGTTGTTATCACTGGTGTACGTGTTTCGACATCACTGCCGCAGCCTTTTTTGCCCTATACTCGCGAGTATAGAAATACGAGATTTGGGCTTTTTACTTTATACATACGGAGACCATATTTTTTGCATATTTTGTAGTGCATACAGGCACCACTTTGAATTAAAACGATTCAACATATGATATAAGTGTTTCACTCCCAAGGATTAAGCAACTTATTTCACACTAGTTTCTTCTTATTGCCGGTCAGAGATGGCTTGATGAAACCAGAAAAATTTGGCCCATCATAGATGAAAAAAGGACTAGGCGGGCTGTCGTATTTTTTTACCACAATTCTAAAAAAATAAAATGTTGGCGATTTTCGGTATATTGTTTGGAGATGAAGGTGAAAAAATCTGAAAACCCTGGTTTAGTGTCCCAAGAGTTGTCAACGCTTACCAAACAATGACAAACATTCGGCTTTTGTTTTGTTAACATTTCAACAAAGAGAATCAAATTAGATGATATAAAGATATCGTTGAAGTAAGAATTCCTATGAAATTTTTTTTTAAGTTACACAAAGTTTTAAGTTCGTGTCTTGCTGCTGTTACTACATGCACTTATGTATACAATTGCAATTGTGTGTTTTTGGGCACCACTGGCCTTAATCTATTCACTTTTGTTTGAGTGTCTACTTGAAACCTGTTTCTAATTATTATCCAAAACTCCAAGACGTATCGTTGAAGTAACACAGAAAACAATTCTCCAAAGTTTTTCAACAATTCAAGCATTATTCAAAAATAACATCAGTTTTTATTAAAAATTTAATCAAATGAATTAAACGTTTAGTTGATACTATTGATTTGTTTACTGGTGCAAATTTAATTAAATTTTTAATTGATATCACAAATTTTTTAATTCAAATCAGGATTTTTTTTGGTCAATAACGATCTCTTTTACTTTTTTAGCTTACACAAAATTTCATGTTTTTCTGCTCCTAACACATGCACATAATTGTAATCTTGTGTTTTTGGGCAACACTGGGCTAAATCTTGTGTGTCTACTTCAAACCTGTTTATAATTATTAACACATAAACATGTAAAATCTTTTTAATTTGAGCAAGTAACAATTACTTTAGGACCAAAAAATTTAACATTTAATTTTATGTACGTATGTGTATAAACTCTTACGCACACATGTTACAAACAAGAAACAGAGTTTAATCGGGCAAGCCCGACGAAATGACATCCTACATGACTTGCAGTTATTGCAAAATGATTTTCACGGAATCCAACTGGCACATAAGGGACATGGACACCAAATTTTCTTATGCAGTTAAGATTTTTGTAAGAACTATTTTTGCCTTATTTTATCTACATATAGACACCAGCATTTATAAGAAATGTATAACAGTGAAAGTAATTTTCTGGAGTATAATTTTTTTGGAAGCTGTAGTCAAATATGGACCGATTTCTATGAAATTTGGCAACATTATGTTCAAGTGGATTTTGATTTTAATACCAACACAATTCTAAAATTGGTTAATTGACAAACTTTATTACGGGACGACATTTGTTTTTGGGGCTAGGTGAAAAAAGTAAACCGATCTTTACCATTTAATTTGGCGTTGTCAAATTATCTCCAAAACTTTGCTGCAAGGTTAACTTGGATAGATAACCATCCAGTGAGCCAGAGTGACTCTAGGTCGACCAGTGCACAAACACATAATATCCTTCCAACTTATGGTGGTGTAGGGTATATAAACATGTTAACAACTACAAGCAAGAGCCCAGCCCTTATACACAAATGTGTACAGCAGATTTGATGTAGAAATAACAAGTAATATACATAAAATTAACATAAAATTCTTCAGAATACATAAATGTATAAATATAAATCCTTATATTTGTACATTTATAAATCCTTATATTTGTACATTTATGTATTAGTAAAAATGTATGGAGGTATGTGTGTAAGCTTATATGATAATTCCTTAACTAAATATCTAATGACATCTATACAGACATCAAATTATAGAAATTTACCTGTAAAGCTTATTAAGAAGCATCCTTACTCTCTGACTCTTTAGCTCATTTAAATCCCAAAACATCTTGTTAATATGCATACAGGATGAAAGAGAGACACGGTATGTGTGCATGTAGCTAAAGTATATCTAATAAGTTTGTGAATTTTTGACCATTTTTTATTCTTTTTGTAAATATTTTTAATAAAAAATAGCTTAAATAGACACGAACTAGAAATTTGCAAAATAAATTATGGACAATTTTTCTCCGTTTCTATCTTCTAGAGACTTACAGACACTGTTATCGGAAAAATGGTTCCGGTGCATTCAGCATTATGGCACTGTTGTCGAAACATGTTGCATTTGGTGTAGGCGATAATTTTTCTCGATTTATATCGAGCTTTCTCAGAAAACACACTACACAAGTTGTTATAGATGGGGTTTTGTCAAACGGATTCCAGATACAATCTGGGCTGCCGCAAGGCTCCGATTTTTTCTACTCTCTTTCCTATTTTTCTTAATGACCTTCTATGTCAAACTGCCAACCCTATCTACTTTTTTGTAGATGACAGCAACCTTTGACATTCGTATTCATATGATTAAAGACCAAGCGTATCAATTGTTGGTGCTATGAGGCAGAACATGAATGATACGCTTGACCGAGACCTTGACATTATCTCGTAATGATGTCGTGCGAATAGGGTAGATTTGAAAACCCAAACATCACAATGGACCATATTGGTCTCTGGGTGAGGGTGTTAAGTTTGCCTCACACCAGCCTTTCTAACCTAACCCCAATGTTGCATGCTGATACATAAACGCGCGACAGATCAAGGTAGCTTATCTATATTCATTGATGATGATCATTGATGTCCGATGTAGAAAACATATAGTCAAGGTGTCGAAAGGAGCTTCCAAGTGCCTCGGTTTTTTATAAAGATGTACGAGATACTTTACTCCATCTTATCTCCTTACTATTTATACCACCTACATCCGACCGCGAATGGAATACAACACTTATGTATGGGCCGGTGCTTCAAAGTCTATTTTGAAGCTTCTCAACCGCGTGCAGGAGATTTCGAATGTTCTCATTGGTGACAGTAGAACATCTAATTCTATGGAGCACCGTCGCAGTGTGTGTTATATTTGCCTGTTTTATCGTTACTACAATGTGATGTGTTCTGATGAAATAAGGGATCTGGTTCCCGTAGCTTTGTTTGTAATACACGTTTTTGCTCAAGAACTTATCCTTTATTGATCGATTGGCCGCTGCATCTTACCACGCATTACAGGGAAAATTCTTTTTTTTTGTCGGACTGGTCAAATGTGCAATAACCTGAAGTCTTCCGTCTCACTTTTAACATGAATAAGTTTAAGTCGAATATTCAAAAGCACTACTCCCTCTAGCCCCCTGTCCATAATCGTATTTCCTAGTTCCAATACAGTGCAAGGCATTAGTAGAAGCCATCCCCTGAGTGCTGGTCCTAACAAAAAAAAAAAACAAAAATATGCCGAATTTTCAAAAGGCATTATAAAGCTCATTCAAAAGGTATTATATAGTTTACAAACTTTTGCTTGATACTGTACGTACATAAATACATTAATACACATTACCAGATATAGAAATATATACGTTTGTATATGTAGGATTTTTAAATTTGCATGTGTTGCTCATAATTTGTTTAGATGTGGTTGTTTGTTAATGTATTTATTTATTTTGTTTTACGTGTTGTTGTTTTTTGTATAATTTTTAGGATATTAAGATAACAACAAGGATACATATCAAATACTATTTTAAAGACAAAATGTTTTTGTTTGTTATTCTTGTAATTTCAATTCATTATTTTTATTTGTTTTGTAAATAAGACGGTTGTAATAATAATTTTATGGTTCCAAGTAAATTAAACTTTTGTTTAAAATTGATTTTTTAAAAGAACAACAATGGCTGATTTTAATTATTAATAAAAGACAATAGTGGGTGAAATTAATTGTTGTGTTCTGCAAATTGTTTCTGACAAGCAGCAGTTGGAAATATTTTGTTATTTTTTAAGGTTAAAAAAATCTTTGAAAAAAGCATATTAAAAACTCATTGTTATTAACAGTACAAGTTTTTAAAGATTTTTTGCTTCAATACAAGTTTTGGCATATATCGAAAAAAATGCATTTTTAAGTTATTTCTTAACAAAAAATATGGTTTTATTTTATTGATCTGGGCGGTATAGTTTTAAGATCCTTTTTTTGAATATTCCATGTTCTGGAAATCGAAAGCTATTGAAATTGAAGGACAATTATATATTAATAATGATCGTAGTTTTTCTTTATTTTAAGAGTTGTTCTATAAAATAATAAACGGATTACTTCCAGAATTTGGTTGATATAAATTTTAAAACTTTATTTTTCCCCCTTGCTGTTTTGCTTGCCCTAGTAAATTTTAATATTCAAAATTTTAATGCAAACTTTCCAAGATGTTATTTAAAAATTTTGGTTCTCTATTTAAAAACTTATAAACCCTAACTAGAGCATAAACTAAGGCCAACTGAACCAAAACTAGAAGCTGAGCTGGAATTTTCTATACAACCTGAACATGGACCTACTAAACAGGAACTGAACTAGACCCTAAACTAAAACTTAAACCTGAAGTAGATTCTAAACTAGAACCTGAGCTGAAACGTAAATAAGAATCTGAAGTAGAAAATTAACTAAGTAGAAGCTGAAAATTAAACTGAATTATTGTTACACAAAATTATAATAGAAAGAAAATTGCAGTACAAACTTGGAACTAAAGAGTTGTTCTTTTTGCAAACTGAAAACACGATTGGTAATTTCTATTAGGCCGGGGTTTTGAGAAGTGGATTAAGCTTAAGCTTAGTATAACGTAAGCTGAAACTCTGTTTTCAGATTAACTAAACCTAGTTTAACTGAGATCTCAAAAACCCAGCCCTAATAAACAAAATTTATAAAAAAAAAAACGGTTTTTTAAGCCCGATGGAATTTGAAATTGTAAAGAATATCAGTTCAAATTAAATTTTAATCTGCAACATTCGTTCTTCGAATGATCAATATATGTCATTTACATTTGAAAATTATTGCCGGCACATGGGGACCTCAGTTATTCTTGACGAAAAACGTTTAAGAGCATTGCTGGCCGTTTTTGACGTCCAATTGTTTCTAGTTTATAAGTATGACCCAGTTACTTGATTTTACCCCATAGGAAAGCTTATGATTGTGTGAAACTTCACGAATGTGGTGGCAAATAGAAGTACAATTTATTAAAATCAATTTATCGCCAAATCTTGATATTAATAAGTCGATGGTTGCGGTGACAATATGAGACGTAGCGCCGACCTCTTGAAACCTCATCTCGCTGCCATCAATGTCATCCATAATTAAAAACAAAAAATTATTGATCATCGGGCGGTAATGATCTCCATTGACCGTAACGCTAGCTCCGGCTTAATATTTAATTACTTAAATAGGGTCCACCAGCGTGTAAACCTCACTAAACGGTACATTTTTTTAAAATGCAATGGAGTCTGTAGTGTCTGTTGTGTCTCACTCCACACATGGAAATTTTGCTTATGAACAAGCCTCTTATTCCAAAAATGAGGCTCATCGCTACACACAATTTTGCGATAAAATATCGATGACTGATTCGTAAAGTAAATTTAGATAATTTGGTAGCTATTCATGACGGTATGCCAAAGTTAACTGATCATAAATTGAAAAAAGCTCAATTGACATTTCACCCTTTTGTACGTTCTATCGGGCTAAAAAAACACCATGTTATTTTGATCGTGGTTTTTTGGTCTTTATTTGTCAACTGTGCTTTACTGTACAACTGTACTGTATACCCTTCTGTACGGCTAATTCGAGTAAACTGAATTCAATGGTGATACACGTTTTTGAAAGTTTGCGCTCGTATTCACGATATTTTCGAATAAAAACTTCAATACTTATGTATGACCATGTTATTTAAGCTTTTGGGATTATTGTTTAATATAATCAACTGAACACGTTTAAATACGATTTTTGTTATTTTTTTTTTTTTTTTTTTTTTTTTTTTTTAATAAAATTTCTTTGCCGAAATTTATGTGCTGTTTACACCACACAAATGATTGGACGTGTAGTAAAATTTATATGGAGAACACTCAAAAAACTGAGTGCTTTTCATATAAATTTTACTACACGTTCAATTACTTGTGTTGGGAAAACATCACATTAAAAAAAAAAATTCTAAGCCCTTTATCGAACTGGTCAGTCAACTCAAAAATTTGTAATTTTCTATTTATGCAATAAATCGATGTACAGTGGTCATATCTACCCGCTGTAAAAATATTACATCATTTTCTCTAGTATTTTGTTAATTGCATTTGTATCCATCCCCCTTTGTGATATAAGAGTGCATATAAAAAGCAAATAGCTTATCTCTACTGAAAATTCATAAATTTTGAGTTTAGCCCCTTAAGAGCAAACCAGTGCGATATATAAAATAACATAATAACATGTAGTTTTTATTTGTAGAAAAAATATTTTTGCGAAACTTTTCATTGATATTTAAATAATTGTCAAAACAAACTAAAGTTTATGAAACAAGTCAAATTGCTATATTCGGCTGTACCGAATTTTTGATACCCTCCACCTACAGTAAGAATATTTCGGAAGTGAGGCTTTATATGGGACCTATGGTAAGTTATGGGCCGCTGTTCACAAAAGTTCGCTGTGTGATATCTAGACTTATAAAACTACGACTGACCAAATTTTGTTATAATAGCATTATTCCTTACGGTTTCATGCGTAGTAAAGTATTTTCTGAGAGTGCGATTTATATGGGGCCTATGTATGGTATGATTTCTAATCATTTAGGTCGAACTTGTGCAACATCGTATATCAATATATGCATTCCGACACTATTTAAACTAGTTTTTGTAAAAAAAATATCCATTTTGTTAAGTGTGGATTTTCCACATTTTGATTCATAACTCTTTTCCTACTGAACAGATTTTGCTGGATTACAATCCCGTACTGCTTAGGAGATCTTGAAACAATTTGACACCACTATTGTTCTTTTCTTTTGTGTCGTTCGAAAGTGAGAGTGATTTCAACTAACGGACAGACCGATAGACATACGGATATGGCGAAATCGACTTAGAATCTCTCAAGCACCCACAATATATATTGGCCGACCATAACAAAAGGTACGAAATGGATCTTTTATACTTGCTATACCGAACTCTTCCTGCTGAACATGCAGGTATTTTTAGAATTTGTCTATCAGTTTCCGTTTGGAAGTTATGAATTTTTAAAGTTATGGTTATGAAAAATATAATTTTGAGAAAAGCGAGTTCAAAGTTTGTAGATAATTTCTAAAGTGTTTAAAGTGCTGAACTGATCTTTAAAGTTTTAAAAAAGCCACTGTCAGTGTTTGCTATAAGGCAAATCGACTATTCCGCCTAGTCAGAAGGAGAACCAGAGAATCGGAATAAATTAAAATAAAAAAATCGATTTTTGACCTCTTTTAGTAAATCGGCTCTCCTGAAAATTAAGCCAAGTGAAGATTTGGTACCTTATCATCTGGACGGCAACATATACTTTATCGGATCTTAGATGAATGTTAAAAAAGTTTCACACGGAATCACAATCTTAGTATACCCTCTTCCCAACTAGTTGTGGTGGAGGGTATAAAAACAATTAACATTAAAAAAAAATTGCAGCTTCTTTGAAATTTTTAATTCTTTAATTGAACCTACAAGAGTCAGTATTACCAGCAGGTTGCCTAACTTGTTATAATTTGCCACAAACAGAGTGTATTCAATAGACTTAAGAAAAAAATATCTTAGAAGAAAAAAATCGCAAAGAAATGTAACGAAAAATTAAAGTTAATAGGGTTTAATTGATTTACATTGAGCAATGATTTCAAAAGTACAAAAATATCCTTTTATGGTATCGCGAGTACGAGCGCTAACTTCGAAAAATGACTAGCGCCATTGAACTCTACGTACTGAAATTAGCTTTACTGGAAGAGTGCCCAGCTTGTTCAAAAGATGTGTCAAATTCGTGCAGAGTTTTTTTATAAATAGTGTTTGTCAAATAGTCCAAATTCGACCATAATTACCTATAAAAATATGAAGAAAACATTCATTTAAGTATACATATATGAATTTTCAAGTTTTCGAGCATTTCTTTCTTTTCGTCTTAGCGGAACGATTTGCCGAGGGACCAACCTCCGGTCGACATATGATCCTCCACTCAAGTCCGTCAATGTTTAATTTAGTTTTGTTAGTTCATTAATATAAAAAAAATCAAAAAGTACTAACTGAAATCTCAAAAAAGTACCAAATAGTACCCTCTTAGATTATTTCTCAATCTCTCTGGACTCTGCATATTGAATTTCATGTTTCTAGGTTCTGTATTATAAAAATTCTAAAAGTAACAGTTAAAAAAGAACAAAGTGTCCTTTAATATATTCTGAACCCACTTAGGACATTTCATGTTTAAATTTATGTCAAGGTCTTATATTAACGAAAAGCAAAAAGTACCAGTTGTCGAACGAAAAAGTACCAAAAGCTCCCCCTTACAGATTCTTATTTACTCAGAACCATATATGTTTAATTTTATGTTTGCAGTACCACAGATGTAAAAGAAATAAATTTTATTTCCCATGTATTGATAGTTTTTTTCTCCCCATTTAAGTTTAAAAATGTTCAATATTGTAGTTGGAGCCCATAATTTGATACGTATATGTCAATACATGCAGAAAAATGTTTTGAAAGAAAGTACCAAAAATATGTACAATATCATCCCTTAAATGTTAAATGAATTTAAAAAAGTACCAAATTGATATGTGTTACAAATTTGTTTTTGTCACGAATTCGGTATAATCTTTATTTCTATGTTTATTGATTTACAAGATAGATTGGGTGGCAAAGAAGTCCCAAAAGGGCCGAATTTTAAAAAAAGTACCAGACTTCTTTCCACTTTTTTTTCTATTGAACAACCATGAGAAACAAAATTGTTTTGTATCTCTTTTAGCTTTGCAGATATGGGGTTGACGAGTTTACCCTTATTTTATCCCCTCAGATCACAATAAGATATATACTGTGCACTTCCGTAAGCAAAAACTAGAGTATCCACTCAATTAATCGTTGTTCGATTAATCGAAGAAATTTTCCGCCATTATTTGATCGAATAATTAAAATAGCCAATTTCAAATAACGAATAACTCGAACAATTTTTGTCAATTAATCGATTAAAATTAATTTCTTAGAAAATTCTACTTTTTTAATATAAAAATATTTTTTTTAGAGGTCTAACTTATAAAATACCTAACAACTAAATAGTATGTTGTTATATTCTGTATCTATTGTTTAACACGCACTTCTGAACATATTTGAGCCCTTTTTTCGATGTGTGTGTGTGTGTGTGAGAAAAATTATGTAATAAACGATGAACTACTAATTCCATACGTAAGAATTTTCGTACTAAAATAGCTCCTTTTCATATTGAGTTTGACGTGCATTGTAAAAAATCATAAGCATTTACAAATGTGTAAGCCATGCACTGTCAGATTATGGGTTACCTGTTTTTACGCGATTCGTCTTTGAAACCGGAAGTATCCTTAGAGGGGTAGTTTGAAACAAAAACACGGATTGTTGGCGCAAAATAGTAATTTGTTCAAAAACGAATTACCAAACCTATAGAGTAAAGCTTTAATAGCAAGGGGAAAAAATGTTCAGTCATGTAAATCGGTAAATCGAATACATATGAATGAATTTAAAATCGAACAAACTTTGTAAGCAATCCAGTTTAAAAAGTTTATATAAAAGATCCTTTATACTTCATACTTCTTATCTTAACCAGAACTTCTCTTTAAATAAGGAAAAAATACGGAGATATAAAAAATAATAACTGAGAATCTCCATTGATTTAAATTTTACATGATTTTCAGGAATAATAAATCAGTTAAATTGAATTACGAATAATAAATTTGTGACAAAAAAGTCTAAAATACAATAAATAATTTATAGAAATTTATGTCTAATTCCCGTGTTAAGATTAGCAGGCGGGCCATAAATGCAAATTATACACTGAAATAAAATTAATGGACCGCGACTGCTGCTAAGCCTTATGCATGTATTAAACTTTGGATCTCAGGTCATTTTATAGTCTGTTCAACCGAAGTAGGGTTTACTTTGTGTATAAAGTATTTTTATATTATTTCCTTAATCTTGTTTCGGTCTCTTTGGCACCTTACGGAATTCGCAGTTGAATTTTTGACAGTAAAAATTAAATGAACTTTTCGTTAAAAATTAATGAAAAATAAGTAGACCGGTTTTTAACTGAATATTCATTTATTTCATATTACAATTTCAGTTAATTTTACGTACAGAATATTGTGAGCGAACGATTTGTTTGCGATTACAACTTCAGAAAATACAAAGGTCAGAGTCTCATTATATTTGATATCCTTATAAAACAAATATGCCTTTGCTCTTGCTCAACAAAAATGAAAATAAAAAAACAATAAATATATGTATTTTTTTCAATACTTAAGAAGAAAACGTATTTTTCTAAAGCAAATCTCCTTCGATACTTTTGCAAGAATGTAGTTGGTGTTTGTTCAAATCTTAATGTTGTATATTGTATTTCGCTTTCATAAATGTAAAAGCTCCTTAGACAAAAGTAAATGTTTTGAGAAGACATTTATTTCGAGTGAGTTAAACCAAAGAACGGTTAAAGTGTCATAAATTCCAATTTTACAACTATAAGGGCACAATTACATGAAACATATAGTTGTTATTCTTTTTTTTCGTTTTATTTTTCTATATTTAAAATTATTATTTCGGTTGCTTGTGTGGATTTCCAACAGCAATATTATTTCCTAAACAATTTGAAAGTTTGTTAGTGTTTTTCCTTTAGAGGACTCCAGCCAGCAAAAAGACAATTTGAGAAAAGTTTATCGTTAAGTTTAACACTTGACTGAATTTCAACAGTATTAAATAGTTTTTGGTTTTTCCTTTTTTTTCTTTCTTTCATAGACAAGGGAATTGAAGTGTTTGTCTTTTTTTAGAAAACAATTTACAGAATTATTTATATTTTTTTTTAAATAATCTTCTATTTATTCTTTTATATTGTGTTTTTTTTCTTATAACGGTATTACAAATAAAACTTCCGGGTACAATTTTAAATTGTTTGTGGTTAGTAACCACAGAAATTTTCCGCTCCCTGGAGTAAAATTCAATTAAAATTCGATTTATCATTAAATTAAATGCAATATTTTTTTTGCTGCTGAATAATTTTATTTATTAAAAAATTATTATATAACATATCTATTAAATTACAGATTATCAATAAATAAAAAAAAAATAGTTATAAAAGATAAGTTATTTATTTCAATTGATAAAAATAAAGGCTTTTACATATATAAAATGAAATAAAAATTTGCAATTGACATTAAATAATTTTTTTATTAAGTCTTTTATATAAAATGAAATAAAAATTTGCAATTGACATTAAATCAATTTTTTTTCTGTTTTTTAAATAAAATTAATAAAATAAGATTTTTTTTTAAAGTTAAAAAAACGCCATAGTAAGCATTTATTAAAAAGAGTTTTTTTAACTACCTCCTTTATTTGATTTCTACACCCATAATTTGTATGTTTCCTAGTGAGACAATATCTAATGATTGCAGACACCCCTTTAAATATTTTCATCTGGTTAATAATACTTAAATCGCGGTTTACTTTATACTCAAATAAGTTTGCTGTTCACTTTCTTTATCAATATCTTTCAAATGAGTACAGGAAAGTTAGCCGCCATTATATATTTCTGTTAAACCCTGTGTCGGAGGGCCCGGATGACCCGCACATCAGCTTAGAGTTATCCATTTGGTGGTTTCAAAACCGCAGGTCTTAAATATCTGTCATCCACAGTGTCATTTATTTAGTGAAAGGTTTGCAATTTACGAATATAAATCGTTTAAATACCGAAGAACGCGTAAAAATAATTCAAATTTACTACACAAGAGGTGGTTCAACCGTGGTCACTTTTCGAGCACAGTAGGATATAATCTACGTACTGTGCTAGGAATTGGCAAGATTATAAAAAAAATTAAGAGACTAAAGCGCTACAGATGTGATCAGGGCCGTGCATCATCGCAATGTGCGTACTTCCGAAAATATTGCGCAAAATATCGGAAGAATCGTAACCGTTAATTCAGAGCGCTATATCCATATAAAACCCGAAATTTTGGACTGTAATTGAAGGTTATGAATAGAGTTTCTAATTATTTGACTTTTTGTTTTACTCGAGTAAGGAATTTTTCGATTTTAAAACTTAAGTTTTGCTCGATTGATCGAACAATAGTTTAAATTTGTTCAAATAACTTGAATAATTCCAACAATATTATCTAATGGAAAAAAACATACATATCTATTTGATTTGACACTTTTATTATAAGAATAGACCGAAAAAAAACAATAAAACAAAAATGTAGTTAAGTAATAACCAATAAAATTACAATTCATTTATACTACGTTACAGTTCTTAAACCTTTAAATAAAATATATTATTAAAAAAATCAAAACCCGGCTGCAAGAAATACAGACGACCGTAACTGCTTAACTTAATTCGGATATTTAACACAAGCTTTAAGCTAATATTTTTTAAACTATTTATTTTAGTTACAAAATCTATTTCAACCATTTTATTATTCGTATTTAAATTTGACCAATTTATTAATCCTGAAATTCGAGTAAAATTTTAATCGATGGAGATTATCAGTTAAATTTTTTTTAAATCCTCGTAGTTTTTCCTGATTTTAAGAAAATTTCTGGTAAAGATAAGAACTTAAATTATGAAGCTTAAGGCCTGTTCGTGCAGCATATTGGTATATGAAACAATGTTTTCCTTATATCTGGGGTATAGGGTATGTTCTGCATATATTTAGAAAATGTTAGAATAAAGCCAAAAATGCCATTAGGAGGGGGAGTTAAAACGTTAATATGTTTCACAAAACTATTTGCCATTACATTTTCTACAAAGTTTCTGAGCATGCCCTAGACCTCGGATGTAAAGAAGATATAGTTTCATGTACCAATATGCTGCACAAACAGGCAAAAAAGGTGAAACTTTATACAACCCACCCTTAAAGACAATTCCGATGTGATTTTTCGAAACGCCGACACACGTATATTTTTTTGGTCTCCTCTTTTTAATTTTAAATTATTTATTGAAACTCGTAATAATTTGTAAAACACTTAAGATCTTTCTTTAAATTTTAACTTATTCAAAACTCTGACAGAACTTTTACTGTGTTCTGTTATTTAATTGATATATAAAAATATTATTGGGAATTATTTCTTTTTATAAGCAACTTTATTATATTCAACATTTTTTCATTTTTCGAATTTATTCTATGAGTTAAATTTCAGTTATGTATTTTATAAAGCTTTTTGTAATAGTTCTATTCCTTAAATTTTTTGGAATGACTTTATACATTACCAGACTATTATCTTGTATCTTCCTGTTACATTTTACCTTAGCTTACCGTTGGATAGCAATGAAGTATATAGTATGTACAGAAAAAATTACAATTATTAGACACTAGCAGAATGTAATTTAACTCATAGAATAAATTCTAAAAATGAAAAAATGCTGAATATAAAAATATTATTATATGTTTTTTTTTTTTTTTTTTTTTTTGCATTATAATCCTTTAAATTATAATTTTTGCATTTATGGTATTTTTGTCACAACTATTGTTACTTAATTAATTGCAACATAGTTTGCTGTTTTTATGGTATTAAGTATTTAAACAAAAAACGATACATTGTTTTTGACATTTTTCAACAATTTTTGCCACAACAATTAAAATGGCTTAAAAAGTGGTTACAAAGAAACAAAAAGTCTGTGAAAACTTCATGTGAATGAAGCTATTGAAAGGCGACAAAAAATGTTTGAAAAAACTAACAAATTAAAACAAAAAAATAAAAACATATATTATGCAAACAATTAATATGGTTTTTAATTGTAAATTCTGATTAAATAATTTATAGGCTAGTAATTATTTATTTAGCAGTTTTTATACCTTCACCAAAGGCATAAAAGTATATATAAATTTGTCATTCGGTTTTTAATTTCTTCAATATTGATCTTAGACACTATAAAGTGTATACATCTGGATCCTTATGAGTAGCTTGTTGGTTTAGTTGGTTTAGCGTAGTCCGTCTTGCTGTTGAAATGGGGTTTCCGAAGAACCCATACATGATGAGGACTTGATTGTTATATATTTCAGTCACATCTGTCCATAAATGGCTAATATATGAGTAAAAACCCGGCTTTTTTTGATCGATTAAACGATCAATCGAAATTTGGAATTTTTGACTTATTCGATTAAACGAATAAAATTTTAAAATTAATTGATTAATCGAATAATTCAAAGTCCAGAAATTTTAAAAATTAAGAGAAATTTTTTTCGATAATTTTAGAAAAAATTGGTTCTTGTGTAAATAAACATTATTAATTCTAAGTATTTTAATATTTTATTAAACAAAAAAAAAACAACCAAACCTAACAATTCATACTAATTGATACAACCTTTACAACCCCTACCGGAGATCGAACTAGTACCTAGCTAGTACCAAACTAGTACAAAGATCACCAGTACTAGTTTTCGACTGTCTACTTTTATATCTTAATGCTCAAATTAGCATTGGGTGTGCTTGGAAAATCACTAGTACCATTGGTTCTAGTCATGTACCATTACACTTGGACCTAATTGGGAGCTTAACGGCCATGTTCTGGAAATCGAATCACGTGAAATTGAAACCTTTGGATATTTTCAATTAGTTTTTTTTTAAATTGAGCGCATATTTTCCTGATTTGAAAAGAGTTAGTGGTAAAGGTTAGTGGACCTCAAAATATGAGGCATACACAAAGAAATATTTTTATAAACTTTTAACACAGGGTAAATTTAAAAATTTGTTCGATTTTAATTTCACGTGATTTTGATTTCCAGAACATGGTCGAAAATAAATTATAAAGAAATTATTTAAAATCAAATTTAAAAATAAGTATCAAAATACGAATTTTTGTTTTTAAAAAAATTTTTGCACAGAAAATTCTATCAGTTTACAAGTGATGCTCTTGTACTACATCACGTACTGGTACTAATAAGCACTAGTATTTTTATATAACAACTCTAACATCGTTACCACTTGTGCCTCTTGTTCTAGTAATTGTACTAGTGGCCTTTTGATAATTAACTCCTAACCTCCTGAAGGGACGATAAACAAAGAGAACATGTATTGAAATCATATATTCTTATATGTACAAACAATTTTACAGATCTTTTAAAATAATCTTTTAAAAATTAAATGTTGTTTAAATGTTTTGGTTTACTGGGAAGCCACACGATTATGTTTTGTCTTTCCTTTTAATTTGCAACACTCCCTAACTTTTTTTACTAACGAACTCACACTTTTTGAATTGACCACGAGAATGCTCGCAATTTTACCCTTCCAACTGCTTTCCAATTTGAAGTTCAATTTAACAACTGACCACAAATTAACTTTGGCTCTTTCTTTATAAAAAATATATTTCTTTAAAAAATAAATGTGCTCCAAAAAATTATTGTGCTTCTTTACAAAATACTTTGAGTCATGCTTTTATTTTGAGTTGATTCTTCGGAAGGGGGCATTTTTTAAATGAAATTGATTATTCAATTGAGTGCAGCCTGTGTCACAGCTGTAAATTCAAACAAGTTTTAACAAGCAGTTTTTTTGAACAACTTGAAAGTGATTTATTGAACGTTTGGCTCCAGGGATAAAAAAATTTTTTTTTTGCATTTGTTTCAATAACAAGTAAAAATTAACGGATAACTGCATTATTTCAGTAATCTGTAAAAAATTACTGGTTAATGAAAATTTTTCCGTAAGCAGTACGTCCATTTATATGAATTACTCACAAAACATGACTGTTTTTTTTAATTCCAACGGACACATACATTAGGTTTGTTAATTTGACTTAAAGCTTTGAAAAATTATGCATTTGAGAGAAAACCCATATATGTATTGTTGTTCGATTAATCGGCATAAATTCTTCGATTAATCTTTTAATCGAAATCAGCAATTTTAAATTAATCGTCTAAAACTGTTCGATTAATCGAACAAGAATTAATCGACCCTAAGCCATCACTGAAGGTAACAATATTTTTTTCATGTCCAGATTTTTGATTTTTTACACAAAACAAATCGCTTAAAAAAAGTTTTTGCTTATATCGGATTTTTTTTTATTTTGCCAAAAAAACTTTCAAATTTAATTAACGGATAAATTGTCATTTTAGGGAAATCTTAATTAATCAAAATATTATTAAATATTTTCGATCAATAAAATCATCCGTAAAATAAGTGAAAATTTTAATATAAAAATTTAAAAAAAATCATATTTCATATTATCAATCAGCCATTTATAAAAAAAAAAACATTTAAGTTTAAAAATATACATATTTCAGAATATGCCTTTTTTTGTTTTTCAAGCCTATTTGCTATCATATTTTATTTTTTGGTGCACATAAAGACTTGCCCTTACTGCGGTTTAAAGTAGATATAAAAATACCTTTAGTCTAAGTTAATTTGTTAAATAAAAAGTTTTATATTCCATTTTCATTTCATATTACACATTTTATGTTTGACCTTCTTTAATGCTTTTCTGGTATATCTATTAACAACTATTATCTTCTGAAGCAAAAAATGGCATCATAACAAAAGAGAATAAATAAAAAGCTAAAATGTCCTTTTTGCATAACCTGGACAAAATTTAAATCACTTTATGAATTTTTTATCGTAACAAGAAAAAATCTTACACATTTTGTTGAGGAGTTTTTGGTAATGGGATATTAAAGAAAATATTAACAGAGCTCTATATAAAAAATTGGTTGCTTAAGGTTTATTATTGTACAAAAGACCTTTCTTTTGCACATTTTAGTCGTTTTTCGTACCGTGTTATTATCGACTTGCACAATTTAAATTTGGCCCGGTAGACTAGTTGGTAGAGATCTAGTCTATCAGCGCCGGGGTTGCGGGTTCGATTCCCGCCAGAGACTCTGCTCTCCAGCAGACAAGCGTAGAGCTTCGCGGGTTTATCATAGGGAAAATTTTAATTTGAAAAACAATTTTAAAAATTTTTAAAAGAAAATAATGAACTTTGACTTTAATGTGCTTTAACTGCCGTATTCATAAAAAATAAAATAGATTTCAAACGTATTTTAAAACAAAATTTCCATACAAATTTTTCTTAAAACAGATTTCATATCCATTTTAGTTTTTTATGAATACGGCAGTAAGAGTTTTAAAAGTTAATTATCAAAATCAAAAAAATCTTGATAAAAAGATTTAATGTGGAAACCATACGGCCATATTCTGGAAATCGTATGCTAGTGATATTAAAATCCGATATTGTCTGTATAAATATTGGCTTTAGTTAACAACATCATTTTTTGAGTACAACTTGTCTTTAGCAGAACAAGTTGAAAAATCAGGACACAGCGGTCAGTTTTTATAAGAAAATTACTGAAAGTCTCTATTGATTGATTGCTATTTCCAAAACATGGCCGTAAACTCAAAATGGAAATGAGATATGATTAACAGAGAAGTATAAAATAGATTTGAAACAAAATCAAAATTACCATTTCCGTATGAGTTACATAAAAAAGCGTCTACCCCTAAACATTCGTATGGAAAATTCAAACTCTAGAAATAGCGTTTTAGTCGATAGCTTTTAAAATTCAGCTAGAAGGGTCCATAGATGGCCAAGACATAAGAAAAAGCCTTGATTGCCAACAGTTTTTACAAACACAACTAAATTTTTTGAAGACCGCAGACAATTGATGAATCCACATGTGTATTGCAAAACCTGAAAAGTGAGACATAGAGTAAACGAAACAAGAATGCCCTAATTTTTTTATTAAGTGCAAATGACAATAACGCGCGAGTTGCTGCCCCATCCAAACCAATTTTACAAATAAGCCCAGTGTTGCCACTTTAGCATATTCAGTGCTAGATTAAGCATATGCTCAATATGTTAAATGATTTTTCCTTCTAAAATAAATGATTAAGAGTAGTTGCTTCTACAGTCTAGAAGCTGGGAAAAAACCCTTTGGCTTACAAATGTACTGCAAATGAATCTAATTGTTTTACATTTGGCACGATGATGACCATACGAAACAACCTAGGATGGTGAAATTCGCCTTGATTATTATTATTTGACATGTTAATTCTTTGTTAAAAATGAGCCAAGTCAATCATCTAATTCACATAGTTTACAAACAAATGTCCTCTCCGAAAAATGGATTTTGACAAATGTCATGCCGAAATCGATTATTTACGAATAAATCGACGCTAACGAGCTTGTACATACTAGGGTAGGTCAATTAGAACTTAACTTTTTCTACTTCCCACCTCTTAACTGAAAGGGTAACACAACTTCTGTCAATTGGCGGTTGTAAGTAGACCCCTGCCAAAATATCAATAAGCTGCGTCATTTAGTTTGTGTGTGACAACCATTAATAGCGGAATGCCTCTTGACCTGAACAGAAAATGGAAAAAAGTAGATTTCGTGTGCCTACTAAGTATTCTGTTGTAAAAAATCAAAGAATTAGGATAAGAATTGCTCCCTCATCCGCCCTGTTCTTAAATCTAATGATGAAATCACTTCACAAGCAAATACCTATTTTAAAATTATTTTTGGAATGGAAAGTATAAACAATTGGTTGGACAAACTGGCCAGAGCTCTATGAAGACTACGTTGAAAAATTAAATGATTTCCCGGATTTGTTGACCGAGACCAACCCCGTAGTCTTTTAAGGTATACTATAATTGTATTGTACCTTAATTTTTTAAAATTCAAAAACTTTTGTGCAAAAAATATCTATACGCACGGTGAGGGGATTTATAAAATATCCTCCCTCAAATTCGTTTAAATTGTTTTGACCATGAGCAAACCCAAATTAAATACATAAAATATTTAATGCAAACCAGAAATAGATTCTTCTCTATGGTTGTGAAACATGGTATGATGCATCGCGAGATACGCAAAAGCTGCAAGTGTTAGTGAACGAGTGCCTCCGCAGATCTTTGGATATTTGGCCAAATCTGATCACGAATGTCAGATAATGGAGTAAGATCATTCACCACCAAGTTGCAATAGATATTAAGAAATGCAAGAGGATCACATTCTATGAAGATCCGTCACCAGAAACGCCATCAACTGAAATTACCCTCAGGATTCCAAAGAGCTGGGAAGCCCGCACATATATGGAGACGACAAATTGACATCAAGACTACTACAATGAAGAGAAGCTACGGAGAAATATAATTCCCTGCGCAGGATACGTCACGTTGGAACGTGTTTGTTAAGGCCCTACGCTACATTTTTGACTTTACAAGTAGCTGTATTTTAACTCTACTTAAAAACATCACTATAAGGAGCGAATCAATCAGCATTCGCTTGTGAGAAGTTTTTTTACGCTTCCTTACTTTTCTTTTTTAGCTGCGTACGTTTAAACTTTAAAATAATTTAGGTGTTTTGCCTTAAAGCAAAAACCATACAAATCTATAAAATAAAATCATATTCATTGTTTTTCTTTTGTTTTATTCACTGCAAAGTACATGAAAGCACACGTTTCGTTTTGTTTGTTCCCGTACTCTGGTTTTCCGACCATTGAATTCATAAAAGATTAACTAGAACAGAAACAGAAAGAAAAAACCGAACTTGGCTGCCAGAAAAAAAAACTAGCTCAATGTGTGCGTTTATCAGAAATTTACTTTGTTGGGGTAATTTAACGCGTCCATAGTTTTAAGAACAACTTTTTATTTTGTTTTAAGTAAGTTTAAGTTTAATAAGGTCAATCTTTTATGAAAGAGTTCAACTGAAGTCGCTTCTTCTAAAACCTTTAGCATTATTGGTAAATCTGGATTAATGTGCACTTCTTTCTTAAAATAATGATAACAATAAGGAGAATTTATTATATAAAAGTGTCAAGCTTATTTCTTGCAGCATTTTGTATTTGAAATATAAAAGTACCATTTAAAACTTTCCGAAGAACTTAAGCTTTTACCCTCTTATGCAAAAAAAAAAGTTAAAGTTCACATTATTTAACCAACTCATTGAGCCCAGCAAAAGTGTATGGGTTTAATGGGTTGGTAAACTAATGTGAACTTTAAATTTTTTTGCATGAGGGGGTTAAAGTTTATATCGATATTTTTCAAGAATCACAATTATTGCTCCAATCTGTAACATTTGGTTAATGTTCTTGCTGGCCGTTATTTTTAACATTTAGTCAAATATCATGCTGGAAAACTAGAAACAATCCAAACAATCGAATTAATTGTATGATTCAAATCTTGCCCCTAAAACGTTGCTATGATTAGTAATAAAAAAAAGCTCATCTTAAAATAATGAAAAAAGTTTACAAAAATCTTAAATTTAGATCAAATGAGATCAAAGAGAGTATTTCCTAAAATCGTCCTTTTTAAAATAACCTTTTTAAAATAAATGGGAACCATATTGAAAACTAATAGTTCATAATTTAAAACGAAGAATTGCCTTTATTCAAAAAGTAACTTGATGTCAATATAATAAGGATACAAATAACGGCACATAGGCTGTTTCAGGTGTACTGTTATCTAGAAAGCAAATATTTAACCATTTGGGTCCATATCTAAGAATAGTTAATGTAACCTAACGAACTCATGCAAATTTTGGTGGAGAAAAAAGAATGCAAAACAGTGGTTTTGGTCATTTCCGAAATAAGCCTCCATGTTTTACTGTTAGATCTGGATACCATATAATTTACTCGTAGTTCGAAAAATGTATCCTTATGTGATATTGAAAAATTCCAAGACTTCATTCCGAAACAAAAATTTTACTGTACTTGACACATTAAAATCTTAAAATTGTCAACAGTGCAAACAATTGAAACAAGAAAAAATTGTAAAGTAGTCAACGAATACAAGTAGTAATACAAGAGTAGAGTTTTGTTTATTTAAAAACAAGTTAGAGTGCTATATTCGGCTGTGCCGAATCTTTGATACTTTGAGTGAGCTCTATATGATAAATACATATATATTATTAACTTAGCTTCACAAAAACGAGCGTCAGCATTAAAATTAGTTGCGGTTTAGACATGAATTAAATTATTGACCGACAATAAGAAAATTTTATGCGTTTCTTGTTAGGACTCTGATCATGCTTGAGTAAAATATCATGATTCGTAAAAGTTTTAGCCGAACTAAAATCATTTTTAGGAGGGTAATTTGTATTGGACCTACGGTAAATTATGGCCCAATTATCCCAAAAATCTCAAGACTGATTTCTAGTATTACAAAACATAAATTAGAATAAATTTCAATACAGCAGTGTAATTTGTTTTAGCGTTAACAGAAAATTTCACAAATTTGCATGATATTTTTTCTGGACATATGAATTTAAGTAAGACATTTTACCGCAAAATCTTTATGTGGCCAAGGGTAAATTATGGACCAACCTTCACGAAATTTGGCAATGTGATTTCTCGTCCTATAAAACTGTGACGTACCTTATTTAAGTATGCTAGCGTTTTTTATTGCGGTTTTAGGCGTACTAAACTGTTTTCCGGAAGTAGGGTTTATATGGGGACTAGTGTAAATTATGGACTGATCTTCAAAAAATTTTACAGTATGATTTGTGGTCCTATAAAACTGTGACGTACCCAATTTAAGTATGCTAGCGTTTTTTATTGCCGTTTTAGGCGAACTAAACTGTTTTCCGGAAGTAGGGTTTATATGGGGACTAGTGTAAATTATGGACCGATCTCCAAAAAATTTTACAGTGTGATTTCTGGTCTTATAAAACTGTGACGTACCAAATTTTAGTATGATAGCGTTTTTTATTGCGGTTTTTTTTATTTTTTTTTTTATTTAATTTTCCAGTCTATAGATTAAAAATCCTTACAGACATAAGTGCTTAAATTATAGTACATATAATAAATATAGAATAATGATATTAACTAATTTGAATTTAAATAAACAATAATTTTTCTTTTTAAGGCATCATTACTATCAGATAAGTCAATTAGATTATATAGATTATAAAATTTCAAGCAAATTTGACGAAAGGAGTCGTTGTTAGCGTACACAGAACGGTAATACGTTAAATTTAACGGCTGAAAATTTCGTGTAGGTCTCACTGGAACATTAAAGTTAATTTTACTTAACAAGTAACCGGAATCGACATCACCGCGTATTAGACCCATTAAAAACGAAATACTAAGCATTGTCCTTCGGCTTTTTAACGTCGGTAACTTAATAAGACCAAGTCTGCGTAGGCGTACTAAACTGTTTTCCTCGAGATGGGTTTATATGGGGCCTATGGTAAATTATGGACCGATCGTCACGAAATTTACTAGTATGATTTGCAGTCGTACAAACCAAATTCGAGCAAAATTTTATATCATTCGTACATTAATAAACCATTTAAGTTAGTTTTTGTATCAAAATTATCAAATTTTTCAGGGTGGTGGTTTCACATTTTGATTCATAGTTCTGATCCTACTGAACCGATGTTGCTGGATTTCAATCCCAAACTGCTTAGGATAACTACAAGCAATTTGAGACCAAGTTTGTTCTTTTCTTTTGCGTTTTTTAAAAGTGAGCGTGTTTTCAACAGACGGAATGACAGACGGACATGGCTAAATCGACTTAGAATTACTCAAGGAGCCAAAATATATATACTTTATGGGGTCTTAGATGTATAATAAAAAAGTTTCACACGGAATGACAAACTTAGTATACCCTCATTCACCACAGTGGTGGTGGAGGGTATAAAAATAATATTTTGACGATTAATACTGCGTATGAGTGGCCATTTGAATGCTTAATAATAGTCATACGCTCAGTGGTCTTTAAAAATATTTGTTTTTTGTATTCTTTTAACTTTTTAATGTTTATACAAAGAAAAATATTAATATTCCTTTATTGTATATATATTTGGTGTCGTTTTTACTGATTCAAATTTTATTCCTCATGAAATATTATTTAATTAAATCACAGACTTATTTATTTAATTTTTTGCCTAGTTCTCCTTTATTAAAGTAAAATTATTTTAATCCTTCTTTTGTTTTATCTTAATTCTGTGTCTTTATTTATATTTTCTAAAACAAATATTTGCGCTACAATTTATGCACAATTTAACTATTTAATTAATTTAATATCATGTTTAGATTGTCTATCTTTAGGCTTAGAAAAAATATTATTTGAATTGTCTACTTTTTAGCTTAACAAAATGGCAATTTCTCTAATGTATTTACTTTGTTTAATATTTTAGATGCAAATTGACTTGAATTAATTTACAATTTAAAATTGTTTTAAGTAAATAAGTACGAATTTAAAGCAAGCAGCAAAAAATATGTGTAAGCCAATTTTGTCTGAAGGTTATGCAAATAATATTGGTAGTACAAAAAAGTTTTAGTCTTTGGTGTTTAAATAGGCTTGTTTAATAAGAGCGAATACTGTGCTGCTAGAAATCTCATACTTTTATATCCCAAATCATGCTTAAAGAGTTTTTTTTTTAAATGCTGTGCTGTGATTTGAGTTATCGTTATATACATATTTTCATATCCATAAATAATAATATACCAAAGGTCATGTTGTAGCGCTTATACTGTAATTTCCAGATAAAAAAGCAGCTAACGATATTTATCGAATCTATACTTTTGAATTAATTTTTAATCTAATTTCGTTATTATTTTACTTTCAATGATTTTGGAAGTCTTTGGAAGTCTTTCTTCCATTTAACATGGACTTTGTTAGGGGAATGCTCTAACTCTACACAATCTATAGCATAGATAGGCAAAATGCCGCCCATGGGCGCTTTGTTATTCCCTTATTTATGCTAAGAACACAACTGGGACGATCGACGAATTTCGCCCAACACGACGATTTTTCAGCAAAAATTCTCTGAGTAAATTCGTCGTATGAAGCACAGTAACAACGAATAACAAGCAGCTTTTATAATTGAGAAAGTTGATTGAAATAGTGTGACCATTTTAACAAAAATAATGCTTACAAATTAAAACAATATCAAAAACACAAATAAAAACTATTTTTATAGCAAAGTACTTTGTATATTTACTTTAAATGTAATACAATAAAAAAAAACACAATTATTTAAGTAAAAAGTAACTTTATTTACTAAAATACGTCTAAACTAAAATCAAACATGGTCACCTGGTACGGATTTATTCGTCGTTCGCCGGCGTATGAAATAGAAATAAATCGATTGCAAAGACGTCGCGTATGACGAATTTCGCCGGCCGCTACTATTATGTGTATTTTCATATACACCAATATGTTCTATTTTTGGCGACGAATATTCGCGGCCAAAAATTCATCGTTCGTCTCATTGTGTTCCTAGAATTACACGTACTTAAATACACAAACGGAAGAAAAAAATTAAATCAATTCAGTATCACATGGAGTATTCGTACAAGCAGGTTGTTAACGCGTTGCCAAATGTAATTCTTTATTATTAAAAAATAAGGGTTTTTCTAAATTGTACAGACATTACATTACAATTTTTTGCCTTAAATTTTGTTATATTATTTCTTACGCCTTACTCTTACCTAATTTGCTTAACATATACTCGTATAACAGTGGGAATGATTAGTGATTAAATTAGGCAGTAATCACCGCAAACTGTTTGGATAATATTCAACATTTCGATTTTTCTACAAACATGTTTTCATCTTTTCCCAAATACCCCAATTAACAACGCAAAAGGTTTGTACAAACGTACAATTTTCAAATACAATTCTAGCCTAGCAATTTCGTTAATATAATAATATTGTATTTGTTTCTGTATTATTCGTTTGCTTAACAAATTAAACAAATTAAATTTTTGTTTTTGCTCTTTTTCTGTGCAGTTTTTTTAAATTAGACTCAGGTTATTTTCTTTATATGCAGTTTAAAAAAAGAAATTGGTTTCGCCGCAGTACACTGAGAGCGGGAGAGTTAAATAGCACTAACATAACTATAAAACACAATTATGGGTATTTTCCTATCTATGATCTGTAGTGACATAATGAATTTGGGAATATTGTTAGACAAGAAACTTAACTTAATTCAACATATAACGATAACCGCAAAAAATCCCGCAGTGTTCTGGCTTTGATTAAAATGTGGGTAAAGGAATTCAATGATCCCTTAACTTCAAAAGGTCCTTTTACTTCACTTTTTAGACCAATTTTAGAATACGGCAGCGTTTTAATGATCGTATCGAATCAGTTCAAAAACAAATTCTTATTTTCTGCTTAAGAAATATTTATAGAGGATGCCTGGTCTCCATACTCTACAAAACTACCAGAAATTAATTAACCAACTTTGAAAAGCCAGAGAATGATGCTTAATCTATATTTTAATGTCAATCGTATAAATGGTAGCACACTTTCTGAATTTGTATTGAATAACTTACATTTTAATATTCCTCCATGCGCACTTCGTTTCTACAGCCCTTTATATGTTAGAACATGCCGAACTAATTTTGCTATGTCAGATCCACTACGAAAATTATGCAGCTGTTTCAATGAAATGTATAATTTCATCGACTATTCTCTGAACATTAATATTTTATTTTATTTATGTAAATTTAGTTTATAATTTTTATTTATTTCAACTGTAAGAACTTTAAGAATAGAATTCTTTTATAGTCCAGAGGATTATATTTATAATGAACACCACTTTTAATAGTAATAATAATATCATAAAAGTAATGTCATATTATTTTTAAATTAATAATGTTTATTCTAATATTTGTTTTTTGCTTTGCATAAATGAAATAAAATAAATTATTATGTTACTTCACTAAGATGGTCTATAAGGAATTTGTCCATAGACTTAAATAAAATAAAAAAAAAAAATTTCAATATCAGATTTCCGATGGTCACAAGTGGCGGTAGCACATTACGATGAAATTTACAATTATGTACATTATCGCGGCCTTATAGTCTCTCCCCCCTAATCGGTTCAGTTTTATGTAAAAAAAAAATATACAAAAAATTTTCATAGCGATAAGTTGTGTTTTAGGGGGTTCGTCCGCCCTCAAAGTTTGCCTTCAAGCACATTTATTCAAATGTAATTTGTTTGCATATTACTTTCTTTAAAAAAAAAAACATTTAACAAGAATATGCTCTTCAAGTCAACAACATTAGCCTCAAAAAATAATATTTTAGAAAAAAAATGAAGAAAATAACCAAAAAAAATACCAAAAATTATATATACCAAAATTGTATTTATATGGAAATTATGTATACTAAACATGTACAATAAGAGCTTAGATCTATTAAATCTTGTACTATACTACGTATAGTCGAAAGAAAACTTATCAAAAACAAAATTATTATAACTCCAGACATACAGTTGATTTCTTAGAGCTCGAAAACCGGGGACGATAGTCGCTAAAAACCTGGAGTACAAATTGTTTTTGCTCTTTACTTTTTGTAAAGAGCTTATTATACTCCTCCATCAACTTCACCCCTCTTTCGGTGGTATCATTGACGACTATTTTTTTTAATGCTTCTACCGATGTCATATAGCAATCCTGCGCAGGCCTTCTCGATAGAGTTAATGTCATGAAATGTCTTGTTTATGTCAAAAAAACCATCTTCAAAAAGTCCATCTTCAACTGTGATACTGGCATTAAGAAAAGTATAAACTGTGATATTTTTTTATTAATTATACATTTATATTTTTGTTTTATGTGCGTGTTTAATTGTACTGTGTGTATTGTTTAAAACCATATTTAAATTAAAAATGGAAATGTAAATATTAATTCAAGATTTTATATTTTAATAAAAATAATCCCTGAAGAGGTAGGAAAACAGCCTACGAAACGTCGGAGGAAAATATGAAATAAATCTTTTATTTACATATAGGTAATAATTAGACCTTGAAAGCCTGTTTGGAAATCCCAAAAAAACATTAATATAGTAGAAAAAGGTCGATAAATATAAAAAACAAAAAATTTCTTGTTTGAGAAGAAACAAACTGCTTTTACCCACCACTAATGAATTTTGAAACTGTTTGTTTTCTCATTGTGGCGCGGTTTAAGTAAATTGCTTTTCTTTTTCAATATTCAAAGCAGTGACCATATTTTCTCTTGTTGCATCTACGACATTGTTGTAAAAAATCGCAAATGCAATAGCATCCCCATCCCCATAAATGGTTTTTGAATTTATTGTGTATATTATAGTTTTGACAAATAACTTAAGTCGGTGTGTGGTGCCTGTTTTACTAACGGAGCAGCAAACCAGGCTTCAACGTGCACGGCGACAATAAAAATACAAATCTTACGAAGTCCAATGGGTTTAGCTTCTGTCAGGTAAAACTCTTTACGAAACAGATATATTTTCAAGCTGTAAATAGCTTTTCCCATCCAACGCGCACTACGATGAGCACCCGGTGATTATATGTTAGGTATATATAATTTTTGGTACTTTGTTGGTTATTTTCTTAATTTTTTTCTTAAATATAAATTTTAGCAAAAAACTAATGTTGTTGAGTAGAAGAGCTAAAATATAAACATATATCATATTCTTGTAAAATTTAAAAAGATAGTCATATGCAAACAAATTACATTTGAATAAATGGGCTTGAAGGCCAACTTGTCGGTATAAACTTTTTTTGTATTTTTCTTACATAAAACTTAGCCGATTTGTAGGAAGAGAATATAAGAAATAAAAAAAAACTCCATACAACTAAAGGCCACGCTAATGTACATTATGTAAAAAACAGCAGAAGATTTGATAAGAACAAAATAACATCAAAGCGAAAACAAGCTGATTTCAGTTGGAAACAGATATTGAGCATTTACATGTATTGTTCTAATACAAGCAAAATGTGTTGCCGCATAATTAAAGGTGTGTCCATCACTGATTTATCCCTTTCACGTCTATAAGGAAACTATTATTATATATTAGTATCCAATGATTTTTTAGTTGATTTTTATACAAAATGCGCTAATATAACAATGAAATAAGCTCGTAAGAAGATTTTTTGAAATTTGTTGGGAATTATTTTTCCCAATAGATGATTTGTTTAATTGAACCTTTTTGAAGGATTTTACAAGAAAAATTAGGTTAATTTAATAAACTAAAATTCCCCGGGAGTTTTTTCCCTTATTGAAACTTTTTTGTCGAAATTTACAATTTGTGTTCGAAGCTTAATTCTTACTGTTATTTATTTGTTATTACCAATGTAAGCGCTAATTAACTGTATTCAAATTTAAAAAAAGCCTGCTAGGCTCAAAGTGTCGGTTCTTTTAAGCCCCTGGTGGCCAACGAACTGTAGCGGATACCGAGCGAGGAAGTTAAGATCGACCATTAGTTCTGTGATTTTCATGGGTAAGCGCGTATGTCCATTTTTTCAATTTTGAGATATTAATGCAATATTGCTTAATTTTAAACGCTCTTCACCAGGTTCTTAAAATTTATGAAAAAATATGGACCAATTCCAATTTTTTTACGTAATGACCAATTTCAAAAAGTTCAATACCTCGCCCATAGTTCGATCTAGAATGTTTTTTCAGCTCTCCTGAAAAATTTGATTTTAAGACATTTTTTCTATTTATTTAAGTGAATACTTTTTAAATTCCTCCAGAATGGCGTTAAGATCTCTGTGGATAATTTTATTACGTGCATGACGCGCAGACGATTTGTCATAATATCCTAGACTTTCTTCTTTATAGCTTCTGGATGTTTTATGCGCATGCAGTACCCCATAATGGGATGTCATATTTTCATATTGGTTTTACGATAGACCTGTATAAGAGATCATTGTTGTCTAAGGACAAA
Organism: Pollenia amentaria; assembly: GCA_943735925.1. NCBI lineage: Eukaryota > Metazoa > Arthropoda > Insecta > Diptera > Polleniidae > Pollenia > Pollenia amentaria. The sequence continues at coordinate 152,512,339 of OX031007.1, forward strand.
TTTGAGTTTCGACCGAGGAGCCAATGAAGTTGATCTGCTTTAAGTTTCATAGCCGTTATTTTCGATTCAATATGACGCGACCATGTCAAACGTATATTTATATTTCTCGATTTGTGAGAAAAAAGTGTTTCTGTATTAGAATGTGAAAAAAACAACACTAAAGGAAATAAATTATTAAATCTACAAAAGAAAGGAATTAAAGAACCAAATCAAAATGAAGGCAAAAAAAAAATTAAAGTATCAAAACAAAACAATTGTTTTTTATTTATTTTCATAATTTTAATTATTCATTCATCATTTAAATTTTTTATCTGTTTTATTTAAATTAAAAATAGTTTACAAACACATTTATAATTTAAAATATCTATTGGTTTTAAAGCGCCCTAGAGACTATCAAATAAACACATCAATCATATAGCAGTCGTTCTTCTTTGGCTACACATACGCGTTGTCGGCAATGCTAGATGAAAATCAAAAAGTTTTGATATTTTTATTTAATGGCTGATTATTTAATAGACTCCTGTTGTGATTGACAAAAAAATTTATTTGCTTTGTGTTTGTTGTCATAAAGAAGTGTACGGATGAAAAACAATATACAATTTTGTTTTTTTTTTTTTTAAATACAAATGTTGATTGACGTGTTTATTTGTACGTCTCCGAAAAAGCCTGAAATATGCACTGATGGATGGGTTTAGTTGATAGTCCCCAGGGCCCTTAAAATTTGCTTTTTCTCGCACCAATTTTTAACGTGACTTATTTTGAACGTTTTGCAAAATATTGTTACGCAAACACTTTTTCTCACATCCTTCCAATAATTGCTGGAAAAATATTTAAATTATTTTAATTCTCGCGAAGATACAGAAACACTTGCGAGAGAAAAACTATTTGTTGTATCATTTTAAACTGTGTTTTTTTTTTTGGTGTTTTCGTTTCATGCGGAAAATTTTACGATTTGAGAAGTTCAGAAACGGGCTATAGATGTCTGAACTTTCCGTCTAGAAAACTATATAAAAAATGATGACATTCTTTGCAAAATATAAAAAAATGGGATCACCTGTTGAAAAACAGCCAAAACCTATTTATACAACCAATATTTTCGAAATCTTAATTATTAACAAAATTCAGTATAGTTTTCCTGCTCCTACTAATTTGGTAATTAGGAAATTTTTTTTGAACTCTAAATGTTTTTGTTTTGGAAAGATTTCTATTTTATATACAGTATAAGCTTTACTCGAGAACAGCTTTTACAGGCAGACAGCTTCTAAATGCCGACGGTCGTCTAAGTTTTTTGGCTTTCCAAGTTCCCTTTTTACACATTAAAACCAATAGTCCCTTCCACAAACACCTAACGTAAGCGGGCTAAATGGAGCGGATCGTCATTGTCTGCCTGCGGGACCTTTAACTGTGTATATATTAAATTCTTAAAATCCATACAATTAAAGATTGACTCATGGCCAGCTCTTCCAGCCGGACAGGCCTTATAGGCCTACGATTTTCTAAGTCTCAGGCTTTTCTTAGTTCCGAGTCATACAATAAAACCAACGATACCGTACACTAATATCTAACGTAAGCGGAAAAAATGACGTGACAGTCATTGTCCATCTGCCGAAGGTTTTACTGTATTACAAAGTACATACCGGTTTGTTTGCATCTAATTTATTTTGAACACATGTTTTGTCAAATTCAAATTTCTAATATTACAGTAAAGTTCAATTTGCAATAAACAAGCCAGCAGCTAGAAAATTATTTCTTTCATTTTCCCCCTTTCCATACAAAATAGTAGAAATTTTTGTTGTTATTCTACCAAAACAACAAAACATTTTACATTTAAATTAGTAACATAATTTTGAAATATTTTTAATATTTTCGTGTAACTGTATAGTCTGTTTTAAATGCATTTGACAGTTGTATATTATTTATAAACCAAAATAAACAGTATCATATTTATACTGTCAGTTTTTGCAAAATTGTCTGGCAAATGAACAAAAATAACATAAGAAACTTTTGGGCTAAAAAAGTGTAATTAAGTTTATAGAAAAAAATGTTTAAAAGCAATTTTCGTAACACATAGAAAATACAAACTAAATATATGCAAATTTACTTAGACATTAAATCCAGTTAAAAGGTTTGTTTAATTTGACAAACTTTAGTAGTATTTAAATAATTTATTAATCCCTAAAAATAAACATATTTGTATAACATGCTTTAAGGCTTTAAAGTATTTAATATATTACAGCATAACTTAGGGCTGTAAGAAAATCTATTTTTTTTTTTGTTTTTTGTTTAAAACTATTTATATAAACTTATAAATTCTATATTTATATAACACTTAATAAAATGAATAAATACTTTGAAGAATTCTTCTAAATATTAAAAAAAAAATAATATCTGCCATAACTTAGTAAGTAAAATTAATTTAATTTATGCCAAACATGTCGAGAGCACAAATAAATTATTTCATTTTCGACTTATATGTATACATATATAAATTTATGTTAAGCATGTATTACAAGTACGAATAATCTTAAAGTAGTTGTTAATATTTTTTTTCAGAAAATTCTAAGATATTACCACGTTTCATTTTCTGTTGCTATTTCTCTGGCAGAGTGTCTGGGTGTTGCCAGCTTAATAAAAATTATAATATTTATATAAAGAACGTGATAATTACTGAAGTGAATTTTTATTAATATCTTTATTATTTCTTTGTTTTCTCTTTTCCTTCCCTAATAGTGACAAAATTCATACGTATTGGCATTGCGGATAAAAACGATAATCCCCCCTATTTCGATAAAAGTTTATATGAAGCTGAAGTTGATGAGAATGAAGATATACAGCATACGGTATTAACGGTTACTGCAAAAGATCACGATGAATGTGAGTATTAGTTTAAATGAGAAAAATTAGTTTGTAGTTGAAATGTAAAGCATATATTTAGGGGGATACGAATGTATACTTTTATGTGGATATTTTTCAGAATTCTTTAATGTTAAATTTCTCATTTCAAAAATAATTTTTTTGTTTCATATTTATTTCCGCAGCTTCTCGTATACGTTATGAAATTACTAGCGGTAATATTGGTGGTGCTTTTGCTGTGAAAAATATGACAGGAGCCATTTATGTAGCTGGTGCCTTGGATTATGAGACACGCCGAAGGGTAAGTTTGTTAACATTTTTAAAACTGCAAAAATTTTAAATTTTTATTGAAAAAAACGTACATTTCTATGCTACAAAAATTTATATTTAAGTTTAAAAATAATTAACTTAAAATCTAAACAATCATATAGTCAAACTTTAAACAATTTAGCCTACTTTAAGGATGAAACTTTTGAAAAGAAAAAGTCAGAGCTCCTACAAATATTTCTTATTCAGAAGGAATTTTACCGTTCTAAGATAAGAAAAAATAAAAGCTTTTATTTAAAATGAGCTTCCTAACTTCAAAAGCTAAAAAAGCAAAAAAAAAAAATATGTGTAAATAAACGATATTTCTACAAAAGCTTTTTGTGTGTTTATTTCCTTTAACTAATTAAAACCGTATTTTTTTCTGAAATATATTTAATAAAAGCAGGAAAACCAAATTTTGTACAATGTAAAAAAATTTTCCATAAAAGGTAAAAATTTATTTTTTATTTTTTATTTTTGTTTTTTTTTTTTTAAATCTATTGTATAGCAAATGGTCAAGAGAAATTTATGTCAAAAGTTATTTTTGGAAATACAAAATTTATTATTTATAAGATTTCTCTATGACGTGCTAAATGCCCAATTTTTATTTGTGATTAAAAACACTGAAATTTTTTTCATTACAAAATTTTTGTTTAGTAAACGCTTTTTCATTTACATTACCATTTTGTGTGAAATAATAGTTCTTTTTTAAAAAAAATCTTTTCTCTGTTTAACCCTAAAATGCATAACCGGGCACCCGTGTTTCCAAAACCAGCAAAACCAGTTCTAATATTTAATGTATTTAATCTTCGAATCCAAAAAATGAAAGTATGTGTGTTTGACTTAATTGACGGTTAATGAAATTCGGTTCAGTGGTTCCATAGCTTTAAGCTTCCAAAGATAATACCTACGAAAACATATAACCGGAGTACTCATGCACCCAATATTTATATATTAAAAAAAATTTCGTATAACAAGCATTTAATAAATTTTTTTTAAATTAAATATATTAAATTATTTAATTAATATTGTACATAATTTTATTCTCTAAAGTTGAAAATGAAATAAAATTACAATGGAGTACTCGGGTACCCTGATGATATGTGTGCGTTATATTATGTGGTTATGCGTTTTTGGATGAAAAATATCTTTGTAGAAAGCAAAAATCTAAAGTGCCTTTTCCAACCTATTGCTTAAGGAAGCAGCCATTTAATAAAAAAAAAATGGAATATTGTTTAAAACTTTGTAGTTTATTTGTTTCAAAAGAGCTTTTCAGTTTAAGGAAAGTTGTTAAGCGCCCCATCCTTTATACAACATTATTGTATATGCTATTCGCAATATTATAATTAATTGTCCATGTATTGTGCAATAAGTGGCACAATGGTTTCAATTTAAATATGAAGCATTCAAAACAAAAAACGTAACCTATAAGATATCAACATTGTGCAATGTTGCCAACACATTTCACATTATATTGCACTTCTCTTCATTGTGCAATAAAAATCAAAAGTATTTTCATTGCTGCCAATATATTTTAACACCTGCGAATATCACTTAGATATTGGCGATATAATTGTACAACATGAAAAATTTTACAATTATATTGCAAGTGTATGGCCGCTTTATGTTCCGACAAGAAGAGCTTATTCATTTTTGCTCAAAATGAGCTTTTTAATTCACAAGCAGTTTTTGACTGCCAAATGGCATTAAGATTTTTTAATCAATTGTTAAATAATTTTTTGAGCTTGAGAATAAGAATGTATCAGTTTTAAACACAGACAAAAATTATAAACGTCGTCATATGCTAGAAATCTTTTAAACCATTAACCCTGCTGTTAGGTTAGAAAAAACTTACGTATGTTAGGTTAATGGACCATTTAGTCCATATAAACAGCCTATATAAAAAACAAGTGTGGAATGCCTCTTTTTTCCAGCAACACAGATTAAATATGTATAAGACAATTGTGGGATCCCCCTTTTTTTTTTTTTTTTTTTTTTTGTAAATAAGCATAAATGTTTGCACTGTTTGGTTCAATTTATCTGTTGTTTTCAAAAGTTCAGACGTGTTTTACTTACGACATGGCAAACTTGAAATATGGTTTGAAAAAAAGTCACACCGGATATTTCAGATTCGGAAATTTATTATATATCAGAAAATAGCAAAACAAGTTCTTCTGAAACAGATACTGAACAGGAATCCGTGGTAGGTGCAGCTAGCTCTGTTGATCCGTTTTTGCTTGCTAAAAACAAATTGGTTTGGAGTGCCACTTCATTACCTTAGCCTATTGAAGCCACGGCTGAGAATATTTTCTCAACACAAACAGGACTAACTCGATTTTAAGTGTCCTGATGCACTTACATGCTGTCAGATTTTTTGTTATTTTTTCCCGCCTCCAATAGAAAGAATTATCAACGAATATACTATTAGTACGTCAGGGTCAAGTTTGTAGAAACTGCTGATCAAATTGGTTGGTTCCTACAGCACAAAACAAATCGATTGCCCAATATTGTACTTGCAAAAATGCTTGATATATCCGCTTTGAATGCGTACATACTATTTTCGGAAAATTTAAGTTTAACGGGCTCTGGCTGATCGGAATCGCAGGAGACCAGCGTTTTTGCGGCAACTAGCACTTTCTCTGGCTAAGGCGTATATGATGAAACGTACTAGATTACCCCAACAAGAGTTCTCCATAGTTCCAGTGGCCTCTTAAAATAATAATACTTCTAATTCAGGGGCTCGAAAGCGTACAATTTGTAGTTGCTGCACGTCTAAGTGGGACATAAAATTCTCCATTTGGAGCAAGAATAATTGCAAAAAAGTTTTGCTCATCATGCAGTGAAAATAACTATAATGCTATTAGTTTGCATACTATACAAATTTTTTTTTTTAAAGAAATATAAAAAAATCAAACAAAAACAAAGAAAATATACTATGGACCAAATGGTCCCTTAACCTAGGATTCGTAATTTTTTTTCTTTTTCTTAGTCCTGTTTTAAGTAAGAACCTTGAATTTTTGTATTTAACATTTTGTTATAAAAAGACCACGGAAGCTAAAAAACTAAGTCAGTATATATCACCGTTCACAAATTACAAATGAAACAATTAAAAAATTAGATCAAATGGGATTAACCTAACAGCAGGGTTAAACTACCAGAGTTGTTAAGAATTAAATTTAATTCAGAAAAATTATAGACAATTAGTTTATAAAAACAAATAAAGGAAATCAAAATTTTTTTAAAACGTAAAAGATTAAATATTTGTATAATTTTTTTTTAATAGTAAATAATTTTTTCTATGTAACAATTTTTATCGTTTTTTACATTATTTAAAAAAAAAAACGTTAATTTGAATTGTGCTGATGATGATACACCTTGCTGTATCGAAATATTGGAATAATAAAATAAATATTAAAAATTTTTTATATACAAAAAAACCTCAAGCTCAATAACAGAATAAAATAAAATTTGTTAAAAATTTTTGTTTAAAAAAATTTTGGCTAAAAATGTTTTTGCTTGAAAAGAGTTTTTGTGACAAAGTCTAAAAAGTCCTGGAATGTAGTTCTGGCAGTCTGGATAGAATACTTTTTCGATTCGAAAGCAATTATATTTATAATTCTTATGGTCGATACTGAACAAATCGAAATAGATTTTTTTAGTGGTAAAAGGCATTTATTTAAGTTTTCACACAACTGAAAATATTATTTTGATTCATTCAGTATCGACAGAAAGACTTAGAAAAAAGATTGCTTTCGAATCGAAAAAGTATTCTATCACGACTGCCAGAATTAGTCACCTGTCAAACATTTTTTAGAAAAAAATGTTTTTTTTTTTTTTGGTCATAAAAAGCCTTTTATCAAAAAAGTTTTCTTTACATGATTTTTTTTTTTTTTTTTTGTTTTTTTTTAAGAAGTTTTGTGAAACACACCCAATACACTTAATTTCTATTCATAAACAGGAATGTGATGAAAATCGATTTTCAAAATATAACGATTTTAAGCGAAAAATATCGTTTTCAGTAACTTTAGAAAATGATTTCTTATACAGTTTCCATTTATTTCCTGTTAATATCCTTTAACTAAACTGTATTTTAAACAAAAACTTAAGACTATAACTTAGAAATCACTCCAAATTGATCACACTTTTTCAAAACGATAATTTAAAAAACATTGGATTTTTGTCACAAACCTCACCATAAATACTTATTTAACCAATTATTAGTTGCCTGTCTAAAGTTTTCATCCTGAAGTAGACAAAAAAGTTTAAATAATTCTTAGTAAATTTTCTAAAATTTCAAACATTTCTAATAAAATATATTTTAAAATGTAAACAATTTACACAAATTGTATGCCTTTATTTATTATTAAGAATTAAAAGAAAAAAGCTTTCCAAATAATCAATATCAAAATCAATTTTGAAAAACTCTCCAAAAACTCCAACTTTCTTTAGTATGAGTTACGTTTAGCTGCTTCGGATAATTTGAAGGAAAACTATACCACCGTTATAATACACGTCAAAGATGTCAACGATAATCCGCCGGTCTTTGAAAGACCCACCTATCGTACACAAATCACCGAAGAAGACGATCGCAATTTGCCCAAACGGGTTTTACAGGTTACTAAAAACAAAACAAAAATGCTTTTATAATAAAATTTTTCATATTTTTTTTATTTCGATTTGTAAGCAAAGCTTTTATTTCAAGTTCTTGTTCTTTGCTTGATGTTACTTTTTTCGTTATTCAATTTTTTTTTTAGCTGTAGTTTTCCATCAAAAAAATCTACAATTTTATGCATGAATAATTTAAATGCAAATTGTTAAAATATAGTTTTTAGCTAAATAGAATTGTACAAGAGCAAAATTTATAGCCAACAACAACAACTGCTACAAAATTTAAATTAAAACAATTTTGTGTTTTTAGTTTATATGAATGTGTTTTTTCAATTTAATATTTTATTGTTATTGAATTTAGCTTAAGTTTGCTTAAATCAGAATATTCTTCTTTAAATATGTTTTTGTTAGCATTTGTTCTGAATACGTCCACTATTTGTGGAGTTAGTAACGAGTTTGTCTCTTATAATTCCCCATCCGTAAAAACCAGCTCGTTTTGTGTTTCCTGTTTGTTTTTCATTTTAAAGTGACAATATGTCAATCATGTCACAATTTATATCCATAGAAACAAACTGCATATATTTTCGAATTTTTTATTTTAATTTTTTACATATAAATGTATTTTTTATATTTATGTTATTTAACACTTGTTTGTATTTTAAATATTAATACATGTCTTTTGTCCTGTATTCGTTTTTTTTTTCTCTTTAAAAACGTCCATTTATCTGTAAAAATCACACATTTTTTATATTTCTGAACACTGTGTAGGATCATTACATTTTCATAATAAAAAGGTTTTTATACGTTGTTTGATGGCATTTGTTTATAAAAGGGATTCACAGTTGCAGTTTAAACAATATTATTAAGCACCCTTAATAAAGCAAACTTTATTTTTCCCCTAAAACTATATAAAATGCCGGCTATCCGAAATGTTGTACCAGTAACATATCAGGGAAATATTAGTCGGGATAATATCGAAAGGTTTTCTTTTAATTGTGTTGACGAGGGTGATTTATGGAATGCCTTACAGAGAATAAAATCTTATGCGGTAGGGTCAGACGGCATTTCTTTTAAATTTCTAAAAATAATCTTTCCCTTAATCTCAAGACACATACTATATATTAACAATAATATTATAACATCTTCAAACTATCCAGACTGCTGGAAAGTAGCAAGAGTCTGATTTCAGACCCATCAGCATTTTGCCAGTTTTCTCGAAGGTGTTAGAAATTATTATTAGTGACCAAATACTTGTATCACCGAGTTTTCAATCACGTATTTCAGATTATCAATCAGGCTTTAGAAAACACCATAATACAACGAAACTTCTGACCAATTAAATAGATCAAATAAGACAGAATGTAGAAAGGAAAAATGTTTCAGTTTTAATCAGCTTAGACTTGAGCAGAGCTTTTGAGTCAATATGCCATGATATGTTACTAAATAAACTTACTTATTTGTTTTCATTTTCTCGTAGTGCCTGCTCATTAGTAAAATTATTTCTACTTAAAAGGAGACAATTTGTTCAATAAAGGTCAAGAACTTGAGTGATTAGAGATGTTGTGCGTGGTGTACCACAAGGGTCAATTTTAGGCCCCTAAATTTTTAATATTTACATTAATGGTATATGCGGATTTATATGCGGATGACCTTCAGTTACTTTTCTCTTGTAAATATGATAATATTAGCTCTTAAGGTAAAGAAGTCTAAAGTTATCGCGTTCAATACTAATGGAATGCAAATGCAACGAATTTTTGTTAACAATAAGGAAATAGAATACCATTGTTTCCTTAAAACACTTGGAATTGTTATTGATCAAAACCTGACATTTGATTTTCATTTGAACCATATGTTTTCAAGATTATCATTTAGATTGCGTAAACTGTATTGCATAAATTGCTCCCTGCCATTATATATTAGAAAACAATTGGCTCATGCCATACTTATCTAATTATTATAATTATATTATTAATCTATGGTATTGAAATTTATTCAAGCACATTAAGGAAATATTTCAATCGAATAATAAGGTTTGTTTATAGGCTTAGGGTGCATGACCATGTAACATCCTATGTAACAGATTTTTTAGGTTGCTCTTTTGAAGATTTTTTGAAAGTTAGAACAATGATGTTATTTTATAAAGTGTTGAAAAATAGTTCTCCAAGTTATCTTGCAAATCGCTTTGAATTCGGTAGTTCGTCCAGATCACACACACTAATATGCCCTCGTTTCAACACGCTAATGATGCAACGTTCTTTTATTGTTAGAGTTTGTAAGATTTGGAATTATATCTTACCCTATCCTAATAGACATTTTGCTTATTCATTTAAAGAATTTAAAAATAAACTTATTTCAGTTCTATAACTTGGTGATGATGCAATGAGTTTTTATTGTAATAGGAAGAATTCATACCCATAATTGAGAGAGATTTATTTTATAAGTATTAATATAAATTTGTATAAATAATTAGTTGTAAATATCGATAATTATAGTGCCACAAACAATTCTACTGTAACCAATTTGGCCTTTTTATGGCTTAAAGATTATAAAATAAATAAAATTTAAATTGAAAATTGAAATTTTGCTTAAAGGTTTTTAAGTACTTTTAACGGTTTCCTGTAAGTAGGCAACACATTTTTAACTTGCATAAGTCATTATTGCTAACATTAGTATTGTTTATGTCAAGCAGTGTCCGAAAATGAACATTAAATATCGTTCCGTAGTGTTCGGTTCGGCAGATTTGTGAAACACACACAAACGCTTAAGTTTTGTGTAGTAAATTATTAAAAAAATAACGTTTCCCTGTTTGTCATTTTCAAACACAAAAATAATGCTTTACTAATCCAACTCAACAAATATATGCGAATATTTAATTGCGTTCGGTTTTTTTTTAACAACAAACTTTGTTGTGTTCGGCACGGCACATCAAGGTTCGCTTATTTCTGTTGTGCTTAGCGCCCTTTTAGCTGGTAAAAAAAACAAAAAATTTTTTACAAAAACAAAGTACATATACGAAAAAAAAGCAAAAAGCCATCGAAAAAATTTTACACAAACAAAACCTGTGCACAATACACACACAAGCTATTCGTATTGTGGTCGTTGCTAAAATTTGTTGTTTGCTCATTCCTTATCAATATAAAAAAGAAACACTGCAGCATATTAAATATAATGTATGTCTATAGAACAGCTACAATTATTCTATTTTATAACGAAGAACACAGAAGAAAATAAAAATTGATTTCAATTAAAAAATTTGTGATATTAATTAAATTTGCACCAGTAAACAAATAAAAAGTATCAATTAAACGTTTAATTCACTTGATTAAACGTTTAATTCACTTGATTAAATAATTAATTAAAACTTATTTTATATATATGTTCCCGAAGATACTATAAGGAGCATAGGGCCCCATTAATTAATGCTTGAATTGGAGAAAAATTGGCAAGAATATTTTCTGTGAACAGAACACTATATATAAGTAATGTTCGTTACTTTCTTTAAACAGTTAAGAATGGTAGTGAGAGTTGTGTTTGTCTACACAAACACTAAAAAATATATATCGTTTCTGGTTGTTTGAGCCGAACGCTAAATAATGCTCTGTTTATTTTCGAACATTGATGTCAAGGATGATACAAAAAAAAACTTGCTACTAAAATTATTTAGCTTTTCTTACTTAAATTGGAGATCTTCTCGCTTGTCAGTATTTACAATTGACTTCCGAAAAATGTCGAGTTGACTCTCTTTCGAGGAACCAGTGCGAGATATTAGACCGTACGGCCTACTCTCCTAAAAGTTGCTGTAGGTGAAGAGGAATATGTGCAACACCTTCCTTTTTAATCTCCTGCTCTAAGGAGGCGTAGACTGAGACACCTCCGTCTCCAACTCTTTCATAGCTTGAACTGTTATCGTCCACTTGTAGGATGATGTTTTTATTTATGTGTCTTATTTAATTTTGTTGATTATGCATGATATCAGAATGAGCCCAAAGGACTCCTAGTGTATCTATAATTGCTAGTGATCCTTACAACCTTATCTAACCTAACCTTTTGTTTACTTTTGGCCGTTTTCTCGATTATCGTTTTTCCCAACGAATAACTGCACATTAAAGAAATTTGGTTTTCTCAATGTCTCATCGCAAAGCTAAGGCGTCATTCATCCGCCAATTTTTTATTTGCCGTACATATAAATACATTCAGCTGACTCCCTACTTTAATATGTATTTTGATAGGTGTTGCCAACTAAAAACAACGTTTTTGTCGATACATTGAGAAAATGGCCATTAATGTTAAAATTAATTTTTATATGCAAAAATGTTTTAAAAAAAATTCTTAAAGCAACTGTGAATACCTTTTTATATTTATTTAGTTTTTTTTCGATAGCATTATTAGTTTTAATATAAAAAAAATAATTAAAATCAACAACATTGTACTTCATGTCAACAGTATAACAACAGATAATCACTTCCAATCAATTTTACATGCGAACGAAAAACCAAATATTTGGAGTGGAAAATATTTAAATTAAAAAAATTTTTTGTTAAGGAATAAATATAAAATATTTAACGGGAAGCTAAAAAAATTAAAGACTACTTTTTCTTACGAACTTCTTTATTTGGAAAACAGGCAGGACTTTGAATTTCGTAGGCCAGTCTTCTCTATGCCTACAGAAATTCAAAGTCATGCCTGTTTCTCACAACACAGAAAGCCATAAGGAAAATTCCATCTATGGTTTACAAGTCGAGGGGTTTTATGGGACTTAAATAATAATTTTAAATTAAACAAATTAGAAAGCTGCATTTGCCCGTCTTGAATATAATGATATTAACATGTTTTTATTTAATTATTTATTGAAATTAAAATATATGGAAACATGGGAAAGGTAAATTTACACAAGAGCCTTCAGGCTTTTCATAATAAGCCTGAATAACTTTAACGCGTTGGTCGATTGTGCATCTTTCCATGGTTCAAACTGAGATAGTCTGAAATTGAGAAACGTCAAATGAAATGCAGAAAAAAACTTGACGTTAAGTTATGGTTCACATTCAACATCGGCCCTTAAAATTTAACCACCCTTTAGTTAGTTATCAGCTGTTGCTTACGTAGCAAGTCAATGCCACTTTGTATGAATTTGCTTTGGCTGGGATTCACTAACCTACATAATTCTACGATTCACTTACACGAAAATCTGACGGAATTCTATCCGACATAAAAAAATGTCTGTAAAATATCAAAAGATGCAAACTCAAATGACTCAGCTACATACTTTTCAAGAATATGCAACTATGATCGCATAGAATCTATAATTTTATAGCAATTTAAAAATCGTCTGAACATTTGCAAGTCGGTCTGACTTGTCAAAAAAATCTGTAACTTAATTCATTTTTAAGCCACACTATTATACTTTATTAAAACACACGATTATTTGACAAATCGTACGACTGAATAGTATAGGGTATTATTGGTCGCTTGTCGATCGACTTGTCGTGCTGAAAATTTTTAGTAGGCTGCAAATTACGATAGCGGTCGACATTGGAGGCCAGTGGTGCGATTCACTAACTTTTAACGCAGTAACAATAGTGTGATTCTGTAATTTTTAACGATTGTAAACAGCTGTAGTTTTTGTAACATCTGTCTACAAAATGTTAAAAAAATAAAGAAAAAACAAATGTAGTTGTGCTTAATTTACTAGCGGAGTTCAGTATTAAGTGCAAATGCTTTTGCGAAAGAGCAAATGCAAAATATCATAGCTTTTTGTTAAATCCAACAACAAAATCCACATATATGAAATTTTGCATTCGCTCTTTTGCAAGACAATTTGCACTAAGCACTGAACAGCGCTACTGTTTTTATATTTTATTTTGTGAATTTTACATTTAGAATTTTGTTTTTGTTCATACATATACATATGTATGTAGTATGTATGTAAGAAGTCGGGCCTCAGCCACTTTAAACATAAAATACACTTTATCGATTAAATAAGCACAACGTCAATTATTGTCGTTAAAATAACGAGAAAAAACTGCTTAGTGTAACTGCTTAGTGTAACGATACGATTATCGTAAAAAAATTTAGTGAATCGCACTACAGGCTGTTAATGTAATATTTAGCTCTTAAAAATTTTATACTTTTACGACAATTGTACATGTTTGCCGCAATTAAGTATAAATTTATTAGCTATTATCAAAAATTATTTTCGGGAATGAAATATTTATTATTAATTAATTCATTTATTAATGATGTGATAATAATCTCAATTTTTGAATGAAACCACTGAAATTTATTGTTGTGGGAAAGCTAGTTTCTATGCGCATTTCGCTGGTTGCTTAGGCCAGCTCGTCAGGAAGCTTTTTCCAAATACTTTAGAAAAGCTATAAGTATTATACAAGTAAGACCATAAAGTGAATAAGAATTTTAAACACTCAGGTCTTACATGTAACAATATCAAAGCTTCAACAAAGACACAACAATAAACCGTCAATTTTTCTTTCTTACATTCCCCTACAAATTGGCTGCTTTTTTTCCAACACGAATTGTAGTTGTAAGAGGATAGAAAGAAAAAAACAAAATTTAAAAAAAACAAGTTGCTTAAATAAAGCAGCTTAAAATGTGTTTACAGAACTAAGAAAATGCCTGGATTAATTATACTATTAGTTGCAATGGTTGCTGTAACCATATTATTATTTATTATTATTATTATCTATTATTATTTATTAATTGATACATATGTATATTGAAATTGTATGTACATTTTCATATTATTTACAATATTTTAAAATCTTTTTATATTATATTTAAAACAGTCCTTAGCAAAGGTACTGCAATATTATTATTATCGTTCGTCATCAGTTTTACGTTGTTGTTTATTTATATACAAGATGTTAAATATTGTTAAATTTTTAACAAATAAATGGTTAATGCATATAAACGATAATATGCAAAAATTTTATGATTTTTGTAGATATGTATGTAAGTCTCTAATTTAATCAAAGTATGGTTTTACCAATAATAAGTATGATTAAAGTAAACAAAATATTTTCGAATTTTCTGCAAGCTTTTTATATAAGATCACTGTAATTATATCGAAACATAATTGGTTTACTCTGAAATTGCTCATCTACCCTTAAAGAAAAATATTCATATACAAATTTTTTCAGTGTATTTAGCTTTAAGCTTTCATAAAAACACATGCATATGTAAATGTACATTAAATTTTGTCTTTTAAAATTTCTTGTAAAATTAATTTTAATTTCTAACTTTTTGTTGTTTTGATAATTCAATTCTTATTTTATTCTAATTTAATTTAACTTTTTATTTATTTATTATTATTTTTTTTTATTTTCATTTCTATGTTAAATTTTCTGTTTTAAAACCTCGAAAATAAATTAAAAACTGAATAAAGTATGAACTAAAATTGGTGGCCTCTGATAGTTTAAATGAAAATTTTACCACAATTATTGTGCATGTACGTGATGTTAATGATTTGCCACCGCTATTCCCGCAAACATTGTACGAGCGTACTCTGAATGAAGAAATAAAGGCACCTTTTACCATAATACAGGTCAGGTCGAATTAAATTTAACTTGTTGTTTGCTTTTTTTTTTTTTTTTTTTTTTTTTTTTTTTGTAAATAATATTTATTTATGTATATATAAAATTATTTTTCTTTTTTCATTATATTGTAAATAATTTTAATTATGATTTTTATTTCATCTCATTTTGATTTTTACACACATTTACAAATTTTTTTACTCCGTTTAACCATAAATTATTTAAAAAACAAATAAATGTAATTGATTCATATGTAATTAATGATTGAAAAATATCTATGGAATGATTGATTTTTAAATAAATATTAAAACATATAACACAAAAAAAATACATAATTAAAAATTTAAAAAACAAAAATTAAAGAAAAACTGCAATATAAAACTACTATTGTGATATTTCTGACGGACATAACCCACCAAAAGCCGAACCTTAAAAGAAGCGAAAGGCGAAACGTTTTCTTCCGATTAGTTTTTACGCTGATATGCCATTCCTAGATTAGAGAGTTAACGTTGTAATAACAATAGTGTTAGCTTTATTTTTTTATAAAACCAAAATAATACAATTTCTCTACTGTATTGAAATTTGTTCCATTTAGAAAACACTCTACCGGATTTCGTGATGATTAGTCCATAATTAACCATGGGTCCAAAATAAATTCCCCTCCTGTTAATTCTTTTAGTTCGGTATAAACTGTTACTCATCATGATATTTTATTCAAGTTAGTTCAAATTGCTAGAAATAAAACCATAACACTGTCTGATTGTTGTCCAATTGGTTTAAACCGGAACCAATTTTTATACTGACGTCCGATTTTTATTACGATTAATTAATCATTTATAGCTCTCATATATTCTAACTGCCGGTGGAGGGTTTCAAATATTCGGCCCAGCCGAATATAGCTCTCTAACTTGTTTTTAATGGAGTAGCTTTAAATTGTTAAATATGGCAAGAAAATTATTCTGTAAAAATTTTAAATCGATATTTGAAATATTCGATCGCCAATTTCGAAAAATTTTTATTTTGGAAAATATAAATTTTTTTCAATTTTTTATGTCGAATAATTTTGTCTCTCCGACTCCAACGCCGGTACAAAAACCTCAACTTCTACTCCAACTCTGACTCCACAGCCCTTCAAGTTCTGTTAAATAATCATTTCCAATACAAAAAACTTTTGTTTTTTTTTTTTGTACCAGAGGCAGCATTTTTGAAATGGGAAATCGTCGCTTGAAACCTTAATTATCGTACTTTTGGCAACACATTGATTTTAACCCAAAGAAAATTATTGGTTATGTCTAGAGTTTAATTGTTTTCAATAACTGTTTTCCCGAGAATTTTAGATTAGAGGATTTCCGGAAACTTTAAAAATTGTTAAAAGAAAAAAACACAAAAAATTTATTTTAAAGAAAACTTAAAGATTTTAACAATCCCACTAAGTGAAAAATGAGCCTTAAGCTAAACACAATTGAATCACAAGGTGCAGAATGGGAACTATGGACATTTACTTCATGCAACTTATTTGAGTATTACTAAGAAACCAGTGTAAAAGGCGTTATCAAATTAAGCTCAGCTCTTCCCTCTACGAGCTAAGAACATAAAACTTGCATTTGTAATTATAAACTACACTGTTTTAATTGAATATCTAAATATGAATTTTTTGCATAAGGTCCCTTTCTGCACCTAGCAATTCAATTAAAATCACAAGTCTTTTATAAGTTGCGCGAATCAATAACTGATTTTCAAAGTACATGTTCAAGCGTGAATATATTGACGATGTACTTGAGTATTCTGATCACAAATGTCAAAAAGTGCGCTTAGTAAGACAGTTCATTTGAAAGTTTACCCTTTCTATCCCATCTTATTTACCACCCTTCATTTAGACAAAAGTACTAGAGTTGACCTTTTATTTACGTTAAGAAATAAAATATAGCTGTCCATTAAGAGTTTAGACCTTTCATTATACTCAGACAAAAGCATACACAGAAAAAATATACAATTGATTTCAATTAAAAAATTTGTAATATTAATTAAAAAATTTACTTTAAACCAGTAAAAAAATTATTAGTATCAATTAAATATCTTTTGATATTAAAAACATTTGCTGCAGTTATTTTGTTGATATAAGTAAACGTTTAATGCACTTGATCAAATTTTTAATTAAAACTGATTTTATTTTTGATTAATTGTGATTAATTGGCTTGAATTTTTTTCTGTGTAGTAAAAGCCAATATTTATGTTAACAGAACAACATTTTGCGTCGTAATTTGTCTTTTTCAAAATATTTTTTTCCAGTTTAAGAATATTTATTTGCATCGCAAACATTTTTGCTGGCTATACCATACAAATTTAACTCATTCCTTAGGTCATTTATCACGAAATGCCTCTCTATAGAGTTTTTGTGGGTATTAATTATAATTGATTTTTTTTTTTGCAACATGTACTTTTTATTGTTTGCAAATAATTCAAAAAATTTTTGATTAATAATATTGTTAATTAATTATACAATAGGTAAATAAAAATATATTAATACACAAGCAAATATAGTGGCATCTCTATTGACCGGACACCGAAGAGAGCATTAATATGTGTTCGTACGAGGGGGCTATCCTCTTAAAATAACTTAATGCATTCCTTTAGAAAGCTTTCGGGACCGGGTGACAGTGTTTGTCAAAAGGGGGTATCCGCATAATGACGATGTCCGTTAAGGGAGTTTACGACGTATACAGAGAATCTTTAACACCAGCATATAATATTGAGAACATGAATGAAGTGTATTTTTTTTTATTAAAAATAGTAAACAAATAATAAATAAATATTACTATGCAAAACAATTTTTAATAAAATTTTATACATATGCATACGTGCGAAAATATTTATGCACAAATATTTAAGCACACATATTTATGCACAAATATACATACATACACAAGTATATAAGCACATACTAGAACTAACTTCATTAATATTTACCTCTTAATTAACAAGTAAAAGTGATATATAAAGCCAATTATTCACTAGCTCATATGGTATGGGCGCTTTTGTACACAGCGATTTTGGTGTCTTAACCCTGATTTTTTGACCACTAAATTTCAAAGATCATAGAACTGGTAAAAGAAGAAATGGGCATTTATAGTATTTTTTTTAGAAAAATTGTATTTTATTTTTGAAAAATTTAAGCAAAGTCCATGCAAGGTTGCCTAGCAAATCTTAATTTATATTTTCACGCAATTCAGTGGTCCATATACACAAGAGCTATTGCAATCTGCGAATACCTTACATAAAAAAACTGAAGAAAAACCCACCGCTGAAAAAAGCACGCAAGGAAAATTTATTTTGTCTTTTTCGGAAAAGAACCAGTCAAATACAGTTGCATTTAATTGATTCTAGTTGTTTATTTTTAATTTTAGAAAATCCTCTATTCAATGGTATAAAAATGTTCTCTGTCTGTCAAAAATTTATAAAGATATGGCCTACTAATGTAAAAAATTTAAGTGGTTCTAATCATCTGATCGAGAGTGTATGTAAAACTTTTCCGATAATACCATTTAGCTTTAACATATTTGAAGAATGTAGCATTTTTCCATACATTTGAAACAAAATTATGAGGATAACATAAACCGTTTAGAATGTATGCGCAAATCTATAAGCCCATAAAAATTAACTTATTTTTGAATTTTCATGAAACTTTACCCCAAGCTGTTTTTTCAATAAAATTGTTTAAGAAAAGAATAATTCTCAGAAATTTTCGTAACAGGAAGAAAACTTTAAATTTCTGGTAAAAGTCACCTGACTTATCATAACATTTTTGCAAAAAATTATTGCATACTATTAGGCTAGATATTTATTGAATATACCCTGCGGGAAATTTGTGTCAATTGTTCCAACAGACTGGTTCAGGCGTTTGTGAAAATAGAACAAGTACAAAAAGAAATAACTCATGACCAGTGAAAGGAGAACTAATTATTTAACTGGTGTATGAAGAACCAAAAGGTAGAAAAAATAATGAATTTCAGTACAGTAGACACCGGTGGTGTGAGGGAGGCATTTTTTTGGGACTTTGTAAAATTTGGTTCTTTAATTTAGTTCTAGGACTTGTTTAATTGAAATAATACTACATTGTATTGAAATAATAATCCATTGTATTAACTAAAACTAAACACGTTCATTGAGAATAGATGTATGTCTTGTCATATGGTGGCTGTTAGGTGTCAATTGTCCCCCATCAATGACAACCCCATGTAAAAGTGATAGGTCACATTCACTCATAATGTAATTTTTTAAAATTTTCTTATAGAATTCTGTTTTAAAGAGAAATATTTGTATTATATTGTATTTGTATTTATTTTACTACAAAAATCTTAATAAAAAAAACGACTTTAAAATTCTTGCGTTTTGCGTTTCCGATTTTTAGCACAACCATGTATGTATGGGTTTCATGGGCGGCGGGCCTGACCGATTTTATTGAAACTCCTCATGCGTTTTTTTTTTTTTTTATTCCAGACAGGGTTTGTATGTAACAAATTTGAAGACTTTTGCTTGAGGAAAAAAAAATTTATACGGAAAAATCGATTTGGATTGCCTGGCAAATTTTATTGAAACTTGGCATGCGTTTTTTTTTTTAATTATTTCAAAAAGTTATGATTTTAAAGGTCGGCATGGTCGGTAGGCAGTGGGCGATAAATATTGTATAATCAAATTTCTGTTAAAGAACATCAAATATGCCCAAATTTCGGTATTGAAAATATTTCAAACCCTAAATATCAACTTTACAATACCGGCCCTGTATTGCAACCCACAACTGTTGTTGAAAAGGAATAATTGATTTTCCACCTATTGTTATATACCGAAACTTATTTGAACTGTCAATAGGAAATAAATAAAAGCGTTTTGCTTCAAACTTTTAGGAGTTCAGACAGCTTTTATTAATCATTGAAACTTTTCTATATTAAACTCTTTTTTATTAAATTTCTTGTTAATTTTGCTACTTAAATTTGACATTTATCATTAGTAGTTTTTAGTACTTTTTTTTATATTTGCGCTTAAAGTTATTTTAATTGCGCTTCATAATGATTTGTTTGTTAATTTTTTTTTTAATGTTTTCCATTGTTTGCCTATATTTGTTCCAATTTATTAAAATAATTTATTAAGGTAATTAAATAATATAAAAAAAAAATAAAACAAATAAATGTTTAACAAACTGAATCATTTAAAAATAAGTTATACACGACTGGCTTCTAGGCAAAAAATAAAAAATTAACTTAATTATTCTCTGCGTTTATGCAGTGAAACATATATGAGTATATATCGAATTATTAAAATTACGAGGGTTGACAATAAAAGTTTTATCTTCTGTAGCTCTTGTTTTTTATACGGCCGAAGTTACTAAGTTTTTCAGCTTTTTATACATACACAACGTGAATGTCAATACAATTTTCAAAAAAAGATGCAATCAGTAGCTGGTTATCTTGCAAGCGATGTGGCGATATCGCTTTAGCATATGTTTTATTTCACTTAGTACAGAGATACATTTTTTTTATGAGCCCTGAACTGTAGTGTGTGCTATACATTTTTTTTCGCTTATAGACGCATCCTTTAGTTGTAGCCAAATCGTGGACTATATCGCTACGGTTACTATAAGCCTAATTTGCCACTATGAGGCATATAACCAAATTCGAATATTATCCATTTATGTGAATATAGAAAATAAAAAAATTCATATTTATTACACTGACGGTAGGCTAAAGGGTTTGCAATAAAGTTGCACACTATATAAAAAAAAAATAGTTAAAATAACAATAACATATTTCATCCCTAATTCCAAAGACAAAAACTAATTTTTTCAACTGGAGAGTTGATGACAAAAATTAAGCGATTTAACCCTAATGTTGTTTTCTTTTCTACAAAAAAAAAATACCACCTTATTGAAAGATACATGTATAAAATGTCCTGCCAACCCTGTAATAATGCAATTTTTTACTTGACGAGAACAAAACACAAAGTTGGACCGCCCTGTTTTTAACAGCTGACAAAAAGTTTGTTCATCAAAATATAAAAAAATATGTACATAAATTAAAAATTTTGTTCTTCAAAATATAAAAAAAAAATATACATAAACCAAAATTTGTTAATAGATTGATAATAAATAAATAAATAAATGACCATAACGAATGACAAAATTCAAATTTATTTTGCCTATTTTTTATAAAATACTAGCTTAACCCGGTGTCGAAATAAAATTGGTAAGATTTACAGAAATTTAAAGTGTATGGTGCCATGCCTACATTTCCCATTGAACCTACCTTTTTAAATATGTTGTGGGTTATTATCTAAGCTATTTGTACAAAATTGGAATATTTTCACTACTACAGTACTCCAAAAGCGTAGAAATCTTTACTGCCATTGTATGGGAGGTGCCACGCCCGCTTGTCTAATCTAGCCGCCTTTTTGACAGATGTCGTGTATTGATCACGAAGTTATTTCTTTCATATTCGAAAACTCTTACTGTAACCGTCCTCCAGATATAAGGTTATTAATAGTTTTATTGTATGGTTGATGCCACGCCTACTTGAAAATTAAAATATATTAATAGCCTTTGTTAAAAGCCGGGTAATCAGGAAATTACTATAAAACTTTCAGGAAAATCGGCTCTGTAGCTTAGGAATCTGTAGAGAACAAACAAACATACGCTTTTTCATTAATATATTATTTTGAAAGGTGTAATTTACCATAAGAGTGGGTCCTACAAATCTTGAAGACTTTTATCTTTAGATATGAAGTATTTAATATTTTCGTCCTATGGAGGGTATTGCTCCTCCTTCGCCTATCCCGCCCATTTTTATTTTGAAATTTATAGTTTACCATAATAGTGGCTTTAACCACATTTGAAGACTCTCGCTGTAATATTTCTTCAGTTACGCAATATTAAATATATGCTTCCTATGGGGGTATTACTCCCCCTGCGCCTACCCCCTTTATTTAATTTTTTAAAGGTATAGTTTTCCATAAGAGTGACTCCTACCATGTTTGAACATTTTAAATAGAACAGTTCTTAAGATACGCGATATTAAACATTGGCGTCCTATGGGGAGGAGGCACTTCCGCTGCAGCTATCATACTTAAATTTCGGTGCTCAGAAGATCCCACTACCAAAAGTTCAACAAAATGCGTGCAGCGGATCTTTAGATATGCGATATTTAATATTGGCATCCTATGTGGGGTACCAATTCCCTTGCCCCTATCGAAAAAATAGGTAGCCTATTTTATTTTAAGGGCTCACGTGATGTTATTTCAGGAAAATCCGTTCAGTAGTTTAGGAGTCTTTAAGCCAAAAAACAAACAAAAAAACAGACAAACATTTTTCATTTTTATATATATAGATGTAAACAAGAAAATACCTTTGCCAGATTGCTGATTTACAAACACCAAGTTTTTCAGTTTTCTTGATTTGACTTTTTTTTTCAAAAATAATTTTATAACACCGAATATTAAGTGAATTTTATATCACTGACAGCCTATCATTAAAAATGTAATGCTTTCTTATGTTTTTACTATTAAATAATAGAAAAAATAACTATTCAAATTTTAAATTTTTACTATCCTGATTAGAGGCGATTTTTTCCAACTTCGTCTGGTAACCCTATATATTAACAGAAGCCATCTTTTTACAGGGAATTATCAACACTGTCGATTTATACGGGGCGTAAAGTGCAATGCCTTAGAATTAAACAAGCCACCCTCTTAGAGAGCGAAGCATTTTTAAGAAACGAACACTAAATAGCATTTTTTTAAATAAAATGTCACATTTTTTGCAGAAAAGAGAACACCATTAGTCTTTTTATATGGGTTGGGGCCTCGAAAACTAAGAAGAAGTTAGAACCTTTTGCTAATATGACTATACCGCTAATAATTTGCTTTACTTTTGCCTTTACCAGCCGCTGATAGATGGTGTATATGGCAAATGTGCTAATATCTCTAAATGGACTATAACATACAGGCATGTCACAGAGTACAATTCCGTTCAGAAGCGGAATTCATTCCGTATTTTGGTGTTTGGAATATTACGAAACAAGTTTACATAATGGAAACATTTTTGTTTTAATGAACGGAATTGGAATTTTCTGTATCTAAAAGGCCAAAAACTATCAAAATATACTTTCTGTCAATAAACAAATATGTTTTCTGCGGTTCTGAACGGAATCATTCCGAACGGAATTGTACTCTGTGACATGGCTGATAAATACTTTCTATTGAATTTGCTTATTGCGTCAGAAAATAAAGATAAAATGGATTATATTTAGCTTTCTAAAGTAAAGACGGACAGCTTTAATGCTCGTTGAGTTCTTTCCCCATTAATAATGGGCCACATTTTTCTGAGTTTCCCTACTGGTAGTTATATCAAACCATCTTTGACTAGCGATGGGATAAAATCTTTACGCGATAAGTTGCTTACTCTTCGAGAGTGAAACACCTTTATCTCAAATCGAACGATATGATTCAAGGTGTTGCCAGCATGTGCCAACGAATCAGCTATACAGTTTTCATATCGCACTTGTTCAACAATACTGTATTAACTCTAAATGTAAAAAATTTTCAGTAGAAACAAAACAATTTTTTTTATTTTACATTGAAGACATATGAAAAATAATTTTTAAACCAGACGTTTCAGAACTAAAAATTAGACAAAATTGCACGATATTTTTAGAAATGGATATTTAAGTTGTACTACTTTTCCAAAAAGTGGAAAATTAAAAATTGTTACTTAATACATTACTGTTGAACAAGTGCGATATGGAAACTGTATAGCTGACTCGTTGGCGGATGCAGGTACGACCTTAAATCATAGCGGTTCAACTTGAAATATATATATGACCAGGAACCCATTTACATACCAAGTAATAAAAAGTATGACGGGCACTTTTTCAACTTATCGGCAAGGGAAAAGAGAAAATTCCTTTAAATCCCCTAGCACTGTATACACACCTCTCCGCCACTGACTAAAAATCATTATCTTATTTCTTAAAAGTTTTGCTTCTATTTTCTAATTAAAAGACAAAAATATATTCTAGTTAGAAAAAGATCAAGCTTAACTTAAATTATTTCGGAATAAAAGTTAAAAATATTAAAAGATTAAATATTATTGTAGTGTCGACACCTTGTAACATTTGCTTTATGCATTTGAATTATCGTTCGCATAGATGTACTTAACTTCCTGAAATTGTTAATTCAAGCCTTAAACATTCAACTGATTTTTCAACTTATCGCCATTGTAATATTTATTGTTCTAGTGTTTAATTATCTATAAAATATTTACATAATTTATTACCTAATTTTTTGTTAACATTTTATGTAATATTTAAACACTTTGTATGTAAAACATTTAAAACTCAAATGTAATTTTTTAAAACAACATTAAATCCATAATTACATAGATTTTGTTGTTCTGAAGTTAATTAATTTAAACAGCTATTAAACATTATAAATAATGCGGACATATATTTTTTTTAATCATTTTCACTAACTTTTGTTAAGATTAAAAAAAATTTAAAAACATAGTAAATTAGATAATAATAATTTTAAATGGTATACTCGGCTGTGTTGAATCTTTGATGCCCTCGACCTAGACTTGAAACTTTTTGAATTTAAGAGGTAAATTATAAACTCATCTTTACAAAGGGGGTTTCATTTAGCGCTTACTATCTTTATCATCAAAATTTGTTATTCGATTGAAAGCAGCCCTATTAATGGCTTTATGTATGGAAAATAACGTCGCACAGTGTCGTCATTTCATATAACGAGCGGCCAAAAATAGAAAGAGTTATTGTAAAAAGTTGAAATTTGGCTCACATATTTTAATTGGTAAATGGTAACCAAATATAAAATGTAAAAAATTTATGTGCAAGGATTCGCATCCTTCCCATATATCCTGAAATGAAAAAATGTCATAGAATATAGAAATAAAGTTCGAGCTTCGTAAAACTTTGTATATTTATTGAATTTTATACACTCAACGTTTTGGCCAAGTTTTATCAAAATCGGAGAAAAAATGTCCTTGTTCCAAAAATTAAAAAAAGTAAAAAAAATTGTATTTTCAAATTTTTGTTTGGATCGATGGTTTTTGCTACAAGGGCTGGCTATTTTTGATTTTCACCGTCTTCTTTTTTGTACACCTTTATCTTTTAACTATATTCCCAATCGAATTTCTACATATTTTTTTAATTTTTCTGTAACATCTTCCTGTAAATCGCTGTAATTTACTTTTTTAGACCTTTAAAGCACATGCCAATTTTACTACAACTTCAGCTAAAAATAACATTTTTATTTAATTCTTTTCTAATTTTCTTAGTCAAAGTGTATACTATTAAATAGCATCAAAATATTTTCAGGTTTCAAGCACTCCATTTTACTATTTTTGGCCACCTCACA
Organism: Pollenia amentaria; assembly: GCA_943735925.1. Classification (NCBI taxonomy): domain Eukaryota; kingdom Metazoa; phylum Arthropoda; class Insecta; order Diptera; family Polleniidae; genus Pollenia; species Pollenia amentaria. The sequence goes on from OX031007.1 coordinate 152,538,072, forward strand.
ACACTGTGCGTCGTGCATAAGTCTGCCGAGGTTTCGCTGCTTGGCGCGCATCCGAATTGTCTGTTTTTGTATGACTCTGGCGCATGAATCATGCCGAATTTAACCGATGGCAAGGGTAATATTGGCTTTCAGGGCCACCCTGGCTTATTCCCATAGACCCATATGCGACTTAATAAAACCCAACAAAAAAGTATAACAAAGTCAAGTCAAACGATTTCGGTGGCCAATTCACATCACCTACGCGTGAGCTACCCATGCCCACAAATTGCTTGTGCAGAATGTCCAATGTGGCGTAAGATATGGGGCACGTAGTGCCGTCCTGCATTTTTTTAATTTCCTGTGCTTATAGAACTATAGAGAACTATTTGATAGTTCAAAAAACTTTCTCTAAGAAAAAGTCCTTGGCAAGCCCACAGTTCTCTATATCAAAAGATTTCTGGAAATTCTATCTTTGTGAAAAATTATCTCTTTCTAGCTCCAAATTCCTTAGTTTTAAAACCCATCAAAGTCTATTTTTAATGTTTATATGAACACTTAGGACCTAATTGTGTAAAACGCAACGCCAAAAATATTTTATAATTTTGTTGTTGCTTTCTACAGGAATTCATATTGATTTTTTAAATTTAAAACACTTTATAATTTGCGACGTTAAAATTTTTAAAAAATAAATTGGAATGTCTGTAGCAAGGCCTATCCAATAGGTATGCGCAAGGAGCCAGATGTTTATGTTGCTTATACCCTTAGGCTGTCAAAAGTTGTTTACATTTTGCTTATACATGTATATTTTTGTTGGGTTTTTTCCCACACATACATACATGCATACAAAACACGTTTATCCTTTTGTTGCAGTTGTAAGACTGTGCAATTGTAAGACATGGACAACCGCGAGGAAATTTACACAAGCAAAATGCCTGTTGTTTTTTGTATTGTTGTAGCGGTAAGCAGACCTATTGGAAAAACAAAATTATAAAATATTTTTGAACTTGTATTTGCTTTTAATAAAATTTTTGGCGTTGCGTTCTTTTTTACACAATTAGGCCCTTGAAAAAGTATTAAATCTAGCGAAAAACCTTCAAGTAAAATGCACACAAATTTTTGGCTTTGACATACAAAATGTCAAAATCTCATTAAGTTGCCCATAATTAAATTTTTGATCACTGATATCCTCCAGCATATGCTTGGTTAGTTGGTTAATATGGTAGCATATTCCAAGTTAAGGCGTGCTGCAAGTAGAGTCGATTGTGACTCCATTTTGATACCACACAACTTGTCGAGAATAGAAAACACGGATCAAATATGACCGCAAAATCCTCTATTACTTCCTTTCTGAATATTTCCTCATAGTTTAAAATATAGTGAGGAAAGCCAACACTTTCAGCTACACGCTTAGCATCGTAAATATCCTGTCCAGCACAACATGCACCTTTTCTTGCGTTAGCATTACCATCGGTGCCATAGAGTTGAAGAGTCATATGAATATGTACTGAGGTATCTAAAGCCAACCCGTTGAGTTGAGATATTTTTGCCAAATTGCCGCGATCTTAGAGAGTCCCCGTAGAAAGTTATTCCCAAGTAATCTATGACGTGTTAAATTAAACACTTGGCAATTAAATAGGAGATGAAATACTGTCTTCTCACAACCTGATCCCCTGCAGCTTCGGCTACATTCAGTAAAATATAGACCGAGCCTCTTAGCGTGTTAACTCATCGTCGAATGACCAGTGAGTATGTATGTTAATTGCAAGATGTGACTACGGTAGAAGTTAAGAAGTCGCATAGAGCGATCTATGTCGTATATGGGTCACGTTACCTGTCCAGTTTTCTCCATCTGCAGGGTGGCTGATGAAAGCCATTACCAAAAGAAAACTTCACCGGAAGGGCAAGGTAACTAAACAAAATTGGCACATATGGAGTGGGTCTAACCCAGAAATACTGCATGCGTGGGAATTGTTCCAGTTTCTTTATATAACAAAATTCTTGCAAAATTCATCAGCCCCATCACTAGCCATATCAAGGTAGGGTCAGAAAATTTCGGTTTTTTATAGTTCCCAGGGGTACTGCCTGTGACTGGCACACCTTGTGAAATATCCAAAGCGGCTACAGTTTTAGCCAGCCCGTCTGTCTGTTCATTACCGTAATAGTGCCTATTGACAGGGATCCAGATAAAGGTAATGTCTGATAGGATGTTTAGTACCGATAGTTCTTCTTCTTTACACGGGTCAACGAGGATTGAAGCTGTCTTATGTACATATATGCTACACTTTAATATTTTCATTGCCAACAAAAATATTTTAAAACTGCACATTCATCTACTACCTCATTACAAATGCATGATCCCCATTAAATTTAAAATTTATTGACTGTAAATAAATTTTCTTGTTATTTAGCATTTTCCTGATTTATGTAGTTTTAGACATTTAATAATATTAAATTTTGGCTTTTACTAATGTTGTTTTAATTTTTGATTTGTATTAAAATAGTTTGTAGCCATGCTTTTAGCAAATTGTTTAATATTTTAAATATTTTTTGTTTATAATTGAATTAAATTACCCTGATGGGAAATAAAACAAAATAATTAATATGTATTTCCTTTTTGTTTATTCGACATGTTAAACTGCTTGGACATTGATGTTGGAAAATACGAATACAGGTTACCGCAACGGATGGTGACAAGGATCGTCCACAAAATATTGTTTATTTTTTGACAGGACAAGGTATTGACCCGGATAATCCAGCTAATAGTAAATTCGATATTAATCGGACAACAGGAGAGATATTTGTGTTGAAGGTGAGTAGACATTTAAAAATATATCACTTTTAATTCTCCCTAAAGTACACCACACTATTTGCTATATTAAAGCAATAAGGAGGCTATTCAAAAAAACAATATTTATATTTTTTTAAAATTATTGCATACCTTGAGGCCTGCCGTTATGCTTAACTGTTAATAAGCTTATGCGAAATGTTGATGAGAGGCAAAAATAAGAATTATTATTTATCCCAGGTAGTGTTGCCAACTTGGCTATTAAATTGCTAGATGTAGCCATTTTTTATCTTGTTTAGCAATGAAAAAATAAATTAAGCCATTCGATTATAAGATTTTTAAACAAACATTTTTAAAATTTCTGATATATTACTGGCTAAATTTCGAATTTTTCTAACTTTGTGGTCATATGGAAAGGTAGCTTAAGTCGAAAAAAGGTGTAAAATCTTTAAAATTTACAAATTTTTTTAAAAATTACTTTAAGCCCATATTGAAGTTGCTACTAGTGCAAAAAAAATTGATTAAAAGAAAAAAAAAATGGGGGTATTTTGAAACTTCAAAATTCGACAATTAAATATTTCACATGTCATAAGGTATTTTTTTATTTTTTTTTTTCTTATTTTTTCACAAATTCCAGGATCAGTTCAATTGGAACAATTGACAGAAATATCCCGCAGGGTTACAGCAGGTCCCATATAAAGTCAATGGTAGAAGCATTACTAAAGCGTCCCCCAAATGACTTTCTTTTTTTTGAAAATGCTATAGAAAAAACTACTGAATATTTTCTCAAATTTCTTTTTTTATTTGAAAGAACAATCCTTCCGGTTAATAATGGAAAATAATTTCATTCAAATGGCTGGCTCGGCTGGCCATGCAGTAGCCTACACAATCGGTCCAATTTTTAAGAACATTATCGATTGTGTGCAGCTGTATTTCACCAATGGCTTCACGAATATTGTCCTTTAAAGCGTCAATTGTCTCTGGCTTGTCGGCGTAACACTTATCTTTGACGACACCCCACAAATAATAGTCCAACGGTGTCAAATCGCAGCTCCGAGGTGGCCAAACGACATCAGCTATGCGGCTGATTATGCGATCTTGAAAAACAGGGCGCAAAACAACGAGAGTAGCTTCGGCTGTGTGGCACGTAGCGCCGTCCTGTTGAAACCAAATGTTGCCAATATCCTTCTCTTCAATTTTTGTGAACAAAAATTTGTTCAACATGGCCCGATAACGATCGCCATTGACTGTAACGGCCACTGCTTGCTCATTTTCAATGAAAAATGGCCCAATTATGCCTCTGAACCAAAATCCGCACCAAACAGTGACTCGTTGTGGGTGTATCGGCTTTTCAATGAATGCGTGCGGGTTTACATATCCGCCAAGATCAAAATGAGCTTCATCTGAAAAGATGATTTTTTTTTGGTGAAATCGGCATCTTCTGTAAGTCGATCGCAGGCCCACTTAGCGAAGCGAAAGCGCATTGGATGGTCAGTTGGCTTCAACTCCTGAACCAATTGGACTTTATATGGCGTCATACTAAGGTCTTTATGCAAAATTCGTCTCAATAATGTCTCCGAAATGTTCAATTGTTGAGAACGACGGTGAATTGATGTTGATGGCGCTTCACGCACACTTTCTGCCACAGCAGCAATATTCTCGGGTGTACGCACTGTTTTTGGCTTTTCACGCTTTGGTTTATCGATGAGGATGCCAGTTTCTTTCACTTTTTTCACAAGATAACGAACATACGGAGCTGACGGTGCTGCTCTTCTGCCAAAATCCGTACGCAATTTTCGCACACATTCTGCAACATTACCATGATTTTCAAAGTAATGTCGCAATATTTCCCAGCGTTGTTCAAGCGTATACACAGCCATATTCGTTCAGCGGAAGGATAAAACAAATTATCTGTCAAATCAGACATGAGCTAAGTGTTACCATTCACGAAATAAGCACTGGTTAAAAAAACCCATAAAAAATAACGGTATGGTCTGTCATAGTTCCGTAAGATCAGAAATTACTCTGCAAAATTTCGTGAAGATCGGTCCACTTTCAGAATATTCTTTATTTCGACTAAAACATAAGCGAATATACGCAGAGAAAAACATGTTTCAATATGGTCACCTCCAACAAAACTATTTTTAAAGAAAATTTTTAAAATATTATGGTTAATTTAACCATATTACTGTCAGCAGCAATCATATTTTGGTTAAATTGGTCCTTCTCCACGAAGCCATAACCGTGTAATGGTTGGCTCTAAACATGTTATGGTTAAATATGACAATAATTTGTTTTAAAATCAACAATAGTATTTATTTTTCTCTTTCCCAAGAGCAACATGCTATATTTTAAAACCAGCCATGCTATTATATTTGTTAAACATACTTTAGTTATTATTAACCATAACATGATCGGAGCCAACAACAATATGGTTGTGGCTTCTTGATGTACGACTAATTTAACCATAATATGATTGTCGGTGACAATAGCTTGGTTAAATTAATCATAATATGTTTAACATTTTCTTTAAAAATAGTTTTGTTCGAAGTGATCATATTTAAACATGTTTTTTCTCTGGATGTAGTTACTAGAGAGATCGATTATTCGACTTTTTTCAATAACCGGTTTTCGAATATTACGAACAGTTGCTATTTTAAAAAACCCTGTTTTCGGTTAAGCATTTTTTAAATATCCGGTTAACCGGTTTAAATTCGAATACATAAAAACACAAAAATCAAATAAGTTTTTAAAATAAAACGTTAATTTGAATAAAAACAAAACAATTTCCAAAGGTCAGGAACCAACAAAATACATAGGATATCACTTAGATCAGGCCTAACAAATATTTGACGATAAAATCCAGGAAAAGTGGGATCAGTAAATTGATCAAACTTTAGCTTAATTTTCAATAATTTTTTATTGATTTACTAAACTTTATTTGTAAGAAGATATTTCTTTAATGTAATTTAGAAACTGAATGATATTTGATCTATACAAACGTTTTACAAAAGCAAATAAATTATAGGAATTTAATAAAGTTATTATTTGAAATATTCTCCCAAATTTATTTTTAATGAGTTTTGATTTGTTGGTGGTTAAGCATCAACCATATTTTGGAAAAGTTCTAAACAGAACCTCTTAGCCAAGATTATCTATTTCAAATTATTTTGTTTCAGCATTATAGAAACGAAAAGTAAAATGAACATGCTTTTTGTTTTTTAGTTCTTAGTGTTTTAATAAATAGAACTGGTAGAAATTTTTCCAATATCGTTGATTCAGCCGGAATGTTGTAGTTTTCAGCATAAAGAGATGCTACAACTACTTAAGAGCTTCTAGTGCCTTAGAGGGCATTTCGTCCTCGGCAACACAATGGGCTAATATTTCATCAATGATTTTTACAATCGCTTTTATAAGCGATTTGTATTACAGTGTTCATAATGTTTTTTGACCTTTGTTACATTTTGTTTTGACATTCTTCATTAAAACTTAAAGTTTGACCAATATTCAATTAGAAAATACTTAAATTACGGGTACATCTACAACAGGAGTAAGGAAAATGTATATTAATTACACATTATTAAAATAACCGGTTTATTATACCAAAATAACCGGTTTATTCGATATTCGAAAAATGGGCATTTTAAAATAACCGACTTGAGCAAAGCTAAAATAACCGGTTAAAACCGGTCGACTAATAACCGTTCGATATCCCTAGTAGTTACACAGCCATGAATTTAGTACACATTAATTTTATTTGGCAAGATATTGTGATGGAAAATTTTATGAAGAGTGGCTCATGAAAGATCGAAGAAACCACATAAAATTCATTTCCAAAAATCGTAATCCTTTGTGAAAGGCAAAGACTTCGTTTTTTTTTAGACATATTTTTAAAATCCTATTTAGCTATTTTTTAAAAAATTTCGCCATTTGTGACCATGTGGAATTGGCAACACTTACCCGAGGCTGGCATATCCTTTAAAAACTTTAAACAATTTATAGGTTTGTAGTTGTCCATTTCCATAATAATGACTTTAATCCGTGGTATAAATTTCTTGTTGCTTTTTATAAAGTTTTATCCATCAATTTTGTGTATGAATGTCAGAAGTTTATATTATTTATTCAAAATTAAAAGTAATTTTTCATTATGAAAATAACCAGTTTGTTGTTCGAAGTTAATAAATGAATTAATGTTGCACTTTTTTGTGAGAATTAATGTGAATTGTATACACACTTCATTGGTTTTTTTTTTTTTTTTTGTTTAAGAAAATGTCAAACTTAATTAAAAGTCATTTTTATGGAAAAAAAATTTTAAGTCAAATAATTGGAAATTTTTATGAAATCATTCAAAGTTCATTTATATTGCCCTAAGTAGGCCATAGTAATTGGTAGGCAGATGCTTGTTGATTATGTTATTATGCAAAATTTATTGTCACTTAAATTAACCTGAAAGTATGCTGTATTTCATAAATATTATACAGTAAGCAGAAACCTATAGGCAATGTGGACATAAGAAATGAACTAACACTAAGCAATTCTTAATACATATATGTATGCAAAATTAAAGTTTTCGGTCAATACTCTTTTTACTGTTACTTAACTCTATGACATTTTGCGTTTTTATATCTGGAAATGGGTGATTAAAGTAGAGATACTTTTTTCAACAGCCTTTTTTTTGACAGATCACGTGTGAGTCGTGTCATGCTGTCATGTTATTATTGCGTAGTATTGTTTGGCATTTCATAATGGAAAGACTTACGCCTGAACAACGTTTACAAATCGTTTGACTTTATTTCGAAAATTCACGTTCTGTGAGGAATGTGTTGCACGAAACATCGTGTGATATCACACCGTTAGCCTTTTTCCTGTAGGGATATGTAAAGTCTAAAGTTTATGCGGACAAACCCGCTTCGATTCAGGCCTTGGAAAAAACATCACGCGTGTCATTCGCCTGTTACCAGTCGAAATGCTCGAACGAGTCATCGAAAATTGGACTCAAGGGATGGATCATCTGCGACGTAGCAAAGGCCAACATTTGATAGACACAATCTTCAAAAAATAAATGCCAAAGAATGTTCTTTCAAATGATAATAAACATTCCCCATTAAATTTGAATTTTCTGTGTTTATTTCTAAGTTTATTTGCTTTATTGCTAAGTTTAGCTTTTTATCTGTTGCGATGAAAGAAGACTACTAAAATGTTTTCGGTTAATCGAGTTGAAAATTATTAATGTAAGAATTCTTTAAAATGTGTAGTCTACTTTTGGGCAAAATATTGCAAACTTATTTTTAAATAAATTTGATTACAATTTCCCTAATTTGTGTGACACAAAATGCCACCGGGGCCTGGCTGGGAGCCCTTGTATTTTGTATGGATTTTTTTGTGGCTATCGAAAAACTCACACTAATGAGCCCCTGGGCCTGGCTGGGACTACTTTTATATGTATACTATCCGAATTTTCAAAGTAACCATCCTTGAAATATATCACCATCGCAACCATAAATCAGTGGGGAAAATGAAATGACCGTACTCAGTGCCTAAATATATGCTTTAGCTTTAGTTGAATATGGTACCCAGCTTATTTTAAAATTAAAAATTGGCTTACATTCGGGGTTTTTTTGACCAAAACTAAAAAAAAATTTTTGTGCGAAATTTTATTAACGTATATAGTGGTTGGTTTATAAAATTAACTCAGCTGTGTCTCGTCACAGAAACAACAAGCCTTCCTAAATATTTATTGTAAGATTCTTTTCCAAATTAATATGCAATAAAAAATTTATATTTAGCCCAACCACGAATATTTCCAAGGAATTTTTTTCTCACGGAAAATATTTTTCTCGAGATAAAATCATGCAAATATAAATTTAGCGGGAACGAACGAAAATGAATATGTGGCATTACCAAAGTTTTTGGTGTTCATTTACATTGAATTTTTTGTGTTGTGGCTGCTGTGCAAGTTAAAGTAAAATTAATTTAATTCAAAAAAAAAAATTAAAAATAATATTATAGCCTTGCAAGTTCTCTACAAAATTTTTATCTTGTACCAGGTGTTTCGATAACACCAAATAACGGAAATTACCGGCACAACTTCTACGTATGATTTTATTACTCCTGTGAACTTTTTATTGGTTTTGTAATGCAGCCTTTGTCCGTACTTACGTTTTTGATTAATCAATTACTTTTAAGAACAAACATCTTTCCACTCAGTTACACAACTAATTGGTGATCCCATGTTGTTAAGCTCGTTTGAGCACCTCTCCAAAAATCATACTTACCCAAATGTTTTGCAAGCGAATTATTTTCGGGAAAAAGCTGAATCGCATGCGGAATTTTTATTTGTTATAGGAGGAATGGGAAAGCTGAAACTGTTTATTCTCGATTGGGCTGATTGACAGTGGAAACTGAAACATGATGTAGTCATCACAAACTTATTAACAGTGGATTGAACCTTTTTAAAGAAAAAAAAGACTGCATTAAGTTGAAATCAACGGAATTGTCTTTGATTAAAAAATGAAATATATTATAAATCAGATATGTTAAAAATTACGTGTGAAAAAGGCCCATATCAGTTGCGAGGGCAGCTTTCGAAGAAAAAGCGTTTTTTTTTTGTAGTGAAGTGGCATGTGGTAAAACAGGACGCTACAATCAACACAAATTGCGTGATCAAAACAAAAATAGCAAAACAGAAACCACGTTTAACAAAAGCATTAGTTCAACAAATTATTTATTTAGTTCAAAAGAAATGTATTTAGTAATACTGTTTTGTTTTATAAAGTTACTTACATACTTAAATATTATTTACTAGTGCTGCAATAAACTTAAAAATTAATTTTTACAACAGTTTTGCAAATAAATCTTAACTAAATAAATTTGCGTTAATTGTATTGCGGCATAAAAGATGGTTAAAAGAAAAATGAAAAAAGGGCAACTTTCTAGGAAAGAGACAAAAATCTTCCGTCTCGTGACATATCTGTGTTAAAAATATAAATGCAAACAGTGGGACGGAATGAGAACGCTTAACACAAACTTTAAACTTAATAACCCGCTAAAAATATTTTATATGCTGAAAGCGTATATGAAACTTATACCGAAAAGGGCTTGTAAGCAGTCGAGGTAAATTTTATTAAAAAAAAAATTATCTTATTGAAACATTTTTTCGAATGTGATTCTTTGAGTGAAATTTTATTTATAAATCTTTTTATGTAAAAGTCCTATTCACGCAATATTTTTCAAAAATACAATAATTTATAAAAATAAAGAAAAATTCTCAGATTAAAAATATATTTGGGTGATTCACAAGGTTGTCATAAAGTTGTAAAGTCATATGTATTAAAATAATTGCAAGAAATATATATGACGGCTGTGAGCAACCGCTTATAATTTAGATTTTTAATATGGAGCTATGACGAATCAATGAACACCGCATTAAAATATTTATTTTGGTTTTGGTTTGGGTAAGATTCATGAAAATAGATTTCAACACTTAAGCACTTCTAAAAATAAAAGAAATTTTTTTTCCAAATTTGTATGCATTCAAAAACAATAAAAACATTTTATCCCAAAATGTATCGTTATTGGAATCTACGAAGGCTACAGCATTCCTAGATGTATACCACGCTTTTAAGTACCGTAATATTTTAGTTTGTTCTATAAAAGAAATGTTCTTAAGAAAATACATTTAAACAAATAAAACATTTTGGTGACAGTGTTGTCTTATTGGCTTTGGAGTAACCTGTTACCACTTCTCGTTTATAGGCACTACCGTTTTCAGTCACATTGGTCCATTTAGCGATATAAGCACATTCGCCATATATACCATCTAGGGCTATCTAGGGCCAAACTAAAGCAAATTATTGGCTTTATAGTCACATTACCATAATTTAATAAGATCTTTTTAATTTTCGATACCACAATCGATCTAAATAACTAAGAATTAAATCGCTTAATTTTTATCATCAACTATCTACTTGAAAAAATTAGTTTTTTTCTATCTTAATATTAGTTTAACTATTTTTTTATACAGTCTGTTGCAAAACCAAAGGCCTTCTGTCGAGAAAATTTTATAATTTTTTTTTTCCTATCTTCACATAACTTGATTATATTCGCATTCGGTTATATGCCTCATAGTGGCATATATGTGCATTAGGCTTAGAGTCACATTAGCAATATAGCTCACGATTTGTCTACAACTAAATCATGTGACTATAAGGGAAAAGTACAGTACAACCATCAACATCGGGAGTTTATTCTGATCCTTAAAAGAAAATTATTCTTTTAGGAAATTATTAAGTGTTTGGCATTGCTTGAATAAATTTTAAACATAATCATGAACAATAAGTTATGAACTTAGTTTCAACTTAAATTTTGATAAGAGCATTTTGTGGCGATGTACTTTTGCAGTCTTACAATCTTAACACATTAGGTTTAAGTTTACGATTTCAAACCAAAGTTAAAAACCATTTTGCATTTACTTTATCGCCCATTTTTGTAGCATACATTTAAGCTGACATTTTTAAAAAATCATAAATTAAAATTTCATTTACAACATACATTTAACTTCTTTCCTCCCTTTATGACAATTGACAATAAACAACAATGTATTGCTGTTTATGTTACAGTTAACTGTAAATTACGTTGCTTTCAACCATCTAAAGGAAAGTGTATTTCTTTTTAAGATGATGATATTGCAAGAAAAAATGCATAAAAATGTTTACAATAAATACAACATTGACAGCGGTATTAAAAAAAAGTTTTTAAGTAAATGGGAAAAATATAAAAATGATTTTTTTCCATTTACGCATGCAAATTTTTTTCAAGGGAAGCAAAAATAGAACCAAAAATTAAAACTATATACATATAAGTTTATATTCCTTCAAATAGCTTTTTAAATGTAGAGAAGCTACCAATTTTTACCATTTTCTTCTTTTATTCTTGTCTTTATTGACAACTTGTTAAAGTAAAACTTGCTACATCGAAAGAACTTCGTTATGATTAAGATAACTTTATTTTTCGTCGCTCTGAATAGTCAGAGATTTTGACACAAGTTTTACAAAAAAAAAAAAAAAAAACCTCCTTCAGTAAGTAGTAGAAAAGTGCATAAACTAAAACAAACGCAAACAGGAATCATCATAAAAAGTCCAAAGTGTCAATGCATTTTGGTGTTAAACATGAAAATGCACTCTACTTCACTTCACTGCAACTAAAAATTGAATTTAGGTTGAAGGAAAAAACTACTTTTGTTTAGTTTCTTTTATTTTCTTCATTCTTGCGCCACTTATTTGCAATCTCTTATGCACATGCACTTAGGAACTACTTAATTTTTATCGCAATTTCTTCAGTACTAATAGATATAGAACATTTGAATATTTATAATTGAAATAGAGAGACAAACAAATTGGAGGTTATAAAATATGGAAAATAGAGAACAACAAATGAAAAGGAATTTAATAAAACACAAAAGTATTACTTAACCTAAAACTATCGAAGAATTTGTTTCGGATGCCCTAAGCTATGAAAAGTTTTGACAAATTGTTATAAAAAAAATCCTAAAACTATGCACCAAATTTACAACTCTATAAATGCCTGTAAGATATTCCATTAAAACATATAAACTATATTCAATAAAACAATGAATACGTTTAGCCATAGATATTTTTACAAAAAAAAACTTTCTCTCTAGCTCGACAATGTTTAATGCAGAAAAGAAAACATACCCTACGGGAAAGGGAACTAACACTAAACTTGTCACGTGACAAGTCACTTTAACATGGCGATGTCCTACGAGGGGGTTAATTGGCACCTTTTTGACACTTTGTAACAGGTCACTGAAATAATCTTCCAATTTCGGTTAAAATAATGACTGTCGCAGATATTGGTCCAAATGAGCCATGTCAATATGATAGATCCCCTACATATAAAGTAATAGAACCAGAGAGAATCGCCACTAACCGCACAAAATCCGGTCACATGAATAGTTGTGTGCCAATTACCTTTCCTCTGGACTAACTACACTCTAAACACATTACCACCAGTTAAGCGATGGGGGTTACTTTCACCTATCACAATTCGTGCCTTTTAATTATAAAATTTTGTTCACTGGTCACGGGATAAGTGCTATAAGAGCAATTGACACAAATTTCCCGCAGGGTATCACTAACTCGATATATGAGGAGGGTTCTTTTCAAAACAAGATTGTTCCACTTTCGACAGAAATGTTTTTTAATTTTTTGTTTGTTTGGTTACATTAAAATTAACACTCTGCCAAAATAAAAATGGAAAAAATAACACCAGAAACAAAAGGTGATTTCATCAAAAGTTGATTATTCCAGTTTAAAATGATATTCCTCAAAACTGTTTCCTCAAATTGTGCAAAAATACAAAAAGTGGTATAGTCAAGTTTTGAAATAAACTCCTCATATTCGCTATACAGAAAATAATATCTCTCGTCAGCTCGATATGTTCTCTATAAAGAAAAAAAATGTCTCCCGCTAGCTCGATATCTCTGGCTTGATATTTTTTATAAAGAAACTAATATCTCTTGATAGCTTGATATTTTTTTACAAAAAAAATTATCTTTCGTTAGCTCGATATTTTTAAAAAAAAAAAACATTTGCCCCCATATTCATAAAAAATATTTAAGGCTTATAGCAGGTTTATGAAACGAATTTTGTAAGAAAATTTGTTTAATAAAACTTTTATAAATCAAAAATATTTTTTATGAATATGGGGGTTAGTATCTCTGGCTAGCTTGATATTTTTTCTACACAGAATAGAAGTCTCTCGCTAGCTCGATATGTGTCCTATACAGTTTTTTTAAATAGAAACGAGCCATCTCTCTTTAGCTCGATATTTTTTCTATACAGAAAAGAATATCTCTCACTAGCTAAATATTTTTTCTATACAGAAAAAAAGTCTCTTACAACACGCAGAGAAAAAATATGGTTAGGCATTGTTACGGCAACTACACTATGTTAATTGTAACAATATATTGTTGTCGTACAAAAAAAAATTTTATTTTTATTTAATATCAATAATATTATAGTTACTGTAAACATGTCAATGCTTATCGCAATTATAAATTAAGGTATGGCTCACTGAAAAATAAATATTTTTATAACAACTAAATAATGATAGCTTTGAAAACATATTATTTTCCTCAAAACCATTTAATGATATTTAATAACCATAACATGATAACTTTCTATACGTCTACTCCTAATATATTTAAGATGCAAACAAAATATCTTTAATAATATTTTATTACCGTCATTTGTAAAATAATTTTGCATCAGTTGTGTCGTTTATTTTACATATGCCAATCGAATTATTTGTTATTCAGTAGTTAAACAATTAAAAAAAATACCCATTAAAAACCCAAATTTAAAGGAATTAAAAAAATTTTTAAAAATAATTTTAAAAAAGTTGTAAAGTGTCACAAAATAAAATATCAATGCAAAAAAAATTTTATTATTGTTTGAAAATGGTGCAAAAATATTGACAATTATTTTGTGTTATTTTAGAGAAAAAGAAAATTCTATAAAATAATTTATAAATAATTGCGACCTGCGACAAAAAAAGGTTAAAAATATTATGTTGAAAGTTGCATCACATTATGATGTGAAATATCTGTAACCAGTGATGCCAAGAGAAATTTCAAAAAATCCCTACTTGTCTAAATAAAATTCCCTTTTTTCCCTACAAACAAAAAAATTATCCCTACACTAATCCCTACGTTAAAAATGTATTGTTTTTAGCTTCAGGCAAACAAATACATACTCTGTTAACATTTTGTAAATATTATAATAAAGGGATTTATTAACATTTATTACAAAAAAAGCATTTATTAACATTAAGAAAAAACCAAAATAAACATTCTCACACATGTCAAAATTCAATTAAAAAAAATACTGTGTGCCAAATTTAATTTAATTTAATAATTTAATTTGGCAGAAACGCCACTGTATATCCTTCAATCTAGAGTCAAAACTAAGTCAAACTGCGTGTTTGATTTTCATCTCCTCATCTTTTGTCCTTTTTAAAGGACTTAACCTTTTTCAAGAATATTTTTTTTATTAATATAAGTATCTAATATTTTTTACCAAGCTGGGTACCAAATAAAAGGGAAGGCTTTGTTGAATATAAAAAAATCTTTATTTCAAAATTTTAAAAAAAAAATCCTTTTAAATATATATCCTTCCACATGCTTAAAAGTTTTCATTAAAATTTTTTAAAAATTCCAAATTGTATGACTTTATTTCTCTTTGTTTCTTTCATTAAACATTCTTCTTTAATATTCGCATATATTTTTAGCGAATGTGAGAGCAAATGCAAATAACAAAAATAAGCGATTAGTTCGCAAATGTGAACCCAAATATTAGGCTCCCCTAATATATACGTACATGATTGTGGCACTTGTTGAAGATTGCCAGGCTATTAGGGCTCTTAGTAAAATACTACATTTGTACCTAAATGCTATGGTATATGAAAAATTTTAATTTTTAAATGAAAATAATACGAATATTTACGTATTTTAACACAATATATCGAAAATGAGACAATATTTTGAAAATTCCCTACAATTGCCTTAAAATAAAATATCTGTCCTTTTTTCCCTACGCTGTAAATTTTCCGAAAAAATCCCTATAAAAAGGGAAAATTCCCTACTATTGGCATCACTGTCTGTAACAGTTTTACGTTAAGGTTGCCAATAAGTAAATAAGCATAAATATTAGGGTATTCATTTAATCGGTTAGTCGCTCGATTAATGAACCGAGGTTTTGGTTTAGTCGGTAAATAATCGGTAAATTTTGTAATTGATCGGTTAACCGATTAACAAAGTTTTTTTTTATAAAAGTTTTTTTTTATAATTTCAATATATAAAAATGCATAAATTATTTGTTATTTGGCGTTTATTAGTAAAAAAACCAAAAACATAACAATTCTTGAACTAAAACGAGCAAACAAAAGAATAATTAATAAGGCCCTAATCATGTAAAACGCAACGCAGCGCCAAAGAATAATATTGAAAGCACAAACAATGTCATAAATATTTTGTAATTTTGTTGTTGCTTTCTACAGAAATTCATGTAACGTTTCAACGCCACTAGCCATGCAGCGTTTTAAATTTTAAAACGCATTGTGAACTTCTGTAGGAAACAACATCAAAATTACAAAATATTTATGACATTGTTTTTAGTTAAAAATTTTGTTACATCGGTTAATCAGTTAATCGACTGAAATAAATCGGTTTAATCGTTAATCGAAAAAAGGCAATTTTAACATAACCGATCAGTTAATCGGGTAGCAATTAATCGGTTAACCGATTAACGGTTAACCGAATGAATACCCTAATAAATATATATAAAAAATATGTTTCGGTTTTAGATTTAATCTACATATTATTATGATTCACATGATAATAATATAATTACTTTTTAACTTTGTCTGATTAACATGATAATAATATGATTACTTCTTAACTTATTATAATTAACTTGATAACAATATGATTACATTAAATTATAATATGATGTGATAAAAACAAATTAGGATTAAGGGAAAATATTATGATGCAATATAATGGCCATAATATGATTCAATAATAATCGTAAAATGTTGACTACAATCGTGAATCTTATCATAATATGTTGCTCTTAGAATATGTTTACCAAAACCAAGTTTTTTCTTTGCGTATAGCTTAATAATTATTTACCCAGAAAAGAATATCTCTCGCTAGCTCGATATTTTTTTAAGGCAAAAAAGGAATAACTTTTTGTAATCTGCTTGCATAAATTTATCACGATTTATTTAGCATTTTTAAAATTTCGCTGTTTTTATCCTGGCAACTATCTAGTGCAGTGTTCCAAATATTTAAAATGTTTCTAGTTTAATGCCTGCTTAATCTCAGTTGTTACCATTTTTGCGTTTTCCATTAATAATAGTTTCCCAAATTTTGTACTCTATCTGTCATAAGCATTCTGACAACCACAAAATGCATTATCCTTCTGTACACAAACACGCATAGATCTAGATATACGTATGCAGCAGCGTATGCAACGTGTCAACTGAGAGTATACAAATAAAGCTTTGGAAAACATATGCTCACTTGCTTCTTTTTTTTCTCTAGTTTAATACAGCTAAATACCCTCATTGTGAATGCGTTAGTTGGCTGGTCTGACATTTTTCTACAAAGGATATGATTTTAGTTTAACAAAATTTATTACATCCTTACGCGCTCTTTCCATTTCACTAACCTCTCGTATATACTTTTTTCGAAAACACAATTTTTCCAAAATTATAACCAGCCTCTTTGGAGAATATTATTTAATTTTCGTTAAACTACAACAACAAAACCATTTAGAGCTGGGCCTTTAGGGAAGGCTCTGCAATGACTATGAGTTCTCTACAGAATTGGTAATCATCCAAATTGCTGTCGAGGTTGGTTGTGCTAAATAAATACACATACATTTTTCTTAAATTTCCTATTTTTTTAAATGTTTTTTGGTTGCGGCAGCATAAAACAAAAACAAAATAACATTTATTTTGCCAGTAAAACTAAAACATTTATATTTGCCTCACGAAATTAGCATTTAAACAGGATGACATATTATGTTTGTGCACATAGTGAAATACGAGTGTAGAGAGAAAAGAGGAGGATTTGCTTGTGCCTTTAAACATAGTTGCTCTTTTGCATCAGGATTAAGAAAAAGTAATTTGCTACATGAAAATTGGGATAATATTTAATTTGTACAAATACAGTATTTCTCGAAAAAGAATTCTGAAAAATGAGTGGAAAGTATAATATTAATATGAAGCATGTTTTTACATTTTATTAGATAGAGTTCAGCAAACAACTTCAATGCAGAAATAATAATTAAGTAGAGGTGGTTCTGGTAACTGAACAATTTACATGTAAATTTAAGTTGAGAGCAATTAAGAATATTTAAAGTGAATACATTCATTTAAAAAGACTTAATTGTCTACAGTGTTCTTTTCATATTCTGCAGAACTGAAAGCTGTAGACTTTTTCATTTTCGTTATTAAAACTTGCAACTGCAATGGTATGAATTAAAACAATTTCAATTCAAATTATATTGTTGAAAAATATTATTATCTGCGCCCAACGACTAACTCATATGATATGGGTGCTAATGTGCTAAAACAATTATTTTGGGAAGAACAAAGTGGATTTGTGTTTATAACTCGGTCATTAATAAGTCGATTTCGTCAATTTCA
Source organism: Pollenia amentaria (assembly GCA_943735925.1). Classification (NCBI taxonomy): domain Eukaryota; kingdom Metazoa; phylum Arthropoda; class Insecta; order Diptera; family Polleniidae; genus Pollenia; species Pollenia amentaria. The sequence continues at coordinate 152,556,070 of OX031007.1, forward strand.
GCTAATCGTATTCTACGAAGTATATTTAAATTGGAAGTGAACCAATAAAGTAAATATATTATAAAAATACTTCCAAAATTAAAGGTTTATATGTAAAAACTAGAGATTTAAGGGTAACAATCACTCTTATCGCTGTTGGCGTAGTCGTTTTGTACATATGGGTAATTCCATGTCAAATCGACCAAGAGTGGGACCCAACCCCTTTCGATTTGAATGAAATTTGGTGTGAAGGTTCCTTTCATCCTATGATGAACATATATAAACGAAAGAAAATTTAAAAAATTTTAAAAATTTTTTTGCAAAAGTTACGTCATATTCAAAATGTCATAATTTCGCCGAATGTGTTGAGTTTATTTTTTCAATATCTCAAAAACTACTGCACATACGAAGATGATTTATATGTCATTTTAAAGAGAATACTTAGGGCTACAAACAATATATTAACAAAAAAATTTTTTTTAAAAAAATGTAATATCCACAAAATATTACATTTTAAAAATGACTAAGTCAAAAACCTAATTTTTTTTTTTTGCTGATTTTTTTATGTAATTCCTCAAACTGTTCTTTAAAAATCCTGAAATTTTGAAGGAGGTGTTTTTTTTTTTCTTTTTTAAGATATGACTTTTTTTCTTTAGCAACTTGTAAAAAATAATACTAAAATAAAATTTTAATATTGTAATTTTGAGAAATAAGTATTTTTTAAATCTGATTTGTGCTATTTTAGGTGTTAAAAAATGTAACGACATTGAAACAGTTTTTTATGTTTATTTGTTGCATTTTTTGTTGGAGCTCAAAGTACACTTTTTGTCACGTTAATTTTTTTAATATATTGTTTGTAGCCCCAATAATTCTCTTTAAAATGACATATAAATCATCTTCGTATGTGCAGTGCTTTTTAGATATTGAAAAAATAAACTCAACTCATTCGGCAAATTCAGCGAAATTATGACATATTGAATATGACGTAACTTTTGCAAAAAAAATTTGTAAATTTTTTTCGTTAATATATGTTCATCATAGGATGAAAGGAACCTTCACACCAAATTTCATTCAAATCGAAGGCGGTCGGGTCCCACTCTTGGTCGATTTGACATGGAATTACCCATATACGCTGTTGAGATTAGAAAACTTATCGACAATTTTTGCCACAAGAACGCCAACCAAAATTTTTTGTTATAGATTTGTAAGCGGTATCGTATTTGTTGTAGATTTTGCTAACCACCATAGAGTAACATCGGGTATTGTGGAACCCCTATTTTGGTTTTGGCAATCTTCAAAAACGTATTAACAATCTCTTCATCGAACTAGTTGGAATGTGTTTCTAAATCGGATGCCTAAATAAGTTCATCACAAAAATTATATTTTCTTAATACTTAAAAAAGTTATAAATGAAAAATCTGTGGTACCTCAAAAATAGTGATTTGAAAAATTGGAGGGTAATGTGGAACGTCAATGGTGGGTAATATGGAATACTATTACATTTTATCAGAAACAAAATCTCGTAGTACTATAAAAACAAATTAATTTTAGCATATAATATTTTTTTTATTTTAATTAATTAAAAAAACAGGAGACTTCGTTCTTGGCATAACTTGTTGCTTAAAAATAAAAATCCATTAAAAATTATTCCGCAGCCTTCATAGCTATTGATCGAATAGGGTCCCACAATCAGTGATGCCAACTTAGTGCTTTTGGCACTATATATGATGCTTTTTGATCCCTCGAAGCGCCAAAATTTTATATTTAGTGTTAAACTAAGAAAAAGCACTAACTTGGTGCTTTTTCAATTTTACGTCAGTGCCTTTAGGGTTTTTACAATTTTTCGTTTTTTCTACAATTTTTTTAATTTATTATGCAGTAACAATTTTGTTAAGTGTAGAAACATTCTTTTAGTATGGCAACTGCTTATTAAGTAAGCTCACTACAAAGGCAACGCCCAGATTTGCAGTTTTTGTTGCAGCAATTCTTGAGTTTAGTGGTGAGAGAAGTGAGAAGATTGGGGAGGAGTACTCAGTTTCATGTACTCTGCAATCCTGCCTTGTTTTGTAAATCTCACATCGGTTGTTAATCGCAATAAAAACGATGTAATTGTTTTCGTTCCACATTTTATTTAGAAAATGGCTTGGAAAATATTAAGAATTGTAAATGGAAAAATCAACAACGAACAGATCTTTTTGGATAGAAGTCAAAAATTTTAAAAATTCAATAAGACAAAATCCATTTTTAGATTTGTCTAAATTTGGATTAAGAGTTTTAAGCTTGTCATACTCTAACTCGGAAGTTGAAAGTTGAAATATTTAGTGCGATGAACTACAGTAAATCCAAAATTAGTAACGTATTATCCTTGAACTCTATTAACTCAATTCCTCACATTAAATATGAGCATAATTCATGCTGTTAATACCACCTAGTGTCTGCAGTTATATCTTTTCCAATGAAACATACAGAAAATCAAAATATTACCTAAAAACTGTTTTATCACCCAAATCAAACTCAACTTATGATGATCCAAATTAAAGTTATGTACGAGATAGTCCTCAAACAACGCCGTCGCCATTTTTTTAAATATTTAGTAACTTGTTTTGTGATCAATTATCGATTAAATTGAAAAAAATGGCTTAGTTCTTTTTTACGCTTTTTTGCTTGAAATAGTGATTTTTTAAATTTTAAAATGCTTTTTGCTCCAAAAAAGTTGGCATCACTGTCCACAATAACTATTATTTGGTTAACAATTTGTAAACCTTATAAAAAAAAAACAAATAAAATGTAAATGTTTGGAGCATAATAACGGCTTGAAAATGTGCACAAAAAAAGTAGACAACCCCTGTTTTCACTTACAGGCCGAAAGAAAACTAACAAAGCGACCATTTCTTTTAGCCAAAGCCCTAATGTTAATATTTTTCTGTAATCTATGTTAACTAACAGGGAGCGTTGCTAAATAACATTTAGTTTAGGAAATCAAGGGCAGTTCCACATTACCTGCCTATTCCACAATACCCGAAGTTACTCTACCGTTTTTTAAGAAACGCTAACTTTCGCTGCAAAAACGCGAACCACGATAAGGGTGAATCGGTTACAGTCGTGGTTTATAGCCCATGTTATTTGGGGTTTCGTAAAACTTAATTATATACACACGGACAGAGGCAGAGAAAAAATTAAAAATTCTCTAATCACCAAATTAATAGAATCAAGCAAGCAAGTTGTTGATTTTGTACCAAAATGATTATATTGATTACTAAAAATTGTAAGAATTTTTTTTTTTTTTTTTTTTTTTTCAATAAATGATAATATTAATTTTAATTAAAAAATAACCAAAAAACTTTGCCTTTTTAAACATGGGTAAATTGATTTAATAAAATATAGTTCATGTTTTGACAATTCCCAACAACAATTCTACAAGTTTAAATTATTTTATTTTAAACGAAAAAATCAATTAAGATTTTTTGATATTTAATTAATATTTTAATTAAAAATTTATTTCAAAGCAACTAAAATGTTAATTAAATAAAAATTAAATTTTTAATTTTTTTTAACTAAAAAAATTATTAATTCAATTATCATTCAATTATTAATTAATTTTAAATACTTTTTAAACAATTTTTTTAATTTATAAAAAACTACCGATAAGTTTTTCTGTGCGGACATTGTTAAATCAAAATGAACTCACATGTTAAATAAGGACCCATAATGTATATAAAGCTAATCGATAATAGAATCAACCTTAATTTTCGTCTCACTTTGTCATTTATATCAAATTGTATCCACAAACAAGCTCTTCTAAACTCTAAAAACTCTTTTTTCTCTTCCATTACAGCCCCTCGATCGTGATCAACCCAATGGTCGGCCTCAATGGCGATTTACAGTGTTCGCTCAAGATGAAGGCGGTGAAGGCCTGGTAGGCTACGCTGATGTACAAGTAAATCTTAAAGATATCAACGATAATGCGCCCATATTTCCACAAGGTGTTTACTTTGGAAATGTTACTGAAAACGGTACCGCTGGTATGGTGGTTATGACTATGACGGCAGTGGACTACGATGATCCAAATGAAGGCTCAAATGCCAAACTGGTATATTCGATAGAGAAAAATGTTATAGAAGAGGAAACAGGATCACCGATATTTGAAATCGAACCAGATACGGGTGTAATAAAGACAGCAGTATGTTGTTTAGATCGTGAACGTACGCCAGACTATTCAATACAGGTGGTGGCCATGGACGGCGGGGGTCTTAAGGGAACGGGGACAGCATCTATAAGAGTGAAGGATATAAACGATATGCCGCCGCAATTTACCAAAGATGAATGGTTTACGGAAGTGGATGAAACGGATGGCACAACACTGCCGGAAATGCCAATTCTAACAGTGACTGTGCATGATGAAGATGAAACCAATAAATTTCAATATAAAGTCATCGATAATAGTGGTTATGGTGCTGATAAATTTACCATGGTAAGAAATAATGATGGTACCGGTTCCTTAAAAATTGTGCAACCTTTGGACTATGAAGATCAACTCCAATCGAATGGATTTCGCTTTAGAATACAAGTAAATGATAAGGGCGAGGATAATGATAATGATAAATATCATGTAGCCTATTCCTGGGTAGTAGTTAAGCTAAGAGATATTAATGACAACAAGCCGCACTTTGAGAGAGCCAATGTAGAGGTGTCAGTTTTTGAAGATACTAAAGTTGGAACAGAATTGGAGAAGTTCAAAGCCACCGATCCTGATCAAGGAGGCCGCAGCAAAGTTTCCTATTCCATTGATAGATCTTCTGATAGACAAAGACAATTTGCTATTAATCAAAATGGTTCAGTGACCATACAACGTTCTTTGGATCGTGAAGTTGTACCCAGACATCAAGTAAAGATATTGGCCATAGATGATGGTAGTCCACCTAAAACAGCTACGGCAACTTTAACTGTTATAGTACAGGATATTAATGATAATGCTCCCAAGTTCCTAAAGGACTATAGACCAGTTCTGCCGGAACATGTGCCGCCCCGCAAAGTAGTGGAAATTTTGGCAACCGATGATGATGATCGCTCAAAAAGCAATGGACCACCTTTCCAATTCCGTTTAGATCCCAGTGCTGATGATATTATAAGAGCTTCGTTTAAGGTGGAACAAGATCAAAGTGAGTCCATGGCTGTATTTTCTTGTACCTTTTTACAATAAAAATTAAAGAATATGTTTAAGGGTCTTGTTCAGTAGCTTAATTTTAAAGATGAAGTTCGAAGGTATTGCATTGCATATGTTTGGGTACAAGAAAAAAAATAACTTTTGCAGTGTAGTTTTGGGCATAGATTTAAAAATTGTTAAGTATTTTAGGGATTTGTTTATTTAAAATTAAGTTTTTTTTTTTTTTTTTGTTAATCAAATTGTTTGATTATTTTAATGGTTTCTAGGTAACTTAAATTTAAACTTTAAAAATTTCATAAAAATATAGTATTACGTATTTTTATTTCTTCATATTTTTACCAAGTTTTAGTTCACGTGGGTAAATAAATTAAATAAGTTTTACAACAAATTTTAAAAAGTTTTAGGAATTTAACGTGCATAGCATACCTTGAGGCATGGGTAGTAAAATGTTTAATATTAAAAATTTTTTTTTAGTAAATTAAGTTAAATTCCAAGAATTTTAAAATTTTTCGTAAAATAAACTGTAACTAAGAGTCAGCCTTACAAGTGCATATCTATGAAAATAATTTAAACTTTTGACTTCTCTCTATAACAACCAGATAAGAAATTCTTCTATTTACAAAACTCATACAAATTACATTTATTTCCTTAATATTCTCCACAAATGTAACAATTTTTTTCCTGTTCTTTATTTAACTTTTATACAGTTCTCTTTAGAAAAGCCAAAATCTAATAAAATAACTAGTGGCCATTGTCCATTGCTATAATAATATTCAAAAATAAAATTTACAATCAATTTTCTATTATAAACGAACAAAAGAATACAAAGACACAACTCGAAAACTAAATACAATGTTTATACATACTTATTTTACAAATAACAATATCTAATTTATATTCTCTAAAGTAAAAACCAAAAAGTTAAAAATCTATAGGAAACCTCAAATAGTTAAAACTGGAAAAGCCAACAACAAGAAATATGTAAAGAAGGAAACAAGAATTAAAATACAATCCCACCAACTTGAAATTTTTCCCAGACTAGCATTAGTTTTTATTCTTTTTTCTCTGTTTGTTTAGCAAACGAACTTCGATATTAAAATCCAATTATCAAATTTCAATAGTCAATGCCAAGTAGTAGGGACAACTGATGGCTGTATTCAAACTTGAGCTGGCAGGCAAATAGCTAAAGACTGTTGAATTTTAGTTTTTCCTTATAAAGGACGTTCTAGTAGTAAAGGGGCTGGTGCTGCTGCTTTTATTTTATCATACATCATGTACAATTTTGCATATTAATTATCTCTGTATTTTTGTCATGGCAAAAAAAAAAGTTTTTTTTAACAGTTCCAAACAATTTTTAACAAAACAATTTTACCTAAAAAAAAATTCATTTAAAATTTTTGTGTTGCATTTAAACAAGAAATTTAAAAACAAATACTATTGGGTGTTTAACTTAAAATGATTTTTTGAAAATTTTGAGCGTAAATTGTGCACAAAAAAATTCATTAAAGAACTATAAATCATTACCCTAAGGGATCTGTTTGTACACGGTCAAGGATTTCTCATCAAGCGCTATGGAAGTATTAGTGAACATGTGCTTGTGTGTGTGACACCAACGATGCTGGATGGAAAATTCAAAAATTTAGATATGACGGCGAAAATTACGTGCAGCACACGTTCAGAGTGGATTCGGCTGCATGACAAGCATTTTGATCGCTTAAAGACCCTTTAATACATTTTTCCATTGTTCTGGCCAACAACGAACCAACTTAATTTCAGATACACTGTTCTAAAATGTAATTCATTGAGAGCGATCTGTTTTGAACGAAAGAAATAGTAGTCAGACGAAGTGTTGCAATATATTTTTTTTAAAACTTCTTATTTTTGAAAATAAACCTTTTTTTCAAAAAAATCTTTTCTTCAACACAAGTGCCATAATTTTAAAAGAAAACACAAAATTTTATTTGGCATACATTTTGTTTAAAAAAATGTAAAATAAAATTAAATGAAAATTATTGAAGTTTTTGATATTTTAATTAGGCTTATGTTTATCAAATTTAATTTTCATTAAATTCTTTTTAGTGAGTGAAGGAATTTAAAAAATTGTTAACGCAAAAGTAGAGTTATCAAATATTCGACATATACAAAAAACCGGTTTTCGAATAATATCAAAAGAACTGATATGATACACACAATTTCCATGGGGGCTTTAACGACGTCGTTTTTCTTCATTCGCATTCTTCATTGAAGCAACGGCCAAATATCCTTTGCGTTTATACGATGACTTTTGGTTGCATGTATTTTTTATTTACTGCAGGGCCTTGATTATCCGTAATTCGACTAACCAGCAGCATCAATTAACAGGGAAATAAAAAGAATTTGTTGGCACTTATTTACATTTTTTGCAAACTTTAACTCTATTAAAATTACTGTTTCCCCTAATTATTTTAATATTTACATAAAATAAAAAACACATAACAAATTGATTACCCAGATTGTTGCCGGTTCTGCCGGCATGGATTATCGAGGTCTCACTGTATTTTCAACCTGACACTGCAAAGAAAGAATGTAGCAAGAAGAAGTTAAAAAACAAATACGACATGAAAAACACAAACCAAGTCCCTTTGTTCATCCCTTTTTCTTCTCTGCACCCTTTCGACAACAAGCAAAAGCGACGTCATAAAAGCCTCCGTGAAAATTGGGTGTTAGTATAGAACAGCATTTTATGCATGTATGTATTTTACATATCGAGGGCTTATGGTATACCTCCCCCTACCCATTAAAGCTTAAAAATTAAGGTTTTTTAAATTTCGCCGAAATTTAAAGTTGTATTTGCTAAAGGAAAGTATTGGAAACTTAAAAAAAATGAATTTTCAGAGGTAGGAGTAGCTCTTCTAGGGGAAATTTTCCCCCTTGGTCCAATTTTATTGATTTTTTGAGCCTTACCTGTCTATGACCATAACAAATATTCCTGCCAAGTTTTATCGATCTAGGGGCACTCAATAACTTTTAAGAAGCAATAAAGGCTAAAAAAAAAGTAATGCCCGGCTAGATTGGCAAAAAAAACCTCTATGTACCACGTAGAAAATACATACCATCTGTTCTGAATGCTATTTGTAAGTTATACACCCAATATTATTACTTTTTGTACCTTGCTAGATCCACTACGTTCTATATTTCTATAAATTAATTAAAATTTGATAAAATGATTTAGGGTTATGTAAAAATCACAATGACTTTGAAAATCTCAAATCAAGGAATTATAATGGAAATTATACATAACAAATTATTTTTATAAGAAAAGTTTAAAAAGTTTAAATTATAAATTTCTAATTTTCCTTAAAATGTTTACAATATAAACTTAAAGTAAATACACTTAATCCTATTTTTACACGGTATGTTCCGGGGAATACCGTATAAAAAATCATACAAAAAACGACAGTATTTATAGGAATGTATCAGACTGATTCAACCATCTTCAAAAGCTAAATTAATGTTAAATTTTTCTTTTTTTTACTAAAACATTTTTGACATTGTGAAGTAAAAAATATTAAACAACTAAATTATTGGAATGATATGCACGAAAATATTTCTTATATTGTTTATACAATTTCACATGGAAATTTAAAATTTTTATATCAATACTAAAATTTTCCGTGATTAAAAAATATTGATATTTTTAAAGCATCTTATAAAAATAAATTTACAATTTTTTTACTTATCCACATTTCCTACTTATGAAAGAAATTTTAAAGCACATTATGTAAACAATTGAAAACATCTCCACAAATCACTTAAAGTGTCAATAAATTCATATAAAAATACTTTAAGGGTATTCAGTTGAGATTTTTTTTTTATTGGAAAATTGTAAAGATGTTTAAAGACATCTTTTCATTAAAACAAGCACAAGGAAAAGCTTTTACACTAAAATCTGCAATTTAAACAACCGTTAACCAAGTGTAAAAAATCAGATTGGAAAATTACAACATTGCAATTTTTAAAGTGCTGGCAATTCGTAAACGCCAAATTGAATGTGGTTGCCACTCTAATAGATATGTTGTTATTTTTCACAAAACGCACTTAAATTAACATCTCTTTTTAAGATAATCTAACTGTGATTCTTTGAATTCCATTTTAATTATATTTAATTTAAAGTTTTTTTAAACGTTGTTTTGCAAAAAAAAACAAGAAAAAAAATTTAAATAAAGATCTTAAAAACAAAATAAAACGGGTGAAAAAAGAATGAATAGATGCAGAAGTTGATAAAGTGCTTGGATGTTTGTCAGATAATAAAAATTTCGAAGTAATTTTTAAATTGCAGGGAAAATTAGTAACCCTTCTTTATTTTAGAAGCCCACCGCACTGATCATTTTTTTTTAAATACACTTTCAAATTATAATTGAGACCGGTCAATTCAACGTGATTGGAATTTTCCATTTTTCCGTTTTTAAAATTTAAAATTATCTGAACTGAACACCCTTTTTATTCATATTTAATTTTAATTCCATACATTTTTTAATTATTAAAAAAAATGCGTACTTAAAAATTTTTGGTGTAAATTTAATTTCATGAAAATTTCGTAAACCTTAAAAAAATAATTCCATTAAAACTCCTTATTACTTTTACATGATGTAAAGTTTATAACTTTATTACATGGTGTAAAAATTGAAAAAAGTAGCTTCAGTATTATGATATTGCAAAAATTATGCAAAGAAAAAACAAAAAAAATATATTGCCATATATCTGTGGTTTTTATGGGTAACCGCGTATGTCCATTTTTTTCGACTTTGAGATGTTGATGCCATAGTGCTTAATTTTAAACGCTCCTTACCTGATTCTAAAAATTTGTGAAAAAAATATGGACCAATTCCCATTTGCCTACGTAATGGCCAATTTAAAAAAGTTCAATACCTAGCCCAAAGTTCGATCTAGAATGTTTTTACCGCTCTCCTGAAAAATTTGATTTTAAGACATACGCGGTTACCCACGAAAACCACAGTATATCTCAATTGTTTACATTATTTACACCTAGTAAAAAGTGGGTTTAAATGTTTAATTTACCTAAAAATAACTTTTAGAATAATTTTACATCAAAAAATCTATAAATTTCTTTATTTTTCCATTATTTATATCGCGTTAATAATTAAAAATTGCTTGAATGAGATAAACAATGTATAAAATGGATTAAGTGATTGCATACATATAAATTTGCTTTAAATTTTCATTCGGTGTAAGATATTTTCATAATATCAAAAATCCTTTTACTAAAAATCTGAATAATTTATAGAATTTTTTTTACAAGATTAACTGTAATAAATTGCATTCATAGGGCATACTAAGAAATATCAAAGAAAATTTTGTTGCTTACATATTTTACCAGAAAACGTTGACAATTAGCTTAACGTATTTATAGTTAACACGAAGTAAACAATGTAAAAATTGGCCATTTAATTGGTTAACTTATATGGTAATATGTAAATAATGTCTAAATCCCAAGTAAAGAATTTGAGTTTCAATAAAAATGAGATGATTGCCTTTTAGTTGTTGAGAACAAAAGCTTTTCATTTTTTACATCATGGTAAATATCTTCAGAAATCTATTACTATTTTTTGAATTTTTGACAATTTATTAAAAATATGCTGGCTACATAAATTTATAAAAACTGTAAAAAAAAAAACTTAAAGTTTTCTACATCATATAAAAACAAACCCCTAAAATATGTTAAAAATTAAAAACTTTACACAGTTAATATCTAATATTTGACTGTAAGTAAGTAATACCAACTCGGTTTAAAGATTGATGTTTGGCTATTGACTGCCAGCCGCCTTCGATGCGGTGAGTGTTAAGATGGCAAAGCCCTTTGAGGATATTGTGTTGTTACAATTGAAACATGTCAGGGCAACCTGTCCGTGAAAACCTGGGTTCAATTCCCAGCTCAGTCAAGAATGAAAAATTATCAATAAATTTTAATTCATTTCATGTAAAATTCCTTTTTTTCATAAAAATAATTTAATGAAAATTAAATTTAATGAACTTTAGCCTGAATAAAATAGTAAAAATTTGAATTGGTCATAAATAGTCCAATAAAAAACTTTATATTGTTTACATTATTTACATTAACTTAACATGTTACTTAATTTGCTAAATTGTACATACATTGTTTACAGTTTACATTGTTTACATTGTAAGTAATGGCGGTGCGTAAAATGGCCCCAGGAAATATGGCCCCAAAAAGAAAATAAAGAATGGGGCCCAAATTTTACATGAGACACAACAAAACGCAATTTTTTAGCTTTTTTGGGGTTCTTTTCCATTTTTCGTTGAGGTGTTTTTGCATTTTTAGAGAAATTAAAAACTTGCCCAATATCACGGAAAGAAAAATGCCCCATAATAAAATCACAATTTTTATTTTGGGATATTTTTCACTTACAAATATAAATTTCTTAATTTAAAGAAATAAAAAATTACCCCAAAAAATGGTATATAAATTAAGTAAAATGTTATATAAAAATAGTATAAAAATCTCGATTTCTTATACCAAAGTGGAGAAAATTCATGCCGGCTATGCAGAAATTTTTTAGTTAGCGAAGCCGGTGCTTGTTATACAATCAAGGAGAAAATTATTTTGCTCGGCCGAAGGCCGACGAATCGAAAAGCATTAGTTAGTGGAGCCAGTGTTAGTTATACCATAAAGGAGAAAACCTTTGGGCCCAGCTGCAGGCCGGCTATGTAATGAAACTTTAGTTAGCGAAGCCAGTGTTCGTTATTACACAAAGGAGAAAATCCTGGGCCAAAGGCCCAACCCAAATCTGTATAATTATTCAGGTTATTAAAAAATCAGGATTTTGAAATACTGGATTTTTAAATTGGGGATTTTGAAATTCGAGATTTGAAATTTGGGAGTTTAAGTTTCAGCCATATGAACCCAACCAAAATATTTAATAAAACTTTCTTTGTGCTTTTTCATGTTACCTTTTCGGGGGTTAAAATTCATTAACATTTTTGAGGTAATTTTTCATACTGAAGAATTACCCCAAATTTGGGGTCATACTTCATTAACTTTTAAGGGCTATTTTTAATTTTTTTTCTTTGTGAAAAATAGCCCCAAATTTAAAGTCAATTTTCATTTTTGTTTTGGGGCCATATTTCGCAGTGCCGTAAATGATGTCGAAATAATAATAATAACACCAATTAAACATTTGGTTAAAAAAAACAGTATATTCCTGATTAATATTTGCTAAAAATTTTACACTAGTTTACTATTAAATTTTTCATTTAATATAGTTAAATGAAAACTTTAATATTTCTACAAAATTCTCTAGAGACTTAAAATAAATTTAAATCCTTTTTCTAAAATAAGACTTCAATTACAATAAATTTCTACAAATAACACAAAAGAATAAGAAATACAAAACTTTAACATCTCGTTTATTTACTCGTACAGCTTAAAAATTCATTAAAATTTAATACATTCCAACACTGTAGACTACCAACCCTTCAAAAGCATGTTTAAGCATGCTTGTGTTGAAAAACACAACAATGATGTGTTGAATGATTTCAGACTTAACAGTTGATGGATTTTATAAATAAGTAAAAATAAATAAAATAGAAAATTTCAAATAAAATAATTTCAAAATGAAAAGAAAGAAAAACATACTGACTGATAGACAGTCAATCAACAAAGAATGAAATAAAAACTAATTCCCCTCTCTTTGCCTCTTTTTTCTCGTTTACAGAGGGTGCCAATGGTGATGGCATGGCTGTAATTTCTTCCCTGAGATCCTTCGATAGAGAACAGCAGAAAGAATATATGATTCCAATTGTCATTAAGGATCACGGTTCCCCAGCTATGACCGGTACGAGTACCCTGACCGTTATTATTGGTGATGTTAATGATAACAAAATGCAACCCGGCTCCAAGGATATATTTGCCTATAACTATCAGGGTCAATCACCCGATACACAAATAGGTCGTGTTTACGTTTACGATTTAGATGATTGGGATTTGCCTGACAAGAAATTCTATTGGGAGTCTCAAGAGCATCCTCGTTTTAAATTAGATGAAGATTTGGGTATGATTACAATGAGAGCTGGCACCCGGGAGGGTCGTTATCATTTGAGATTTAAGGTGTACGATCGCAAGCACACTCAAACCGATGTTCCCGCCAATGTAACTGTAACAGTCAGAGAAATACCTCACGAAGCTGTTATTAATTCAGGATCTGTAAGACTTTCGGGTATAACCGATGAAGATTTTATACGTGTATGGAACTATAGAACGCAATCACTAAGCAGATCTAAAATGGATAGATTCCGTGATAAATTAGCAGATCTCCTGAACACCGATCGTGAAAATGTGGACATATTCAGCGTGCAGCTTAAAAAGAAACATCCTCCTCTAACCGATATAAGATTTTCAGCCCATGGCTCTCCCTACTATAAGCCCGTAAGATTAAATGGTATAGTTCTAATGAATCGTGAGGAGATTGAGAAAGATGTTGGCATTAATATCACCATGGTTGGCATAGATGAGTGTCTGTATGAAAATCAAATGTGTGAAGGTTCCTGCACTAACACCCTGGATATAAGTTCCCTTCCCTATATGGTAAATGCCAATAAAACGGCTTTAGTGGGTGTAAGAGTGGATACCTTGGCGGAATGTACCTGTGGGGCCAGAAATTTCTCTAAACCAGAAAACTGCCGTAATACTCCTTGTTATAATGGAGGACGTTGTGTGGATACCAGATTCGGACCACATTGCTCCTGCCCTGTAGGCTATACAGGACCTAGGTGCCAACAAACAACTAGAAGTTTCCGTGGTAATGGTTGGGCTTGGTATCCTCCCCTAGAAATGTGTGATGATTCTCATTTAAATTTGGAATTTATTACCCGTAAGCCAGATGGTCTGATAATATATAACGGGCCTATAGTGCCCCCTGAACGTGATGAAATGCTGATATCCGATTTTATTTCACTGGAACTGGAGAGGGGTTATCCTAGACTTTTAATCGATTTTGGTTCGGGAACTTTGGAGTTAAGAGTTAAGACAAAGAAAACTTTAGATGATGGTGAATGGCATCGAATTGATCTTTTCTGGGACAGTGAGACTGTGCGTATGGTTGTGGATTTCTGTAAATCGGCAGAAATAAGTGAAATGGAAGATGGCTCTATGCCAGAATTCGATGATATGACCTGCCAGGCAAGAGGACAAATTCCGCCCTTCAATGAATACCTTAATGTCAATGCCCCTCTACAAGTGGGCGGTTTGTATAGGGAGCAATTTGATCCTTCTCTGTACTTCTGGCATTATACACCGATGGCTAAAGGTTTTGACGGTTGCATTCGTAATCTAGTGCACAATTCGAAACTTTACGATTTGGCCCATCCTGGTCTTTCGCGCAACAGTGTGGCTGGCTGTCCCCAAACTGAAGAAGTATGTGCTCAATCTGAACAAACCGCCAGATGTTGGGAACATGGCAACTGTGTTGGCTCCCTCTCGGAAGCAAGATGTCAATGTAGACCCGGCTGGACAGGACCAGCATGTAATATACCCACCATACCCACCACCTTCAAACAACAAAGTTATGTTAAGTATGCTCTCAGCTTTGAACCCGACCGCTTCAGCACACAAATACAATTACGTTTTCGTACACGTGAACAACATGGCGAACTATTCCGTGTTAGTGATCAGCATAATCGTGAATATGGAATTTTAGAGATTAAAGATGCTCGTCTACATTTCCGTTATAATTTGAACTCATTGCGTACGGAGGAGAAAGATTTATGGCTTAATGCAGTGGCTGTTGATGATGGACAATGGCATGTTGTGCGCATAAATCGTTACGGGTCGGCGGCAACATTAGAATTGGACGGTGGTGAGGGTAGACGTTATAATGAAACGTTTGAGTTTATGGGTCATCAGTGGCTGTTAGTGGACAAACAGGAGGGTGTTTATGCTGGTGGTAAAGCTGAGTACACGGGTGTTCGTACATTTGAGGTTTATGCAGACTATCAAAAGAGTTGTTTGGATGATATACGGTAAGTATTTGACGGTTAGTTTTGTTGCAGCAATTTTTAGTGTGAAGTGCACATACAGTGAGTGGCAAAAAACGAAAATAAATGAGTTTTTAATTCTATCTCTAAACAAAGTTGGTGCAGTGCGGCCCCCATACTTTGTAGCTTAGGTAAATAAATCAGTTGGTCCTTGCTGCAGAGCCTACAGAAAACTGTTTTTGTATAGGCAACATGAATTACGACCGAAGGCATCCAATGAGTAAATATTTCGTACATCTGTATCAAATTGTTTTGTAAGTTGCAATGGGAAGGCAAGTGGATTGGGAACTTTATTATATTCACACAGCAGTAGTGGGAATTATACGTTTGTGCTAATGTGTGCTCGTACGTCTGGCTGATTGTCTGTCCATGTAAACCTTGTGTTGCGTACAGGTCACATTTTTGAAAACTATTTTATGAAAGCTTGTAAATACCTTGAAAATGGTGAGAATTGGTCTAGTATTTCACATAGCCACCTTTTAGACTTCTCTCCGGAATAAACGCTTTGTTACCATAAACCATCTCAATAAGTTGGTGTTTAAATTGAATTGCAGCCTTAATTATCTAACCAAATTTTATTAAAATCGGTCTATATCCAAATATCTTTAAATGCCATTAATTCCCAAAAAAAAAATTTTGTTTTGTTTTGCAAAGCACTATTAGTTAATTTAAAAAAGAAAGCGCACATTTTTGCGTTACGCAATAAGACAAACAGAGATGCAGTGAGGTAAGTGAACGAATTCTTAACAAATTAATATAAAAAAAACTATAACATTTGAAGAGCCACAACATTGCCTTACTAAGGCTGGGTTTTTGAGATCTCAGTTAAACTAGGTTTAGTTAATCTGAAAACCGATTTGTGCCGGCATTACCAAGTTTGTATACAAAATTTTGACGGAAAAGCTTAATTTTGCTTAAAATGTTGGTCTTTAGTGAAATAATTAAAAAAGAATCACATGTCGCCGAAAAACATTCGAGTTTCAGAGTAAGTTAAACAAAGACTAAAATTAATGCACATATCAAAAACCCGGCCAAAAAAGCAGGTTTGTAAGAGAGCATAATAGAGAAGAAGTCACCAATTTTTATATGAGCTGAATAAAGCGCTTTTTGCGACAAAAATGTTTTGCTTCAAAGTGGGAACTCGCCATATACACAGAAAAAATTGTAAATTTTTTTTTTACCAATCAAAGCATTACCCTGCGGGAAAATTGTGTCAATTGCTCTTAAAGCACTTATCCCGTGACCAGTGAACAAAATTTTATAATTAAAAGGCACGAATTGTGATAGGTGAAAGTAACCCCCATCGCTTAACTGGTGGTAATGTGTTTAGAGTGTAGTTAGTCCAGAGGAAAGGTAATTGGCACACAACTATTCATGTGACCGGATTTTGTGCGGTTAGTGGCGATTCTCTCTAGTTCTATTACTTTATATGAAGGGGATCTGTCATATTGACATGGCTCATTTGGACCAATATCTGCGACAGTCATTATTTTAACCGAAATTGGAAGATTATTTCAGTGACCTGTTACAAAGTGTCAAAAAGGTGCCAAATTACCCCCTCGTAGGACATCGCCATGTTAAAGTGACTTGTCACGTGACAAGTTTAGTGTTAGTTCCCTTTCCCGTAGGGTAAAATTAAATCAGTTTTAATTAAAAATTTAATCAAGCGAATTTAACGTTTAATCAAGTGAATTAAGCGTTTAATTGATACTATTAATTTGTTTACTGGTGCAAATTTAATAAAATTTTTTTAATTAATATCACAAAATTTTTATTTTAATCAATTTTTTTCTATGTAGAATTAATTTCCTCCGCAAACAAGATGGTTAGCGATACCGATACGCTTTCCCTTTTTAAACCTGCTGCGATGGATACTCCTTTTTTAATTGGGTTCCTTATAAATATTGCTTTTGATATAGCATCGATAACTACTACAGCTACCATGTCACGGTAGGTTCAGAACTTTCCTTATAAACTCCGTCTCTAAGCTTGCCTTATGTCGAAAAATCTCTTAAAGATGTAAATATCTGGCTAATTTTCGGTACAAAGAACTCTTAGATAATTCTATAACAGAATTTTTTTTTTTGATAGGTCCCACGATTGTCTCAAATATGATTCACTATCGAACATTTTTCTTTATATACTTTCGTGTAGGGTATCAAATGATCAGGCTGAATCTACAATAGACTAAATTAATATTACACATCTAACAATTGTGATTTTTCATTGAACTTTTGATTTTTAATTCAAGTTTTTGATATTTTAATTAGTCTTACGTACATCAAATTAAATTTTCATATAATTATTTCTATTGAAGAAAAGAATTTACACCATGAAATTCATTATTTCAATTCTTAAATTAAAATATTTTATTTCTTAAAAATATTACACTCCTTAAATTAAATTATTTTATTTGTATTATAATTTCCAATATTTTTTTTTTTTTTTTTTGTCACCCACTGTATGTTTAATCGCATTATCAAGAAACAAAGCCGACAAGATTTATCCACAAAATTTTCCACTTGCATCACAAAATTTAACTGTTTTCAAAAAAAAATTTCTCCTCCCTTTTTTTCAATAGTCTCGAAGGCAAACATTTACCTTTACCCCCAGCTATGAATGGAACACAATGGGGTCAGGCTACAATGGCGCGTAATTTAGAAAAGAACTGTCCATCTAATAAACCATGTTCAAATGTCATCTGCCCAGATCCATTTGAATGTGTTGATTTATGGAATGAATATGAGTGCACGTAAGTTCTATTTTTGTTTTATTTGCTTACTAAGAAACACTTAATAGTGTTTTTTTTTTGTTTGGTTTTCGTTAATGTAGTTTGTCTTCTCTATGTACTTTTCGGTTTTTTACGTTTTTTTCTCATTTCAATCTATTAGCTTTTAGCTAAAAAAAAAAGAAAACAAAATTGCATCATCTTTTGTTATAAATTGAACAAAAAAAACATCATTTCATTTTCATTGAAATAATTGATTTTATGAATTTGCAAAAAATAAACGAAAATAATTTCCTTTAACCCCAAATCTAATTTTAATCCTTGAATTTTAAGTTTCTGAAAACTCAAAAAAAAATACACAGAAATACTATACGTTTGTAAAACTTTAGTTCTTGGAAAAACTTTATTAATTATACACTGTTTAACACTGACAGTCATCGCACAAAAACAACCAAACAAAAAAAATTGTTGAAATACTAGAAAAGGAATAAAGTGTAATTAATAATTGTATATATACATGTAAGTAAATTTTAATTATAGAGATTGAAATTTTAGAAAATATTTTAGGTAAGCCTTAAGGTATGTTCACACATAACAGAAACTGTTTACTGTGTTAAGAAACTGTTAAATGATGTTTGATCCAGCAAACGTTTTGCAAAAGCAAAAAATGGTTTTCATAAAACTAGTGGTTACGTGTAGGATGTCAAATATTTAATAGGTGTGAACATAGCTTTAGAATAAATTTGATAAATAGTTCCAATTCTAGGAAAAAATATATGAGTAAAAGATATTAACTGCCAGGCCCACAATGTCGACAAGAACATTTCTTTCGCATATTTATATTGAAAACAAAAATAAAAAAGTAAAATTTGTTTTTGTTTTCAATATAAATATACGAAAGAAATGTTCTTGTCGCAACCGAAATAAATTTTAAAATTTTTTGTTTTTCGAATTTATTCTTTAAGCTAAATTTCAGTTCTGTATTTTATAAAGCTTTTTGTAAGAGTTCTATTCCTTCAATTTTTAGGAATGACTTTATTACAAAAAGCTTTATATAATACATAACTGAAATTTAGCTTCAAAATTTAAATTCGAAAAATAAAAAATGTTGAATATAATAAAGCAACTTATGAAAAAGAAATAATTGTAGCTATTAAATTTTATTGAAACTAGAATACATTTTTAATTATAGACATTTTAAATAAATATTTAAATATAGTCTAACAAAAAAGTAACTCAAAGTTTCGAATATAGTCAGTAGTCCGCAATCTGGACTACATATATCGTGGCCTTTAGCCAGCCTGTGGCTCATCTACAGTATCGTTTATTGTGTCGTCTAAGTCAGTGGTCTTCACAAAGAGAATCGCTCTTAAAATGAGAGTATTACATTAAAAGAAGTGATGAGTTTTTATATTTACGGTTTCTTACAAGATTTGTTTTCATTGTTATAACAATTATGAAATTATAGAATATTTTCTGTTAAAAAAAAAATAAATTTTAAAATATTCATTAAATTTTTATTTTCAAATGATCAACTGTTACGAACAGAAACAAAGCATTCCTTGTTCTACAAATGCGGAAATAAACGTGGTAATCAATGAATTACACTGTGCTAGTTGAAAAAACAGACAAGCCGGGCACACGGCGTTTTAACATAATTCGGGTACACTGAATCCAGTGGTGGTTTTTAAGATTGGCTCTGGTTTTCGAGATATACCGTTATTTCGAAAATGGAGGAGGTTGCACAACATAAGTTCGCGTTACTCAAAAACGCTTTAGCTTATTGAAAAAACTTAAAAAACCGAAATTCTGCAATAAAATTTCCTTTGAGAAAAGTAAGACTTCTTTCTGATATCCGTAGTCGTTTTAGAAACATTATTTTTTTTTTTTTTGGAAAAAAAAATAATTTTTTTTATCAAAATTTCGAAATTTTTGTTTTTTAAAAATTCATAAAAAAATGTAGCTAGGCTTCTAATTTTTTGCAGACATATAAAAAACGAAGTTGCAAACAAAACAAGCCATAAATGATTAAAATCTGTTTGCAACTTTTGGTTTTATTCACAAAAGTCGGCAAATTTTAATTAATTTAAGAATTTCATAAAACGCCCCCCTAAGGGATGATGATAAACGGAAAGTTTAATTTGAGAAAATGTTAAGACCAAAAAAATAATGGAGGTCATTCATACATTTAATCCCCCTAGGGGCGACTCTTGGACATTTATAGTACTTTTTCTCCAATATATTTCTAGTCTGCATTGAACATTTTGTATGGAAGCCCCTTAAGGAATTGAGATAGCGGGTGGGTATGTTAGAAATAAATGATTGAGATGAAAAATAAAGTGGGGTTGGTCATACATTTGACCCATCTAGGGGTATCCTAGGTACTGCAGGGGCCAAATTTAAGAATTTCAATAAACGGCCATATTTGTATGGGAGCCCCCCTAAGGGGTGGAGATATATGGCAACTATGTTTTAAGAAAATGTTAAGAACAAAAAACATTGGAGGTCGGTCATACATTTTATCCCCCTAGGAGTGAATCCTAGGCCTTAGAAACAAATGATGGGAATGAAAAATAAAGTTGCGCTGGTCATACATTTGGCCCGTCTAGGGGCATCTCAGGCGCTGCAGGTATAAGTGATTAAAGTCTGTCTACAACTTTTGATTTTTTCAGAAAAGATGAAATTTTTTTATTTTTTATAATAACCAAACTTAAAAATTTTAAAACATTTATTTTTGTTGTTAATTAGTTAAAGTTAAAGTTTTTATTTAGAAATTTTTTCTTCTTCCTCCTGCAGATTCCAACAAATATACCCTAATAGCGAATTAAGTTGTTTGCCGCTATACATACCAGTGTTCGAGCCTGGCTGTTACTTGGTGAAATCTCTCGCCATGTTCATCAGACTCGGCTGGTGATTGTTCATTAATTTTTTCGGCATGGTAATGCAAAAAATGTATTTTCAATGACATTCTAACGTTTAAGTTTTTAAATGCGGTTAGCATATTTTTGATTAAAATTCGCCAGTTTTCAGGCCGATGATTTCCTAATAAATGTTCTATTACTGATTTCACACAATTCCAGGCCAATAGCTCGATATAATTTAATGCAACCTCAAATTGATGGTCCTTTATAAGACGATGAATGTCCGGTCCAATAGGAATTCCTGTAAAATAAAAACATTATGATATGAAATATAAATCTTATTTAATATAGTTAGAGTTCATACCTTCTTTTACTTTCATGCCGCTTAATCGTGGAAAAAATCGGCGCAATTCGGTAAAAGTAACACCATCTGGGCTCAATGCTTTTATTAAATTTTTAACAATACCCAGTTTGATGTGGAGTGGAGGAAGCAAAATCTTTTCCATCGGTACAGGTGTAATTCAATAACATTATTTATATGCAATCTGCTTTCCTCACGTAAAGCCCAATCCCGTGTATTGTACTAGTCGCCATCGAAACGCGTATTCCATAAGCACATGAAGCATTATTTTTAGTATAGATTGCATGACTCTTAAAAGAGCTACCACTTTTAAATCTGCGCATATTTTCCACTTGTGGTCTTCATATTTAATTAACTGTATTATTTTTTTCATTGATGCGTATGTATCTTTAGTATTTGTGCTTAGTGCTATGGGAATAGGACTTTTTAAATTAGTGACATGTGGCAAAACTGCTTTTAAGCTACTTTTGGAATAATCAATGAATAAGCGCCATGTCAGTACAATACGCTATAGAATTATTCTCAATAGATTTAAAAAAAAGTCGTTAATCGTCTATGGCGACTGATAGCCCCGTATATTTGAACACCTGGTTCTAAAATATTAGCTCTTTTTAACTCTTTTGTCAAGAGAATGCTCTGTGTTTGAGATAATTTTAGACGCCGTACCTAGTGGTATATAATGTATGACCGACCTCAATTAATTTTTTATCCTTAACATTTTCTTGAGACATACTTGCCCCTTATCGTCACTTCTTAGGGGGGCTCCCATACAAATATTGCGTTTTATGAAATTCTTAAATTAATTAAAATTTGTCGACTTTTGTGAATAAAATCAAAAGTTGCTAACAGATTTTAATCATTTATGGCTTGTTTTGTTTCCAACTTCGTTTTTTATATGTCTGCAAAATTAGAAGCCTAGCTGCATTTTTTAATTTTTTATGAATTTTTAAAAAACAAAAATTTTGAAATTTTGATAAAAAAATTATTTTTTTTTCCAAAAAAAAAAATAATGTTTCTAAATCGACTACGGATATTAGAAAGAAGTTTTACTTTTCTTTATTGCGGAATTTCGGTTTTTTAAGTTTTTTCCATTAGCTAAAAGGTTTTTGAGTTACGCGAGCATATGTTGTGCAACCTCCTCCATTTTGGAAATAACGGTATATCTCGAAAACCAGAGCCAATCTTAAAAAACCGCGAGCACCGCTGGATTCAGCGTACCCGAATTATGTTAAAACGCTAGGTGCCCAGCTTGTCACGAAAAAAAGTGTAAATTTCATGCACAGTGTTATTATTGTGTCAAATCAAATTAGTTGCGAGGGCAGCTTTCGAAGAAAGATAAAGAAAGCTTCTTTTTATTTTGAAGTGAAGCAAAAGCAGGCCGCTACAATAAACAAAAAAAAACAAAAATACCCAAACACAAACCATGTTAAACAAAAAAATTAGTTCAACAAACGCCTTGCTTTGTGCCAAAATATTTATTTAGTTATATTGTTGTATTTTGTTTTGTTATTTACTTACTTAGATATTAGGGCCGCTCAAAAACAGAAAGTCAATGCTTATTTCCAATAATTCTTACAAGTAAGTGTTCATGTAATCGAAAAACTTGCAACGAGAGCGTGAAAAAAGAGCATACAAATTTGAGGGACAAAAAAGTTTTTGTAAATTTCTGACAGTAAAATTCGACAAAAAATTTTTTTTTCTAAAATTTAAAAGCAATATCCTTGCTCAAATAGTTCAAAACAATTGAAGTCAGGAAGAAATAATCTCGTACCTCACAGCTAACAGCATATCAGTGTTGCCATCTTAGCATATTTTCTGCTTGATTTAGCAGATGCCCCCTTTCAGACTAGGCAAGTTACTTGCGCAAGTCTCTTGCGCAACTCTTGAATTTTAGATGTCAGGGGAAATGTCACTCAACTAACTTGCCGAGTCTGAAAGGGGGTACTGAGTTGGGGAATTGCATATTCGTTTTGATATGCTACTACTTTTTTAACAATTTACTCAAAAGCAGATTAATTAGCATAATTCAACTTTTTAGAAAAGCAGAATTTTTTAGCATATTTTTTTTAAAAAATAAAAGTTTATATAAAATATGAATTAAAATTCCGTTTTATTTACCAAACTATTTTCATATTTTTTTTATAAAAATTTAGCATTGAAAATTTTCGGTTGTCTTCATTTTACGATTTTTTAAGTTCTGGCATATTCTCATTAAACAGGTATGGCAACATATGGATATGCTTAACTTACTAGTTTCTGCTGGTAAAGTATTTATACATATTATACATACATTCATTATACACAGTGATGTTATACGTAGGGAAAAATCACTATTAGTAGGGATTTGCTTCTAAAAAAAAATGGCCGTAGGGAAAAAAGAACAGACTTTTTGAAATCAATCAAGTGCAGAGACTTTTGAGTAATGTGGCGAAGATGCAGACATTAAGATATTTCAGTTTTGATTTTAACGTTAATTTGTTAAAATCTCTTTTACAATGATCGTGATCTTTTGAACTTCATTTTCCAGAGCTCTGTTTTACAAGACGAATGTAAAAATTGTTATGCCTTCCAGAGTACCTTTTATAAAAAGAACTGATTTAATAGTTCATATACATAAAAGAGCTTATATTTATATAAGTATGTATGCATGCATAACCCAGCTAGCATTTTGATACTCTCATTGTGAGAAAATGGTACCTTTTTAAATAATTGATAAAAAATACTGAAAAGATAAACTCATCACTGATTTATTGTTTGGTATTTTGTTTAAGCTTTGATATCGTTGCAAACAAGACTTTCTGAGTGTTTGTAGGTAATTCTCATTCCCTCTGTAGTTTTGTTTGCTGATAGCTTAGGCTTTTCTAAAATTATTTAGGAGAACGTTTCCTGATGATCTGGCCTAAGCAACCACTGACATGCGCATATCCGCTTATCCTCTAACAATAAATTTCAGTATTTTTTATCAATTATTTAAAAAGGGAATTAAGCACAACAAACAAAATCTTTTAATATATAATAGTATTCCCAAAAAACAACTTTGATAATAAAATATTTCAAATATTTTTAATCGTGATGTTCTTAATTTTTTTCTCCGATAAAAGCAGCACCATTATGGAGTTTGATTATATATTTCAACCAACCAAATCAAAGCTATCAAGTTCGCGCAAAGAAAAAAGAAACCACGCACTTACATTAATTTTCATTTATTGAGAATAATTTGTTGGTTTCTCTTTTAGCAAATCTTTTTATTTGCTCATCTGATGAGAAAGTTTCTATTTTTTAATTTGGCGTGAGTAATATACAATAATAATTAAAAATATTTAAAAATTATTATTCGAACATATCATTGAATCATATATGATTTATTTTCAATCGTTCAAGTTATAAATCAGTTTTTTATCATCAATAGTGATCTGAGAAGAATCATTTAGGTGATTAAAAAAAAAAAATGATCACCCAAATACTAGGGACCAACTTTAAATAAAAGTGATATACATTTATGCAAATGGTTTTATTTTTAGTGCTATATTATCATTTAAAAGCTGTAGGGATTTTTGTAGAGACAATTTTTTTAACGCGAAGGGAAAATAGGGATTTTTTTCGTACTGCTTAAGGACTTTTAAAACAAGTGTATAATTTGACTTTTTAGATAACATCACTGATTATACATTTTGTAAATTTTAAATTTACTTCCTCGTTCTTAGTAAACTTAATGAACATACCTATTAGTTACTTGTGTTGTGGTAAACTTAAAAGTCAATTTTTACAACAGTTTTGCAAATAAATCTCAATTAAATAAATGTATGCTCATTGAATTGCGGCATAAAAGATGGTGCAAAGTGAAATGCAAAAATGGCAGCTTTCGAAGGAAAAGACAGAAAAAACACAATATCTTCCGCCTCGTGTCGCCTGTGTGGTACGCTGTGAAGGTACTGAATGAAATTTTCGCTTAGTGTTGTTATTATGGTTTCCGTTCAACGCGATGAAAACAAAGCGTTTGGATTTTTTATGAAAGACTTGTAGCGATGTTAATTAATTAAAATTACTTAAGTTTATTAAAGGAAAATTTCCACAAGCTATAAAAGCAACCTCATTTAATACAGTTCGAAACTTTAATTAAGTGTAGTATAACAAAGATTAGCGATACAGGTAGTTATAGTACATTTTGTAGAATTTGTTCTACTTTAAGCAACCCTGATTGTAATAGTCACAAAGAGAATAAATAAATAACCGCACACCATCGTTAGCTGGGTAAAATGAACGAAGACCACACAGTCTTAAATATTGTCTATGCTTTTATTTTTAGCATCATATAAAGTTTTCTGCATAATCTTTTGTCTTTTTCTTGTATGGTGTCGTCTATTGTATCATCTATAGTCCCTTCAGTAATCTCCTTTAAAATAATACCTTTAGTCTTCTCTACACCCACAGAAAAACATTTTTTAATATGCAAAACAAATTTTAAGAACCTATTTAAATATAATATGATTGATTCAACCATATTATTGACACATTCATCAAGAAACCGTTACCATATTATTGTTGCCATCAAACATGTTACGGATAGTAATAACAAGAATATGCTTAACACTTATAATAGCATGGATGTTTTTCAACCATAGCATGTTGTTTTTGGATAGGAGCAAAATACTATTGTTTCTTTAAAACCAAACTATTATTAGTGTTAAACATATTATTGGTATTTTTTTATATTTAAATGTTAAAGGGCAACCATAATATGGTTGTAGCTTTTTAATGGAGGACTAATTTAATCATAAACTGGTTGCCGGTGACAATAATATGATTAAATTAGCCCTAATTTAATTAAACATTTTCATTAAAAACCGTTTTGTTAGGGGTGACTATATTGTTAAATTTTTATCTCTTTTCTATGTTATCGTCTATATTCTCTTTTGTAGTCTTGTATATAGTCTTTAGTTTGGTCCGTTATTCGACTTTAGTTTCGTCCGTCTTTGTATTTAGAAAAAAAAAATATGTTTATTAAGCTATGAATTTATTTTAAAACACAACTAGATTCCATGCAAGAGGTTTTAAGTCTAGCCAGGAAACCATATTTATATTCATTAAATCATTTTTAACATTTTCGATACAACTTAAATAATGAACCATATACAGATTTAACATTTAAACTTTTTACCTGTTTATCTTCAAATAAAAAAAGCATGGCAAACAAAAGAAGCAGGTCTTTAAAAACAAATATTCG
Source organism: Pollenia amentaria (assembly GCA_943735925.1). Taxonomy (NCBI): domain Eukaryota; kingdom Metazoa; phylum Arthropoda; class Insecta; order Diptera; family Polleniidae; genus Pollenia; species Pollenia amentaria. The sequence continues at coordinate 152,582,437 of OX031007.1, forward strand.
CATACCTACAAAAAAGAAAATAAAATAAAAGTTACATAAACAATACTAAATAAGAATGAGGAATATATTTTATAACAAAAATCAAACAAAAACCACAAATTCAATAAAACACTAAATCATGGACATACACATCATCGATTAAAGTCATTTTCTAAAATTTTTAGAAATATTAATCATCACGTTCTTATTTTTCACCTCATCTTTATCACAATTTGAATTCTTCAAGTAAAAATGTTCATTGTGCTCATTTTAATCATTATCTCTCATATCTTCCAAAGCAACTCATCTAAAAAAACTTATTATTTACATGCAAAAATAAATAAATCAAAAAGTTTGGGTTTTCAATAAAATCTATTTATTCGATTGCAGTACAGTGTAATCGATTTTTTTTATGATTTTTGATTTTTTAAGGCACCATTTATAATTTCATAAAAAAAGACACGGCACTGTAATATAAACTGATCTTTAACTCAACTATACTGCAACTAGACTAGAACTAAACTAGAATGGATCTAGACTAGATTTAAACTTGAATGTAGAACTAGAACTTGAACTAGAACTGAACTAGAACTGAACTAGCACTGAACTACAACTGAACTAGCACTGAACTAGAACTGAACTTAAACTAAACTAGAACTAAACTAGAATGGATCTAGACTAGATTTAAACTTGAACGTAGAACTTGAACTGAACTAGAACTGAACTAGAACTAAACAAACACTGGTCTAGAACTGCACTATAAGTAAACCAAAACCGAGCTATAATTAAACTAGAACTAAAGTAGAGCCCTTATTAAAACTGAACTAGAACTTGTACTAGAATTTAAACTTAAGCCTAAATATGTACCTAAGCTCGAACTAGAATTAAAATCTAGAAAATGTGCTAAGACTAGACTTGCCACCTCTTTATATTTTTGTCCCGTTTCAAATTCCGTCATAAATTCAAAAAAGTTCATTTATAAATTTTAATTAATTCTATTTCTTGAAGCAACAATAGCATATAAATTCAAATCGTGTAATATTTAGACTAACTTTTTCTGCTAATTCTCCTATGAAAAATCAAAAAGTTTCAGAATTTATTTGAAATATCATTGAATATAATAAAAAAATAAGTAAAAAAATGTCGTTGTAGTAAAAGTTTTATTCATTGGAAAATTGACAATGCCAATAAAAAAGTAAAATTTTTCGATTGCAAAATTGACAAATCACAGAAAGAAACGAAATATTTACAAACAAATTAGAGGTTCAAAATAAGTCATCTTCCATATTATAAAATATTTGCTGCAGAAACCTTAAATCTCTTCTGACACTTCCTTCGTGTCCAAGCACTGAAACTTTTACTTTGCATCATTTTAAGTGTTTTTGTTTAATACATAATGTCAACATATATATTTCCTTTTTTATATCAATAATAAATTCACAAGAACTGCTTATATCCGAAACAAAGTTCACCTTTCCGTTTGTCTTTCCACTTTCACCCGCAAACTCAAATGTTTCGTTCATAATATGAACAACGGATCAATACTATTTTGTGTGAAAATTTATAAAAATTTAAATTTTTCCCAAACCGGGACAAATGGCGTTCCACTCATAAAGTGGCATATCCCGACGAAAACTGAACGTGTGGCAAGTCTAACTAAAACTTTAGCTAAAACTGTAACTTAAATCTGAACTACAACTTAAACTAGAGCCTTCACCAAAGGCAGAACAAGAATCTTAAGTAGAATCTTAACTTAAAACTAAATCTGGACTTGAAATTAACTAAAACACTATCAGCACCTAAGTTTTCTTATTTTACTTAATATCTCTCGAAAATCATATTAATTTTTTATAATTTTTTTTTACCCCAAAGATTTTAATGCTTTTTCTATCCTAAAAATGTGGCTTAAATTTATTTTTTTTTTTTGTTTTGTTTCATATTCTTTGTCGTTTTTAAATGAATTTTTACAAAAACAACATCGACAAAATTTCACTAATATTTTTCTTTACTCATTTTAAAAATGTGTCGTTTTTTTGTTTTTTCTCTCTCTCAAAACTAAACAATTCGTTACAACTGTACTGTATTGCGTACTGTACTGGACTGTTTAAAAATTTAATGTTATAACATTGTGAAAAACAGTTGCGGAGAAGGACGTGTTATGTCACCGGATGCTAAAGGTTGTATGGATCGTAATGAATGTTTGGATTTACCCTGTTTAAATGGGGCAACATGTATAAATCTCGAACCAAGATTGCGTTATCGTTGCATATGTCCCGATGGCTTCTGGGGTGAAAATTGCGAATTGGTGCAAGAAGGACAAACATTAAAATTGAGCATGGGCGCCTTAGCGGCAATATTAGTTTGCTTGCTGATCATTTTAAGTGAGCATAAAAATAATTTATTTTTTGTAAAGAAAACTACTTGCCGCCTTAAAGTATACCATACAAAATATGAATTAACGTTTTTTTGTGTGTTTAAAAGAAGAGGAAAGAAAAAGTTGCTTTTTATAAAATAAAAGTAAAAATAAAGAGAAAAACAAATCTTTGTTAAGAGTTCTTTTAGTTTTTTATATACTGTTTTAATCAAACCTAAAAGAAGGTAAACTTTTAAGTTATTAAAAAAGCAGTAAAACTTAAAGTATGCTTTTAGAGGTTTTTAAAACGTTCTCTTTAATTTTTTCTTGTTATTATTATTATTAGCAGTTTTTCTCCTTCCCCTTTTTTATAAATTTCTAATTTTATATTTTTATTTGTAAATCCTTTCAAATTCCTGTTCAATGTATTTAGTATTTGTTCATGTGTCTGTGTTAAGTCATGTTGTTTATTTTCTAATCAATGTTTGAATTGGTGTAAGCGAAATTATTAGCTTTATTGAAATATAAAAACACCAATTTTTCATTTATTTCTTTTATAATTTGCACCATTAGCTTTTTACAAATTATCAAATTAATCATCATTCATGCGATTCATTATTAAACCAAATTCGTGTAATAAGCAAAAGCGAAATCATTAGATTTTCATCCATGCATTCATTTCATTTGACCAACCATTTAAATTTGTTTCCTATATTTATTTTTTTTTTGTTTTGAGCGCCACATTTAGCATCCTAGCAATTTAATATTTCACCCAAAATATATCATTATATAGAATATTGCATATTTATTAAACTTTTATTAAATATTTAAAACATAATTTTCTGCATGTCATTTTTCCATTTTAAATAACAACAAAAAAATATTTATATAGAAAAATAAATTTAAATCATTTATCATCATAAAAACGAATGGAAAATTATATTTAAATATTTATTTTTCCGTTTTCAATGCCATGATTCGACATCCATTCATTTACGCATTAGTGACCCAATTTTCTTTTTGTAACATTTTATTCTTTTTCTAATCAAACTCTCATTTTGTTGACATTTTTTTAAATCTTAAAATCATTTAATATTTTATATACTTCTAGCTTTAGAATTATGAAATTTTAATTATATCTTAGATATAAAAGATTGAGAAAAAGAGAGAGAGATAGAGCTAAAGAAGCTTAAATAACAGAGATAAAAAGATATACTTATAACGAATCGGATTAGTTAAGAGCTATGAAAGAGTATCATTTATTTTCATCTTAGTATCTATAATTTTGTGTCACATAACGCCATTTTTAAATGTCGTAGCTTAGATTTTTGAATATATTTTTAATGAACTAATACTCTGAATTCAAAACAGGTCTAAAACAGAAGGTAGGTAAAGAAAATATAATCTCTAGAACCTCTTATTTCTTAAATATTTAGCTAAAAGAGCTAATTATTTGCTCTGTATTGACTTTATGTATTATTGTAACTTAACTCTTTATTAGGGAGGTAACAAACTGCTACGATATCTTTATTAAAAAAGAGATATCGGCAATTAAAATTAACAAAACTTCAGTAGACTATTTTTTTTTTATACAGAATAACATTGTAGGAGATTAGTTATATTTAAAATCGAAATTAATAAGATTTGAAAAACAACGAATTGAATTTGAATTCATGGTAACATTAGCAAAAAATAAAATATTTTTTTATTCAAAAAAAAATTAGGGATTATTAATAATAATAATATTTAAAATTAATATTAATGAGATTTTGTTTAATAAACAAAGTATTCTCAACTTTTACGGAGATAAACGTTTTCGCGAATTCGCTTGCACGAGACCTGCAGTGAATTTAAAAACTTAAATATATCTGCACAATTTCTTCGATTGCGCTAGCGGATATGCGTCTGCAGAAATACTAGGAGATCTGTGGTATCTTTGGACTTTTTCTTAGTTAAACTATAGCTTAGAAACGCCCAAATGCCAGTTCTCGTAGACCTATCTGAACTTTAACCAATTTAAAATAAAAAAACGAATTTTTTGTTGATTTTTTATTATATTGTAAAGATGACATGTTCTTATTAAGTATGGAATAAAATATCCGTCAAATGTCACCCACGGCTCCGATGACAGGCCGTTACTATTTTCATTTCCATGAATTTTTCACAGAGATGTGGCTGTATCTCACAAATGACGCGTGTGATCCCGGATTTGAGCTCCAGAACTGTTTCTGGTTTATTTGCATAAACCCATAAATTTCTCAAAACCCAAAAGAAAAAAATCACACGGCGTTAAATCGCATGATCTTGGTGGCCAGTTAACATCAGAATTTCTTAAGATTAATTGTTCTGAAAATCGTTGCCTGTAATAAATCGATTGTTTCATGCGCGGTGTGGCAAGTCGTCCAAATCCATGCCGTCCAGTTGAGGTCACAAGAGCTCGGTTATCATGTTCCTGTTACAAATGCCGTTCACAGTCATTGCAATTTCGGCCGAAACTTCAAAAAAAGTAAGGCCCAGTCACGCCGCCTGACCAAAATTTGCACTAGATTACATGAGAATTTCATGAGCCCCCAATTCGGCAATTTTGTGTATTCACGAAGCCATTAAAATCAAAATACGCTTCATCGTAGAAGATCAGAGAGCTCTTCTGTCAAAACTCGCTGCGTAGTTATTCTTGAAATTTGAAGTTGTTGAGAACGATGAGGAATCGATGTTTTTGGGTTTTCGGCGACACGGTCGTTGAGAGCAGCAATGTTTTCAAGGGACCGACCAGTACGTTGAGGTACAGGAATCTTACTGAAAATTCTTCGAAGCTTGCAAGTGGTCACAGCATAAGTGTGCATTTACACTGTGTCTTTTAAGACATGTCTGTTTTATTCATTCACTTCCAAAAACCAATTGTCTTTTCACGATGTCTTTCCAAACATGTCTGTTTGCATGTCTAATTGTCTTATATCTAAAAAAAAACATGAAAATTCATAAAACGAAATATGAAAACTCGTTTAGTGTCTGTTTGGCAACCCCTCTTTCTTATCTAACCCAAGCGCCACCAAACAAACAAACGTTTTTGTTAGACATGTCTGAAAAGACACCGTGTAAACTCCCTCTAACTTTTCAAATCTTTGTAATAAATTTTCACAATTATAACGCGCTGTTATTTTGTTAAGCGCTCCATTTTTAATAATCGGAATAAACATATTTGACAACTACCAAGTTTCGGAGTTGCCAGTTGTACAAAAATTGGCACTAAATTTAAAAAGTACATTCTTACTGAGACACCCTTTAGGTGTAGGGGGGACAACGTCTTCAATAATTTCAGAATGCAAAGTCATGTAGTAACTTAATGAAACGTTTTTCGATACAATTGAAGTCGATTGTCTTTGATATATTCGAGCTTTGTATCGAGGGTCAAGAATTTGAGATAAGCAATAGGTTTCAATATTCTCTAAACCCTCAAATTTTTCATTTCAGAGCAATGCAATGTTTATTCAATCCCAAATTTTTGGACTCTAAACTGTTCTACATCTCTGTTTATTCATTTATGGAATATATATTCTAAAAATGTTCATAGTCTGATAACTTGCGGAATAGTGTCAGACAATATAGCAGTAGCTTGGCTTAAAGAATTTGTAGCCTCTTCGAAGTAGCCCAACATTTTCAAGAAAATAATCCTTGTTCTCACAAATGTTAATGAAAACAAGCAGAAAAATTTTAAAACGTACAAATACATACAAGATTTAGCAATGAGAGAACATTTCGCTACTATGCTGCAAAGCAAAAGGGATCAAGTTGTAGGCCCGCACCACGCGTACAATGATTTATTGGGTTTGTGTATCTATCGAAAAAGTAGAATCAGAATCGTAGAATGCATATTTGTATCGAACGCATGAAGTAGAAATACTTTCTTCTTTTGCATGCGTCTTGGAAAAAGGTAAAGAAAGTACCAAACGCATAGAACGTTTTTTGTGGGCGTCCAGATAAATAACTGAAAGAAATAATTTACTATTCTGTTTTGCTTCTTTCTATGTGCTATTTTCAATTTTTAATGTGCTATCTCTCTGAGTTGTTCTCCAAAAAAAAAGCTTTGAAAATTAAATAGTATTTTAAAAAAACTCAAAAAATAGTTTCAGAAATATCGTCGTATCGGCAGTAAGATATCGTCGATATCAGTATATTGGCAAACCTGAACTATCGTCGATATATCGGTTTCGTTTACGTCCCTGCTTGTAGTGCTATTAATAAAGAGCCACAATTCGATAGTATTCGTACAGTATATTTGAATTTAAAATGAAATTTAAATACATATCGTCATAACAAATGCAAAAGGGACAATCGGACTTTAAAATAAATTTCTATGAGAGATAAAAAAAAACTTAATAAAAAGCCAACCAACTATTGTGATCATAACAACGATTTCTTCTAGTTAGTATCATTAATAACGTTTGAATTAACCCTTAAGTGTATACCTGGGCCTGGCCAGGTATATTTTTAATTTTCCAGTTTTTTTTTCATATAATTATGAACAATATTAGAACAAAACTTTATGTATTCCTCAATCAAAGTGTTTTTTACAGCAAACGAGAAAAAGTGCTAAGTTAAACACCGCGGTGCACCGTGGGCATTCCAATTTGCCTAATGAAAATTTTGTGGTCAAGCCATATAAATTCACTGGTGGGACAAATTTATGTTACACTAAGAGCCCTGTGGTCCGTACAACACTTTACACCGCTGAATATCAGAATCATACTTGCAAACGCTTATTTAGTTCCAAGCTTTACATACGGATGCGAGTTGTTTTCTCATTGCGATTCCACTAGTGCAAAAAAAACTTGAAGTATTAAATAACAACATCATAAGATATATTCATGCACATAAAGTGATTTACACTGAAAAGCCGAAATATCTTTTTGAAAAAATAAGATTTGCTATATTACCAAGTTTCTCAATGGCAAGTTTTCATCAACGCTATTCGTCTTTGGAATGCGCTTCCTTATGACCAACAAATAAACAGCAACGCAATGTTTTTTTAGGGAATTCCTTTTTAAATATTTTGCCTAATTTATTTTATTTAAATTTTTAGGCCTATATTCATAAAAAATATTTTTGATTAATAAAAGATTTATTAAACAAATTTTCATAGGAAATTCGTTTCATAAGCCTGCTATAAACCTTAGATTTTTTATGAATACGGGGGTTAATGTTAAAATTTATTTATGTTTTTTAAATTGATTTGTTTCTTTTCTTTCTTTCTTTAAATTTTTTATATTTAATTTTTATTATAAAATATTTATAAACATATATTTTTTTTAAGTTTTACCTTATTAAATTTGGAAACTAATTTGTACACATACAAAATCCTGCACTGTAATTATAAGACTTAGTTCTGTTGTGCAGGAAACCATAAACAATAAGTAAATAAATAAAAAAAATATTGTATCCTGGGCCTGACCAGGCGCTGCCCTATAAAAGATGTACTGTATTAAATAAAATCAAAACGAAACGAATCAAAAAGCATACGCAGCACATACAAATTTTTTCTTAACTTTAATTTCGAAGAATAAGAATGACAACAAAATGTTTTTGCTACAGCCATGAAACTCCAATACATATAAAAGTAGTCCCAGCCAGGCCCAGGGGTTCGTTAGCGTGAGTTTTTTCGATAGCCACAAAAAAAACTCCATACAAAATACAAGAGGTGCCAGCCAGGCGCACGTGGCAGTTTGTGCAACAAAAATTAGGTGTCTACTTAAGAGTTAATGAAACTATATGGAAATAGTTTGCTTTTTATAAAGTTTCTTATTGCTGCGGAAAAATTTTTAAAAATTGTAATACCCCCTTTGCATTTGTTATGTTTAAATTAAAGAGCTGCACAAGCACAAAAAAATTGTTTACAAGCAATTTTTTAAATTCAGATTGTAGGTGTATATTAATCTCTCCTTACAAAACACATACTTCCAAAAACAATTGTATTGTGTTACGATCAAAACATAAAAGAATAGAACAACACTGCACTAGAACAATACTGCAGTAGAATAAAGCTGAATTCGATCAAAGATGAAGTAGAACATTAAAACTGAAATGGAAAATCAAAATATGTCTGAATATTTTGAACGTAGAAATTTAGAAAATATTTCAAAAAAATACAATTTCGCTTACATGTAATTGTTTTGAAGATAATTATCACTGTGAATTTTTATAATTCCTATCTTGTAAATGTTCTAGTGCGCTCAATGATTTTATTATGATTTACCGTTTCTTTCTTTCATTGTCGGTTTTTGTGTTGATATTCTGTTTATTTTGACAACACTTGTTAGTGCTTGTGCAGTAGAGAAAAACTTTTCAAGTTATGCTTGTTTTATTTTGGTGAGAGTCATGTGTTGTTAAGTTTGATTTGCTATTTATGGTTAAAGTGAAATACTGTGATTGGAAGTAGAACCCAGAACATTTAGGATATTTTGGGCAGCACTTTAGTAAAAATATTGAACAAATTATTATCCGATTTTTTTGAAAAAAGTTATCTGTGTGCATTATGTTTTATCGACTTGATTTCGGCCAAAACATATTCAAACAACAAACAGACTCGTTTTCGACATCGAGAACCGTAATAAGGCTGATTGAAATTTTTCATGAATATCTAGGACAAAATGACAAAAAAAAAATATGTTTGACGCCTAAGTTTAAAAAATAAGTGTAGAGTTCACATTTAGTTTTATAGGAAAATAATTTTGGACGTGTTTGTACCCAAACTTCTTTTGAATTGATATTTCCTTTCCCTTTACACAGTATTAACTATTTATGTAGAACCATTAATTATTATTTGTTTTTAAGGTATCATAACGATATATTTCAATATATAACAATGAAAAAAAAAAAATAACCCGCCAATTTAAGTGGGGCCTACATTGCACTGGATTTAATGCACTTACGCGACAAAATTAGCAAAAGAAAAAAATAGAAGAAAGCATCTTGCCAAAATTCGGTCCCATAAGTTCGGCTGCCAAAAAACACTTTAGAACGCCTAAATCAGAAAATTATCATTAATTGAAATTTCCTCCCGAGATGATGATAATACGCCTAAAGCTCCAATAAATTATGACATGGTGATGATATTTGATTGAGTTTGGATTTATAAGACTAGATAATATTGATGTCAGAATTTTTAGAGAGTTGTGCCATAATTTATTATGGATGCCATACAAATCTAATAATAATAATTCTTGTTAAAGGCCATAAAAGATTCGGCATAGCCGACTATACCATTCCCTTTTATAGAGGCTATTTTTTGCAAATTTTCTTAAAAATTAATTATTTTCAAGACAGCCTTAACATAAATGTCCCATTAAAGAAAAATCGTAATCAAGTTTCATTGAAAATTTCTTAAATAAAAAAAAAACGTAAAAGTCATAAAGAAAACAAAGATTCATGCAAAAACCAACACAAATAAATCGAAATCTCTTTCATTCTATCTCATAAATATTAATTTTAACTTCGTATGTATCTTTATATTTATGCAACACCAACAATTTTTTTTTTTTGACACAAATGCGCCATATATGACTGTATCCATGTGTATGTGTGTCTATTCATTAAATATGCAGATGTCCTGCTGGTTTCAAAATCGCTGGTAGTACATGTGTCAATGACAATGAATGCTTAGCATTTCCTTGTCGCAATGGTGGTCGTTGTCGTGACTATAATCCACCAAAAAAATATGAATGCCAATGCCCGATGGGCTTTACGGGCATGCATTGTGAATTGGAATTATTGGCATCGGGTGTATTGACACCGTCACGAGACTTTATTATTGCATTAGTATTGTGCTCAACAACATTGATACGTAAGTAAATTTTAAGAGACATTATTTGGTTAGAAATGATAATAGATTGTAAAGCAAATGGAAGAAGGTAAGTTGTTATTAAATGGACTAAGAAATCTTTTCTATTTATTGAAAGCTCAAAAGTAGGCAATGTTTTTTTAATCAAATTGTTAACTAAATGTATACTACATATATTAAATAAAAAGTGCTTTATTATTAAGTTTTTTACCTTTTAAGCTATTTTTTAAATCATTTAGACTTTTGAGAAAAACTCTTATTTGTTTTTTTTTTTTTAATTTAATTAAAGTTTTGAAGATCTCCGAAGGAATTTATTGCTTTCAACTATTAAAATTAATTTAATGGCATGCAATGACTTTATTGCAAAAATTTAATTTAATTATACATTATATTTATCACAGTATTTAACGATTTTGTATTTTTATTATCATTTAAAATTTTTCGAAATACGAAAAACCCCAACTACAACGACAAAAATAAAACAATCAAAGCAATTCCTTGAAGTTTATTGCAATTGTGTCCTACACTTCTACAGTTTTCTGCAACATGTTCAATTTCCAATATTAATATGATGATATTTTATCTGAAAATGTATAAAATAATACGTGTCTTTACTTTTTTTAAATACATGCATACATTGTCCTTTAAAGCTCATTAATTGAAATATGTAAAGTGCAGCGTGAAACACGCTTCTGATACTCGTCAAGCACTTTGTAAATATTTTTTTATGTGAATTTTTGTTTTTTAAACCATTCACAATTTCGTTAATTAATTTTTAACTGTTAAAGCTTAACACAATTAAAAAAAAAACATACATACATATAATGGAAAAAATTGCAACAAACGTCAGCAACCAAAAATGTAGACAAGTAAATGAACTTTTATGCTGAAACTCAAACCAATGAAAGAAACATGCCACACATTGATGAAACAAAAAGAAAAACTTATCTTCTTCACGTACAAACATAATGAGGCAAAAATACTCGTAATAAGGAAAATAATGTCTATACATTACCTTAATGCCAAAGGTTTGTGTTATTCATCCTGGTCGTGACATCCATATTAAAATACAAAATAAATAAACAAAAACTTTAAATTAAAATAAAGACCACCAAAAACAAGCAAACTACTGTAACTCACGGATAAATGCATTCATGAAAATTGCATAAAGCCAAACGCTTGTAAGCGAGAAACGCATTTAAAAGAATCTCGGTTTAATGTGTTACTGGCGCATTTAAAATAACCTAGATTAATTGCGTAACTAACGCATTTAACAGAATTATTTCTTAATTGCATTCACAATTCAATTATTAAAAATGTAGTTTAAATGCTTCTATCACTCATATACTGTCATAAAATCGCAAATTTTGACTCAATGTCACTTATGCCTAGTAAATCAGGTATTTTATGACGTAGTAATTTTTTCATGTGAAGATTTTGCAAACTTAACTCTCGATAGAAGAATACAATTCTTATGCCATTATATTGTGTGTAAATTAAAGACTTAAAACTGTTTTCTATAATTCTAATATATTTCAGTTATGACAATTTTGCAGCAAATGAGCGATAATCACTGCAATTGCGTCAATACATAAGAGATATTCATTTTATTCAATTCAATTTAGTTTTGAAATGGCTTGACTAAAAATAATACTCGAAAATAATTGGCCAGTTCACGACGTGCTCTAAAGTGTCAAGTACTTTAGTACTATTTAAGTCTGAATAGCACTGTTGTGAACAGCCTGTTGCATTATGATATGATAAATTAGTGTAAGCATTAAAATTAAATGACAAAGACTATAATCATCTAATTTTTTAATAACGTGAATTTATAAATACATACTTAAATTAAATATTAATAACTAAAAAATTTAAGTTTTTCAATAAATATTTTATTCTTAACTAGCCATGCCCGCGATCAACATAAGTTTTAAATTTCATCAAAATCGGTACGGTAGTTTTGGATACACAGAAATTGCCCATTTGTCCCTTCACATTTCCAGCTTTGAAAAACATATAAGCCCTGTGTGTTTTATTTGATCTATATATTCCAATTGCACCAAAATTGGTTTTCGGCGAGGCAGTAATTCTACGTATATCCCCCTAGGTCCTTGTTTTAAAAATATATAACGCTTGTAGTTCCAATTTCATTAAAATCGGTTCAGCTTTTGAGCCTTATCGGCTCAAGCGTAGTAAACGCAAAAGTCACTTACGCATTCGGTCAGGGGACGGTCGAATGGAGATATCGACTGGAGGGCGATCAGCGTACTCACGTTAAAACGGTTTGTTTTTCTTTTAAACGCGGAAATTATTGCATTGATATTTCTGTTCTAAAACGATAATTAATATTTTCGGAATATAGCAGGTTTAGGGCCCCTGAACCCTATCCTAAGTTAGTACCAGTTAGAGTACGATAAAGTACCAAAAAAATAAATTCCTCTTACACATTCTCATTCACTCAGAACCTTGCATGTTTAATTTGATATTTCTTTAGTCTAATATTTACGGAAATTCAAAACGTACCAGTTAAAGAACAAAAAAGTACCAAAAAGCCCGTCTTACAGACTCGTATTCACTTAGGATATTGTATGTATAATTTTATGTTTCTAAGTCCAGTACTAACGAGAATTTAAAAGTACCAGTTAAAGGACGAAAACGTACTAAAAAGATCCCTCTACAGATTCTCATTTACTCAGGACCTTTCCGATACTAACGGAAATTCAAAACGTGCCAGTTAAAGAACGAAAAAGTCCCAAAATATTTCCTAACAGAATATAATCACTCAGGGCATTGCATGTTGAATTTTGTGTATCTGTATCCAATACTAATGGTAATTAAAAAAGGTACCAGTTGTAGAACCAAAAATCTAAAGAAAGAAATTTAATTTCCCGTATTTCGCCTTTGTAGTACTTTATCCACACATTGAAGTATCAAAAAATTTTAATACGAGTATTGTAGTGGGAGCCCATAATTTAATACATACGTGCCAAAGAATGGAAAAAAATTTTTTGTAACAAAAGGACCAACAATAGTTACGATATTTACCCCTTAAACGTTCGAATTCCGAAAAAGTACAAAATTCTTATTTGTATTTTTAAGATAAGTTTTGAATTTGATCCTACCTTTATTTCTATGTTTATTGCTTTAAAATATATATTAGGGTGACAAAAAGTACCAACATACAGGGTTTACCAGTTAACTGCCTAAATTGGCGAAATTTCAAAAAAGTACCAAGCACCTGTCCGCTTATTTTTCTAACGAACAACGATAATTACTTATAAGTATAAAATTTTTTTCTATCTCTTTTAGTTTTGGAGCTATAAATGAGCTAAGATCTCTTCTAAGACGATAACTAATTTTTTCTGAGTATAGTAGGTTTAACGTCCCTGGATCCTATCCTAAGCACTAATTGAAACCTTATATAGCATTTGTCCGTTGGGAGGTTTCATTCTTTATTTTGTTGGAAACCTTTTTAAAATCGGAACGACAGTTGCGGAGATTTTTGTAGGAAACACAGAAACATACAAACTGTTCAGCTTTATATTATTAGTAAAGATGGGTATATGCAAGTAAAGCACTAAAAACAGAACCGAACAATCAACACGTAAAATTCCTAGGTTATCTCTCATCATACGAGCATTAAAGTCTTTTTTTGTTTCTTTTTGAGATTTTTAAGTAAATCGCTATTGAAAACCAAACATCCAAAATTGTTCAGTAGCCGTTTATTTTAGAAAAACTTAACACGATATTGTTGCTGTAGCAGCAAGACCTGAAGAACAGGTTCTGCTGAGTTTAAAATCCTTGGTCATTGTTCGTTGTACTCCGATGCGTATTAACTATTGTCGCGGAAACCCCGTTTTTATTTATTTTTGAAAAAAAAATCATATATTTATTTTTTGTATTTGCAACGGATTGGCTCAAAAGTAATTCTTTTGTTAAAAACGCAATATATGTGACCTTCTCCGAGAAAAGGGACCTAGTGTCAAAAAGGGTTTGGACTTAAGAGTGGATTCTGGTACCTAAGAGGGTGTATAAAGTAAAATTTACAGCAATCGTGTTGTGAATTTAAAAATGGGAATATGTTAGTTAAAAAATTGAGAGTGTATTGCAAATTGAAAGGCAAAAATTGATCGTGTGGCTGTCAAAATTGGATTTTCCAATTGCAAAGCGTTGAATCAGGATGTTTCATACAAATTGTATGGACATGCCAACTTTTAAAACGCGTGCCGCTTTTGTTTAGATACGGCTGTAAGATGTAATTCCACACCACGCGTACTATTCGTTTGAAACTTTCTTGATATTTTTTCAAGACGCATGCAAAAGTAGAAAGTAATAAATACTTCAAGCGTTCGATACGTATATGTATGTATTCTACGCGTTTGCTGTGTTACTTGTCATTACAATTACACAGACTCTACTTTTTTTGAACGCGTGGTATAGATTTCCAGCTTTTGAGAATGAGCCAATTTCTTTAACGAATCAGTTATTGCCGTTAATATAGTCGCGTCAAAGTCTGACTAGTTTTCGTATTGCTTTGCCGTGGTTTGAGATTTGGACTTCTCTTGTAGATCCGTTTTTATTTTATCAGAATACCCCTGCTCTGTACAGCGCTGAATCAGCAATTTCAACATGCAAATTTAGTGTTGCCTTTAAGTGAATTGCAGTGATTTTTAGAGAAAGAAAATGATTGCATAAGTTTTTCTACCTTAAATTTTAATCTTAATCGAGTAGGCTTCATTCTGCATTCTGAAACTTGTTTGGCCCCACCGGCATATTTTTGTCTCTAACATTAACCCTCTTATGCAAAAAAAGTTAAAGTTCGCATTAGCTAACCAACACATCAAGCCTCACATGTTAACTAATGTGTACTTTAACTGTTTTTTTTTTTTGCATAAGTGGGTAAAACTCCATATAAGTTATTGGTACAAATTCCCCAAAACTTTTTAAACCAACGCCGATCTAAATATCATAGCTAGGAGGCTGGGTAGTTACGAAGCAGGTGTAAACTTTATTTCTCTTCTTCATCTTAACTGCTTTTATAACAAAAAGTATTCAAATTCTTTCAAACATTTTTCCACACGCACGGTGCTTATAATACGACTGATTAGGATCTGAAGGGTTATTTTACTATTTCTCCTGATTGAGGACCACGAAAATTTCTTAAAATAAAGCTACAATTTTCATTTAAATAACTTTGAATTTAAAACCACACCAGAGCAGAATCAAACCCAACGAGTTAACAATTTATGCATATAAAATAATCTGAAAAATTGTCAGAAATAATAATAAAAATTAAAATTTAATTGTTTGCATTAAGCTTTTAAAAGGATCAATATAAAATGCTGTAGTCACTCGTCACATTTTTAAAAAGGCTTACATTAGCAAGATAGCAAATAAATGCTACTATACTTATAGTAATTTCCATTTTAATAATGACAATTTAAAAAGCTTTTTGCTGACAATTATAAAGGGTGCTTTTTAAGACAGTCAAACACACTGGGCTCATTTTTTTATATTTTTAATCTGTAAACTCTGGCAAATCACCATGAATAGATTCACCTTTGATCAACGATACCAAATCATCCAAATTTAATTTGAAAATCAGTCATGGATTCTTAAGGCCCAACCATAATATACATTAGGCCGCTTAAGTGAACATAAGCAACTGTGCGAATACATATAAAACATATGTGGCCAACTATAATGTACTTAATGAAACTTTTCGTTAAGTTTCGTCAAATGTCATTTGCTTAAGCATAGAGCCAAACTGAACGCACATTCCGTACGGAATCAGTTGTTACAAAATATAAAATAAATTGAAATTGATAAAGAAAAGCAAGAATATAGAAAAAGAGGGATTTTACATATTTTAATTTTGCATCCATTTTTTATTAATAAGTATGTATGTACAACAATCACCAATTTTTTTCTTTGGATAACGTTGCTGGCAAATAAAATAAAAGATAAAATAAACAAATAGAGGGCTGTAATTTTTGATACTTCTTTATTTGAAGTGCTCGCAATAAAGCAAAATATTCCACAAATATGCAACATGGATCCTAAGTTTATGTAAGTACATTATGGCCACCTTTAAGTCTCTTTTAATTTTCTTATGCATTTGACAGACTTTTCGTTAATTTTTGACAGTTCTTTAAGCTAACTTATTCATATTATGGTTGAGCCTATAGAGTATTGCTGACTTCATTACAGCACTTTTGCATAGCATTACTGAAAACAAATGCGTTGGCAAAGCAACGCAAGTAAAAACAATGCAAATTTCGAAACCGTTGTACAGTGAATACCTGTATCATACAATAATGAATTGAAGCCATTATCTACAGAAGTTTGTGAAGTCTATTAAGCTACACCTTTACAGCTGCAAAATTTTGGAGGTATATACCGCATCATAATCAATTGTTTTTCTTTTTAATTGAAAATATGGATAACATTGATTTGGGCGAGATGTGGTTGCAACAGGATGACACTGCATGCTATACAACACTCGTTGCCTTAATACTCGCCAGGCGGTATAATTTTACAACGTTTACTGGTGGTATGGGTACAATTGTACCTTCATATAAAAATGCACTTAACTTGGTATATACAAAATTTCTTTAAAAGCTAATTACACCATTTCATGGCTAAATTTGTAAATGCTACAACAGCATCTAAAAGTTTAAGCGAATTTAGAATTTACTTTATAATTTATAGCACATCTGTTCCATTCTTATTTGAATAATTTAAATTTAAATGTACAAAGTAAACGTTTCTATTACCTAATGAAAGCAGCATTTATATTTTGACGGACACTTTAAGAGGAATAGAAATGTAATGCTCAAACAATTCATTAACTATTTATTGTTCTACAATTAAGTATGCAAAACGGGGAATCCCCAAAAAGATACAGCTTATAAAAGTAGCATAAATAAATTAGTTAAGGGAAAATACTTCCTTCGAAGTTCAGTAGAAATAGTTTTCGGAAAGCGCATTAATGTAGAAACAGTTCCAGAAAATTAAACTAAAGCACAATATGGCAGTCGTGGAGCCTCAGCCTTCGCTGGAAGGTGTTATATTAGCCAATGTTATCACGAATACAACGCAAAACCAGAATGTCTTGTATGGTCTTTACTTATCCCGTCTGTGATGAACACTCACTAACAGGTACAACATGTGTTTCATGCAAAGAATCCCAGTATAACTAGGGTATTAATTACTTTATTAATTACTACACGATTAACTGATCGGATTTAAAATTGCCTTTTTCGGTTAATTTCAGTCGATTAACCGATTAACCGATATAACATTTTTAACTTTTTTTTGTAGTATTATAATATATCAAACTATTCAATAGAGACAAAAAACTGTTTAATTTTTTTGTTTAGTAGACTTTTTAAAAATCTGTAAATGCAGTTCTTTTCTTTAGTCCATCCTCTTAAATTACCAGTAGTCGTAGGATTTTAAAATAAATCATTTGCGGACTTATAGGCTTTTTTGGACTTAGCACATTTGCTCTTTGAAATTTCTTTATTTTAGTAGGGACTTAGCATATTTTCCTTAAATATGTTTTCTTTTATTTCTGGAATTTAATATAAGGAATTGCTCCTTATGAAGCATAATTCGTTACAGCGGTGTTCGCTATTACGAAAAAAGCTCAATAAAACTATTCAAATTCAAAATGTATTTGGTGTTTACAAGAATGTAGTTATTTTATTGGTGTTGATAAACAAAATATTTATTGGTTAACAATAAATAAGAATATGAATTATTAGTTTTAAAAAATAAATAAATAATAATAAAAAGGTATATTTTTGCGATATAGGGAACATCCAATTGCTTAGAATTATACGATTATGTTATTTTAAGTGGAAGCTTCTTATGTTAAAAAAATAGGTACCGAATATTTAGAAAAACAAATCATAGATGAGGTAGATCATCATAAAAACGGTGATGGTCCTTGGGTAAAGTTAGTTTTAAAAATTGCAGGTCTTCATATTTTCTTGCCGTTATTTTTTTTCTTTCGGTATAGGGTGGTTCCAAACTCGAAAAATAAATAGGTTTTATATTTTTATTTATTTTCTGTGGTAAATTTTTCCACTCTTCGCTGAAACGAAGCTTATACTTTGTTTCACAATGTTTACCTCTTCCAGGCGAATAAATAATACAATACAATAAATAGTTACCTTCGGTGTCAAAAAAACCGTATAATTATTTTATTTTGCAATATTTTATATATTTTAAAATTTCCAAAATTCGACTGAAGACAGTAAATACTTAAGATTGTATTTAGATGTGTGGTTAAAACAAGGACGAAAAAAATATCGAAAATAAACAAAATTCTCAATGCATGCAATAGGTTTTTAAACTGTAATCACTTTGATATAACGAATTATATTAAATGCAAAGTAGATATTTAATATTGCAGAATTGCTGTAATTCTTTATAATCCAACTTGAAAAGTTTATTAAAAAAAAAAAAAAAAAAAAAAAATTTGTTCCTTTCAACTGGACTTAGTATATTTTCTTACTTATTAAAATATTTTTTGGACTTAGCATATTTGCCTACCACTGCATTCCAGCAAGAAAAAGCAAAATAATGGTATTATTTCTGCTTGTAAATTATGTATTTTGAATTAAATCTAAATCTCAATTTCGACGAAATGTGGACTTTTTCCGACTAAGGTAACGATATATTTTTTTGTGTTTTTAATTATTTGTTTCGTCTCATATACAAGAGGTATTTGTTTAGAGAATATTTTTTCATACAAACAAACAAGCGCGATCTTCATTTGAAATAAGTGTTGGCTTTCAACAGCTTTTTGTTTCACGTACTTTTTATATGTATGCGATTAGATATTTGTTTCTTCTCATATCTTCTCAAATCAATATTTTAACAGAATTAACCGAAACAATTAGAAGTGCTAAATATTTAAAAAACATTAAAACAGGACTCTAATGACGTAATGGAAGATTTCATATGTTAGGAAAAATCCAAGAAGAGGACTGAGAAATTAGATATTCTCTATTATTGGTTGCTTTTGATTTCTCCAACATCTACGATAAATGAAAGTATTTTTCATAGTCAAGTTTTATCAAAACTCAAGAAAAGAATCGCTTAAATCCTAAACATTTAAACCAAACTATTTGCATATAGGATTATTTTATAAGATCTTCAAAATAATATGTACATAATATTATTAATTAAAAAAAATGTATTACATATTTATGAATTATAATTTTTTTTTTGCTCGTTTTAGTACAAAAATTGTTATGTTTCCTATGTTATAGTTTTTTTTATTAATAAACTCCAAATAATAAATAATTTATTCATTTTTATATATTGAAATTACTTAATTTATAAAAAAAAACTTTATTAATAGGGTAACCGATCAATAACAAAATTCACCGATTAAACCAAAACCTCGGTTAATTAATCGAGCGATTAACCGATTAAAGCCCTATTAAATGAATACCCTAGTATATACATATATATTTTTAATTATTTTTGTTCATTTTTGCACATTGTGTGTTTCTTCTTAAATAAACAAATCTTCATTGTCAAAGCGATTTATTTTGTTATACAATTGCACCCATACAGTCTCTAAATGGTTTAAAATTAATTATTAGGGGAAAACTTCACGCTGTTTCTTAAAAAGATCAAGAAGTACACTGTGTATTATAAGTGTGGAGATTTCGCAGACTTTCAAGCATCTGATGATTAAGGAAAAAAAGTGATTGCATATCAAAAATTGTAAAAGTTACAAATGTACCCTTTTAGCTTGACGAGGGTTAAAGCGGTATGTGAAGTTATTGGCTTATGCTGGTAGGCCGGCAACAACTGACGCCTTAGTGGCCATCGGTGTTCGTAGTATTCGTGAGATATCCAGCAAAAACTTAACTTACAATGCTTCTTTTAATGACTTCCTGAATTCATTACTTTGTAGCTGTATTCGCCACTTTTTGCATTATTATTTATATATTAAATAATAAATTTCTTATTATATCTTAAATAAGTCGTAATTATACACAACAAAAGAATTTAATACAATGATTTAAATATATTTAAGTTTTTATAAGTTATTATTGTATAATTTTAAAGAATTATTTGAATCAATTTGCAATATATTCCATTAATATTTGTTAGATATACGGTAAACAATAAAATTTTTAGAATAATTTCAATATGAAATAGATGAAAAATCCAAAAATCAATAAAATGTATGTAAATCTATATGTACACAAATATGTTCCAAAATTACCACCACAATATATTTTTGTTATTAGAATACTAGTAGTGACATCGATCTAATGTCACTAATTTGAAGAACATAATTTCTGTGACAGGGGTCACAGAAATTGTTCGGAATGGTTTTGATTCCGTATTTTCATTTCGATCGATTTTGTTTTACGTTCTACAGACTTTGATCGATTTTCATAATTCCGAAAAATTTAAATTGTGTTATTTTTAAGTTAAATGTGGCAATTTTGTGCAAACCAAAACAAAAACTTTTTTCGATCAAAAAATTAAAAGTGATTTCATTCGGAGAAAACTGATCGGTTTTCGTTGTCTGAAGAAGCCTTCTCGGAATAAAAAAAAACTTTCGATCGAAATTGATTTCTCTGATAGGCTCGTATATTTACATATATTAATACACACATGTTAGAGCTATTAATGATTTTGTGCAGCAAAATCACTCTTTAGTAAATATTATCTTATATTTCGAAAAATTTATTATCGTGTACTTTTTCAATAAAAATTCCATAAGATTTTAAAGCAATTTTAATAAGTGTGTTTTAACCTTTTTGAAAGTAAATTTGAAAGTACTTATTTCTTGTCTCTTTTTGTAACTACTTTTTTTATATAACTTTTAAGAATAAAATAAAGGTATTATTTTTAGGTTGTAATTGGCCAAATTACAAAGGATTACTTTTGGGACATCGCGAACAAAAATAAGTACTTTTCTAGTAGAAAAATAAGTAGTATTTTCCTCAAGTTCTCATTATTTTTCTGCTTATTTTGTAAGCACAGTTTTTGCTGGGTACTGCTAGCAATAAATGAATAAGTTAACCAAAATTTAACATCCAGAATGCGCTTAGTCAAGAACGGCTGCCTGAAATCAGTTTCATATATTAATGCCATTGTATTTATCTTTCGAATAAACATTTTTTCCTTAAAATTTTATTTGTTATCTTATTTTTTTACAATTTAAATTTCTATCGGTCTTAAAAAAACACCCTTTGTAAAAAAAAAATACAAGCATACTTAAAAGGTTCATTGCACTGACAAACAATTTAAAACATACTTGAAAAGGTTTTACAGACACAAAAGCACATATAATTTAATTAATTTTTGCAAAAATATTAAATTTAATGAAGACAAATCTAAGAGGATGTTTTCTCATAAAAAGGATTAAATAAATTTAATTTACTTTTAGCTTTTATAAAACAAAATTTTTGTTTTGGTAAATTAATTGCAATTTATTTAAAATACATCCTAAAAATAAGCAATAAATTCATTTTTGTATTTAAAACTAAGACTTTGTCAGGTCTTTTATCAGAAATTACTTCAAAGGATTTTATCTACTTTACAAGGCTTTACTAACAAATCTTTAAATAATGATAAACTTATGGAAAAAGTCTTGTTTGACTTGAAAGTTTTTAGAATTTAAGTTAAATTTATTTTACTTAAATAAAAGTACTTAAATAAAGATTTTAAATGTTAAAAAGAGGCGTAGCCATATGTAGATACAAAAATATATGGAGTTTTTTGTGTGTACACTGTACATATTATAAGAAAAAGTATGATTTACTTTTAAAACAAAACGTTTTATAAATAGGCAACAAAAACTTTCTGAATTATTCCCAGAAACTATAGTAGTTTTCTGTTTTACATGTTAAATTAAAAAATAAAAATGAATAATTAACTTTTTCCTTGCTCTGTATGTATTTTAGAAGTGAAGGAGTGTTTATTATATTAAATTACACTATGCAAAAAAATATTTAAAAGGATAAAAACGAGATATTTTGATGTGTTGTGGTCCTCTTAATCGTTCTCAATAGAATGCAAGGATGAAATTATCGTTAAGATCGTGAAAAAGGGCGACCTCAAAAAATGTTAGTAGATGGCATGGCATATGTGTATTACCAGTCGTAGCAAAATATAATATTACACCGTATAAAGAAGCATTTAAACCAAACCATCAGCTCATGTCTAGCCGTCTTTCGCAGTAGCTCCTCGGGCGCTGATCACATCAATTCTTTGCGCATAGTAATTGAACAATGATTCGAGTTGAGTTCAAAATATTTGCAGTTTTGCTATATAAAGATTTTAAAAAAGCATTCGATTCCATAAATCGAGATTATCATGCTCTGGAAATCGAAATCACGTGAAATTGAAATCGAGCAAATTATGAATTATATCCTGTGTTTAAGTTAATAAAAATATTTCCTTTTATATACCTCATTCTTTGAGGATCACATACCTTTACCAAAACAACTTCTGAAATAAGAAAAAGCGACTTTTATTAAAAAAAATAACTCAAAATCTTCATCGATTTCAATTTTACGTGATTTAGATTTACAGAACATGGCCGTATATCTGGTAAGCGCTGCGAAGAATACATATACCTTAGAAGATTATATCTCTTATTAAGGAGAGTTACAAAAATGAAACGCTTTGTTCTACACAAGGGAAAGTTGTCAGACCTTTTTACGGTGGAGAGGTGAGTGCGCCAGGATGCATATTGTCGACTATCCTATTCCTTGTTGTCATGGAAGATGTTCTCAGAAATATGGAAAATATAAGCCAAGGAATACAATGGAAAATTATCAACACATTCCTAAATTATCTGGCATATGTGTACGATATATGTTCGCTTTCCCACAAGCTTAGTGATCTAAAGCAAACAACCTTGGAACCGCGCGGAAGAAGCTGCAATACACAGGCCTTAAAATAAGAGCTAGCAAAACCAAAACACTAAGTGTTAGAGCAATAACATCCCCTATGCACATTAACGACAGTACTTTTGACGCGACCGATCAATTCAGCTATGTTGGATGCTGATGGTGGTACCGAGATTGAAGTTAACGCCCTAATAAATAAATAAGACTAGGTTATCTTTTGGCATAACAGCTTTTATTTGGCAAAACAATAAAATCAGTAAAGCTACCAAGTTCAGAATATTCGAGGCAAATGTAAATTCAATGCTTCTTTATGGGTGTACAACTTGATGACATAACAAAACGTCTACAAACTTTCACCAAATGCTGCCTAAAAACTATTTTATGTATATTTTGGCCACAAACTATCTCTAATACCGAATTACTAGCTCCTAGGAGCCAAATTCAAGTAGCAACGGAGGCAACTAAAGGAAAGGACTCACTCTACGACGCAGTGACGACAATATGCCAAAACAAGCGCACATTGCATAGTGTTATTAGTTATGCTAACGATTTCTACAATTTTATTAAACTTCTGGAAATAGGCACAATTTTCTCTTTAAAATACGATTCGTAAATAATCCAAGACTAAAAAAAAAATGTTTAATTAATGTGCAGTTCTTCTCAGTTAACTCCTAAGAGTAGGCAGAAATTGTTTGTGATTTTAATTAAAGAGCATTCTTATTTAAATTTGCAGATAAAGAGGTTAAATTAAAATAAAAAAGTTAGTTTGTAACTGACATACATTTTCCATTTCTTTAGCCGGCACTAATCTCAGATAAGCTCCAAACCTTTAGCATAGTTTAAGGATTATATTTGTAAAGAATTTTATTGCCTATTTTAAGTTAATGTTAGTGTGTGTGTGTGTATAGTAAAAAAAAACTCCAGAAACTATAATAAATGTTAAAAGTTACAAAATTTCTTATACAAGTTTCATCAATGCACAATAATAGCCTAAAATATATTTGCCAAATTTAAAACAAAAATTAGAAAAAAAAAAGCAAAAAAAAATTTACAAAACATAAAATTTTTGGTATCGAAATGCCCAACTATAATATGCACAAACTTGCTTAAGCTTCTGTCAAAAATTTACAAAAATCAAAAAAAAATTTGATTCCGTATGAAAAATACGATCAGTTTCACTCTTTGCTTAAGCAAATTACAGATTCATAAAACTTAACAAAAAGTTTCGTAAAAGTTCAATATGGTTGGACACATATGATAAACACGTATTTGCACAATTGCTTAAGCCAACCTAAGCATGTTATAGTTGGGCCCTATGTCTGCGATCTCTTGCAATGAAATCTTGTAATGATTTTTAGGTTTACTATAATCGTTGGGAGCAAAAAATTTATAATGAACAAAAATTAAGTTTAAAATAACAATTTAAGTTACAAATTCCTCCTTATGGGAATCACGTAGGGAGCAAAAATCATATACAGAAGCCCCATAAATATACTACTTTTTATCTTAATACCAGGATTTTTTAATTAAGGGGAGTTACACGAGTTGGGCTAATAAAGATCAATGGAATTTGAAATTGTTAAAAATTTTGTTCAAAAGATCACTAACATTTGAAAATGATTTGGGGCATGTGGTCACCCAATCTGTTCTTGAAGAAGCACATTCTGGACGTCCAAATTTTGGTCCACTTTTTCGACCATTGCAGGCCGAATGAAAAGATCAACAAGTACTTCTACAGAATGATATAAGTTACTTGATATCTTGATGTACTGACAATTTAATGGAACTCAATGTAAGAAAATTTAGATATAAGATTTTCTCAAGAACATCTCCAAATAAAAGCCTATATCCTCTGAATGTTTCTTTACTTGAACTGGTTGAATCCATCAATAATTTAGGAGTTAATTTTAACAGAAATTTGGATTTGAGGAATCACATTATGTTAACAGCTTACAAAGCTACTGGTGCCCTGGGCAACGGCTTGCCACTTAAGTTCGACCTATTCTTGCATATAAATCGGTAATATGGGATCCACAGTACTTAGTTCACTCTAACAAAATCGAGTCATTTCAAATCCAGTTTTTATTTTTCTGTCGACGAGACAACGGTTGGGACCCTCGCATAAGGTCCCAGTCCTACCATCACGCACTTATTAAGTTACCAACTTAAAGAAGTCCTCTGAAAATGTTAAATGCGCTTTTTCTTAGCGGACAGACAGTACGCACATTCCTTAGACATATCTATGTAACTACATCATTAAGAAAGTGTGGGGTATTAAATCTACCCACAGTTGGCCGATGTGTAGCTCAGATGAAGGGGCTTATATAAAACTTTAGTCCGGTGTTGATATTCCACTTAAAAACTTTTTTAGAATTGAATACAAAATAACGAGTGTTTGGGGCAAACTAAACAGGAATATTTACTTATTTAAATAATCTGGAGTTAAAAGCCACCGCAGCTAGTTCTCCTATATATTTTATGTTGGTTACAATAATTATATTTTGCATGTAAAATAATAAACAAAAACAATAAATGATGGCATGCAGATAACGAAACTAGTCACCGATGACTTAACTATGTTTAAAGAAAAATGCTTTCCAATATTATGGTTACTAAAATCACAACACCGTTACCGCAGCCATATTTTGGTAAAATCGGGTCTTCGTAAGGCAATCACAATCATATTATGGTCATATTCATTGACATGCTGGCGTGATGAAATTGGCTCCTAGCATGTCGGTCTGCACAAGGGCGGACATAAAGATCACGGAGCAACACTTTAACAAGGGGTTCAGGGCAGTTATTCCTGACAGGGTGGCCCAGGGCACGGAAAATCTCTGGCATGGTATATTCGTGGGTTCAAATCGGAGCACGGAGTGGGTGCAGGAGTATTTGGAACAAACCGCGAATCTCAATGGTCATGGGCGGCAAATCACCGAGTGTGTTTCAGGCCGAAAATTACGCTCTTGATATGTGTTGCAATATCATTATTGGCAAGGGATTGATTGGCGGTAGCATTGTAATTTTTACTGAAAGCCAAGCAGCCGTTAAAGCGCTTTCTTCCTGGACTATGTCCTCGAAGTTGGTGGCTGAATGCCGAGGAAAGCTACGGGTGCTGGGCGCACGGAACAGGGTAACGCTTTGCTGATTGCCGGGGCACTCAGGGGTCCCGGGTAACGTTTGGGCTGATGAGCTGGCCAGGGCCGGTTCGAACGCCCAGATGGTGGGACCCGAGCCCTTTTGTGTGCTGAGTTGGGCCAAAATCCAGTCCCTTATAGGAGACTGGGCTCTAAGAGACCAAAAGCGATGCTGGGTATCGCTTTCGGGAAAGCGTCAGGCGAGGGAATTGATTTCATCCGGGAATATAAGGATGACAAAGGGTCTCAGCATATGGGATCTGCGACTGTTGGCGTCTTACCTGACTGGTTACCACGCGGTCAAGTACCACCTTTAGTGATGGGCCTGGCTGAAGAACAGGAGTGCATACTGTGTATTGATGGGAACGAGTCCACGAGGCATATATCCTGTGACTGCCCGGCGCTGGCATGGGGCAGAAGGAGACACTTTGGGAACGGCACAATATGTGCGTCCCGAGTCGGTGCAATATCGGCAAATGATCTGGTTAGTTTCCTGTGGGAAGCGAGGGTCTTTTGGCCAACTAAAGGGGAGTGGGTACAATAGACCCAGCTTGGTCGCGGTACTATCTCTATTGAGCGGAAATCTCCCCACTCTCGAAAAAAAATGGTATGTATGGTTGCTTGTACAACCACAATATGATGGATACCCTTAAAAAAACAATTAAATATTTTTCTTTAAAATAAAATAGTTGTTAAAATTGTAATAGTTGCATGCACTCATAATATAATTGCAATACGACATTACTGGGACTAAGGCAGACATAATATGGTGGCAGTAAAATAGTAGTTATATTTTCAAAAATATAATATTAAATACTGAATGTTTTGTCTGCAACCATATCGAGCCCCATATTTTTCTCTGGGTGTGAAGGAGTAAGTGCTGTACTTTAAATTTGCATTGCAGAATGCCGGTTTGGAAAATATTTCATAGTTTTAAACATTATTTTAATTATAATTATAACAATAGCTTCACGATAAGTATGCTGTATATCTCCATACGCCTTTAGGTATACTTTAGTTATTTTTTTTACAATTCATAACATTGCCTTCTTTTGAGTTATTAAATGAAACTATATTTAATTAATTTTTATATTTCATTTGCATGTTAATTTAATTATATTAAGAACCACAAAAATAAAGTCATGTATGTGTATAACAAAAAAAAAAAAAAAAGAAAAAAGACTATATATAAATTTTAACCATAACAATTTTTTCCTTGCAGATAATAAAGCGCAAGTAGTTTTTAGGGTTTTTGTTTTTATTAATGAAAATATAAATAAACTTAATACGTATAGTAGTTTAGTAAAGCTGATAACTTAATTTTTCTACAAAATTTACATAATAATATTAATTCATATTTTTTTTTTCTCTTTTTTCACTATTTTTATCGTAATTTATTTTTATCCTTTATGTACGTGAAAATATTATGAAACTACCAACTTTAGTTTTGGTGTTGGTATTTGTTGTGTATAATCGGCGTCGTGAGGCGCATATTAAATATCCTGGGCCAGATGATGATGTACGCGAAAATATCATTAACTATGATGATGAGGGTGGCGGTGAAGATGATATGACTGCTTTCGATATAACACCACTGCAGATACCGATTGGTGGTCCCATGCCACCCGAATTGGCCACAATGAAAATGCCAATAATGTGTAAGTAAACGCTATAAACGTATTTAAAATTCATAGTTTTTTTATATTATTTTTATAAAAAAAATTAAGTTTAATAAATTGTGTAAATAAGTTTGTTGCTTAAACAAACTTTTATTTAAATTTTTTGTATGCATTTTTTCAATCCTTGATTGATGTTGGATTTCTGTTACAATTTTTGTAGATCCTGTTATGACTTTAATGCCTGGTCAAGAGCCAAATGTTGGTATGTTCATTGAGGAGCATAAAAAACGTGCTGATGGTGATCCTAATGCCCCTCCTTTTGATGATTTGCGCAATTATGCATATGAGGGTGGTGGCAGTACAGCAGGTTCATTAAGTTCATTAGCTTCAGGTAAGTTGCAAAGATTTTATAAAATGTATTTTTTAATTTTTTTAATAACTTAGATTTAGTTTTTTTTAACTATTATTATGCTTCCAATATTTGAAAAAAAGTAAAACAAATAAAAATTGCACTCAATATTCGTAATTATTAGAATCAAAAATAGTTTGTCAGTTTGTGATAATTCAGTTTAGTTTAAAATTACCCCCTCACCCATAACAAAAGTCATAGAAAGTCCCTTTACATCATTTCTCAGACTTTATTATTATTAGATTTCCCTTTAGGATATTTATACACAAAAATTGGTTGATAAAAGTAGTTGCTATAAAAGAAAATGTAATGATTTAGTAGGTTCTTAATGATAAAAATGCTTATACGGAGTACTATTACTGGCGTAATTAATGCTTTAAGGGTGTGTGTTAAACGGTAGTTAAATTCTATGGTGAATTAAAATTGTCAAAAATTTCTACGCCAATGTCAAAATTTATACTAGCCCCCAGGGCTTGGGAAATTTTTTTACCTCGGCTGTGTCAAAATTTTACTTCCATGAGTACTTTGCTATCGTTTCACACACACCCTGAATAATAAAAATAATTATTGATAATAGCAGTTTAAATTTAAAGCCCTTAGGCCTATATGCACAATCAACTTTGTTCAACAGCCATAGGTAAATCACCGCGTTAAGCGATTCTGTCAAAAAGTCTCACGTTCATACAAAATATATAAAGCAAGCCCAAAAAGTGCGGCGTCAACGCTTTCAATTGGGAAGTCCAATTTTTACAAAGCGTTTAGTACTGACTTTGGGTGCTTTTGTTAAAAAGAAATTACCATTAAACAATATTAACCCTAGTCCTTATACCCAACTTTTACAACGAGAACGTATACCAGAGTACAGTGAATATATTTACGATTATTTTAAGTGGTCACACAAATACAATGTAATCGGGATAAGGTCAACACCCTGTTTTGTCAACATCCTAAAAAACTTCCAATATGTCTGCAGCATTCAAGGTATTCGTTTGTGTTCGAATTTTATAATAATTATAATATTAATGTTATAATTATTATAATATAAAAAAATAAGCATTACCCAGCGGTAACTTTTGAAAAAGCCGCAAGTAACAAGGCTTTTTGAAGGTCTCTATACTCCTTTCTAAAAAAAGAAGTCTGCCCTCTTGAAGGTTTAAATTTATTTTTGAAAGACCCTCCAAAATATTCAGTTCCCATTCGCCTCTGCCTTCTTTAAAAAGCGAGAAAGGGAGTTGTTCAGTTTTAATTTTTTAGTGCCCTTCCTTACTCCCTTCTTTGGGAAGGGAACGAATTTGTTATTTAAGGGAGTGTAAAAGGGCTTGCTCCCAATGATAACCTGTGTAAAAAATAAATAAGTATGGAATATGCGGCGAGCAGGGCTTGTCCCTGCTTAAGAAGGCCTTCTATTAGGCCTATTTACTCATTCTTTTTACCGCTGAGAAAAAAAGAACATTCTGTGATTATATAGTCAATTCATAAATTTGCATTAAAATTACACCAAGTACACATGTGGGTATTAATTCTTGGGGGTCTTTACTTTGGATGCTCATAACTCCTTGAGCTATGATGAGGAGCAAGGACAATAGATGAGGTGTCAATCGTCACATATTTGCACCTTCTTTCTAGATCCGAAGTTTCAGCAAAAAAAAATCTTAAGCTACTTAGGAGGTACATTACTAGGAGTTACATTCTAGCCACACGTATATCCGGGTATAAGGATTAGGATATAAATCTAGCGGTTTTATCTCCATTTTTATTTTGTTATTTTGTAAGTTTTTTTTTAATCTTAAACTTCTACCTTTTTCCCTATGCTAGTCCCGCGGAGCTCAACGCTTGTTTGCAGGAGACCAGAGTTTTTGGCGGGAATCGAACCTGCAACCCCGTCACTGTTAAGTTCACATTGCTGTTAATGGCACAACGTTGACGCTTTTTTTAAGGTATATCATTTTAGCGTTAAAGCTAGGCGTTAGAAAATTTTCCACTCATTTGGAGTAGTCTGTAAACTCAAAAATTCTACTAACTAGAGTGCTAAAGTTTGTCTTAACAGAAAGTATATCAACCTTCAACTTCCTCATAAATGGTATCCCAATGAAGCCGTGCCAATGTTAAAATGAAAAACAATTGGTAGTGTGTTAAATTTTGGCAAATGTGGCGTTATGTTGAGTTCAAAGGTGTTTGGTATAACCCCTCAACTTTAGAAAAGAGTTCAATAGTGTTCAATCGCATGAGCTTTGGTTAATTCCGCAAGATGTATCTTTAGTAAGGTCCTAACCAATAAATACCTAGAATGTCATTTTAGACCTACGCGTATGCATTATGTTCATTGTAACTTCTTAGCTTCGGTGAAGAGGCATGTAGGCGAATTTTGTTGGCTTAGGGTCCAGAAAGGCATAACTTCCCCACATTCCTTGCTGCACACTGAACATGCAAAAATGTATATTCATGCCTATTCCCCTGGGATGTCAGTATGCGCTGATATTGATGGGCTAGGGCTAAAAATTTCCAGATTTCCAAAAGATGGGAGTTTGTTGAAGTCATATATGTTACCAAGAAAACCGGTAATTCCCGTGTCTTAATGAGTCTTGGACTGTAAATCTCACCTTCGGTGCGACGACCAGTTCTTGTGGTGCAAACCAAGCAGCATATATTGACTAGCAACGGCACTAAAGGAGATCCGTCAGCTGGCCGAAATTCATCACAGTGGGAGAAAAATTAGTCTTAAGCGTTGACTTTTTAAGATTTTCCTATCCGCGATTTTTGATATAAGCTGTGGCCGCTACATGAATCCCGAAAGAGTTTCACCAATAACCAGAACAGAAACGAAGTTCTGGGGCAACTGATACCCGCAGTGCTAGATAAGGATATCGGATCAGTCATGATCACCTTTTAAGAAGGAAGGAAGACCTGGCAATTATGCTTCTGCCGAACAACGGGTCTTGGCTGCATCTATTTCCCCTCCGAATGTAACGCCAAAAGGTGAAATATTTTTTTGGATGTATCCCTACATACCCCCGGGGGAGACATTTTGGCACTGGAATCGCTATATAGATGTAGTAAATTATAATAATATTTAAACCATATATAGCGTTCGCCGTTGAATTGCAGCACCAATCTTAGCTTCGCCAATCAAACTTTTTAATAGAACACAACATATTTTTAGGGATTTCAAATGGGCTTTAAGTATACTTTTGTTATAAATCCTTTAAGATTACAAATTTGTATAAGTAATAAATTACTAATTCATAAAAAATAATTAAGGTTTATAAAAGGTTTGTAAAATTAATTTTCTTTGGAAATTTCTTAAACAAACCCTTTAAAAAAATTAGGGTAAAATTTTAGTAGTTGTAATAAAGTATAGCATAAAATTTCTTAACATATTCGACACAAAACTGTAGAATATTTTTAGTCTCACTTTAACATTCATTAAATTAGTGAGTAAACCACACTAAATTCAATCATTTAAATCTCAATTATGTTTTTTCTTAATAAACATGTTCCTACATCTTTATTGAAAGCCAATAGTAATTATGTTTGCAATAAAATTTTATAAAACTCTTATTTAAGCTTAAATAGTTTTAGCAATTTGCAAATATATTAACATTTCTGTAAAAAAACAACAGAAGAACAATTAACTAAATGTTTGTTTAAAATTACAGGCCTACGCCTAAGACTACACTCTAATACTGCAGAATATTGGGTGTAATCAAGCAATTTAAAATACATAATTAAATGGAGCATATTTTTATAATTTAAGAAAGTAAATTTTTTGAATTTTCTAAAATTGTTTGTAATTATTGTATATATTCACAGTTCTTTTGAAAATAAAATAATAAAAGAAATATGTAGCATACTTCAAGGAGAAAACTAACATTGTAAAATATTTGTAAAATTTGCAATATGCAAATTAGATATTGTAGAATTTCAATCAGAGTTCGAGAAACACTGCACTCTAACGTGATGTTTTTTTTTTAACACAAACTCTAATCTTCTGTTTATACAGACAAGTAGTTGTGTAGTAAAATTTATATGAAAAACACTCAGTTTGATGAGTGAATGAGTTAAAATGTGACTACACAATCACTTGGTGTTCGTGATTTTGTACCCAAATAAAGTACGGTACACAACGATTGTTGGCTGACGAACACAAATACTAAGATAACGTACGTAAGTGATTTTTTTCGAACTCTGCCTGTAAAGAACGTTTTAGCACAATCCATAAATAACACTTTCAAGGATTTAAAATTTTTAATTTAAAACCTAACAATAAAATAAACATGAAGCATACGTTAAAAGGCTGTAATTTTAAATTCTCTCTCATTTATTTCTATTTATTTTGTTCTTATTTTTCTTTGTTTACAAAACGTATGAGAGTATGGTTGCATTGTTAAAAGAAGAATATATTGCCAGCAGCCGAAATCAGGTAACACCTCTGATGTAAAAATATAAAAATATTGTTTATATTTTAACATCAGCAACATTGCCTGATTTCAAGCAACTGAACTGAACTTTGGTTGCTTTCCATAATAGGCCCATAAGTGTCTATATGTAAGAGCATAAGAAAAAACGTTCTTAAAATAAAATAGATATTATTTCACGACGACTTTCTACGGCCAATTTTAATGTCAAATTGTCTGGAAAATGTTCGCTCGCCGCAGTTCTATTTGAACACTAAAATTTAAGAAATGTGTACAATTAAAATAAAGCGTTAAAAGCGTTAAAATTGATTGAGGTTGTAAACCGATTTCCAACAGATTTCAAACGATTTAGACTTAAGTCTAAGAAAAAAAAACATAAAACTATAGGATTTTAGAATGACACCAACAGCCCTCTGCAAAAAAACATCCAATGGCTCTAAGTTCTTATTGCTTCTTAAAATGTTTCTTCAAAATAATTATATTATAAAGCAGTGTTGCCAACTCTTTACTAATAACAAAAAATGCCTATATTTTCTTACATTAGTTACTCCTAAAAATATGCTATAGTTTTAGACATTCTTAAGAAAATTGTTTTAGTTAAAGAGAAACTGTGATTTTATATTTTTATTGTTTTCTTTTATTGAATTTTAACAAGTTTTACTAAATTTTCGGATATTTTTATACTCTTGTCAAACAGGTACTGATGACGAATGTCAAGAATATGATTATTTAGGAGCCTGGGGACCCAGATTCGATAAACTAGCCAATATGTATGGACCAGAGGCCCCCAATCATACTACCGATTTAGAATTGTAAGTGAAAACTAAGAAAGAAACACACACACTTACACTTGTGAGTAAAAAAAAGCGAAAAACAAAGACACCAGCAGCAAATAAATGAAATTGAATTAAGGCAAAACGAATGAAAAAGCAAAGAAACAATAACAAATTCAAACACAAATTAAAAAAAAAATTTGATTAGAGAACCCAGTAAAAGAAGCAAATCGAAGTGAAACAAGAAAATTTACGAAAGAAACCAAAAATCTTTAAAACAAGATATACAAACATTAAATATTAATACAAAATATCTGAATAGATTGCTAGACAAGCTTTAAAAAAGAAAGGAAAAGTAAATACGAAGCCGAACATGAATAGAAAATAATCTCAAAATTAAAAAAAAAAATCACTAAAAAAATAAGAAAAAACAAAACACTACCAAAGAATTAAGTCGTTTTCAGACTAAAAGGAAAGTAAAATAAGAAAAAAAATAAGAAAAATTAAAACAAAAACAAGCCACATTTCAAAAAACAACCAAAATCCAATTACATTTGTAAAATACAACCACACATTATACAATAAAACTCATAGCTACATGTAATTCATGAATACATACACATACACCACAATACTCAATAAAAACACACACATGCATACATTCAATATACATATTTACATACAAATAAACAAAGATTCACTCATTTAGCATTTAATTTTCAAAAAAAAAAAAAATATATATATATATATATAAACAATTTTAAGATAAAGTTGGAAGAAAAAGAGAATTAAAAAATCACGAAAACTACATTTAGAATTTAAAAAACAAATAAAAACCAAAGTCTATACTTTATAAGTAAAATAAAAATAATTATAATTTATTTTATTTCACAAATCAAAAACAGAAATAGAATTTAAATTTTTGTATATTTTTCTTTAGGTTTAGTTTCTTTTATTTTTAAGTATTTAATAATTTATTTATAAAAAATATAAATTATAAGCTGTAAAATTATTATTTTTTAATTATTTTTTAATTGTTTTTATACAAAAAAAAATCACATACTCATTCGTATATAAAGAAAAAAAAACAACGATTTAACAAAAAAAAGGGTTTTTTTATTTTTTTGAGAACATTTACAATTTTACTTCAAAATAATACAAATTACAGAGGAATTGAGTTAAGACAACAAAGAACACAACAAATACATATGAATATTGAAAATTTTTATTCGTCTGTATAAAACAATACACTCATTTACTACACATTTACACAGGGAGATATTTGTCGCACAGTTGCATTTAACTTACACTCTTAGTACAGAGTCGCATTTTAAACTAACAAAACAGTGAACTTCAATTAAGAATTGTCTGAGGTTATTTAGGTTTCAATAGAATTTTTTTGGCGGAATTTAATTTGACGGAATTTAATTTTAATATCAACATATTTCGATGATTTATTGACACAAAGACTCTATTCCGAAAAGAGGTATGAATTCGGACTATGTAAAATTATGGAGCGATTCTCGCCTATTTAAGTAGGCTTCGGCCATACGACCTGCACTTTGCGCACGAGGACTACATAAACAACAAACCACCCAGCCAGTCAGACAGACATCGGTCTAACGTAGTCTCTCCGTCAGAAAATGATTGTGAGTGTGTGTTATACACATTAGTATACTTACGGTGGTGTATTATATATAAAATAACTACTAATTAAGAAGTACCATATGATTTGTAGATTTGCAAACTACTGCTCAAGGCGAATTCATGGAAACGTGGATGGCAATACTACAACACGTGCAACACCAAAACTACAGCATTGTATCTTATTTGTTGCTTTTGTTTATCGAGATGTCAAAGCAAATTTTGACTTTCCTCTCTCTAACAGCCATACCTAAACAAGAGCGGAACGCGTTTTCTAGCTGTCAAAAATCCTCATGCTCATACAATTTGTATGAAGCTTCCTTAAATAGCGCGGCGTCAACGCTTTGCAATTGGAAAATCCAATTTTTACAGCGCGTTAAAATAAGCAGGGTAGCTATATTTGTTGTTTTGACAACCCTGTTTTTATCGTTTGATAATAAATAATCGCAAATTAGATATTTTTAAGTCAAACTAGCGGTTTTTATTCCATTTATTATTTTTTTTATGAGGGTCTTAGAGGGCACGAAAGTTAACACTACTGATTGTGACACAACTCTGACGCTCTTGTTTAGGTATGGCATATCAGCGTAAAAGCTACGCGGAAGAAAACGTTCCGCCTTCCGCTCTTATTTAAGTACGGCTGTTAGTAAGAAAAAAAGAAGCACAGCTGTTCAATGCCACCTGAAACATGAATTCGCCCTGATTCGGCTCTTTTGTGGAGTAAACGAGAAAAATCTTTATTATATAAAATAACTGAATTCCAGAAAATAACTGAAATTCATTTCTTTTTAAGGAATTCGGAGTTAATTTTTGATAGTTTAATAATATTGTAGTAAAAAAAATATGTGATTTTGAAGCACTTAAGGGAAAAAGC
Source organism: Pollenia amentaria (assembly GCA_943735925.1). Lineage (NCBI taxonomy): Eukaryota > Metazoa > Arthropoda > Insecta > Diptera > Polleniidae > Pollenia > Pollenia amentaria. Next base: position 152,618,373 of record OX031007.1, read on the forward strand.
GCATAATCGAGCGCTTCAATAGGAGAACTTCTATACAGCAGTAAATGATAACGAATAAAATATACAAAAAAACTGTTATTTTAGTGCTGATAACGAAGAAGGGTTCAAAGCGAAAAAACCAGTAAAGTCAAGACATTTATGAATAATTTAGTATAGTTATCCCTTTAAAAAGCACTTTAGGAGTGTTTTATTTGCATTTTTTATTATGTTGAAAGAAGCGCTTATTGTCAGCAGAAAATAGTCCTCCAAACTTGGAACACTCCATACAAAAATCAGGCATCCCATCAGCAGGTTTGAAGCGATTTGAGGTATGAGTTCATACATAAAACCTGCTCCTTTTGGAGCCCATTTTTTTACTGGGATGAAATAACTGAAAATTTATTTGTTTTTACGGAATTCGCGGTTTAACTTTTGAGAGTAAAAATTAAATGAACTTTTCATTAAAAATAAATGACAAAAAGTAGACCGGTTTTTAAGCTTTGAACGGCACCTAAAAAATGAATTCGCCTCGCTACTGCCCTTTTAGAATTCGAATTCAAATTTTAACATTCAGCTATAGAAGTAATAATTCGATAACTCTTAAACATAATAATACTATTGGTACTACTACAGAATATTTTTTTAAAGCCGTAGTTATGCAGCACTTTAAACACCAGCAAAAAAGTTCATATTCCTTATAATAAAAGACAACTTACCGATAGCTAATGATAGGATTTTATCGGCCGAATAAGAAGCGTTCCAAATTGTACTTTGACATACCAGGTAGGATAAACCTTCCTTTAATTTGTCGCTTACTTTTGGTTAAAGTAAAGTTGTAATAATGGAACACTTTCTATACGGCCGATAAATTTCTACCTTTAGCTACCAGGAAGTTGTGAAAATGGGCCTTAGACCCCTTTCTCACACGCAAACTTTACTTTTTCAATTTTCTTTTAAACTTTCTTTGTTTTCTATTCTTCTTGTTGGCCAAATTAAACATGCAAACAAAAACAACTACATATGTATAAACGGCGAACGAATAGGCAGCAACTTTAAAAGTACATCAGAGCCTGTACTCACCTCTATTCCTTTTCTCCTATTAACTCGCGACTTGACCAAGTTAACTTTGCGTATGAGAAAAGGGTCTTGTATTACGAAAAAATCATTTATCTGAAAGATTTGCATGTTAAGGTACATATTCGTTACTTTAATTTAGAAAAGGCGTATCTAACATACAAAACTTTTTTAAGTTTTAGACATAACACTTGATAAAAAAGAATAAAACAAAGAGATTATGCATAATTTAAGATCTATAAGAAAGTTCCTACCTACGGTCCTGCGATTCTTATTTTTCTAATAAGCTTTTTATTGTATTCTTTTTTGTCAACTTTTATGTCTAAAACTTAAAGCAATTTTAAAGGTTAAATAAGCCTTTTCTAAATTAAAGTAACGTTATAAAATAGTTTTACTTCTGTACAATAATAGTTTAGAAAATGTTTCATAAAAAATCATCATTTATCGACAATTATATTGCAAAAAAAAGATTTTTAATATTTCGAAATAATAAGCCTTATTACGAAAATCGTTGTTGTTAGCGAACTCGAAGCACCTCACTTACGACCTAAATTCATAGTGATTATACCACTGGAGAAATTACAGCAGAATTAGACTCTTCCTACTTAAAAATTTTATTATTTTGCGAAGCACTACGAAGCGCGAAGCACATTTTAAGAAGTAATCGCACATTTACGGTAATGGAAGTGAACGATTTTTTGACAAGATTTTTAAAAAAAATAATATTTTAAGCGCCACGGCATTCCCTTACAACGAGGCAGGTTTGTAAGGGAGAATATTTAAGAATAATTATCACAACATAAAATTCAGTGTGTAATGCTGATCGTTACACTTTCGGCCAATTTCACCAATTCTATTTAAATATCAATTCATATTTAATTATAGATTTTCATATAATTTTATTTTTATTTGACATGAAAAACGAATTTTAAACATAAATTGATATTTAAATTTAATTGGTGAAATCGGCCATTAATAGTTTTTTATTGCTTCAAAGTGCTAACTTGCCATATAAATATCATGACTTCCGTAAGCAAAATGGTAAGCGAAATTTTTTAATTTGTCCCTAACAAACCTGGTAGTATTGAAGCTCCATTTTGTTTTGGGTTGCTCCTAGTTGAGGAGCTAGCGTTATATTACCTTCGCTGTTGTGAAGCAAACAGCATCTTTTTAATAGCAACAGCACTTATGAAAATCCGTCAGCAGCCAAGCCTCCCTTTAAGGTAGAAAATATAAGTTAAAGTCGGCTTTTTAAGGTCTCCCTTTCCACGGACATATAAAGCAGAAGGTACCTCACTAGAAGTCAGGCCCGTCAATCGCGGGCTCAAGAGATTTGTCAATTTTAAACTCTGCCGGATTTCAGGTACTAGCTGCAGCTGATTCCCCGGAGAGAAAAGGACCTCCTATGTCAAACTTCCAACCCAACCTTTGCTATTGGTATTCATTTGATTATAGACCAAGCGTATCCGAGTTTGTTGCTATGAGGCAGAACATGAATGATACGCTTGGCCGAGACCTAGATATTGGGGTCGTGCGAGTAGGGTCGATTTTAATGCCCGAAAAACCCAGTGTTGAGTGCTGACGCAAAATCGCATAACGGATCAGGATGGATTATCTGTATGGGTGGTATAATTATTAAAGAATCAGAATCTCTTGATGTTCTGGGCATGAAGATATAATGTGATGTCCGAAGGAGAAAATATGTATTCAAGATGTCAAAAATAGCTTCAAGTGCCTCGATTTTTTAAAACAAAGTTAGATACCTCACCAAACAGTAATAACAAATGCAGTTATCAGGTTCTTGTAACTTGCCGGTAGACTACTTATATTAGACTACTTATATTAGTATTTCAATACTAATATTCTACTTTTCACTAAAAGCATTTTCAACCAAGCTCTGCAGCTTCAAAAATAAATCCCTCATAATACCAATATGCACGTTAAAATCACCATTATCATACAAAGGCATGTTACAAATCTGTTGCCTAAAATGTTCCTCTCATGATAATTTTGTAGATTAATCCACATTTCACTTGGTGTTTTACATTGTCATATGAGATGCAACTGGTCGTATTCTGCTGCTAGTGAAATTATTTCTTTATCCAAGCTTCCGCACTTGCATCGGTCTTTTTTACAGTAAAAACTTCCTAGGTACCTTCTTTTGTTAGTAGCATATCCAGTTGAAACTTCCACGTGAAGTAATTGCCTTCATCCAGTTTTGCCACTGAAGTTTTAGACATAATTCCTTTTAGAACTTTTATTGATTTATTAATCGACGACTTACAATTCCCGTAGGGTTCCTGGCCCATAACCTATAGAAAAACAGTGATGTTTAAAGACGGTATTCGTTGTTTTTCTTTTGGGCTAAAACTATTTCAGACGCATACGGAGATGTTGACGGAATAATTATATCGCTGTCCAGCAATTCTTGTACCAATAAAGTCACGATTGGTCGTCGGGCAAAAGGTATGCGATACGGTCTTATGTTAATGGGCAAATTTAAGGTTGGATGCCCATTTTTACCACGTTGCATCTTTCTATCTCCGATGCAGGGGGCTACTCTCTATTGCGATGCGAAAGAAAATGGTAGCGAATCTAGCGATTGGTACTCTTTAATGCGTTTGCGCTTTTGTCTTTCGCATGTTTTTAGTTTTTTCTTTTCGCAAATCATCACTATTTATTTTATTTAAATATTCCAATTTCAAATATTTTTACAGATTTCGACAGTTCATTAATGTCAATATGCGCCATCTTTAATTTATATTGCCAGTATTGCTTCATTTAAAAAAAATTTGCTAAAGTTATAGAGAGTGCCAAGTTAGCATTTAGCTTTCGGATCGAAACCGGTTTCGCATCGCAATAGAGAGTAGCCCCCCAGATTCGGCGAAACATTCGGAGTAATTTGAAATTAATTTTTGTACTTGTTGTTCTTCGTCTAGTGAAACTTGTTCGTTTGTTGAAATAGCCATAATCTCCAATAACATCGAAGATGATGACTGCTAACTCTATTTGATATCCTTGCTTGGGCAGGTGCTTCACAGTCAATTATGGAGCTTCTCGACGGCGTGCAGGAAGGTCTTCATTGATGTCAGTAGGGTATCCAATTCTATTGACTCCCTTGAACAGGGTCGCAATGTGGGTTGTATTTGGCTGTTTTATCGTTACTGCAACGGGATGTGTTCTGTTGAAATTAGGGATCTGGTTCCCGAAATCCGTACGTTTGTTCGTAGTACACGGTTTACCTCAAGAGCCCATAATTTTGTGGTCGATTGGCCGGTGAATCATGCAACTCATTACAGGGAAAAATCGTTTTTTTGTCGGACTTTGTAGAATAACCTTCATGCTGAAGTCTTCCCTCTTACTTTCAACATAAATAAGTTCAAGTCGAATGTTTACAAGCACTACTCCCTCTTGCCTCCTTCCCATTACCTATTTTTCTAGTTCAAACACAATGCATTGCATTAGTTGGAGTCATCCCCTGAGTGTTGGTCCTAACAGAAAAAAGGACGATAACCACAATGTAATACACACAGGGAGTTTGTCGTATTTTTGTTGTCGACGATAATTATGAAATGCTTATTATTGAAAATGATTATAACAACGGCACTTATAATAAGCCCAACTATTTATGCGTTTTTGTAATAAGATCTTGTTAAGTCACTTTACACTATAAATTTACTCATTTTTGATACTTCAGAGTTGGCAGCAGATGGTTTCAAAAAGGGATATATGAACTAAAAATAGAAAGAAATTTATATACATAGTAATTCCGAAATTAAAACTAGTTTATTTAAAGATATTTTACGTCGCTTTTTAACTTAGTTAACCTACTGTACGATGACATAAAGTTCACATAAAAATCATTACAATTCTAAAAAACTAATTTTTTAACTTTGAAGTTAAATAAAAAAAATCTTTTATATTATATTGCATCTGAATCAAATAAAACACCGAATTACTTGTAATAAATTATGGTTTCAAATGCAACTTTGTTTTAAAACTCCAAGAACTGATTCGTTTGAGTTAAACAAATGAATTTCACGCGAAATATTGAAAAGCAAAATAATAAGAATTCCTTAGAGTTTTGCTCTTAAGTTATGAAAATCTCTAAGAATATTCACTACACTTTCATAATAGTTTTTTTTTTATGGAAAAGATTTTGAAATTATTCTATTAATTTGCAAAAATATCTCGAAAATTACGCTTCCATCAAATCAATAACGATACATAAACAAATAAAAATACACTCCACAACAAATCAAACAACAAAAAACCAACAATATGTTATTTAGGGAATCTCCATTACAAATTACAGAATTAATTAATTAGAAAAAAAAGAACTGTTATAAAACCAACAAACCGTTAAAATACAAACAGAACAAACCAGAAGAATAAGAAGCACCTTCCATATTTGTTTTTAGTTATAATAATGTTTAAATAAACGTTACATGTTTTTTTCTTAAATTTATCCTTTTTTGAAAAAAAAAAACAAACAAAAAACATTTGATAAACAAATCTCTATTACAACACTCGAGATGATATTTAAATCGAATATTTATTATTAATTAATTATTAAAAATCAAATATATAAAACACTTTTTTTATAAGGCAATTATTATGAATGAAAAACAAAAATGATATTATTACTTAATTATATAAAAAATTATAATAAAACAAAAAAAAAAAAATATATACACTTAATTATATAATAAATTTAATTTTACAACAAAAAACATGTAATGAATACCCAAAGACTGTTTTCGTTCCATCATTGTAATAATAAAACATTTAAATAATAAAAAAAAAGTTCTAAATTTATACTTAACTGAAAATAAAACAATTCATAATTTATTAATACTACCCGCGCATGTTTTCAAAAACTTGTTAAAGTTTACTTTAAATTTATAAAAAAAAAAAATAAAAAACCAAAAAAAACTTTTTGACAAATTGTTAGTAAATTTATGATAAAGTATTAATTTAATTGGTTTACTAAGAAAATTCAGAAGAAAACAAAATTTTATTAATTTGAATTAAATTCACAACAGCGGAATTCAGTATTTGCTGCAAGTGCAAATGCAAGATCAAACATTGAACTCGGATAATGAATAAAAATTCTTAAAATTATACTACGATAATTTAGGAATTGCAACATTATATAGGAAACATTTTTGTTGTTATTAAATAAGTATATGCAAATTTAAAAAAAAGTGCTAAGCGATTTTTTCGCTGCAACATTTGCAGTTTTTTATTTATACCCTCCGAAAACTTGTTTACATTTCGGAGGAACGCATGGGAGATGTTAAAAATATGAAACACGCACTTACACTTGAAACATCTAACATATACTATCAATCAGATATGTCACCATTTCTGAAAAAAACAATTTTTTTAAATACTTTTTTTCTACAAAAGGCTCAACATTTTAAAAGAAAACACAAAAATGTATTTGGAATTAAAATTAAGGAGAAAAAAACCATTCAAAGAGGAAAACATTGACAAAAAACAGCGCTTCTTTAAAAACAATTGCCATTTTTTCAGTGAAACCACAATAATATTATAATTTACTCCCACTTTTCTATTGATGACACTAAAATTATCGGAAGATGTAGAATGGAATGAAATGAACTAAGAACATCTTGTTTATGCGTTGTTCAAACGATATAAACAACTTGTTTTGCTCTCTGAAACTAGATTGTCAAACATGCTGTTCATACGATTCATTCACCCCTATCGTGAAAAACAAGTGGAATTTTTGTTCCCATGAAATTTTTATTCCCCTCGAAGGGAAAAATGCTATCGTGAAACTCCCGTGAACAATTTATCCCGCTATCAGCTCTCAGTGAATGTAAAAAAGAAGAAATATTAAAAAACATTAACCTTCGCTCTCATAGTATCTACTGAGGTAGATATTTTGATTTTTAGTTGTTAAACACTTGCACAGTTTTCATCAACTTTCAAAAACCTTTCAGCTCAGTTATCAAAATTTGGCGACTTTTAAGGAAATAAGCAACAAAAAAATGTTAAAGCAACATTGAGGAAGTTTTTGTATGTTTTGTGTTTTTGTATATACCGCGGTAGATAGTCTTGGTAAAAATCTTACTAACTACTATCCGGTTTTGGGCTGGAGATTTAATTTGTGATATGCAATGATTTGTACCCAAGGAGATCAATAATTATCTTCGCAGATATTTTTTAACTGTTCTTTGTTGTTGTTGGCGTAAGCTGCTAGGCCAACATTTTGTTTCTCTTTTGGTTGAGTATTGAGACAACTTTTGCCCATTGTGTGAACTCCTCCACTAAGTATTCGTTTCCTTTTAAACAGGCAAAGTTTACTTTGGCAAAGTCTGTTGAATTATCTTTTAAACTTTGTTTGGTGCTCAAACACACAAAGTTTAATTTGACAAATTTTTGTTTTCTCTTGTTTGAATATAATATATAAACAGCGTTGCCACAATGATGATTTTATCATATTTTGGATTTTTTTTTTTAAAAAAATATGATTAAAGATTTTTTTCTCAAATGATGATTTTTTATTCTTAGAAATTCTGATTTTTACTTTAATTTTGGTTATACAAAATACACGATTATTTAAACAGTCACTTTTTAAAACAATGTGGTTTTGCATCAGCTTGATGCGCATTGGTGCTGCACACTTTTGTACCCAGTATCTAGAATACACAAAATTGCATCATTATTTCTGGTGCGAAAGAATTCCTTCTTTCGAACAACTACATTTAAAACAAAAAGAGAAAATGTATTTTTATAAAGTTTCATATACTGACGAATTATGTTTTTAAGTATGTCAATTTAAATAATAAGAAGTATGTTTTTATAAAAAATTAATAATTCTTACTATTTTGCCCTTGTTTTAAAAAATTTAAATTAAGAAAAAAAAATTTTAGATTTTCATCTTCAAAATATGATTTCTTTCGCCATATGACAATTTTTATTCCAAAGATTCTGGTAACGCTGTATATAAATATAAAGTTGCAGCCAACTTCAGGTATAATCTACGAACAAAAAACAAAACGAATTTGTGAGTACAGCAAAGTATGTACTCCCCCGCTATGCTCTTTTCCCTTCTCTTCTATAAACTCAAGACTTTGCAAAGTAAACTTTGCTTGTCTGAAAGGGGTCTTCTTATAATATTAGATTTTTTGATAAAAAAAATATGTGCATACATAATAAGCCTTACACGAATAGAATGGATAAAGTCATTATCTACATAGTTAGTTCACATACAAAAATGTCTTCATGAGAGCGAAGGTTAAAAAAAATGTTTTTGTTCAAAAATATACACGTATATTTTAAAGAAAAGTTAAAAAAAAAACAAAATAAAATTTATTGTATTGGAGTGATAGTTTGATTGCAACATAAGCTTATTGCTATATATGTTATTATATTAAAAAAATTTCTAAATTCTGCCAACAGGTCTTCGAAAAGCTTCATAACTTCTCAGGCAATCGACCGGTTTTTTGCATTTTGTTGAACAATATACATATGAGTTTGTACCTCTTTTAACGAAAATTCATTTTATACCCACCTGTGGTGAAGGGTATAAAATAAACTCGAAGTTCAAGTTTCTTTGCAGTTGCGTTTCACATTTTTTAATATGTGTAATCTGCCCTTATTGTGGAAACAATTTGAGAATACAATTTTAAAATAGTTTGCGACATTATTTGTTCTTGTCGTAAATTTGATCTTATTGAAAACTTTATAAGCAAATTTATTAACAATATAGTTTTAAAATTCATAACAATACGTATTCAAAAAGAACTGCATCCGATTTGACATACAAATTTGTCATAGAAAGCCATCGTGAAATTAAATCTATTATATTTCCAGAACGTTTCTTCTAATGCTCGCACATATAGACACTTATTCTCCCAACAATGCTACCATACTTTCATTATAATTTATACATTTTGTAAACAGAAAATTAAAAACAAAAGAAAATAAAAAATTAAACCAATAATACACTGAAAAAATGCTCCAAAGTTGTTCACCAATTAAAGCATTAATCAAAAATGAAATCAGTTTTAATTAAAAATTTAATCAAGTGAATGAAACGTGTAATCAAGTGATTTAAACGTTTAATCAGGTGAATTAAACGTTTATGTAATACTATTAATTGGTTTACTGCTGCAAATTTAATTAATTTTTATAACTAATATTACAAATCTTTTAATTTAAATCAATTTTGAGAGGAAATTGAAGTTACTGTCGACGTTTTATTTCTGGGCTTTAGGATTTTTTGAACACTACCTTTTGAAAATGTTTATAAAAAACTTCCATTTTGAGATTTTTCTTTAAATTATATTGTTCGCTTGGCATTTTTGCCCTTTAAACATTTTAAAAATGTAATAATAAAACCAATTAAATTTTCACAATATTATAAATCTATTTAAAAAAAGGGAATTTAAGGAGTTAAGTAAATTATGAACTAAAATAACGTTGTGTATTTCAAATATTAATACTTTGATAGTACTTTCAAAGATTTAAAGGGGTTCATTTATAAAAAGAAGGGTTTTTTTTGGTAAATATAGATAACGATAAAAGAAAAACACATTAGCCCCTACAAGTAGACTATACAAATAAAAGGTTGTTTAAACAACTCGATTTAAATCATGATATATTTTTCTTACTTAAAAATCCCTTAACGAAATTCTGTTACTATCGTTTACAGAAACGGATATTAAGAAAGAAAGAAAAACCAAAAACTATTAGACTTAAAAAAATATTTATTTGAAAAACACACAAAATTTCATTAATATAAAAAAAATAATTGATTTTTAATCCAAATATTTCAACAAAAAAAAAAAACAATAAACTACACTATTAAAAAAAACTAAAGAGAAAAACTTCAAACCAAAAATAAACTTTGCATATAAAAAAATCATTAAGAAAATTATTTATAAAAAAAAACTCTACACAATTAATTTTTTTTTTAACTCACAAAGAAGTCAAATCGAAAATAAACTAAATTATGATGATTATGATAGAAGAATAAGAAGAAGAAATTTAGCAATAAATAAAATAATAATTATAATAAATTTTTTAAATGAATAGGAAACAAACAAGCAAAGGATGGAAAAGAAAATATTTAAAAAAAATATTAATAAAAAGCAGACCTTTTTAGAAAGAACTTAGTGCAATTCATTGAAGTAAAATAAATATATATTACAAAAAAAAAATAATTAATAAAATTTACAATAAAAAAAAATATTAAAAAATCAATTGTATATAATTTTAGCACGTAAAATTAGTAGAAACAACAAAAAAAAATCTAATTACATAAAAGTGTCATTAAGTCATTAATAATAAAAAATAATTAGGCAGAAAAATATGAAAAAAATGCATAAATAAAATTTAAACTAATTTATATATAGTTTATTATTAAACAAAAAATTATAGAAATCATATACATATTAATTATTAAACAACAAAAAAAAAACAATTACAATTTAATGATTTTTTTAAGACACCTTTAAATTAAAAAAAAAAATAACTTAAATGAGACACAAAGAGAAAAAACAAAAAAATATTAATAATTGACGGAAAAAGCAGTATTTGTATGTTTTATTTAAAATTAAAGGTAAAAATATTAAAGAAAAAATATTATTAGTAACGTAAGTGTAAATTCGATGAAAAAATTAATAGTAATAACAAAACAGAGAAAATAAGAAAAAAGTAAAAACGATGTCCTAGTATGTCCTTTACATGAAAAAAGCCTACTTGAAATAATAAAAGAAAGAGAAAAAAAAAGAAAACACATATGAAATGTTAAACAAAACTAAAAAATCTGTTCTATTCATTTGAAATCGTGTAGATGAAAACTGTAAGTATAAGCACCGATCACATTTTATAGCACACAAGTCTTACGTATTTTGAAAAATATACAAACCTGTCGTGATAAGTTGTTATTGTTTTTTGAAAAGTTTCAAGCAATAACTAGATCAGGGAAGAATTTTCGAAAAATGCTTAAGACTTTGACATACGTCCTGATTTTAGACAATCTGTCCTGGTATCCTGGTCCACTCCTAAATTGTCCTGGTTTTTTTTTTTTTTTTTTTTTTTTGAACAGGTCAATGCAAACAAAAATTGAGTTTTTGCTGATTATTGTAATGAACAGAGGTTAACCAATTTTGTACCAGCGGTCGGGATGTCGATGACAAATTTTTGACATTTTTAATTAAATAATTTAAAATATTAGGTAGTGTGATTATATAAATTTTTATTATAAATAATTTAGTTTGACTTGTTGGCTTTCTGATCAGGACTTTTTTACCAAACACCTGCCCCTTTTAAGGACCCCTATGGGGAGCACAAAAATAGACCATTGCTAAACCAATTGTAAAGACTTATATAAAAAAGGAAAATAAAAAAAATTATTGATTTAAATAGGGAACAATAAAAATGAATTTTAATGTACAAATTAAAATTGACTTGATACTCCTGCTGGCCGCCAGACAGCCTTGAACATACATAGCTGGCCCAGATGTCGACCACTGGGATGCACTAAATTTTTTTATTGTTATCTATTATTTTTTATTTTTTTGGATACTTGTTGAAAAAAATGTGGTAATATAAACTTTAGTACTTTTTTAATGCGAATATTAAACATTAACCAGCTATTCTGTCTATTTTTTGATAATGAGGTTACACAACATTTAGTGGATGAGACAAACAGGTATTCTGTTCAACATAACAATAATAGGCATTTGATTGATATGAGCACAATGAGTCGATTCTTTGGGGTATTGCTTTTTTCCGGTTATCATTCCGTTCCTAAAGTGCAGGACTATTGGAGCAATGAACCAACCTATGGAATCACTATTATAAAACAAGCAATGGCACGTAATAATTTTCAAAAATTTAAATCAAACTTCCATATTGCCAATAACGACGCAATCGTCGTAAATGATAAATTCACCAAAGTAAGATCACTGATCGATCTTTTAAATACTCGGTCCATGCAGTTTGGTGTTTTAGAAACAAAAACATCTTTTGGTGAGCTAATGGTTTCAAACCGGATACCATTTGCTTTGCCTTCTAAAAGAAAAAGTTTTTTGTGCAACTGGCACAATCCGCGCAAATAGATTGGTAGGCGCAAGCCTGAAAACAAAATTAGCTCGGCATGATATGGACTATGCATTTGACCTAGAACATAAAATTGCATTGGTTCGACGGAGATATAATGCAGATATCACTTTGCCTACAAATTATGATCATATGGATCCGATAAAAAGAATAATGCGATACGACAGAAAACTAAAAAAACGGCTCCCTGTGCCCCAACCCAACCTTATTGCCAACTATAATAAGTATATGGGCGGCGTAGACTTACATGATAATGCTACAGCTAATTATCGGATTAAAATAAGAGGCAAGAAGTGGTGGTGGCCACTTTGGGTTACTCTCTTGGACAGCGCCTGTGTTAATGCATGGAAATTGCATTGCATTATTACTGAAAAACCCAACCAGAAGCCCATGAGTCAAATTAATTTTAAAAACTCAATAACAAAAACGCTGTTGCTTTCCGCCGAATTAACAAACAACGAAATATCTTCGTACGATGCAGAAAACGAAAGTGAAGATGAGTTCATAAGTTCATAAATGGTATGCACATGTCTGCATGGGTGGGGTGCAATAACGCCTTACGAAATAAGGCCTTTAAGGCTCTATTTCACTTCCAATTGAGAAATAAGACCTTTATTGCGAAAACGGCTTTATTGCACTTTGAAAGTGACATAAGGCCTTTATTGAAATTTAGCCAATGGTGCAATAAAGCCTTTATTATATATTTTTTGATTCTTTTGTTACACTGTTCAATTTATTGTTTTTTGTTGTTGTTGATGACAGCATTTCACTTAATACGGTTTTTCTGCGTGGTGGCCTGCGGCCGATCTTAGGGGTTTTCTCCTCCATAGGACGCGGCAGGTGGCTTCGCTGAATACAGTTTTCCTGCGCGCGTCACATTATCTTCCGTAGTGTGACGCGCACAGGGAAACTTTAGTCAGCGAAGCCACCTGCCGCGTCCCATGGAGGAGAAAACCCCTAAGATCGGCCGCAGGCCGCCACGCAGAAAAACTTTATAAAGCAAAGATTTTCAATATTGTTGCAGTTAAATTAATATTTGTGTAAGAATAAGAAATTTTATTGCTTCATTTAAAAAGAAATTTAAGTGAAATAAGACCTTTACGGCTTTATTTCACTTTCAAAGTGCAATAAAACCTTTTTGGAAATAATGGTCTTATTTCACTTTCCATTGAGAAATAAAGCCTTAAAGGCCTTATTTCGTAAGGCGTTATTGCACCCCATCATCTGCATGTGTCAAGCGCTGCTATCGCCGATGCAAAATATGCAAGAAGCATACTGCCTATACTTACACTAAATGAAATGCCAACTTCCATGTGGGAAATTGTTTCGAGACTTATCACAAAAATTTCAAATAACTTGTTTATTCAATAAATTAAAATTTTTAATACATTGTTCAATCTTTCCATTTATCTTAAGGCTTACTTACACTCATAAAAACCCTGACCATTCGTACTTACATTTTGAAGTTCGGTTTTGACTATCTATCAGTGTAGCTTTTATATTTGCTTATTTTATATAATACCTTCTCATTACGTAATTTCATTTTATTTTGTATCACAATATATGGTATCACACAGAAAATTTTTTCTCTAATTATACCAGTGGTCAAGATCCCGACTAGCATTTTTCACAGGAAGTGGCCGACAAAAAAAAAGTCACAGAAGTTATTTTTGGCCGTTCTATAACTAGCCATGAACATTTCATTAGAATATTCAACCATTTATGCAGCTTGGTACAAAATGGGTTAAGCTCTCTTATATCGGCTGATTCGTCGTAAGGTTTCATTTATAATGTAAAATAAAACATATAAATATGAAAGTGATCTTAAAAAATTTATTATCAGTTAAAAGAACGATTTACGGCAATTTCTGTTTGAAAATTATATCATGTAAATGTTGGCCATGACTACGTCTGAGGTGGTCCATTCGGAAGGTCCAAATGGGCGACTCGTTTGATCATAGCGACTGGTATCTCGCAAATAACACGAGTAATGTTGGCTTCCAAATCGTCAATTTAAGTTGGCTTATTCCTGAAGACCTCAGACTTTAAATATCCCCAGAGAAAATAGTCCAAAGGTGTGATATCGCAAGCTTTAAGTGCTCAATTTACAGTAGTAAAACGTGAAATTAAATGCTCACCGAAATGATTTCTTAAGCAGGTCAGTGTTTCACACCAGAGCTCACCAAGACCATGCGCCTGAATTTCAGAAAGCACATAGCTCGTTATCATGGTGCGATAACGGTTACCATGGACATTAGCACTCTGATTTAACTCATTTCTGAAGATATATGGACCAATGATTCCACCAGCCCATAAACCACACCATACCGTTGTTTTTAGTGAATGTAATGGTAGCTCATGGTACTCTTCGGGTTGCTCATCAGTCTAAATGAGGAAATTTGGTTTATTGACGTATCCATTAAGGCAGAAAAGTGCTTCATCACTGAACAAAATTTCGCACAAAAAGCATTTCTAACAGAACAATTTGGAGACGCTGTTATGGTATGAGTCTTTCCATGATGATTTGCCAAACGATACTGGTCAAAAATTACAAAGCAGTTTGATATGAATCACGTGTCAGCTGTAAAAAAAGCGTATTGAAAATCACACCTCACGATGAATCACCCTTTACAAAGCTGTTTACATGAAGCAATTTTATTAGCAAAATTTGCCTGGGTAAACATCATTTAACTAATCGATTTCAATAAAGTTAACTTGAAGTTTAAATAAATCTTTTATTATATAAATACTAGAGCGCCTCAAAAAAAAGTGATTTTGTTACCCCACTGAAAATAAAGCTTGATATGTTTTATGATGATTCCCAAAATATTTTTGCACCAGCGTTGACCATCCGTGAGCCGGACCATTTTTAAAAAAGGTCTTTTTCAGTTTTTCGAATTTTTTTCTACTTTGCTCCAAGACGACATAAATAAAATTTGGTATCATCGAAAAGAGTTTTTGAAGCAGCATTCAATAATATATAAAACTTGACCACTTGCGACCTACTAATTTAGATATTTAACTACATACATGTATTCATTTCAGATTTTCATACAAATTCTACGTATGTGGAAATAATGTTCTTCTTTTCAAATTGAATATGTTTTAAAATAATGTAAATTTTTATTTTTTTTGGAATTATTCACATAAAACGCGAAAATATCGAAATATTTTTTCGTTTTTCTTATATAGGCAATATGGGTATCAAATATTTTCATTTTTCAATTTTATGTCGTCTTAGAGCAAAGTACAAAAAAAATTCAAAAAACTGCAAAAAATACCTTTTTAAAAATGGTCCAGCTCACGGATGGTCAACGCTAAAACCAAGATATTTAGGGAATCATAAAATATAGCAAGCTTTATTTTCAGAGGGGTAACAAAAACCCTTTTTTTAGCTCCATACAAGGTGAGTCGGTCTAAAAAATGAAATGCTAAAAAGAAAATTGTATCATATATTCAAACAAAGTTTTGTTGAATAGTTTTATTTGAAATTTTTTAAGTAAAATAGGTATATCAATTTCTAAAAATAAAACAAAGTAAAAATCTATTTTAAATATATAAAGAAATGGAGAATATTTATATTCAAAAATAAATTCGCTTTAAAGAATTTCAATACATGTTGCTCCGTTTTCCCGTATATATTCTTTTATATTGTCCTGTACCCATGTTCTGTAACTTTGGTGAGAACTTCTCGCATCGAAAACATGTGAAACAAAATATTCCATCGTTTCTCGAAATGTGAGAAAAAAGTGCGTCTGTAACTCATGTCGAAAACTATCAAAAGAGATTACGTCGTTACGTTATAAATGTCATAATGTTCCACTCGAAGGCGATATGAAATTTGCATATATTGTGAACGCCAGTAAAACATACGTTGACGGCGACCAAATTTGACTAAAATTTAAAAATTTTCAACGACGGCGGCGAAAATACAACCGTCGGCTACACCAAAAAATGTAAAGTGCGACTTTAATGTTTGTCTATTACAAAATTGCTTTGAAAACATTCGTATATTTTTTAAATATATCAAAAGCAATAAAATTAAACAATGAAAAAAATACTTATCTCTTCCGTGTTAATATTTATTGCATTTTTAATTTATTTTTTAATGTTAAAATTTTTTCTCACCCCGTTTTTATGCGGGAACTTTTTCACAAAAATTTTACAGACACACTTTTTCAGAATATTGGCGAGAAATATCCTTACGTGACAGTTATTTCTCGCCAAAAATGTTACAGACGCAGTTAAGTGAGAAAAACAGCTGTTTGTTTCAATTTATGGCATTTTTGGTTAATTTCTCACATTTCAATCGAAAAGTTTCTTGCCGCGGGAGTTACAGAACATGGGCACTGAACAGTTATTGCAGTAATTTAAAAAAAAAATTTGGGAATACAAAATTTATTATTAATTTATTTATTAATGACTTGCTAAATTCCCAATGTTTATTTTTGATAAATTTAATTTTTATTTTTAATTAATTCCTACTAAAAGAAACACACAAAAATAAATTTATTAAAAAAGGCAAATATTGGCGCGTATTGTGTTGTTAAATTGCCGCACAAGAAGCCAATAAATATTCGTACATTTTTCACACGATTACCGCACCAGGGTTGCATTTTATTGGTAAAATTAAGCACAATATTGCCCTCGATTGGTATATGAGGCATTTGATTGTGCAGTCACACGATTGGGGTATTAAAAAGTGTGAAACTTGGTGCATTGCGGCAATCGTGTGATCCCATCTTAAGTCTACAATCAAAACTTTACTTTCAAACATGTTTTGATGTTCTATTTCAGTTTTAATGTTCTACTTCATCTTTGTTCTAATTCAGCTTTATTCTAGTACAACATTGTTATAGTGTAGTCTTGTTCTATTCTTCTATATTTTGATCGTAAAACAAAACAACTGTTTTTGGATGTATGTTTTTTGTAATGAGAGACTAATGCAGGGATGTTAAATGGATGTTTCCAAAAAAATATGTACTTTTTGAAGCTTCACGGTATCATTTTTTTTTTAATTTATTAAAACAACAAAAAAAAAGTACATAAAAATTCAATTGCACACAAAAAACAAAACTTAACATCAACATACATTGCATATGTATGAATGAAAGAAGGACCATAAAAGTCTTATAAATACATGAGATCAAAATCAGGAACTTATTTGTTTAGTTAATAAGCTCTTTGGAATTTTTACATCACAGCAGCATGAATTTGTCGATCTCAACCAATCCTTTGTTTGTATGAGACTTGATAATGTTGGCACATGTAGTCTGTTTCTTTTCTTAGTTTTTATTATATTTTGAAAAGAAAAAATTTTTCCACATTTGCAGACGAATGTGGAATGGATAAAATTTCAGCAACGACAACATAAATGTTAGGCAACATATGGACATTCAGCTCATTTTGTAAATTAGCCACTGCAGACCAAAAACCCCAAATGTTTTCAGTTTTTAACGACTGCAGTTGCTCGACATCGGCTAAAGCTCTAAATGGGTTATTGATTGAATCCAAATTTGCAATTTCATTCGGGAACATTTTTAATAGAAAAAGTTCAATACTACTTGTTTTACCTGAAAAAATATTTTCGGGAGTAAATTTAGGGAACCACATTAAAACTTCGTTATTAAAGTAGACTTTGGTTCTCCAAACTTCGCAAAATCTATATATATAAAAATAAGTATGTATATGTACGTCACCGAACTAATCATAAACGCGTCGTGCGATTTCAACCAAACTTATACACTACGTAGGCAGTGGCCCATATATGGTTTTTATGAAGTTGGTTGAAATCCGATAACGCATGTGTGTGCGGTGCGTATGTGAAGTGAGTGTGTTTTTGCCGCAGGCATTTTCTTTACCGCATACAGCATTCATTAGTATTGAATACATTTTGGCCGTTTGTGTATTGGAGAGCATTGCACGGAGTGATGCAAATAGCAATTTGTTATCATTTCTATTTGCTCTTTGGACGTCATTGTAAAAACAAGTGTGTTTCTTTTCTTATTTTGTTTTGCCGTGCGAAGCAGGCAACGGGCCCGCTAGTTGTATATAAAATTGTTTTGCATTTTCTTTCATTTCTTCAACTATATCGATATTGTTTGTGAATTTTGTAGAGATATGTATATACTTCTGTTCCGCAATAAATTTCTTCAAATTAATTTATTCATTACTTAAGGCACTTCCACGGTTCAAATATAAACTGCTCTGATCGCTTTCATTACTTGAATAAAAAGTGTAAGAATCTTAAATTACCACTCAACCGCCTGTTGCTGTTAAAGGAAAGGAGGAAAAAAAGTAGGGAAAACACGACGAATCAACGTACTCGCTATTACAAAACATGCAGGGTTTCCATTCCTTAACAGGGCATGTGTCTACGATAGAGATATTACATTCATCCAAAACATTTTTATTCATGAAATAACGTGCTATTTGGCGGAACCAAAAAGTTAGCCTTTGTAAAAATACATGCATTCGAGCATCTTCTGATTGCATTTCTAAATTAACCATGTTAATAATTTTAATTGCATATTGTTTAAATAAAAAATGCAATTAAAAAGAAGGATTTTTAAATCCTGATGAAATTAATAATAATTATAAAAATAAATGCAATAAAAATGACCAAAATAATTTGTTTGCTATACTAACAATTCAACAAGGGGGAACTATGACAAATTTTTAAATTGTACCAAATGAGTTACGGTAGTACCACGGTAATTTAGAAGGTTAAAATGTACCAAAAAAAAGTACAAATGTGTACCATCCCTGGAGTAATTTACACCCACTATCTAAATTTAATGAAATAGTGGGTAAGCCATTTTTCTTGTGCTTGTGCAGATCTTTAGCGGACATTTATTTTTTTAATGGACTATCAAAACGTAATAAATACTATTGTCAACACCCAGAGAAAAAAAAATTTCAATATGGTCACCTCCAACAAAACTATTTTTATCGAAAGTTTTTAAACATGTAATGGTAATTAAACCATATTATTGACACCGGAATTTATTATATTATGGTTAAATTAGACCTGCATAAAGATGGCACAACCATATTATGGTTACCTCCGAATATGTTAATGTTAACAATAACAAAAATATGTTAAAAACTTATAATAGCATGGTGGTTTTTCCATAGCATTTTCATCTTAGAAAAATGGAAAATACTATAGTTAATTAAAAAAAAAAAACAATTTTTAGTGATATTTAACCGTATGATGTTTAGAGCCAACTTCGCTTCGTTATGTAGGAGTAATTTAACCATAATTAGGTTGCCGGTGACAATAAAATGGTCAAATTAACCATAATGTGTTTAAAAATTGTTGTTAGAAATAGTTTTGTTGGAAGTGACCATATTGAAAAATGTTTTGCTCTGCAAAAGATTTACATGGAAACCTGCCTTAGGGCCTACTATATGGTGGATCTTAAATACTGGCTGTCATGCAATGCGTTTACAAAATGCCCCTGAGTGCGAGCGCAACCAACATACGGAAAGATTATACATCCGTCCCGTGTTCAACAGGTAAAGCTTTCTTACATAGGGATGTGTAAATTAAAAACGTATATCGATATACATATATCGTATCGATATTTTTTAGTAGTATCGATATTTATTAATTAAAAATATCGATATATCGAACATATTTAGCTGAAATTATTGTTACCAAATTTTAAATATATGTATGTACATTAGCGTGGCCGTTAGTTGTGTGTTGAATTTTTTTTTTATTTCTTATATACTCTCCCCCCAAATCGGTTCAGTTTTATGTTAAAAAAATATACAAAAAAGTTTCATAGCAATAAGTTGTGTTTTAGGGGGTGCGCCCTCCCCTAAGAGTTAGCCTTCAACTCCATTTATTCAAAAGCAATTTGTTTGCATAAGTCTATCTTTTAAAAAAAAACCTTTTTACAATAATATTATACATGCTAATATTACAGCTCTTCTGGGTAACAACATTAGCCTTTTTTTTAGCCTTTTAGTTTTTTGCTAAAATTAATATATTAGAAAATAATGAAGAAAATAACCAACAAAATACCAAACATTATATAGACTTAACATTAGGGATGGGCAAATTGAAAAAAAAATATATCGATATATATCGTATCGATATTTTTTAAGAGTATCGATATTTATTAATTAAAAATATCGATAAATCGATGTATCAAACGTATTAAGGTGAAATTATTACCAACTTAATATATGTACCTATGTCAATACATTTTTATATATGTATAAACATCTTACATGTAATTCCATTCTAACTTGTAATTGTTTCTTCTCACTGCCTGTCCCTCGATTTCGAATGAAACTTTCATTCCCTTAACTTTTATTTTAAACAAAAACCAATTTTAAAATTGAGTCTTTAAGGCAAGTTATGCGAACGAAGTCTTCGTTCGAAAAGGAGGGGCCGGTAGTTAATTCTACAATAAAAAAAAGTAAAGAATACAAAAAATTTCTTATATTTTTTCGCCATATTAAATCTAAAAAAAAAAAAAAAAATTAATTGGGATTATATAATGCCGGATTATATACTGCCGGTAAGCGAAACTTGTGACACATACTATACAATAAACTGTGCAATATTTTATTTTTAATATATAAGAACATGCTCCAATAAGAAAAAAAACTAAATATTTTGTTTTTATTATTAACATTCCAACTTTCATGAGTATATTGCTGCGAACATGCCATAATCATATTATTTGCATAATTCTAGGAACCCTTTCCAGAATATTTTTTCCGCGCTTATTTTTTTGTTGTCATCTCTTAAAAGACCGAGACAAAACTGAACTGTGTAATCTGTGAAAATGTACAATGGAAAAACGCCGTTATTTTCCTAATATAAGTTAAAAAAAAACAACAGTATTGTAAGCAGTTGAGCAACGGTTAAAATGTTGAATTTTATTATAAAGAGATCTTAAAAATATCGAATTCGATAGTCGTAGATAAATATCGATGTATCGATATATGGGTATTTTTAATATCGGCGATATATATCGATTATAAGTTTTTTAAATATCGATATTTATTGCCCATCCCTACTTAACATATATTTACATATATGGAAATTATTTGTTCTAAGCATGTACGGTAAGAGATTATGCCTATAGTTTACAAAAATCAAATATAAGCAGAACAAATTAATTTTGCTTTACAAATCTTGACTACTGATGTTTATTTGAGAAAGATAACCAAAGAGAACGCAAAGAATTTCTCTATTTTACTTGCAGTAATGTTATTCAAAATATTAAATAAATAAAAAATTAAATAATTTCCATATAAATATAATTTTGGTAACTTTATATGATTTTTGGTATTTTGTTGGTTATTTTCTTCATTATTTTTTAAAGAATTAGTTTTAGCAAAAAACTTTCTTTGGGGCAAATGCTGTTGTCTAGAAGAGCTAAAATATTGCCATATATCATATTCTTGTAAAATGTTTTTTGTTTAAAGATAGATGAAAACAAATTAAATTTGAATAAATGAGCTTGATGCCAACTAAATAGTTAATACTTACATAAATTACAAAACTTAAAAAGGTTTTTTTAACTTCAATATAAATTTTAAAAGTTACAAAGCACTATTTTTCAAATTTATGCTAAATTTACAAAAAATGTATGAGCAAAAAAAAAGATAAGCGAAACTTTTAATATCTGCACAGAGAAGTAAAGTTTGAAAAGTTTTCTTTAAAAACATTGACTTAGTAACAAAGAAAATCGAGCTAATTGGCCGAGTAATCAGCAAAATTCAAAAAAAGGCAAAAAAAAAAACTCGATTTTTGGGTTAAATTCGATTTTAGCGACCTCTAAACAAACCTCTTCAGAAAAATCTAAAAAAAATCACAAAAATACTTTACCCTTTAAGCTCTCAAAAAATACTGGGGTACCTATAAAAATCAAAAAAAAATTTTTTTTGGGTCACACTAATGTACATACATACAGTGAAGGACAAAAGTCTACATGCAACATACTTTTTTACGATTTTTGGGAATTGATAACGATAATGAAAAATGTTTTTATACAACTAATTAAGACACTATTAAAATAGATTATTTCAAAAAATAAAAAAGAAAAGGTCTACATACAACGTGACTACTTCTAGAAAAACTTGAAAAATACAAAATTAATCAAGGGGAATCCCATTATTTTAACTTAAATTAGTAACATTATATTTAAATATTGTGTTTAGAAAAATAATTGACCTTTTAAATGGAGAATAGTCAAAAAAGATCTTTTTTAGTGAGAACTTTTTTAAGAAATCTTCGTAAAGAGCAAAAATAATATGTAGAAATTGCAAAAACGGTAAAATTTGTTAGTTTACAGTATAACAATTATTAGAAACTATAAAAAAAAAATGGAAATACTGAAAATCATTCAAGATATGAACGTGAAAAAGCTGCTACGACGCAATGTTAGCAGTATTATTAAAGAAGTAAATGCGGATCCAAAAATAAGACCCCTAAAATTGGCGGAACACATTGAAAAATTTTCCAGAAATACTGTCCACCTAAAAACTATACAACGTCCTTTGCATGAGAGTCGCTTAACAAGCAAAGTTAAACGCAAAAAACCACTTTTATCTGCCAAAAAGCAAAAACTCTATCTTGAATTCGCTAAAACATATTAATAAGATACAAAACGAATCTTATTTACTGACGAGATTAGATACAATATTTTTGAAAGAGATCGTCGTTCCAAAGATTAGAGAAAATCCAACACAGTCTTAGATCCAAAGAGTATTATACCCAAAGTCAAACATGGAGGTGGCAGTGTTATGGTTTGGCAAGCCATGGCACCATCTGTATGTGGCAATTAAGTTTTAGTTGAAGGCACAATGGACCGATATCTATATAAGAACATATTAGAACATAATTAAAAACCATCGGTTGAGAACTTTGGTACTGGAAATAACTGAAAATAAAATGTGCAAGCGGCGCACATTGTTCGCTAATAGCTTCTATATTATGCTCCCAGACAGCTAAATTCTTCACCACAATCACCACATTTCAATCATAAAAAACATATCTGGGATGTTTTACAAAAAAAAAGTCATAAAATATAAGACAAGCAGCAGTGAATGGCTAAAAACTGCTTTAAACAGAACTTGGACAGAAATAACTGCGGAAATCACAGAAAATTTAGTAAACTCCATGGCTCGACATTTGCAAGCTGTGAACGATGCTCAGGGCGAACAATCTAAATATTAAGTTTTAAATATTTAAAATTTTTTTTTATGTAATTTTTAATTCTATTGTCCCTTTTTTAGTGTATGTACACTTTTGTCCTTTGAAATTTTTAATGTTTTTGTTATGTTTTAGAATTATATTTTTGTGTCATTAATAAAAATATTTATTAATGCCTTAAATATTGGCATACCAGTTTTTCTCGATATCGTTACCAATTCCCAAAAATCGTAAAATAGTAGGTTCCATGTAGACTTTAGTCCTTTACTGTACATAATATGTACTTAAGTATAACCATTTTATATGTAATTCCATTTAATTTTCAAAATTTTTTCTGCAAATAATAAAATCAAAAAATTCAATAAGAACAAAAAAAGGAAAGAATAAACAAATCTGTCCGTTTAGTTCAGTGGTGTCAAATATGATTGTGTTGGTGCGATTACTCTTGTCTCTTACATTCCCAGCGGGAGAAATCTGCGGTTGCGAGGCCTATTACGAGGCCTTATTAACATACATATTTTGCTATGAAGACTTTAGAGCAATTAATAATAACACAATTATCGAAAAATGTTGAGTTATTGACAGACACAATCAGTTATTATTTAAATAAATTTAATTTGGAACCTGCATTTCGCAGAAACTTTGCTTATTTTTTGGAAAAATTGAGCACTTGACAATATATGAAGTCTTTTTACAACCTTGTACAATTCTTTCCAATATTTTTAATTTTGTGCTCAACATACCTTTGCGAATGCCAACAATGAAAATAATATTTGCACATACCAATGCAAATAATAACCCCATTAATGTGTTTAAAAATTGTTGTTAGAAATAGTTTTGTTGGAAGTGACCATATTGAAAAATGTTTTGCTCTGCAAAAGATTTACATGGAAACCTGCCTTAGGGCCTACTATATGGTGGATCTTAAATACTGGCTGTCATGCAATGCGTTTACAAAATGCCCCTGAGTGCGAGCGCAACCAACATACGGAAAGATTATACATCCGTCCCGTGTTCAACAGGTAAAGCTTTCTTACATAGGGATGGGTAAATTAAAAACGTATATCGATATACATATATCGTATCGATATTTTTTAGTAGTATCGATATTTATTAATTAAAAATATCGATATATCGAACATATTTAGCTGAAATTATTGTTACCAAATTTTAAATATATGTATGTACATTAGCGTGGCCGTTAGTTGTGTGTTGAATTTTTTTTTTATTTCTTATATACTCTCCCCCCAAATCGGTTCAGTTTTATGTTAAAAAAATATACAAAAAAGTTTCATAGCAATAAGTTGTGTTTTAGGGGGTGCGCCCTCCCCTAAGAGTTAGCCTTCAACTCCATTTATTCAAAAGCAATTTGTTTGCATAAGTCTATCTTTTAAAAAAAAACCTTTTTACAATAATATTATACATGCTAATATTACAGCTCTTCTGGGTAACAACATTAGCCTTTTTTTTAGCCTTTTAGTTTTTTGCTAAAATTAATATATTAGAAAATAATGAAGAAAATAACCAACAAAATACCAAACATTATATAGACTTAACATTAGGGATGGGCAAATTGAAAAAAAAATATATCGATATATATCGTATCGATATTTTTTAAGAGTATCGATATTTATTAATTAAAAATATCGATAAATCGATGTATCAAACGTATTAAGGTGAAATTATTACCAACTTAATATATGTACCTATGTCAATACATTTTTATATATGTATAAACATCTTACATGTAATTCCATTCTAACTTGTAATTGTTTCTTTTAATCTCACTGCCTGTCCCTCGATTTCGAATGAAACTTTCATTCCCTTAACTTTTATTTTAAACAAAAACCAATTTTAAAATTTAGTCTTTAAGGCAAGTTATGCGAACGAAGTCTTCGTTCGAAAAGGAGGGGCCGGTAGTTAATTCTACAATAAAAAAAAGTAAAGAATACAAAAAATTTCTTATATTTTTTCGCCATATTAAATTAAAAAAAAAAAAAAAAAATTAATTGGGATTATATAATGCCGGATTATATACTGCCGGTAAACGAAACTTGTGACACATACTATACAATAAACTGTGCAATATTTTATTTTTAATATATAAGAACATGCTCCAATAAGAAAAAAAACTAAATATTTTGTTTTTATTATTAACATTCCAACTTTCATGAGTATATTGCTGCGAACATGCCATAATCATATTATTTGCATAATTCTAGGAACCCTTTCCAGAATATTTTTTCCGCGCTTATTTTTTTGTTGTCATCTCTTAAAAGACCGAGACAAAACTGAACTGTGTAATCTGTGAAAATGTACAATGGAAAAACGCCGTTATTTTCCTAATATAAGTTAAAAAAAAACAACAGTATTGTAAGCAGTTGAGCAACGGTTAAAATGTTGAATTTTATTATAAAGAGATCTTAAAAATATCGAATTCGATAGTCGTAGATAAATATCGATGTATCGATATATGGGTATTTTTAATATCGGCGATATATATCGATTATAAGTTTTTTAAATATCGATATTTATTGCCCATCCCTACTTAACATATATTTACATATATGGAAATTATTTGTTCTAAGCATGTACGGTAAGAGATTATGCCTATAGTTTACAAAAATCAAATATAAGCAGAACAAATTAATTTTGCTTTACAAATCTTGACTACTGATGTTTATTTGAGAAAGATAACCAAAGAGAACGCAAAGAATTTCTCTATTTTACTTGCAGTAATGTTATTCAAAATATTAAATAAATAAAAAATTAAATAATTTCCATATAAATATAATTTTGGTAACTTTATATGATTTTTGGTATTTTGTTGGTTATTTTCTTCATTATTTTTTAAAGAATTAGTTTTAGCAAAAAACTTTCTTTGGGGCAAATGCTGTTGTCTAGAAGAGCTAAAATATTGCCATATATCATATTCTTGTAAAATGTTTTTTGTTTAAAGATAGATGAAAACAAATTAAATTTGAATAAATGAGCTTGATGCCAACTAAATAGTTAATACTTACATAAATTACAAAACTTAAAAAGGTTTTTTTAACTTCAATATAAATTTTAAAAGTTACAAAGCACTATTTTTCAAATTTATGCTAAATTTACAAAAAATGTATTTAAGGGGACCCAAATGAGCAAAAAAAAAGATAAGCGAAACTTTTAATATCTGCACAGAGAAGTAAAGTTTGAAAAGTTTTCTTTAAAAACATTGACTTAGTAACAAAGAAAATCGAGCTAATTGGCCGAGTAATCAGCAAAATTCAAAAAAAGGCAAAAAAAAAAACTCGATTTTTGGGTTAAATTCGATTTTAGCGACCTCTAAACAAACCTCTTCAGAAAAATCTAAAAAAAATCACAAAAATACTTTACCCTTTAAGCTCTCAAAAAATACTGGGGTACCTATAAAAATCAAAAAAAAATTTTTTTTTGGGTCACACTAATGTACATACATACAGTGAAGGACAAAAGTCTACATGCAACATACTTTTTTACGATTTTTGGGAATTGATAACGATAATGAAAAATGTTTTTATACAACTAATTAAGACACTATTAAAATATTTGAAAATAATATTTGCACATACCAATGCAAATAATAACCCCATTAAGTTTAAAAATATTCTATAATTATTAACCACCATTATAAAAAGAGAAGATTTTACTAGCCTATAAAAATATACTTTTATTTACCAATAATATCTTCTAAATTTAAATTGCAGTTTCGAAACAACAAAAAATTTTTTTGGTTTGTGGACGTTAAACAATACAGTTTCATTAATACATCAAGAATACACATCTTCTTACCCAAAAATTTTACCTGCTGTCACCATTTGCTTTTATGTGTATAGGTTTACACATAAATTGTAGGAAAACAAGACTTTTTTAATAAGTTTTTTAAATATTTTTACTTACTTAAGAAAAGTGTTTTCAAAGAAAAAAACCCACCGACGCGATTAGTACAGAAAGAAAAATATTTTTACAAGCACAAAATACCAACAAATTCTTGTGGCTATTTTTTTCTTAATAATTTCTGCATTTAGGTACGTCTTTTTAACGAAAGAAAAAGGGACCCTTTTACAGGCATCAAAGAATTTTTTTTCACAAACAAAATACATATCGTTAGCTTAAATGCAAAACAATGTAGATATTATTTGTCAATCATTGTACAATGTTAAAAACAGAAATAAAACAAAACATAAACAAAGATAATAAATAATAAATATATTATTTCTGTTTAGGGGCCTCAAAACAGGCCGTGTGATATAGCCCTGTGAATGAGAGTGTTTTGCAGTAAAAAATTATATATTACGCTCGCAAAATAAAAAAGCGTAAGCGTACATGTGAGTTTTGCTTACACAATTGTGTATGACGCTGACATCCCTGGTTTAGTTCCCAAGACAAAATGTTGCTTATTTGCCTTATCTTATATATAAATACGGGAACCATTTTTGTAGTTGATTTTTTACTATCTTATCTTTCGCCGATTTTAATGAAATATATATCGTTTTAAAGGTATGTGTGTGTATATATGCAGAATATAAATTTATTTGCTAAAATGTTTAGAATAAAAGTGTTTAAAAGCATTTTAATTTATTTTGCAAGCACACGTACACACATGTAATTATTGTTTAAAAATTTTTCGTTTTTTGTTTTGTACTTGCAAAGACACACACCCATACAAATAGATGAAAAGAGTGCATTTTGTTGCTTTCTTAAAATTTGTACGTTTTTGTTGTATAACGCACTGGTTCTCTCGGAAGAAAATGTCAAGTGCTCGAATTTCGGCCACCGGGCGAGACTAGTGAAGTCTAAAATCTCTAAATTACGAACAAAATTGCTGGTATGAAATAAGTTACGGACGTACCAACTCACCTTAAAATTTGAATTGCAATACAAATACATAGTACCAACGTTAACAAGCAATGTTCCTGTCATTAATCTTCTTCTTTTATCGGGCACTGCTAAGTCTACAGCCGAAGGAACACTTTCGGACGATACAGAGGAAGCCTGGCAGATTAAATATTTTAAAGCAATTTCCAAAGGAATGAAATGTCAGCAATTCCCAAAACTTTACAGGATATGATTTTCTTTTTAAATTTTTTGATGTCTTTCTCAGGCATCAGAAATTAAGAACCGAGAACTTAAAATTTAAGTTTTTCATTTGAAAAATTCAAAACTCATGCGTATAAAATAAATTTTTTTTTCTATCAGTTAAAAAAAAATAGGAAACACAAAAAAGATATTTATTTTAAAAGTTTTGTACATGAAAAGAAACAAAAAACAAAAATTTGAAAAATACACAAAAACTTTTTTTTATTATTTTTTTTTTTTTTTTTTTTAAATATTTATCATTGGTGTTCAAAACATGTTATCAACTGTACAAAAAAAATAAAAACTATTTTGTTTTATTTGTTCTTCAAAGTTCAAAATAATAAAGTTCTTAAAAAAAACGTTTTTGAGAAAACTATTTTTTTTTTTTTTTTGTTTTTAGAAACTAACAATAAAAACTCAATTTGAAGTTAAAATTGTGAATTTTAATTAAAATTATAATATAAAATTGTGTTTAAAATTGCAATTGCAAAAAATCTTTAGAGATTCTTTATTACCAACTAGATGCTGTTGCATTAGCTGTACCCGCAACACAGGTATCTGTGGAGACAGCCTTCAGTGCTTTGCCAATTATTATGACCAAAAATAGAACAAATTTAAGTTCTGAGCATGAAGAAAATTTATTGTTGCTCAAACTCAACATCAAGGTAATTGATAAGATTACTATTTAGTTCTAGGATAATCTTTATCATGTTATAACTATTTATTATTAATTAGCTTTCTATTTTTTACTATAATTTTGTACGTATGAGTTTAAATTTTGTCAATTAAAAAAATTCAATTTTAAGTTTTCGGTTAATTTTTTGCTTTTCATGTACAAAATAATATTGTACTGAAAAAATAAATATCTTTTTTATGTGTTTGCTTTTATTTTTTAAACTGATGAAAAAAAATTTATTTTGTTCGCACGATTTTTAAATTTTTAAAAAGAAAAAATTAAATTTTCGGTTCGTAATTTCTTGTACAAAAGTATAAAAAAAAAAAATATTTTTCTAAAAACCTTTTTTTTGAGAACTTTATTATTTTGAACTTAAAGAAACAATATCAAACAAAATATTTTTATCTGTTTTTGGTTATTGTACAATTTAAAATATTGTTCGAACACCAATGATAAATATTTTTAAAAAACATAAAAACAAACGTTTTCCGGTCCTTGGTCTTTCTACATAAATTGCAGGAAGCAGGTTCTTTTTTTTTTTTTTGAAACCCTTCCACAAGGAGGTCATACTCGTAATTCTTTACACAAACTAACTATTGGTATACCCAAACCACATAAAAGAAATTTCTTAAGTTTCTTCGCCTTGACTGTGTAAACTAGGAAAATGTACAATCGAAAAACTTTGTTTTTTTCATAGTATAAGCTAATACCAAAAACTGATTCTGAATTCAGGCCAATAGCTATTCTTTGCTACTTGTCTAAAGTACTGGAGAAAATTCTTTATCTACAAATGTCATCATATATTAGTGCCAATAATTTGTTGTCTGATAAACAATCAGGGTTTCGTACTAATCATAGTTGTGTTTCTGCACTACTGGATGTATCTGAAAATATACGGCGTGAACTGAATGATGGCAAGCTAAATTTCCTAGTTCTTCTTGATCATTCTTCATCAATGTTCTTCATTACGTTTATCTAGAGGTGTACCTCAAGGGTCAATTCTCGGACCATTGCTTTTTACACTTTATATAAACGACTTGCCAAAACATCTTGTTCCCTGCAATATACATATGTACGCAGATGATGTGCAGTTGTACTTAATTAGCCCAGTACAATCAGTTTCGCAAAGCATCATGAGACTCAATGCTGATCTGGATAAAATTTATCGTTGGGCTACGTCTAACAGACTTTGTTTAAACCCGAATAAGTCGAAGTGCATAATAATACGTAAGAGATCACTTAGTTCTAATATCGGTCATGATATTTTAATTAATGGGGAAAAAATCAATATTGTGAATGCTGCCAAAAACCTTGGGCTAATTTTTAATGATAGTCTTACTTGGACAAATCATGTCAACACACTTGCTGGTCAAACTTATATAAAGTTAAGGTGCCTTTGGTCGACACAATACTATACTCCTTTAAATATTAGATTAATGATTGCAAAATCTTATCTTCTTCCAGGTTTAATGTATGGTTGTGAACTTTTTGCAAATTGCGATTCCATTAGTAGAAGAAAGCTAAATGTTTTATATAATAATATTGTAAGATATGTGTTTGGCCTTGGTAGATATGATCATGTGTCACATGCCTCTTTAAAACTATACGGCGTTTCATTTGACAATCTTTTAAATATTCGTGTACTCTTACTATTACATAAACTTATCTATTCGGAGACTCCACGATATCTTAGCGATAAAATTAGGTTTGCCAGATCACTTAGAGGTAAAAGAATTATAATTCCCTTGCATAGCCTTCTTGTATCTGAACAGAATTTTTTTATACATGCGTCACGTCTATGGATTTGTCTTCCTCAAGTTCTGCAACTTAATAGCAACGCAATTAGTTTTAAGAACTTCTTATTTAAATACTTTGCACCGCAGTAGATAACTGTTATTATATTATATAAATAACTTATAGTTTAATTTAATTTAATTTCATTTAATTCAATTGTATGTGATGATCTCTTAATGTAATTTATGAAACTGCTTTCCTGTACTTCAAATATAAGATTAAATCTTGTTGTACAGGAATTGAATATATAATAAAATAAATATAATAAATATAATAAAAGGCCATATGATGCAATTCATAAAAAATGGGACTCCGAGCAGTTAAAAAACTGTTAAAATTTGAATTTTCTTGTAAAAATTTCTAAAAATATATCGAATTCGATAGTCGTTAATAAACATCGATATATGAGTATTTTAAATATCGGCGATATTTATCGATTATTTTTTTAAGCATCGATATTTTGATATATCGATATATATTACCATCCCTAATCTAACATCTGCTTTTGGAAAAATGCTAGCTACATCTGCTGAGTAACATCATCTAGGGATAATCCCTCTGCTGGCCCTTATCACCTGTGGTGAAGGGTAAAAAGTGTAAGGTTGAACAATTTAGTGGTCATGCTTTTACGTCAAACTTTTACTTTTTAACTACAATGAGTTGAGCACCCGATAATAAGGAAACATGGCATAATAACCAAAGACAAAAAAACCGAAAAACACATTCAATTCAGTCAACTCAAGTCAAATGAGTGGATATTTTAAATATATTTTGAATGTAAAATTATTTGAATATTTGCTTCTCATTTGATTTTTTTCTGTCCATACATATTATGTAAGTATGTGTTAGCTAGACACCCTTGCAGACCAAGTAACTAGTATGTAGCTAGAAATATACTGGTTGGTATTTACTTTAAACTAGTTGCACTTTGGTTTTTTTTTATATATCAAACTGTCGTATTTAACGTTGGGTTGTCATAGGAGCTCAACTAGTTGATTTTTATGCATTTGTATAAAAGTTTAAAACTAGTTGCTTAGTATAAGGACTAATAAAAGCAAAAGTAAATTTTCATTCTGAATTATTTTTTTAAAGACTAACTCCCATATTCACAAGAATATTTTTGATCAATAAGAGTATTTTTTATGAATATTGGGTATGTATTTATCAGATACATTTTTCCCAAAAATATACATTTTGAAAAAAAATTTTAAAATCCATTTTAACGTTTAACATTTATTAACATAAGATTTTTATTTCATATTTAATGAATATTGTAAAGAATTTTTTAATATAATTTTTAATATTTTTAATATAAAAGGCATTTCGATCATTTCCATAATGATATTCAACAATATGAAGTCAAAGAAAGGGAAAATCATAATATGATTAAAAAAAAGTTTTATTTAGATAGTTTGAAATATTGGGTGTCACAAGAAGACAAAAATTAAAACTATTGGAAAGAATTGAATAAGGTTGTAAAAAGACTTCAAATATTGTCAAGTGCTCAATTTTTCCAAAAAAATAAACAACGTTTTTGAGAAATGCAGGTTCCAAATTAAATTTATTTAAATAATAACTGATTGTATCTGTCCATAACTCAACATTTTTCGATAATTGTATTATTATTAATTGCTCTAAAGTCTTCATAGCAAAATATGTATGTTAATTAGGCCTCGCAACCGCAGATTTCTCCCGCTGGGAATGTAAGAGACTAGAGTAATCGCACCAACACAATAATATTTGACACCACTGATCTACATACATTAATAGAGTAGTTGTTCTACCTACAACGAACATGTATTAAATCAGGGATTTCCAAAAATTTTTTGGTTGTGTAGTACCAGAGAGTAAACAAATTGAGAGAATGCATTCATTTACAGCCGAAATAAAATGTTAGTAATATATTTTATAAGTTGTATAACACAAAGGTACAAAATTAAAAATTTTTTGTGTTGATAAAAAATTTGTAGCAATTATTTACCAATTCAATGTCGCTGATTTAAAAACTTCACTTTTTTTTATTCGGAAGCTTTTTGACTCTAAATCAGTTTCAAATATCTTATCAAACAATTGTAAAAAAATTAAAGATTTTTACGCGAATCGCAGCTGATAGAAAAAAAGTGCAGTTTTAAAATCAGCGACATTGAATTAATAAAGAACTGCTACAAATTTTCTATCAACACAAACAATTTTTAATTTTGTTCCCTTGTGTTATACAACTTAAAATCTTCTAAATTTATACTTTTATGGCAGTTCCGTAATAGTAGAATGCTTTTCAAATGGGATAAACTTAATTTATTACGTTGCTTGGAACAAATAAATTTTAAATCCGAAAAAATTTTTTCGCATAGGTAAGTAGTGCCGAATAAAGCGAGGCACTTAAATGAATTTTTTTTTAGTTCAGGATAGAACTCGCCATCCAAATCTTTCCAGAACTCTACAATATTATTTTCGTCTGGAGCATTTACTTCGCTTCGTAGTATGATTAGTTCTGATTGAATATCAAATTCGTAGTTGCTTACATCGCAACAAAAAGGGTTTTCGAAAAGATCTAATAGCGGTTGTAAAATTACAAAATCTTGAAACCTGTCTTGAAAATTATTGAAAAGTGTTTCAAATATTTCGGCATATTCATATCTTTTGTCGATTTCGAGATTTCTATAAACAAGTGAAGTTTTTAGAAAATTGGAAAAATCACCAGTTTTAATTTGGGAAAAAATTAGAAAAAGTTTTGTTTTAAAATTGTAAATGATTTTTGACAAGTCGCATATATTGCGTTCCTTTCCTTGCAATTCCAAATTAAGTTCATTTAACATACTTGTCGTATCTGCCAAAAAAGCTAAGTCTAAAATAAAATTATTGTCTTTTAAACACTGTACTAAAACTTTTTCTATTTTCTCAGTTTCTAGGAACTGAAGAACTTCTTCTCTTAAATCATAAAGTCTATTCTGGCAATCACTGCGACTTAGCCACCGAACTTCTGTAAACATTTTCAGGTCATAATTCACAGCATTTTTGTTTTTTAAAAAGGTTACAAATTTTCGGTGGGTAAGCGCTTGATGTCCGCCTCGAATTTTATTTATTATATCCTCTGCTGTCTTCATAGCTGGGGTATCAATTATGAATTTCGATGCAAGAGCGGTCTGATGAACTATGCAGTGAAAATTATGAACTGCAAATTCGTGTTTTTTTAATTGGACTATAAGCCCATTATACTTGCCCAACATTACATTGGCTCCATCTGTGCAGACTCCAGCCAATTTGTTTATGTCTATAATTGAAAGAAGCTTTTCTGTGA
This sequence comes from Pollenia amentaria, assembly GCA_943735925.1. Lineage (NCBI taxonomy): Eukaryota > Metazoa > Arthropoda > Insecta > Diptera > Polleniidae > Pollenia > Pollenia amentaria. The sequence continues at coordinate 152,652,576 of OX031007.1, forward strand.
CAACATCATACAACAACGTACTAGTTACATTTCCATAAAATGTTTCTAAAGTAAACATTCTGCCAGGTCCACAATGTCGACAAGAACATTTCTTTCGAATACTTATACTGAAAACAATAATAAAAACTGAAATTTGTTTTTGTTTTCAATTTCGAAAGAAATGTTCTTGTCGACATTGTGGGCCAGGCAGATTGACTCAAAAATAGTGTATTCGCTGTCTACGCATCTAATACAAATTACAAGTTCACACAGATCATTTATGTCAGTGCTTTCGTCTAAACAAATTGAAAAAAATTCGCAATTAATTACTTTTTCCAGAATTGTGGTATACACAATTGTGCACAGAAATGGATTTCCCTGGTCTATTTATTCAAAAATAAAATAAATTACATGAGAATTATAACGTGAAAAAGTAATTTTAGTAAAAAGTTAGGGTATTCATAGTGGTAAGTAAAATAGAAAGGGTATTCACGTTGTTGGGTTATACATCTGTGCATACATTTTAGTTCTAGCTAATGGTATATCATAACTTTTTACAAAATACCAAATGCGCACCTGAGTTTGCCTGTAAAAATGTATAAAGTCATTATAATTAATAAATACGTTAAATTAATACCAAAAATTAGTAAGGATAACTCTTTAGACTCGGTCATATAATTCTACCATAAAAAAGTAAGCAATAAAAATAGTGCGAAACAATAAAGTTTCATTAATACATCAATAAAACACATCTTACCCAAAAATTTTACCTGTTGTCACATTTGCTTTTATGTGTATAGGTTTACATATAAATTGTAGGAAAACAAGACTTTTTGTTTTTTAAATTTTTTTTATTTACTTAAGAAAAGTGTTTTCAAAGAAAAAAAACCCACCGACGCGATTGGTACAGAAACAAAAATATTTTTACAAGCACAAAATACCAACAAATTCTTGTGGCTATTTTTTTCTTAATAATTTCTGCATTTAGGTACGTCTTTTTAACAAAAGAAAAAGGGACCCTTTAACAGGCATCAATGAATTTTTTTTCCCAAACAAAACACATATCGTTCGCTTAAATGCAAAACAATGTTTTTTTTTTTTTATTTTTTTTTATTCCTACACTAAATAGCTTTTTGCTTGTCTGCAGGAGACCAGAGTCTCTGGAGGGAATCGAACCCGCAACCCCGGTACTGATAGGCTAGCTCACTACCAGCTAGCCTACCGGGGCATGTAGATATTATTTGAAAATTTAAAATTTTTGTTGATTATTTTTCACGTTACATATGTATTTTTATATAATTTTAAGTTATTTACAAAATTAAAAATGACGTATCATCAAATACATATATAATTTTTTTTAACAGCATAATGTATAATCACACTCAAGAAAAAAATTAGCATAGTTTTTAATTCTTTTTATAAGAACACATTAATATTTTTAAACACCAAAACTGGGTAATCTGTTTAATAACTATTAATATATAGTGGAATTAGTGATCAGATAATAATTTATAATAATAATTTTTAGTATTGCATAAGAAAAAATAAAAAAGTGCTGTAAAATTATAAGAACCGAATCCATATACGTATGTAAAATAAAACCTATAATAAATGTGACTATCAGCTTCTTCCACATAGGACTGTTAGACATTTTGAAATCTCAAATTATTACCATTTTACAAAGTTCTTTGCTTTGCATGTAAACTTATGAAATGTTACATTTTTCTACATTTAAGTCTTAAAATTTAAACTCTAAATAAAAATTGCACGCAAGGCATTGGATGTTACCAAAAGCATTTTTGACCGCACAATATTTTTTGAGTGTAAGCTGAAACAAAATAATATAGCATCCGCTAGACATGCACACTTGTCGAAGTCACATCGACGACTGAATTGAAGAGTATAAAAATATGTGTTAGTAGTGGTGTACACAATTGTGCAAAGAAATGGAAATCCCTGTATTAAATCGTTTTTTACAAACTTTTGTAGGGTTGTTGTTGTTTATTAAACAAACGGCGTCACATATAAAGATGCTCAGCCGAAATTGCGCCATCTTTCTCATTTTTAGACGCCTAACAACTAGTAATAAGCAAGTCCAAAACATTACTCGAAACGATTTTAGCTGCAGGGTCTTAAGGGCCTCGTTACTCTTAAGTAAACGTATACGTAGCTGATCAGCTGTTCCGTTTTCCTTACCGAGTCTATGTATAAATAGGTACTCTTACGTAAACGTAACGTTGCGTTGCGAATGAACCTGATAAAATTAAAATTTATCTCCGTTTTTACGTATCCGCTCTTAAGAATTCTATTTTTATTTTCAAGCAGTTTTGTCAACAAAACGTATTAGCCAGCGGTTTACTTTTAAGTTTTATTAATCAGATTCTCTTTTTCAAACATAAATTTAAAGAATATAAACATTACATACATACATACATACATATCCATATATAAATAAATAAAAATATATGTATGTATATTAGTTTGTTCGTTTTACAATAACGCCCGAAGCCCTTTTTTGATTAAACTTGGTAAAAAGATGTTACAGCGAAATTACTATAGGCTATATTTTACCGGAACTTTGGAGCAGGGGGGAATAAAATGGTAAAAAATTAGCAAAACCGATTTTTTGGAAATAACCCTACAATCTTTAATCGAAATTTTTTTCATACGAATTCCTAATCGGAAAATCGGCATTATAAAGGCAAGTTTCAGATCAATTTTGATCAATTTAGACTGCATAATTTTAAAAGTTAATTTATTTTATTTTTTTGGCTTAAGCTACCATTAGGGTATATATAGGTTTGAAAAATTTTAACTTAAATGGACAAAACAGGGTAAATCTTTGTTTTAAATATTTTGGCGATGTTTGAATGAATTTTATAATGTCGCATAAAAGTATATTAAAGTGGGTTAAATAAGGAATTTTTGGGATATTTTAATTTAGCCCATTTATACTGCAAAATTTGAAAAGTTTACGGCCTATTTCCGACGTGCGAAAGAATTCTTTCGTTCGTACAACTACATTCGTACAAATTCTAAAAAGTTTGTTTTTGTTTTAAACGTAGTTGTTCGAAAGAAAGAATTCTTTAGAACATCGGAAATAGGCTATTAATTATTTCATGCTAAAACTATCACTAGGGACATACATATATAACAAATACTTAATTCTAGGCACAAAACGGGAAAAATTCGAACCTTTTGTAAACACGTTTTCTTTGTTTTCAAAATAATTTTGCGCAAACTTGAAACCTATTTTCTTTCACATAAAGGTAGCAAACAAAGTACATTTAAGGGCAAACAGGGTAAAAATTCGTACTTTTGGTACTTATTTCTGAACAAATTTTTTGCTGTAATTTTGATGGTTTGCCCAGGGCATCTCCGGAAATTAACACCGTGTATACACATATATAGGCGAAGATTTAGTAGCTCTTTTTACTGATACCCATATAAGTGAGATCAAATTTGTACTTAAAGAGATATTAATAATGTCTTAAAAAAAAATTTAAGGTCCATAACTCCTTAACTATGTGCTTAGGTGAAAAAACTATATCAAAAGTTTTTATGTTATAGAATTTTTAGTGCTGTATATACAAACATATCTGTGAATATACATATGCACATATATTCTACTTCTTTTTTAGAAAAGCGTCGATACCGTTATGTAAGTTATTAGACGTTGGTTACCTTTAACCGAGTACACGATCTTCTAAAATATCACACAACGTTTCACGTGTTCTGACCAAAAATACGGTCTTGTAAATAAAACGAAGTGGTTAATTGTCAAAATGTGACTGACTTTATTATTCATTTTCATTATTACATTAATACTTATTACTTATTATTGGCGATGCCAGACTTTAAGTATAATTACAGGTTTTGTTCTTTACAAATTCCCAATTGGGATTTTAGCATGATATGTTAGGACCATGCTAACTTCTCCGCTTCTTAAAAGCTTTACGTCCCGTTGCGATAAACAAATTTTTCTAATAAGTGTCTTTTTAATTCTAGTTTTATATTCAAGTATAAGTATGAATAAAAGTTATATTCTTATGCTTCTATGAAATTCAATAGTAAATTGAGAAATTAAAAAAAAACATTTCTTTCATCATTTATAATAACTAAGCTAAATACAATTTAAATAATGTAAAGAAAGAAAATTAAAGAATTTATACAATTAATAATAACTATGTATAGATATTAAAAAAAAAAATTTTTTTTTTTAAATTTCTTTATTTATGCTTTTTTGTTAATTATGAGTTTAAGTTTTTATTTATTTATTACTTGCCTACTTTATAATTAATTTTCCCAAAGCTTTGTAATAAGCAAATCTTTATATTAAATTTCCTGATGTGTAACAAATGTCATCGGTAAAATTACAACATTAACAAGAGTATTATAATTAATAATGATATTCGAATTCATATTTTTACAAATGTACTAAGAAATTACAAAATTGAAATTGACAATAAAATTAGCATGTTTAGTAATCATGTATGTACTGTTTTTGGTTTTATCTTACATTATTTTTATGCACTCTCTTACCATCTATCAAAACTGCAGTTCCTAAATCTTTTTCAACAATCTTTTCTAAATAAACTTTCTCAAATTTGTTGCCTAATCTTTTGTTTCTACGAACAAATACTATATCGCCCTCGCTAAATGATCGTTTAGCAATTTCCAATTTTGTTTCAATTCTTGCCTGCGCAGCTACAATTTTCTCATATATAGTTTTCAAGATATCTGCATTAAATTGTTGAATAATATCTATTGCTTTTGCTTGAGTAACAGAGTGGATAGTGTTATTATATTTATAAGTAGCGACCAGTATTAAATCCGAAACATCGGTTATATCGCACTGTGCTTTAACACACCTTGCGATTTCAAGCAAAGTCGAGTGGAACCTTTCAACTTGGCCATTACTTTCGCTATGTAGAGGTGGAACAAAAAATTGCTCTATCTCAAAGATATCTCTAAGCATATTCTTGATTGTGTTTGATTGAAAAGATTTCTCATTATCAGAGACTAACAGTTTCGTGTTTTTAAAATTGTTCAAAATTTGTAAGAGTCCAGTTCTAACATCGACTAATGCTCTAGAAGCGATTGGAATAGCAACTGCAAATTTAGAAAATTTATCTAGGCAAGTGAGGAAATGCACTTTACTTGTTGAAAACACATCCATGTGGAGTATCTGACCGGGAAGATCCGGTATTGGTGATGCACCAATTAAAGGCTGTGGAGGTTTCCTATTATATTTGTTTTCCAAGCATATTTTGCAGTTTTTAATAATCAACTGGAGCATTTGCTTTATTTTGGGGGAAAAATATTCCGATGTTATTTGTTTATAATTTTCCCGTAAAGATCTATGGGCGCGGTTGTGCTCTAGGTTTAATGTTTCCATTTGGTCATCTTTATTCGTTAAGTCGATTACAAATTTTTGTGTATGAACAAATCTTATCAGTGGAAAGTGATAAAGTATTTCGTCCTGGATTTCAGCTAGAGTGCCCAAATCGCAATGTATTGCGTTAACAACTTGGGGATTGACACAGCTTTGTAAAGTTAGCAAAAGATTCTGACTGTTAATAAAATTAATTGTATGTCTTTTAAATTTTTGAAATAAAAACTTTGTAATTTTACTGTTACTTGGAGCCTTAGAAATAATCAGTTGGCTTAAAAATTGGTTAACAGGAGCGCTTATTGATTTTATCGTCCTCGAGAAGGACATTTCGCTATGTATTGTTCCCGAGCTTGTTTGAGTAAAGGTGTTAATGAATTGGCGTGATAGTGCGTCAGCTACGACATTTTCTTTGCCAGATTTATAAAAGAATATTGGAGCAAAGTCAGCTATAAAAGCTTGCCATCTTTTTATTTTCGGATTCGGATTTTTATCAGAAGTAGCAAAGATAAGCGGCTGATGATCAGTGAATATATGTATATTTTTGACACCATATAAGTAATGTCGTAATTTTTGCAGCGACCACACAATGGAGAGCAATTCACGCTCGTTTGTAGCATAGTTTTGTTCCGTTGAGGAAAGAGTTCGTGAAATCATTGTAATTTTGCCATTTTGCGAAAGGACGGCACCTATCGCATTAGAACTAGCATCAGTCGTAAGCTCGAAAGGCTTGTCGAAATCCGGGTGCTGAAGTAGCACATCCTCTGTTGCTAAAATACGTTTCACTTTATCAAATGCATCGATTGCCTCTTGAGACAAATGAATTTTAATATTTTTTGATGCCTTCGAGCCAATATTGCCATTGTCCCCTCGCAGATACGTTGTTAGCGGCTTAACGATGTCAGCATAATTTTTAATAAATCTGCGATAGTAACCCGCTAACCCAATAAAGGACCTCAATGCTCTCAGCGTTTTAGGTGCTTGAAAATTCAGAATATCTTTAACTTTTTCAGGGGATGTTTTGATTCCATTTTTCGAAATAAGAAAACCCAGAAACTCAACCTCAGATTTAAAAAATTTTGATTTGTCTGTGGAGACTCGCATTCCAGCGTCTGCCAATTGTTTTAGAATTTTATCGACATCGCAAATATGGCTATTTGCATCTGGTGAAAATATAATAACATCATCCATATAAACAAAGCAAGTTTTACCTATCTCATTGCGAAGAATGTCGTCAATGGCCCGCTGGAATATGCTGGGGGCATTTTTAAGCCCAAACGGTAGGCGACAGAATTCATACTTTCCATTATTCACACTGAACGCTGTTTTGTGTCTGTCCCCTTCAGCCAATGTAATTTGGTGAAATCCGGATTTTAAATCGAGCGTTGTGAAATATTCCGATTTACCTAAATTCGATAAAATCACGGTAATATCCGGCATTGGATATTTATCCGGAATTGTATAATCGTTAATTTTGCGGAAATCAATTACCATTCGTAATTTCTGTCTACCGTTGTGATCAACCCTTTTTTTATTGACCACATGGATTGGCGAATTATAAGGCGAGGAAGATTTTCTTATAATGCCGTCCTTAAGAAGGCTTTCTATTTCATTGTTTATAAATTCGGTTGCGGAAATGGGATATGGATAACTACGGGAATATATGGGCTCCTGTTTAGTAAGATTAATTGTGGCTTTGACCTGCGTGTTAGCTGGCAACGCTCTGTCTGGGTCTGCAAATGCATTTAAATTATTTTGAAGAAGGATTTCGAATTTACTTAGTAAATCCGTCGGAACGTCGTCCCTATCAATTTCTATTGAGTTAACCTGGTTGCACGAAAAATGGTTAATTGATTCTTTTCCGAATTTATGAAAGAGAATTCCATTTTTGGTATCGATCGAAGCTTCAATTTTCCTCAAAAAATCATATCCTACTATTCCGTCAAAGGAAGTCAGAGACGGTAATAAAAAAAATGTTGTTTTGTGATTAAATAGATTTATTTCGCATTTTTGTCTAATGCAGGTATAGCCATTTATTGATTTTATACGAAATGGAGATTCCACCAACTCAATCCCCTTAAGAAAATCGAAAGTCCGTATGTAATTTTTAGATGTTCCCGTGTCAACCAAAATGTTTAGCTCTTGACCATTTATTGATTTTTTTACAATATATGGCAAGAGCGACTTTATACTAAAAAATTAAGGTCATCTATTGCATCATTCTCAGAATCAATACCAGAAAAATCTTCGCTTTCATGGATGCTCTCATTCGATTGATAATTTTCAACGTAATTAATTCTCTGTATCTTCCGAACAGGGGATTGACCCGAGTTATTGCTGGCGTGTACTCTTTTGGTATGATTTCCGGAGCAGCGAATTTTTGCATATTAAAGTCAGGGTTGAATCCCCGATGTTCAATACCCACACTGTTTCTGAACGCTGTTGGTTTTCGAAAATATGATGTCAATTTATCGACTTCCATTCGGACGGGGCGATCATATTGTGGCATTTGTTCATGGTTTGGAGAATGTTGGTAAGCAATTGCATGACCAGACACATTGCTCGAACCATGTGCAGTTGGTGGCAAACTATTTTTGGAGTTAGCAAATGCATTTGCAAATCTATACCTTTCGTGATTTTGCTCTAATTCTTGAGCAGTTGCCAAGGCCGTGGGTAAATCAGGCGGATTCGCCGAAAAGCAAATGTCGCACAGAGGTTTTCGAAGGCCAGATATAAAAACGCGCAATGCGTTTGAACGTGCACGGTCATTTAAAGCTTCGATTACCTCTGCCTTACCTGAGTTAGTCATTAAAATCTTATTAACAATGAGAGTCAGTTGTTTGTTTACCTTATCGTAATATTCGGTGATCGATAACTTGCCCTGCCTCAAAATACTTAATTCGTTTTCCAGTAAATATAGTGGTCTTTTATCGGAATACGATTGATCTAAACGTGAAATGATAGCATCGAAATTAAATATTGTATTAAATGCGCTTAAGGTCGAATTTGCTTCGCCAGTTATTTTATTTCGTAAAATTCCCATAGCAACATAATATGTTTCGGAACCCTTAAGGTAATAATTCATAGCAAATTTTGCCGCTTCTCTCCAAGCAGGGTACTCCTTTGAGTCCCCACCAAACTGTGGAAGAGATTTAACAAGATCTAAATTTGTGTTGCCGATGCCGATATCGGGCTGAATAGTAACTGGCGTTTAGGTTCCACTCGGCTTGGTTGCAGTTGTTGGACTGCGTTTGTCAAATTTCGAATCTGATCCAAAATTTCCGAGTTAGATGCATCCACCGCTGCCTCAATGAGGCCCAATACATCGTTTCTATTCATTTTATTTGTTTTTTGTTCGTTTTTTCTTTTTTTTTTTTTATTTTATATTTATTTCATTAGAGATAATAAATTATACGTATAATAGTTATGAATTATCGAATAATCAGTAATAATACATTAAGTCAGAAAACAAAATTATAATTGACAGAGTTTGTAGTAAATATTTGAAAATTGTAGTAGTCATAAGTATATGTGTACTTAGGTACATATGTTAATATAGAGAATCGATGTAAAAAAATAATAAGAATGCATTTAATGTTTTAATAGAGAATAACAAGAAAATAAATCAAAGCATAAAAAAAGAGAGAAAAAAAAATATATAAAGAGATAGTAATGATAAAGAAATTGATCCCGTTTTTGTGCAGATCTCTTTTGTTGTTAAGCTCAAAGCAAATATCTTCAGTTGCCGGTCTCTCTGCCTATCATCAATATTATTGAACAATTGGTTTTCTTGCTTTTGTTATTGGACTCTTCTTTTATTTAGTGTTTTTTTTTCAATTTGCAAGTTTTTGTTTCTTATTTTAATTATTTCTTATTAAGAGTTTGCAAGAAAATAAAAAAAAATCAAGCTTATTTTGTCTTTCTTTTAGTTAGTTTTTTTTTCTTTTTTTTTATTTCATATAGAAATCCACTTTTGTTTTTGTAATTTTACACGTGTTCTTTGTAAAGAATGTCAAAGTTATATTATTTCTTTTATAAAGAATATGATGTTTATTTAAAATTTTTTTTTTTATTATAATTGTTTTTTTTTTTTTATTAGTATGTTAATCGAACATTTTATGAACAATTTACATTCATTGTAGTAAGGCTTTAAATGCCAAACTGATTTTCATGAAACACTTCACGTGCTTTCAACAACAAATATGTATGTTCGAACTTTTAATTTTGAAAATGTATTTTCCGACCTAGCAACAATGTACCTAGGATTTGTTAAATTTTTTATACGTTTACGTTGGGCGCCAGTTATTACACGTTGGTTACCTTTAACCGAGTACACGATCTTCTAAAATATCACACAACGTTTCACGTGTTCTGACCAAAAATACGGTCTTGTAAATAAAACGAAGTGGTTAATTGTCAAAATGTGACTGACTTTATTATTCATTTTCATTATTACATTAATACTTATTACTTATTATTGGCGATGCCAGACTTTAAGAATAATTACAGGTTTTGTTCTTTACAAATTCCCAATTGGGATTTTAGCATGATATGTTAGGACCATGCTAACTTGTATTGGCGATTTCAAACAAGAACATTAACAACATGCTTTAAAGCAACACTGAGTGCAATATCAAAACAAAACAAAATTTGTTATTTCATTTTCCTTGTTTTTTTTAACACACTTTAAGAACATATGATACGTTAACGTATTTTTAGTAACTACCAACTATTGAAGTCGACCGCAACGTTTACGTATCCGCAACATTTACGTAAAGAGTAACGAGGCCTTTATAAATAAAAGCCGCTACAAGCTTACACACCTATTATATCAATGTTCTCAACTAAATACATATAAACACATTCAATAATTCAAAAATTGTTTGAATGTTTTCTGTAAGTTAGCTCGCTATAAAGGGTTATTCTAATATTTTATTTTTATGAATGAATCTCAAATTCGTTTGTTCCAATTCATATTTTGCAAGTCTTATTGACCAATAGCCCGTTTCTGTATTTCTCGCATCGTAAAATTTCCCGCATGAAACAAGTGAATTATGACAAAAACAGTGCAATATGAAACAAAAAATGGTTTTTCTCACATAAGTGTTTCTGTACTTTTACTTTGCGAGCATTATCTGTCATTTAAATAATTTTCCAGCAATTATTGGAAGGATGTGAGAACAAGTGTTTCTGTAACAATATTTTGCAAAAAGTTTCTCACAAGAACTGTCAAAATAAGTCATATTTGAAATTGATGCGAGAAAACAAAATTTAAAAAAATGGAGCCCAAATTATGTATGTATGTACACAAGAATGTGTATTATTTTATTTTATTTTAAAAGAAAGAATTTAAATGATGAAAATAAGTATATAAAACACAATTGTTATATTTTGTTATTTAAATTTTTTTGGCCTTTCATTGTGTTTGTTTTATGCAGGGCTGCCAGATAAATTTGTGAAAAAAACGTCAATATCCTAAGAAAAAATAAGACAATCGTCTATTTTTTCGGACAATTTAAAATTAATTTTGACGAATTTTGTTCGATTTTTATCATATAAACACATAATCAAAAAAAAAAAGCATAAAGTTCATTGGTAAAATACATATTTTATACATACATAAGCTTGAGGTCTATTAAAATAAAATTATTTATTTTATTTTCCTTAATCCGATAAGAGTTTAAAATTTCAGATTGTTATTTTTCCCTGCAGAAATCACACAAAGGAGTGACAAAATATCATTTTGAAATAAAATAAACACATTTGGACAAAGTAAAAGGCAAAAATTTCCTAAAGTGCATTGACTGAAAAATGGGTTAATAGTTTAATCTTTTGATCACACAAACAAATGTATTAAATAATCCAAGCAAATAAAAATTAAACAGTTTCCGTTCGAAATTTTGCTTTTGCCGATACATTTTTTAATCTGCCTTGTTTTTAAAGATATCGGTTTTCTGTGGTGCCTAATACACAAACATATAAAACTATTTAAAATTGTTTTATTTCAAAGACTGAATCGGAACAAAAAAAATCGTCAAAATGTCGATAAATCTTTAAATCTGGCAGCCTTATTTTTATTATATATATTTCTTTCGTTGACGTTTCGCTTGCATTTGACACTTAATTACTGGAAGTATTCCAGTTAAAACAGAATCTGTGTTGTCTGTTCTCGCATTTAAATACAGAAACACTTTTTCTCACAAATCGAGAAACGATGGAATTTTTTGTTTCACACTTAATATAAGAAAATTTGCGATGCGAGAAATACAGAAACGAGCTACAGCTTGCTACTTTATTGGCGAGAGAGACGAGTGAAAAAGAAACGAGTACTCAGCTTGATGCACCCGTCATATACGTTTTGTTTTCTGATTCGTAATATAAAAAATTCACAAATACATATGTGTGTACTTCATACATAAAAAAGTAATATGTCAGCAATAAGACAAGGCGAATTCAAATACATGAGGTATCGAAACGCCATCTGATTTTGACAGTTCGAGCCAATTGGCTTTTATTTGTAAGGAATGGTTAACATTTTGGACCGTAAACACCAACAATGCAATGCTAAAGCCCCTATGTTGTTTTTGTTGTTTTTGGATTGTTGTAGTTCTGACACCACCTGTAGTTGAATTCCCGTTGCAATAAGACAATCATTGTGTGAACGCCGTAGCTGATTCAAAGAAGAAAATGTGATAAGTTTATCAATAAGCCTTGCAATGTATGAATTGAGTTTCTACAGTAAATAATGTGCTGTTTTCACAACAGAAGCAATTGAACGATTAGTAAATTTTGTATGAAAAACACTCAAAAACTGAGTGCTTTTCATAGAAATTTTACTACACGTTCAATCACTTGTGTGATGAAAACACACAGAAAAAAGTATTAATTTTCTCCAATCACCAAATTTATACCAAATTCATAATATCAAGCAAACAATTTGTTGATTTTGCATCTACTACCAAAATGATTATATTGATTACCAAAAATTTTAAAATTTTGAGAAAATTTTGCAATAAATGATATTTTTAATTTTAATTAAAAAAGTGATCAAAAAACTTTGCCACTTCAAACAATGTGTTCCTTTAGTTAATTAAATATTGACAATTCCCAACAACAGTTCTACATGTTTAAATTATTTTATTTTAAACGAAAAAAATCAATTAAGATTTTTTGTTATTTAAATAAAATTTTAATTGAAAATTTATTTGAAAACAACTAAAATGTTAATTAAATCAAAATTAAATTTTAAATTTTCTTTCAACTAAAAAAATAATTGATTCAATTATCACATTAATTAATTTTAATGCTTTTTAAACCATTTTTTTAATTGATAAAACACTTTTTTCTGTACAGCGCATAAATTTTTTATTCAATTCATTCATTCTTATTTTTGTATATGGTTTACCTTAACTCTGAATGTTTTGAGTGTTTTTGAATAAATGTTATGAACAGGGGTGCCAGATAATTTTGATAAAAAACCGGAATATTTTAAAAAAAAATCGGCATTATCGGCACTTCAATTAAAAAAATCGGCAAATTAATAATATCCATTTAAAGAAACAAATAAAACATATTTTTATTAACACAAAAAATAACAAAACAGAATAATTCAGCATTAACTAACATATAAACCATATAAAAACATAAAAATTAATGAAAAAGAATATTAATATATGTAAATAAATTGTAGTTAATTGAAAAACATTTTGTACATTAGGTTAAAATTGTTTTTATAGTTGAAAAATTTTTGTCAACATGTTATTTTAACAAATATTTTATAGATAAATATTTGAGTTTAATTAAATCCATTTTGATATCAACATGAAAACAGTTTATATTATTAAATTTTAAGTTATCTTTAGAAAAAAGAATTCCTTGCAAGAATTCATTTTCCAGGGAACATCGTAATTTGGTTTTATTACGGTTTACATGCCTACAAATTCTTTATAAATTTGCGGAAGAATGTGGTAGGACCATAATTTTTTGTACAAACTTTGACAGCACAAAAAATGCATCAGTAGAATCCCCATGTTTTAAGTCTGAAATTTTTTTCCAAAAATTTTGCAAATTTACTTCAATTCCTTTCTTCCTTCTAAATCTTCGTAAAAATTTAAAATTTTTAACACTCTTAATTCAGAGTCTAAAATTTGTTTTTCTACTCCAGAAATACAGCTGGGGAACTCTTTCAGAAATTCCATAAAATAAATATTTTCCTTTTTCATAATTATGTTAGGGTTATATTTAAAGATTTATAAGATTTTTGTTCAAAATCAAAACGTTTTAATATTTGGTTTGCAAGTTCTATATAAAAATTAATACAGTTATTAACAATTTCGTTAATTTCGCTTTTGTTGAGTTTTGATTTTGATAGTAACTCATTAGCCAATAAGCCCAAATACAACTCATAAAAGTTCAAAAAATTCATTGTGTTCATAAATTCCTTTAAGTTAATTTCATTTTTTAATCGTTTTTTATAAAATAAGTTAATACAGTTTAAAAAGACTTTCCGCTTGGTTTTATAGGTTATGACAAATTCTCCAAAGTTGCCCAAAATTAATACACTACACGTTGCCAAGCAAAGTTAACGTGGTTTAAGTGCTTATCAAAAAATCGGCCAATCGGCACTTTGCAAATTTTAAGGCAAAAAATCGCCAAATGCCGGCAAATATGGCAGGCCAGGCTATGCACTTTGAGTAAAGGCAAACAAATGAGTTATTCAAAGCAGACCACTACTAGCTACAACTAAGTCCCTGCCTTACCATCCCTGACAAAACTAGGTAAGAAAACGCTTAAAAAAAATTGTTAAAAAAAAACTCACCTTAAAATACGGGTACAGAACTTTGTAAAAAAAAATTGTTTCACTTGTAGAACATTTTCCAAAAAGCCCACAGATTGTTTAAGCATAACCGACATAAGAAAACTAAAAAAAATACACTTCTTAAACTAAATAAAAATTGCCTTAAAAATTATTTCCTTTCTAGAAACACTTTTTTTTATTAAATTTTAAACACACTTAAAAAATTAATCAAGATTTTAGTGGATAACTTTGAACACATTTAATAATAACACATAATTAATAAATTTATTTTTCACAACTTCCTAAACACAACCGGACGAAGCGAACAGTAAACACGGAATAGAAGATTAGAATTCTCATTAATCGAATGCCTTTTAAAAGAAACTTTTTAACGAAGGCGTGAAGTCTTTGATAAAGCTCGCGCAAAGATCGGTGTGTATCTTCGCTCGACATAGCTAATTCATCTACCAGCAATGCAAAATTTGTAATGTGTGTATAGGCAACAATGCTGCCAGAGCGAATTAGTAAAGATTATACAGAAAATTATATTGCAGACTGTATGAACGCTAGAAAACTATTATCATTTCTGATTTTTCTCATGAATGTGAACATTATTATTTGTTTTTTTTTTTAACTATATATGAAAAATAAAAACCCGTTCTGTTTTATTCATTCATATATTACAATACTTAGTTTATTTGATTTTAATCAAATTACATACATAAGTGAAAAGAACGTGAACAACGCTGGTTATCCAAATTGTCAAAGTTTTTGAAGTAAAACTTGAATATTTTTTTAAAGAAAAAATATGTAGCTTTGGCAACTAAGGACAACAAGGCTTAGTTTCAAAATATCATAATAAATTTCAGTCTAAGGCAAAAACGTATCATCAAGTTTGCTGGGACCGTTGAATCGTACGATTTGTAAAAAAATCGTGTATGCTCTGGATAGTGTGGTCCAAAAAATTAAATAGGGTAACAGAGTTTTTTGACAAGTCTGTCCAACTTGCAAGATGCTTATGAAAATTTTCATAAATGGTAGTTGATATCCAATCAGAGTTGCATTTTATTGTAAAGTAGCTCAATCATATGATTTTGCATCTTTTTTTTGTGCGATAATGTGGCATTGAAAATAGATTTTGTGTGAGTGATTCGTGTGATTGTGTAGGATAGTGAGTGCCCCGCCTTAATCGATAACTTTTTTGCTGCAGTTTAGGGCAGTAAACATTTTAAATCCTACACGGTTTCATTTGAGAATGCAAGACTTTTAGTTTCTGTGCAATTGATGTTTTGGAACTCGCCTCAAATAAATCCGAGAAAAATGAAATACATATCTATACAATACAATTCGACAGCAACAACAAGATGTTTGTATGAAAATTAAACATATTTGGTTTCTCTACAAGCATGCTTTATAAGTTTTGATATGATTGAACGGGGCATTTGCGTGGTTTATTTGGCTCCTAACAAGCGGTTCGTAATTTTATTATAAATTTTGTATCTATAACTTTCTGCAACTGTAAATGTCCTGAGATGGCCTTCAGGATCCATGATGCGAGCATAATACAAACGATTTAATCTCTATATTTTTCTCAAATTGAACAATTTTGCTAGGAAAGTTTGTATCTTTTAGTTGAAGAACATTGCGATTTTAAAATTTATTATTAAATTCTGTACTTTTTTCTATATTTTGTTTGTACAAAAACAAATTTCGAAACATTTACTGTCGTATTCATAAACAACTTTATTGAAATCTTAAAGGAAAATTTGCATGGGAATTTTGTTTTAAAATACGTTTAAAATCTTAGTAATGTTTATGAATATGAGAGTTCAAATATTTAATTTAAAAAAAAAGTTGTACGGGGATTTAAGATTTTTTTTTTAATTTAATTATACTATTTACCAAAGGGGCGGGGGTATATATGCAAGTTTGATATTCCGTTCGTAAATTTTACAATTTTGATCTTAGAGCCTATGGTATATATACATATGTATAAAAATGAAAAATTTTTGTCTACTGAACCGAGTTTCCTGAATTATTACATTAACATCACGTGAGCCCCGAAAATAAAATAGGTAACTTTTTTCGATATGGGCAGGATGGAAATATAAGGTGTCGCATATCTTTAGAGCCGCTGCACCCATTTTCTGGAACTTCTTGCAATAGGAGATTGAAATAAGATAGCAGCAGTGGAAGAGGTACCTCCATAGGACGCCAATATTGAATATCGCATATCTTAATAACTGTTATAGTGAGAATGTTCAAACTTGGCAGGAGTCACTCTTATGGTACACTACACCTTTAAGAATAAATTAAGTGGGAAGGCGCAGTGGGAGCAATACCCGCATGGGATGCATATCCATATTTAATATCGCGTAACTGATGTACTATTATAGCTAGAGTTTTCAAACGTGCTTAAAGTCTAAGCGTAGACGAACGAGGAACAGTACCCCCTTAGAACGGAAATATTAAGTACCGCTTATCTAAAGACAAAAGTCTTCAACCTGTGTAACCTTTCAAAATCATAATAAAGGGAGTAAAATCAGGGGGAGAAATGAATAATATAAAAATTAAAAAGCCTATATTTGTTTGTTTCCTATAGACTCTTAAGCTACTGAACCGATTTTCCTAAAATTTTTACAGTAATTTCCTGATTACCCGGCGCTAAACATATGTAGGTTATAAAAATTTTTAATTTGCAAGTGTGTGTGGCACCACCCATATAATGACAATAACAATTCTACGTATTTGGAGTGCTGTATCTGTTTAAAGAATATACGAGATCTGTTTTAAGAATATTTTACTAATTATCATATTTGAACAATGGCATATATTTAGGCCGAAGTTTTAATATGCTGTCCCACATTAAACTTCACTAACGCTAATTAAACGAATTATTTGATAAGTTGAGTAAGGATAACAATTTTTGGCGATAGATCTAGAACATTAAGAGGAATTCATAGTAGTTGTTAACCCAATTGCGTTATCTTTTGATTACATTTTTGGCAACAATTGTTATTATGAAAAACTCTGATTGTTTTTAGAGTCAGTAAAAACCAGACTAAATCGGCTTAAGGGTAACAATTTGTGGCAATTCATTTGTGTTATACAACAATTATAACACTGTTTTGAAAATTATTCGACAAGTTTTCTAAGCTGCCATCTGTAAAAAACTATAGCGTATTTGGCATCAATCCACTTACACAATGCGCTTTTTATCATAAAACATTATGAAAGATAGAAGGCAAAGCGCTCGAAATCTGGCAGAGGAATATTATAAAAAACGGGTGTATACAATTTAATACCAGCTTTTGCTCATAAGGGCCCATAGAAATTTTGTTATCATTAGCCAGTTTCATTTATTCTCTAAGAAAAGGCTGCTAATCTGATGATGGAGGCTGTTTTAAGCCCTTTGAAACATAAAATTGTAAAAAAATAACACAAGAAATTAAATATCTATTAAAAAAATTATTTTAGAAGTCAATACACGAAGAAGAGCATTTTGGAAAAAGTTGAATCGATGACTGGAATGTGAATCTGATTATAAAAGTCGAAAAGTAAGCGCAGTATTTTTTGGGCTTAAAAACACTCTTCACATTATAAACAATTTAGGTTTCATGTTCATGTTTAGTGTTCACGAAAGGAAATAGATGTTTTGCACCGGTGCTGTTACTGACAGAATATTACACATGCATATATATATCGTCATATGATTTCAAGAGCCTTAAGTTACATTGGAAAAATTTTACAGGAGAAGCAAAAAATTGTCTACATTGAATGCAAGCCCAGATTTTTTAAACTGTTTTTAGTTTAAGCTTGGTTTTTTATTAAATAATTAATATGTGGCAAACAATATGCAGTTTTTGTTTTACTTGCAGAGATATAAGACTTACGCCTTTGAGAGTTTCTTTTATCTACAAACAAAAGCGCGTAAGTCATATTACAACATGGTTTTGACACTTAGGCCTTTAAGAATTTTGTTTATAATGGGATTGTAAAATTTTCTTGAAACATGTATTTCAATGCGGTGCATCATAATCAATCAAAGTCTATTTTAATCTTTAAAATAACTTTGGGATTTTTTGAGATCATATGATGATACATTGTCCATTGATAAAATTCCAATGTATTTTGTATTTATATAGTTTATATACATATATACAGAAAAGATTAAAAATTTTCTCTAATCACCAAATTAATTCCAAATGAATAGAATAAAGCAAAGAATTTGATGATGCCAAAATTCTTACATTAATTACAAAAATTGTAAAAAATTTAAATTGTGAATATGTTTTTTAATAAATGATATTTTTAATTAAGAAAATTATCAAAAAAGTTTGCCGTTTCAAACAATGTGTTAATTGATTTCATTAAATATAGCTCAGATTTTGACAATTCCCAACAACAATTCTACAAGTTTATAAGTCAATTTTTTTTATTTGAAACGAAAACAAAAACATTATTGATTGTTGTAGAGGTTTTGTTATTTAATTAATGTTTTAATTCAAAATTTATTTCAAAATAACTTTAATGTTTATTAAATCAAAATTATATTTTTAATTTAATTCCTACTAAAAAAAATAACTGATTAAATTATCACATTAATTAAATTGAAATACTGTTTATAAATATAATTTTTTGAATTGATAAAAAACTACTGACAATTTTTTCTGTGTATATTGGGTTCTTATGAGTAATGAAGTTGATTTAATGATGTCCGCCTGTTCGTGTGTTGCAATAAATGTTCCAAAGACCAGATTGGTCTACAAATGGCTGAATTTAAATCTTCACTTTTAGATACTAAGATCTTAATTGATAATTAAAAAAGTAAATCGGTTTAAAATTACGGAGTAATAAACTTACTTATACAACTACCTTTTCGCCCAAAATAATTCTTTTGGCATAATAGCTCCCATACCATATGAGCTAGGAAAGCCAATATTGAAAACTAAACAAATCGGTCCATTAAGTAACCCGGCCCATACAAGTGACCTCATTTGGGGTACTTACAAAGCAACCTCGGTAGATACAATTTAGCTGAAATATGCTCTATATATAAGATTTACTTAGTTTTAAAAATCAGCAAAATTTACATATTAGTTCGCGCAACGCCCACAAAAAGCAATTTTGACACGATAGCGCCCACACCATGTGAGCTAGTTTTAGATTTTTTAAAACGGATATAAAAACTAAAACTCTTCTTCACAATATGAAATGAGATTGTACTAATATATCGTACAAAAAAAAAAAAAATAAAAAAAAAAATGTCAAAGAAAAAAAATGGCCGTTTTGAAAGCAAATGCAAAAATTAATATTATCCTTTTTTATTGTTCAGCAGGTTTATTGTTTATTCAATTGTTTTCCAATACCACAAGATTTATAATCTTATTATTTAAGTAAAGGACTTTTATATTGTACATTTAATAATTTCATTAAAAAAATACGAATATAATAAAATTAAAACAATAATAATAAAACTAAAATAACATGAAGAATCCAAAATCAAGGTTGAAAAGGAATATTATGCGCAATACTTAAAGAGTTCCTCTTTAAAAAGGTTGAAATTTCACAACAACATCACTATTTGTCATAGTTGTAGACGGATTTAAGTGTTTCGCAAGAATGTCCTTTATATTGAACTTGTGGTAAATTATGGAACGATCTTTAACAAAACTAAGCAGTCTATTTTCTAGTCAAATGAAACTAATTAGACTTAATTTCACCACCTTGAACGATCGTCTCGAAATCTGATATTATCATATCTAGTTATCAATACAAAGCCAGTTGGTGCAAATTAAATGATAAGCGTTTGTTTCGCCACCAATTTTCGGTTAATTTTTGATATTTTTTCGCATTTATATATTAAGCAAAACTGAATAGAAATATAATTTTTTTAATATTAAAACTATTCTTTTGTGTTGAGGCGTTCGGAAGTAACCGTTTTATTTTTCAACAGACAGCCCAGACCAGTGGATTTGGATAAGTGACCTTAGAAATTACTCAATGATAAACTCGTGGAAAAATTCAAAGTTATCAGGGCTTACAATGTATTCCAATAATTTCTGTGGCACTAAATAATAATGGCTTAAGTCGAAATTTCGAGTTTTGAGATATTAAGGGTTTTGTCTAAAATAAATTGAGTTTGGTTTTTATATAAAATTTTTTGCCACAGAAAAAGATGCGCAATAAATGTGCAAGCAAAATTGTAGAACATAATTGTAAATTTTATAAAAAAAAAAGTTTTATAAGTTAATATTTGTAGTTTTTTAGTTTGGTTAGGTTAGGTCCTATGTTACTATGTTTTTTAGTTAAGATGTTATGAAAAAATCCATATGCAGAAAACTAAAAACGAAAATCAACTTAAGCTACTATATTGAAATGGAAAATAATTTTTGCTCATAATTAGTCGAGATAAGTGCATTAGGTTAAATAAAGTTAAGGCCCTAATCATGTAAAATACAACGCAGCGCCAAAGAATAACATTGAAAGAACAAACAATGTCATAAATATTTTATAATTTTGTTGTTGCGTCCTACAGAAATTCACATTGCGTTCTAAAATTTCAAACGCTCCATTGCTTGTGGCGTTGAAATCGGTACATGAATTTCTGTAGAAAGCAAGAACAAAATTACAAAATATTTGTAACATTGTTTGTGCTTTCAATGTTATTCTTTTGCATTGCGTTGGGTTTTACGTGATTAAGGCCTAAATATAAGATTGAAATTAGTTAAATATAAGCTTTTTTATGAGGAATAATTTGAATGCCGTTAGCTATTGAACTGAAAAAAATTAAATTGCGTTAAGATGTTATGGCTTATGTATTATTTTCCAAAAAGACTAAGTTAAAATATAAAAGCATATAGTTTTATTAATTATGAAATCTTATACTAGAAATTTAGCTGAGTGATAGATCTTGAAGAAGAGAATAAGAATATGTAATAAAATTAAAAAGCACCTATGTCAACTTAAGCCATTATTATTTATTACCACAGATTTAATTATTTATTTGGTAATAGGGCAACTCTCGTTTATATGTATGGAAAAAGCTTTCGCGTTGAATCTGTACTTGAATGGTTGTTGTCTTGACTTCTCAAAATTAAGCTTTCTTAAATTTGGTTATCACTTTATCAAGGCAAATTCATTAAGGGGTGTACACGGTCAAAAAGCTTGTCATGAAGGCGAATTCACTCGTGTGCTTGTGCTGGCTATAATGTTCGCCGTCATTTCTAAATATTTTGATTTTCCGTCCAGCATCGTAAGTGTTGTCATATTTAATTTTCAAAAATCTTTTAAATTCTGAAAAACAAAACTTTTTTTTCGATCAAAAAAACTTTTTTTATAAATCGTCAAAGAAAAAAACTAACACTCCATGGGTTTTGTATTAAAATATATAAACCAACAGGTGTGTTCTAGGTTTCGACATGTATTGCGATCCGCATTATTCATAAATTGGTGTTCTCAAGTCTGAATGTTTTGTGTATTCGAAGTTTTGTTCGAATTTTTTTTTTTGTTTATTAAATTGGATAAAGAATATTTTAAACTACAATCCAAAATGTTTGCTTTTGCAAGCAAATGTTATCACATAAAAATAAAAGTCGATTCGTTTTACTTTCTCCAACCCCTTTCTTCTCTAATTGAGAGCGAATAAAAACATGTGGTTGTGAATTGCAAAGCACCAAAAATGCTGAGAAATTAAAAATATATATCAAATATATAAAAAAAAATATTTCATCCATTTGTTTTATATCACGTTTAAAATTTTTTTTGAAACGGACTAAACTAAGTGAAGATTAATTTTTTACAAATTCTACCTAAATTTATGTGAGCTACTTAATTTTCAGAAAAACTTTTTGTTTAGAGAAAAACTTAAAAACTTTTTTGGCTCTCATGTCTTTCATGCTGGACCGTATACAGACCAGTGATGCTGTTTGGTTACATTTGTTATATTTTTCGTAACTTTTGAAGGTTCGAGGTATAATTTTTTTTTATTTGGCCATATTTTCGTAACTTTTGCTGCATGACATAAAACGAAATAATATTAAAAAAAAGGTTTTTGCGAAGATATTTTTTAAATTACTAAAATAGTAAATCCTATCGAAGCACAATTTTTCAATCAAAATGACTTATCTGATTTATGGAAAAGATTTTCTAAGTTAATTAATTTTGTTATACATTTTTATACAAATTCGAATGTGTATTCTAAGTCAAATTACATTTTATAAAGCTTTCATACTTAAATAGTCTTATTCCTTCAATATTTTCCAGGAATCTTTTTCTATGCACTATTAGAATTAATTTTGTTGACGAACGCGTAAAATCAGCAAAAAATCATAATTTTTCATCAAAAAATCTGCAAAATCTGCGTCAAGCTTTTAAAAAATCTGCAATAAATCTTTAAAACTTATTTGTAACATTTTTTATGCCGCTCAATTAGAAAATATATACAGGGGTGTCATAGAATCCAAGTCGGTTTTGCTAATTGTCGGTTTTTCAAACCAATATTGGTTTCATTTGGTGTCATAAAAACAAGTCGGTTTTGTTATTTTCGAATACAAATAAAACCGATATTCGAAACAGCTGTTTTATGTTTTGGTTCATGTGTTTATAGTTTTTAATGCAATTTTTGTTTGATAATTTTTTAAATTATGATTGTGCTCTAAAATATTGTTAAAACTTGTGTTTGTAATAAAAGGAAAATTAAAGAAAAGAAAATAAGAATGGAAACACACTAAACATATGCAATAAATGCCATCGTTGTATTAAATATTTGCATTTGTTGTTTACATTTGTGTAATTTTATTGTTTTGTAGAATTATAAAGCGAATTTATTAAAAATAAAAAATAAATTGTTTCTTGTTAATAAATAAAATAAATAAATGTGTTGCGAACTTTCTGTACGCAGAAAAAGTGAGAATACTCTTGCAAGCTCGCAGCAGCCCGCTGCCGGAGACTACCGGAGACATGCAAAAAATACTAATTTACCAATTTTATTTATTTCCATCTATGCAAAATAACTATCTGTTGAAAAAATTAAATAAAAAATTAAACTTTAACCAACTATATTTATTTCCAATATAAAAACAAGAGCTGTAAGCTGCTTGGTTTATTTTCAATAAAAATCCGATAATATTGGTTTCTGTGACACCTAAAACCGACACTAATTTCAGTTCGAACAAAAAACCGATAAAATTGGATTTCATGACACCAATGTATTTTTTTTGTCGGTTTCAAATCCAATACCGATAAGATTGGTTTCTATGACACCCCTGATAGCAATTCATTTCAAAATATACTGCCATGTTCTGGAATTTGGAATCGATGGAGATTGTAAATAATTTTTTTTAATGTAGCTTTGCTGATTTTAAAAGTAGTCTTGAAAGTATTAGGTATAAAATAAAAAATAATTTTGGAACTGTCAACACAAAATTTTTTTTAAAATTTGTTAAATTTTAATTTCGATTTTCAGAAAAGGCTGATAATTTTTCGATTTTTTTACATTTCAAATTTAATTACTCAGGCTGACCATGGATTAATCACATCTTTGTAATTGTAAACATCAAGTTAAATGTTAAATGCTTGACATGTTATTTAAAGTATTAAAAGCATTTTTTAATGATATTTATACATAAGTACATATGAATATATACGTACATACGATATTATTTCGTGTAAAAGCAGAATATATAAGTCCGGCAATATTAATGTCATCTTCTGTGAATAAAATTTCTACTGATGAATCAACTTCCAAACAGGTCGACATCATAGTTAAACTATGTATGTATTTTATTCCTTATGTCTTTCCTTTAAACTTTTGTTGAGACAAATTGGTTCCCGTGTGTGGGACAACCATTATATATTTTTTCCACTGCAATCTTTGTTTATAATTTTCTATACAATAAGTGCAAAAATCGTCATAAGTACCGAATATATTAACACTTAACAAACATAAATTTTTCTATTTTTTTCCACGAATGGTTGATATTTTTTGTTTTCCAATGCAAGAAGTGGAAATAGTACAAACATGAGCGACAATATAAAGAAGTTTCCACCGAGCTAAAAAATCTACATTTTTAAGCCTAATATCGTCCAATGCCTTTTGACAATTTTGGGGTATAAAATCTGCAAAATCCATATAAATCTGCACTTCTGGCATCACTGCTTACACAAAGAATGGCGTGAGCATGCACTTCTCTACTAAGAAACATTGGGGCTGAGTCTCAATCTTAATCTTCATGAGTATTGGGAAAAAGTTTTCAATATAAGAAACGCTACAAATGAACCGTTTTGATTTTTAAATTAATGTTTTAAAATTAATAAAACAAAAAGATTTATTTTATCTAAATCATATAAATTTACTATCTATTTAGGAATATTTCAAAATGTAACTTTTGACGAAAAACGTAACTTTTTTTAAACCACAGCGTAACTTTTTGGATTCTTCTCCTGGCAACACTGGTACAGACCCCTTTAGAGTTGGTCTTTCACTAATACTACCATAGCGCTTGCTGAGAAATGCTTGACCGTGTACAGACCCTTTAAAAGCCTTGCTAATTACTTTTTTTGGTTTTATAATTGTTGAATATTAAAATATTGTTTATTAGCTTTTTTTCTGTTTTGTTTTGTTTCTGCTTTTGCCTTTGTACAATGATTTTACAAAAACAAATTGCTTGTGGTTTTTGTACCAGTTGTACTTGATAGTAGTACCGAGATTACCTGTAATGAATTCGCTTTGCCGTTTGTTTTATAAATTTAACGAATCGTTCAATTTAAAGTTTTAATTTAACGAAATGCAATTTTAGAGCATCACTGGATTTCCTTTGTTCCCGCTTCGTTAGTTTGATAAATTTTCACGTTTCTATTAGAAGTGTTTTTTGTTAGTTTGATCTAGAAAAATAATTAATTATAAAATCTGTGAAGTGTTAATTAAATAAAAAAACTTTAATTATGAAATATTTGGTTGTTCGTATTTAATGCTTAAAATTGTTTCTATGATTAGTGATAAAAAAGTAAAAGGAAAATATAACAAATAAAAATGTTTATTAAAATATATTCTATCTTAGTTTACCTAGCAAAAGTAACTTTAACCTTCAGGTCGGTGCAGTGAAACGGACCAGAGTCTCTGGCGGAAATCGAACTCATTACTAACTAGCCTACCGGGGCTATACAGTGGTAGAGGTTTTTGTTATTTTGTTTGCATTTGATTCGGGCTTAACAGTGTGTAAAGACTTTTTAAAAACTGGACAAAAAAGTGTTACAAGTTGAATGATAAACACTTGTTGCAATCAGCGTTGCCGTTGTGACACTTAGGTGTAAATTTTACCGTTTTTTAGGCCGTTGCCACTTTTGTGCCCATTTTTTAAAGTACCGTTTTGTGTCATATTAACTCTATTCATGCTTCTAATTGACCATTTTTGAAATTATGTCAATAAATTGTAACAAGAATACCTATATAAAAAAGATACGAGAATGAATGTTTTTAAGATTTTCATAACCTGTTTAGGTATATAAAATCCACACAAGATATATAATAACTCCTATCACGAATAATTTTGCCTTCGTAATTTTTTCCTTTTTTACGTATTTACGATCATGAAAAATGAAAAACTCACATGAAAAATTAATTCAAAGGAGAATAATAACGTGAAAAAATTTTCTCGGGTAAAAGTTCCCCTTATCGTGAAAAATTTTTTCCCTCGTAACTTTTTCATTTTTCCCTTTGAATTTCTCACTATATTTTTGCTGGGGAACAAATCATGCATGTAAGTTATTCTTCTCATACTTCGAGTATTAAAGTTTACAAATTTAATTTTAAGGTCAAGATTCGTTCAAAAGGAACAAACTTAAATGTATGTTTCTTAGCCAAATGCAAAATAACAAGACGATTGCCTGAGGATTTTGTGAAGCTTTCCAAAGACGTGTGCCAGAATTTTAGAAAAATGTTTACTGCTACAGTGCAATAAGCTAATGTTGCAATCAACCTATCACTCCAAACAATATATTTAACTTTTTTTTTAAACTTTTCTTTAAGATATACGTGTATATTTTTAAACAAAAATTTCTTTGATTTTTAAAGTTTTTTAATCTTTCTTCTATTTTACATTCGCTGAGAACTGATAGCGCAAAAAACTGTTAACGGGAGTTTCGCGATATCATATTTTCCTGCGAGGGGAATAAAAATTTCATGGGAACAAAAATTTTACTTGTTATTCACGATCGGGGTGATTATCTTGAAATTTTTTCCGAATTTAAGACATAATTTTTAAAGCAGAGTCTTTTGTCAACGGACTTAAGTTATTAGAAAGTAAGATAAATGACAAAACGTATGAAGCCAAAAGCGGAAAAGTTTTAGATTGAAGTCGGAAATTGATAAAATCGGTACATTTATTTTTTCTTACTCGAAAGTACTACTTCAGCTAACCGAGTGTTTTCGAAATTTGCATTGCTTAAAATTAAACTTTCAAATAGACTCAAAGAAGAAACTTGCTTTTCCATGCTTTTGTCTCTGTATTTGTTCGAAACGAAGCTGAAAGAATGGACTTGAAGTGAAGATATAATTACAAAATATAGAATTAACATTCTTTAAAAGTGTGCGCAAAAACTGTTTGCAAAAACATTTTTTTTGCAACTTCTAAATCAATTTGACAATAGTAAAGTACAATTTCCACTCTGTACAAAAACATATTTGTTATTTTTTAAACATATTTTTTTTTTTTTTGGTTTTTTGATAATAAATAAAGTAAAGTTCTTTTAATATTACTCTTTATTGGCAAATACTGCTTATAAAAACCCTCATTGTGTTTTACTTTGAATTTCCCTTTTTGTAACTTCTTTATTATGGAAAAGCCCTTCTTGTGCACATTTTAGAAAATTTTCAACGGTAACGCTGGTTGTAATTGTTATCTATGGTTAACTTGTGGAGAATTTATTATTGGAATCGGTTAACGGTAAGTTTATTTTGTATATTAAATTTAAGAATATTGTAGCAAGTCCAAATGGAACTATTACTATGGAAAAAAAATTTGACTTTTGACGTTTAGATTTACATACACAAAAAATTTAATGCTAATTTTTTTTTCAATTAAACCATTAATCAAAAATAAAATCGGTTTTAATTAAAAATTTAATCAAGTCAATTAAACGTTTACTTATTATAACAACAACATTACTGCAGAAAAATATTTGTTTACGGGTTAGGTTCCCTGCGAAGCCATCGAGAGATAGCTCACGTGGGTCCTTCAGTGGTCCCTTCGTGCTTACTGGTACAAATTTAATTAATTTTTTATTTAATATCACAAATTTCTTAGTTGAAATCGATTTTTTTTCTGTGTTTTTTTCTGTTATTTGTGCTGAGTTTTATAACAATAACAAGATCCGAGTGATACTTATACATAAGTGCTAATGTGATTGGCGAAAACTGAATATTCTAGCAAGTCCAAATGGAACTATTATTATGGCAAATAATGTTGACATTTGACGTTTAGATTTACATACACAGAAAATATTATTGCCTTTTTTCAATTAAACCATTAATCAAAAATAAAATCGCTTTTAATTAAAAATTTAATCAAGTTAATTAAACGTTTACTTATTATAACAACAACATTACTGCAGAAAATTTTGTAAACATCAAAATAAATTTAATTGATACTATTAATTTTTTTACGGGGCTAGGTTCCCTGCGAAGCCATCGAGAGATAGCTTACGTGGGTCCTTCAGTGGTCCCATTGTGTTTACTGCTACAAATTTAATTAATTTTTTATTTAACATCACAAAATTCTTAGTTGAAATCGATTTTTTTTCTGCGTTATTTTTGTGTTATTTGTGCCAAGTTTTATTAGAATAACAAGATCCGAGTGATACTTATAAGTGCTAATGTGATTGGCGAAATGTGACCCATATGTAGACCTGCCAGACAGTTTTGATTTATCTTGATTTACAAGAATACCAGTGCTTATCAATAATCAAGAAAACAAATGTTTTGTCAAAATTGTTTAAGGCCCAAACAAATAACACGTTATTATTTTTTAAATTTGTTTGCAGGTTTCTCCACAGAAAAAATTATCAGAAGTTTTTTATCAATTAAAAAAATTGTTTAAAAAGTATTTCAATTTAATTAATGTGATAATTGAATCAATAATTTTTTTATATGAAAGAAAATTAAAAATTTAATTTTGATTTAATTATCATTTTCGTTGTTATGAAATAAATTTTTAATTAAAATAATAATTAAATAACAAAAAATTTTAATTGATTATTTTCTTGAAAAAAAAAAATTAATTAAACTTGTAGAATTGCTGTTAGGAATTGTCGACATTTAATTAAATGAGGTAACACATTGTTTGAAGTGGCAAAGTTTTTTGATCATTTTTTAATTTAAATTAAAAATATCATTTATTGAAAAAAAAATATTCACAATTTTACAATTTCTAGTAATCAATATAATCATTTTGGTAATCGGTGCAAAATCAACAACTTGTGTGCTTGATATTATGCATTTGGTATAAATTTGGTGATTAGAGAAAATTTTGAATTTTTTCTGTGCCTAAACTAGGCTGTGTTAAAAGCAAATAAATATTTCAACGTTTTGTTGTAGTGTTTTTTGATTAAAAATCAATCAAAACTACGTTTCCTTTTTTCAACACTAATAACCAGAGAAGACTAATTTGCTTTTTTTGCTGTTTTGCTTCTTTTTTGCTGTTTTTGCCCATATTTGCTTTTATTGCTGTTTTTGTTATTATGGTGCTTATTTTGCTTTTTTCCTATGTTTTTGCTGTAAAATAGCTTTTTTAACATAATTTTTACGTAAAAAATATTTTTTTGAGAAAACATGAGAAAAAAAAATAATTGACAACTTTTTTCTGGGTTAAAACAAAAATATGTTAGTTGTGGACTCAACGTTTTTGGGCGCTTTATTACAACTAAAATTAATAAACTTACCATCCCAAAAAAAAACAACCATGTTACTTATTTGAGTTTAAAACAAAATAAGTAAACCGGCCGTTGTGAACGAAAAAATAATAAAAAATAAATGCCGAAAGAAAAGTCAAATATGTTATTTTTGCTAAAAATGGTAAAATTGTATCCTGAAGTTTTTAAAGTTGAAAAAGATTGGCTTTTTTGTAATGTGTGTTCGAGTAAAATTAATAGCGAAAAGAAGTGCAATGTGGAGCAACATTTTAGTACAAAAAAACACAAATTAGCTGCTTGCCAAGAAAATCGCCCACAAAAACTTATAACGGAATTTCCTGTTACTATTACTGCTAATACATTTCACGAAGATATATGTAAATTTTTGTTGGAGACCAATATACCAGTAAAAAAAGTAAGCCATCCCAGTTTCAAAAACATCTTTCAAAAGTACGCTAATTTGTCAGTTCCAAGCTAAAGATCTATTCGAGGTAAATACATACCTCAAATGTATACGGAAGCTTTGGGAAAAATGCGTGAAAAGGCTAAAGGTAAATATATGGATTTCTGTTGATGAAACAACAGACAGTGAACAAATATATGTGGCCAACTTTATATTTGGTATTTTAAATGACGATGTTGGAAATAAACCTTTTTTATTGAACATGGGTGTTCTCGAAAATGCAAATGGGGCTTCTATTGCATCTTTCTTCAACGATTCATTACAAATTTTATGGCCTGATGGTAAGTGAATATTTGATTCATAATTTTTTTTTTATTTTTTATGTTTTTTTTTTTAATTTAATCTAGGCATTCAATACGACAAAATATTGCTAATGGTAACTGATGCAGCGCTTAGAGTTTCAGCATGTAAATAAATTAATATCTTGTACCAAATCCGTTTTTGTTAAGTTAATTTTTCAATAACTCGTACACACATACAAACTAAAATTTTAATTTCCATAGGCTCCTCGTAGAATGCAGTTGTTTTTACAAATGAATCCCAATTTGGCTCTTCCACCGTTCTCATGCCCTACACGTTGGGGTACTTGGATAGAAGCCACAATGCATTATGCAGAATACCTTGATAAAGTAAAGGCTGTTATTTCTTAACTGAAAAGTGAAGACTCAGATTCGATCGCGCACGCCAAGGAAATATATAACTTGCCCGGATTAAGTTCCCAACTTGCGTTTATCAAAAACAATTTTTCAATTATTGGGTTTTCTATAAAAAAAGCTACAAACAGTTGGGTTAGCTATTCACGAAAGTCTAAATATTGTGTCAAATGTACGAAAAGCTCTTGAGAATCTACATGAAAAAATATATATGAAGAAATTCAATGCAGTATGTATTTCAAAGAAATCCGGGGTTCAAACAAATTTTACAAATAAACAGCATTCTACAAACTGGTGCTAAACCTGATGACGAAATGAAATTTTGAAATATAAATTTGCTCCAACAACATCCGTTGACGTGGAAAGAAGTTTCTACTTATACAATTCACTTTTAACAGAAAGACGAAGAAAAATGACGTTTACAAATATAAAAGCCCACATGATTGGTTATTGTAACTGTTTTCACGAATCTGAAGAAATAGAATAACTGTAATTTTTTTATATTTAAATGTATATATTAAAAAAATAAAAATGCTTTTTTTGCTGCTTTTTTTTCTAAATTTTTGTGCTTTTTTTATATATTTTTTTTGCTGTAAACACTTTGTTTTTTGCTTTTTTTTGTCTTCTCTGCTAATAACACTGGTCTGCAAAAATTAAAAATATTTTCGCGAGCCTTTAATATGTGGACTATAATAAGGCATGTCCTGACAATCGCAAAACTCTTAACATGTGCGATTCTGACGTAAAATCGCATAATATATGTTTTGTAATTCGCGATTGCAAGAAGTTCTGCGACTTCAAATTGCAAAAGTAAGCCCAAGAGAACTAGAATATTTTAAAGAAACTATGACAGATCGCAAGCAAAACGCACAAGTTTCAGAACACCATAAAATAAATATGGCGTTTTGTGATTTAAAATCTTGCAACTTTCAGAACATGGCCGAAATATATTTTTATTTTAAGTCGATTTTTGCTGCAGACCACTGTAATTTTACAATACTGCGATGCTATTTTTTTTTTTAGTTTTTAACTGAAATTAGCATCAACAGAATGCATTCTTGTAAAAAGCAATAGTTCTATGACTGACACTGGTGTAAAATTCTAAAATGAAACCATTATCTTTAATAGCAAATAAATGTATTTACATATTAAATGTGATATTTTATTTAATTTAAACTTTATAAGGGTGCAACTTAAAAATTTTAAGTTGAAAATATAAGACATATCGCACTTGTTCCTCGAAACAGAGTCAACTCAAAATTTATAAATTTTCAGTAGAGACAAACAATTTTTTTTATATCGTCACCTAAAATGCAAAAGGGCGTAACAACAAATAAATTCGAAATAGAGTTCTTGATTGATTTTTGTTCGTTTTATAAAACTACATATTTACAAAAAAGTTTAGATCCCTGCGATCAAAAATTGCGACTTTATTAAAGAAATTCAAACGCGTAGTTGACCTTGTTGTTATTGGTTTTGTAAAGTATTTTGCTTCTCCTGTAAAAAATAAGAAGTGTTGTTACGCCCTTTTGTATTTTTTTTTTGCAAAATACTAGAAAAATAGATACAAGATTTTAACAGTGGGTAGATATGGCCACTGTTTATCGTTTTCTTGCAAAAAGTGAAAATTGAACAATTTTGAGATGACGCTGTTTAGAGGAACAAGTGCGATATGTATGTATGTATGTATGAAAGACGTATAATAATTGTATAAATGCAGAAACTTAACTAACCAGCCTACATAAACAAGCGCCTAAAATCTTACTCAGTGGTATATGCGCATACATAAATTTTCATAGCTTTTCAACTTATGGAGATCACATAATAAAAGTTTCACAATATAATCAGAACGCCGTAAGCTTATATCGGTAAAAGAAAATTAAAAAATTGGGTCGAAGTTAGAAAAATTTTACTTTATACTCGTCATTTCCTTACGGTACAACATTGCAATAACTACATGTACGAGTGTAAAGAAACTGGCATAACTTTTAAACTAATTGAGAGCACGTAATAAAGCTTTTACAATATAATAAGGACACTCTATGCTAATTTTGGTTAAAGCTTTAAAAAAATTAATTAGAACTAAGTTGGAAAAATTTTGATTTAAATTGGCAATTTCCGGTTTTGCAGATGAAAAATTTTTTTCCCACACTTATTCTACTAGAACTATAATTATGTCAAATATAAAGGAATTCCACAAAAAAAAATTTTGCGTTGTCCGCTTCACAAGTAATGCCCCATATATTTCCCTCTTTACTAAAAAGTTAAACAGCTGATTCAAAACAAAAGCGTAACTTCTTTTGGTTCAGTCATTGCGTTAATTTGGTTATATTTTTGCTTATTACTGATTTTAGAAACTGTGTTATCATTTTAATGGTTATTTAAGAAAGTTTTAAATTGTCAAGAATTATTTTTAAAATCAATATTTTTTTTAATGAATGTGAATAAAAAGCCTACTCATATGGGTGTTATTGTTTATATATACAAAGGCTTGGAGCAGCAATTAATGTTTAATGAATTGTATAAAATTATTAGTTTTTAGGATTATAGTTTATACGGGCGGATCAATAAGTTCGTGACTTTTTGAATGAAACACAATTAATTTTACAAATGAAAATTTATTTTTCAACATTATCTCCTTTTAGGTCAATACAGTCCATAGTCCAACGTTTCTCCAATTCGTTTATCCCTTGCAAAAAATAGGATTTTCCGAGGTCCATAAAATAGGCATTTGTTTGACCAATAATTCATCGTTGGAGTTTAGTCTTTTTCCACCGAGCTATTTCTTTAGGTTCGGAAATAGGAAATAGTCACTGGGGACTAAACCCGGAGAATATTCGAATTGCGGTTAAACAACTCCAAACAATCCTTTGAAGTTGTCATACGATTACGTTTATGGTCAATTGAGAGCAAATGCGGCACCCATCTTGCAGACAGCTTTCTTAAACCCAGCTGATTATTTAAAATCGAAACCACACTGCCATATGAAATGCCTATGGCATCAACAATCTCACGCACTTTTATTTTTCGAGCGGCCAACACCATATCGTGAATTTTTTCCACATTTTCGGATGTAGTGACTTCAATTGGCCTGGCCGCCCAGGACGTTCAGCGTCATTTGTACTTGTGCGACCACAACGAAAGTCAGTAAACCACTTTTTTACCATTGAAATCGATGGTGCCAAGTCCCCATAGTATTTATCAAGCTTTTCCTTGGTTTGATTGACGGTTTTTTTTCACAAAAAATAATGTTTACTTTTTTCCATTTTTAAAAAATCCATGTTATATTTTGAACAGCTGTTAAACGCAAAGTAAATGACGCAACTTGCTCAAAACTTGACAGTAGTCTATTAACAGGTGGTACTTGATGGGAGCAGTGTTGCATTTCATATAACTACGAGGGAAAATCGAAATAGATCCGCCCTCGTAGTTTGATCATAACTCAGATATTTTTTTTCAACAACTTCACATCCAGACGTGTTTTGGACCAAATTTACCAACACTCTATATTGTAAAATTTTGACTCGGAAATATTTTTGTTTATTTTTAATTTTTGGAATTTATACACAGATTTTCCAAACTCTTCAAGACATATTTTCTCAGAGAAATTCTTAAAGTGACGGCATACCCACTTATGTATGTAGAATATATGTATATCAGTGAGTTGTATTTTTTTTTTAGCAATTGTGATTTTTAATTGAACTGTTGATTTTCAATTGAAGTTTTTGATATTTTACTTAGGCTTAAGTTCATCAATTTTAATTTTAATTAAATTATTTTTATTGAAGGAAGGAATTTACACCATAAAATGAATTAATATTTGTTTGATAATTATTGACTGAGCACGGGATTGAACTCGGATCGAATTTCTTTTTATGCTCGCAGGAGTTGTAGTCTGGCTGGATCGGCAATTCATAAATTCATGAATGCTGTGTCGGCATTTTACAATAAGTACAGCAATAAAACACAATATTTTTGTTAGTTGGTCGCAGTGGATTTCCTTCTACAAAAATGGCCGCAGGGAAAAAAGGACAGATATTTTAAAATTATTAAAATGTAGGGACTTTTCAAAAATATGGCAAAACTGAATATTTTTGGCAACCTTCTTGGATTTGTGACAAAATAATAAAAAAAATTTTGATACGGCAAAATTACAAATTGTTTAGTTTCTTTGAGTGATCACTTGTCCCCAGTTCAACTATGATTTTATGGTACATTTGTGACACTATCTTTTATAAGAATTTAATTTTTCAGAGCAATAAATATATAACTTATTTAAGATGGGCATCAAAAACTTTTGGAGTGAAGTCACCAAAATGAAAAATTTTAATAAAAATTTAATTTTCCCTCTTTAGCCGCAACTGTCCTTACACCTGTAAGATTGTGAGAAAATCACAATTTAAAATTTATACGGACAAGCAATTAATTTTTCTAGTATCCTTAAAAATTCAAAAGTACAAAATACAAAGTGTATATCACTTGTATTTTGATTTTTTTATTATTTATTCTTTAGTTTATAATAAGAACTGATTTAGTGGTGTGTATGAATTTGTTATAAAATAAAATGTATATACATTAACAGCAACGGTGTTATTTGCAGTGATATATTATTATT
This sequence comes from Pollenia amentaria, assembly GCA_943735925.1. Lineage (NCBI taxonomy): Eukaryota > Metazoa > Arthropoda > Insecta > Diptera > Polleniidae > Pollenia > Pollenia amentaria. The sequence continues at coordinate 152,687,382 of OX031007.1, forward strand.
TAAAAGTTGTAGGGATTTTTGTAGGGACAATTTTTTGAGCGCGTTGGGACAAATAGTGATTTTTTCGGGCTACGTGGGGACTTTTCAAAAAAGTATATAACATCACTTGTTGGTCGATACAATAAAAGCACAAGCAACTTTTGACAATTTTTCTCTTAAAAGAAAAAAAGCAGCTCAGCTTTATTAATTAATTTATTTAATAATGACGTCCTAACTCCTACAGCCGTATTCATAGCAAAAATTTGGCATGAAGTTAGCACAAAGTTTATTCATAATACCCTTACCAAACTCTGGCTAACGATTTGCTTAACTCTTGTCAACAAGCTGCCAAACGTTTGCCAATTTGTGATAAACAGCCATTTTGTGTTGAATAATTTTGTTTTTTTTTTAATACATTGTTTTTTTTAGTTACGAGTCCTTTTTTAAATATATTTTAATTTAAAAACATTTCAAATTTTTATATACAGAGGCAAAATAAAAAAAAAGTGAAATGAAATGACAAAACCAGCGATGATTAATGCAAAACGTGTTGCATTTTTGAGTATTATAATGTGGCATCATTAATATTCAGAGTTGATTTATTAAAAGTTAGCAGACGGATAAAATTTGTTATTAATAAACTCTATGCTAACAAGCTGCTAAGCTTAATCGGCATTCTAGTTAGCAGCTCGTTGTACGTAGTGTACAAACTGTGGCTAACTTTTATTTATGACAAAACACTGAAATTTATTGTTGAGGGAATGCTAGTTTCTATGCGCATTTCGCTCGTTGCCTAGGCCATCTCATCAGGAAACTTTTTCCAAAGACCTTAGAAAAGCTAAAAATATTATACAAATAAGATCATAAAGTGAATAAGAATTTTAAACACTCAGATCTTACTTGTAACAGTATCAAAGCTTCAATAAAGCCACAACAGTAAACATTGAATTTATCTTTCATTTCTTTGTTTTCCACGCCACCTGAAAAGTAAATTCACCTTAAGGTATATTCAGACCTAACAAATATTTTCCGAAAAAAGGTGACCAGCAGTGTGGTCAGGTCTTAAAAAATTCTACAGCTAAATCGGGAATTAGACAATGATTTATAAAAATGCTAAAAATAATGCTAACATGTTTTAAAGATTTTCGTTAAAAATGTATTACCAGTATGAAATTTTATTCGAAACTAAACACATTTTAGTGACTAATTTTAATGTTATATTTAATATTAATATTAAATGGTTGTATTTAAGCAAAAGGCTAGATTTTACTAAAGCACATATACATATAAATATGTAGCACAGGTAGTTAAGATTAAATGTTAAATTTAGGGGGCTTGCAAACCTCTGATATATACAACATTTTAATGATTTATTTCTATGATATACAAATGGTTTTAGATTATTTTATTTTTTATAGGTTAAGAAAAGTTGAAGCTTTAAAATAATTATTTTTTCAGCAGTTTAGAGCAAACAATTTTTTCAAACATTTACACTATTGAATTTATATTTAAATTCAAACTGAAATTTTCTTGTACGTTTATATCGTAATATCAAAGGGAAAATAATATTTACAATCAACGTGATAAGGGCATTTCTAATATTCCCTGAATAGTCTATTTTTTCAACAAGATGGGTAAAATGTTTCTTAACATAAGAATTGTCCATTTTCATACGAAATTTCATTTTTGGTACGACTATTTTTAGTCAAAATTTATTATAATTTATAAAAAAATTTTAGCTAAATCAATAAAACTATTCGTCCAAATTTTTAAAACAAATAATGCTAAAAAAAAGCAAAAAACATTTTCCGAAAATGCTAAATAAAATGCCAAGTGCTAAATGAAAATCTTGCAGCTAAATACAAATTTTAAATTTAGCTGCAAAAATAGCCACACTGGTGACCAGTAAAATGATCAAACTTTAACTATATTCTTAACAATTTTTATGAATTTACTTAACTTTATTTGTAAGAAGAAAAATTTATAATGTAATTTAAAAATGGTTAAATGATTTTGTTCTAGCAATAATGTTTACACATAATTTAGCAAACAATTTTTTAATTAAACCAGTGGTTACGTGTAGGACGTCAAATATTAGATAGGTTTGAACATAGCTTTAGACTATACCTTCTCATTTGTAAATAATTGTTTAAAAAAAAACCAAAAAAAAAAAACCAAAAAAAAATTACCTTTACTAACTAACATATAAATAGTTTTTCAACCTAAAATTTTAAAAGGATTATTTTTTTCACTTTGTTCACACAGATTTATAAATTTCGATAAAATTTTTCGTTTGCTAGAAATGACAGTTGCTTCTTTAGGTATTTGGATTTGGAATCCGCACTCCGTTCTTTTTCATCAGTACTAATTAGTTTTCGCGATATGGCATTATGTAAAAAGTAAAGACACTCTCACCACATACATACGCATGCCCTTAATCTTAATTTGTTTTTATTACATCATATTAGCATTAAATGTAATCATATTATTATCATGTTAATCATAGTAATATGTAGATTAAATCCAAAACCGAAAAATATTATTAATATATATTTATGCTTATTTACTAAGATATTTCACATCATAATATGATACAACTTTAAACATAATTAGTCAATTCACAAGGTATCCTAACATGTCATATTGTCAAAATGTCCTAATATTTCACAATGGTTTAAAAATATAGTTGTACGGCTCAGCCGCTCAGCGCTGGACTTTTCTGATTAATTACGACAGCACAATAAACACAGCAAGCAACGTTCTATTTATTTAAGACACTTTTTGTTAACAAACCAACAACAATATTTTTAAACCATTGTGAAATATTAGGACATTTTGACAATATGACATGTTAGGATACCTTGTGAATTGACTAAATATTTTTACCTATTTTTGTCGTAGGTCGCAATTGTTTTTAAGTTATTTTATAGAATTTTCATTCTTTTTCTCTAAAATAACACAAAACAGTGGGTACCTTTGCATTTTTTAGCATTGATATTTTATTTTGTGGCATTTTACAATTTTTTTTTAATGTACCAACAATTTCTTAATTTTTTAATTTCTTTAAACTTTGTTTTTTACTCGGTATTTTTTTTTTTAAATTGTTTAACCAGTGAATAACAAATAATTCTACCGGAATATGTAAAACAAACAATACAATTGTTGAAAAATTATTTTATAAATGGCGATAAAAAAATATTATTAGAATAAATATATTTTGTTTACATCTTAAACATATTATGAGTACACGTATAGAAAGTTATCATGATATGCCTATTAAATATCATTAAATAGTTGTGAAGAATACAGTTTTCAAAGTTATCATGATTTAGTTGTTATAAAAATGATTATTTTTCAGTGAACCATACTTAAATTTATAATTGCGTTAAGCATTGACATGTTTACAGTAACTATAATATTGTTGATATTAAATAACAATATTTTGTGTAAGACAACAATAAACATAGTGTAGTTGCCATAACGATGCCCAACCATATTTTTTCTCTGCGTGTAGTAGCATAACTTGAGAAGGATTTTCCCTATTCAGTAAATAAATCCGAAATCGTCAGAAAAATTATCTTAAGGTCTTGCAAACGCTTTGATTTTATCTACAATTTTGTGAGAGAGCTGCTTAAATCTTTGGAGCAATAGACATAATCGAGTCATTACCGCAAACAGCGACAAGAATAAAACTTTACAGGATAAGGTTTCTTTTTTTATTGCATTTCATAAAAAATTTGTATGAAAATTGGCGCTTAAACCAGTGTGGCCACTTTGTGGGTAATTACCCGAATTAGGTGTCATTTTTACTGTCGTGTGTAATTTCTTATAGGTGTTGATCACGTGTAATTTTAATTATTTCGTTTTAAAACAAATAATGTAGAGCTTTGGTTATCGAAAAAAAAAATTTATACTATATAAAATTTTGTTGATCCAAAAAATATTTTCTCAAGAAATATTTCCAGCGTTTAATATAGATGAACTCTTAGATTTCGATAAATATGAGCTTCATAGTGATAAAGAACCCGAGGTTAATTGAAAAAAGATATTCAAAGGAAAAGATATGTTTCCAATATTCCAAAAAATAATAAATTTTATTTGATATTGCCACTTCCAAATGCTTTAGCTGGGTGAATATTTAGGGCGCCTACCAGTTATATAACTTATTTAAAAACAGGCTGTAGTCTAAACCATAAAGTATGTTTCTTAAAGCCCACAAAACTGTAAAAAAGCACAACAAATTAAATTTTTTTTCAAAGATCAATACATGGTCTTAACATTTTAATAAGTTTTCGAGCATATGGGTACCACTGCGGCGGTTTATGACAAAACGCATTCAAGACGTTAAATGTTGGGCCAAATTTTTGAGATTTTATCGCTGTATGTCACGAATAACACGAACAATATTGGCTTCCAAGGCGGCAATAGTTGTTGCTGGTTTATCAGCATAAACCAGTGACTTCACGTAGCCCCACAAGAAATAATCGAAAGGTGTCAAATCAAATCGCAAAAACTTGGAGGCCATTTGACAGGACCTTTTCTCAAAATCAACGTGTTTGCTTAATTTTTGAAAAAATAAGGTCCGATGATGCCGCCAGCGTGTAAACTGCACGCAACGTTACATTTGGATGTAATGGATTCTGTTGTGGATTGGTCTCACTCCATATGCGGCAGTCATTAATAAACCTGTTCAAATGGGCGATTATGCTAAAAAATCATAAAGTCGCATTTACGTTGAGCGAATCGAACACTGATTTTTAAAAGTAAATTTCATTATTTGGTAGCGTTTTTACAAAATCAAACGTTAATTTTATTTCAGGTGTAATTTTATTGGGTAATTTGTCTTCGTCTCATGTGTAATTTTGAATTTTGCTGGTGGTAACACTGGCTTAAACTCAAATTGTTTTTGCTATAAAGTCGTAACGGTATCTTCTGTGGCCATGAGATTTTAGACGATGATGCCAGTGTTGCCAATAAATTCATTTATTAAAAAACGAAAATTGAAAATGATGTCGCATTAGCTTTTTGCGGTAATGCCTCGTACTATAAAACTTTTAAATTTGTTTGTTTCTGTTGGATAGAATTCTATTAGTTTTGTTCTATCACTAAATTGCGAATAAAATCGAAAGTTGTGCATCAATTACAATGAAAAAGGACTCAATTCCCTTGGAATATATTTAGCTACATAATACTGGACAAAAACTATCTGGTTATTTATGAATTCTTAAAAAAAAAATATTAAAAGTGGTCAAACTTTTACGATATCTCTGAGAGGTTTCAGAAATAATATTTGCATTTCTTCTACATAATTTGGTTTTCGAAGCAACGGCTAAAATTTTTCCGGAAATAAATGTACGATAAGAATGTGTTACTGATTGTAAATTAGTAAATTTTTGGTTTCCTGTTTACAAGCCAAACTTTTCCTTAAATTCTGTCCCGAAATGTTTATTATTTTTCTTTTTTTTACAAAATTATTTCCCCAAAAAAAAATATATCATTTGCTATTATGTTTATCATAAATATTTTCGTGATTTATTTAACAAAAATTCTAATAAATAAATAAATTATCACCCTTGTATTCCATTAGAGATTTCTTTAAATAAATCTCTTTCGTCTGAATCTGTAAGATTTTCAAACAATATTTATGGAGACAATTTTATTTATTTTTTTTTTTGGTAATAAATAGTTGTTGTTCTTCTTTAAGAAACTTCCAATTTTCCTTAAAGAAACAAATTCTATAAATCTTTTGGTTTTACTTGAATAAGTTTTTCTTGGTAAAAAAAAAGTTTCAAAGTTTTTTTTTTTTTAATTTTGCACAGATACAACTTTTTTAATCAGTTTAACTGGTAAATAATCAACAAATATGTATGTATATATTTTTGAACTATATAGGGGTGTTAAGAAATTAAAGTTGTGACACACATGGAAAAGAATATTGTAATAAAAAACAATAGCGCTTTGCTTTTACGTCACAAACTTTTACATAAATTTTGTTTAGTTTTCAAAATAGACCAAAGTTACAAAATTTGCGAGCTGTTGCTTTGACAGTAGATTTGAATTGTCATATATAACTAAAGTTTTTCGACGGGGTGTGAAATGTTGTTATACAAGATCTTTAAAAACAAATTGCTTAACAAGGCTGTTGAAACCAGTGCTGCCAACTTAGCTCTTTTCGGTCTTTTTTTGAAAAAGGGCACATCTCAAAGGCTCAAAATTTTCCTTTTTTGTGATTTAAATTTAGCCCTTTCAGCCCGATTTTGCTTTAAGTTAGGTATTATTATATTCCGTTTTCTTTCTAGCAATATCGAATGGTTCAAACTTTCCTAAAAATTTAAAAACCTGCGAATGGAAAAACGTTGATAATACGGTTAAATTTTGGATCGGGGTGTAATCCCTAGGGTATTCATTCGGATACCCATTAATCGGTTAACCGATTAATTACTACCCGATTAACTGATCGGTTGATTTAAAATTGGCTATTTTCGATTAACGATTAAGCCGGTTAATTTCAGTCGATTAAAATTATTAGTATTAATTAAATTAAAAATTCATTATCTTATATAAATAGTAAAATAAAGTAAAATTAGTAGATAAGTAAAGTAAAAAAATAAAGTAAATACATAATATGAAAAGACATTTGTTATTTTATTAGATTGAGGTGGCCCTTTTAAATAAAAATTGCATATTCCATACGTGCATGAAAGGATTTATTTAAAATGTAAAAATTTCTGGCGGTCCTTGTTAATTTAAACTTATTTAAAGAAAATGAAAAACGAGATCTGGATTTTAAGTTTAGAGAACTACCCAGCAAAAACTTACATTACAAAGTAATGAGTTAAAAAGCTAATATAACTACTCTTCACCACTTAAACATTGGCACGTTAACTCATTATTTTAACACGGTGATGTCATTGGAGGCTAGTACTTACCACCCTCGCTTACAAATAGGAAGTTAAATAAGTCATTACCACATTGGCTTACAAATAGACACTTGACATTGTTATCAACAAAACTGAATATGTCAAACAAATCATGTCTTAAATTTAATTTGCTTTCTAATGCAAAATCTTAATACCCTGCATCAAGGACACATTCATACCCAATAAACCAGAGAACGATGTTATTGCAAAAACGATATGATATTTTCATGGAAAAACGATATTATAAGGAAATGTATATTATAATTTATATCACCTAGGCCCAGTATTAATCGTGTTATTTGTGGTAAATGGCCAGCAATGCTCAAAAAAGTGGACCTGAAATGAACGTCTTAAAAAATCTTCGTAAAAAACAGGCATATGCCCGAAATAATTTTCAAACGGTCATGCTATTAAGGTGGGTCGAAAAAAATGTACCAATCACTTCCTATTATGTCAATATGCCAATGAAGTTTCTTAAACAGAAAATTTTTGTCCAAGCCCCAAAATTAGCGCTTTTCGTTTTTATTTATAGCGCCTCCATTTGAAGTCTGATCTCATCGTATTGTAAATATGACATTGCTTATGGCTTGACCGTTGCGCTACAAATAAGAAATAGAAAGTGCTATATTTTTTGTTTTGTATTGGGTTCTTCTTGGCTTAATGTAATATGTATGCAAAAAAGAAAAAGGGGCTTAATTTTGAGGCCTGTCATAAGAGTGAGCATTTTAATAGCTAGACATACTAGGTGAGGTTAGGGTAGGAATGGTTATGCGCCCAAGGTCACATCCTCACTCGAAGACTAATGCGATCCATTGTAAATTCCTTTAATATTGAGGAAGAAGAACGAGAGAAGAGAGGAAGAAAAGAAGAAATGATATGACAGATTTAAGATAGTTGACAGATAATAGTTTATAGATACCACATAAAACAAAAACTTCTTCTACAGTCCCCTCATCAGAAACAACCGTCCTATTTCCCCGAAAAACCCTAGTAGATCGACCGGACTACATACAGCGATGCACCCCAGTTCGTCGTGAAATCTATCTCCTAGCCATTTTTGCCTTAGACCCTGCATCCTAGGACAGTGGCACAGTACATGCTCCATCGTCTCTAGCTCATCAGAATCGTCGCATAGCTTGCAGAACTCCGGTATGGTATTGTCGCATTTGCTCGCAAAAGCCCTAACAGAACAATGACCGCAAAGAACCCTATAAGTGTTCTAAGACCACTCCTATCTAATCCTAGCAGAACCCTGTTTACCCTTGCGTCCAATCCTGGCCATAATGCTCTAGACACCCTGCAGTCCGTCATATCCCTCTAGGATCGTTAACCGCATCACGGAATTTTTCCAGTATCACCCCCTAGAAGTGACATTAGGGTGGTTTAACCCTCCGTCCCATACCACTAGGTCCGAAACCGAACCCTCTCTCGCGAGTTCGTCCGCCACCTCATTACCATCCACCATGCAGTGTCCGGGTACCCAACAAATCCTTACTGTGAATACCTCCATGAGCTCCCTTAGATCATTCCTACACCTAGCGACCAGCCACGATCACACTATGTTATTTGTCAATGCTTTGATCGCTGCCTGATTATCGCCGTAAAGTGTCACCAAAAATCCCCCTACGAAGTGATCAAGTATTATATCCGTCACCCTCCAGATCGCTAGGATCTCAGCCTGGAAGACACTGCACTCATCCGGGAGTCTGAATGACCTTTTCACTTCAGTGTCAGCAATATAAGCACCGACATCAGTGCCAGTTCCCATCTTGGACCCGTCCGTAAATACTGTCCACCCCTCAAACATCCCATTAGATACACTCCAAACTTTCCTATCCGGGAACTCCACTGGTGGTGTTACAGCGAAGTCTAAGGTGATATTTCTGTGCTCCGAAATTCCCTCGAAAATACTACCCTGATCAAGCAGACCCACTTCGTACAAAATTCTCGTGTGATTATCCTACCTAGGTCTAACCAAAGAAACCTCGTATAGTCTAAATAAGTTCCTAGCAGCCACACTCTTCACACAAAGCTCAATAGGGGACATATATAGTAGGTTATCCAATGCTGCCTGTGGCGAACTTCTCATTGTACCTGTGATGCCAAGATATGCTCTCCTTTGAGCCTTATTGAGCATCTTCTTATAGCTATCCACTCTCAACGCATCCAACCAAACAGTGCATCCAAAAGAATGAAAAGGCCTTAACACCGATGTATAAATCCAGATTGCCATATCCGGTCTTAGTCCCCAATTCTTATCGATGGAGTTTCTGTATATGTAGTAAGCATTGAGTCCCCTTCTCATCCATTCCTGAGAATTCCTTTTCCGAGACAAATTACAGTCGAGGAAGTTACCTAAATGGGGGAAGGATCTGAGATGGCATAAGTGGCGCCCATAATTTGATGTCGGATTAAAAAGCCACCAAAAGCTAAAATTAAGCCATAGTCAAGCCATTTAGAGTGATATACGATATGTTGACACAAAACAAAAAGTGCTGTTTTTGCAGCATGGAAAAACATTTTTTTCCTGTTTTGGAAACTTAATTGACGTTTCTTTCATTCTAGGGGATGACTGGCACAACTTTTTTTTTGTAAGAAGGCCTACCTCAAGTGTATTGTATTGACCATATATTGACCATATAAATTTTAGCTTTTAATCCAAATTTAGTTATTTTTAATTAGGCTTAAGTTCATCACAATAGTAATTATTAAAAATTTTTGCTTTATTTTTAACAATTCTAGTCCTATCAGGCTTTAAAAACAACCCTTAGCAATTTCACAGCAATTTGGGTTAACTTTTCCTTTGATAATTTGGTTAGTTTTTAGAAAATCGGAAAAAGTAATATTGTTGAAATAAATTCTTCTTAAATTAATAATTTTCTGTTTATTTATTTATTTCTTACGTTAACCTTAATTCAGTTTATTAACCCCGTTTGTAGCAATCGAAATGCTGTTGACTTATATTTGCAATTTCCTTGACAATAAAAGACAACAAATTTATTTAGTTTTATCTCTTTTTTTTAGTGAACATGTACCCAACAAATACCAATTTCCAAAGTTATCCGGTAAATACTAGCAAATATACAGTAAGGGAAATTTAGTTAAGGGCAAATTATATATGTAAAAAACGATTTAAGTTTGTATTGTCATTTTCGTCGTATGTATTTCAAGAAGGAATTTTAGTAACGGCCCATTTTTTGCATGAATTCTAAAATCTTTTTTGTGCAACTAATTTAAGCTCATATAGTACTGAAAGTTAAAGTACAAATCAATGTGTATGTATTTGTTATTCCAGTTATAGTTAAAGTGAATTCATATACTATAAACATTTAAAATGGAAATAAGTAACATTTATGCATTCATGCGTTGTATACCAACTAAATCCCTAAATATATTATTGAAAAATTAGAAGAAAAATGCTAAAATTCAAAGTAAAGTGTAAGAAAAATCAACAAAAAAAGAAATATATTTTCTTGTTGATTTCCGTTTAAGGAGTTTCAAAATGTGTTATGCGCACATACACATAAAGAATTACCAACCTACGCCCAGCAATTCGCCTAACAGATATGCGCCGTATTTATTCTTATCTCACCTCTTATTACCACAGTTGAGTAGATAATTGTAAAGAGGATGTTATGTTCAAATGAATACTCTGGTAATTGTGGGATAATGTCATCTCATCCCATACAAATTTACATCACGCTGGATATAAATTTGTAAGTGCGAGCTTGGAATTCTCTCGCAAAGCCTTTTATGGCATAAAGGCTTACCAACAACTCAACCAGTAGTATCTTTTGCATTCTGGTATCAGACAAACCGTTCAAGTGGATGAACTGGTCCGTGAACCTTCTCTTATAACCTATTTGTTATGTTCACTAAAAGATGTGCTGTTTTTTCCAAAAGGTCATTTTTAAGCGCGAAAATAGGCGCAATGTTTGTGAAAATTTTTTTTAATATAAATTAATGTAAAATAAAACCAAATTTATAAAAATAATAAATGCTACGTAAACCTTGGCTTTGATTGCAAAAGACCAATGTTGCAACAGCAGAATACATTGGCAGTGCATTCGTATGAAGAACCACACAACAGGGGAAACTAACGTTAGTTTTTTTGGGGGTGATTTAAAGGTTAAAGAATTTAAAGCCCTAGCTCTCCTCCTTATAAGGTGCAGTATTATAAAGCCATAAGCAATGAAGCCATATGAGCTTATTTCACATCAGAAATAAGGCCATATTGCTTAGTACCCATAAAAGCAGTGGACTTTCTCCTCTATGATTTAACAAACACCGGCTTAGCTAACTAAAGCTTCGAAACAAAGCCGGTCTTCGCGCCCCCTCCCTCTTTCCACTGCTTGTAGCATTTTTTCCAACACTTAACAGATACATCTCATTATTTCGGCACTGTGTAACTTTGGCGATTACACTGTTATAGAACGTTATTGTAACTTCGGTTGCTTAACGATTATGGTGTTACTGCACTTGGGTGTTGGCAATAAGGCCATGTGGTCTTATTTCTCACTCCAGTTATTGCATATGGCTTTATAATACTGCACCACCTAATAATCGCTCCCATAGAAACGTAAACTGTATGAAAACAACATGAAATTTGTCGAATTCTTTCGAAGACTTTTTTAAGTTTAGAACAATAATCTTGGGCATATAGAAATTGGGGTACCGGTTTTTTTTTGTAAAAAAAAGGAAAATTTAAAATAAATTTAACATGAAATGAATTAAAATTTATTGATAATTTTTCATTCTTGACTGAGCTGGGAACTGAACACAGGATTTTACGGACAGGTTGCCCAGACGTCATTAGTCAAACATCAATCTTCAAACTTAATGGTATTTTACCTTGGTAGATCGACATTTTCTTTGAATGAATGATTACCTATTTTAATTGATCTACATGTTCTTTTTTCCTTTCTTCCTTTCTTCATAAAAATAATTTAATGAAAATTAAATTCAATGAACTTAAGCCTGATTTAAATATCAAAATTTGGATTAAAATCCATTATGAGTTCAATAAAATAGCCACAATACTATTATTAAAAATTTAACTTAATGAGCAATTTGCTGTTTGGGCCAAAAAACGTAAGCGAAAATTTTAACTACAGCTACTTTTAACCATAAAATTTTTTAAAAAATTTTTTACACCCTTCAGAGAGTCGCAAAGCCATGTCATGAAAAAAATTTGTTTTGAAGCTCATATTTAAAAAGTTATTAAGTTTTTTTTTCGTTTTCAGAAAAATTAGTTGATGGCGCGTACGTGGTTTAAGAAGATCTATATTAGGGATGCCAATCGGGACTGGTTTTCGAAAATCCCGGGCTTCGGCATTTCAGAAAATTAAATCACCTGATCCTGGATTTTTTCGGAAAATCGGGATTTTTAAAAGTCAAAAGCTAAATGCTTTTTATGGATAATTATTAAAAAAAAAACTTCTTTAAAAGAGGCTTACAAAGAAAAGTTTTATATTTCATTTAATAGTAAGAAGTTAAATAATGTTCAACATTTTTTCTATTTTTTTAATATATTTTATGAGCTAAATTTTACATATGTATTTTATAAAGCTCTTTGTAATAGTTCTTTTCCTTCAATTTGTAGGTATGACTTTATACACAACCAGACTATTTATAAAATACATAACCGAAATTTAGCTCGTAGAATAAATTCGAAAAATAAAAAAATGTTGAATATAATAAAGTAACTTATGAAAAAGAAATAATTCCCAGATTCTATTTGTAAAATATAATGATTAGATTGATTACTAGAATTTGTAAAAATTTTAAATTGTAATTTTTTTTCACAATTAATGATTAATTAAATTAAAAATATGATTAAAAAAACAACGTACAATTACTCAATAACCTCAATTGATTCAAGCTAAATAAAAAAAAATTAATATAGCTATTGAATAGAGCAAAGTAGTAATTGATTTATTTGTAAGATTCTATTAAAATTTGTTTTAAATAAATTAAGTCGAATAATTGAAATTTGAATTCGAAATTAAATAACAAAACAAGTTTTCTTAGTTGTCATTAAAAAGCTTATTTTAACATAAGAAACACAGTTTTATACCCACCACCACTAGTAGTGAAAATATGTAGTATACAAATTCACCTATATAGTGTCGTTAAATCGCTCCATAAATAACCGTATGGCCCATGTCCAGTCTCACTGACTTTGTTTTTGCTTTCAATATAATTTTTGGCGTTGCGTTGCGTTATACACAATTAGGGACTAAGTTTTGCATTTGGTGCACCAGTGGAATTAATTAGAAAATAATATCACACGGAGCTTTTGGTTTACTTTTGTTTTGTGCATTTCAAAAGACATTTAATTCTTTAATTAATTTTCTTCTTTAATTATTTTCTTCTCACATTATGATTTCTTTTTAATTGTTGGACACGCTGAAACGCGGACACAATGACAGTATTAACGGAGTTAATCAAATAAATATGAAATATCAATATTGTGTTCCCTATTCTCTGAAGGGAAAATGTCATGATGAATTTCTTTTTATAAAAAAGGTAGAAAAAAAATTAAGTTAACGATTTCGGAATTGGTTAAATCCCGAAAATCTAGGGATTGAAAAATTCAAATCCCGGGATTTTTCGGGACTGGCATCCCTAATCTTTATCAAGTCCCATTCCCTGTAAAACGTCAGAGATTGTTACGCATTCTATCTGTTCGGTAGATATGTATTTCAAAGGATTCTATCTTGTATACTTTCATTGTTCACGTCTCCCTTGTGTATAAGAGGAAGATACAATTTGGTAAAAATGAATTTTGGACGCACAGAAAAAATTATCAGTAGTTTTTTTTATCAATTGAAAAAATTGTTTTAAAAGTATTTAAATGTAATTAATGTGATATGATAAATGAATCAATTATTTTTTTAGTTGAAAGAAAATTAAACATTTAATTCTAATTTAATTAACATATTAGTTGTTTTAAAATAAATTTTTAATTAAAATATTAATTAAATAGCCAAAAATCTTAATTGACTTTTTCGTTTAAAATGAAATAATTTTATCTTATAGAATTGTTGTTGGGAATTGTCAAAACCTTAGCTATATTTAATTGAATCGTTTAAACATTGTTTCAAAAATATCATTTATTGAAATAAATATTCACAATTTTACAATTTTGACAATTTTTAGTAATATTTATATATAATATTTATATATATAATAAATATAATCATTTTGATCCTATGAAATTGGTGATTAAAGACAATTTTTAATTTTTTCTGTGCTTTAGACCATAGTGAACGAACCAGTGTAGTTAAAATGAGTTTAAGTTCATTCCAATTCATATTTTTCATGCCAGTCTCCTTGTCTATTTGATGTCGCTATGTGTGGGGAACCCTGCCATGACTCACATCCATATAGAAGAGTCAGTTTTACACACGAGTTAAAGATATTCCGTTTGGTGTTGATTTGAGATGTGTGACGAGCTCCATATGGAATTGAGTCGTCCGAAAGTATGGTTGCAAGTTTTAATTTTACTCCGTTTATTTATACCCGAACCACCTAACGAAATATTTATATAGCCAAGCTAATAGAAATACGATACATCCAGAATATTTTAAAACTGCTGGGTATATTTACAACACCGAAAATGTCGTACACTGTCTGTAATATTTCGTTATTTCACACAACGAAATTTCTTTTTAGTGTAATAAAAAATAACATTTTATGAATAAGGACAATAAATTGTATATTCTACGAGACTATTTACTTTACTGTGTATAAATTTAAAAATATTTGCCATATTCACAAGACCTCTTGTATCGTTGTATCGATTGTATGTTGTATTTAAATACAAAGTTCACTCGTGTTTTTTAATACAACATATATTCTATACAACGATACAAGGGGTTATGTGAATAAGGCAATTGAAAAAAATTATTTCATAATTTTAGTTAACTGCATGTTCATCGATTTCGATCGAACATTTCCTGCCTGTTGAGCAATTCCGAACGTAAACGTTCGCATTAAAAATTTCTATGAAAAACACTCAGGGGCTAATTCTGGCAGTCGTGATCGAATACTATTTCGATTCGATGAAAATTTTATTTCTAATTCTTTCAACCGATTTTGTCAGTGTTGCAAAGGATTTAGTTGAGTATTTGCAAAAAATAATTTCGATTCGTTCAGTATCGACTGAAAGAATTAGAAATTAAATTCCTTCCGAATCGAAAATGTATTCGCTTATGACTGCCAGAATTAGCCCCCAGTTTAAAAAAATATTTTCCATATAAGATTGTATACTAATGTTTATGTTCGAAATTGTGGAATAGGCAGTTCTTTGGCTTAATTTTTATTTAAAAGAAGATATAAGTTAAGCTAAATCGATAAACAGGCAGTATGTATTTAGAATACACGAAAAAATTTGAATTATTGAGTCACCAAACACGATATAAAATTCATGAAACTTATCCAATAAAAATAATTTTGTTTACTTAATGAAAACCAAAATTAAACTGTGCTGTTTTTTGTAAAACATTAACAGTAGCTCGTTTCTGTATTTCTCGCATCGCAAATTTTCTCATATTAAGTGTGAAACAAAAAATTTCATCGTTTCTCGATTTGTGAGAAAAAAGTGTTTCTGTATTTAATGCGAAAACAGACAACACAGATTCTGTTTTAACTGGAATACTTCCAGTAATTAAGTGTCAAATGCAAGCGAAACGTCAACGAAAGAAATATATATAATAAAAATAAGGCTGCCAGATTTAAAGATTTATCGACATTTTGACGATTTTTTTTGTTCCAAAATTGGCAAAGTGACAATTTGCTGATTTTTTTCTAGTGACGATACAGTCTTTGAAATAAAACAATTTTAAATAGTTTTATATGTTTGTGTATTAGGCACCACAGAAAACCGATATCTTTAAAAACAAGGCAGATTAAAAAATGTATCGGCAAAAGCAAAATTTCGAACGGAAACTGTTTAATTTTTATTTGCTTGGATTATTTAATACATTTGTTTGTGTGATCAAAAGATTAAACTATTAACCCATTTTTTAGTCAATGCACTTTAGGAAATTTTTGCCTTTTACTTTGTCCAAGTGTTTATTTTATTTCAATATGATATTTTGTCACTCCTTTGTGTGATTTCTGCAGGGAAAAATAACAATCTGAAATTTTAAACTCTTATCGGATAAAGGAAAATAAAATAAATAATTTTATTTAAATAGACCTCAAGCTTATGTATGTATAAAATATGTATTTTACCCATGAACTTAATGTTTTTTTTTTTTTTTTTTTGTATTATGTGTTTATATGATAAAAATTTGTGATTATATGATAAAAATCGAACAAAATTCGTCAAAATTAATTTTAAATTTTCAAAAAAATAGACGATTTTTTTATTTTTTCTTAGGATATTGACGTTTTTTTCACAAATTTATCTGGCAGCCCTGCATAAAACAAACACAATGAAAGGCCAAAAAAATTTAAATAACAAAATATAACAATTGTGTTTTATATACTTATTTTCATCATTTAAATTCTTTCTTTTAAAATAAAATAAAATAATACACATTCTTGTGTACATACATACATAATTTGGGCTATATTTTTTTAAATTTTTTTTCTCGCATCAATTTCAAATATGACTTATTTTGACAGTTCTTGTGAGAAACTTTTTGCAAAATATTGTTACAGAAACACTTGTTCTCACATCCTTCCAATAATTGCTGGAAAATTATTTAAATGACAGATAATTCTCGCAAAGTAAAAGTACAGAAACACTTATGTGAGAAAAATCATTTTTTGTTTCATATTACACTGTTTTTGTCATAATTCACTTGTTTCATGCGGGAAATTTTACGATGCGAGAAATACAGAAACGGGCTACAGCTTTTTAAATATTTAACGAAAAGCTTAAATACGAACGAATTTATTAGTAACATTAAATTTCGCATAGTGTAAAAAACTTTTCTGAATAAAGACTGGTACTCTGTTCAATATTTCACGTGATACAAAATGTTCGGATTTTCTATGAAATTATGTTGATAGAGTTGTATCTATTCAGTTCAATTTGTGAAAAAGTTACGAAATTTTACTGGCGAAATTTTTTGACAACTGCGAAATAATATAAACTGCACTAAATTCACGTGGAATGTTAAGCAAATGAAAACAAGTTTAAGCTTAATATTAAACGAGAACGGAAAAACATAAATAACACAACCGGTAACAGTTTTTCATCTGCATTTACTTTCTTTTTTATTTAATTTTTTATTTAAAAGAGATACTTTTTAGTAAAAGACATGTGGGCTTTATTTACATACTCAAAACAATGTCGCATACTTTGAAAGATTAAAAACGTCAAATTGTGCAAACATTGATACATGGCAAATTTTTCTTATGAAATAATAGATGTTGCTGAACATTTTTCACAAATTAGAACAGAGTACTAACTAGGCTTAATACGAAAACAGTAGCTACAAAAGTTTTTTTTTTAATTTTTCACGAAATTTTTTTCAGTGTAGAATTAACTGTGTTTTATAAATAGTTATAAAATAAAGTTTGCAAGATAAAAAAAAACAAAATTTATTTGGTAAAAGTAAAACTTGTATATGCGTAAGAAACAATATACTTGTAAGTATTTACGCTTGTATACAAACACACAATAAAAAAAGATAAATATAAAAGGATAGTAGGGTACACTTTAATAATAAATTATTTTACTTAATCATTTTAAAATTTAAAAATATATTATTCTATAATAAAGAAAAAAGCATTCATTTAAACTTGAATGAAGGCTGAAAGAAACTTAAGGATGTAATGAACAAAATTTTAAACAATTTCACTTGAATGAAATATTTAGTAGAGAATTTTATTAAAGCAAAAGGATTTTTATAAAGATTTTAATATATCCCATAAAGTCCTTTTCATTTATACGATTTGTAATAAAAAAACTATTACTTGCCAGATCGTGTTACTTAAACAACAGACAACTGAAACCCCTTAATGTTTTTCTTGCTTGAGTATAATTGAAGAGTGTTTACTGCTTGTGTCTTTTTTTGTGTTCATATAAGTAAATGTATGTTGTTCTGCATTTGGCGACAACTTCTAACTTTTGCAATAATATTGCTCCCAAATGAAAAATATATTAAGAATCAAACGGGAAGAACTAACTTTTTTATCAAACAGGATTTGAAGAAAGTAGCATGTACGAACTGGAATACGTATACAAATAATTTAATTTTTTTTTTAAACAGGATAAGAAAATATTGAATGGGAACAACATTTTAAAAACAAATTTTAATAAATAACTTCTAGTAGCATTAAGATATGTTAGCAATTTTGATTTATTTAGTAAAATTTTGTTCGCGTCATTTTATTAAAATAACAAAAATTACGGTTTTTATAAAAAAAAAATTAGTCATAAGTTTCAGAAGTTAATACCGTTAAAGTAGTTAGCATACCGTAAAGTTTTCCGGCACCTTGCTTTAACGAAAAAGGACATACTTAAATAAGAGCGTCACTATTGTATCATGAAACCCACAATTTGTAAATTAAAAGCGGAGATAAAACCGCTAGATTGATCTAAAAAAAGCTCACTACTAAATGCGCCGTCAAATTTGGATGAACCAATTGCAAAGTATTGACGCCGCGCTTTTTGGGCTTGTTTCATACATTTGCATAAAAATGTTTGACAGACAGAAAATGCTTGACGTGCTGATTTAGGTTGGTATGTATAAACAGATATATGTTAAGTTAAATAGCAGACCACAAACTATTATATTCAGAAGATCCAGCAAAGGGTTCTTACACCGCACAGTGGCGCCCGTAGAGCAAGCGAGGTTGCAAAAATCAAAATTTTCATGAGTGCCGACGAAGTTTTGAATAAACCCATGTTATAGGAAACTTTTCAACGATTTCAAATATGCCACTCTTAATAATATCACATTTTTAGTTTAGAAGATATAACCGTTCAAAATTGACCGACTTTCGGTTATCAAAAAAACACACAATTTTTAGTCAATTTGTTGCGATTTCAGGTGTAATATCACGAAAAATAGGTAACGAATCGCCTTATTTTTTGTTTGTATTGATTGATGTATTTATTAAATGTATAATGATAAAAAAAAAATCAACTGTTTGCTTTGTGTTTCTCCTGGTAAATCACTATTTAAAAACTATCCGTTTTTTCACTATTTTTCAACTTTGACGGAAAATAAAAAAAAACTATATTTTTCTATATTTGCCATATTTGCAAAACCTGTTCTTTGATTATTTCTTTACATAATTCAAAAAGTTTTATCTGCCCGTACGTGCCCGTTTGGCTTCTAGAGGTAAAAAAGTTTAAAAAGACATGGTTGCAGAAATTGTATGGCGTCCATCCCTTATATGTTTTGACGGACAGTAGTTTGATCTAATAGTTTGAAAAAAACTACTCATTGAAATTAGCAGGTACGTACCTCACATAAACAATACTTTGGCGTACAAATGGTCAGGAACAATATTGACTTATGGTCCCTACAGGTAGGCACAAATCTTATTTGGACACGTGCATAATATCAAAATTGCATTATTCAGCCTAAATCCATATGTATGCAGGGAACAGGTAAATTTTTAGGCATGGTAGCATAAGCCTATATATTGCAAAATAAGCATAATGCCTGGATTAGTCTACGCCTGAAAGTTGGCGCAACAATTACTGAAACCATTAAACAATTTAAGTACTGAAAACATGGCGTTGAACAATTTAAAATTATTTGAACTGTTTAGAAAGTCAACCACACCAAAGTTTTTCACGGAAGTGAAAATTCTTCCTGAGAAGTTGACAGTGATCAGCAAATGGGGCTGCGATGGATCATCCGGACAAAGCGTTTATAAGCAAAGGATATCTTCCGATGACGCTACAATATCGGACGGAAATATGGTTATGGCATCTGTTGTTCCTTTGCGGCTAAAATCGGATGATTCCCTACACTGGAAAAATCCACGTCCGTCATCAGTGCATTATTGCCGACCAATAATGTTTCAGTTTGCAAGGGAATCGGCAGAACTCATAAGTACTGCGGTGAAGGACATTGAAGAACAAATAAGCAAGATTAAGCCTACAAAGCTGCAAATTGAAAAGGAAAATATATTGAATGCAATTACGAACTGACAGGAACAACCTCAACAATGTCATGCCCGATTTGCAAAAAGAGTCAGAAGAACTTTTTTCAATTCAATTCAATTTATTTCATATATAATATGTTACATCTCAATTTTATATAATTAGTTGTAAAGAGTTTAAGATTAGTATCTTTTTCTGCTTAATTATAATATATTTCAATTAGTTATCATATACATATATATAGACAGAATTATATTGGAGGTAAAAATTTAGCAAAAACCTATTTAAACCCCTTTTTTCGTTTTATTTTTATATTTTTTTATCGATTTTATATTATTATTTGTCAGAAGAACTTTGGTAATTTAAACGATTCTACAAATGAGGAGAATTACGAATATGGAATGTCACCATTGCACGCAAGGATAAGGTGTATGGAATTCTTGCTAAAACTGGCATATACCCTACCACAAGAGGAGGAAAACTTCGATGAAAATACATCAATAAAGGATAAGGAAAAGATCAGAAAGAAGCAAATACAGGATGCTTTTTTTAAACACGTTGGACTAAAAGTTGACTGTCCCAAGCACGGATACGGTAACTCAAACGATGGAAACACTTCTAGGAGATTTTTTGAAAATGATGAGGCAGTAACTAGAATCATTGGAATTGACAATCAAATCGTGAAAAGATTGGGAACGATCTTGGATGTTTTAAACTGCAAAGAAAATGTCAATTCTACAAAATATGGAGAATATGCGTCGAAAACTGCATCTCTTTTAGCAGAAATGTATCCACAGAAGAAGTTGACCCCGACCGTCCATAAAATATTGGCGCATGGCAAAGATATAATTGAGAACCAGTCTTTGCCAATTGGAGAGCTTTCTGAAGAAGCACAGGAGTCTCTTAACAAATTTTATAAAAAATATAGATTGCAGAACACATTCAAAGCATCAAGGGTAAGGCAAAATAAGGACCTCTTCAACATGTTGGCAGCATCTTCCGATCCACTTATTTCTTCCCTGCGGCATGTGAAGTCACGAATAGAGTTACAAAATAATTATAGTTTAGAAATTGTTAGTCTTTTAGATATACCTTCTCTTACGAATTGTGATGAATATTTTACAGAAAATTGAAAAAATAAATTTAAAAAAATAAATAATTTTTTTTTTTAATTTGTTGGGTAATAATTTAAAACATAAAACCCTTAAGAAAAAAAATAAAAACAATCTAAAAATGTAAAAATAATTTTTTTTAGTTACCATAAAATTGATTTTTCTACTAATTTTAACTTTGATAACCCATAAGTAGGCCCCTACAAAGCGTAGCACCCTTTCCAAACGCTCATTTCATAGGCTGAACAGTTATCTATCATATGCTGTTTAAACTGTTCAATTATCTTATTCGGTTCAAAAGATATGATTTTTGCAACGAAAAAACTCAAATGGCGCCACTGTGCGGCGGTCAAAACTATTAAAATTTAAAAATGTTCAATTTCGGCGGCGAAAATACAACCGTCGGCTACAGCAAATAATATGCGACTTTAATTTTTGTTGTTTAAAAAAAAACTTCGTTGTTTAAAAAAAAACTGTTTTAAAAATTCGTATATTTTTTAAAACAATTAGTATTGTGGTTATTTTATTGAACTTTTAATGGTTTTTTATCCAAATTTCGATATTTTAATCAGGCTTAACTTCATTGAATTTTACAACATGAAATTAATTAAAATTTATTGATAAGTTTTCATTCTTGACTGAGCTGGGAATTGAAAAATTTTAAAAGAAAAATAATTAATCAATGAAAAAATCAGTCAAAAACAAAATACTTATCTCTTCCATTTTATTATTCATTGCATTTTGCATATTTAATATATTTTTTAGTGGTAATATTTTTTTGACAGTTCAAAGCGGGAACTTTCTCACAATAAATTTAGAGACACACTTTTTCTGTAAATTGGCGAGTAATTTCCTTACGTGACAGCTATTACTCGCTAAAAATGTTACAGACGCAGTTAAGTGTTTAAATTTATGGCATTTTTTTCATTTCTCGCATTTCAATCGAAAAGTTTCTCAAAGCGAGAGTTAAAGAACATGGACAATGGTCTGTTCTAAAAATCACTTTAATTAAAGTCACGTGATTTCAAATTACATGTGCCTTTCAAAATTAAACGTGTGATAATTTTGTGTGTTTCGGTGTAATTTTCAATTGTCAAAAGCTCACCGAGAAACACAAAAATGATGAATGATTTTCAGATCACCACAAAATCACACGTGTGATTTTAAAAGCACGTGATTTGAAATTACCTGATTTTCAGAACATACCCAACTGTTTGGCTTTGTAATGTTACGGATTTACTTAAATAAATTTTTATTAAAATTATTCACTTGTATTTCGAAAAACTTAAACGTAAATTTTTACAACAAATTTTCAATAAATATCAATAAAATAAAATTGTGCTCATTGTACTGCGGCATAAAATTTGATGCAAAGAGAAATGCAAGAATGGCAGCTTTAGAGACAAAAAAACACAATATCAACTGTCTTATGACGCCTCTGTTTGCTTTGTGACAACCGCATACAACTCGTGATCTATTAAAATCGAAATGAACAATACTACAATGATAGACACCCGAAGCCAATTTTATTTGATACTTCTTTTTATTAATATGTCTGCCGTTTCCGACGGCGTCTTTGGATAATCTTTGGTATCTGAATAGAATATGTGAAAGGAACAATTTCTGTATATGTATGTATGTATGCTTGTATTAGTACGTACTTCTATTTATAACTCTCTGGAGTTTTATAATCTGATGCTGACCTTTCCATATTTTTTCGGTTATTTTTATTTTATTTCATTTTATTCTCTTTTTGCTGTTGCTCCTAATCCATTTATTTAGTTTAACAAAATCCTTAAATCATTTTGTGGGTTTAAAAAAGAAAAAATTTAAAAAAATGTTATAACCTAGACCAAAGAATGAACTCAGAACAGCCAGAGAATATAAAAAAAAAAAATTGTTTTTCTATTCAAATAAATTTAATACGAATGTGTACAAAGAAAATCTAAATGAACTGCTGTGAAATGAAAGCAAATAGATGTATAAATTTAATTTGTTTTTCTAGCCTTTATTTAAAGTATTTTTTTATATCTTTGGTATACAAATATTCGGCATTATTTTCTATATTTTTATTAAAGCATTTTTGTGTAAAGTCGTCTATACACACCTTAAAAGGACAATAAAAGCAGTTTTTAAAGCATTAAGGGAATTTCGATTCTCAAAATTCATTGCAATAGAATATAATTTGTTAGCGTTTAACACATTTGAAAGTGCTTTTGGAAAGCAAGCAAATTCTGGGCCGATCAACCCAAAATTTCATGGTGTCATTTCTAGCCGTATAAAACTGGACCAAATTTCACTTCACTATCGCTATTCATTACAGTTTTAGGCGTCACTGAGCAAGTACATAGAATAAGCACTATCTGAATGCTTCTGAGAAGAAAATGTACTGCTCAACTCTCTTTATACACGTTTCGACAAGGTCTGGCACGATATACACATTTAAAAGATCAAGCAGTGGTGGGCTCTGAACATACTTAGGCCGGGCTTTTGAGATGTGGATTGAGTTTAAGCCTAGTTTAACGCAGTCTGAAACACGGATTTTTTAGCGAAATTTAAGTTTTTTATTTTTTCATTAAAAACACACATTTTAAGCAAAAGTAAGCTTCACCGTTAAAATGTTGTATACACTCTTGGTAATGGCAGCCAAAACAAATCTGTATTCAGATTAACTAAGCCCAGTTTAACTGAGATCTCTAAGACCCAGCCTTAATCGAAAATTTTCATTAAAAAGAATTGCTTTGTAAGTTCTCCACAGGATATACAAGCTGGTGTGCTGCAGTGTAGTGTATACTTCTATACATTTTCTACACATCTGATATGCCTTTAAATGAAAACTCGCCGACATCGACTTATGGGCATTTCATCCGAATGGTCAACCAGGATGGAAAAATTAAATGTTGATAATCATCGTGTTTTATTGTATATAATTATAAAAAAAGGTCTTTGTTTTTATATAATGGTTTTATAACAGCTGAGAGTTTTACTTGAGGAAATGGGGCTGGAAACTGGAAAATTTTATATTTTCATTTTAAGTTATTTCTAAAGACATTTTTATATTTAATTATTTGACATGCAAAAAATATGTATACACTCTTTCTTTAAAATCTCTCTATTACAATCGATTAAGAAGAGAAAAGTAACTAACGTTTATGGAAAAATCGTACGTTCGCGACCCGTACTTTCGCGGCCGATAATTAAGGCAATTAAACAAAAACCAATAGAAATATTTTATTGTCTAAATACTGGATAGAGGCCTATATTAATACACTTTCTTAAATAAATTAATCACGTTTGAATATTCCGTTGCATTTCGCAAATTTTTAACATTTCACTACTGTTAACCAAAGTTGACTTCTATTTTGCGTACGTTCGTGACAGCGTTGCCAAATGTGCAGATTTAAATTC
The DNA here is from genome assembly GCA_943735925.1 of Pollenia amentaria. Lineage (NCBI taxonomy): Eukaryota > Metazoa > Arthropoda > Insecta > Diptera > Polleniidae > Pollenia > Pollenia amentaria. Next base: position 152,711,882 of record OX031007.1, read on the forward strand.
AGTTTTTTTTTTCTTAAGATGCAGTTATTTTCAAAAAAATTATGGCAACGCTGGTTCGTGACCACATGTTTATAACTATCATTATGAAGACTAAAACTCTATGAAATCCATCTTTTGCACTTAACACAGAGCTACCAAAATGCTATCGAATCGCAAAAAAAATGCTAGGAAAAGTTTTGTTTTCTCTATTATTAGTGGAGGATTAAAGTTAATGAGTAAAAGTGTATCCATATAGCCTTTGCTCTCAGAAAGGAAACTTGCCCTCGAATACAAATTAACAACTAGTATGTACCCCAGTATTCTAAATTAAAATACCTCGGTATTTACATTGACTGCCGGCTTACATGGAAACCCCACATAGAGGCAAAATTGACACAGATAAAATTGAAACTGGTGCAAACTACTTGGTTAGAAGGCAGAAACTCAAAACTTGTCCTGGATTGTAAACTTTTGATATACAACTCGATTTTAAAGTTCATTTAGTGCTATGGTATACAATTATGGGGAACTCCGTCGGCCTCCTTTATAGAAAAATTGCAAAGATATCAAAATATGATTTTAAGAATGATAGCAGGTGCTTTGTGGTATATGAGAAGCCAACAGTTACAATGAGATTGAAATGTACCCACACGAAATTATCAGACATAGTGCAAAATATTTAGAAAAGTTGGAATCTCAACGGAAGCTTTCGGTACCAAACTTACTCAATAAGTGCATACACCTACGCCTACGAATAAGGGAGACTTCAGATCTCGTTACATTAAAATGGAAAAAGACAATAAACTAACACTTCATTATAATTATATATATTGTATATTACCAATAAATTGTTGTCTGGAACTGGCTGGACTTAATGTTATTGGTTTTAAGAGTTGATTAATTATTGTTAGCTCACCATTGTTGCCAATTTAGCTATTTTCTCGTAAAATCTAGTGATTTTTAATCAAACTTTGCGAGAAAAATTGTGATTTAGCTATTTGCGGGAAATAACGCGATTTTTTGTTATTTTTTTGTAATAATACACGTTTTTTTTGCATTATTAAAGCGTTACTTTGAAATAAATTAAGGGCTAAATTAACCTCACAAGCGGTTACACGTACATATGAAAAATGGAGCATGTTTGTGTGAATACGAGTATTAAAAATGTACAAACTGCTTGTGTCGTTTATTTAGCCCTCAATTTCAGGTGATGTTGAAAATACAGCTGAGCTACTTTTGCTTTTTTATTGTTGTAGTACTACCGCCACCTGATATTTGAATTCGCCTTGCCAAAAACTTAAATTTATTTGATTGTAATTTATACGTTATATTCTTATTTAAAAAAAAAATTATGTCTTTAAAGTAGGGAAGTAACGATACACCTTTTTGCCGATGCCATACCGATACCGATATTCAAAAAGAAATATCGGCGATACCGATACGCATATTAAATTTAAATTTATGTTAAAATTAACAAAACTCAAGTAGATTAATTTTTTTATAATGCAAAATAACAGCGTAAGATATAAATATTTGAAATTGATATTCACAAAATTTAAAAAAAGCAAAAATACTATATTCGGCTGTGCCTAACTATATATATCCTTCACCGTAGTATTAAAAATTCCAAATCTTATATACGGGAGCCTCATGCTAGTGTGGCCAGGTGAAATAATGGTCCGTTTTCGCCCATTTTTAATTATTACTGCTCCTTATATATAAGAATTATCTGAGCCAAATTTGCTTCTTTAAGTTAATATAGTATGGGTGCTGTTGTGCCAAAACCATTATATCGGGAAATTTCATAGATTATTAGAAGACTTAAACTTAACTTAAACATGAGCAGTCATGGTTTTTGTTCATATCTCAGGCGTTTGTGTGATATAAATATTAGGGTATTCATCCGGTAAACCGTTAATATGTTAACCGATTAATTACTACCCGATTCACTGATCGGTTAATTTAAATTTGGCTCTTTTTTATTGACGAATAAACCGGTTAATTTCAGTCAATTAACCGATTAACCGATGTCACAAAGTTTTTAATTTTTAATAGTATTATAACATATTTTTTTGTGTTATTAATTATAATTAATTTTTAATTATAAATAATTATTTGTTTCGTCTCATATACAAACGGAGTTTAGAAAATATTTTATCAAACAAACAAAGAAGATGTTCAAAAGAGTTACAAAATAATTATAGTTTAGAAATGGTTAGTCTTTTAGATATACCTTCTCTTACGAATTGTGATGAATATTTTACAGAAAATTGAAAAAATAAATTTAAAAAAAAAATAATTTTTTTTTTAATTTGTTGGGTAATAATTTAAAACATAAAACCCTTAAGAAAAAAAATAAAAACAATCTAAAAATGTAAAAATAATTTTTTTTAGTTACCATAAAATTGATTTTTCTACTAATTTTAACTTTGATAACCCATAAATAGGCCCCTACAAAGCGTAGCACCCTTTCCAAACGCTCATTTCATAGGCTGAACAGTTATCTATCATATGCTGTTTAAACTGTTCAATTATCTTATTCGGTTCAAAAGATATGATTTTTGCAACGAAAAAACTCAAATGGCGCCACTGTGCACCGGATACATTTTGCAACACAGCTGCATTTTTAGCTCTGCTGAATAGCAAGGAGATACAAAGAAAAGCATCTGCAATCTACATGCAGCGCAAAAATTTTGATTACAACCCAATAAAAAATGGAGCTTCCAACGAAGCAGGTTTGTAAGGGAGAAACGTAAAAGTTTCGCTTACCATATCGCTTACGGAAGACATGAATTTTATATGGCGAGTTCCCACTTTGAAGCAATACATTTTTGACACAGAAAGCGCTTTATTCAGCGCATATAAAAATTAGTGAATGTAACTATCAGTTTTTCACGCTGAATTTTTTGTTACCGTTAATCTTTTTTAAGCTTACTTAGTCCCAATTTCCACAATGCAAGTCTTATTGATCAGCTTGCTACTTTGTAGGCGAGAGTGACGAGGGGAAAAGAAACGAGTACTCAGCTTGCTGTACTCGTCATATACGTTTTGTTTTCTCATTCGCAACGTAAAAAACGCACACATACGTGTGTACTGCATACATAAAACAGTAATATTTTAGCAATAAGATAAGCATTGTGAAAACGCCGAAGCTGATTCGAAGAAGAAAATGTGATAAGTTTATCAATAAGACTTGGATTGTAGAAATTGGGACTTACGAACCTGCTTCGTAGTAAGGGAATGTCGTGGCTCTTCAAATTTTATTTAATTTATTAAGAATTCGTTCACTTTCCTTACTGCATCTTTGTATGTCTTGTTGCGTAGCGCATAAATGTGTGCTTACCTTTTAAAATGTGCCTTTTGTGCTTCGCCAAATAGGAAACATTTTTATTGGGTAGTCCGTTAATAACTATGGCTGCCAAAAAGGGTCCACTCTTCAAAATAATTCTGCAAATACTGTGGTATTTTTTAATCGGGCTTGACTTTCTTAATTATTTTGTTTATGCTTGGCCCCACTTTACTGCACAAATAACGGTAAGTTCATATCCCGCGCTAATTTTAGGACACCCTTTACTTTGTGTTCCCCCATTGAAATTAAAGTATTAATAACAAAGAAATTTGTATCAAATTTAGAAATTTCTACTGTTAGCCTCCTCCTGATATTTAGACACAGATGTTTTGTATCGATATCTAAACTATTTGTTCAAATTATGAAAACTTTTACTGTAACCGCTCTCCGAACCCTGGAAAAACTTTTTGAATTTTGGTAATAGGTCGTAGTTATTTCATACGTTACCTGGGAAGTAGTTGTCATTACAATTGTCATTATACTGAAAACCTCAATAAGTACTTGCTAGTAATGACCTCAGTAAGTACTTTTCACTATTATTATTTTCAGTTATGAATATTTGCTTGCTAATAATCAGCTAAATAACTACTTATTAGTTATTTTGTTTTCAGTACTGAATATTTACTTTCTGCTAACTAGGTCCATAACTACTTATTAGGTCTATTAACTAGCGCCAATTAAATAAAAACTAGTTATTTTTTGGCTTCTCGTCAGAATATTGTAAGTACTTACAATTCAACTTACTGGTAGTTAAATAATAACTAGATATTTTGTGACTTCTAGTAAGTGTATTGTAACTACTGAATTCTGTGGACAACTCGAACAAAAATAAGTAGTTATTCAGCCGAAAAATAAGTAGTGTTTATATTTCTTCAACATTACTTGCTAACTTACCAGGTAAGTAAAGTTTTTGCTGGGGAATATACTGGAATTTAAATTTTCTTTGTACGGTAGATGCCACGCTCACTTGAATATTTACAAATATTTAAAGCCTATTTTAATCACTGGGCGATTACGAAATTTACAGGAAAATCGGTTAAGTAGTTTTGAGGTCTATCGGGAACAAATAAACACATTTGTATTTTTATATACAGGGTAGTACAGCTCGACCCATACATAAATCATTATAACTTTTTCAATTATAATTTTGTCTCTGTTTATTCAGCACAAAATGCTGAAGAAGGCTTGGGGAATTTATTATTATTTGTGCGGCCGGGAACTTTGTGTAATTTTTTTTGCTAATTTGAGGTCGCTCCAGTTTTAGAGATATACCGTTATGTCCAAAATTAAGGCACTTTCAGCAAATTAGTAAAAAAATTATACAAAGTTTCAGGCCGTACAGGATATACATTTTCAAAGCTAATTGAAAAAAATTACCCAATAACATACTGTATTAAAATAAAAATAATAATCGCATAAGCAAAAAAAAAAAAAACCGTATAGCTCATTCTGCGTCACCTTATATAGACAGAAGAATAAGGTAGATAGCTACTTTGCTGTGTATAAAAAATGCACCAAATCATAAAAATTTTATTCTTTCACTTTTTTATATCCATGTTGAAATTAGCTCCATAACAACATTTTGAAAAGATTTGTGGGACTAATATTATATTTTTATCCCATTACCGAAATATTTGGAATGACTTTTAGGACTACATAAAAATCAACTGAAGTTGTGTAGGCTATTTTATTGAGTTTCGTTCTTTAAAACTTGATAAAACACTCTTCATTAGGCTGCAGAAATTTCGGTATATATTTATATCACTATAGTCAAGAATAGAGTGCTGTTGAAATTCAGGAAGATAAGTCCACGAATGGCTGTGATATGAGCAACCACCCCTGACTGCCCCCAATTTTTTCCAATAAATCTCCCAGTTTTACCCATTAACCTTTACTTTTCGAGGTCTCCTTACAATCTATCTATGCACTTTATATTTCCACTTACACCTTAAACTAATTTAGCTTATGAAAACCCATTAATTTTTTCTTTCCAAAATAACGGTTTTGGAACAATAGTACTAGCTTATAACTGGGTGCTTATTGGCGCAGATATTTTCTAAATATAAAGATTATTAAATTTTAAAAATGAGCTAAATCGGTCTATTAGTTGACCTGGCTAAGATACACGTGTTCTCCTGAATTAACGTTTTTGTTACAGATGTAGAAAGGATTTACATGAGCATTGCCATTTGGCCTAATATAGTGGTTGTTCTTAAATCGTCACCAACATACTACAACCTACAGAACTAAACCTCAGCCCTAATTTAGGAGTAACTATCTAATCTCCGCTGTTTTGGGAATTTTCAAAAGCATTTGTTGGATAGCAACAGCACCTAGTGATGAACCATCCTCACAATTCGAGCTTTCCATAAGACTAAATCGCTCGTTCAGTTCAGGAGCTCCGTTCTCGCGATTTGGGCTTAAACCACAGCCACCACTTGATCTGAAAAAACATCATTCCCTAAGAGAGCATTCTTCGTAAAAGAGTATCTATCCGCGAAAAGTACATCTCCAAATCTCACAATTTAAAGTTTGCCTGCAAAAGTAATATTTCCGTACCCCCGATAGTGAGCTAGTCTATCAGTACGGGGTTGCGGGTTCGATTCTCGCCAGAGACTCTGGTTTCCTGCAGACAAGTGAAGAGCTTCGCGGGATAAGCGTAGAATAAAAAAAAAAAAAAAAAAATAAAAACAAATAAAAACAATAATAATAAAAAATAAAACCATTCTTTTACAAAGAGTACGCTCTTGGAAGTCCAATAGTTAAACTGGTGCCCAAGCACCCGAGGCTAATGATTCCCGTGGTACTAGATAGGATCTGTGGTCAGTCACGATCTCACGAGAGAAATATGTCAATTTTAAATTAATGCCGAATTCCAGGTTTTGGCTGCACCTGCTTTCCCCGAAATATGCAACACTAGAGGGTGAAATATATATATAATTTATAAAAATTATCTCTGTAAACCCTCGGGGGGAGGTTTTTGTTACAACTTTCATTTTGATTTAGATGAACCCCTGCCAGTATGGGCTTATTGCATAATGAATTTTAACCATTAATGAGTAAATATATGCAAATACCCCTGTGTGAGTTAGAATTCGTTTGCACACACAGGTATCAATTTCGAGTAAATACCCCCCCACCAAAGAATATGTACTCACCCCTTGTTTGAGAGTCGGAGCTTACCTCCGTTAGATAGCCTCCGCTGCCTTTTATGCATGAATTCTGGCAGCATTTATCGAATAGCAACGGCACCTAGGGATCCATCCATGGACGTCACCTATCTGCGAATTTGGGTTGAAACCACAACCATAAGGTGCTCTTCTGAATAGTATCCCTTAAATCAGAAAGGTTTCCGCAAGGACAATCTATCTGCAAGACAGGAAGCATTTTTTGCAAGAATCATACTAAACAGATACCTTACCAGTAGTCAGAACGGCTTGCGCCGGGCCTACTGACTCCCGTGGAACCTAAAATTTAAGTCTCTAGATAAGACCTCGAGTTCAATTAGGACCGCAGGCCATAATAACTCTGTCTTTCGAAAGTTTCATTGGCGCTATCATGTAGCATTCGCTTATTTACGGTGTATGAGATTTTTTTGAATGCCAGTACACCTCTAGTCAAGGTAAAAAACATAACCAAGACATTCTTAAGTCAATGGTCCCCTTTCTGATCCAGGGACACAACCTGATTAGTTAACCCAACCTACTTCCTATTTAGTTTCCAACTCTAAAACACTTTAAGCATCTAGGTTCTTTTATTTTTATCGATCAATAATTATACAATGAGGTTACTTTATCACTATAAGTATTTATACTACTCTATCTATGAGAAGAGTAGTGCAATCATTTTAACTTTATTATTAGCCCTGGCCCTTAGCCATCTAGAAATATCTAGATGTTTCCAGCGAGCACGACGAGGAGGTTGTCTAGGCCCACCCATAGACTTCCTTCAGAACTCGACAACTTCGATTGTCGGGGTTTTTGTTACAATTGGGTCCATACAAAACAAGCTGTGTTGATCAAATTGAGCTCAAATATTCTCTATATGTGAGGTTTGTCATCAGCAAAATTACCTATTTTTCCCTATTACAACTACAATTCGAGTTGGAAACAAACCAGCCAATTGTAGGGGAATGTAAGAAAAGACAAACTCGCTGCTTATTGTTGTTGCTTTGTTGAAGCTTTGATATTGTTACAAGGAAAACCTGAGTGTTTAAAATTCGTATTCACTTTATAGTCTTATTTGTATAATAATTTTAGCTTTTCTAAAGTCTTTGGAAAACGTTTCCTGACGAGCTGGCCTAAGCAACCAGCGAATGCGCATAGAAACTAGCTTTCCCTCAACAATAAATTTTAGTGTTTTTATCAAAAATAAAAATTGGGAATTCATATAATAATAATAATTTTTTATTGCCGAAAATAACTTTTGACCTATGATTTCACCTAGCGCCTATACAAATATGCACCTGAAAAAATTGTAAGAAAATTTTTGTTTTTCGTTTGTTTTTCGTTCGACAGGTTCCGACTGCAGTTCTTTAAACCCTAACCATATGAGCAAGGAAGAAATTGGCTCTTCAATACTATCCCAGCAAAAACTTACATTGAAAAGTAATGATTTAAAAAGCTATTATAACTACTCTTCACTACTTACACATTGGCATTTTAACTCATTATTTTAACACGGTGATGCAAGTACTTACCACCTATGCTTACAAATAGGGAGTTAAATAAGTCATTACCACGTCCGCTTACAAATAGGTACTTCACATTGGTATCAACAAAACTGAATTTGTCACACAAATTGTGTTTTTAATTTAATTTACTTTTTAAAGCAAAATTTGACCACCCTGCATTAAGGACATCAATTAGGTATTTAAATTTTTCATGCACAGAAAAAAGTTTTTATCAATTAAAAAAATGGTTTAAAAAGTATTTAAATGAAATTAATATGATAATTGAATCAATTATTTTTTTAGTTGAAAGAAAATTAAAAATATAATTTTGATTTAATTAATATTTAAGTTGTTTATAATTAAATATCAAAAAATATTAATTGACTTTTTCGTTTAAAATAAAATAATTTAAGCTTGTAGAATTGTTGTTGGGAATTGTCAATATTTAATTAAATAAATAACCACATTGTTTGAAATGGCAAAGTTTTTTGATCATTTTTTTAATTACAATTAAAAATATCATTTATTGAAAAAAAAAATATTTACAATTTTACAATTTTTAGAAATCAATATAATCATTTTGGTAAGAGGAGCAAAATCAACAACTTGTTTTCTATGAATTTGATATAAATTTGGTGGTTAGAGAACATTTTTTAATTTTTTCTGTGTACTCAAAGCTATCACAAATAGCTTTTCATTTATAAGAAATAAAAAAAACTGTAAGAACAAATATGTATTTAAAATCAATTTGTATTAGATTTAAATAAATAAAACCTCAATTGCATTTTATTATGAATTAATTATAAATTTCGTTAATCAGCTAAAAAGCAAGTGCTTATGTATCAGATTATATGGCAGTCATTACTAAACTACTTCTATGTAATGCAGATGGTATGAAGTTGTCATTGAAAAGTAAGTTCTTCAGTAATTGCAGGTCATTACCAAGTTTTTGCTGGGATAGTAAAGGGTACATATGATTCGATGCAGGCCAATATAGCACTTTTACTTAATTTTTGTTATTTTCGTGCTTTTTTATTGTTGCCTTAGAAAGAGATACGGCTACAAGTTTTTTCATTCACTTGATTCATTGTAACGCTTTAAGGCACAACGAAATGGTGTTATAGTTCGTTCCATCTTTTGTTTTCTGATGCCAGTTTTCAATTATATTTTTGGTTGCAGTTGAATTGTTTCGCTAGTTTGATTTGAATATTTTGTCATAATTTCTGTTTTAAAAATTGCTTCTTGAGCATTTTTTCTGTCCGTTACAAAAGTATTTTTCAATAAAAATTTATAGATTTCTTTTGACATTTATAACTCATAAACTCTTTATCCATGTGAACTGGTTTCTTTTTTCTTTTTCACTCATTTCTCAGTTCAAGCGCTTAAAAATTATTGCACTTGTGTTTCGTACATAAATGTTTAAGGGTTTTTATGAGAAATTTCCTTTTTGATGGTTTCCCATAAAAGGAAAAAAAAAATGGAAATTGCTGGTATTTTTCATTTCAAGCAAAAAACAAAAAAGAATAGAAAGGAAATTGAAAAATTTCTCCTTGATTGTTTTGAATAAAAAAGGAAGCGTAACATATGTGAGTGTGTGCACAAGTGTTTTAATTTCTGCATTGAATTCAATAAGTTTTCTTTTCATTTTTTTTGCCCAAAATTTTCTACTAATATTGACAAATTTGCTTTGACTTTTTTTCTGCTGTCTTTTACCATTTATTTAAATCAAATTGAATAGTCTATGAGTAGATGAAAATAATGTGACAAATGCTTTTACAAACTACTGACCTCTTTACGAGCAATATGCTTTTATTTGCACTTAAAGAAACGTTTATCATTTTGATTTTAGTCTAGGAAATCAAATGGTTATAATTTATATTGTGAAAATTTTTGTGTTAAAATTGAGGGCACTCGGACATTTGATTTATTATCTCCAAAAAAAAAACTAAGAATTTTATATTCGGCTTTGCCGAATCATTGATACCCTCCAGTAAGAATTAGATGCTTTTTTTTAAATCGTTAGGAAGTGATTTTTATAAGGGATCTGTGAACCAATCTGCATAAAGTCTGATATAAAAATTTTTAGCTATATAAAACTAACTCTGAAACCATGTTGCTTTGTAGTTCAACAATGTCACGTATTCCCAAACGCAACCGTGCAAACTTCCACAAAAGAATGGCATTTCTAAAGTCATCTGTTTGGCAGCTTATTTGAATTGACGATGCTTTTGCAAAGTTTAAAATGACAACTCATTTGATTTGCAAAGTTGTCAAGTATAAATGCTTGGTTGAAACACTATTTTGACAATGAATACGGACTTTTACTAAAGCAGCCCTTTATATGGAACCTAAACTGATAGAAAAGGCATCATAACGCTGATGTATTTTGACAGCAGTACTATGTCAAGTGTCTTCTTTTTTGACCATATGACACTTTTCATCATTGTGATGCCAGCCTTAACTTTGGACAAATTGTCATCATGGTCAAAAATTTAAATTATGTCATCAATGGGATGACACACATTGGTATCACAGAAATGACGAATCGAAATTGATTTAATGCGACATGTCATGAGTGCGATGACTCAAAGACATCGAAGAAAGGCCTAATGAGGCTCAATTTAATGACAGTTTGCACGCAAAGAAAAAACATGGTTGTGGTAAACATATACTTACAGCAACATTTTATGATAAGATTCATGATTGTTGTCAACATATTGCGATTATTTTTGAATCATAATATTTTTCCTTTAATCTTAATTTGTTTTTATAACATCATATTATAATATTATGTAATCATAATTTTATAATGTTAATCATAATAACTTAAGAAGTAATCAAATTATTATCATGTTAATCATAATAATATGTAGATAAAATCTAAAACCGAACTTAAAACTGTTATAGATATTTCACATCATAATATCATGCAAATTTAAATACAATATTTTTAAGCTATTTTTGTCTAAGGTCGCAATTATTTATAAATTATTTAATATAATTTACATTCTTGTTCTCTAAAATAGGAATATGTAAAACAAACAACACAACTGATGCAAAATTATTTTACAAATGGCGATAACAAAATATTATTTGAGTAAAGATATTTTGTTTGCATCGTAAACATATTATGAGTACACGTATAGAAAGTTATCATGAAATGGCTATTAAATATCATTAAATAGTTGTGAGGAATATAATATTTTTTCAAAGTTATCGTTATTTAGTTGTTATAAAAATGATTATTTTTCAGTGAACCATACTTAAATTTATAATTGCGATAAACATTGACATGTTTACAGTAACTATAATATTTTGATATTAAATAAATATAACAATGTTTTGTGTACGACAACAATAAATATAGTATAGTTGCCGTAACCATGCCCAACCATATTTTTTCTCGGCGTGTGTCATTGAAATTCGCTTAGGTCGAACTGAGAGAAAATTATTATTTACTTACCCGTTACACAATTATAAGACACCAGCAGCATGGCCAATTGGTTTTCGTAATTATTCTACTTTGAAAATTTTATGTATTTAACTAAATAATTTAAAAAAATAGAATATGGGAATTTTTACTTCTTATTGTTATTGTAATAAAACACAAAATGTGGCATCGAATTGATGTCACAGTAGTCATACCATAGATAACGCATTAAATATGACACAATCTGATGATGACGTTCGTCATTGGGTTGATCTCACTTTTGGCCTCATTGATGCCATTTGTAATAACATTGATGTCACAATTCGGATGTTAGAGCATCGTCAATATGAAGATGAATTTTTCTATGAGTGTATGTTAAATTTTATGTAAATATATAAGAAACCGCAGTTCCTACAAGAAGCATAGGGACAAAACAAATATATTCCATTCAGCTCTTCGGTTGGTTGCCCGCTTCAATTTCGATTTGTCGGCGTCAGGTGTTTGATGGTCTTTCTCTTCTATGGCTTCCTTGCGGATTTCATTCGATAGATTGTCTTGTTATATCGTCAACGGGTTTTCATAGTCATAACTCTAATTTGAATTTTTAAGCACCTTTAACTATAATTATTCTCTCTAGAGTTGAGTATGTAGATATTTGTATGAAATTGTTACACAATATGAAGAAACGATATGGCGATAAACTCCACATTATTAGCTGGATGGCGGCCCTATGTTTCACTGGGAAATAAAGAATTAAATACATTAGCTAAAAGATCAGGTTTTTTGAGTTATTACTCAATTGCAGCAAAGGCTCCTTAGAATTCTACGCAGGCACCGATATATGAAAGCCTGTAGCGAGCTAACATCCTTCTGCACTGCATTCCAAGCTTCACATCCATAGAGAAGAGACGATTTTATGCAGGATTTAAGTATGAATAGCTTGGGTCTTGGAGATAATGTTTAATTTTAGACAGATCATGAAACAATTTCATAGTGTAATATTTTTTCATATACGCAGCAAAAATTTTCTCTTTCCAAGTATTTTGTAATGAGAAATTTCGTTAAATACTACATTTCACCTTTCAACTACAAAAAAACTCATTACTTTAACAAGGTTGTCCTCATACAAAACGCACCTATTTGGCAGAGCCGGGATTCGAGCTCAGAATGCCACGAAAAACGTCTATGCTTGTTAAGGCCTCGCTACTCTTATGTATAAATATATACTTTTACGTAAAGGTAACGTTGCGTTGTGGATGAACCTTATAAAATTAAAATTTTTCTCCGTTTTTACGCAACAGCTGTTAAAGTACTTTATGCTTGTTTATGTAAGGTCTGGTAAAATACATACATTGATGTATTTCAAATACGAAATACAATTACGTCGTGTATTTAATATAAAACAACATTTGTGTCATGCTTTTGAAATATAAAACACAAAATACATTTAAGATGTGTATTTAAAATACAAAAAACCTTTTTCTTTCTTTTTTTAATCAATGTATAATATAGAATATTTAGTTTTGTAATTGCCCCAGCGGCAAGGGGGATTATTGGGGAAGGAAAAAACAGTTAATCAGAAAGGCAAATGTTTCTTTTGGGAGCATTAGCATTTTAAATATGGCAACAAATAAATAGGATCTGGTTTGAAAATATATATAGCCAGCTAAAGTGGACAATGTTTTTACGGGTCCTGATGAGCACAAACATTTAAAATTATAATATTTCGCTTTATTTTTAAACATTAAATAACAAATTTAACTTAAAAAAATATACATACATGCATAATTGTCAATATCAACAACTAACAACAATATTAGAAAAGATCAAACAAAATAAAATTAGAAATATAAAAAAACACAGCAACAACTATATCAATCAACACTCTCTCATAATAGTAAAAATATAGTACTCGTACAATAGTACATTCTCTTTTAAAATCAGCTGTTACAACAGCGTCTTCAAATTGTTCAGCTGTATTACGAAAATCAGCATTCTGTGAGAAATGCTTTTTATACAATTCGAGGAATTTACGATGCGCACACGCAGAGAAAAAACATGTATAAAAATGGTCACATCCAACAAACAATTTTTAAAGAAAATTTTTAAACATATTATGTTTAATTTAACCATATTTTTGTAAAATTGATCATCCATCAAGAAGCCACAACCATATTATAGCTGTCTTTAAAAATGTTTTAGTTAAATATGACAATAATTTGTTTTTAAATTAAAAATAGTATTTTCCACTTTTCCAAGAGCAACATGCTATGGTCGAAAACCAACCATACTATTATCAGAATATGTTTAAGATTTTTCTTTTAAAATAGTTTTGTTGGAGGAGACCATATATATAAACATGTTTTTTCTCTCGGTGCATAATCGACATACTGAAACCACTATTGCCAACACAATTCTTAAATTTGAGTCCTAGTTTACATTAGTGGATGATACTCGAGCGGTAAGGCCACATAAAGCACGTAGTTGAATGAATATATTAGCTGAAGTCGAGAGTGTACGCAGAGACCGTGACGAAATCAGAATGTTACTGTCAATGGTAACCGTTATGGCACCATGTTTACGGACTATGTGCTTCCTGAAATTCAAACGCATGGTCTCGATGAGCTCTGGCTTAAACAAGATGGCGCTACGAGCCATACAGCGCGTGAAACAATGACCTCATTCAGAAATAAGTTTGAAGAGCACTTAACTTCACGTTTTGCTATGGCAAATTCGTCACCTAGATCGTGAGATATCACACTTTTAAACAATTATCTCTGGGGATATGAAAAGTCTGAGGTCTTCAGGAATAAGCCAGCTACGATTGACGCTTTGGAAGCCAACATAACTAGTGTTATTCGCGAAATGAGAGTCGCTATGCTCGAACGAGTCCCCAAAATTAAACTGGACCACCAAATGGACCACCTCAGATGTGATCATGGCCAACATTTATATGATATAGTTTTCAAACAGTAAATGCCATAAATTTTTCTCTTAGGCGCTAATAAAAATTTCAAGTTCACTTTCCTTTCGATATAACCGTTGAAATCGTCTTGTAATCAACACACACCCATAGAAAAAATATGTTTAAATATGGTCACCTCCAATAAAACTATTTTTAAATAAAATTATAAACATACTATGGTTATTTTAACCATATTATTGTCAACCATATAATGGTTAAATTAGTCCTCCATCAAGAAGGCACAACCATATTATGGTTGCCTCCGAACATGTTTTGGTTAATAATAACTAAAATGTGTTTCAAATTTATAATAGCATTGTTGATTTTTAACCATAGAATGTTGCTCTTGGAAAAGAGGAAAATACTATACAACATTTTTAATTTTTTGAATTTATTCTATGAGTTAAATTTCAGTTATGTATTTTATAAAGCTTTTTGAAATAGTTCTATTCCTTAAATTTTTAGGAATGACTGTATACACTACCAGACTATTATCTTGTAAAAAAAAAAAATTTAAAAATTTAAGGAAGTTCTATTCCTTCATTGCTATCCAACGGAAAGCTAAGGTAAAATGTAACAAGAAGATACACGATAATAGTCTGGTAGTGTATAAAGTCATTCCTAAAAATTTAAGGAGTAGAACTATTAAAAAAAAGCTTTATAAAATACATAACTGAAATTTAACTCATAGAATAAATTCGAAAAATAAAAATGTTGAATATAATAAAGTTGCTTATAAAAAGAAATAATTCCCAATATCTATTTGGAAAATACTATTGTTATTTTAAAAACAAATTTTTGTCATGTTTAACCATAACATGTCTAGATGCACCCAAATATAGTTGTGGCTTCTTGATGGAGCACTAATTTGACAATAATATGGTTGGCGGTGACAATAATATGGTTAAATAAACCAAAATATGTTTAACATTTTCTTTAAAAATATTTTTGTTGGAGGTATATTCAAACATATTTTTTCTCTACGTGCACTTTACAGTAAACCGAAATACAGAAACAAGCCTGATGATCGAAAGATTATACGTTGGTTGTTTGATGCAATCTACCGTTCCAAATCTTGCTTCTAAACTGTTTTCCAAGAGCAGAATTTATATGGGGCTTATGGTATATTATGGAGCGAACTTCACGACGTTTAACATTATGATTTTTACTCGTATAATACTGTGACGTACCATATTTTATTACATTAGCATCATTTGTTTCGGTTTAAGGCGTACTTAACTATTTTCCGAGAGTTGGCTTTATATGGGGCCTATGGTTAATTATTGACCGATCTTGACGACATTTAAGAGTATGATTTATACTCATATATATTTGCATTATACTGCCAGTTATATAAGTTTTTGTGACAAAATTAGAATTTTTTGGGCCGTGGTTCCATATTTGGATTCATAACTCTTACTCCTACTGAACCGATTTTGCTGGATTTTAATCCAAATTTGCTTAGGGTATCTATAAGCAATTTGACACTAATATTGTTCATTTCTTTTGGGTTGTTCGAAAGTGAGGGTGTTTTCAACAGACGGACATGGCTAAATTGTTTTAGAATTACCCAACGAGCCAAAATATATATGCTTTATAAGGTCTGAGATGTATAATAAAAAACTTGTAGGGGGAATGTAAAACCTAGTATGTCCTCATTCAACACTAGTGATGGTGGGGAGTAAAAAAATATTGAGGTGATATTTTGTAAATGTTTTTTTTTTTTGAAAATTCTGGTCTTTTCATTTACGGTTCGACTCTGAATTTAGCACTCAGTAAGTGCTTTTAAATTGGCGACTCCGAACTTGGTTAAAATTTTTCGGAAATTGTTGTCTGAAAATTTTACTGCAAGAGTTCCTTTTGAAATTAATTTAAATATTTGGCTATGCCAACAACTTTTTATCAAGTGGAGCCCAAGCCTTTTATCTTTTCTCCTTGCTAGAAGTTCGGCTATTATTTCTCTCATAGAATAAAATTTTTTAAAAATTAAAAAAAATTAAATAATTAGGTAAATTTAACATATAAAATAACTTTCCTTTCCTTCAAATAACTTTGACTCTACAATTTTGTTCACAAATTTAAATATACACACTGACTTAATATTTGACCAATTTTAATTAAAGTTTTGCTAAAAACTAGAACCCAAATTATTTTTTTATTTCATTTCGCATTAAAACCATTTACAAACAACATTCATTTCATAATTTCTTTGTGAATTTCATTTGAGTTTTTGTTTTCCAGCAAAAAGTTATTATTAGTTTTTCCTGTTGCCAAACTTTAATTACATTACTTAAGAGATCATAAAACGATTAAGTGTAATTTATTTAAAATTTAACACAAACATTAATATCTTTTTGTTTGTGTTTTAAATGAAGGAATCCCTTTTTATTATGCTTAAATATCTTTTAGATGTTTGCAAGTGTTTATTAAAGTGTGTTTGTGGTTAAATTTAAAACCACAAAACTATTAAATATTTTATAAACGAACATACAGTAATTAAGGGGAGTTTTATAGGGGTGAGTTGCAAGCAAAAAACAAGATTAAAGATTTTATTTATTTAAAATGGAAGCTGCATATTTAAATTTAAGTTTTAAATTATATTTCTCTTCGGTTTATAGTATGTGATATAACAACATTGTCTGGGGTCTTCGAAAACCCCATTTCGACGGACATACGTACATAGTTAAGTCAACTTAATTACACAAAAGGACCCAAAATAAATAAAGTTTATAGAGTCTAAGATCAATATTGTACAGACAAGCGGAATGGCGAACTTGTATATAACCATTCCATTTTTGGTCAAGAATTTAACTAGCGGTTTATAATTTTTTTCCCGATATGATGGTAATTGATGTCTGGAAGTAACGAAAGAGTACATAAAATTTTGCGGACGTGACATCTCCCATACAATGTCAACACTAATTTTCGTCTTTTCGAACAATTGCAGGAACTAGAGCTGTGTAATTTCAATACACATTATCAGGTTTCATATTGCCTATGTAGGAGCAGGGAAAAAGCTAACCCCGAACCAAAGCTAATAATTATTTCTTCTCACTTATTAATTTATTAAATTCTCACTCGATATTTTAACCTACACTGTTGCCAACTTTTGTCCAATGACTATAACTAAAACATAATGAAAAATAGCTAAATTTTAAATATTCAATCATGAAGCGATATATCGCTTAAAAATCTTTTTTGGAAATAACCTTTTTGGAATATCAAAAAATTTAGCCAAAGAAACCCTTTTTTGCAAATAAAATTAGATAAAAGAAGAAAATTCATATTAATATTTATATTTTTATTTAGAATAATTAGTATTGTGGTTATTTTATTGAACTGTTAATGGTTTTTAATCCAAATTTCGATATTTTAATCAGGCTTAATTTCATTGAATTTAATTTTCATTAAATTATTTTTATGAAGAAAGGAATTTTACAACATGAAATTAATTAAAATGTATTGATAATTTTTCATTCTTGACTGAGCTGGGAATTGAACCCAGGTTTTCACGGACAGGTTTCCCTGACTAGTTTTGATTGTAACCACACAATCTCTTCAGAGGGGGTTGTCGTTTAGCACTCACCGCCATTGACGACGGATGACGTCATTAGTCAAACATCAATCCTTAAGCCAAATGGTATTTTACCTTGGTAGATCGAAATTTGCTTTGAATGAATGATTACCTATTTTAATTGATTTACATGTTCTCCCTTACTTCTGTTTTTCGTACTTTTTGTCAAGAATTCTTCTTGAACTCCAAAGTACATTTTTTGTTTTTTACGTTTTGGTCTTTCTATTTCTTGTTGGCCTTTTTCAGCACAACTTGAAGGACAAATGTAAACACATAGCTCGTGCCTTAGTTGTTAACAATAATTAGTATTGTAGTTATTTTATTGAACTGTTAATGGTTTTTAATCCAAATTTCGATATTTTAATCAGGCTTAATTTCATTGAATTTCATTTTCATTAAATTATTTTTATGAAGAAAGGAATTTTACAACATGAAATTAATTAAAATGTATTGATAATTTTTCATTCTTGACTGAGCTGGGAATTGAACCCAGGTTTTCAAGGACAGGTTGCCCTGACTAGTTTCGATTGTAACCACATAATCTCTTCAGAGGGGTTTGCCGTTTAGCAAACCCCCGTTTTTAATTAAAACATTTTATGTATTAAAAAAAAATAAACTGTGAGATAACTTTATTAGTTATTTCAATAGCTATACAAATAATTTGGTTCAAATATTTAGGATTTAAGCTATTCTTTTCTTTAGTTTTGATAAAACTTTTCTTGGAACAATTCTTTCATTTATCGTAGATGTTGGAAAAATCGAAGGCAACCAATAAAACAAAATATCTTATATCTCAGTGCTTTTTCTGTATTTCGCTAAACTTGTAAAATCTTATGCCATTAGAGTCCTGTTTTAATTTTTTAATATTTTAAACACTTCTAATTGCTTCGGTTAATTCTGCTAAAATAATGATATGAAAAGAAACAACTAAGCGGAAAAGCTCAGAAGACCTTTTTTTTCTTCAGGCCTTATTGAAGGCCTGCTAAGAATTATTTTATTCAATTACCATTCTGATCTAACTGCTTAAGAATGCCTCATGGAATGCATTATCTTTTCCGTATAAATAGAGATAAGATACACATTCCACATCCCCATATATGAGAGAAGAGAAGGAGTACGATTTTTTTTTGCCTAAGCCTAAGAATTCAGATCCCGTTATAAAATCACAATCCTCTGGAAAGCCTTCCAAGAGCCATTAATTTGAATGCCTTTTAGAAGCTTTAGCGAAAGAAGCGAGAGCGGAAGCCCTACCCCGCAATAACAACGTGTGTAAAACTATATGAGTATGAAATGGAGCGAGCCGGCCTTGTACATCCAAAATGAAGGAGTGTAGAGGCCTTCTAGAAGGCATTCGTATTCCTTTTTCCCGATGGAAAATAACACACACATGTAACATATACATATAAAAATTACGTAAACCAAAAGTTGTTGACAACAAACTCTTATTTATAATTAAGATCACTGAACATCTTCTTTGTTTGTTTGATAAAATATTTTCTAAACTCCGTTTGTATATGAGACGAAACAAATAATTATTTATAATTAAAAATTAATTATAATTAATAACACAAAAAAATATGTTATAATACTATTAAAAATTAAAAACTTTGTGACATCGGTTAATCGGTTAATTGACTGAAATTAACCGGTTTATTCGTCAATAAAAAAGAGCCAAATTTAAATTAACCGATCAGTGAATCGGGTAGTAATTAATCGGTTAACATATTAACGGTTTACCGGATGAATACCCTAATATTTATATCACACAAACGCCTGAGATATGAACAAAAACCATGACTGCTCATGTTTAAGTTAAGTTTAAGTCTTCTAATAATCTATGAAATTTCCCGATATAATGGTTTTGGCACAACAGCACCCATACTATATTAACTTAAAGAAGCAAATTTGGCTCAGATAATTCTTATATATAAGGAGCAGTAATAATTAAAAATGGGCGAAAACGGACCATTATTTCACCTGGCCACACTAGCATGAGGCTCCCGTATATAAGATTTGGAATTTTTAATACTACGGTGAAGGATATATATAGTTAGGCACAGCCGAATATAGTATTTTTGCTTTTTTTAAATTTTGTGAATATCAATTTCAAATATTTATATCTTACGCTGTTATTTTGCATTATAAAAAAATTAATCTACTTGAGTTTTGTTAATTTTAACATAAATTTAAATTTAATATGCGTATCGGTATCGCCGATATTTCTTTTTGAATATCGGTATCGGTATGGCATCGGCAAAAAGGTGTATCGTTACTTCCCTACTTTAAAGACATAATTTTTTTTTTAAATAAGAATATAACGTATAAATTACAATCAAATAAATTTAAGTTTTTGGCAAGGCGAATTCAAATATCAGGTGGCGGTAGTACTACAACAATAAAAAAGCAAAAGTAGCTTAGCTGTATTTTCAACATCACCTGAAATTGAGAGCTAAATAAACGACACAAGCAGTTTGTACATTTTTAATACTCGTATTCACACAAACATGCTCCATTTTTCATATGTACGTGTAACCGCTTGTGAGGTTAATTTAGCCCTTAATTTATTTCAAAGTAACGCTTTAATAATGCAAAAAAACGTGTATTATTACAAAACAATAACAAAAAATCGCGTTATTTCCCGCAAATAGCTAAATCAAAATTTTTCTCGCAAAGTTTGATTAGAAATCACTAGATTTTACGAGAAAATAGCTAAATTGGCAACAATGGTGAGCTAACAATAATTAATCAACTCTTAAAACCAATAACATTAAGTCCAGCCAGTTTCAGACAACAATTTATTGGTAATATACAATATATATAATTATAATGAAGTGTTAGTTTATTGTCTTTTTCCATTTTAATGTAACGAGATCTGAAGTCTCCCTTATTCGTAGGCGTAGGTGTATGCACTTATTGAGTAAGTTTGGTACCGAAAGGTTCCGTTGAGATTCCAACTTTTCTAAATATTTTGCACTATGTCTGATAATTTCGTGTGGGTACATTTCAATCTCATTGTAACTGTTGGCTTCTCATATACCACAAAGCACCTGCTATCATTCTTAAAATCATATTTTGATATCTTTGCAATTTTTCTATAAAGGAGGCCGACGGAGTTCCCCATAATTGTATACCATAGCACTAAATGAACTTTAAAATCGAGTTGTATATCAAAAGTTTACAATCCAGGACAAGTTTTGAGTTTCTGCCTTCTAACCAAGTAGTTTGCACCAGTTTCAATTTTATCTGTGTCAATTTTGCCTCTATGTGGGGTTTCCATGTAAGCCGGCAGTCAATGTAAATACCGAGGTATTTTAATTTAGAATACTGGGGTACATACTAGTTGTTAATTTGTATTCGAGGGCAAGTTTCCTTTCTGAGAGCAAAGGCTATATGGATACACTTTTACTCATTAACTTTAATCCTCCACTAATAATAGAGAAAACAAAACTTTTCCTAGCATTTTTTTTGCGATTCGATAGCATTTTGGTAGCTCTGTGTTAAGTGCAAAAGATGGATTTCATAGAGTTTTAGTCTTCATAATGATAGTTATAAACATGTGGTCACGAACCAGCGTTGCCATAATTTTTTTGAAAATAACTGCATCTTAAGAAAAAAAAAAAACTGAATTTAAATCTGCACATTTGGCAACGCTGTCACGAACGTACGCAAAATAGAAGTCAACTTTGGTTAACAGTAGTGAAATGTTAAAAATTTGCGAAATGCAACGGAATATTCAAACGTGATTAATTTATTTAAGAAAGTGTATTAATATAGGCCTCTATCCAGTATTTAGACAATAAAATATTTCTATTGGTTTTTGTTTAATTGCCTTAATTATCGGCCGCGAAAGTACGGGTCGCGAACGTACGATTTTTCCATAAACGTTAGTTGCTTTTCTCTTCTTAATCGATTGTAATAGAGAGATTTTAAAGAAAGAGTGTATACATATTTTTTGCATGTCAAATAATTAAATATAAAAATGTCTTTAGAAATAACTTAAAATGAAAATATAAAATTTTCCAGTTTACAGCCCCATTTCCTCAAGTAAAACTCTCAGCTGTTATAAAACCATTATATTATAAAAACAAAGACCTTTTTTTATAATTATATACAATAAAACACGATGATTATCAACATTTAATTTTTCCATCCTGGTTGACCATTCGGATGAAATGCCCATAAGTCGATGTCGGCGAGTTTTCATTTAAAGGCATATCAGATGTGTAGAAAATGTATAGAAGTATACACTACACTGCAGCACACCAGCTTGTATATCCTGTGGAGAACTTACAAAGCTATTCTTTTTAATGAAAATTTTCGATTAAGGCTGGGTCTTAGAGATCTCAGTTAAACTGGGCTTAGTTAATCTGAATACAGATTTGTTTTGGCTGCCATTACCAAGAGTGTATACAACATTTTAACGGTGAAGCTTACTTTTGCTTAAAATGTGTGTTTTTAATGAAAAAATAAAAACTTAAATTTCGCTAAAAAATCCGTGTTTCAGACTGCGTTAAACTAGGCTTAAACTCAATCCACATCTCAAAAGCCCGGCCTAAGTATGTTCAGAGCCCACCACTGCTTGATCTTTTAAATGTGTATATCGTGCCAGACCTTGTCGAAACGTGTATAAAGAGAGTTGAGCAGTACATTTTCTTCTCAGAAGCATTCAGATAGTGCTTATTCTATGTACTTGCTCAGTGACGCCTAAAACTGTAATGAATAGCGATAGTGAAGTGAAATTTGGTCCAGTTTTATACGGCTAGAAATGACACCATGAAATTTTGGGTTGATCGGCCCAGAATTTGCTTGCTTTCCAAAAGCACTTTCAAATATGTTAAACGCTAACAAATTATATTCTATTGCAATGAATTTTGAGAATCGAAATTCCCTTAATGCTTTAAAAACTGCTTTTATTGTCCTTTTTAGGTGTGTATAGACGACTTTACACAAAAATGCTTTAATAAAAATATAGAAAATATTGCCGAATATTTGTATACCAAAGATATAAAAAAATACTTTAAATAAAGGCTAGAAAAACAAATTAAATTTATACATCTATTTGCTTTCATTTCACAGCAGTTCATTTAGATTTTCTTTGTACACATTCGTATTAAATTTATTTGAATAGAAAAACAATTTTTTTTTTATATTCTCTGGCTTTTCTGAGTTCATTCTTTGGTCTAGGTTATAACATTTTTTTAAATTTTTTCTTTTTTAAACCCACAAAATGATTTAAGGATTTTGTTAAACTAAATAAATGGATTAGGAGCAACAGCAAAAAGAGAATAAAATGAAATAAAATAAAAATAACCGAAAAAATATGGAAAGGTCAGCATCAGATTATAAAACTCCAGAGAGTTATAAATAGAAGTACGTACTAATACAAGCATACATACATACATATACAGAAATTGTTCCTTTCACATATTCTATTTAGATACCAAAGATTATCCAAAGACGCCGTCGGAAACGGCAGACATATTAATAAAAAGAAGTATCAAATAAAATTGGCTTCGGGTGTCTATCATTGTAGTATTGTTCATTTCGATTTTAATAGATCAAGAGTTGTATGCGGTTGTCACAAAGCAAACAGAGGCGTCATAAGACAGTTGATATTGTGTTTTTTTTTGTCTCTAAAGCTGCCATTCTTGCATTTCTCTTTGCATCAAATTTTATGCCGCAGTACAATGAGCACAATTTTATTTTATTGATATTTATTGAAAATTTGTTGTAAAAATTTACGTTTAAGTTTTTCGAAATACAAGTGAATAATTTTAATAAAAATTTATTTAAGTAAATCCATAACATTACAAAGCCAAACAGTTGGGTATGTTCTGAAAATCAGGTAATTTCAAATCACGTGCTTTTAAAATCACACGTGTGATTTTGTGGTGATCTGAAAATCATTCATCATTTTTGTGTTTCTCGGTGAGCTTTTGACAATTGAAAATTACACCGAAACACACAAAATTATCACACGTTTAATTTTGAAAGGCACATGTAATTTGAAATCACGTGACTTTAATTAAAGTGATTTTTAGAACAGACCATTGTCCATGTTCTTTAACTCTCGCTTTGAGAAACTTTTCGATTGAAATGCGAGAAATGAAAAAAATGCCATAAATTTAAACACTTAACTGCGTCTGTAACATTTTTAGCGAGTAATAGCTGTCACGTAAGGAAATTACTCGCCAATTTACAGAAAAAGTGTGTCTCTAAATTTATTGTGAGAAAGTTCCCGCTTTGAACTGTCAAAAAAATATTACCACTAAAAAATATATTAAATATGCAAAATGCAATGAATAATAAAATGGAAGAGATAAGTATTATGTTTTTGACTGATTTTTTCATTGATTAATTATTTTTCTTTTAAAATTTTTCAATTCCCAGCTCAGTCAAGAATGAAAACTTATCAATAAATTTTAATTAATTTCATGTTGTAAAATTCAATGAAGTTAAGCCTGATTAAAATATCGAAATTTGGATAAAAAACCATTAAAAGTTCAATAAAATAACCACAATACTAATTGTTTTAAAAAATATACGAATGTTTTCAAAGTTTTTTTTTAAACAACAAAAATTAAAGTCGCATATTATTTGCTGTAGCCGACGGTTGTATTTTCGCCGCCGAAATTGAACATTTTTAAATTTTAATAGTTTTGACCGCCGTCAACGATATGTGTTACTGGCGTTCTCAACGTCTGCAAGTTCACATCGGCTTCGAGTGGAATATTATGACATTTATGACGTAACGACGCACGGTGCTTTGTCCCATAAACAAAAATTTTAGTCTCAAAATGTGATACAAGATATATGGATCGATAGATAACAACACAACTCATATAGATTTTTTGGAATTGATTTCGTGTGACTCTCCTGGTCTACACCAGAGGTCGCTAAATTCAGTCAAATTTCAGAAAGAATTAATGATAAAAAAAATGAATTGAATTGCTTCAAGAAAATAATTCTCAAAAATGCATTTTTTTAAAAAAGAGTTTAAAGTTTGGTTTTTTGAGTTCCTTGGTATGTTGAAAATTAGGTAATAATAACATTTTTATTAAAAATATTAACTAAAGTTAGTTTATTTCGCTAAAAAAAATATACATTTTTCGAAAAACATCCAAAAATTACAAAAGTTTGTTTGAACTTTCAAAAAAAAAAAAAAAAATCATATAAAATCAGAAATTTTTTTATTTCGAGTTTTCTTAGAAAATAGTGTTCTAAAAAGAGCCGTCAAAAGATTAGTGCCGGTTTTTTGCCACAACTTAACAAAAAATGCATTTTAAAATAGGTCTCATTTCACAATTTTTTTTTAAATTTTTTGTATTATAAAGCTATAATGTTTAAATAAAGTTATAAGCTATGTGAAAATCATTAAAATCCTAAATTTGATTAAAGAAATACTAAAAAGGAACATAAGGAGTAAACATAATTTTTTTTTTGAGCCGATATTGAGAAATATATACAGAAGGAAAATGTTGATTTGGAAGATGAAGTAATTGAAACGGACGAGTTAAGTTCCTCGTTGTGCGAAATTTCGTTTTCGGAAGACTCTAGTAGTTATAATGATATATAACATGTGTAAGAACTAAATTAACTATTTATAACCTCTGTTATTGTGTAACTAAAATTGCAAAAATATAAATATCGCACTTTTCACATTTCTTTAACCTTCATATGTATACTATTTGAGTATTATTTGGTTTTATTTATTTTTATTAAAAGAAAAATCCACCACTTATTGACAATAACATGTTTATAAATATAGCCAAATAATGGCATTAATATATGTTTTCATATTTAACAATTTAGTGCTTCACGGAAAAACGCATACAATTTTTAATTTTTAGAATTTTTTTCGCATTCCTTTATGTGAGCTAGGACCATAAATGGACCACCATAACAATTGGGAAGTACATTTGCTTTTATATAAAACTTGTTTATGTTCAAATTTATTAAAATGCTTAAGTCCAACTCCGGGAGGGCAATTGTACAGAGGCTAGGTGAAATAATGAACCGATTATAACCAAAGTTAGAAGGGTTTGTCCTTGGGCCCAAAGAGTACTGTGCACCAAATATCATGTTTAAAGTTGCGATCTGTACTTTGATTAAAAAATTCTCATGGACAGACGGACGGACAAATAGATGGAGACGGAAAGAATGACGGACGGACAAAGCTTATTCAACTCAAAAAGAAACTTAGTAAATACAAATAAATATACCAAGTTTCATTACAATCTGATCATTATTGCAAAAGTTATAGAGTTTTTACAATTAAGGATATATGGCAGGACCTAGAGTCCTTGCTGTAATCACTACTTAAATGAACAGAAAGATTGTAAGCTAAGAACTTATAACAAATACGGATTTTAATGATTTTTAAATCAATTATGTAACCAATATTAAAAATTATATTTTTGGCATATATGGGAGGGAGGCGAGTCCTTGGTCTGATTTTTTCAAAAAATTTAATTTTTCTTAATACAGATATTTTATATCGGCACACCAAATTTCAAAAGTCTACGACAACTCCTTCTATTTTTGTCCCTTCGTTATATGGGGACAAAGCACTGTGCGACGTAATCGCTTTTGATAGTTTTCGATATGAGTTACAGACACACTTTTTTCTCACTTTTCGAAAAACGATGGAATATTTTGTTTCATAAATTTTTGATGCGAGAAGTTCTCACCAAAGTTACATTACATGGGTACAGAATGTTACTTAATAATTTTCTTCTTATACAAAAAAAAAAATAAACGCTTGTTAAACTAATGCTAGTGTTTAGCTTTTCGTTTTGTTATTTTTGTCTTGATCACGACCTTTTTGTTGATTGTAGTGGCCTGTTTTGCGCATTGCCACTTCACTGCCAAAAACTCTTTCTGTCACTTTATTTGAAAGCTGTGCTCACAACTGATTTGTTGCCCAACCAGAGTGTGCATAACCCGGCTTAAGCAGCTCTGCGAATAAATGTAGACCATATGTGTCAAGCCGCATTGAACTTAAGGAAATTTTTTGTTAAATTTTATGAAACTGTCATTTGCATAGTCAACGTGCGAAACTAATCGCAAATTCCGTACATAATCAGATTTTTTTGCATAAAAAAACAAAATTATTGGAAAAATTATTCTGGAACCAATAAGTGAAGATTTAAGCCATTTTATTAAAGGCAAGCAACCGAGAGAAGGCTATAAATAATGGCTTAAACTCAGCCTTATCTTTTTGGGTGATACATATAAGACCTATCCAACAGTAAATGCTTCAGGATCTATTAATCGGGCTAGGTGGATGATGAAAATTATACGTTCTTTAAAAATATTAATTTTTTGAAACCAGCTGCAACAGCTGGACAATTCAAAAATTGCTGGGTTGCTTTAATTAAGTTCATTTATATTAAGAATATATATCAAAAATTGGTACATCTGAAAATGCCCTCCAAACGCTTGTCTTAATGATCTTAGCCTATCAAAGCGGTTGGATAACTACAAAATTATTAATTTGCCACGTTAAGAACTTTTCTAGGTCATCAGTGGTACTTTACCTCAAAATTGGTTACGTTAGCGTATTTAAATGAACGAACCTACACCAAAACTTTGCGTTTAATGGTAAAAAATCTACATTCGCCAAGAAGCGAGAATGTCGTTAGAGCAATTTTAACAGAAGACATACTTAAAAATTAAGAAATTAAGCGATTCATTTTCATAACAATCTGGGTTTTTTTTGAAGCTTGCAGTATTGTTATTGATCTTTTAAAAACAGATCCAGAAAATTAGGAAGCCAACTAGTAATTCAAGGTGCAAAAAACAAAGTTCAACAGAACGTGGTGTAGTTTTGGCTAAAACTTCTGAAACTGATTTAATGAATTTATTGCAGGGCATAGAACTACATCGGAAGAACCCCAATAAATGATTTGTAAACAAAGTAAAAGAAAACGTTTAATTTGAATATGTCGGTTGGGTATGAGTGTTAAACTGGTAAACAGTTTAATAATAGGTCTGTCTGGGTACTTTTCCAGTAGCAAATACTCAGTAAATTTTTTTGGGAGAGTAAGACAAATTTTACTCTTTCGGCTGAGAATATCTCAAAAAGTACGCAGACAGTATCCAGTGAAATCTTGCAAGAAAACAGCTGATCGGTGTGTAAACAATTGAAATAACAAACGTGAGCCAAGATAGCGTTGAAGAAATAGCGTCCAATTTGGGAATTTAAAAACCGGGAAACCAAAATACCCAAATAATGGGTATTTGCAGTATAAACAAAAATTTAGCGTCGAATTTAGGAATTTAAAATTGGGAAGTAAAAATATAGGAACAAATCTAGCTTACCGACGCAGCTCCAAATAAAAAAAAAGTACCCAGGGTGATGGAAAATGGAAAAATAAGAAGAAAAAATAAAATAAAAAAGTTGGCGCAAACGCTTAGTTTTCGAGTTATGGACGTTTAAAGTTTTCATATAAATATGTGATTTTCTACTACAATTCTAAACGTATATGGCCAATATTGGTATAATTTTAAAGCTCTTAAACAGATTTTTCTGGATAAACTTAATTTATTTCAAAATATTAAACTCTTTAAATCACATTACAGTTTTTTTCATTTTACGTCGAAATGTTACGGAAGTGCACTAGGAAAGAATGTAGTTTATTTAAATAAAAGTGTAATACACATTTTATAAAATAACAAACACTAGCATCGCAAAAAAAAATTCTTTGCATAGCCAGCCTTTGGCCTGACGCAAGGATGTTCTTCTCTATGGTATAATAAACACCGGTTTCGCTTACTAAAGCTTCCTTGCATAGCCGGCCTTCGGCCGGGCGCAAATATTTTCACCCCTATGGTATAACTAATACCGGCTTCGCTAACTAAAGATTCTCTGTATAGACGGCCTTTGCCCATGGGCAAGGATTCTCTCCTCATTAGTATAACATAAACATAAAGAAGGTTTTACTTGTATTTTAATTAAAATTCTTAAATAAATTAGTATGTAGTATATACATACATTAAAGAATTAGAAAAATTAATAAATTTGTTTTTATGCTTACTAAAAAACTTTTGTATTTTGCAAACTCGTCCCACTTCTTAATAAACTAAAAATATTAAAATAAATTCTGTATGTCCAGAAAAATCTAGTGAAACGCTTTGCAATGATACCAATATTAGCCATATACAATACATTTGGAAATGTACTGCAAAATCACATATTTATATAAAAACTTAAAACGCCCATAACTCGAAAACTAAGCGTTTGCGCCAACTTT
Source organism: Pollenia amentaria (assembly GCA_943735925.1). Classification (NCBI taxonomy): domain Eukaryota; kingdom Metazoa; phylum Arthropoda; class Insecta; order Diptera; family Polleniidae; genus Pollenia; species Pollenia amentaria. The sequence continues at coordinate 152,741,106 of OX031007.1, forward strand.
CTTAATTAATTTTTTCTTCTTATTTTTCCATTTTCTATCACCCTAGGTACTTTTTTTTATATTTGGAGCTGCGTCGGTAAGCTAGATTTAAGCCCAAATATATTTATATTTTTAATAAAAATACAAAAATATTTACCACAGGCTTTTGCAGGGTATAAACTATATGTTTTCTGAAAGTAAATAGTTTTCTGGACAAAATGAGCGATGCGTGCAAAAAATCGTTCGGACAGTTTCCGAGAAATCTGGGTTCATCCAAAATGGTCAGTAAAAATCTTTACCGATTTATGCAATGAACCACAGGCTTTTGCACGGTATAAACTATATATTTTTTGCACGCATCGCTCATTTTGTCCAGAAAACTATTTACTTTCAGAAAATATACAGTTTATACCGTGCAAAAGCCTGTGGTAAATATTTTTAGTATTTTTATTAAAAATATAAATATATTTTTACTTCTCCTTTTTAAATTCCTAAATTCGACGCTAACTTTTTGTTCATATACTGTAAATCCCCATTATTTGGGTATTTTGGTTTCCCGGTTTTTAAATTCCCAAATTCGACGCTATTTCGTCGACGCTATCTTGGCACACGTAAACTCTTTCATTCAAACAGTATATAAAAACAGCTGTTCAAACTAGTTGCAAAATCTTACCAGAGGAAATTTCTCCAGTAACATTTTGCAAGTTCTCTATTTTCCAACTGTCAAAAAATTCTCTTTTTGGCTCTCACGCTGTAAGAGATTTGGAGTACGCAGACAACATTTTGCAAGATTTTGCGACATTTTGTACAAAATTATGCAAAATATGTGTACGCAGACAGACCTAATATAGAATTATAAGAATTAATTGATCTTTCAAGCTGCATTGCTAGTTTTTTAATTTTCAAAAAAATTTTATTAATTATAAAGCACTATTTACATAATTTATGGAAAAATAACGACAAATTTTAATGTAGAGTACCTAAATAAGCAAATTCATTGCCAAAACTTATAGTTTTTGCACACAATATCCGCGTTATCGTCATGCGTTTAATCTCGCGTTTTGCCCCTTTTTCGACTACCACTTTCTTTGCCCCTTTTTTTAAATACCTTTTAGTATCATTTTGTATTTTTTTGTATCCCTTTTGCCCGTTTTTGAACAAATTTTTTTTTTTATATTGGCAGTCACTGAACGCAGATGTGCCGGCCAGCTATTATATCTTCGCATATTTTTACTTAACCTCATAGTAGTTAGTACATCCGCTGAGCGATTTTTTTTAAATTCCTTATAATTATATCCATACGGAAAAGTGGAATGATCCAATTTTTCAAATAAGAATTTATGAATTTTTGTCTCCATATAATAAATGATATTAAAAAATTTTCTAATAGGCGATACCCAAAGATGAAAATAGAAATAAAAGAAAAAATGTTCTGTGATAAAAATTTTGACAACAGTCGCTCGTTTTCAGTAAAAGAAAATGTAGCAGCATTTTTTTTAATAAAATTGGATCAGTTAAAGTTAAAGTAGTTAATATAAAGTTAAAGTAGTTAAATATAAAGTTTTGTAGCTAAGCAGTTTATTTTCCAGCACTTTATTTAATATGCAATTCTAAAAATGTAGAAACAAGCAATTAAGCACTAAACGCAAAAGACTTCAAACTTGACCTTTTAAAGATATTAATGAATCAAAGGTCAAATCGAAAGCCGGCGTACGTGAAAGTGTAACCGAAACTAAAACACCGGTTTTTATAAACAAAAGTAAAAAAAACTTACAAGTTCTCTATAATGAAGGGATTTTCTGGTCCCATGCAGATTCATTATAGGGAAGTTTGACTGTATATGTATTTCTCAAACAATTTGTATTTTATAATATATATGTACATATATAATGTACTAGCTGTTAAGCCGGACCCTGAATAGCCCTGCGTGACGCCCATATACCGAAAATCAAAAATTTGGCTTCGGTACGATCTTCTACAGAGAAAGTACTTTAAGTACCCCAAATTTCAGCTTCCGATATCATCAGATGGCTTCAGGAAGTTGCGGAAAGAGAATAGGATATACATACAAACATCCGGACGTACTAATGGTGTTTTATTTTCAGCAAAAAATGTGCCATTTTATTTAAAAAAATACGATTAGGTCTTCGTTTCTTAAAAATGCTTCGCTCTCTAAAAGGGTGGCTTGTTTTATTCTAAAAAATGCACCCTTACTAATGGCATACCCCCGTATAAATCGACTGTGTTGATAATGCCCTGTAAAAAGATGGCTTCTGTTTATATATAGGGTTACCAGACGAAGTTGTGAAAAAATCGCATCTAATCAGGACAGTAAAAATTTAAAATTTTAATAGTTATTTTTTCTATTATTTAATAGTAAAAACATAATAAAGCATTACATTATAAATCATAGGTTGTCAGTGATATAAAATTTAAGTGTATTCGGTGTTATTAAATTGTTTTTTTAAAAAAAAACGTCAAATCAAGAAATCTGAAAAACTTGGTGTTAATAAATCAGCAATCTGGCAAATGTATTTTCTTGTTTACATATTTTATAAAAAAACAAACTAAAGAAATTGGAATTTCGTCATTTATTTTGTTCATTTATTTATTTATTTAATATCAATCTTTTAACAAATTTTGGTTTATGTATATTTTTTTTATATTTTGAAGAACAAACTTTTAAATTTATGTAAATTTTTTTTATATTTTGAGGAACAAACTTTTTGTCAGCTGTTAAAAACAGGGCGGGCCAATTTTGTGTTTTGTTCTCGTCAAATAACAAATTGCATTATTACAGGGTCGGCAAAAAATTTTATACATGCACCTTTTAACGAGGTGGCATTTTTGTAGAAAAGAAAACATCATAAGAAATTATATATTTTTTATAGATTATTTATACATAAGAAGTTGGTTTTTTAATATTTGTTCTCAGTGAAAATAACTTAATAAATATGTTTGATTTTTAAAAATGTTCCTCTTTCTCAAGTTGCCCCTTTGGTTTTCAGAATTCCCCTTTTTGTGCCACTTACTTCTTGAAAATCCCCTTTTTGTGCCCCTTTTTGAAAATTTTGCTCGGTAACGCTGCACAATATAAAATTTTCTTTTAAATGGTTTAAAATTATGAAGAAATTAAAAGATTTTGTTTGCCGTGCTTAATTCCCTATTTTTATTCTTGATAAAAAAATTTATAGTCTTATTGAGAATTTCAAACACTCAAAAGTCTTATTTGCAACGATATCAAAGCTTCAACAAAATTCCAACGATAAAACAGAGATTTTATCATATCTTACATTCGTTATATCAACCTGTACCCACGATCAAGGGTTCAAACCCCACGGCAGTCAAGAATGAAGAATTATCAATAAATTTTAATTTATTTCGTGTTGTTAAATTCCTTCCTTCATAAAAGTGAAACTTAAATTTAATGAAATTTAGCCTAAAAAAAAATACTATTAATAAGAAAAAGTTCAAAAAATGATGAATGCGTTTGGTATGTAAATTTTTTTTTTCCTAATACTTGTCATTTTCATAACAAATTGCATTCACACTATCACACTTTTATAAATAACCTGAGTTTTTGACATGTCGTCGGTTGATAATTTAAATGTCGTATGTGGATTTTTTGCGGTTTTGAGTTAACATCGATTCCTTAGGTTCGATACCTCATACGGGTTTCGAGATATGGAGTGTTGAGTTTGTCGTGTGCGGTATTTGCTGAAGCAAATTTCAAATTAAATGTCGTATGTAACTGCAACATACGACAATTTTCCATATAAAACGACCAAAAAATTTATTTATTATTTAAATGTCGTATGTGGATTTTATAAGAGTTCAAACTTCAAACTCAATTCACTCGAAACTATCGGAATCCACATACGACAATTAAATTACCAGTCGACGATGTATTAATACAATGTATAATAGTGTAAACCAGCCTTAAGTAGTTATTTAAAAATTTTGCTTTTATTTTAAGTACTTCTTGAATATTTTATCTTCCATTTTTTGTAAAAGCGTACTATGAAAATGTTTTTATTTCTGTATTCACTTTATAAAGAATTATAAGCTCTGTTCCAGATGCATAACGAAACAGTCCGAACATGCACAAAGTTACCCAAAAGCGTTCCACATAACAATTTTTGTGCATTTAAGAGAGTAATTGAGACAGTATTTTTTTTCATTTCCTGTACAAATTTGCACGAACTTTTTCTTTGGGTAAGTTCGGACAAGAATAAACAATCAGCTGTTTTTGTTTACATATGAAACTGAAAAATTAATCAGGAAATATACAAGCAAAAGAAAAAGTTTAGGTTTTATTAAAAAATATATAAGAAAGCAAAATGTAAAATTTTAATGAATAAATTTAAGTTGTAAATACATTATTGCATAAATATTTCCCTTTATTTTTAACATAAAAGAAAACAAAATATAAAAAATGACAATGATGCAAATATTTTGGTTTTATAATGTTATGACTTTTAAGCGTCTAAAATCACTTAAATAGATCTTAATTTGAAAAGTAAGCATCATTCGTATATGAAGAAGTGCAAAAATGGTTTTTTTCGTTCCAGTAATATTGGGTAGTTTTGGCAAATTCAGAGAGTAATTTTCATTTTACTCTCATTAGTCCGAACTTGCCCGAGATCTTGTGGAACACACCTATATTTTACAGAGGAAAGTTCTACGTCAAATTATCTATACATATTCAAATTAAAGTTGCGTTAGTGTGTGCCTATTGTTCCCTATAACCTTCTTAATTCCTGAAATTTTTACAGAATTTTTATGACTTTCCAGCACTTGGCAAATGCTTTAAATATTTGTAAAATTTCGACTAGGTGTGGCACTTATCATAAAAACATTATATAGATTTCTGTGTATTGCTCATTTGATGTAACATCGTAAAAATATAAATTTTACAGAAAACGACTTGAAATTTCAAAATTTACACACAACAAATTATAAAAAGAAAATTTTATTCTTCTCTCAAGAGTAGAGTATACAAGTTCTTCATATGAAATAATAACAACTTCATTACACACCGCCTTAGTGATACTTAGTCAACATTTACGATTGCTTTTTTTCTCATGACGTTGTTGCAGCAAATGGGCGATATCTGGAGAGCGTTAACAGTAAAACTATCTAAATTAAGAACAAGTAGCTTGGCTGTCAATACAAAACATCTGTAAATAAAGAAGGCTGGATTGGAGAAGCGGGCGTAGTATTTCCTAAACAAGGACAATATAAAATTCTGTACATCTGGAGAACGGACACAATAAAAATTAACAAATTTGATACACAATCAGAACATCTATCAAAGTCGGCTGGATTGAAACAATGAAAACTTTCAATACAAACGCAATATAGATTTTTCTATACCTGAAAAAAGGTAACAGAAATATTATCAACATTTAGTTCAAATAGCTTCGTTTTCAGAATAAGAAAAACCGAACCTGAAATTCTAGAGACTATTTTGATCTGCAGCGAAAGCGATTTGAATTTGAAAATTCTGCAAGAAGCTTTATCCCAAGTTCTAAGAGCGAAGAGATCAAAAAAGGCAATTGTTGGAAAAAAAATAATTTGTAAGAGGGTGATCGTGGTGGATATGTTAGAAAAGAAGATAAGAGGATTGATAACAATATAATATTTTATGCAAATATTTGACGAGGAATTAGTATATATGCGGAGTCTGTAGATACTAAGTTGGGAATTTAATTTGTTTATGTACATAACCTTTTTTTAAAACTTGTCACAGTCTACATACAAATGTACATGGCAATAAATTAAAATTTTTTTTTTTAGATTTTTGTTTAAAATTTTATTGATAATTTTTTATTCTTGACTGCGCTGAGATTCGAACCCAGGTTTTCATGGACAGGTTGCCCATACTAGTTTCGATTGTTACCACACAATCTCGTCAGTGGGGTTTGCCGTTTTACTCACTCGGCTATTGAAGCCGGATGACGTCAATAGTCAAACATCAATCCCTAAACCAAATGGTATTTCACTTTGGTAGATCGAAATTTGCTTTTGAATGAATGATTATCTATTTTAACTGATTTACATGTTCTTCCTAACTTCTGTTTTTTTTCGTACTTTTTGTCAAGAATTCTTCTTGAAATCCAAAGTAAATTTTTGTTTTTCATGTTTTGGCTTTCTTTTTTCTTGTTGACATTTTCAGCACAACTTGTTTCAGCACAGCTGTTAACAATATTAGTATTGTGGTTAAAAAATTCCTGTCTTCATAAAAATAATTTAATGAAAATTAAATTCAATGAACTTAAGCCTAATTAAAAATATCTAAATTTGGATTAAAAACCATTAACAGTTCAATAAAATAACCACAATACTAATACGATTATTGTTTTATTTATAAAAATCAAACCATTTAGTGACAGATATATATGCACTAGATCATAAAGAGAGTATTAACTCAAAATTGAAAAATTTTCAGTAAAAGCAAAACAATTTTTAAATTACTATTAAAAGCAGGGTTGCGGGTAACAATTATTTTGAAATTTTAAAACAAAAAAAGCAAAAAGAAGTAAATGCTGGCAAACTGATTCAAGTATACCATATTGATCCTTATGAACTTTTCTATGATAAAATGTTATGACTTTTAAGTTTTGATTTATATTTTTTCGATCAAAAATTGCAGTTGTTTTTTGATTTTTATTTTTTCGGTCATAAATAACAGTTACTTTATGATTTATATTTTTTTGAACAATAATAACCTTTATTTTTTGATTTCTATTTTTCGATCAAAAATTACAGTTATTTTATGATTTTTAGTTTTTCGACCAAAAATAAAAATTATTCTTTAAAGAAATGTACGTGTTATAGTTATTTAGTTGTCTTTAAATATTTTTTTAAATGTGTGATCATCATTGGGATATCTTATGCTCATTAAAATAAACATTTAAAGTCAACTAAATAATTATAACACGTACATTTCTCTTAAGAATAATTTTTTATTTTTGCTCGAAAAAATAAAAATCATAAAATAACTGTTATTTTTGATCGAAAAAATAAAAATCAAAAAATAACTGTTTTTTGTTCAAAAAAATTAAAATCAAAAAATAACTTTTTTTTTGTTCAAAAAAATAAAAATCAAAAAATAACTGTTATCATCAGACTTTTAGGAAAAAAAGGAAAAGCTGTTACGGTCCCTGATTAAAATTATATGCTTTAATTTTTTTAACTAACCGAAAAGTAGACAAAAAAGTGAAAAAAAAAATTTTGAGTTAATATCCTCTTTATGACCAAGTGCGATATGTGACACTAATTTCACTCGAAACTCATGTCAGTTGAAAGTGAGTTTTACGTACGTCACAAATATGTGACAAACGGTTTCTAATTAGAAAATCTATTGCAAAACATATCTGTGACATATATTTTTTGTTCCCGGGTTTCTGTAGAAGATGCAAAAAATTGTTGAGTGGTGAACGTGTAAGGCTTGATTTTGCTTTAACTCTTACAGTTATCGAGAAAATCGCAATTGTTTATTTTACACAAAAATCCAGTCTTAGTTGGAAATTTGAGTGATCACAGATTAAGCTGGCGTTAGCACTAACTTTTATACCTTCCAAAGAAATCAGTTTTAGTTTTTCAACAAAAAAACTGAATTTATGTAGAAAATATGAGTGATCACAGATTATTGTGTTTGCTTTAACTCTTATAGCTTCCAAGATAATTGCAATTTTAGTTTTTAAATAAAAACTCGAATTTTAGTAAGAAATATGATTTGTTACAGATTAAGCCTCTTATAGCTCTAATTTTCGGTTTTTATACAAAACGAATTAAGTGCAAAAAGTCAACAAATAAGCATCACAAATTATTTCGCCAATTTAATTTTTGGCAACTATTAAAACATTACATTTAGAATAAAGTGATCGACTTAATAATTTTACGGTAAGAAGATAACAATTCTATTTGAGTTTTATAACGTATTTAATGTGAAACAAATAAAAATATTGTGTTTTAAAGGGAAATTGTGAAGACCTTCTCCAGACGGTCTTGCCGGTTTGTGTGTTCAAAAATGTCCCCATATTTTTATTGTTGTTTTAACCTTTTGTTCACAAAAACACTATAGTTTGCACCCTTTTATTTTATTATTGTATTAAGGATAGAAATTTCTAAAATTCCTTATACGATGAAGATCAATTTGGTGTAAATGTCTGATAAAGGATTGCTCGAGTTAATCGATTACTTAGAAAGTTCTGTAGAAATTAAACATAAAAGACTTGGAAGCGGTGACACTCTTGCTGAGCCCACCTATGTTTCCGATAATATCCAGACTGATATATTGCCAGAGGACAGCGAAATGAGCAAAGAACATAGAGGATTTTGTGTAGAATACATATATAGCTTCAATCAATGGAGTCGATGTGAATATTATGCTATGAAAGGATAACAATTGTGTTCGCCTGGCATTGAAATATGTCGGTATTGAACGTGATGAACAACTACAAGAGGCTCTTCGGTATGATAGACAGCAGAAGAAATAACAAAGATAAAACGTTTATTTTTAAAGGAAACGATTCCAGCAGCTATTTCTTTACAGAAATCTGGAAGCTGTAAAATTTTTTCTTTATTGCAGGACTCGTTACTTACAAAAATAAACTGTTTAATTTTTGAAGTGAGTCCTGCAGCTTTTTCTCACGAAAACCTAGAAGCTGTAAATAAGTTTGCCATTGAATACATTGTTGGAAGCATTACACTTCTCAGCGGCCAAATGTTAATCGTCTAAAGACTTACGGCCTAAGTTATAAAAAATAAAACATGTTAATAAAGGGTATATGAAACGAATTTCGTATGAAAATCCGTTTCATAAACCCTTTATTAACCTGTTTTATTTTCAATAACTTAGGCCGTAAGTCTTTAGACGATTAACATTTGGCCGCTGAGAAGTGTTAGTCCTTGGTTTCAAAAACTCTAGCATGAGAATTGGAAAAATTAAAGTTTTGACATATTTAAAGTTATAATACTTATAAATTTGAAACATACTGGTTTTGCTCTTTTTTTAGATTTAAATCCTTTTACTTCGTAATCTTCCTGTTGTAAGCACACATTATATACATGGTATAGAAAGAAAATATCCTTAGGGCATGGTAACGTGTTAAATATGCACACAATCTCGAATAAATGCCTATTGAGTATTTGTTTATTTATTTGTGTTTATATCTTTTTGGTTGACTATACACATTTTTTCGGTTTTACTGTCTGTGTTCAATTTTATGGTTACACAGAAGTTTTATTTTATTTGATGATGATGCCCCAAAGGCTTCATCAGTGTTTATCTTTTTGTTGTGCCTCAAACTTCTACTGCTTCTGCTGTAGCGGGTTGTTCTTTTCTGAGTTTAGGAAGACGTAAAAATTCTTTTCTCAGGGGGAGAGGGTTTTTTTTGTGTAGTCTACGATAAGATTTGTTGGTTAAATTTTTTGCAATAGCAGGAAAAGATCCAAATAAGAAGAAACAAACTTTGTCAGGCAATAAATCGATTTTTAAGTACACTGGACTGATTTAATACATATAGAAGAAATACAAAGTGAAGCATGAAGTTGTAGCTCATTTTGGTAATTTTTTGTTTGTTTGTATTTTTTATTTCTTTTAAGGATGAAATAACATTTCAACAACATGTTTTAGGTTTCAGTAGTAGAAAAGGCAGAGGAGGCTATGAAAGTTGTGCGGTAGTGATGTTAAAGAAACTGATGATGAAAAATAAATAGTTTTATGACCATTAATTTATGTTATTTAGGAAACTGGAGTAACTAAAATGATACATTAACTTCATTGCATACTCTCTTTTGAATAGGAATTATATTCTGTAATAGATTTAAAGTATTATTTCTTCGTACAAAGGACTTTCCTATTAGAATTGGCTGTATTGAAATAAATACAAGCAAGCTGTAAGTTATTAACATTCCTGCCGGGTAAGGATATATTGGGTAAAGATTTTCATGAGAAAGGGATTTAGGGATGTTTACAAAATGTGGATGTATAACATTTTATTTATACGTGATAATAAAAACTAAATAAAAGTGCTACACTCAGCTGTGCCCAATCTTATCTACCCTTCACCACAGTATTAAAAACCGTACCCAAATCTGAAAATCGGGAGAACATTTGTCTTTTTGCTACCAGTATTCTGGTGAGTCCATTGCAGATAAGAGTGAAAAATAAAGTTTATAGATTATTAAAATTAGAGGCAATTGAGTTATTTTGTTCATATTTCAGCCATATGTGGACCGATTTGGCTCAATTTTTATATCAAGTTATTTCGATAAAAATATACAAAAACCGTGTCCCCATAATAGTTGTGGTCTTCGCACATTTCAACATACACACAGTCAGACAAACTGGTGGACGGAAAGATGGGCATCTTTAAATCAACTCCGCTACTTATAACGATTCAGAATATTTATACATAGAAATGAAAAAAAATCGTACTAAACTTAAGTTTCTTTTACTTATTTTTAGTGCCAGTCGTACTTGAAGATTAAAGTAGGAATATCACTAAAAAGTAAATCAAAACAAACTGTTTCTTGCAGTAAAAATCTGTTTGAGCTTCAAAAATTGCAAAAGCATATAAATCTGTACAGTAGCTGTTTCGTTTTGTTTAATATATGCAAGTCCTCGAAGCCCGTTTAAATCAGTGTACATATTTTTTTTCGGAAAAAATTGTTTGTCAACAAATAATCCGCCTTAAGTGCACATTTTTTGCATAAAAGCATATCATATTCGTCTATAAATACAAACAATTTTGTATACTTTTTATCAGGGACCGTAACAGTTATTCCTTTTTTCATAAAAGTCTGATGATAACAGTTATTTTTTGATTTTTATTTTTTCGATCAAAAATAACAGTTATTTTATGATTTTTATTTTTTCGAGCAAAAATAAAAATTATTCTTTAAAGAAATGTACGTGTTATAATTATTTAGTTGACTTTAAATATTTATGTTAATGCGCATAAGATATCCCAATGATGATCACTTATTTAAATAAATATTTAAAGACAACTCAAGAATTATAACACGTACATTTTCTTAAAGAATAATTTTTATTTTTGCGCAAAAAAATAAAAATCAAAAAATAATTGTTATTTTTGTTCAAAAAAATAAAAATCATAAAATAACTGTTATTTTTGATCGAAAAAATAAAAATCAAAAAATAACTGTTATTTTTGTTCAAAAAAATAAAAATCAAAAAATAACTGTTACTTTTGTCCAAAAAAATAAAAATCAAAAAACAACTATAATTTTTGATCGAAAAAATAAAAATCAAAACTTTAAAAATCATAATATTTTTCCTAGAAAAGTTCATAAGGATAAATTTGTTATACTTGAATCAGTTTGCCAGCATTTACTTCTATATCCTTTTTTTGTTTTAAAATTTCAAAATAACTGTTATTTTCGGTCCCTGCTTTTTATTGTATTCGTAGCTTTACAACATTTGGTTTTTATTCTTAATCAAAATGTTTACATTATTTAAGTTTCTTCTCTTAAAAGTTGCATTTCAAGATACACACGCTGTCTGTCGTATTAGTGTATATACTAGGGAGATCGATTATTCGACTTTTTTAAGAACCGGGTTTCGAATATTCCGAATAGTTGCTATATAAAAAAAACCCGATTTTCTGCTAAATAACCAGTTAACTCCATTTTTTAAATAACCAGTTAACCGGTTTAAATTCGAATACATAAAAACACAAAAATCAAATAAGTTTTTTTTAATAAAACGTTAATTTGAATAAAAACAATTCAAAAAGCTAATAGGTATGACATAAGAAATGAACAGACCTAACAAATATTTGACGATAATTTCCAAAAAAGTGTGACTAGTAAATTGATCAAACTTTAGCTTAATTTTTAACAACTTCTAATTTGCAAAAATTTGCAAGAAAATAATTGTATAATGGAATTTAGAAACTGTCAAATGATATTTGATCTAGGCAAACGTTTTGCAAAAGCAAATAACAAATGACAGGAGTTTAATAAATTTATTATATGAGATATTCTCCCAAATTTATTTTTTATGAGTTTTAATTTGTTGGTAGTTAAGCATGTCTATATGAATCAGTAGACTTCAACCATAATTTTGAAAAGTTGCAAACAAAACCTCTTAGCTAGGATTATGCATTTCAAATTATTTAGTTTCAGCATTATAGAAACGAAGAGTAACATAAACATGCTTTTTGTATGAAATATCTTGTTGACCAAAATTTAAAATCTTCCATGACTTTGTCTGATTTAATAAATAAAACTGATTATTTTTTTCCATATCGTTGATTCCGCCGGAATGTTAAGTTTTAAGCATCAAGATATGCTTGAACTACTTAAGAGGTTTTAGAGTCTTAGTGAGCATTCCGTCCTCGGCACCACAACGTGCTAATATTTCACCCAATGATTATTTTTTGGCAGCGTATTTTAATAAAGTATTATTTGTCGTCTCTTTGGAAATACTTCGAACGGAGTATTTTTATTTATATTTTTGCATTTGTTTTGTTTAATTAAATTTATGTTTTATGTTGTGTTTATGTAAAACGAAATGTGTTTTATAAATTCCAAAATGCAAACCTATTGACGAAAGATTATATGTGAGTAATATTATTCCTGTAGAAATAAGTTATCGTTGTTGCTATTCAACTATTATTTTTCAATTGTGTATTTATTTTGATGTTGCCAGATCTAATAAAATATCCCTGATGATGTTGGAATCTCCAACGAAACGTCGGGAAAAATTATGAAATAATCTTTTATTTGCATAGAATACATGACCTTAATAAGCCCGATTTAGAATTTTCTAAACAAATCAATAAGGAGTTAAGTTTTATTTGGAGTACATTAATGTCAAGCATGCGGACTAATTTAAGGTGATTAATAAGACGTGACGTATAAGAAGGTTTGTAACTTATCATTTTAGTACACTTTAGGCACCTAACTTTGTCGTTGTAATGGTCTTCGAAATATATTAAAAGATAACATCTATATAAAAATATATTTAATATTAAGAATACTCTCGCACTAATTATTGTTTACTTTTTTTTGTAGAATTTTGAATTGCTTTTATTTTTTTTACAAGAACACATGCTTTCATGAGCGATTCGTATTTTCATTGTTCAAAATGTTTTGTGACTTTTGTTAAATTTTTGACATTATTCATAAAAAGTTCAAGTTTGCCCGATATTTAATTAGAAAAATACTTAAATTACGAGTAAATTTACATAAAGAGTAACGAAAATAAACGGTTTATTATACCACAATAACCAGTTTGTTCGATATTTGAAAAATGGACATTTTAAAATAACCGGATTGAGCAAAACAAAAATAGCCGGTTAAAACTGGTCAACTAATAACCGTTCGATCTCCCTACTATATAAATCCAAACTCATAGAAATACTGGTAACGCTGTTAAATTAAGGTTAAAATATCGTAGGTGTATCTCTAAACACTCTAGGAAAAATATTAGTTGGAAAAAATAATTTAAACATGGTTTATTGGTTTATTTCTGTTATATAGATGCTCTCTGCTTTAAGGACAAGCTTTACGCCTTCGGTAAGAAGACCGTAATCAAAAAAAAAAAAAAAACTCAATTTAAATTGTAATCAAAGGAAAAAAGTCAAGAAGACTCGCCTAATACAAGGCGTTGTTGATTCTATATATTATTCTGTTAAGGTCCCAGGCAGTGGTAGGATATGGTTTTTAGAACGTCAAAGGCAACATCTCAATCAGCGAGTGTTCATAATGAAACAAGTGCCAAACAAAGAGAAGACACTTTACATATGTGTCGAGCACTGCTCATTAGCATCATCCAAAAGACGATGTAGCCGATGTTGTTAAATGTGTTGTGTCTCTGGCAAGGAAATGGGTTGCCATAGTATTTAAATGTGTAATGTTTGGTTGTATCTTGTCTTGTTAAGATAGTCCGGCACCTCTATTTGATTTTGGTGAGATTGAACTTAGCTTCGAGAAGTTTCATCGAGAGAATTTACTAGCAATTATGTGTATCCGTTATGCAAGTTATTCTCGACTGCTTACAAGTTTGAAACCTAAATTATTAAGAGAAACTTGAATAAGACTTCGAACAGAAATTTGGTTGAAAAAGGTACTGAAGAATCCCGATATTTCAATAGAGGAGCAGTATGTCATTTGGACTGCAAATCGTTAAGAATACTAACAGCCCTACGGAGTAGAGCTGAAAAGGATGATCTTAAAGACAAAGCAAAATAACGCAAAGGGTTTTAGCCAACATGTTGCGATAATGTTAAAGTACAGGGTTTCGACTGAAAAAATTCTTCGATAGAGGCAAATTTTCGTACTCCATGATCTCGCATATGCAAAATATTCGAACAATTCGACTTTTTGTTTTAGCGATGAGCAACCAATAGATTATGAAGCTTGGGCAACCATGCAGCTCACTTGGGTCTTTAATGGTCCAATTGTGATACCCAGCGCCAATGTCCATCCTGCAGAGCAGTTACTCAATAAAACTCATAGACAAATTCAACCAATTCGTCTTCCTAATAATGAGAGGAAGTAATATTAGATCTATCATGGAAAATCATTGTATTCTAGACCCATTCTATTTACATCAATCCCTACCAGCCAGAGTCCAACTATCACCGAGATCACTGTCCTGATTTCTTGGCTGTTAAGAGCATGTTCTGCGTTTATCATAGCCACACCACAAGTCCCGGCTACGGAAAGCATCCTATATATTTAGAAGCATTATGCTATATATCTCTAATTTGAAAGATGTAAAATAATGGACTAGTTGGGTTCACTTTAACATTAACCAAACTTTATGTACTATTGCAGAAAAATAGAATTTTGAAGCTAAAAGCGTCTCTAAATTCCGTTTGCTACTTGTATATTAATAAATACCAAACAATAGTTTAGAAGTAGTCTTAATTGCGTATCAATAATTAAAAGAGCAGTAGAGATAACAATTGATACAGCAGAAAAAAAAGCATGTGAGATAGGATTCAAAGAATAATATAATGTAGCAACGAAGTAGCATACGATGTAGCAATAAAGTAGCAAATAAAGAAAAATAATGTTATTGCAATTATTTGTTTACTTTTTAATGCCGATTTTAGCAACAACATAATAATTGTTTTTTTCGCACTAATGAAGATTTTGTCTCATTGTCTATTTAATTGCTACTCTAAAAGCTTTAAAAAACTACTTTTATTTGTACATGGACATGTACTTTTATACTGCCATAAAAATTTTTAAATTATTAAGGTATCAATCGAATATTGAGTTACAATAACATAACTACAAAATTAGTCTTGTTTTTGGAAGCATTAGTTGTAGTTAAAAAAATGGTTGCAATTTTAGCATATTAAACACTGAAAATACCATAAAAATCGGGTTACTCGTTTAAGCCTGTTTAACACTTTGATACACAGAAGAAAATAAAAATTGATTTCAATTAAAATATTTGTGATATTAATTAAGATATTAATTAAATTTGCAACAAATTAATAGTTTCAATTAAACGTATAATTCACATGATTAAATTTTTAATTTACTTGACTAAACGTTTAATTCACTTGATTCAATTTTTAATTAAAACTGATTTTATTTTGGATTAATGCTTTAATTAGTGACAAACTTTGGGGAATTTTTTCTGTGCAGAAGTCTAAAGTACTTTGACGAAAATTCTTGCCTGATCTAATCATTTTTCGAAACTTTGAAAAAACAATAACAACTTATCATGCCAGGTTTGCATTTTCCTTAAAATATGTAAAACTTGTGTGAAAGTGTAAAACACCCTTTAAAATATTTATTTCTTTTTTTTTTATTATGTTACCCTCTGTGCTATGGAACTGAAAATAATTTAATTAATTTTCTCAAAGTATTTTAAAAGTCAGTTTTTCAGTTGGAAAATGGTACAAAAAAAGATTGTTAATGGATTTTTCAATCAGACTTAAACGTAAATCGTTTATATCAAATTACATTTACCGAATTTAGAATTTTAAAGGTAACAGAGTCTTTTAATTTTGTTTGCTAATTGTATATTTATAATTACAAAACAATAGCTAAAAAAGCAAATAACTAAATAAAAGAGCAGTAGAATTACCAATTGAAACAACATGAACCAGAACTTTTTTAATGCTAAAAAATTGGAAAATTGTGTAGGTATTAACCAAATATTAAACTACAAGTTCAAAAGTAGCAAATGCTTTGATTTTTGAACTACTGCTTTATTAGTTTTAATATACAACAATTACATTACTACAAAATAAATCTGCTTATAAATTAGCTACACAATATTTCTGGAAGCATTAGGTTAAAGCAAAAAAAAAAAAAAAAAACAATTGTAGCAATTTAAGCATTTTAAACATTGAAAATACTAGCAAAATCGGGTTACTCATTACAGGCCGTTTTACTCTATTATAGAAGTCTTAAGTATTTTGACGAAAATTCTTCCCTGATCCAATTATTTTTCGAAAATTTTCAAAAAAAAAAAACAATAGCAACTTATCATGCCAGGGTTGCATTTTCATCATAATATGTAAAACTTGTGTTAAAGTGTGAAGAACCCTTATAAACATCTATTTCCTCTTTTTTATGATGTTAGCCTCTGTGCTATGGAAGTGAAAATTAATGTTTTTTCTCTAAAACATAAAAGTCAATTTTCAGTTAAAAGCAGGGTACGAAATAAGATTGTAAATGGATTAGTCAATCAGACTTCAGCGTAACTCCTTAATAAAAAGTAACATTTACCGGATTTATTTCGTTGAGTGGTGGTTCAATTCACTTATTTTATTTAAAATTCATAAAAGGATTAATTTAATTTGCAGCGAATCCATATGAATAAATTATACATTTAAATGTATTTTTTATCTATATTGCACACACACACACACTACTCTCTTAATTTCCACACAATTTTCATGTTAGGGGCTTAAATGAAGGAGAATTAGAGAATAAGTGCTGATTCACATGCTTCAGGTTTGACTCATGAGTTTTTATGGGATATGGAGATTTCTTTTTCTCTGTCTCTAAGAAACTTAAAATTTGACAATTAAAACCTTAAGCGTGTGAATCCGTACTAAAAGTACATTGTTTATTCCCGCGAAAGGCTCTTGGGAAGTTTTTATGTACATATGTGAATGTACAACTTCTATGTTTATACGAGTGTGTGGATGCATAAATCCATATGTATGTGTGGGTGTACTAAAACATTTTATTACCCATAAACTGAATTTTAAACTAAATAGTATGTGCGTCGTAAGTGGGTGGCATTTACTAAGTATGAGCTGTAAATGCAGGGTGCAGCTTTTTTTCTTGCAGGGATCTTAAGTTTTTGATTATTTCTGTTTTTTTTTTCTTTGGGAGAAGCTTGTGTGATTAAAAAAATTAAATTTTATTTCTTATAAGAATTTTTTGGTAGCTAAGGTCTTAAAGAATATAAATATTAAACATAATAAAGGTTAGTTTTTATTTCTGTAGCCAAAGAAGTGAATCTAAATAAACAACATCAAAATTGTAAATTAATTTTTTTTTTTGGAAAAACTTTTGTAGATTATATTAATATTTTATTAAGAAATACTTTAACCTGTTTTTTTAGTTTTGATTGGTTTATCGTGGCGCGTGTCTGGTTTTCAGTGAAGTTCTAAGTTGATTCAGCTACAGTATCTTACAAAAGTGTTTTATTCGGCTATGCTGAACCGTATATACCCTTCACCATTGTGCTTTAAGAACAGAAAGTTATATATCTTTGGCAATAAATAATAATGGCTAAAGTCGAAATTTCGTATTATGAGATATTAAGAGGTTTGTCTAAAATAAATTGTGTTTGGTTTTTATATAAAATTTTTAGCCGCAGAAAAAAAGACAACAAAACTGTAAATTTTATAAAAAAAAAGTTTTTTTAGTTAATATTCGTTATTTCTTTAAAAAGGTTAGGTTAGGTTCCATTGGCAGCTGTACTCAAGTACGGCTTACTTGGGTCCATTGATTGGTTTCCGTTGTGTTACCATGACATACCGTCTCCCAAGGGTTCTATATAACACCTATGTTTTTTAGTTAAGATGTAATGGAAAAAATCCATCGGCAGAAAAATATAAACTAAAGTGAACTTAATATATTCAAAGGGAAAATAATTTTTGTTGGTAGTAAGTCGAGATAACTGCTAAACTCAAGGTTAAATATAAGGTTGAACTTAGTTAAATATAAGGTTTAAATATAAGGTTAGCTATTGAACTTAAAAAAATAAGTTGAGTTAAGATATTATGGGTTACAGTGAAGGACTAAAGTCTACATGCAACCTACTTTTTTACGATTTTTGGGAATTGGTAACGAAATTGAGAAAAACTTGTATACCAATATGTAAGACATTAATAAATACTTTTATTAATGACACAAAAATATAATTCAAAAACATAACAAAAGCAATAATAACAAAAATATTAAAAATTTCAAAGGACAAAAGTGTACATACAGTTAAAAAGGAACAATAGAATTAAAAATTGCATTAAAAAAATTTAAATATTTTAAAACTTAATATTAAGATGGTTCGCCATGAGCATCGTTCACAGTCGAGGCATGGAGTTTACTTAATTTTCTGTGATTTCAGCAGTTATTTCTGCCCAAGTTCGGCTTAAAGCAATTTTCAGCCATTCACTGCTGCTTATTTTATATTTTCTGACTTTTTTTCTCTAAAACATCCCAGATAGGTTTTTTATGATTAAGATACGGTGGTCGTGGTGGGGAATTTAGTGGTCTGGGAGCATAATATAGAAGCTATTGGCGAACAATGTGCGCCGTTTGCTTGGGATCATTGTCTTGCTGGAAAATCCAGTTATTTTCAATACCTAAGTTCTTAACCGATGGTTTCAAATTATGTTCCAATATGTTCTTATATAGATACCGGTCCTTTGTGCCTTCAACTTAAACCTAATTGTCACATACAGATGATGCCATGGCTCGCTAAACCATACACTGCCACCTCCATGTTTGACTGTGGGTATAATATTCTTTAGATCTAAGACTTTGTTGGATTTTCTCCAAACTCTGGAATGGCTATCTCTTTCAAAAATATTGTATTTAATCTCGGCAGTAACTAAGATTCGTTTCGTATCTTATTAATGTGTTTTAGCAAATTCAAGATAGAGTTTTTGCTTTTGGCAGATATAAATGGTTTTTAGCGTTTAACTCTGCTTGTTAAGCGACTCTCATGCAAAGGTCATTGTATAGTTTTTGGGTGGACACTATTTCTGGAACATTTTCCAATAAAGCCAATTTTGGGGGTCTTATTTTCCGATCCGCATTTACTTCTTTAAGAAAACTGCTAACATTGCGTCGTGGCAGATTTTTTTACGGTCATATCTTGAATGATTTTCAGCACTTCCATTTTTTTAATATAGTTTCTAGTAATTTTTGTAATGTAACAGTTTTTGCAATTTCTCCATAATATTTTTGCTCTTTACGAAAATTTCTTATAAAATTTCTCACTGAAATAGTTATTTTTTGGCTATTCCCCATTTAAAAGATCAATAATTTTTCTAAACACGATATTTAAATATAATGTTATTAATTTAAAAAATTGTTATGGTAAGTTAAATTCAATATCAGTTAAAATAATGGGATTCCCCATGTTTCGTTTTGTATTTTTCAGGTTTTCCTAGAAGTAGTCACGTTGTATGTAGACTTTAGTCCTTCTTAAGATTTTGCAAAACGCTTGAAATTTGCATGTTAAGCTTTTCTTTTTATTTTTTTTTTTTAATAATATTTTATAGTGTCTTAATTGGTTGTATAAAAACATTTTCATTATCGTTACCAATTCCCAAAAATCGTAAAAAAGTAGATTGCATGTAGACTTTAGTCCTTCGCTGTATGTATTATTTTCCAAAAAGACTTAAGTTAAAATATAAATCCGTGTAGTTTTATTAATAATGACATTTTATTCTTGAAATTTAGCTGCGTGATAGATCTTGAAGAAGAGAATAAGAATATGTAATAAAATGAAAAAGTACTTATGTCAACTTAAGCCATTATAATTTTTTGGCACAGATATATACCGTTCTTTAGATATAAATAAGTCTTTTTTTGTGCCACGCCAACTTCTCCATTAGTTGTCTTGATCGTATTCGCTTTTGAGTGTAACATGTTTTAAAGTCGGTTATAAAATTGCTGCGTTGAGTCAATTAATTGGCCGTTTATATAGCAACGAAATCTAGTTGATTATATTTAAAATTTTCCTCAAAATCTAGTGCGTTTACATTGTAATTATTTGACATTAGGGAGATTTTGTTTCCATAACTAAAACTGCTGACTGGAAATTTTTTGTGCAACACATACTATCATATAATGAAATAGGCAATTCAAAGTTTCCATTATCCTTTTTTTTTTGATAAATTTAACTTAATTAATTTTATGAATATTATTTGTCTTCTCCATTTTTGTACTATTTTCTCAAAATTATTTAATTTTTTGGACAATTTTAACAAGCTGTCATTATTGCTTTCGTTTTGTTTTTTTTTTGTTTTTATTAATATTTAATTTTTTCTTGTGCAGGAAAGTATTTGTAAGTTCTTTAAAAAAACAATAGTTGACACCAATAGGTACTACTAGATTTTGAGTTGATTCCATTAAAATCTAGTCACGAAGTAGATCTTGTTTTGTATGTAAAATCGATTCAAAAACTACTAAATTTTGCTCGAAATCTCGTAAGTACTAGATTTCGTTGTAATGTATTGCTCGGAAGCAAAACGGCTAAATATGGCATAAATCACAAATTTCAAAAATTTTTAAATACAGGCGTGAAATTTAACATTATAGTAATGGATTTAAAAAAAAAAATCAAGCAGTAGTAGATACGATATGGGGTTTAAACTTTTTGCTTCCACGACTTAAAGATATGAACTCTAAAAATAAATTCTCTTCATTAATCTCACGAGTTTTTCCTTACGATAATTCCAGCCAACAATTACGTAACAATTACGTAAGCAGAAAGTGACCGATCTATGTTGCTTATATTGTTCACATATAAATCTTGTAACTAAGAACTAACAAAGTCTTAATTACTACGAGTTGGCGTTAGTCTAAAGTAGGATTATGTCGAAGGTCTAAACATTTATTTATCATGAACTTGCCTTTAACATATCGCTCACTTTATAACTATTACAACTTGCAATAGTGAACAATTTTTTCGTGGGACAAAGTCCTACCTTTAAATTATGCTAAGTTGTTATAATGGCCATTAGCCTTACTTCTTTGCTTACTCCAACTTAAACTATATATTCTGTTAAAAAAAAAAAAAAATAATAATATTTAATTTTATAATATCACTGTATTCATTTCATTAATTGTGCAAATGGAAGTCATATATAATGATTTGCAAGTACATTCTCTTTCCTTATTATAATTTCATTAAATTGATATGTGTACACACAATTTTCGTAATTTTTACACATTAACCGAAATGAAAATGTAGAACATGAAAACAATACTAAAGATGATAACGACGAATGGAGAAAAAACAGAAGAACGAACGAATTTGTTGGATCAAGAGGCTTTAATGGTTTCGAAGACATTAACTTTTTTTTTGCCAATTTACGTGCATTATTCCTGTTTTCTTTGGCAGGTTTTTATTGTTTTTCTCGTTTAATTGTATTTTTGTTTAAAGTAACGTAACTTCCAGTTTGTTATTGAAGTGAAATTATTACACAGAAATCACATTAACATACATATGTATATGGCTAGTATCCTTAAAGTTATGCTGAATATACAAATGATAAGCAAATAAGTAAAAATTTTAAGTAGCAAAAAAAAAAAAAACATATAAATAAACGACAAACTTTTAAAGAAAAATTAACAAGCAGCAAGTATTTCTCCTCCAATTTATCAGACATTTCCTTTGTAATTATCAATAATTCTGCTGTAAGATGAAAAAGAACCGAAAATAAGATGAGACAAAAGAAAAAAAGCTTCACAAAAAACATGCACAAAGTATTATAAAATGTTGTAGTAAAATAATCAGGATGAAGAAGAGTATAATACGGAACTTTAAGCTACAAAGTCTTTATAAATCAGTGGAGCGCAAAATTTAAGCTGTCGTTGTATACGCTATTTTTAAAAAATTAGTTATAACATTTTAAATGCGTTCAATTTATTGTTATTCAATTTTGATCAAAATTGGAACAAAAAGAATTTTTTGGTTGTATCCTAAAAGATAAAATGCGCATTTAACTGCTTGTTCATCGATTTCGAACGTTAACGTTCGCATAGAAAATTACATCTAAAACAAAAACAAATATTGAAATTTTGTTTTTGTTTTAAATATAATTTCTTATGCGAACTTTAACGCTCGAAATCGTTGAACAGGCAGTAAGAGTTTAGTACACACATAAACAAAATACATTACTAATAAAAAAAAAAAAAAAATTAAATACTTTCAAATATAATTTTGTTGCAATAGAGCACAAAAAGAGCACTTCTGTTAAAAATGCACTTTTTCATGCTCTTTTTCACTCTCCTATCTTTAGAACAAATTTTTCAAAAAGAGCACGTCTGGAATCCCTAGTTAATTGCATCGTAGGAAGTGCTGTCAAAGCAGCGTTGACATAATTTTTTTCAAAATAACTGCATCTTAAGAAAAAAAAAACTGAATTTAACTTAAAAGAACTGAACTGAAAAGTTGTTAACGAATATCGTTACTTTGTAGTCTTGTTTGTTTTGTTTTCTCATTTCATACAAAATTTATTTTAGTTCTAGTACATGAAAAGTTGCTGCAATAAAAATTTTACAATGTAAACTCAAATGAAACTTTAAAAATGAAACATCAAAAATCACAAAATGTAAACAGGGACATAATTACATTTTCGAAAGTAAAAGCCAAATAAACTACTCAAACGGCTTGGCAAATATGTAAAAACTGTACGTTTGTACAATTCTCTTGCGTTGTTAATCGGGGTATTTGACAAACGATTCAACCGTGTTTGTAGAAAAATCGAATAGTTGTAAATTTTCCAAACTGTTTGCGCTACATAGGAAACGACGAACATAAAAATTTAAAAGAATAAAAGTATTTTGTTTATTTGGTTGGCTTATTTGTTAACGGAAAGTGTGTGGTTCCCAAGCCGTTTGTGTTTTTTGTTTGGCTCTTAAAGCTTATCTTTGTTATACGAGTATGTGTTAAGCAAATTAGGTAAGATAACACAGAAAAAATTATTTTCCTATTTGAATACGAAAATTGCATATTTGATAACATTTTTTTTTAATTTTCTGCGGTGACGATTTTTGCGGTATTGATAAAAACGTTTGTAGGTACAGTTATTGAATTTTTAGTCAACAACCAAGTTTATTGAGTCAATAAAAAAAACCTGTTGCCCAAAATAATAAATTTTTTTTAAAATAAATTGTTGGAAATGTTGAATAAATCAAACAAAATGTTTATCGAATATTTATTTTTTTATTCACTGATTATGATGTGCTAAATTCCCAATTTTTATTTTTTATAAAAACATTAAAATTTTTTGCTGTGGGAAGGCGTGTTTCTATGCTCATTTCGCTGGTTGCTTAGGCCAGATCATCAGGAAACCTATTTCCAAAGACTGAAACAACTAAAGATTTTATACAAGTAAAACTGTAAAGCGAATGAGAATTTCAAACACTTAAGTCTTATTTGCAATGATATTAAAGCTATTAAAAAATGGACAGGAGTTGTAAAATTACTGTCTTTACCGTGATTAAAATATTTTTTTTTTAATATGAAGAAATATTTATTTTTTCATTGGGTGTTTCATTGAGTGCTATTTTGCAAGGTGTCATTTTGACTAATTTTTTCATTAAATCAAATAAAAAGTTTGTTGATCTTTAATATCATTTTAAACAAACTGTGTTGTTTAAAATGTTCTTGAGATAATTTATTTTCTGTGTATGGATTAATAAATAAAAAATAATATAACAACATTTAATTAAAAAAACTGCAAAATCTGCACAATTTACAAAAAAACTACTAAACTGCTCAATGCTTAGAAAAACTGCAAAATGCAGATAAAACTATACATTTGGCAACGCTGTATGGAGCTTCCGATATTTATTCATCCCCTATGAATCTATCAATGAGCTTTTCCATGGTCGTCAGGAAAAACGAGCTAAGGTTATTGGTCTGTATGACTTGGGCAATTGCTTAGATTTGCCCCCTGCCTTAGGTATAAAGACCACTTTAACATCCCTCCTAGCTCCGGCAGGTGACACGCTGTAAGCTGGATCTGAAAATCCTAGCCAATTAAGAAGCGGTAGCCCTTCAGCACGGAAGAACCCGTCCCAGGTGATTTGGAAGTACTAAATTTAGACACATCCCATATCACGCGTTTTGCATCAAAGATTCTGCTTAGGCAACGTGTTCCCCTACCCATTCCGCTGACTTTTCACACTTGCAGTTGAAGGTGCGCCAACCTGGCTTAAAACAGCAGCCTGCAAACTATGGTTTTATTCTGTCATTCTTGAGCTCTACAATTTTGTCTAGGACTACAGTCTGGATAAGTTTTATTTTATCCTCTGACCATATGCTTGTCGGAAAATCAAGTGCAATTACTTTCAACCTTATGACGTCGACCATATCTCTGCAGGTGGGCTGGACGTTGTTTTATACTGCCCCTGAGGCATTCACACTGGGTCTATTGGTGATAGACGCGCCAGTCGTCGTACTACCTGTGGCCCGTATGGGAGGATTTGATTTGCCCGGCGATGAACTGCTCGAACGTTCCTTTGTTCTGGTAATTTTTAAGAGACACAACTCGTTGCGGATCTCCCTAATTGGTTTAAGGCATATCTTACGTGCGTTTTCGATGCGCATTCCTTCTTACAGGTAGAGTTTTAGACGCTTGCGTGCAGAACCAGGCAGTTTACAATTTTAATTATAATATGCTTAAGTTGGCTTAAGCAACTATGCGATTACATGTTAATCATATGTGTCAAGCCATATTAAACGTAAGGAAACTTTTTGTTAAGTATAATGAATTTGTTCTTTGCTTAAGCAAAGGGCGAAACAGTTTGTACTTTTCGTACGGAGTCAAAGGTTTTTGATTTAGTTTTTGTTTTTTTAAATGCATTTAAGAGGCTTTTTGTTAACTTTTGACAGAAGATTAAGTAAGCTTGTGCATATTATAGTTGGGTCTTAAGCCTACCTTTTGCACCCTTGGTCTGATAAACTTTGGCTGATGAGGATTGTTGCTGGTTTGGCACTGCTTGTTTGTCACATCCTCCTCATCCGTTTGGATAGGTATCTCAGTGGCGTTGGGCTCTGAGTCCCCCTGCACTAAGTTCGCAAAGGGATTTCTCCGCAGTACGAGCGTTAGGAGCCATAGACTTAACACAGATTCAATTGTGTCCATAGCGACATGTGTATTTTCACTTTTTTCTAATTGTATATACCTTTTTAGATTTTGTTTAGAATGGGGAAATTGGTTGTGCACCGTTTGGTTGTGCAGCAGAGCCATATGCCATAGGTGGGCATAACTTATAATCCAGACATTGCCAGTCTACCGTTATAAGACAAACTCACGCAGTACCATTCATCCCAGGGACACGGTTCGTATAAGATTAGGGACTGCGGGTTTTTATCGAGCGTCCACATTAGATCCGCCATGTTCACGCACGGACGATCATTAGAAACTGAAGTTGGCTACTGCAATATCATTTGATAAGCTATATTACGCATTCAGAACCCCAACAGCACTTGCCTCTAAACTTTCGATAATTTAATATGATCTGATTCAGCAAATAGAGGATTCAATTAAAAAGAATTTAAAAACATCTGTTAAGGCTGCAAATTTTTTTTTACCTTTTATGGAAATTATTTGAAAGAATGTTTTCTTCAAACCCGATAGAGCTTAAGAAAGGTTTTGCTGTCGAACGAACCGTTATACTGCTCTCACTTTTTGCCATTTTTATAAGTGTACTCTGGCAAATCATCATTAATAGACGTGGGGTTTAACCAAGGCCACCAAATTATCCAAATTTACTTTGAAAATCAGTTATCAATTTGCTCAACTGATAGACGATTTAGTGATTTTTTTTATTGTGTTCAGCGATGAGGCTTATGTTTGGCTAAATGGGCTTGTTAATACACAAAATAGCCGGATATTGAGTGAGACCAAACCACAACACGCTTTACAGATTCCATTACATCTTGAAAATGCATCGTCTGAAGCGGCTTACATGCTGGTTGCATCACCGGACCTTATTTCTTCAATTATTGGACGTCTAAAATAAGCTTCGTCAAGAACAGCCGCGGTGCTCAAATGCCCGAAATCATTCATTTTCAAATATTAATGTCATGTGTTAGTGTTAAAATGTTAAATAATATTTTTTGTTTTAGACTTATGGTTTTTCTTTTCTACCAAAAATTTGCATTTAATTTACAAAATGAAATTTTGTGTTCGTTTCTTAAAAATATTTTGCTCTCTGAAAGGATTGCATAAGGCATTGTGCACGTTTCGCGTCGTATAAATCGAGAGTGTTGATAGTGCCCTGAAAAAAGCAGACTGCGGCTTATAAGTATATGAGGCTATTCTTTTAACGTCGACGATTGTCTCAAAGAGCAACAAAGCTACTCGAAAATTTTATAAATTGGGAATGTTTGCAAAAGGAGCGATAATTGGCGAACATTTTTAATACAACAAACAAGCCAAAAAAGTTGGCAAAAGTTCTTAAAACTACTCGAATGGGAAAAATTCGGTTGAAATTGCTAAATAAGCAAAAATTAGTTTGCAAAAATTAGCTACCAGCGACATGATAGCAAAGTCTTATATCTATTAAAAATCGTTAAAGCTGTAAAGAATACGAAAACTTACAGGGAAAAATCTCTTCTATCGCAAACATGGCTAAAATTCGCGAAAAATTACAAACTTGGAAAAAAACCCTAAAATTTATTTGAAATCGCTAAGTCAGTTAAAAAAAACAAAATGTCAGAAAGTAACAAAGAAAGCGTTAAACAAATGAGATATAGTGATTGTCAGGTGTTAAAAACAAGTCATTCCACTTTTTCATAACTTGTGGCTTGGTCTCGTCAAATAACAAATAGCATTTTTACAGGGTTGGCAAGACTTTTTATACATGCGTCTTTTCAGAAGGTGATATTTTTTGTGTAGAATAGAAAAAACCATTACCAGTACTACCGGCCTTTTAAATAACACCCCAGTAACTAATTTGTGTTTTTGAAAAACTTAAGAGGAAAAGCGCTTAATCGAGCGCTTCAATAAGGCAGCTCTTTTACAGCAGTAAATGCTAACGAATAAAATATACAAAAAAGCTGCTATTTTAGTGCTGACGACTAGAGTTTTTTTATTCCCGCACTTTTTGAATTTAAGATTAAAGTAATTTTAAGACACTTTAGAGGTTATTTTGATGCCAATAGGATCATAGAAATCACTATACGTATATACAATGTCGACATCAGAGCTCATTTGCATAATTAGAATTAAAGTATTGAAGTGTTAGTGAAATAAAATTTCTGGAAGGGCGACTAGGAACTGAAAGCATAATATTACGAAGTAGGAATTCTGAAACAATTTTATCGTTTAACAAATTCAGCAGGAAGGAGAAATTTCATTTACTCAATATATTTCATAATTATCAATTACTCAGATTTTTTTATCAAAAAAATGTTGCACTTACCGGAAACGGCACCCAACTACATGGTTCACATAGAAACCAGTCTCCACTCCCTATTACAACTACACTAAAACTACACTTTTCGTACATAAATAAAGTACTTAACATGTATTCCGACAGGTTATCTAATATACTGGCGAAAACAGTTATAAACTTAAACATATACTGGGCAAAAGAATGGTCTGAACTATGCCAACAAATAAAATTTATCACCACGCCAGATGGACCACTATCTTTACAATGGAAACAAATTTTAAACCTGCTTATGATCAAAGAAAGCGAAGTATATGTATCTAAAGCAAAAGACTCTCAATTTCTTGATCTATACTCCAATCTTAATCACAAAGTTGCGCACTTGTATACTGACTTTCCGTCACATGCTACTGGACTATTAATAAAAGCAAGAGGAGGTTTACTAGACATTATTGCAAGATGTTTCCAGCAAAATACGATGGGCGTTTTTTACCTTATGCAATTTGGATGCAACAGAAAACACATTTTACTTATTGGGGTCTGTCCAATAAATAAACATCACAGAAGAAAATATTTTGGCAAGGCACAATTAAGTTCGGCTGAAGTCAATTCATTATTAAATGGCGAAAACTTTAACTTGCTGCACTGTTTCATTACAAATAACAATATATAATTTACGGTTGCTAATCTGGTTTACAACATTAATTTAAAACCACTTATAGATATTAAAATTAAAAATGTATTAAAAGATAATTCAATGTAACACTTGTATATCTATTAATAACGAATAAAAATAATAAATATTTAATAACTTTTTTTTTAAAATTTTATAACCCTTAATCAGCAATGATGTACTAAGTTTGTCATTCCAAGTGAATCTTTTTTTAATATTCATCTAACTATTAATATTCATTGAACTACCTCCATAAAAACTCAACAAAAACTAACATAAATTTGTGGCGAAATGCACCTATTGTAATTAAATTACAACAAATTCGTTTTATAAAGCAAATTTCGTGAATGTCAGTTAATTCGCGGCTCCATGTTTAGACTTATCTCGTATGTCATGTAAGTATGGCTAAAAGCGTAACGAATACTGCTTTTGTGGTGCAATTTAGCATAATATACTTTCATAAGACTCAAAATTACTTGAAATGCCGCATATAAAGCACAATCTAGGAAAACACTTTACTACGCCCTTAACCGAAAAACCTTATAATATTATTGTAAAATTTACACTTCAGTTTGCTAAGAGCAGAAATATAATTTCGTTATGAAAGGGGTATTTATCATAGGACCTTTATAAAGCCCATTCTCAAACATTAGCTTAATAAGCCTTAAACTGTAGCAAATTTAAATATTGTGGTGAAATTAATTTGGACTAAACTACAAAAGGCACTAGTCCGACATAGATTTACTAAAGTTTTAAAAAAAGATTTTCTTCAAAATTTTCCGGGAATCCCGCAATTAATTACCGGGAATGCGGGAATTGAAAAAAATTTAAAATCCCGGGACGGAACAAACTATACTGACAACCAAGAAGGTTTTAAAACGAAAAAAATTAAAAATATATTATGCACGCAAAGAAAAAACATGGTTGTGGTAAACATGTTCTAAGAGCAACATATTATGATAAGATTCATGATTGTAGTCAATATATTACGATTATTATTGAATCATATTATGACCAAATATATTCGTTATATTACATCATAATATTTTTCCCTTAATCCTAATTTGTTTTGATTACATCCTATTATAATTTAAAGTAATCATATTATTATCATGTTAATCATAATAAGTTAGGAAGAAATCATATTATTATCATGTTAATCATAATAATATGTAGATTAAATCTTAAACCGAAAAATACTTTTAATATATATTGATACTTATTTACTTACTGGCAACCTTAACGTAAAATTTCTCATCATAATATGATGTAACTTTAAACATAATATTTTTAACCTTTTTTTTGTAGAAGGTCGTAATTATTAGTATATGTATAATAAGGTTTCTACGCCAAATTTACCCAAAAAGCCATTAAAATTACCAAAAAGCCATTAAAATTACCCAAAAGCCATTAAAATTATCCAAAAGCCATTAAAAAGCCATTAAAATTATCCAAAAGCCATTAAAATGAACACGTGTTAAAGTATGTCAAATGAACACGTGTTAAAAAAGGTCAAATTTTTAAAAAAAAAAAAATTTTCAAAAACAAAGCAATAAAAATGTCATAAAATTTTAAAAAAGGCAAAATTAGGGGGGAAATTCCTGAACACGTGTTAAAGTATGTCAAATGAACACGTGTTAAATTTTATAGGAAAGCAATGCACAAGTGGTGGGTGCATTGTTGAAGCCTTTCTTTTGTTGTGATCGATAGACAGACATAGAGATATGTAGATAGATACACAGACAGACCTTGAGGAAGAAATTGGAAAAATATTTTTTGTGTGTGTTTTGTGGAAGACAGACATACTGTACTTGTCAATGCACTTGTTGAAGCCTTTCTTTTGTTGTGATCGATAGACGGACCTTGATTTTGAAAAAAATTTTTGTGGACAATTTTTTCAAAGCGCTGATATTAAAATTAATAATTTATGGGGTGTGAGATGATAAGGGTATTGTATTGTATTGAGGTGTGTCTTGAATGTGTCTTCCTTGAGGAAGAAATTGGAAAAATATTTTTTTTTTTTATTTTTTTGTGTGTTTTGTGAATTGTTGAAGCCTTTCTTTTGTTGTGTGTGTGTGTGTGTGTGTGTGTGTGTGTGTGTGTGTGTGTGTGTGTGTGTGTGTGTGTGTGTGTGTGTGTGTGTGTGTGTGTGTTTATGGGTAACCAGATGGAGGGTTGTTGTTATTTTGTTTGTTTGGGTGATCGACGAAAATATTATTGGATGGATAGACAGACATACAGACAGACTGGCTTCGTAACAGCAAATGGTTTTTCAATTTTATTTGGGGTTGAAGAATAAATTCAAAGTATTTATTTATGATTTTTAAAAGAAAAGAGAAGATAAAAAGGGGGAAAAGGAAAGTTAGTCAGACAGACAGATAGTATTTATACTAGTTTGCATGGATTTTCCTATGTAAGTATTAAAAGTAAAAAAAAGGCTTAGTGGAGTATACTTCTGAAAACTACTTTTATTTACATTTGAACACTGAAGATATAAAGAATGAATTCGAGCCTGTTGGAAATTGAATTTGTGGACGAAAATTCTATGGAAGCAGCAGAAGAAGACATTACACAGACGCGTACAAATGCGTTAATCGACGAAGCTATAGCGAATATGCTAAAAGGAATTGAAATCCCCAACAACCAGCTGGCATACTATGATTTTTTGTGGGAAATTGAGGATTTTCTGGACGATGAAGAGGGAGATACCATCATTTTGAAGGCAAATGATGGTTTTTATTTGGACGAAGATGGAGATCGTTATATTAGGGAAGTAGACTTATGTTTATAGATGTAGTAGTGATTTTTTTTTTTAATTCAAAATATATTTTAAGAAATTAATAAAAAATATAAATAATAAAAACTAATAAAATTGAAATTAGAATTTGTTTTACAATGGGTGTGGTGGGTAAAAAATTGAAAAAAAAACATTATCGATAACTTTAATGAATTATAGCAAATAACATATGTTTAGACTATGTGTAACCAAAAAATTTTTTTTTTTTCTATAAATTGTGAATTTATTGAGTTATTTATTACATTTCATTATAAATTATCAAACGATGAATATTAACGCGGAATTAATTGCTTCATTCAATAAATTAAATATGAAACATATTTTAAGTGTAAAAAATATGGTAGATGGAAAGGACTATCCTATTACAGGAGCTGAACGAGTAACTACAAAATATGGAGATGCCATTGTCTTGGAATTGGATGGAGCTATGCTTTATCTTCCTAAAAGGTTTAATGTCTTAACTGAAAACGATGTTGGGAGCCTATCAACTGGCTCATATATCATTTCAAAGATTCCTTTAGATGACGAAAAGGATAGCATTAATTATAAGCTGGAAATTAAGACGGCTCCTCCTACGAAAGGATATTATCCTTATACTCATTTTAATACATTTAAATAAAATAATTTTTTTCAATAAAAATGATTAAACAATAAAATAAATTATTATAAATTCTTGTGTTGTTTTCTTTTATTAGTAAACAGATAAATATATATAATGTAGAATTATTAATATTTTTAATAAGTTGTAACTGAAATCTTAATGTGGAAAGATGGAGGTTATTGAAGCTTTTCTACAAGAATTTGGAAGTGTAATCTTTGAAGAACATTTGGAATTATTATGTACATTCAAAAGAGAATATACAAATTTTAATGTATATAATATGCCTTGCTCTCACGAAAGTACAAGTGGAGATGTCGTGGGTTTGTGTGGATGCTACTTTTTCTATAAGAGGAAAAAGGAGGTTATAAGAATTATAGAAAATTATAAAAAGATATTAAAATATTTTAGAAGTCTAAATTTATGTACAAGAAAACAAAAATAATTAAATAAAAATAAAAAAAAAAAAAAAAAAAGATAAAAGCATTTTTTTCTTTAAATAGAGAGTTTCAAAGCAAAAATATTATTAGTTTACATTTTAAAATTCATCGAGAATGTTCAATCTTGTAAGAAGCCCGAAAATATACGACTGTGTATTTGAGTTGGAATATTTTATAAATTTAAAATTAAAGATATCCTGCGGATTTTCCACAGCTCTTGGTTTTAAGCCTATTGTCTGGTTGCATTATAAGGATAGGAACTTCATTGCATTGGACCGGGATGAATGGATAAACCTTATGAGCTATAAGGAATATATTAAGGCAACACTTAATCAGTATGAATTCCAAGATTATATGAATCTAATTAATAAGGATGAAAAGAAGGATGTTCAATATACATTTCAGTATAGGAATAATATTTGCTATCTCATCCTACAACAGGGAAACCATAAAATAAAAATTGATCCTGAAACTTGGAAATCTCTGACTCAAATTGGAATATTCTTGACGACATTTTTAAGCTGGAATACAATTCTTCGCAAGCAAATCTTATATTTTTATTATGAACATTATATTCCTAATTGCTCTATTTTAAATAAAACAAATGTACAATATTATGAAATTAAAAATATAAATGAAAGAGATATAGAAATTGATTTAACCAGACTTTGTTATGAGTTTGGAAAAAAAATGCAAAATAAAATTAAAACAGATGTTAAAATCTATAGATTATTATTAAGAATGGATAATAAATAAAAACAAACAAACAAAAAAAATAATAAAAAAAAAAAAACAAAATATTTGAGTTTTTATTAATTCTTTATTTTGAAATTTATTAAAAATTTTAAACATAAATGACCACAAATAAAAGTATTAAATTTTTGATATCTTAAATAGTTATATTTAATGTTTTTACCCAAGTATCTTAAAACTTCTATAGGTGGTTGGAGATTACCAAAACTATCAAAGTATTCTACATTGTCATTATTTTTATAAAATGCTACCCAATGCGTTCCATATCCTCTATTTGAATCCAAGTTTATAATTCCATTCTCTATTCGGTGTGGAGTTTTAGGAAGTTTATCCCTCATATATACTCCTCTAAAATAAGGAATATACTTCTTCCCAAATGTTCTCAAGTCCACATCTGTTAGCGGTCTATTAGGTAGCTGCTTTAATAGTTTTTTGATGAGGTATAAAATATTCCATAGCCTTTTTTATAGGGTTTAAGATATAGACCTTTACCCATAGCTATTGCCTCTAATGTTTTGTTATGACGCTTACTTTCTTCGAGCTGTTGTCTACCATTTTTAGCTAAAGTAATAGTTTTAGCGATTGCTGACCCACCAGAAGCTATTGCTCCCAATGCTCCAAGTGCTGTTAGAATAGGGACAAGTGGAAGAAAACCGCCAAGTTTAGGTATGTTGATAATTCTAGGAATTTTTACTATAGATTTTTTTCCAAGAAATGAATGTTGGATAGCTTTTCGTGCAGTTTTAATAGCGGTTTTGATGTCATTTGGTTTTTCCTTTTTTAAAATATCGGTTGCTGATTTAACGGCATTCTTAAAAATATTTCGTCTACACTTTTTCTTTTGGTTGCCAGTTTTTACTCCCAAGCCCAATTTAACTTTTGACTTCATTGTGTTAGTGACAAGGTATGCGTTGAGTTTTTCTCCAAATGTACTATCTTTAGCTTTAACTCTACTCCAAGCTTTTTCTGCTAGTTCTTTATCTGCGTAATGTCGTTTATGAATATCAGTGTTCTGGGCATAAGCAATATCATGAATTTTACAAGCTGCATCCAACGGATTGATACCTTTATCACCCCTTTGTAATCGTTTTTCCAATTTAGTTCCTGGTCCACAAAACTGATAACCCGGTAAATGAAGTTCAAGTGGTAGTGAATTAATTAAGCTATTTACAAGTCCTTTTCCAAAGACGAAATGTTTTCTACTAAATTCTTTATTTT
The DNA here is from genome assembly GCA_943735925.1 of Pollenia amentaria. Classification (NCBI taxonomy): domain Eukaryota; kingdom Metazoa; phylum Arthropoda; class Insecta; order Diptera; family Polleniidae; genus Pollenia; species Pollenia amentaria. The sequence goes on from OX031007.1 coordinate 152,775,170, forward strand.
TATACACAATCATTTATATATAAAAATTGCTTTTCTGAAAATAAAAAAATAAATAAAAATTCGAAAGTAAATAAAACGTTACATTAAACAAACGTATGCTTTCAGTTATTAAGATGCGTTTGGTAAAACAACATTCGAATATTTCAGTGAGAAACTTGGATTTAATGGAAAACAGAAATGGTTTTAAACATAGCTGTCTTTTACCTAATTCTATCAGAGCACTAATAGTTGGTCCCTCAAACTGTGGCAAAACAAATATAATGCTAAGTTTAATTGAAAGTCCGAATGGTTTAAAATTTAAAAATATTTATATATACTCAAAATCATTAAATCAACCGAAATATAAATATCTGTCAAGATTAATTTCATCAGTAAAGGGTATGGGACTTTATACATTTTCAGACAATGAACATGTCATACCACCCGAAAAAGCTAAAGTAAATTCTATTATGATATTTGACGATGTCGCTTGTGAAAAACAAAATAATATAAGATCATATTTCTGTATGGGGAGACATAAGGATATTGATTCTTTTTATTTATGTCAGACTTATACACATATTCCAAAACATTTAGTACGTGATAATGCAAATATGATTATTTTATTCAAGCAAGATGAATTAAATTTAAAGCACATCTACAATGATCATGTTGGCAGTGACATGAGTTTAAATATGTTTCGTTACATTTGCGGAGAATGTTGGAAGGATAAATATGGATTTCTTATAATAAGTAAAGATGATGAAATGAAGCAAGGGCGTTATAGAAAAGGCTTTGATCTATTCATTCAGATTTAGTCATATAAATACTACTAACTACATCAGACGTATACCTATTAATATTAAATACGCTTTTTTTCCACTTGGAAACTGTTAAAATTATTCCACGAAGCTGTTTATCTGTTTTCAAAAGCTGTTTAGCTGTTTTCAAAAGCTGTTTAACTGGTTTCAAAAGCTGTTTATCTGTTTTAAGAAGCTGTTTAGCTGTTTTCAAAAGCTGTTTAACTGGTTTCAAAAGCTGTTTATCTGTTTTAAGAAGCGGTTTAGCTGTTTTCAAAAGCTGTTTAGCTGTTTTCAAAAGCTGTTTAGCTGTTTTAAGAAGCTGTTTAGCTGTTTAAAGAAGCTGTTTAGCTGTTTAAAGAAGCTGTTTAGCTTTTTTTTTTTCATCAAAGTTATAATCATGGAAGAAAATATTTTAAAAGAGTTGGTGAAATCCAAAAAAATTTTAAAGAAGAAATTTCAAAGCATACGACTTGGAGAATTGGAAAAATTCAATAATTTAGAAAGAACATTTAAACCTTTAACAGAACCTCTAAAGAAACTAGTCAAATTGTCAGATTCGTCAAATTTAACAATACCCACAGAAGAAAAATATAAATGTAAGCATAATACTAAAATAAAAACGGAAAATAAAACTATATTCACCAGCACCCCTAAGAAAACCTTAATGAAAGAGAAAAACATTAATTCAGCACCTAATAGAATTAAAATAGATAAAGAAGAAGAAGAAGAAGAAGAAGAAGAAGACTATAACAGTAATAGTGAAGATGAAGTAAATGATAAATCGAAAAATGAACAATTTTATTCTCAATCATCCGATTGGGAGTTTGATTTATCAACCCTAAATGGAAATAAAAAGCTTGACACTATATTTGGACCTCATAAAATGGAAAATGGAGACTGGAAATTTGGAAATTCTATTTTAAAGCTAACCGATGATAAAATAATAATAGGTCAAAAATCTTGGGCACTAACCCCAGGGTTATACTCATTACTTTTTCATAAAAATCCAAAACAATTTGATTCGTCAGAGCTAGCAATATATAAAAATATTTTACTTGATACAAATGCACATCGAAGAAACTATGATCCTAATAATCAAATCAATGGAAACAGAGGTTATAAATATAAAAAAATAATAAATAAATTGTTTACTACAACTACTCACGTTGGTAAGGGTTTAATGGAGGTAAATCTTAATAAACCGAACTATATATACTGGGATAATCCTAATGAAATTGTAGACCGATTGAGGCTGTTAATAGCATCACAACATGCTGGTAACAATAATCATTCTAATGAAATAATATCTATAATCGAAGAACTAAGGGAAGCAAATATAATTGAATAACTTTTAAATAAATAAATAAATAAATAAAAAATTATGACTGTTGACAAATTTGGTCATTACTATAATCAAAAATATATAGGAGATATAACAAGAAACAACATTTCAAAAAAATTCGGTATCAAACTCAACGTAAATAATATTGACATAGAGAATAAAAGAATTTTAAATTTGTCACCTCCAATGAATGGGACAGATGCTGTTAACAAAAATTATGTGAATATACAAATGACCCATATGCAAGAACATTTAAAAAGGGGTATAAACAAAGAAGTTTTAATTGTAAGAAATGAAATAAAGGATTTAAATAAGAAAATTTCTGATATATATAGTGCAATGATTCATCACAACAAACTTTCATCACAACAACAACAACAACAACAACAACAACAACAATAACATAATGGAAAAAAGAACGATAATAAATGAACTACATTCTAGAGCACGCAAAAATTTCTTAAGACGGAAAGTAATAACAAAGGGAATTGATGATCTTTGGCAAGCAGATTTAGTAGAAATGGGTAACTATTCCATTATAAACAACGGATACAAATATATGCTAACAGTTATTGATACATTTTCAAAATATGCTTGGGCTGCAGCAATTAAAGCAAAAACCGCAAATGAAGTTTCCAAAGCTTTCCAGGAAATACTAAGTAAGGGGCGAATACCTAAAAATTTACAAACAGATGACGGTAAAGAATTTTTTAATAAGGAGTTTGGTTTGCTAATGCGCAAATATTCAATTAATCATTACTCTACTTATAGTGTAATGAAAGCTTCAATTGTTGAACGCTTTAATCGAACACTAAAAGGTATGATGTGGAGAGAATTTAGTTATAATGGAACATTTCACTGGATTGATATTTATAAAAAACTAGTTGATCAATATAACAGAAAAACTCATAGTAAAATTAAAATGGCGCCTATTGATGTAAAACGTGAACATGAACAACATCTACTGAAAACTGCATTTAGCAGCTTAAAAATGTTTAAATCATCAAGGTTTAAGGTTGGGGACTATGTTCGCATAAGTAAATATAAACATATATTTGAAAAAGGTTATACACCAAATTGGACTACAGAAATATTTAAAATAAAATCGATACAGAACACCTACCCAATAACATTTTTACTTGAAGACTATCAAGGAAATCCTATAAAAGGCGCATTTTACAAGGAAGAAATACGTCGTACACGTTATCCTAATACATTTCTGGTGGAAAAAATTTTAAAAGAAAAAGGTGATAAAGCGTATGTTAAATGGTTAGGTTTTCCAAACCAACATAATTCTTGGATAAGTAAAAATGAAATATTATAAGAAAACAAATACAAAAAAAAGTTTTTCTAATAAATGTATAAATTTAATAAAACAAAAAAACTCAAGCATTTTCATTTCATTTACAATTTACCATTCAGGATGTCAATTACTTTAGCTTTAAGTGGAAATTCATCAATCCTAACGGCAAATTATTTCCCACCAATAGATCTAAAAGATGACTATGAATGTTCTCTAGTTGATTTTCATTCATATAACTCTATTCCTAATGTAGATTATGATAATAATTTATTTCATATAGGAGATAAAATAATTGAAATTCCTATTGGATCATACGAGTTACAAGATATTGTTGATTATATAGTTGGCCAGTATAAAGCAGAAAATTATAATAAATCTATTCTCATTAAAGCTAATAATAATACTTTACAAATTGAAATAACTTCATCCCACGATGCAATTTTATTTAATCGAAAACGATCCATTGGTACGCTGTTAGGTTTTAGTGAAGAAAATTTTAAAGGCTGGTATGAAACATGTATCAAATCAACCTGTAAATATATTAAGAGTTAATGCTATACAAATTCAGTGCAATATTATAACGGGAGCTTATATGAATAACTCTCCCGCACATATACTACACGAGTTCGCATTAGACGTACCACCAGGCTATAAATTAGATGTTATTGCTAATAACCTAATTTATTTACCAGTAAACGTCAAAGAAATAACATATCTCAAAATTTGGATTGTTGACCAAGAAAATCGTGCAGTTAATTTCAGAGGTGAAGAAATAACACTAAGATTACACCTAAGACCACGGAAAAAATGATAATTTACAATAAAACTAAGCACATTAAAGTTAATAGGGTCATTCCTACTAATCATATTAAAGCTATAAGACCATCATTATCGAAAGAAAACACCACCTTTTTAAAATTGCTTAAGTTAAAAATAAAGAAAAATGTCTGATATACTCAATGTCATTGAAAAACCATATTCTGATGAAAATATAATAAAAAAAGATTATCATAGCTATGTGCCCTATATTCAATCATTTAAAAACAATGATGAAATTCGAATTACACTACAAAATCAAGACTTATATGTTCTTCCGTCTGAAAGCTACTTATATATAGAAGGAAACATACAAAACTCTAAAGGTGAAGAAGCATCACAAAATACTAGATTAAGGAATAATTGTGTTGCATACTTATTTGATGAAATACGGTATGAGATTAATGGTGTGGAAATTGATCGCACTCGATACTTGGGAATATCTAGTACAATTAAGAATTATGTCTCACTAAATGAATTTGAAAGTAATATGATGAGAAATGCAGGGTGGAATATTTCTGAAGACCTATCAATGCGAAAATTTAATTTTTATATTCCCCTAAAACTACTGTTGGGATTTGCTGAGGATTTTAATAAAATAATTTTAAATAGCAAACATGAACTAATTCTTCTACGAAGTTCAAATGATGATAAGGCGTATTACTCAACAGATGCTAATGAAAAATTAAGTTTATCGATTAAAAACATAACATGGAGAATACCACATATTCACCTATCAGATGCACGAAAAATACAAATAATGAAGATTATAAAGGAGGGTGTTTCATTACCCATAGCATTTCGCAGTTGGGACTGTTATTTTAATCCAACATTTTCCGGAGGCAGAAATCACAACTGGAATATTAAACTATCAGTGAATTGAGAAAGGCCAAGATTTCTTTTATTCGTATTAGAAAACGATAATAAATATATACATTCAGATTTGAAAAATGTGAAAGTGCATTTAAATTCAGAATCGTATCCATATGATGATTTAAATTTAAAATTTGAGGAGAATCGATACGCTATTTTGTATGATATGTATGCTAAGTTTCAACAAAATTACTATATGAGAGAAGCACAACCTCTTCTTTCATGTGAGAAATTTAAAAATATTCCAATTGCAGTAGTTGATGTTAGTTATCAAAATGAAATTGTTAAAAATGGGCCTATCGATGTGAAAATTGAGTTCGAGACAAGTAGTCCAGTATCAAAAAATACAAATGCTTATTGTTTAATCCTACACGATCGTATGATGGAGTACACACCTTTAACTGGAATTGTTCGAAAAGTTATATAATCTATTTTAAAATACATTCTAATACTTACTTTTTTTTTCATTTAATTTCTATTAAATAAAGAATAAAACTGTTGGTTTTTTTTAAATAAATTTTGGTTTTTTTTTTATTTTATGTGTATATAGGTGTATATATTTACATATATTTACATTTACATATTCTATACTAATTATTTAGTGACTCAATATCACTAATTAACCTACTTAATTCTAAATCACCATTATCAGTATCTAACTGATAATGGTGCCATGCAAGTGTATTAATCTCATCATTTCTTATTTTACGTTTACTATCAATAAAATTTAAAGCTATTTTATTAACTCTATTTGTTAGTATTGTGTGTAACTTAGATGTGAATGTGTACATACATGCCCCTACTGATTTCTTATTAAATAAGACATGTTTATAATGATCTATAGTATAATTGTCTACCACGCATTTTTTAACCCCCTTAGCTTTTTTAACATCTTTATCATCTTCAACTGTGAAAGAATAAACTTTGGGTCCTAAGCCTACATATTCAGTGATGAATTTACCTTCAGTTTCATCTTTCATCATTCCAAGTACTTTTTTATTTAATTGAGGAAAGTTAAATGGATTATTTTGTGAATATGCTGATGTGTCAAAGAGTGTTTTTAAATCTCCTCTTATATCATCATAGAAATCATCAGTTTTAATTGAGTAAATAAAAGAGTCAGTGTCCATATAATTGAGATTTATATTATCTCCGAATTTAGGTTTCATATACTCATAATGGAAATCATACATTTTCCATTTTGATAGATCAAGTACACAAAAGCCTAAATAAATGGGTTTATTGTAATATGTCAAAGTTTTGTTCATTTGTACAGCCCATAATTTATCAGTAAACTGTGAAATACTGTGAAAATTTGGTTTTGCTATAAGTTCACCTACACCCAATTTATTGCGATTAGTACGACCCCATTCACTAACCAACCGAACGTCTTTTCTCTTATCGACATTTTCCATGGTTTTACCATACACAGCATTATTGAGCAATTTATAGAAATCTTTTTCAAATTGATTCTTAGCTTCTGTTCTATGTGTCGTATTTAAATCTATGTATGTCTTTAACCACGGCTTTTGATTAAATTTCAGAATTCGGTGAACTTTTTCCAAAACCAATCCATTATTTAAACATTGCTCTAATGTTTTATAATGTATGACATATTTCTTTTTGTCAGATAGATCAGCAATTAATTTTTCATATTTACTCCCACCAATTATTTTGTTTTCCACACAGAATGGCAGGTCATTATGATAATCATGACAGCTAGACGGGTATGATAAATCGACTTCATAAATATAACCAACATCTGAGTTATGTGGAATATTTTTGGGGTGAATGAAGTCATTTGTCCAACTGAAGCCTCCATATGGTAGTGACTCTGACATTGCCCAACCATAAAGATTATTTGCGTCTAAATATAAAATGTATTCGGAGGGTTTTGTAGGATCATAATCATTAAGATATTTATGATTCGCCTTACTATACCTCTTACTACATTGTGAAAGACCACCACGAATTCCTCGTTTAATAAAATTATACATTTCTAGATCTGTTAATAATTCTAGCTCAATTCTTGTATATTTTAACATTGCATCCCAAGAAAGCCCTGGGATGGTATAATAATGTGGAGGATCTAGGTTATAAATCTTCTTACAGAGCTTTCTGAAGTTTTCAAATATATCTGTAAGTAACAACACGTCAGTTTTTAAATACAGCTCCATGTAATCCTTAATAGTCTCGCAATCAAATTTTGTCCATATATTTTGTGCTAGCAAATAATCTTCTTCTGAACATTTTTTATCATTTAACCTACTATAAAATGCTTCAATTGGTGGGAGTTTCTTTTCATTTAATTTTTCAAATGAATTTAAATATTCATAAGGAAAAACACCCTTTCGCTTCATAAGAGAAAACTTCTCAGCATCTGGAAAATATTTTCTAACTGCATTTAAATCTTGATCATTGAGGTTACTAGCTAATGATTCCAAACCAGATGCCATAAATCTTAAAGAGTCTAAAAATCTAAGCTCAATTTTTTTTCCAGTTTTATAAACTCGCACCTTTTCAAGTTGTTTTGAAATAATATGCTGAGGAATATTTTGCTTCACTTTTCTTATATACAACTCATTTATATAATCATCAATTTCTTCATCAGTATATACCCGAACAGTATGCGACAAAGAAATGTATAATTCTTTATTTATTGGAATTACATTTGTCTCCCCTTTAATACTAAGTAATTCTTTAATAAATAAGTGACAGTCATATTTCGAAAAATTATGGAAAAATATAGGAATAAAATTTGGAATTTTAAAATTTAAATTACACGAATTATGTGCAGCCCCTCTATATTTTCCTGATAAGTGGCAGTGATCTCTCACAGCTAGTTCATCGCCTAGTGCTAAAGCGCAAATATGACAGTTAATAGAGTTTAAAAATTGTTCTTCTTCTAAGGGGGTTAATGAATGCATGGGGACAATTTTTTCATAATACTTCTTATACATTTGTCTACATTCATTTATTAAATTATTTACAAAATGTTGCCCTACATTAACACTACTACTACTACTACTAAACATTTTAAACTTATCTAAATTTTCATTAAAATTACACTTAATATTAAAACCATATGCACATGGAACATGTTTTTTTGTAAATCTACTATTTTCATTAATACTACTACTTACATCTACTTCCTCGAGAACGCATTCAAAATCCGCATACACAGTGAACGGGAGATTCATTTGTCGCTCATGATGGGAAAACTTTATGACTGATTTTTCTCCCTCCGGCATCTTGGGAATGCATTCTCCACACTCTCTCTCCTTATGAATTACCATTCTCTCTGGTATATTTGTATGGTAGAGACAACTATTGCAAAAAATTAAAGCACCTTTATATTTTGAAATTTGGGACCTTAGTAGTCTAAGAGAAAAAGAATTTTTGTTAATAAGATGTTTTGCACGATATATTTAAATATTTTGATAACTACCTTGAAATATTGTTTATTAGAATGTAGTGCATTTTATCACCACATTCGTCTTCCAGCAGCATAAGGTTTATATGCATATTTTTTTCCTTTTTGGTAATGTAGTATGGTCCAATAACAGCCTTGGATTTCCTATCAAACCCGAACACATTTACACTTATATCAGTATTATTTCTTTCAAATACTTTAATATCTTTCACATCAGTAGGAAATTGCATTGATGTGAAATTAAGTGTTCTACCGCAATCAAGCTTAATATTATTGTCAGCAATATTTGGTATATTGTAAATTGTCTGCCTATGTGTATTAATATTATCACCATTATAAAATGCTGCTATTACACTCCATTTAAAGCAAAATACATCATTGTTTTGAATGTTGACACAAGCTTTCTTCCTCGCCAGCTCTACGGGTGTAGGTATATATTGGGATCCTGATAATGGTGATGCTTTATTTATGTTTATTTCCAGCCATTTAATTTGGATAAGCGTCCAACCAGAATCTCTTTCTTGAAACTCAGACATCTTCGCCTTAATCTTTTCAAATTGAAGTGTGAGAGCTGAGCCAATATTGTCTGCCCTTGATAAGCGTATCATTTCCGTATTGTGGTACATATCAGTTTCTGGTTTAAGAGGATGTGCTGGTAGCTTATATCGAGCTGTCAATTCCAAATTAAATTTCACAATTATGTGCTCAGCCAGACAATTATTTAATAATTTCTGAACATACATTTGACCCTCTTTCAAATATTCATTTGCATTCAAATTCAAATCTCCTTTCGGGAAACGGTACGTCAAAAGTCGAGATTTAAATGAATTTTTTATCAATTGAATCCGGTTTCCAATTCTCTCCTGTACATTTTTCTTGTGTTCGGGTTGGGAGCAATGAATAAACCACTGTTGTGGTTGAATTTTAACATTACAATCCTCACACATAATAAAAGATTCTGAACATGACTCAGGCTTTTGTTGTTTAAATGGTATATTTGATTGTAACATCGATAGACGCTTCCTAGATGCATCCGATGTTGAAGGATGTTCATCCATTTCTTCTACTTGTTGTTGTTGTTGTTGTTGCTGCTGTTTTTGTTGCTGTTGTTGCTGTTGAAGGAAATCTAGATGGATTTCCATATGTTTTTTCCTCTCCATTGATGTCAGGGATATATGATTGCACACATCACATGGCACATGAATTTGAATATGTTTTTGTAATTTTTGTTTCTTTTTATATTGGTTTTGGCAAATTTCACAAATTAGTACACTAGCCATTATTATTATTTTTAAAATATTAATTTCTTTTTTTATTTTCACAAAAAAAAAAGCACAAACTTTCTTAAGCAAGTCTACTTTAGAAACTAATGAATAGAATATATTTAAAACCTTTTATATACTTTCAAATATCTATACAATCGTAAATTTACTTATCAACAAATAAAATACCAGACTGTCTCTGTATATCTGTCTGTCTGACTAACTTTCCTTTTCCCCCTTTTTATCTTCTCTTTTCTTTTAAAAATCATAAATAAATACTTTGAATTTATTCTTCAACCCCAAATAAAATTGAAAAACCATTTGCTGTTACGAAGCCAGTCTGTCTGTATGTCTGTCTATCCATCCAATAATATTTTCGTCGATCACCCAAACAAACAAAATAACAACAACCCTCCATCTGGTTACCCATAAACACACACACACACACACACACACACACACACACACACACACACACACACACACACACACACACAACAAAAGAAAGGCTTCAACAATTCACAAAACACACAAAAAAATAAAAAAAAAATATATTTTTCCAATTTCTTCCTCAAGGTCTGTCTGTGTATCTATCTATCTATATTCAAGACACACCTCAATACAATACAATACCCTTATCATCTCACACCCCATAAATTATTAATTTTAATATCAGCGCTTTGAAAAAATTGTCCACAAAAATTTTTTTCAAAATCAAGGTCCGTCTATCGATCACAACAAAAGAAAGGCTTCAACAAGTGCATTGACAAGTACAGTATGTCTGTCTTCCACAAAACACACACAAAAAATATTTTTCCAATTTCTTCCTCAAGGTCTGTCTGTGTATCTATCTATCTATATTCAAGACACACCTCAATACAATACAATACCCTTATCATCTCACACCCCATAAATTATTAATTTTAATATCAGCGCTTTGAAAAAATTGTCCACAAAAATTTTTTTCAAAATCAAGGTCCGTCTATCGATCACAACAAAAGAAAGGCTTCAACAAGTGCATTGACAAGTACAGTATGTCTGTCTTCCACAAAACACACACAAAAAATATTTTTCCAATTTCTTCCTCAAGGTCTGTCTGTGTATCTATCTACATATCTCTATGTCTGTCTATCGATCACAACAAAAGAAAGGCTTCAACAATGCACCCACCACTTGTGCATTGCTTTCCTATAAAATTTAACACGTGTTCATTTGACATACTTTAACACGTGTTCAGGAATTTCCCCCCTAATTTTGCCTTTTTTAAAATTTTATGACATTTTTATTGCTTTGTTTTTGAAAATTTTTTTTTTTTTAAAAATTTGACCTTTTTTAACACGTGTTCATTTGACATACTTTAACACGTGTTCATTTTAATGGCTTTTGGATAATTTTAATGGCTTTTTAATGGCTTTGGAAAAATTTTAATGGCTTTTGGGTAATTTTAATGGCTTTTTGGTAATTTTAATGGCTTTTTGGGTAAATTTGGCGTAGAAACCTTATTATACATATACTATTATTTATAAATTATTTAATAAAATTTACATTCTTTTCCTCTAAAACAACACAAAATAATGGTCAATATTTTTTTTGCACCATTTTTACACAATATTAAATTTTTTTTAGCATTGATATTTTATTTTGTGACACTTAACAATTTTTTTTAATGTACCTACATTTTCTTTAAACTTGATTTTTAATGGGTATTTTTTTAAATTTGTTAACCACTGAATGGCAAAAAATTCGATAGGCATATGTAAAACGAACGACACAACTGATGCAAAATTATTTTACAAATGTTGATAACAACATATTATTATAAAGATATTTTGTTTGCATCTTAAACGTATTTATTATGAGTGCACGTATAGAAAGTTACCATGTTATGGCTAATAAATATCATTAAATGGTAGTGATGATTATAATATGTTTGTAAAGTTATCATTATTTAGTTGTTATAAAAATGATTATTTTTCAGTGAACAATACTAAAATTTATAATTGCGATAATCAATGACATGTTTACTGTAACTATAATATTGTTGATGTTAAATAAAAATAACAATATTTTGTGTACGACAACAATATATTGTTACAATACAATAAACATAGTGTAGTTGCCGCAATCATGCCCAACCATTTTTTTCTCTGCGTGTGGTTTACGAAAATGATTAAAAAAAGGCATTTAAACAAGTTAAATCAAAACATTAATGAATATGTTAATATATTTAGCCCGTAGAAAAGCATTTTAGGAGTACTTTAATTGCATGTCTTATTAGGCTGTTGTCAGCAGAAAATAGTCCTCCAAACCGGAAATACCCCATACAAAAATCAGGCATCCCATCAGCAGGTTTGAAGCGATTTGAGGTATTAATTCATACATAAAACCTGCTCCTTTTGGAGCACATTTTTTACTCGGACCATTTAGTATAGAATGATATAACCATAGCAATAATCAAAGGAACGGAGACAGAAAGGAAGATATAGAGTAAATAGGTACTTATTATCGTTTGTCTATATTTAAAGCTAACGACTTTTTGGGAAACTCACTTATTACTATGGATGAGATTTTCATGCCCTAAAAAATCGAAAATATGCGCTTAAAATATGCACTAAAAAATCCAAAATATGCATTGACAAAATGAAAAATTGGCACTAAAAACTAAGAAAATTTCCATTAAAAATCATTTTTTAATTTTACTAAAAACAAAAATATAAAAAATTCCGTATATTGTTATTCAAATATCTTTAAAAAAACTAAAATAACTAATTTTTGTTTGTTTAAATGAATAAGTGCTGTTTTATAAAAGGAAAAATTTGTCTTGTACTTGAAGAATGCCAATGCATTTTGAAGAAATTTATTTTCTGATCCCACTTTGATTCCAAATCAGATCTAAAATATTTGAAATTCATTTTATTTTTTTAAATCCTTAATTTTTTGTTTTTTTTTTTTAGCAAAACGTTTGGATTTTTTTCCTAATTTGTGGGGATATTCTTCCTTCCACATTGTTAATTTTACTTTATTGCAATATCAATTAATTTGACTTGAGCATTTAGTGAACTAAATTCCTCCTAATTCCTTAGTTATTGTTTCACCAATATATCCGTTATTGGAAAATATAAATGCTAATTGACTTCTGCTGTTATCTAAATCTAATATTTCTTTTACTTTTTTAATTGCACAATCATCGAAATTAACAAGCTTTTCTAACATTCTTAAATTACTTGAAGTTTTTTGAATAGAATTCTGAAGCATCTAGCCAGGCTCCCATTTGCTACTACTGGCTGCGGTAGAAGGTGAATCAAGGCATACATTTCATTAAAAATTGAAATATTATCGAATTGGCTTCTAAATTTTCTGCAACGCTGTATAACCCATGTGCTAATAAAGTAGCTTGTAACAGTCTTGGATAAAATATTTTAAACCGATTGGAAGCCTTAACCATGTAAGTTACTGCATCGGCTTTGTATTATTGTATATTGTATTTTAAGCAAAGCTCCAGAAGAATTTATTTATTATTAAAAAAATTTTCGGAACGTTTTTTTTTGTGTACTAATTTTTTTTAAGAAATTTTTTATAATATGTAAATAAAAAAAAAACATCCTCAAAACTGTTAAAATATGCCAAAATATGAGCTTAAAACGTAAATATGCAAAAATATGCATTTTTACTAATATATGCAACAATATGAAAAAACAAATCGATGCCATTTTAACGCAAATTTAATGATTTGGAAAGATAATTGGTCGACATCGTCTTAGATTATCGATAAAAAACATGCATTTGCATGGAAATCGCATCCCTACTTATTACATAACGTTTTTGAACAAAAAAAAATAATTACTTTTATTGCATTCTGTTTAATCTTAACAACCACTTCTCCTGCTATAAAATCAATTTTTGTTATAAATCATTTCATAAGTCCCTTTTGCCTTTAAGATACAAGTTCTTGCAAAAGAAAAGAAATTAATAAAAAAATGGACTGCATGTTAAGTCAATTAAAAAATCAACAACGATATAATGGCAATTTAGTGTGTAAGCAAAGTGTGGGTGATGGCATAATGTTATCATGTATTTTTTAAATCCGTTAAGGTAACAACACTAGTCACGTGTAAATGTCGTCATTTAAATGAAATTGTCTCAACTGTAAAGTAAAAGAAAAACGATGAAAGGAATCAAGGAAAATTGGATAGCAAAGGAAAAAATAAATGGTTATGCTCATAAATAGTAACTTAATGCTCGCAGCAGCTTTCGCCAAAGAAATCAACTGTAATTACGTATGGTTTGCAACATGTTGACCTGTATCCTCTTTTATTGTGCTGCTAAAATAATCATATATGTAAAAAACAAAATAAGTGTTAATGCAACATGTCCGCTTGTCGTAAGCGAACAACAATTGCATTGTTCGTTGAAAAATAAATCATATTTATCCTGTTTTTTTTTTCAACATAAAATCACGTTATTTTATACACGCAGAAAAAAATGATTGGAGGCAAAAATTTTCCAAGACCACCATACTATGGGTGGACGTGAACAATGTTAATGAGCGCGGATCAATAAGTCCGTGACTTTTCGAACTTCCCTCGTATTTATATAAAATGCAACACGGCTCCCATCAAGTACCACCTGTTAATAGACTACTGTCAAGTTGGAAAAAAGTGAATTTTGAGTGCTCATTAAACATTATTTTTTTGCCAAAAAAAAAACCGTCAATCAAACGAAGGAAAAGCTTGATAAATACTATGGGGACTCTGCACCATCGATTTAAATGGTTAAAAAAGTGGGTTACTGACTTTCGTTGTGGCCAAGAAAAAAGTTATATTTCATCAAGGTAATGCACGGGTGCACACGTGTGCAGTCTCAGTGGCAAAATTACATGAATTGGGCTACGAATTAGTACCTCATCCGCCATATTCTCCGGATTTAGCCCCCAGTGAATATTTCCTATTTCCGAACCTAAACAAATGGCTCGGTGGAAAGAGATTTAGCTCCAACGATAAAATTATTGGTCAAACAAATGCCTATTTGGACCTCGAAAAATCCTATTTTCTGGAAGGGATACATAAATTGGAGAAACGTTGGACTAAGCGTCTTGAGCTAAAAGTAGATAATGTTGAAAACTAAAGTTGTTTATTTTGTAAAAAAAACTGTGTTTCATTCAAAAAGTCACAGACTTATTGATCCGACCTCGTATAATAAGTCTGTCCGTACGACCAAAACATGGTTAAACATGACCATAATATCGTTAAAATTAGTCATAACTTGTTTGAAATTCACCATAAGTTAGTTAAAATTAAACATAATATGGTTAGTTTTGTCACAATTAATAACAATTAGTCATGTCATATTGTCAAAATGTCCTAATATTTCACAATGGTTTAAAAATATTGTTGTTGGTTTGTTAACAAAAAGTGTCTTAAATAAATAGAACGTTGCTTGCTGTGTTTATTGTGCTGTCGTAATTAATCAGAACAGTCCAGCGCTGAGCGGCTGCGCCGTACAACAATATTTTTACACCATTGTGAAATATTAGGACATTTTGACAATATGACATGTTAGGATACCTTGTGAATTGACTAAATATGACCAAAATTAACGCTATCTCGTAAAAACTAACCATAATATAATAAAAAATTTAAATTATTTGGTCAAAAGTAAAAAAAAAAAATCATCAGAAATAACAACTGTATTGTCTATGTTTACCATGTTATGGTATTTATTTCAGTCCTTTTTCGATTTGATTATTCACTGAAGTTGTCGTTTTATTTCGTTTTCTATTCCTGTTATATCTTATGTTTCATTTTTATAACCACTCCATTAATTCATTTCAGCCCGCCACGATCTTCATAAGCATTCTTTCTGTTTTACTGGTTGCTCCTACTACTAGTGTTTTTCATACGGGTTTTCCGGGATCCCACACATTATTCTGAAAAGAATCCCAGGAAATTTGTCTTGTAATTCCCGGGATTTTTTATTTATTAATGTAAACTTAGCAGCTGATATAATTGTAAATAAGTTATGTCAAGAAAAATGTACTTATGTTGATATTAATTCAAATCCAATAATTAAGGCAATGTTTAATGATTGAGGCTCTAAATGTACACAACTTTTAATTGTTTTACAGACCTAGATATGCTTTATGCGAACCACGAGAAGTTTTTCCACTTACTTCAAAAGGTTGAATAATAAAATATTTCTTGGACTAGATTCTAAAAATGCAGCACACACTAGGGTATTCATTTAATCGGGCTTTTGCTTTAATCGGTTAATCGCTCGATTAATTAACCGAGGTTTTGGTTTAATCGGTTAATAATGTAATTGATCGGTTAAGTTTTTTTTTATAAATTAAGTAATTTCAATGAATAAAAATTCTTTAATTATTTATTATTTGGAGTTTACATAACAAACATCCCTGCGGGAAAACTCAGAAGACCTTTTTAGGCCTGCTTAGAATTTTTTTTATTCAATTACCATTCTGATTTAACTGCTAAAAAATGCATCATAAAAGGCCTCGGCTCTTTTGTATGAAAAATAATAACATACACATTCCACACTCGCTTATATGAGAAGGCAAAGCAAAAGTAAAAGAATTATTGTTTTCTATCCAGCTGCCATTCTTATGTAAATGCCTAAGAAGCGAGGACGGAAGGACTACTCTAATGACAGCGTGCGTAAAAAAGATATGAGCATGGAACGGAGTGAGCAGGCCTTGTACATCCAAAAGAAGGAGTACAGAGGCCTTCTAGAATTTATTCCGATTCCTGCTTTTTCCCGCTGGGATAAAAATTCAAATATAACAATTGAGACATAGCAATTCTTGAACTAAAACGAGCAAACAAAAAATAATTCATAAATGTGTAATACATTTTTTTTAATTAATACGTAAATATTATGTAGTAATTAAAAAATAAACTGTAAGATAATTTTATTAGTTATTTCAATAGTTTAAGAACCCCTTCAAAAATAATCTGTTAGAAAAATAATTTGGTTTAAATGTTTCGGATTTAAGCGATTCTTTTCTTTTCTTTCACTTCACTTATCGGTAATTTTAGAGAAATCGAAAGCAATCCATAATAAAGAGTAATAGCCTATTTCCAATGTGCGAAAGAATTCTTTCGTTCGCATAACTACATTCAAAACAAAATGTAGTTATACGAAAGAAAGAATTCTTTCGCACATCGGAAAAAGGCTATAAATAATTTCTCAGTCCTTTTCCTGAATTCCTCTAAACGTTAAAATATTCCATTATGCCATTAGAGTTCTGTTTTAACATTTTTAAATTTTTAACTCTTATAATTGTTTCGGTTAATTCTGTTAAAAGATTGATATAAGAAAATATGAGAAGAAACAAATAACTAAACACATTATACATATAAAAAGTACGTTAAACAAACAGCCGTTGACAGCAAACACCTTTTTAAAATAAAGATCACTGAACACCATCTTTGTTTGTATGAAACAATATTTTTCAAACACATACCGAAACAAATAATTAAAAACACAAAAAAAATGTGTTATAATGCTACAAAAAATTAAAATTTTGTTACATCGGTTAATGGGTTAATCGACTGCAATTAACCGGTTTAATCGTTAATCGAAAAAAGCCAATTTTAAATTAACCGATTAGTCAATCGGGTAGTAATTAATCGGTTAACCGAATGAATACCCTAGTATTATAAATTTTTGAAGGATATAGCGAGAGAACTCAAAGTTTCCATTGATTAATTAATGTAATTTTGCATATATATATATGAATAAACAACAACGGCTACTAAATACATTTCAGACAAAGCATTTTTATTTTAGTGTGCGTGCTGCAAATTTCTGTTAGTAAGACGTATGAGTGTTTTTTAATTTAAAATAATTTTGAAGCACGCTTTTAGGTAATAAACTAAGAGGTGAGTCTATTAATAATTAAAAGAAAAAGAATGTACGGATTTCAAGCATACCAAGCACATGATTATCCATCCTATACTGACGCTTACGATCTGTGTGACCGACTTATCGAATTTTAATCTTTCTATTATGAACGAAGCGCGCGAGATTATCGTAATTTCTATTAGGTTCATCATAAGCAATAAGCTTAAATTTAGAGTGGATCCAAAGCTTATGAATTCAAGACATGCGCGCATACAGCAATATTTGGTGTAAGAGACCGACGTTTTAAATAAAATATATTTATCTTTTCATATTTTTATCCGTTAAGAAATATGACTAAAATTAGTCATAGATAACAAAGTTTTTTTCTCTAAAACTTTGGCTTATGTAACTAAGAACATACAATTCTGAAAGCAAATGAGGTTTAATTAAATTGCTTTTTAACTAATATAAGTTTTAGATCTATCTTTCAGTTTTTTCTTCTTCCTCTATTTTGTTGCTCTATTTTGAAAGGATTCACAATGGACCGCATTGGTCTCCAAGTTGAGGTGTGCCCTTGGGCTCATTTCCCTTCTTCATATAGCCTAACCTAACCGCAATCGTTCTGCAGCTCGTCCTTTCCTAAGCCCTGAGTAGGGCATTGATATTCAGATTCCAAAGTAATGGTGACAGTGCACCTCCTTGCGGGGTGCCCCTAATAGCAACCTTGGACATATTTAAGTTGCCCAAGTTAGATTCGATACGCCTGAAGTAGGAGATACTGCCGACAAATTGAATGATCGCTGGTTCGATCTCCAAAAGTCTCTTTGCGTTAATAACCGATTCAGGCTTTACTTTGTTGAAAGCTCCCTCAATATCCAGGAATGATACTAAAGCAAATTCCTTGTAGTGCAGGGATCTTTCTATGTGGCCCACCAATGAGTGAAGCGCAGTTTCAGTGGACCTTCCCTTCGTATAGGCGTGGTGAGCCGCCGATAAGGAATTATAGCTCAACGATGACCTGTATGAATATCCATAATCCCCTCCAGTATTTTCAGTAGAAAGGAGGATAGACTATTGGCCTAAATTCTTTAACTTTAGTGAGAGATGTCTTCCCCCCTTGGGGGATTATATAGTCCAGCTTATTGGGACATGTGAGAGGCTCAGGCAGGCTCGAAATATCACTTAGAGCCATACCCATATCTATCTATATATCTCCAGGTTCTTTTGAAGATCCGCTGGGATAATTCCATTTTTTTTGACTGCCCAATTTTTGCCATGTTACCTCCCTCGGCACCTTATCAGTGCGGTCTGGGAAGTGTGTATTCGTTAGGACATCAAGGGTATCCCGACTGTTTGTGATCCAGGATCCATCTATCTTCTTTATATACGATGGAAAAGCTGGTCTGGAGGATAAAATCGTATGTAGCCGACTTGTCTCCGAGGAGCTCTCCACATCGCTGCAGAATTTTCTCCATGGCTATCTCTTGGCCCTCCTCGTGGGATTCCTTAAACCATTTACTGAGGACTTGTAATTGGCCCAAACACCATTACTTTTCGCTTCGTTGAAGAGTTTCTTGCGTTTTTTAGCAATTTCCGCATTCCACCATATGGGCTTAGCCTTGCACTTCCTGTCGATTCTTTCACACGACTTATTTGTTGCCTCACTGGACGCACTGCCTATGAGAACCGGGCACACCGGCAGTTTGTCCTCGTGTACACTAGCATAGACAGACTAGTTGGTTTTTCTTTAGTTCGTATATGGTTTCACCGAATCAACTCTGAGGGAAATATTGAAATCAATTTACATGTGACCAGAGAAGGAACAGTCCTTACACGCGTTCCAATCGCCTATCATATCGGAGAACCTATCGTTAATAAGCGTAACATCAAGAACTTACCTTCTGTTAGTCACACTCAAGGTAGGCTCATTACCCCTATGAACTACTGTTAGTTCATTTTCTACTATGAAACTCAAAAGCGACTCACCTCGTAGATTGGCATCCGAGCTTCCCCAGATGGTGTGATGTGCATTTGCGTCAGCACATATTATTAGAGGGATGTTGCACCTGTTGGCATACGACATCGCCTTCCTGGTTGCGGAGTTTGAATGATTAGCACCCTGGTCATGTGCCATGTAGCAGCTCATAAACCTAATAGTTTCGTAGGCACTGCAACCATCGGACTGACCGACTAGAAGCGAATATATTTGTTTCATATTTTGACGTGAGTATAGGAACCCTGCGGGAAATTTGTGTCAATTATTTCAACAGATTGGTCCTGGGATTGGGGTGAAAATAAAACCAGTACTAAAGTACTTATAACCAGTGAAAGGAAAAACAATCATTTCGCTGGTATGTGAAGAACCAAAAGTAATGAATTACAGCACAGTATTCACCGGTGGTGTGACATATTTTTTTTGGGGCTTTCTAAAATTTTGTACTTAAACTTAGTTCTTGGACTTGCTTTATTGAAATAATACTCCATTTTAGTAACTAACACTAAACACGTTCATTGAGAATAAATGTGTGACTTGTCAAATAGTGGCTGTTAGGTGTGAATTGACCCCCTCCAATTACAACCCCATGTAAAAGGTCACATTCATATAAAGTAAACCGCTCCCTACCACCAAAAACTATAACGGAAATACTTTGGTGTCAGTTCGCTTCCTTCTAGGAAAGGTTCAAAATCATTCAACTACTGTAGAGAGAAAACAACAATTATTTTGTTAATGCTTAGCAAAATATTTTACATTCGAAATAACACAAACAATGTTTTAAAATACTATAATTTTAAACGCATTATTGTCATAATTGACAATAACATGTTCGGCCACAATCATAATATTGTAGCCGGTGGCAATGATATGGTAAAAGTAACCATAATCTGTTTAAGTGTATGGTTGTAGTTAAATTAAAATAAAATATTATTTTGTTTATTTCAACCATATTTGGTGTTTCTGGGGAGGTAAATATTTTATTTTTAAATAGAAACAAAGTTTTATTAATTGCGATAAAGTACCCTGCGGGAAATTAGTGTCAATTGCTCTTAAAGCACTTATCCCTTGACCAGTGAACAAAATTTTATAATTAAAAGGAACGAATTGTGATAGGTGAAAACAAGACCTATCACTTAACTGGTGATAATGTGTTTAAAGTGTAGTTGGTTCCAGAGGAAAAGTAATTGGCACAAAACTATTCATGTGACTGGATTTTGTGCGGACAGTGGCTGATTCTCTCTAGTTCTATTACTTTATATGAAGGGGATCATATTTACATGGTTCATTTGTGACAATATCTGCGACAGGAATTATTTTAACCGAAATTAGATAAGTCCATTAAGGTTATTCAGTGACTTGTTACAATGTGTCAAAATGGTGCCAATTAGCCCCCTCGTAGGACATCGCCATGTTAAAGTGATTTATCACGTCACAAGTTTAGTGATAGTTCCCTTTCCCCTAGGGTAATGTTAAAAACAACAATAGTTTGTTTGGGTCCATTGCGATGGCCATAATAAGTTTTTTTTATAGCCTTACTTCAACTATATTTTTTCTCTGCGTGTAGCACTGTTTATATGGGGACAAACAAATGGATGTGAGTAGGTCCGTTACACATTTAAAAATACATAGTTATATATTACTTTACTTTTCAATTTTAAAAGCTTTACAAATGTATACATATTTACAAGAGCAATAAAAATTGTGGGCTACACACACAAGCACACACCAGTGTTCATATATTGGAGGCGTCATATGCATCTCTACATTTTTTTGAAATGCTAAAAGCAACCATCAATTGATAATAGTGAAGGAACGTGATTTTTAAACTCAAACTGTATGAAAAATTATTGTGACGGTATTGTAACGGTGCATTTTCGAATTTATTTATTTTCACACTCACTTACGGTCATAACTATAAAAATATTATAAAGAGTGATTTTTTTACCCTGATAGGACTAAAAAAAATTATAATGGCATACAAATTTGAAAATGATTTCGGGATTAAGAGCACCGTGGCTATTTTTGTTGTAAGTGAAAAATCGAAAAGGTGGAGAGAATTGCTGACTGATTTTTAAGGCTGTACCCACGCCAACAATAGATTAAACGTTTTTGCCTTTAAAGTAAAAGACACTTGCTTTCTGCTTATCCACACCAAAAAAAGTCTTATCAAGTTTTTGTATTAAAAGACAACCGGCAATCACAGAAATTCTTCAATGTTTTTTTTTTTTTTTTAATTGTTTGACTTGTCTTAATTGCTGTGGTTACATCATAAGAAAGCCCTCTATTTTATGAAACAAGGTTTGCTTCAGTCTGTTTTGTCTTACTCTGTGTGGGCATATTGTATCATATTGTATGTATTTTCTGCAACAAGTAAGTCAAAAACGCAGCTATGCGGATGTTTCGTTTGGTGTGGGTTGTCCCATAAGATCTAATATTCTGTCGTCGTATTAGTCGAAAAATGAACTTTTTTGTCTTATGTTTGTGTGGGTTCAGCCTAAAGATAATAACTTGGTAGCGTTGTTCAAGAGCTAATCTATTCATGATAATCTGGCAAAAATGATGAACTGATTTTAAATATCAAACAGTAAGCGCAGTATGACAGTTGATCCTTTCATACACAGAAAAAATTCTCCAAAGTCTTTCACCATTTAAAGCATTAATCAAAAATAAAATCAGTTTTAAATTAAAATTTAATCAAGTGAATCAAACGTTTAATAAAGTGAATTAAACGTTGAATCAAGTGAACTTAACGTTTAATTTAATTAATTTTTTTATTAATATCACGAATTTTTAATTGAAATCAATTTTTATTGTTTTCTGTGCAACTTCTATCGGGCTTAAAAAATACCCTATTTTATGGGACTTAACATTTACTTGCCACATAAGTCACTATAGTAGTATAAAGCACCGGTATTTTATAAGACACTTAACCGCTCGTTGACTGGGTTTCAAATAGGAAGGGAATGGCGAAGTATCTTGAGAAAATATAAATCAATTATATTTTCACATTAAGAAAAAGTTAATGCTAATCGGCGTCGCTGTACGTTTACGGTACCCGCAGGCTTATGAGGCAAGACCTTTTTGTGTTACATCCTCAGGAAAATCAGGTGCATTGAGGTATAAATTCCTCTGATTTCAAAATTGACAGATATACTGAGATCTTGGCTGACCAGAGTTCGTAGCCGGTACCACGAGCGCCAGGCGAGGGAATCGCGTGGTGGTTGTGGTTTAAACCCAAAGTCGCGCGAAGGAAGATCTTAAAATGTCGGGGGAGTTCTACCTGCTGGCGGATCTTCCTAGATGCTGTTGCCATTAAACAGGTGCTCCTTGCTTAGTTTAAAAATCTAGCGGACGTAAGATAGGTTCAGCTCGTAAACTAAGGGCGCGTGTACAATTCTGCCGAGTTATACACTCAAATAACTACCTGTGTTTGTTGGTTGCGCTTACATTGACTAGGACCCAGTGGTTACGACCACCATTAGATAAGGCCTACACGGTAGGTGCTCATGTACATATTTTCTACTACATGTGCGTTTACGGGTTCCTTTTAACGTAAATCTATTTTATATCCAGTCATTTCATTAAAAAAATTTTTTCCTTATACAGATTTTCCCCATACAACTCATACAACTTTGTGTTAAAATTTTATTGAGATCCTTCATATGATTTTATAAATTGACCCAATAATACATTAATACAGTTCCAACTTTCATTTCGTACATCATAATATTTTCATGAATTTTTATAAAAATTGTTTATTCAATACAAAACTACCTCCACCGTCATAACTAAAAAAAATCACAACCAAACAAATGAAAATAATTCATTCCATTTATTTATTTTAAATAGTCAGTGCAGTTGCAATGTTTTCCCTTTTGCCCAAAAGCTTTTTTTTTTGTAAACATTGTACATATTCAAATACGGGAATAAACGGCAGAGTATAAACTGGCAGTGATGAAAGGCAGATGTTTTTTCAGATATTTTTATTCGGTGTATTATGGACGAAGTACAAAGAAATGAGAACTACTTTTACAAACATCATACTGGTTTTTTTATGTGTCTGAGGAAAAGAAAGTCACAAAAAGAGGTATTTTCCTTTCATTTTGATTTGCTGGCAAAAATCACTGTTTTGTTGAAAGGAGCTTTAAGCGTAAGTACTCTACTCCAGTGTTAACAATGTTTGCGAGGGAAAAATCATGTGAGTACTTGTGTGGAATAAGTTCTGAATGTACTCGATTGTGTGAATTGTTAAGGGATTGATATTTTTTTTCGACATCATAACAATCAAGTTAATTTTACCGATATTAAACGCCAGTAAAAAAATGCATAATGGTCATTTGAATTAAGCAAAAAATATGAATGACTTTATATTTTAGTGAAAGGTGCCGGAATCATTTAAAATGTTGTAAGAATTACTAAGAAATAATTCTTTAGAAGATCTTTTAAATAAATGTTTATACAAGTTTAAAACTTTGATTTTAAAACTTAAGCTCGAATACATCTGTTAGAAGTACTGATTAATTATACCCACACCACAATAATTGTGATGTTTACCTTTAAGTTTAACGATCGACTCAGAATCACTGGAAATAACGATGTCCGTCCGGCATAGATGGGGGTAGTGCACTTATTTTGAAGTTTCAACTCACAGTAAGTATAGTGCAAAATGATTTCAATCATTTTGTTGATATTGAGTAATTTTTTTTTATTATTCCTACACTAAATCCCGCGAAGCTTTTTGCTTGTCTGCAGGATACCAGAGTCTCTGGCGGGAATCGAACCCGCAACCTCGGTACTGATAGACTAGCTCACTAACAGCTAGCCTACCGGGGCACCACTTAACATGAGTGATAGTGATGCTAAAAAGTTTTACACTCAAAAAAAAAAAAATAGTTTGATTTAAGAAAAAGCAATCATCAGTTTATTGCAACTTTTTTGATCTTCACTCATTTGAGTGCAACTAAAAATTTTGCATTAAATTTACAAACAAAAAACTTGTTTTTTCATGATTAAAGCCATGAGATGTTCCGTGTTTTAATTTCCTCTCTTATGCATATCATAACAAGAAGCAAAAGCTATGCTTATACAAAATTACATATTTTAAATCTAAGTGAGAGTATGTTTATATGCAGCTTTTTTGATTGCAAGTACCAATTTTGCACTACTTGAATTGAGTGCAGATTTTTGCATTCAGTCTTCGTTTAGTAATAGTGAAAAAATTTGCAATATCACAAATTGATTTTAGTGGTAGTTAAAAAATAGCAATCACCACTAAAGCTGGTAAAAAAAGAGTGCAAACTTATTTTTTTGCAGTTTTATTTAGAGATAGTGCACTGCTGATTTAAATCAATATTTAGTGCACTACCCCCAACTATGCCGTCCGACAGGCCATGTAAACTTCGTGCGCAAAGTACAGTTGCAATTTTTGGAGATAATTGGACGAAACTTTTATTAAGCATTTGCATTTTACAATATCCAAATCGTACTCACTCTTTGCTTTTATTGTAAGAAACAGCAAGGAATTTCACAATCAATACACTCGTAAAGTTTTATATACATACGTATTTCAAATGTGAGGTCAGCCCTCGAATATGCTTTAATTATATGGAGTCCATGCTACTTTCTTCACATAAATAATTTTTTAAACAGTTCAACGAAAGTTTACAAAATTTGCTCTCTCTTTTAATAACATTTCACGTAATCCTTCACCATCGTGTATTATTCATTGTAATAAACTAGAAATTAAATCTCTTGAAATGCAATCAATTATATTTTTATATGATTTTTATTTTTCATTAGAAGATTTTATTTATTGTGCTTCATTCCATTTTTTAATTGATAAAAATACTAAAATTTATTGTTGGAGGATAAGCTGTTCCTATGCGCATTTCACTGGTTGCTTAGGCCAGATCATCAGGAAACGTTCTCCTAAATAATTTTAGAAAAGCCAAAGATATAAGCAAACAAGACTACAGAGGGAGTGAGAATTACCTACACTCAAAATGTCTTGTTTGCAACGATATCAGAGCTTAAACAAAATACCAACAATAAAACAGTGTGTTTATATTTTCTTACATTTTATTACATTTTATATGATATAATAAATTACAACATCATATTTAAGTTTTTCTAAACTAAGTTTAAATTATATTTAAGAAATTTAACATAAGCAGGTCAAATAATATATTTAAGCGAAAAGTCTGTAAGGACGTTTTTTTTTTAAGTCCAATAGACTTTAAGAAATATATAACTAAATAAAAAAAAAATTTGGTACATAAGTCGTAATTAGCACAAGGATCAAACTTATTGAAAATCGGCCGAATCGGTCTCTAATTTCACATAGACCCATACCAGGTTCTTTCCCGTATAGGGCCTTTGTGCCCATAAACCATCTTATTATGTTGGTTTTTATTTAAGTCCAAAATTATTTTAATTGAAATCAAAATCATTTTACAAAATTTTATTGAAATAGGTCCATATTTCGTCGCTGTTTTAGCTAACCGACCTAACTAACACTTAACAAATTTTACAGAAGAGCACTTTTAATATTTTTTGTCTTAAATGTAGTCATTTCCTAGCCAAAAAACGAATAAAATTGGGCTTATGGATTATTTGTTAGACAAATTTTTTTATTTTTTGTACTTAACTCAATTTCCAAAAAAAAAAAAATTCAGTTAAGTCAGTTAGTGACGTTTTGATCATAAATACTACTCCCGAAAATAACTTTTAATGCCACAAAAAAAATATTTAGAATAAGTATTAAAGATTCCACCGAATCTTTAATACCCTCCACCTACAGTTAAAATATTTCAGGAGTGGGCCTTATATGGGCTCTACAAATTATTACCTAATCTTTATTAAAGTAGACGAAAGTATTAACCATACGGTATATAACCGGGTACCCGGGTAATTTTTTCAACTTAAAAATGCTCGCAATTCTTTCACAATTATAATTTGGCGATGAAACTTCAAATCATCGCTATTTAGGTCCTTAACTACATTAAAAAAGAAAATTATATATATAGTAAGTCAATGACCGGGTACCAGAGAAGCAAGCCGATTAAAAATTTTCGGCGGCGGCTGAAGACTAAAAATATTCGGAGGCGGCACTGAGCTGCTTTGCGCCCAGTTTTTTGACGACCAAGAAAAATATTCGGCTGCGCCGAACTTATATCAAGAAAACACATAAACAAACATTTTTATATATGTTTCGACCTTTTTCAATTGAATTTTGTGTTATTTTTAGAATTGTTCTAATCAGGCTTTCAAGGTCATTCATTTTCTAAACGTAAATAAAAGCCTTTCTTATTTCATTTTTTCGTATTCCTTCGTTTCGTCGGTATTTTCCGACCTCATCAGGGATTCGTTTTTATTTTAATTAAACAAACATGTTAAACAAAACAAAAAGACAAATAATGATTTATTCATTTGAAAACTAAAAATCTTATAAAAGATAAGTAAAATGTTTAAGAATAAAAATTCTATTTACAACAAATACCTTGTTAGTTGTACTACGGTCAGTAACAGAGTAAATTGAGATCATTAAGATTTTCTTAAAATTTGGAAATATCATTCATTTTAAAATAGTAAATTATTACACAACTGGTATTTTTTTAACACTGGTCATCAGATTTTAGTAAACATTGTAAGATGGTTTGTAAATACCCTCCTAAAGGATAATATTAATTAATATTTTTAATAATAATAAAATATTTCAGTAAAACAAATACAAACACAGTGTTTTACCTAGTCAAGTTTTACTTTAATTTAAAAATTGCATTTATGTGAAAAACGAAACACAAAAAAAAAAATTCATATTTTGATTAGTTTTACAACTATTTTCTACATATAATATAAATATATGAGTTTTAAGAAAAATATTCTATTACATTGTGACCGAACTAAAATAACTCACATTTTGCGTCGAGACGTTTTTTGCAAAAAACTCAAATAAACAACAAAACAATAATTGAGTACTGAAAAAATAACAGCGCTTAAGTTTGTTAGGTGAACACCTCACGGCTACCACAGCATACAAATATTTACCACTGCATTCACAAAAAGAAATTATGAGTATTAAAAGCAAACGCCAAAAATGGAACACTAGGATGATATAGGTTAAGATTAATATTTAGGTTTTTAGTCGAACTTAATGAATTATTTCGGATTTTTTAAGTATTTTACATATTTTATTGCTAACAATTGTATTAGTAAATTATTCAGGCTCACGTCCATTAAATTATTTTCCATAGAAAGACAATTCGTCGGCTGATAATTGAATTGTCGTATGTGGATTCCGATAGTTTCGAGTAAATTGAGTTTGAACACATTTAATTTGAAAATTGTTTCAGCAAATACCACATACGACAAACTCAATACTCTATATCTCGAAAACCGCATGAGGCGCCGAAAAACTGATTACGCCAAATGAAAGATCAGGTCGCAAAACCTAAGGAAACGATCTTAACTCAAAACCGCAAGAAATCGACATTTAAATTATCAACCGACGAATTGTATTTACTAAATTTTCATAACTTCTAAGAATGCAGAAAAAGTTAATTGTGTATACAAGTGGCAGAATGGAATAGATGTGAATGAAATGAACTTGTGTCTGAATAACTTACAAATATAGTACTTTGCAAAAAATATCTTAAAATTTTTTTCTTGTTGAAAATATAGAAAGCAAACCCAAACTTTAAAAGTTAGATAAATATCTGCCACTGCCAATTTAGTATTCACTAACTTAAATAATATTAAAATTAACCAAAAATAATTGAATAACCAATTTTGGATAAATACTAAAAACAATAGTAAAAATAAGAATCGACTTGAATTTGAGCCGCCGATCAGCCGAGTACTTCGGCGGCGGCGCGGCTTGTTGAAAAAAATCGTCTGAGCGGCTAGCCGCAAGCCGCGCCGTTACGGCTTGCTTCTCTGCCGGGTACCGTGGTACCCCTACAAGTTTAATTTGTGCTTGTTGCAAATTTACTACTTGTAACTTTGTTTTTGATTGAAAAATCATTTTTAAACTTACAATGGCATATCAGCTCATGACACATGTTGACTAGGTTGTCCCAAAAAAAAAATAAAAATTTGGATTTTCTCTGAAGATCTTTCCTAATTTGGATACTCATAAGGTAAAGTATTTTTGAGAATTTTATCAGATTTTTCGGAAGTGCTTTAGAGGTCGCGCAAACTGATTTTGTACCAAAAATCTAGCGTTTTTGACTTTTATTGAATTATTATTGAAAATTGCTAAAAAAAATCGGTATTTTTTCGGCTTCTGAGTAAATATTCTTAAAGAAAATTTTCCGATCTTTAATTTTATGTGCATAAATAATAAGTTTCGTCAGGGATTTTCAATATTTTGATACATTATATAACAGTTTTTCGTAAATTTTCAGCAAATATGAAAAAAATGCTTTATAACTTTTAAAAGTTGTATGAAGACTAAAAAAACTAATGATGCAGTTTAAAAGATTATGAAGTTTTAAATAAATTAGCAAGAAAAAAAAACAATATAAAAGCTTTTATGCTAGAGCCCTCTTGCAGTAATTAGCAGTCACTATATATATAAAATCTCTGGAAAAGCTTAAGCTACTTCACAAACCACAATACGGCTGGTTTGCATCCGCTGTTAAATCAGCTGATAAGCTTTTGTGATCAGCTGGCAGGGAAATACAAAATAAACCTTTTGTGAACAAAACATATGTAATTATTACAAGAAGCCCCGTCTTTTTAATAAAAATATTTTGTTAATCTGAAGTTTTATTGCTCCGGTAAGTTGAAATTATCATAAAGTACTCCAAGAAATATTGGGTAATATTTTTTTAAAATAGATATGCCTTTGTCGACTACAAGGAATGTGTGGTGTGTGGGTAAAATGATTGATGACCTTGATACTGCCAAACCGCCGACAAAAAAGCAAATACTGCAAAGATTTTTTAAATTGCATTTAGTGGAAAAGTGCACTATTTCCAAAAGCGCCAGAATAATAGCAGAGAGTTTGAGAGATTTGAGGAATTCAAATCAGGAACTATGCAATATTTCTCGCAAAATAATAATATTGCACTCGAAGTGGGCAAAGTTATGTAAGGGTAAGTCTAGAAAAACCAAACTCGAAATTAAGAAAAGAAAGGACTTCGTGAACGACTTGCAGAGCGCGTTCTGCAATATAGGTCAACCTTTGACAAAATCTCAGCCCACAAATAAAGTTCAGAAGACCAAATCAGAACCGTTTGAAAAGGAGGATATCAGCAGCGTTGATAGCGATGATTCTGACGTTTCGGTCTATGAAAGATCAAAAAAAATTCTTCAAAAGGAAATTTTCACTCTGCCAAAAAAATCAAAGCTTTGTGCAAGCCTTGACAGAACCGGGATTAGTTGCCGTAAGGCTTCGCTCATTCTGAATTCCTACGCTGATTCCGGACAGAGCAACGCAAAAGCTGCATGCTCAAAGAGTTCAATTTGGAAGGAACGTAAAAAGCAGCGGCTGATTGTGGCAGACTCAATTAAAAAATGTTTTGTTGCCTCAAATTATAACACGGTACATTGGGATGGAAAAATAATGCCTGACTTAAAAAACAAAAGGAAGAAAAATGATCGGCTATCCATTAGTGTAACTGGTAATTCAGACTCCAAGCTTCTGGGAGTAGTACCACTTTCATCAGGAACAGGAGAGGCCCAAGCCGAGGCAGTATTTCAAACCTTAAAATCTTGGAATGTAACGGAAAATGTCCAATTTATGTGTGCGGACACAACCAGCTCCAATACAGGACGGCGGATTGGGGCTTGCGTTTTACTTCGCCAAAAATTAAAAAAAGACCTGATATTTTTAGCATGCCGCCATCATATGATGGAACTCGTTGCTGGATCAGCGTTGAAGGCCCTTAATATTGAGGGTCAAATTACATCCCCACAAACCACGAAACCACGAAATTGTTGGAAAAATTATTCCGGAGTTCATACGAAAAGATCTAATTATTTTTGTAAAAGGGCAGCTGGAGAATATGCAACCAAGGGAAGATTATAAAGAAATGCTGCAACTGAGCCTTATTTTTTTGGGTGATAGACCTGAGCACCATCCAACAATAAAATCTCCTGGAGTTATTAACCGAGCTCGCTGGATGATGAAAATTATATACTCTCTAAAAATATGCATTTTTCGAAACCAGCTACAACCTTTCATTCAAAATTCAAAAATTGATGCCTTGCTGGAGTTTACCTAATTTATTTTAAGAGTATATATTAAAAATTGGTACCTATGCCAATGTCCCCGATACGCTCCTCTTAATGACCTTAGACTTTTGCAACAATTGTATGATTACAAACGCTTTAATGAAAAAGTTGCACGCGAGACTCTGAAAACCTTTCTGCGGCATCAGTGGTATCTTTCCGAGAAGTTGGCTGCCTTATCGTTTTTTGATGAACGTATAGATACCAAAACTTTGCTTTTAATGCTTAGAAACCTACATAAATCAAGTAATAACAACGAATTAGTGAAAGGAAATTTAACAGAAGACATGATTGAAAATAAACAAATTCAGTGTTTTATTACAAAAACCAGCTTAACCTTTTTTGAAGCCTGCAACATTTCTACTGATTTTTTACAAACGGATCCAGAAAAATGGGAAAACAACAAATCATTTCAGGAAGCAAAACACAGAGTTTAACAATTGCAAGTATTAAATTATGTCAAAGAACGTGGTGTGGCCTTGGCTAATAGTTATATCAATATCACAACTTCTGAAACAGACTTTCAGAGTTTACTGCAGGGGGTAGAGCAGCATCGCAAGAACTATAATAAATGATTTATAACAATTCTATTTTTCTTTGTTTTTAATATAATTGTTATGTATGAGTGGTAAGTAACTATTATTTTATTTGTAAAAACATTTTCTAAATCCAATTATTTTAAGTTTAAAGAAATGCAAACCTAGTTCACACCTTATAGTATTATACATTTCATACAATGTGTACAAAGCTTTAAATGGGTATAACTCGAGAACGGTGAGAGAAAATCATTTTTTTTTTGCTAATTTATTTAAAACTTCATAATCTTTTAAACTGCATCATTAGTTTTTTTAGTCTTCATACAAATTTTAAAAGTTATAAAGCATTTTTTTCATATTTGCTGAAAATTTACGAAAAACTGTTATATAATGTATCAAAATGTGGAAAATCTCTGACGAAACTTATTATTTATGCACATAAAATTAAAGATCGGAAAATTTTCTTTAAGAATATTGACTCAGAAGCTGAAGAAATATCTATTTTTTTTACCAATTTTCAACCAAAATTCAAAAAAAGCCCAAAAAGGTCGATTTTTGGTACAAAATCAATTTGCGCGACCTCTAAACCACCTCCGAAAAATCGGAAAAAAATCTCAAAAATTCTTAGCCTTATGAGTATTCAAATTAAGAATGATCCCCAAAATTTTTTTTTTAATGGGACACCCTAATGTTGACCACTTCTGATTTTTCTTTTGCCTAGTAGTTTAAGGCACCAGAAACATGAACCATCAATGGGCTTTCTTCTCAGAGTTCGGCTAGAGGTCGACGTCTATTCACATACTATATTTGTACGTATCGGTTTGCCTAAATAGCTATTCAATAGCAGATCTGGATGAAAAGTAGAAAGTAATTTTGCAAACTCTTCGCCAAGCCCCTGAAAAAGTTATTGTTTTTAGTAAACTCACTGATATCAGACTCTATTATGCTATAAAAAAGTGACAAGGGCCACCTATTTGTTTGCCCAACATTTCTTCCATGACATCCACAGGCCACCTTTTTTTGTTATAAAATGTGATCATATCTGTGGGGCTAATTCTGGCAGTCGTGATCGAATACTTTTTCAATTCGAAAGCAATTTTATGTATTTTTATCTCAGTCGATACTGAACAAATTGAAATTACTTTTTCAGAATTGTGGAAACTCAAATGAATGCTTTACAACACTGAAAAAATAATTTCGATTCGTTCAGTATCGACTTAAACAATTAGAACTAAAATTTCTTTCGAAAAGAAAAATTATTCGATTACGACTGCCAGAATTAGTCCCCTGGCTTTCCATTACTACCAACACTGTTGTTCATTGTGGATAATACAATTAAAAAATTTGATTTTCTTTGCGCGTATAAGCACATAGTGATATTTCCCTGAAGGCAAAATTGGAGGATCTAGTAGCTTTTTTTTATCCTTCATTATATCAGGAATGAAAAGCTTATTTTTCCACAGCGTTCAATTAATTATGATGTTGCGCCCACTTCCATGGAAAGGGCCTCCTAAACCATTATTATTCCTGTCGAATCTATTGGTTGGCGGGTTAGACCTTCATATATTAAATTACTGACCGACGATCAGAAAGCTTTATGCTTTTACTTCTAGTCATATAAAACCAAATTATTTTCTGTAGGGGAATTTATATTGGACCCATGGTAAATTATGGATCAATCGTCACAACATTTTTAAGAGTGTTTTCTGGTATTAAAAAACTTAAATAAGAACAAATTTCGATTTGGTTGTGGCATTATAGCGTTTTTAGTTTTAGTTTAGTTTTTCAGTTTTTTTTTTAGTTTTAAAGTGGGTTTGGGAAGGCTGCTTGCTATGGGACATAAGGTCAATCATGGACCGATTATCACAAAATTGCATGGTATTATTTCTGGCCATATAAAGCTAAATTGGACCGATCTTTACGAAATTTGACAGTGTGATTTCTAGTCCTATAAAACTGTGACGTACCAAAATTTTTTATAGCAGCATTATGTGTTACGGTTTTGGGCTTTCCGAGGGTAGGCTTTTTATGGAGCCTACGGTAAGTTATTGACAAATATTCACGAAATTTAAAAGTAAGATTTCTTGTCATATGGAACGAATTTTTGCAAAATTTCATGTCAATCCGTGCAGTATGCCACCATTAATGTTGTTTTTTGTAAAAAAAAGATTATCAATCTTTTAGGTTGGCGGATCCACATTTGGATTCATAACTCCTACAGAACAGATTCTGCTGGACTTCCATCCCAAACTGCATTGGACAACTACAAGCAATTTGAATCCAATTTCGTTCTTTGCTTTTGAGTTGTTCGAAAGTGAGCGTGTTTTCAACAGACGGACAGACAGACAGGGATGGCTAAATCGACTTAGAATTACTCAAGGAGCCAGAATATATATACTTTATGGGGTCTGAGATAAGTAGTAAAAAAGTTTAACACGGAATGCCTAACTAAACATAAAAAGGAACTTACTTATTTATATACGAAAACAATATTGAGCGACATATGCAATTAACAAAAGTTTGCTATAATAATGAACAAGTTAGAGTGCTATATTCGGCTGTGCCGAATCTTTGATACCCTGCTCCGACAGTAGTGGGCTCTATATGATATCTACATATATATAATTAACTAATCTTCACAAAAAGCATTAAAATTGGTTGCGGCTTAGACCTATATTAAATTATTGACCGATCAGAAATATTAATGCGTTTCTTTTTAGAACTTTGAACTGGCTTGAGTAAAATATCAGAACTAAAATGATTTTCAGGAGAAAATTTATATTCGCCCTATGGTTAATTATGGACCAATCATCCCAAAATTCTATGAATTGATTACTGTTATAAAAAAACATATATTAGAAAAAATGTCAATACAGCAGTGAAATTAGTCAGAAAGCTGCTTAATATGGGATCTAAGGTAAATTATGAACCGTATAGCACAAAATTGCATGACATTTTTTCTCGCCATATGAAGCTAGGTTGGACAAATTTTACCGCAATATCTATATCTGTTACGGTGTTAGGCGAATTTAAATATTTTCCCAAAGTGGGTTTTATATGGGACCTGTAGTAAATTATGGACCGACCATCACGAAACTTATTAGTTCGATTTCTAGTCCAATAAAACTGTGAAGTATTAAATGTTATTATGATGGCATTATGTATTATGGCTTTAGGCGTACTTAACTGTTTCCCGGGAGTAGGGTTTATGGACCGATCTTCACGAAATTTTGCAGTACTATTTGCAGTCGTATAAAACGAATTTGTGCAAAATGTAATATCATTCATTGAATTATTCCACCATTTTAAGTTTTTCGATTCGACGAGCTGTAACTTTAAAGTACTAAGATGAAGAGTGTCCTTTCAGGGTTAAAAGCTAAATTCAACTTTTATTAGCTGTTTAAATAACAACTTGCAAAGATCTCACTTTGACTTATAACTTTTTTTTTCTACGGAACTAGTTTGGCTGGAGAACTGAAAACGATCTGAATTTTTTTTTTTTTTTTTTTTTTTTATTAATTTATTAACAAAGTTTTATTACAAAATTAAGTTTTCTTCAGCGTCATATGACATTGTTGAGGCGAATTGGCATTAATTTAAGTCAAATAATAAATTAATTATGATATTATTCAACAAATCAATTGTGGGTCCTTTGGAAGTAAGCGTCATTTTCGTAGACAACCGGACTATGCTAAATCGATTAAGTATTTTACTAGAGTCCAAAACACTAATTCTCAATAGGGTCTTGTTTAAATATTTTTTTGTGTTAAAAAATTTCAAAAGTTTTTAATATCCTTAGCATACATATTTTAAAATCTTCACTGGAAGATTTTACTTTTATTGTTCACTTACTTTTATTTTTTTAATAGTTTTTTTACAGAGCTACGAATATTTTATTTCACTAAAAATAATATTATTTTAAACATTGTTGAAATTTAAACAAATAAATTCAAGGATGTTTTCCCATGTCTTTTTAAATGCGAAAGAATTATTTAAATATACCCTAAACCCTGTTACGCGCTTGTTCTGAAGTTTGAATAGCATAAAAATATTAGTAAAGGGTGTTTTTTAAGTCCGATATAGCTAGAAATTATAAAAAATTACACAAAAAAAATAAATTTTAATCCAAAAAATTTTTTAATATTAAAGTTTAATACATGACAATCAATTTTAAAAGTGCTTACGGACGGCTGTCCATGACGAAGTGCATTCTGGACGTCCAGGTCGAGACCACTTTTTCGAGTATAGCTGGTTGTATTATACGATCAATACGAACGGTGTTGGCATCGAAGGCGACAATTGTTGATTGTTTATCAACATACGCCAGTGACTTTATGTAGCACCACAGGAAATAATTGGAATGTGTCAAATCGCACGATCTGGGGGGTACAATTAAAAGGTGCAGTACCCGAAATCAAATTAGCGTAAAATTTTAGTTTTAAAAAGTCAAAAGTGCCGCTCGTCGTACGTCAATTAACCGTAACGCGAGCTCCGGATCCGATGATACCACTAGCGTGTAAGTCACAACAAACGGTGCATTTTTCCAGATGTATTGGAGTCCCCTAGGTCTGCTGTGCATTTTTTTCACTCCGTATGCGGAAATTTTGTCTTTAAAGAAACCCGTGAAGCGAAAAATTTGCCTCATCGTTGAAAACAATTTTGCGATAAAACATTGGGTCAGTTTTCCACTGCTGTAGAGCACAATAGGCAGGAGAACAAATCATATGATGGTATTGTCGCTTTAATTCCTGCACCAGCTGCATCTTATACGGTAGTACACCAAGATTTTTTACGTAGTGGACGGGCAGATTTTCGATTCCTGATACCGACGTTCTGGTATTATGGCATCAATTGGAGAGTATGTGTTATGGAATCGATCGACAGTTTGATGGTTGGCTAAGTCAGATGAACGACTGTGCGTGCCATAAAAATCACAAGGTCGTCAAAAAGTTGCAGGGCTGGTAATTTGCCAGATTATAATAATCATAAATGTCAAAAGGTAAGCGCAGTATGACAGTTCGTTGTGCGGCTAACCCTTTCTTAACTCATCAAAGCCTTTTGGGTATTTAAATACCCATGTCCTATCCCAGTGGTTGGAAGTAAAATTTGTTTGTTCACTACAAGCAACTTCTACGATCCCCCAATTACATACTTAAAATTTAAGTTGAAATCGTAAGAGCGGATCTATGGACAGGCATTAATAGGGTTAGTTCAATCGGGCTTAAAAACATCTTTTACTTTACTGACCTTTTGACTTTGAAATTTACTCTGTGCCGATCTTTAAACATATCGGTGCGTCTGGTTGGCTGACTATCTGTTTAAGCATCTATGTTTAGCTTGTGTAGTAAATACAAGTCAAATTTTAAAGTTGGTAGCTTTAATTGCCTTTAGGACGAAGACAATTTAACTTGCTAAGAATCGTTCCATATAAGTGACATCCAGGATTAGAGACTTGCTATTCATAATCTTTCTAATAAGATTGGTATTTAAATCAAATTGAATTAGGAACCGGTCGATGTTGTACAGGCTCGGCTCGTTGTACAGGCACGGCTGGAGGTTCATAATTGAAGTAATTGAAATCTCCCGAAATTTAAATAAAAACGAATAAACCTCATGTATATTTTGCCATTAAATTAAAGAATGGATTGATTTTCACTAATTTCGGTTCGAAAAAGATAATGTAGCAAATTTCATCACACTACCTTTTTACCCTGATCATGCATTTATGGTTCAAATTTACCTAAAGAGGCTTTTGATTGCTTATGATCTATAAAACAAGTTTATGATTTTTTTTACCATTTGTGAGTAATTTTTTTTTATTGAAAGTATATGTTTTATTAAAGTATATTTACTTACTTTGTAAACATGGGTCAAACTTGCCCACCACTATTAGTCAACACAAAATATTACACAAATGTAGAGAATGTAATAAATGTATGTAAAAATCATTCCGAAACTTGTGTAAAAAAAATAAACAGAATTAATTAACCTATGGTGGATCAACTCTTGGCAAAATTTACACACATATACGACAGCCAGGTGGCTCTTAGGCCCATGATGGACTGTTATGTGAACTCCAAGCTAGTGGATGATTGTAGGAGGGCTCTAGTAGAAATATTAGTGGATTATTTGGTGAGGTTGTGCGGGATTTCGGGTCATTGCAAAATCACCGACAATTAAATGGCTGATACATTGGTGTTTAGGGAGTCCGATTCGAAGTCGCTTGTGGGCAGGAGTAGGGTCCGCGTTAGGACCATGATAGATTTTGTATGAGGTATGATGGTGGTGGGAATGGGATCTGACTTTTTTGACATATGCTGGTTGTGGGAGGACCCAGAGGGGTTGGAGATAGTTGAGCTCATTCTGCATCACTGTCCCACGCTGCAGAACAGCAGGATGCGATGGCTAGATAGTTGATTCCTAGGCGAATCGGGAGATGTCTCTGGCTGTGGGCTCAAGAATCTGATGGGATTTGTAATGGAAATTACCCGGTTGCGTAGCAGGACACTGGGGAATGGGTACATGTGTGTCAGTTTTCTGTTTGGTAGGGTTGTTCTTGCCTGTTTGGTCCGATTTTTATCTTGCACAACTTTCTCTATTCTTATTCTTCCACTCTATGCTTCCCATATTGTTTTCTAATTAGTATTTAATCACAAGCTACGGCGTTACGCACCTGCCTTTCAACCTTAATTAAATCTAAACTACTACATGCGTTTTATTTTTTTAAAACAGGAAAAGGGTTGAAATGTTTTTGCATCTTTATAAAAAGCTTTATGTGTACAAATAAATGGGCGGACATCTTGAGATCAGCGTTCAAAAGCTACAGTCTAAGTTGAAAACCCGCCATGTCTTCCACTTCCCCAAAAAAACTGTTGCTTTTGCTTCTGATTCATTAAATGCAAACAGTCGCTGTTTATAGTCGATAGTTTTTGGTATCGACTGCAGTTTTTAAAACTCTGCTTTATATATACACGGCAAATAATTTTGATTAACCCTTAAGTGTATACCTGGGCCTGGCCAGGCATTTTTTGACTTTTTTTTCCACTTTTCATATAATTTTTTAATATATTAGAACAAAACTTAATATATTCCTCAATCAAAGTGTTTTTTACAAGAAAACGAGAAAAAGTGTAAATTTAAAAACCGTGGGCGTGGCAATTTGCCTAATGAAAATGTTGTGCCTATTGTGACCATCTGGGCCAGGCCAGGCCCTGCCCAATTAAATATGCACTGTAGTAAATAACATCATAACGAAACGAATCAAAAAGCATACGCAACACATTCAAATTCTTTCTTTAGTTTAAACTCGAAGAATAATTCTAGTTGACAATAAAATGTTCTTGCTACAGCCATAACACACCATACATTTAAAAGTAGTCCCAGCCAGGCCCAGGGGTTTCTTAGTGTTAGTTTTCTCGATAACCACAAAAAACTCCTTACAAAATACAAGGGGTCCCAGCCAGGCCCAGGTGGCAGTTTGTGCCACGCAAATTAGGCATCTACTTAAGAGTTAAAATATTATGCTAAAACGTGGTTATCTGACTGTTTTTGGGAGCGCTTCCCTGCAAGTGATGATATCGTGTGTAAAAAGAAAGTACCTTGCACTAAATTAAGCACCTTTTAAAAAAAACTCGTTGAACACAATTTTAACTTTCACTCAAGGTCTTAAAATGTTGGTCCTTGCAGCCAATCTACTTTTCTATTAAAAATGTCACCCTAAAACTAAAAACTAAAGTTGTCATATATTAAATATTTATTAAAATTGTGTAGAGTACTTAAAATTTTCCCTTTAACTAATACCCAGTTACTAAGCAAAAAAACTTAAAAACATGTTCGTGAAATTTTGATACAAACTTTTACAAAGAATATAAAAAGAATTGCATGGAAATAGTCAATGTTTATATAAGTTGCATAGAAAAGCTGAACAAAAAAAAAAAAAAAAAAAAAGATACCAAAACAGGTAAATATTCAGCTAAAAATACAAACTTGGGGTAAATTTTTAAAAAGATTTAAAGGTTGTTTTTTTAATAAAAAAAAAAAAAAAATTTCACAAACAAATACTACACACACTGTTACACAATAGAAAAAAAGCTGAACATAAACCAAAATGAAAACATGATGGATGAACTTAAAAAAAAAATCAAATTAAAAACAAACTACAAAAATACGCGGAAAACTTTATTAATTTACCAGATTATACCGCAAGAAGAGAAACAAAAAGGAGAAAAAAAACCATTTAAGATAAATAAATAAATAAAAATTTTGCAGAAAAAATGATAAAAACTTGACTGGAAGTTTTAAATATATTTTTTTATTTGTTGATTCGGCTGTTTGGGTTGTTTTGTCGCTGATTTGTTGTTTATTTTGTTATCTGGATAGTTAAACTTTGGTACAGGAATTGTAACAGAAGTTTTCAACAAAACTCGTCTTTGTAAATAATATTAAATGGTTTTAAATATACATACGGCAGAGTGACCAGATCAAATCTGGCATTAGAGAAGACAATAAAAATGATAAGATTGATTTAAAAAAATTATATAAATATTAACTAACATTTTTTAAATTTTTTTGTTTAAAATTTATTACTAAAATGAAATATTGGGGGGATTCACAAGGTGTGCTATCAAGTCATATCGTTATAATGTCCTAAATAATATTTTACAATTGTTAAAAAAAAAATATTGTTGTGTTTCAAACAACATAAAAAAATATTTTGTTTTAAACAATTGTAAAATATTATTTAGGACATTATGTCGATATGACTTGATAGCACACCTTGTGAATACCCCCATTATTTGAAATTAAGGAGATTTTAGTGATTCATTTTTAACAATTACACAATTTAAGAATTACACAAGACTGAACTTATTTTGTGTTGGTTGGAAGTTTGATGCAATTTTTTGTTTACTAATTTGAGGTCGCTGATTTTAAACCTAATCTCCGTTTTCCTTCATCGTTTTTAAGTAACAGGTGGGTAGTTCCATGTCAAATCGACCAAGAGTGGGACCCGACCCCTTTCGAATTGAATTATATTTGGTGTGAAGGTTCCTTTCATCGTACAAGGAACATATATTAACGAAAAAAATTAAAAAATTTTTTTTTTCAACAGTTACCTCATAATCAAAATGTCATAATTTCGCCGAATTGCCAGGATGTGTTAAGTTTATTTTTTCAATATCTCGAAAACTACGTCACATACGAAGATGATTTGTATGTCATTTTAAAAAGAATACTTGGAACTACAAACAATATATTAAAAAAAAAAATCTTTTTGAAAAATGTAATATCTGCAGAATATTAAATTTTAAAAAGTGACTAAGTCAAAACCTAATTTTTTATTTGGCTGATATCTTTTTAAATCCTTAAACTTTGAAGAAGATGTTTTTTTTCTTTTTTAAGATATGCTTTTTTTCATTTCTAACCTACAAAAATAATCCCAAAATTAAATTTTAATATTGTAATTTTGAGGAATAAGTATTTATTAATTCTGATTTAAGTGATTTTAGGTAAAAAAAAAAATTTACGACATTGATAACATTTTTTATGTTTATTTGTTGCATTATTTGTTGGAGCTCAATATGGGCACTTTCAAAGAAAAGTACACTTTTTGCCACGTTACGTCTCCAAGAAATTAAATGAGTTTTAGACATTATTTGGCTTCGCTCGGAAACAATTATCTAATGAGAAATGAAAAGGAGGCAGTGTGTTGTGTTCATCAAGTTTCTCCTAAGCATTTGTCATACTTAGAAAAATTTTAAATATTTAACTTCCCCCTTGAATTATCTTTTGCTTAAAAAACTGAGAAGTGAATAGTAGGCACTATATTAAAACTTGAATTTTCTGAGTTTATCCAAAATTCTTCTTTCTTTACATCTCAAGATCAGCGAAATCGCTCCAGCCGTTCCAACGTGACGCGATTAGACGGGCCGTTTAATTTATATATATTGTATATATATATGTATATGTATATAGATTTTAGCGAGATCGTTTTTGCTTTGTCTTATTTCCTAGCGTTGATGCCTGGCTGCCTTTACTTAAAATTATATGAACATTGAAGCATAATTCAATTTTTATCCAATATTTGCATTTAAAGCGTTATTTTGTACCTATTTTTAACGCCTTCTTCGTTCAGAAAGTTGTCGATATCAGTATTTTTCAATTTAACATCCTCTTATTTGCTAGAAGAAGATGCAGATTTTATTTTAATATATTCATTCGAAATAGGAATGGCTGCATGACACGAACGGTTAGAAAAGAGCCAAAGAAAAATCGACTTCGCTAAAATAATGTATAAAACTCATTTAATTTCTTGGAAACGTAACGTAACGAAAAGTGTACTTTTCTTTGAAAGTACCCACATTGAGCGCCAACACGTTACTTTCTTTTAACAACTAAAATCACACAAATCATATTAAATAAATACTTATTGCTCAAAATTACAATATTAAAATTTAATTTTAGGATTATTTTGACAGGTTGCAAAAGAAAAAAAATCATATTTTAAAAAAGAAAAAAAAACACCTCCTTTAAAGTTTGATTTAGTCCATATTTAAAATTTATTATTTTGTAGATATTACATTTAATTTTTTAATATACTGTTCGTAGCCCCAAGTATTCTCTTTAAAATGACATACAAATTTTCTTCGTATGTGCAATTATTGAAACCACGTTCACGGACGGGTTGATTAGACATGTTTCAATAGTAACCACACAATCGCCTCAGAAATCTTTGCCGTTTAACACTCGCCGCCATTGAAGACGGCAGGCAAATTGGTAGATCGAAATTAGTTTTGAAGTCAAGAATGAAAATTTATCAATAAATTTTAATTCCTTTCATGTTGCAAAATTCTCTTCTTCATAAAAATAATTTAATGAAAATTAAATTTAATGAACTTTAGCCTATCTAAAATATGAAAATTTGCATTAAAACCCATAACCAGTTTAACAAACTAACCACAGTACTAGTTTTTAATATTTCTGTTAAAAAGAAATTTACACAAATTGGGGACACATTGATGTGTCCTAAATTTAACAAAAAGACTTACAAAAATTAAAATTCAAAAATTCAATAATTTTTCCTTATAAGAATTTGTTGTATAATTTTTTGATAATAGCA
Organism: Pollenia amentaria; assembly: GCA_943735925.1. Taxonomy (NCBI): domain Eukaryota; kingdom Metazoa; phylum Arthropoda; class Insecta; order Diptera; family Polleniidae; genus Pollenia; species Pollenia amentaria. The sequence continues at coordinate 152,817,724 of OX031007.1, forward strand.
TATTAAAAAGAAATTAACATAAATTGGGGGTGAGGTGAAATGCACCAATTGTCATTAATTTTGCAGAAATTCGTTTCATATGACTAGAAATCAAAAAAAAAGAGTTTTGTTAAGATCGGCCCATAATTTACCATAGGCCCCATTTAAAGCTAATTCTCGACAAGGTACTCTTGAAATACACATAAAACTGTAACATATTCTAATACTGTAAGGTCAGTTTTTATAAGGATTAGTTCAAAACATACATATTTCATATAAATCACACTTTTGATATACTCCTTCTCTCGGTGAAGGGCATCAACAATTTGATACAGCCGAATATATCACTGTTACTTGTTTTTGCTTAAAATGCGACACTTTTATCTTAACACATTTTGCTTAGGCAGATCAAGAGTCTGTCATGCAATTGGTCAAAATAAGCATTATTTGTAAAATAAAGCGCAACATAACTTTAAGAAATTATAAAAAATTTACTGAGATAAAAAACATATATGTACACACACAATATTCTGTACGTAAAATTAACTGAAATTGTATTATAAAATAAATGAATATTCAGTTAAAACCTGGTCTACTTATTTTTCATTTATTTTTTACGAAAAATTCATTTAATTTTTACTGTCAAAAATTCAACGGCGAATTCCATAAAAACAAATGAATTTTCAGTTATTTTTTATAATTTAACTACCCAAAAATTTATTTTGAGTTACCTATTTATAGATCTGTGGCAAAAAGTAAAAGTAAAAATCGATTAAAACGTTAATAAAACAAAACAAACGTAACAATTCCTACTAATTGATAAAACCTTTACAACGATAAAAAAAATAAAACATGTATTGAAATCATATAATTTTATGTGCACAAACAATTAAACAGATCTTTTAAAATAATTATTTAAAAATAAAATGCTGTTTTAATGTTTTGCTTTAAGCCCAGTACTCTGTTCCAATTTGTGAAAAATGTTCAGCAACATCTATTATTTCATGCGAAAAATTTGATATGTATCAATGTTACCTATTTCGCGAGTTGCACAATTTGACGTATTTTTTTAAATAAAAAATTAAATAAAAATGAAAGTAAATATGAATAAAAAAAACTATTACCGGTTGTGTTATTTATGTTTTTCCGTTCTCGTTAACTATTTAGTTTAAACTTTTTTGATTTGTTAAAATTCCACGTGAAATAAGTGCAGCTTAATTATTTCGCAGTTTTAAAAAAAATTTTGCCAGAAAGATTTCGTAACTTATTTCACAAATTGAACAGAGTACAACTCTATCAACATTATTTCATAGAAATTCCGCACAAGTTTTTTCATATGAGTTTTGACAGCATTTCACGTGAAATTTTGAACAGAGTACCAGGCTTTACTTGGAAGCCACACGATCAAGTTTTGTCTTACCTTTTAATATGACTCTCTTACTTTTTTTTACAATATACTCACACTTTTTAAATTGACCACGAAATTGCTCTCAGTTTTACCTTTCCATTTGTTTGCCAATTTTACGTTCACTTTAACAACTTGACCATAAATTAACTTTTTCGCTTTCTCTATAAAAAATATATTTCTTAAAAATTAACTGTCCTTTATTAAAAAAATGTGTTCTAAAAAATTATGATACTTTTTATAAAATACTTTGAGTCATGCTATTATTTTGAGTTGATTCTTCAGCGGGGGCGTTTTTTAAATGAAATTTATTATTAAATTGAGTGCAGCTGAAAAAGGTCAACAAGAAAAAGAAAGGCAAAAACATGAAAAACAAAAAATGTACTTTGGATTTCAAGAAGAATTCTTGACAAAAAGTACGAAAAACAAGAAGTAAGGAAGAACATGTAGATCAATTAAACTGGTAATCATTCATTCAAAGCAAATTTCGATCTACCAAGGTGAAATAACATTTGGTTTAAAGATTGATGTTTGACTATTGACGTCATCCATCGTCAATGGCGGTGAGTGTTAAATGGCAAACCCCACTGAAGAGATTGTGTGGTTAGAACCAAAACCAGTCTGGGCAACCTGTCCGTGAAAACCTGGGTTCAATTCCCAGCTCAGTCGAGAATGAAAAATTATCAATAAATTTTAATTCATTTCATGTTGTAAAATTCCTTTTTCATAAAATTAATTTAATGAAAATTAAATTCAATGAACTTAAGCCTAATTAAAATATTGAAGTTTGGATTAAAAACCATTAACAGTTCAATAAAATAACCGCAATACTAATTAAATTATAGGAATTTAATACATTTATTAATTGAGATATTCTCCCAAAATTAATTTTAAATTTGCTTTAATTTGTTGGTGTTTAAGCATTTCTAGTAGACTTCAACCATATTTTAAAAAATTTGCAAACAAAACCTCTTAGCCAGGATTTTATATATCAAATTATTTTGCTGCAGCATTAGAGCAACGATTAGTAATATGAACATGTTTTTTGTATGAAATATTTGTCAATTCCTCGACCACATTTTTAAACCTTCCTTGACATTTTTTGATTTCTTCAATTTTGCTTTTTAGTTCTTGGTGTTTTAATAGATAAAACTGATGAATTTTTTCCATATCGTTGATTCCGCCGGAATGTTGCAGTTTTAAGCATCAAGATATGCTTGAACTACTTAAGAGTTTTAGAGCCTTAGTGGGCATTCCGTCTTCGGCACCACAACTGGCTAATATTTTTGTTTTTTAGGAACTTGTTGTTTTAATAAATGAAACTGATGAATTTTTTTCCATATCGTTGAGTCCGCCGAAATGTTGTAGTTTTAAGAATGAAGATGTGCATTTCTTCCTCGGCAACACAACGTGCTAAAATTTAACCCAATGACTTAAATTTTGAAGCGTATTTCTGTAAAGTATTACTTGTCGTCTCTTAAGAAATACTTCGAACGGAGCTAAGTTTTATTGGGAGCACACTATTAGGGATGGGCAAATTGAAAAAATATATCGATATATATCGTATCGATATGTTTTAAGAGTATCGATATATATTAATTAAAAATATCGATATATCGATGTATCGAACGTATTAAGCTGAAATTATCACCAAATTTAAAAACTTATACATATTTAAATAAGTATAATAAGTATAATTCCATTCTTACTATTTATTGTTTCTTTTAATTTCAAATTTACTGCCTGTCCCTCGATTTCGAAGGAAGCTTTCATTCGCTTAACTTTTATTTAAAACAAAAAACAGATTTAAAATGTTTAAGGTAAAATATGCGAACGAAGTTTTCATTTGAAATCGAGGGACCGGCAGTTAATTCTACAATAAAAAAAATTTAAAAAAAAGTAAGGAATACAAAAAAGTTTTTATTTATTCGCCATATGAAATCTAAAAAAAATAATACCGGATTATATATTGCCGGTAAACGAAATTTGTGACACATACTATACAAGTAAGCAGTGCAATATTACATGCTCAAATAAAAATAAACAAAATATTTTTTTTTTATTAGCATTCCAACTTTCATGAGTCTGTTGCTGCTAATACGCCATAATTAAGGCGGTTCTTAGCATAATTCTGGGAACCCTTTCCAGAATATATAATCCGCGCTTATTTTTTGGTTGTCATCTCTATCTATGAAAAAGTAAAATGGAAAAGCGCCTTTATTTTCTTATTATTAGTTAAAAAACATATGATGCAATTTTTAAAAGACAACAGTATTGTAAGCAGTTCAGCAACGGTTAAAATGTTGAATTTTACTATAAAGAGATCTTAAAAATATCGAATTCGATAGTCGTAAATAAATATCGATGTATCGATATATCGGTATTTTTAATATCGGCGATATATATCGATTATACTTTTTTTAAATATCGATACACTAATGTCAAGCATGTGGACTAATTAAAGATGATTAATAAGTCGTGAAGTGGAAGAACATTGGTAACTTATAATTTTAGAGCACTTCAGGTACCTAACTTTATCTTTTTAATCCCATCCGAAATATCTCTCGATATAAAATCTAATAAATATTTAGAATACTCTTGCATAAACTAATATTTACTTTTTAAGTGAACACGTTTTTGTAGTATAGTTTTTGGTGTTTTACTAGGGCTTACGTTTTTATAAGCGATTTGTATTTACGTTATTCATAATGTTTTTTTACTTTTGTTACATTTTGTTTTGACATTCTTCATAAAAAGTTTAAGTTTGCCCAATATTTAATTAGAGATATACTTAAATTACGGGTACATCTACAACAAGAGTAAGAAAAATGTATATAAATTACACATTATTAAAATAAATAACCGGCTTTATATACCAAAATAACCGGTTTATTCGATATTCAAAAAATGGACATTTTAAAATAACATAACCGGTTAAACCCGTTCGATCTCCCTATGCAAGACTTCAATTATTTGGAATTTTTTTTTTTTCATTGGGGATGACAATCTTGGCGGCTAAATTTTTTCAGATATTTTGGATTTTATTCTCGCCGATAAATTTGACGCAACGCCTTATTGAAACTGTATATTGTTATCTATAAATAAGAAAGGCATTAATGTTATGACAGTACTAAAATCACATTTTCAGTTTTGCTCAAAAAAAAAAAAAAACTACACGAAAGAAAAGAAAACCTTTTTTAAATAAATTTTAACATTTTACTTCTTACCTGTTAAAATGATAAAAATTTTAAATAAGTTAAACATTATTGAAAATGGATCTCGAACGTGAAAAACATTGTGTTTTGGTTGAGTTCGTGCATAATTTAATATTCAAAATATAAAACCAGTTTAGGAAACGTTGATTGAAAAGACGATAAGTATTTATTAAAAAAAAGGTTTGGATGCATAATCACCTGATAAGAAAGCCTTTTAAGTTTTATAATATGCTAAGAAAGTATTTACATTAAACTTTTATTCAATTATTTTTGAAAAACAAATTTTCAATTATTATCCTTTTAACGTATTTTACACCTTTTGCTCTCTTTTTTAATTCATTATTAATGCGTATTTGCTAAACTGTTTTCAATACTGTAGCAAATAAAATCTATTTCACCTGAAAAATAAAACCGGAAATGTAGGAAAAAACTTTCATACACTTTCCCCAAAAAAAAAAAAAAAAAAAAAATTGAAATTCTTTGCACGTTATTTAATTTTTACGTGCGTTATTTAATATGCGCGTCTATTTCAAATACACGTTCCATTAATACGACGGTTGCACAAAAAACGAAAGTTAAATAAATTTGTTTTTATATCCTTTTTAGTGGGATATTAAATATTGCGACTGTGTTTGTACATAATCATCTTTGTGCGTTAGTATGAGTTGCTGTGTGTGCACCCAGAGAAAAATCTGGTTCAATATGTTCGCAGACTACTCGTTTAGTATGGTTGCGGATAATCCTGGAATATAATAGCAATTGAATAATACTTATTGCTACCTAATTATGATTAAATCAATATCTTCAATGTCTACTGTAATCATATAATTGTTGCTGGCCATAATGCACATATTTGCTTACACGAATTTTATTGTTGTTTATGAAACCATAAATTTTTTTTGGCAAACACGCAGAAAAGAAATGCTTGAAGTATGATTCAAAAAACCATATAAGGGTCTCTGCAGTGGTTTACATTGACCATACTATTCATAATTGGGACCATAATATGCCTACTGTTCACCAAATTCTGAAAACTTTGACCATGTATATAAAATTTAACCAAGATATGATTTAGTTCGATTAAACTATGGTAAATTTTGGGCATATTATGGTTATTTTTAATCTTATTATGGTCAAATTTTTAACCACAATATAGTATGCTGCTCATAGAATATGGTTACCTCTAACCCTTTTTTTGTGCTTAAATGACAATATGTATTTAAAATACTGCGTGCAACAATAGTATGATTGGCTGATTTCATAAACGCTGCACACATTTCGCCACCATTTTACAGTAAAAAACGTTACCATGCAATTAAGGCATCAAGGCCTGGTCTACTGAAAAGTTTTAAAGTCTATGAAGCAATTCCTTTTAGTGTTGCATTGCAATACTGCGTTTATGAAGTCAGCCATTGTTTTGTCACTTTTAAGCACTTTCAACGATTAATTCACTAAAAAAATATGGTTGAAATTCCTGATCATATGGAAACAAATTTTTTCTCCGTGTGTTTTTTTTTTGTGGTAGCTTGGCCTGAATATCTTATATATTAGTAAAAACAAGGTAAATGTCGAATATTAAATTGTGCGGTTTTGCCAAATTATCAATGAGGGCATTAAATCAACTATATTTATTTTGCTTTATGGATAATATAGAAAAAAAAATTATAGCCCGGTGGTTAAAAATTTTATGTATTTTAATAATTTGATAAAGAAAATATTTTTCAAAAAATATTTCTGGGAATACAAAATTTATTATAAATAATATTTCTCTATGACGTGTTAAATTCCCAATTTTTATTTTTGATAAAAACACTAAAATTTATTGTTCAAGGTGTATACCAACCACCATAATCAACAGAGATCTTAAACAGAATATTTATTCTGGATCCTTGTAAAATTCAAAGGTATTACATATTTATGAATTCTTTTTTTTGTTTGCTCGTGTTAGTTCAAGAACTGTTATATATGTTATCTTATTGCTTTTTTAAAAAATAAAGTCCAAGTAGTAAATAATTAATGCATTTTTATGTATTGTAATTTCAATAAAAAAAACTTTATTAATCGATTCACCGATCAATTACAAAATTAACCGATTTAACCAAAGCCTCGTTTAATTAATCGATCGTTCGAATCGAGAGATTAACCGATTAAAGTAAAATCCCGATTAAATGAATACCCTAGTATTCATATAAAAGTATCGAATATGTACAGGCATTTACTTGTATCGTTTCAGCCCCACCTAAGTATAGCTCCTATGCAGGGTCTCTTACCATCATTTACTTTTGCTCACATCACAAATGATTTTTATTTGAAATAAGTAATTGATCCTCTAAAAAATATTTTTGTGTATACAGTTCTTTTCGCGTATAGTCCAATCCGCTTAAAGCCTGGTACTCTGTTCAACATTTCACGTGAAATGCTGTCAAAACTCATATGAAAAAAACTTGTGCGGAATTTCTATGAAATCGTTCTGGCTGGATATCAATAGAAAACTTTAGCCGAGCATATGTGATATAAATATAACGACCTAGTCCCCAAGTTACTACCCAATAAAAAATGGAGCTTCCAACGAAGCAGGTTTGTAAGGGAGAAACGCAAAAGTTTCGCTTACCATATCGCTTACGGAAGACATGAATTTTATATGGCGAGTTCCCACTTTGAAGCAATACATTTTTGACACACAAAGCGCTTTCTTCAGCGCATATAAAAATTGTTGAATGTAACGATCAGCTTTGCACACTGAATTTTTTGTTACCGTTAGTATTTTATATGCTCCCTTACGAACCTGCTTCGTAGTAAGGGAATGTCGTGGCTCTTCAAATATTTTTTAAGTTATTAAGAATTCGTTCGCTTACCTTACTGCATCTCTGTATGTCTTATTGCGTAGCGCTTAAATGTGAGCTTACTTTTTGAAATGTACCATTAGTGCTTCGCAAAATAGGAAAATTTTTTATTGGGTAGGGTCTTCGAAAAACTCATTTCAACATACACACGGATAGACAGGTTGAAAATACAGTGAGATAGACTTTTACTCTGTTTAATTTGTGAAACGGTTATGAAATGTTTCTGGCAAAATTTTTTTACAACTGCGTAATAATATAAGCTGCACTTATTTCACGTGGAATTTTAAACAAGTGAAAAAAGTTTAATCTAAATATTAAATGAGAACGAAAAAACGTAAATGACACAACCGGTAATAGTTTTTTTTTATCCATATTTACTTTCATTTATATTTAATTTTTTATTTAAAAAAATACTTTTTAGTTAAATACATGTGGTTTTTGTTCACATACGCCTAACAATGTCACATACATTGAAAGATTAAAAACGTTAAATTGTGCAAACTCGCGAGATAGGTAATATTAATACATGTCAAAATTTTCGTGTGAAATAATATATTGCAACATAGTACTAGGCTTAAAGGCCAAAACGGATAAAAGCCAAAACTGTCATATTCACTAGCAAATTTTTTTGAATTTTATACAAATTATTTGTTCTAAGGTCCATTTCACTTGTGGTACATTTTTGCTTAAAACCCACATTTTCTTTGCATGTAGATACTCTATACGTCAATAAATTCGCTTACAGTCCACTCTGTTTTTTATATTTTTTTTTTAATAAACTGGTAATATGTTTTGGGCTAATTTATAAAAGTAGAAAAAACTGAGTAAACGCGTTATATTGACTGGTTTTATTGAAGAAAATAATTGTTATATAGTCCAAAATGTCGATTATACTAGGATTCACTTATTATCCATAAGATACCTTATAAAAATAAAACGGGTTTAGTCCAAATTCGCTTATAGACCACAAATGTTGTGCAACTATAGCAGTGGACTATAAGCGAAAAGTACTGTAGGGTAAACTATTTAAGGTTTAACCTGATTTTAATTTTAATAATTGTTTGCAGACGGAATGACATAAATAATATACCTTTCACGTGTTTGCTGGTTGTTATACAGATTAAAGGTATTTGTAATGTAAACACTATTAAATGACAATTTAATTCTACCCAATTTTGTCAGTATTTTCTACACTATACGTTTAGGGTAAAAACTTTGCTATTTAAATGTGTAAACAAATAAATCCTTTATCTACCTTAACTTGTAATTAGTTTTAACATCCCATAAGGAAACTTTCTTGAAAAGTGTTATAATTTTTTAGATTGCAATTATATCAGTGCAAAAAATTACCCAATTCATATCCTTTTTGAAAAATGTGACAAAAACATAAACTTGCACACTCATAATTAGAAACGGCAGTTGATCTTATACAAGTTTCCTGTAACTTTTTTTTAAGGATAAACTGAGAGTGCAACATTTTGTAAATAACGAAAATATATGGACAGTATATAAACAAACTGGTTGTGTGAAAGTTAGTTAAAAATAGGTAAAAGTGCTATATTCGGCTTTGGCGAATCTTTGATACCCTTCACCATACCACTCACCCACTAACGCACATTATCAAACAGATCTAAATATAGCTAATAAATAGCTTATTGCTCTAGATAAGCGGCAAACTACGTATGTATTTGTTATGTGTAAGAAAAGAAAAAAAAAGAAGAAGTAAAATTAAAAAACTTATAAAACATGTAAGAGTGCTTTATTTGGCTTTTCCGAATCTTATACTTCCTTCACCATGATGCATTAAGAGGAATCATTAATAAAAGTACCAGTCTTTAGATATAAATAAATAAATTTTGTGCCACGTCCACTTCTCCAATTTCGCCCACATTTTGTCGCATGTTATGCAATGATAACAAAGCTGCTTGTAATGAAAACTTTGGCTCTTGCTTTTCTCCAGATATACAAAAACTCTATAATTTCCTTGTACGGGAGGTATCTGGCCCACTTCTCAAATCCTGCCAATTTTTTAAAGAAAGTGGTTGTGTGCTGATAACTAAGAGGCTTGTCCCTAATTTGAAAACATTGGCTCTTGTCCTTCTCCAGATATGTAAACAAAACAACAACAAGGGATTAATACAATGGTGGGCGCTCCATAGCACAATTGTGCTGAGAGATGTCACACGTATTCTTAGCCTCTTTAATTTAGTTTTCGATGAGACAGCGTCGAATGCACATGAAGCGGATGCTTACATATTTTGTTATATTTTTTATATTCGCTTGGCCTTGTGATTGGTGGGTACTTCTGCCATCTCACTAATACTAATAAGCATCAATACAAGCACAGTTTTAGCTGTGCCCACTTCTGGATTAATAGGTAAAATTAGGAGCAATTGTGGTTTGCTCATATCTAGGATTGCCAGATGTCCTGGAATAGCATGGTATATGTTCCTTATAGGATGAAAGGAACCTTCACACCAAATGTCATTCAAATCGAAAGGGGTAGGGTCCCACTCTTGGTCGATTTGACATGGAATTACCCACCTATTACCAAAATGATTATATTGATACTAAAAATTGTATAAATTAAAATTTTTAATAATTTTAATAACAAAAAAAAAAACTAATCAAAAAACTTTGCCGTTTCAAAGAATGTGTTAATTGATTTGATTAAATATAGCTCAGGGCTTGACAATTCCCAACAACAATTCTACAATTTAAAATTATTTTATTTTAAACGAAAATAATCAATTAAGATTTTTTATTATTTAATTATTGTTTTAATAAAATATTTATTTTAAAACAACAAACATGATAATTAAATCAAAATTAAATTTTTAATTTTCTTTCAAATGAAAAAATAATTGATTCAATTATCACATTAATTAAACTGAAATATTATTTTAACCATTTTTTCCGGGCTGTGGAGTCGAAATCGGAGTCGGAGTTGAAGATTCGGAGTTGAGGTTTTTGTACCGGAGTCGGAGTCGGAGTCGCAGTACCCAAAAAAACGCGACTCCGACTCCAAAATTTTTCGGCATAAAAAATTAAAAAAAAATTCTAATATTTTCCAATATAAAAATTCTTCGAAATTGGCGATGCAATATTTTGCAGATCAATATGAATAAGTAGATTTTAATTTATTGTATGAGAAATAGTTGATTCAAGTACTTTACTATTTAAGTATATTTAGGTTTATTTTTTATACGTGCGGGAAAAAGTCTAAATTACATTAGCAAAACTCAGTTATTGATCTAGTTGAAAAAGATGTGTGACTTTTTAAATAATTTACTCATGCTAAAAAATGTTAATGACAGGAATCGCCAATAATTTTAATATCAGAATTTTTTAACCACCAACGCTGAAATATTTTCAACATTGTACAGAATAAGTGTTGCTATAGCGCATAAATACTAGTATGTATTTGAAAAATTGTGACGTAAAATTATTTCTCTTTTGTGTAGAAACATCTTTATCGGCCTGCGTTTAATTCGTACCATAACACTCATGTTTTTCTTATGCACATCACGCGGGGATTCCCATAATTCGTTTAATAAAGATATTTCTACACAAAAGAGAAATAATTTTACGACTCATTCATTTCGCATCACGGTAAGAGTAGGAGTCGGAGTCGTGAGTCGGAGTCGGAGTCGCACTTAAAAAATTTCAGCGTTTGGAGTCGGAGTCGGAGTTAGTACTTTTTTCGGACGACTCCACAGCCCTGATTTTTTTAATTGATAAAAAACTACCGATCATTTTTTCTGTTTACTTCTCGTTCATTTAATTTAAACAGTCGCTGTCGAACCAACTCAAAAGGCGAAAAGTTGTATACAAATTTTTGTTCGAGAGTTTTTGGTTTGGACTGCAGTTTTTCTTAACTCAGTAGCTCGTTTCTGTATTTCTCGCATCGCAAAATTTCTCACATTAAGTGTGAAACAAAAAATTCCATCGTTTCTCGATTTGTGAGAAAAAAGTGTTTCTGTATTTAAATGCGAGAACAGACAACACAGATTCTGTTTTAACTGGAATACTTCCAGTAATTAAGTGTCAAATGCCAGCGAAACGTCAACGAAAGAAATATATATAATAAAAATTAGGCTGCCAGATTTAAAGATTTATCGACATTTTGACGATTTTTTTTGTTCCAAAATTGGCAAAGTGACAATTTGCTGATTTTTTTCTAGTGACGATTCAGTCTTCGAAATAAAACAATTTTAAATAGTTTTATATGTTTGTGTATTAGGCACGGCTCCACGAAAAGCCCCCCAATGAAATAACGCCCAGGAAATAACCCCCAATGAAATAAACCCCAAAAAATAGGAAATAACACCCAAAAACAGTGAATGAAATAACATCGAAAAATAAATGAAATAAACCCCAAAGAGAAAACGAAACAACCACCAATATTTGGGTGTTATTTCATATGAAATAACACCCAATGATGAAAATGAAATAAACCCCAATGAAATATACCCCATCAGCAACAAAAATGAAATTATGCCCAAAATTCATAAAAGAGTCAGTTTTACCAAGGATTTCATGAAGTCAATATGGACCAACAGCAAAGTCGCAAAATTATTGAAATGAATCGTGTGGAGACCCGCAGGCGTTTTCTTCATAATAAGGATATATGCAACTTCGAAAGTGCGCCAGCATTCATAATCAATTTTTTTTTGGGGAAGAAACATACAAAGCTCGTTTAATTGTGACTACTTTTGGTTTTGTGAATGGACTAAGTTATTTTCCCTTATACGATGGAGGCTATTTCAGATCAGCCACCAGCGAGCTTTGAAAATCCAACTCATGGGAGACGTTATTATAGTTACAATGTTGTAAAGAATGCAATAATTTTCTGTAATGGAGATGTGAGGAAGTATGGACAAAGAATTGTTTAATATTTCCAATATATTTATTTTTGAAACCCAACTACCAAAAAATTATTTTCATGTACATATATAAAAAATAAACTTAATACATTATACGTAAGGAATGGTAAAAAAACAAAATGGTTGCTCATGAACTCAAGATGGAGAAAATATACGCTGTATGTAATATTACATGGATTAGTTTTTACTTCTTACATAAAAACTTGGATAACGTCGTCTACTGCAGCACGACAAATTGGACAATTATATGATTGGAGTTCACTACCGATAGCTTCCGCTTGAAGCTTTAGTACGCACTGGTTACATATTTTCAACTTTCTTTGAGTAGGTTCCTGCGGCGGTTCAGAAATATTTATATCATCATCTTTAACCTCAATATACTCTATGGCTTCGAATAAATCTTCGTCCGCTTCCATGCCAGTTCATATATCATTCTTGGGAAATGCCATTCAATTCAAAAATATTGCTGCAGTTATTTTACCAGCCGTAGATCTTTGTAGCCCTGCTCTATTTTTGCAGTTCGAAAGACAATTTGCCTTTTACGTTTGGCCTTTACACAACTACCTTCACTGTTCACAAGCAAATCAATTTTTCACTTAAAGAATAAAGCAAATTGCTATTTCTTTGTTTTCCACAGCAATTTCGAATTCCATTTTTTTTAAATATTAATACATGATGATGTAAAGCGTTCCAACTTCGATGCACTACTGAAATAAATATTTTATGTTTTACAACAACTGAACTCAACAGGCAAGGCAGATTGTACTCATATGTTGACACTGTTATTCCAAAAAACAGTTACTTAAATTCTCAAAAAAAAAAAGGAAAAAGATCAAACTAAGCAAATGAAATAAACCCAAAATAATATGAAATAACCCCCAAAAACCAACAGCTTTAAAAATGAAATAACCCCCGAATAAAAAATGAAATAACACCCAAATTATACACGCTATGAAACAAGCCCAGAATTTTAAAAGTTTGTTGGGTGCTATTTCATTGGAGATTATTTCATAATTTGAAAACCCCAAATGAGGAATGAAATAATTCCCAAAAAAAATGAAAAACGGCCCAAAAAAATTGGGAGTTATTTCATATGAAAAAACACCCAAAAATGTATGAAAAAATTTTGGGGAATATTTCATTTCTCGTTTGGGCGTTATTTCATTGGGGGGCTTTTCGTGGAGCCATTAGGCACCACAGAAAACCGATATCTTTAATAACAAGGCAGATTAAAAAATGTATCGGCAAAAGCAAAATTTCGAACGAAAACTGTTTAATTTTTATTTGCTTGGATTATTATATACATTTGTTTATGTGATCAAAAGATTAAACTATTACCCCATTTTTCAGTCAATGCACTTTAGGAAATTTTTGCCTTTTACTTTGTCCAAGTGTTTATTTTATTTCAATATGATATTTTGTCACTCCTTTGTGTGATTTCTGCAGGGAAAAATAACAATCTGAAATTTTAAACTGTTATCGGATTAAGGAAAAATAAAATAAATAATTTTATTTAAATAGACCTCAAGCTTATGTATGTATAAAATATGTATTTTACCCATGAACTTAATGTTTTTTTTTTTTTGATTATGGGTTTACATGATAAAAATTTGTGATTATGTGATAAAAATCGAACAAAATTAATTTTAAATTGTCCCAACAAAATAGACGCCCTACATAAAACAAACACAATGAAAGGTTAAAAAAAATTAAAAAAATAAAATATAACAGTTGTGTTTATATACTTATTTGTATCATTTAAATTCTTGCTTTTCAAATAAAAAAAAATAATACACATTCTTGTGTACATACATACATAATTTGGGCTCCATTTTTTAAAATTTTTTTTTCTCGCATCAATTTAAAATATGACTTATTTTGACAGTTCTTGTGAGAAACTTTTTACAAGATATTGTTACAGAAACACTTTTTCTCACATCCTTCCAATAATTGCTGGAAAATTATTTAAATGACAGATAATTCTCGCAAAGTAAAAATACAGAAACACTTATGTGAGATAAACCATTTTTTGTTTCATATTGCACTGTTTTTGTCATAATTCACTTGTTTCATGCGGGAAATTTTATGATGCGAGAAATACAGAAACGGGCTACAGGATTGAACCCACGTACACGCACAGGTTGATTTAACTTGTTTCGATAGTAACAACATTATCACGTCAGTTGATCAACCGATAGATTAGGTTATTTGGGCAGCAATACAGACGACATCTCACTTGGGTCTTTCAGTGGTTACTTTGTGATACCCAGCGCCAATGCTCATCCTGCAGAGCAGTTACTCAATAGATTTTACTGAAGAATTCAACCAATTAGTCTTCCTAATAATAAAAGAAAGCAATCTTAGTTATATCCTTCATAAATCATCCAAAAATCAGTGTTTAGCTGTCACTGATTTTCCAAGGTATTTCTTCCTGATGTCCAGAATTCCAGGATATTAATTCGTATTTTAAAATTCTGACATGTATTAAATATATTTTTAATTCCTTTTTTAATTTGTTTGTTTTTCTATTTTTTTTTAAGCACCTGTAACTTTGAAATAAGTCTTAAATTAAAAAGACACATGTAAGTGCAAAGAGGAATGCCTAAAAAGAAATGCAGACACTACAACTCATGTCCTTTGTTATATCCTGCTCGCTTTTAATTGAAAAAATACATGACTTAAAAAGAGGGGGGAAATCATCGTTAAAATTGGGTGTAAGAATTTATAAAATTTACAAAAAAAAATTAAGGTGTCTTAATTTTTATTTGCCACTAGCGGGCCCGTTGCCTGCTTCGCACGGCAAAACAAAATAAGAAAAGAAACACACTTGTTTTTAATAAAGTTGGTTTTGTTCCCTATTATTCAACTTTTAATTCTAGTTTCTTACAATCTTAGACTATGTATCACTTAAACTATCTTAGAGCTCTTTCGTAGACAACATTTTTGGTTTTGCCATGAGTTGTTGTGTAGATAAAGAGAACTGAAGGCTTGCCAACACGTGAGCACGAAACATATAACTGGCCGTGTGAAAAGCAAGGATATTCTAAATCAATTCCGCACAATTCCAACGATTGCCCTTGCGCTTTATTTATTGTAATAGCAAATGCAAGACGTATTGGAAACTGTAGTCTTTTGAATTCAAAAGGTAAATCTGATGGAATCATTGGAATTCGTGGAATCAATACATCTTCACCTTTAAACTTCCCCTTTAAAATTGTTGCTTCGATCAAATTGTTCATGACCTTTTAAGCCAGCAATAGTCAATGATTGGCCTTGTGCTTTGTTGATGGTTATAGCAAAGGCAAGACGCAAAGGGAATTGGCGCCGCTTGAATTCAAATGGTAAATCGTTGGAATCGGTCATGCCGTTCTCCAGTTATGCGCTTAATAGAAAAAGTGGGCGTAAAAGTAGGCGTGGTAAATTTTTCTTTCGATGAAAACTTAAAGTTGATTAATACGAACATTTGAAAGAAAAATTAGTCAACTCGATGGAGCCGTTTTCTGATTTTAGGTAAATCGAAAAAAGTGGGCGTTAAAGTGGGCGGGGCAAAAACCTAAGTTGGACCATGGCGATCATTTTAAAGAAAAAATCGTTCAAATCGGTTAAGCCGTTCTCAAGTTATGGATTTTG
Source organism: Pollenia amentaria (assembly GCA_943735925.1). Taxonomy (NCBI): domain Eukaryota; kingdom Metazoa; phylum Arthropoda; class Insecta; order Diptera; family Polleniidae; genus Pollenia; species Pollenia amentaria. The sequence continues at coordinate 152,833,682 of OX031007.1, forward strand.
CCACGCCCCTCCGCCCCCAGACCGAAAATTTCAACCAAACTTCATATAAACCATATATGGGCCACTGCCTACGTGTATAAGTTTGGTTGAAATCGCACGACGCGTTTATGATTAGTTCGGCGACGTACATATACGGACTTATTATTATATATGTATATAGATTAAACTAATACCCAGAAATAAATCAACCTGATTTTTTTTATTTTAAAAAGAAAAAAACGTAACAATAGTAAATCTCGCACATGTCAATATAAAGCTTTTCTGTTTATCTACTGATTACTACTTCAGTTCGTGCGTTGTTTGAACTCAATTTTACTAGAATCTTTAAATGGAATATAAAATTTCTTATCGCATACAATAGACGTTTAAACAAATATCTGTTGTGAGTGCAAAAAAAAAAAAAAACGAAAATTTAAAGTCGAAAACTAAACAAACGTTAAAAATGTATTTCAAACATTTCCCTTCCACAAGTGACAAAACTGTTTGCTAACATTTGATCTCATAATTATCTATCATGATTTATTTTCTCAACATTCCTTTGCCCGCCATGACTCCCAGCAGCGATTTTTCTAATATTTTGATTTATTTTATCTTTCAATAGATTTCCTTAATGCCACTTGATGATATCGGGTAAACAACTGAGTTGTTTTTTATTATATTTTTTTTTTTTTTTTTTTTGCAATTCACATAATAGAAAAAGTTTATGATTTAGAGTTTGAGTATCAAATAAAAACGTTGAAGTTATTATCACATATTGACACAAGTATCAAGTGAATATAAATATTTCATGAGAAAGGAACAAGAGAAAAAAAATAAAAACAGCAAGCCTAAGTTCATAAAATATTGATAGACGTATTCATAATAATAAATATTTTTCTTTGTGAGGGGAAAGAACGATATTTTTAGAGCTACGAGTTTGTTTTCATAAATGAAATCTCGTGTTTGTTTTCTATTTGGTTGTTTCGATTAATATGAGCATTTAACATAAAGATAGCAAAAGGTGAATTTGAGTCAAAATTTTGGGATACAAATTGAGTAATTTTTCCCACTGACTTGTTACTTGATAAGACGAATGGATTTTTAAAATCGGGTCCAAGACAAAGCAAGCCTGAATGCCCATTGCGCTTGAGGCCTTTTAATAAATGTAAAAAAAAAACGTGATTTGTACAGCAACCCGGCAAAACCAATCACGATTATTACATGAGGGAGGACCTTTCTTAAACTATTTTCACTATGCTTGTGTAACACTGGAGAAAATGTTAAACCTTACCCACATTAATAGTGCAAATTCTGCTCTTAATCTCCCTAATTAATTTAACCCTTATACAATCCTCGGTCGTAATTTCACCCTTTTTATGTTTCAAAATTTAATATCTCTTAAACATTTTGCTGGATTTAAATGCGAGTTTTATCTAATATTTTTAAATTGAAATTTTGCATTAGTAAAAGTAAGTTTTCTTTTTGTATATTTGAATGCTTGTCCTAGTTCGTACAAATACTGCATGTCATCACGCCACTTGATGCTGTGTATTTCCAATATGATATCGCTTTGCTTGAAGTTTTGTTTAAGATTTTCGTATTCGGTAATCAATTTTGTAAAAATATCGTACGAAATATTTGGTGATGTTGATTTTGCAACAAGCATTTCATTCATGACATGCTTAAGAATCAAATCTAAGCCATGATGTTGACAACCAACATATTGCGGAGGTGAAAAAGATTTTTCCTGAAACGATGTCTGCAGTAAATGAACAATTACATTTTTTTCTTGTATTGACATTTGTTGTATCACAAATAATCATTTTAATGGAATTCCATAGTTTAAATTTGTGTAAAATTTTGTTGATACCTGCAATATAATATCATAGTTAGTTATCTATTTAAAAACTTTTTATTTAATTAGCACCTTTAAATATTGTCAAACTTTGTCCATTATGAAGCTTCATGACCGCCAACCTGACTTCTTTAAGCTCGTTTGTCAACACCACTACCTGCACATCGTTTTAACTATATTTCTTCCCATCAAAATGCATGCACCAATTTTATTCTTTTAATGTAGCCATATACTTTTCTTCCATACGTTCCGCTGCTTTTATTGAGGCCTTATAGACACCAGATATTGAGGGTGTTGGAATATCAATACCCGATTTAACCAACTCTACATATTTTTGCTGCATTTCTCGGGCTCATGTTGGAAGTCTGAACCATTTTCACTGCAGCCTTAGTTGAACAGGTCACTTTTTTAACTCTTGGATCATAGCTTTCATCGTCTGATGATGCATAGAATTTTTTGTCTTCTTCTAGGGACGATATTGTTGTGTCAGATACATTTATGTCTGGGACCAAGGCGGTCGTAACTTTTTTTTTTAATAAAGCAGCTTTTGATGGATGAATAATCATTTCCTTGGCTGTTGAGTATTCAACATCTCCTTTCGTACTTGTTTGAACTGCGTAAAACTTTTTATCTTCCATACTTAGCCAAATGCCTTCTGGATTGGTCACATCAAATAATTCTCCAAACACTATTGTTGGGTTTCCATTAGGTCGCTTTAAAAATTTACAGTAACGATCTAAAAGCTTTTCTACTTTTCTTTTTATCGAAGATTCAAGTACACATGGAAAATGTAATTTCGACCATAAATCAAGCAATTCCTTGGCAATAATCTGACACCTTATTTTTCTATTTCTTTCGGTTCTTGCCAATGCGTTGTACCGTCCTATTATAACCATCTGCTTTTCTATTCTGCACATTTCATTCAAATTTTTTTCTATGTTAATTATTTCTCGTCTTTTAGTTGTACTTCTTTCAAAATGAGTCAAATTATTTTCCCATACTACCGAGTTATGCTTGACTTTAAGAATTTACATGTAAACTTTAATCTTGGTCGGTGCGAGACTTTTTTCTAATAAAATAAAAAACTAAAAACGCAATTATTATTTTTTTTGGCATTTCTCATCATGTACGGCCATGCATATTAAAAAAAAAAAAAAAATGCAAAAGTCATATCCCTACTGCACATACATACATACATTCGTAAATGCGCTAATTTTTGAAAATTAAGTTTTTGATGCAGTTCAATAGAGTAAACAAAAATACATCGTTTGCGGAAAAACATACAAATATTTTTTTCTAGTTCTTGTTTTGCAACGATATGTTAAAGTTCTAAGTCCAAAAATGCTAAAGAAAAAGCGCTAGGGCCCACTAAAATATGAAAATTTAAAAAAAAATTTTTAATATTTGAAATAAACAAAATAATTTTATAGTATATTTAATTTTTTGCAAAATGACATACTAAAATGTACATTAAAAGTATAAAATATATAATAGAAAAGGTGATAAGTCACAAAAAGCTATGTAAAACATAAATGTATTATTTTTAGTTGGTATGCAATAAACATCTGCATGAAACTTAATAATGATGTTCATGAAACTTTCATAATAATTCTGTATTTTCTTCGTTTGTATTCAGTACAATGAATAACTACGAAATAAAAACAACAAACACACGAAATTTAAGAGCCGAATAAGATGCAGTATTTTTGTTTACTTAAGCAAGAGAATATGAATACAAACAACTCTGAAACAAAACAACCACTGAATAAATGTCGAAAAAGTTCATGGAATAACACATTTATTTTAAAGTCAGTATTGCCAGTTGAAAGAAATGAAAAACAGTAGGAAAAAAAACAAAAACAAAAATATCCATGAAGAGTAAAAGCAACAATATAAGGAAGTACATTAATATTAAAATAATAAAACTATTACAAATTTGACTTTGTTTTCAATGTAAATTAGTTGGTTTTAATGTAAATTTTTAAATTACAAAAAAATTTCATTTTATTTTCATAAACATTTTTAGCAATGTATTTTGCTTGGAAGTACATAAAAAAGTTGTTAGGAAAAAAATTTAAATTTAATTTAAAAAATGCTTTACAAATTACATATATTATTGTAAAGGTAACAAAAAAGAAAATATTACAAAAATTTACTAAGTGGCAACATTGCTATTGAGTATTTATATTAAAAAAATGAGAGAGAGTGAAAACTGCAAAATAAAAGTGGTTTCATTGAACAAAGTCTTTGTGTTTGGCATATGAAACGAAATGTGTTTGCTAGTAGCATGAATAAAACAACAGTTTGTTCAGTGGTCTGAAGTTTTTTTGAATACGAACTTCATTGAATAAACATTTCAGTATGCTTATGAATTTAGTTATTCATGCAGCCCTTTAGTTTGCAAGCCAATAAAGAGTCGGCAATGAAGAAAAACTGGATTTACAGACTTAAAATATATTTAGAACTAAAGACTTTAGAAAGTTTTTTATACATTGGACTTACATCCTTTACGACTAAATGATATATACTTATATATGTAAATTATATTAAAAAAAAAAAAATTACGGACTCACCATTGTTTCACTAATTTTTATGTATTTTTGTATATCAAAGAACTGTTCTTATTAATGCACTTGAAATTTAACAGTTATGTAATTCTTCTTTGGTAAACTTTTACTAGACCAATACATACATATATTCATATGTATATATGTATGTGAAGGTAGAATGACAATGCATATAAAATTCAAATTCAAAGCCTACTATGACGAAACTATGATACGAAAAACGGTTATATTCAAATGTATATAATAAATAATTATCATAACACAAATAAAAATATTGCATATACTAAAGATTATTAATAATTCAACCACTCGCATTTTCAACCCAAACCTTTATTTTTCGGATATAGATGGCACTTGCTGTGATTGAATGTATATGAAGAATTTAAATACAGTTAACTAGATGTTTCATTGGAAATATATGTATAATAAATAACTATAAGGATAAATACTTGGATACTTATTGAAAATTCGATTAGAGATTCAATAAAAAACAAAAAAAAACTTGATGGGCTTTTCAAAAATTTTGTACATTCGGAAATTCGTGTATTATCGAAATAAGCAAAACATATTTTTATAATTTAGTGGGGGGGGGGATTTCCTTTTTTCACCCCCCCCCCTGAATCCGCGCCTGCCTACATCAGATTGAATTTTAGGGATGATTTTAGTTTATTGTTTTATTATTAACTGCCACCGACCCACAATGTCAACAAGAACATTTCTTTCGTTTATTTTGTCTAAAAAATAATATGAAAATACCTTCATTATAGGAAAAAAAAAATACCTGTTTAGTTTTATTAAATAATCAGTATGGGGGATTATTCATCCGGAGAACTTTCGTGCAAGTTATTTTGAGGAATAGATGAGGGTTCAGATGATTTAGAAAGGCTGTAGCTGGAATATGCTCAAGTTCAGTTTATGACAACTACTTGGTATGATTCTGTAGCTCGTTTCTGTATTTCCCGCATCTTAAATATCTCACATTAAGTGTGAAACAAAAGATTCCATCGTTTCTCGATTTATGAGAAAAAAAGTGTTTCTGTATTTAAATGAGAGAACAAACAACACAGATTCTGTTTTAACTGGAATACTTCCAGTAATTAAGGCCCAATCATGTAAAACGCAACGCAACGCCAAAGAATAACATTGAGAGCAAGAACAATGTCATAAGTTTTTTGTAATTTTGTTGTTGCTTTCTACAGAAATTCATGTACCGGTTTAAAATTTTCAACGCCACAAGTTATGCAGCGTTTCAAATTTTAAAACGCAACGTGAATTTCTGTAGAAAGCAACAACAAAATTACAAAATATTTATGATTTTGTTTTTGCTTTCCATGTAATTCTTTAGCGTTGCGTTGCGTTTTACATGATAAGTGCATAAGTGTCAAGTGCAAGCGAAACGTCAACGAAAGAAATAGGGTGTGTTCAATTACTTTACTAGCAGAAACTTGCAAAGAGAGAGTAAATAGGTATTTAAAGAAATTGCTCTCAAATATACTTAAAAGTAAATAAACACTTTGCCAGCCTAAATTTGCAAGTTAAAGTAGTGATGAATATACAGGAATATTTGAGTACCCATTAATAATTCTAAGACTTGGGAAAATTTTATACATTACGGTAAAAACAATGTGATTTTATTAATTTATATTTGTTAATGTTAAATAAAATGAGTCGTGAATAAGATTTTTTTTCTTTAGGAGGGGAAAGAAGTATTCCGGGTTTCCTTAATAATAAAAGATAAAAAAAAATCCTTTGTTAACAATAAAAGTATTTATAAGGCAAAACAAAATATTTATAAAATTTCAATGTTAGGGACTGACTGACAGATTCATCTTTGCACAGCCTTAACGCCGTGAGTTATAAGGTTGAAATTTGAACCGGATGCAGGTCTCTCGCTAAATCGATCGAGAAAAAAAATAAAAAAATGGTGAAATGCGGGAAATTAAATGCCTTTGTTTTATTTTTTCGTTCTTCAAGTGGTACCTTTTATAATAGATATTAGAATGAGGAGAACCTATAACGTTGGTAATTTTTTTAAAACTTACAAACATAAACTTTGGCATTTAAATATGACCACGACAGAAATGTAAGGAGGTAGCAGGTTTAATTATTGTTTATTATAAAATAATTTTAGATATTCTCATTATCTAATTTATGGCCGTTTTATTTGGTCCAAATGCATTTCTTTCGTGTTTGTTTCATAATAAACAAGACGGTCATAAAGTAAACAATGAGAATATCTCAAATTAGTTTATAATTAATAAAAATCTTTAATTTTGTAAATAATTTAATTTTTTAACTTATGCAATAGTGTTAATTATCGGGTATCTAGGTAACCATTATACTCACAGTACTAATAACAACATCTGTAGCTCGTTTCTGTATTTCTCGCATTGCAAAATTTCTCACATTAAGTGTGAAACAAAAAATTCCATCGTTTCTCGATTTGTGAGAAAAATGTGTTTCTGTATTTGATTGCGAGAACAGACAACACAGATTCTGTTTTAACTGGAATACTTCCAGTAATTAAGTGTCAAATGCAAGCGAAACGTCAACGAAAGAAATAGATATAATAAAAATAGGGCTGTCAGATTTGGCGATTTATCGTCATTTTGACGATTTTTTGTTCCAAAATTGGCAAAGTGCCGATTTGCTGATTTTTTCTGGTGAAGATATTATTCAGTCTTCGAAATAAAATAATTTTAATTAGTTTAGTATGATTATATATTCTGCACCACAGAAAAATGATATCTTTAAAAACATGGCAGCTTAAAAATTTATGGGCAAAATCAAAATTTCGAAGAAAAACTGTTAAATTTTTATTTCCTTAGATTATTTAATACATTTGTTTATGTGATCAATACATTAAACTATTACACCATTTTTAATCAATGCACTATAGGAAATTTTGGCCTTTTTTTTTTGGCAAGTTCAATATGATATTTTGTTACGCCTTTAAGCGATATTTTCAGGAAAAAAACAGTCTGAAATTTTAAATTGTTATCGGATTAAAGAGAAAAATAAAATAAATAATTTTATTTAAATATACCTCAAGTTTAAGTATGTATAAAATATGTATTTTACCAATTTTTTTGATTATGTTTTAATAAAAATCGAACAAAATTTGTCAAAATTCATTTTAAATTGTCCGATTTTTTTAAACAAATTAGCCGATTTTTTTATTCTTTCTTAGGAAATTAACGATTTTTTCAAAAATTTATCTGGCAGCCCTGCATAAAACGAAAGCAATGGGCTTAAAAAAATTAAAATAACAAAATTTAACAATTGTGTTTTATTTATTTTCATCATTAAAATTCTTTCCCTTCAAATAAAAAAAAAATAATACACATAATTGCGTACATAGATACATAATTTGTGCTCCATTTTTTTAAATATTATTTTTCTCGCATCAATTTTAAAAGTAACTTATTTTGACAGTTCTTGTGAGAAACTTTTAGCAAAATATTGATACAGAAACACTTTGTCTCAAATCCTTCCAATTAATGCTGGAAAATTATTTAAATGACAGATAATTCTCCCAAAGTAAACATACAGAAACACTTATGTGAGAAAAACCATTTTTTGTTTCATATTGCACTGTTTTTGTTATAATTCACTTGTTTCATGCGGGAAATTTTACGATGCGAGAAATACAGAAACGGGCTACTGATCGGTTAAAAGCAAAAGAAAATACACAGAAACAATGATTAATTTTCTCCAATCACCAAAGTTATACCAAATTGATAATATCAAGCAAACAAGTTGTTGACTTTGCACCTTTTACCAAAATGATTATATTGATTACTAAAAATTTTAAAATTTTGAAAAAAAATTTTTCAATAAATGATATTTTTAATTTTAATTAAAAAAGTGATCAAAAAACTTTGGCATTTTAAACATTGTGTTAATTTATTTAATAAAATATTGACAATTCCCAAAAACAATTCTACATTCTTAAATTATTTTATTTTAAACGAAAAAAGGCAATTAAGATTTTTTGTTATTTAATTAAAATATTAATTGAAAATTTATTTGAAAACAAAATTAAACAAAAAACAAAAAAATTGATTTAATTATTACATTTATTAAATTTAAATGCTTTTTAAACCATTTTTTTAATTGATAAACCACTTATTTCTGTGTACATAAGGGCTTTTTTAACAAGTTCGTTATTTTATTTAGCAATAAAAATATCGAAATATCTGCCATAAGTTAAAAAAAAGTATGATTTCTTAACTCATAAATATTTTTAATAATTTTATAACTAAACATTAACTTTTTAATTTGCAAAATATCCATATATAAAACTTCTTTTGGAAAAGTTTGTTTTGTAAACAAAAACATGAAACAGCTGCTTCAAAAATTCTTGCAAGTAAAAATTTTACCAGTAAAAATTTGCAAGGATTTTTTTGTCTCTGAATTTTTTTTCTCTCTTTTGACGCTCTCAACTTGTAAATTTTTTGGGTTAATGAACACTTTTCAGTAACAATTATTACAAATTATTAAAATTTTTAGTAAATGAACACAGCTATAGATATAATAAAAAAAGCTGCCATATTTGACGATTTATCGTTATTTTGACGATTTTTTATTCCGAAATTGGCAAAGTGCCGATTTGCATATTTTTTCTAGTGACTATATTAATCAGTCTTTAAAATAAAACAATTTTAAATATTTTTATATGTTTGTGTGTTAGGCACCACAGAAAAAGGATATCTTTAGAACAAGGCAGTTTAAATTTTTATATTTATCGCTATTGTGAAAATTGTCCTCGAAATTGTTTGTCTGTTCCCTTAAAAATGTAGCGGCAAAAGCAAAATTTCGAGGAAAAACTGTTTAATTTGTATTTCCTTGGATTATTTAATACATTTGTTTATGTGATCAAAACATCAAATTATTACACCCTTTTTTAGTCAATACACTATAGCAAATGTTTGCATTTTTTGGTCAAAAGTGTTATTTTTAGTTCAATATGATATTTTATCACGTCTTTGTGCGACTTCTTCAAGGAAAAATACCAATCTGATATTTTAATATGTTTTCGGAATAAAGAAAAAATAATATAAATTTTTTTATAAAAAGAGACCTCAAGCTTAAGTATGTATATAAAAAATACCCATGAACTATGTTTTTTTCATTATGTTTTAATCAAAATCAAACAAAATTCGTCAAAATTAATTTTAAATTGTCCGATTTTTTAAAACAGAGACGTTTTTATTTTTATTTTTTCTTAAGAAATTAACGATTTATTCACAAATTTATCTGTTTGCCCTGCATGAAACGAAAACAATGAAGGCTAACAAAAATTTAATTAAAAATATAACAATTGTTTTTTATTTAGTTTCATCATTTAAATTATTTATTTTCACCCTGCTAGCATTTGGAAGATTGTTTTTTGAAAAATCAGATTAATGAGTCTTTTTCGATTAGTTTTGGTGATCAAAAACTGATAAATCAGTTACACGCTTAAAAAACGACACGAAAATGACTCATGGTTATAATTCTAAAGTGTTTGATTTAAAATGCAATAACAAATCGTATGGAAATCGCAAATAGGCGCTTAATATGCGAGTTTTTCATCCATTATTTATAATCAAATTAGAAATATGACTAATAAATGAATCGAAAAAGAATCAGAAATGAAGTTAGAAAAGACTGATAAATGAATAGAAAACTATCCAAAAATGACTATAAATACCATTACAAAAGAATCAAACATGACTCTTAACTAATAGAAAAACGAGTCATAAATGACTCATCAAGAAGAGTCGCAAGTAGGGTACCATTTTGTCCCGACGAAAGTATCATTTGTGATCGGAAAATGAGCGCATATTCTGGTTTTTAAATCGCACTGAAGAGTCAAAAACGACCAGAAAATGATTAGAAATTTCCAAAAATGCTAGCTGGGCAAATTAAAAAAAAAAAAAAATAATACTTGTGTATATATGTATGTACATGTGTATATGTACTTCTTTATGTACATAATTATTTTTTCGGATAATTTGAGCTTCATTTTTTTTAAAGTTTATCTTTCTCGCATCAATTTCAAATGTGACTTATTTTGACAGTTCTTGTGGTGAATGTAAGAAAAGATAAACATAATGTTTTTTTGTTGGAATTTTGTTTAAGCTTTTATATCGTTGCAAATTAGACTTTTTGAGCGTTTGTAATTCTCATTCCCTCTGTAGTCTAATTTGCTGATATTCTTGGCTATTCTAAACTTTTTTGGGAAAAATGTTTCCTGATGATCTGGCCTAAGCAACCAGTGAAATACGCATAAAAACAGCTTATCCTCTAACAATAAATTTTCAAATGTTTTATTAAGAATAAAAATAGGGAATTAAGCACAACAAATAAAATCTTTTAATATATAATTGTATTCCCAAAAACCAATTTTGATAATAAGAGTTCTTGTGAGAAATTTTTCGCAAAATATTGTTACAGAAATTGTTGTTGAAAATTATTTAAATGACAGACAATTCCCGCAAAGTAAAGATATAGAAACACTTATGTGAGAAAACCAATTTTTTGCTTAATTTTGCACTAATTTTGTTCCAGTTCGCTTGTTTCACGCGGAAAATTTTACGATGTGAGAAATACAGAAACGGGCTGCTGCTTTTAAAGAATAATTAGTACATTTTTGGAGTTACTCATGTATTGCACAAAAAACGATAATAGTATGCTGTTTTTACTAAGTTTTTGTTCTCTAACTAGATTCTGGAGAGATAAAACTTGGTAGAAAATTTATTTTAAGATAAAATAAAATAAATATTTTGTAAAGAATGATATAAAAAATAATTAATTATTGGCAACCCTTTTGGTTGAAACAGTCCAGAGTTTCCCCATCATATTGATAGACTAGAATGCTTCCAAATAATTGATAAAGACCAAAATTCATATATATTTTTAAAATAATTACAATCAATTAAAAAATAACTTTTATTTTTAAATATAAAACTCAAATAAACATTTTTTACTAATGGTCTTTTACTAATGGAGCAACGAAGGCAGATTTAAAGACGTGGGCTAGGGAGACCCACACGGCCAGTTGGAATGGTGGGACTGTGGGTAGGACAACTAAGATTTTATGGAGTAACCCAGACAAAAAGCCAGGGCAACGGAAGTAAATCTGATATTAGTATGATGGAGCTTCTCCTGACTGGTCATGCAGGACTACGTGCCCAACTACACCAAATTTGACGGGCGGAATCTGACCAGATTAGAGCGTGTAGCGAGGACAGTGAGACGCTGGAACACTTCCTCTGCTACTGCCAGACCTTGGCCGAATCGTGATCCGAACTCCTCGGGAGCAATGTCATGTTGGGTCTGGGATCCCTCAGGAACGTTGACTGGAAAATCTTAAGGAATTACGTCCGGGAAACTGGGTTTCTTAACGCCGGATATAACCCCTCCCTAAATGTGGTGGGAGCACTATACGCCTAAATCCCCCATGTTTCTTCTTCATAAGGAGCGCACAACAGGCCCGATAGTGGCCTAGGTGTATATCGCAACAGATATGAAGTTGCATCTTGATGTTTCGTCCTCCTTTCGACCTAACATAACCTTACCTAACCTAATCATCTAACCAAATTTTATAGGATTTTTTTTTATTATTAGAATAGGTCTAATCGGTGACCACAGCTGCCATAAAAATACCATCTCTAAAAATTGTATTTAATGCCACAACAACCTTATATTGATTAGTATTAACATGAAATTTGGTTACGATAAATCGTATGTCATGCCATGTAGGTCAAGATTTGACCAAAGATTTCACACAAACGGCTTCCAAAAATTTTTATAAGATGTAGATGGCTAGAATATATTCGGCACATGTTACTCATAGGCTTGGGTTTTGAGATGTGGATTAAGTTTAAACTTAGTTTAACGAACTCTAAAACTCGGCTTTTTCCAAAAATATGATTTGTTTTACTATTTCATCAAAGATCAACATTTTAAGCAAAACTTAAATGGTACGTCAACATTTTGTATACACACCTTAAAATGGCGGCACATATATGTTTTCAGATTAACTAAACCCAGTTTAACTGACATCTCAAAAACCCAGCCTTAAAAGTATGTATATGAATCTAAACCTCATGACATAATTTTGTTTTGGCGCGTCCGTGATTGCTCATTAGTCCCAAATATTGTATACTCTCGAAAGTTTTTCTACATGACACCGGAGTATTTTGTGTACGGTGTCATATAGTCGGGCTCTTTCACTTTTTTTTATTAGTATTATAACTATACCCATCAAACAATAAAGCTTGAGGTGAAGGAAATAATGATATTCAGTTAAATTATTCTCAAATATCTAGTTCTATAAAATGATCAAATGTCATTAAAAAAATAGTAATAGAACTTTTTTTTGGATTTGTTAATAAAATTCAAATAAAATCGATACTATTTTTCAGACTTGTAATTTGTGTTTGCTGGGAATGTGGGGAATATTTATTTTATATAAACATTATTAAAAAATTTTACTAACACATTCTCATCACTTAAGTTTTTTTTGACAATAGACTTAGGGTTTTGACAACCGAGTTTCATATCTATTTTATCTATGGTTTAAACATTTAATTAAAATTAGAAACAATATGTGAAAAAAAAATAATTTAAAATAATAACCGTATCATCTTTCAATTGTTCTAGATAAAAAATTACCAGAAAATAAATATAAAGCAGGAAAAGTAAAAATCCAAAAACGCTGATAAGAAAAACAATAAACTCACTTAATGCAGTTAATGATTCTGTAGCCATTTTCCGCTGCTGCAACAGGATAAAAGCAACAGAATAAAACAAACAAACAAACATACACAGACGATAAACAAGTACGTAACAACATAAACAAAATCTTAACAAAACCATTTAATGACTGTGAGTGGGAGAGTGTGTTTGCATAATACTTTGTCTCTCTACTCCGTTGTAGACGTTGTGTAGAAGTATGAGTAACATCCATTTTATGTTACGCATACGTCATGTATAACCTCAGATGTATAATAAATTCTTAAGTATGTTGTTTATGCTGTTGATGCTTCTGTGATGATGACGATGAGGTTGAGTCTGTTACATCGTTTTTGTGTGTTTTCTTCTTTGATACCAGCTGAAATTCCTTTTGACAGAAACAGATAAAACAGTGGGGAAAATAGCAAAAGACATAAGACTTTAAGTATTTTATGTGACATACATAATCACACATAAATTTAAATGCATGTACACACGCACACATCCATAGTTAAGAGCTTCTAAAAAAAAAAAATAAATCGGAAAAACTGAAATGAATGAAAACTCGTCAACTCCCCATTAAGCCAAAAGAGCATTTATCACTAACACTCGTATGAATTTGTAGGGTGAAAGTTTTTGTGATAAACGATTCTAATATACAATGTAAGAAACGCAGGAAATTTAAATATATTTATATAACGTTTTTGCTAAGCAAATTGGGCGCACATGACGTGATTTTTTTCTCGAAAAATGTGATTCACTCATTATCTTGCCTACCTCTGTAAATCACGTGTGAAAGAGAGAGCGAAATTGCAAAATAATCTTTGCGTGTATGATTACAATTTCAAAAACTCTTATATTTGCTCACGAACTTACGAAGACTTCCTTCAAAAAAAAAAAATTTGTATATACCCTCCAGGAAATTTGTGTCAATTGTTCTTAAAGCACTTATCTCGTGACCAGTGAATTTAATGTAAAGGAACGAATTGTGATAGCTTTAAATAAGACTTATCACTTAACTGGTGATAAGGTGCTTAGAGTTTACTTACTCCGAAGGAAATCTAATAGATGCAAAACTTAATGTGACTGGATTTTGTGCGACAGACATTGTATTAATTGAAATTGCATGTATCCATTTAGGTTATTTCAGTGACCTGTTGCCATGTGTCAAAAAGGTACCAATTAACCACATCCTAGGACATCGCCATTTGATATTAATGAATCCCCTTCAAATAAAGTGTTAGAACTAGAACTGGTCCCTACCACTTAAGAACTGTCACATGTTAGGGAGCCCATAATTTAATAAGTAAAAGTACTTTTTTTCTCACCATCAGAGTGGCCATTTTGGCATTTTTGCAGCTAAATTTAGTAATACAATTTTTTATTTAGCTGCAAAATCTTCATTTAGTACTTGGCATTTTATTAAGCATTTTTAGAAAATGATTTTAGCTTTTTTTTTAGCATTATTATTATATTTTAAAAATTTGGACGGAAAGTTCTATTGATTTTACTTAAATTTTTTTATAAATTATAATAAATTTTGACTTAAGATAGTTGTACCTAAAATAATTTTGTATGAAAAGAGATAATTCTTACCTGTTTTGTTAAAAAAATAGAATATTCAGCGAATATAAGAAATAATCTCTGATTGTAAATAACTTTGCCCTTTGATTTACGATATAAAAGAACAAGAAAATTTAACTTTGTATTAAGACAAAATATCAGTAGTGTAAATGTGTGAAAAAAATTTTTGCTCTAGACTGCTGAAAAAAAAATAATAATAATAGCTTTAACGTTTCTTAAACGATAAAAACTAAAATGATCTAAAAAATTTGTATATCATAGAAATAAATCGTATAAATTTAGCATGTATCAGGGGTCTGCGGACTCCTAAATTTAAAATTTTATCTCAACTACCTGTGTTTCATATATGTATCAGATGCTTTACCAAAATCTATCAACTTGTTTAAATATAACCATTTATTTCAATTTCGTTAAAAACTTCATACTGGTAATACATTTTAGCAAAAAATGTTTAAAAAATTTTAGCATTATTTTTAGCATTTTTTATAATCTTATTTAGCATTTCTTGGCCATGTTTAATGCCGGACTTAGCTGTAAATTTTTTTTCGATCTGGCCACACTGCTCACCAGTGAAGTATCAAAAATTTCATGATTGTAGTGGGAGCCCATAATTTAATAAATATATATATATTTCAATACATGTAGAAAAATGTTTTGTTAAAATAAGTATGATTTTCACCCCTTCAACTTTCTAATTTCGAAAAAGTACTAAATTTATATTTTTATTTGTTTGGATAAATTACGAATTTAATATAATATTTATTTCTATATTTATGGGTTTAAAAGATAGATGGGGTGACAAAAAAGTTCCAAAATACAGGTTATACCCATTTACTCTCCCAAAAGGCTAAATTTCATAAAAGTACCAGACACCTGTCTGCCTATTTTTCAATAAATTTCTTTAAAATTTTTTTGTTCAAATCAGTTGACAAACAGAGGAGGAAAGTCTTATAAACTGTTTTGCCTTTGCCGATTTATATATAAGATAATCTGTTACCTACTAAAAATTGCATGACTTTAAATTAAAAATAAAATTTTCCTATTTGACAGAGCTACATATTATGCTTTAAAAACAATCATATTATTATAATTATTATTATTGGTAAACATATTATTATAGTATGTTCAGAGGCAAACATAATACTGTTTTGGCTTATGATGGATGACAAATGTAACCATAATATGGTTGCCGGTGGCAATAATTTTGTTAAAGTAACCATAATATGTTTAATATCATCTTAGAATTTATGACAATATTGATTTCACCTAAATATTAATACCCCTAATATCAATTACATCGCTGAGTAGGGTTATCAACGTGCCTACACGGAATGTACATATTTGTATCTACTACTCAGCGCGTGTGTTCTTCTTTAAGATTAAAATCTTTGTTTTATTTAATCAAAACAAAAAAAAGAAAGAAAAACACAAAATATTCTTTTTAAACCACCAGCTGTGTATGTCATTTGTCAGAAAGATGCTTAAAGTTCAGCACCCCTTTTTAAGCGGATTTCTAAAGAATTTCCCTTTGAGTTTTTTTTACTGTTTCGAAGCATAAATATGTTAGAGGGAAGTTAACAATTTGTGTTTTTCAAACATATACATGTGCATGTACTTATGTATGACTAAATTTGTGTATAAATTTATTTGACATTTAATATTATTTTTCAAATAAAAAAAGGTGATAAAAGTAGAACAGAGTTTTGCTGTGATACGCTTGCAACGTCATTGTCATAATAAGCGGTGATATCAATGTCAACACATTTCTAATTTTTGATAGCCCCTCACACACAGACACATGTGTCACACATGGAATTTAAATGCATATTCTTGAAAATGTGGGAAAATGTGTAAAGGCTTAAAGATAGCGACCCAGCGGGAAAAATAAATAGTAAAAAGGCCTTTTAAAAGGTATGTTTTTGCAGACATAAGGCCTTCCAGCCGCATTCCAACTTTATATTTAATTTACAAGGCTTATTATTCGCGACCAAGAACTTGCCTTCTCATATCAACTTTCAAGGCCTTTTAAAAATAATTAAGAATTAAGCTTCATCTCAGCCTCACGTACCTGTTGATACTGAGTGTTTTTTTTTTAGAAATTTGAGAAGAAATTTCTAGACATTCTCATATAACTACTAAAAGAACCCCTTTTCTAAGAATGGAAATTTGAATTTGTAAGATATTTTATTAAATACATTCTTAGAGGCCTTTTTAAAGATGGCAGAGTGGAATCAGTAATAGTTTATTAAGAATGTAATTGTTGACCTTCTTTAAGGCCTGAAAAGCGGAAGCGTAATTTTTCCCCTGCGCACCTACGAATAGCCACACCTACTTGTATAGAATGAAGATGTATTTACTACACCCAAACATTAGGGTGGCTCTGTTTAGAAAATAGTTGATGTATAATGAATCCATTTTAAAGTTGAGATGTATGTCAACGGTGACCATATTTTAACAACTAAAATTCAGAACCGTGTATTATTATCTGCTAGATACAAGTAATTCGACAACAAAATATACACATGAAAGATATAGCGATAATCTCATTCATACTATGAGAATTTAAAATTCCCTTGAATAAAATTTTTACATATCAATTTTCATACATTAAAATTTTTTTTTTTTTTTAGAATTAACTTTGGCCATTTCTATTTTTACTACTTAAGTAACACCTGATGGCAAGTTGCGACATGGGGGAAAGGATAAAGTCATGAAGAATTTAAATAAAAATACGGATCTCGAACTGCGGAACTAAATTTTTTATGTTGACTTTGCCGTGATAAGGACAGCACTTGGTTATTAAGCAAATAGCCAGTTTTGTAATAAAAATCACTTTTGCAAATATTCAACATTGGCGACCTCAGTTTTAGTTTTTAAAAATGTCTGATTTTAAGCAAAAAAAAGAAGAGTTAAATCAAAAATAATTTTAAATATATATGTGACAATAAGGAAAAAGTGCTTAACGCTACGTTCAGACTGATGAAATATTTGAAAGCAAACATCAAATATTTCATTAACGTATTCTGAACACAAAATATTTTTGAGTATCAAATAAAATAACAGCTGATTTTGAGCAAATAAAAGTATTTGCCGGCAAACAAATATTTGTCCAATGTGAACATAGTGTGAACACAAAAAATCAAATATTTTCGTAATTTTTGAGCAAACATTTATTTGGTATTACAAAAAAATTGTAAGAGCAAACAACGACAAATAATTTTAGCCATGTTCCGGATAGAAGCAATTTTTCTTGTAAGTTTTCGGATGCTTTACAATTTTTGCGAATTACCGCTAATTTAGAAATTTTTATAGAATTTTTGCCATTCCTTATAGTTTTAGGCACACTTACTAAATTTTATGGCTTGTTTGAAATATTAAAATGGTTCGCGAATTTTTGCAACATTTTTTTTTTGTTTTTTCCATACATTTTGTTTTTTAACCGATTTAGCAATTTCAAATATATTTTAGGGTTTGTTTCCAAGTTTGCAATTTTTTGCAAATTTTAGCCATGTTCGCAAAATAAGCGATTTCTTTCTGTGATTATTTGCTTCTTTAAGTATTTTTAATAATTATGAGTATTAAACTTTGGTATCATGCCGCTATTAGAAAATTTTTGGGAATTTCCGCTAATTTAGCAATTTTTACCGAATTTTTGCCATTCCTTATAGTTTTAGGCATCATTAATAATAATTATGGCTTGTTTGAAATACCTAAATTTTTCGCTATTTTTACAACATTTTTTTTGTTTTTTTTCTTGACATTTTGTTTTTTAACCGATTTAGCGACTTCAAATATATTTTAGGGTTTGTTTCCAACTTTGCAAGTTTTCGCAAATTTTAGCCATGTTCCCGTTACCCTGTGGCTTCCATTTTTTTTCTTTTACACTCTCCTGTTCTAACACTATAAGAGATTATGATCCACAGAATAAAATAAATAAATTAGCTTTTGCGCTCATTTCATTACACTTTCATTAAATTTAATTAAATAATTATTTGATGCAAATATTTCTTTTAGTCTGAACGCATGGCAAACATGAATTAATTTATTTTATTTAACACTGCTTGCCAACTGTTTCATCAAACAAAAATTGTCAAATGTTTGAGCTTAGTTTGAACATTAATCAAAATATTTTTTTGTTTCACACAGTTTGAAGCAAATATCAGAACAAAAGTTTTTGTCAAATATTTGATTAGTCTGAACTAGAGATGAGCGATATTTCTGTACCTGTGATTTAATCACTGTTACTGAAAAATCACGAATCACAGTTGTGACCAAATTTGTTAAGTAACAGGTACTTGCTAAGTCGTTCTTTTCGTTTTTTGTTACATACACAAATTTTTGATATTTTACTGTTTGTGTGGGTAATAGCGTTTTTTCAATGCAATAACAAATAATGTTGCTCTTCCTTTTATTCTCTCGCCTACTTTATTAGTATTTCTTTTTCATGTGTATACATAGAGATCAGGGTTGTCAGTAGAGATGAGCTATAATTCTGTACCTGTGATCTAATCAAAGTTACTAAAAAATCACGACGTTTGACCAAATTTGTCAAGTAACAGCTACTTGTTAAGTCGTTATTTTCTCATTTTGTTCCATACACAAATTTATGATATTTTACTGTTTGTGTGGGTAATAGCGTTATTTGCATGCAGTAACGAATAATGTTGCTATTTTTTTATTGACAGCAAGAAAACCACAATGTTTTTGTACATAATAAAAATACCTTCCTTAAAAAACTTTATTTGTAAAAATACATGTGTTAGCGCATATCTTGTTGTTTTTTAGGTTTTGAATCTATTCACTTGATTCGTGCAATAAAAAATTAAACATATGCTAGAAAATATAGTATACCTAATGGTTATATTTTATGATAACTATAAAAGAACTGCAAACTAACAAATCGTGATCACAATCACAGTTTTAAAGAACAGTGATTTTTAAATCACGTTCACTACTCACGATGTTCCTTAAAAATCACGGGATCGCTCATCTCTAGTCTGAAGGTACCTTATTTTTTTTTTTTTTTTTTTTTTTGGGCCTAATTGTGTGAAACGCAATGCCAAAAATGTCATTGAAAGCAAAAACAAATTAAAAAATATTTTATCAGTTTGTTGTTGCTTTCTACAGAAATACACATTGCGTTAATAATTTCAAACGCTACATAGCTTGTGGCGTTGAAAATTTTAAAACGATACATGAATTTCTGTAAAAAGCAACAACAAAATTCCAAAATATTTATGACATTATTTGTGCTTTCAATGTAATTCTTTGGCATTGCGTTGTGTTTTACATGGTTAGGGCCTAAATCATAAACAGGCACAACTCAAAATTTATCACAACCGTTTTTTTTTTACAAACCAGTTCATAAATCAAATCTATATCGATCACGAACATTTTGTTTACGTCACCCTCTTCTTTAACATTTGTGGAACTCAATTTTTATATTAAAAAAGTGCAAAACCCCCAGGGGGTAAAATGTATGACCGACTTCCATTAGTTTGATGTCCTTTATGTTTTCTTAAACATCGTTGACCCTGATCACCACTATTGAGTTTTTTTGTAAATCTTTTCTTTTTTGCCTCCACTTTAAGCTCGATAGGCGTCCCCTTCCCCTTGCATTTTTCCCACATAAAACATGAGTGTCTAGTGCATGCAAATCCTGTTACTAAAAAACTCTATACATCACTTGCCCATACCCAATGAACATACGTTCCATACCTTTAACAATGATTTGATTTTTTTTTTAATTTTTACTTGGCCCTTCCCCTGTCTGTATGTGTATATCCAATTCTTTAAGTGGTGGATCAAATATGCAAAACCAAATTTAAGCTATTGATTTAACGAAATAAAGAAGTTCTAGATTTTTTGCCGGAATTAACCACTGTGCAATGTTTTCTTTCCAGAATTTCCAGTATTTTTTATTTATACGATTCGTATTGTTATTTTATGGAAAATAGATGTAAAAGAGGTCTACCAGTTATGCATTATTAAGCCACATGTACCAACTTTAAACGCATGTTGTACATAGTTGATACTACAATTCCATTTGTAGCTAATGATATAAAAATAAAAACAGGCGTATTGAACAACATTTTAAACATAATAAATGTTGACGATTAATATAAAAATTTTCTACAAAACTAAAATAAGAAGCAAATTTCCGGACTTTTCTGGGACCGTCTTAATGAATATTATTTTGCGCTTTTAAATCATATGCACGCACACACAAACCTTCACACTTTTTGTTAAATATGTGTAGTTATACGTATGCGTATGTGTTGGAAGTAAATAATTTGTGCTTTTAGTGAAGAGCATGTTGTTGCTGTTTTGTGGTATCATTCTAATATTTTTAGGTTAGTTAAATCTGGGTTGTTGCTTTTGACACTGTTATTTTTTCCAATTTATGCAATGGAATTTTACTTGAAGGATTTCTTAGTGCACATGAACTGGGTCAAAAGCAAATATCTAATATCCAAAATGTTGTTTAATAAAATGTTGCTGTCAATCAATTTATGAAATTTTATTGCGATATAGCTGAAAAACAATAAGAGAATAAAGCTATCGAAAATTGTGCGGCTATTGTAAAAAAAATTTTTAATTTAGTAAAAATTATGGATCGTGTAAGCTTTTTCAATAAAAATAAATGTTATACTTTTGTATCTATTTAAAAAAAAAATAAGAAGAAGCGTTTGTTTCTTTGTTCCCAATATTCCTATTGCTTATTCCCTATTCCGGAAAATTTGGCTGACATTTTAACAGTAATTTCGTGATTACCCCGCTCTTAATAACGGCTTTTTGTAATTTGTAAATTTTCAAAATGGACCACAAAATCGGTATTTCAATTTTGAAGAGGTTTCGATTTTCTTTTAATTGCCTTACAATGGGCATAAGTATGAGAATTGCAATATTCCTAATAGGTCTGCTCAGTGCAAGAAGAAGCACCATACAATAATACATAATGAACTAAAATGAGAAATAATAGTAATAGTAATCACAGCCAGCGAAGTAATAGTTTGCAGAGCCAAGGTCAAAGTAATCAAAACAAAATACAATCCACTAATGTTGCCATCCCTTCTGGTGTAGTTCAATCGCATCATATGTCTGTTGTAAAAAAGGTTATGTTTGCCACTGCTTGGGTTAATATAATAAGTGTTGGTTCCTGTTACAAGGCTCGAGCGATGATGAAAGTTTTATTTTGAAAAAAAAAAACAAAAATTATTGAAGTTGTCGACTAATCTAGTTTCTGCAGAAGTCGCAGGTTTAGGAGTAGAGATAATTAGCACATCCTCTAAAATGTTTTTTAGAAATGTTTTTTAAAATGTTTGTTCGCTGTTTGATCACAAAGTGTAGATTAAAATTCAAGCTTTAGGTGTTTCTCGTGTAACTGGTAGTATTCTTATGCCTTTTTTTTGCCCCAGAAAGAGTTTGAGTAGCCCAAATTATGATATGCGGATCCAAAGTTTTATGAAATCAGTGAAATTGATTTATTATTAAGTAATCTTTATCCTTATATTCTTTACGGCGGAGTTACGCATGGTGTTTTTGAATCACTAGTGTCTCAAGAAACCATTTTTGGTCGGACTGTTACTGGTCCAATGCCTACTAGAGTTTCCCCTCTAATAGTAATAGTGCGTCATATGAAAAAAGTTTCTATTTATGACTAGTAAGAAAAATGATACTAAGAAATCCTCAATAATCCCCAAATAAAAATTTTTTTTATTTAATATTATTAGTTAAAGTGAATAAGATATATTTAAGATATTTTGTACTTTTCCATTGAATATTTTTAAAGGAAAATACTTACTAAAAGTTGAATAAATCGTAAACTTCGGTTTCACCATCAAGATCAAGAGATTCACTTATTAATATTGTACATAGTTTCAGCATTAAATTTGTGTATCATATATTATATGATCATATATTATATGATGTTGCCAAAATAAAATTTTGGCAACATATATTGTTGATATTGTGGCAGATGTTTATCTTAGTATTTAGTGCCTCTAAAAGTGTATTTTTTTTTAATATTACCTTTGCTAACCCCGCAAAGCTATACGCGTGTCTGCAGGAGACCAGAGTCTCTGGCGGGAATCGAACCCGCAAATTGTCTTTTAGAAAATCAAAAATTGTATGTGGTGTCAACGGTTTTAGATTCCTTATTTTAAATTCTTCTTTTTGAAACACTCACTCAGAAGAATAATAACAAAAGTTTATTGCCTTTTACACATTCAGCAAAAAAGGTAATCTTACGTAGGACCCTTAACACCGTATAAATTGTGGAAAAGGGTAAGATACAAGTGTTGGTACTTTTTTTTTATATTTTATATACGAAACAAAGAAAAATAAGCGTAATAAATAAAAAAGTGATATATATTAAAAATGTTTAAGATCCCTAAAAAGCCCCCTATTTTTTTGAATCCCCAATTCCCAAATGGCTTTCTTTTTCTTTGTCTCGCATAAAATCCCCAACTTTGGGGATAAATCCCCCTTCCTTGTAGCCCGTTTCTGTAGGCTTCGCATCGTAACATTTTCCACATGAAACAAGTGAACTGGAACAAAAATAGTGCAAAATGACACAAAAAATTGTTTTCTCACAAAAGTGTTTCTGTATCTTTACTTTACGAGAATTATCTGTAATATAAATAATTTCCCAGCAATTATTTTTTCAAAAGTACTGTCAAAAAAGTCACATTAAAAATTGGTGCGATAAAAATTTAATTTAAAGAAATATATGCACATACATAGATATTTTATATTAAATATGTAATTTAATATATAAAATGAAGATGGAGCTCAAATTAACCGAAACAAATAAGTATAAACATACATATCGCGACCTAAAATGCAAAAGGGCAACAACAAATTCGAAAAAGAGCTTTTTATTGGCTTTTGTTCGTTTTGTTAAACTACATGTTCATGTAGATCCCTGCGATCAAAAATGGCGACTTTATTAAAGAAATTCAAATGCCAAGTACACCTGGTGTTATTGATTTTGTAAAGTTTTTTCCTTCTCCTATTAAAAAATAAAAAGTGTTGTTACGCCCATTTGCATTTTAGACGACGATGTACACATGTATGAACATAAGAATGTGTATTATTATTTTTTAATTTGAATAGAAAAAAGAAAGAATTTAAATGATGAAAATAAGTAAAACACAATTGTCATATTTTGTTATGTTTACTATTGTTTTAGCCTTTCTTTGTTTTCGTTTTATTATAATTATTTATTTCGTTGAAGTATCGCTTGCATATGACATTTAATTAGTGAAAATATTCCAGTTAACACAGAATCTGTGCTGCCTGCTTTCGCATTCACATGCAAAAACACTATTTTCTTACAAATCGAGAAACTATGGAATTTTTTGTTTCACACTTTATGCGAGAAATATTACGATGCGAGAAATAAAGAAATGAGCTTCTGGTAAGTATTACGCCATCATGGTGTGTTTAAGCCAGAAAGTGCAACTAAGAAATTGGGGATACTATTTGATGCCTCAAGCCCTTCAGCAAAAGAAGCTTAAATGATTTGTTATACGCTGGCCCTATTTTGCTGGCCGAAATTGTTGATCAGATTTTGAAATAATGAAATATAAGTAATTTTACATTTTTTTCCACGCACGGACGTTACTTATTATTATATTAAATTTTTTTTAAATAAAATACAATTTTTCTAAAAACCTATTAATGCAAGTTTTATCTGTGAACATTTTTCTACAAAACTGCAACATTTGATTTTTAAAATTGAGTGGTTTTGACACCAAAATCGCTCTGGGTGCCGTAACAACCTTTAAATCGTTGTTGCTACACTCAAAATATTATGTAGCTAAATTCCACAGAATATTTATTTGGAACAACTATAAGTTTATTTAAAAAACGGATCATGTACATTTCGTTCAAAATAAATGAATTTTACATAAATTTTTGAGAGACGTGTCTCTTAGAAGAGAGACGTGTCTCTTAATACAAGAGATGTTCTGCAAAAATGATTTAAGAATTACAAGCCAATATCGACCTAATTTTGGTAGCAGCCTCACAAATCCAGTTTCAATGAAAGGGGTGACCTTGCACATCTATGTCTAGGTCTACAAAGCTAGACCTGGGAGACCATATGTCACTTTGTCAATGGCAAGAAAACGTAAAAAGTTCGACACGCTTGTATAATGGGAGCTAAGCTTACACAAGATTTGTGGTACCGAGTGATATGTGAAAGTGTTAGACTTTCATTCTTAATTTAATTGATTTTAAAATATGTTTTTTAAAACCATGCGTTTTAAATTTTTTCACATACAATTTTTTACAAATTAAACAAATATTTTGCGAAATAAATTTCTTTTATTGAGGATAATTATAGGAGGATATATGTAAACATATACAATATGGCACACTATCGAATTTTTAAATTAGAAATTTTAAATTGTTGGGCAGTTTCTTAAAAATGGGTTGAAAATTATTTCCTGCATAATTGTGCTTTACAGTGTACAATATAATTTTTTTTTTATTTAACTTGATTTTTTTTTAATTATCTTATTATTATATTACAAACATTTGTTTGCGCACTTTGATAAATTTGGTAAAAGCTTCTTCCGATTTCTAAAGTTAGTTAACGAAAAAAATTTACTGCACTAGATTGTTCAGTATACTTTCAATTCATCCGCTTAGATCTTTTAAAATCCATATTTTTTGCCTTGAAATTCTTGTTTTTTTTAACTAATACTTTTGTAACGAACTAGAAAACATATTTCCCACAGCCGCTGTTGAAACTGCTGCTATAGCTGCATCTCGCTGTAATAAAGTTTCACTACACATATTTGTATTAAAGACTTTTAATTTGTTTAAATAAATTTTATTTCGTTGTTACTCTAGAACAAAAAATTACACAAAAAAATATAGAAAAACATTTTTCATGCTTGTTAAATGGACTGGCGAAAAGGATTTTTCTCTAGTATTTCTGTAAAAGCTGTAAATATTTATAGACTTCAAAAAATAAAACCAACAAAATATATTATTTTTTTTTTGCAATCTAAAAAAACATATTTAATACTGTTGTAATATGGATAAATTTTAGTTTTATGAATGTTGGTGCTTTTACAACTAATACAATGTGTGTATGTGTGTGTGACTGTGTGTGTTAATATTTTAGTACATTTATCATGTACGATTTGGGCAAGCAACCTTTTGTAAATGTGTGTATGCATATGCGGGTTTTTGTTAAGGGTATTTTTTAAGCCCATTATAACATGAAATTTTAAACAATGACCATCAAAATTAAATTTATTAAATTTTATCCAAAATTTATTTTTCCAAAAGATTCACACATGGCAGTAACATTTGATATAGTGCATTCTCTACGTCCAATTTTGGGTTACTTTTTCGAGCATGACTGGCTGTATGTCCCGAATAACACGAACAATTTTGGCCTCAAAGGCGTCAAATGGCTCTGAATAACTATCATTAACCACTCTGCGGGAAATTTGTGTCAATTGCTTTTAAAGCTCTTATCCCGTGACCAGTAAACAAAATTTTATAATTAAAAGGAACGAATTGTGATAGGCGAAAACAAGACATATCACTTAACTGGTGATCATGTGTTTAGAGTGTAGTTGGTCCAGGGGAAGGTATTTGGCACAAAACTGTTCATGTGACTGGATTTTGTGCGGTTGTGGCTGATTCTCTCTAGTTCTATTACTATGAAGGGGATCATATTGACATGGTTTATTTGTGACAATATCTGCGATAGGCATTATATTAACCGAAATTAGATGTGCCCATTAAGGTTATTTCAGCGACCTGTCATAAAGTGTCAAAAATGTGCGAATTAACTCCTCGTTAAGTGTTAGTTCCCTTTCCCCTAGGGCAGTGATTTCGCAAAGCCCACAGGAAATATTCGAAAAGTGACAAATCGCAAGACCTTGAAAGCCAATTGACAGGTTTATTTCACGAAATTAATATCTCCGAACTTACATTATAAGTCGACGGTTGCGGTAGCTGTTCAAGTCACATCGCGCCTAAATCAATCAGCCATGTCACAGAGTACAATTCCGTTCGGAAACGGAATTCATTCCGTATTTTGGTGCTTCAAAAAATTACGAAAAAACTTTGCGGAAAGAAACCATTTTTGTTTTCATGAACGGTATGGGAGTTTTCTGTATCTCAAAGACCAAAAAACTATCAAAATGTACTTTCTATCAATAAACAAATATGTTTTCTTCAATTCCGAACGGAATCATTCCGAACGGAATTGTACTCTGTGACATGGCTGAATGTCAGCCATATTAACAAACACTCATTGAATGTGGTGCAGTAACGACCTCTATTGACCATTAGGCGTGCTTCAGCTTTATTCTTGAACATCTAAAGTCCGGTGATGCCACCAGCATATAAACCGCACCAAATGGTGCGTGTGGCCAGGTCTAAAAAAATGTTACAGCTAAATCCATTAGACAAAAATTTTTAAAAATGCTAAAATAATGCAAAAATTTTTTAAACATTTTTGTTAAGAATTTATTACCAGTATGAAATTTTATTCAAAACTAAATACATTTCAGTGACTAGTTTTGTAACGAAATGGAAATAAATAATAATATTTTAGCAAGTGGCTAGATTTTGGTAAATCATCTGTTAGCTACATGTAAATATGTAGCACAGATAGTTGAGGTTAAATTTTAAACCTCTGATATGTGCGAAACTTTAACGATTTCCATTATATACAAAATGTCTTAGATACTTTTATTTTTATAGCTTAAGAAAAGTTTAGGTTTTTAAATAATTATTTTTTCTGCCATTATTTTATTTCTACAAATATATATCTAGTTGTGTATATATATTTATGGTGTAAGGAAATTTTCATAATCTTAACACGTATGTCTTACCTACTGCCTAAACTGTAGTGTATTTTACACCATCAATTTTTGACAGTTAATTAAAAAAATCTATAAAAATGTTGCCATATTTTAAAAGAAAACTTAAAGGAAAAAACATATGCAAAATTAACGTTTAAATTACCAAAATAGTTTTACCGGATAGGTAAAGATAACTGGTAGGTACGAACACGACTAGATATCTCTTTGTAGAAGTTACGGGCTTAATGCAAACAATTTTTTCAAACATTTACACCATTGAATTTTTATCTTAATTCAAAGTGAAATTTCCTTGTACTTTTATATCGTAATATCAAAGGGCAAATAATATTTACAATCGGCATGATAAGGGCATTTCTAATATTCCAAGAATATTGTTTTATTTGGTACAACTGTTTTTTTTTTATCAAAATGTATTTTTTTCAAAATTTATTAAATTTATAAAAAAATAAAATCAATTAAACTATTCGACCGAATTTTTAAAATAAATAAGGCTATAAAAGGTAAAAACATTTTCCAAAAATGCTAAATAAAATGCCAAGTGCTAAATGAAAATTTTGTAGGTAAATAGAAATTTTTAATGCTAAATTTAGCTGCACAAATGCCAAAATGGCTACACTGGTGTCAGTAGATAATTGGAGATAAATGTGTTGGATCAAGGGCAGCCACGCAAACTTCTTTAACAGCGCTTATTTTTGATCTTAGGTTACGATTTAGGGGATGATTTACCATGCACTCAATTACAGAGCTAAAACGGAGGCGTTAAATAATTATAATTGATCCAAGCAATTATATTTATTTGGGTTGAGTATTTGCTAAAAGGAAAAAAGCCAAACAAATAAGAGAAATTCAATATTTATTTTGGGTTGAGGGCTCTATGCTCACCTTAATGCTCACTTAGGTTATGAACATATTTTAGGTACGTTAATAAGAGTTAAACAAAATGTAAGAAAGTTCAATCTTCAATGATGCAAAATACAATTTAGGGAATTAATAGAAAATTCAAGGTTAGGTAACGATTCATTAGTCGGAAAGAAGTCATTTAAAGCTACAGTACTTAAGTAACTGCGAACCTAACGATTAATAACACAATAAATTACAATATGGCATCTTTGTAGCAACGGCTTAAACTTAATATTTCAACAAGTACTTTTAAATACAATAGTTCAAGTTAGTATAGAAATGTAGATGCTATGATAGTTATTTTTAGTAACGTATAATAATATTTGAATTTTGAAATATAAGAATGATGCTAAATTCCTGTTTTTTTTTTATTATGATCCAAGCCGAGTTTGGACAGTGAATTTTTGTTTGTTTGAATGTAAGGCAGTCTGCAGTGCTTGTTGTACATTGGTTTCACTCTTTATGCGGCAATTTTTTTTTATTAACAAGCCCGTTTAGCCAAAAATAAGCTGTAAACAATAAAATGCACAAAGTTGTCTATAGGTTGCGCGAATTGATGACTGCTTTTGAAAGTTAATTTAAATAATTTGGAAACGTTGCACAGTAGGGTTTTTGATACCAAAAATGGGAATTAATTGCAAAATTTAATTTAATAGAACCGAATACATTTTTGTAGTCGGTAAATGTACAAAACATTCCACATCACTAGTGCAAAAATTTTTGTTTTTGACAACTACCGTTATGTCACTATACAATTTTAAAGTTTGAGTTATTTGACGTTTTCCTCGTTGCAATATAAATTTAAACTTTTGGTGTCTTAAAAATTAGTTTTGAGTGTTTTCTAAAGTGAGAATCCAAAATATTTTAATGGAACCTTCAACCTCAGGTTAGTAAGATTAAATTATGTTTTTTGTTTTTATGTTTAATTTTTGTTATTATTTTTAATTAATTTTCACGCGAAAGCCTATAAATTAGTGGATTTCAGGAAATATGTCGATAGATAGTTGTGTATAAAGCCAACTTAAGAAAAAAAAACTTTTTTTTCTAAAAATACAAACGCTTTTGAAAATATTTATGAGAATTTTGTCTGCACATTTTAAAACTAAATTTAAATAAATTGTTGCACCTACATATAAAAAATCAACTTTTTATAAAAGAATTTATAAAAGAAACGATTGTTGCTAAGAACGAAAAAGATAGACTGCACCAGGGAATAAGAAACCTTAAAGAGTCTGTAATTTCTTATGGAGAAAAACGCTTGAAAGTCAATCATAAGTTGTTCCTATCCATGATTGATGGAAAAATATGTAATGCACTCACAGAAACTACTAGTATACAAAAATGCTTTTTATGCCGTGCTTCTTCCAAAGAATTTAATAATATTGACAAAATGATTTCTTTGCAAGTAAAAACAGAAAATTTGGAGCTCGGTTTGTCCATTCTGCATGGATGAATCAGCTTTTTGAATGCCTGCTCCATGTGGCTTATAAGCTTCCAATAACGAAATGGCAAGCTAGATCGGACATCGAAAAACAAGTTGTTGCAAAAAATAAAGAACGTATTCAAGAGGAGTTCAAAAATAAAACTGGTCTTACTATTGATCATCCGAAACCTGGCTTTGGAAATTCGAATGACGGCAACACAGCTCGGCGCTTCTTTCAAAATGCGGACATTTCAGCGCAAATTACAAAATTTGATGCAAAATTGATAAGACAACTTCATTCAATTATGGTTACCGTTTCTAGTTGTTTTCAAATAAACACTAATGCCTTTCGAGATTTCGCTCTTGATACCGCAAGGTATTTTGTACAACTGTATCCCTGGTATTATATGTCCCCAACTATCCATAAATTTTTAATCCATGGACCA
This sequence comes from Pollenia amentaria, assembly GCA_943735925.1. NCBI lineage: Eukaryota > Metazoa > Arthropoda > Insecta > Diptera > Polleniidae > Pollenia > Pollenia amentaria. Next base: position 152,864,020 of record OX031007.1, read on the forward strand.
GAAATAATAAACCACGCTTTACTACCAATTGGCCAGATGACGGAAGAAGCACAAGAAGCTCGAAACAACGATTTTAAACATTTTAGGTAGCATTTTCGCGAAAATGTTCTAGAGAAAAATCAAATGAAGATATATTTAAAATACTATTAGTTACTTCAGATTCAGTAATTACAAATATGAGAAAATTAAAAGAGAAAAAAACCCATAATTTGCCTCTGGAAGCAATTTAATGGTTAATATTTAAATCAAATCTCGATGGTGAAAAATATGCCAATAATGATCACAATGATACCTATAATAATTATAGTGATAATGATGATGATAAAGAATCGGATAAGGAATATAAATGTGTGAATAAATATTATTCTTTTTATTTTTTTGGAAATATTGCATTTTTTTTTGCTATATTAAAGGTATGTTTTAAAAAAATTATCGAATGGAAAATAATAAAATTTGTACTAAATAATATTAAAAAATTGATTCGTTTTACTTCTTATAGTGAATTTGACTGAAAAAAGTTAAAATTAGAAACAGATAAGCCCCAAAAAAAGCCCCACTGTGCGTTGTTCAAGCGTAAATTTTTTTATATACTGAACAGAAATGTCAAAAAAGTGAGCGCTGCATTACAGTTCGTTGGCAGCTGTCCCTTTCGTAAATTCTATCGGTCTAAACAAACACCCTTTATTATTGTTGATGACAATTTCTCTATCTCATTCTCCTCTATCTATGGGAGAGAGAGAGTATGTGTGTTATTAAAACAACTACATACATAGTATAGAATATACATAAATAAAATTGCAATTACAAAATTGTATGTGTAATAATTTACAAATGAATGACATGATAAATGACAGTAGCACCCGGCAATAATAATAATAATAACAAAAACAATATAAGCAACAACAACATCGACATTGACAACAACAATTCCAGCTGTAGCTGCAACAAAAAAAAAAAAACTCAAAAATGTAACAGTGACATTAGTTTTAAAAATTTAACATATATTTTGTAGTTAAGTGTAGACAATTTAGTGATTTCATTGTGTAAGAAATTAAATTTTATTTTAATAGAAATAGTTAAAAAATATTGAGGAATTTTTCACTAATTTTAAGAATTTTGCCTTTATACTTGAGTTTAATTAGTTATGAGAGGCTAAAAGAACAAGGGGCTTAAGTGCCTTTTTTTTAATTGAGAATAAGTGCTCACATATCCCGAGTGCTCCAAGCGAAACAAGTATTTTAATGACAACTGCTAGAATTGGTCGCCAGATCTCGCTACCGAAAGAGAATTCCACATTCACCCTTTTTGTGTTCTGAACTTCTCTAAACTTCACTTACTAGTTCCATATGTAATCTCAAATTAAAAAAAATCCCTTAAACCTCTTGTACTTTAAGCCCCTGGAGGTATGAAATAACCCCCTATAGTATAACCCCTAAAAAATTATGAAATAGCCCCCAAAAGCTTGTACAGCGAATAACGAAGCTTCTCTGCGCAGCCGGCCTTTGGCCGATTTTAGGAGCTTTATGCAAGAAACACAAATGAAACGAATGAAAAATTATTCGCAACGAATATTCGTTGTCAGAAATAGAATACATTGGTGTATATGAAAATACACACAATCATGGCGTAGGCCGAAATCCGTCGTACGTAACGAACTCTGCGATAGGTTTATTTCTATTTCTTACGCAAACTAACGACGAATATATTGGGATGGGTGAACGCTTTTTATTAGAATTTCTTAAGTGTTTCAATAAATAATATTAATATTTATTTAAAAACTGTTTTATTTTACATGTTTTTATACCATAGAAATTTATTTGCCTCTTATTTAATTCTACTTATATACAGTATTATTTTAAATAAATTTTTGTCAATTTCTCTTTTTTTTAGAACTTTTTTGTCGATTTTTTTTGTTAATATATGGTCACCCTACGATTTGATAAATGTTAATAAAAAAACAAGTTAGAGTGCTATATTCGGCTGTGCCGAATCTTTGATACCCTCCACCGACAGGAGTGAGCTCTATATGATAAATACATATATATTATTAACTAAACTTCACAAAAACGAGCGTCAGCATTAAAATTAGTTGCGGTTTAGACATGAATTAAATTATTGACCGACAATAAGAAAATTTTATGCGTTTCTTGTTAGGACTTTGAACATGCTTAAGTAAAATATCATTATTCGTAAAAGTTTTAGCCGAACTAAAATAATTTTTAGGAGGGTAATTTATATTGGACCTATGGTAAATTATGACCCAATCATCCCAAAATTCTGAAAACTGAAGTATTACAAAATATAAATTAGAATAAATTTCAATACAGCAGTGTAATTAGTTTTAGCTTTAACAGAAAATTTCGCAAATTTGCATGATATTTTTTCTGGCCATATGAATTTAAGTAAGACATTTTACCGCAATATCTATATCCGTTATGGTTTTAGGTGAATTTTATTATTTTCCCAAAGTGAGCTTTATTTGGTTTTAGGCGCAATAAACTGTTTTCCGAGAGTAGGGTTTATATGTGGCCTAGGGTAAATTATGGAACAACCTTCACGAAATTTGGCAATGTGATTTCTCGGCCTTTGAAACTTAAACGTACCGAATTTAAGTATGCTAGCGTTATTTATTGCGGTTTGAGGCGTACTAAACTGTTTTCCGGAAGTAGGGTTTATATGGGGACTAGTGTAAATTATGAACCGATCTTCAAAAAATTTTACAGTGTGATTTCTGGTCCTATAAAACTGTGACGTACCAAATTTAAGTATGCTATCGTTATTAATTGCGGTTTTAGGCGTACTAAGCTGTTTTCCGGAGGTAGGGTTTATATGAGGCCTAGTGTAAATTATGGACCGATCTTCAAAAAATTTTACAGTGTGATTTCTGGTCCTTTAAAACTATGACGTACCCAATTTAAGTATCCTAGCGTTATTAATTGCGGTTTAAGGCTTACTAAACTGTTTTCCGGGAGTAGGGTTTATATGGGGACTAGTGTAAATTATGGACCGATCTTCAAAAAATTTTACAGTGTGCTTTCTGGTCCTATAAAACTATGACGTACCAAATTTAAGTATCCTAGCGTTATTAATTGCGGTTTTAGGCGTACTAAACTGTTTTCCAGGAGTAGGGTTTATATGGGGACTAGTGTAAATTATGGACCGATCTTCAAAAAATTTTACAGTGTGATTTCTGGTCCTATAAAACTACGACGTACCAAATTTAAGTATCCTAGCGTTATTAATTGCGGTTTTAGGCGTACTAAACTGTTTTCCAGGAGTAGGGTTTATATGGGGACTAGTGTAAATTATGGACCGATCTTCAAAAAATTTAACAGTGTGCTTTCTGGTCCTATAAAACTACGACGTACCAAATTTAAGTATCCTAGCGTTATTAATTGCGGTTTTAGGCGTACTAAACTGTTTTCCGGGAGTAGGGTTTATATGGGGACTAGTGTAAATTATGGACCGATCTTCAAAAAATTTTACAGTGTGCTTTCTGGTCCTATAAAACTACGACGTACCAAATTTAAGTATCCTAGCGTTATTAATTGCGGTTTTAGGCGAACTAAACTGTTTTCCGGGAGTAGGGTTTATATGGGGACTAGTGTAAATTATGGACCGATCTTCAAAAAATTTTACAGTGTGCTTTCTGGTCCTATAAAACTATGACGTACCAAATTTAAGTATCCTAGCGTTATTAATTGCGGTTTTAGGCGTACTAAGCTGTTTTCCGGGAGTAGGGTTTATATGGGGACTAGTGTAAATTATGGACCGATCTTCAAAAAATTTTACAGTGTGATTTCTGGTCCTATAAAACTACGACGTACCAAATTTAAGTATCCTAGCGTTATTAATTGCGGTTTTAGGCGTACTAAACTGTTTTCCGGAGGTAGGGTTTATATGGGGCTTAGTGTAAATTATGGACCGATCTTCAAAAAATTTTACAGTGTGATTTCTGGTCCTATAAAACTATGACGTACCAAATTTAAGTATCCTAGCGTTATTAATTGCGGTTTTAGGCGTACTAAACTGTTTTCCGGAGGTAGGGTTTATATGGGGCTTAGTGTAAATTATGGACCGATCTTCAAAAAATTTTACAGTGTGATTTCTGGTCCTATAAAACTGTGACGTACCAAATTTAAGTATGCTAGCGTTATTTATTACGGTTTTAGGCGTACTAAACTGTTTTCCGGAGGTAGGGTTTATACGGGGCTTAGTGTAAATTATGGACCGATCTTCAAAAAATTTTACAGTGTGATTTCTGGTCCTATAAAACTATGACGTACCAAATTTAAGTATCCTAGCGTTATTAATTGCGGTTTTAGGCGTACTAAACTGTTTTCCGGAGGTAGGGTTTATATGGGGCTTAGTGTAAATTATGGACCGATCTTCAAAAAATTTTACAGTGTGATTTCTGGTCCTATAAAACTACGACGTACCAAATTTAAGTATCCTAGCGTTATTAATTGCGGTTTTAGGCGTACTAAACTGTTTTCCGGAGGTAGGGTTTATATGGGGCTTAGTGTAAATTATGGACCGATCTTCAAAAAATTTTACAGTGTGATTTCTGGTCCTATAAAACTATGACGTACCAAATTTAAGTATCCTAGCGTTATTAATTGCGGTTTTAGGCGTACTAAACTGTTTTCCGGAGGTAGGGTTTATATGGGGCTTAGTGTAAATTATGGACCGATCTTCAAAAAATTTTACAGTGTGATTTCTGGTCCTATAAAACTATGACGTACCAAATTTAAGTATCCTAGCGTTATTAATTGCGGTTTTAGGCGTACTAAACTGTTTTCCGGGAGTAGGGTTTATATGGGGCCTAGTGTAAATTATGGACCGATCTTCAAAAAATTTTACAGTGTGATTTCTGGTCCTATAAAACTGTGACGTACCAAATTTAAGTATGCTAGCGTTATTTATTGCGGTTTTAGGCTTACTAAGCGGTTTTCCTCGAAATGGGTTTATATGGGGCCTATGGTAAATTATGGACCGATCGTCACGAAATTTACCAGTATGATTTGCAGTCGTACAAACCAAATTCGAGCAAAATTTTATGTCATTCCGTGCATTAATAAACGATTTATGTTAGTTTTTGTGTCAAAATTATCAATTTTTTCAGGGTGGTGGTTCCACATTTTGATTCATAGTTCTGATCCTACTGAACCGATGTTGCTGGATTTCAATCCCAAACTGCTTAGGATAACTACAAGCAATTTGAGACCAAGTTTGTTCTTTTCTTTTGCGTTTTTCAAAAGTGAGCGTGTTTTCAACAGACGAACAGACAGACGGACATGGCTAAATCGACTTAGAATTACTCCAGGATCCAGAATATATATACTTTATGGGGTCTTAGATGACAAACTTAGTATACCCTCATTCACCACAGTGGTGGTGGAGGGTATAACAAGAAAAATTTATTTACAAAAAAACTTTTAATAAAATTAGGTGCTACATATTTCAAAAATAAGAATGTTGATAGATAGATATCAAATAATTAAAAAAGAAGTTTAGAAAAATATATGCTTATATTCTTATAAATTCAATAAAATTTAAAATGACATTAATTCCTGGTATTCATGCACTTATTATGTCTCATTTGACGAATTTACGCAGCGAGTTCTTGCCGACTAATTGGTCGTGATATGCGAAGATCGTCGTTCGTCCCAGTGGTGTCTATAGAATTAGTTAGCGAGCCGGTGTTTGTTACATCATAGAGGAGAAGAGAAGCTTTAGTTAGCGAAGGCGGTGTTTGTTATACTATAGAGAAGAAAGTCCTTGCGCCCGGCCGAAGTCCGGCTATGCAGAAAAGCTTTATTTAGCGAAGCAACTATTTTTATACTATAGATGAGGAAATTCTTGCGCCCGGTCGAAGTCCCAGCCATGATATCTTTCGCTCGATTCTTAAAACCAAAACTGTACAATTAATTGTATTATACATATTGCGGTCTTATTTCATTTCAGAAATTTGGATCTTATTTCATATGAAATTAGCCCCCAGAAATAAGGGTATTTAATTTAATTTCTGTTTGTGTCGTTATTTCATTTCGTGGAGGGTTTATTTTATTTTTAAAATTGAGGTTTTATTGCATATGAAATAAGGTCCCACACTGTGAGGGGTTATTTCATTATTTTTTGGGGGATTATATTTTGGAGGGTTATATCATGCCGCCTAAGCCCCTAATATAAACCTGGTGGCAAATCACAGCAGTCGATATCGACCGAAATTGTAATTTTTGTAATGTTTCTACAACTAGTGGATGAGTTTAACAATTTTTATTGGAATAACAATAGATTGTAAGAAAACATATTGGAGAATATAGTGGGACATTCTATGGTCACCGTTAAAAAGGTTCCTGGGTATACATGAAAACTGTATAGCTGACTTCAGCGTATGTTGAATGTGTTTCACTCTCGAGGATATAGCGCATACATTTCATCTCATTGCTGGTCAAAGATGTTTCAATGAAACTTCCTGTGAAGAAAACTAAAAAGCAGAGAGCATTCAAGTTTTCCAGACTTCACCTTAGGATTCTCATTGCGGCCTATTGGGAAACACGCTCATATACTATGGCTCCCTTACAAGGATTTTTGTGGAATTTGTAATATTGAAGAAGTAAAGGCGCCAGCAGAACATCTTCTCTGTCACTGTCCGGCATTCGGAGACCTAAGACTTAAATTGTTTAGTCAGATAACCCTTAGAGACAAAACAAACGATCTTATTTATAGAATCGACCGGTTGACTGAGGGATAATGTTAGCAGCCAAGTTGTAGAGGAAGTTTGGGAGACAGTGACACAACGGTAACTAATTACTGGGCACACGTCAGATATTCATGATTAAGGCTGCCAATGGAACCTGATCTAGGAAATATTACAAAAATTAAATAAAGTTAAAAGTAAATTCTGTCTAAAAAGAAGAGAATAATTGCCCCTATGATGATATTTATATTTTTATTATAAGGCTAGATTCAGACCGTGATTTAAAAATCATGTCTTTTTTTTAATTCCTTTTGAATGTTGCTTCCAAAATCACAACAGATTCAAACGAAGATTTTTCCCCCATGATTTTAGGGTTGATTTTTGGCCATTATCGGTAATTCTTCTTTACTTGCTTTTAAAAAAAAACAAACAATTTAAATGCGCTCCATGTTTTGTATTGTAAAGAGATGTTGACACATTGAAGTAAAAAATAAAATGAAGCAACATAACAAAAATACCTCTTGCTTCTCTACACCGTTCGCCAACAAACTCAAAAAATCATGTCTTAAAAAACATGGAAAAAATCACCGTCTGAACCGCGTGTTAAAATTTTTATTAAATTTTTTTTTTCATAATAAAAGAAACTTATTTCTTCAGGCCCCCCTTTAATAATATTCCGAAATAAGATAAGACTTTTTTTTGATATTGAGAAATCGCTACATTATTTGACATTCCTCCTATTAATTTAATCAATCTCATATTTCACACAAAAACATTATAATCTGCCTCATTCATCGTTTCGACTCGGACCGAAATATTCCCCGTTTGGCATTCAGCGTTCCGTTTTGTTTCGCTTAAATTTTTTTTCTATCGATTGTATTCTGCTAACGGACAGCTCTTCGATTTTTTGTTTATGTCATTCAAAAAATTGTGTAATTAAAAAATGTAAGTTAAATTAACCCTGCGTCTTACACAAGGATTTGCCAGACTTATGAGGAAGACGAAGGGTTAAAGACAATCACCCCTATTTTGAAAGTCGATATCGACACAAGTCGACGTCAACAGATGAATAATTTGGTTATCTTATCCGTTATTTATAACAATCGATTACTATTGATAGTCACTTGGTAATTTCTATGGCGCTTCTAAGTCGACGTTGGTCGGAATTAACTCCGTTTTAGTTGACAGATAAATTGGTGACGATTCAAATGAAAGCTAAAGACATTTAATTTAGAATCTAAATGTATTTCTTAAATAGGTTTCAAATTAAAAAAATGCAAATTTTAAAGAACTTTCGGACACACACTTTAATAATTTTAAAGTTTAATGTTTAATTAAAGATGTTTTATTCGGCCCTTTTATTTAGAATTAAAAATGCGCATATAAAAAAGGTATCCCACAACAATAAATTTCAGTGTTTTTGTCAAAAATATAAATTGGGAGTTTAGCACGTCGTTAATAAATGAATTAATTAATAAAAAATGATTTTATTTCGAGCTCGAGGTCAGTATTGAAAATTAATTTTATTTCAAACTGAATAAGTTGAATAATAGACGATGGAAAGAAAATATCAGTAATTTCGATCTTTAATATAAAATATTTTATACAAGCCGAGATGATGATACTCAAAGAGTATTGAATAAAATAAAAGGTGTTTTCCATACTGACCCCGAGCTCGAAATAAAAGCATTTTTATGTTTAATGTTTAAATAAGACCACCAAAAGTTAACCACACAGTTGTGTTTTAAATACATAAAATATATGCCCACTATGGAGTTACACTTGAACAACTGAAGACATCAGGAGGAATAGTTCACTTTTATTTTTTTATCTTACGTTTTAAAAGAACAAACATTTTAAGTTAAATTATTTTAATATAAAAAAAACAAACACTAAACTTCAGAAGAAAAAATTATTACCGATTGGATTTTTTTCGTATAAATAGTTGACATCGACACAACCGTCTTAGAAAATAACAAATAAACGTCGGAGTCATGTAGACGTCGACTTGATGTGATAAGAACTAAATATTGTCGTCGAGCGCAACGAGGACTTATTGAGGGTGATTCAAGTTGAGATACATTTTTCAATAGCCTTTTTTTAACAGATCACGTGTGAGTGGTGTCATGCTGTCATGTTATTTTTGTTTAGTATTGTTTGGCATTTCATAACGGAAAGACTTACGCCTGAACAACGTTTACGTATCGTGCAACTTAATTACGAAAATTCACGTTCTGTGAGGATTGTGTTTCGTGCACTTCGCTCAACTTATGGTCAACATAATCGGCCTACTGAGCGTACTATTCGCAACGCCATCACCCATTTTGAGACCCAGCATTCATTATTGGATAATATTCGACCGAATAGACCACGTCCAGCACGCTGTGAAGAAAATATAGCGGCCGAAGCTGAGAGTGTACACGAAGATTCGATTCGGTGCCGTTCGCAGCAACTCGGACTAACGTATTTTACGACTTGGCGCATTTTACGTCGAAATCTTAAAGTGAAAGCGCACAAAATACAGCTTGTGCAGCAACTGAAGCCGGTCGACCTTCCCAAGCGACATCGCTTCGCTCTATGGGCTCTTGAAAAGTTCCAAGAAGATCCGACGTTTTCGAGGCAAATTTTGTTCAGCGATGAGGCCCATTTCTGGCTCAATGGGTATGTAAACAAACAAAATCGCCGCATTTGGGACGAAGATTAACCTGAAGAGATTCAAGAACTACCACTTCATCCAGAAAAACCGCGGTTTGGTGTGGTTTGTGGGCCGGTGGAATCATTGGTCCATATTTCTTTAAAAATGATGCCGGTGCGAACGTAACCGTCCATGGCGACCGTTATCGTGCCATGATAACCGACTATTTGATGCCTGAAATTGAAGCTCGTGATCTCGACGACATTTGGTTTCAGCAAGATGGTGCTACTTCCCATACATCGCATCAATCAATGGATTTATCGAGAGAATACTTCGGTGAGCACATCATTTCACGTTTTGGGCCGGTCGATTGGCCACCAAGATCGTGTAATATCCCACCGTTAGACTTTTTCCTGTTGGGATATGTAAAGTCTAAAAATTTTGCGGACAAACACGCTTCGATTCAGGCCTTGAAGGAAAACATCACGCGTGTCATTCGCCAGTTACCAGTCGAAATGCTCGAACGAGTCATCGAAAATTGGATTCATCGGATGTACCATCTGCTACGTAGCAACGGCCAACATTTGATAGACATAATCTTCAAAAAGTAAATGCCAAAGCATGTTTTTTCAAATGATAATAAACATTCCCCATTAAGTTTGAATTTTCTGTGTTTTTTCCTTTAAAAAAGTAGGGAACCTCACGCATTATAACAGAGGCGATGAAATATTTTTTTAATTATAGTTTTTTTTGTACTTCAATTTAAAATTTCTATTTTATTAATTGCAGGCCTAAAACAACAACACCTGAACAGTACGAAAAACTGTGAAATTTAATAATTTAATTAATAATATATATTTTAATTTTTGTTTACACACAGAAAAAATTAAAAATTTTGTCTAATTACCAAATTCATAATATCAAGCAAACAAGTTGTTGATTTTGCACCTATTACCAAAGTGATTATATTGATTACTAAAAATTTTTATTTTAATTAAAAAAAGGACCAAAAAACTTTGCCATTTCAAACATTGTGTTAATTTATCTAATTAAATATTTGACAATTCGCAAAAACAATTCTACAAGTTTAAATTATTTTATTTTAAACGAAAAAAATCAATTAATATTTTTTGATATTTAATTAATATTTTAATTGAAAATTTATATCAAAACAACTGAAATGTTAATTTAATTAAAGTTACATTTTTAATTTTCTTTCAACTAAAATAATAATTGAGTCAATAATCACAATTATTAAATTTAAATACTTTTTAAACACATTTTTAATTGGTAAAAAACTTTTTTTGTGTATTATTTATTATATTTATTTATCACTGTTTTTGCACTCAATTTAACTTTTTATTAAAATGTTTACATCTTACACTTTTATTTTTTATGTTCGGATTTCGTAGTTTCATCGCAAAACTGCCAAAACAAGAGTCTTCTTCTTTTTCTTTCGATTTAGTTTTTTATTGGAATAGCTTTTTTCGATTGATGCCTAACTGTATGCGGGAACGCAATTTAAAATGCAGAATAAGGCTGAATATTTCGATTTTCGTCTAGTTTTCCTAATGGCTACCGTATAAGTAACATTAACTTATTTGTATTAATATATTGCTCATACGCACTAAAGCACAGTAGTAAATTTAAGAAAAGCTAAATTAAGAAATAAAACTATCGTTTTTTACATGTCTTTCGAGAATTTCGAATGTAAACGATCTTTCTATGGGCTTAAAATCTTCTCGATTTATTCTTCTATTAACTTATATATATAAACTAAAACGCGTTTGTTTTAATGTTTGTTTGTTCCCTACACAGAAAAAAATAAAAATTTATTCCAGTTAAAAAATTTTGATATTAATAAAAAATTAATTAATTTTGTACCAGTAAACAAAGTAATACTATCATTTAAACGTTTAATTCAATTGATTAAACGTTTAATGCACTTGCTAAAATTTTTATTTAAAACTCATTTTATTTTTGACTAATGCTTTAGTTTGTGAAAAATTTTTGAGATTTTTTTCTGTGTATACATTCCAACACTACTGAACCGCTTTTCCTAAAATTTTGACAGTAATTTCCTTATTATCCTGCGCTTAATACAGCCTATAATAATTTTTTAAATTTTCAAATGGGCGTGGCATCTCCAATGGCAGTATGAATTACATTATTTCTGGAAAAAGGTTACAATAAAGCCTTTCAAATTTGAAGAAAAAAACTTTGTTATAGATACACAACATATGTCAAAAAGTGGGCTTGATTGGAAAAGTGGGCGTGGCGCCTCTCGTATAAAGACAATATAAATTTATGATTAAAAAATATTTTGGTTTTCTATACAAAAAATCTGTGGGCTGGGTTGGAGAAATAAATATCCATATAAACACATTATAGAGTTCTGTATATCTGGAGAACGGTAACAGTAAAATTTTATAAATATACAAATTGCTTCGGTATCAATATACAAGATCTGGTTCAAATACATCTTACTTATTTTGTTTTAAGGGAGGTAGCGAAGCGCTCCGCATTGGCCGATTAAAATTTTTTTAAAAAAAAAAAAAAAAAAAAAAAAAAATCACTAAAATTAAAAACTTAAACAATATTAAAAGTTGGGTGTGATTTCAAAATTGCAACCGAAAAAATATATTTAATAAAATTTTTAATTAGTATTGTGGTTAATTTATTGAACTGTTTATAGTTTTTAATATAAACTTTCATATTTTAATCAGCCTAATGTTCATTAAGCTTAATTTTCATTAAATTATTTTTATGAAGAAAGTGGATTTGGGTGCAGTTCAAGCCTTTTTAAATATTTTTTTGCATGTTTCGTCATCATAGTTTTAACTAATGGGACATTGAGTTCCTTGTGAATATTTGAGTTTTTAAAATACCAGGGAGCAGCTGTGATTATTCGAAGAAGTTTATTTTGGCGCCTTCTAATTTTTTCGATATTTTTCGAATGCCGGAGTACCAGAATGGCTTCAAGATAGAGTTGTAAAGTAGAAGTTTGCAATCGAGACTAAGAATAGAGTTACATTTCTCCAATTTGTGTATCCCTTCAAAAAAATTGGATTTTTCGAGGTCCATAAAATAGGCATTTGTTTGACCAATAATTTCATCGTTGGAGCTAAAACTCCTTCCACCGAGCCATTTCTTTAGGTTCGAAAATGGGTCACTGGGGGCTAAATGCGGAGAATATGGTGGATGAGATACCAATTCGTAGCCCAATGAATGTAATTTTGCCATTGAGACTGCAGGTGGTACTTGATGGGAGCAGTTTTGAATGGACTTATTGATGTATTATATATTTTTAATATTTTATTCAGGCTAAAGTTCACTAAATTTAATTTTCATTAAATTATTTTTATGAAGAAAGGAATTTTTACAACATGTAATGAATTAAAATTTATTGATCATTTTTCATTCTTGACTGAGCTGGGAATTGAACCCAGTTTTTCACGGACAGGCTGCTCTGACATATAACAATTGTAAGCACATAATCTTCTCCTTTCTTCATAAAAATAATTTAAAGAAAATAAAATTTAATTAACTTTAGCCTGAATAAAATATTACAAATTTGGATTAAAACCTTAAACTGTTCAATTAAATAACCACAATACTAATTGTTATGTATTACATATCTATGAATTATTTGTTTCTTTTACTAATTAACTCCAAATAATAAATAATTTATGCATTTTTAATTTATAAGAAACACTTTATTAATCAGTTAACCGATCAATAACCAAATTAACCGATTGTTAACCGATTAAACCAAAACCTCGGTTAATTAATGGAGCAATTAACCTATCAAAGCAAAAGTCCGATTAAATGAAAACCCTACTAGATGTGATACAATTTTAAGAACTATTATTATTTTAAGGAAACATTTTCATTTAGCAGATGTTGAAACTATATTTAAATAAATTTATATAGTTGTAAAAGTCTTATGGCAACACTTCTTTTTATATTAATTTCTCTTCTGACAATAACTAGTAAATTTTTTTCAATGCATGTGTTTGCCAAAAGGCCGTATGCTCGTTATAGGAACTAGAGGAATTAATTGAAGTGCTTGCCGGGGTTTGCTTTAAAGAATTCCAATGAGTTTTAAAGGAAATGAAAATTTCAATATACCCTTTATCTGGATTCTTCCGTAAGAAGTTACTAGTCTAAATAATATAATTAAAATCACTTTGTTTTTAATCTCAAACCTTTTGTAAACATATAATTGACAACAATGTCGTGCTGTTGTTGTCTATTAAAATTAAACCCATGTATCCTTGTAACCAACAACACAGACACACACAGGCGAACTTGTGTTGTATCGCTTTGTATCCAATAGACATGAATTTTCCTACCGAATGTATATGATTTGCTTTTGTTTATTTATTATTCGAGTATATTTATTTATAATTTCATACTTAAAATTCAAACTAGTGCATTATCATACATTTGGCTCAGTTGAGTTACGGTAAAACGTCAGAGCTGGGGTTTATTTCAAAATTTTCTGGGTGGTTTTTGTGGTTTCAGTGGTTTTATTTTGTATATTGCTGGTTGGGTTGTTGGTTTTGCTGTTGTGTTGCCGGTGTCAGTGACAATGTTGTAATTGTTATTGTTGCCATCCATATTGATCCAAAAGACGTTAAACATATAAAAAAAAAATATATTGTCAGCAGGTTTTGACAGTTGTTCTTGTCGTTGTCATTTGTTGTTGCTGTTTGTTAGAGATGTTTTTGCAATGATTAAATTTTTTATTTATTACACATATAATTTCTCATAAATTTATTTGTGCATACACACACGCCAACAAAAATGTAATTACCTCTACATACACACGTTCAAACGTGTGTGGTTATTGAAAGCAGATATACGGGCTATAAATTTTAATGCTCACAATATAAATGAATATTTAAATATTTATTCTTAATTTAAGAATCCCTAAATAACTTTTAATACATTCAAAAGGTTTGAGCACTTGAGAGATGTGAATGTGTGTAAGCATTTTTTGATTAAAAATCAATTTGATTTGTTGTATAGGAAATTAATAATGACATTAAACTAGTTTATTGGTTAATTATAGGGTTCGGAAACTTATTTGAATCACTGAAGCATATTTATAGTGCTTTATTAATGTGAAAATTTTTATTGCTTCCTTTGATGATTTAATTAACTTTGTATTATGCTTCAAGGAAAGTTTGCATTTTTAATTTTGTATAGAAATGGAAATAATTTAAAATGGTTTATTATTACAATTATAAAATTCATTAATGGAAACTGCAACACAGAAAAAATTATTAAATTTCTCCAATCACCAAATTTATTCCAAATTCATAATATCAAGCAAACAAGTTGATTTTGCACCTATTACCAAAATGATTATATTGATTACTAAAAATTTTAAAATTTTGAAAAAATATTTTCAATAAATGATATTTTTAATTTTAATTAAAAAAGTGATCAAAAAACTTTGCCATTTCAAACAATGTGTTAATTTATTTAAATAAATATTGTCAATTCCCAACAACAATTCTAAATTTTTAAACTATTTTTTTTTAAACAAAAAAAGTCAATTAATATTTTATTATTTAATTAAAATTTTAATTGAAAATTTATGTCAAAACAACTAAAATGTTAATTAAATCAATATTACCTTTTTAATTTTCTTTCAACTAAAAAAATAATTTATTTAATTATCACATTAAATAAATTTAAATACTGTTTTAAGCATTTATTTAATTGATAAAACACTTTTTTCTGTGAAGTAATAAGAAATTATGTGAGTCTTGAATTTTGAATAGCAGACAAGTCATTGATCAAATAATTTATAAATAATAAAACTGGGTAAGAAAATACATAAAGACGGTTAAACCTGATCTAAGGCACCAGTTTTGATTTTGTAGTGAATCCTTAACCAAATTTCTTTGACGTAAGACAAAAATTTATTAAGTCCAACAAAATACATTTTGAGTTTTTGTTTGTAATCATTTGCTCTTTGTGCAATAAGTCGGAAAAATATGTATTTTTTATTGTATTAACGACAAACTGTAGTTTTCACATGGACTGTTAGAACTTTTGTAGTCTAACGTAGTGATGTTACGAATATTCGTTTTCGTATTCGTAATGCCAAATATTCCCTTATTTCATTCGTATTTGCCAAGTTCACGCGAATATTTCACGAAAAATTTGTAAATATGTTCCAAAAAAAAAAAAGAAGAAGAAAAAATACAAAATGAAACCAAAAATATTAATTTATAATAATTTTTATTCAAAAAAAATCTTATGTCTTTAATGCAAAATAAAATCTTTTTTTAGTAATCTAAAAAACAAACAGTGTAGCGCCACAAAAAGAATTTATTTAAAGATTTACGGTCTAATTCATAAGAATTTCTTATTTCTGCTTTAATGCTTACAATGGTCATTAAACACTTTTTGTTTTATAAACCTTTAATAAAAATTCTGATTTATAAACGCTTAATAGCAGTGGATTAACAATTAAACGTTTTTATTACTATTGTATTTTTATGTTGGCAACAACATGTTATTTTAATTGCATTTTTGTCTAGTTAAGCATACAAAGAACAACCGATTGTATAGGTAGCCTATTAAAAGTAAAAAATAAAAACTAAATTATTGTGTGTAACATTATTATAAAATAACTTAAAAATAGTTAAAACACTTTTCATCACAAGACCAAGTTAAAAAATTTGAGATGTTGAAAATTATTGTGTTTAAACACGTTTTCTCCCCGCCGACTACAACAAGTAGTCAAAAACCAATTTAAATGTAGCTGATTTTGTATAACTGTATTCCTTTATTAAATTCTGATGTATTTTGCTTACAAATAGCAAATATAGTGTTTGCTTGAAATATCCCATCGAGATCGGCAGCATCATCCTGGATATACAAATCGTTTTTTTAACTTTAATTTAATATGTTAGCGCTTTTTTGGGAATTGCTAAAATTTAGTTTTTAAATTTATGATATAAAAAATTTAAAAACTTAATTTTTTATTATTTTGAACAAATGGCAATTGTTTTTGCTATCATACATACTTCTCTTCGACCCCAACATCGCAATGCTACCAAAACTTGCAAGACGGCTGATGTACCGCAGCCTCTTCTATCTAATTCAATTTCCGGCTAAACCATTTTTTTACCGTGGATTTGTTGAACCGATATCTTGCTTTGAATAGCTCTTCGAGAATTGTAAAGGGATTGATTTACTTCCCAAAAGTTTGGGACGTCTTGCACTCGATGTTTCGACAATGGATTCTAAAATCATCGTTTTTTTAAATGGGTTTAATTGCACAAATTTATTATACCCGCCAATTCTGGAAATCCAATATTCTTTATCCATTGTTATTGTTGCTAGTTTTTATTTTTATAAAACAATTTTATTAAAATAAATAAAATGGCAAAAATTTTTAATTTTTCGCACAATTATTAAAATTTTATATAAACAAACATTGAAATGTCACTTTATCAAACGCTTAAAGTATCTCAAACTTATGAATGGTTTATTAAACGTTTAATATGCTATTAAACATTTATAAATACTCTTTTTTCGAGTTTTGCTTATTAATGACTTATAAAGCTGCAATAATGCGTTTATGAATTAGACTGTTAAAGTTTAAGAAAAGCTAAAATTTTAAAATTATTATTTTTTCAGCTAAAAAGGATGAAAACATTTCATAAAAATCCTTAATAAAATACCGAAATGCTAAAAGAAAGTTTTGCAGCTAAATCAAAATTTTGCATGATAAATTTAATTGAAAAAATGCTAAAATAGTCACATTGATACTAAGACTTAAATTCTTTTATAATTCGCTTTTCTCACTCTTTTTGCGCTTTTACTTGGTAATTAATCGACCTATTTCGATGGTTTTTCACATATTTAATTTATTTTGCATCCAAATTTAGATATTTTAATTAGGCTTAAGTTCATTGAATTTAATTTGCATTAAATTATTTTTATGAAGAAAGGAATTTTTACAACATGGGAGATTAATTAAAATTGTTATTGATAATTTTCATTCTTGACTGACCTGGGATTCGAAGCCAGGCTGTCTGGCGTGTGATTCGAACCCAGGCGGCTGGTTACCCTGACATGTTTCGACCTCAACCACTAGGTCTTCTCAAAGGGATTTGCCGTCTTACACTCGCAGCCATCGAAGACTGCTGACGTCAGTAGTCAAACATCAATCCTTAAACCAAATTGTATTTTAACCTTTGGTAGATCGAAATTTGCTTTTTTGAATGATTATCCATTTTTAATTGATCTCACATGTTTTTCCTTACTTGTGTTTTGTCGTACTTTTGTCAAGAATTCTTCTTGAAGTCCAAAGTACATTTTTTTTTTGTTTTTCCTGTTTTTGTCTTTCTTTTTTCCAGTTGACCTTTTTCAGCACAACTTGAAGGACAAATGTAAACATAGCTCGTGCCTTAGCTGTTAACAATAATTAGTATTGTGGTTATTTTATTGAACTGTTAATGGTTTTTAATCCAAATTTAGATATTTTAATTAGGCTTAAGTTCATTGAATTTAGTAAGGAAAAACATGTGAGATCAATTAAAAATGGATAATCATTCAAAAAAGCAAATTTCGATCTACCAAAGGTTAAAATACAATTTGGTTTAAGGATTGATGTTTGACTACTGACGTCAGCAGTCTTCGATGGCTGCGAGTGTAAGACGGCAAATCCCTTTGAGAAGACCTAGTGGTTGAGGTCGAAACATGTCAGGGTAACCAGCCGCCTGGGTTCGAATCACACGCCAGACAGCCTGGCTTCGAATCCCAGGTCAGTCAAGAATGAAAATTATCAATAACAATTTTAATTAATCTCCCATGTTGTAAAAATTCCTTTCTTCATAAAAATAATTTAATGCAAATTAAATTCAATGAACTTAAGCCTAATTAAAATATCTAAATTTGGATTAAAAACCATTAACAGTTCAATAAAATAACCACAATACTAATTATTGTTAACAGCTAAGGCACGAGCTATGTTTACATTTGTCCTTCAAGTTGTGCTGAAAAAGGTCAACTGGAAAAAAGAAAGACAAAAACAGGAAAAACAAAAAAAAAAAATGTACTTTGGACTTCAAGAAGAATTCTTGACAAAAGTACGACAAAACAGAAGTAAGGAAAAACATGTGAGATCAATTAAAAATGGATAATCATTCAAAAAGCAAATTTCGATCTACCAAAGGTTAAAATACAATTTGGTTTAAGGATTGATGTTTGACTACTGACGTCAGCAGTCTTCGATGGCTGCGAGTGTAAGACGGCAAATCCCTTTGAGAAGACCTAGTGGTTGGGGTCGAAACATGTCAGGGTAACCAGCCGCCTGGGTTCGAATCACACGCCAGACAGCCTGGCTTCGAATCCCAGGTCAGTCAAGAATGAAAATTATCAATAACAATTTTAATTAATCTCCCATGTTGTAAAAAATTCCTTTCTTCATAAAAATAATTTAATGCAAATTAAATTCAATGAACTTAAGCCTAATTAAAATATCTAAATTTGGATTAAAAACCATTAACAGTTCAATAAAATAACCACAATACTAATTATTGTTAACAGCTAAGGCACGAGCTATGTTTACATTTGTCCTTCAAGTTGTGCTGAAAAAGGTCAACTGGAAAAAAGAAAGACAAAAACAGGAAAAACAAAAAAAAAAAAAATGTACTTTGGACTTCAAGAAGAATTCTTGACAAAAGTACGACAAAACAGAAGTAAGGAAAAACATGTGAGATCAATTAAAAATGGATAATCATTCAAAAAAGCAAATTTCGATCTACCAAAGGTTAAAATACAATTTGGTTTAAGGATTGATGTTTGACTACTGACGTCAGCAGTCTTCGATGGCTGCGAGTGTAAGACGGCAAATCCCTTTGAGAAGACCTAGTGGTTGAGGTCGAAACATGTCAGGGTAACCAGCCGCCTGGGTTCGAATCACACGCCAGACAGCCTGGCTTCGAATCCCAGGTCAGTCAAGAATGAAAATTATCAATAACAATTTTAATTAATCTCCCATGTTGTAAAAATTCCTTTCTTCATAAAAATAATTTAATGCAAATTAAATTCAATGAACTTAAGCCTAATTAAAATATCTAAATTTGGATTAAAAACCATTAACAGTTCAATAAAATAACCACAATACTAATAATTTATTTTGCTTAAAATTGTTTCTAACAGTGTTTAGTAACGTATATCAAACTGTTTATTTTCCCTCTCCCATAGATGGGGGTAGTGCACCCATTTTGCAGTTTCAACTCACAGTTAGTGATAGTGCGAAATTATTGCAATCATATTGTTGATGTTGAGTGATGAATTGAAAATTGGCAGCCTCACTAAACATGAGTGATAGTGATGATAAAAAATTTTGCACTCAAAAAAAAAATTGTTTGATTTTAGAAAATGCAATCAGTAAATGCAGAGTAATAATAAAAACTGTGATCTAAAAAAAAGGACAAATTTTCTATGATAATTTTTAAATTTACATATATTTATTTTAATATTTTAAGTTTTGCGTTGTGTTGTCCACCTATACAAAATACTGTGATATATTTTATAAATGATGTAAACTGACGAAAAAAGATTATTATTTTAATAAAACTCAATCCCTGAAGAAGTTGGAAAGAATACCAACGAAACGTCGGATTTTATTGAAAATAAAATAAATAATCTTTTATTTACATTAAATTAATGACCTTGAAAGCCTGTAGATAGAAAACTATAACAACTATTTGGAGTAATCATCAGTTCATTGCAACTTTTTTGCTCTTCAGTTATTTAAGTGCAACTTAAAAATTTGCACTAAATTTACTAACAAAGACTTGTTTTTTCATGATTAAAGCCATGAGATATTACGTTATTGACAAATTATTGACATGTTGTTTAATTTCCTTTCTTATGCATATCATAACAAGAATCAAAAATTACGCTCATACACGCAGAGAAAAAATATGTTTAAAAATGGTCACCTCCAACAAAACTATTTTTAAAGAAAATTTTTCAACATTTATGTTTAATTTAACCATATTATTGTCACCGACAACCATATTATTGTTAAATTGGCCCTCCATCAAGAAGCCACATCCATATTATGGTTGTCTTTTAACATGTTTTGGTTAAATATGACAATAATTTGTTTTGGAATTAACAATAGTATTTTCCTCTTTTCCAAGAGCAACATACTATGGTTGAAAACCAACCATGCTATTATAAGTGTTAAACATATTTAAGTTATTATTAACCAAAACATGTTTGGAGGCAACCATAATATGGTTGGGCTTCTTGATAGAGGACAAATTTAACCATAATATGTTTGTTGGTGAAAAAAAGTATTATTAAATTAAACATAATATGTTTAAAATTTTTCTTTTAAAATAGTTTTATTGGAGGTGACCATTTTTAAACAAATTTTTTCTCTGGGTGTACATAATAACATTTTTAAAATTTTAGTGAGAGTCTGTTTATATGCAGCTTTTTTGATTGGAAGTACAAATTTTGCACTATTTGAATTGAGTGCGGATTTTTGCATTCAATTTTCGTTTAGTGATAGTGAAAACATTTGCAATATCACTAACTTTTTTTAGTGGTAGCTAAAAAATAGCAATCATCACTAAAGCTGGTAAAAAAAGAGTGCAAACTAATTTTTTTGCAGTTTTATTTGGTGATAGTGCACTTTCAATATTTAGTGCACCATCCCCAACTATGCCCACTCCTAATTATTGTATAATAAGCAGAACGAAAAGATCTCTTAAATGTTAAATGTCAATCAACCACAGTGGACGCATCCAGCATTTACTAAAATCATTTTTAACATTTGCTGGCCTTGTTTAACACAACGGGAACTAATTAATGGACCCACGTGAGCTGTGCTTGATCACGGCTGCCAATGGAACCTGGCCTTGTCCAGTGCAATATCTAGCTGTAAACAATTTTAAAATCAGGTCACACTTATAAGTGCCTTGGAGTTTCCTGAAGTCATTAATTTAGGTGAAGCATACAATATCTGACCGTGTTGTATAATTTGCTTTATTTGTAGCCTTAATATACTTCAGTAAACACTTGGGCACCACATTAGACGCTTTGGGCTGCGGTGCTTATGGCTTTTATAAAATAATAATAATGATAGTATAAAATTTTAAAAATGTTCAGTGGTGGCATTCAGTTGCGAACTTTGTAATTTCATTTAGTAGTGTGCCAGTTTTTTTCTTGTTTATTGCTTATGGACGAGATTGGGGGATTTTTTTAGTCAAATTTTAAATAAAGTGTGGCAATAAATTGCAAATTGGATTTTCGTATTCGACGAATATTGTCGCAGATATTCATATTCCTATATTTAAAATTTATTATCGTTACATCAGTAGTATAACGCACTACACTCCACTAACGCACTACAGCGCTTAGAAATTTCAAGAATAAATGGCAACATCTGCATGTCCTTAGAATTTTTCTTCCAACAGACTGCCATTATTTTTATGAAGTTATATCTTATGAGTTAATATACATATCGAGCCTTTGCTGCAATAGAGTCATTACTCAAATGAGTTTTTTTGCACCTTTAAATTTTAATTTTCTCTCCAGAGTTGAGTGTATAAGATATTTGTATGCAATTTTTACACAGAAACGATATAGCGATTAACTCCAAATTATTAACTACAGAAGGACCTATATTTTCCTGCAAATGTAAGAATTAAATACATCAGCTCAAAAATTAAGTTTTTTGAGTTATGACTCTATTGCAGCAAAGGCTCGATATGTATATCCTTTTTAATAAATTTAAATACACAAATCTGCAAGGACCAGGAAAATTTATTTAATACGAGGGCGGATCAATAAGTCCGTGACTTTTTGAATGAAACACGGTTTTTTTTACAAAAAAAGAATTTTTTTTCAACATAATCTCATTTTAGCGCAATACACTTAGTACAACTTTTCTCCAATTTGTGTATCCCTTGCATTATCTTGAGGAAAAAGAACTTTTTTCTTGACCATATGGGGTCGTTTTTTTTTAATCCTCGTTAAATATAATAAGTTGGCATAATATTCGTCGTATATTGTTTTTTCCTTTTGAAGGTAATCGATGTGGATTATCCCGCGTGAATTTTTTCGACATTTTCGGGTCTATTGACTTCAATTTTTCGTCCAGAACGTTCAGCGTCATTTGTACTTGTGCGACCACAACGAAAGTCGATAAACCACTTTTTTACCATTGAAATCGATGGTGCAGAGTCCCCATAGTATTTATCAAGCTTTTCCTTGGTTTGATTGACGTTTTTTTTTTTTTAATAATGTTTAATGAGCACTCGAAGTTCACTTTTTTCCATTATTAAACAAATCCACGAGGTTGTATGTTTTGAACAGCTGTTAAACGCAAAAAAAAATGACGGAACTTGCTCAAAACTTGACAGTAGTCTATTAACAGGTGGTACTTGATGGGAGCAGTGTTGTATTTCATATAACTACGAGGGAAGTTCGAAAAGTCACGGACATATTGATTTGCCCTCGTATTTAGAATGTTTATAATACAAAAGAAATATTTCTCTCACGTTTATTTTAAATAATGTGGTATTTTTGTTAGGATCGCATCCTTTCAAGTGGATCATCATCTATATCCTCAAAAAGACTAGAGCCTCTTGCGTTAAGTAATTAATTGCTTGTCTTCTAAAATCTTAGAATTTTTTTTCTTCTCAGTATATATTTATTGAATCTTCATATATAAAATATGAACTAACAATAATTAATCAAATTTTATCTTAATACTTTATTTTATGACCTGTCAGTGCCAGACAAAAAATTTCGTCATCAAGGTTTCTGGTAATTGAATGTCAAAAGTGTTTCCTTGGTAAGTTGGCTGCATTTTAGGGAGATTAGATTTCGTTCCAGCCGAACGTTTGACGATAGTGTATACATGTGGTGATTACCACCACAGTTGTAAATTTTTTTTTTGGTTGAGGCCAATTTAAGACTTATCGCAAAGAAGCATGTTATTCAGCACATACGACGAAAATAGGGGGTAAATAGCAGCAAGACTTAGGCCATTATCATATAAAACGCAACGCCAAAGAATAACATTAAAAGCACAAACAATGTCATAAATATTTTGTAATTTTGTTGGTTTGGTTGCGAACATAGCTTCGTTTTAGTGCATAACGTTAACATTTTTTTTATACCGATAATAACTTAATTTTTTTTTTTTTAAATTAACATTTTCTTAAAAATGTTAACCCCAGTTACAGTATTTAATCTCCACAAATTTGACTTTATGATTATTGATAAACAGGACGGCTTTTACGAATTAAGTATAATATTAATTAGCAATAATTTGTTGTTTTTTTTTGATTGTGCATTAATTTTATTTAAGTAGAGAATACATAATAAGCTTAAAAGAGTCCATTCTTTTAAAATTAAACTGTTTGTTATTGTGCAATATGAATTGCTGAAATATTTCTGATTTTTGTTTCATGAAAGGTTAAGGGCAGGTATATGTAGATCAGTTTTGGGCTATCTGGGAACATTTTATTAAAGATAGCATGGCTGGGTGGGTAGTAGGGTATTCATTTAATCGGGCTTTTGCTTTAATCGGTTAATCCCTCGATTAATTAACCGAGGTTTTGGTTTAATCGGTTAATAATCGTTTAATTTGGTTATTGATCGGTTAACCGATTAACAAAGTTTTTTTTTTATAAATTAAGTCATTTCTATTTATAAAAATGCATAAATGAATTATTATTTGGAGTTTATTACAAAAAAAAAACCAATAACATAAATTCAAACCAGCAAACAAAAGAATAATTCATAAATACTCGTATGTAATACATATATAAACTATAAGATAATTTTATTAGTTATTTCAGTAGTTTAAGATGATCTTATAAGATAATCTTTTATTAAAATAATTTGGATTAAATGTTTAGGATGTTGATTGTTTATTTTCTTTTGTTTTGAAGAAACTTGACTTTGAAAAAGTTCTTTCATATATCGTTTATGTTGAAGAAATCAAAACCAATCCAATAAACAGAATATCTAAGTTCTCAGTTCTCTACCTGGATTTTTCTAAACATATAAAATTTTCCATTATGTCATTAGATTCCTCTTTTAATTTTTTTAAATTTTAAGCACTTCTAATTGTACTAACCGAAGTTTTATTAAAACAAATAACTAAACGCATATATAAAAAGTACGTGAAACAAAAAGCTGTTGACAGTAAACACTTATTTAAAATTAAGAAATTATATGAATAAATATTTTCTAGGCACATACCTTTGTATATGAGACGAAGAAAATAATTAAAAACACAAAAAATGTGTTATAATACTACAAAAGTTAAAAATGTTGTTACTTCGGTTAATCGACTGAAATTAACCGGATTAACCGTTAATCGAAAATATGCCATTTTAAATTAACCGATCAGTTAATCGGGTAGTAATTAATCGGTTAACCGATTAACAATTAACCGAATGAATACCCTAGTGGGTAGAGAAAATAGAGGAATCTTTCACCTTTTCCTTTTCTACTACATAACTCCTTTGTTTACTTTTGATCCGCTTAATAATTATTTCGCATTTCGTATTTTATTGTTTTTTGTTGTCGATTCTTTAGCTACCTATTTTTTTAAGTTCTTGTGGCGATTTATAAGCTGTTTCGATAGGGGTAAGAACCGACCCCATTTTCCACTAGCAAGGCCGGTAATATAGGTAGCACAACCCCTTGAGAAAAACGCCCTTGTGTTTTGGTTCGTTACAAAGTCACTTGTTAGAAAGATATTTAACCCAACATATAAAATGAATTAAGAACAATAAAAAAATTTTTGTTTATATGTATATGTAAATACATTATTTTTTTTAATATTTTCAAATGTAAAGTTAAGGCAGCTTGACCTCAAAAAACTTTTAATCATGGAATATGACCGTCCAACGTGACGAAAGTGACCAGTTCATGAATAAATGCTGATAGTTCATTTGCAGTATATTAATTTTCCAGTACGCTGTTTTCGTAAGAATTTAAATTAAATATGCCAGCAGTTTGTTTTAATATTTTTAATACTTCCTTTTTCTTAAACTTTTATCAAGCTTGATACGAATTGGTTTACTAAAGTTACAATTCACTGGATACATTTTATTTATGGCATTATCAATTAATTTAATTTGCTTTGCCAACAGATTTGATTACCCTTATTTCACAATAGTCTCAGAGATAAATCCATAATATGAAGACAAAAACATTTGGATGATTCAGAAGGTGTGCTATCTATCAACTCATATCGTCATAATGTCCTAAATAATATTGTTACGAAATTAGATTTGTCTAATAATTATTTATGGCTTTAATTATAAGTTATCTTGTAAATTATAGTTTTACGTCATATTAGTTACTATTTTTATGAACGCCACTGTACTAAATTTTCTAGCAATTGTAATTGTAGACTTTAGATTTAGATGTATAAGTTATTTTAAAATAATTCGAACACAACATTCTAGAAAATACTAAACGGCTCTTGAATGAACTAGGAATAGTTTTGAACTATAAATACAGGCTAACTCATGAAAGTTTATTGTAGATTTAGTTTGATTGAAGACATTAAACGGTTCAGATCGTTACTTACAATAGTGGTTAAATTTTGTGAATTTCAATAAAGTTTGTTAAATTTAATTCGTGTGTGTATTTATTTTAATTTACAATTAAAAGAACTCAAAGGTTTATTATAAAGGGAATAAACCTTAACGCGTTTTATTAAGTAAAAACGTAACAATATTTTACAATTGTTTAAAAAAAAAATATTGTATTTCAAACAAAAAAAAAATTTTAATGCTGTGTTCATTGATTCGTCATATATATTTCTTGTTATTGTTTGAAGACATATGACTTTTCAACTTTATGACTACCTTGTGAATCACCCAATTATCTGGGCTTTTATTGAATTATCACCCAATTATCTGGGCATTGTTGAATCCTTCCACCACATCCTTGAATTTGACAAAATTTTCAGTAAAATACATAACTGCTTTCGTTCCCCACCTGGGTGTTAAAAGCTGTAGAGTGAACAAATAATAGGTAAACTTTTCCTAATATGCGGCCAATCGCGAGGTGCCTTGCACAATATTTTTTTCCCATAGGAAATCAATAAATCAATTTAATCGCAGTTGCCTCTTATCTCTTCTGCAACACGGTGCATCGCCAAATCAAACAAAGACAAAAAGTTTTAATTTTCAAGATATGCAATGTCAACAATATATGCAAAAATATAGATTTAAAGCAAAAAAGGTAAAAATATACACTAACGAATCGATGACATTTTACTTAAAATTTCATGATTCGCAAAGATATTTAGTTAATGTTGATCTCAGACTGACGACAACAAATATGCATTTGCATAAAAATCCGGGCCTTGGCTATTATTATTAATATCAGGCATGTCACACATTCCGATCGAAATAGTTTTCATTTCGTAGTTGAAGTTTCGATCAAATTTATTTTAGCATTTTTAATTAAATTTTCGTATTTTTAAGAACAAAAATACTGAATCACTTTTGATCGGAATGGATTTCTGTGACAGGGTTGTATGTCTAATAACATAATATCCCTACGTTGTTTTATGCTGCACTGCCTGAGTTGCATCAAGAAAGCAAACTAGTTTCACCATGTCGATGCAAATCTAATGACGATTTGTTGTATAATTATCATTTTATAGGTGCATTTAACCACATTTAAATTCATTGTTAAAGGGCAGTGTTGCATTTATAACCATTTACTTTATTTTTATATTTTATTATACCTGTAATTTAACCAAAAAAATATATATTAATTAAATTAATATTTGAAATGTTTGTTTTACTTAATACTAACATACTTTCGTTGATGATACGTCGTTTTGTTTCAGAAAATCACAAGTTAAAATAACGTAAAACATTTAACTAAATAAATAACAATTGTGTTGTTCACGGAAGGCTGGTTATCAGAGTATATACAAAATACATTTATTTAAATTTTTTAAACATATTTTGTTGCTTTTAATATAACTACATAACCATGTGACCTTATAATCAGTCTCTCGTGAACAACCCAAATATAAACAATATTTGTTCCTCAAAAATATATCGGTTAACGCTTTTTTATCTTTTATATTTGAAATTTGCTTTTATATCACAAATAATTTCCAGTTTACAACGTTTTTATGATTCTCATGTAAACTTATGAGACGTGAAATGTGACATTATTCTGCATATAAGAAGACGATATGTGCAGTTCTTTAAGTTTTTTTTTTTTCAATAATTTTTGCCTACGAAAAAACCAACATGTACATTTTGGTTCACCAGTCAAGAAATAATTTCACAAAAATAAAACAGAAACTAGCTAATCGTGCTGTCCAGCGGGAAAATTAACAAACGCTGTCACTTTTCAGACCTTTGTGAAGGCTTACAGTTGTGTTCTAATAAACTTGTACTTATTCAACTTTGCCTTCTTTGAAAAGAGGTTTACGAATGGTTTTTATTAAATATTTTACAAATTAAAATTTTCTATTGTAAGATAAGGCCTGTCGAAATCGTCTTATTACTAGTTATTTTGGAATTTGTAGCAAGTTTAGCTATTACTTTACTCACTTCGCATTATTAGCAACAACAATTATACTGGGGTAAAGATTTGTTTTTTCCAGAAGCCTTTAAAAAAAGATGCGGGAGGGCAATGCCATGGTGCCCAATGACACAGCGTGTAAATAATAAATAAATTTACAATGCTGCTTGGAAACCTTATGTCTGCAAAAAGGGTTGTATAAGGCCTATTAATTACTTTATTTTCCCGCTTGGAATGATCGTGCAAATAGAGTTTTTTGTCCCTATGGTAAATTTTTATGTGAATTACTTCAAATATCTGACAAATTCACATATGAATTTTTTTGCTTGCTCACTCCTCGTGAGTATGGAAAATCAAAACATTTTTATTCCTCACCCGATGAATAACCAGCAACATTTTCAAACGTTCGCGCTCACTCATGACGGAAAAACGAGTGAAAGTTTCGGTAGTCCAATTAATACTTTAAAAGTACTAAAAATTATACTTTTGTTCAAAAAGCATAAAAATTTACAATAAAAAAAAAATATTCTTTATATATGAACTCCTTTCTACTTTCGCGTTTTAATGCATTCCCTATCACGGTTAGCAACGAGCAGCATATTTAATAGAGTTTTTCGCAAATAAGCTATACGAACTGTTACGACGTTTATACGTAGCCTATTCGCAATTAAAAATTATTTACGAATTACAAAATTACTGTTTATATGTGAATTTTGTTAGACACCATTAATTGTAGTTGTAAGTGGGTAAAGAAAAACATATCAAAAACAAAAACAAAGTGCTTTGTTTTCGCAAAATAAAAACAATTTGCCAGTTCAGTTTTTATGCACGTGCACTTGCTAAAATTTATTATCAAAGTTGTTTGTGGGAATAAAACTCATCACTGATTTATTGTTTGGTATTTTGTTTAAGCTTTGATATCGTTGCAAACAAGACTTTTTGAGTGTTTGTAGGTAATTCTCATTCCCTCTGTAGTTTTGTTTGCTGATAGGTTTGGCTTTTCTAAAATTATTTAGGAGAACGTTTCCTGATGATCTGGCCTAAGCAACCAGTGAAATGCGCATAGGAACAGCTTATCCTCCAACAATAAATTTCAGTATTTTTTATCAATTATTTAAAAAGGGAATTAAGCACAACAAATAAAATCTTTTAATAAATAATAGTATTCCCACAAACAACTTTGATAATAAATTTTTATTTTTGTGAGGCCAGATGAAAAATTTAATCATTTGGTAGCACTGTATGTATATAACCTTTTTATTTTTTAATTCAAAAATTAAAAACAACAAACATTATTGTGTATTTGTATATTTTATTTGCACAATTTTTAGTTAATTTTAAATTTGTTGTCAAATGATTGAGCCACATCGAAATAAAAACTTAAAACGGTTAAAAGTGTGGCAATCTCTAAATCTTGTTTGCAAATAGTGTCGTTAAACAGGAATTGTTTTCGTGAGTTAGCTATTCGCAAATAAAAATTTTATTCACTCTTTATATGGCAATTTTCTCTACTTGCAATTTATTTATTTGCGAATAAGCTGTGCGTATAAACGTAGTATGTATCTGTGACTCTAAATTTAATTAACTAAATTTCTTTAAATTAATAATTCATTTAATTAATGATGTGCTAATAATCCCAATTTTTGAATGAAAACACTGAAATTTATTGTTGTGGGAAAGCTAGTTTATATGCGCATTTCGCTGGTTGTGTCGTTGTTGAAGCTTTGATATTGTTACATTTAATACCTGAGTGTTTTAAAATTTTTATTCACTTTATGGTCTTACTTGTATAATATTTTTAGCTTTTCTAAAGTATTTGGAAAAAGTTTGCTGACGAGCTGGCCTAAGCAACCAGCGAAATGCGCATAGAAACTAGCTTTCCCACAACAATAAATTTCAGTGTTTTCATTCAAAAATTGGGATTATTAGCACATCATTAATTAAATGAATTATTAATAAAATATTTCATTCCCGAAAATAATTTTTTCTTTAAATACTATTGTAAAAATTTTCGCAGCAAGTTAGAATTTAATAAAATCTTTTTCTTAACACTCTGCGACTGACGTGGTTGTCAAACAGACACCAATGAAAGAAAAACGGAATTTTCTTCGTTCTTTTTCAAACATCGGCTCTCACGCATTCAGTACCTTCTTAATACGTTTTCATGTGTACGCTAGCGTGACGAATGTGACCAAATAGAATGTAGGCGTCGCGCTGAGCAGAAAAGTTTCTTCAAGACAACCATGTTAATATTAAGGTAGGTGTTTGAGAAACATCCAAATCAATATTTTTGTAGTCACAACACGTCAAAGAAATTGGGTACGTTCGTAAATACATCACTGCGCTGCATCAGTGATTTTAAATACTTATGTATATATCAATGAAGTAGATGTGGGCCAACAAACTGTCAAATACTCCTCAAAAATAATAGTCACACAATAAAAAAAAATTAGAAATACTTTTTTGGCGGCATTATAAAAAGTTTGCTTTTCTGATGCAGCGCAGTGATGCATTTACGAACACACCCATTGTTTCCATATTTTATATCTCTTATTATTTGTATTTCGATGGGTCGCTCTTATGCAAAATAAATTCTTCATTGCCCTAAGAGAACATCATCTGAAACTTCTAAAAGCCGTGAAGAGCAGGTTCTGAGCTTTGGATCAAACAGTTTGACATATCCATGTTAGAATGTCTGGTTCAATGCACTAGAAAAGATCAGTTGTCTCTTTTTATTTGACCATTAAAATATTCTAATTTTTTCTATACTGGTTAGTTGAGATGTGAACTCAACCTAGTGTAAAACTTGTAAAAAACAAATCGGGAATTTTTAATTTTTGTTTTGGTTTTTATTTGCCTTGTGCCATGCCATAAAATATGGTTAAAAATTAATAGTCGTTTTGTTCTCAAAAATAAATTACAGCAAATAACGGGCTAAAACATTAATCTAAAATAAAAAATAATTTCAAAAGATTTACAAACCACAACTTGGAAAATATAAGCCATCAAAATGGTGTCTAGCGCACTACCACGTCATTGGAATTGTTATTACAAAGTCACGTCCATCGCAGAGGGTTAAACAAAATTATATGCTCCAAATCAGCGTGCTCCGCGCCCTAAATTCGGGGCGTTATATATTTCTTAAATGGTAGGGTTTTTTCTATTTTTTTTTTCAAAACTTCTATTTTATATCGCTTAGGCTTATATAAAACACAAAATGTCCAGATTTTTTTGAAAAAAGGTTAAACTCTCTTGCTGTTGCCACCACATGCACATAATTATGATTGCGTGTGTTTCGGGCATCACTGTTCTTAATTCATTTCAATTTATTATCTTGTATACGAGTACAAACAATTTCTTAAAATTTTATCAAATTAAATTTCATTACAAATCTGAGCAAAACTTCTTGCCATTATTGTAATCTTTCGCCACATTTAAATTCAATTTATTTATAATGAAATCAACCAAACAAACAATCCCTCGGAGTCAATCAATTTGCCTAATAGGAATACTTTAAATTCTTGTACAATTTCCAAATGCTATTAATATTCATTGTTATTATCCTTATGATTATCGTTCTCCTCGTCTTAGTTGGTACTTTTAATAGCAAATTGCTTTATTAAAGGACGACAAACATAAATGGTCATTTGTTAGCCACATCTGCAAATGTCTCCCTGTCTAAAAAGATTCCTATAAAAGTGTAAAAAAAAAATAGAAAAATAAAATCGAAAACTTGGCAAGAAAAAACTCTAATGAATAGAAACATTATGAAGTGTAAAAAAGACTTTTAATATTTTTTTTCAATTTTGCTGACTTCAAGGAAAATTATTATGAGAAAAGAATGGAGACTGAATAATATAAGGAAATTATAACTAGTTGAAAAGTCAATGAAAAATTATGTTATTTGGAGCACAAAAAATAGTCTTTATAAAAAATATACATTTACAAAGGAGAATAAAAAAATTAATGCAGAAATTGCATTCTCAAAAAAAAAAAAAAAAACACACACACACACACAACAAGTCGTTTGAAATTAAGAATCAGGGGACATTTTAAGGAAATTTATTTCGAATAAATGCAAACATGAAAAAAGTTGTAAAATTAAACTACTTAGCTAATGGCGTTTTTCCTTTTTTAAGGTTTAAATTAAATATATTTAAAAATATTAGTACAGTTTTAACCAATTTAAAAAATTACATTGTGGAACAAATTCAGGTTAGCAAAAGTTAGGTCGTTTCTGAGAGTAGGGGGTGAAAATAGAGGCTAAATTAGAAGACCCGTAACGCGGAGTTTGTTTATGTTAGTTCGAATTTTTTTTAATCGACCTTCGACCTTTGCAGTCAAATGCCGATTTTCAGCATATTGTTTATATGATTTTTTGCCTATAACTCGTCGACCAATTGGAATTTTTTAAATCAGTAAAGGCCAAATTATTGCTAAAAATTGATTTAGAAAATTTTTGTGGTGCTTATGAAGCAAAAATTTGGAAAAAATTATTTGTTTTTCATGCTTTTTGAAAATATTTTCCACAAAACTAAGTCTTTTTTGCTTTCTGTTTAATCTATAATATGCTTCTCAGTTTCTTCAATAAATTTCATTTGAAAAGAAAACAATCATAATACCAAACTTGCGTTTTCCAGCTTAATATTAATTTACTTCTCATTTTTTATGTACCAATTTTGTGTAGTGTTGGTTTTGAAGAAACATTGAAAAACAAATTATAAAAATATGGAAAAAAATATAATTTTGAAATGTTAGTTAGGAAAAGTTTTAAGTAAAAAAATTAAATAAATTAAATCTTTTTTATTCAAATTAGTTTCAAATAAAAATCATAACAACTCACGAACAATCTCACCAAGTTCAGTTGTAACTAAATTTAAGTAACAACTTTCAAAAACATATTGTTAACTGGAAGTCAAAGTAACTGTTAGTTTGTATTTGATGAAATTGGCCGCAAATTGGATATGAAATCTAAATATTTTATGAAATTTTATTATCGAAGTTGTTTTTGGGAATACAATTATTTATTAAAAGATTTTGTTTGTTGTGCTTAATTCCCTTTTTTATTGATAAAAAAAATACTGAAGTTTTATGCACGTGTATAAAAAACTGAACTGGCAAATTGTTTTTATTTTGATTTCATGCGAAAACAATAAAAACACTTTGTTTTGGTTTTTAATATGTTTTTTCTTTACCCACTTACAGCTACAGTTAATGTTGGGAGAATTCCAAATAACTGTAGTGGGAAAGTAAGAAAAGATAAACTCATCACTGATTTATTGTTTGGTATTTTGTTTAAGCTTTGATAGCGTTGCAAAAAAAGACTTTTTGAGTGTTTGTAGATAATTCTCATTCCCTCTGTAGTCTTGTTTGCTGATAGCTTTGGCTTTTCTAAAATTATTTAGGAAAACGTTTCCTGATGATTTGGCCTAAGCAACCAGTGAAATGCGCATAGGAACAGCTCATACTCCAACAATAAATTTCAGCATTTTATATAAATTATTAAAAAAGTGAACAAAGCACAACAAACAAAACTCTTAATAAATAATAGTATTCCCAAAAACAACTTTGATAATAAATTTTTGCAAGTGCACGTGCATAAAAAACTGAACTGGCAAATTGTATTTATTTTGATTTCTTGCGTAAACAATGAAAGCGATTTGTTTTTGTTTTTAATATGTTTTTTCTTTACGACTTATAACTACAATTGATGTTGGGAGAAGTCCAACTAATTGTAGTGGGGAATGTAAGAAAAGATAAAGTCACTGTTTTATTGTTGGTATTTTGTTTATGCTTTGATATCGATGCAAATACGACTTTCTGAGTTTATGCAATTTTCTTTAGAAATTTAGTTTTAAAAACTACGTATAAAATTTAAATTATATTTTTTTTATATAAATACGTCAGAAAATTAAAAAAAGTAACTACTAATTCAGACGTGGCTTAACTGTAAGTTTTTTTTAAACATTTTTTACATTACAAAATCAAAAATAATAACAGGTGCTTATTTTTTTATTTTAAAATTAATTATATTTTTTTATTCCTACGCTAATCCCGTGAAGCTCTTCGCTTGTATGAAGGAGACCAGAATCTCTGGCGGGAATTGAACCCGCACCCCGGTACTGATAGACTAGCTCACTACCAGCTAGCCCACCAGGGCACCCAATTTAGATTCACAGAAAAAATTAAAAATTTTCTCTTATCACCAAATTCGTAATATCAAGCAAACAAGTTTTTGGTTTTGCACCTATTACCAAAATGATTATTTTGATTACTAAAAATTGTAAAATTGTGAATATTTTTTTTCAATAAATGATATTTTTAATTTTAATTAAAAAAATTATCAAAAAACTTTGCCATTTTAAACAATGTGTTAATTTATTTAATTAAATATTGACCATTCGCAATAACAATTTTACAAGCTTAAGTTATTTTATTTTAAAAGTCAATTAAGATTTTTTGTTATTTAATTAATATTTTAATTAAGAATTTATTTCAAAATAACTAAAATGTTAATTAAATCAAAATTATATTATTAATTTTCTTTTAACTAAAAAAATAATTGATTCAATTATCACATTAATCAAATTTAATACTTTTTAAACTATTTTTTTAATTGATTAAAAACTTTTTTCTGTTTCTAGACTTTATCGAAATGTTCGAGAAACAAGCGCTAATATCATCGTTGGATATGAATTGGTGAGTCTCTGGTAATTTGTTTTCTGTTTTAAATTTTAAGATTATAAATCAAAGAAAGTCATAATTTTGCATAAAAAGAGGAAAATAATAAATACTTGAATAAAAAACCACAACAAAAACCTAAATTAAAAATAAATGAATTTATAAAAATTAGAATTATTACATAAATATATAAACAATTTCATATTAAGTTTCTTGGTTTTGAAATTTTATATTTTTTATTTCTTAGAAATTTAATTATTTTTTTTTTTTAATAAATATTAGTTTGTTTAATATTTTAATTTTATTGGTTTTAAACTTATCATAGCCCACATTGTAGGGATTATTTGGAGACAATTTACGTCAATAGTCAGGCTCCGCTAAGACCATTGTCAAATTATATGGAATGCTCTGAGGAAGGTCATGGTGACATTTACAATAAGGCTGTGTTAGGTACCCGGACACTGCAATGTAGATGGCAATGAGGTGGTGGATGAACTCGCTAGAGGGGGTTCGAATCTGGACTTGGAGATAAGAGTCAGGGGGGTAAAGTCCTCCTTATGTTACTACTATGGGGTGATACGGGAAAGATAACGTGATGCCGTTAACCGGTCCTGGAGCTTGAACGGATAGCAGGATGTCGAGGGCGTTATGACCCGGATTGGACGCAGGGGCAACCAGGGTTCTATTAGGATTGCATAGAAATGGTCTCAGGGCCCTTATCGGGTCCTTGACGGGGCATTGTTATGTTAGGGCTTTTACGAGTAAATGCGACAATGCCATACCGGACTTTTGCATACTATGCGGGGATGTCGAGGAGCTAGAGACGATTGGTCATGTACTGTGCCACTGTCCTAGCATGCAGGGTCTCAGGCAGAAATGGCTTGGGGTAAGATTTCACGACGAACTGGGCTGTAGCGCTGAATGTAATCCAGCCGATCTACTAGGGTTTCTCAGGGAAATAGGAAGGTTGTTTCTGATGGGGGAACTGTAGGTGCAGTCTTGTCCTACGTAGTATCTTTCTATCTGTTTACTAACTGTCTTGCACCTGTCAACTATTTTTTTCTTTACTTCTCCCTTTCTTCTTCTTCTATACTGACGGGATTCACGGTGGACCGGATCGGTTTCTGAGTGGAGATGAGCCCTTGGGCGCATAACCCTTCTTAATATAACCTAACCTAACTTATAGCCCAATTTTAGTAGAAGCTACCTCTGTATAATTTATTTTGTATTTGGTTTAGTGCCTAGAAAGAGAAAATATCACCTCCCATTTTCCTTGAACACGGCTGGTTTTAGAAGGTATCAGATCTCTGAAGTAGTAAGATCTGTGCAACCGTTACAATATAAAATAAGTTATCTTAACTTAGTTTTATATTATAAAGCGTGATCCATTTCGAGGCTCCCTACTTTTTTAAAGACAAAAAAAACACAGAAAATTTAAATTTAATGGGGAAAGAACATTCTTTGGCATTTATTTTTTGAAGATCATGTCTATCAAATGTTGGCAGTTGCTACGTCGCAGAAGGTTCATCCGTTGAGTCCAATTTTCGATGACTCGTTCGAGCATTTCGACTGGCAATTGGTGAATGACACGAGTGATGTTTTCCTCCAAGGCCTGAATCGAAGCGGGTTTGTCTGCATTATCTTTAGACTTTACATATCCCCACAGGAAAAAGTCTAACGGTGTGATATCACACGATCTTGGTGACCAATCGACTGGCCCAAAACGTGAAATTATGTGCTCACCGAAGTATCCTCTCAATAAATCCATTGATTGATGCGGTGTGTGGGAAGTGGCGCCGGCTTGTTAAAACCAAATGTCGCCGAGATCACGAGCTTAAATTTCAGGCATCAAAAAGTCGGTTATCATAGCACGATAACGGTCCGAGTTGCTACGAACGGCGCCGAATCGACTCTCCACGGTCTTCGTGTACACTCTCAGCTATGGATGCTAGATTTTCTTCACAAAATGCTGGACGTGGTCTATTAGGTTGAATATTATCCAATAATGAATGTTGGGTCTTAAAATGGGTACGCTCAGTAGGCCGATTATGTTGACCATAAGTTGAGCGAAGTGCACGAAACACATTCCTCACAGAACGTGAATTTTCGTAATAAAGTTGAATGATTTGTAAACGTTACTCAGGCGTAAGTCTTTCCATTATGAAATGCCAAACAATACTAAACAAAAATAACATGACACGACTCGCACGTGATCTGACAAAAAAAACCTATTGAAAAAAGTATCTCTACTTGAATCACCCAATACATATCAACGCTTAACATTTTAGTTAAATACAAGTTTTAACTTTTCAATCATTTAAAAAATACATACGTACATCTAAAACGAGTGTCAGTTGTTAAGATGTCAAGTTGCCAAAATGTCAGTTTGTAGTAGGGTCAGCAGAAAGAGTGCAGTAGTCAGTTGAACTTTAAGATGATCAATCGTTAAGTTGTCGCTCCTTTGAAAATTCGTACTAATATTAAATTTTTTTTACTATTTTTCAAACATTTTATTTAATATAAAGATAGTCCATAAAGTCTGCGTTTATCTTAATAAAATCTTAAGTGAAATAAAAATCACAAAAACGCATTGAGTTGAAATTAAATTTGTTACATAAATATTTAAAAATTGTCTCTTATCACGAAATTTATACCAAATTCATAATATCAAGCAAGCAATTTGTTGATTTTGCACCTATTACCAAAATGATTATACTGACTACTACAAATTGTAAAATTGTGAATATTTTTTTTCAATAAATGATATTTTTAATTTTAATTAAAAAAATGTTAAAAAAAACTTTGCCATTTCGAACAATGTGTTAATTTATTTAATTAAATATTGACCATTCGTAATAACAATTTTACAAGCTTAAGTTATTTTATTTTAAACGAAAAAATTCAATTAAGATTTTTTGTTATTTAATTAATATATTAATTAAAAATTTATTTCAAAACAACCAAAATGTTAATTAAATCAAAATTTCACTTTTAATTTTCTTTCAACTAAAAACATTGATTATCACATTAATTAAATTTAAACACTTTTTACATTATTTTTTTAACTGATAAAAAAACTTTTTTCTCTGTAGTGTCGAAACGACTGTTTATGAGCCTGAAGCGCTCCTTAAAATAATTAGGTATAAAGAAAGGTTTTTTTTAAAAACTTTAAAAAGTTATTTATTATTTCTTTAAATTTTTAAAATTAAAAAATAAACAAATATTATACAAGTTTGCAGTAATGACAAAATTCAGAAAAATTAGGAATGCTTTTCTTTTAGTAATTTTATTTAATACACTACAAATACAGAACATTTAAAGAGAAAAAAGATCTTAAATACAGTACTGTTTTGAATAACATAGAACGAATGATCACCGTATGTAAAAATTATGTACATATTTCAGTTCTACAAATACCAACTTTTAATTTTTTTTAATCGCAGAAGGCATAACCGGGTACTTGTGTGTACTCTAGCAACTTTAAACGTTTCTAGCTGCAAAATCAATATAATAGAGTATTGAAACTTCGGTTCTAGGAAACTCAAGACCTTTTCAGTCGCTTTATTGACCATTTATGAAATTCGCTTCAGTGGCTTCATAACTATAAGCTTCCAAAGGTGACACGTACGCAAACACATATCCGGAATACCCGTATACCCAATAGTTTTTATATGAAAAAAAAGAGCAAATAAGAGGCTGTTCAAAGATTTTTTAATCAAATATATTAAATTTTCTAATTACTTTTTCTAAATTTTTAATTAAAGGATTATAAACAAAATAATTTTTTGTGGAAGTAAAAATTACAATGGTACCCCGGTTATGTGTTTGCGTGTTATTTTTTGGTTGTTTGCCTACTGTATGTATGTTGATTTTTGGCTTGGCGTATTTTTTTTTTTTGTTATTATAATTAATAAACAATACAAATTGTATCAAAATATAAAAATAATTGTATCAAATTTTAAGAATTTGTCAGATTTTGGTTAAACGTGTTTAAAATCAAATAGTTTTTAGTGTGAAGCTGAAAATGATTAAAAACTATAATGGGCTACAATTGTACCCTGTGCCCATGTTCTGTAACTCTCGCGTCGAGAAGCTTTTCGATTGAAATGTAAGAAATGAAACAAAAATGCCATTAATTGAAACAAACAGCTGTTTTTCTCACTTAACTGCCTCTGTAACATTGTTGGCGAGTAATGATAAAAAGTCAAATAAACTCACTCGTAAAAACGGGATGAGAAAAATTTTTAACACTAAAACATAAATTAAAAATGCAAAATGCAATGAATATTAACACGGAAGAGATCGTATTTTGTTCTTGGCAGAGTTTTTCATTGTTTAATTATTATGCATTTAAATTTTTTTAAAAATATACGAATGTTTTCAAAGCAATTTGCTCATCCACAAACATTAAAGTCGCACTTTACATTTTTTGGTATAGCCGACGGTTGTTTTTTTCGCCGTCGCGACGCTGTTAACAATAATTAAAGAAAGACAAAAAAACATGAAAAACAAAAAATGTACTTTGGATT
This sequence comes from Pollenia amentaria, assembly GCA_943735925.1. NCBI lineage: Eukaryota > Metazoa > Arthropoda > Insecta > Diptera > Polleniidae > Pollenia > Pollenia amentaria. Next base: position 152,903,147 of record OX031007.1, read on the forward strand.
TCAAGAAGAATTCTTGACAAAAAGTACGAAAAACAAGAAGTAAGGAAGAACATGTAGATCAATTAAAATAGGTGATCATTCATTTAACCCTAGCTCTGGCACTATTTACATATGTAAATATATGCATTTTAAAAACGCAATAACTTTTATATTTTTGATCCGATCTTGAATTTTTTTGGACTCAGTGACTAATTTCTTATCTTTCGTGGAAAAATAAAAAAAAAATTAAATGGGAATATCCCATTTAACACCCCCCCCCCTGCTTCCGCGCCTGATAGAAACAACAGAGTTTTGGTCGTACGGGAACACATTTTAATAAAAACACAAAATAGTTTGCAAAGCCACAAACGAAAAGCACTTGACAGTAAACATATTTACAAATGTAAATAGTGCCAGAATTCGTAGAAAAAAATTGGTGCCAGAGCTAGGGTTAAAGCAAATTTCGATCTACCAAGGTAAAATACCATTTGGTTTAAAGATTAATATTTGACTATTGACGTCATCCCACTGAAGAGATTGTGTGGTTATAATCAAAATTAGTCTGGGCAACCTGTCCGTGAACACCTGGGTTCCATTCCCAGCTCAGTCAAGAATGAAAAATTATCAATAAATTTTAATTCATTTTATGTTGTAAAATTCCTTCCTTCATAAAAATAATTTAATGAAAATTAAATTCAATGAACTTAGGCCTGATTAAAATCGGACCAACAAACCAACACATCTTCACGGTATTTTAAAACATAATTTGCAAGCATTTAAAAAAAATTGTTAATCAAAATATTTTCTCAGAAGTTTTATGATATTCACATATTCTAAAAAAAAACATAAGTTTTTCGTCAAGATGGACCAATAATAAAATAAAGAAACAACAAAATAATTTATATTTAATATTATAATTAAATAAACTATTTGGTAAAAGAATAAAACATTCCAGATCTTTACTATAACGTAGAAAAAAAAAACGAAATAAAAATGAAAAATTTTGAAAAAAACGTAAAAAATAGGCAAATTTTGTACTTTGAGGTACCATAACTCAGCCAGTTCTTATTATATAGAAATTTGCAGCATATCGACAAAAAAGGCATTCAATTACCTTTGCAACGATATGCCATTTATCTCGATCGACTTTTCGGTTGGGCTCCACAAGGGTTTGAGTGGGACCATACATCGAAAAACACAAAAGTACCGTTATCTAAAAAACGGTACTTAGAAAAAAAAATTTCAGCGTTTTTCGTATTCAGGAGGTCCTAATTAACTTATCTAGGCATATGGTGTTCTTGGTATTTTTCCAAATTAAAAATTTGTAAAGTAGTGTAATACATATACACTACTTGCAAGTAATTACTTGCATGTGAAAAGGCAGGGTAAGGCACGAGCTATGTTTACTTTGGATTTCAAGAAGAATTTTTAATTAAAAATAATTTAATGAAAATTAAATTCAATGAACTTAAGCCTGATTAAAATATCGAAGTTTATAAATTTCTATTAATTTACACGCACGTACCGCCGATCACATTGCAATTTAAATACAAACTGTCATCTTTTACGCATTTTGCTTTTGAAGTATTCACTATTTAACCGCAAATCGTTTCGAAGAAGTCAATATAATATGGAAAATGTTTAATAGTGCTATTGTTGTAATTATAAAACTGTTACAATTATCTGAACAACTCTTTAATGTGACGAAAAAGTTTAATTTAAGAACTCATAATTCGAAACTAACGTAATTTGTTGTTGTTAAATTCCGCAAAATCTACTGTTTAACTACCAAATGTGCCGAAGTAGTTAAAATTCATAGACCTTAGGGTATTCAATCGGTTAACCGTCAATCGGTTAACCGATTAATTACTACCCGATTAACTGATCGGTTAATTTAAAATTGGATATTTTCGATTAACGATTAAACCGATTCATTTCAGTCGATTACATTTTTTTGTGTTTTTAATTAATTGTTTTGTCTCATATACAAGAGGTACGTGTACGGAAAATATTTTTTTATACAAACAAAGAAGATGTTCAGTGATCTTTATTTTAAATAGGTGTTTGCTGTCAACAGATTTTTGTTTCACGTACTTTGTATATGCATGTGTTAATTTATTTGTTTCTTCTCATATTTTCTCATATCAATCTTTTTAGAATTAACCGAAACAATTAGGAGAGTTAAAAATTAAAATAAAAAAATTAAAACAGGACTCTAATGGCATAATGGAGGATTTTATACGTTAAGAGAAACCCAGGAAAAGGACTGAGAAATTAGATATTCCGTATTATGGGTTACTTTCGATCTCACCAACTTCAACGATATGTTAAAGACTTTTTCCCGAGTCAAGTTTTATCAAAACTAAAGAAAAGAATTGCTTAAATCCTTAACATTTAGAACAAGTTATTTTTCTAAAAGATTATTTTTTAAGGTCCCCTAAACTATTGAAATAACTAATAAAATTATCTTACAGTTTATTTTTTAATTACTACATACAATTTAGGTATTAATTAAAAACCATGTATTACATATTTATTAATTATTTTTTTGTTTGCTCGTGTTAGTTCAAGAATTGTTATGTTTAAACTATAATATTTGTTATGTTATTGTTTTTTTTACTAATAAACTCCAAATAATAAATAATTTATGAATTTTATTACTTAACTTATAAAAAAAAATTTATTAATGGGTTAACCGATCAATTACAAAATTAACCGATTATTAACCAATTAAACCAAAACCTCGGTTAATTTATCGAACGATTAAAGCAGAAGCCCGATTAAATGAATGCCCTAATACACAATCGCTAAACACTGTACCAATTGCTTGGAGGGTAGTATGAGCTTGCATTTGTATTAGAACGATAAAGCATATCTTTGGTTTGGCAACATTTGTTTTTTATGCTGCAAACAATTTTTTTCTTTCATTATGCCACATTGTAATTGAAAATGTTGTTTGTGCTGTTGTTGTTGTTTAACTGTTATTTTAGTTGTAATAGAACTTGCAGTTGGTGGTGTTATAGTTTTTGTTCTCGTTGTTGTTCCCATTAAGACACAAACGAACTAAAAAAATGTTTGCATTTCCATGCCGAAATGTCATAACATGAACATACTTTTACGAAATGGTATTCTGTGTGCATGTGTGTAAGTTTTTACGTTTTCTTTCGTTACATGTTTGTTACACAATTCACATGCAATTTTCTCACAAAAATATTTCTGACATTTCATACTTTTATTTCGCGAACACAATTCCAAATAAAAAGGAAAGAAAGTTAAGAGGTACAAAACGTGAATTTTAGTCTTGAGCTTAAATTCTAACAGATATGGATGCAGTTATGATTACACGTCTGTGTTGGTTTTGTTTTTCGAAAGTATCCGTTTGGTATGTAAAACCATATGTGTCGCTTGTTACATTTATACGGAATTCATGTGCTCACAACGAAGGAGATGTAAAGATTGTACTATAGTCTTTGTTTTTTTTGTTTCTCTACTCGTTTGCTGGTGGGTGGCGTCTATGAGATTTGTTAGGACCTGCTGTTTGAAAGGCGGGAAGGCACATAAATTTGTTATGACTTTTTGTCAATTTGTTTTGTAAATGTACTTAAAATTTACGTAGACTTAAAGATAAAGTTTAAATTGTTTAGAATATTTTATTTAGAAGTTGCCAGGTAACTTGATTTCCAAAATAAATAAAAAAAAGTTGCAAGTTATCGCATGTATAATTTAAGGAAAATTTAAATTTGAATTATGAATAAATAACTAAACAAAAACACTACAACTAATTTTTTTTTTGCAATTTTAACGTTTTCTTTAAAAGATGGCTATAATATATAAATATTAGGGAGTAACGAATACCGATACAGATATATCGGCGATACTTCACATTTGCCGATACATCGGTATTGGCGATATTTCACTGTCGAAACGCCGATACTTCTTTTATAGTTTTTTTTTAGCAAACAATCTTATTTTCAATGCCTTTTTCTTGCATAACAACTAATAGCAAAAAATCAAACAGAATAATAAATTGTTTTTTTTTAATTCTAAAGCTTGAGGTCGGTCCATACCACACGTACGCATGGTAAAATAGAAAGTAAACTTACTGCATGCTTTCCATACGTATATGCATTTAACGTATAACTTGTCAATACAATTTTACACTACAACCTTTTGGACTGATACATAAACGCATTTAATGATTGGTGTGGCCCTGCAGCATCAGCCTTTTTATCTTGCACTGTAATAGCAAAACATTCTCCCATTGATAAATCTTGTATGTAATTGTATGTTTTAAGAATTTTTTTGCTAATTTTTACAGATTTTTGTGAAAATAAAAAAAACTTCAAAGACACCTCAAAATCTGACGCTATTTCGATAGTAACAGTCTTCGAACATTATTAGAAAATACTATAATTGAATAAACTGAGATGCAGAATTCCAAAAAATTTGCGTTTTACGTAGCATAAGCTCTGAGATATTTGAGTGTTTAGAAAATAATGAAATTTATTGTTTGTCTACACTCCTACAATCCTACAAAGCAAGAAAGTTTCAAATACAATATATCCGAAAAAGTCTTATTGAGCTTCTCAACTTGACTCTCCATTCCAAAAGTGGTGAGGAAACGGTCACCCCACGAGCGTTTGTGAAACTCTTAAAAATAAAATTTGGAGAAGAGTGATCCTCTGTCCATCCCACGCTGTGGTTCAGCTAAATACGAAGTCTGCATATACCTTAGATCTTCAAATTTTTCTAGAGACCCAGATCCGCATGTTTACTGGCGCAATTAAATGCTATACTTGAAATTCAAGACGATGGCGCAGAAATACTTAAGCTGTCAAATAAGATCAGTCACATCTGAGAGACAATTTTTTCTGCAGGTCTGCTTCAAACGGAGTTGCATTATTATCTCTGCAAAAGTTGAGCATACTTTGTTGATTTAATCAAAATCTTATTAGTTATTAGGGAGATCGATTATTCGACTATTTTCAGTAACCGGTTTTCGAATATTACGAATAGTTGCTATTTTAAAAAACCCGGTTTTCGGTTAAGCATTTTTTAAATAACCGGTTAACCGGTTTAAATTCGAATACATAAAAACACAAAAATCAAATAAGTTTTTGTAATAAAACGTTAATTTGAATAAAAACAAAACAATTTGCAAAGGTAAGGAACCAACAAAATACATAGGATATCACTTAGATCAGACCTAACAAATATTTGACGATAAAATCCAGGAAAAGTGGGATCAGTAAATTGATCAAACTTTAGCTTAGATATTTCTTTAATGTAATTTAGAAACTGAATGATATTTGATCTAGACAAACGTTTTACAAAAGCAAATAAATTATAGGAATTTAATAAAGTTATTATTTGAAATATTCTCCCAAATTTATTTTTATTGAGTTTTGATTTGTTGGTGGTTAAGCATGTCTATATAAATCAACCATATTTTGGAAAAGTTCCAAACAGAACCTCTTAGCCAAGATTATATATTTCAAATTATTTTCTTTCAGCATTATAGAAACCAATAGTAAAATGAACATGCTTTTTGTGTGAAATATTTGTCAATTCGTCGACTACAATTTATGTGATTTCTTCAATTTTGTTTTTTAGTTCTTGGTGTTTTAATAAATAGAACTGGTAGAAATTTTTCCAATATCGTTGATTCCGCCGGAATGTTTTAGTTTTCAGTATGAAGAGATGCTAGAACTACTTAAGAGCTTTTAGTGCCTTAAAGGGCATTTCGTCCTCGGCAACACAATGCACTATAGGAAATTTTTCCTTTTTTTTGGCCAAAACTAATTTTTAGCCAAACGAGTGGGCCAAACTAAATGATTTTTTAGATTCGCTTTTTGGAAGTGTTCCTCCTAAATGATTTTTTAGATTCGCTTTTTGGAAGTGTTCCTCCTTAAGCTAATACATTTTTAGTCACGCACCGTCACGGGGAAAGAAGTTTGTCACGCGCGCTCACGGACTTTCACAGTTTTTTTACCTGGAAAAATACGCTTTTTTTAAGACATATGCAAGTATATGCAGCTGAAATAAATTGCGAATGGGTGACAACTTATGGCTCTATCGAAATGCGTAAGTGTTATATCTATCACTTTTAATCATTTTTTTTCGGAGCTTAGTGAAGTTGCAATTTATTATTACAGTATATAACATCAAGGTCTTTTTCTTTCCTTCGATTTAACCAAATTAAAAAAAAAGTTGAATATCTTTTTAACTACTATAAAAGTACTCACTTTTAGCATTATTGTTCATTTTTCACTTTTTTTACATGAATTTTTTGAATAAAAAATTTAAACTTAAATACACGTCTAATTTAATATAGTAACTTCCTCGTTTTGTTTAAAAAACAAACCTCATGTTTTTGCATTTATAAAATAACGGTAAAGCATCATTGATGCTTTATTCTTCGGGGATGCTTTTTTTAGTATGTTTTTAAGTAGATAGTGAAAAAAAAAATAAAAAACTCCAAAAAAAAAATTAAGTACTTTTGGCCAAAAAAAAGGGGAAATTTCCTATAGTGCAATGGGCTAATTTTTCCACTGGGAAAACTTCTGCCGGGGGTCTATGCAACAGACGGCTAGATATATTCCAATCGTTTTGGCAACACCAGTTACATCAAAAGAAAAATAGTTTTCAATTAAAAAATTTATTATATTTATTAAAAAAATTAATGATATATGCACCAGTAAATATTTTTTCATCTTTGTTGCAATATCAATTACAACAAAAGAAAAATTGTTTTCAATTAAAAAATGTGTAATATTTATTAAAAAATTAATTATATATGCACCAGTAAACAAATTAATAGTATGTATTTAATTTAATATTGTTTGATACCAAAAAATTTTTGGCCGTACAGTTGTTTATATAAGAAAACGTTTAACTCACTTGACTAAATGCTTAATTTAAATTGATTTTATTTTTGATAAATGGTTTTTTCTGTGTATTTAGACCAAGAATGAATTAATCCAATTTCGGATACTTCGTTCTGAATGATATTGTTGTAGTAATAGATTCGAATTCATAATTTCTCTTCTCATAAGGATCCAGAATATTTCTACTTTAAAGGCTCTTGTATCAGTAATGTAGAAATTACAAATGGAGTGACAAAGTTTTATATGTATGTCCTTAAACCTTCGGTGAAGGGTAGACAAATTTAAGGCTGGCAGGTCTGCACTAAGTGAAGACATTTTTCATATTGAGTGTATTAAGTGAAGACGCAAAATAGTTGAGGCAATAGAAAAATATTCATCCTACTTAGCATTGGGTTCAATGGATTTGGGCTACGCTTTTAGAGAAGAAATTAAATCTTTAGATTCAGTATTGTAATTTACGACAAATATTTGCAACAAATGTTAAAGCGTTACCCACCAAACAAAATTTTTGTAAGACTTACAAACATTTTGCTCCAAATGTATTCTGTAACCCATAAGAACAGCCCAATTTCAGCTTAATTAAAATAGTTCAGTGTTCCGTTGTTACATTTATAAATCTTTTATTGACTCTTTCTCTTTCTCGCTATATGAATAACGATCGGATTTAGAAGAGGATAATAAAAATTTTTGCTACAATATTTTCAAATCTATATATCTACTACAAAATATTAGAGAGGATATTGTGCGCTTGTGCTGCTGCACAATGATGCGAGATTAGAGGATGTATCCCCAAATTGGGGATTTTATTTTGAAAACGGAAATAAAAAGTGTGATTTGGGGTTTCGGGATTTTGTAAGGGATTTTTTTAGTTTTCGGGATTTTCTTTCGGACTTTTGCTGAAATTTCACATCTTGATATATAAAATGTAGCTGTAGGACATACTAGAGCCCTAAAATTTAAGTTTTAATACAAATTTAGCCCATTGAAACATTATATAATATATAATATTTAGCCCATTGAAACATTATGAATCACGTTTGAGAAAACTGCCGTTTATTAAATGTAAAGATTTATTTTGCGTACAAAAATTGTAAACTTTGAGCTCAGACAGAAGTTTATTAACATCATGATTTCACGACCATTTAAAGATTTAGCCAAGTTTCTATAGCTACTGCTTTTTGTACCAACAAGTAATGCTTCTTTTGAACAGGGGTTTTTTTTAACAGTGAACTTAATTAAAACAAAAATAATTAATCATATTCAATGCAAATTGCTAGAGTCATTATTACGAATAAATACGCATCTTAAAAGTAATTCAAGTTGTTGCATCACGTTTGAACCATACCCAAAAATATTAAAGGTTTAATACTCACAAGACAAGAAACCGCCCTACAAGTCTCGGAAGTTGGAAGTACAATTGAAGAGCCGAGTAATTCCACAAAGGTGAACTCGGTTGTATATTATTAAAGATACTTAACCTGTGGGTTAGGTGTCAAATAAATTTCGCCTGTTCTCACAAGTGGCTTCGTGTCGCCTGTTCTCACAAGTGGCTTCGTGTCGCCTGTTCTCCCAAGTGGCTTCGTGTCGCCTGTTCTCACAAGTGGCCTCGTGTCGCCTGTTCTCAAAAGTGCCCTCGTGTCGCCTGTTCTCCCAAGTGGCTTCGTGTCGCCTGTTCTCACAAGCGGCTTCGTGTCGCCTGTTCTCACAAGTGGCCTCGTGTCGCCTGTTCTCACAAGTGACTTCGTGTCGCCTGTTCACACAAGAGGCTTTGTGTAGCCTGATCTCACAAGTGCCTAGTGTCGCCTGTTCTCACAAGTGGCTTCGTGTTGCATGTTCTCACAAGTGGCTTCGTGTCGTCTGTTCTTCCAAGTGGCCTCGTGTCACCTGTTCTCACAAGTGGCTTCGTGTCGCCTGTTCTCACAAGTGGCTTTGTGTCGCCTGTTCTCACAAGTGGCTTTGTGTCGCCTGTTCTCACAAGTGGCCTCGTGTCGCTTCTTCTCACAAGTGGCTTCGTGTCGCCTGTTCCCACTAGTAGTATTGTTATCGTAGAACTTCGTAGAATAAGTTATTTCATAAAGTTTATGTATTAGTTAGGTACTAGCTCTAAGAATCATTGTACGTATTATCATTGTACGTATTTAGTTGTGAACAAAGCATTTAGTCACTTTATTTTTCGATCTTTTTTGTTCTTCTTTTTTCTTTTAATTGAATTTTTATTTAATTAAATATAATATTGAATATAATATGAATATTTGCCAAATTACTACCCAATACTGTAATATAAGATTTTTTTTCTTGTTGTATTGTATTGATAAGATAAATAAATAAATAAATAAATAAAGAAATAAATAAATAAATAAATAAATAAATAAATAAATAAATAAATAAATAAAAATTTAATTAAAAACTTGAGCAGGAGGATAAAGAGTATTTAGTGTTGACTTTTGAGGTTGAAAAATAAAATTATTTGTGGGTGGAGTTTTGAGGATAAAGATTAACAATTTGGGAATACAATTTTAAAAACATCTGGCATCGCTGTTGATGGATACGGCACATAAAAATATTGACAAAATCACTTTCTGAGTTGATCTAACGATGACCGTCCCTGCGGCTGGCTGGTTACTCATATCGCCAAGTCTAGTATGTTTGAAATCTCTAACACACAGCCTTTTCGATCGAAACGAATCTAGTGATCCGACCCTAATTAAATAGCCGATACAATAGAAGCCCATTTCCCGATACTGTTTATACCACCAAATTGAGCCTGTTTTAAACCCGAACTCACAGCCGTGTTGATCGAAGACGAATCCGGGGAGAACGGATTACCTGAACCTGATTAAATAGCCAATACGATAGAAGCCGATTACCCGATATCGTTTCTAACGCCAAGTCTAACCTGGTGTAGACCGAACGCACAGCCTTGTCGATCGAAGACGAATCCAGTGAGTGCCGATTACCCGAAACTGGTTAAACAGCCAAAACATGCATAAAGCCTAGTGGTGAAGACACAATCAACGACAAATCTCTTGAAGTCGGTGTTATTCTTGTGTAGTTATCTTAGTTACAAACTCATGTTGTTAAACAAAAAAATAATCAATAAAGAATGATAAAGATGATTTAACCTTATGTCCAAAGTGCAAGTCGTAATTGTAACAATAATTAGATCCAATTAAGTATATAAATTAAAGTCGTCGTATGCACGAACCCCATTGGAAATGGTTAGAATTGGTACACACTTCTTATTACTTCTTAACAAACTTTCATCCCAAATAGAATCTTTGTGAACATAAGCGATCTTATTAAAATGGCATTTATATAAACTCCGAAAAATAGCATTAGGTGCTAAACATTTGTAGAAAACAAAATATTATCGCTAAGTTTCAAACATATTAAAAGTCACGCAGAAATGCACAAAGTAACGCAGCACTGATTCGATCCCAATATTGTTGCGGCAACAATAAGTGCGAATTTTTAATCATACTCACTGTGATCATATTAAACCTTTTTTTCTCTAGATGTAAAAGAAATTTTAGTTATGAACGGAACTTTTATTTAAACAAAACAAGTTTTGCGTTAAATCGATTTTTAGTGTAAACAATCATTACATTGCTCTTTTTTTAATACACTTTATCAATGTCTTACATTATGTTTTGTCTTACGCTTATCTAGAATCCCATGCTCAAGTGAACGGGCTGCTAAAAAGAACATGGAAATTAAAATAAAAAATTGTTTCTTCCAAATTTAAGTCATCTTAAGTACTTATCACTTAAATAAATGTAAGTTTATAATCCACCCACAAACTATTTTGTTTATTCCCAGACCAAAAAAAAAAAAAAAAATCAAATAAACCAAAACTATTTTGTTAAACTTGAACTATAAATTTCTAACTTAAACATTATCAGGATTTTCATTTTTATTCTCAGTGATTTAACAACAATTGACTCAAACGAATTGTTTTACTTTTTCAAGTTCTCAGTTTAAAAGTTTTCGAACGACATGTCATATAAGTTTCTGATAGAAATTGTTTTCAAAACAATTCTCTTCCTCTTGGTCAGCTTGCTGTTGTTGTAAATACGAGAAGATTCCTTATCGAACTGCAACACACGTAAAACTACTTGAATGAGATTTAAAAATATTTTGTAAAGTTTAGTATTTGAATATAGAATGGAATAAGAGATGAAATACTCAAATAATTTTTTTCAGAATTTCGAAACAAAAAAAAAAAAAAAAAAAAACTATTTATCAAGGTGAATTTACTACAGATAGCAGCAATACAACAACGATCCAAAAACAACAAAAAGAAACAACAGAGGTTTTGTTTTATTGGATTGTTTCGCCCAAATTCATAAAAAATATTTTAGAATTATGGCAGGCTTATGAAACGAATTTTCTATGAAAATTTGTTTACTAAACCTTTTATTAATCAAATATATTTTTTATGAATTTGGGGGATAGTTTTTAACCGTTAGCTTTTTACCGCCACATGTAGTGAATTCGCCTTGTTATGTATATTACACAATGTTTAATGCCTGTACACGGTGAAAATGCTTGACACCACGTCGAATTTACTCGTGTACGTATGCCCTACGTAATATTCGACGACATACATATCTAAAATTTTTGATTTTCCATCCAGCATCTTCGATTTTACACTTACAAATACATTGCTACTAATACTTTCATAACGCTTGATGCGAAATTTTGACCGTTTTCAGCCCGTAATAAGGAAATTTATCTTCCAAAATGCCATAAAAGTTTTTAAAGACACAAACGATGTCTAAAATAAAAGTCATTTGTTCTCAAAAATTCCGTGGTACGAACTACAGGGTGGCTGATAAATTTCGCATGAATTTTTCTTCATTAAGAAACTGGAATAACTATTTCTGTAATAAATGGAATTTACTGAATCTTTTTTCATATGAAAGCGCATTGAATTGTTTTAAAAAAAGTCGAATTAGTCTTCAATATAACTGAATCTAAATGCCTGCCCTTAGGTCAGGCGACCTGGGGGGCCACTGGTCGTAATTTGGCTATAACTGCATAATTTTGGCCATAACCGGCTGAGCTATGTGTGCAGTTGAACAATCTGGTTGAAACCACACGGAGTTAAAGGGCAATTTCTTTTGCCGTAGTTCCGTATAGAAAAATTCTCAAGTGAAGGTCTCTAGTAACCGTAACACTGAGTCCGTTTTGTTCAAAGAAGTATGGCCCGACAATACAGCGTGAAGAAACTGCACACCACACTGTGACCCGACTTGGATGCAATTCCCTCTCATGCAGTTTTTCTAGTTTGGGACCGCTCCTTACACACAAAAAAAAAGTTTTTTAATAAAAAAATTTTCTAAAATATTAATTAAATTTGCACCATTAAACAAATTAATAGTATCAATTAAATGTTTGGTTCACTTGATTAGACGTATAATTTACTTGATTAAACGTTTAGAACTCTTGATATCATTTTTGATAAACAACTTTAGAGAATTTTTTCAGTGTATGCGAAAATGTTGTTTGTTTACGATGCCGTTCAGATTAAGTTTGATTTTGGTAGCTTTCATCAGCCACCCTGAAATTTTTTTTTTGTTTTTATTTGGTAAGTCTTGGACGACAATTTTTTTCTTAGTTATTTTAATAATGTCATTTGTAATTGAACATTTTTAAATTGACATTTTTTCAATTGCTTTTTCTTTGTCGGTTTAAAAAAACATTTTTGAATGATACTGGAGCCGAAACAAATTCATGTTAAATTAAAATTTTAAAAGCAGATTTTAATTACGAAAGCTTGAAAATATTTTCTTTCCATACCCTACACCTTGGAGGTACCATACCATATTGGAGGTAATATACGTTTGTACTGATATATAAGACGCATGGAAATAAAGGTTCTAGAGCCACCTTTTACTATACATACCGACTCTAGATCGATCTAACGATGTCCGTCCATCCGTCTGTCCGCCTGGCCGGCTGGAATTTATGATGAGGACAAAACCAATCGAAAGTAATAAGATTTGGTTTATAATTCAACATGGCTTCCAGGAAAATTTTTTTCCGGAAAAGTGTTTTGTGGTTTTAAGCAATCTAATTATGTTGTTTTTTCGATTATATTCGACCCAAAGATATTTCATTGAAACCATAATCGCCTTACCAAATTTGAGATGCCACCGTCCGTGTTTGGCCACGCCCAAAAATTGCTTTCAGTGCCAAATTTGTTTATAAATGTTGGTATTTATATAAAATTTGGCGACTAAGCTATTTTGTCAAGTTCTGGTAGGTCTTAAATTGATCATAAGTACCAAATAAACCCCATCCCTAAAATTACTTTAAGACGAAAAATTTTTGTATAAATGTTCATATCTAGATAATATTTGATTCTCGTGGGCCTATGGCCGCCCATTAAACTTATAAAAATGTGTCTGTAAATACTGTTTTGAAAGGTATCATATAGTCGGGCTTAACCGACAATACTTTCTTACTTGTTGTTAAGAGCAAATAGGGAAATATTTAAAAAAAAAAAATTTAAACTTATATTATTTTCATCTATTCAACCGAAAATAATGTCTGTTTGAATACAGAACAATCTTACTAAAGAATAAAATAAAGACACTTTTTTTTTTTGTAAAATTTTGCTTGTCAGGCTTTAAAAAGGCAGCAGGGGGAAAATGTAAAGAAAAACTTTACATAATGTCATCATAAGAAAAGAAAACCATCATAAGGAAATAACATGTATCTAAGAAGACCCTTAACAGGATAATAATAAATATGCAAAAAAAAAAAAAAAAAAATTAAAAAAAATTAAATAAAGAAGAAAGAGCGAAAAACAAAGTGAATAAATGTATGTGCCTAAAAAAGGGGATGGTAACCTTGTGCTGACTTCTAAACGCAAATATCATATTTGTTGCACAAATACTTCTTTTTCGGCCATTTTAAGTTTTGTTCTATTTTTTTTTAAATACGAGTGTTTACGCAATTTAATTTATTTTTGTTATTATTTTTTTTAATCAAATTATAGCATTTGTTCTTCAGCCTAACTTCCCCTATCTGTTTCCCAAATTTTATTAAATGGAAAAAATATGCGTTTTTTTTTAATATTTTCCGCAATTTTGTTTAAACTGTGTATTGAACACTAAATGAACATTGAATATGAATAAACGAATACAATTTTTAATACAGCTTAAAGGAAAATTTTTAAATTGAATATTTTTTTGTTGGAGTAGTATTTTGTTCCCTTTTTAAACGTTTCTTTATTCGTTTTTTAAATGGGGTATTATCTTTGTGTTTTTCATATTTTTTTTCTTCTAAATATTCAATTACTTTGTAAACAAAATGGTTTTCTTATTTAAAATATATAAATAAACGACTTTATTTTAGTATATATGATATACAATATTTACTAGATATTTTATGGTTGCTATTTGAATTTCAATTTGGGTATGCGTTAACAGAATTTATTAAACGCTATTAATTTTCAAAGAAGAAAATAATTTATAAAAAAAAACGCAAAAAAAAACACAAAAAAAAAACCAGTAAAAAATGGGCTTAATAATAAATTGTTGGGAGGGAAACTAGCAATAATATTAATGAATTGAAGTGAAAGTATTGAAAATTGTTCTATTTTTTGTTCGCCTTTTAATTTCCTTAAAGTTTGACACAGTCAAAAAGTAACAAAATATAAAATTTAAATGAGAAAAAGTAAAAGATTTTAGAGTGTAATGTGAGGCCTCCAATGGCCTTCTACTTTGGGAGAATTAGGGAATGGGTTCTGAGCGGGACTAATCGGGCTTGGCGGGGACGAACGGACTGCCAACTATCGCGCACGCTGTGGCCGATGCTTAGTAATGATGCTGGGAAAGAGTAGGGCCTGCGTCAGGACCATGGTAGGTATTATCACGGGCCACTGTATGATAGGCAGATTGGCAGTGAGAATGGGGTCTGCCTTATCGGATATATGTAGGCTGTGTGAGGACCCAGGGGAGTTGGAGACAGTTGAGCACTTTCTGTGCCACTGTCCCAGGCTACAGAACAGCAGGCTGAGGTGGCTGGGTAGCAGATTCCTGAACAAATTGGGAGATGTCTCGGGCTACGGGCTCGAGAATCTGACGAGATTCGTAATAGGAATGTCCTGGTTGCGCGGCAACTTTCCCGTTTGGTAGGGTTGTTTTTTGCTTGTTCTGTCCGATTTCTTATCTTCCACTATCTTCCCTTACTGTGCTTTCACCATTTACCTTTCCTACTCTTTCACACTAGATTTCTTTCACTTTTTTCCTTCTGTCTTTCACTAATTAAGGCACCATATTGGTCTCTGGGTGAGGGTGTGAAGTTTGGTTCATACCAACCTTTCTAACCTTACCTAACCTAACATAGAGGGTTAGGACTGACCTTAATATACCAATTGCGAGCATAATTGAAGTGCAAGACCATTAACAAAACCGATCTTGCAAGTTTCACCAAGTCAATAGATTTCTATAAGAGTGTGTTTAAAAAGGAATTTTTCAATAATATGGGTTATGAAATTTAAACTCCGGAAGATTTCTGTTTCTCGAAAATGGGTAATTTAAAGATTGGGCATAAGTCGTTTGTTTATGGACCGATTTTTCCAATACCTTCGGAAAATTTATTTTATTAAAAATTTTCGATCTAAAGATTAAATTTTTATTGAAAGTAAACGCATAGAAGAACGCATCAATGTTATCACAAATGGCATCACTCAAACGAAAAAGGAAAATCAATCCAATGACGAACGACATCATAAAATGTTGTCATATTTTATGCGTCATCTACACGCAGAGAAAAAGTATGGATGGGCATGGTTACGGCAACTGCACTATGTCTATTGTAACAATATATTGTTGTCGTACACAAAATATTGTTATTTTTATTTAATATCAACAATATTATAGTTACTGTAAGCATGTAAATGTTTATCGCAATAATAAATTTGAGTATGGTTCACTGACAAATAATTATTTTTATAACTACTATGTGTACTCATAATATGTTTCAGATGCAAACAAAATATCTTTACTCTAATAATATTTTGTTATCGCCATTTGTAAAATAATTTTGCATCTGCTGTGTCGTTTGTTTTACATTTGCCTATCGAGTTATTTGTTATTCAGTGGTTAAACACTTAAAAAAACAAGTTTAAAAAATTGTAGGTACATTAAAAAAAAAAAAAATTGAAAAGTGTCAGAAAATAAAATATCAATGCTAAAAAATTTTAATATTGTTTGAAAATGATGCAATAATATTGACAAATGAATCGTGTTATTTTATAAAAAAAAAATGAAAATTCTATAAAGTAATTTATAAATAATTGCGACCTACGACAAAAAAAGGCTAAAAATATTATGTTTAAAGTTGCATTATATTATGATGTGAAATATCTGTAACAGTTTTACGTTCAGGTTGCCTTAATTAAGGGAAAAATATTATGATGTAATATTACGAATATATTTGGTCATAATATAATTTAATAATAATCGTAATATGTTGACTACAATCATGAATCTTATCATAATATGTTGGTCATAGAATATGATTACCACAGCCATGTTTTTTCTTTGCGTGTATGCTATGACTGCAGTGACATCAATTCGATGCCACATTTTGTGTATTATTAACATTATTTTCATGTTTAAAAAGTAAAATGAGGAACAAAAATTCACATATTTTATTTTTTTAAATTATATAGTTAAATACATAAAATTTTCAACGTATAATGATTACGAAAACCATATCGGGCATGCTGCTGCTTTCTTATTGAGAGTTCTTCTGTAAACAAAGGGCGCAATACAATAAAAGTGTAACGGGTAAATAAATAATAATATTCTCTCACTTTGACCTAAGTCAATCCCAATGACAAACTGTCATTAAATTGAGCCTAATGAGTCGTTTCTTCGATGTTACTGAGTCATCGCACTGATGACATGTTTAATTAAACTGACTCTGATTCGTCATTTCTGTGATGCCGATGTGTCAACCGATTGATGATATTATTTTAATTTTTGACCCTGATGATAATTTTGGCAAGTAAGTCATTTCTAACCATTTATTTAAGTAGAAAAATTCTCGAAAGCATTACCGATCGGAAATTTGTTTCCCAATATTTATATATTGAAACTTCATATCCGAAACTAGAGTAAAATTTATCTTCCTTCATAAGCTAATAAAAAACTATTTGACTGGACGAAAATTCATTATAAAAGAAGGTAATTTTCTACGCACACCGTAGATGATTTTAAATCCTTTATTATATATGATATAAGTCCCCGAAAAACCAGCAGGGAATAATATTTACCGATCAACATTCATCGATGATACAGCTTGACTAAGCGGTGACGCAAATCCTCAGAAGCATCTAGAAAATTGCAGGATTATATATTGCAGCTGGCAAAATGGTTAAGGCAACTGAGAGTAGAAATTAACGAACACAAATATGTTCATATTACGTTTACATTACGCAGGGAATCAAGTCCGCTCATTCATATCAATAAACATATCATAACGCAACAGTTTGTGCTTTAATAGATAGATATTCACCTTGGTCGCCGTCTTACATATAAGACCCTTAAAGCTGATTAAAATGAAATTAAAAGCAGTTTAACTTAGTTGGCTAATTGGGAGAAACTCTTAGCCTAGATTTTAGACTTCTTCTAAAAAACTTGATATAAAAATCAATATGGCACTATGGTATTAAGTTTAAGGGTACTGCCTCGGTATCAAATATAGAGAAAAAGAAAAGAAAATCCTTCATTTGATTTAAGCAGCTCCCTGATATGTTAGAAGCCAGCGCATTTGTTAAGATCTACCTACACCTTCTGGTGGTAAAGACTGTGTTTTCACAAACAGCACAAATTCCTCTAAAAGGGTTTAACGCAAAATTTAAAAATTTTCAGTAGAGGCAAAACACTGTCTTTTAATATGTACTCTTATATCACAAAGAGGTATACAATTGCATTTTTGCGAAAGAGTATAGAAAATTATGTAAGATTTTTGACAGTGGGTAGATATGACGACTGTAAATCGTATTCAAGCAACATTAAAAAAAGAGTTTAGAACATCTTTAACAAATTTTATAAAGAAGTGTTTATTTTTTATACGTTAAAACGCAAATATGGGTTAAATCCTAATTGTTTGCCAAATATGCAATATACACTTGAGTCAGTGAATCACTGGGCAAAGAAGCCGCATGAGGTTCAGAGTTCCTATGCAATGAAAAGAACTAAGAAAATCACTTCGATGAATATTACTTTTACTGTGTAAGCAACATTAAAAAAATTATTTATCCAGTATTAAAATCGGCCTTATCAATAAGAAGAAGTACCAGTTTCAATATATGAACTCTAATTTTAAGAAACCTTTACCAAGTAAATCGTCAATATACTGAGAAGTGACAGTGATTTCGAAAAAATATTGTCTACACAGCCAAAACTTTGTACCCATAAAAAAACATGAAAAATCTAACTTTATAAGTGATAACAGATTTTGGTTATTTAAGCTCTAGCTCTTCTAGTTTACGAGAAAAACGCATTTAAAGTTTTCCATACAAAATCATGAAAAAACCTAACTTTATAAGTGATAACAGATTTTGGTTATTTAAGCTCTAGCTCTTCTAGTTTACGAGAAAAACGCATTAAAAGTTTTCCATACAAAAACATGAAAAAACCTAACTTTATAAGTGATAACAGATTTTGGTTATTTAAGCTCTAGCTCTTCTAGTTTACGAGAAAAACGCATTTAAAGTTTTCAGTACAAAAACATGAAAAAACTTAACTTTAAAAGTGATAACAGATTTTGGCTATTTAAGCTCTAGCTCTTCTAGTTTACGAGAAAAACGCATTTAAAGTTTTCAGTACAAAAACATGAAAAAACCTAACTTTATAAGTGATAACAGATTTTGGTTATTTAAGCTCTAGCTCTTCTAGTTTACGAGAAAAACGCATTTAAAATTTTCAGTACAAAAACATGAAAAAACCTAACTTTATAAGTGATAACAGATTTTGGTTATTTAAGCTCTAGCTCTTCTAGTTTACGAGAAAAACGCATTTAAAGTTTTCCATACAAAAACATGAAAAAACCTAACTTTATAAGTGATAACAGATTTTGGTTATTTAAGCTCTAGCTCTTCTAGTTTACGAGAAAAACGCATTTAAAGTTTTCCATACAAAAACATGAAAAAACCTAACTTTATAAGTGATAACAGATTTTGGTTATTTAAGCTCTAGCTCTTCTAGTTTACGAGAAAAACGCATTTAAAGTTTTCCATACAAAAACATGAAAAAACCTAACTTTATAAGTGATAACAGATTTTGGTTATTTAAGCTCTAGCTCTTCTAGTTTACGAGAAAAACGCATTTAAAGTTTTCCATACAAAAACATGAAAAAACCTAACTTTATAAGTGATAACAGATTTTGGTTATTTAAGCTCTAGCTCTTCTTGTTTACGAGAAAAACGGATTTAAAGTTTTCAGTACAAAAACATGAAAAAACCTAACTTTATAAGAGATAACAGATTTTGGTTATTTAAGCTCTAGCTCTTCTAGTTTACGAGAAAAACGCATTTAAAGTTTTCCATACAAAAACATGAAAAAACCTAACTTTATAAGTGATAACAGATTTTGGTTATTTAAGCTCTAGCTCTTCTTGTTTACGAGAAAAACGGATTTAAAGTTTTCAGTACAAAAACATGAAAAAACCTAACTTTATAAGTGATAACAGATTTTGGTTATTTAAGCTCTAGCCCCCACTTTTAAGGTCAAGGTGGTTGATAGCAGTGCCGAGGACCTGAATGGCTAGTTAGTGGTAAAAGAAACTGGTCGTGAACAGCTTCCCTCTGACGCCGATGGCAAGTGTCAGTTGTAATTCTAGCCTAGTCCGCGCAAGCCGTCACTGCGCGAGATGGTCCTTTTGTATACGTGCACACTCGTGGGACCAAAACTGAAAAAAATAATTAAAAAACGAAATGAAGGAGTTGGCGCAGGGAATGTCTCTGTCAGCTCAGCAGGTTCGGGGTCAGATTCAGACTCCTACTTGCTGGGTATTCACAGAGATATTCTGCTGCAAGAGAGTCAGTTAATGACAGAACTGACAGTCATGACAGAGACGGACAGGATAGACTCGCCAATCGACTCTCCGTCTCGTACAAGGGCATCGGAAAGACTCGGTGACCTAACTCTGGGCTCTGATGATGAGCACGAAATAACACTGATTTCGGCTCATGATGAGGGCCTTGGGGTTGGGTCATCGACTTCCGGAGTCACACTCGGGATGGAGAGAGGATTGGCGAGTGTATCAAAACTCGTTGTTCGGCAAGATGCGACAGAACAGGTCACGTCAGATAGCCGAACGAGCTTCGAAAAAGCCAAGAGTGGTGTGAGAGCCTCCTTAGGCTTTCTGGAAAAGATAGCTAAGAAAGACTCCTCTCTGTACGATGGGCGGGATAGGCATCTGATGAGGAAGCACCGAAAGAACGTTGCTAGATTCGAGCGAATCCACGGCTCTGTCTGTGCCATCCTAAGGCTTCCCTATCCTGCGGGATGCACAGCAAGGGCTGCTGGGGATACAAATGTTGTCAGTAAAGACAGCAAATCCCCAGCACCCCCTGTTGATGAATCCTCGAATAAAACAGAGGATAAGAAAAGGGAGGGTAAAGGTTCAACACCTGGCCCTCTTAATCGTGACAGTATGGTCACAGTTAAGGGAGCTAGGCCTGGGAACGATTTACCCACTACTAGTCGCGCGATGAGGGCTGGAAATTTCTTGGTAATTTCCGATAGTCACTCCCAAAAAGGAGTCACTAAAGGAAGGGTTGCCGGGACAGACCAGTCAACATCTGCAAGGAAATCGGGTGATCATCGACAGAGCTCTGCTAAGGGCCCCAAAAAGGGGGTAGTTAAGCGAGTGAGGTCTGGTGATGACCAGATATCCCCTGCGGCTAAGAGGACTGGTCAGACTGTGGTCAGTTCTCTTAAAGATCCCCATAAGGAGATCAATAAGAGGATGCCTTTGTAGTGAGCTAACTTAATAAACAGTTGCCATACTAAAAGAATGTTTTTACGCTTAACAAAATCGTAACTGCATAATTAATTAAACAAATTGTTAAAAAACTAAAAATTGTAAAATGCACTAAAGGGCTTAATAAACCACACAAATTGCTTGGCAAACATGAAGTTTGTTTTTGCTTCTGTTTGCCAATAGACAACACAAACATTAATTTTTCATTTTTGTTATGTTTTCAAAGAATGCAGACGACGATTGTGCTGCGGCAATTTTGCTCGCAATTTGTTTAAAACGGAGAAGAAATATAAAAGAAAGAAATAGATTAAGAGCAAAGAGTGCTTTAAACAACAAGCTGCTTTGAGGGAAATTGTCCTGCTAAAAAATTGTAATTTACGGCTGAAAATTATTTTTTTTTGCTTCTTCTTCTACGTCTTTACTCTGCAAAGTTTTCGCTGAAATGATAACTTTTAGCACTAAACACCACAAAATGTTTGACAAATAACCAACATGTCTACCAAATATTAAAATTTTTTAATATTTCTGCAAACATTGCTTCAAATGTTTGTCCAAACAGCAAACACCCCAATTAACAACACAAAATATTTGTACAAACGTAAAATGTTGACATGTTTGCCAAGATATTTGTGTAGTTTATTATGCCCTTAAAGCACTGACGTAAAATAGAAAAAGCACCAAGTTAGTGCATTTTCTTAGTTTGGCACTAAAGACAAAATTTTGTCGTTTCGAGGCATCAAAAAGCACCTTTAATAGTGACAAAAGCACTAAGTTGGTATCACAGGTTGGCGCGTGTAAATCTAGACTAACGGAATAAGGAGTAATTCTCATTAACTGATGAACTACATTTACGAGTTAAACGGTCTCTCTCTGTGACCTTGATATCCTGAATAATAATTAAAAATATCAATTTTAAAGCAATTCGTCACGTTTTAAATATTTCAAGTATATTTGTATTAAAACTCTTAAACTGATCTTATTATTTATATTTATTAACTGCATGTAACAAATTAAATTGCATATCAAAATCTTACTTAATTTATCAAGCAATAGTAACGTAAACAATTAGCCCCTTTAAGTAAAACAGACCAAAACCTCTAACGGGAATCCAACTCACGTTGGGACACTTTCTCTTTAATCAACTACCTTAGTGGGGCACCCTTAAAATATCTTAAATTGTAATTTTTCGCAACGCCAACACTTGTTTTTATATAAATGAATGTATTTTCTATAATCGCTTAATCAAAAGTTTACATTTAGTTATTAAATAAATGGTTAACAACATGTTGCTCTGTAATGAAATCATTTTTTTATTTAAATTATGATTTAAAAAAATTTATTAATTTATATGGATGTACGTCGGAGTGTGAATTAAGTACCACAGGAAACTTTATGCAATATCTATTGTTCTTTTGTGTCTGTATGCATTGGTGTGTATGTGTATGTGTGGTTGTTTTTGAGTGTTAACACTGGATTTTATTAGCTTTAAAGAACAACTACAAACCTAATAAAAGAATACAAAAAACTGGCACATCTGCATATTAAAGTTTTTAATACACCCACTTAAATTTACTTTTCTGGAGTAGCAACAAATAGTGTACAGAAAGCCCAGGGATTGTGCAACTTATTAAAACTAAGGCTGTATCAAATACTGCGGTTGTTGTGTAAATAGCAGCAAGAAAATTCTTTAATATGATGTGGTGGTCATTTGGTTTAAAACAATTTTAATTAAGTGTAGATACAAATTTTAAGGGTGTTAACGGTTTTTAAAAAATAACAAAAATAGGCGCCGCGAAATATGGCCCGAGGAAACATGGCCCCAAAACAAAAATTAAAATTAACCCCAAATGTGGGGCTATTTTTCATAATGCAATATGACCTCATTTTTTTAATGAAAAATTACCCAAAAAAAAAAAAAAAAAAAAGCGCTCAAAATAAAATGAACTATGACCCCAAATTTGGGGTAATTCGTCATTATGAAAAAATCACCCAAAAAATGTTAATGAATTTTAACCTCAAAAAAAGTTCACAATAAAAACACACGAAGAAAGTTAAACTACAAATTTGGATTGGGCTCATAAGGCTCGAATTTAAAAATCCAAAGTTTAAAAATCCAGAATTTCAAAATCCTGATTTTTAATAACCTGAACAATTATGCGGCTTTGGTTTTAAAAATCGTACGATAAATAGCAGGGTTGGGACTTCGGCGCAGCATTTTCTCTTCTATGGTATAACGAACACCGGCTTCGCTTAATCCCTTAATCCCTGCATAGCCGGCATTAATTTTCTCCACTTTAATATAATAAATCGGGATAAATAAAATGTTTCTATAACAATTAAAAAAAATATAAAAAAATATATAAAATATAAATATTAACTTTGCTTGTCTATTAGCGCCAGGGTTGCAGGTTCGATTCCCGCCAGAGACTCTGGTCTTCTGCAGGCAAGCGTAAAACTTCGCGGGGGAAAATTATTATTAAATGAAAAATAGCCCCAAAGTAAAAATTATGATTTTATCTGGGGCCATTTTTCATTCCGTGATATTGGGGTAATTTTTCATTTCACTTAAAATGCAAAAGCACTCCCAACGAAAAAAATTAAAAAGAGCCCCCAAAAAACAAAAATATTGCCCCATAATTGCGTGTTGTTGTGTCTTATGTAAAATTTTGGGGCTATTATTCATTTTCTTTTTGGGGAAATATTTCCTGAAAAAAATCCAAGTTTAAAGGTCAAATTTCAAATTAATTTTAGAAAATAACGAAATAACGATTGCAGCTGAGAATTTTCTGTCAAATTTCGAAAAAAAATCAACATAAAGTTTCAAATCAATTTTGGGAAATATCGTTGAAGAATTTTTAGATTGAATCCAGAAAATAACTTTAAAATTAAGATTTTCGATTCAAAATTAAGAGGAGAACAAAAGATTTTAAAATTTTATTTTCATAAAAGGACAATTGAAATTGTGATTTATTATTAGTTATACCCACTCTTCGCCAATTAAATATTTACGACTTAAAGTAAAAAAAAGGCTGAAGAATTTATTAAAAACCCGTACAAATATTAATCCAAAAATTTATAAAACTGGGCTTATAATAAATTTGTAAATATCAGATAGTTCCTCTTTAAAATATAAAATTAAAAAAAAAACTGTTCTAATACCTAGCCCGACCTCTTAATGCTGACATTTTAATATCTTCCCTCCCGGGATTTTGCGTAGAAACGACATTATTTTTTTTTTATAAATTTGAGATGCAATTCCAATAAATTCCTGCATAAATACTTAGATGACTATAATGTTAGGCCTTATCTTTAAAGTTATTTGAATTCGCAAAATATTTTAGTAAAGAAGTTCTGTTGAGATGAAAATCGTGAGTATAGAATGCTGGATGGAAATGTGGAATACGTAAATTATCTGAACCGATATAAATTAACAAAACAAAATTAACTTTGCATTCAAAGTTATTTTGGGTAATTTATAATTTTTCATTAATAAGATTTTGTTTGTTGTGCTTAACTCCCAATTTTCATTCTTGATAAATACACTGAAACTTATTATTTGATAAGATGGTTGCTCCGGTGCAGCCGGTTGCACTGAATGATCCTGAAACTTTAATCCAAAGAGTTTGAAAAGCTAAAGATATAATGCAAATTAAAGTGCAGTGCGAATGAGAATTACAAACACTCAAGTCTAATTTGCAACGAAATCAAATCTTAAACGAAATGCCCAATAAACAGTGAATTTATCTTTCTTACATTTCCACCTACAATTGGTTGGATATTGCCAACAGTAATTGTTGTTGTATGTGTTTGCTTAGAAAATGAAGCCCGATGAAATGAAAAAAATTAGATAAGACAAATTAATTAGAGTTGTAGGTTTGACTACCCTAGCGGAAAGGGGCTTATCCCATCTTTGAAATGATTTTTAAACATGTTCAACGGAAATCAATATAAATAATTCAATATTTGCCATTGTCCGTGTAAAGGATTTTTAATATAAAAGTATCAAAAATTAACTTTTAGGGAAAGTGTTTCCAAATTTCTTATTTGTATTTGATTTTACCCTTATACGGTCTTCGTGTATATTTCACCCATTTATGTTTCAAACCCTAATATCTCTTAAACATTTTTTAAATTGAAATTTTGCATAAGTAGCAGTTAGTTTTCTTTTTGTGTATCTAAACGTTACAAGATTATTTGAAGAATTACGAAAACGGCCCTCGGGTGAGAGCACACCCATTAAGAAAAACCTACATCCGATTGAATTTTATGGATGATTTTAGTTTATTGTTTTCTTGTTAAATATTATTTTTTCTAAAAAAATTAAATAAAAAAAACACTTTCAATAAAGAAAAAAAACCCTGTATATTTTCATTAAATGATCTGTATGGGTGATTTTTCACCTGAAGAACTTTCCTGCAAGTTATTTGAGGAACGTATTAGGGTTAAATATATTTTATTAAATATTGTTTGATTTCTTTTCCTCCTCCTTTCCAAAATATTTTTTAGATAATCGTGTTTACCATTTTTCAAGTGAACTATTTTGCTTATTTACGCTTGTATCATTTGCAGCAGGAAGTTAAAAGGATACTTGTCATAATGCACATTAGGCTAAACGGATACCAAATCCGTGCTAAAGTCAATTTTTTTAAATGCAAATATTGCACTTTTCTTAATTCAATTTTGTAACGAATACTCCAAATTAACTAAGCAAGCTTTTTGTTTTTGATAAATATTAAATTCCGTTTGACAACATGCAGCCAAAGACATTGCATTGTAATCACTTAATAAATTTTGTTGAAAGCCTGTATTGCTTTCAAAGATTCAATTGCTTGTTTAAATAATTTTACGAGTAATAAAGAAGAAGGTGAAAATGGAGAACAATAAATTAGGTATGTAAGTATTAATGTTTGTTGCTAAAAAAGGTGATAAATTTGTTTGACTTGATAGAAATAAATCAACTTTTTTAACATAACCTTAAAAGTGGTGCGATTGTTTTCAAAATGTAACTTCGTGGAAGTTTAAAATTTCGACGAAGGTCGGCGGATTAAGTGCAATCACAAATGAATATACTGAAATGTTATAAAGCAATTTACATTTACATTTATTAGCCAATTTTAGCCGTTTCTCAAATAATACCATATTTTTTATGTTATTGCTTTAAAAAAATGGAGTTGTTGGAAATTTGAGTTAACGAAAATTCAAGGCAAGAAAAAAAGAATAAACTTGTGGATATTTGGTTAGGGACGGGGGGTGAAGCCCCCCCCCTATGTCACTACTATGAGGTAATGCGGGGCAAATTCCGTGATGACGTTAACCGGTCCTGGAGAGACAGAAGGGATTGCACTATGGCCTGGATTGGATGCAGAGGCAACCAGGACTCTGCTGGGATTGGATAGGAGTGGTCTCAGGACACTTATAGGGTTCTCGACGGGTCATTGTACTGTTAGGTCTTTTACGAGTAAATAGGACAATAACATACAGGCCTTCTGCAGATTAAGCGATGCTACTGAGGAGCTGCAGACGAGTGAGCATGTACTGTGCCACTGTCATAGGATGCTGGGTCTCAGACAGAAATGAATGGGAGATAGATTTCACGACGAACTTGGATGCATCGCTGGATGTAATCCAGTCGATATACTGGGGTTTGTCAGGGAAATAGGACTGCTATTTCTGTTGAGGGGACCGTAGAAGGAGTAATTGTCCTACGTACTACCTACTAATATATTTTATTCTATCTATCTGTTATTTCTTTTCTTCTTCACTTCTCTCTTTTCTCTGCCTCTTTACAATGTACCGCATTGGTCTCAGAGTGGAAGTGTGCCCTTTGGCGAATAACCCTTTTTAACCTAACCTAACCTATTGGGAAGGATAAAAAGGCTGAAAAGTTTCGAAGTGAGTTTGCACTTGGCTCAAAGCTAAAATAAGCTTCGAAAATAAAAATAAATCTGGCAAAGTGACTTTTTCTGCTGTTGGACGTCCTCTACTTGCATTTTACCCCGTAACCCAGGGCATTGACAGAGAAAGTGAAGCACAGTTTTCTTTTCTTCCTCATCGTGACAACTTCTGCAGTAGTCATTGAATTCCAGACTAATTCTTCTAGCAAGAGTCCCAACAGTCCAGTGACCAGTCACAACCGACACCACAGACCTGATTTGGTTCTTATTGAACCTTAGTAGAGATTTGGTTCTCCGGTCATCATAACCACGCCATAGTGCCCTGGATATGGAGCAGGTGGACTCACAGGTCCATCCCTCTTGCGCAATTCTATAATACTCCCGCCGAACGAGTGACTTGAGCCATTGGAAGGCCAATTTATTGATCAATGAATGTGTCATCCATGCGACCACTTGCATTGGCCAGCTCATCTGCTATCTAGTTTTCCGGGCAGTCTGAGTGCCCTGGTATCCATATAAGCGTAAACACTGAATGCTCTGCAATCTCATTCAAAGACATCTGGCATTCCACAGTTAACCTAGATGTCGTGTAGACAACCGCAAGAGAAGCAATGTCAGCCTTGCTATCAGTAAATATACGTATATCTACCGATACGCGATAATGCTTTAGCCAGTTGACTGCCCGCTTTATAAACAAGATTTCAGCGAAGAAAAATTGTCGAAGTGTCATTTGATTTGTATTTAGCACTTATTAACGTTACACTTGAACTATTTGCTGTTCCACACCAAAATAATTGATGACACTTCTGAAAGATTTCATGCTGAAGATTCTTATTATAAAATTGGTTTAAGCCCATTGTATTGCAATCATATTACATTTGGGTTAAAAATATGAAGCGCAAACAAAGTTGATATGACGCATGTAATTCAATTTGTTTTTATAAATATTGATTCCGTATGCCTTAGCTTCCTTTTTATTTTATTTTTCCTTTAATTTATACATTAACTTAGCTGTTATTAATTGTGCACAGAACAGGGAGTCATTTGACCTATAGTGTAATGTTAGGGAAATTCGAGTCTTCTATGGCAAGCATTTGATACAAATGATTTCATTTTTAATGGAGTTTTTCTTTTTAGGATATAGTGCAAAAATTAAATATAAATTTAAAAGCTTGCTTAATCCATTTCAAAAAAAATTTGTTTAACATGGCGACCTTTTTTTTGCAATTTTTGGTTGTTATATTCCAAAAATTTGCAATAGCAGTACCACAAAAGCGTTTGTCTGAGTTCCACTCAATAATATTTTATTACATCCACAACAAGAATGTAATAAAATTAAAAAGGAAAAACTAGAAAAAACAAACGTGATTTGGTTGAAATACTACAAATTTCTCTTAACCATTACGCAATTAAAAGTGCATACTATATTCACCCATACTACTCACACACATATGAAATACACAAATCTCCATGTATGTACCCAACAAACACGAATTCACACCTTTGATATAAAATGACTTTATCGTTTCACGTCAAACACGATTCCCAAACCATTTCCAATTTTTGAATTTAACATTTGAATTCAAATTGATAATGATTTGAAGATACACATTGCCATATAACGTTTTATCCATTTGATATCAAATGTTATTCTTAAATCAAAAATAAACTTCGCAACACTAGGCGAAAAATAAATGTTAACATTAAAAAATGGCGACTACACAGAAAAAATTAAAAATTTTCTCTAATCACCAAATTCATACCAAACTCATAGAATCAAGCAACCAATTTGTTGATTTTGCACCTATTACCGAACTGATTATTTATATTGATTACTTAAAATTGTAAAAATGTTATTATTTTTTTTTTGTAAATAATATTTTTAATTTAAATTAAAAAAAATATCAAAATGTTTGCCGTTTCAAGCAATGTGTAAATTGATTTAATTAAAAATAGCTCAGATTTTGACAACAATTCTACAAGTTTAAATTATATTAATAAGTAATATTGTTAAATTATTTTATTTTAAACGAAAAAATCAATTAAGATTTTTCGTTATTTAATTAATATTTTAATTAAAAATTTATTCCAAAGCAACTAAAATTTTTATTAAATCAAACTTATATTTTTTAATTTCTTTCAACTATAAAAATAATTGATTCAATTATCACATTATTTAAATTGAAATAATTTTTAAACAATTTTTTTAATTGATAAAAAACTCCTGATAATTTTTTTGTGTAAAGATAATTGTGTTTTACAATTAGAGAAAAATTACATATTACTTTACGTATTACTTTACATATTCGCCCTAAGAAAACCTTAATTACTTGTGAAAAAATATAAATTATTTGTGATAAGAAAATTAATTAAAAAGTTTGGTACACGGAAAGTAAAATAAAACGCAAAAAGTTAAGAAAATATAAATTTGTTATACGATCGCGATGTTACGCCATGACAATCCTCAAAACAAAAAGGAGCCAAGTATTTCGTCTTTCCATGAATTTGAGGACGAAAAGAACACTATTTCATCTTTGAGCCATTGTACCGAAAGTTTAACTGATAGTTTAGTTAAATAAATAATCAATTTAAATTAAAAAAAAAAAATATTTTTCATTTATGGTGTTTTCTTTTCTACAAAAAATGTAACATTTTATTTTAAAAAATGCAATTTGGTGTTCGTTTCTTAAAAATGCTTCACACTCTAAAAGGGTTGCTTGTTTTATTCTAAAAAATTCAACCTTACTAATGCCATATGGCATTGCAATTTACGCCCTGTATAAATCGACGGTGTTGATAATGCCCTATAAAAAGATGGCTTATGTTTATATATAGGGCTACCAGACGAAGTTGGGAAAAAATCGCCTCTTGGTGTTAAGAAATCAGCAATCTGAAAAGGTATTTTCTTGTTGACATATTTTATAAAAAACCAACTAAAGAAATTGAAATTTCGCCATTCATTTTGTACATTTATTTATTTATTTAATATCCATCTATTTACAAATTTTCGTTTAAATATATTTTTTTTATTTTTTGAAGAACAAACTTTCTAATTTATGTACATATTTTTTTTTATATTTTGAATAACAAACTTTTTGTCAGCTGTTAAAAACAGGGCGGTCCCATGCAAAAAATTGCATTATTACAGGGTCGGCAAGACATTTTATACATGTAGCTTTTAACAAAGTGGTATGTTTTTGTAGAAAAGAAAACACCATTATTTTCCACATTGTATTAAAATCCAAATTTGAAAATCATTTGAGAATAACGTTTGAAAGCAAGTTGAAAATAAATGCATTTCTCAATTTTTTGATTTTCAAATGATTTTCAAATCATTATCAAACGTTCGTCGTTTGAGAAAAGGTATGATGTCCAATAATCTTAAATTTGAAATCAAACCTCCGTGTTTGTTGGGTGCGTTTTTTTATCATGCCTCTCATTCGCCCACTCTCACATACAAGCTCCAATTTATTTTGCTTTACTTCATAAAGTATACTCATTCACATTGTAAAACATTGTAAAATGTTTAACTTCGTTATTTTTTTTCTTTCAACACTAAAACCACTTTATTTGGTTTTGTGACGCGTCCAGGACTTGCGGGGGGCTATAACTAGCAAACAAACATACTGAATGTTATTGATATTTAATGAGAATCTACATTTTGTTATAAATTTTTTTTTTGTTTTATTAGGAAGTTTTTCCTAAATGGTAAGTTACATGGGTTATATAAAGGGTATTCAGTACAGATTTTTTTTTTTTTTTTTTTTGATTGCAAAAAGGAAAAAAAAATGGAAAATTGCACTCACGTTAAAGTGAGCGGCCCTTATTTTACGTATTCCGCGGATAATTACCTCGCCAATAATTCCAAAATTTTTGGGTAATTATGCGGGGTAAGCATTAAAAGGAATACGCTTAACTTCCTCATTGAGGTAATTAAACGAAAACATTTAAATACCTCAGTGAGGTAATTAAACGTATCTCTTTACACGATACCTTAAATTTGATGTATGACAATAAGTTAAATCGTATGGGACATATGTATTTACTTGTGCGATCAATGAAGGCAGGAACAACAGAGCTTTTGATGAATGTTGGCATATATTTTTTAGTGAATAATTTGAATATTTTAGCCATATCTGCATTTTTGTTGCACATTTTTTGTACACAAAAAAAAAATACATGTTCAGCGAATAAAATTAACTGCTTGTAATTTTAATTAACAGATGGATTTTTTGTTGCTTTAATTTCGCCATCTAAATTTCTTTTTCCCTTTTTCGAAAGACTTTAGAAAAGGAAAATATTTTAAGTTAAATTTAAAATTTCATATTAAGCAAAAATTAAGGAAAAACAACTATAAAAATTTGTACTGACCTAAAAATCTAGACGCATCTTTTAGTATACCGATCGACTAAGAAACACTTTTGTGGGCAAAAATTATCCATATAGATTTTAGAGTAGTAAAAATTTAAAAATTTTTTTTTAAAGAATTGTTAGTTTTGAACCTTTATGATAATCATCCACTGTTTGAGAACTAAATAATAATTGACAGCATTTGGTAAACAATTTTCGACATAAACACTGCTCTTAGGTCGATTAAAGGTCTATTTACATTCATCCGATTCCTATCAGTGCCATATTAGGTCCTTTCAGTATTAGGAGAAAAATAAAATATCGAGTCCTGGGTTGTAAATGAAGCTGTTTACATTCGTCCGTTTTTTTTGCTGTCCGTGCTTTGTATTTTTGAAATTATCATCCGTAAAATAAATCATCTTCATTTACAGAAAACACGGAAAACGACGGAATATTACACTTGTACTTACTTGGGCAGTTTTGACAAGTAAGCATTTGATATTTTGCTTTAGAGATGTTGCAAATGTCAATTTGGTTTTTAATATTTTAAAGTAGAGGCGTATGAACAGTGCAGAGTTTAGGGACGTAGGCACTAAGCATTTCAGTGGTGCGATTCACTAACTTTTAACGATCCGACAATCGTAATTTTTGTCGACATATAAATTCGCTTGCAGTAACGATAGTGTGATTCTGTAATTTATTTTTAACGATTGTAAACAGCTATAGTTTTTGTAACTTCTCTGTCTACAAAATGTTAAAATAAACTAAAACCACAAGAAAATAAAGAAAAAACAAATGAAATTCTGCGTAATTTGCTGTTTTTATATTTTATTTTGTGAATTTTACAATTAGAATTTTGTTTTTGTTCATAATTTGCTTTTTTTGTACATTTTTAATTTAGAATTTTGTTTTTGTTCATACATATTATATATGTTTGTAGTATGTATGTATGAAGTCAGGCCTCAGGCACTTTAAACATAAAATACACTTTATCGATTAAATTAACACAACGTAAATTATTGTCGTTAAAATAACGAAAAAAAAACTGCTTAAAGTAACAGCTGACTTTAATCGACAGCGAATATCGTTATTATTCGCTTTCATGTTGTAAAATTCCTGTCTTCATAAAAATAATTTAATGAAAATTAAATTCAATGAACTTAAGCCTAATTAAAAATATATACATTTGGATTAAAACCTATTACCAGTTAAAAAGAGTTAGTGGATCGCACTTTATATCTTATAAAAAAATTTTTATTACATTTATGGCTAATGGACTCTGGCAAAAAAAGTGCCCCGGTAGGATAGTTGGTAGTGAGCTAGACTATCAGCGCCGGGGTTGCGGGTTCGATTCCCGCCAGAGACTCTGGTTTCTCTCCTGCAGACAAGCGCAGAGATTCGCGGGACTAGCAAAGGAAAAAAAGAGAACTATCATCAATAGATTTACGTTTGAATAGCGGTCCTAAATTGTACATATCTACTTTAAAAATTTGTCATCGATTGGCGCATCTTATATATGACTTCGTTATTTTTATGGCGCACGGCTATCGGAAAAACTTTTTGCTTAAAATTGTTTCATGTTTGACACGGACATTTAATAAGTGCTGCCTAAATTCTTAATCTCTTTATCGTTTTGGGCTACAACTACAGAAATTCGCAAGGAAATTTATTGTAAAAATTAATTTAGTAGTTTTTGTCTTATACTTTAATATCTACCCTGCGGGAAATTTGTAACAATTGTTCCAACATACTGGTCCTCGGATTTGTCAAATTAGAACAAGAACAAAAATAAAGAACTCTTGACCAGTGAAAGGAGAACCAATCAATTGACTGGTATATGAAGAACCAAAAGGTAGAAAAAGTAATGAATTCCACTAGAGTATTCAATGGTGGTGTGACACATTTTTTGGGTCTTTCTAAAATTTGGTTCTTAAATTTAGTTCTGGGACTTGTTTTATTGAAATAATCCCTAAAAGGAAGCGAACTGATTGAAATAATACTCCTTTGTAGTAACTAACACTAAACACGTTCATTGAGAATAGATGAATAGACTTGTCAAATGGTGGCTGTTGGGTGTCAATGACAACCCCATGTAAAAGTGATTGGTCCAATTCATATAAAGAGTTAGAACCGGTCTCAACAATCAAATACCTATCACGGGAATACTTTGGTGTCAGTTCGCTTCCCTCTAGGGTGTTAACTGTATCTGCCTTACGTACCGATTTATGCTCTTTATAAAAAACAGATTTTATTGTTTGTTTTTAAATGTCTACATAATATTGGACATCATACATTACATTTTCGCCAGAACCAACGCGTTTTTAATACAAGAAATAGCAGTAACTTAGCAATTGCAAGATGCAGATTGGAGTTAACAAAGCAGCGAATAGAGTATATGGGTACTCGTGAATATAATAACTTACCAATGGCTTTAAAAACGATAAACAGAATTTCTATTTTTAAAAATCAACTGAAGAATTATCTATTTAATATTCTTGAAGAACTTCTCACATAAATATGCAAATCAATTTTAGTTTATATACTTTATTATTTTTTTTTATTTGTTTAAATATTTAAATTGTAATACATGCATTTATTTGCCAACTCGCCTCAATAATGCCTTATGGCGCTGAGGTTCATAATCGATACAAATTGTAAAATTTTTTTTAAATGAAAATAAATAAATGAAAAAATGAAAAAAAAAAAACGTAGGCTTAACGCAAGAAGTAAACATCTTGAAAAAAAATTGAAAATTAGTCCCACTTTAGGAGAACATTAATTCTATGACGATCCTCGTTTTAGAGGGGTTAAAGATCAACACTTCGAATGCTTCTTTGTGCCTGGAGCTCAGAAAGGTACCTTGCACGTGGATTTCGAGGATTTTCCTTTTTTTGAAACTCATCTTTAACTAGTGGAATCTCTAAATCCATATGGACATTTCCATTTCTTCTACACACTGGTTCTAAGAAGCTTTGATTGTGCCCTCTGTGTAAGCTACCCTACGGGAAAGGGGACTAACACTAAACTTGTCACGTGACAAGTCACTTTATCATGGCGATGTCCTACGAGGGGGTTAATTGGTACTTTTTTGACACTTTGTAACAGGTCACTGAAATAACCTTCCAATTTCGGTTAAAATAATGCATGTCGCAGATATTGTCCCAAATGAGCAATGTAAATATGAAAGATCCCCTTCATATAAAGTAATAGAACTGAGATAATCAGCCACTACCCGCACAAAATCCAGTCACATGAGTAGTTTTGTGCCAATTACCTTTCCTCTGGACTAACTACACTCTAAACACATTATCACCAGTTAAGTGATAGGTCTTGTTTTCACGAATTGTGATCGTTCCTTTAAATTATTAAATTTTGTTCACTGGTCCCGGGATAAGTGCTTTAAAAATTTACCGCAGGGTAGATACAGGCTAGCCGTTCCTCATAATTGGGTACCATATACCGGATTCAGAAGGGTTCTATACAAAATGACTATAGTCCAGGCAAAGTTTAGATTTTTCACTAATATCCCAGTGAAGTCTAGGAGCTGTTAAGTTCAAATGAAAAAAATCGAAGCCAACTAAGTTTTCTATCCAAATGTATAACTGGGATATTGTAATATTATCATGTGTGTTAAGGTGGGCAATTTCCTTTCCGGAACTTAAACGTTACCAACCAAGTTTCCACTTGGCTAAGATAGTCATTTAAGTTAACCAAAAGCCGCATGTGGTTTCACATGCAAACTTAGAATAGCTGCATCATCGGCAGATATGGAAATGGTCAAAAATTGGAGGTGTATATTAAATAGAGGGCAGGTCCAAGAACACTTCCCTATTCTTCTGTCATAATAAGGACGGTATATTCTTGTTTGGTACACTAAATGAACGGTTTAATAAATAACTTTTTGTGGGTATTCGGTGGCAGCAAATATATGATTTTATAAGCCAGGCCTTTATGCCAGAACTTGTCAAAACTCGGAGAAATGTCTAAAAAAACTGCTAAGCAATATTGTATTAAATTAAAGGATTTACTTATCCCGGCAGCTAAGTTGTTAACCTGTTCTGTTTTTAATTCGGGGGGGTGCTTTAAAACCATGTGAGATAAGGCCATGTAAGGCCCTATTGTATGAGAGATAAAGCCTTTTACATTGATTAATAATAGATTTTCCCTTTTACGAAATCTGGCTTCGCATACTAAAATTTTTCTGCGTGGCGGCCTGCGGCCGTGCTTACGGGTTTTCTCCTCCAGTAGGACGCGGCAGGTGGCTTCGCTGAATAAAGTTTTCCTGCGTGCGTCACAAGAATAAAAAAATTTCTTTTCGCGGAAACACTAAAGTAAAGTATTGGAATCTGGCTTCGCATACTAAAGTTTAAAATATGGCTTTGTCTCTCATTTGCGCAAAAAAATTATGGCTATATTTCTTATTTCGCAAAATTTTAAATATGACCTTACCTCTCAATGATTGGGCAATAAGGCCATTATGGCTTTATCTCCCATTCAATTGAGCAATAAAGCCATAATGGCCTTATCTCACATGGTTTCAAAGCACCCCCCCCCGTTAATTCCGTGATGATCACGAAAACCGAATTGCTGGATTGGCATTATATTTCTCTCATTTAAATAAGGGATCATTTTCATATGAATATTATTTCTCATATATTTTTGATACACATGAAAGTAGGGCAATAGATCTATGAAGTCATGGTACAACTGAAACCTTGCCTGAATTTGGTATCATGAATATCTTAGAAATTTTCTCATTTGTTGGGAAAATCTTATTAAAAAGATCGCGTTAAATAATAATCTAAGCATTATTACTTAATCGAATTATGTCCCGCAGATTTTCTTCTATTCGGATGTTTGCTGTTAACATTTTTACTATCCCTTCATTAGTTAAAGTAGTTGTGGATGGCTTACCTAGAGAATAATCTTTTGCATGTGCCCGTGCAAAAAAACTGAACTTCTTACGAAATCAATAAAATGAAGCAATTTGTTTTTAAATTTGTTTTTTCTTTTTACCCACTTATAGCTACAATTCGAGTCGGAAAAATCAGCCAATCGTAGGGGCATGTAAGAAAAGACAAGCTAACTGTTCATTATTGTCATTTTTTTAGGCTTTGATATTGTTGCAAGTAAATCTTGAGTGTTTATAATTCTTATTCGCCTAACTGTTTTATTTGTATGATATACTGAGCTTGCCTCAAGCCATTGGATGATCAGGCTTAAGCAACCAGCGAAATGCGCATAGAAACTCAACTCATAGAAAAATGTCTCTTCATATTGATGATGCCCTAACATCAGAATTGAGACATCAATGTTATTACAAATGGCATCATTGAGGCAAAAAGTGACATTAATTCAATGACGAACGTCATAATAAAATTTTGTCATATTTTATGCGTCATCCATGCTGGTACTACAGTGACATCATTTCGATGCCACATTTTGTGTATTTTTAACATTGTTTTCATATTTAAAAAGTAAAATAAGTACCAAGAATTCCCATATTCTATTTTTTTTAAATAGTTAAATATATCAAATTTTTCAAGTAGAATGATTACGAAAATCACACGGGCATGCTGCTGGTGTCTTATAATTG
The DNA here is from genome assembly GCA_943735925.1 of Pollenia amentaria. Classification (NCBI taxonomy): domain Eukaryota; kingdom Metazoa; phylum Arthropoda; class Insecta; order Diptera; family Polleniidae; genus Pollenia; species Pollenia amentaria. The sequence goes on from OX031007.1 coordinate 152,939,863, forward strand.
GGAGTTTTTTTTTGTAAATAAAGGGCGGAATACAACAAAAGTAAATAATAATCACTTTGACTTAAGTCAATCCCAATAACTCAATTTAATTATTGTTTGTCATTTAATTGAGTCTAATAAGTCCATATATTTTATTACATTGACTCTGATTCGCTATTTCTGTGACGCCGATGCAATTTTTGACCCTGGCTACAATTTGGTCAAGTAATGTTAAGGCTGACATCACAAAGATGAAAGGCGTCATGGAATCAAAAAACGAAGACACTGATCATAGTACAAATGTCAAAATATATAAACGTTATGACGTCTTTTCTATACTCAAGATATTATGTAGGTAAATCCTATATAAAATTCATTTTAAGCAACTAAAATTTTATTTAAAAAACGGATAATTTACATTTCATTTAAAATAAATGAATTTTACATAAGTTTTTTTATTTAACAGTATATTTCGTAATTTCTTATTTCTTGACAGGACAAGGTATTGACCCGGATAATCCAGCTAATAGTAAATTCGATATTAATCGGACAACAGGAGATATATTTGTGTTGAAGGTGAGTAGACATTTAAAAATATATCACTTTTAATTCTCCCTAAAATACACCACACTATTTGCTATATTAAAGCAATAAGGCGGCTATTCATGGTCAAGCATTTCTTATCAAGCGCTATGGTAGTATTAGTGAAAATGTGTTTTGATACGTACACTCAAAATATTATTTAGGCAAATCCCACAGAAAATTCATTTTAAACAACTAAAATTTTATTTAAAAAACGGATCATTTACATTTCATTTAAAATAAATGAATTTTACATATTTTTGATTTTTTTTTTTATTTATTTTAAAATATAACATTGCTTTAAAAAAATATAATTTAAATGATAAAAAATCAAACCTCATAACAATAATAGTACGGAAAAAGAGTATTTTTTGGTAGTTTACTGTTTGAATAACAAACATAAATTATCAAAGTTGTTTTTGGGAATACTATTATTTATCAAAAATTATTTTTGGGAATGAAATATTTTATTAATTAATTCATTTATTAATGATGTGCTAATAATCTCAATTTTTTTAAATGAAAACACTGAAATTTATTGTTGTGGGAAAGCTAGTTCCTATGCGCATTTCGCTGGTTGCTTAGGCCAGCTCGTCAGGAAACTTTTTCCAAATACTTTAGAAAAGCTAAAACTATTAAACAACTAAGACCATAAAGTGAATAAGAATTTTAAAACACTCTGGTCTTAAATGTAACAATATCAAAGCTTCAACAAAGTCACAACATTAAACCGTCAATTTTTTCTTTCTTACATTCCCCTACAATTGGCTGGGTTTTTTCCAACACAAATTGTAGTTGTAAGAGGATAGAAAGAAAAAAACAAAATTAAAAAAACAAAATGCTTAAATAAAGCAGCTTGCCATTTCAGTTTTTTATTTGCCGGGCACATGCAAATTTATTATCAAAAATTATTTTTGGGAATGAAATATTTTATTAATTAATTCATTTATTAATGATGTGCTAATAATCTCAATTTTTTTAAATGAAAACAATGAAATTTATTGTTGTGGGAAAGCTAGTTCCTATGCGCATTTCGCTGGTTGCTTAGGCCAGCTCGTCAGGAAACTTTTTCCAAATACTTTAGAAAAGCTAAAAATATTATACAAGTAAGACCATAAAGTGAATAAGAATTTTAAAACACTCTGGTCTTAAATGTAACAATATCAAAGCTTCAACAAAGTCACAACAATAAACCGTCAATTTTTTCTTTCATACATTCCCCTACAATTGGCTGGGTTTTTTCCAACACAAATTGTAGTTGTAAGAGGATAGAAAGAAAAAAACAAAATTAAAAAAACAAGATTCTTAAATAAAGCAGCTTGCCATTTCAGTTTTTTATTTGCCGGGCACATGCAAATTTATTATCAAAAATTATTTTTGGGAATGAAATATTTTATTAATTAATTCATTTATTAATGATGTGCTAATAATCTCAATTTTTTTAAATGAAAACACTGAAATTTATTGTTGTGGGAAAGCTAGTTCCTATGCGCATTTCGCTGGTTGCTTAGGCCAGCTCGTCAGGAAACTTTTTCCAAATACTTTAGAAAAGCTAAAAATTATTTATTAAACATAAATGTTAAAAAATAATTTGATGCGTAAAATAACTATATTTTCATTAAATTTTAACAGTACGGAAAACAAATTTAATAACCTACAATCAGTTACTGTTATAATTTTATGAGTGTATCAGTGTAGTTTTCCCTCAACAATAAATTTCAGGGTATTTATCAAAAATAAAAATTGGGAAATTATTACGTCATAGAGAAAAAAAACCTTTTGATGAAAATCTTTTGTTTGGTTATTTGGCTCGTATACTACGCTTTAATGCTTTGCAAAAAGTTAAGACTTCTTTGCAGCACTGCTTACCCAGAATCCATCAGCTTTCCTTAAATGATCTTGTGCCGTTCTTCTAGCCTTCCAAAGGGAGTAATGTGTCTTTTATTTATACTTTTTCTTAATTTATTTCTAAGTTTCAAAAAGCAGCGGTAAGCTTTTACTATGCAACAGGTTGTCTTTGCTCTTGCACCCTCTTCTGATATGTTTTCTTTCAATATAAAGTTGATAAATTTAATTTTTTCTGTCTAAGGGGCACACAGTGCTTCAAGGTGTAAAAGACCGGCTTATATTTTCCACCATCTCCAAAGGCCAAGCCGGGATATTAATTCAGGATTTTTAAAACAATTTTTTTATTGGTTTTCCTAATTTTGATATAACCCAATAAAATGGTTTATCGCACAAAAAAGCATAATCGAATAACTTTATAAAAAAAAAAACTTAAAATATTTAGGAAAACATTTGTACGTTATTTTGCTCAATGTTGGCATAACAAATTATTATTGAAATACAAAATACTCATACGCCACCAACTGGTTGATTTTAGAGCTGACTTAATTAAGAAATACAAATATTACACTCCTCGGCTCTATTTTGACGTAAATACATGTGCAGTATTTTTTTATTTGTTCTATTCAAATTTATTTTAAAATATAGAGAAACTTGATTAAAAAAGGTCATGTACATAAAATATAAAAAAAAAGTCAAAATTCTTAAATATTGTATCCAGTGGTTTGTTTAGATGTTACAAACACCAACATGATGGACAAAGTCTACAAATATATGTGCTATAAAATATATGTATATACATGAATAAAGTATTTTTTAGTTATAGATTTTGGCCTTTAGGTCACACACACAAACGAGAGCTTATAGAAATGCCTAAATAAGCAAAAACTGTTTCAAGTACACAAACAATTTTTTGTGGAAAAATATCTTTTGCACAGGTGGAGGGGATGTACTATTTATAAGTTTGTCGTTCCGTTTCTTCAATATTGATCTAAAGGCATATATATATATATATTCTGGGTCTTTATTAGAAGTTAAGACGGTTTAGCGATGTCCATCCGTCTACCCATGTCCCCAAATTCCCCAGAAGTGGTGTGGACTAGAGAGTTGCATATTTGTATCATATTTAGTCTGGGTTGCTATTGAGCTGAGATATGAGCAGAAAACCACAAATACCCGTATTATTTTTTGCTTTTAACCCTGTAGTTTTCTAAGTCGTCCTAATATCTATGAAATTTGTTTTTCCACCTTCACCTAAAGCACTCTTTGTTGAATACTGGATGTGAAAATTAGATAAATCTGTTTATAACCGACTACATTATAAATAAATATCTACTTTTTTCTTCCCAAATAATGGTTTTGACGTAAGAGCTAGGAGGCCTCCATATGAGCTAGGAGGCCCTAATTTGATTATTTTATTTATTTATTCATCATATTGTTATCCTACACAACAAGGCATAAAGTCTTATAATAACAGTACTGGATAAGAAACGGTTAATGGCAATTTGTAAAGCTACGTTAAACAAAATTTAATAATATTAAATATTACATACATATTTGATAATTACAGAATAAATAATATATAAAGAGTAAAAAAATAGTAAAATAAAGAGAACAATGATATATATTTGTAAATGTATATTTGTTAATTAATTAAGTTACAAATGGCCCTTTTAAAATGCGTTGGACTACCAGTAAATTGAATACTTTAGGGCTATAAGTTCCAAAGATGAATTGAGTGGGTATAAAATTGCCACGGTGACTGTAATATACGGTATCTGACATGCATCAAATCATTGGATCTTTGTGAACGGGTAATCGAGAGTCTCCTATAGAGATACATAGGTGTTCGTTTCCTAATAATTTTGTGCAACAGAGTTTATGTTCTTATTTTCAACAAGTTGACAAACGAAACTCCATGTAAGCACTTGGGAATGGTATGATACGGTCCAATGTCCTTAAACCATATATATATCTTATTACTGCATTATAACTTAGTTCCAATTTCCTGAAGCTACTTGCATCACTACACGCAAAGAAAAAACTTGTTTAAATATGGTGACCTCCAACAAAAATATTTTTAAAGAAAATTTTAAACATATTATGTTTAAATTTAACCATATTATTATCACTGACAACCATATTATGGTTATATGTGTCCTCCATCAAGAAGCCACAACCATATTTTGGTTGTCTCTAAACATGTTATAATATGTTTACAATTTTCTTTAAAAATAGTTTTGTTGGAGGTGACCATATTCAAACATAGTTTTTCTCTGGGTGTACTTCCAAAAATTTCACATCAATATAACAAGGTAAGTATTAAATATGTTTTTGCAAGAAGTAAACGAATTCTTAAGGGTATACATTTTTGTGTTCTCTATAGCGTTCGCAAAACAGCATATGTTCTTCCAGAAGCTATATTAATTGGGTCATTCCATGTTAGAGTATTGTTAAAAAATAAGCCAAGATTTTTTGCTGCCTAACAACTTCAATTCTGTGACTGTTTAATACGACTTCCGGAGAAAAGTTAGCTCTAGACGATTTCCTTTTTATAACTAAGCACCTTGATTTGCACGGCTTTATGCAGAGACCGTTTGCAGTTGCCCATGAGTGTTCGCGCGTAAGATCAGCATTTAACTTACTTACACAATCATCGATACATTTCTCAGGAGAACTTATGTTTATTTGTACATCATCAGCATATATATGAATGTTGCAATATAATAATTGGTGTGCTGACTCGTTTATATACCTTGAAAAGTAATGTTCCTAGTATGGAACTTTGTGGAACACCTTTTGTTATGTTTATTGATTAAATCTAATGTTATTGACAAATACTGACTGTCTTCTATCTGTGAGGTATGAGGTTATTAGACGTACAGAAGCATTAGAGAAATTAAACATTGTATTGAGTTTTTTGCAGAGTATACCATGATCGACCGTATCAAAGGCTTTTGAATGATCCAATAGAACAAGCAACGAAACATGAGCACAGTCAATACTTTTACGTATTTCCTCAGAAACATCAATAAGCGCACTAACACGAAACCAGATTGCCAGGTCGAAAACCAGATTGCCTCTCAGTTATTAAGTTATTATTATTAATATGTTTCTACATCTGCTTATAAACCAGTTTTTCAAAAACTTTATCTAGGTATGGAAAAATTGCAATCGGACGAAAATCACCATTAGATTTAGGTATATGAGTTCAAAAATTTTTAATAAAGCTATGTTCCAGAGTTATATTTCAAATGCTGCAGTCAAATGGAAACCGTTCTAATAAAATTTGGCAATATGATTAAGGTTGCAATAAAATATGATTGGATCAAAGTTGATCATTCGACCGGTTTTAACCGGTTATATTACTTTTGCCCAAGCCGGTTATTTTAATAATTAATGTACGTTTTCTTTTTTTTTTTTTGTTGTAAATGAACCCGTAATTTATGTATTTTTCTAATTGTAATATTCGGCAGACCTAAACTTTTTATGAAGGATGTCAAAACAAAATGTAAAAAATAAAAATATATACATATACAAATCGCTTATAAAAGCGTGTGTTCTTATAAAAAAAAATAACTAAAAACAATTCAAAATACTAAAAAAAAATGTCCAGTTAAAAAGGTAAATAGCATTTTGTGTGAGAGGATTCTAAATATTTAATTTATTTTTATACAGATGTCCTCTCTGGAGATATTTCGAACGGGATTTCAAAAACAAAGATCCTTGAAGTGCCTTAAAATGATAAGTTGCAAAGGTTCTTCGACGCTATGACTTATTAATAACCTTAACATAAATATGCTCCAAATAAAACTTGACTCCGTCCTAAGAACTTCTTAAGAGACGGCAAATAATACATTACTAAAATACGCTGTCAAAAATTATCCATTGGGTGAAATATTAGACCGTTGCGTGGCATAGGACGGAATGCCCGTTAAGGCACTAACAAAATCTTAAGAGGTTCTAGCTTATTTATATGCTTAAAACTACAATATTCAGGCAGAATCAGCAATATGTTCACGTTTTATATATTCATATAGCTAATGCTGCAACAATATCATTTGAAGTCAAAGAATGTCATGGAATGTTTTAAATTGGGGTGGCCGAATGGACATATATTTCATACAAAATCATAATCATACTTGTTCATATAATGCTTAAACGAAATCATTTGAAATAAATAATCCTGGCTAAGAGGTTTTGTTTATTACTTTTCAAAAATTTGGTTGAAGTCTACTGATTCTTATAGATATGTTTAACCACCAACAAATTAAAACTAATTTTAAATAAAATTGGGAGAATAAAGTAATAAATTGTCTTAAATTCTTATAATCTTTTAAAACCAAAGTTTTTCTTAAATTCTAAGTCATATCTATGTAGTGTGTTGGTTCCTTATCGTTGTGAATTGTTTTGTTTTTATTCAAATTTACTTTTTATTTCAAATACTAATCTGATTTTTGGGTTTTTATTTATTCGAATTAAAACCGGTTTACCGGTTATTTTTGAAATGCTTAACCGAAACCCGGTTTTTTAAATAGCAACTTTTCGGAATATTCGAAAACCGGTATTTGAAAAAAGGGATTATACGATCTCCCTTGTACATATGGGGGCCATATGAAATAATGGACCGAATCTCCCAAATTTGAGTAGGCTTTGTCTCTAACCCTTTACGGCGTCATGTTGTATTTCTGCAACATTCCCTTAAAGTAAGTGTAAAAATATTATATGTGGCAGCATAGCAATTAAAGTTGATGTTGCAGCTTGGCAACATAGCATTCTAACGGTTTAAACACTATAAGCTTTCTACGCAGCAACAAGTTTGTATTTATTTTATTCAAGTGACAAGTGTGTAGAAATCTGTTGTGCGCTCATTGAATTCATTTTCAAAAAATTATTTTTTTAAGTAAAAGTGTTATTAAACTATTGAAATTTGTTTGAGTGAAAGGTAAGAGGATATATTTCAATAATCAATTACATATTTTTTTCCCAAAACCAATTTCGTTTACGTTTTATACTGATTTTGGTTTGTTGTATATATGCAACATTGCCTATTTATACTGATTTTGGTTTGTTGTATATATGCAACATTGCCTATTGAGGTGTATTATTTTACTATTTTTTCATGGCTTCTGTATAGAAAAATACAAGCTGGGAAGGGTAGTACTCTCAACTCTGCTGACTTTCGATTAAATATTGCTGAAACATTATGCAAATACAAAACTGTGAATCGTACAAAGCGTGGAAGTGATGTTGAATGTCTTATTCAAAATAAAAAGAAGAAACGGCCGGCTCAACACGTTCCACCGAAAGATGTCAGGTTGGACCAATATGGGCACTGGCCAGTTTGGGTCGATAAACGCATGAGATGCAAATTTCCTGAATGCAAAGGCTATACGCAGACATCTTGCGAAAAATGCGGGGTTAGTATGTGCTACAATAAGCAAAACAACTTCTTTAAAAATTTTCATATTCTTTAATTTCAATTTCAATTTTTAGAGCTACAGCTGCAATGTTGCATTTCTGCAACATATAATTTTTTCCCATAAATAATATCTTAAATATAAAAAAAAAATTTTTTATTAATTTTTCCATTAATAGTAGCCTATTTACCACCTTTTAACAAAAAACTAAAGAAATTGGCGTTCTTGCGCCGTAAAGGGCTAAGTACCAAATTTCATAAAATTTTTTTTTAAATGGCACATGAATTTTGGGCACAAAATTTACATAGACAGACAACCAGCCAGCCCCGGGCATCGTTAGATCGATTCAGAAAGTGATCCTGAGTCAATTGGTTTACAAAATATGTCTCTAAAGAATATATCTAAGTAACTTGTATGAGGTAAGAATTATACTAGTTGCTTTAGAATTCAGTTATAGATCTGTTTTTTATACCCTCCACCACTAGTTGTAAAGAGGGTATTTTCAGTTTGTGGTTAAGCTTCAAACGTTTTTAATATTCATCAAAAAGCCAATAACTTTAAAAAATATTTTCCCGGTCGATGAGTAATTCCAAGTCGATCATGTCCTTCTACACGCAAAAATACATTGTTGTGATAAACACATTGTAAGAGCAACATATTATGACTAGATTCATGATTGTAGTCAATATGTTACGATTGTTATTGAATCACATTATGACCAAATATATTCGTAATATTATCCTAATATTTTTCCCTTAATCGTAATTTGTTTTTGTTAGATCTTATTTTAATTGAATTTTATCATATTATTATCATGTTAATCATAATAAGTAAAAAAGGAGTCATATTATTATCATGTTTATAATAATAAGTTAAGAAGTAACCATATTATTATCATGTTAATCATAATAATATGTAGATTAAACCTAAACCAAAAATATTTGTATTATATTTTTATGCTTATTTTCTTACTGGCAACATTAACGTAAAACTGTTACAGATCTTTCACATCATAATATGATGCAACTCTAAACATAATATTTTTAACCTATTTATGTAGAAGGTCGCAACTATTTATAAATTATTTTATAGAACTTTCATTCTTTTTCTCTAAAATAACATAAAACAGTGGTCAATATTTTTGCACCATTTTCAAACAATATTAAACTTTTTTAGAATTGATATTTTATTTTCTGACACTTTACAACTTTTATTTTAATGTACCTACAATTTCTTTAAACTTGGGTTTTTAATGGGTATTTTTTTTAATTGTTTAACCACTTAGTAACAAATATTTCGATAGGCATAAGTAAAACAAACGACACAACTGATGAAATTTATTTTACAAATGGCGATAACAAAATATTATTAGTGAAAAGATATTTTGTTTGCATCTTAAACATATTATGAGTGCACGTATAGAAAGTTATCATGTTATGGCTATTAAATATCGTTCAATGGTTGTGAGGAATATATTGTGTTTTCAAAGTTATCATTATTTAGTTGTTATAAAAATTATTGTTTTTCAGTGAACCATTTTCAAATTTATTATTGTCATAATAAGCATTGAAACGTTTGCAGTAACAATAATATTGTTGATATTAAATAAAAATAACAATATTTTGTGTACGACAAAAATATATTGTTACAATAAGCATAGTGTAGTTGCCGTAACCATGTCCAACTATATTTTTTCTCTGCGTGTACCTGTCAGTGTGTCTGTACGTCTGTTGAATATTCCACTCACTTTCGGATAACTCAAAAGAAAAGAATAATATTTCTGTCAAATTATTTCTAGTTACCCTAAGTAGTTTGGTAATGAAACCCAACAAAAAAACGGCTTTTTAGAAAAAAAGTTGTGAATCGAAATGTGGAACATCCAGTCTAAAAAATTTATAATTCTCTCACAAAAACTAACAACAATTGGTAGCAGAATGCACCGATTATTATTTGCTTTTGCACGAACTCGCTTTTTATGACCAAATATTACACTTGTAAATTTCGTAAAGATCGGGCACCCTGGAAAAAACTTTATTATGTCTAAGTCCGTGACGAATAGTGATATTTATTCTTGCGCCAAGTCGTTCATTTCAGCGACCGGTCATTTTCGTTCAGTCATTAGAAGTGAAGTTGTTCGTTCAAATTAGTTTAATCAGTTCAATCTTTTTTTTATTCCATTCACCAGAGTGGTATACACAGAACAAAGAAAGTGACAACAAAGGGTTCACAGAAGAGAAGTGTAATGTGTAAAGACAAAGAGCTATGCATAACAGTGAGCCACACTCAAAATTGAACGTTATTTCGAAAATGGAAGAGGTGGCACAACATATATTCGCGTAACTCAAAAATTATTTAGTTTATTGAATATACTAAGAAAATTCCGCAATAAAATTACCTTTGAGAGAGGTTAAACTTTTTTCTAATCTCCGCTGTCGTTTTAGAAAAATAATTTTTTTTATCAAAATTTCGAAATTTTTGTTTCTTCAAAAATAATAAAAAATTGGAAAATGAAGCTATTCTTTTAATTTTTCTAGACGTATAAAAAAACGATGTTGCAAAGTTATTCAATAATCTTAACTGTTCTTGTGTTACGCTAATATATGTTGAACAACGTACTCTATTTTCGAAATAGCGGTATATCTCGAAAACAAAAGCTAACCTTAAAAATCGGTAAGCACCAGTGGATTCAGCGTTCCCGAATTAGGTTAAAGCGCCACGTGCCCGCTTGGCAACTAGCACAGTGTTGTTATTAACACAAAGTTTATTATAACGATTAAACTGTTCAATTTTGGATGTAGCTCACTGTATGTACATACAAATTTCATAATCAAAACAAACCAAATTTAAAAAAAAAATATTTGTAATGTAAAAATTTTTCCCTCGGTATAAAAAGAAAAGTTTTTGTATTTAAACCGAAGAAAAGAATACAAAACCTCCAAATTTATCTTTCAATTATAGTACAAATTAAAAATTTTGTGACGTATACAACTAAAACAAAAGAGCATAACATAAAAAGACACATGAGCAGAAAAAATTTTTAAATAATGAATCCACATAAACAAAATTTCGCTCAGAAAAAATACCGGCTCAAATCGTTCAGTTGTGTGTGTCCTTCAGTTGTAAACAGAAAAAAATAAAAATTTATATCATTTAAAAAACTCATTATATTAATTAAAAAATTAATTAAAATTGCACCAGTAAGCAAATTAATGGTATTAATTATATATTTCATTCTCTAGATAAAACGTTTAATCAACTTGATTAAACGCTCAATTCACTTGATTTATTTTTTAATTAAAACTGATTTTATTTTTGATCAATGGTAAAAAAACTTTGGAGAATTTTTTCTGTGTACGGGTTTTTTCATGAACGCGGCAACTCTAATGTCATTGTAGTAAAATTTATTTTGTTTCATGAGAATATAAATTATGCTGTTTCGTGAAGATTGATCAATAACTTCCCACTTTAAAACGCCTAAAACCAATTAAGTTTAATATACGCAGCAAAGTAAGGAGTTAAAAAGCTAATACATATAACTTTTCTTCACAACTTATAGATTGGCATTTTAACTCATTATTCTTTCACGGCGATGTCATTGGAGGCAAGTACGCTTACAAATAGGGAGTTAAATAAGTCATTACCACGTTCTCTTACAAATAGGTACTTTAAAGTGGTACCAACAAAACTTAATTTGTCAAGCAAATTGTGTTTTTAATTTCCCTGCAGGAAACTTGTGTCAATTGTTCTAACAGACTGGTCCTGGGATTTGCGAAAATAGAACAAGCACAAAAAGAAGGAACACATTTTTTTGGGGCTTTCTAAAATGTGGTTCATAAATTTAGTTCTAGGACTTGTTTAATTGAAATAAACATGTTCATTGAGAATAAATGTGTGACTTGTCAAATGGTGGCTGTTGGGTGTCAATTGACCCCCTCCAATGACAACCCCATGTAAAAGTGATAGGTCCCATTCATATAAAGTGTTAGAACTATAACCGCTCTCGACCACCAAAGACCTATCACGGGATTACTTTGGTGTCAGTTCGCTTCCCTCTAGCGTTAATATACTTTCTAATGCAAAATTTGACTACCCTGAATTAAGCACATATTCATACCCAAAAAAAAAAAAACGAGAGAACGATATGATTGCAAAAACGATATCATATTTTCATGGAAAAATTACATTATACGGAAAAGTACAATTTAAATACTATCGTTTAATATACAAGATTTAAAACATATATTATGTTTTATGTCTCCTAGACGATATCATAATAATATCGTTTGGTTGATTGGGTAGTGTAGTTTTTATTTTAATTTTTAATTTTAAAATAAATCTCAAATTCAATTAAGTGTTTAAATTTTTCATATTCAAACCAATTACAATTTGATATTCATTTATAACAAATTAAAAAAAAACAAATTGTAAGAACAAATATGTATTTAAAATCTATTTGTATTACATTTGAATAAATAAAACCTGAACGGCCAATTTCACCAAGTTCAGTTAAAACTAACTATTACTTCAACTTGCAGTTAACAGTTTGTTTTTGACAGTTATAACTGATAGTTTATTACACTATGCTAGTTGAAAAAACAGACAAGCCGGGCACATAGCGTTTTAACATAATTCGGGTACGCTGAATCCAGTGCTGCCCGCGGTTTTTTAAGATTGGCTCTGGTTTTCAAGATATACCGTTATTTCGAAAATGAGGGAGGCTGCACAACATATGTTCGCATAACTCAAAAACGCTTTAGCTTATTGAAAAAAACTTAAAAAACGAAATTCCGCAATAAAATTTCCTTTTAGAAAAGTAAAACCCCATTCTAATATCTGCAGTCGTTTTAGAAACATAATTTTTTAACAAAATTTCGAAATTTTTGTTTTTTTTTAAATTCATAAAAAATTGGAAAATGCAGCTATTCTTCTAATTTTTTGCAGATGCGCCTAGATGGATCAAATGTATGACCCACCCCACTTTATTTTTCATCTCAATCATTTATTTCTAACATACCCACCCGTAATCTCCATTCCTTAAAAGGGCTTCCATACAAAATGTTCAATGCAGACTAGAAATATATTGAAGAAAAAGTCCCATAAATTCCCAGAAGTCGCCACTAGTGGTATATAATGTATGACCGACCTCAATTAATTTTGTTTCCTTAACATTTTCTCGAGACATACTTGCGCCTTATCTTCACTTCTTAGGGGGGCTCCCATACAAATATTGTGTTTTATAAAATTCTTAAATTAATTAAAATTTGTCGACTTTTGTGAATAAAATCAAAAGTTGCAAACAGATTTTAATCATTTATGGCTTGTTTTGTTTGGAATTTCGTTTTTTATACGTCTGCAAAAAATTTTTTATGAATTTTTAAAAAACAAAAATTTCGAAATTTTGTTAAAAAAATTATTTTTTTTTTCAAAAAAAAAAATTATGATTTTTTAGATATTTTAATTAGGCTTAAGTTCATTGAATTTAATTTGCATTAAATTATTTTTATGAAGAAAGGAATTTTTACAACATGGAAGATTAATTAAAATTGTTATTGATAATTTTCATTCTTGACTGACCTGGGATTCGAAGCCAGGCTGTCTGGCGTGTGATTCGAACCCAGGCGACTGGTTACCCTGACATGTTTCGACCTCAACCACTAGGTCTCCTCAGAGGGATTTGCCGTCTTACACTCGCAGCCATCGATGACTGCTGACGTCAGTAGTCAAACATCAATCCTTAAACCAAATTGTATTTTAACCTTTGGTAGATCGAAATTTGCTTTTTGAATGATTATCCATTTTTAATTGATCTCACATGTTTTCCTTACTTCTGTTTTTTCGTACTTTTGTCAAGAATTCTTCTTGAAGTCCAAAGTACATTTTTTTTTTTGTTTTTCCTGTTTTTTTTGTCTTTCTTTTTTTTTTTTTTTTTTCCAGTTGACCTTTTTCAGCACAACTTGAAGGACAAATGTAAACATAGCTCGTGCCTTAGCTGTTAACAATAATTAGTATTGTGGTTATTTTATTGAACTGTTAATGGTTTTTAATCCAAATTTAGATATTTTAATTAGGCTTAAGTTCATTGAATTTAATTTGCATTAAATTATTTTTATGAAGAAAGGAATTTTTACAACATGGAAGATTAATTAAAATTGTTATTGATAATTTTCATTCTTGACTGACCTGGGATTCGAAGCCAGGCTGTCTGGCGTGTGATTCGAACCCAGGCGACTGGTTACCCTGACATGTTTCGACCTCAACCACTAGGTCTCCTCAGAGGGATTTGCCGTCTTACACTCGCAGCCATCGATGACTGCTGACGTCAGTAGTCAAACATCAATCCTTAAACCAAATTGTATTTTAACCTTTGGTAGATCGAAATTTGCTTTTTGAATGATTATCCATTTTTAATTGATCTCACATGTTTTCCTTGAGATCAATTGTGAGATCAATTAAAAATGGATAATCATTCAAAAAGCAAATTTCGATCTACCAAAGGTTAAAATACAATTTGGTTTAAGGATTGATGTTTGACTACTGACGTCAGCAGTCATCGATGGCTGCGAGTGTAAGACGGCAAATCCCTCTGAGGAGACCTAGTGGTTGAGGTCGAAACATGTCAGGGTAACCAGTCGCCTGGGTTCGAATCACACGCCAGACAGCCTGGCTTCGAATCCCAGGTCAGTCAAGAATGAAAATTATCAATAACAATTTTAATTAATCTTCCATGTTGTAAAAATTCCTTTCTTCATAAAAATAATTTAATGCAAATTAAATTCAATGAACTTAAGCCTAATTAAAATATCTAAATTTGGATTAAAAACCATTAACAGTTCAATAAAATAACCACAATACTAATTATTGTTAACAGCTAAGGCACGAGCTATGTTTACATTTGTCCTTCAAGTTGTGCTGAAAAAGGTCAACTAGAAAAAAAAAAAAAAGAAAGACAAAAAAACAGGAAAAACAAAAAAAAAAAAAAAAAAAAATGTACTTTGGACTTCAAGAAGAATTCTTGACAAAAGTACGAAAAAACAGAAGTAAGGAAAACATGTGAGATCAATTAAAAATGGATAATCATTCAAAAAGCAAATTTCGATCTACCAAAGGTTAAAATACAATTTGGTTTAAGGATTGATGTTTGACTACTGACGTCAGCAGTCATCGATGGCTGCGAGTGTAAGACGGCAAATCCCTCTGAGGAGACCTAGTGGTTGAGGTCGAAACCTGTCAGGGTAACCAGTCGCCTGGGTTCGAATCACACGCCAGACAGCCTGGCTTCGAATCCCAGGTCAGTCAAGAATGAAAATTATCAATAACAATTTTAATTAATCTTCCATGTTGTAAAAATTCCTTTCTTCATAAAAATAATTTAATGCAAATTAAATTCAATGAACTTAAGCCTAATTAAAATATCTAAATTTGGATTAAAAACCATTAACAGTTCAATAAAATAACCACAATACTAATTATTGTTAACAGCTAAGGCACGAGCTATGTTTACATTTGTCCTTCAAGTTGTGCTGAAAAAGGTCAACTAGAAAAAAAAAAAGAAAGACAAAAAAACAGGAAAAACAAAAAAAAAAAAAAATGTACTTTGGACTTCAAGAAGAATTCTTGACAAAAGTACGAAAAAACAGAAGTAAGGAAAACATGTGAGATCAATTAAAAATGGATAATCATTCAAAAAGCAAATTTCGATCTACCAAAGGTTAAAATACAATTTGGTTTAAGGATTGATGTTTGACTACTGACGTCAGCAGTCATCGATGGCAGCGAGTGAAAGACGGCAAATCCCTCTGAGGAGACCTAGTGGTTGATGTCGAAACATGTCAGGGTAACCAGTCGCCTGGGTTCGACTCACACGCCAGACAGCCTGGCTTCGAATCCCAGGTCAGTCAAGAATGAAAATTATCAATAACAATTTTAATTAATCTTCCATGTTGTAAAAATTCCTTTCTTCATAAAAATAATTTAATGCAAATTAAATTCAATGAACTTAAGCCTAATTAAAATATCTAAATTTGGATTAAAAACCATTAACAGTTCAATAAAATAACCACAATACTAATTATTGTTAACAGCTAAGGCACGAGCTATGTTTACATTTGTCCTTCAAGTTGTGCTGAAAAAGGTCAACTAGAAAAAAAAAAAAAAAAAAGAAAGACAAAAAAACAGGAAAAACAAAAAAAAAAAAAAAATGTACTTTGGACTTCAAGAAGAATTCTTGACAAAAGTACGAAAAAACAGAAGTAAGGAAAACATGTGAGATCAATTAAAAATGGATAATCATTCAAAAAGCAAATTTCGATCTACCAAAGGTTAAAATACAATTTGGTTTAAGGATTGATGTTTGACTACTGACGTCAGCAGTCATCGATGGCTGCGAGTGTAAGACGGCAAATCCCTCTGAGGAGACCTAGTGGTTGAGGTCGAAACATGTCAGGGTAACCAGTCGCCTGGGTTCGAATCACACGCCAGACAGCCTGGCTTCGAATCCCAGGTCAGTCAAGAATGAAAATTATCAATAACAATTTTAATTAATCTTCCATGTTGTAAAAATTCCTTTCTTCATAAAAATAATTTAATGCAAATTAAATTCAATGAACTTAAGCCTAATTAAAATATCTAAATTTGGATTAAAAACCATTAACAGTTCAATAAAATAACCACAATACTAATTATTGTTAACAGCTAAGGCACGAGCTATGTTTACATTTGTCCTTCAAGTTGTGCTGAAAAAGGTCAACTAGAAAAAAAAAAAAAAGAAAGACAAAAAAACAGGAAAAACAAAAAAAAAAAAAAAAAAAATTTACTTTGGACTTCAAGAAGAATTCTTGACAAAAGTACGAAAAAACAGAAGTAAGGAAAACATGTGAGATCAATTAAAAATGGATAATCATTCAAAAAGCAAATTTCGATCTACCAAAGGTTAAAATACAATTTGGTTTAAGGATTGATGTTTGACTACTGACGTCAGCAGTCATCGATGGCTGCGAGTGTAAGACGGCAAATCCCTCTGAGGAGACCTAGTGGTTGAGGTCGAAACATGTCAGGGTAACCAGTCGCCTGGGTTCGAATCACACGCCAGACAGCCTGGCTTCGAATCCCAGGTCAGTCAAGAATGAAAATTATCAATAACAATTTTAATTAATCTTCCATGTTGTAAAAATTCCTTTCTTCATAAAAATAATTTAATGCAAATTAAATTCAATGAACTTAAGCCTAATTAAAATATCTAAATTTGGATTAAAAACCATTAACAGTTCAATAAAATAACCACAATACTAATTATTGTTAACAGCTAAGGCACGAGCTATGTTTACATTTGTCCTTCAAGTTGTGCTGAAAAAGGTCAACTAGAAAAAAAAAAAAAAAGAAAGACAAAAAAACAGGAAAAACAAAAAAAAAAAAAAAAAAAATGTACTTTGGACTTCAAGAAGAATTCTTGACAAAAGTACGAAAAAACAGAAGTAAGGAAAACATGTGAGATCAATTAAAAATGGATAATCATTCAAAAAGCAAATTTCGATCTACCAAAGGTTAAAATACAATTTGGTTTAAGGATTGATGTTTGACTACTGACGTCAGCAGTCATCGATGGCTGCGAGTGTAAGACGGCAAATCCCTCTGAGGAGACCTAGTGGTTGAGGTCGAAACCTGTCAGGGTAACCAGTCGCCTGGGTTCGAATCACACGCCAGACAGCCTGGCTTCGAATCCCAGGTCAGTCAAGAATGAAAATTATCAATAACAATTTTAATTAATCTTCCATGTTGTAAAAATTCCTTTCTTCATAAAAATAATTTAATGCAAATTAAATTCAATGAACTTAAGCCTAATTAAAATATCTAAATTTGGATTAAAAACCATTAACAGTTCAATAAAATAACCACAATACTAATTATTGTTAACAGCTAAGGCACGAGCTATGTTTACATTTGTCCTTCAAGTTGTGCTGAAAAAGGTCAACTAGAAAAAAAAAAAAAGAAAGACAAAAAAACAGGAAAAACAAAAAAAAAAAAAAATGTACTTTGGACTTCAAGAAGAATTCTTGACAAAAGTACGAAAAAACAGAAGTAAGGAAAACATGTGAGATCAATTAAAAATGGATAATCATTCAAAAAGCAAATTTCGATCTACCAAAGGTTAAAATACAATTTGGTTTAAGGATTGATGTTTGACTACTGACGTCAGCAGTCATCGATGGCTGCGAGTGTAAGACGGCAAATCCCTCTGAGGAGACCTAGTGGTTGACGTCGAAACATGTCAGGGTAACCAGTCGCCTGGGTTCGACTCACACGCCAGACAGCCTGGCTTCGAATCCCAGGTCAGTCAAGAATGAAAATTATCAATAACAATTTTAATTAATCTTCCATGTTGTAAAAATTCCTTTCTTCATAAAAATAATTTAATGCAAATTAAATTCAATGAACTTAAGCCTAATTAAAATATCTAAATTTGGATTAAAAACCATTAACAGTTCAATAAAATAACCACAATACTAATTATTGTTAACAGCTAAGGCACGAGCTATGTTTACATTTGTCCTTCAAGTTGTGCTGAAAAAGGTCAACTAGAAAAAAAAAAAAAAAAAAAGAAAGACAAAAAAACAGGAAAAACAAAAAAAAAAAAAAAAATGTACTTTGGACTTCAAGAAGAATTCTTGACAAAAGTACGAAAAAACAGAAGTAAGGAAAACATGTGAGATCAATTAAAAATGGATAATCATTCAAAAAGCAAATTTCGATCTACCAAAGGTTAAAATACAATTTGGTTTAAGGATTGATGTTTGACTACTGACGTCAGCAGTCATCGATGGCTGCGAGTGTAAGACGGCAAATCCCTCTGAGGAGACCTAGTGGTTGAGGTCGAAACATGTCAGGGTAACCAGTCGCCTGGGTTCGAATCACACGCCAGACAGCCTGGCTTCGAATCCCAGGTCAGTCAAGAATGAAAATTATCAATAACAATTTTAATTAATCTTCCATGTTGTAAAAATTCCTTTCTTCATAAAAATAATTTAATGCAAATTAAATTCAATGAACTTAAGCCTAATTAAAATATCTAAATTTGGATTAAAAACCATTAACAGTTCAATAAAATAACCACAATACTAATTATTGTTAACAGCTAAGGCACGAGCTATGTTTACATTTGTCCTTCAAGTTGTGCTGAAAAAGGTCAACTAGAAAAAAAAAAAGAAAGACAAAAAAACAGGAAAAACAAAAAAAAAAAAAAAAAAAAATGTACTTTGGACTTCAAGAAGAATTCTTGACAAAAGTACGAAAAAACAGAAGTAAGGAAAACATGTGAGATCAATTAAAAATGGATAATCATTCAAAAAGCAAATTTCGATCTACCAAAGGTTAAAATACAATTTGGTTTAAGGATTGATGTTTGACTACTGACGTCAGCAGTCATCGATGGCTGCGAGTGTAAGACGGCAAATCCCTCTGAGGAGACCTAGTGGTTGAGGTCGAAACATGTCAGGGTAACCAGTCGCCTGGGTTCGAATCACACGCCAGACAGCCTGGCTTCGAATCCCAGGTCAGTCAAGAATGAAAATTATCAATAACAATTTTAATTAATCTTCCATGTTGTAAAAATTCCTTTCTTCATAAAAATAATTTAATGCAAATTAAATTCAATGAACTTAAGCCTAATTAAAATATCTAAATTTGGATTAAAAACCATTAACAGTTCAATAAAATAACCACAATACTAATTATTGTTAACAGCTAAGGCACGAGCTATGTTTACATTTGTCCTTCAAGTTGTGCTGAAAAAGGTCAACTAGAAAAAAAAAAAAAAAGAAAGACAAAAAAACAGGAAAAACAAAAAAAAAAAAATGTACTTTGGACTTCAAGAAGAATTCTTGACAAAAGTACGAAAAAACAGAAGTAAGGAAAACATGTGAGATCAATTAAAAATGGATAATCATTCAAAAAGCAAATTTCGATCTACCAAAGGTTAAAATACAATTTGGTTTAAGGATTGATGTTTGACTACTGACGTCAGCAGTCATCGATGGCTGCGAGTGTAAGACGGCAAATCCCTCTGAGGAGACCTAGTGGTTGAGGTCGAAACATGTCAGGGTTACCAGTCGCCTGGGTTCGAATCACACGCCAGACAGCCTGGCTTCGAATCCCAGGTCAGTCAAGAATGAAAATTATCAATAACAATTTTAATTAATCTTCCATGTTGTAAAAATTCCTTTCTTCATAAAAATAATTTAATGCAAATTAAATTCAATGAACTTAAGCCTAATTAAAATATCTAAATTTGGATTAAAAACCATTAACAGTTCAATAAAATAACCACAATACTAATTATTGTTAACAGCTAAGGCACGAGCTATGTTTACATTTGTCCTTCAAGTTGTGCTGAAAAAGGTCAACTAGAAAAAAAAAAAAAAAAAGAAAGACAAAAAAACAGGAAAAACAAAAAAAAAAAAAAAAATGTACTTTGGACTTCAAGAAGAATTCTTGACAAAAGTACGAAAAAACAGAAGTAAGGAAAACATGTGAGATCAATTAAAAATGGATAATCATTCAAAAAGCAAATTTCGATCTACCAAAGGTTAAAATACAATTTGGTTTAAGGATTGATGTTTGACTACTGACGTCAGCAGTCATCGATGGCTGCGAGTGTAAGACGGCAAATCCCTCTGAGGAGACCTAGTGGTTGAGGTCGAAACATGTCAGGGTAACCAGTCGCCTGGGTTCGAATCACACGCCAGACAGCCTGGCTTCGAATCCCAGGTCAGTCAAGAATGAAAATTATCAATAACAATTTTAATTAATCTTCCATGTTGTAAAAATTCCTTTCTTCATAAAAATAATTTAATGCAAATTAAATTCAATGAACTTAAGCCTAATTAAAATATCTAAATTTGGATTAAAAACCATTAACAGTTCAATAAAATAACCACAATACTAATTATTGTTAACAGCTAAGGCACGAGCTATGTTTACATTTGTCCTTCAAGTTGTGCTGAAAAAGGTCAACTAGAAAAAAAAAAAGAAAGACAAAAAAACAGGAAAAACAAAAAAAAAAAAAAAAAAAAATGTACTTTGGACTTCAAGAAGAATTCTTGACAAAAGTACGAAAAAACAGAAGTAAGGAAAACATGTGAGATCAATTAAAAATGGATAATCATTCAAAAAGCAAATTTCGATCTACCAAAGGTTAAAATACAATTTGGTTTAAGGATTGATGTTTGACTACTGACGTCAGCAGTCATCGATGGCTGCGAGTGTAAGACGGCAAATCCCTCTGAGGAGACCTAGTGGTTGAGGTCGAAACATGTCAGGGTAACCAGTCGCCTGGGTTCGAATCACACGCCAGACAGCCTGGCTTCGAATCCCAGGTCAGTCAAGAATGAAAATTATCAATAACAATTTTAATTAATCTTCCATGTTGTAAAAATTCCTTTCTTCATAAAAATAATTTAATGCAAATTAAATTCAATGAACTTAAGCCTAATTAAAATATCTAAATTTGGATTAAAAACCATTAACAGTTCAATAAAATAACCACAATACTAATTATTGTTAACAGCTAAGGCACGAGCTATGTTTACATTTGTCCTTCAAGTTGTGCTGAAAAAGGTCAACTAGAAAAAAAAAAAAAAAGAAAGACAAAAAAACAGGAAAAACAAAAAAAAAAAAAAATGTACTTTGGACTTCAAGAAGAATTCTTGACAAAAGTACGAAAAAACAGAAGTAAGGAAAACATGTGAGATCAATTAAAAATGGATAATCATTCAAAAAGCAAATTTCGATCTACCAAAGGTTAAAATACAATTTGGTTTAAGGATTGATGTTTGACTACTGACGTCAGCAGTCATCGATGGCTGCGAGTGTAAGACGGCAAATCCCTCTGAGGAGACCTAGTGGTTGAGGTCGAAACATGTCAGGGTTACCAGTCGCCTGGGTTCGAATCACACGCCAGACAGCCTGGCTTCGAATCCCAGGTCAGTCAAGAATGAAAATTATCAATAACAATTTTAATTAATCTTCCATGTTGTAAAAATTCCTTTCTTCATAAAAATAATTTAATGCAAATTAAATTCAATGAACTTAAGCCTAATTAAAATATCTAAATTTGGATTAAAAACCATTAACAGTTCAATAAAATAACCACAATACTAATTATTGTTAACAGCTAAGGCACGAGCTATGTTTACATTTGTCCTTCAAGTTGTGCTGAAAAAGGTCAACTAGAAAAAAAAAAAAAAAAAGAAAGACAAAAAAACAGGAAAAACAAAAAAAAAAAAAAAAATGTACTTTGGACTTCAAGAAGAATTCTTGACAAAAGTACGAAAAAACAGAAGTAAGGAAAACATGTGAGATCAATTAAAAATGGATAATCATTCAAAAAGCAAATTTCGATCTACCAAAGGTTAAAATACAATTTGGTTTAAGGATTGATGTTTGACTACTGACGTCAGCAGTCATCGATGGCTGCGAGTGTAAGACGGCAAATCCCTCTGAGGAGACCTAGTGGTTGAGGTCGAAACATGTCAGGGTAACCAGTCGCCTGGGTTCGAATCACACGCCAGACAGCCTGGCTTCGAATCCCAGGTCAGTCAAGAATGAAAATTATCAATAACAATTTTAATTAATCTTCCATGTTGTAAAAATTCCTTTCTTCATAAAAATAATTTAATGCAAATTAAATTCAATGAACTTAAGCCTAATTAAAATATCTAAATTTGGATTAAAAACCATTAACAGTTCAATAAAATAACCACAATACTAATTATTGTTAACAGCTAAGGCACGAGCTATGTTTACATTTGTCCTTCAAGTTGTGCTGAAAAAGGTCAACTAGAAAAAAAAAAAAAAAAAAGAAAGACAAAAAAACAGGAAAAACAAAAACAAAAAAAAAATGTACTTTGGACTTCAAGAAGAATTCTTGACAAAAGTACGAAAAAACAGAAGTAAGGAAAACATGTGAGATCAATTAAAAATGGATAATCATTCAAAAAGCAAATTTCGATCTACCAAAGGTTAAAATACAATTTGGTTTAAGGATTGATGTTTGACTACTGACGTCAGCAGTCATCGATGGCTGCGAGTGTAAGACGGCAAATCCCTCTGAGGAGACCTAGTGGTTGAGGTCGAAACATGTCAGGGTAACCAGTCGCCTGGGTTCGAATCACACGCCAGACAGCCTGGCTTCGAATCCCAGGTCAGTCAAGAATGAAAATTATCAATAACAATTTTAATTAATCTTCCATGTTGTAAAAATTCCTTTCTTCATAAAAATAATTTAATGCAAATTAAATTCAATGAACTTAAGCCTAATTAAAATATCTAAATTTGGATTAAAAACCATTAACAGTTCAATAAAATAACCACAATACTAATTAAAAAAAAATTATGTTTCTAAAACGACTGCGGATATTAGAATGAAGTTTTACTTTTCTTAAAGGAAATTTTATTGCGGAATTTCGGTTTTTTAAGTTTTTTCAATAAGCTAAAGCGTTTTTGAGTTATGCGAACATATGTTGTGCAACCTCCTCCATTTTCGAAATAACGGTATATCTCGAAAAGCAGAGCCAATCTTACAATCAACCGCGGGCACCACTGGATTTAGCGAATTATGTTAAAACGCCAGGTGCCCAGCTTGTCACGAAAAAAAGTGTCAATTTCTTGCACAGTGTTATTACTAACTTGGTGAAATTGGATGTAAATGAATTGTATTATGAATTAATTATAAATTTCGTTAGCCAACTTAATGCAGATGGAATGAAGTAGTCATTGAAAAGTAAGTTGTTTAGTAATACCAAGCCATTACCAAGTTTTTACTGGATATCTAAAAACATAATTCTGCGTGAATATTGACTTTTAATTTAATATCTTAAGTCCTCTCCACAAATATTCGTACGAATGGTGGAGGGTATCAAAGATTCAGCAAAGCCAAATAGATCACATTAACTTGTTCATATATCAAAACTCGTTGTTTCAATTTTTTACTTTAACCTAAAATTTTTTTTACATATTTTTTACTTATACTCCATAGTAGCAGCAGTGAAAGATCCTTCAAACTTTATATCGCACATGTTCAACAATATTGTATTAACTAAAAATTTGAAAATGTCTAGTAGAAGCGAAAGCATTTTTAATTTTACATTAAGGGCATATGAAAAATAATTTTTTAAGCCAACTGTTTCATTACCAAAGAATTAACAAAATATCACGATATATTAACAGCGGTTCGATATGAATATTACGCGTCGATTTTTTTACAAAAAATGATAAATAAAAATTTTGAGTTGAATACTCTATTGTTGAACAAGTGCGATATGTATTTATTATGGAATAAGTCTAAACACTTAACACTTGATCCCCAACTAGCGAGAATATTTTTTTTAATCTTCCTGTTAATCATGTTTAACTTTTGATGTACTCCTGCTTTGGTTACAGAAGAACTCTCTCTCAGCAGAATGGCCCGATATGTTTTTCGTCATTAATTTACTTTAAAAATTTGATATATATTACTCAACAATTTTATCAAATAACTAGAAAGCGAAAATTTTTCAATCGCACTTTAAGAAGAATAATTCTGATGTTGATGTCAACATAATACTCCGCACAAAGAACTTTTAAACTCATAACATAAATTTGTTTTGCCGGTTTCTTGATTACTAATGAGTCCGAGATAGGGTACTTCCTCAAAACATTGTCTGTATATACCATGGTGTACGGTTTTATATAGTCGCGGTTGACCGACTACACACTCCTACTTGTTCCTTTACATATTACGTATTAGTAGAGAAAAAGTAATATATCGTCGTCTGGCCTGCAAGAAGTGCCAAGGGTTTTTTTAACGGTTTTAAGGAGAGTGCAATAATTGAATTTATATTATCCTTTTATAATACTTAATTGACATCAAGAGAAACAATGATTGGCGGGTATATTTACTTAAATACCGTGTTAAAAGAAATTCGGATTAAATGTCTGTTACAGAGTGGTGAATAACCCTTTTAGAAGCAGCGTTTTTTTTCAAAATATGTTCATACCAGTTTGAACACACAAAACTTTCTGTTTATAGAAGAAATCTTAGTATTAGGTTTTTAATCCATAAACAAGAAATTACTATCAACACATATCACTTGTTGCAGGAATATTTTGTAAATAACTTTTAAACCCATTAAGTTATCGCAAAAACTCTTAGTAGATATGTGACCAATAGAGATTCGCAATAGTGCAATCCAGTGTGGCCAGGTCTCATAAAATCGTACAGCTAAATCTGGCATTATATATGGCCAAAAAGTTCTTAAAAATGATTTTAAAAAATGTCAAAAATAATGCTAAAATTGTTTAAAGATTTTTGTTAAAAATTTATTACCAGTATGAAATTTTATTCGAAACTAAATACATTTTAGTGACTTTTTTTTTAACAAAATTTAAATAAATGGTTATATTTAAGGAAATGGCTAGATTTTGGTAAAGCATGTGATACATATAAATATGTAGCATAGGGAGTTAAAATTAAATATTAAATTTAGCGGGCCTGCAAACCTCTGATATATGATACATTTAAATGGTTTATTTATATAAAATACAAAATTTTTAGATCATTTAATTTTTTATAGTTTAAGAAATGTTAAAGCTTTAAAATAATAATTTTTTAGCAGTTTAGAGCAAACAATTTTTTCATACATTTACACTATTGAATTTTTATCTAAATACAAAGTGAAATTTCCTTGTACTTTTATATCGTAATATGAAAGGGCAAATAATATTTAAAAATCCACAAGACAGGTAAGCAGCCGTTTCTTAACATAAGAATTATCCATTTTTAGACGAGATTTCATTTTAGGTACAACTTTGATTAAAAGTTTATTATAATATATATTTTTTTTTAAACCCATAGTCCTATTCCCTCAATATTTACCAGGAATATTTTCCATGCACTATCACAATTTCGCCTGTTCGTATATTTTCATTGCTAGACAAAGGATAGCTAAAGTATAATGTGATGCATGTGCATGGAAAATATTCCTGGGAAATATTGAGGGAATAGGACTATTAGGGTATGAAGGCTTTTTAAATTGTAATTTGACTTAGAATACACATTCAAATTAATATTAAAAATTTTTTTTTTAGTAAAATCGTTAAAACTATTCGTCCAAATTTTTCAAATAATTAATGCTAAGAAAAGCTAAAACATTATCCAAAAATGCTAAATAAAATGACAAGTGCTAAAAGAAAATTTTGCAGCTCAATAAAAATTTGTAAAGCTAAATTTAGCTGAAAAATGCCAAATTGGCCACACTGGTGCAATCAAAAAATTCGCAATGTAACACATAGCACTACTTGCAGGCTAGACTACGATATGTTGAATAATTTTTAAACAATTTTATACACTTCTGTATAAAATTCAACATGCAACATGTAAATATAAATTTAGCCTAAAGAATTTCCCTACTCATACATAAACAACTATAACTTTGAAACAACAAAAACAACAACATAAAATATCCGTTCATAAAATTTTTCTATATTTTACAACTCTACCAATACCATTTATTGATCCATCTCTTCATTCATTTATTTAACAGAAAGAGGGAGAAGCAGGATTTTTATGAGTCAACGTCACATAAACGATAATAACATTTACATTTGTATTTTATTTGTATGGATACCTGTGAGGATTTGTGTGTGCGTATAGGGGTGAAAGTAGTTGTGCAAGTACAGGGTGGTTAAATGGTCTATAACTTTAGTATTACAATATAATTTTTGTTTAGTAAGTTTAAAGTGTTATATAAAATAATTAAAAGTTTAGAAAATATAAATTTCCAAGAAAATTTTGAAAGCAATGACAATAATACTAAATTCTCTTTACGATGGCACGTCCAGTAGGGAGAAGGTAAACCTGCTACGGGCTAAATGTTTACAAAGAAGTTTTAATTATAACAACTGAAGGGAAGTTATTATTATTAAAGTGGGGCTGAGAAATAAAAGAAAATATGATTTAGTTTCTTTTATTTTTCTCGGGTTACGGAGTGAATTGGGATTATCACCCGTAATGATTTCTTATTAACCTAGAAATGGTGTACCAATGAGTGGATCTCTTCCTCTTTCATTTTTTTCAATTTCAATCTTTATTTTCAAAAAGTAGTTAACAAGAGTTCACAAGATAAGTTAATTTTTAAGTATTTTTACATTCCGATACACTTCGCTTTTACAGAATTGAAACAGTTTACATGTTCGAAACAAATTTCCCAATATGGCCTTAATTTCAATATTGTTAAATACACTATTCTTATTTTAGAAATTTTAATCAGAATTAGCTTTACCCCAAAAAATAAAATGAGTAAAAATTTATATAAAAAGATAGATTTTACTTATTTTGTTTTTAAGTGTCCAAAGAATTTTGGACACATAAATTTATCAAAAGCCTATAACATAAATAAAAGTAAGTATTAAAAGATATGTAAGAATCTCAAAAATTAAAAAAAAAAACAAGTAGTAGTGGCTCTATTCGGCTCTGCGTTATATCTATCTGCTTTTATAGTGGTGCTATATATACTTATAAATACCGTTCTTTAGATATACATACAGTCGCCGCTCGGTTATAAGAACTAATTCAGACTGGGCCTGTTCACTAAATGGAGGAGTTTATATAATCGAGAGAATATAAAATACCGGCATTATTTATGGTAGCACACGCAGAGAAAAAACATATTATGTTTTATTTAACCATATTATTATCACCGACAACCATATTATTGTCATACAGTCGCCGCTCGGTTATAAGAACTAATTCAGACTGGGCCTGTTCACTAAATGGAGGAGTTTATATAATCGAGAGAATATAAAATACCGGCATTATTTATGGTAGCACACGCAGAGAAAAAACATATTATGTTTTATTTAACCATATTATTATCACCGACAACCATATTATTGTTAAATTAGTCCTCCATCAAGAAGCTACAACCATATTATGGTTGCCTCTAAACATGTGCTTTAACAATTAAAATGCTTAAGTGAGAAATATTTAACACTCTAAGCATTTGTTAAACTGATTGGAGAAACAGGCTGTCATCTGAAACCATTACAGGAAATTTATTTACTAAATAAAGTATACCAAGGATGAACATTTTGCCCCTTCCCTAGATAAATGGAAGTAGAACTTGTTAGGCAAAAATGACTAAATGGACACACTGTTCGTCAGTCCAAATATGAATCACAGTTATAAAATGTGTTTTTAACAAAATTAAGCCACAGCGCATCCATCGAGCATAATAGATGAGATGTTACAAGATGTTTTCCTTAAACGCATTGTTTCATGGAGCATCGACTTTAAATGGCCGAAGTGCTAACTGGATTTAACTCTACCAATTTTAAAAAGGAAATTCTGGCGATAGCTTCATAAATCTTAAAGAGCAGCACTAAGATGACGATATTGTTTTTTAGTTAAATTTAACTAAATTCCCTATTCCGGACTATACGAGACCCTTTGTTTTTTTCGTCCCACCCTGTATATCTCTTTAGAGTTTAAATGTGTAAATCAAAATTTTATTATAGAAATATTTGTTTGAAATTTTATAGTTTTTCTCATCTGTATTATTTTTGTATATAAAAGTGGATTGATTTGATATGTTTTCAATATAAAATTTATTACAAAACATAAATATTACTATAAAGTTTACTATACATTTATGAAAGTTTATGAAACCTTAACTTACTTGAATACATTTACCTACACAAACATGTAAATTTATTGAAAACACACCTATTCAAAGACATATCTACGAATATACTTATGATCTGTAATTATTTTTCAAATACATGAAAGAATATATTTAAATGCAAAGCTTCTCAAAGTTGTTTTTAAGATCTTAATTTGTTTGTGGTTATTATTCGGTTGCCAAAAGAACAATATAGGGAAGGGCATATAGAGTGTATATAGAGAGTAGTTTTGGTCGCTTAGTGGGATGCGAGTGGGATATGTATGAAAAAAATAATTTCTAACTTTTTTTTAGCATTTGACTTACAAATTATTTTTTTTATACATATCCCATTCGCATCCCACTAAGCGACCAAAACTACCTTAAAGGAAAAGACCTAAGCTTTCTTTTGAGCAAAAATAAAAAAAAAACAAAAATAGTTTTAAATATAAGAAAAAAAACAATTTTAAAAAATTTAAAAAAAAAAAAATATTAAAGGACTAATGTGATTGAGATTAAGTTTTTTAGATTATTTATCTTTTTGTTATTATTATTATTATTTAATATTAATTTAATTATTATTACAAATAAATAAAAAGATTTAATTTGTCAACATCTCTATAGAAAAAGTGATTTTATTCCTGGGATTAACATATTGTGGGTATTAGAGTGTCGAGGGAATGAAATGCTAGTTCGGTATGTTATATACCGTCGGAAAGGTTAATTTGTCTAGTTTCTCAGCATAAGTTTAATTTTTAATATTTTAGAAACACTTACACATAAAAAGGAAAAAATTCCAAATAGTGCATATGCTAAAAATTGAAAAACCCTCGTCTTGAGTTAGAAATTATTTTTTTTTTATACATATCCCACTCTCATCCCACTAAGCGACCAAAACTACCTAAAAGAAAAATACATAAGCTTAAAAAAAAAAAATTTTAAAAAATTTAAAAAAATACAAAAAAACTTTTTTTCGATAGCTTCAAGAAATAGCTATCTAATTTGTTTGGGACAAATTTTGCTAACACCAATAGATAATAAGTTACATTTGACCCCCTCTAACTCAAAAACTTGCAAATTTCATCCAAATCGGTAGACATCGATTTCAAAAGTTGGGTCACTTGACATGAAATCCCCCATATATATATATATTTTTAGTCAATTTTTATTTAATTATTGTCAATTACTTTTTATTTTTAATTAAAATTAAAAAAAAAAAAAAATTAGAACAGGACCTTAATGGCATTATGGGAGATTTTATACGTTAAGAGAAATCTAGGAAAAGGACTGTGTAATTTGATATTCTGTATTATGGGTTGCCTTCGATTTCTCCGACATCAACTAGAAGTGAAAGAATTTGTTCAAGTCAAGTTTTATCAAAACTAAAGAAAAGAATTGCTTAAGTTCTAAGCATTTTTCTAAAAGATTGTTTTTTCAGGTCTCCTTATACTATTGAAATAACCGATAAAATTATCTTACAGCTTATTATATAATTATTACATAATATTTGTGTATTAATTAAAAAATATGTATAACACATTTTTTTGAATTATTTTTTTGTTCGCTTATTTTAGTTCAATAACTTTTATATTTGTTATGTAATTATTTTATTTTTTTACTAAAAAACTCCAAATAATAAATAATTTATGCATTTTTCTTTCTGAAATTACTTAATTTATAAAAAAAACTTTATTAATCGGTTAACCGATTAATTACAAAATTAACTGATTATTAGCCAATTAAACCAAAACCTCGGTTAATTATGCACGCTATAACGGCTTGGAAGCAAATATTGACATCACTATTGGATTGGAAAAAATTTAAACGATAATAATACATTCATTATTCATTTTAGTATGTAAGAATTTTTATATATTGTTTTTATTATAAAATTATGAGCGGTATTAATTAAGACAATCAAAATAAAACATTGGTTGTACAATCAAAGTAGTAAGTTCCAAACTTGTAAGACAGGGCAGTATGAACACCTTAAAAGTGAGGGTAAAATATGCAACATGTTTTGCATGTTTTTCATAAACATATTTACAAAAATGTTAAATTAGTCGTCCAGCATAAAGACGCAACCATATTATTGAAAAGTGATTTTCTCTGAATGTATGATTGTCCTAAACGACATAAATTGTATTTATGCAGTATTTTTTTTTTTTTTATTAAAAACAGCAAACTTACGATGTGTGTTGCATTGTCGCTGCCGTAAATTATAAATGATAACGACATTAATTTCAAGTGAGTACGACTTAATTACGGCAACGACTCTCGTGATAAGGCTCATCGATTAGTTTTACTTTAAATAAATTTCAAATAATTTCCCGGCTACGAAAAAAATTTTGTATAGGTTTTAAAAAGTCTGAGAAATTAGAGACCCTCGTCTAGTATTTAAAATGTCTTGTATGAGAAACTATTCGTCAGTATTTCAAACTAAAAATGCCAATAAAATTTTTCTTTGGCCTTCTTTTTGCTACCATAAAAAATGTATCCAGTAGTAAATGAAATATTACCCTCAAGGTGTTTAAGAGTTTTCAATTGAATTTTAAATTTTAATTTAATATTTATTGATATTGTAGAAAATGTTTTATATAAAAACAATTACAATTTTAATTTCTAAACACTAAATATTATTTATCAATAAAAAAAAATAATTCTTCTAAATTTACAATTGCACATACAAAAACTTTAATGTTGGTGAGTTTGTAATGCAAATTTTAGTTTAAATTTAAATATTGTTTAAGAAGAATAAACTTTTGAAAAGTTTGTTAAATACCTTATGACCAGGGACCGTAGTGTATATACGAGTAAATGGTATCAAAATTTTATTTATAAGAGTTATCTTGTCTATCAAAAAAAAAAAAAAAAAAAATGCATCTAAAACAGTTTTCAAATAAAGCTCTTAAAAAGAGAGTTTTAGTCTTGCCGTCATAAAAAACACTCAGTTGAGGAATAAAATATCAGTTGATAAAACAAAAACCAAATTTCGTTTAAAAGTGTTTTCACCAGGGTTGGCTGCCCACTGGGTAACCCAGTGGGTTTGTTTCAAAAACCCAAGTTATTTTAAAATAAATATTAAGGGCATTCAGCTTATATTTTTTTTATTGCAAAAAAGGAAAAATGGAAAGCAGAAATGTAAAGCGTAAAGTTGTACATATTTGACGTGTCAAAAAAAGTAAAACAAACTGTAAATCAAATGTAAAATATTTATGTCTTTTACGACGCCTTACGAAAATTTAAAAAATAAGTTAATTATATCTTATTAGGCCCTGGTCTATCAGTCTGCACAAGGGCGGACATTAATACCACGGAACTGGGCCTTAATAGAAGGTTTAGCACGGTCCTCCCTAACAGTGGAGCATGGGATTGTGTAAATCTCTGTGATGGTAACCAGGGACTACTCTGGTAAACTGATGGATCCAAATCGGAGCATGGGGTTGGTGGTGGAGTATTTGGACCTAACATCTCGATAGCCATGGGAAGATCTCTAAGTGTATTCCAGACCGAGATCCACGCTATTGATGTGTGCTGTATCAACATTTTTAGCAGTGGAATGATAGGAAACAGCATTGTGATATTCACTGATAGCCAAGCGGCCATTAAGGCACTCTCTTCCTGGAAATTATCCTCGAAGTTGGTGGCGGAACAGAGTGAAACTCTGTTTGGTGCCGGGACACTCAGGGGTCCCGGGAAAAGATAGGGCTGATGAGCTGGCTAGGGCTGGAGTAAAAACCCAAATGGTGGGCCCGAGCCCCTTTGTGGGTTAAGTTGGGCCACTACCCAGTCCCTAGTGGAGAAATGGGCTCTCAGTGAGCACAGGAGATACTAGGTATCGCTACCAGGAATACGTAAGGCGAAGGAACTGATATTTCCCGGGAGTACATTGAAGACAAGGGGTCGCAACAGATGGGAACTACGACTGTTGATGGGAACTACGACTGTTATATGACAGGCCACCAAACGGTCAAGCACCACCTGTTTCGGATGGGCCTGGTAGAGGACCAGGAATGCAGACTATGTCGTGAGGAGGACGAGACCACAGGGCATTTACTGTGTGACTGCCCGGCGCTGGCATGGGCCAGAAGAAGACACTTGGGGCGATAGGCGCCTTCTTGAATTCCTCTGGGTGGCAGGGGGTCTTTTGGCCAACTAAAGGGGGGTGGGTACAATAGAACTGGCGTGGTCGCGAAACCGTCTTCATTGGGAAAAATCTACGTCGCACAGAGGAGTATTTGGCCTGAAATGCTGGCCAAAAAGGCAAAACTGAATTTTAAGAAATCTTAAGAACTAAGTACGCAGCTCGACAGACAACAATATTTTACATTATATTGTAAATTTTGAAGACTTTTAGTTAGACGATTTGTAGCTCTGAGACCCTGCTAAAGTCAGGAAAGTGAAGAAAATTATATGAGATTTAAATTTTTTTTCGGTTTCTGGATGTTTACAGATATTTTGTTTTGCGGCTAAACGAATAAAGGTTTAACAAAGATTATTTTTTTCGCTGAAAGGTTTGATCAAAAGTTATTTAAAAAAGAAAAAAAAATTTAAAATATGTTGAATATTCATGTTGAAACAATTCGTTCAAAAGCTAAAAAAAACAAATTATACACTTCTTTTTTGCAAAAAACGGAAAAGAAGAGGTTTTTAAAAGTGAGGTTAGCATGTCTACGACTTATGTTTGATACCACAATAAAATTTGGAATCTCTAATTTTAGAAACCAAAAAAAAAAGTGTGCGCAAGTTTGCGCCATTATTTTTGACGATTTTTTTAAATTTTCACATTTCTTCTATTTTTGCTCATCGGGCACTTTTTCTTATACCTTTATATCGTCATAAACTTTTATGTATTTTGAATTATTGATTTCAACTGTTATTCACATCTCTTTTAACACTTCACAATATTAATACCTGCCTATATGTAATTATAAATTGCAAAAATTCTTAATTATCCATAATAGTTTTAAGGGAATGTCCCACAAATCCCCATAAAAGATATTTTTATATACCTGCTCTACAAAACATTATTTGTTAAAAAAAGTTTAGGATCGATACTTCATCTCTCATATAAACTGCCAATTAAAAAGAGGCAAGCAAGGAGCGATGAAGATAAAGCAATTGTTAAAGAGAGGAAGATATTCATCCAAAAAAGACTTCAAGACGAGATAGGAACACTTGTAGATGTTCTAAAACCAGGATACGGTAGCACTAATGATGGCAACTAATCAAGAAGATTTTTTTCGGACCCAGCAACTGCATTGAAAATCACTGGAATAAATGAAGAATTAATCAACCGCCTGAAATTAATATTGGAAGCAATAACTAGCGAACACCAAATTAATATTGAAACATTTGAGGAATATGCACATAAAACTGCCGAAATATATGTGCAACTTTACAACTGGCACCCAATGAGTCCTACGATGCACAAGATTCTTATTCATGGCGGTAGTGTTATAAAGCAAGCAATCTTGCCAATTGGACAATTGTCAGAAGAAGCTGCCGAGGCCAGAAATAAGCACTTACGATTATATCGTACGAATTATTCGAGGAAATTCAGCAGAAGCGATACAAATCGAGATGTCTTGAATAGGTAATTTCTGAGCAGTGACCCTTTTGTAAGCTGCAGTACGCAAAGAGAACGGAATAATTAAAAAGCTTTTTCATCAGAAACCATCACACTTTTTCTTTCTGACACCGATGAAGCAGCTAATGAGGATACACATACTTTTCCGTTTATAAAGTATTAAATAATATAAAATAAATATAATAAAGCCTTTTTTCATAAAAAAAAATATTGTTTTATAAGAGCCTTACAATTTTAAAATTTTTTTTTTTAATTAGACTGTAAATCACATGTACAGTCACATACAGTCTGTCAAGAATGAGTTTAAACCTTTAAAATCAACATTTGTTAATTGAGTTTTGCGAATTATACAAACTTTTATTTCTTAGAAATGTGGCTTTTAGAAAAATCTTAAAAATTTAAACTTTTTGGTTCTTAAATTTTTTTATTGCATTTTGAAAACCAAAAATTTGACGCATTTTGAATGGAAATTTTTTTTTTCGCCATTAAATTTGTAATAACTCCAAAATAGTAATAGATATAAAATAAATGTGTGTGGTTAGTTTAAGCAGAATTTTCCGGTGCATCTTCTGATCCTCCTGCTATTAAAATCGGAGAACACGTTTTCAAGTTATGGCAAAATATATAAGGCAACCCAACGATTTAGGGGGTGAAGTATGCCACGCCTTTAAAAGAAAATCCTTACGTACTAGAGAAAAACGGAAAACAGATTTGAATTAAGGGCATCAAAATCCATATAGTCCACATACTTTTCTAGAAATAAAAGTAGAGAAAAATTTTTTTAGAGAAAAATTTTTTTGTTGCGCAGTGTAATTTTTTCAAAATCTGCCACTAGACTTTTTATATCATACTACACCTAAAACTATCAAAAAACTAAAAATTTTAATTCAAAAAACACGTTTAATAATTTTGACCAGCTTTTCAGGAAAATACTCCTCTGTGCGTCGCACACTGGGGATTTCGCGGAAAAATTCAAATTGTCAACATACTCTTCATGCAATATGAAGTGATATTTTGAAATTTTAGACTAAATGGTACAATCCGATCTGACTGCCAGTTTTTTTATATCCGTCAGATATAAAAAAACTTGTATGTTTTACCGAACCAACTTAATTAAAACCTAAGAATTTTAAAACGAATATTATTTTATTATGTGAGCTAACGTTTTTCTTTTTTATTTAAAGTAGAATATTTCAGTATACTAAAATTGAAAAAAAAAAAATCTGCAGAGAATTAATTTTTTTTTTTGTGTATTTTTATGAACATATAACAAAAATCCCTTTTTTCTCCAAACATTTGGAACTGCTGTTTTAGCCATACTTTCCCACAGTTGGAAATCACTACTAATACATTGTCTCATATCTGTTTTTACATTTTTAATCAATTTCAAGTGCCAACAACATTTTTCAGCTGATTGATTGGGGACTCAATTCTGATAAGGCTCTTTTGTTTAATATACCTCGAGAACCACTAGTCGGATATTGCTGAAACAAATTTAGAAAAATCAAGAATTACAATTACTTTCAACTGTTTATATAACGTTTTGCTACATAAGCATCAGTTTCGCAGTTATAAATAAATGTGTGAAGAAAAAAAAATATTTTTTGCTTTCACGTAAACTCGCATAACCTATGAACAGAATGAGACATAAATCATGAAAATCAATGACTACGTTTCACTTTTATTCACAATTAAATGAAGGTATGCATTTCAAAAAATTTGATCGAGATATGCACAAAATTCTTTGGAAAAAACATTTATGACTTTTTTATGATTCTCAGAATTAAAAAAAAGTAATAAACAAAAGGTTATTTGATTTTTATGATTGCGGTAGCAAAGTAATAAGCGGTAATAAATGTGCGTGCACAATTGAAAGGAAAAAAGGAAAGTGCACTTTTTTAATTATTTGAGTTTTTCCGTTGGCTACCTGTATGTCTTTTTTTACAGAAATTCCACCCACATCTATTAGTGCTCATGTTTTGGAACGTACCTGTCAGTAAAATATTGAAAAATACGTAGTATTTATAGGTGGTCATTGATCGATTTTTGTCATTCAACAAGTGTTGACGAATGCGATTTTTATCCGGTTTTTTAATTATAACTGAAACTAATGCCCAAGAGTTGAACCGCAATGGAAAGATTTTCTATTTCTCATGGGGTTTTATGCTCGAAGCTTCTGGAGTTTGACAAAGACAGAACAAAATTAAAACAGTTTTTGCAACAATCGCAGTTGGCTTAAACGATACTAGAGCATGTGAAATTTTGGATACAATATATAAAAGCTTTTACTCTAACTTCAAACAATTCTAAGCGTACGAAGTCGCAATTTGAAAGAAGAATGCAAATTGGCTTGAAGGCACATTTCCGAAATCACGGGTCTAGATGAAGACATAATCAAGAGGTTATCAATAATCCTCGAAGGTATAACAATTACCGAGGCAGTAGATGCGAAAAAATTTAGTGATTTTTGTCTGGAGACGGCAAAAGAGTTTGTTGCACTGTACGAGTGGTACAATATGCCACTTACACTCCACAAAATTCTGATTCATGGAAAATGTATTATTGAAAAGTGTATTTTTTTCTGTAGGCTTACTATCCGAAGAGGCTCAGGAAAGTCGTAACAAAGACTTTAAAAAATATCGCCTTAGACACTCCAGAAAATGCAGTCGAATTGCCACAAACGAATATATTATGCACCGAATGATGGTAACATCAGATCCCATGATCTCACACTTGACTCCTTTATTTTGACAGAAAAAGCATAGTGATATAAGCGACGAAGTTATGGCTCTTTTAGAATAATAAATTAAAAATAGATTTAAAATAAATAATAAATTAAAAATTAAAAAAATCCATTTAATTTTTGTTGTTAGTTAGGGCTTTTTACATTGTAGGTAACGATATACATTTTTATAGCTTTCTTTATTTTGATTACTTTTGTGTATTACTATATAAATAAAACTAAATTTGTGATGAAATTAAAAATAGATTTAAAATTAATAATGAATTAAAAATTAAAAAAATCATTAAATTTTTTGTTAGTTAGGGCTTTTTACATTGAAGGAAACGATTTACATTTTTCTAGCTTTCTTTATTTTGATTTCTTTTGTGTATTACTATCCCAGCAAAAACTTTGCTTACAAAATAAGTAGAAAAATAATGAGACCTTGAGGAAAGGAGTACTTATTTTTCTACTAGAAAAAGTACTTATTTTTGTTCGCGATGTCCCAAAAGTAATCCTTTATAATTTGGCCAATTACAACCTTAAAAATAATACCTTTATTTTATACTTAAAAGTTGTATAAAAATATGTAGTTACCAAAAGAGACAAGAAATAAGTACTTTCAA
This sequence comes from Pollenia amentaria, assembly GCA_943735925.1. Classification (NCBI taxonomy): domain Eukaryota; kingdom Metazoa; phylum Arthropoda; class Insecta; order Diptera; family Polleniidae; genus Pollenia; species Pollenia amentaria. The sequence continues at coordinate 152,977,314 of OX031007.1, forward strand.
ATTTACTTTCAAAGAGGTTAAAGCACACTTATTAAAATTGCTCTGAAATATTTAATAAAGAGTGCTTTTGCTGCACAAAAACATTTATAGCTCTAACACTGTAGTAACAATGTGTGTATTAATATATGAAAATATACAGTCCTGTCACAGAAATCGATTTCGATCAAAAGTTTTGTTAATTCCGAAAAAACTTCTTTAGAAAACAAAAACCGATAAATTTTCTCGGAATGAAATCACTTTTAATTTTTCGATCGAAAAAAGTTTTTGTTTTGATTTGCACAATATTGCCACATTTAACTTAATAATAACAAAATTAAAATTTGTCGGAATTACGAAAATCGATCGAAATGAAATTACGGATTCAAAATCATTCCGAATTCAAAACCATTCTCCAAAAAAACATCGTTAACATTAGATTGATATCACTACTAGTATTCTGATAACAAAAATATATTGTGTTGGTAATTTTGGAACATATTTATGTATATATTTACAAAAATTTGATTGATTTTTGGATTTTCCATATATTTCACAACGAAACTTTTCTTAAAATTTTATAATATTACCAGATATCTAACAAATATTAATATAATATATTGCAAATTGATTTAAAAAATTATTTAAAATCATATAATAATAACTTATTAAAGTCATTATTCTAAAGTATTTTTTTTGTAATGTATAATTATGACTTATTTAAGATATAATAATATAGTTCTTATTTTATAAATAACTAAAAATGCAAAAAGTGGCGAATAAAGCTACAAAGTAATGAATTCAGGAAGTCATTAAAAGTAGCATTGTAAGTTAAGTTTTTGCTGGGATATAAATAAAACTAAATTTGTGATGAAATCATTACATTTTTTGACAAATATATTTTTTTCCTCACCTCCATACAAAAAGCCCCAGTGTGCGTCGTTAATAAAATGGGCAATAAATGTCACTGTCAAATTCATTTAAATGTTCTGATCTTATTTGTGCATAAAAGTTGTAAGTGCCATTATACATCGCTTGGCAGCTGAGGCATATACAAAAAGAATTATATAAGACCTAGCTTTTCTTTTAACCACCCATGAGTTTTAGTATGATGACATTAAAAAACATTTTCTGGCTACATCAATGAACAGGGCTGAGTTGACAACATGCCTTAAACCAATTATAAGATCACTACATAAAAAACCCCATGAAAAAACCCGGTTGGTTGGGTGTTTTTTTTGGTTTTCACACCTAAAGTTAAGACCTGGTTTTAACATCAAAAGTATTATTAGCTGAATTTAAGTTCACATTACAAGTGTAGTTAATTCAGGTTTTAACTCACAGCTTGTCTAATAGTCTTGTGGAAAATAAAATAAACTTCTCGCAGAAATAAGTGAATTTGTATAATAAATTAATGATGTGACGTGCTTGGAAATCTAGTAGTTTTGCAAAAAAATTCTATTTTACCATAGTATGATAAGTACCAGGTATGTTTATTATTTACCCATGTAATGTCAAACAACGAAACATTACTCAGCTGCAAATATTTAAATATTAACATATTTTGCCTTTTTAGATATAGCAGCTCACTTTTTTTTATATAAAATTATATTTTAATCAATATATTGTCTATTTACAATTGATTTTTGATTAAAATTTGTTATTACAAAATTTCGATATTAAGAAATCTTTAAAAAAAAAATAAAATGAATTTATTTGAGTTTTGACGCTTTTTCGTTATTTTCTTTTGTTTGACATTACATGGGCTTTAAAACTGAGAACAAACTTTCTAATGGCAATACCTTGTATTAGCTAAATGAGTCCTCTTATATTGATTAAGACTGATTTATCGATTGAAAGAGGATTCATATATGATTCATTGATATCTTTAAATAATGTTTTGAATTTTAAAAATATTTATCACTTGAGCGATTAAAAAAAAGGATTCATTTATCGTTTCCTAATACACAAAATTACTAACCATAAATTATAAATCATGTTTTTCATTAATTCCGTTGTATTGCATAAACACAAATGTCCAAAAAAAAATGTTGGAATCTTTCGACAAAGTTAGAGATTTGGTTAACAAACGACGCAATCTACAAAAGATGAAATGATAAACGTTAAAAGGCCTAACTAACCTTTACAGGAAAAATAGAAGAAAATTAAACAGTTTAAGGTACTTTATCATTTAAATTGGTTTTTGGCTCTCCTGTAAGATACGGCCTTTTGTGTTTTAGGTAACGATATGATAATCTTAAAATACCGATTTCTAAATATTTTTAAATATGTATATTGAATTTTTGTTCATTTGTCTCGTCAAATTAAAAAAAAAAGAAACTTTATAGTCGGTTCAATCGATTAAGCGACTTAATGGTTCTGCTTCTATCGGTGAAAAATTTCAAAAAAATAGACAATTAAAATTTGCAATTGGAAAGTGAGACGAAAAATACTTACTAATGATTTTAAAGCCTACCATTAAATTGCTAAAAAAAAAAAGAATCGGAAAATTGTATCACAAGAGGTGGTTCTTCGGTGTAGTAGCATTTTCTCATTACGATAGTATACTTTAAGATGAGCTTTTAAACGGTTATCTGAAGTTGATTCCTTAAAGATTCGATTGTGATATAAAATGCTAGGGTTAAACATTTTCAGGAGTTTTCAATCTTTTTTACTTGGTAGCACTGAATTAAGTACAACGAAAACAGGGTTGGATATCATAAAATCTTCTTAAAACCAAATCAAAAGAGGTTTTAGACATGGTAGAATAAATACAAGGCATTGTCATTAGAAATTTTGTTCTTAATTTTAGAACCCATATAACGTCAAACAAAAGAAAATAAGGAACAAATTAAAACAAGCGTCAAAAATCAAATAAATTAATTTTATTTTTTAAAAAATTTTCTGATAACAAATTTTAACCAAAAATCAATTTCAAATAAACAAAATATTGAATAAAATATAGTTTTATATAAAAATGTAAGTTTGCAACTTCTAAAAAGTGCAAAATTTGTTGAAATTTAAGCATTTGCAAATGAGTAATATTTCGTTGTTTGACATAACATGGATACATAATGACAACTCTCCCTAAAGAACATACCTGGTACTTATTATACTACGTTTTAAGATGGTTTTAACAAAATTATTTTGTATGGTATAACCAGGTTTTAATGATTGGTTTTATCGTTAGAATCAAAATTTGTGTTAAAACCTTAACGGAAATTATAAGGTTTTAACACAAATAAGAAATTATATATAGAACCTTTTTTAGTATTTTATTGTTGTTTTCAGTATAATTTCTCACACGAAATTTTGATTTTATTTTCTAAAAATATGCAGTTAAGCTTTTAAAAATGATGTTTTGTTTAGCCGTCATAAAATAAAACTCATTGAAGGAGTTTTTTTTTACCCGCCAGAAAATAAAACTCATTTTATATAAATTGACACCTAGAATGTGGGAATTATTTCTTTTTCATAAGTTACTTTATTATATTCAACATTTTTTTATTTTTTAAAATACATAACTGAAATTTTTAGCTCATAGCATGGTGCAATTACTACAAGGTGGCAGCACTACGTGTTGTTGTACAACAATACAACAAAAACAGGCAAATTTGTTTGTGTAAAGAACCCAATGCTGTCAAAAATTATGTACAACAACGTTGCCATGGTTTGTCTTTTGCGGCCAAACTTACGGGAACTGTAACATGTTTAATATACACATATATGAATTCGATCCAGTGCCGCGATTTTTTTGGACGTAATGCAGTATTGATGGATCGCGATCCATATTGCAGAATAGCCTAATTTTATGTGATCCATGATCCTGATCGCGGATAACATGATAAATATTGAACGTTTAGCATACTTTGTGATATAAATTTGTGATATGTTAGTATTAAGGGAAAATTCAAAATAAATAAGATATTAAAATATTTTTGTAAAGTTTGTGATTTAACGAAAAATCCAGCAAGTTAGTAAAACAGGCCATATTTGGATTCAAATTTAAGGCATTATTTTGAGTAATATAATTATATGTAAGATGTACTTATATGAAAAATTCTGGTTCACACGTCGTTTTAGAAGTTTTAAATGATACATTTATTGAAATTTATTGTCGATCTTCTTAAACAAGCAAAATCTTTTCTTTTCTTTAACGTGAATACATTAAAATATTACAGATAAATACTCCTTTAAAAGTGTTTGTTTAACGTACAGTTTTATTTCTGTTATTTATTACATTTCGCACTTGTTCAACAATACTGTATTAATTCAACATTTTTAGTAGAAGCAAAACAATTTTTAATTTTACATTAAAGGCATATCAACTACGGTTTCATTACCAAAAGGTAGACAAAATAGCCACTACATATATTTTTACAGAGGGTAGATATTAAGTCGCATGTTGATTTTTTCCAAATAGTGAAAAAATATAAATTTTGAGTAATACACTATTGTTGAACAAGTGCGATATATTTATTTTTAAATGTTTATAAGATAATAAAATGGTTCGGTTCCGAAGGATTTTGGTAAAAAAGTTTGGTCGAATAGAAAATTTTCAATGGCAACGCTGATCTGCAACAAATAAAACAAAAATATTATGAAAAAAAATACTAAAAAAATCATAATTAAAATTTTAATGTTACATGAATTAAAACCAATTATTTTTCCACTTTTTCTTCACTGCCAGTCCTTTGGAGGTTTAAAGAAACAGGCGTACAAGTGCATATCAAACATTAACAGATTTTTAAAACGTACGCACAACGTGTTCACAGACAAATTATTTTTGTTCTTATTTATTATATAAAAGAAAATACATTAGCACAACTAAAGACGCACATATAAAACCAAATTACGATTTATTTTTTGCAATAATGTTCACTTTTAAACACAATTTTCATTTAAAAACCGCACAAAAATGATTATATTTTTAAAGCACAATAATTTTTCTCAAGAAAGTAAACATAAACAAAGCAAAATGACAGACTGTAGTTCTCACCACAGTTCAAGCAAAAAATAGCCAGATGCCGTAGTGGTGCCACCTTCTAGTAATTTCACCATGGCTCATAGAATAAATTCGAAAAAATAAAAAATTGTTGATTTAACTGACACCCAAAACCTACTGCTGGTCAGATCAATTCAATTTGTAAAGCAATGTAATCCAATCAGTATGCACTGCGATTGAAAAAGTAGCCTTTAAAAAAATGAGTTTTTTTATATAAGACGAAAAAAAAAACTCCTCAAAGGAGTTTTTGAGCTTTCTGGATAAGTGTTATATCCGGTCCCTGCTTATGGCATCTTTTGAGAAGCTCATAGCACTTTTATATTATGTGCTTTGGACTTGGGATGTTCATTTTTTGAATTCAGGTATCTATGTAGATGTTAAATACCTTTCTTTTTCTTTTGTTCATTCACTCTGTTTTGTTTTTCTGATTTTCAAAGTCTTTGTTGCATTCAAAACGCATATTTTAACTAATACCATGTAAGATGATTATGTGAATTATTTTAAAACAAAAGAAATCGAGAGAGAAACCTTTGTCATATAAAGGACACATGAACACTTACAACACATATGCACATACACAAAGCAACCTAAACAGAACTTTGGTAGACATTTTTCAAAGAATATCCATCAATACCGAAAAAGGCAACAAATAAAAAACAACTTGAACCTTGGCATAGTTTATGGTTATTTATAAGTGTCACACACATACACTCGAACACAGACACACACATAAATGTATAAGAGTATATGTGCTTGTCTGTTTATCGACAATATGAAAATGTATTTGAAACAGCATAAAACTGTCAGAGAGAATCTTAACTTGGTAGCCGATAGAAGAAACACAAAAAAAGAACACAAAAGTTCTGTTTTACGCATTAGAAATTGTTACATGATGCAGCCGAAAACACTAAATTTTGCAAAACTGTCACACACACATGCCAAACAGAATGGGAAATGTTAATAGCAAGGCTAAAAGTACTAAGGCCTTAACCCTTATGTACGCAGCAAGGTACCCTGGTACCCTTCGCCCTTTCACCACAAATTTTCTCATTGAAATTGATAATCTGCGTGTCTGAAACTTCTTGAGAACTAATAACTTTAAACAAATTTTGTATTTTTGCAGCCGCCTAGCAAACTTTTTTTTTGTCATTTGCGTGAGCGACCAATTTAGTCATAACACTCTTAAATGCACAGCAAGGTACCCGGGTACCTGTTCGTGATTTATATGGGAATGAGGCCATTGAAGGTAAATTGTTTGAAGTTGGTAGTAGCTCTGCATAAATTAATGATATTGTGCACATAAAAAATATAAGCGTGAAGAGTTTATTTTCTAAAATAGAGAAACAATAAATAATAAGAACAAAATAAATTGAATTAAAGTGCAGATCTTTCGAGCAGTATGTACAGATTGGACGATAAATGGAATGCTTAATAATTGTCTGATGACGGTATTTCTGTAAAATTAGTGTGCCGTGGTAAGAAGTAAGAATTAGAACTGTCATCTCCGAACCATTTACTACCACAAGAACTCTCAGAAAATAAGAGAACTTTTCAACCTTTTAATGAAAAAAAAAAAATTGGAATAAAAGGGCAACGCTGAAGACAAAAAAGTCATATTCTAGTCGCTTATCCAGATGATATTGGCATTATTGAAAGACACATTCGAGATGTAACTATTGTATATGAGAATACTGAGAAAGATTCAGCTAAAAGGGGTCTGGATAAAAGAAAGATATTGATTGCAACTGCAGAAAAATCAACGCAAATAAAACATTGCGACGAAGTTGAAGCAGGCAGTTATAATTTCGAGATAGTAGAAGAATTAATCTATCAAGATCTACTGTAAATAGAGAAAATGACATCATCCTTGAAATAAACCGAAGGATAGTGCTTGCAAAAAGGTATTATTATAGACTAAGCAAACATTTCAAAAGCACATCCATCTCCAAGAAAACTAAAACCACTAGTGATACCCGGTTCGAAACATGGGCACTTGCAAAAACTGATAAATATATGTTACGCATTTTTGAGAGAAAAATAAATAGTTCGTAAAATATATGAGTCCATATGCGTTGTAAAAGAGTGGAGACGACGATTGAGGCATTAGCTGTATGAAATTTACACCACTGTGAACATAGACGAATAAACATACAAAGATTGCGCTGGCTGAGACACATCGGAAAGCTGAACGCAGATTCAAAAACATTCGTGAACCAATATGAAAGAAAGCGTAAACGGGGAAGACCTAAAAATCACTGGTGAATCAAACTGAAGACAAGGTACAAATGATTGAAGCGCATGGAAAATATTTTTTTTGCAGGCCGCGACCAATAGCATATTGTGGTGCAATCTCAGGAAATAAATAAGTATATTTTGCCAAGTATACTAAGATATTATACCTCTTTAACTAGGTATTTCGGTTAAAAACGCTTGGATTTTACTTATTTTTCATAAGATACCCGGGTAACTTCCCGCACAATATAAGGTGTTTTCTTTGCCACGCATATAAGGTTTAAAGTGAATGAAAGTTATTAGACCTTTTAGACCTTACTTCTTTTGAGGGTTTCAAGAGTTTTTTTAAGATAGCTAAGTTCGTATATGTCTTGATGTGAAATAAAAAATGTTAAGTTCTAACTATCCTGGTTAAGGATATATAAAATGTTGCCTAAATGTAACATTGGCCAGTTGTGGGTAAACTGCAAAAGTAGGATTGTTAATTTATTTATTGTAATTTTTAGATATTTCCTGTATGATATTATACAAAATAATTCTTTTGGGGTTACAGCAAAAATATACGCTTCATTTGCTGCACTTTGGACGTGGATAGCCCGTATGAGACATCCTGCATCGTCCTTTTGATCCCCATTCAACCCAGTCTCTAGTTTTGTCAAATCTTTTGTTTTTTGCGGTTTCCGCTACTTAAATAATGAGAGCTTGCCGGCGTACATTATTTACCATTTGCACTTTCGCAATACCGTTCACATCATTTCAGCTTAATTGTTTTATTTTGTTTTAAATATTCCTTTATATTCATAAAAATACCGTTTGCATCGATTACTGAACTCAGGTAAAATGTTTTGTTGTGTTTGTTGTGTTTTTAAAAAAAGTTAAGAATACCAACACTTTGCTATTCGCGTAAAACCGAAACACTCTAGAAATTATTCGAGATTCGTCTGCTTTGCTCAGCAAAGTACGAGAGAAGAAAGATCCCGAACGGACAAAGCTGCACCAATATCGGAATTTTTTGATATCAAAAAGGCGAAATGAAAACATAACCGTGTGGATAATCCGCTATTTTCTTAAGGAGGTTGTATTAAATTTACACAATACATTCCGTCCAAATGCCGAATGCGACATAGAGTTGTGGTGGGTGTGTGATTTAAAACTTTAATAACTAGGAAAATCGGGGAACATAAGAGCGACAAATCAAGGACAGAGAGAAGTAAAGGATTTGATCAGCAAAAAATACCGATCAAAATGTCACGTGCAACAATTTCTTTGCAAGTCGTACATTAGTTGATAAGCTTACAAGTCAGAAATTGTCTATGGTTTGCAAAAAATAATTCATATTGGCTAAGTACTTCAAACCCTCTCCACAATGAACAGAGCATTCAACCATATTTGAAAATGATAAAAAAAAAAGACAATTTGTTTCTATGTTGCCAACAAATCAGGCGGCCCATTTGCTTTCATCATTGACCTGTGGCTACAAAATTTCTGATGTAGAAGAAACAGCAAAGAAAATATAGTTTCACACCCACACAAAGGGAGGCGTTGAAATGATGAACCATATGCTTAGGTAATATTTAATATAACGCTAGTCGGAGGTCACTTGTTTAACATTGGAAAAAAATATTTACCACAGAAGGTTCGGTTTTTTTTTTTTTTTTCTGCAATTATATTGTCGCTGTTTGTTTCTTCATTGTGTAAAGTACTGGTTTTGAAAAAAGCATGAACTCCCGGGATCGTATCATATTCTCCAACGAAGAATGCATCAAATTTATAACGGTCAACTTGAAAAATATGTGGCCAATGTAAAAAAGCCTTTCTGCATTGAATATACCAAAGGGCAAATGATATGCAACCAATGATTTTTTTTTTTAGATTTTTTGATATAAAACATTGTGCTTTTGTAAAAACAAAATAGAATAAAGTTAATTGTATTAAAAAAACCCCAGAATAATAATATAATTAAAAATGGAAATTGTGTCATATAACGAAGGAAAAATTTAAAATCCCAAAAAAATAACGGTAAAAGAACTTTTTTTTTAAATCTTTCTTACATTTTCATTTCGAGCATACAAAATAAGTGAACGAGTCCAAACCATATTCCAATCGGACCAGAAATGTATTAATTATAGCCTGTATAAAAATGGCATATTTACATATGGGCATTTTCATGAGAATGTCAACCTCGAATCAAAAATTAAAACCCTTGAAACTTTTTTCCAAATATGATAGAAAGCAAAAAAACCACTCAAACGTTTCTATGCGAATGATTTTATAGATTATTACAATTTTCAAAGAGCATAAAATAAAAGTTAAAAGTGGCTATCACTTTGATTCATTTTTAGTATTTTTTTCTGCCGATTAAATACAGATAATGGTAACATTGAAATTATACAACAACAATGAACAAGATCCACGAGGAAAGACCAAATATATAGTTCGATTAGCGGTATATTTTTGGTTCGTTTTTGATGCTATTCCAATGTCCCGTACGGGGTGCAAACACATCATTTGTATTTGATAAGTCGCAGGTGTTTCAAAATTAAAGTTCAAAGCAGTTTGTTTGTTGCAAAAAAATATCGATCTGAATTTTTATTTAAATAGGCATGATAAAAAATTAATAAGCTTTGAAAGTTCGTCACGTACGATATTGTAAGTACTCATTTAAATTTGTCCCAAACTTATTTTATTGCAATCTTAATCATCTAAGCAAATATTTTTGGTATCGGTCCATATCTGATCATAGCACTCTTACAAATACTACTCTCGAAAATATCTTTTAATGTCATAACTTCCTTTTAAATGTTGGTATTGACATAAAAATTTGTGACAGTAACTTTTACAATAGTTACTATGTCATAACAAATTTTGTGAAATGTTGTGACAATTGGTCCATACGTTACCAAATGTTTCCCTAACAAAGCCCACTATTCGGAAACTTACATAGGTACAGTAGTCCATTAAAGTCTATATATATCGTTATACTCTATATAAATAATGCATTTATTTATATTTTTAAAAAAGCATATATAACTCTTTTGATTACCATCGTAGTCAAATATGTTTATTAAGACTTGTCGCTAAAAATAAAATTTTTTCTAAATTCTGTTTCGTGATTTATGTGAAGTTTTGCAAGTCTGCGTCCTCTTTTCATATCCACTTTGCAAATAAATGGCCTTTTTTAAATACGGCTATGGTCTAGAAAAATTTTGCACAGTTTCAGAATGAGTACTAATATTTTTTAATTTGTCGAGATCTTTCGCAATAGTTTTACGTTTATTTGTTAACATTCAATTGTTAACGGTCTGTATGTTTGTTTGACTTACCTGATCCGTGTTTATTTTCAGTGGTATTGATATATTTAAGCTTTCTTATAAAAGTTTTAACTGTTGAACGACAAATTTCAAGAGTTTTTGAGAGTTTTCCGTATGACTTATTTTTATTTTATAACCTTATGAATATTCAATATGCTTCCTAGGTAACAGAATGATTCTGCTTCGTCTAGCGATTGATTCCGAACGATTAATGGATGCTAATTATTTATGTTTATTCGCATTATTTTTGTTATTCTTATTTTTATTTACATTTCCTGGGCCAAGATTAAGATTGCATGTCTGAAAAGGTGTGAGTAAGTAGTAATTGTCCTCCAGTCTGCCTTGGACACCCCAAGGTATTTTCCTTGTATGAGATGTTGCCTTATGAAGGGGTGATAAGCAGGGGAGATAATACGTGTATATTATCTCCCTTGCCGTAACCTAAGTTAATGATGATTTTGTTGCTCAGTTGTTTTACAAGAATAATATTAAAAGCGTTTTCATTTTGGTGCCCGGGTAGGCTAGTTGGTGGTGAGCTAGCCTATCAGCGCCGCGGTTGCGGGTTTGATTCCCGCCAGAGACTCTGGTTTCTGTCCTACAGACAAGCGTAGAGCTACGCATGCACGCAGAGAAAAAATATGTTTAAATATGGTCACCTCCAACAAAACTATTTTTAAAGAAAATTATAAACATATTATGTTTATTTTAACCATATTATTGTCACTGACAACCAAATTATTGTTAAATTAGTTTTACTGCACTAGCGTTTTAATTGGTGCCAGGTACAAAACCCAAATTGTTAATACTTTCCACCAACTCCGGAAACTAAAGTTTTGATTGTTCTACCATTTATCCTGGAGGAGACGTGCATATGTTGTTATTGAAAGCAATAATTTCAAGAATTTTATTAAAAATTGTTTTTGTGGCATAAGTGATTCGCTAATATATTTAGTTATACATCCTATACTTGAACGGCTTGGAAATATAATTTAATACCAGAAAAAAAACTAATCTAACCACTGCCAGGAAAAAGAAAAGGAAATATTAACCTACTTTGACACCCTTATATGGACTATCTTTAAGGAGTATATAGAGTTAGGAAAAGAGCATTAAAAAAAATTTTTTTTATTATCAAAGTTTTAAAAAAGCAGGAAAATGTTGATAACATCTTTTGATACATGTTGCTGATTTTTTTATGTTATTTGGGGGAAAAAAGAACATGCTCGTATTTTCGGATAATTGATCACATCATTAATTTTATAATCGTCTCTCTCCAGCAAATAGATGAAGCATTGCTGAATGGCCATTTATCGATGGAATAAACTAGACCACTGTAAGTTACAAACTGCATTATTTTACATTTGCTTTTATTTTTTTTTCACTACTAAGTAAAAAAAACAATAATTTGTTTTAATATAAAAATTCAAATGTAAAGTCTAGTACTCTGTTTAACATTTCACGTCAAATGCTGTCAAAACTCATATGAAAAAAACTTGTGCGGAATTTCTATGAAAAAATGTTGATAGAGTTGTACTTTGTTTAATTTGTAAAAAAGTTGCGAAATGTTTCTAGCAACATTTTTTTACAACTGCTAAATAATATAAGCTGCACTTATTTCACGTGGAATTTTAAGCAAATGAAAAAAGTTTAAACTTAATATTAAAATGAGAACTGCAAAACATAAATAACACAACCGGTAACAGGTTTTCATCAATTTTTAATTTTATTTTTACTTAATTTTTTATTTAAAAAATACTTTTTAATTAGTATTGCGGTTATTTTATTGAACTGTTAATGGTTTTTAATCCAAATTTAGATATTTTTAATTAGGCTTAAGTTCATTAAATTTAATTTTCATTAAATTATTTTTATGAAGACAGGAATTTTACAACATGAAATTAATTAAAATTTTTTTATTGATAATTTTTCATCCTTGACTGCGCTGAGATTTGAACCCAGGCGTTCACGGACAGGTTGCCCAGACTAGTTTCGATTGTAACCACACAATCTCGTCAGTGGGGTTTGCCGTTTTACTCACTCGGCTATTGAGGCCGGGCGACGTCATTAGTCAAACCTCAATCCTTAAACCAAATGGTATTTCACTTTGGTAGATCGAAATTTGCTTTTTGAATGAATGATTATCTATTTTAATTGATTTACATGTTCTTCCTAACTTCTTATATAAATAATGAAAATTTAAATATATTTTAAGTCATAATTCAATATATTCCTTTTTTGTCCAAATATTTATTTAAGACAGGTTCTGTCCGTCCGTGTTTTCTTATTCCATTATTTCTTAATATTCGTCCTAACTGACCTACAACAAACTGACCTAATTTTGATTTCGTTTTGATATCTCTTTTCAATATAATTGTCTTGTACAGGGTGTGAAGACAAATTTACTTTTTAATTAAAATACTATGAATGAAATTTTTTTTCTCTGTTTATTTTTTTTTTGTGAAATTATTATATTCGAAATTTTAATACAATATGTTTACGTATAGAATTATTTACTTTTCTATTTTTTTTAAACTAATGTTATCTAAAGATTCTCTTTGAACTTAAAATGAAATTAGTTTTTAATGAATTTTTTTTTTATTTTTACTCCTTTGAAATAAAATTTAATAAAATGAGTTTTAAAAATCTTATCGTTTTGATTCGTAAGGCAAAGTAGAGTTATGTTGTGAGAATATTAGTAAGGGTTCAACTAAAGGCAGAAAAGTTTGTAGGAAATCGAGTAGATGATCAAGGTTTGCAAGGCTTATGTTGCAGATTAGCACCTATTGACAACATTAATCGTAGATACCTCATAAATTTTAACCATTTTATTTCTTTTTTTTATGTCATTCTATTAGTGTTTTCCCCGTTTCTCTTGTTCGTTTTCCTTAATGCATGCAGTTAAAATATATATTACTATGTTTGGCGTGGATCCAACGGACTGTTTGAGTGGTGGGCAGTATAAACGGATGGGTCCAAGATGGACACTAGCACTGGGGCCGGTGTTTTTATTGCAAAGACTGACGTGAAAAGGTCATTCAGACAGTCGGATGAGTGCAGTGTCTTCCAGGCCGAGATCCTAGGGATGTGGAGGGCAACAGAGGTGATTCTGGGTCACGTCCTAGGAGGGTATGTGGTGACAATCTACATCGATAGTCAGGTTGCGCTAAGGGTATAGTCAAATTATAAGTGCGATCGTGCCTGGTCGCACGGTGTAGGAATGCTCAGAGGGAGCTCATGTTGGCATTCACAATAAGGCTGTGTTGGGTACCAGGACACTGCAAGGTGGATGGTCAAGAGGTGACGGACGAACTCGTGAGAGGCGGTTCGAATCTGGACTAAGAGGTAAGGGACAGAGGGGTAAATCGCTCCTTATTTCACTTCTATGGGGTAATACGAGAGAGATTCCGTGATGCCGTTAACCGATCCTGGAGGGATAAAACGGATTGCAGGGTGTCGAGGTGTTTATGGCCCAGATTGGACGCAGGGGCAACTAGGGTGCTATTAAGACTAGATAGGAGTGGTCTCAGGACCGTAATTGGGTACCTGACGGGGCATTGTTCTATTAGGGCTTTTATGAGTAAATGGGGCAATGCCATACCAGACTTCTGCAGTCTGTGAGGGGATGCCGAGGGGCTAAAGATAGTTGAGCATGTACTGTGACACTGTCCTAGGATGCAGGGTCCCAGGCATAAATGGCTAGGGGCAAGATTTCACGACGAATATGGTAGGATCGCTGTTTCTGTTGGAGGGACCGTAAGGGGGGGGGACCTGTCCTTCGCTGTCTTAAACATGTGGACTATTTTCTTCTTTTTTCCGCTCTTTCCTCTTTTTCTATACTGAAGTTGACCTCATTGGTCTTCAAGTGGAGATGCGCCCTTGGACAGCAGTTGTAAGGAAGTTATTACACTAAAAGCTGTTTTGAGAGTATTTCGAGTGTTTTGTCTTTGTTACAAATAAAACCTGTATACGAAATTTCATCAAATAATCTTGAATATTGAGACCTATAATTTGCGCACAAGGTTCATAACAAAGGCCTTTTATAAAACTGACTTAAAAGGCCTCTTTGATTTAAATACTTCCTGAAGAGCTGTCTTTATCTGTTGTCCACTTATTCTGTATACTTATTAAGCTATGTCTTTAGAAATGTCAACACACAGTATCGCTGATTACACTTAATTACACACATAAAGCTTTTGATTTTATGTGTGGGTGTGTTACCTCAAGTCAATCTGTTTCTTGTAGTCACACATACGCTGAGCCACGTACACACACCTTCTCATCCACAAATACATAAATATGCAAGGGTACAACTATTCTAGAGTTAAAACAAGTGTCCTTTGTTTTAGTTGGAAATTTTTTTTCGACGGTAAAAATTTCTTTGAGCAATAGTTTGCCAACATTCAACAACTTTTTCATAATGCTTTTTTGTTGCTGCTGGAAAGAGGGCAATATTGCAAGGACCATTATTTTGTTCGTTTTCATTTTAAACTGAAATAGGGTTTGACATTTTTTGCTTTAAATGAATTTTTTGGTGTTTAGTTCATTTAAGCATTGTTTTAGAAATTTGCACTTTAAACTTTATTAATAAACTATTTTAGGTTGAAATAATAAAGGACACATTATTTTTCCAATTTGCTACCGCTAAAGTTAAACATTACAAAAACATTTTTTCCAAGGTCAACTAATGCAAAAACAAAATTGTGAAATGTATGGGACTATTAGTTTAAAAAAAATTCTTTCAAACTTTCTAATTTTACAAGTTTGTTCCAAAAATCGAATAGTCACAACTAAAGTATAATAAGTACCAATTATGTTCATTAGGGAAAGCTGTCATTATGTAATGTCAAATTAATTTATTTAATTTTTGACGACTTTTAATATTGTTTTCCTTATTTTCCTTTGTTTGGCGTTATATGGGTTTTAATATTGAGAACAAAATTTCAAATGACTATACCTTGTACTTATTCTACCATGGTCAGAACCTGTTTCTATTTTATTTTTCTCTTTTAACCCTGAAAGGTTACTCTTCATTTTAGTACATTAAGGTTACTCTTCGTCAAATCGACGAACTTTAAAAAAAAAACAAAAATTCTAGCGGAAAGATTTTAAAAGTAAAAGATATTGAGCCGATAGCCGTAAGTCGCTAGTGCTTTACAATTAAGATTTATTGTAATTTAATTATAATAAATTTGTAAATAAATAAACAAGTAAAAGATCAACTGAAATTTTTTTAGTTAAAGGTATGATCGACCTGACAAATATTTGACGAAAAAATCCAAAAAATGCTTGACCAGCAAATTGATCAAACGTTATCTTTATTTTTAACAATATCTATTGACTTTTTTGTCTTACTTTCTAAGAAGATTTTTGTCAAATTCAATAAAGAAACTGTAAAATGATGTTTGGTCCAGCAAACACTTTGCAAAAGCAAACAATTTTTTTGATAAAACTAGTGGTTACGTGTAGGACGTCAAATTTTTAATAGGTGTGAACAAAGCTTAAGGATTTTATTAAAAATAAAATAAAATAAAGCATACAAAATAAAAGTTTTTCTTCTCTCTTAAAATTTTATAAGAATTTTAACTCATTTTTGTGTTTTAAGATTTTATTTTAAATCTTTCATCTTCAGCTAAGTTGTTGAAAAAAGAGTTATATGAGTGTAAATGAGCTTAAAGTACCATCCAGGGTTAATGAATAGGGAATTATGTTCATTGAGACGAGAAAAATAACGTTGCACAGATATCGCTCACTCTCCGCTTAGAAAAGTTAAGACCCAGCCATAATATGCATAAGTTAGCTTAAGGTACTATCAAAAATTAACGAAAAGTCTGCCAAAGGCAAATCAATCAAGACTTTTAGGTGGCCATAATGTATTTACATAAATTTAAGATCCATGTTGCATATTTGTGCACTTTTTTGTTTTCCTGCGAGTACTTCAAATTTAAAAGTACATAAAATGACAGCCCAGTATTTGTTTATTTTACGTATTCTTTAATTTGCAAGCAACGTTTTAAAAAGAAAAAAAAATGGTGTTTGTTGTACATACTAATTAATAAAAAATAGATACAAAATTAAAATATGTAAAATTCCTCTTTTTCTCTTTTCTTATTTTTATTTCTTCATTTCAATATATACTATTTTTTTAACAATGCACAAACAGCTGATTCCGTACGGAATGTGTGCGTTCAGCTTGGTACTTTGCTTAAGCAAATTACATTTCACGAAACTTAACGAAAAAATTCATTAAGTACATTATAGTTGGCCACATATGTTTTATCTGTATTCGCACAGTTGCTTAAGTTGACTTAAGTGACCTTATGAACATTATGGTTGGGCCTTTACGCTTATTTGTAATTTTTCAATGACATTTTTCAAGATTTTAAATCTATGCCTTGAATTTCTGACTTCTACATTTTGTTATCATGTGAAATTTTTAAGATTTGATAATAGCCAATTGATTAACGTGGAACCACCAATAGAGAACAATATAGATGACACAAATAATTTGTTTTTGATGTTACAAACTGGTAAATAAATAACTTATTATACGTCCGAAAAAATCCTACCTTTTACTATGGGCAAGTTGTAATAATGGCCCTAAATTTCACACAAAAAACTTAGTTAAAGTATTGTTAAAAACCCATATTGTGGTCCCGCATTGGCCACAAGCTAGCTGTTGTTGTTCTTGTTGTTTTTAACATTACTATTGGCATGAGTGACAAAATTTTGTTTCTCTTTATACATGAAATAGTCACCCTCTTGAAACTTCAACTATGTTTGGATATAACAATTTATATAAAATGTTTGTACAACCATAGTTTTTTTAAAATAAAACAATAACATAATATTCTAAAACATTCTATGTTTAGTTAAAAATTAATATATTTGAAGGTAAAAAAAAATTATGGTGGTTTTGCTTTTTAATTACTTTCTTGGTTTGCTTAAAGTTTGCACATTCTTTTTCATTTTAATTATTCATGTAGTACAAACTAGTAAAAGCGAAAAAAATTTTACTGATGGTCGTCACGGTCTGGAAAATGAATTAGGTGCAGTTTGGTTAACACGCCCAAAACTAGGCGTGCTACAAGTAGAGTTGACAATTTATTTACTGTTAATTTAAAGAAACAAAAAGTTATAAATTATAAATGAGGAACATAACACGGTTGAAGGAATAAAAAGGAATGAAAACAATATAAAATACTGGTAAGAAACTGAAGTCGGTCATGGCCAACCATTACACAACAGTATTTAAAAACAAATTTTCGAGAATGAACCCTATTTGAGAACCATGGGCGGTAATGAACCCGCCAGAATAAAATTATGTTATGAGGTTAAGATTCAAGTAAAAGTTTTTTTGTGTTGAATACAGGTATGGGGAGTCGTCAGAAAAAAGTACTAGCTCCGACTCCGGCTCCAAACGCTGAAATTTTTTAAGTGCGACTCCGACCTCGACTTCAGACTCCGACTCCGACTGGTCCTTATTTTACTTTAAACTCTTTTTATTCTTTCCACCACTAGTATTGAATGAGGTTATACTGATTTTGTCATTCCTTGTGAAACTTCTTTATTATTCATCTAGACCCCATAAAGTATATATATTCTGGTTTTTTGAGTAATTCTTATTCGATTTAGCGATATCCGTCTGTTGAAAGCACGCTAACTTTCGAAAAACTCATAAGATAAGAACATACTTGGTGTCAATTTGCTTTTAGTTATCCTTAGCAGTTTGGGATTGAAATCCAGCAACATCGGTTTAGTAGGATCAGAGCTATGAGTCAAATTGTAGAACTACACACCCTAAAAAATTGACAATTGTGTTACAAAAACTAACATTAAAGGTGGCACAATGCACGGCATGATATAATATGTTTCACAAACTCGTTCTATATGACTAGAAATCATACTGAACGTCTTAAACCGTAATAAAGATTTCTATCATAATTTAATATGCTACGTCATAGTTCTAGAAATCATACCGTAAAATTTCGTAAATATCGGTCCATAATATACCACAGGCCCCATATCAAGCTAACTTTTGGCAAACAGCTTGGTATGTTAAAAAACTTAGGCCGTAATCATAAAAAACGCAGCGCAATGCCAAATAATAACATTGAAAGCACAAACAATGTCATACATGTTTTGTAATTTTGTTGTTACTTTCTACAGAAATTCACATTGCGTTTTAAAATTTCTAACGCAATGTACTAAAAATCACACTATAAAATTTCCTGAAGCTCGGTCCATAATTTACCATATAATGTCCAACATTATGCTCACTCTGGGATATTATTTAAATACGCCTTAAACCGTAGCAGATATATATATTGTGGTAAAATTTGGTCCAATTTTGATTCATTTTGGGGTAGCCTACCGGGCTAGCTGGTAGTGAGCTAGTCTATTAGCGCCGGGGTTGCGCGTTCGATTCCCGCCAGAGACTCTGGTTTCCTGCAGACAAACGTTGAGCTTCGCGGGACTAGCATAGGGGGAAAAATATGGTCAGCAACAATATCATGCAACTTTCTGATTATCGGTTCATATTCAACTTAGAGCCATTCTGAAAAGCACTTTAAACACTAAAACAAATTTCACTAGAGAAATTTGTTCCATTTAGATTTTTAATAACAAAAATCACTCTACAGGATTTCGTGATGATGAGAGCATAATTTACCATGGGTCTAGTATAAATTCCCCTCCTGAAAATTATTAAGTTCGGCATAAACTGTTACGAATCATGATATGTTATTCAAGTTATTTCAAATTGCTAGAAATAAAGGTATAACACTGATTGTCGTCCAATTGGTTTAAACCGGAATCAATTTTTATACTGACGTCCGCTTTTATAAAGATTTATTAATAACACTGTCCTAGTTGAAAAAACAGACCTGGCGATGGGGGAAATGTATGACCAACTCCATTTTATTGTTCATCTCCATCATTTATTTCTAACATACAAACCAGGTATCTCTATAAATTAAAGGGGCTCCCATACATAATATTCAATACAAACTAGTAATACATTGAAAAAAGTCCCATAACTGCCCAGGAGTCGCCCCTAGTGGGATATAATGTATGACCGACATCAATTAAATTTTTGTCCTTAAAATTCTTAGGGTGGCTCCCATACAAATATTGCGTGTTATGAAATGCTTTTTTTCGTCTTTTGTGAACAGGTGTTAACAGAATTGAATAGTTTATGGCTTATTTTATTTGCAACTTCGTTTTTTATATGTCTGAAAAAAATCTAAAGCAGAGCTGATTTTCCCATTTTTGATGAATTTTAAAAAAAAAAAAAATATTTCAAAATGTTGCAAAAATTTTGCGGGTTAGAATCAGCACAAACAAATAACACCCCCTCCACTGTTGTGGTGTAGGTACAATAAAGGCTTGCCAGACGGCCTTAATTTCTCTTAATTTTCAGAATTTTTAAGAATTTTCTCTGTTTGGGAAGAATCAAGAAAAATATGTTTCGTCTAGATTTTCGCAGACCAACCAAAAAAAAAACGAATTATTATTATTTAAACTTTTTTACAGTTTTATAAAAAAACAACCCTGTGTAAAAACCAAAAAAATATATATTTCATCGTTTTGTTGTTTGCATTTGTTTAATAACAGAGTGCAAAAAACACACGGATTGGACAGTATAGATTAGATTGCATATATTAACAACCGGTAGTAAAATTCTATACTCAGTTTGGCGATTTTGGTGACCAATTTTTTTATGTGCCTCCAAAAATTCTGTATCCTCCAAAAGACGGCGCTACGCGCAACACAGCGCGTGAACCAATAACCTTGTTGAGAAAAATTTTGGTGAGCACTTAATTTCACTTTTTGCTACCGTAAATTGGTCACCTAGATCGTGCGATATAACACCTTTGGGCTATTTTCTCTGGGGATATGTAGGTTCTGATGTCTTCAGGAATAAGACAGCTGGAATTGACGCTTTGGAACATAACTCGTGTTATTCGCGTGGTCTTAGTCGCTATGCTCGAACGAGTAGCCCAAAATTGGACCGTCCGAATGAACGAAATCAGACGTAGTCATGGCCAACATTTACATGGTATCATTTTCAAACAGTAAATGCCATAAATTGTTCTTTTAAACGATAATAAACATTTTAAGTTCACTTTAAAATTTATGTAATTTATTTTACATTATAAATCAAACCTAAAGATGAATCATCCGATATTAGATTTTTAACATGAATCACTAATGCGGTATGTTTTTGGATATAATTAAGGAAACAGTAGAGTGTACATCAGACAGATAAAAATAAATTAAAATTCCGTGTTATGAGAATCGATTTATAGAAAAAATTATTAAAATTCTCCAATTACCATATTTATTCCAAATTCATAATATCAAGCAAACAAGTTGTTGATTATGCACCTATTACCAAAATTATTATATTGATTACTAAAAAATTTAAATTTTAATTAAAAAAGTGATCAAAAAACTTTGCCATTTCAAACAATGTTTTATTTTATTTAAATAAATATTGACAATTCCCAACAACAATTCTATATGTTTAAATTATTTTATTTTAAACGAAAAAGGTCAATTACGATTTTTTGTTATTTAATTAAAATTTTATTTGAAAATTTATTTCAAAACAACTAAAATGTTAATTAAATCAAAATCATATTTTTAATTTTCTTTCAACTAAAAAAAAATTGATTCAATTATAACATTAATTAAATTTAAATGCTTTTTAAACCATTTATTTTAAATGATAAAACACTTTTTTTCTGTGATGAAATGCTTAAAGATTCACAGCAGGGCTGTGGAATCGTCAAAAAGAAGTTCTAACTTCGACTCCGACTCTAATCGCTGAAATTTTTAAGTGCGACTCCGATTCCAACTCCGACGCCTGCTCTTACATTAATGCTAAATGTATATGAGATTGGTCCTTATTTGACTTTTAACTCTTTTTTTATATAGAACCTTGGTAATTGTTTAATGTAGCAAGAAAAACTCCGACTCCGACTGCACAGCTCTGACTTATAGTCTAATTATCTTAAAAAATTACCCTAGGATTTTCTGATTTTAAGAGTTTTTCTGGTAAACTTAAGAAGAACTCAAAGTATGAAGAATTTTTGTAAACTTTAAAAATTTGTTCAATTTTAATTTCACTCGAATTTAATTTATAGAACATGGCTGTTTGTTCATTAAATATATATAATTTTACCAAAACACCAGTCTAAAAATTTAACCGATTTGGCTTATATTTAGTGACTGTTCCGACAACTACGGTAGACATGTCGGTAAAAATCGTAGTCGCGATCAATCGCATTCCCATATAATAATAACTGTCTCCAAAAATGTTTCTATAAATTCTGTGGTGTAGGGTTTTATATGGTCGGGATAGAACGACTATACTTTCTTTCTTGTATACTAAAGAGAGTTGATTACTAAGAGTTGGGAGCACTGAGTGGCCGATATTCATTTTCAATTAATATATGTATTTGCGTTTAACCACTCTAAACTTGTGTTTTAAGAATTTCTCGTTTAAATTAATAAAACTGATAACAATTTTTTTCTTAAAACTTGTACTTAAAACTAAAGTAAACAACATTGAGATTTTTCTTAATTACTTAAAAAATAACATTTCAATCCCATTTTCCCTTACAGCATTGAGATTTTCCAAAGTTCATTTAAGTTCTTTTCAAGAACTGAAACCCGAACTATGCACAGACACAGGCAAAGACTCTTAAGACCAGTGTTGCCAATTTAGCATTTTTCATGCTAGATATAGCATTATTTCAATTCATTTGGCATGATAAAAACTGATTAAGCATGTAGCATATTTTCTAGTATTATTTAAAAATTTCTAGAATTTAATATTAAATGAAAACGCTCAAGCTCGAGGTCTGTTGTATGTAACATTTCTTTATTTGTTTCCAATATTTCGATATTCCTTGAATATCATTATCAGGGTATGTTTACTAAAATTTCCCAAAAACAAATCCATTGGGTTGTTAACGAAAGGCGGATTATCAGGGTATATGGTTATGTAGTTATATGAACACAAACAAAATATATTTAAGAAATATTTAAATAAATGTATGTATTTTGTTGTTGTGAATGTAACTAAATAACCATATAACCTGATAACCATCCATCCGTGAATAACCCAAATACAAAAAATCAGTATAAAACATATCGAATAAAAATATAACTAAAGGAAAAAATTCTATAATTTTTTACAGCCAATTTCACGATGTCGAAAGAACGGTTTCTTTCGCATAAATACATTTAAAACAAAAACAAATTTTTGAGAAGTGGTTTTTGTTTTACATGTACTTGTGCGAACGAAAAAGGTCTTTCGCATTTAGTGAAATAGGCAGTAAGTTCTTGTTGCATTTTTTATATATTTAATTTTTGAATAAATAACAAATAACAAATAAGGTCGAAAAACAACTTCATCTACCAACCATTTTTATAATGTTAAAAAAAAAAAATTTCAAGTATGAGTAAAACCTATTTACAAAAGTTTCGCAAAGCTTAGTTCTAGCACCTAAAGTAAAAGAATGGGTGACTTAGAAAAAACCTTTTGCAAATGCGTTGTTGTTTCTTAATTTAGTAACTTTGAGTAACACGCCGAAATAAGAAAGCATAAAAATGCTACGGGCATAACAAAAAACAATCCATTCCCTTTCAAAATAATTTGTTTCAAAGTTTAGCAGAGGCGGCATTTAGTTTATGTGCTGCGCACATATTGGTTAAACATCTGAGGAACCTTTGTAAAAGGTAATTTGACAGCTCTTCGCTGAAGTTGATAAACAAAATGCAGCATATTATAAAAAATGAGCTTGGACCTTACTTAAATAAAATTTTTCTAAATTTTTTATATAAATTTCTTTTAGCATTTTTTCTGGCCTTTATTTAGCATTTTTAGCTTTTTCATTAACAAAATCTAATTTTGGCAACACTGCTTAAGACAGAGAGCGAGAAAAAGAGATATAAACAAATTTCTTATAAGCCAGAAAAAGTTGGAAAATTGAAGAACATGAAAAAATAAAGAAGTATCATAAAGTAAAAAATTGCTAAAAGAAATGTAAATGTAAGATGACAACCTCTTGGGTATTTTAGTACTTTTGTGTTAAATACCAAAAAGGATCTTTGGAGTTGGGAGCATTGTGTAAGAAAGAACACTATGCTCCATTGTACTTGTGCATAGACTAATTTTCTTTTTATTTTTCATCGTTTGTAAGATTTTCCTTTTGCTATTTTTGTGAATTAACATTTTTTTTTATTTCATATTTAAATTTTTTGCAACACATATTCCCTCTATTTTTATGTTTTTTTGTTATATTTTGTTAAAAGTGTGCTTAAACTTTTTTAAGTATGTATGTGTTTCTGTCCTTTCCTGCGTATTCTTCTTCTTAAGTTCTGGTACACTTCTAAGAATAAAGCCGGTTGTTGCTTTTTTCTTTATTGCTACTGCTCCGGCTTTCTTTGCTTATTATGTCCTTTCGTGTGCTTTTGTGCGTTTTGTTCGCTTGTCTAATTTGTCTGGCGGCATGTCCTGTAAATGTTGTTTTTTTTTTGTTATTTCTTTTAAGAATGTAAATTAAGTAAAAACAGAATAAATAAAAAATAAACTTGAAGAAGATATTACCTTTAAGGTTTTATAAATGTTTTTTTTTTCGTTGTTCTATTCTTTTGCAATATTTAAATAAAGTGCACATTTTTTTTAATTTTGCGACATATTGTAAAAAATTATAGTACAGTGGCTACAAGGAATATTATAAACTTGGTTAGCACTTAGGCGTATACTTGGGCCTGGCCAGGCATTTTTTTAATTTTTCCAGTTTTTTTTATATAATTATTAAATATATTAGAACGAAACTTTATATTTACCTCAATCAAAGTGTTTTGTACAAAAAAACGAGAAAAAAGTGTAAATTTAAACACCGTGGGCGGAGAAATTTGCCTAATGAAAATATTGTGCATACTGTATCCACCTGGGCCTGGCCAGACCCTGCCCTAGTAAATATGTACTGTAGTAAATAAACTCAAAACGAAACGTATCAAAAAGCATACGCAACACATAAAAAATTCTTTCTTACTCTAATTTCGAAGAATAATTCTAGTTGACAATAAAATGTTCTTGCTACAGTTATAAAACTTCATACAGTGAAAAGTAGACCCGGCCAGGCCCAGGGCTTCGTTAGTGTGAGTTTTTTCGATAGCCACAAAAAACTCCATACAAAATACAAGGGGTCCCAGCCAGGCCCAGGTGGCAGTTTGTGGTATGTCTTAAATAGGGAACACTATCAAAAAAACGCTCAGTAAATATTGTGGTGAAGGGTATCATATGGTCGGGTTTGTTCGAGTTAACATTACTTGTTATTGAATTGCTGTGACAGCCTTAAAATAAAATATCAGATAAATGATTTTAAAATTAAATTTCTTTGTTCTTTTGCTTCACTGTATCAGTGTCTTCAGATTGAATAATAAATTTGTTTGTCTCTTCTTTTTAAGGTGCTGATTTAAGAAAATCATAATGTATTTCTGTAATTAGCTCTCGTAGAAAACGGAGAATAATATGAAATTAAAACATAATAATTGTCGTAGAAAGAATAATTAATGAATACAAGTGACACGCAGGCATACAACAACATTACAAATTAACTAAGCCAACATCTTTATCTTCATTATCATCAGCATCACCATTTAGCAAGAATAAGTATCGGCATAATAAACATTTGATTGTGAACGAACATGTATAATAGAGCTTGTAATTAATGTATTGTAGGTTGCATGTTTTCCTGTCATTGAAGCAATCTCGATAAAATTTCTAACATTTTATGTACATTTACTTTTTTCATAATAAATACATATTAAATGATTTTATCATTTTAATTATTAACTAATGTGAGAATTTCAAATTTATATATTAAAAGTCTTAGCAGACTTTTAATTACTTAATACATTTTTATAAATGTCTTGAAGCTAATATTAACCCAGCAAACAATACTGCTTACCTAGAAGGAATATTCTCAAGCAGCCGATTTTTCGGAATGAATTACCAATGCGCATTTATAAGGCATGATTTCTGTTTGAGATGACCCGCTAAAGTTTCCATCGATTGCCTATAACTCTTAAACAATAATTTAATCCTTAATTTACTTCGCATTTTGAAGGCAATTTTGCGATCAAGTATACACCCTAGATGAGAACTAACACCAAAATAGTCCCGTGACAGGTCTTTGGTGGTAGAGACCGGTTATAGTTCTAACACTTAATGTGAAAGGGACCTATCACTTTTACATGGGGTTGCCATTGGAGGGGGTCAATTGGCACCTTACAGCCACCATTTGACAAATCAAACATCCATTCTCAATGAACGTATTTAGTGTTAGTTACTATAAAAGAGTAATATTTCAATACAATGTAGTATTATTTCAATAAAACAAGTCCTAAATAAATTTAAGAACCAAATTGTAGGAAGTTCGAAAAAAAACATTTGTCACACCACCGGTGAATACTGTATTGTAATTCATTACTTTTTCTACCATTTGGATCTTCATATACCAGTTAAATGATAGGTTCTCCTTTCACTGGTCATACATTCTTTCTTTTTGTTCTTGTTGTATTTTCACAAATCCCAGGACCAGTCTGTTGGAACAGTTGACAAAAATTTCCCGCAGGGCAATGTATTGCATTGATGAGCTTTAGTTGTTTCCAAATCGTGATAATTTTTTGCTGGGATGTTGTTTTAATAACAGAAGAAAAATATTTTTGGGAATCCTAAAATGTGCTTAAGAAAACCTTTAACCCTGAAAGGTTACACTTCATTTTAGTACATTAAGGTTACTCTTCATTGAATCGACGAAATATTTAAAAATAAATCTAGCGGAACGATTTTTAAAGTAAAAACTCAGCAAAAATTATTTTAATTACGCATTTTATAAAAATATTAAATAAATCATAAAAAGAAAAATTTTCTTCTCTCTCAAAATTTTAACCGAGCTTGAACTCTTTTTTGTGTTTTCAAAATAATTATTTTTTTAAAGCTTTCGTCGTCAGCTAACGTTGTGGAAAAAATGAGCGTAATTTGAATTAACAAAAAAAAGTTATACGGTGAAGAGTACATGAGCTTCGTCGATTCGATGAGCAATAACTATCCAGGGTTAATTTGCGAATATCCTTAACAACTTCTTATCAGTTATATTTTTTAATAGAAACAACTCTTTCTTTCTGTACTTTAGGTAAACTATTTCAATTAATTTGTTGTCATAATAAACAAAGTGTTGAAGTTCAAATATTTTTCTTTAAATGGTATAAATTATGCTATAAAATCTTACAAAAATGTAATTACAATTATTTTTGAATAATAAATTCCTACATATTTTTGAACAAAATTTAAATTAAAGTTATTGCTACAAAGAAAACTTTTAACAAATTAGACTGTAAGATAAATTAAATTAAATAAAATGGCAGTATTTTACTTTTCATACAATTATTGCATGAAAATCAAGGAAAATTTTAAAGCACTCGGCTGAGACAAAACCACTTTTGTGTGGTAGTCTGTTGAATTTTGACGCGTTAAAATTTTGAAGCAAAAAATTTTACAATTTTAGCCCCTTATCTAAAATCTTAAAAATCTCTCGTTTCAAGGTCTGTTTATAAAGTACAGTCACTATCAAGTGTGAAGTGTCTTTATCATTTATTTATCTAAGATCTTAAACATCTCGAGAGTTATCCATAGTACCAGTTAGGACTCTAGACAGCCGCTATTAATTGGGCATCTACTTATTGTATGACACAGACAGGTTAGAGTTATTGTCTGCACCTTAATCCCAAATTTATTTTTCGAATGCCCAAATGATACAGAATCTCCCTCCAGATACAGAATCTCAATTTTTATAGAGGAAATGATCGAAGTTGATATGTGGTAAAAAAGAATTTTTACGATTAAGCACAAACACTGTTTTTGATATACACGCAGAGAAAAAACATGGTTGAAATATTTTTTTTTTTTTTTTTTTTGCAGTATTTATTTATTGAATCTTCATATATTAAATATGAACTAACAATAATTAATCAAATCTTATCCTAATATTTACTTTTTGTCCTGCCAGTGCCAGACAAAAAGATTTAGTCATCACGGTTTCTATTCACATATGTAGGTGTTTATCGCTCATCTGATTGGGTGAGTGCTGCAGTGTCTCTTCTTCTTAAGCGAGTGTGGCCGCCATAATTTAAAATATTTCTAGCTAATGGATTTGGGTGCAGTTCCAGCCTTTTTAAATATTTTACTGCATATTTCGTTATCATAGTTTTTACCAATGGCACATTGAGATCCTTGTGGATATTTGAGTTTTTGACATACCAGGGAGCGGCTGTTATTATTCGAAGAAGTTTATTTTGGCGCCTTTGAATTTTTTCGATATTAGAAGCCGAGGCAGTGCCCCATAACTGAATACCGTAGCACCAAATTGGCTTTAAGATAGAGTTGTAAAGTAGAAGTTTGCAATCGAGACTAAGAACAGAATTTCTTCCAATGAGCCAATTAATTTGAATTGCTTTTAGTTTCATTTGAGTTAATTTTGCTTCTATGTGCCATTTCCACGTTAAACGCCGATCTAGATGTATACCGAGGTATTTTACATGCGAGTGTTGGGGTATTATTTGATTATTGATTTTAATAGAGGGGCATGTTTCCCGACGCAATGTGAATGTTATATGTGCGCATTTTTGCTCATTGATCTTTATCCTCCATTGTTTTAACCACCTTTCCATTTCAAATATGTGATCCTGTAAGTAACGAGATGCTTCTTGACAGTTTTCGTGTACGCTTAGGAAAGCTGTGTCATCCGCAAATGTTGAGGTTTGTGTGTAGCTGTTTGTTGGCATGTCCGAAGTATAAATTAAGTACAATAGAGGGCCCAGGATGCTGCCTTGTGGGACTCCAGCGTTAACTGGCTGAGGAGAACTTAAAAAATCGCCTTCTTTAATAATAAATTGACGACCGACTAAGTAGCTTTCTAACAGCTTGTGTATATTTGCTGGTAAGTTTTACTGCAATTTCAGTAGTAAACCTTCATGCCAGACTTTATCAAAAGCTTGAGACACATCGATGAAGAGTGCTGAGCAATATTTTTTTTTTCAAAGGCTTTTCTTATTACATTTACTATTCGATGAGTTTGTTCAATTGTGCTATGCTTTCTTCTAAACCCAAATTGATGATTAGGAATACATCTATTTTCATTTAAAATCGGCGTTAATTTTGCCACTAGTAGTTTCTCAAATAGCTTTGAAATATTAGATAATAAGCTAATAGGTCTGTATGACTCAACTTTTGTGTGATCCTTTCCTGGCTTTGGTATCATGGTTACTAAGGAAACCTTCCATTTATAAGGGTAGTATTGAAGTCGTAAAATAGCATTAAAAATAAAAAGAATAATTTTCTTTGCTGTACTTGGTAGCTCCAAAAGCATTTTATTACTGATCTTATTAATACCGGATGCCTTCTTGGTGTTTAAATTACAAATAGCCTTTTCGATTTCTCTAAACTCGAATCTTAGGGGAATAGCTGCTCTAACATTTACAGAAGGTAAATCGACTGCTATATCGTGAAATATATTATGGGTAAATACATTTTTCAGATGATTAGCAAACAGATTTCCTTTTTCAATATCATTTCTTGCCCAACTTCCATTCAAGTTTCTCAATGGTGGCTTAGAGATAACTGGTCTATTGAGGCCAGAGTTCGAAAATAAACTGTAAAGTACAGCAAGTTAAGGTACCACACAGTTTTTTTAATTTTTGTTTGTGCACTTGTACACAAACAAAATATGGTACATAACTATTGTGAGCTGACGAACAGAAACACTTAGATAACTTACCGAACTTATTTTAGAGTCCGTGTTAAGTTCTTTTAAGGTACTTATCTGTAGTTTTTAGTGAACACGTAGTTAACTTTTAGCTAACATGTATGTGTTTTTTAGTGTCTGCGTAGTTGTTATTTATTGAGAAAAGAACCCAAAATATTATTTGAAAATAAGTTTTATAACAGGAGTGCAGAAATATAAGAAACAAATAGTGCAAAAATATATGAAAAATTTGAAAAAATTCACGTTAAAATTCAAGAAAATTATGTAGTAAAGAGGCCTTATAGAAGGCCTTTTTGCAGACTAAAGATCTCCCAGCCGCATGCTAACTTTATTACCAATTAACAAGGTGTGTCATTGGAGACCAACACCTTGCACTTTTGCATCAATTTTAAGCACTTCTGGAAGGGTTTCTAAAAAGATTTAAGAATAAAGCTTAATCCAAATTTTATTGTTGTGGCAAATAATACGAAGTAAGTCAATTAATAACTTAACTTGCAACACGTTCTAACATAACTACTAATAAAACGATTGCGACAGGCCTTATCTTAGAAAAGAAAAATTTTAATTTGTAAAATATTTAATAAAAACTTTTCTAAAAGACGTTTTCAAAGAAGGCAGAGTGGAGTAAGTAAAAGTTTACTTACAATTTAATTGTGAACCTTCTTAAAGGCCTAAAAAGTGAATCGCTTGCAATTTTCACTGCTGGGCAGCATGATTAGCCTTTGTGTATTTTTTTTTTTTTTGTAAAATTATTTCTTGACTGGTGAGTTGGTGTGTTGTTTTTTTTTTTGTAGGCAAATATTATTGAAATAAAAAAAAACTAAGAGAACTGCACATATCGTCATCTTAAATGCAGAATATTGTAACATCAAATTTCATAAGTTTACATGAGAAGCAAAAACCTTGTAAAATGGAAATTATATGAGAGTATTAAATATTTAGAATAAAAATGCGAGAACCGATATATTTTTTATAAAAAAAATTATTTTTATTATATTCAAAATTTTTGATTTTTCGAATTTATTCTATGATAGTGTATAAAGTAATTCCTGAAAAATTTAAGGAATAGAACTATTACTCAAAGCTCATAGAATAAATTCGAAAAATAAAAAATTTTGAATATAATAAAGTTGCTTATGAAAAGAAATAATTCCCAATATCTATTTATTATTTTTATTGTTATTTATTTAGTTATGTGTGTTGCGTTATTTTAAATTGAATGTGTGTTGCGTTATTTTAAATTCTCTGAAACAAAACGACAAAAATTTAAATATATTGTTAAAAATTACAGGAATAATTGAATATTAAGATACTATAATAGAAAATTAAGATAATAATCGTATAATTAATATATAGCAAGAAGTAAATTTTAATTAGTTAATTTCTGAAAAATTTAAATAAGAAGAATGAACGTTTTTCAATTAAAAGTAGTTAGTATTGATAGCAGCCCCCGTATTCAGTGAACGAAAATGTTGTACAAAGAAGCACTTATCCTAAAAAAAAAATACTATTAGTATTTAATAAAGCCGTAAAAGGATTAACAGAAAATATAGCTAAACAATTTATATTCCAGCACTTTATAAAAAATGCTATTATGTATGTGATGTAGAAGACAAGTAATTTATTATTTAACACAAAAATCTTTATAATAGTCTTTTTGAGGATATTGAAAAAAATAACAGATTATTTTAAATAAACGTGGAAAAAATATTTCTATTGTTTTATAAACATTCTATATCAATAATGAAAAAATATTCTGGTCCAATAGTAACAGATACATTATAGGAAACTCGTCTGTATTAAAATTTATTAAAAAGTATATATGTACATACGAGTATATTTACTCATAACATTAGAAACGAAACAAATAATGGAAAAATCCTATCATAAAAATAATGGCATCCTGCTGGAAGCAAAAATCTAAGGATCTGCAGATGTTACTATTTATTCTTGGAAATTCTTAGCGTATGGGAGTGCAATGGGTTAAGCTGTGTAATTTCTAACAGTCCAATGAAGAAGAAGCTGATAGTCATACTTAATATAGGTTTTCATACATATATATGGATTCGTTTTATATTAATTTTACCGCACGGTTTTCCTGTTTGCTTATGCAACAATTTGCAATTTGATCACTTATTCCACTAACACGTTCAGAGTATGAAACAGAATACCCATTTTTGACGTAAAAAAATTATGTGTTCGTAAAAATATATCAAATACTCTGCTAATTTTTTTTTAATTAAGATTATTCATTATGTAGTTTAAGTAAATTATATACTTAATGATAAGCCATTTTTGATTTTGTTAATAGCTTGGATATTTTTTAAGGTGGAAGTTTAAAATTTTTTTTAAATATTTAACGTAAATCGTAATCAATAATAAAGTCTATTTCAAAATTTTCAATGATACATTGCTTTGCATCTTAGCAAACGATATGTATACTGTTGTAAAAAATTCTTTGATGCTTTTAAAAGGGACCGTTTTTTTCTTAAGCAGACATAAAGGCAAAACTTATTGAAGAAAACTCCATGAACAAGTATAGAAACCTGGGCGCTGTTTCTCAAAACTACAAATTACAAATCTACAAGTAAAATACATATGAACAAAAACCAAAGTTGTAAAATTGTTGCTTTTTTAAACGTTAATGAAGTGATTTTATGGTCCCATGCAGTTTTATTATAGGGAAGTTCGATTGTACCTGCTGTCACATTTGCTTTTACGTATAAAACCTTTTTTACTTTAATTTCAAATATGTGTTACCTATTTAAGAAAAATTTTATCAGCGAAAAAATCCACACTCACAATATTATTACAGTAAGGGACTGTAGGTTATTCAAGAAGTATTCCGTTCAATCATTTTTAAATAAATAAACATTTAAAAATCCAAGCAAATTAATTTTTAACTGATTCTAACAGTTATTATAAAAACTAAGAGCACATTAATTAATACGGATTTTCGGTTGCATTTAATATTGTCAGTTGATTAAGTAAAAGTATTCTGTATATAAAATTAAATGAAAATGAAATTTAAAACAACTGTAAATTTACTTAAACCCCGATCTACTTATTTTTCATTTTATTTTTATTTTAACGAAAAGTTAATTTAATTTCTACTGTCAAAAGTTCAACCGCGTATCCCATAAAAAATTAACCACAAATTCCGTCAAAATAAATAAATTTTCAGTTATTTTATATAATTTAACTTTAAAAAAAATAACCTACAAATTCCGTAAAAACAAATGAATTTTCAGTTATTTTATATAATTGAACTACCAAAAAATAAATCTTTTTATAAATCTGTGGCAAAAAGTAAAAGTAAAAAACGATTTGCTTGTTTTGTGTAGAAAATTTCCATATTCTATTTGTTAAAATTATTTAGTTAAAAACATGAAATTTTTATGGTAAAATAATTGCGAATACCATATCGGGCATGCTGCTGGTGTCTTATAATTGGAAGTTCTTCTGTAACACTGCGGCCACACGATCAACTTTTTGTTGATAATCTTTTACATATACTGTTTGTCAAAATTTACATTAATTGAAAGCTGTGACGTAGGCTGCACGCAATTTTTAAGCAATTTACTTTCAAGATGTCATCAAGATAACAATTTATACTGATAAACGAAAAATTAGCTCACTAAACTTCTTATCAGCTGTTAAATTGAGCGTAAAATTGCCAAACAAATTGATAGTTAAAATTGAGAGCAATCTCGTGATCAATTTAAAAAGTGTGAGTGTGTTAGTGAAAAAAATGAGAGTGAGAGCAAATTGAAAGGAATTGAAAGACAAAAATTGATCGTGTGGCCTCCAAGTAAACAGAGTGGTCAGTACAACAAAACTAAAACAAACATGTAGGTATAACGGGGTAAGTAAATAAAAATAAATATTCTCTCTCTCTCTCATTAGAATAACAAGCGGACAGGAGTCTGGTATTTTTTAGAAATTCGAGTAAAACCTGTATTATATAAAATTACTGAATTACATAAAATAACTGAAAATTCATTTGTTTTTACGGAATTTGTCAGTTATTTTTTGATAGTTAATTTTAATAAAATAACTGAAAATTCATTTGTTTTTACGGAATTCGCAGTTGAATTTTTGACAGTAAAAATTAAATGAACGCTTCGTTAAAAATAAATGAAAAATAAGTAGATCGGTTTTTAACTGGATATTCATTTATTTTATATTACAATTTCAGTTAATTTTACGTACAGAATATTGTGAGTGCACTTTTTTGGTTGGTAAAACTGTATTACAACAACAACACGTATTGAGTACTTGGAGTTGTTTTTGAATGAGTTTTGCCTTTATGTCTGCTTAAGAAAAAAACGGTCCCTTTTAAAAGCATCAAAGAATTTTTTACAACAGTATACATATCGTTTGCTAAGATGCAAAGCAATGTATCATTGAAAATTTTGAAATAGACTTTATTATTGATTACGATTTACGTTAAATATTTAAAAAAAATTTTAAACTTCCACCTTAAAAAATATCCAAGCTATTAACAAAATCAAAAATGGCTTGTCATTAAGTATATAATTTACTTAAACTACATAATGAATAATCTTAATTAAAAAAAAATTAGCAGAGTATTTGATATATTTTTACGAACACATAATTTTTTTACGTCAAAAATGGGTATTCTGTTTCATACTCTGAACGTGTTAGTGGAATAAGTGATCAAATTGCAAATTGTTGCATAAGCAAACAGGAAAACCGTGCGGTAAAATTAATATAAAACGAATCCATATATATGTATGAAAACCTATATTAAGTATGACTATCAGCTTCTTCTTCATTGGACTGTTAGAAATTACACAGCTTAACCCATTGCACTCCCATACGCTAAGAATTTCCAAGAATAAATAGTAACATCTGCAGATCCTTAGATTTTTGCTTCCAGCAGGATGCCATTATTTTTATGATAGGATTTTTCCATTATTTGTTTCGTTTCTAATGTTATGAGTAAATATACTCGTATGTACATATATACTTTTTAATAAATTTTAATACAGACGAGTTTCCTATAATGTATCTGTTACTATTGGACCAGAATATTTTTTCATTATTGATATAGAATGTTTATAAAACAATAGAAATATTTTTTCCACGTTTATTTAAAATAATCTGTTATTTTTTTCAATATCCTCAAAAAGACTATTATAAAGATTTTTGTGTTAAATAATAAATTACTTGTCTTCTACATCACATACATAATAGCATTTTTTATAAAGTGCTGGAATATAAATTGTTTAGCTATATTTTCTGTTAATCCTTTTACGGCTTTATTAAATACTAATAGTATTTTTTTTTTAGGATAAGTGCTTCTTTGTACAACATTTTCGTTCACTGAATACGGGGGCTGCTATCAATACTAACTACTTTTAATTGAAAAACGTTCATTCTTCTTATTTAAATTTTTCAGAAATTAACTAATTAAAATTTACTTCTTGCTATATATTAATTATACGATTATTATCTTAATTTTCTATTATAGTATCTTAATATTCAATTATTCCTGTAATTTTTAACAATATATTTAAATTTTTGTCGTTTTGTTTCAGAGAATTTAAAATAACGCAACACACATTCAATTTAAAATAACGCAACACACATAACTAAATAAATAACAATAAAAATAATAAATAGATATTGGGAATTATTTCTTTTCATAAGCAACTTTATTATATTCAAAATTTTTTATTTTTCGAATTTATTCTATGAGCTTTGAGTAATAGTTCTATTCCTTAAATTTTTCAGGAATTACTTTATACACTATCATAGAATAAATTCGAAAAATCAAAAATTTTGAATATAATAAAAATAATTTTTTTTATAAAAAATATATCGGTTCTCGCATTTTTATTCTAAATATTTAATACTCTCATATAATTTCCATTTTACAAGGTTTTTGCTTCTCATGTAAACTTATGAAATTTGATGTTACAATATTCTGCATTTAAGATGACGATATGTGCAGTTCTCTTAGTTTTTTTTTATTTCAATAATATTTGCCTACAAAAAAAAAAACAACACACCAACTCACCAGTCAAGAAATAATTTTACAAAAAAAAAAAAAATACACAAAGGCTAATCATGCTGCCCAGCAGTGAAAATTGCAAGCGATTCACTTTTTAGGCCTTTAAGAAGGTTCACAATTAAATTGTAAGTAAACTTTTACTTACTCCACTCTGCCTTCTTTGAAAACGTCTTTTAGAAAAGTTTTTATTAAATATTTTACAAATTAAAATTTTTCTTTTCTAAGATAAGGCCTGTCGCAATCGTTTTATTAGTAGTTATGTTAGAACGTGTTGCAAGTTAAGTTATTAATTGACTTACTTCGTATTATTTGCCACAACAATAAAATTTGGATTAAGCTTTATTCTTAAATCTTTTTAGAAACCCTTCCAGAAGTGCTTAAAATTGATGCAAAAGTGCAAGGTGTTGGTCTCCAATGACACACCTTGTTAATTGGTAATAAAGTTAGCATGCGGCTGGGAGATCTTT
This sequence comes from Pollenia amentaria, assembly GCA_943735925.1. Taxonomy (NCBI): domain Eukaryota; kingdom Metazoa; phylum Arthropoda; class Insecta; order Diptera; family Polleniidae; genus Pollenia; species Pollenia amentaria. The sequence goes on from OX031007.1 coordinate 153,013,187, forward strand.
AGTCTGCAAAAAGGCCTTCTATAAGGCCTCTTTACTACATAATTTTCTTGAATTTTAACGTGAATTTTTTCAAATTTTTCATATATTTTTGCACTATTTGTTTCTTATATTTCTGCACTCCTGTTATAAAACTTATTTTCAAATAATATTTTGGGTTCTTTTCTCAATAAATAACAACTACGCAGACACTAAAAAACACATACATGTTAGCTAAAAGTTAACTACGTGTTCACTAAAAAGTACAGATAAGTACCTTAAAAGAACTTAACACGGACTCTAAAATAAGTTCGGTAAGTTATCTAAGTGTTTCTGTTCGTCAGCTCACAATAGTTATGTACCATATTTTGTTTGTGTACAAATGCACAAACAAAAAAAATAAGATTTAGAGTTTGTGTGGTAAGACAAGTACACTGCGTTAGTGTACAGTTTTTTTTCGAACTCTGATTGAGGCTTCTAGCTGCACGCCATAATGAGTAATCTGATTGTGGAGTTGCATCAAGTCCCTTGAGATGTTTTTCCAGGGAAGCCGTTTTCTGAGACTGCAGTAACTTTCTCAGCCTTTTTGTGCACTCTTTTAATAAAGTCTTAAGTTGGAGGGATCTGTGCAATTGCCATTCTCTACGAACTCTCCTTTTTTCAGTCAATAAACGCTCGACATCTGTAGAATATATGATTTTGTTTTTGGTTTTTTTGAGTGTTATGCTGGAATGTTGAACAGCTAGTTTGAGATAACTGTCAAAATTAACAATAGCAAGATCCACGTTCTCCGGTGTGCTAAGCGGAATATTTTCTGTGCAATGGGCACTCAGATATTTTTTATATTTTAACCAATTTATTTGTGAGGCTGTTGTCGATAAGTAACCTGACGGAGATACGATTCTATTTGGATTCATTATAGTAACAATTGTAGGTGTGTGATCTGAAGATAATTCTAGGGACGCTTCCACATGAATCGTGTCTATGGGGATGTTATTAACCACGCCAAAATCTATGACATCTGGAACTTTTTGCTGATCAGTAGGCCAATATGTTGGTTGTCCGCTCGCGACCACATTTAGGTCCATTTTACAAATTGTGTTAAACAAAACACGACCCTTAGGTGTAATAAGTCGTGACCCCCAGAAAGTGTGTTTAGCGTTATAATCGCCAGCAGCCAGGAAGCAGGGTCCTAATGATTTGAAATATTTATTATATTGGCTTTCTGATATTGAAAATCTAGGTGGGGAGTATAATGATGAAATTACTATGTTTCGAGATAATTCCTCAACGCAAATGCTCGTTGCTTGGAGATAATCTTCACGATGATCGCACATTAGGTAGTGTTTTACTCGTTTTTTTATCAAAATGGCAGAACCTCCACAAGCTCTACCTCGAGGGTCCTTGGTATCATATAATATATAACCATTGACTTGAAACGTGTTTCTTGAGGTCAGATGGGTTTCAGAAACCATCATAACATCAATTTGTTTATTTTTAAGGAAGTATTCTAGTTCATTTTTATGTTGGCGGATGCCGTTTGCGTTCCAAAAGCAAATTTTTAAACAGTTCATGGCTTGTTTAGTACAGCTTGCAATAACATCGATTGCATTCTTAACATTTCCTGCATCATATTACCCATTGTGTTTGTAAAGTTATTTACTGTTTGTACTAATGTTTCCATGGTTTTCTCTAGACGACTTAAGTTAGAAACTGGAGTTTCATCATTATTTGGCAACTCACCTTGCATTGGCATATGGTTTGATTTTAGGACGTTAGCGTAGGATGTTCTGTTATTACTAGGCTGCGGTACCTGAACGTCATTAATGTAAACTTGATTTGTTGCCTGCATTTGAGGGGGATTAGGTTTCGGTCCAACCGAGCGCTTGACGATAGAGTATACAGGGCATCCTCTATAGTTGGCCGTGTGATTACCACCGCAGTTGCTACATTTTTTTACATTGGGGTCGTTTTTAGACTTATCGCAGAGAGCTGTACCACGTAATTCTCCACATACGACGCAAACAGGGGTTAAATGACAATATGCCTTAGTGTGACCAAATTCTTGGCAGTTTAAACATTGCACGGGACCATTCCTTTTGTGCGGCTCCTCTATTGTTATTTTTCTATACAGGATATATTTTAGATTATAAATGGGATGCGTTTCGTTCTTTTTGAGCTTAATGTCGCCGGGTTCTAACTCCACTCGAAATAGTGGCTGAGGATTTTTTTCTCTATTTTTAATGTTTATTACAGTTTTTATTTTGAAGCCCTTCTCTTCTAAAAACGTTTTTATCTCACCTGGGTCCACGCATGAGTCAATGCCCTTAATCACTACCTGAAGACCTTTACTGCTCTTCAGTTGATATGTATAAAAATTCTTATTGAGTGCTTCAAATTTAGTTATTACCTTACGAAAATCTTCTTCACGATTAACTTGTATTTTTGTCTCATTAATACTACCCCGCTTTATTGCAGCTACATAAAAAGAATTTTCACCTATTACCGATATCAAATTCTTTATTAATTCATTTGAGTTTTGCTCTCTAAGATATATCGGCGGTGGCTTAGAAGATTTGATAACGTTTTGTGCTTCCGGGGATTCCTCATCCAGAATTGCAAAACGATTTTGTGAACTTGTTCTATCAGCTGTACCATCTTTTGAGACTTTTGAGACCGAAGCAACTGCTGAGGAGGTTGGGCTGCGACCCCGTTTAAGCACTGTTATGTACCTATCAATACCTACTTGTACTGGAGGCATTTGAGCACTTTTTACTTGTGGAGCTGAGTTTTCCATCATGCCTGATTTAGGGGTAATATTTTCATCACTTATTAAAATCGTTTTTGCCGCTGGGGCACCGCTTGCAGGTTTTATATTTTTTATTGTATTAAGATCAACCGTATTATTAGACACCGAAGGTGATACTGAGTTATCTATTATGCCTGATTGGGGGTTAATATTTACATCACTTATTAAAATTGTTTTTGCTGTTGAGGCAACGCTAGCAGGTTTTATATTTGTTATTGTATCAACCGTGTTATTAAATACAGACGGTGAAAGGGATCGCGTGCGAGTAATAGGTTTAGCCGTTAGGTATTTGCTATCATCGATTCTTTTTTTTATTTCTGCATTTGTTTCGTTAACACTCACTGTGATATATGCATTTCTACTGTTTGCACTCATAAAAGTTTTTTTGTTTTTTCTTTTACTTTTTACAGTTTTGCTCTTCTGTTTTGTTGTTTGTTATTGTTTATCAACACCGAGAATAAAAAAATGTGTATTTTTTTTTTTTTTTTTTTTTTTTTACTTGTTTTTACTTTTTTTAATACTTTATTTGTTCAAAAAAAAAATAAACCGTATGCCGAGCTTAGAAAACACGTCTATCTTCAACGAGCGCGACAGACAGAATGGTTGAAATATGGTTTAAAAAAAACATATTATAGTCCCCCAATGGCAACAAACAACCCTAGAGGGAAGCAAACTGACACCAAAGTAGTCCCGCGATAGGTCTTTGGTGGTAGTTCTAACACTTTATATGAATGGGACCTATCACTTTTACATGGTATTGCCATTGGAGGGGGCCAATTGACACATAACAGCCACCATTTGACAAGTCACACATCTATTCTCAATGAACGTGTTTAGTGTAAGTTACTACAATGGATTATTATTTTAATACAATATAGTATTATTTCAATAAAACAAGGCCTAGAACTAAATTTAAGAACCAAATTGTAGAAAGGTCCAAAAAAAAATGTGTCACACCACCGGTGGATACTGTACTGTAGTTCATTACCTTTTCTACCTTTTGGTTCTTTATATATCAGTTAAATAATTGTGTCTCCTTTCGCCGGTCATAAGTTCTTTCTTTTTGTATTTGTTCTATTTTTACAAACCCAGGACCAGTATGTTGGAACAATTGACACAAATTTCCTGCAGGGAAATTATCGTGGTTTTTATCAATTATTATTTTACGATTAATAATATTTACCTCCTTTGAAACTTCAATTATGGTGGAATTAAACAATATAATATAATATTTTAATAAAACAAAGCTACAACCATTCACATAAACATACTATGGATACGTTAACGATATTATTATCACCGGCACTCTTATTATGGTTAAATTCATCCAAAAGCTATAACCATATAATGGTATCTCCAAACTTTTTATGGTTCATTATAACAATAATATATTTGAAATTAAAATATTTTTAAAAAATTTATGTTTTATTTTAAATTTAAAATAATATGTTTACATGCAACAAAATTATGTTTTTTGTGCTCTCTAAAATAGTTGAAAGCTTTTCAATTATATGCTTTCTTGGTTTGCTCTAAATTCACAATCATTTTATTTTTATCATATTATAGATAATTTTGAACACAATATGATTTATTTTGACCATTATTATGGTTAATATTGACCACAATATGGGCAATTTTGAACAAATTATGGTTAATATTGACCATATTATGATTGATTTTGGGCAAATTATTTTAACCATTTTAACATTGTTAAAATCCAACCATAGTATGTTGCTCTTAGAATATACCATATTTTTTGTGCTTGTTAACCAATTAGTTACTACCCGATTAACTGATCGGTTAATTTAAAATTGCTTATTTTCGATTACGAGTTAAACCGATTAATTTCAGTCGATTAACCAATTAATCGATGTAACACAATTTTTAACTTTTTTTAGAATTATAACATATTTTTTTTGTGCTTTTAATTATTTGTTTCGTCTCATATACAAGAGGTATGTGTTTAGAATTTTTTTTCATACAAACAAAGAAGGTGTTCAGTGAACTTCATTTTAAATAAGTATTTGCTGTCCACGTACTTTTTATATATATGCGTTTAGTTATTTGTTTCTCCTCATATATTCTCATATCAACCTTTTAACAGCATTACCCGAAATAATGCGAAGTCTGAAAATTTTTAAAAAATTAAAACAGGAAAAACCAGGAAGAGGACTGAGAAATAAGATATTCTGTATTATACGCTGCTTTTGATTTCTCGAACATCTACGATATATGAAAGAATTTTATCAAAGTCAAATTTAATCAAAACTAAAGAAAATAAACGCTGAAATCCTAAACATTTAAATCAAATTATTTGTATAAAAGATTATTTTATAAGATTTTCTTAAACTATTGAAATAACTAATAAAATGATCTCATGAATTACATACAGCCAGTCAAAAACAACATGTCTCAAAAAATATCTGTCAATACCTTTCCATCCGCTTAACTTAAAACATTTTTTTGATATAAATTGATCGTTTTACTGTTAATTCAGCGCAATATTTTTTCAAATTTTACATAAAAATCCACATAAAAAAAGTGTAAGCACATACTGTGCTTAAATTATTTTTATGTGGATTTTGCTTTTATAATTAGTTTTTCTGTACAAGTTAATTGCACAGTGGCCGTGTTTAAAATGCAAAAAATTATTGTCGATGTTGTATTTTTGGCGAAAACCAAAATTATTATGAATATTCACGCGTAAGGATAATCATATCGCGAAATTGGTGTCATTGTACAAAGGCCACATACTAGTGTCAAAAACATTGTAAAATATCTAATCAGATGTAAAGGTAATGGACAAATCTCTTTTGAAAGTCATGTTGTGCCTTAACTTTATTGATTGACTGTATTTATTACTTATTAAGATTTGTTACGTTTTTAATTTTTTTTACCAATTAGCTCCAAATAACAAATAATTTATGTATTTTTATACATTGAAATTACATAATTTATAAAAAAAACTTTATTAATCGGTTAAACGATCAATAACAAAATTAACCGGTTAAACCAAAACCTCGGTTAATTAATCGAGCGATTAACCGATTAAAGCAAAAGCCCGATTAAATGAATACCCTAGTAGTACTCTGATAAACCGTTTTTTAACAAACACCTATAAAGCATATTATGGTTAGTTTAACCAGTTACCAAAATATCACTAAGCTAGTCCTCTATTAATAAGCCAAAATTATATTATGGTTGCTTCCTAGAATGTTATGTTAAATAATATCTATAATATGCTTAGTATTAACAAAAGCATGGTTGCTTTTTAACTTTAAAAAATAGGAAAATATTCCTGTTAATTTAAAACCATACCCAGCAAAAACTTTTCTTACAAAATGAGCAGAAAAATAACAATGTAGAGCACACAAAAAAAAAAAAAAAATAACAATGTTCAACCAACTGATTCTTGAAGAGGGGACACAAAAAAGATACACGTGTATCGGCGTTTTAAAAGTTTACATCTGAAACTCATTTAACGGCCTATATAAAGTTGCCCCTTGTGTAGTAAAAAAAAATGTAGAAAGTCGTGTCTTACTTAGGTTTTGGATATATAGTGTCTTCAGAAGATTTATTCAGAACATTACAGGCTATATGTTGTTGGTATACAAGTTTTTTGAAAAAAGCAAAAATCATATATAAAACAGTTCTCTCTTTGCTAGAAAAAGTACTTATTTTCGTTCGCGATGTCCCAAAAGTAATCCTTTATAATTTGGCCAATTACAACATAAAAAATAATACCTTTCTTTTATACTTTAAAGTTTTATAAAAATATGTAGATAAAACAGAGACGAAAAATAAGTACTTACAAATTAACTTTCAAAAAGGTTAAAACACACTAATTAAAATGTGAAATCCTAGTGAATTTTTGTTGAAAAAGCGTACACAACAGTAAATTTTTCGAAATTTAAGAAAATTTTTAATAACTAGTGTTTTGGCTGCACAAAATCAATTATAGCTTTAACACTGTAATGACAATTTGAGTAATAATATATATATAATATAATCAAGTCATATCGTCATAGTGTCCTTAATAATATTTTACAATTGTTTAAAAAAAAAATATTGTTCTGTTTCAAACAAAATAAAAATTTGAATGCTGTGTTCATTGATTCGTCATCACTGTACAGTAGAAATCTAAATTATAAACGGTTGTCCACATCAGTAATATATATTTCTTGTAATTGTTTTAAGACATATGACTCAGTATGACATACAACGTTATGACTAACTACCTTGTGAATCACCCAATTATGTTGTTCATAACACATCATTTACATTAGATCGATATCAGTACTAGTGTTCTAATAACATAACAAATAGCATTAATACAGGGTTGGTAAGACATATTATAAATGCACCTTTTTCCAAGGTGGTATGTTTTTTGTAGAATAGAAAACACAATAAGCTTTTTAATTGTTTTTGTAACCAAACAAATTTATTGTTTGTTATAATGTATATTTGTTAAAATTTTTGGGTTGCAGTTATGGTTATTTATACCCAAAACAACAGTATTTTTTACTTTAATTGGTTAAGTTAAGCAAAACGAAATATGTTGCGATAATGGATAAAGATTCCCATACGCAGTTTTTTACTCCTCTGATACCCAATATGAAAAATTAGTCAACTCAAGTTGTTAAGCAAAACTATATTTCATTGTTTACTTATTTACTATTTTTACAACAGAAGCTATTGAACGTGTAGTTAAATTTACATAAAAAGCACTCAGTTTTTTGGACTGTTTTTATAACTTTGTCATTCCGTTTGTAATTTCTACAATATTGATCTAAGACCATATAAAGTATATATATTCTGGCTTCTTATGAGAAGAGAAGTTCAAATCCGGTTGTCCGTCTGTCCGTCTATCCGTCTGTCCGTCCGTTGAAATGGGTTTTCCGAAGACCCCAGATATGATGGAGGCTAGGTTTTTATACATTTCTGTCACATATAGTCCGGAATTGTTTGCTATTGAAATTCAGGAAGATCGGTCCATAAATAGCTGAGATATGAGCAAAAAACCACGACTATCTCTAATAATAAACAATAGATCTTCCCGAGTCCAAGTTTTATAATCTAAGTAAATGGTTTTTTTTTCCTTAAAACGTGGGTATATAAATCTGCCAAATCGGTTAAGAAATGGTTAAGTTATTAGCACAATACTCCAAAAATGGGCTAAAAAGCATCAACATTTTTATAAAAACTAAATTTTTAGAGCTGTTACATGACCTATGGATACGTCTTATTAATCAAAAGATCGGAAATTTTTAGTAGAACATATTTGCTGAAAAACTCGGAAAAATCGGTTCAGATACAAAAAAGTTATTACCAAAATAAAATTTTTTTTAATAAAAATACCTATTTTCGGGAACCGTAGATCTTTCCGAGTCCAAGTTTTATTACCGAAGTAAATTTCTTCCTTAAGACGTAGGTATATAAATCTATCAAATCGATTGGAAAATGCCCGAGTTATGACCAAATAATTTCTACAAATAGAGATTTGGAATTTTTGCATCTTAAAAACTTGCAAAAACAGATAAATCTATTGTATGGCAACACGCCAGTGGTGGTGGTGTGTTTCCCTTTTTCGCATATTCACCTTTAATTCCCAAACAACAAACTCACACAAAGATATTTGCTTATATGAAAAAAATATTCCACGGCCTATTTACTTATATTAAAGTTAAGTTCGCATGCATACCAGTGGTCGAGTGGTCTAGCCGTTATGTCACAAGTAATCGTCTGAGTGTTGACGGGTTCAAATCCCATTCGATAAATTTTTTTTTTCTCTTGGTATTTATAAATTATTTTTAATTAAATAAAAAATATATCAGTTTTTGCTATTTTTACTTTTATATACTTAAATAAAACACTTTTTTTATAAAATTTAGACTTTTGTTCTAAATAAATGCGCATTTTTTTATGTGGCTAATAATTTTATATAAAAACCAAACAATTTATTTTTGGTAATACCCTTAATATCTCAAAACAAGAAATTCCGACTTAAGCCATTATTATTTAATGCCACAGATATATTATATATGTAGATTATTCTTATCGCACCATGGTGAAGGGTATATAAGATTCGGCATAGCCGAATATAGCACTCTTACTTGTTCATATTAATTTTACTACACGTTCAATCACTTGTATTGTGGAAACAGCACATTAATATCACTCAGGAATTTTTTTTGTTAAAATATTTTACATTTTTCTACTTGATAATTCATCAAAATTTAATTAAATATTCGATAACTATTACATTATACTTCTTCAACAATACTGTATTAACTAAAAATTTAAAAATTTTCAGTAGAAGCAAAACAATTTTTAATTTAACACTAAAGGTATATGAAAAATAATCCTAAAACCATCTATTTCATTTTTTAAAAGGAGACACATTTGTACGATATTTTTACAGAGGCAAGATATGAAAATGTATTACGTGTCGATTTTTTCCAAAAAGTAAAAAATAAAAATTTTGAGTTAATACACTATTGTTGAACACGCGCGACATGTGTAACATGTATAAAATTTTATAGCAATATGCCATCGATTGTATTGTGGGATCTAAAGAGGACGCAGTTACAAATATCTGAAAACAAAACTCAGCTTCTGTGCTGTCCATTTGACCATACCAGGATTAATTGAACATTTTCACGAATTATAGCAAATATGCGATGAAATAAAAAAGTGAGCCCAAAAGCACTACTCTTAATTTTCTTCTTTCCATAACCTCCTTCCCTGATATCAATACAATGTGCTCTTTAAGTATCAATAATTTCTATAATTTAAGAAAAAATATCGAAACAAAAATTTTCATCGTTTAAGTTCCTTCCATAATTTTTCTTGTTTAAATATTTTCTACAACAAAATTGTTCTTCCTTTCAATTTTTAAAACAACACAAATTTAACTGGAATACCATTTATGTGTCATTGCAAAAAATATTTGTATGTTTTCAACAGTTTAATAATTAATAATTTTTGCAGAGTGCAGTTTACTCCTTTAAACAAAAAAACATATTTTAACAAATAAGACCACTAACTGCGTAGACTTTTATGAACATTTCAAATTAAAGCAACAACAGCAACATCATCCATCTCTCAGACATTCTCAAATGAGTACAAGTACTTGCGGCCCAAAGTTCTTAACTACATTATTACAACATATTAAGAAAAAAATGGAAAAAATAAAAGAAAAATTAACAGAATCCTGTCAAAACGAACACTGAACCTTCCAAAGTCATGAAGTTAAATTCGAAGAACAACAACAGCATTGCACTGTACAATGCACAGTAGTGGATATTAGGAAAAAAGGGAAAAAATCAGCAGTTTAAAAGCGGGTGGTAAAGTTTTACGTTGGTATTATTTTTTTGGTCTGATAAAATTAATAAATACTGTAAGACTTTGTAAAACTATTTAACGATATGAACATACTAAGCCCACTCTGGAAAATCATTTAAATATGCCTAAAACCGTAACAAATATATGTTTTGTGGCATAAAACCGTAACAAATATATGATTTGTGGCAAAACTTGCTTAACTCTGTATGGTTAGAAATAACACCATGTAGTTTTGTGATAGTCGGTCCATATTTAATCATAGATCCCATATAAAGTGGCCCCCAGAAAAGGAATTAAGGAAGTATTAAATCCAAAAAAAGTATCACTTTATTAAAAGTATTAAATTCCAAAAAAAGTGTCACTGTTTTAAAATTTGGTCTAATTTTGGTACCGAATTTTGTTTTGAGCGATCTATTATTTATGGTAGGTTAGGTAAGGCTAAGAAGGGGTATGCCCCCAAGGGCGAATCTACACTCGGAAACCAATGCGGTACATTGTAAATCTCTTTAGTATAGAAGAAGAGGAACGAGAGAAGTAAAGAAAAAAATAGTTGAACTATTCAAGACAGATAGACAGATACTCCATCAGATACCCCCATCAGAAACTGTCGACCTATTTCCCTGACAAAACCTAGTAGATCTGCTGGATTATATCCAGCGATACAACCCAGTTCGTCCTGAAATCAAGCCCCTAGCCTTTTCTGCCTGAGACCCTGTATCCTGGAACAGTGGCACATTACATGCTCAATCGTTTCTAGCTCTTCGGCATCACCGCACAGTCTGCATAAGTCCAGTATAGCATTGCCCAATTTACGGGTAAAAGCCCTAACAGAACAATGCCCCGTCAAGAACTCTATATGGGTCCTGAGACCACTCCTATCAAATCCTAATAGAAACCTGGCTTCTCCTGCGTCCAATCCGGACCATAAGCTTTTCGACACCATGCAATCCGTTCTATCCCTCCAGGACCGGTTAACGGCATCACGAAGTCTTTCCCGTATCACCCTACAGTATTATGTCAATCCTCTTTCATTTACCTCTAAGCACAGATTCGAATCCCCTCTTGCGATTTCGTCCGCCACCTCGTTGCCATCCACCTTGCAGTGTCCGGGTAACCAACACAGCCATATTATGCACCAATACAGCCCTCAGAGCATTCCTACACCATGCGACCAGGCTTGATCGCACCGTATAATTTGGCAGTGCCCTTAGCGCGGCCTGACTATCGACGTAAATTGTCACCACAGACCCCCCTATGATGTGACCCCAGTAACATCTCCGTAGTCCTTCAGATCGCTAGGAACTCAACCTGGAAGACACAGCACATCCGAGAGTCTGAATGAACTTTTCACGGCAGTGTCAGCAATATAAACACCGGGCCCAGTGCCAGTGTCCATCATGATATTCTATATAAATTAGGCAACGAATAAATAAATAAATAAAATAAAATACCATATAAAGGCGACTCCCGAGATATTCGTACCCCAGCACACTAACTTGTTTTATATTACCCACTGTGCAATAGGAGACAGCAGTAGGACGTAACTAAATCCTGAATAAAAAGAAAAAACAAACTGAAAACAGCAGTAGAAAATTGCGAGTTGAAAGAAAATTACACAAGACATTTTCATATATAAAAAAATAGTATAGAGAGGCATTGTGAAAGTTTTGAGCGAATTTTTAGTAAAGAATATCAATTTTCTTTTTATGTACACAACCTTGTGCTACTTTTTTATTCCTCACTGTTTTTTTCAAACTATCTTGGGGTATTGGTTTTGTAAGTCAATGCTTTTGAAAGATTAATGTTTTAGTGGTTGTATATGCATCGAACACAAAAACATTCAAGCTCACGTTCATAAATTGTGGAAAACAAAGATCATATACATTTTCTAGTTTTCACATAAGAATTCTTATATATGCAAACAGTGTTTCTACCATGTTGATGCTACATGTCAAGTAGCAAATGACTCTGGTCACTTGTTTCATTAGGATTCCTTGTTTCGGTTTTGTTTTTATGCCAAGAAAATATGTGAATAATAAAACGCTTTACATTACATTAGTTTATTTTAAGGCTTGAAACATTGAGTAATTCTAGATATTTTTGTCGTTTTTAATTCTAGCTAAATTATAAACATGCATATTCTTAAATGAGAAAAATAACTAGTGACGTATTTTCAGCAGAATTTGTTGATTTAGCTCTCAATTGAAAACGTTCTATCTCTGAGGGATAATTTTTTTTTCAAAATTTGGCCGACTAAAACCAGAAAAAAACATGTTTCACCTCTTATTATTACGGAAATTTCTTAAACAAATTACGGTTAACTTAACCATTTTATTATCACCGGCCACCATACTATGGTTAAATTAGTCCTCCATTTAAGAAGCCACAATCATATTATGGTCAAAGATACCAATAGGATAGAACAGAACAACCAACGCACCACCAGGAACGGCAAGATATCAGAACAGCCATAAGATATCCAGCCATACCAGAAATGTTATCCGCTATAAGGACACTTAAGCAAAACAAAGCCCTGGGCCCTGACAACACAGACCCGGAAATAATTAAAGCAGATCCCCTGTTTAGTGCAAATATTTTCCTCTCACTAATACGCAAATTTTGGGCAACTGAAACCCTGCCACATGATTTGACTGGAGATACCGTTGCTCTTATTCACAGGAAGGGTACCTATCAAGAGCAGTGCAAGAACTGGAGGGGAATAACTCTGCTTAACATGGTCAACAAAATATTAGCCCATATTATTAACACTAGGCTGTCAGAATCTCTACCACCTAACCTAAAGCAAGAACAAGCAGGACTTGGAGCTATAAACTCATGCATTTACCACGTAACCGCCTCATGCATTATAGCTGAGCAGTCAGTGGAGTGGCGAACTTCTCTATACATGTGCTTCATTGATAATGGAAAGGCCTTCGATACATTAATCCATGAAGCGATCTGATGTCTTTTTTTTTGTTCGATTAAACGATTAATCGATATTTGGCATTTGTGGCTTATTCGATTAAACGAATAAAGTTTTAAAATTAATCGAATATTTCAAAATCCAGCAATTTTATAAATTAAGAGATTTTTGAGTAAATAATCATTATTAATAACAAGTATTTTAATATTTTATTAACAATAAAACAAAACGAGCGTAACAATTCATAGTACAACGATTAAAAGAATAAAACATGTGTTGAGATTATATAATTTTATATGTACAACCAATTAAGCCGATCTTTTAAAATAATATTTTACAAATAAAATGTTGTTTTAATGTTTTGCTTTACTTGGAAGCCACACGATAAGATTTGTCTTTCCTTTTAATTCGCTACACTCTCTCACTTTTTTTACTAACGCACTCACACTTTTTAAATTGACCACGAGATTGCTCTCAATTTTACCTTTCCATTTGTATGCCAATTTTACGTTCAATTAAACAACTGACCACAAATTAACTTTGTAGCTTTCTTTATAAAAAATATATTTCTTAAAATACAAATGTGCTTTATTAAAAAAAAATTGTGTTCGAAGATATTCTTGTGCTTTTTTACAAAATACTTTAAGTCAGGCTACTCTTTTGAGTTGTTTTTTCGGTGGCGGTCATTTTGGAATGAAATTGATTATCAATTTGAGTGCAGCCTGTGACACAGCTCTCAATTCAAACAAGTTTTCACAAGCAGTTTTTGTGAACAACTTGAACGTGTGGCCCCAGGGTTAAAAATATTTTTTTCATTTGCTTCAATAATGAGCAAGCATTACCGGATTACTGCATTATTTCAGTAATCAGTAAAAATTTACTGCCTTCCATAATTTTTTAGAAGTTAAAAATAATTACGAGAGAGATAAAAAAACGTTGATTAACTTCAATGATACAATTCGATCAGATAATTTGGAAGAAGTACAGACTCAAGATTTTTTTATAACTAAGAACAATTTAGTAAATATTTTTAAAAGTTTAAGGAATAAACTATCGGCAGGCATTGACAACATACCAAATATTGTTCTAAAAAATATTCCACAAATAATGATCTATCAGTACTGCAAATTATTCAACAATATGCTTAATAACTCGTATTTCCCAAGTAGCTGGAAAATGGCTAAGATGGTTATCCTTCCAAAAAAAAATAAGGAACCAAAAAGTCCCAAAAATTTACGCCCTATTAGCTTATTACCTAATATAAGCAAAATATATGAAATATGTATTAGTAATACGATAAACAAATTTTGCAACAAAAAAAAATTAATAGAGAAAAGCAATTCGGGTTTAAGTTTAAACATTCCACGGTAAACGCTATACAAAAACTTACCTCCAATATAAATTGGAATTGGCATAGAAATTACTGTTCAGGAGCGTGTCTCATTGATATGGAGAAGGCTTTCGATAGCATATGGATTGCTGGTCTTATATACAAATTAATTCAATACAAGCCTCCAACTTACCAAATTATATTAATATATAATATGATAAGTAATAAAAATTTCGTCATTTATTATCAGAATGCGAAAAGCCACAAATCCTTTAAAATTATCAATGGGCTACAGCAAGGAACAGTAAATTCTCCAATTTTATTTAATTTATATATTTTAGACCTATTAAAACAGATAGAAAACATAATTTCCTTTGCAGACGATATAATTATTTACCATTCTGAAGATAAAATAGAAAAAATTAATTCAAACCTTCAAAGATCTTATGATATTGTCGAACAATATGCAATGAATTGGAAAATGAAAATAAATGCACAAAAAAGTGAAACTATTCTTTTTAGGGCCCCTGTAAATAAATGTTGCTCGAATTAGAAAAAACTGGAAGAAGTTTGAAATTAAATCATCTCTTTATGATTGTACAATTCCCAACAAGGACGTGGTCAGATATTTAGGTGTATATATCGAAAAATTTTTATACTCTAATCAACATGTCAAAGAAACGCTTACAAAAGCAAGAAAAGCTTTCATAATATATAGACCCCTATTTTATTCAAAGTATATAGAAACAAGGGTTAAGATAATAATGTATAAATCCCTAATTAGACCAATTTTAACATACGCATGTCCAATTTGGTTCAACATATCACCCTCATACATGGAAAAGCTAAGAGTTTTTGAAAGGAAATGCTTAAGAGCTTGCACTTCGCTATATTAAAATCCACAAAGTGGTTATTTAAAATACATTTCAAATAAGAAGCTGTATAATAATGCAAACATTATACGTATAGATAATTTCATAATCAATTTAATTAGAAATTATATCTTAAGGTGCTCACAATGTTTACAAAATAACCTTATAATGGCTCCTTATTATACGAACGAAGAATATATAGTAGAATCTTTAATTAAAGGTTTTGTTCCTCCTGAAGCCTTTATTTACCTTGATAGCAAGAGCATTATTCAAGCTGAAAATGGCATTCCCGTCTTTTACCATAATCATAGACGTGCTAATATTAAAGCGGTTAACTGCAATTTAGAACTAATGGATATACGATTTAGTACAAGTATATCTAGCAAAGATATGCACCTTGTGCAAAAGTATACGAAGTCAAAAAAATTTTTGTGGTTATTGCAATAATTAATAAAATAGTTTTTTTCTCACTTTTTCTTTCAATTTTTATCCTTTGACACAACGTTTGCAAAAAAAGTTTTTTTTCTTTTTCTTTTTATAAAAGCAATGTTTTTTTTTTTGTATATTTTCATTGCAATTAAAAATGTAAATATAACATATTACTCTTATTAGTAAAAATTATGTAATTCACATATGTCAAAACCAAATAATAATTATAGCAACAAGATAAAATGTTATTGTTAACTAGTGTTTATTTTAGTATAAATATCTATTTTAGCTGGCAAATAAACAAATAAAAAAAAAAAAAAAAAAGTAAAAATTTACTGGTTGTTGAAAATTTTTTGAGTAAGCAGTACGCCCATGTATGTGAATTACTCACTAAACATGACTGTTTTTTTTAATTCCAACGGACACATACATTTGGTTTATTTAATTGACTTAAAACTTTAAAAAATTATACATTTGACAGAACAACCATATATGTATTGTAATTCGATTAAACGGCATAAATTCTTTGATTATTTCTTTAATCGAAATTTTAAATTAATCGAACAATTAATCGTCTAAAATTGTTCGATTAATCAAACAAGAAACAATCGACTGAACACCCTAACTAGAATGTAAGGGAGTGCCGACAAACGTGATAAATCTGGTCAAAGAAGATCACTCACGAGGGGGGAAATCTACAACATGGGGCCTTTAAGGTACACATAAAGACCTAGATTATACAGACGGTTAATGTATTCTGGCACACAAATAACTCCCATATCGCTGCAATGCTTCAGAACCTGAGCGAGTGTGCAGCTAAATCAGGCCTAAGGATTAATATTGCGGAAGCCAAGCTAATAGGCATGAATACTGTCTACAATCAACCTCTGTTTTTAGACGGGAAACCGATCGAAGTTGTCGACTATTTCTGCTAGCTGGGAAGTATAATTTCCAGGAATGATGAAACAAGTGAGGATATTTGTTCCCGCATTACAAGAACATCGTTTGGAATGCTGAAGTTTGGCGATCAGCATTCATATCTAAAGGTAGGATCACACGATTGTCCCAAATGCACCAATATTACATTGACGCATAATAATGAAACTAACCCAATCGAATATACAAATTTAATTGCCGCTAGTAGCTACGAAGCGAAATGGGTACAATAATTGCCGCATCACAGTCACACGATATTTCTTACTTGTGTCAACTGCGAAAACTGCTGTTGTATAAGCTTTTTTATTTGTTTGGAAGTTCTAGTTGGATTGTTCATTAAAAAAAAAAAAATTTTATCATATATTCAAACAAATTTTTGTTGTTTGCATGCAACAAAAATGGCAGGAATTACGACTCTTCTAAATATTATGTACCGCCGCGACTCTGTACATGCAAAATGTTGACTCTTCCGAAAATATTGTACCATCTCAACACTGAAGATACAAAATTACAACCTTAGTTTTTTAATACTGTTTTTACAAAAATTATACACCGGTGCAACACACTAAATACAAATATACGACTTTAGTTTCGTAATGTCGTATTTACAAAAAAAGTATACTGCTACAATACTGTATATACAAGAACTTAACCTTAATTTCCTAATACCGAGTTTACAATAATTCTATACCGCTACTAAGCTGTAGAAACAAAATATAGTCTTAATTTACTATACAGTGACGTATTAAAATTTAAACAAAAAACTATTTAAGGTAAGAAAATATATACAAATTTACTGCAAAATTTTGTTTGTTGAGTTGATTAAACGAATTTTTGTAGTTACATCCATATGCACATTACATGTAATTATTTATGTAAAAGAGTAATATCTATTATTTCATCATTAAATTAATATTTACATTTTATGTTTATTCATCCAATGTTGTAAATTTATGTTTAGGGTTTTGTGGCAACACTAAACACAAGAGTCGGAAGACGCACATTTGGCGTTATCATTTTAATACGGTGAGTACATTGGAAATTTGGTAAACAGTACGTTGTATTGATGTTGATAGTACCCCCATCTACATCGGCACAGCGTCGTGCTGATTGTCTTTTTCTGCCTGGGTAGTTATATATGAAATTTTTTTAAAAAAATTTATGTATGAAATTCCAAAAATTAAACAAAGTAAAATTCTACTTTAGAATATCGAGTCATAGCTGCAAAAAAAGCTTAAGCGACAACATTTTAAATTTTCGTTTTTTTTTAATAACGGAATTTATTGGCAACACTTGCATCATACCCTAAAATCTCATGATAGCAGAAGGTACCGTTACGATTTTAGTTTAAGCGCCAGTTCTCATACAAAATTTTGAGGGCGTGCTTTAATCCCATGTGAGATAAGGCCATGATGGATTTGTCTCTCATTCAATAGGGAGATAAAGCCTTTTTTTTCATTTGAATGGGAGATAAAGCATCATAGCCTTAGCTCACATTAGCAATATTAGAAAATGGCTTTATCTCTCATTTCAGTTTTGAAGAACTTTTGCATTTTACATTGATTAATAGTTTTCTTATTTTTATAATTAAGAGGTAATGATTTTCCCTTTTACGAAATCTGGCTTCGCATACTAAAGATTTTCTGCGTGGCGGCCTGCATCTGTGCTTACGGGTTTTCCCCTCCAGTAAGACGCGGCAGGTGGCTTCGCTGAATAAAGTTTTCCTGCGTGCGTCACAAGAACAAAAAAATGTATTTTCCCGGAAACACTAAAGTAAAGTATTGGAATCTAGCTTCGCATACTAAAGTTTAAAATATGGCTTTATCTCTCATTTGCGAAAAAAAAGTATGGCTATATCTCTAATTTCGCAAAATTTTAAATATGACCTTACCTCTCAATGATTGGGCAATAAGGCCATTATGGCTTTATCTCCCATTTAATTGAGCAATAAAGCCATCATGGCCTTATCTCAAATGGTTTTAAAGCAACCCCCAAAAATTTTATGAAATATAATAAAAAAAACCTTCCTCTGTAAAATTTTGTTTTTGCTCTTGAGCTTTTTATGCGGTTATGGCTCGATATATAAAGAAATAGACAATATTTCTATTCAAATTTTAAGAATACAAATTAAAGCGATCTACGCTTTATTCGATTAAAATTTAGGTTTCAAATGATATTATTTAAATATCAGTACCTCAAATCTGTAACTTTTTGAATTTAACTACCGATATCGTTAAGTAACGAAAAAATTCGGTGACTTTAACTAATTTCTTATTCTTTTTTAAAAGTTAACAAATATTTTATTTAAGAAATATTAACGAAAAATATCGGTAAAAATGTAAAAACGTCAAAGTTTAAATATTTTTAAAAATGGTTAATATAATAAAATTTTAAAAGGAAAAAATTCGCACATTATATTCGTTAAAAAATACAAAATAGACTTACTTTAAAGAATTTCAGTACCTCCGTCTTCCTGTATATATTCTTTAAATTTGTTATATTAATTATGTTTTGAACAACAAATTAAGACTATATAATATAATTTAGAAATATATTTTAAAATCGCTCGAGAGTGATTAATTTTTGTAGTTTTAAAATCGATCGATTTTCATCACATACCTAAATATTCCTTAAAAAGAAATAATACTCCGTTTTATTTTAATTTCATTAAATATCTTGAATAAGAATATTCATCCTAAACAGCTAATGCACTAATTAAAAAAAAATATATGTACTCGTATATATAATTATAATGAATAGTAAATAAATATGTATATATTTATTCCCACAGAAAGGAGTTTTTTTTTTATCAATTAAAAAAATAGTTTAAAAAGTATTTAAATTTAATTAATGTGAAAATTTAATCATTTATTTTATTAGTTGAAAGAAAATTAAAAATATAATTTTGATTTAATTGTTTTGAAATATATTTTTTATTAAAATATTAATTAAATATCAAAAAATATTAATTGAATTTTTCGTTAACAAAAAAAATTATTTAAACTTGTAGAATTGTAGAATATTTAATTTAATAAATTAACACATTGTTTGAAATGACAAAGTTTTTGATCAATTTTTTAATTAAAATTAAAAATATCATTTATTGAAAAATATTCACAATTTTTAGTAATCAATATAATCATTTTGGTAATAGGTGCAAAATCAACAAATTGTTTGCTTGATATTATGAATTTGGTATAAATGTTGTGATTAGAGAATATTATTAGTTTCTTCTGTGCCTACTAAAAGAAACACACAAACGTAAATTTATTAAAAAAAGGCAAATATTGGCGAACATTGTGTTGTTTCATTGCTGCACAAGAACCCGCACCAGGGTTGCATTTTATTGGTAAAGGTAAGCACACTATTGTCCGCGATTGGTACATGAACAATTTGATTGTGCAGTTACACGATTGGGGTATTAAAAAGTGTGAAAATTTGTGCATGGCGGCAATCGTGTGATCCCAGCTTAAGTGCACCAAACTCAAAATCGTTGATGCTTGTGTTAAATCCGTTCTTTTGAACGGGCGCGAAACATGGCTCGCTGCCACTGAGGAAATAAATGCTCTTCGAGTAATTATAACACAATATTATGGGCAACAATAGACCAACTATTAATAAAAGCCGAAATTTGACGACGTTAGTGGAAATGGATCGGGCATATGCTGCGGAAGCCCCCAGACAACATCACTTTTACGGTTGACTTGAATCCATGGCAGGCGCGGATTCAGGGGGGGTGAAAAAGGGAAATCCCCCCCTAAATTATAAAAATATATTTTGCTTATTTCGATAATACACGAATTTTCGAATGTTCAAAATTTTTGGAAATCCCATCAAGTTTTTTTTTTTTTATAGAATCTATAATCTAATTTTCAATAAGTAGCCAAGAATTTATATATTATTTAATAGTTATTTATTATACATATATTTCCAATGAAAAATCTAGATTACTGTATTTAAATACATATTACTCTACATTCAACCCCAGCAAGTGCCATCTATATCCGAAAAATAAACGTTTGGGTTGAAAATGCGAGCGGTCGAATTATTAATAAGCCTTGGTATATGCAATATTTTTATTTATGTTATGATAATTATTTATTATATACATTTGAATATAACCGTTTTTCGTATCATAGTTTCATCATAGTAGGCTTTGAATTTGAATTTTATATGCATTGCGATTCTACCTTCCCATATATACATATGAATATATGTATTGGTCTAGTAAAAGTTCACCAAAGAAGAATTATATAACTGTCAAATTTCAAGTGCATTAATAAGAAAAGTTCTTTGATATACAAAAATACATAAACATTTGTGAAACAATGGTGATTTCGTATTTTTTTTTTTTTTTAATATAATGTACCTATATAAGTATATATCATTATCTTCAGTCGAAAAGGATGTAGTCCAATGTATAAATTTTATAGGTGAGAGAAAAATTTTCTAAGGTCTTTAGTTCTGAATATATTTGAAGTCTGTAAATCCAGTTTTGCTTCATTGATGACTCTTTATTGGCTTGCAAACCAAATAAAAATAATACATTTATGTTTTACATAGCTTTTTGTGACTTATCACCTTTTCTATTATATATTTTATACTTTTAATGTACATTTTAGTATGTCAATTTGCAAAAAATAAAATATACCATAAAATTATTTTATTTATTTCAATGTTGACTATTAACAAATTTTTTTTGAAATTTTCACATTTTTAAGGGCCCTAGCGCTTTTTCTTTAGAATTTTTGGACTAAGAACTTTTACATATCGTTGCAAAACAAGAACTAGAAAAAAATATTTTTATTTTTTCCGCAAACGATGTATTTTTGTTTACTCTATTGAACTGCATCAAAAACTCAATTTTCGAAAATTGTGGCATTAGCGTATTTACGACTGAAGGTACATTTGTATGTATGTATGTGCAGCCAAAATTATTTTTGTCTTTCCATTGTTATAAGCTTTAAAATTCCTTTTTTAATAAAAATTATTTAAATAAAAAATTAGCTGTAATCAACTTAAACCAGAACAATTACATATGTATCTTAATATTAAAACCCAAACAGTTCGACTAAAATGTATTTTTTTTTTGTCGAAAAATTGGTCAAACAATTTAGTATGATGTACTCAAATAAATTGTTTCAAATTAAAAAAAAACATTAAAAATAAATAAAACTGTTTATATAGCCAAAACGTTATTTAAAAAGATTAATTTATATTGAACTGATCCTATATTTTATTTTACCTTATTGTTGAGTTTTGTTTAATATAATATAAACATATCGTCTTTAATAAACTTTTAAAAACAAATTTTTAACTTGTTTTGTATCATTAAAAATTAAACCCCCCCTAAGGCTCAGGCTGGATCCGTGTCTGATCCACGGGGAACCAAAAGAAAGGGAAGCCCTGCTAATACATAGAGAATACTGGTTGAATCTAAGGGACTAGCAACAGGGCGTTAATGGCGTGTAATGCCGAGACAAACATAACTAAATCGGCTTAGAATAACTTAAAGGTTTACGGCCGTATTTTTTTGCTAAAAAATTTTACATGCAGTCAACATAGAAACACCCGTCTCTAAAAGGTTTTTTACAATATTCCTAATTAGTTACATTTTTAATCTGGCTAAAGTTTATCAAATTTCATTTTCATTAAATTATTTCTATGGAGAAAGGAATTTTTACAAATAGAAGTAAGGAAGAGCATGCAAATCAATTAAAAATAGATAATAATTCAAAAAACCACTTTCGACCCACCAAAAAGTTAAAAATACCCTTTGCCTTAAATATTGATGAAAGTGAACTCCGTGAACGTGGGTTTGATCCCACAGTCAGTCAAGAATAATAAATTATCAATAACTTTTTATTGATTTCATGCTGTTAAATTCATTTCTTCATATAAATAATTTAATGAAAATTAAATTTGATGAACTTTAGCCTGATTAAAAATGTAAAAATTTTTACTAAAAACCAAAGACAGTTCAATAAAATATTCAAATCAAAATTAAATTCCATGAATTTCAAATTAATAAAAATAAATTTTTATTTCCTGACCGGTTGGGCGTCATTATGTCAACAGTCCTTGAAAAGAACATTCAATGCCAAATAAGAATTAAAATATATCAACTTCTGCCAAGAAATTTTACACTCGCCCCTCGCCACAGAGTGCCCATAATTTGTTTTACCTTGCCTTATACTAGTATCAGAGTAAAATGAAACATTTTAACGTCCTTAGAGGAGCCCCACGGAGATTTGTTGGCATCATCTTAAAGATTTTGTACTACATTGTCCTCGGAAATCAGGTGCAGTCAATGTTGAGATCCGGTAAAAATCCAAAATTTACAGATTTCAGGAGACCTTCAACTTCTCTTGAGATCGCTGCTGCATACCTGGTACCACAGGAGTCATCAGCCCTGGTGGCATGGCACCGAACTGACTATTGGCTGAATCCTCCGTTAGTATGCTTTTTACTGTAAATGCTTTCTGTCTATCGGGAAGATTGTCTTTGCGGAAGTTTTGCATTTCCTTTAAAAAGATACTTTCGGGGATAACGTGGTGGTTTTGTGTTGAAAATACTACTTGGTTATAAATGCTTGTTTCTTTATATTACAAACCTAATCTTTGAATTTGTATAATTATTTTTAGTCATAGTAACCTTTGTTTTATACATATAAATATTTTTTCTGTATATTTAGATCATTCCTTAATAAACTTTAAATCGTTAAGAAGTAATACGGATTTTATTCAACAATATTTCTTACATTTTGGATTACTATATAAGGTCGTGGCAATGGATATCCTGACTATCCTGTTTAAGTGCGGATTTTTCATCACTTAAAGGTAAGTAGCAGCGGTGGTTATATAGCTACAGATCCTTCGCAAGGGGCGAGTCTATCTTGCCGGATTATATACTCAAATTTCGACCTGAGTGTACTGGCTGCCCACATATGCGGGGAACGATTGGTAAACGCATCCTTTTTCACGGTGGAGTAGGCCCTAGGGCAGGCAACAATGTAAATCTTTTCCACAGCTGTCCTTAGGCGAGCGCAAGCCAGTGTTCAACTTCTTCAAATATGTATATAAAAATTTTAATCGGTTCTTACTTTTTTTTTTATATGTGGCTTTTTTATTTTCAACAACTGCTCGCTGCATCGTTTCGGTCGATGAAGCAAGCATTTGTTGTAGGTTTGAAGCCAGCTGATTAATAAATAAATTAATAATAAATTTTGTATTCCCGAAAATAACTTTTGATAAAAAACTTTTAAAAAACCATTTTATAAAAAAATAAAACAAAAGAAAGCATTACAAATAAAAGTTCTTTTTTCCCTCTCAAAATTTAGTTCGAGCACTTTTTGTGTTTTCAAATTAATAGCATTTTTAAAGCGTTCGTCGTCAGCTAACGTTGTGAAAAAAGTTATATGATAAAGAGCTTCGTCGATAACCATCCAGGGTTAAAGGAACTAACTATGATTATGTATCTGTCTTGCCAGAACAATACTCTTTAAGATTTGTTATATCATTTATTAGTTTTGTACTTTAAATGAGGTAATATGCGCCCTTTCAGCAAGTTGTACTTAAAATTGAAGCAACCTCAAAGCTTCCGATTTAGATTTATGTTTTGCTTTAACTCGTCTTTAAACACTGCCTTCCAACTAGAATACTGTCTCGAAATTTATGAATATAGATATTTAAGCCGCAGTAAGCCATTAGTTGGTGTAAAGTAGTTTTGAAATTTTATATATGAATAAAATGGGCTACTCTACTGGCCATACGATTGAAAAAAAAATGAACATATCTGTACTCTGCTTATGGAATATATGAATTGCAACTTGCTAAGAGATGATCTTACCAAAAACTACACTTTATATACGAGTTTTACCTAAGAATTACACTTCAATTACACAGGAAAAATTATTGCTAAAATATTTTCAAGCAAACGCTTGTTTGAAAATTTTTTAAATTTCAACAAAATTTTTTTACTGTTTCTATTAATATTTTTATTTGATTTCTATTTTAGCAACAAAAATGTTGACAACTATACAAAAATATATACAGACGTGTTATTGGTTTTAATAATTTTGTATGAAATATTTAACGCTCTTTAAAGTGGTCGTTTTTTAAATTTTTTTGATCGTAAGCAAAACTACTTTAAGTGAAAAAATGAACAAAAAAAAATAAAAATACATGTAGTCCATTTTTGGACGCATTAAAAAAGTACAATAATAAAAAACAGAATATTTTGGTTGTTTTCAAAGTTGATAAAAAAAATAAAGAAAACAAATCCCGTATTCTATTTTTTAAATTTTTTAATAAAATACATCAAATTTTGAAGGTAAAATGATAATCAAAACCATACCGTGTCGTAATGCTGATGTTTTTAATTGAGATTTCTTCTTCTGTTGCCACGGAAAGGATACAGCGACATTGAGGGGGAAAGAAACATTGTGTATAACAAAACGAATGGGTCGGTCTTTGAAAATTATAAAAAAAAAAATGTCTCCCAAGACAGCCTGTCTTCACTGATTCAGCAAAATTATTTGTTTTGAAATTTTTGTAAATTTCAGTAAACATTTTTGTTTGATTCAGTTAAATTATTTGTTTAAAAATTTTTTTAATATCAAACACAAATTTAACCAATAATAACAACTATTTGTTTGAAAAAATCCGAGTTTTTTTCCAAAAACGAAATGCAAAATAAATTGTTGGAATATGCAAATTCGTTTGTAGGTGTTTCAAATAAAAAAGGTTTTGATTCTAAAATTTTTTTGTTTGAATTAGAAAAATATTTTTTTCTGTGTACACTTCAAATTTCCTTTAATATTTATAAAAATAATTTTAAATACAGTCTGCAATTATTAAACCATTTTGTGGCTATAAATAAAAGCTTTAAACTATCTAACATTGTAAATTAACCGAAACTCATTCATGAATGCAAATCCTCACAATATTTTGAATAATTTCATGTGAACAAATAAGAGATAATAAAATGAATGAAATCGGATTTCATTTATGATGGAAAATTTTTCCATAATGTCTGGATGTGAGTAAAAACACAAATCAATTTAACGCACTTGTCTATACCTCATTCATATCTCCCCAAAAACATAAAAGTAGAAACCACATTTGTGAAGCAAATGTGAAGCCATAAATCACGTTACAATAAAATACAAAAAAAAAAAAAACACCAAACCTGGTTTCTATATTGTTCATTTCCTCCCAGTCTTGAAAAAGAAAAAAATTAAAACCGAAACAACAGAAAAATCATTTAACATGAAAAATATTGCAAAAAGATACACATACGCGTACTCACATTTGCAAACACACGCAGATATGACGTTTCACACAGACACAATATTATTTTGTATAAGTGTTAGTTATACTACTGCAAATTTGATTGTTGTTGCGTACAGATACCAAACGGAAATTAAATAAGAAAAATGTTCAAAACAATAACATTTTGTACTAAAATACATACAATACTCTGCGTAGAAGCAGGCATAAAGTTACTTTATTTTTATTAAATTCACCAATAATTGCTACTGCTACCCTATTCAAATTGTTAAGAGTGTTCGTGCAAAACATATGTTCGTTATCATTACTAAAGGCTTATTGCCAACAAAAATCAAATAAGAACAACAATATAAATACGTATTTTTTTCTCTTATTTATGGCCATTTCTTTTTTGTTGTTTTTTTTTTTTTTTGTGAACATTTTGCCAATTTTACGTTTGTCTAACACATTGGGTTTAAAGTTTGTTGCGAATGCCTGTACAGAAGTCAAATTATTGCTTGACGCAAAAATAGCTTTAAAGAAAAATTTTCCTTAGACTAGTTTTGTATATAAATTTGTATTTAAATTATGACATTTTTGCAGTATAACAACAACAATAACAACAACAAAATTATTACCGACAACAGCAGTTGTTTGGATTCGATATGGCGAAAAAATAAATTTTGTATGTGTAATTTCGGAATTATTTACATTTAATCTAAAGCCGGAATATGAATTCAATTATTTTTTTTTTGAATATGCAACTTTATCTGTCTGAAGTAAACAGTCAATTAGTATCTGATATTGAAAATTTATGTGACAAATGATTTCTACAAATTGCGAAAAATTTATTTTGTCGCTGTGTTTATGTTTGATCATTATTTATTTTGTTTTATAAAATTTTAAATGAAATGGTTGAAGAGAAACCTTATCGATGTTTTATCGCAAAATTGTGTTTTGAAATTAGGCTTATTTTTGACTTGACGGCTTTGTTAATAAAGTAAATTGCCGCATATAAAGTGAAAGCAATTCACAATAGACATCCAGAAAAATGCACCTTTTGGTGTGGATTACACAGAAAAAAGTGTTTTATTTATTAAAAAGATGGTTTAAAAAGTATTTAAATTTAATTAATGTGATTATTAAATCAATTATTTTTTAGTTGAAAGAAAATTAAAAATTTTATATTGATTTAATTAACATTTTAGTTGTTTTGAAATAAATTTTCAATTAAAATTTTAATTAAATAACAAAATATCTTAATTGACTTTTTTCGTTTAAAATAAAATAATTTTAACATGTAGAATTGTTGTTGGGAATTGTCAATATTTATTTAAATAAATTAACACATTGTTTGAAATGGCAAAGTTTTTTGATCACTTGTTCAATTAAAATTAAATATATCATTTATTGAAAGAAAATATTCACAATTTTAAAATTTTAAGTATTCACTATAATCATTTTGGTAATAGGTGCAAAATCAACAAATTGTTTGCTTGATATTATGAATTTGGAACAAATTTGGTGATTGGAGAAATTTAATAATGGCTTCATCGGAGCTTATTTCTTTAAAATTTAAGACGGAGCTCGCGTTATGGTCAATTAAGATCTACACCGCACTATGATCAATGATTTAACACGACGGCGATTTATTGAAAACAAGCTTGGCGATAAGTTGATTTCGAGAAATGGATCTGTCAGTTGGCCTCCAAGTCATCCGATTTCAAAACTGTTTCACGTAATCCAACAGAAAATAATCGAGAGTTGTGAAATCGGATGACTTGGAGGCCAACTGACAGGTTACAATGCTGGTAAGCCAGCAACAATTAACGCTATGGAGGACGTGCACAGCCACAGTGCCCATATGCACGAAAACATTTTCTAATGTTATTGCCATGTACTGGTGCTATTGATATTATTTTTAAAAATTTCCCGTTTTATTGCTCTTAAAATAAGGGCCGTTAAATTGGACCAAATTTTTTTTACAATTCAATTTTTTTTTTGTCTAATTTTCTTTGCATTAATAAGAAAAATTATATTAGCCAACTGGCCGCCATATAGGTCCGAAACAGGCATTTTCCATCACTCTTGCCATAACATCCGGCGATAAGGATCCTCACTAGTATTCTCTGTGACGTCTTTAAAATTCCGAGCATTGATGACATATAAACTTGACTTTGAGAAACCCGACAAACAGAATTCTAGGACGGTAAAATCAGCCGATCTTGCCGGCCAGTACAAATCACCAAAGGGATAGATAAGCCGACCCGGGAATACAGCACTTAGAATTTCGTATGTATATCGTGAAATATGCGCCGTTGCTCCATCTTGTTGGAACTATTTCTTGTGCAGTCCCAATTCGTTTAGTTATGAGAAAGTCATTGAGCATGGCTCTGTAGCGCTTGCCATTCATAGAACTCGTTTAGCTCGCGAGGTTTTCGAAATAATAAGGTCCGATGGCACTTCCAACGTAAACTCCACATCTATATATTGCCTCATACACTCTTAGGCGAACAATTTAACGCCTGTTGTGTATAGATCTTAATTTACGCTGCTCCTACACAACCAACTAATTATGCAAAACCAAATCGAAACAATTATTTGGAAATGTAAAAAAAAAAATCAATGCATCTTCCGATATGGTAATCACCGGGGCAAGTTGAAATATGCACAAAATATTTAAAACGTGCATGCCAATTTACCCAGAAAAAAAACTTAAAAATATGCACACAAATTTGTACGCGTATAAGCACAAACTATTAAGTTTTAATTAGTGTTATTTTAACAAATATTACATTCCAAGTATAACACAGAAAAAATTTTTTGTTTTATAGGTTTCTGTTTTATCAATTAAAAAAAAAGTTTGAAAAATATTTCAATTTAGTTAATGTGACAATTAATTATTTTGTTAGTTGAAAAAAAAATTTAAATATAATTTTGATTTATTTTTTTTGAAATAAATTTTTAATTAAAATTAAATAACAAA
Source organism: Pollenia amentaria (assembly GCA_943735925.1). Taxonomy (NCBI): domain Eukaryota; kingdom Metazoa; phylum Arthropoda; class Insecta; order Diptera; family Polleniidae; genus Pollenia; species Pollenia amentaria. Next base: position 153,042,061 of record OX031007.1, read on the forward strand.
AGATCTTAATTGCTTCTTTATTTAAAAAATAACTAACTTAAACTTGTAGAATTGTTGTTGGGAATTACCAAAAACTTTAGTTAAAATAATTTAAAATAAAATTAGAGGCAACCATAATATGGTTCTGGCTTCTTGATGGATGACTAATTAAACCATAATATGCTTGTCGGTGACAATAATACGGTTAAATTAAACATAATATGTTTAAGATTTTCTTTACAAATGGTTTTGTTGGAGGTGACCATATTGAAACATGTGTTTTCTGTAGGTGTACAAGCACTAAAACAACAGATATAGTTTCTGGGTGTGTGAGCCGTACGTTATATAATGTTCTGTTTATTTTCGATCACTTATTGCAATAGGTTGACTCAAAACCAACTCTTTTTTTAAATGGCTGCCAACCTGCATCATATGCGCAACTTAATCAAAATATGAATATATCGAGCCTCTGCTGCAATAGAGTCATAGCTCAAAAAATCTGAATTTGAGCTTATGTATTTAATTATTTAATTCCCATAGGGCCGCCTATAATAATGTGGAGTTGTGTAAACATTTCATACAAATATCTTATATACTTAACTCTAGAGAGAAGAAATAACTTTTAGGCTGCTAGAAAATTCAAATTTGAGTAATGACTATATTTGAGCAAAGGCTCGTTATATCAAAAATAATTTTTTTGGGATTAACTTGAGAAAAGTGCAAAAAAATATTTTTATTGCAAATCAGCGTTGCCAAAATGTGCAGATTTATCTGCATTTTGCAGTTTTTCTAAGCATTGAACAGTTTTGAAGTTTTTTTGTTAAACAAATAAGTTTTTTTTTGGAAATTGTGTAGATCTTGCAGTTTTTGCATTAACACTTTTTAGTTTTAATTTTGTTATATTATTTTTTATTTCTTAATCCAAAACGTTACCTAATTTGCTTAACACATACTCGTATAACAGAGGCAAGCTTTAAGAGCCAAACAAAAACACAAAATGATTGGGAAAGACGCCCTTTCCGCTTACAAATAAACCACCCAAACCTTATTAATAATTTTTCAATAAATTGTAATTAAATACTTTAATTTTTTTAAATTTTTATATTTCGTCGTTTCCTGCTTGATTATGCAAAATTTTCACTTAAATGATTAAAATAACGTGATTTTATCGTCAAATGCCCCAATTAACAACACAATAGGATTGTAAAAATTTTAACATTTGCCAAGCCGTTTGAGTAGTTTATTTGGCTTTTACTTTTGAAATTTAATTATGTCCCTGTTTACATTTTATGAATTTTGATGTTTCTTTTTTCAAGATGCATTTGAGTTTACATTCTAAAAGCTTTATTGCAGCAATTTTTCATGTATGTTCACTTGAGAAGTTGCAAATCTGAGCCAGAACTAAAATAAATTTTGTATTAAAATCGTAAAAAAATCTCAAGACTACATGTCCTTGTGTACTCCTGTTATTTAAATTATATATTTTTATTTTGGTAATTTTTATGTGCAGTTTTTTTTTAGTTAAATTCAGTATTTTTTTTCTTAAGATGCAGTTATTTACAAAAAAATTACGGCAACGCTGTTGCAAATACATAAAAAACGCCCCGTTGATGAGTTTTGCGTTACATTGCATATGGGAATAAATTATTATTTCAGCAAAGACTTTTTCGAAATTTATATAGGGAATTTTGCAGTGTGATTGATTTCTAGTCTTATAAAACAAAATTCAATAAAATTTGTATACCATTCACCGAAGGAAAAAGGGTATATAACACAAAGGCCCCTATTATGAGTAACATTCGATAACGATTATCGCTGGCTATCAAACATCGATTATCGAATGTTAATTTGGTATTGTGAGTTGGCAGCACTGTCGAAAATTTCGTTGTGCATAGAATTTTTCAACGAAAAAAATTTGCTTGCGACGGTGTAAATTATTTAAAAAAAAAAATTGTTGAAAATGTAAGTTTTTGTTAATTTATTAGTTATTTTATGCAGGTCTAAAGTCGACAGCAGTAAGCAGCAGTTGGAAAAGCTTGTTTCCCTTATGGAACAAAATCCTTTGTTGGCAGAAGGAATTTTTTAAAAAGTTCAGGCTACAGGTACTGGCCAGTTCCAGTAAGCGTTCATCTTCATCAGATGAATCATCGTATCATAATTCCGTCGTAGTCATGATTTATATTAGTTTTATTTCTTAAATTTGTTAACAAAATTTTTTTATTTAAAGTGACATCTGATAGAAAATGTACTACGTGAATAAACTAAATCACTATATTACTTTTTTTTATCGAATATGTGCCATAATAGCAAATGAAAATTCGTGCGATCAACTTATTCGACTGCTGTCGAAAATCGAATTAAGTTCATAATAGGCACCAAAATTTATTTATTTATATCTAAGGAACGGTAAGAGAAAAATCGTTCGAATTTGGTTCGCTTAGCTAAGTTATCAATAAACAAGCTCTAAAAAAATGGGCGGCATTAAAAAAGTGGGCGTGGTAAAAAATATATTTATTTATATCTAAAAACGGTATTTACATAACTTTCTGTTTTATCGCACTGTTTTTTAAGAACTCTTCCGTTTTTATATATGTATAATTTCTTTACGTTTTTGGGGGTGCAAGACTGATTTTCCGAATGCTGCGTTATATGTGACCTTTGGCAAGTTATCGACCAGCAGTCCAATAATTTGGTGTTAAAAGTTCTAGATACAAAAAAGAAATTTTGTTCCAATTTCAGAACAAGCGGTGCATGCCACCTCCAATTTTATTGCTTGTTTCTTTTTTTTTTTAATTTTTAACGTTGACTAGCAAAAGCAATTATAGATGAAAATCTCTGATCTTGCAAAAATTACATCAAAATTATTCCGTTTGCTTATTGTAAGGAGCAATTCAATTCCACAAAAAAAAAAAAAAAAAAAAAAACTGAACACAAATTCGCTTAAAATAAAAAAAACATGTTAATACAAATGTCTTTCATGGTTTATTAACCTACATGTAGTAACCAAATTATTGTGATAGTTTGCCTTTTAAAGGATATTCAAGAAATTTTATTTTCACATACAAAACTCCTGCCATGTTACTGCATACATTTAAATATTTTTTTTACTCTTAAGAGTGTAAAATTATCACAAGAGCACAATGTCACTCTTACTACTCTAACAGTGCAAAGTTAAAGTTTAACATAGCTTCTAACACTTAAAGAGTTTTTCTCCCTTCTCTTTACTGTCAGTTCAAGAGATTTTTTATTTTCTCTTTCCATTTTTAATTCTGCTTTTTACACTGTTGGCAACATTAGAAGAGTTGCCGTTTCTGTGTAGTACTCTTGGGAGTTTAGAAAAATGTTAAATTGTCCGTAGTGTCTGTGTTTCGATGATGTTTATGTATTTCAACCCACTTGTCATAGAATTTGTAAAATAAAAACTAAAAACAATTCTTTTAAATGTTTATCTAGTGTTGTGTTCTTGTTTGATTTTGTTTCGTCCAACACATCCTTATGCTAAAACTTGACATAATTTGACTTTTTATGTGTTACGAGGTTTTCTACGTATAGAAATATATTGAAGTGCATTTAGTCTTATTTTACTGAATAAAGAATGTGTTTGAATATTTAAGTTCATTAATGTAGGTTTTGGTAATAGATTTATATTTTAGGATAGAAATAACACTATAGATGTTAAATAATTAAATTAGAATTTTTAAAGTGCAAGTCCTTTGAAAGTTTTTTAATTTAAAGAAAATCTAGTAACTGAAAGAAATCGAAGAATTTGTTAAGATTTGTTTAGGCCCAACAAAATTTGGAGGAAAAAAATCCAAAACAAAAAAAGCGTGACCAGAAAATTGATCAAACTTTAGCTTTATTTTTAAAATTTTTTAATGATTTAATAAGCTTAATTTATAAGAAGATAATTATATAATGTAATTAAAAAACTGTTCAATGATACTTGATCTATACGAACATTCGCAAAAGCAAATAATTTTTTAATAAAACAAGTATTTACGTGCTGGACGTCAAATATTTAATAGGTATGAACATAGCTTTAGTAACAAGCGAGAACGTTTGTTAAAAAACTAATATAATTCTTGAAGATACAGTCAAACTTCGATATAAAGAACATTGCCTGAAAAAATCTCTTTATTGCAAAGTTTTTCATGCACTAAGGCTCCATAGATATATTGAAGAAATTCTAAGCTATTAAGCCTCTATATAGCAAAGTGAGAATAAAACTAAATTGCATTTTCAGCAAAATTGTTTTGTTCAGTTATCAAAAGTCTTTTATGTACATAAAGCCTCTATAAAGCGAAGTACTCAAACAAAAGCCTCTATATAACGAAGTCACAATAACGCAAAAAAAATTTAAGCACAACTGAAAAGTCCCGTTGCCAGTTCACAAATGTAGTATTCAGATTAAGAAAAAAACTATATTTACAACGAATTTTTTTCATATTTATTTAAATTTTGTTCTAACAAGGTTTCACTGATGATACGTACAAGGAATCAATAGCTGCAACGAAGTATTTTTCGATCCCCTTCAGATTCTTTGTATCGAAGTTTAACTGTACAATTATTTTAATCGTCTGACGATAAATTTTTAATTTGATAAATTTAATATCACTGCTATTAGCATAAATTTTGTAAGTCTTGAACGACGTTTTCTATTTTTTACCTAATCGATATATGGAATTGTAGTACAGATATGGTTTTGATTTATGTGAGTAACTACCATAAGGCTTTTTCTCACAGTAGATCTCAACCACATATTACTGTGCATGCTCAGTACAAAAGCCCCTGCGTAGAAGAGTAAACAGGTGGCAATTTGGGTATAAATCGACAAATTTATACACCCCCTCCCCCCTTGTGTAGGAGTTGGGCCTATCTTAACTCCACTGCTAGTTTCTACCAATCATCTTCTTTGAAATAAAAACATCGATCCTAGGCTCATGCGTCCGCACTTGGAGTACCACAACCACTACGTGGACACTAGGGATGCCAAATGGAAAATCCCGAATCCCGAAATCCCGGGTTTTTTCGGGATTAATAAATCCCGAATACCGGGATTTATTTTTATGAGTCCCGGGATTTTTAACATATCAACTTTTATGTACAAAAATGTTCGTTTTTTTTAAATTTTTATACTCTATACAAAAATATTTTTAAAAAAATTATATTTAAGTTTATTTTTTATTGCAAATAATTGTTATTTTTGAGTTTAATTTCTGTTTTTGGAACACAGCGAGTATTTAAAATTTTAATTTTTTGCTTGTTATATGACGACTATTTCTGGATTTTTGTATTTTGCTTAATAAAAACCCTTATTTTAAGTAGAAACGAAATTTTCAGATTCACATATCAAGCCTTTTTTACAATTACGTTTAGGAAGTTCAGCTTTGGCTTAAGACATAATACCAAAAAAAAAATAATTATTTTTATGCAAAATATAGAAACCAATAAATAATTGTTATATATAAAGCAAAAAATAAAAATTATTCACGATCCAATTAAAGTACATTAAGAAACTAAAGAAAAAAAGTTGATATAATTATAACAATTAAGTCGTTATATTTATGAAATAGCTTATATTCCTTCCGGTCCAATAATGATAAAAAAATTGCTTAAAAAACACACGGAAAATAAAAGAATTTTGTTTTATAAATCAACACTATCTGTCGTATTCATCAAAAAAAATTATTTAAACTCGAAATCTCTTTTAAGAAACATTTGTAATAACATTTTGTTTTAAATTAAATTTCAAAAATATTTAAATTATTGATTATGCATCTCGCCCTTAACCTGGAGGTGAACTGCACTGCAGTAGTGTTACAGTTTTTAACTCAGCTATCGATCTCGATGAGGGACTACACTTTGCCGTGTATTAATGTCGTCACAACTTAATTCACATTAAAAATTAATTGTTGTAAAAAAACGAAACGAATTGATCTAGAAAAACTAAGAGATACGTATATTTTTTTAAGCTTTTTTCAGAATCTGATCAGTTTGATTCTTACGCATGTGTAATAAACATATGTATAAACTTATTTGTTTATATAAAATCGTTTGAATATTCAAACGATTTTAAAATCCCGAATCCCCGGATTTTCAAAAATCAGTCCCGATTGGCATCCCTAGTGGACACTGAAAGCAACCCAATTAAGGAGTACTAACAGAGTCTTCACTATACAGTCATGCCAGTATTGGTATCTGGGGGCTGTATGACTTCCCTTAATGCCAAATGACTTTTGTAAGTAAGCTTTGGTAAACACCCCTTACTCAGTAAAGCCAAAACCCTATCATTTCGGCTGTTGTCGCATCTTTGTGGTATACATCAACCAGTTGCTATCATATATTTTCAATGTCCGAAGAAAGAATATCAACACAAACAGAGAAGTTCTATCAGGCTCACTCGAGCCACGACCATTTCTTTGTTCCGGATAACTCCATGGAAGTAACTCTAAATACGGAAGGTAATCTACAACTCCCCTGATATCTCTCAAGGGCTTCTCTATGATTACCAAGCTGTTGAGAGCTTAGTTGATTTTTTGTTTTCTTTTGAATACTTACAGATGCCAGACATAACCTTTCCTGATTATCGACCTTGCACAATATCACCAAACGGAATATTCACTCTTAATGTATATAATTCCCGGACTATTCATCTATGTCAAAAATCACTATGTAAACCTTCAATTAACAAAAAAATTATTTTTACAGTGTAATTCTGACATTTCTAAATAAACCTTGTTCTTTATCCAAATGGAAATATTCAGCTGTTTCCAGGAGTCGCCACGTGGAGGTAGAACATAGGCACTTGATGCCGATTCGATGGTTTACCAAACATATCAAATCGACATCTTAGACTCCCGGAATTGTAGTACAATGAGATGTGACTAAAAAAAAATATTATATATGTCCAAAAATATTTTTTTAATCATTATATCGACGACCTATGTTCAAAACATGCTATTAATCAATTTCTTAAAATGACTTTTTACCGATGACATCTAGATCTCTGACAAACATTTTAGAGAGAAAAAATTAATTTTGGTACCTCTTTTTAGTCTTTGTTTTTTATATGTAAATTAAACGAAGTTGTTTCCTAGAAACTATTTATATACTGTTAAGGAATGGTAAAATTTCGCGAAAATACGCGAAAATTCCTAAAACTCGGAATAGTTTGTAAAAATTGTATCTATTTCAAAGTGTAATATAAGGTGCGTTTGAGTACTTTTATAGTAAAATGCAGTAAATGAGTGAACTTAAAAATTTGCTCTCACAAAAAGCTGTTGTCCAAAAAAGGACGCGAACGCAAAATTTGTAAAAATTCGTAAAATAAAGGCAACAGCTGATGGCAAATAATTGAAGTGTTGAAAAATGTTTACACTTTTGACTACTTAACTCGTTTTCTTATCGGTACTCGATTAAATACTTTTTGTAACACGATTATTTTTGGAAAATACAAACAAATTATTTTATGTAATCTTTCATATGTTTGTTTTTTATTTTATTTGAATTTGCTAATTTGTGTCCGGCTAAATTTGATCAATAGTACACGAATACTTTTTTTATTATTGATAACCTTAAAAAGAAGGGCTGTTCTAAGTACCCTAGTACTTGACACTTTTACAACTCCTAAAAATTAACATAACAAAACAAAGTTTGAAAAGTTGGTATTAAGCCATATAAATTGTTCACAAACAAAATTAATTAATAAATATTAATTCATTTTTTGTTGTTATTTTAGTTTTATTTAAAATTTTCTTTTTTTAAACAATTTTTTCACAATTTGTATGCCTTTTGTTTGCTACTTTTGTTTGTTTACCTTTTGAAATATATGTTTTTTTTGTTTTACTAAATTTTACTGCAAAAATTTCTGCAGTAAAAATTTGTAAGTACTCAGCCAAGAACTGTCACTTTACGCTCTCAATTTGTGTTCTCATTTACTGTATTTTGTGTACGCGAACGCAATTTAGTAAAATGCAGTAAAGTTCAGTAAAAAATAGTAAAAACTTTTGCGTTCTCGAACGCAGCTATTGATTATTCTTATTCTTCTTCCGCCCGATGAGGGCATGACCTCTACAAAAGATCTCCAAGGTATTCGATCATATGCAAGTGATCTTATTTCTTAGCTTCTTCCGCTGTTTTCGATGTCATTAAGCAGGCTTATTTTCCATGTTTTATGCTTTTTTTTTTTAGGAATTTAAACAAGCTTGACTAAAATATCATGATCCGTAACGGATCAATAATATTCCCACGGTCAGGTGGGGAGTTAATATTGGACCCCTAGTAAATTGTAGACTCATCAACCCAACATTCTATTAGAGAAGGGCTTTTATTTGGCTTAGGTTAACTTAAGGACCGATTTTCACGAAATTTTACAGTGCGATTTTTTGTCTTTTAAAGCTGTGACGTACCACATTTTATAATGATAGCATTGTAAATTACGGTGTAAGGCCTACTAAGATATGGGGCCTCGAGTAAAATATGGACCGATCTTCGCGAAACTTCACAGTGTGATTTCTAGTTCTATAAAACTGTGACGCATGCAATTTCATTATGGTAGCATTGTTTGTTACGGTTTTAGGCGTACTAAACTATTTTCCGGGAGTAGGCTTTATATGGGGTTATGGTGAATTATGGACCGATCTTCCCGAAATTTAACAGTTTTATTTTTAGTCCTATAAATTTGTGCAAAATCTTATATCAATCCGTGCATTATAACATAATTAATGTTAGTTTTGGGAACAAAATTACCAATTTTTTAGGGTGGTGGTTCCACATTTTGATTTATAGATCTGATCCAACTAAGCCAATTTTGTAACTACAAGCAATTTCACAGAAAAAAATGTCCCAATTAAAGCATTAATCAACAATAAAATCAGTTTAAATTTAAATTTAATCAAGTGAATTAAACGTTTAATCAAGTGAATTACTGGTGCAAATTAATAGTATCAATTAAACTTTTAATTCACTTGATTAAACGTTGAATTCACTTGAATACATTTTTAATTAAAATTAATTTTATTTTTGATTAATGCTTTAATTGGGGCAACATTTTTGGAGAATTTTTTCTGTGTTGACATCAAGTTTGTTTTTTTCTTTTGAGTTTTTCGAAAGTTAGCGTGTTTTCAACAGACGGACGGGCCTTAGAATACCATCATTCACCACTAGTGGTGGCGGAGGTTATAAAAATGATCAACCAATAGTTTAATACCATCAACGAAGTGTTGAAAACATTACGACAATATCTGCTATCAAACTTTTAAGAAAACGTTGTCGAATTGAAGCCAAAGATGTAAAAATATCATTGTTGTCAAACTGATAACACTTTGTTTTTCAAAAGATAGCGCACGGTTGTCATTTTTAATTGCGTACATACTTACGCTGTCAAATTCATGACATAGCTAGCAGTTTAACAAATAACAAAAAAAAGTTGCAAGCTATAGTTGACAAAAAATTTGTGAATAAATATAAAACTATATAATGGAAAGCAAAAAAATAAATACATTTAACTGTGATGAAATAATTTTGTTAAAGGTTTTAGAATTCGACAAAAATTTTCTTTGTGAAAAAAAAAATTAAATGTCACTTGTTTTCAAGGGCACTTATAACGACAAGAACGATTAGGAATTCAAAAAATTCCTTATATCTATAAACATAACTAGAAGGTTTTTACAATTATTTAATAGGTATGTAGAAAATATACAATAGTTTGGAATATATGGTTAAATTTACAATTCTTTTTAAGCTACTTATGTGGCACTTAGAGGAAAGCGATATTTAAAAAATAGATCAAATGAAGCTGTGCGGTACTCAGGCTTCCGCGTTGAATTAAGGGAAAAAAATTTTTGCCATGAAAAAAACTAGTCAGTAATATTATCATGTAATTTTTGTTTTGTATACTCCCCTCTTCTCTTTCCTCCTTCCCATAACCTATTTTCCTAGTTCCAACACAATGCATTGCATTAGTAGGGCTCATCCCCTGAGTGCTGGTCCCAACAAAAAAAAAAAAAAAAAAAAAAAACATAATTTTTAATTTTTTATTTTAGTTCGCTATCGATGAGGAAACTATTTCAGTACCATCTAAATTATGGCCAAATAAAAATGCAGCAGTACGAACGATGTCTCTTAATAGTTTTAGTAGTGGAAAAGCTTTGAATAAGGTAAGGTCTATGTTTCATTTTATTAATATACATCGATGCCAATTTTTTTTTTAATAAAGTCTATTAATTTTAATTTAATTTTAAAAAATATTAATGAAAAAAATAATAAAAAAAAAATATCTTACAATGTGTTGTCAAAATGGCAAATAAATAATGAGAATATGCTAACGGTGATTTAAATGAGACCACTGTTGTGTATATATGCTAACAGTTTGTTCTCAGAATTAGATCAAATGGTGACAAAATGACACTATGTGTTTTAAAAACCATGAAACTATCCGTTATCAAATTGCACACAAACGTACAAAGAAAAAAAATGTTGCCACAATTAAAGCATTAATCAAAAACAAAATCAGATTTAATTAAAAATTTTATCAAGTGAATTAAAAGCTTAATAAAGTGAATTAAAAGTTTAATTGTTACTATTAATTTTCACCAGCAAACAAATTAATAGTTTCAAGTAAACATTTAATTTACTTGATTAAACGTTTAATTCTCCTGATTAAGCGTTTAATTCACTTGATAAAATTTTTAATTAAAACTGATTTAATTTTTGATTAATTCTTTAATTGGGGCAACATTTTTTTCTATGCCAACTATAGTTGGTTTACTTTTGACAGCGGATTTTGTTTATTTTGGCATTTTTATACCGGATTTTTCCTTTTGTGTGCACATGCAATACTCTTTGTTTATTTCAAAGAGGTAGCAAAGCGCACTGGTTTTACTGGTGGTTATCAATAAAATACATTTATTTTTAAAATCTAGTTAAATTTTTGTTAAAATAAAAAACTAATTAATCAATAAACAAAAAAATAATCTAAAACCTTCTTAATAATCTTCATACAACAAACACTATATTTATTCTTATACGCATTAACAAAAAAAATGTCATTCAATATTGTTGATTGGTCTTCTAATTTCCTTTTATTGTATCCAAACTTAAATTGTAAAAACTTCATTTGCACTCTATTTTAATTTATTTAACCATTCAATATACAACAATCCAATTTGTTTTTATTTTTCGTTTGAGAAAACCCACACGAATTTAAACATAAGCAACAAATAAATCACATCATTTGCGAATCTTTATTTACCAGCACAAACAAGTGAAATGAAACAAATTTTTATTTTCTCCCACAAACACAAACACGTGCGAACTTCTAGTAGAAACTTTTGTGGTAAAATGGTGGGAAAAAGGAACGTTTGTTCGAATCTGAGTCAAACAATGCATAAAGTATGCCACAAGCAATTTGAAAAGATGACCATGATAAACATGTCTCATTTCCCACAAAATAAATTGACATACAAGTGTTTTAAGTGGTTTAAAATCACTGGCTTTCATATGATAAACGCACACACACTTCGACACACAGGAACAAACTCATACTTGCCAAATTTGTTTAAATGTGTGAATGAACTGAATTTGTGTATTTGGACAGCATTTTGTTATATGCATATATGCATAAATATGCATGTTTTAGGGTGGCACAAAAATAACAAACTATTTTTATGGTAGAATTTCTAAAAAAATACAAAATATTCAGATGAAACGTTGCAAAGCGCGTTCAACCCAAGGAAGGAGCTGTCGTAAATTAACAACACTTGGTAGCCAGTATTGATATCTATGAAATTTCGCTCAAAATCGCTTAAGAAACACTCATACCTCCCATAAGTTTGAAAATAAAAAATGGAGCTTAAGCTACAATTATACACGTACGCAGAAAAAATTCTCCAGACTTTCACCAATTAAAGCATTTATCAAAAATAAAATCAGTTTTAATTAAAAATTTAATCAAGTGAATTAAACGTTTAACTAAGTGAATTTATCGTTTAATCAAGTGAATTTAATGCTTAAGCAAGAGAATTAAACATTTAATTGATACTATGAATTTGTTTACTGGTGCAAATTTAATTAATATTTTAAATAATATCCCAAATTTTTTAGCTAAAATCAACAAAATACTATTGTTTTATGTTGTAAAATAGATTAAAATGGACCGATTTTTTAATACCATAAATTGTTAAATGGTCTTTTAAATTTTTGTTTCACAGAAGAAGGAATAATATTGAAAAAACTTTAAAAAAATTACACCTCAAAGTCAAAAATGTCAAAAATTGTCATGCCTGTACAATTTGTATGAAGCATCACTAAATAGCGCGGCGTCAGCAAAGTCAACGATTATGACTGCGGGTTTAATAGTGAAGTTGGCCGCTATTGCTAATAACCCTACGGGAAAGGGAACTAATACTTAACTTGTCACCTGACAAGTCTATTTAACATTGGCACCATTTTGACACTTTGTAACAGGTCACTGAAATAACCTTCCAATTTCGATTAAAATAATGCAAGTCGCAGATATTGTCCCAAATGAGCCATGTCAATATGAAAGATCCCCTTCATATAAAGTAATAGAACTAGAGAGAATCAGCCACTACCCGCACAAAATCCAGTCACATGGATAGTTTTGTGCCAATTACCTTTCCTCTGGACTAACTACACTCTAAACACATGACCACCAGTTAAGTGATATGTTTTGTTTTCACTTATCACAATTCGTTCCTTTTAATTATAAAATTTTGTTCACTGCTCACAGGATAACTGCTTTAAGAGCAATTGACCCAAATTTCCCGCAGGGAAGTAATGGTAATTTGGCTACTCTTGTTCAATCTAGCGGGTTTATCTTAAGTTTTTATTTTTAGTAGGTGGGTTTTATTAACCCGGCAATTCCCAGTGTCACCTATAGGTGGCGATGATTAACGATTTTCTCTAGCATATCTATGAAACTATTTTAAACAAACATTTATTACTTAAACAATGGTAATACCCAAAAGTGTAAGAATTTTAAAAAATATACTTTTTCAAATATGGACCTTTAAACTCAAGACCCCAAAAAATGACCTTTTCTTAAAAAAACACAATATGTATATAATTTTAAAGGGTGCACTTTCACCTTTAAAACGATACCAAAACTAAATTATCTTGCATAGTTTAGAAGTTCTATCCCCTTTTGTAAGGAGTCTTTTGTGATTTTTTAAAATTTTTCACATCTTTTATGATGTCATATTATTTGTTTAATTATAATCTTATAGTGTATGATATTTGTGTTGAATTTCATTGAAATCGGAGGTGATGATGCCGAAAATTCCATTTTTTTCGTGATGGTTTGACGTGCTTTAACTCCTATATAAAATTCTCATCATATTCAATAAGCTTCGTCCATTTAAAACGTATGAACCAAACTTCATCCAATTATTTCTTTATAGACAGACAGTCAGGCAGCCGGCCAGACAGACAGCCGAACGGACGAACATCGTTGGATTGACTTTGAAAGTGATTTTCAGTGGCTTATCTAGAACCAATATTTTTTTGTATTAAATACCTCACCGCATCCGCATAATATCCTGTCCACTATTATGGTATTGGTTTAAAAAGCAAATTTTGGGAGAACACACAGTTAAAAATCATTCACATCCTTGGTGCCTGTTGACCAGTGTTGCCAATACAGGATGTAGGCAGATAAAAATTTAGTGCAAAATATTTTTCAGCTTACATTTCTTTTAAAAAGGCTCTCAGTTGTTTCATTATTAAATCTAGCCAACCTACAAATGCTCGATGAATTCTGGGTCTTAGCACTATTACGGCCAAAACGGACAAAGCTTAATGGCGAATTTCGTATTTAATAGTTTTCATTTAAATATAAAAATTATTAAGTTGTGCTTTTGTCTTGCCTCTCCTATAAATTAAAAGAGGTTTTTGTATTTTTTAATCTTTATATTTCGAACAAACAGCTCATCTTCAGGATCTATATCAATTACAATAATAAGTCTTATTAATATACATAAATATTATAAAAATTAAACAAACCTAATTTATAAAAATATTTCATCATCATTTGAAACAGCCCTATTCTCAAATTCTGTGTCAGAAAGGAAAAAGTGCTTAAGTCGCCTTGAGAAAAAATTAGTTTATGGTACTTTTGTTATCTTAAAAGTACCCTTTTTGACAATATTTCCATTATTTTTTAAGGAAGTTAAAGCAATTTTTTTTGCTAATATTTTTTCAATGCCCAATAATATTTGGAATAAAGCCTTTAGTTTACTTTCGATCTGTGATGTTAGGAATATTTAAAAATAAAAACTTAAAAAAAAATCTATAACCGCAGGGATGAATTGATTATATTAGCATATGAGTCATTTTCAAAAATCACCTTTAATGTTTAAAATTGCTTTCCTACAAAACTGAAGTAATAGACATAAGCACTTATTCCATATTCCAACAGAAATGTTATACAGGGTCGTGCAGAATGTGCTATAGGGTTTGAATTCCCTTTTTGCTTATTAGACCTAGAGGATATTTTGTGCAGCATATGTATCTAACCAGGTCAGGTTCAGGCTGCGTATTAAGCCTATCACCCTATCCCGGAAAATGTCCGCCTGGAAGTCTCCAAGGCGGGACAGCAGCAGAGGAGATATTCCTACGTTTCGTGATCCACCTTACAGAATCTGCATATCTTGGTACTTACATTACCCATTATTAAGTGATGGTACCTGAGACCATGGTGCCCCGTAATTTGGCCAGCCAATAGCTTAAGTTCACCCTTCTCAAGCAGAAGTAGCATACCTTTCCTGCTATGGGACAGATTCACAAATCTCTTGGACTGTCTAAATCCAGAATTGGACGTCCATGTGTGCAGGAATTTTAGTTCGAACCATGTTTGCAACATCCCCGTTATGTGACTAGCAAGGACACCAACGGCTCAGGGCATATAAATGGGCGGAAAGCGCCCCTTTTTGCCAAGCAGTCAGCGCTTTCGTTACCCTCATGGCCTGGTACAAAAATTTACCTAATTCAGCTTCCCCAGATCGTTCAAAGATGGAAAACAGTTGATGACCAACCTATACTTCACTTCTAAAGAAGAAAGAGCTATATGAGCGGCCTGGCTATCCGACATTATAAATATTCTCAAGCCCTTTGCTCTCCTACTCAGACATTCCCCAGCGCATATGAGGATAGCGTAGATCTCCGCCTGAAAGATCGTAGGCTCTTGGCCCATTGATAAGCCCCTTTGAATAATGCCATTCATTGTTTCGAAACATCGGTGAACCAGACCTAGTACCCGCACCTGCGCCGACAGGATTGGTCCGTCTATTGGTCCCTATCAGGTATAAGAACATTCAAATTCCTATCCAATACCAAATAAGGCAACAACTAAGATGAGTGGATCATTCTTAAGGAGTTCAGCAATGCGCGGCATCCTGCTAGCACACCTGAAGGCCTCCTCCTTAACAGATATATGTAAGGATGAATGTACAGGATCGCTCCTAAAGCAAGAGCGGGCCAGGTCTTCATGGCGCCAGTGATCGATACACAGACCAGGCGATAAACCCTATCGAGTTTTTAATTATTACTTCTGCTTTGTTTTTTTTCCAGCATTTTGTGAAGAATCCTTGGAGAATTAATTTTTAATAACTAAACAATCAGACAACGAACAAAAATAATTGAATTTTATATTTAAAACAAAGAATTCATTGTGTTGGCAAAGTATCGTCCGACAGCGTCAGCAATAAACCATTTGATTGGACATTTTCGATTACTAGGCCTTCCTGGTGCCGCCAGAGCAAGTACCGTAAACACTGCTCAAAATATAGAACGTATACGGGAGAGAGTACTATATAGTCCCTCAATATCAACAATGACTATCACGGCGGCTGCTGCAGAGAATTTTGAGTACATTAGTCTTTTGTACACATTAGCACATTCAGCAGGAGCCCCAATGGCTTGGGTAATGGACATATTCGCAGACTGCACTATTTCGCGCACAAGCGATTGAAAGTGGCCTCCACGATCACCGGATTTAACAGCTCCTGACAATTTTTTGGTGGATATTTAAAAGAAAGGGTGTACGGTAACAAGCCAAGAACCATTCGCCAACTAAGAACTAGCATTCGAAATGAAATCATGGCCAGCCGTTAAACCCGAAATTTTGCGAAAAGTGATGGAAAAATAGCACAAATGTGCGAAGCAGAAAATAGACATGACTTACATCATAAGCTTTATTTTAAGGAAAAGTAATAATAATCACATAAATAAAAAAGTTATAAGCCATTTAACCCATTAAGCTAATTCTACGCCACCCTGTATATTTACGTATGCAATTACACAATTTGTGTATTTATGTGCGTGTGTACTTCCGTAAATCACTATAAACATGTAGCATAAGAACAAACAATTAGATATATATAACACAATGACCCCTATAAATAGAGAACAGAACGAATACATCTAAAGAAATTTTGTCACACAATTATTTGACTATCGCACTCATAGAAAGTGTGATTGTGTGAGTATTTGAATAAGTGAGTTTCAACACATCCATATTGAGATACGAAAATTCATATCAGTTTGATATTTTTTGAAAACTTGTCACAAAAAAAATACGCATTTACAAATGTGTACGAACAAACAACGAACTGACATGCAATCTTGTACTGCTGCAGGATTCAAGGTTCTAGATCTCTCTATTTAAGGCTCATTCATTGTTTGTACTAACATCCTGATTTTTGTTGTGGCTCTTGTATTGTAGTTGCAACAAAAATTGTCTTGCTGTTGCTATTGTTGCAATAGCTTTGTATTTTATGAACAAAAATACAAAGTTCCAAGTTTTGACAAATGTTTTGATGAATTTTAGAAGGCATATGAGCTCGTAAACATTCATAAGGCCCACATAAGCACATTCTAGGAATACTTTTTAATGCACTCTTTATTGAGATGATAATTTTTTTTTGGACAAAACTGCATTTTTTTATTACATCTATACATTACTCTCATTGAATCCTTTTTCAAACATATCAGGGTTATGGAAGTGTACACGGAAGTTACAATGGATCCTTTTCTTTTTTGGTAGGTGGAGGGTTAAAGGGTTTTATGCAGAAAGTAACAAAGTTGTTGTATTAAACTTTTAAATGGCTTCATAGTTGACTGAAAACCAGAAAGACATAATGGTAGTGGTTTTAAGGTGGAAATTTATATGATTTTTTTTTTTAATTAAGTCCCGGGCTTTAGACGATACTTCTCTACGGGCCTATTTTTTTAAAGATCGTTTTATCCTTGCATTAAGTAGGGCAAAGCTTATAAATATTGTAAATATAAAAATATTTTCGATTCCGTGTCTTACCCGTGAATATTTTGACAATTTTTTAGTTTGGAAATACCATCATAAAATTGTAGTATTTCTTTGGGAAGATTTAAAATAAACATAAGTCTTTTTTCGGTGTTATTGTTATTGATGGGCATCGTGTAATCGCTCGAGCTAAGAACAGTTGAAGTCTATCTTGTTCTTACGATATTAATTGTCTTATATAATATTTATGAGAAGTTCGCATTCTAGGCAGCCTTTTGGAAACCACCTTAAAACTATAAGACGCATTAACAAATTTCTCTCGAATTTCGAGAATTTCGAATTTAGGTTTTTTAATACAAGAAAGCACTCACAATTTTGTGATGATTGGTCCATAATTTACCATTGGTCCAATATAATTCCCCTCTCGAAATAACTTTAGTTCGCCTAAAGCTGTAACGAATCATAATATTTAACTCAAATTTGCTCAAATTAAGTTTTATGTGACTAGAAATAAAAGCATAAAGCTTTCTGACTGTCGGTTTTTTTTTAAATAACGCCTAATACGTGATTTTTGGACAAAAAAAAATTATATAGAATTAAATATCCTAAAAATTCAGCTATAGACGAAACCGTTGTAATTTTGATATATTTCGTGACTCAAGAATACGTTGGAAAAAATAATTCAATTAGTTTCTGTCTTTCAGTGTTGTTTTTTAAAAACCAGATATGCATCTTAAGTACAACTTTTTGCCATTTAAAAAGCAATGAATTTTTTTGGCTAAACCAAAAAAAAAACAATTTTTTATTTAGCTTTTCACCCCACTATCCATGCCATGAATATTTAGACAAAGGCAAGATACAGTGGGAACGATGGAACCTTAAGTTTGATGTAAAGAAATTAGAATCCTTTCAAATGTGAATTTATCGACGACTACTGAACATACCCGGACATCTTACACATCTAATGACGAGGTTTTGTGAAGAATAAACCGAAGACGAGAATCGATCAATCATATAAATAGACGAGAAATCGCATACTTAGGTCGTATTGTGAGAAACTCTTAATATAAACTACTCTATAGAATTCTTCGAACGAAAATTTAAGGAAAAAGTACCAGAGGCAGAAAGGATATGACATGGATAGAGAATATACAACAATGGACACGGTATGTCAACGCTGAGATCCTCATAAGCATTGCAAGGGATAGTTAGATTTTGTTGAATAATACATAACTTATAAGATATAAGCCATGTCACAGAGTACAATTCCTTTCGGAAACGGAATTCATTCCGTATTTTGGTGCTTCAGAAAATTACGAAAAATATTTTGCGGACTGAAAGCATTTTTTTTAATGAACGCAATGGGAGTTTTCTGTATCTTAAAGGCAAAATAACTATCAAAAATATACTTTCTATCAATGCACAAATATGTTTTTTTCGGTTCCGAATGGAATCATTCTGAAAGGAATTGTACTATGTGACATGGCTGATAACATAATTTTGTAATTTAAATTATATAATTATATGCTCGCTAATACTCTAAAACTTAATACGCAAATAAACAAGAAAAATCACCCCACGCAACTCGAGAGATATATGCGTATTTACGGACAGCAGGGCTGATATTGCAGCTCTAGCTCTTATGTTCGCCACACATAACCGTGGAATGCTGGATGTCTCTTAAAGAGATTGCGGGACATACCAGGGTAATGCTGGTGTGGGCAATAGGCTCCTGAGAACCAAACAACAGCCAATTGTAGGGGAATGTAAGAAAGAAAAATTCACTGTTTATTGTTGTGTCTTTGTTGAAGCTTTGATATTGTTAGGAGTAAGACCTTAATGTTTAAAATTCTTATTCAGTTTATGGTCTTACTTGTATAAAATTTTAAGCTTTTCTAAAGTATTTGCAAAAAGTTTCCTGACAAGCTGGCATAAGTAACCAACGAAATGCGCATAGAAACTAGCTTTCCCACAGCAATAAATTTCAGTGTTTTCATTCAAAAATTGGGATTATTAGCACATCATTAATAAATGAATTAATAAATAACAAACTACAGACGGCCTGACCAAAAAGGGATGCCTCTGGGAAGATATGTTCGCGGACAGCCTGATCAAAACACCCATCTCGGTATATCAATGGCTTGCTGGAAGACTATGATAAAACGTGAGGCTCAGGAAGAGATGGCTGGGTGAGCATAGCTGCTTGATTGCCAGAATTCCGTCGCGGCGAAAACGCGGGTGCTACTTGGCTTCGGTAGGGACCAGATTAGGACAGTGATATCCGTCATTATGGGTCAATTGGTGATAGGGACTCAGGCGGGGCAAATGGGTCTGGATGATAATGACTACTGTAGAAGTTGTTTTGATGAGGAGGAACAGGAAACGGTGTTTCACTTTCTCTGCCAATGTTCCGGTCGATGGTGTATAAGGATTAGACATTTTGAGAGATCAAAATCACCATGTTTGGACGATATGTCTACTGTAGGACTGATATCGATCTCTCGGTAACTAAAACGAATTTATGATCTTCAGTTTGCCCATTTTCGGACCTACAATTATTGTAACCCTAGAATTCACGGTAACTTATTATCACTAAGATCTCCTCTTGGTCTGGCCAGGCCACAACTAGAACTGCTAAAACCCCCAATTAAATAAAAAGTGTATGAATATATTTTTTATTGAACGTATTAGCTTGAGTTTAGATTATACATGCAAGTCATCGAAAATGTAGTCTTAAATTTCGCAATCTACTATAGCTGAAAGGAGTTTTGCGTTCGTTTTTTGTAGTTAAATTGATCTAAGCGCATAATGGGCCGTAGTTTTCTAATTTTATTTAATTTTTTTGATTCATTCGATTCAGAATATTTAATTTATAGAATTCACGTTTATGTCTTTTTTAATATCTATTTTGTCCTATTTGAAAGAAGAAAAAAAAAAAACCAAGAGAGAACAATTGCATAGAATTTTACATATTATGGAATTTCATCTCATTTATTTGCTCCAATCGAATCTAAATTAGTTTCAATCGATGCAACACATATAATTTATAGAATCTATGTCTCTGCGAACAAAACACAAATATGGGATGACCAAGACGGCAATCCTAGGGTTAAATTGCCATCAAGCAAATGTTTGTTGTTTTACTGTAAATATTTTTTTATTTACAGTACAAATAATTTGTAATAGGTGTAGTTCTTATATAAACGATATCCCTTAAACCACTTTAATGCGAAAAAATCTCATATAGATATACGCGAATAGTATATGCCATATAGAACTCTTATACGAATCTTAGCTTCACAAAAAAAAAAAAAAATTGGTTTTATCCGGTCCACGATTTTCGGGTATACTCTCAAAAATTTGCCTGTAAATACTGTGGTGTAGGGTACTGTCGGGCCTGGCCGACTTTACTTTCTTCCTTGTTAAAAGTATATAAACAGGACGAGCTATTGGAAGAAATGTGGTCCGTATATTCATTAAGAACAAAATTAAAAAAATAATAAGTTGCACTATTACTACTAATAAAATTAAGCCAAATCTCTACTACTTCCCTCAAAAAACATTTTTGGCACAATATTTTCTTTACATTTACCTGTTAACATCAGAAAAATTATACGTATTTCAACAGCAGTATACCCGGGTATACACTATTTTTTGTATGAATTCCTTAGTTTGTTACTAAATTGTTTGCTTTATTATAAATATATAGAAAAAAGTGTTTAAAAATCGAAAATTATCCATATATCCATGTTCCAGCTTGTCTTATTTACCTTGAAAATTAAAACGCGGTGTGCAACACTTTTATTTAAGATATCATGACATTTTATATCAATGCGATAATAACTTTCTTATATATGGTGATTTTAATATCTATAGGTTTTTTGTTTAAACAGTACGTATGAGTAATATTTATATTTCAAGGCAAACAAATATTGCTCATTCGTATAAAGTTTTGGTTGATTGTGTAAAAGCTGGAAATCTAACTTTCAAAAGGCCCCCTTGGAAACTGTTAATAATTTCAAATACAGCACATTCTATTATGTTTAACAACCATCAAGCAACGGAAACATTCTTGTACCAATATATCCGGCTAACTCGCAGAAATGTTGCAGGCATACACGCACTTCCAACAATGAATTATACTTGGATGAGTATGCACATTAGGAAGAATGGTTGTCCTGTCTTTAACAGTACCGCTAACTGGGTCATTAAACGGTTTATTATTCCTTCACTTCACATTTTTTTTTTAATTAAGGGAATAATTAACTCTAAGGGGTAGTTTTACAATTATGGACTCAATTCTTAAAGTAAATTGCTTTTTCCTATATTTTTCATTTTTAAGCAAAAAAAAAAAAAAAATGAATTCTTAATTTTGTAAAGTTGTTGTATGCTCTTATTTTGTTTCAATTTTTCACATTCTCTACGTTTCAAGTGCTAATCGTATGAATAGAAAATCAGAATTTCCTTAGCATGGATTTATGTATATTTGTTTGTGTAATGTCACTGATATCCAGAGTTCCGTTAACACTTCTGGAAAATAAACAAAAAAAGAAACTTAGAAAGATTAAAAAAATCAACAAAATTTTTTCAAAAATTCTTCGTTTTTGGAATTAATTTGATGCTACAACCACTATCGATGTTACACTTCTTATAGAATCTACTGGTAGTGACAGCATAATATTTTTCTGCGAACTAAAATTAAAGGGTTTCTACTAAATAATGTTATTAAATTAGAGTGGGAAAATGTTTATGAAATATAATCTAATTATAAAGGTGGATTCGTCCATTTGGTCCCAACAAATCGGAGCAAATAGGTAAAAGAGAACATTGATTTGATCCATTTTTAAAACTAAATAAACTTTTTATTATGTAATTTCGTAGTCCAGTCTGTGTGGCCGTTGTCAAAGCAAAATTCTTATTCCAGGAGGAACTTGTTCTGGGTTTATGTAAAATAACGGACTGAAATGTCCCATTTTCAACACCAATTACTTTTGATATAATAAAACTATTTGTTTTTAGGAGTTGTTCTTATAAAGATAAATGGAACCTTAAGAATGAAGCATATAAAAAGGAAAATTCCTATGAACTTTCTTCACAAGGCCGTTTTAAAATTTTTTCGATTTTAAATCCACTTCATTTCGATAAAGAGAACATGCCATGCTCAAAAGTAAAGTTTGGTTATTTACTAATATATTCTAGTGTATTCCGATTAACGGTTAACCGATTATCTCATTGGTTAATTTAAAATTGGCTATTTTCGATTAACGATTAAACCGGTTAATATCAGTCGATTAACCGATGAAACAAAATTTTTTAATTTTAATTTTTTTTTTGTAGAATTATAACAAATTTTTTTGTGCTTTTAATTATTTGTTTCATCTCACATACAAAAGGTTTGTGTTTAGAAAATATTTTTTCATACAAACAAAGAAGGTGTTCAGTGATCTTTATTTTAAATAACCCAGATAGCATTTGGATAATATTTTTTGTAAAAATCACCAAAATTGGCCTTTTCAGATAACTTTTGAAGTTCAAAAGTTATTTATCACTTGAGTGTTTTTAAAATTATTCATTCATATGTTCGAATAATGATTTCTAAATGTTTGGAACTTAAAACTGATTTCTCACTAGAACGATTGAAAAACCATTCACATATGATTAAAAACGAATATGGAAATCGTATCACAACTGATTCCTTGAGGTGATTCATCGGTAGGGTACAATTTTCTAACAACGAGAGTATTAATTATGATCGAAAAATTAGCTGATTCCTAAAAGATTCGATTATGATAGAAATTGATAGCTGGAAAGTGTATAAGAAATCTTATTGTATAAGAAATCCTTAAACTAATACAATGATGTCACAATAACTAATAAAATGATCACACATCTTATGTATTAATTAAAAAATATGTATTACATATTTATAAATTATTTTTTTGTTTGCTCCTTTTAGTTCAAGAATTGTTATATATGTTATGTGTTTGTTTTTTTTACAAATAAACTACAAAAAATAAATAATTAATGCATTTTTATATATTTAAATTACTTAATTTATAAAAAAAAACTTTATTAATCGGTTAAACGATCAAGACCAAAATTAACCGATTATTAACCGTATAAACCAAAACCTCGGCTAATTAATCGAGCGATTAACCGATTAAAGCAAAAGCACGATTAAATGAATACCCTATTATTTCCTAAAATGTATGCGAAGGGACTCTCTCTTTCTGATGCCTTTTAACCCGTCTGAACAATACGTATGAGTAATATTTGAATTTACAATTGCTCATACTGCAGATTATTGTCACAATGCATCAGAGATCTGCCAACGCATCTTTATTTCGCTACTCGTAGACCATATTTACATTATGCAGTCGACGCCGTAACTTTTACATGCAATATTTTGTTTGCGAGTAAGTGGTGTAGGCAAGAAAACGGGGTTGAACAAGTTGCAAGACCACACATGGAAAGGCATTTTATTTATTTTTGTTTTGTTTTATTTTCGATTTTGAATGTGATGGTATACTTAATGTTATGATTTATTTTATGTTTAAACAAGTAATTGTGTTTATATTAAGAAAAGACTATTTATTTATTAAATTAAATAAATAGTCTTTGTGCCCTAGTCAGCCACGAAAAAAAAACTTTTGTACTGAAGAAAATAGGCCGCCGCCTTTGTAATAATATTTAAAATCTAGTAATGGTTTGGAAAATGGCTTCAAATTATACAATCAAAAGGTAAAAACAAACCAAAAATTTGTACTTTTTATGATAACTAAAATTTAAAACTTCTTGAAATTAACGTGGTGCTCCTCAAATTTGTATGTTAAAATGTATCTTATTAAGAATTACATATTTGTAAAAGAGTAAATAACTCTTAATTTTTTCGAGAAAGTCGCGTTTGCATAATCTATATGCGGTCTAAGTCACTCATGAAATTTTATATATGAGTAAGTAAATAAATTTAAAATTAAGCTACTCATACTCCCAATAACATTAAATCGTAGTAAATATAATAAACAGGCACAACTGAAAATTATTTAAAATTGTTTTTTTTTATTTTTTCATAAACCTATTTACATAACAAATCTATAAGGACGACGAAAATATAGTTTGCGTCACTTCTTTTTTGAAGTTTCCCTTTTTAACATTTGTGAAACTCAATTTTATTTGAAAATTGTAATCATATTTGTAATCATATGTTTTATGCAACACACTAAATATACCCAGAGAAAAAAATATGTATAAATATGGTCACCTGCAACGAAACTATTTTTAAATAAAATTGTAACCATAATATGGTTATTTCAACCATATTATTGCCATCGACAACCATACTATGGCTTAATTAGTCCTCCATCAAGAAGGCACAACCATATTATGGTTGCCTCTGAACAGGCTTTGGTAAATAATAACTAAAATATGTTTAACATTTATAATAGAATGGTTGATTTTCAAACATAGAATGTTGCTCTTGGAAAAGAGGAAAATACTATTGTTAATTTATAAACAAATTATTGTCATATTTAACCATAACGTGTTTAGAGGCATCCATAATATGGTTGGGGCTTCTTCATGGATGGCTAATATAACAATAATATGGTTGTCGGTGACAATAATATGGTTAAATTAAACATAATATGTTTAAAATTTTCTTTAAAAATAGTTTTGTTGGAGGTGATCATATTTAAACATATTTTTTCTCTGCGTGAACAAACTCTATTTCTTGTGGAATTTCTCGAAGTATTGATCGCAGCATACAAAATCATATTTGCGTTTTGCTAGATTAGCTGCCGTTCGTATTTAAGGACCTCACGAATATTTAGGTTAAAACTTGATTTTTTCGAAGAATATGCAATTTTTCTCGAAGCCAAATCACATATTGTCTAACTGTCTTCGGCACAATTTCGGCTATAGACTAAGAAAAAAAGTGTGAACCAAAGTAGCCCGAAAAACTGCACTTAGTGCCTCAAAATTGCTTAAATTTCGAAAAACAATTTTTATTTTCCCACAGCTGCAAAATTGTGGACAATTTATTGAATTGATATTCAGTAAAAATAGTCTTTTTAATATAATTTCAATATTCCTCAGAACATTATAATACATTCTATAGCTGTACAAACATCGAAAAATGTATTTATTTATTTTTATTAATTTATTTATTTACAATTTTGTCAGTCAATATCCTTACAGACAGTTAAACAATATATTAACATATGGGCATTTCCACCGAATGATCAACTAGGATGAAAAAATAAAATGTTGATATTCATCGTATTTTATTGCCTTTAATAATAAAAAAAAAGTCTATGTTCTTATCTCAGGTGTTTTAGTTGAGGAAATTGGGCTGCAAACTGGAAAATTTTATATATTCTAAAGGATGGTTAAATTTTAAGGGTCGATGTTGATTTTCTTATTATGATAATATTTTTATGGTTCAATTATGTATGGAACAAAATATCGGGCAAATGGCCTCCGCGACCTCGGCGGCACGCCACCATCCGATGGTCCACATTTGCGATGACGCTGAGGCATAATTGAGGTTAATATGTCGAATTATCTCATCCTTTAGCTCTTTAATTGTTGCTGGCTTATCGAAGTACACCTTTTCTTTCAATTAACCTCAAAGAAAGAAGTCCAAGGATGTCAAATCAAATGATTTTGGCGGCCAATTGACATCGCCAAGATGTGAGACAACACGGCCATTGAATTTGTCGCGCAAAAGAGCCATTGTTTCGTTAGCTGTGTGGCAAGTGGCACCGTCCTATTGAAGCCACATATCGTCCACATCCATATCTTCCAATTCGGGCCATAAACATTTCGTTATCATCTCACGATAGTGAACACCATTCACAGAAACTGCCTGACCGGCCTCATTTTGGAAAAAATACGGTCCGATGATGCCGCCAGCCCATAAACCGCACTAAACAGTCACTCTTTGTGGGTGCATTGGTTTTTCGACATTGGTTTTTCACTGCGGTGAAAATGTGCCTCATCACTGAAGATGATTTTCTTCGAAAATTGACGATATGCATTTTGATTTGAACGTCCATTTTCATAATAAGCCTGAATAACTTTAACGCGTTGCGCGATTGTATATCTTTCCATGGTTCAGATTGAGTTAGTATGAAATTGAGAAATGTCAAATGAAATGCGGAAAAAAACTTGACGTTAAGGTGTGGTTTACATTCAAAATCGGCCCTTAAAATTTAACCACCCGCTGTTTAAGATACTTCTAAAGACATTTTTGTATATAATTACTTTACATGCAAAAAATATGTAACTTTTGCACTGTCTCTTCAAAATCTCTCTATTACAATCAATTAAGTAGAGAAAAGTGTAAGGAGAACAAAAAAAAGTTTGATTAATGTTTAATTAACGCTTAAAACATAGGAAAAAGCGTACGCACACGACCCGTACGTTCGCGACTGGTACTTAGGCCAATTAAACAAAATCCAATAGAGATATTTTATTGTGTAAATACTGAATAGAGACTCACATTTACACACTTTTAAAATAAATGAATCACTTTTGAATATTTCGTTCCATGTCGCCAGCCAAAGTTGAACTCTATTGTACTTGCGTTCGTGGCCACATGTTTATTACTATCATTATGAAAACCTAAAGTCGATGAAATCCATCTTTTGCACTAAATAAAGAGCTACCAAAATGCTATCGAATAGCAAAAAAATGCTAGGAAAAGTTTTGTTTTCTATATTATTTGTACATCAAAAGCGTACGAACGCGTGCGGTATGCCCATATAGGAAATACAAGTAAAATGCAATTTTTTTGATTGTTTAACAAGACGATAATTTTACGTTTAATAACAAGTGCATCAAAAGAAAAATCTGTAACTAGAATCTGGGAATTATTTCTTTTCATAAGCTGCTTTATTATATTCAAAATTTTTTTATTTTTCGAATTTATTCTATGAGCTAAATTTCAGTTATGTATTTTATAAAGCTTTTTGTAATAGTTCTATTCCTCTAATTTTTAGGAATGACTTTATACACTACCAGACTATTATCTTGTACCTTCCTGTTACATTTTACCTTCACATTACATTCTGCTGGTGTCTAATAATTGTAAATGTTTCTGTACATACAATATACTTTATTGCTATTCAACGGTTTTAGTACTATTGGGTCAATACGACACGATAGCGCCCATAATATTTGAACAATTGGCTTTTCAGTACTATGATAAAGGGTATATCCGTTTCGATACAGCCAATAATATAACTGTTACTTGTTTTTATATATAACTAATAACATTTTTAAAACAATTCAAAATAACACCAATTTTTGGAATCTCCTTAAGGATATTTCAACACCTAATACAACTTTGCTTGGACGATGCGGTTATAATTGTCGATTTTTGTTTCTACCAAGCAAACACAGGAGTGTAATTTGAAATCAAACTCTTTTTCACAAGTCAAACGATACAAAATGGTTTCAAGTCAGTTGAGAATATCATTTCCTGCTATAAAATAAAAACTTTTCTTAATTTCCCAATTTGGCTTCAAAGGAATAAAAAGACATTTTCAAACTCCATATTTTTGTTTGCCTGGAGATGGTAGTAACGTGTTCATAAAATACACACACACACACACACAAAAGTAGCCACTACCAATTTAGAGTGATGTTGATGCAACTATTTAACATTCCAGTTTTATAAAGTCATGATATAAACGCAGATTGTTGTTGTTGTTGCCGTCATCAGCATCAATGTTGTTGTTAGTGTAAGTAGCTGCTTCGGCTAGTTGTTGCTATTGTTATTGTCCTGGCTGCTGCTGTTGTGGCATGCATGAATAATTCATTACACATCGCCTTCATAACTTCCCATCATCACAATTCAGTTCCCTCATGATTCTCCATTTTTTTTCCTTTAATTTTTGGTTTGATCCTTTTGCTCGGGCTTATATGAACTGCTGTGGGTGTATGGGTGTTTATATGTGTATACTTTTATGTACAACTTCTTTGTATTTTTCATTGTAACGCTTGATGTCTTTTAATACGTTTCTTTTTTACTTCATGTTTTTCATCTATTTGTTTCATTTGTCCCAGTAGTGGCTGAATTTTCATGAATGTTTATTTTGTGGTTGGTTTTCCTTTAAGTCCCTATGACAAAGAGTGCGAGAGCAAAGAATTTGTTTGAATGAAGTCGTTGAGCGGTTATAAAACAAATGAAAACATGAAAATATCCAGAATAATTTAAATACATTAAGGACACTGAAATAAACTGAAGAACTTAAGAATGCTATAAAAAATGTTTATGCGTGTTTGTGCATTTGTGTGTGGGTGTGTTTGTGAGTTTGTGCGTATATGTAAATATTATATCTAATTCTTGTGGCAAAACTGTAGAATATCGTAATGTAAGTGCAAACACTTATTCATTTATATTAAGCAAACATTGACCTCGTTACCAGCAATAAAGCAAAAAGTGTCAAAAAGGGATTTCAGCAGCAGCGGAGGCCATAATGCCCAGTTAATGTGAATGACACTAAAACCTTTTTATGCCACAGTGAATAAACGGGAACAAAAAAAAAATACATCAATCTGCTAAATAGTTGGCCAGTGATAAGAAGAAAGTCCCTTTTTACAACACAATTTTATGCAAACACTGGGCCATAATCTTTAAATTAGTTTAATGAATTTGTATGAAATTAAATGAAAGTTTTTACGACAAATTGCTCCTGATTTTGACAGTACTTGTTACATTGTACTCTGTTCTGTTCATTGTAAACACTCTCCTAACACAAGTGGTGAACGAGAGTATTTTTAGAACGACATAGTTCCATTTAAACAAATTTTATGATAAATCAATATATTCAAATTTTTAATTAGGCTAAAGTTCATTAAATTTAATTTTCCTTAAATTAGTTTAAGACTGCCACGAGGCTCGAACCCACGTTCACGGACAGGTTGATCTGATGCATTTCGATAGTATCTACACTATCTCTTCAAAGGCCTTCCCCGTTTTAATCATCATTTTGTGAATGATTATCTATTTTAATTGATTTATAGGTTCTTCCTTACTTCCGTTTTTCATACTTTTTGTGAAGAGTTCTTCTCGTTCAAAGGACATTTTTCTGTTTTTTCGTGTTTTTGTCTTCCTTTTCTCTCGTTAACATTTTTTCAGCACAACTGACAATAATTAGTATTGCGGTTATTTTGTTGAACTGCTATATGGTTTTTAATCCCAATTTTCATATTTTAAATAAGGCTAAAGTTCATTAAATTTAATTTTCATTAAATTATTTCTATGAAGAAATAAATTTTACAAAATGATATTAATTAAAATTTACTGATAATTTTCACAAATCTTATCCAGAATTTTTAGTAGCGATCTGAACCGTTTAATGTCTCCAATCAAACTAACTAACTTTTCATGAGTTAGCCTGTATTTATAGTTCAAAACTATTCCTAGTTGATTGAAGAACCGCCTATTTTCCAGAATGTTGCGTTCGAATTATTTTTAAATAACTAATACATCTAAATCTAAAGTCTACAATTACAATTGCTAGAAAATTTAGTACAGTGGCGTTCATAAAAATAGTAACTAATATGACATAAAACTATAATTAACAAGATTACTTAAAACTAAAATCATAAATAATTATTAGACAAATTTAATTTCGTAACAATATTATTAACAAAAAACAACAAACGTAACAATTCATACAAATTGAGAAAACCTTTATAATGATAAAAAAAAAATAAAACATGTTATTAGATCATATAATTTTATATGTACAAACAATTAAACATATCTTTTAAAATAATCTTTTAAAAATAAAATCTTTTAATGTGTTGATTTACTTGAAAATCACACGATCAAGGTTTGTCTTTTCTTTTTATTTGCCATACTCTCTCACTTTTTTAACTAACGCACTCACAAGATTTTACGTTCACTTTAACAACTGACCAAAAATTTACTTTGGCGCTTTCTTTTTAAAAAATATATTTCTTAAAAAATAAATGTGCTTTATTAAAAAAAATTGTGTTCTTAAGAATTCTTGTGCTTTTTTACAAAATACTTTGAGTCATGCTACTCTTTTGAGTTGTTTCTTCGGTGGGGATCATTTTTAAAATTAAATTTTTCTTTTTAAAAATATATTTCTTAAAAAATAAATGTGCTTTATTAAAAAAAACTGTGTTCTAAACAATTCTTGTCCTTTTTTACAAAATACTTTGAGTCATGCTACTCTTTTGAGTTGTTTCTTCGTTTTGGGTCATTTTTAAAATGAAATTGATTATCAAATTGAGTGCAGCCTGTGACACAGCTGTCAATTTAAACAAGTTTTGAAGAGCAGTTTTTGTGAAAAACTTGAAAGTGATTTATTAAACGTTAACAGTATATATATCCAGGGTTAACAATATTTTTTTGCATAACAAAATCGGGTACGTCGTTCTAAAGTTACGATAAGATTTAAGGAGTAGCCTTTTCAAATATCTAAATTTAATAAAAAAAGTACCAAAATACTCCCTGAAAGAGGAGAAATTCAAAAAAGTACCAGACACTCGTCCACTTATTTTTTTTAAAGAGATACATTTCATTGTATCTCTCTAAGTTTTGGAAATAAAAGGTTACCGAATTTACCCTTGTTACCCCCTAAACATTCGACTTTCCAAAAATACCGTTTTAGTGGATCTATTTGGGAAGAGTCCAGCCACCGGTACAAATTTTAAGTTATTAGCTTCAGGCGTTTAGGCTGTGCGATTATAAAGCAATCAGTCAATAATGTAACAATTCTATATAAATATACATATATATATATATACACAAACCTTTAATAATATTGTAAATAATTAAGAGTTCTTTCAGTAAAATATGCTTTTTATTTTCTATTTATTTTTTTAAACGAATGCCTTTTACTTATCGTCTTGTTTTGGCATTTGTGCTCATTTATTACGAAGATGTTCATTTTATAAGAACCAAACGTGTGTGGAAAAAATGAAAGCTTTTTCAGTCACTCACTTAAAATGTGTTTTAATTTTATAAAAACCTAAATCAGTTTTCGTTCGTTTTTTTTACGAATGAACAAATATTTTCATATTCTAAAAACAGGCTGTTAATATGAAAATGTATAATAAAAACAAGTTAGAGTTCTTTATTCGGCTGTGCCGAATATTTGATACCCTCCACCGACAGGAGTGGGCTCTATATGATATCTACATGTATATTATTAACTAATCTTCACAAAAACGAACGTCAGCATTTAAATTAGTTGCGGTTTAGACCCGAATTAAATTATTGACCGCCAATAAGAAAATTTTATGCGTTTCTTGTTAGAACTTTGAATTGGCTTGAGAAAAATATCATGATTCGTTAAAGTTTTAGCCGAACTAAAATAATTGTTAGAAGTGTAATTTGTATTGGACCTATGGTAAATTATGGACCAATCATCCCAGAATTCTGAAGACTGTTTTCTGGTATTACAAAAAACAAATTAGAATAAATTTCAATACAGCAGTGTTATTAGTTTTAGCGTTAACAGTAAATTTCAAATTTCTACCATATATATTCCAGTACCAAATGTTACCGCAATATTTTAATTTGTGATGGTTTTAGGCGAATATAATTATTTTCCCAAAGTGGGCTTTATTTGGGTTTAGGCGCGAGAACCCTACATATTTTGCAGGGCATGAAAACCCTACATGGGTCGCAATAGCGAGTATATTTACTCGTCGTTTTTTTTCCTTTTAACATCAGCAGGCAGTTGAATACTTCTTTTATTGTAAAACAACACTCCAGTTTTAGAAGCAGACCGATCAGTTTTGTACTCAGAGTGCTCTAGTGAATTGTTAAATTAAAACATACAGTGTTAAAAATTATTAACTAAAAGGAAATACATACAATAAATAAATTTGCTATTTTAGAAGAAAAATTGTTATTGTTTCAAATTGGTCTTGTTTAAACAAGTGAAAGATCAACTAAATCAGCTCAAGCAAATGAAATTTGTACATTTTTATTTCTTGGCAGCTGCAACTATTTTTCTGAAATAGGTTTTGAGCATATCAAGCAAGTGTTCAATGAATAACGCCGATACCCAAAAACACTTGGTGGTATTGGAATTTTGACCACGGGAAAAAGCAACCCCAAGGAAGGAAGCCTTCAACAGCGACGACTAGACCACCTCATCCCATTTCTCGGCGACACCGACACCGGAATATACACCAGCCCCTGTAAGTACAATCACATTTTTCTACAGCCATCTTTTACCCACGTGTACCCATACAAAAATGTTTTCCGAGAGTAGGGTTTATATGGGGCCTAGGGTAAATTATGGACCAATCTTCACGAAATTCGGCAGTGTGATTTCTGGTCCTATAAAACTGTGACGTACCGAATTTCAAACTGATAGCATTATTTATTACGGCTTTTATGGGACCTAGTGTAAATTATCTTCAAAAAGTTTGACAGTGCAATTTCTGGTCCTATAAAACTGTGACGTACAGAATTAAATTATGATAGCATTATTTATTACGGCTTTAGGCGTACTAAGCTGTTTTCCAAGAGTAGGGTTTATATGTATATAGTAATAATTATGGACCGATTTTAAAAAAAAATTTAGTATGCTAGCGTTATTAATTGCAGTTTTAGGCATACTAAGCTGTTTTCCGCGTGAAGGGTTTATATGGGGCCTATGGTCAATTAAAGACCGATCTTCACGAAATTTAACAGTATGATTTGCAGTCGTATAAAGCGAATTCGGGCAAATTTTCTATCATTCCGTGCATTATTCCACCATTTATTTTAGTTTTTGTATCTAAACTATAAATTTTTTTAGGGTGCAAGTTCGACATTTTTATTCATAGTTCTGATCCTACTGAACCGATATTGCTGGATTTCAATCCCAAACTGCTTAGGATAAATACAAGCAATTTGAGACCAAGTTTGTTGAGACCAGACGGACAGACGGACAGACAGACGGACATGGCTAAATCGACTTAGGATTACTCAAGGAGCCAGAATATACTTTGGGGTCTTAGATGTATAATAAAAAAGTTTCACACGGAATGACCAACTTAGTATACCCTCATTCACCACAGTGGTGGTGAAGGGTATAATGATACTCAACATTCTTGACTAAAATTCTAAAAATAAAATTCCTAGATTCTATGTTTATTAATATTAAAAAAAAAATGGATTTTATTTCGTTAAAAATACAGGCAAAAAGTACACAAAACTGCGACTTATTTTTCGCTCTGCACACCGCATTGAAAAATTTTTCAGAACCTGATAACAATGGAATTTTTTTTTAAAGTGATTTATAGCCTATTTCCGATGTGCGAAAGAATTCTTTCGTTCGAATAACTACATTGAAAACAAAAACAAATTCTAAAAATTTGCCGATGACTGATAAGAAAATGACATTAACTCGAAATACTGCATACTGTTTGTATATTTAAATACTTGAACAAATAAACTTCTGATAAGGAAAATATCTGAAAATATAATAAAACTTTAACTTTATTCCAAATTTCTATAGCAACAACTTTTTAATGTTTTTAAGGTAATTATCTAGTAATACTTTAATTTTATCATTTGATTTTGATACAGGCCTGTTCTGAAAATCACTTGGTTTCAAGGCACGTGCTTTTAAAATCACACGTATGATTTTGTGATGTTCTGAAAATCGCATCGTTTTTGTGTTTTTCGGTGGGCTTTCGGCAATTGAAAATCACACCGAAAAACACTAAAACGGAACACCACAATATCACACGTGTGATTTTAAAAGACACATGCGATTTAATATCACGTGACTTGAATTTAAGTAATTTTCAGAATTGGTCTGATATTATTAAAAATTCAAAGAAAAAACTCTACCCGTACTCATACATTTTTCATAACAACAATAAATTTCAGTGTTTTTATTCAAAAATTGGGATTATTAGCACATCATTAATAAATGAATTAATTAGCAAAAAAAAGAAGTTTAAATGCGTTTTAGAAATCGCCAACTTTTTATATATCGCCATGTCGCCAAACACAAAATTTCATCGCCAGATATGTTTATAAATCGTAACGTTTGGCGAAAACCCGGCATATCTGACATCCCTGATATGGGGGACTATTTCGTTAACCACACACAGAATTTAGTTTTAAAGCCTTTAATTCAATTTAATTCGTAAAGGCTTTATCTTTAACATAACCCCACAAAAGAATAATTTAATGGTCATAAATCGCATATTCGGGACGGCCAATTAACAGCTGAATTTTGTAACGTTATGCCATCGGAAAATTTGTATAGCAATTAATTCATTGCTACTTTGGTTGTATGTACATATATGTTCTTTAATATTCAAAAAATGCCATTTAGTCGTTGTGAGTATCTCTCCCCAATTGATGAAAGAAGAACGACTGCAATGCATTCACTTTCACACAGTCGACTCGAATTTATCGACGAAGTTCATAATACCGGTTGTTATGTTGATCGAAATTATTAGTAATTTTTTAAAAGCAGCCTTAGATATACAATTTTCGTTATAAATTTAATTATAAGAATGCGATATTCGCCAAAAATTAAATTCATCGTAACAACCTTCGAAGCTAATATGTTCGCAAAACTGTCATGCTATCTTAATAAACTGCCATGCTTTTTTAATTAAAAAATTATACTTTTAATAAAAAGTCCTCTATACTTTTATTTGCAAATATTTTAATTATAAAGTCTTTATAAGCCTTCGTTATATCCCTCATTTAATTTTTTTTTAGCAATTGTATGCAATTTTTGGAACATCTAGTGTTTCTTTAACAATATTTTGCTAAATATCTCTAAAGCAAATATCATGACTATTAAAAAATAATTTATGAAAAATCTAAACAGTTCTGAAACCTAATAATAGTAGTGTTTATGTGTAAATAATAACGCCCGCATACATTTGTATGAAAAACTACATGATATGATATGATTGTTAACCCTTAATTCTACTTGATAACTAAATAAGACCGACCATAGGTAAAGCTCAACTTATTATAGACAGCAAATGTCTATAAAAATAATAACATTATAAAATAATAAATTTTTTAACAATTTTTTTTTTCCTATAATGGAAAATTTTACCATAGGCTTTTGGTTTGCATAAAAGTTTTTTGGGCCGAATTTTGACCGGATGTTAATAGTTTTTTTTTTACATGTTCGGCTGTTTTTGGGAATGGGCTAAATAATCTTTTAAAAATTATTTATATAAAAATAAGATTTTGCACAAATAACGCTAATGTTGGCTCTAACACAGCACAGTGGCGCCCGTATAGCAAACGAGGTTGCAAAAATCAAAATTTTCATGAGCGCCGACGAAGTTTTGAATAAACGCATGTTATAGGAAACTTTTCAACGATTTCAAATATGCCACTCTTAATAATATCACATTTTTAGTTTAGAAGATATAACCGTTCAAAGTTGACCGACTTTCGGTTTTCAAAAAAACACTCAATTTTTAGTCAATTTGTTGCGATTTCAGGTGTAATATCACGAAAAATAGGTAACGAATCGCCTTATTTTTTGTTTGTATTGATGGATGTATTTATTAAATGTATAATGATAAAAAAAAAATTAACTGTTTGCCTTGTGTTTCTCCTGGTAAATCACTATTTAAAAACTATCCGTTTTTTTCACTATTTTTCAACTTTGACGGAAAATAAAAAAAATCTATATTTTTCTATATTTGCCATATTTGCAAAACCTGTTCTTTGATTATTTCTTTACATAATTCTAAAGGTTTTATCTGCCCGTACGTGCCCGTTTGGCTTCTAGAGGTAAAAAAGGTTAAAAAGACATGGTTGCAGAAATTGTATGGTGTCCATCCCTTATATGTTTTGACTGACAGAAGTTTGATCTAATAGTTTGAAAAAAACAACTCATTGAAAATATAGATTGCAGAACACATTCAAAGCATCAAGCGAAATGCAAAATGAGGACCTCTTCAACATGTTGGCAGCATCTTCCAATCCACTTATTTCATGTGAAGTCACGAATAGAGTTACAAAATAATTATAGTTTAGAAATGGTAAGTCTTTTAGATATATATACCTTCTCTTACGAATTGTGATGAATATTTTACAGAAAATTGAAAAAATAAATTTAAAAAAAAAAATTATTTTTTTTTTAATTTGTTGGGTAATAAATTAAAACATTAAACCCTAAAGAAAAAAAATAAAAACAATTTAAAAATGTAAAATTAATTTTTTTTAGTTACCATAAAATTGTTTTTTTCTACTAATTTTAACTTTGATAACCCATAAGTAGGCCCCTACAAAGCGTAGCACCCTTTCCGTAGCACC
Organism: Pollenia amentaria; assembly: GCA_943735925.1. Classification (NCBI taxonomy): domain Eukaryota; kingdom Metazoa; phylum Arthropoda; class Insecta; order Diptera; family Polleniidae; genus Pollenia; species Pollenia amentaria. Next base: position 153,078,609 of record OX031007.1, read on the forward strand.
CTTATTTCATAGGCTGTACAGTTATCTATCATATGCTGTTTAAACTGTTCAATTATCTTATTCAGTTCAAATAATATGACTTTTGCAATGAAAAAACTCAAATGGCGCCACTGTGCACCGTTTCAAAATTTTTTAATCGTATGAGCCTAGTGGAATAACACTTTAACTAAAAGATTGGTATCGAAATAAATTGTATTCAAACAAAGTCCTTGTCATGAAATTTTAAAGCAAAAGCTTTATAATGGACAATTTCTTCCATTTAAATCCTGTTCCCAGAAATTACTTTAAATGCAAAAATCTCAAAAAACGTTAGTATAAAAAAAAGAATACAACACAAACAAACTTTATGTTACCCAAAAACTCGTCACACAATTTCTAAAATCAGTTTGATAAAGTGTATTAGTAGGTGAGTGGTCTAAGACGCTGCATAACGTTAAGTGAAGGGTATAAGAGATTCAACACTGCAGAATTTGGCACTGTCACTTGTTTTTTATTAAATTTATATATACACGCAAAGAAAAAACATGGTTGTGGTAAACATATTCTAAGAGCAACATATTATGATAAGATTCATGATTGTAGTCAACATATTACGATTATTATTGAATCATATTATGACCAAAAATATTCGTAATATTACATCATAATATTATTTCCTTAAACGTAATTTATTTTTATTACATCATATTATAATTTAATGTAATCATTTTATTATCATGTAAATCATAATAAATTAGGAAGTAATAATATTATTATCATGTTAATAATAATAAGATAAGAAGTTATCATATTGTTGTCATGTTAATCATAATCATGTAAGAAGTAATCATATTATTATCATGTAAATCATAATAATATGTTTGTTAAATCTTAAACCAAAAAATATTTTTAATATATATTTATGCTTATTTACTAAGATATTTCACATCATAATATGATACAACTTTAAACATAATATTTTTACCTATTTTTGTCGTTGGTCCCAATTATTTATAAATTATTTTATAGAATTTTCATTATTTTTCTCTAAAATAGAACAAAACAATGGTCAATATTTTTGCATCATTTTCAAAGCATATTAAAATTTTTTTAGCATTGATATTTTATTTTGTGACACTTTACAATTTTTTTTTAAGGAACCTAAAATTTTTTAATTTCTTTAAACTTGGCATTTTTAATGGGTATTTTTTTAAATTGTTTAACCAGTGAATAACAAATAATTCGATAGACATATGTAAATCAAACGACACGACTGATACAAAATTATTTTACAAATGGCGATAACAAAATATTATTAGAGTAAAGATATTTTGTTTGCATCTTAAATATATTATGAGTACACGTATAGAAAGTTATCATATTGTGGCTATTAAATATCATTAAATGGTTGTGATAATCTATTTTCAAAGTTATCATATTTTAGTTGTTATAAAAATGATTATTTTTCAGTGAACCATACTCAAATTTATAATTGCGATAAACATTGACATGTCTACAGTAACTATAATATTGTTGGTATTAAATAAAAATAACAATATTTTGTGTACGACAACAATATATTGTTACAATAAACATCGTGTAGTTGCCTTTACCATGCCCAACCATATTTTTTCTCTGCGTGTATATATAAAACAATTTATGGCCAATTTCACCAATTTATTTTTTAACCATATGGTTGTCGGTAACAATAATATGGTTAAATTATACATTATATGTTCAAAATTTTTTTAAAAATAGTTTTGTTGGAGGTGACTATATTTAAACATGTTTTTTTCTCTGCGTGTACATATGGGCAAATCCTAGAAACTGTCCACCAACCGAAAATTTTTCATATTAATCTAACAAAATTTTTTTTTTAATGTAATATTGGACTAGATGTGTAATTTTAGAAATATAAAAAAAAAAAATGTATTTCGATTATCATAAATACAAAAATTATAACCAAATCTTACCCTACATCAGATCTTTTAATTTTATGCAAGAAATTAAAATTTTTTTATGTGTTCATAAAAATACTTTAGTGTTAATATAGATGGTCCGATTGTAAGCTAAATTTTTATTCACTCAATTGTCTTAAATTTTGATATGAAATTATTGTGTTTACTATTTTGTCCGAGGGTTGTAGCGAGCGCAAAATAAGTTTTTTTTAAATATTGTGAGTAGAATGAATTTTTTTTCAAGTCGTCTATAATTTTATTTCAATTTTATTACCTCCTTTTAAGCAAGTAAAAATTTTAAATTCGACAATAAGAAAATAAAAAAAATTTGGGTATTAAATTTTGGAGCGTGCGTCACGATTTGAGTTCTTTCAAAAATTGTATTAAAACCCGATTCAATAGTTATTTTCTTTTCTTATATCTTCGCTTCTTATTACTTTTCTTTAGAGTTAGAGCTGTTGTGAAGCGAAATATTTGGCAGGTTTTTGGCAAAACTTTATAAACATATATAGCCTTTATGTTTTAAATGTAAGCATATATATATATATAAGCTAGTAAGAAGTATGACACCCTATGGGCAATCATTGACCCGCTGCAACAAAATTATGTTTTTAGCATTAGGTTCATATAACAGTCCGTTGTATTATATTATATATATAAATTAATGTATCAGTATGAATTTTTTCGACTTTTATGGCTAATGTTTAAACACAGCTTAAACTCAACAGCTATAAACAGTGCCCCATATATAATTTGTAGTTTAAAAAATAATAATGCGGAAGCCCAACGATAATTGTTGTCAAATTTATACGGTCTGTATTAGGAGTTTAAACACCAGTTTCATGCGTATAGAGATGGTTTATATTTTTACTGATTTAAATATTTGCTAGCTTAAACACATTTTAAACCAAAAAGAGAGCTTAACCTGGACTGATTTATAAGCCCTAAGAGATTTTAGGGAGGGGTTCATCTGACATCCTTGGTAAATTCTAGACCCACCAGCACACCATATTGGAATAAAATAGTAGCTATTGTAAAAAAGTTTTCGCCATATTTTTATTACCAACAGTAATAAGGAAATTAGGGTATTAAAATACTCTTTTCCGAAAAGCAGCTTGTATGAAGGCTATGTGAAATTATCGATAAGCATTATTCAATAAGCATGGTTCTTATGACAACGTAAACGCACATACCAAATTTTATTTAGTTATATCCAAAATTGCAACTTGTACTTTGCGCACAAGGTTTACATGGACATCCAGCCATCAAAATATAAAATTCTTTAATAAACAAATTTACATTCATTTATAAATAAAAATTTGTATTTAAAAATGGTAATAAAAACAAATAAAAATTTTTATTTGTAAAACTAAATACAATTGTGTTTCTTTATATGTTACTAGAAAAAATGTAACGTGCGTTGCGTAGCGTGCGGCGCAATGGGTTCACGGCATTTGATAAAAAACGGCAACATTTTTTGACTGCAAATAAGTTATTTTTTATTGCTCTTATGTTCATTATTCTTTTAGGGATGAGATTTGTGTATTTTATTACAGTTCAACTTTTAAAGAAACTTCCACTATTTGTAGCGTGCGTCACAAAACTCTATGATCAATTATTTCGCAACAAATACCTGCTAAGAAATTAAATATATGCTATTCAATAGTACACAGTAATGTCACTTACCACTATGTATAAGATGAAGCTATCTCTTTTTAAAGATCAAAAAATGCTTATATATTAATCAGAAAACGCGTACGAATGTAGCATTCGTAACGCAGGATTTGCCCATATGTACCCTCATATAATTTTCAGCTTCACAGCAAAAACTATTTAATTTAAAACCCGTTTAATCAAAATCTCACAAAAATAATTAAATATTTTTTATATTTGATACAATTTTTAGTTGATTATTAATTATTATAACAAAAAAATGATGGCCAGCTAAACAACCCAAAAGTACCTCGTAAACATATAACCGGTGTACATTTGAACCCCAATGTAATTTTTACCTATAGTTTAATATATTTCATTAAAAAGATCTTTAAACAGCCTCTTATATGCATTCATAGGTGGTATCTTTGGAAGCTTATAGTTCTGGAACAGCTGAACTGAATTTCATAAATGGTCAATAAAACGACTAAAAAAGACTTGAATTTCCTAGATCCGAAGATCCAATAATCTTTAGTATTGGATTTGCAGCTAGAAACGTTTAAAGTTGCTGGTGGACATACAGGTACCCAGCTATGCGTTCTACGGTTAAAAGTATCATGGTCCGCCTTGGAACTCAAAATATCTTACAAGACTTAAAAATAAGGAAAATAAACTATATAAAAATTTTAAAATATACAGCTCAACAATAAATTCTTCCAAATGTCCCTTAGCACGATCTGGGTACACTATCGCTAATCGAATAGCTTAAAATGCCTATTTAAATAAAGTGAAAAATAACTTAAAAAATTACCCTAATTCGTTTAATAAATTTGTTAACTCTAAACAACGAGCTGCGGATTTTTCTACATTATGAAGTTTGGTGACGTTGAGTCTTCAGATGATAGCTGGATAAGTAATTTATTTGCTGAGTTTTTTGCGTCAATTTACTCATCATCTTCATCTAGTTGGAATGATCAGCATTCATACCCTATGCCTGAATCCACGAACTTTAATATATCCGTAATATATCATCTAACTGTCACAAATAATATGAAAAATTTGAAACTGTCATATCTTGCAGGCCCTGAATTGGTTCCGAGTAGTATTTTAAATAATTTCCATCATATATTGAGTACTCCGTTAACATATATATTTAATAAATCTCCTAAACTTGGATATTTTCCAACTATTTGTAAGCAATCGTTTATTATACCTATATTCAAATCTGGATCGAAAGATGATATTTCAAATTGCAGAGGAATTGTTAAACTTAGTGTTATGCCAAAACTGTTATACGATATACTATCATATCAGGCATTATCTGTATTGTCTCCATTTCAACATGGCCTCTCTAAATCACGATCAACAATCACAAATGTTCTATCATTTTCCATTTTAGTTACCAAAAAATTTATAACTGGCAAACAAATCGACGTTATTTACATAGATATAAGTAAAGTACTTCACAAAGTAAATCATAACTTACTAATTCATAAGTAATCACTGAGGACTTAGCACTTTGCTAACGAAATTGATTGAGTTTTATTTAACAAATAACAAGCAATGTGTAAAGTTCCGTATCACGTATTCTAACAACATAGATATTTTATCTGGAGTGCCACAGGGCAGTCATCTTGGGCCGCTCTTATTTACTCTATTTATAAATGATCTTGCTTCTGTGTTGTGACAAATTCCAACACACTGATGTATGCAAACGAAGTAAAAATGTTTATTACATTTAGAAATATAGATCAACAAATACTTCTACAGAATGATATTAATTACTTGAAATCTTGGTGTACTGATAATTTTATGAAACTCAATGTAAAAAAATGTAAATATATGATTTTCTTAAGAACGTCCCAAATAATGGCCTATATACTATGAATACCTCCATACTTAAACTAGTTGATTCCATTAAATACTTATTAGAATATTTTGATAGAAAGTAGGATTTCAGGAATCACATCACGTTAACAGCTTACAAAGCTACTTACTGGTGTCCAAGGATTAATAAAAAGGTGGTCTAAAAATTTTTTAGATCCTTATGTTACTGAGCCACTGTTTACCACTTTGGTTCGACCGATTCTTGAATACGGATCCGTGATATGGGATTCACAATCCAATCTTACCAAATCGAGTCAGTTCAAATTCAGTTTTTATTATTTCGTCTTCTGGGCTTTGGTTGGGACCGTCTCGCACTTATCAATTTACCAACGTTAAGAAGTCGCCGAAAAATGTTATGCCCTTTTACTACTTAAGCTAATAATCGGTAGTGTCAATTCTTAATTCTTTCTGAGAACACAGAAAAAGTTTTTTATCAAACAAATCGTTTAAAAAGTATTTAAATTTAATTAATCTGATAATTGAATCAATTTATATAATTTTGATTTAATTTATATTTTAGTTGTTTTGAAATAAACTTTCAATTAAAATATTCATTAAATATCAAAAAATATTAATTGATTTTTTTCGTTTAAAATAAAATAATTTAAACTTCTAGAATTGTTGTTGGGAATTGTCAATATTTAATTAAATAAATTAACACAATGTTTGAAATGGCAAAGTTTTTTGATCATTTTTTAATTAAAATTAAAAATATCATTTATTGAAAAAAAAATTCAAAATTCAAAAACTTTTAGTAATCAATATAATCATTTTGGTAATAGTAGCAAAATCAACAAATTGTTTGCTTGATATTATGAATTTGGTGATTAGAGAAATTTCTTAATTTTTTTTGTGAAGAATTAACCTTAATGCACCTATGCGTCAATCAAGGCATTATAGTATCCTAAGTATTAAATTTTATACCACAAACTATGCCCATTACGTGTTGTATGTGATGATTTTAATAAGTAATATAAATATATTGGCTTCAAAAAAAATATTTAGCTTATAAAGAATGATAGATTATCATATTTAAATTTATTGAATTAATTCGTTTGAATGTTTGTGGTTTTTTATGCTGGTATTTCTGTACTTACTGAAACTTTTTATTTGTAACAGTCTGTAAGGATTTTTCCATACACAGAAAAAAGTGTTTTATCAATTAAAAAAAAATGGTTTAAAAAGTATTTAAATTTAATTAATGCGATAATTGAATCAATTATTTTTTTATTGAAAGAAAATTATAAATCTAGTTTTGATTTAATTAACATTTTAGTTGTTTTGAAATAAATTTTCAATTAAAATTTTAATTAAATTACAAAAAATATTAATTGACTTTTTTCGTTTAAAATAAAAATATTTAAAAATGTAGAATTGTTGTTGGGAATTGTCAATATTTAATTAAATAAATTAACACATTGTTTGAAATGGTAAAGTTTTTTGATCACTTTTTTAATTAAAATTAAAAATATCATTTATTGAAAATATTTATTCAAAATTTTAAAATTTTTAGTAATCAATATAATCATTTTGGTAAAAGGTGCAAAATCAACAAATTGTTTGCTTGATATTATGAATTAAGAACAAATTTGGTGATTGGAGAAATTTAATAATTTTTTCTGTGTAGACATAATGAAATAAATAAATAAATAACACGCAACAGGAATGAAAAATTGAATAAAATTATAACTTGACACTCAATAAGCAAATTTTAAAATGGTTTAAATTTATAACCATAAAATGGTTAACATTGACCATATTATTGTTAATTCTGACCATAACATTGTTACGAAAGTAACTTAAGTTAAGAATTAATTTAATTTATTAGTTATTTTGTATATATTAGCTATTTTGTATTTGTTAGTAATTTTGTTATTGTATTAGTTATGCATAAATATAATGTAAAAATCACTGTACAGAATTTTCTAGTAGAAATGTAACCTTAAAATTGTTATGCATAATTATGCATAAAATAATGATCAAACTAATGATGCAGAAGTTTTTCTTTTTGGGTCTACTTTCATAAACAATTATCAGAATTGAGTCCTTAAATCATGTGTTGTTTTGTGTAATTGTACTTTAACCCCACTGTTATTTTCTCAAATATTCGATAATATTCTTAAAATTATTGTTAATCCTTAAAGTATGCTTTAGTTTATTGATGTATAATAGCTTAATTTAAATTCAGCCATAGTGTTAATGCATAATGATATTGGTTGTTAAGATAATGAAAGCTCGAATGGTCCAGACAGTTCGAAAATGTTACAGGCAGTTCGAAAACGTCGAATGTTCTAGAGCCATCTAGACGTCAGCGCTCGAACAGAGTATAAATACTCATTGGCATCGTTAGTTAGTATAGAACAAACGTTTAAGTGTACAGATCACAAATAGAGATCGCAATTGTGAGTTAACTTCTAACAGCTATAAATAAAGATTTTGAAAGTGACTAAGTGGAAATAAAAATTGTGAATTGTTAAAAGTGTTTAAAGTGCTGTGTTTTATTTATTTTATTAAAGTTGCAATAAAATAACTTAAGAGGTTCTTTTATAAAGGAAATACATCACAAACGTTATTGAAAAGGCGTAACGCAACAATATGTTTTCTTCTGTTCAAATCTGGAAATTTTTGACCATATTATGATTGATTTTGAACATAATATGGTTAATTTGAAACCTTATTATGGTTAACATTAACCAAAATAAGCTTAACTTAGAACCACTTATGGTTAATTTCTGCCAAATAATTGTTAATTTAAACCAGATTATGCTCGTATTTAACCATTATGTGGTTACCTGCAAGCATGAACATTGTTAAAATCCAATCACAGTATGTTGCTCTTAGAATATGGTCACCTCTAACCATATTTTTTTCTGCGTTACATATTATTAGATAATTGTAAATTGGATCTAAATCTTTCTTAAAAAGGATAAGATCCCCCAAATTTCCATAAGCACGGCCGTTATTAAAGGTCGCATTAGCTTTTATAAGATACAGGTAACAGGTTTCGTTTCGTTATATAAATTTAAGTTGCGTTTTAACATTTCAACAGCACATCTACGGTATTTCTGTGGAATATTCAATAAAAATTTTAACAAATTTATAATTTTACTGTACTGATGAATTCACAACTAACTACTTAAATATTCGTGAGTCAATTTTTGCCCTTGAAGACTGTTTTATCAACTTTAATTTTAAATGTCATCAATAATTGCAAATAATGCAGGACATTTTTTTGGGGTGTTGAGGTTTTCTGTTGTGATTTTCTTGAAATTTAACTCACAGACTTTGATTAATTTTTTTATTTGTTGCTTTGTAATTATAATTTATTCATTTCAAAAAAAATGCTTTGAAGTGTGATTGAGAATTTTGTTTTTGATTTGCATCGTTTATTTACTTTTAAGCTGGGATCACACGATTGCCGCAAATACACCAATATGACACAATTTTGATTGTGCTTTATTGACGCACAATAATGGAATTTCCCCAATAAAATATTCTAAAATCACACGATTGCCCTGTTTTATACAGATTTAATTGCCGCTAGTTGGTACAAAGCGAAATGAGTACAATTATTGCCGTAGCACAGTCACACGATTATTCTTACTTGTGTCAACTGCGAAAACAGCTGTTGTGGTAGCTCTTTTATTTGTTTGAAAGTTCTAGTTGGTTTGTTCATTAAAAAAAAAAAATCTTATAACATATTCAAACAAAGTTTTGTTGAATAGTTTTATTTGAAATTTTTTAGGTAAAATATGTAGTATATGAAATTCCAAAAATTAAACAAAGTAAAATTCTATTTTAAATATACATATAAAGAAATAGAGAATATTTATATTCAAACATGAATATATATATGAAATTCCAAAAATTAAACAAAGTAAAATTCTATTTTAAATATACATATAAAGAAATAGAGAATATTTATATTCAAACATGAATTCGCTTTAAAGATTTTCAATACATTTTGCTCCGTTTTCCTGTATATATTCTTTTATATTGTTCTGAACAGCTATAGCACTAATTTAAAAAAAAAATTCGGGAATACAAAATTTATTATTAATTTATTTATAAATGACTTGCTAAATTCCCAATTTTTATTTTTGATAAATTAAATTTTTTTTAATTTATTCCTACTAAAAGAAACAAAAGTAGATTTATTAAAAAAGCAAATATTGGTGCGTATTGTGTTGTTTAATTGCCGCACAAGAAGCCAATAAATATTGGTACATTTTTGTTAGTTTTATTGACGCGCATTTGCATATAAAGTAGTCACACGATTTCCGCACCAGGGTTGCATTTTATTGGTAAAAGTAAGCACAATATTGCCCGCGATTGGTACATAAGGCATTTGATTGTGCAGTCACACGATTGGGGTATTAAAAAGTGTGAAAATTGGTGCATTGCGGCAATCGTGTGATCCCAGCTTTATACTTTTCTTAAAGTATGTATTTGTTTATGTATGTTATTTTGGATAGAGATTTATATTTTTAACTTAATAAAGTTTACTTATTTTAATGTACTTCTGGACAAATGTGCTTTTAAGGGTTAAGGAATTTATATTTATCACACTCAGCCATACAGAAAACCTCAAATTTTTATGCATGAATGCATGTCAAAATATAGTTTTATAATAATTTGTTAAAAAAGTTCTAAAAATAAATAAAAAGGATATTGTATGTATACAAAAACAGTTCTATAAGAAACAGTGTTACCAGAAGTAGAGAAAAATCCCTACATGTAGAGTTTTTTTTATAAAAAAGGTGTTTTAATGTCTGCTTTTGATTTGTGGCTTTTTCGCATAGACCTGCAACTTGAAAAAATCCCAATAAAAGTTTACACCACCACTACGTAAGATGACCATGCCTTCAAATCGCTCGTGCAAAAAGTCCAATGTACCAATATCTGTGTGGCACGTAGTGCCGTCCTGTAGAAACAACATTCCGTTTTGGGGGTATATCATTCAATATATGGCAAACATGTTGGTAACTATAGACATCAAACGCTGGTTAGTGACAGCTATAGTCTGGCCAATGGCGTTCTCAATCATATATGGACAGGTGTGGTACCAAACAGTGGCTTTTTCGGAATTCATTGGAAATGTGTGGATCTCATTTATATTGGTATCGTCCCAATTTATCGAAATTGTGTTTGTTGATGTAGGCATTACTCTGAAATGGACCTCATCACTGAAGATATTATTCCAATGAAAACCAGTGTCAGTTTCAATTTTTTGTCTTGAATTTTTTAAATTTGATCACTTGCACATGTAAGTGCTGTGACACAGACTAAATAGCCCAAGAGGGAAGCGAACAGTCACTAAAGTTAACCCATGATAAGTTCTTGATGGCAGAGAACTGTCTTAGTTCTAAAACTTTATATTAATAGGACCTATTACTTTAACATGGGGTTATCATTGGAGGGGTTTAATTGACACCTAACAGCCACAATGCGACCAGTCACATATTTAATCTCAATTAACGTGTTTAGTGTTAGTTACTACAACTAAAGTCCTTGGTATCCTTCCCATAAAAAAGTCCTTGTATTAATCTTAAGAACAAATTTTTAAATAGTCCCAAAGAAATATATCACCACACCGGTGAATACTGAACCTGTTACTAAACAGGTCCTAATAAATAAATAAAAAATCATTTATATAAAAAATTATTAAAACAAAATTAATACAAAATTAAGATATCTACCTTTTTGTTCTCACTTAATATACCAGTTAAGTGATTAGTTCTCCTTTCACATGTCATACGTTATTTATTTTTGTTCTTATTCTATTTCCACAAATCCCAGAACAGGTTCTGTTGGAATAATTGTAACCAATTTCCCGCAGGCAAATTACAGACAATTGACAAATTTTGCTTTAGAAGTATGGCCGCCTTTTTCTTAAGGATTGATAATAAGTATCTAGATTTTTTTTAAAAAAACTTTTAAAATTAAGGTTCCCTAGGACAGTTGAATAGCAAAAATACACTTTTGAAATGAGATAGCGTAGGCCATAGGCCTCTTTGGGTATATCATATTGTGATTTTCAAAATTTCGGATGCCGACAATAAATCTCATATATTCTTTTGCCCCATCCGCTATTTAAAAAAAAATTCTGGCAACACTAATAAGAAATACTATTTAGATGTTGTTTTTTTTTCTATATTGTCAAATATGTAAATATTTTATGTTATTCATTTTTGGCTGCGTATTATTTCTCCTATTTCTAGTTAAAATGAAAATACCAGAGAAATAGTGGAAAGTAGTGCAGTTTTAATTCAAAATAAAAATTAAAAATTACAATAACAAATGAAAATACAAATAAAAATAAAGCAATCTTTTATGCTCGTTTGTTTTTTTTTTTTTTTTTTAAATATTTTAAACAAAAACGACCAGCAAGTGTGAACAGAGGAAAAGCCACATAAACCACAAAAATTACAATTATAGCATTTATGATGATATTGTTATTGTTGCTGCTGTTATTTGCAATTTCACATTTGAGAGTATATGGCTGTGTATTAGAGAGTGAGAGAGGGGGGAGGGAGGGGGAGAGAAAAAACAATGTTCATGTTGCAGAACATGAAACATGCAAAGTTTCTATCATAGGCAAAAGAAGGTGGGGAAAAAGTTATTTCGCCAGTTCCCTGAATCGAAATTTTCTATTTTATAGCATATAATATGCTGTCTTCAACCAATTATTACACAGGCCGACCCACAGTGGCGGGAAATTTTATTTCATTGGCCAAAAGTCCAATTTTGGTTTGTCACCGATTTCCAAAATTTTAATTTTATTTAAAAGTAAACATATCAAAACAAACGTGGCCAAAAAATTAGGTCAAAATATTGGTAATTGTGGTCGTGCCATGTTGTTAAACACAACTTTTTTTTAAATTCAGAAAAAAGTTATTTTTATTTAATCAGAAAGAAATTATCATTGCTCAAAAACTATCATAGATAATGATCTGCTAGGTTGGTAGTCTTATTATCTTTAAAAAAGTAATATGTGTGACTATTGTGTTATTTATATTTGAGATGTAAAGAAATATTTTCTAAACTACTATATTTTTTGTCAAATTTCAACTTTGGTAGAATAGAACTTTTGCGGATTAAGATGGTGAAACCACTGAGGGAAAGGTGAAAGTGTTTTATCTTGCCTTGTAGACATCTTGTACCCGTCTGGGCCAGTCTGTTTAACACTATTTTAATTTAAATGAAATTACCCCAAAAAAATTTTTTTTTTTTAATTTTTATTTTATTCCGCAAAAATGTTTGTAGAAGTAACAGAAATCATGTGCTATTGCCTTCAAAAAAAAATTTTATGATATGGGGAATATTGATCGCGATCGAACAGAACACAGGTTGTACATATAAAAAATTTTATTATTGTTACACTATCAGAAAAACGTATAGCTGCCCTGATTCATCCTTATCCGCTACACTACGTTCACACTAGCGTATTTTATAGTAGAATAAAGAGCTTAAGCACGCGTTTAGGCTAAACAGGTATATTGTGAATCCCACCTTAGAAGGGATTTAAAAATTTTTTTTTTGGTCTTTTTATTTTATCTGTTTTTATGACTCTTTTAATATCATATGACACTATAACTATGCAATGCGTTGTTAAATTTTTGTCTTGTATTTTATAGCACATAAATTAAAGGATTTTAAGTTTTTAAATCATTTTTTTATGTTTCGAATTTTTCTATGAGTTAAATTTCAGTTATGTATTTTATAAAGCTTTTTGTAATTATTCTAAGCCTTGAATTTTTTAGGAAAAATAATATAATGTTGAATACAATAAAGTTGCTTGTGAAAAGAAATAATTCCCAATATCTATTTTTTAATCATTTTTATTCTACCTGTATTTGGTATGAAAAAAAGTATGAAAAGGCTTAAAAGCAAGTGCCATTTGGATGCAAACTCAGTGGATATAACATATCTGAGTAATAACAACGCTTTTCATAAAAACATGGAGAGCTTCAGCTATAAAGAATTGGCCGGAGAGTATTTTATAACCAGAAACGAGGAAGATGTTAAAAATTACATTCGAAAAAAGGAAACTTAAATTCCTATAGCACTGAAATACAATTGGACTTAGAAAATAAAATATCTGTTTTCATCAAAAATTAACAATCAATAAACGGAAATGAGTTAAAGAAATATGGAAACACAAAGTTAATTCTTTTTTGTAAATGGGGCAGTGATGGTTCTTCCGGACAAAAACAATACAAACAAGAAGTATGTGAAAATATTTCGGACTCATATATGTTCATGGTATCATTTGTACCATTGCGATTAAAAAAGATTTTAGAAGATTCAAAGCCTTCGAGTAGTACAACGCAAACAAACGATATTTGGAAAAATGAGACACTATTTTCTACGCAATTCTGCAGGCCTATCAAATATAAAATTTAAAAAAGAAATTCATGATACCATTAACAAAGAAGTTAGTGATATCAAGGCCCAAATTGCAACACTACAGCCATTACAATTAGACTTAGATGGGCAGCAAATTGAAATTAGCTACCAATTAGTGTTAACAATGATAGAAGGAAAAGTAGGCCAGGCTTTGACTAACACGAAGGCTGCATCCATCTGCTTCATATGCCATGCAACATTAAGCCAATTAAACTAGGTCCCGACAAAATTATTAGATAATACTGATGCATATGCAAGAATACGACTCATGAAACACATACTAAAAATTAGCTATGAATACGATTTCGGATCGTAAGGATTAATAAGAAACAACGAATCCAACAAGGAGCTAAGAAGTTCAAAAAGGAAACATGTTCAAGATGAATATTGCGAATTTGGGTTGATTATAGATCAGCCAAAACAAGGGTCAGGCAATACAAATTATGGCAATACCGCAAGAAGATTCTTTTTAGATCCAGAAACAGCATCTGAAATAACAGGTGTCGGCTTTAACCTCATTTTAAGATTTAAAATAATCCTAGAAGAACTTGCGTGCAATGAAGAAATTGACTCTACAAAATTTGGATATTTTTCTAAGGAAACTGCAAAAATATATACAACCAAGTACCCATGGAGAAATATGTCTGCTAAAGTTCAAAAAATCCTTTATCATGGAGAAGATGTCATTAAATATTAGTTGGTGCCACTTGGAGATTTATGAGAGGAAGCTCAGGAAAAAATGAATAAAGTTTACGAATTTTATAGAGAGCACAATACTAGAAAAGTGGAACATCGGGATTTAGATGAAGAAGTCAAAAAACTACTGAAGAAGAGAAATAAAGCAGAACAGAATATGGAATATTTGCAATCAATCTTTCAATTAAATGAACAATAATTATAATTCCTTAGATCTAAAAAATAATAATAAACAGAACTTCACATTGTTACAAAAGCTATTAAATTCTATTGCTGATTTTATTTTTAAAAGGTTTTTTTCCACATATGTATGTAATGTTTTAATAAATAAGAAATATTCAAAAAATAAATAGATATATTTTCGTATCAAAATTTAAAAAAATCTGAATTCAGCGGATTTATTTTGCTAATATTAAAAAATGTACAGCAAAAAATAATAGATTCTTCTGTTGTAATAGCAAGATTTAAGATAATATTTCTAAAGTTTTTTTAAGTCTAAACAAATTTGACAGCAAAAAATTGTTAATCTTTTAGTAATAATTGCAAAATTTCCAGTTGATTTTACTATTTTTTTTAAAATTTTTTTTAGTGTAAACATTTAATTTTTTTGAGTGTCCCATTATTACAAAAAAATGTTAATGATTATTATTTAAATCCAAATATGACATTTTAAAATAATTAAAAAACAAATAAAAAACCACGCTAAAGTTAAAAAAATTTAACCTTCCACTTTGCCCTTAAATTCTCCAATAACACTCACACAACCGATTTTAATGAAATTAAAAGTGGAGAAAAATTTAAAAATCTATCTGCCGATTAAAAAAAATTTCACTAAAATATCTCCTTCAGTTCAAAAGTTACACAATTTTGGCCAATGAAAACCGATTTTCAGCCACTGTGCGACCCAGAATCGCTTTCAGACCGTCATGCAGGCTTTTTGGTTATAAGATCAGCACAAATTTAAAAATGTTTTCATGATTTTACCTATGCATGTGGTAAATTTTAAAACAAGTGAAAGTGCCATATTCGGCTGTATCGAATCTCTGACCCCTCCACCCGGAATAAGAATATTTCAGAAGGGCGATTTCTAGGGCATATATAAGTTATGAAACCAGCTTTCTATAAACATACTTCACAGTATTATAATTCGCATTCTCAAAATTCTTTTTCAAGAATTGGCTTTATATGAGGCATTTGATAAATTATTGACCGATCTTTATGATATTACTTGTTATGGTTTTAAACGTATGAATGTGTTTTCCTAGGGCGGCCTTTATACAAATTTATGAACCAGGATTTGCGTAATTTTGCGGTATGATTTCTAGTCACAATAAACTGTGACAATCTAAATTTTACTACAATAGCGGAATTTTTTACGGTTTTAGGCCTACGAAAGTATTTTCCGAGAGTAGGTTTTATACTGGGCCTATGGCAAATTATGTACCGATCTGCATTAAATATATTTCTATAATTTTCAGCCAATCGGTGCATTCTGACCCAGATTTAGGTTTGTTTTTTTTTTAAACAGAAATATAAGTTTTCCAGGTGGTTGTTCCACAATTAGGTCTTTAATTCTTTTGCTACTGAGCCGATTTGCGGATTTTAGTCGCAAGCTGCTTAGGATACCTAGAAACAACTTAACTCCAAAATATTTTTTGTTGCTGAATTTTTCGTAAAAATTTACTATAATCAAAGTTAATTACAAGCTGAAAAGCAACAAAACCAGTCCATTGATTTACTCAGCTCACAACTTTATTTCCGTACCGGAAATAGGCGATTTTTGGCAGGGTATGGCTTAATAGGATGAGCTATGGGGCAAAAATTTAAAGTCAATAATTTGTATATTAATAATATGAAAATTAATCGAATCCAAGCAATAAAAGCTTTGGCAGTACAGCATATATGGCGTTTATAAAGTTTTTGCGTTGAAAAAGTTCTAGTGGATCCACTATTTTACATAATCTCAAAGCATTCTTCAAAATATTTAGCCCGGTATAGCCCGCATTATAAGAGACTTGATCGACTTCGGTTTAAGATGACAGTTCCTGTCGTGTAAGAACGCCGAGTTCAAAGCGCCAAGGCAAAATAAGAGAAAATAATTGCATTTATAATCCACAAATAAGCAAAACAACATCCCCAACGAAAAAGAGTGAACAATTAAGCTTCGTTTACAATGACAGCAATATTTTCAGTGGTGTTCATAATAAAGCAACAATTTTTTTAACAACCACACACATTGTCCGTTAAGAAAATTATTAAGCATTTTGTTAAAATTTTCATTCAAAACTAACTGCCCGTCGATACCAGAGATAAATATTGCTGTCAATGTCAAAATTATGTTATATTTAATGTAGACAGCCCTTTTTTGTACATATTTATTGCCGGCAATTTATGTTGCAATAATTGTTAGTCAATTTTCGTTGACAATTAATGTAAACATAAAATGTAAAATTTGGTTGTCAATTGAAAAAAAGAAGCAAAAAAAAATAGAAGCAATTTGTTTGGGAAAAAAATTAAGATTTTAATTGAAGTAAAAGAATTAAATAATTAAAAATTAACACTTAAATATTTTTTGAAATATAATATTTTTGTTAATATAAATTTTTTCTTATTCGATCTTTATTATTTAAATTTATAGCCTATTTCCGATGTGCGAAAGAATTCTTTCTTTCGTATAACTACATTGAAAACCAAAACAAATTTTTAGACTTTGTTTTTGTTTTCAATGTAGTTATGCGAACGAAAGAACTCTTTCGCACATTGGAAATAGGCTATTATATCAATTTTTTAAGCTTAAGTTGACATAAATACGTTTTCCTATGCCTTTAACATAATTTAAACAACAAAAAAATTATTGCTCTGTTAATCTGCCGACTTTATTGCCTAATTGCAGAGATACATATTTGCCTTTGCAAAATTGCCTAGATAATCTATATTGGTTTCGCCAAATAGATACAACAATATCCAATTCACGATTTCAAACTTGTTTACACCAAATATTTTAACATTTAAAATCAAATGAGCTTTTCGTTTAAATAAATTGAAAAATAAGTAATTTGGTTTTTAACCCATTAGATCCCAAACATCTTTGAAATCAGAAATACTTATGTTTTTCATTAAAAACAGTCTTATTAGATATCAATTAAAGCATTCAATTAACAACTCTAAAAAAAATTTTTTGAAAAGGTGTATTTTGAGTTGTACTCGTGCGAGTACAATGTGACAATGGGGTGCGTAGTAAAAAGATTTAATTAATTTTATTTAAAAATTATTTTTATTCGGGTTTAAGGAATTTTTTATTTCTATATAAGATTAAAAGATCAATTTATTATTATGTATTAATATTTTTATGTGATTGGGTATGGAATTTTTTAAAGCAGTCTTTTTGTTCCACGCAAAGTGGAACGTTGCAAAGCTCGCAAATCCACTGAATTCTACTGTGACAAACTTTACATCTGATTTGATTGAAATGTGTTTTTGGAAGTGATTGACTGCCGATGTTGCAATTGAAGTTGTAGTTGTTAGCCTTGGTTCTACTTCAACTCTCAAACCTACTTCAACTCTCAACCAATTTGGCGCCACAATAAGTGTCAAACTGACACCGCTGAAGAGGATAATTCCAATAAACACCCTTAGCTCTTCAGCAGTAAAGATTAATATGTGCATGTTGTGTTGTGAGGCGGATTTCACCGTTTTATCAACTATTAGCTGCACAACATCATTATCAAAAAGGGTTTCAAATACTTCAATTGGAGATTTGCTTCTAGTCAACTGTTCATGTTATTTTCAAAAGATTGAAATAATCTAGTACTAGGCATATCCATCTTCATGGCTCTTTTCCTACACTTTATTGCCGATGGAACTAATATTGATTTTCTTAAATCAGCGAGTGGAATATCTTTTCCACTGTCGCTTTCTCCAAACAATTCCAATTCCCCTGGAAGGTCGTTTGGCAAATCATTCCGTTATAAATTAACTTCGTCAATTTCATCCTCATCTGTTTCTTGGTCGGCATTAGGAGGAGTTATTGTAAAATCAAAATTTTCGCGATAATTACTACTAGCATAACCAAATGCGGCAGCAATGTTTTCAAATTGTTTACCACAAAACATTTTAGCATGCATCGCAAATAAATAAAAATTAGTTAAACATTTTACATACATTATCCCATTGTACTCGAACGAGTACACCAATTTTATTTCTTCCAAAAAATACTTTTTTAAACTTTTCCAAATAAATTTTTTTAATACTTTTAAAATTAATTATTTTAATTTATTTTTCACAAAAACTTGTAAGCGCTAAGCTTATTACAAAAAATATATAAAATGTAATAATAGATACAGTGTGTTGAAAAAACGATAAAAGAATGTTTATGAAAAGGAGTATGACAGTTTACCGTTAGATATATTTTGGTTATTTTTGATACATATTTATTGTTTATACTCTTAAGTAATATTAAGAAGCAACAACTATTAAAAAGTTAAGAGATTTATTAGAAGTTGAGTATTTTTTTTGTACTCATGCGAGTTCAGTGGGATCAAATGGGTTAAGGAAATTTTCATTTATTTTATATTACAGTTTTAGTTAATTTTACGTACAGAATACTCTTACGTAAACAACGGACAATATTAAATGCAACCGAAAATCCGTATTAATGTGCACTTGCATTTTTTAATTAATATCAGTTAAAATAAATTTGCTTGGAACTTTAAAGGTTTATTTATTTAAAATTAACTGCACATTGTAAATTTAATATATTTAACTAAATAATTTTTACAAAAAGAATACGGGAATTTTCCTTATTCTTATTTATATTTTCAACATATAAATAACACAGGTCAACAGCAAAAAAGGGCTTGAATAACTACTATATAGATTTGATGCAGCATGGCTACCTAAGTACAAAAATGGTAACATTTTTCAATAACTTTTTTTTAAAATAATTTTTAAGTAAAATTGTCAATATTTTGAGACATTTCTCCACTTATATAATCATAACTCAAAAACAACTTGTCCGATTTTGTTAAAATAAATCTACAAAAATCATGATTTACAATATCTTTAAATGTTGTATACAAATATTTTTAATGCGATCAATAGTTTCGAAGTTATGAAACAAATTGTTAGCCAAAAAATAAAAAAATTGGTAAAAAAAAATTTTTTTCGGAAGAAAAAAATCTGGAAAAAATCGAAAACGGCAAATGGTATTACATTTTTTTTATTACATTTATTTGTAGTAAAGCTACATATCATGTGAATTAAAAAAGACATGGATCATGAAAATCGGTGCATGGTTAAGGTTTTTAATTACAATTAATTGAAGCTGTCGCATATTTACAAGCACTGTAGAAAATGGTATAATGAAAATGCAGAACACAGAAACACAGGTGTATTATACGACCCGGATTTCGGCAAACCCTCTTTACATGTAGAAAATTGTTTGGAAAAAAACCTTTATGACATTTTTATGATTTTCAGAATTAAAAAAAATAGTAATAAACGAAAGATTGTTTTACGATTGCGGTAGCAAACTCATAAATGTGCGTGCACGCTGCAATGCTCTTTTTTCCGTTGGCTACCTGTAACGTATGATTTTTTTGCATTAAATTCCTTAATGTTTTTTATGATTCTTGTTTAATTTTTACGATTGCGGTAGCAAACTAATAAACGCTCATAAATGTCCGTGCACGCTGAAATGCTCTTTTTTCCGTTGGCTACCTGTAACGGATGATTTTTTTGCATAACATTCCTTAATGTTTTTTATGATTCTTGGGAATAAGAAACAAATTTGCAGTACACACAAACTGTACCCACATGAAGGGTTATCCCAAATTATAGTATCAGTATTTATAAGAGCTACTTGAGCCATTTTACTTTATTTAAGAATTGTTTGCGATAACGGAAACATCATTTTATCCCTACATAAAGAGTCAATCAGCTTACAAGTTAAAACAATTTACAAGTATTAATAAAAATGAGCAAGAAAGTCAGAATATTTTTATGTAAAAACATTCCGGATTCATTTTGTTATGTGTGCGGCCAATATATCACCGAGAAAAAACGTAACTGCTTCCTAACTTCATTGCAAAAGTCATATGAAGATTCTTATAATATATATCCGCACATTTTGAACCAGCATTGAACACCCAGTACCATATGTATTTCATGTCGATTGAATTTATCTATGAGGTTTTCTAACGTAAAGTAAGTATAGGTTAATACATTTGGAATATTTCATACTTAAAGTATTTCTTAATTAAATTTTGAAATTTTTTTCATTTTACAGACGACGCTTGGAAATTTCGAAGCCTATGCTATGGAGAGAAACAGCGAGCCACGAATCCGATTGTTATTTTTGTTAAAGTACAAAAACCGGCTTCGGCGATGGTCTTACCCCACGAGGTCTGCTGATGGGTTTACACTTGCAGTTCTACATTCACCAGAAATAAAATATGCTGAAGATCAGGGTCCAAGCTCTAGTCAAGTGCTTTCATCTTCACCAGGACACTTAACCTCAAGTATGTGTTCCAAATCAGAAAGTTCAAATTTAGCACTGCTATCTACATCTGAAAATGACGAGTTAATCCAACACAAAAATTTCTCGCCGAGACCATTGAATCAAGACCAGCTTAATGATGTAATTAGAGACCTTGGATTGTCAAAAAGGTCTTCGGAATTACTTGCGTCCCGGATGAAAGAAACAAATCTCACAACAAAAGAAACTAAAGTTTCGTATTACCGTACTCGAGAAGAAGGCTTACTTCGTTATTTTGTTGAAGAGGATGATTTGTGTACTGCACAGATATTTCTGGTTTGATGACATGGGCTTCCAGAGATACGATTCAAACGAATGGCGTTTATTTATCGACTCATCAAAAAGCAGCTTGAAGTCTGTCCTTTTGCATAATGGAAATAAATTTCATTAATAATTCATTTAATTAATGATGTGCTAATAATCCCAATTTTTGAATGAAAACACTGAAATTTATTGTTGTGGGAAAGCTAGTTTCTATGCGCATTTCGCTGGTTGCTTAGCTGGCCTAAAAACTGAAATGGCAAGCTGCTTTATTTAAGCAACTTGTTTTTTTAATTTTGTTTTTTTCTTTCTATCCTCTTACAACTACAATTCGTGTTGGAAAAAAACTAGCCAATTGTAGGGGAATGTAAGAAAGAAAAAATTGACGGTTTATTGTTGTGTCTTTGTTGAAGCTTTGATATTGTTACATTTAAGACCTGAGTGTTTTAAAATTCTTATTCACTTTATGGTCTTACTTTTATAATATTTTTAGCTTTTCTAAAGTATTTGGAAAAAGTTTCCTGACGAGCTGGCCTAAGCAACCAGCGAAATGCGCATAGAAACTAGCTTTCCCACAACAATAAATTTCAGTGTTTTCATTCAAAAATTGGGATTATTAGCACATCATTAATTAAATGAATTATTAATAAAATATTTCATTCCCGAAAATAATTTTTGGAAATAAATTTCACTGCTTGCCGATCGCACATTCAACCAAAGTAAAAGAAGAATACTCTGTAATTGCATTGGTCATGAAGAAGATAAAGTATAATGAACATAACTGGGTAATTTGTGTTGATCTTAAGATGGTAAATTTCCTCTTAGGTCAACAAAGTGGCTTTACCAAATACCCTTGCTTTTTATGTTTATGGGACAGCAGCACTTAACAAAGATAGTGAATGTTTCCAGTATATTTCAAGGAAGTTTCCTAATTTGAGTATTGAAAAGCTGAAAGCAGGCATATTTAATGGCCCACAAATTCGCAAATTGGTCAAAGATATTGATTTTGGCAGTTCAATGTCAGAAATTGAGAAAAATGCATGGGATTCATTTGTATGGGTTATTCAAAATTTCTTAGGAAATAACAAGGGTGATGATTACGTTACGCACGTTGAAGAGATGTTAACTCCCTTCCAGAATCTTGGATGCAACATGAGCATCAAAGTACATTACCTGCACAGTCACTTAGATCGTTTTCCTGAAAATCTAGGAGACTTGAGTGAGGAACAGGGCGAACGATTCCACCAAGATATCCGGACAATGGAGGAACGATACCAGGGTCGCTGGGATGCACACATGATAGGTGATTTTTGCTGGAGTATTCAGAGTAACACTTCGTTATTCAACAATTGTAGAAAATCGTATAAAAGAAAATTCCAGAGTTTGTAGTTTATAATAATTATTTATTTATTTTCGTATTTAATTTCTTATTATAGATTTAAATAATAAAATATAAATTTTCTACTGTTTAATACATTTAAACTTATC